>BTRK01000004.1:5624933-8220265 GCA_036245805.1 Pristionchus mayeri | reverse complement strand
GTGGATTAACTTCCCAAGTTTGAGGTTTGTATACAAACTGGCTCGTTGGTAAAAAGACGTGGCCGGAACCACTCAATTTTGGAACGGTCTCTCTCAGGAGAGGCCAATGCGCATGAATCGATCAAAATGAAAAGTTGTTGTCTGAATGATGCTGTCTTCTGGCCTCAACAACGATGTCATCTGACGTGTTTTTTGTGCATATTTCATGTGGAAATAGCGATAAAGAATACGCCTTCATTCCCCTGCAGAAACAGTGAAGAATCGAAGAAAAGTGAAAATCTCGAAAATGACGACTTCTGACCATTTTGATGAAATCTGAAATAAAGTACAGAATTCAGTAATTTTTTTCGATAATGTAGATTCTTTTTTCCTCTTCAGAAATGGCGTGAAAAGGGAGCCAGAGGGAGAGACGGAGGGAGGACGAGAGGCGGGGGGAGGCTGGGTGAGGGAGTGGGTGTGGTCGTGAGAGAGAAGGTGGTTCCTTGAAGCGGTTATCTCAGCCAAAAGGCCGAGAAGATTTGAGAAGCGGTTATCTTAGCCAAAAGGCCGAGAAGGGTTGAGAAGCGGTTATCTCAGCCAAAAGGCCGAGAAGATTTGAGAAGAGGTTATCTTAGCGAAAAGGTCGAGAAGGGTTGAGAAACTGATCCTTTGCATTTGCTCGAGAAAATCTTTCGCCTTTTACTAAAGATTTCCGTGCAAAGGATCAAACTATGAGTATCACTCATTTTTTGGAATCCCCTCGAAAGAGCGGGATAATAAAATGGCTAGAATCAAAAAGAAAATCCTTCCCTAAACCTCCCTGTATCTTTCCCTTCCACGGAAATACCCCCTGGCATCGCTCGTGAATGTGGTTGGTGTAGAACACTTCCTTCCTATGAGTATTCAACTGTTGCTGTCATCGATGGATTAACTTCCCAAGTTTGAGGTTTGTATACAAACTGGCTCGTTGGTAAAAAGACGTGGCCGGAACCACTCAATTTTGGAACGGTCTCTCTCAGGAGAGGCCAATGCGCATGAATCGATCAAAATGAAAAGTTGTTGTCTGAATGATGCTGTCTTCTGGCCTCAACAACGATGTCATCTGACGTGTTTTTTGTGCATATTTCATGTGGAAATAGCGATAAAGAATACGCCTTCATTCGCCTGCAGAAACAGTGAAGAATCGAAGAAAAGTGAAAATCTCGAAAATGACGACTTCTGACCATTTTGATGAAATCTGAAATAAAGTACAGAATTCAGTAATTTTTTCGATAATGTAGATTCTTTTTTCCTCTTCAGAAATGGCGTGAAAAGGGAGCCAGAGGGAGAGACGGAGGGAGGACGAGAGGCGGGGGGAGGCTGGGTGAGGGAGTGGGTGTGGTCGAGAGAGTGAGGGTGGTCCCTTACCCGCAGATTCTAGTCTTTCCGTAGTTTTAAAATTTGTTTGTTGTCGATTCAACAGTATCGCTTCTCGGCCTTTTGGCTAAGATCAAAGTGTAGTATCTGTTCTTATCGGCTTAATCTCCGGTACGTTACCTATTGGTAACATCGAGATTAACTGATTTTTGAAACCGGGTAGGTCCAAAAAATGAGTGATACTCATAGTTTGATCCTTTGCACGGAAATCTTTAGTAAAAGGCGAAAGATTTTCTCGAGCAAATGCAAAGGATCCAGAGTTGAAGAATGGACCACTCCTTCGCCTCCTTTACCACAAACGCTCTCTATTCTCACCGGGTGAGAGACCCTCTGTATTCGTGTCTGCACTCTCTACGTATCACATACTATTTTTTTCTTTGCAGATTCGAAAAAGCAGGGTCGCGCGAACGCAACCCCTCACTCAAAAATGTAGCTGTTTGCCAACCCCAACTCGGAGCTGCAATACAGGTCAGCGTGTCCGAAAGTGCAATGGACACGCCTCGCCGTAGGGTTCCCGTCTTCGTGATCACGAGAGACCCCCAGCCAGGTAAGTTTATGAGCGATGCATTCACCCTCTTTCGTATGTGCAATCGTTCTCTAGCCACGCCGGGAGAGAAACCTCGCGCTCTCCTCCCCTCTCCCCCGCTCGATCTACACCCTCTGGCACCCATGATCTACGCACTATTCTTCCCCAGTCGATATCTGCGTCTCCCCGCTCTCTCGGCCTTTTGGCTAAGGTAACCGCTTCTCAAATCTTCTCGGCCTTTTGGCTGAGATAACCGCTTCTCAAATCTTCTCGCCTTTTGGCTAAGATAACCTCTTCTCAACCCTTCTCGGCCTTTTGGCTAAGATAACCGCTTCAAAAATCTTCTCGGCCTTTTGGCTGAGATAACCGCTTCTCAAATCTTCTCGGCCTTTTGGCTAAGGTAACCGCTTCTCAACCCTTCTCGGCCTTTTGGCTGAGATAACCGCTTCTCAAATCTTCTCGGCCTTTTGGCTGAGATAACCGCTTCTCAAATCTTCTCGGCCTTTTGGCTGAGATAACCGCTTCTCAAATCTTCTCGGCCTTTTTGCTAAGATAACCGCTTCTCAAATCTTCTCGGCCTTTTGGCTGAGATAACCGCTTCTCAAATCTTCTCGGCCTTTTGGCTAAGATAACCGCTTCTCAAATCTTCTCGGCCTTTTGGCTAAGATAACCGCTTCTCAAATCTTCTCGGCCTTTTGGCTAAGGTAACCGCTTCTCAAATCTTCTCGGCCTTTTGGCTGAGATAACCGCTTCTCAAATCTTCTCGCCTTTTGGCTAAGATAACCTCTTCTCAACCCTTCTCGGCCTTTTGGCTAAGATAACCGCTTCAAAAATCTTCTCGGCCTTTTGGCTGAGATAACCGCTTCTCAAATCTTCTCGGCCTTTTGGCTAAGGTAACCGCTTCTCAACCCTTCTCGGCCTTTTGGCTGAGATAACCGCTTCTCAAATCTTCTCGGCCTTTTGGCTGAGATAACCGCTTCTCAAATCTTCTCGGCCTTTTGGCTGAGATAACCGCTTCTCAAATCTTCTCGGCCTTTTTGCTAAGATAACCGCTTCTCAAATCTTCTCGGCCTTTTGGCTGAGATAACCGCTTCTCAAATCTTCTCGGCCTTTTGGCTAAGATAACCGCTTCTCAAATCTTCTCGGCCTTTTGGCTAAGATAACCGCTTCTCAAATCTTCTCGGCCTTTTGGCTAAGGTAACCGCTTCTCAAATCTTCTCGGCCTTTTGGCTAAGATAACCGCTTCAAAAATCTTCTCGGCCTTTTGGCTGAGATAACCGCTTCTCAAATCTTCTCGGCCTTTTGGCTAAGGTAACCGCTTCTCAAATCTTCTCGGCCTTTTGGCTAAGATAACCGCTTCAAAAATCTTCTCGGCCTTTTGGCTAAGATAACCGCTTCTCAAATCTTCTCGGCCTTTTGGCTGAGATAACCGCTTCTCAAATCTTCTCGGCCTTTTGGCTGAGATAACCGCTTCTCAAATCTTCTCGGCCTTTTTGCTAAGATAACCGCTTCTCAAATCTTCTCGGCCTTTTGGCTGAGATAACCGCTTCTCAACCCTTCTCAGCCTTTTGGCTGAGATAACCGCTTCTCAAATCTTCTCGGCCTTTTGGCTAAGATAACCGCTTCTCAAATCTTCTCGGCCTTTTGGCTAAGATAACCGCTTCTCAAATCTTCTCGGCCTTTTGGCTAAGGTAACCGCTTCTCAAATCTTCTCGGCCTTTTGGCTGAGATAACCGCTTCTCAAATCTTCTCGCCTTTTGGCTAAGATAACCTCTTCTCAACCCTTCTCGGCCTTTTGGCTAAGATAACCGCTTCAAAAATCTTCTCGGCCTTTTGGCTGAGATAACCGCTTCTCAAATCTTCTCGGCCTTTTGGCTAAGGTAACCGCTTCTCAACCCTTCTCGGCCTTTTGGCTGAGATAACCGCTTCTCAAATCTTCTCGGCCTTTTGGCTGAGATAACCGCTTCTCAAATCTTCTCGGCCTTTTGGCTGAGATAACCGCTTCTCAAATCTTCTCGGCCTTTTTGCTAAGATAACCGCTTCTCAAATCTTCTCGGCCTTTTGGCTGAGATAACCGCTTCTCAACCCTTCTCAGCCTTTTGGCTAAGATAACCTCTTCTCAACCCTTCTCGGCCTTTTGGCTGAGATAACCGCTTCTCAAATCTTCTCGGCCTTTTGGCTGAGATAACCGCTTCTCAACCCTTCTCAGCCTTTTGGCTGAGATAACCGCTTCTCAAATCTTCTCGGCCTTTTGGCTAAGATAACCGCTTCTCAAATCTTCTCGGCCTTTTGGCTAAGATAACCGCTTCTCAAATCTTCTCGGCCTTTTGGCTAAGGTAACCGCTTCTCAAATCTTCTCGGCCTTTTGGCTGAGATAACCGCTTCTCAAATCTTCTCGCCTTTTGGCTAAGATAACCTCTTCTCAACCCTTCTCGGCCTTTTGGCTAAGATAACCGCTTCAAAAATCTTCTCGGCCTTTTGGCTGAGATAACCGCTTCTCAAATCTTCTCGGCCTTTTGGCTAAGGTAACCGCTTCTCAACCCTTCTCGGCCTTTTGGCTGAGATAACCGCTTCTCAAATCTTCTCGGCCTTTTGGCTGAGATAACCGCTTCTCAACCCTTCTCAGCCTTTTGGCTAAGATAACCTCTTCTCAACCCTTCTCGGCCTTTTGGCTGAGATAACCGCTTCTCAAATCTTCTCGGCCTTTTGGCTGAGATAACCGTTCTCAAATCTTCTCAGCCTTTTGGCTAAGATAACCTCTTTTCAACCCTTCTCGGCCTTTTGGCTGAGATAACCGCTTCTCAAATCTTCTCGGCCTTTTGACTGAGATAACCGCTTCTCAAATCTTCTCGGCCTTTCGGCTAAGGTAACCGCTTCTCAACCCTTCTCAGCCTTTTGGCTAAGATAACCGCTTCTCAAATCTTCTCGGCCTTTTGGCTAAGATAACCGCTTCTCAAATCTTCTCAGCCTTTTGGCTAAGATAACCGCTTCTCAAATCTTCTCGGCCTTTTGGCTAAGATAACCGCTTCTCAAATCTTCTCGGCCTTTTGGCTAAGGTAACCGCTTCTCAAATCTTCTCGGCCTTTTGGCTGAGATAACCGCTTCTCAAATCTTCTCGGCCTTTCGGCTGAGATAACCGTTCTCAAATCTTCTCGGCCTTTTGGCTGAGATAACCGTTCTCAACCCTTCTCGGCCTTTTGGCTGAGATAACCGCTTCTCAAATCTTCTCGGCCTTTTGGCTGAGATAACCGCTTCTCAAATCTTCTCGGCCTTTTGGCTGAGATAACCGCTTCTCAAATCTTCTCGGCCTTTTTGCTAAGATAACCGCTTCTCAAATCTTCTCGGCCTTTTGGCTGAGATAACCGCTTCTCAACCCTTCTCAGCCTTTTGGCTAAGATAACCTCTTCTCAACCCTTCTCGGCCTTTTGGCTGAGATAACCGCTTCTCAAATCTTCTCGGCCTTTTGGCTGAGATAACCGCTTCTCAACCCTTCTCAGCCTTTTGGCTGAGATAACCGCTTCTCAAATCTTCTCGGCCTTTTGGCTAAGATAACCGCTTCTCAAATCTTCTCGGCCTTTTGGCTAAGATAACCGCTTCTCAAATCTTCTCGGCCTTTTGGCTAAGGTAACCGCTTCTCAAATCTTCTCGGCCTTTTGGCTGAGATAACCGCTTCTCAAATCTTCTCGCCTTTTGGCTAAGATAACCTCTTCTCAACCCTTCTCGGCCTTTTGGCTAAGATAACCGCTTCAAAAATCTTCTCGGCCTTTTGGCTGAGATAACCGCTTCTCAAATCTTCTCGGCCTTTTGGCTAAGGTAACCGCTTCTCAACCCTTCTCGGCCTTTTGGCTGAGATAACCGCTTCTCAAATCTTCTCGGCCTTTTGGCTGAGATAACCGCTTCTCAACCCTTCTCAGCCTTTTGGCTAAGATAACCTCTTCTCAACCCTTCTCGGCCTTTTGGCTGAGATAACCGCTTCTCAAATCTTCTCGGCCTTTTGGCTGAGATAACCGTTCTCAAATCTTCTCAGCCTTTTGGCTAAGATAACCTCTTTTCAACCCTTCTCGGCCTTTTGGCTGAGATAACCGCTTCTCAAATCTTCTCGGCCTTTTGACTGAGATAACCGCTTCTCAAATCTTCTCGGCCTTTCGGCTAAGGTAACCGCTTCTCAACCCTTCTCAGCCTTTTGGCTAAGATAACCGCTTCTCAAATCTTCTCGGCCTTTTGGCTAAGATAACCGCTTCTCAAATCTTCTCAGCCTTTTGGCTAAGATAACCGCTTCTCAAATCTTCTCGGCCTTTTGGCTAAGATAACCGCTTCTCAAATCTTCTCGGCCTTTTGGCTAAGGTAACCGCTTCTCAAATCTTCTCGGCCTTTTGGCTGAGATAACCGCTTCTCAAATCTTCTCGGCCTTTCGGCTGAGATAACCGTTCTCAAATCTTCTCGGCCTTTTGGCTGAGATAACCGTTCTCAAATCTTCTCAGCCTTTTGGCTAAGATAACCTCTTTTCAGCCCTTCTCGGCCTTTTGGCTGAGATAACCGTTCTCAAATCTTCTCAGCCTTTTGGCTAAGATAACCTCTTTTCAGCCCTTCTCGGCCTTTTGGCTGAGATAACCGCTTCTCAAATCTTCTCGGCCTTTTGGCTAAGATAACCGCTTCTCAAATCTTCTCGGCCTTTTGGCTGAGATAACCGTTCTCAAATCTTCTCAGCCTTTTGGCTAAGATAACCTCTTTTCAGCCCTTCTCGGCCTTTTGGCTGAGATAACCGTTCTCAAATCTTCTCAGCCTTTTGGCTAAGATAACCTCTTTTCAGCCCTTCTCGGCCTTTTGGCTGAGATAACCGCTTCTCAAATCTTCTCGGCCTTTTGGCTAAGATAACCGCTTCTCAAATCTTCTCGGCCTTTTGGCTAAGATAACCGCTTCTCAAATCTTCTCGGCCTTTTGGCTAAGGTAACCGCTTCTCAAATCTTCTCGGCCTTTTGGCTGAGATAACCGCTTCTCAAATCTTCTCGCCTTTTGGCTAAGATAACCTCTTCTCAACCCTTCTCGGCCTTTTGGCTAAGATAACCGCTTCAAAAATCTTCTCGGCCTTTTGGCTGAGATAACCGCTTCTCAAATCTTCTCGGCCTTTTGGCTAAGGTAACCGCTTCTCAACCCTTCTCGGCCTTTTGGCTGAGATAACCGCTTCTCAAATCTTCTCGGCCTTTTGGCTGAGATAACCGCTTCTCAACCCTTCTCAGCCTTTTGGCTAAGATAACCTCTTCTCAACCCTTCTCGGCCTTTTGGCTGAGATAACCGCTTCTCAAATCTTCTCGGCCTTTTGGCTGAGATAACCGTTCTCAAATCTTCTCAGCCTTTTGGCTAAGATAACCTCTTTTCAACCCTTCTCGGCCTTTTGGCTGAGATAACCGCTTCTCAAATCTTCTCGGCCTTTTGACTGAGATAACCGCTTCTCAAATCTTCTCGGCCTTTCGGCTAAGGTAACCGCTTCTCAACCCTTCTCAGCCTTTTGGCTAAGATAACCGCTTCTCAAATCTTCTCGGCCTTTTGGCTAAGATAACCGCTTCTCAAATCTTCTCAGCCTTTTGGCTAAGATAACCGCTTCTCAAATCTTCTC
Organism: Pristionchus mayeri; assembly: GCA_036245805.1. NCBI lineage: Eukaryota > Metazoa > Nematoda > Chromadorea > Rhabditida > Neodiplogasteridae > Pristionchus > Pristionchus mayeri. The sequence continues at coordinate 8,212,730 of BTRK01000004.1, read as the reverse complement.
GGCCTTTTGGCTAAGATAACCGCTTCTCAAATCTTCTCGGCCTTTTGGCTAAGGTAACCGCTTCTCAAATCTTCTCGGCCTTTTGGCTGAGATAACCGCTTCTCAAATCTTCTCGGCCTTTCGGCTGAGATAACCGTTCTCAAATCTTCTCGGCCTTTTGGCTGAGATAACCGTTCTCAAATCTTCTCAGCCTTTTGGCTAAGATAACCTCTTTTCAGCCCTTCTCGGCCTTTTGGCTGAGATAACCGTTCTCAAATCTTCTCAGCCTTTTGGCTAAGATAACCTCTTTTCAGCCCTTCTCGGCCTTTTGGCTGAGATAACCGCTTCTCAAATCTTCTCGCCTTTTGGCTGAGATAACCGCTTCTCAAATCTTCTCGGCCTTTTGGCTGAGATAACCGTTCTCAAATCTTCTCAGCCTTTTGGCTAAGATAACCTCTTTTCAACCCTTCTCGGCCTTTTGGCTGAGATAACCGCTTCTCAAATCTTCTCGGCCTTTTGACTGAGATAACCGCTTCTCAAATCTTCTCGGCCTTTCGGCTAAGGTAACCGCTTCTCAACCCTTCTCAGCCTTTTGGCTAAGATAACCGCTTCTCAAATCTTCTCGGCCTTTTGGCTAAGATAACCGCTTCTCAAATCTTCTCGGCCTTTTGGCTGAGATAACCGCTTCTCAAATCTTCTCGGCCTTTTTGCTAAGATAACCGCTTCTCAAATCTTCTCGGCCTTTTGGCTGAGATAACCGCTTCTCAACCCTTCTCAGCCTTTTGGCTAAGATAACCTCTTCTCAACCCTTCTCGGCCTTTTGGCTGAGATAACCGCTTCTCAAATCTTCTCGGCCTTTTGGCTGAGATAACCGCTTCTCAAATCTTCTCGGCCTTTTTGCTAAGATAACCGCTTCTCAAATCTTCTCGGCCTTTTGGCTGAGATAACCGCTTCTCAAATCTTCTCGGCCTTTCGGCTAAGGTAACCGCTTCTCAACCCTTCTCAGCCTTTTGGCTAAGATAACCGCTTCTCAAATCTTCTCGGCCTTTTGGCTAAGATAACCGCTTCTCAAATCTTCTCAGCCTTTTGGCTAAGATAACCGCTTCTCAAATCTTCTCGGCCTTTTGGCTAAGGTAACCTCTTTTCAACCCTTCTCGGCCTTTTGGCTGAGATAACCGCTTCTCAAATCTTCTCGGCCTTTTGACTGAGATAACCGCTTCTCAAATCTTCTCGGCCTTTCGGCTAAGGTAACCGCTTCTCAACCCTTCTCAGCCTTTTGGCTAAGATAACCGCTTCTCAAATCTTCTCGGCCTTTTGGCTAAGATAACCGCTTCTCAAATCTTCTCAGCCTTTTGGTTAAGATAACCGCTTCTCAAATCTTCTCGGCCTTTTGGCTAAGATAACCGCTTCTCAAATCTTCTCGGCCTTTTGGCTAAGGTAACCGCTTCTCAAATCTTCTCGGCCTTTTGGCTGAGATAACCGCTTCTCAAATCTTCTCGGCCTTTCGGCTGAGATAACCGTTCTCAAATCTTCTCGGCCTTTTGGCTGAGATAACCGTTCTCAAATCTTCTCAGCCTTTTGGCTAAGATAACCTCTTTTCAGCCCTTCTCGGCCTTTTGGCTGAGATAACCGTTCTCAAATCTTCTCAGCCTTTTGGCTAAGATAACCTCTTTTCAGCCCTTCTCGGCCTTTTGGCTGAGATAACCGCTTCTCAAATCTTCTCGCCTTTTGGCTGAGATAACCGCTTCTCAAATCTTCTCGGCCTTTTGGCTGAGATAACCGTTCTCAAATCTTCTCAGCCTTTTGGCTAAGATAACCTCTTTTCAACCCTTCTCGGCCTTTTGGCTGAGATAACCGCTTCTCAAATCTTCTCGGCCTTTTGACTGAGATAACCGCTTCTCAAATCTTCTCGGCCTTTCGGCTAAGGTAACCGCTTCTCAACCCTTCTCAGCCTTTTGGCTAAGATAACCGCTTCTCAAATCTTCTCGGCCTTTTGGCTAAGATAACCGCTTCTCAAATCTTCTCGGCCTTTTGGCTGAGATAACCGCTTCTCAAATCTTCTCGGCCTTTTTGCTAAGATAACCGCTTCTCAAATCTTCTCGGCCTTTTGGCTGAGATAACCGCTTCTCAACCCTTCTCAGCCTTTTGGCTAAGATAACCTCTTCTCAACCCTTCTCGGCCTTTTGGCTGAGATAACCGCTTCTCAAATCTTCTCGGCCTTTTGGCTGAGATAACCGTTCTCAAATCTTCTCAGCCTTTTGGCTAAGATAACCTCTTTTCAACCCTTCTCGGCCTTTTGGCTGAGATAACCGCTTCTCAAATCTTCTCGGCCTTTTGACTGAGATAACCGCTTCTCAAATCTTCTCGGCCTTTCGGCTAAGGTAACCGCATCTCAACCCTTCTCAGCCTTTTGGCTAAGATAACCGCTTCTCAAATCTTCTCGGCCTTATGGCTAAGATAACCGCTTCTCAAATCTTCTCAGCCTTTTGGCTAAGGTAACCGCTTCTCAACCCTTCTCAGCCTTTTGGCTAAGATAACCGCTTCTCAAATCTTCTCGGCCTTTTGGCTAAGGTAACCGCTTCTCAAATCTTCTCGGCCTTTTGGCTGAGATAACCGCTTCTCAAATCTTCTCGGCCTTTCGGCTGAGATAACCGTTCTCAAATCTTCTCGGCCTTTTGGCTGAGATAACCGTTCTCAAATCTTCTCAGCCTTTTGGCTAAGATAACCTCTTTTCAGCCCTTCTCGGCCTTTTGGCTGAGATAACCGTTCTCAAATCTTCTCAGCCTTTTGGCTAAGATAACCTCTTTTCAGCCTTTCTCGGCCTTTTGGCTGAGATAACCGCTTCTCAAATCTTCTCGCCTTTTGGCTGAGATAACCGCTTCTCAAATCTTCTCGGCCTTTTGGCTGAGATAACCGTTCTCAAATCTTCTCAGCCTTTTGGCTAAGGTAACCTCTTTTCAACCCTTCTCGGCCTTTTGGCTGAGATAACCGCTTCTCAAATCTTCTCGGCCTTTTGACTGAGATAACCGCTTCTCAAATCTTCTCGGCCTTTCGGCTAAGGTAACCGCTTCTCAACCCTTCTCAGCCTTTTGGCTAAGATAACCGCTTCTCAAATCTTCTCGGCCTTTTGGCTAAGATAACCGCTTCTCAAATCTTCTCAGCCTTTTGGTTAAGATAACCGCTTCTCAAATCTTCTCGGCCTTTTGGCTAAGATAACCGCTTCTCAAATCTTCTCGGCCTTTTGGCTAAGGTAACCGCTTCTCAAATCTTCTCGGCCTTTTGGCTGAGATAACCGCTTCTCAAATCTTCTCGGCCTTTCGGCTGAGATAACCGTTCTCAAATCTTCTCGGCCTTTTGGCTGAGATAACCGTTCTCAAATCTTCTCAGCCTTTTGGCTAAGATAACCTCTTTTCAGCCCTTCTCGGCCTTTTGGCTGAGATAACCGTTCTCAAATCTTCTCAGCCTTTTGGCTAAGATAACCTCTTTTCAGCCCTTCTCGGCCTTTTGGCTGAGATAACCGCTTCTCAAATCTTCTCGCCTTTTGGCTGAGATAACCGCTTCTCAAATCTTCTCGGCCTTTTGGCTGAGATAACCGTTCTCAAATCTTCTCAGCCTTTTGGCTAAGATAACCTCTTTTCAACCCTTCTCGGCCTTTTGGCTGAGATAACCGCTTCTCAAATCTTCTCGGCCTTTTGACTGAGATAACCGCTTCTCAAATCTTCTCGGCCTTTCGGCTAAGGTAACCGCTTCTCAACCCTTCTCAGCCTTTTGGCTAAGATAACCGCTTCTCAAATCTTCTCGGCCTTTTGGCTAAGATAACCGCTTCTCAAATCTTCTCGGCCTTTTGGCTGAGATAACCGCTTCTCAAATCTTCTCGGCCTTTTTGCTAAGATAACCGCTTCTCAAATCTTCTCGGCCTTTTGGCTGAGATAACCGCTTCTCAACCCTTCTCAGCCTTTTGGCTAAGATAACCTCTTCTCAACCCTTCTCGGCCTTTTGGCTGAGATAACCGCTTCTCAAATCTTCTCGGCCTTTTGGCTGAGATAACCGTTCTCAAATCTTCTCAGCCTTTTGGCTAAGATAACCTCTTTTCAACCCTTCTCGGCCTTTTGGCTGAGATAACCGCTTCTCAAATCTTCTCGGCCTTTTGACTGAGATAACCGCTTCTCAAATCTTCTCGGCCTTTCGGCTAAGGTAACCGCATCTCAACCCTTCTCAGCCTTTTGGCTAAGATAACCGCTTCTCAAATCTTCTCGGCCTTATGGCTAAGATAACCGCTTCTCAAATCTTCTCAGCCTTTTGGCTAAGGTAACCGCTTCTCAACCCTTCTCAGCCTTTTGGCTAAGATAACCGCTTCTCAAATCTTCTCGGCCTTTTGGCTAAGGTAACCGCTTCTCAAATCTTCTCGGCCTTTTGGCTGAGATAACCGCTTCTCAAATCTTCTCGGCCTTTCGGCTGAGATAACCGTTCTCAAATCTTCTCGGCCTTTTGGCTGAGATAACCGTTCTCAAATCTTCTCAGCCTTTTGGCTAAGATAACCTCTTTTCAGCCCTTCTCGGCCTTTTGGCTGAGATAACCGTTCTCAAATCTTCTCAGCCTTTTGGCTAAGATAACCTCTTTTCAGCCTTTCTCGGCCTTTTGGCTGAGATAACCGCTTCTCAAATCTTCTCGCCTTTTGGCTGAGATAACCGCTTCTCAAATCTTCTCGGCCTTTTGGCTGAGATAACCGTTCTCAAATCTTCTCAGCCTTTTGGCTAAGATAACCTCTTTTCAACCCTTCTCGGCCTTTTGGCTGAGATAACCGCTTCTCAAATCTTCTCGGCCTTTTGACTGAGATAACCGCTTCTCAAATCTTCTCGGCCTTTCGGCTAAGGTAACCGCTTCTCAACCCTTCTCAGCCTTTTGGCTAAGATAACCGCTTCTCAAATCTTCTCGGCCTTTTGGCTAAGATAACCGCTTCTCAAATCTTCTCGGCCTTTTGGCTGAGATAACCGCTTCTCAAATCTTCTCGGCCTTTTTGCTAAGATAACCGCTTCTCAAATCTTCTCGGCCTTTTGGCTGAGATAACCGCTTCTCAACCCTTCTCAGCCTTTTGGCTAAGATAACCTCTTCTCAACCCTTCTCGGCCTTTTGGCTGAGATAACCGCTTCTCAAATCTTCTCGGCCTTTTGGCTGAGATAACCGTTCTCAAATCTTCTCAGCCTTTTGGCTAAGATAACCTCTTTTCAACCCTTCTCGGCCTTTGGCTGAGATAACCGCTTCTCAAATCTTCTCGGCCTTTTGACTGAGATAACCGCTTCTCAAATCTTCTCGGCCTTTCGGCTAAGGTAACCGCTTCTCAACCCTTCTCAGCCTTTTGGCTAAGATAACCGCTTCTCAAATCTTCTCGGCCTTTTGGCTAAGATAACCGCTTCTCAAATCTTCTCAGCCTTTTGGCTAAGATAACCGCTTCTCAAATCTTCTCGGCCTTTTGGCTAAGATAACCGCTTCTCAAATCTTCTCGGCCTTTTGGCTAAGGTAACCGCTTCTCAAATCTTCTCGGCCTTTTGGCTGAGATAACCGCTTCTCAAATCTTCTCGGCCTTTCGGCTGAGATAACCGTTCTCAAATCTTCTCGGCCTTTTGGCTGAGATAACCGTTCTCAAATCTTCTCAGCCTTTTGGCTAAGATAACCTCTTTTCAGCCCTTCTCGGTCAGTCAAAAGGCCGAGAAGATTTGAGAAGCGGTTATCTCAGCCAAAAGGCCGAGAAGGGTTGAAAAGAGGTTATCTTAGCCAAAAGGCTGAGAAGATTTGAGAACGGTTATCTCAGCCAAAAGGCCGAGAAGATTTGAGAAGCGGTTATCTCAGCCAAAAGGCGAGAAGATTTGAGAAGCGGTTATCTCAGCCAAAAGGCCGAGAAGGGCTGAAAAGAGGTTATCTTAGCCAAAAGGCTGAGAAGATTTGAGAACGGTTATCTCAGCCAAAAGGCCGAGAAGGGCTGAAAAGAGGTTATCTTAGCCAAAAGGCTGAGAAGATTTGAGAACGGTTATCTCAGCCAAAAGGCCGAGAAGATTTGAGAACGGTTATCTCAGCCGAAAGGCCGAGAAGATTTGAGAAGCGGTTATCTCAGCCAAAAGGCCGAGAAGATTTGAGAAGCGGTTACCTTAGCCAAAAGGCCGAGAAGATTTGAGAAGCGGTTATCTTAGCCAAAAGGCCGAGAAGATTTGAGAAGCGGTTATCTTAGCCAAAAGGCTGAGAAGATTTGAGAAGCGGTTATCTTAGCCAAAAGGCCGAGAAGATTTGAGAAGCGGTTATCTTAGCCAAAAGGCTGAGAAGGGTTGAGAAGCGGTTACCTTAGCCGAAAGGCCGAGAAGATTTGAGAAGCGGTTATCTCAGTCAAAAGGCCGAGAAGATTTGAGAAGCGGTTATCTCAGCCAAAAGGCCGAGAAGGGTTGAAAAGAGGTTATCTTAGCCAAAAGGCTGAGAAGATTTGAGAACGGTTATCTCAGCCAAAAGGCCGAGAAGATTTGAGAAGCGGTTATCTCAGCCAAAAGGCCGAGAAGGGTTGAGAAGAGGTTATCTTAGCCAAAAGGCTGAGAAGGGTTGAGAAGCGGTTATCTCAGCCAAAAGGCCGAGAAGATTTGAGAAGCGGTTATCTTAGCAAAAAGGCCGAGAAGATTTGAGAAGCGGTTATCTCAGCCAAAAGGCCGAGAAGATTTGAGAAGCGGTTATCTTAGCCAAAAGGCCGAGAAGATTTGAGAAGCGGTTATCTTAGCCAAAAGGCTGAGAAGGGTTGAGAAGCGGTTACCTTAGCCGAAAGGCCGAGAAGATTTGAGAAGCGGTTATCTCAGTCAAAAGGCCGAGAAGATTTGAGAAGCGGTTATCTCAGCCAAAAGGCCGAGAAGGGTTGAAAAGAGGTTATCTTAGCCAAAAGGCTGAGAAGATTTGAGAACGGTTATCTCAGCCAAAAGGCCGAGAAGATTTGAGAAGCGGTTATCTCAGCCAAAAGGCGAGAAGATTTGAGAAGCGGTTATCTCAGCCAAAAGGCCGAGAAAGGCTGAAAAGAGGTTATCTTAGCCAAAAGGCTGAGAAGATTTGAGAACGGTTATCTCAGCCAAAAGGCCGAGAAGGGCTGAAAAGAGGTTATCTTAGCCAAAAGGCTGAGAAGATTTGAGAACGGTTATCTCAGCCAAAAGGCCGAGAAGATTTGAGAACGGTTATCTCAGCCGAAAGGCCGAGAAGATTTGAGAAGCGGTTATCTCAGCCAAAAGGCCGAGAAGATTTGAGAAGCGGTTACCTTAGCCAAAAGGCCGAGAAGATTTGAGAAGCGGTTATCTTAGCCAAAAGGCTGAGAAGGGTTGAGAAGCGGTTACCTTAGCCAAAAGGCTGAGAAGATTTGAGAAGCGGTTATCTTAGCCATAAGGCCGAGAAGATTTGAGAAGCGGTTATCTTAGCCAAAAGGCTGAGAAGGGTTGAGATGCGGTTACCTTAGCCGAAAGGCCGAGAAGATTTGAGAAGCGGTTATCTCAGTCAAAAGGCCGAGAAGATTTGAGAAGCGGTTATCTCAGCCAAAAGGCCGAGAAGGGTTGAAAAGAGGTTATCTTAGCCAAAAGGCTGAGAAGATTTGAGAACGGTTATCTCAGCCAAAAGGCCGAGAAGATTTGAGAAGCGGTTATCTCAGCCAAAAGGCCGAGAAGGGTTGAGAAGAGGTTATCTTAGCCAAAAGGCTGAGAAGGGTTGAGAAGCGGTTATCTCAGCCAAAAGGCCGAGAAGATTTGAGAAGCGGTTATCTTAGCAAAAAGGCCGAGAAGATTTGAGAAGCGGTTATCTCAGCCAAAAGGCCGAGAAGATTTGAGAAGCGGTTATCTTAGCCAAAAGGCCGAGAAGATTTGAGAAGCGGTTATCTTAGCCAAAAGGCTGAGAAGGGTTGAGAAGCGGTTACCTTAGCCGAAAGGCCGAGAAGATTTGAGAAGCGGTTATCTCAGTCAAAAGGCCGAGAAGATTTGAGAAGCGGTTATCTCAGCCAAAAGGCCGAGAAGGGTTGAAAAGAGGTTATCTTAGCCAAAAGGCTGAGAAGATTTGAGAACGGTTATCTCAGCCAAAAGGCCGAGAAGATTTGAGAAGCGGTTATCTCAGCCAAAAGGCGAGAAGATTTGAGAAGCGGTTATCTCAGCCAAAAGGCCGAGAAAGGCTGAAAAGAGGTTATCTTAGCCAAAAGGCTGAGAAGATTTGAGAACGGTTATCTCAGCCAAAAGGCCGAGAAGGGCTGAAAAGAGGTTATCTTAGCCAAAAGGCTGAGAAGATTTGAGAACGGTTATCTCAGCCAAAAGGCCGAGAAGATTTGAGAACGGTTATCTCAGCCGAAAGGCCGAGAAGATTTGAGAAGCGGTTATCTCAGCCAAAAGGCCGAGAAGATTTGAGAAGCGGTTACCTTAGCCAAAAGGCCGAGAAGATTTGAGAAGCGGTTATCTTAGCCAAAAGGCTGAGAAGGGTTGAGAAGCGGTTACCTTAGCCAAAAGGCTGAGAAGATTTGAGAAGCGGTTATCTTAGCCATAAGGCCGAGAAGATTTGAGAAGCGGTTATCTTAGCCAAAAGGCTGAGAAGGGTTGAGATGCGGTTACCTTAGCCGAAAGGCCGAGAAGATTTGAGAAGCGGTTATCTCAGTCAAAAGGCCGAGAAGATTTGAGAAGCGGTTATCTCAGCCAAAAGGCCGAGAAGGGTTGAAAAGAGGTTATCTTAGCCAAAAGGCTGAGAAGATTTGAGAACGGTTATCTCAGCCAAAAGGCCGAGAAGATTTGAGAAGCGGTTATCTCAGCCAAAAGGCCGAGAAGGGTTGAGAAGAGGTTATCTTAGCCAAAAGGCTGAGAAGGGTTGAGAAGCGGTTATCTCAGCCAAAAGGCCGAGAAGATTTGAGAAGCGGTTATCTTAGCAAAAAGGCCGAGAAGATTTGAGAAGCGGTTATCTCAGCCAAAAGGCCGAGAAGATTTGAGAAGCGGTTATCTTAGCCAAAAGGCCGAGAAGATTTGAGAAGCGGTTATCTTAGCCAAAAGGCTGAGAAGGGTTGAGAAGCGGTTACCTTAGCCGAAAGGCCGAGAAGATTTGAGAAGCGGTTATCTCAGTCAAAAGGCCGAGAAGATTTGAGAAGCGGTTATCTCAGCCAAAAGGCCGAGAAGGGTTGAAAAGAGGTTATCTTAGCCAAAAGGCTGAGAAGATTTGAGAACGGTTATCTCAGCCAAAAGGCCGAGAAGATTTGAGAAGCGGTTATCTCAGCCAAAAGGCGAGAAGATTTGAGAAGCGGTTATCTCAGCCAAAAGGCCGAGAAGGGCTGAAAAGAGGTTATCTTAGCCAAAAGGCTGAGAAGATTTGAGAACGGTTATCTCAGCCAAAAGGCCGAGAAGGGCTGAAAAGAGGTTATCTTAGCAAAAAGGCTGAGAAGATTTGAGAACGGTTATCTCAGCCAAAAGGCCGAGAAGATTTGAGAACGGTTATCTCAGCCGAAAGGCCGAGAAGATTTGAGAAGCGGTTATCTCAGCCAAAAGGCCGAGAAGATTTGAGAAGCGGTTACCTTAGCCAAAAGGCCGAGAAGATTTGAGAAGCGGTTATCTTAGCCAAAAGGCCGAGAAGATTTGAGAAGCGGTTATCTTAACCAAAAGGCTGAGAAGATTTGAGAAGCGGTTATCTTAGCCAAAAGGCCGAGAAGATTTGAGAAGCGGTTATCTTAGCCAAAAGGCTGAGAAGGGTTGAGAAGCGGTTACCTTAGCCGAAAGGCCGAGAAGATTTGAGAAGCGGTTATCTCAGTCAAAAGGCCGAGAAGATTTGAGAAGCGGTTATCTCAGCCAAAAGGCCGAGAAGGGTTGAAAAGAGGTTACCTTAGCCAAAAGGCCGAGAAGATTTGAGAAGCGGTTATCTTAGCCAAAAGGCTGAGAAGATTTGAGAAGCGGTTATCTTAGCCAAAAGGCCGAGAAGATTTGAGAAGCGGTTATCTTAGCCAAAAGGCTGAGAAGGGTTGAGAAGCGGTTACCTTAGCCGAAAGGCCGAGAAGATTTGAGAAGCGGTTATCTCAGCCAAAAGGCCGAGAAGATTTGAGAAGCGGTTATCTTAGCAAAAAGGCCGAGAAGATTTGAGAAGCGGTTATCTCAGCCAAAAGGCCGAGAAGATTTGAGAAGCGGTTATCTCAGCCAAAAGGCCGAGAAGGGTTGAGAAGAGGTTATCTTAGCCAAAAGGCTGAGAAGGGTTGAGAAGCGGTTATCTCAGCCAAAAGGCCGAGAAGATTTGAGAAGCGGTTATCTTAGCAAAAAGGCCGAGAAGATTTGAGAAGCGGTTATCTCAGCCAAAAGGCCGAGAAGATTTGAGAAGCGGTTATCTTAGCCAAAAGGCCGAGAAGATTTGAGAAGCGGTTATCTTAGCCAAAAGGCTGAGAAGGGTTGAGAAGCGGTTACCTTAGCCGAAAGGCCGAGAAGATTTGAGAAGCGGTTATCTCAGTCAAAAGGCCGAGAAGATTTGAGAAGCGGTTATCTCAGCCAAAAGGCCGAGAAGGGTTGAAAAGAGGTTATCTTAGCCAAAAGGCTGAGAAGATTTGAGAACGGTTATCTCAGCCAAAAGGCCGAGAAGATTTGAGAAGCGGTTATCTCAGCCAAAAGGCGAGAAGATTTGAGAAGCGGTTATCTCAGCCAAAAGGCCGAGAAGGGCTGAAAAGAGGTTATCTTAGCCAAAAGGCTGAGAAGATTTGAGAACGGTTATCTCAGCCAAAAGGCCGAGAAGGGCTGAAAAGAGGTTATCTTAGCCAAAAGGCTGAGAAGATTTGAGAACGGTTATCTCAGCCAAAAGGCCGAGAAGATTTGAGAACGGTTATCTCAGCCGAAAGGCCGAGAAGATTTGAGAAGCGGTTATCTCAGCCAAAAGGCCGAGAAGATTTGAGAAGCGGTTACCTTAGCCAAAAGGCCGAGAAGATTTGAGAAGCGGTTATCTTAGCCAAAAGGCCGAGAAGATTTGAGAAGCGGTTATCTTAGCCAAAAGGCTGAGAAGATTTGAGAAGCGGTTATCTTAGCCAAAAGGCCGAGAAGATTTGAGAAGCGGTTATCTTAGCCAAAAGGCTGAGAAGGGTTGAGAAGCGGTTACCTTAGCCGAAAGGCCGAGAAGATTTGAGAAGCGGTTATCTCAGTCAAAAGGCCGAGAAGATTTGAGAAGCGGTTATCTCAGCCAAAAGGCCGAGAAGGGTTGAAAAGAGGTTATCTTAGCCAAAAGGCTGAGAAGATTTGAGAACGGTTATCTCAGCCAAAAGGCCGAGAAGATTTGAGAAGCGGTTATCTCAGCCAAAAGGCCGAGAAGGGTTGAGAAGAGGTTATCTTAGCCAAAAGGCTGAGAAGGGTTGAGAAGCGGTTATCTCAGCCAAAAGGCCGAGAAGATTTGAGAAGCGGTTATCTCAGCCAAAAGGCCGAGAAGGGTTGAGAAGCGGTTACCTTAGCCAAAAGGCCGAGAAGATTTGAGAAGCGGTTATCTCAGCCAAAAGGCCGAGAAGATTTTTGAAGCGGTTATTTTAGCCAAAAGGCCGAGAAGGGTTGAGAAGAGGTTATCTTAGCCAAAAGGCGAGAAGATTTGAGAAGCGGTTATCTCAGCCAAAAGGCCGAGAAGATTTGAGAAGCGGTTACCTTAGCCAAAAGGCCGAGAAGATTTGAGAAGCGGTTATCTTAGCCAAAAGGCCGAGAAGATTTGAGAAGCGGTTATCTTAGCCAAAAGGCCGAGAAGATTTGAGAAGCGGTTATCTCAGCCAAAAGGCCGAGAAGGGCTGAAAAGAGGTTATCTTAGCCAAAAGGCTGAGAAGATTTGAGAACGGTTATCTCAGCCAAAAGGCCGAGAAGGGCTGAAAAGAGGTTATCTTAGCCAAAAGGCTGAGAAGATTTGAGAACGGTTATCTCAGCCAAAAGGCCGAGAAGATTTGAGAAGCGGTTATCTTAGCCAAAAGGCCGAGAAGATTTGAGAAGCGGTTATCTCAGCCAAAAGGCCGAGAAGGGCTGAAAAGAGGTTATCTTAGCCAAAAGGCTGAGAAGATTTGAGAACGGTTATCTCAGCCAAAAGGCCGAGAAGGGCTGAAAAGAGGTTATCTTAGCCAAAAGGCTGAGAAGATTTGAGAACGGTTATCTCAGCCAAAAGGCCGAGAAGATTTGAGAACGGTTATCTCAGCCGAAAGGCCGAGAAGATTTGAGAAGCGGTTATCTCAGCCAAAAGGCCGAGAAGATTTGAGAAGCGGTTACCTTAGCCAAAAGGCCGAGAAGATTTGAGAAGCGGTTATCTTAGCCAAAAGGCCGAGAAGATTTGAGAAGCGGTTATCTTAGCCAAAAGGCTGAGAAGATTTGAGAAGCGGTTATCTTAGCCAAAAGGCCGAGAAGATTTGAGAAGCGGTTATCTTAGCCAAAAGGCTGAGAAGGGTTGAGAAGCGGTTACCTTAGCCGAAAGGCCGAGAAGATTTGAGAAGCGGTTATCTCAGTCAAAAGGCCGAGAAGATTTGAGAAGCGGTTATCTCAGCCAAAAGGCCGAGAAGGGTTGAAAAGAGGTTATCTTAGCCAAAAGGCTGAGAAGATTTGAGAACGGTTATCTCAGCCAAAAGGCCGAGAAGATTTGAGAAGCGGTTATCTCAGCCAAAAGGCCGAGAAGGGTTGAGAAGAGGTTATCTTAGCCAAAAGGCTGAGAAGGGTTGAGAAGCGGTTATCTCAGCCAAAAGGCCGAGAAGATTTGAGAAGCGGTTATCTCAGCCAAAAGGCCGAGAAGGGTTGAGAAGCGGTTACCTTAGCCAAAAGGCCGAGAAGATTTGAGAAGCGGTTATCTCAGCCAAAAGGCCGAGAAGATTTTTGAAGCGGTTATCTTAGCCAAAAGGCCGAGAAGGGTTGAGAAGAGGTTATCTTAGCCAAAAGGCGAGAAGATTTGAGAAGCGGTTATCTCAGCCAAAAGGCCGAGAAGATTTGAGAAGCGGTTACCTTAGCCAAAAGGCCGAGAAGATTTGAGAAGCGGTTATCTTAGCCAAAAGGCCGAGAAGATTTGAGAAGCGGTTATCTTAGCCAAAAGGCCGAGAAGATTTGAGAAGCGGTTATCTCAGCCAAAAGGCTGAGAAGGGTTGAGAAGCGGTTATCTCAGCCAAAAGGCCGAGAAGATTTGAGAAGCGGTTATCTCAGCCAAAAGGCCGAGAAGGGTTGAGAAGAGGTTATCTTAGCCAAAAGGCTGAGAAGGGTTGAGAAGCGGTTATCTCAGCCAAAAGGCCGAGAAGATTTGAGAAGCGGTTATCTTAGCAAAAAGGCCGAGAAGATTTGAGAAGCGGTTATCTCAGCCAAAAGGCCGAGAAGATTTGAGAAGCGGTTATCTCAGCCAAAAGGCCGAGAAGATTTGAGAAGCGGTTATCTCAGCCAAAAGGCCGAGAAGGGTTGAGAAGCGGTTATCTCAGCCAAAAGGCCGAGAAGATTTTTGAAGCGGTTATCTCAGCCAAAAGGCCGAGAAGGGTTGAGAAGCGGTTATCTCAGCCAAAAGGCCGAGAAGATTTGAGAAGCGGTTATCTTAGCAAAAAGGCCGAGAAGATTTGAGAAGCGGTTATCTCAGCCAAAAGGCCGAGAAGATTTGAGAAGCGGTTATCTCAGCCAAAAGGCCGAGAAGATTTGAGAAGCGGTTATCTCAGCCAAAAGGCCGAGAAGGGTTGAGAAGCGGTTACCTTAGCCAAAAGGCCGAGAAGATTTGAGAAGCGGTTATCTCAGCCAAAAGGCCGAGAAGATTTTTGAAGCGGTTATCTTAGCCAAAAGGCCGAGAAGGGTTGAGAAGAGGTTATCTTAGCCAAAAGGCGAGAAGATTTGAGAAGCGGTTATCTCAGCCAAAAGGCCGAGAAGATTTGAGAAGCGGTTACCTTAGCCAAAAGGCCGAGAAGATTTGAGAAGCGGTTATCTTAGCCAAAAGGCCGAGAAGATTTGAGAAGCGGATATCTTAGCCAAAAGGCTGAGAAGGGTTGAAAGAGGTTATCTTAGCCAAAAGGCTGAGAAGATTTGAGAACGGTTATCTCAGCCAAAAGGCCGAGAAGATTTGAGAAACGGTTATCTCAGCCAAAAGGCCGAGAAGATTTTTGAAGCGGTTATCTTAGCCAAAAGGCCGAGAAGGGTTGAGAAGAGGTTATCTTAGCCAAAAGGCGAGAAGATTTGAGAAGCGGTTATCTCAGCCAAAAGGCCGAGAAGATTTGAGAAGCGGTTACCTTAGCCAAAAGGCCGAGAAGATTTGAGAAGCGGTTATCTTAGCCAAAAGGCTGAGAAGGGTTGAAAGAGGTTATCTTAGCCAAAAGGCTGAGAAGATTTGAGAACGGTTATCTCAGCCAAAAGGCCGAGAAGATTTGAGAAGCGGTTACCTTAGCCAAAAGGCCGAGAAGATTTGAGAAGCGGTTATCTTAGCCAAAAGGCCGAGAAGATTTGAGAAGCGGATATCTTAGCCAAAAGGCTGAGAAGGGTTGAAAGAGGTTATCTTAGCCAAAAGGCCGAGAAGGGTTGAGAAGCGGTTACCTTAGCCAAAAGGCCGAGAAGATTTGAGAAGCGGTTATCTCAGCCAAAAGGCCGAGAAGATTTTTGAAGCGGTTATCTTAGCCAAAAGGCCGAGAAGGGTTGAGAAGAGGTTATCTTAGCCAAAAGGCGAGAAGATTTGAGAAGCGGTTATCTCAGCCAAAAGGCCGAGAAGATTTGAGAAGCGGTTACCTTAGCCAAAAGGCCGAGAAGATTTGAGAAGCGGTTATCTTAGCCAAAAGGCTGAGAAGGGTTGAAAGAGGTTATCTTAGCCAAAAGGCTGAGAAGATTTGAGAACGGTTATCTCAGCCAAAAGGCCGAGAAGATTTGAGAAACGGTTATCTCAGCCAAAAGGCCGAGAAGGGTTGAGAAGCGGTTACCTTAGCCAAAAGGCCGAGAAGATTTGAGAAGCGGATATCTCAGCCAAAAGGCCGAGAAGATTTTTGAAGCGGTTATCTTAGCCAAAAGGCCGAGAAGGGTTGAGAAGAGGTTATCTTAGCCAAAAGGCGAGAAGATTTGAGAAGCGGTTATCTTAGCAAAAAGGCCGAGAAGATTTGAGAAGCGGTTACCTTAGCCAAAAGGCCGAGAAGATTTGAGAAGCGGTTATCTCAGCCAAAAGGCCGAGAAGATTTTTGAAGCGGTTATCTTAGCCAAAAGGCCGAGAAGGGTTGAGAAGAGGTTATCTTAGCCAAAAGGCGAGAAGATTTGAGAAGCGGTTATCTCAGCCAAAAGGCCGAGAAGGGCTGAAAAGAGGTTATCTCAGCCAAAAGGCCGAGAAGGGTTGAGAAGCGGTTACCTTAGCCAAAAGGCCGAGAAGATTTGAGAAGCGGTTATCTCAGTCAAAAGGCCGAGAAGATTTGAGAAGCGGTTATCTCAGCCAAAAGGCCGAGAAGGGTTGAAAAGAGGTTATCTTAGCCAAAAGGCTGAGAAGATTTGAGAACGGTTATCTCAGCCAAAAGGCCGAGAAGATTTGAGAAGCGGTTATCTCAGCCAAAAGGCCGAGAAGGGTTGAGAAGAGGTTATCTTAGCCAAAAGGCTGAGAAGGGTTGAGAAGCGGCTATCTCAGCCAAAAGGCCGAGAAGATTTGAGAAGCGGTTATCTCAGCCAAAAGGCCGAGAAGATTTGAGAACCTATTCTCTTAGCAAAAAGGCCGAGAAGATTTGAGAAGCGGTTATCTCAGCCAAAAGGCCGAGAAAATTTGAGAAGCGGTTATCTCAGCCAAAAGGCCGAGAAGATTTGAGAAGCGGTTATCTCAGCCAAAAGGCCGAGAAGGGTTGAGAAGCGGTTACCTTAGCCAAAAGGCCGAGAAGATTTGAGAAGCGGTTATCTCAGCCAAAAGGCCGAGAAGATTTTTGAAGCGGTTATCTTAGCCAAAAGGCCGAGAAGGGTTGAGAAGAGGTTATCTTAGCCAAAAGGCGAGAAGATTTGAGAAGCGGTTATCTCAGCCAAAAGGCCGAGAAGATTTGAGAAGCGGTTACCTTAGCCAAAAGGCCGAGAAGATTTGAGAAGCGGTTATCTTAGCCAAAAGGCCGAGAAGATTTGAGAAGCGGTTATCTCAGCCAAAAGGCCGAGAAGGGTTGAGAAGCGGTTACCTTAGCCAAAAGGCCGAGAAGATTTGAGAAGCGGTTATCTCAGCCAAAAGGCCGAGAAGGGCTGAAAAGAGGTTATCTCAGCCAAAAGGCCGAGAAGGGTTGAGAAGCGGTTACCTTAGCCAAAAGGCCGAGAAGATTTGAGAAGCGGTTATCTCAGTCAAAAGGCCGAGAAGATTTGAGAAGCGGTTATCTCAGCCAAAAGGCCGAGAAGGGTTGAAAAGAGGTTATCTTAGCCAAAAGGCTGAGAAGATTTGAGAACGGTTATCTCAGCCAAAAGGCCGAGAAGATTTGAGAAGCGGTTATCTCAGCCAAAAGGCCGAGAAGGGTTGAGAAGAGGTTATCTTAGCCAAAAGGCTGAGAAGGGTTGAGAAGCGGCTATCTCAGCCAAAAGGCCGAGAAGATTTGAGAAGCGGTTATCTCAGCCAAAAGGCCGAGAAGATTTGAGAACCTATTCTCTTAGCAAAAAGGCCGAGAAGATTTGAGAAGCGGTTATCTCAGCCAAAAGGCCGAGAAAATTTGAGAAGCGGTTATCTCAGCCAAAAGGCCGAGAAGATTTGAGAAGCGGTTATCTCAGCCAAAAGGCCGAGAAGGGTTGAGAAGCGGTTACCTTAGCCAAAAGGCCGAGAAGATTTGAGAAGCGGTTATCTCAGCCAAAAGGCCGAGAAGATTTTTGAAGCGGTTATCTTAGCCAAAAGGCCGAGAAGGGTTGAGAAGAGGTTATCTTAGCCAAAAGGCGAGAAGATTTGAGAAGCGGTTATCTCAGCCAAAAGGCCGAGAAGATTTGAGAAGCGGTTACCTTAGCCAAAAGGCCGAGAAGATTTGAGAAGCGGTTATCTTAGCCAAAAGGCCGAGAAGATTTGAGAAGCGGTTATCTTAGCCAAAAGGCTGAGAAGGGTTGAAAGAGGTTATCTTAGCCAAAAGGCTGAGAAGATTTGAGAACGGTTATCTCAGCCAAAAGGCCGAGAAGATTTGAGAAGCGGTTATCTCAGCCAAAAGGCCGAGAAGGGTTGAGAAGCGGTTACCTTAGCCAAAAGGCCGAGAAGATTTGAGAAGCGGTTATCTCAGCCAAAAGGCCGAGAAGATTTTTGAAGCGGTTATCTTAGCCAAAAGGCCGAGAAGGGTTGAGAAGAGGTTATCTTAGCCAAAAGGCGAGAAGATTTGAGAAGCGGTTATCTCAGCCAAAAGGCCGAGAAGATTTGAGAAGCGGTTACCTTAGCCAAAAGGCCGAGAAGATTTGAGAAGCGGTTATCTTAGCCAAAAGGCCGAGAAGATTTGAGAAGCGGTTATCTTAGCCAAAAGGCTGAGAAGGGTTGAAAGAGGTTATCTTAGCCAAAAGGCCGAGAAGGGTTGAGAAGAGGTTATCTTAGCCAAAAGGCGAGAAGATTTGAGAAGCGGTTATCTCAGCCAAAAGGCCGAGAAGATTTGAGAAGCGGTTACCTTAGCCAAAAGGCCGAGAAGATTTGAGAAGCGGTTATCTTAGCCAAAAGGCCGAGAAGATTTGAGAAGCGGTTATCTTAGCCAAAAGGCTGAGAAGGGTTGAAAGAGGTTATCTTAGCCAAAAGGCTGAGAAGATTTGAGAACGGTTATCTCAGCCAAAAGGCCGAGAAGATTTGAGAAGCGGTTATCTCAGCCAAAAGGCCGAGAAGGGTTGAGAAGCGGTTACCTTAGCCAAAAGGCCGAGAAGATTTGAGAAGCGGTTATCTCAGCCAAAAGGCCGAGAAGATTTTTGAAGCGGTTATCTTAGCCAAAAGGCCGAGAAGGGTTGAGAAGAGGTTATCTTAGCCAAAAGGCGAGAAGATTTGAGAAGCGGTTATCTTAGCAAAAAGGCCGAGAAGATTTGAGAAGCGGTTACCTTAGCCAAAAGGCCGAGAAGATTTGAGAAGCGGTTACCTTAGCCAAAAGGCCGAGAAGGGTTGAGAAGAGGTTATCTTAGCCAAAAGGCGAGAAGATTTGAGAAGCGGTTATCTCAGCCAAAAGGCCGAGAAGATTTGAGAAGCGGTTACCTTAGCCAAAAGGCCGAGAAGATTTGAGAAGCGGTTATCTTAGCCAAAAGGCCGAGAAGATTTGAGAAGCGGTTATCTTAGCCAAAAGGCTGAGAAGGGTTGAAAGAGGTTATCTTAGCCAAAAGGCTGAGAAGATTTGAGAACGGTTATCTCAGCCAAAAGGCCGAGAAGATTTGAGAAGCGGTTATCTCAGCCAAAAGGCCGAGAAGGGTTGAGAAGCGGTTACCTTAGCCAAAAGGCCGAGAAGATTTGAGAAGCGGTTATCTCAGCCAAAAGGCCGAGAAGATTTTTGAAGCGGTTATCTTAGCCAAAAGGCCGAGAAGGGTTGAGAAGAGGTTATCTTAGCCAAAAGGCGAGAAGATTTGAGAAGCGGTTATCTCAGCCAAAAGGCCGAGAAGATTTGAGAAGCGGTTACCTTAGCCAAAAGGCCGAGAAGATTTGAGAAGCGGTTATCTTAGCCAAAAGGCCGAGAAGATTTGAGAAGCGGTTATCTTAGCCAAAAGGCTGAGAAGGGTTGAAAGAGGTTATCTTAGCCAAAAGGCCGAGAAGGGTTGAGAAGAGGTTATCTTAGCCAAAAGGCGAGAAGATTTGAGAAGCGGTTATCTCAGCCAAAAGGCCGAGAAGATTTGAGAAGCGGTTACCTTAGCCAAAAGGCCGAGAAGATTTGAGAAGCGGTTATCTTAGCCAAAAGGCCGAGAAGATTTGAGAAGCGGTTATCTTAGCCAAAAGGCTGAGAAGGGTTGAAAGAGGTTATCTTAGCCAAAAGGCTGAGAAGATTTGAGAACGGTTATCTCAGCCAAAAGGCCGAGAAGATTTGAGAAGCGGTTATCTCAGCCAAAAGGCCGAGAAGGGTTGAGAAGCGGTTACCTTAGCCAAAAGGCCGAGAAGATTTGAGAAGCGGTTATCTCAGCCAAAAGGCCGAGAAGATTTTTGAAGCGGTTATCTTAGCCAAAAGGCCGAGAAGGGTTGAGAAGAGGTTATCTTAGCCAAAAGGCGAGAAGATTTGAGAAGCGGTTATCTTAGCAAAAAGGCCGAGAAGATTTGAGAAGCGGTTACCTTAGCCAAAAGGCCGAGAAGATTTGAGAAGCGGTTACCTTAGCCAAAAGGCCGAGAAGATTTGAGAAGCGGTTATCTCAGCCAAAAGGCCGAGAAGATTTTTGAAGCGGTTATCTTAGCCAAAAGGCCGAGAAGGGTTGAGAAGAGGTTATCTTAGCCAAAAGGCGAGAAGATTTGAGAAGCGGTTATCTTAGCCAAAAGGCCGAGAAGGGCTGAAAAGAGGTTATCTTAGCCAAAAGGCTGAGAAGATTTGAGAACGGTTATCTCAGCCAAAAGGCCGAGAAGATTTGAGAAGCGGTTATCTCAACCAAAAGGCCGAGAAGGGTTGAGAAGCGGTTACCTTAGCCAAAAGGCCGAGAAGATTTGAGAAGCGGTTATCTCAGTCAAAAGGCCGAGAAGATTTGAGAAGCGGTTATCTCAGCCAAAAGGCCGAGAAGGGTTGAAAAGAGGTTATCTTAGCCAAAAGGCTGAGAAGATTTGAGAACGGTTATCTCAGCCAAAAGGCCGAGAAGATTTTTGAAGCGGTTATCTTAGCCAAAAGGCCGAGAAGGGTTGAGAAGAGGTTATCTTAGCCAAAAGGCGAGAAGATTTGAGAAGCGGTTATCTCAGCCAAAAGGCCGAGAAGATTTGAGAAGCGGTTACCTTAGCCAAAAGGCCGAGAAGATTTGAGAAGCGGTTATCTTAGCCAAAAGGCCGAGAAGATTTGAGAAGCGGTTATCTTAGCCAAAAGGCTGAGAAGGGTTGAAAGAGGTTATCTTAGCCAAAAGGCTGAGAAGATTTGAGAACGGTTATCTCAGCCAAAAGGCCGAGAAGATTTGAGAAGCGGTTATCTCAGCCAAAAGGCCGAGAAGGGTTGAGAAGCGGTTACCTTAGCCAAAAGGCCGAGAAGATTTGAGAAGCGGTTATCTCAGCCAAAAGGCCGAGAAGATTTTTGAAGCGGTTATCTTAGCCAAAAGGCCGAGAAGGGTTGAGAAGAGGTTATCTTAGCCAAAAGGCGAGAAGATTTGAGAAGCGGTTATCTTAGCAAAAAGGCCGAGAAGATTTGAGAAGCGGTTACCTGAGCCAAAAGGCCGAGAAGATTTGAGAAGCGGTTACCTTAGCCAAAAGGCCGAGAAGATTTGAGAAGCGGTTATCTCAGCCAAAAGGCCGAGAAGATTTTTGAAGCGGTTATCTTAGCCAAAAGGCCGAGAAGATTTGAGAAGCGGTTATCTCAACCAAAAGGCCGAGAAGGGTTGAGAAGAGGTTATCTTAGCCAAAAGGCGAGAAGATTTGAGAAGCGGTTATCTTAGCCAAAAGGCCGAGAAGGGCTGAAAAGAGGTTATCTTAGCCAAAAGGCTGAGAAGATTTGAGAACGGTTATCTCAGCCAAAAGGCCGAGAAGATTTGAGAAGCGGTTATCTCAACCAAAAGGCCGAGAAGGGTTGAGAAGCGGTTACCTTAGCCAAAAGGCCGAGAAGATTTGAGAAGCGGTTATCTCAGTCAAAAGGCCGAGAAGATTTGAGAAGCGGTTATCTCAGCCAAAAGGCCGAGAAGGGTTGAAAAGAGGTTATCTTAGCCAAAAGGCTGAGAAGATTTGAGAACGGTTATCTCAGCCAAAAGGCCGAGAAGATTTGAGAATCGGTTATCTCAGCCAAAAGGCCGAGAAGGGTTGAGAAGAGGTTATCTTAGCCAAAAGGCTGAGAAGGGTTGAGAAGCGGTTATCTCAGCCAAAAGGCCGAGAAGATTTGAGAAGCGGTTATCTCAGCCAAAAGGCCGAGAAGATTTGAGAAGCGGTTACCTTAGCCAAAAGGCCGAGAAGATTTGAGAAGCGGTTATCTCAGCCAAAAGGCCGAGAAGATTTTTGAAGCGGTTATCTTAGCCAAAAGGCCGAGAAGGGTTGAGAAGAGGTTATCTTAGCCAAAAGGCGAGAAGATTTGAGAAGCGGTTATCTTAGCCAAAAGGCCGAGAAGATTTGAGAATCGGTTATCTCAGCCAAAAGGCCGAGAAGGGTTGAGAAGAGGTTATCTTAGCCAAAAGGCCGAGAAGATTTGAGAAGCGGTTACCTTAGCCAAAAGGCCGAGAAGATTTGAGAAGCGGTTATCTCAGTCAAAAGGCCGAGAAGATTTGAGAAGCGGTTATCTCAGCCAAAAGGCCGAGAAGGGTTGAAAAGAGGTTATCTTAGCCAAAAGGCTGAGAAGATTTGAGAACGGTTATCTCAGCCAAAAGGCCGAGAAGATTTGAGAAGCGGTTATCTCAACCAAAAGGCCGAGAAGGGTTGAGAAGCGGTTACCTTAGCCAAAAGGCCGAGAAGATTTGAGAAGCGGTTTTCTCAGTCAAAAGGCCGAGAAGATTTGAGAAGCGGTTATCTCAGCCAAAAGGCCGAGAAGGGTTGAAAAGAGGTTATCTTAGCCAAAAGGCTGAGAAGATTTGAGAACGGTTATCTCAGCCAAAAGGCCGAGAAGATTTGAGAATCGGTTATCTCAGCCAAAAGGCCGAGAAGGGTTGAGAAGAGGTTATCTTAGCCAAAAGGCTGAGAAGGGTTGAGAAGCGGTTATCTCAGCCAAAAGGCCGAGAAGATTTGAGAAGCGGTTATCTCAGCCAAAAGGCCGAGAAGATTTGAGAAGCGGTTACCTTAGCCAAAAGGCCGAGAAGATTTGAGAAGTGGTTATCTCAGCCAAAAGGCCGAGAAGATTTTTGAAGCGGTTATCTTAGCCAAAAGGCCGAGAAGGGTTGAGAAGAGGTTATCTTAGCCAAAAGGCGAGAAGATTTGAGAAGCGGTTATCTTAGCCAAAATGCCGAGAAGGGCTGAAAAGAGGTTATCTTAGCCAAAAGGCTGAGAAGATTTGAGAACGGTTATCTCAGCCAAAAGGCCGAGAAGATTTGAGAAGCGGTTATCTCAGCCAAAAGGCCGAGAAGGGTTGAGAAGCGGTTACCTTAGCCAAAAGGCCGAGAAGATTTGAGAAGCGGTTATCTCAGTCAAAAGGCCGAGAAGATTTGAGAAGCGGTTATCTCAGCCAAAAGGCCGAGAAGGGTTGAAAAGAGGTTATCTTAGCCAAAAGGCTGAGAAGATTTGAGAACGGTTATCTCAGCCAAAAGGCCGAGAAGATTTAAGAATCGGTTATCTCAGCCAAAAGGCCGAGAAGGGTTGAGAAGAGGTTATCTTAGCCAAAAGGCTGAGAAGGGTTGTGAAGCGGTTATCTCAGCCAAAAGGCCGAGAAGATTTGAGAAGCGGTTATCTCAGCCAAAAGGCCGAGAAGATTTGAGAAGCGGTTATCTTAGCAAAAAGGCCGAGAAGATTTGAGAAGCGGTTATCTCAGCCAAAAGGCCGAGAAGATTTGAGAAGCGGTTATCTCAGCCAAAAGGCCGAGAAGATTTGAGAAGCGGTTATCTCAGCCAAAAGGCCGAGAAGGGTTGAGAAGCGGTTACCTTAGCCAAAAGGCCGAGAAGATTTGAGAAGCGGTTATCTCAGCCAAAAGGCCGAGAAGATTTTTGAAGCGGTTATCTTAGCCAAAAGGCCGAGAAGGGTTGAGAAGAGGTTATCTTAGCCAAAAGGCCGAGAAGATTTGAGAAGCGGTTATCTCAGCCAAAAGGCCGAGAAGGGTTGAAAAGAGGTTATCTTAGCCAAAAGGCTGAGAAGATTTGAGAACGGTTATCTCAGCCAAAAGGCCGAGAAGATTTGAGAATCGGTTATCTCAGCCAAAAGGCCGAGAAGGGTTGAGAAGAGGTTATCTTAGCCAAAAGGCTGAGAAGGGTTGAGAAGCGGTTATCTCAGCCAAAAGGCCGAGAAGATTTGAGAAGCGGTTATCTCAGCCAAAAGGCCGAGAAGATTTGAGAAGCGGTTATCTTAGCAAAAAGGCCGAGAAGATTTGAGAAGCGGTTATCTCAGCCAAAAGGCCGAGAAGATTTGAGAAGCGGTTATCTCAGCCAAAAGGCCGAGAAGATTTGAGAAGCGGTTATCTCAGCCAAAAGGCCGAGAAGGGTTGAGAAGCGGTTACCTTAGCCAAAAGGCCGAGAAGATTTGAGAAGCGGTTATCTCAGCCAAAAGGCCGAGAAGATTTTTGAAGCGGTTATCTTAGCCAAAATGCCGAGAAGGGTTGAGAAGAGGTTATCTTAGCCAAAAGGCGAGAAGATTTGAGAAGCGGTTATCTCAGCCAAAAGGCCGAGAAGATTTGAGAAGCGGTTACCTTAGCCAAAAGGCCGAGAAGATTTGAGAAGCGGTTATCTTAGCCAAAAGGCCGAGAAGATTTGAGAAGCGGTTATCTCAGCCAAAAGGCCGAGAAGATTTTTGAAGCGGTTATCTTAGCCAAAAGGCCGAGAAGGGTTGAGAAGAGGTTATCTTAGCCAAAAGGCGAGAAGATTTGAGAAGCGGTTATCTCAGCCAAAAGGCCGAGAAGATTTGAGAAGCGGTTATCTCAGCCAAAAGGCCGAGAAGGGTTGAGAAGAGGTTATCTTAGCCAAAAGGCTGAGAAGGGTTGAGAAGCGGTTATCTCAGCCAAAAGGCCGAGAAGATTTGAGAAGCGGTTATCTCAGCCAAAAGGCCGAGAAGATTTGAGAAGCGGTTATCTTAGCAAAAAGGCCGAGAAGATTTGAGAAGCGGTTATCTCAGCCAAAAGGCCGAGAAGATTTGAGAAGCGGTTATCTTAGCAAAAAGGCCGAGAAGATTTGAGAAGCGGTTATCTTAGCCAAAAGGCCGAGAAGGGTTGAGAAGAGGTTATCTTAGCCAAAAGGCGAGAAGATTTGAGAAGCGGTTATCTTAGCCAAAAGGCCGAGAAGGGCTGAAAAGAGGTTATCTTAGCCAAAAGGCTGAGAAGATTTGAGAACGGTTATCTCAGCCAAAAGGCCGAGAAGATTTGAGAAGAGGTTATCTTAGCCAAAAGGCTGAGAAGGGTTGAGAAGCGGTTATCTCAGCCAAAAGGCCGAGAAGATTTGAGAAGCGGTTATCTTAGCCAAAAGGCCGAGAAGGGCTGAAAAGAGGTTATCTTAGCCAAAAGGCTGAGAAGGGTTGAGAAGCGGTTATCTCAGCCAAAAGGCTGATAAGGGTTGAGAAGAGGTTATCTTAGCCAAAAGGCGAGAAGATTTGAGAAGCGGTTATCTTAGCCAAAAGGCCGAGAAGGGCTGAAAAGAGGTTATCTTAGCCAAAAGGCTGAGAAGGGTTGAGAAGCGGTTATCTCAGCCAAAAGGCCGAGAAGGGTTGAGAAGAGGTTATCTTAGCCAAAAGGCTGAGAAGGGTTGAGAAGCGGTTATCTCAGCCAAAAGGCCGAGAAGGGTTGAGAAGAGGTTATCTTAGCCAAAAGGCTGAGAAGGGTTGAGAAGCGGTTATCTCAGCCAAAAGGCCGAGAAGATTTGAGAAGCGGTTATCTTAGCAAAAAGGCCGAGAAGATTTGAGAAGCGGTTATCTCAGCCAAAAGGCCGAGAAGATTTGAGAAGCGGTTATCTTAGCAAAAAGGCCGAGAAGATTTGAGAAGCGGTTATCTTAGCCAAAAGGCCGAGAAGGGTTGAGAAGAGGTTATCTTAGCCAAAAGGCGAGAAGATTTGAGAAGCGGTTATCTTAGCCAAAAGGCCGAGAAGGGCTGAAAAGAGGTTATCTTAGCCAAAAGGCTGAGAAGATTTGAGAACGGTTATCTCAGCCAAAAGGCCGAGAAGATTTGAGAATCGGTTATCTCAGCCAAAAGGCCGAGAAGGGTTGAGAAGAGGTTATCTTAGCCAAAAGGCTGAGAAGGGTTGAGAAGCGGTTATCTCAGCCAAAAGGCCGAGAAGATTTGAGAAGCGGTTACCTCAGCCAAAAGGCCGAGAAGATTTGAGAAGCGGTTATCTCAGCCAAAAGGCCGAGAAGATTTGAGAAGCGGTTATCTCAGCCAAAAGGCCGAGAAGGGTTGAGAAGCGGTTATCTTAGCCAAAAGGCCGAGAAGATTTGAGAAGCGGTTATCTTAGCCAAAAGGCCGAGAAGATTTGAAAAGAGGTTATCTTAGCCAAAAGGCTGAGAAGATTTGAGAACGGTTATCTCAGCCAAAAGGCCGAGAAGATTTGAGAAGAGGTTATCTTAGCCAAAAGGCTGAGAAGGGTTGAGAAGCGGTTATCTCAGCCAAAAGGCCGAGAAGATTTGAGAAGCGGTTATCTTAGCCAAAAGGCCGAGAAGGGCTGAAAAGAGGTTATCTTAGCCAAAAGGCTGAGAAGATTTGAGAAGCGGTTATCTTAGCCAAAAGGCCGAGAAGGGCTGAAAAGAGGTTATCTTAGCCAAAAGGCTGAGAAGGGTTGAGAAGCGGTTATCTCAGCCAAAAGGCCGAGAAGGGTTGAGAAGAGGTTATCTTAGCCAAAAGGCTGAGAAGGGTTGAGAAGCGGTTATCTCAGCCAAAAGGCCGAGAAGATTTGAGAAGCGGTTATCTTAGCAAAAAGGCCGAGAAGATTTGAGAAGCGGTTATCTCAGCCAAAAGGCCGAGAAGATTTGAGAAGCGGTTATCTCAGCCAAAAGGCCGAGAAGATTTGAGAAGCGGTTATCTTAGCAAAAAGGCCGAGAAGATTTGAGAAGCGGTTATCTCAGCCAAAAGGCCGAGAAGGGTTGAGAAGAGGTTATCTTAGCCAAAAGGCTGAGAAGGGTTGAGAAGCGGTTATCTCAGCCAAAAGGCCGAGAAGATTTGAGAAGCGGTTACCTCAGCCAAAAGGCCGAGAAGATTTGAGAAGCGGTTATCTTAGCAAAAAGGCCGAGAAGATTTGAGAAGCGGTTATCTCAGCCAAAAGGCCGAGAAGATTTGAGAAGCGGTTATCTCAGCCAAAAGGCCGAGAAGATTTGAGAAGCGGTTATCTCAGCCAAAAGGCCGAGAAGGGTTGAGAAGCGGTTACCTTAGCCAAAAGGCCGAGAAGATTTGAGAAGCGGTTATCTCAGCCAAAAGGCCGAGAAGATTTTTGAAGCGGTTATCTTAGCCAAAAGGCCGAGAAGGGTTGAGAAGAGGTTATCTTAGCCAAAAGGCGAGAAGATTTGAGAAGCGGTTATCTCAGCCAAAAGGCCGAGAAGATTTGAGAAGCGGTTACCTTAGCCAAATGGCCGAGAAGATTTGAGAAGCGGTTATCTTAGCCAAAAGGCCGAGAAGATTTGAGAAGCGGTTACCTTAGCCAAAAGGCCGAGAAGATTTGAGAAGCGGTTATCTCAGCCAAAAGGCCGAGAAGATTTTTGAAGCGGTTATCTTAGCCAAAAGGCCGAGAAGGGTTGAGAAGAGGTTATCTTAGCCAAAAGGCGAGAAGATTTGAGAAGCGGTTATCTCAGCCAAAAGGCCGAGAAGATTTGAGAAGCGGTTATCTCAGCCAAAAGGCCGAGAAGGGTTGAGAAGAGGTTATCTTAGCCAAAAGGCTGAGAAGGGTTGAGAAGCGGTTATCTCAGCCAAAAGGCCGAGAAGATTTGAGAAGCGGTTATCTCAGCCAAAAGGCCGAGAAGATTTGAGAAGCGGTTATCTTAGCAAAAAGGCCGAGAAGATTTGAGAAGCGGTTATCTCAGCCAAAAGGCCGAGAAGATTTGAGAAGCGGTTATCTCAGCCAAAAGGCCCAGAAGGGTTGAGAAGCGGTTACCTTAGCCAAAAGGCCGAGAAGATTTGAGAAGCGGTTATCTTAGCCAAAAGGCCGAGAAGATTTGAGAAGCGGTTATCTTAGCCAAAAGGCTGAGAAGGGTTGAAAGAGGTTATCTTAGCCAAAAGGCTGAGAAGATTTGAGAACGGTTATCTCAGCCAAAAGGCCGAGAAGATTTGAGAAGCGGTTACCTTAGCCAAAAGGCCGAGAAGATTTGAGAAGCGGTTATCTCAGCCAAAAGGCCGAGAAGATTTTTGAAGCGGTTATCTTAGCCAAAAGGCCGAGAAGGGTTGAGAAGAGGTTATCTTAGCCAAAAGGCGAGAAGATTTGAGAAGCGGTTATCTTAGCAAAAAGGCCGAGAAGATTTGAGAAGCGGTTACCTTAGCCAAAAGGCCGAGAAGATTTGAGAAGCGGTTACCTTAGCCAAAAGGCCGAGAAGATTTGAGAAGCGGTTATCTCAGCCAAAAGGCCGAGAAGATTTTTGAAGCGGTTATCTTAGCCAAAAGGCCGAGAAGGGTTGAGAAGAGGTTATCTTAGCCAAAAGGCGAGAAGATTTGAGAAGCGGTTATCTCAGCCAAAAGGCCGAGAAGGGCTGAAAAGAGGTTATCTTAGCCAAAAGGCTGAGAAGATTTGAGAACGGTTATCTCAGCCAAAAGGCCGAGAAGATTTGAGAAGCGGTTATCTCAGCCAAAAGGCCGAGAAGGGTTGAGAAGCGGTTACCTTAGCCAAAAGGCCGAGAAGTTTTGAGAAGCGGTTATCTCAGTCAAAAGGCCGAGAAGATTTGAGAAGCGGTTATCTTAGCCAAAAGGCTGAGAAGGGTTGAAAGAGGTTATCTTAGCCAAAAGGCTGAGAAGATTTGAGAACGGTTATCTCAGCCAAAAGGCCGAGAAGATTTGAGAAGCGGTTACCTTAGCCAAAAGGCCGAGAAGATTTGAGAAGCGGTTATCTCAGCCAAAAGGCCGAGAAGATTTTTGAAGCGGTTATCTTAGCCAAAAGGCCGAGAAGGGTTGAGAAGAGGTTATCTTAGCCAAAAGGCGAGAAGATTTGAGAAGCGGTTATCTTAGCAAAAAGGCCGAGAAGATTTGAGAAGCGGTTACCTTAGCCAAAAGGCCGAGAAGATTTGAGAAGCGGTTACCTTAGCCAAAAGGCCGAGAAGATTTGAGAAGCGGTTATCTCAGCCAAAAGGCCGAGAAGATTTTTGAAGCGGTTATCTTAGCCAAAAGGCCGAGAAGGGTTGAGAAGAGGTTATCTTAGCCAAAAGGCGAGAAGATTTGAGAAGCGGTTATCTCAGCCAAAAGGCCGAGAAGGGCTGAAAAGAGGTTATCTTAGCCAAAAGGCTGAGAAGATTTGAGAACGGTTATCTCAGCCAAAAGGCCGAGAAGATTTGAGAAGCGGTTATCTCAGCCAAAAGGCCGAGAAGGGTTGAGAAGCGGTTACCTTAGCCAAAAGGCCGAGAAGTTTTGAGAAGCGGTTATCT
Source organism: Pristionchus mayeri (assembly GCA_036245805.1). Lineage (NCBI taxonomy): Eukaryota > Metazoa > Nematoda > Chromadorea > Rhabditida > Neodiplogasteridae > Pristionchus > Pristionchus mayeri. The sequence goes on along the minus strand of BTRK01000004.1, from coordinate 8,184,593 downwards.
CAGTCAAAAGGCCGAGAAGATTTGAGAAGCGGTTATCTCAGCCAAAAGGCCGAGAAGATTTGAGAAGCGGTTATCTCAGCCAAAAGGCCGAGAAGATTTGAGAAGCGGTTATCTCAGTCAAAAGGCCGAGAAGATTTGAGAAGCGGTTATCTCAGCCAAAAGGCCGAGAAGGGTTGAAAAGAGGTTATCTTAGCCAAAAGGCTGAGAAGATTTGAGAACGGTTATCTCAGCCAAAAGGCCGAGAAGATTTGAGAAGCGGTTATCTCAGCCAAAAGGCCGAGAAGATTTGAGAAGCGGTTATCTTAGCAAAAAGGCCGAGAAGATTTGAGAAGCGGTTATCTCAGCCAAAAGGCCGAGAAGATTTTTGAAGCGGTTATCTTAGCCAAAAGGCCGAGAAGGGTTGAGAAGAGGTTATCTTAGCCAAAAGGCGAGAAGATTTGAGAAGCGGTTATCTTAGCCAAAAGGCCGAGAAGGGTTGAGAAGAGGTTATCTTAGCCAAAAGGCGAGAAGATTTGAGAAGCGGTTATCTCAGCCAAAAGGCCGAGAAGATTTGAGAAGCGGTTATCTCAGCCAAAAGGCCGAGAAGATTTTTGAAGCGGTTATCTTAGCCAAAAGGCCGAGAAGATTTGAGAAGCGGTTATCTCAGCCAAAAGGCCGAGAAGATTTTTGAAGCGGTTATCTTAGCCAAAAGGCCGAGAAGGGTTGAGAAGAGGTTATCTTAGCCAAAAGGCGAGAAGATTTGAGAAGCGGTTATCTCAGCCAAAAGGCCGAGAAGATTTGAGAAGCGGTTACCTTAGCCAAAAGGCCGAGAAGATTTGAGAAGCGGTTATCTTAGCCAAAAGGCCGAGAAGATTTGAGAAGCGGTTATCTCAGCCAAAAGGCCGAGAAGATTTTTGAAGCGGTTATCTTAGCCAAAAGGCCGAGAAGGGTTGAGAAGAGGTTATCTTAGCCAAAAGGCGAGAAGATTTGAGAAGCGGTTATCTCAGCCAAAAGGCCGAGAAGATTTGAGAAGCGGTTATCTCAGCCAAAAGGCCGAGAAGGGTTGAGAAGAGGTTATCTTAGCCAAAAGGCTGAGAAGGGTTGAGAAGCGGTTATCTCAGCCAAAAGGCCGAGAAGATTTGAGAAGCGGTTATCTCAGCCAAAAGGCCGAGAAGATTTGAGAAGCGGTTATCTTAGCAAAAAGGCCGAGAAGATTTGAGAAGCGGTTATCTCAGCCAAAAGGCCGAGAAGATTTGAGAAGCGGTTATCTCAGCCAAAAGGCCGAGAAGGGTTGAGAAGCGGTTACCTTAGCCAAAAGGCCGAGAAGATTTGAGAAGCGGTTATCTTAGCCAAAAGGCCGAGAAGATTTGAGAAGCGGTTATCTTAGCCAAAAGGCTGAGAAGGGTTGAAAGAGGTTATCTTAGCCAAAAGGCTGAGAAGATTTGAGAAGCGGTTACCTTAGCCAAAAGGCCGAGAAGATTTGAGAAGCGGTTATCTCAGTCAAAAGGCCGAGAAGATTTGAGAAGCGGTTATCTCAGCCAAAAGGCCGAGAAGATTTGAGAAGCGGTTATCTTAGCCAAAAGGCCGAGAAGATTTGAGAAGCGGTTATCTCAGTCAAAAGGCCGAGAAGATTTGAGAAGCGGTTATCTCAGCCAAAAGGCCGAGAAGGGTTGAAAAGAGGTTATCTTAGCCAAAAGGCTGAGAAGATTTGAGAACGGTTATCTCAGCCAAAAGGCCGAGAAGATTTGAGAAGCGGTTATCTCAGCCAAAAGGCCGAGAAGATTTTTGAAGCGGTTATCTTAGCCAAAAGGCCGAGAAGGGTTGAGAAGAGGTTATCTTAGCCAAAAGGCGAGAAGATTTGAGAAGCGGTTATCTCAGCCAAAAGGCCGAGAAGATTTGAGAAGCGGTTATCTCAGCCAAAAGGCCGAGAAGGGTTGAGAAGAGGTTATCTTAGCCAAAAGGCTGAGAAGGGTTGAGAAGCGGTTATCTCAGCCAAAAGGCCGAGAAGATTTGAGAAGCGGTTATCTCAGCCAAAAGGCCGAGAAGATTTGAGAAGCGGTTATCTTTGCAAAAAGGCCGAGAAGATTTGAGAAGCGGTTATCTCAGCCAAAAGGCCGAGAAGATTTGAGAAGCGGTTATCTCAGCCAAAAGGCCGAGAAGGGTTGAGAAGCGGTTACCTTAGCCAAAAGGCCGAGAAGATTTGAGAAGCGGTTATCTTAGCCAAAAGGCCGAGAAGATTTGAGAAGCGGTTATCTTAGCCAAAAGGCTGAGAAGGGTTGAAAGAGGTTATCTTAGCCAAAAGGCTGAGAAGATTTGAGAACGGTTATCTCAGCCAAAAGGCCGAGAAGATTTGAGAAGCGGTTACCTTAGCCAAAAGGCCGAGAAGATTTGAGAAGCGGTTATCTCAGCCAAAAGGCCGAGAAGATTTTTGAAGCGGTTATCTTAGCCAAAAGGCCGAGAAGGGTTGAGAAGAGGTTATCTTAGCCAAAAGGCGAGAAGATTTGAGGAGCGGTTACCTTAGCCAAAAGGCCGAGAAGATTTGAGAAGCGGTTATCTCAGCCAAAAGGCCGAGAAGATTTTTGAAGCGGTTATCTTAGCCAAAAGGCCGAGAAGGGTTGAGAAGAGGTTATCTTAGCCAAAAGGCGAGAAGATTTGAGAAGCGGTTATCTCAGCCAAAAGGCCGAGAAGGGCTGAAAAGAGGTTATCTTAGCCAAAAGGCTGAGAAGATTTGAGAACGGTTATCTCAGCCAAAAGGCCGAGAAGATTTGAGAAGCGGTTATCTCAGCCAAAAGGCCGAGAAGATTTTTGAAGCGGTTATCTTAGCCAAAAGGCCGAGAAGGGTTGAGAAGAGGTTATCTTAGCCAAAAGGCGAGAAGATTTGAGAAGCGGTTATCTCAGCCAAAAGGCCGAGAAGGGCTGAAAAGAGGTTATCTCAGCCAAAAGGCCGAGAAGATTTTTGAAGCGGTTATCTTAGCCAAAAGGCCGAGAAGGGTTGAGAAGAGGTTATCTTAGCCAAAAGGCGAGAAGATTTGAGAAGCGGTTATCTCAGCCAAAAGGCCGAGAAGGGCTGAAAAGAGGTTATCTTAGCCAAAAGGCTGAGAAGATTTGAGAACGGTTATCTCAGCCAAAAGGCCGAGAAGATTTGAGAAGCGGTTATCTCAGCCAAAAGGCCGAGAAGATTTTTGAAGCGGTTATCTTAGCCAAAAGGCCGAGAAGGGTTGAGAAGAGGTTATCTTAGCCAAAAGGCGAGAAGATTTGAGAAGCGGTTATCTCAGCCAAAAGGCCGAGAAGATTTGAGAAGCGGTTATCTCAGCCAAAAGGCCGAGAAGGGTTGAGAAGAGGTTATCTTAGCCAAAAGGCTGAGAAGGGTTGAGAAGCGGTTATCTCAGCCAAAAGGCCGAGAAGATTTGAGAAGCGGTTATCTCAGCCAAAAGGCCGAGAAGATTTGAGAAGCGGTTATCTTAGCAAAAAGGCCGAGAAGATTTGAGAAGCGGTTATCTCAGCCAAAAGGCCGAGAAGATTTGAGAAGCGGTTATCTCAGCCAAAAGGCCGAGAAGGGTTGAGAAGCGGTTACCTTAGCCAAAAGGCCGAGAAGATTTGAGAAGCGGTTATCTTAGCCAAAAGGCCGAGAAGATTTGAGAAGCGGTTATCTTAGCCAAAAGGCTGAGAAGGGTTGAAAGAGGTTATCTTAGCCAAAAGGCTGAGAAGATTTGAGAACGGTTATCTCAGCCAAAAGGCCGAGAAGATTTGAGAAGCGGTTACCTTAGCCAAAAGGCCGAGAAGATTTGAGAAGCGGTTATCTCAGCCAAAAGGCCGAGAAGATTTTTGAAGCGGTTATCTTAGCCAAAAGGCCGAGAAGGGTTGAGAAGAGGTTATCTTAGCCAAAAGGCGAGAAGATTTGAGGAGCGGTTATCTTAGCAAAAAGGCCGAGAAGATTTGAGAAGCGGTTACCTTAGCCAAAAGGCCGAGAAGATTTGAGAAGCGGTTACCTTAGCCAAAAGGCCGAGAAGATTTGAGAAGCGGTTATCTCAGCCAAAAGGCCGAGAAGATTTTTGAAGCGGTTATCTTAGCCAAAAGGCCGAGAAGGGTTGAGAAGAGGTTATCTTAGCCAAAAGGCGAGAAGATTTGAGAAGCGGTTATCTCAGCCAAAAGGCCGAGAAGGGCTGAAAAGAGGTTATCTTAGCCAAAAGGCTGAGAAGATTTGAGAACGGTTATCTCAGCCAAAAGGCCGAGAAGATTTGAGAAGCGGTTATCTCAGCCAAAAGGCCGAGAAGGGTTGAGAAGCGGTTACCTTAGCCAAAAGGCCGAGAAGATTTGAGAAGCGGTTATCTCAGTCAAAAGGCCGAGAAGATTTGAGAAGCGGTTATCTCAGCCAAAAGGCCGAGAAGATTTGAGAAGCGGTTATCTCAGCCAAAAGGCCGAGAAGATTTTTGAAGCGGTTATCTTAGCCAAAAGGCCGAGAAGATTTGAGAAGAGGTTATCTTAGCCAAAAGGCGAGAAGATTTGAGAAGAGGTTATCTTAGCAAAAAGGCCGAGAAGATTTGAGAAGCGGTTACCTTAGCCAAAAGGCCGAGAAGATTTGAGAAGCGGTTACCTTAGCCAAAAGGCCGAGAAGATTTGAGAAGCGGTTATCTCAGCCAAAAGGTCGAGAAGGGTTGAGAAGCGGTTATCTTAGCCAAAAGGCGAGAAGATTTGAGAAGCGGTTATCTTAGCAAAAAGGCCGAGAAGATTTGAGAAGCGGTTACCTTAGCCAAAAGGCCGAGAAGGGTTGAGAAGAGGTTATCTTAGCCAAAAGGCGAGAAGATTTGAGAAGCGGTTATCTCAGCCAAAAGGCCGAGAAGGGTTGAGAAGAGGTTATCTTAGCCAAAAGGCGAGAAGATTTGAGAAGCGGTTATCTTAGCAAAAAGGCCGAGAAGATTTGAGAAGCGGTTACCTTAGCCAAAAGGCCGAGAAGATTTGAGAAGCGGTTACCTTAGCCAAAAGGCCGAGAAGATTTGAGAAGCGGTTATCTCAGCCAAAAGGACGAGAAGATTTTTGAAGCGGTTATCTTAGCCAAAAGGCCGAGAAGGGTTGAGAAGAGGTTATCTTAGCCAAAAGGCGAGAAGATTTGAGAAGCGGTTATCTCAGCCAAAAGGCCGAGAAGGGCTGAAAAGAGGTTATCTTAGCCAAAAGGCTGAGAAGATTTGAGAACGGTTATCTCAGCCAAAAGGCCGAGAAGATTTGAGAAGCGGTTATCTCAGCCAAAAGGTCGAGAAGGGTTGAGAAGCGGTTACCTTAGCCAAAAGGCCGAGAAGATTTGAGAAGCGGTTATCTCAGCCAAAAAGGCCGAGAAGATTTTTGAAGCGGTTATCTTAGCCAAAAGGCCGAGAAGGGTTGAGAAGCGGTTACCTTAGCCAAAAGGCCGAGAAGATTTGAGAAGCGGTTATCTTAGCCAAAAGGCGAGAAGATTTGAGAAGAGGTTATCTTAGCCAAAAGGCGAGAAGATTTGAGAAGAGGTTATCTTAGCAAAAAGGCCGAGAAGATTTGAGAAGAGGTTATCTTAGCCAAAAGGCGAGAAGATTTGAGAAGAGGTTATCTTAGCAAAAAGGCGAGAAGATTTGAGAAGAGGTTATCTTAGCAAAAAGGCCGAGAAGATTTGAGAAGCGGTTATCTCAGCCAAAAGGCCGAGAAGGGCTGAAAAGAGGTTATCTTAGCCAAAAGGCTGAGAAGATTTGAGAACGGTTATCTCAGCCAAAAGGCCGAGAAGATTTGAGAAGCGGTTATCTCAGCCAAAAGGCCGAGAAGGGTTGAGAAGCGGTTACCTTAGCCAAAAGGCCGAGAAGATTTGAGAAGCGGTTATCTCAGTCAAAAGGCCGAGAAGATTTGAGAAGCGGTTATCTCAGCCAAAAGGCCGAGAAGATTTGAGAAGCGGTTATCTCAGCCAAAAGGCCGAGAAGATTTTTGAAGCGGTTATCTTAGCCAAAAGGCCGAGAAGGGTTGAGAAGAGGTTATCTTAGCCAAAAGGCGAGAAGATTTGAGAAGCGGTTATCTTAGCAAAAAAGGCCGAGAAGATTTGAGAAGCGGTTACCTTAGCCAAAAGGCCGAGAAGATTTGAGAAGCGGTTATCTCAGTCAAAAGGCAGAGAAGATTTGAGAAGCGGTTATCTCAGCCAAAAGGCCGAGAAGATTTGAGAAGAGGTTATCTTAGCCAAAAGGCGAGAAGATTTGAGAAGAGGTTATCTTAGCAAAAAGGCCGAGAAGATTTGAGAAGCGGTTATCTCAGCCAAAAGGCCGAGAAGGGCTGAAAAGAGGTTATCTTAGCCAAAAGGCTGAGAAGATTTGAGAACGGTTATCTCAGCCAAAAGGCCGAGAAGATTTGAGAAGCGGTTATCTCAGCCAAAAGGCCGAGAAGGGTTGAGAAGCGGTTACCTTAGCCAAAAGGCCGAGAAGATTTGAGAAGCGGTTATCTCAGTCAAAAGGCCGAGAAGATTTGAGAAGCGGTTATCTCAGCCAAAAGGCCGAGAAGATTTGAGAAGCGGTTATCTCAGCCAAAAGGCCGAGAAGATTTTTGAAGCGGTTATCTTAGCCAAAAGGCCGAGAAGGGTTGAGAAGAGGTTATCTTAGCCAAAAGGCGAGAAGATTTGAGAAGCGGTTATCTTAGCAAAAAAGGCCGAGAAGATTTGAGAAGCGGTTACCTTAGCCAAAAGGCCGAGAAGATTTGAGAAGCGGTTATCTCAGTCAAAAGGCAGAGAAGATTTGAGAAGCGGTTATCTCAGCCAAAAGGCCGAGAAGATTTGAGAAGCGGTTATCTTAGCAAAAAAGGCCGAGAAGATTTGAGAAGCGGTTACCTTAGCCAAAAGGCCGAGAAGATTTGAGAAGCGGTTATCTCAGTCAAAAGGCAGAGAAGATTTGAGAAGCGGTTATCTCAGCCAAAAGGCCGAGAAGATTTGAGAAGCGGTTATCTTAGCCAAAAGGCCGAGAAGGGTTGAGAAGAGGTTATCTTAGCCAAAAGGCGAGAAGATTTGAGAAGCGGTTATCTCAGCCAAAAGGCCGAGAAGGGCTGAAAAGAGGTTATCTTAGCCAAAAGGCTGAGAAGATTTGAGAACGGTTATCTCAGCCAAAAGGCCGAGAAGATTTGAGAAGCGGTTATCTCAGCCAAAAGGTCGAGAAGGGTTGAGAAGCGGTTACCTTAGCCAAAAGGCCGAGAAGATTTGAGAAGCGGTTATCTCAGCCAAAAAGGCCGAGAAGATTTTTGAAGCGGTTATCTTAGCCAAAAGGCCGAGAAGATTTGAGAAGAGGTTATCTTAGCCAAAAGGCGAGAAGATTTGAGAAGAGGTTATCTTAGCAAAAAGGCCGAGAAGATTTGAGAAGCGGTTATCTCAGCCAAAAGGCCGAGAAGGGCTGAAAAGAGGTTATCTTAGCCAAAAGGCTGAGAAGATTTGAGAACGGTTATCTCAGCCAAAAGGCCGAGAAGATTTGAGAAGCGGTTATCTCAGCCAAAAGGCCGAGAAGGGTTGAGAAGCGGTTACCTTAGCCAAAAGGCCGAGAAGATTTGAGAAGCGGTTATCTCAGTCAAAAGGCCGAGAAGATTTGAGAAGCGGTTATCTCAGCCAAAAGGCCGAGAAGATTTGAGAAGCGGTTATCTCAGCCAAAAGGCCGAGAAGATTTTTGAAGCGGTTATCTTAGCCAAAAGGCCGAGAAGGGTTGAGAAGAGGTTATCTTAGCCAAAAGGCGAGAAGATTTGAGAAGCGGTTATCTTAGCAAAAAAGGCCGAGAAGATTTGAGAAGCGGTTACCTTAGCCAAAAGGCCGAGAAGATTTGAGAAGCGGTTATCTCAGTCAAAAGGCAGAGAAGATTTGAGAAGCGGTTATCTCAGCCAAAAGGCCGAGAAGATTTGAGAAGCGGTTATCTCAGTCAAAAGGCCGAGAAGATTTGAAAAGCGGTTATCTCAGCCAAAAGGCCGAGAAGATTTGAGAAGCGGTTATCTCAGCCAAAAGGCCGAGAAGATTTGAGAAGCGGTTATCTTAGCAAAAAGGCCGAGAAGATTTGAGAAGCGGTTATCTCAGCCAAAAGGCCGAGAAGATTTGAGAAGCGGTTATCTCAGCCAAAAGGCCGAGAAGATTTGAGAAGCGGTTATCTTAGCAAAAAAGGCCGAGAAGATTTGAGAAGCGGTTACCTTAGCCAAAAGGCCGAGAAGATTTGAGAAGCGGTTATCTCAGTCAAAAGGCAGAGAAGATTTGAGAAGCGGTTATCTCAGCCAAAAGGCCGAGAAGATTTGAGAAGCGGTTATCTCAGTCAAAAGGCCGAGAAGATTTGAAAAGCGGTTATCTCAGCCAAAAGGCCGAGAAGATTTGAGAAGCGGTTATCTCAGCCAAAAGGCCGAGAAGATTTGAGAAGCGGTTATCTTAGCAAAAAGGCCGAGAAGATTTGAGAAGCGGTTATCTCAGCCAAAAGGCCGAGAAGATTTGAGAAGCGGTTATCTCAGCCAAAAGGCCGAGAAGATTTGAGAAGCGGTTATCTCAGCCAAAAGGCCGAGAAGGGTTGAGAAGCGGTTACCTTAGCCAAAAGGCCGAGAAGATTTGAGAAGCGGTTATCTCAGCCAAAAGGCCGAGAAGATTTGAGAAGCGGTTATCTCAGCCAAAAGGCCGAGAAGGGTTGAGAAGCGGTTACCTCAGCCAAAAGGCCGAGAAGATTTTTGAAGCGGTTATCTTAGCCAAAAGGCCGAGAAGGGTTGAGAAGAGGTTATCTTAGCCAAAAGGCGAGAAGATTTGAGAAGCGGTTATCTCAGCCAAAAGGCCGAGAAGGGCTGAAAAGAGGTTATCTTAGCCAAAAGGCTGAGAAGATTTGAGAACGGTTATCTCAGCCAAAAGGCCGAGAAGATTTGAGAAGCGGTTATCTTAGCCAAAAGGCCGAGAAGGGTTGAGAAGCGGTTACCTTAGCCAAAAGGCCGAGAAGATTTGAGAAGCGGTTATCTCAGTCAAAAGGCCGAGAAGATTTGAGAAGCGGTTATCTCAGCCAAAAGGCCGAGAAGATTTGAGAAGCGGTTATCTCAGCCAAAAGGCCGAGAAGGGTTGAGAAGCGGTTACCTTAGCCAAAAGGCCGAGAAGATTTGAGAAGCGGTTATCTCAGTCAAAAGGCCGAGAAGATTTGAGAAGCGGTTATCTCAGCCAAAAGGCCGAGAAGATTTGAGAAGCGGTTATCTCAGCCAAAAGGCCGAGAAGATTTTTGAAGCGGTTATCTTAGCCAAAAGGCCGAGAAGGGTTGAGAAGAGGTTATCTTAGCCAAAAGGCGAGAAGATTTGAGAAGCGGTTATCTTAGCAAAAAAGGCCGAGAAGATTTGAGAAGCGGTTATCTCAGTCAAAAGGCAGAGAAGATTTGAGAAGCGGTTATCTCAGCCAAAAGGCCGAGAAGATTTGAGAAGCGGTTATCTCAGTCAAAAGGCCGAGAAGATTTGAAAAGCGGTTATCTCAGCCAAAAGGCCGAGAAGATTTGAGAAGCGGTTATCTCAGCCAAAAGGCCGAGAAGATTTGAGAAGCGGTTATCTTAGCAAAAAGGCCGAGAAGATTTGAGAAGCGGTTATCTCAGCCAAAAGGCCGAGAAGATTTGAGAAGCGGTTATCTCAGCCAAAAGGCCGAGAAGATTTGAGAAGCGGTTATCTTAGCAAAAAAGGCCGAGCAGATTTGAGAAGCGGTTACCTTAGCCAAAAGGCCGAGAAGATTTGAGAAGCGGTTATCTCAGTCAAAAGGCAGAGAAGATTTGAGAAGCGGTTATCTCAGCCAAAAGGCCGAGAAGATTTGAGAAGCGGTTATCTCAGTCAAAAGGCCGAGAAGATTTGAAAAGCGGTTATCTCAGCCAAAAGGCCGAGAAGATTTGAGAAGCGGTTATCTCAGCCAAAAGGCCGAGAAGATTTGAGAAGCGGTTATCTTAGCAAAAAGGCCGAGAAGATTTGAGAAGCGGTTATCTCAGCCAAAAGGCCGAGAAGATTTGAGAAGCGGTTATCTCAGCCAAAAGGCCGAGAAGATTTGAGAAGCGGTTATCTCAGCCAAAAGGCCGAGAAGGGTTGAGAAGCGGTTACCTTAGCCAAAAGGCCGAGAAGATTTGAGAAGCGGTTATCTCAGCCAAAAGGCCGAGAAGATTTGAGAAGCGGTTATCTCAGCCAAAAGGCCGAGATGGGTTGAGAAGCGGTTACCTCAGCCAAAAGGCCGAGAAGATTTTTGAAGCGGTTATCTTATCCAAAAGGCCGAGAAGGGTTGAGAAGAGGTTATCTTAGCCAAAAGGCGAGAAGATTTGAGAAGCGGTTATCTCAGCCAAAAGGCCGAGAAGGGCTGAAAAGAGGTTATCTTAGCCAAAAGGCTGAGAAGATTTGAGAACGGTTATCTCAGCCAAAAGGCCGAGAAGATTTGAGAAGCGGTTATCTCAGCCAAAAGGCCGAGAAGGGCTGAAAAGAGGTTATCTTAGCCAAAAGGCTGAGAAGATTTGAGAAGCGGTTATCTTAGCCAAAAGGCCGAGAAGATTTGAGAAGCGGTTATCTCAGCCAAAAGGCCGAGAAGATTTTTGAAGCGGTTATCTTAGCCAAAAGGCCGAGAAGGGTTGAGAAGAGGTTATCTTAGCCAAAAGGCGAGAAGATTTGAGAAGCGGTTATCTTAGCAAAAAGGCCGAGAAGATTTGAGAAGCGGTTACCTTAGCCAAAAGGCCGAGAAGATTTGAGAAGCGGTTATCTCAGCCAAAAGGCCGAGAAGATTTGAGAAGCGGTTATCTCAGCCAAAAGGCCGAGAAGGGTTGAGAAGCGGTTACCTTAGCCAAAAGGCCGAGAAGATTTGAGAAGCGGTTATCTCAGCCAAAAGGCCGAGAAGATTTTTGAAGCGGTTATCTTAGCCAAAAGGCCGAGAAGGGTTGAGAAGAGGTTATCTTAGCCAAAAGGCGAGAAGATTTGAGAAGCGGTTATCTCAGCCAAAAGGCCGAGAAGGGCTGAAAAGAGGTTATCTTAGCCAAAAGGCTGAGAAGATTTGAGAACGGTTATCTCAGCCAAAAGGCCGAGAAGATTTTAGAAGCGGTTATCTCAGCCAAAAGGCCGAGAAGGGCTGAAAAGAGGTTATCTTATCCAAAAGGCTGAGAAGATTTGAGAAGCGGTTATCTTAGCCAAAAGGCCGAGAAGATTTGAGAAGCGGTTATCTCAGCCAAAAGGCCGAGAAGATTTTTGAAGGGGTTATCTTAGCCAAAAGGCCGAGAAGGGTTGAGAAGAAGTTATCTTAGCCAAAAGGCGAGAAGATTTGAGAAGCGGTTATCTCAGCCAAAAGGTCGAGAAGGGTTGAGAAGCGGTTACCTTAGCCAAAAGGCCGAGAAGATTTGAGAAGCGGTTATCTCAGCCAAAAAGGCCGAGAAGATTTTTGAAGCGGTTATCTTAGCCAAAAGGCCGAGAAGATTTGAGAAGAGGTTATCTTAGCCAAAAGGCGAGAAGATTTGAGAAGCGGTTATCTCAGCCAAAAGGCCGAGAAGGGCTGAAAAGAGGTTATCTTAGCCAACAGGCTGAGAAGATTTGAGAACGGTTATCTCAGCCAAAAGGCCGAGAAGATTTGAGAAGCGGTTATCTCAGCCAAAAGGCCGAGAAGGGTTGAGAAGCGGTTACCTTAGCCAAAAGGCCGAGAAGATTTGAGAAGCGGTTATCTCAGTCAAAAGGCCGAGAAGATTTGAGAAGCGGTTGTCTCAGCCAAAAGGCCGAGAAGATTTGAGAAGCGGTTATCTCAGCCAAAAGGCCGAGAAGATTTTTGAAGCGGTTATCTTAGCCAAAAGGCCGAGAAGGGTTGAGAAGAGGTTATCTTAGCCAAAAGGCGAGAAGATTTGAGAAGCGGTTATCTTAGCAAAAAGGCCGAGAAGATTTGAGAAGCGGTTACCTTAGCCAAAAGGCCGAGAAGATTTGAGAAGCGGTTATCTCAGTCAAAAGGCAGAGAAGATTTGAGAAGCGGTTATCTCAGCCAAAAGGCCGAGAAGATTTGAGAAGCGGTTATCTCAGTCAAAAGGCCGAGAAGATTTGAGAAGCGGTTATCTCAGCCAAAAGGCCGAGAAGATTTGAGAAGCGGTTATCTCAGCCAAAAGGACGAGAAGATTTGAGAAGCGGTTATCTTAGCAAAAAGGCCGAGAAGATTTGAGAAGCGGTTATCTCAGCCAAAAGGCCGAGAAGATTTGAGAAGCGGTTATCTCAGCCAAAAGGCCGAGAAGATTTGAGAAGCGGTTATCTCAGCCAAAAGGCCGAGAAGGGTTGAGAAGCGGTTACCTTAGCCAAAAGGCCGAGAAGATTTGAGAAGCGGTTATCTCAGCCAAAAGGCCGAGAAGATTTTTGAAGCGGTTATCTTAGCCAAAAGGCCGAGAAGGGTTGAGAAGAGGTTATCTTAGCCAAAAGGCGATAAGATTTGAGAAGCGGTTATCTCAGCCAAAAGGCTGAGAAGATTTGAGAACGGTTATCTCAGCCAAAAGGCCGAGAAGATTTGAGAAGCGGTTACCTTAGCCAAAAGGCCGAGAAGATTTGAGAAGCGGTTATCTCAGTCAAAAGGCAGAGAAGATTTGAGAAGCGGTTATCTCAGCCAAAAGGCCGAGAAGATTTGAGAAGCGGTTATCTCAGTCAAAAGGCCGAGAAGATTTGAGAAGCGGTTATCTCAGCCAAAAGGCCGAGAAGATTTGAGAAGCGGTTATCTCAGCCAAAAGGCCGAGAAGATTTGAGAAGCGGTTATCTTAGCAAAAAGGCCGAGAAGATTTGAGAAGCGGTTATCTCAGCCAAAAGGCCGAGAAGATTTGAGAAGCGGTTATCTCAGCCAAAAGGCCGAGAAGATTTGAGAAGCGGTTATCTCAGCCAAAAGGCCGAGAAGGGTTGAGAAGCGGTTACCTTAGCCAAAAGGCCGAGAAGATTTGAGAAGCGGTTATCTCAGCCAAAAGGCCGAGAAGATTTTTGAAGCGGTTATCTTAGCCAAAAGGCCGAGAAGGGTTGAGAAGAGGTTATCTTAGCCAAAAGGCGATAAGATTTGAGAAGCGGTTATCTCAGCCAAAAGGCTGAGAAGATTTGAGAACGGTTATCTCAGCCAAAAGGCCGAGAAGATTTGAGAAGCGGTTATCTCAGCCAAAAGGCCGAGAAGGGCTGAAAAGAGGTTATCTTAGCCAAAAGGCTGAGAAGATTTGAGAAGCGGTTATCTTAGCCAAAAGGCCGAGAAGATTTGAGAAGCGGTTATCTCAGCCAAAAGGCCGAGAAGATTTTTGAAGCGGTTATCTTAGCCAAAAGGCCGAGAAGGGTTGAGAAGAGGTTATCTTAGCCAAAAGGCGAGAAGATTTGAGAAGCGGTTATCTTAGCAAAAAGGCCGAGAAGATTTGAGAAGCGGTTACCTTAGCCAAAAGGCCGAGAAGATTTGAGAAGCGGTTATCTCACTCAAAAGGCAGAGAAGATTTGAGAAGCGGTTATCTCAGCCAAAAGGCCGAGAAGATTTGAGAAGCGGTTATCTCAGCCAAAAGGCCGAGAAGATTTGAGAAGCGGTTATCTCAGCCAAAAGGCCGAGAAGATTTGAGAAGCGGTTATCTTAGCAAAAAGGCCGAGAAGATTTGAGAAGCAGTTATCTCAGCCAAAAGGCCGAGAAGATTTGAGAAGCGGTTATCTCAGCCAAAAGGCCGAGAAGATTTGAGAAGCGGTTATCTCAGCCAAAAGGCCGAGAAGGGTTGAGAAGCGGTTACCTTAGCCAAAAGGCCGAGAAGATTTGAGAAGCGGTTATCTCAGCCAAAAGGCCGAGAAGATTTTTGAAGCGGTTATCTTAGCCAAAAGGCCGAGAAGGGTTGAGAAGAGGTTATCTTAGCCAAAAGGCCAAAAGGCTGAGAAGATTTGAGAAGAGGTTATCTTAGCCAAAAGACCGAGAAGATTTGAGAAGAGGTTATCTTAGCCAAAAGGCGAGAAGATTTGAGAAGAGGTTATCTTAGCAAAAAGGCCGAGAAGATTTGAGAAGCGGTTATCTCAGCCAAAAGGCCGAGAAGGGCTGAAAAGAGGTTATCTTAGCCAAAAGGCTGAGAAGATTTGAGAACGGTAATCTCAGCCAAAAGGCCGAGAAGATTTGAGAAGCGGTTATCTCAGCCAAAAGGCCGAGAAGGGTTGAGAAGCGGTTACCTTAGCCAAAAGGCCGAGAAGATTTGAGAAGCGGTTATCTCAGCCAAAAGGCCGAGAAGGGCTGAAAAGAGGTTATCTTAGCCAAAAGGCTGAGAAGATTTGAGAACGGTAATCTCAGCCAAAAGGCCGAGAAGATTTGAGAAGCGGTTATCTCAGCCAAAAGGCCGAGAAGGGTTGAGAAGCGGTTACCTTAGCCAAAAGGCCGAGAAGATTTGAGAAGCGGTTATCTCAGCCAAAAGGCCGAGAAGATTTTTGAAGCGGTTATCTTAGCCAAAAGGCCGAGAAGGGTTGAGAAGAGGTTATCTCAGCCAAAAGGCGAGAAGATTTGAGAAGCGGTTATCTTAGCAAAAAGGCCGAGAAGATTTGAGAAGCGGTTATCTCAGCCAAAAGGCCGAGAAGGGCTGAAAAGAGGTTATCTTAGCCAAAAGGCTGAGAAGATTTGAGAAGCGGTTATCTTAGCCAAAAGGCCGAGAAGATTTGAGAAGCGGTTATCTCAGCCAAAAGGCCGAGAAGATTTTTGAAGCGGTTATCTTAGCCAAAAGGCCGAGAAGGGTTGAGAAGCGGTTACCTTAGCCAAAAGGCCGAGAAGATTTGAGAAGCGGTTATCTCAGCCAAAAGGCCGATAAGATTTTTGAAGCGGTTATCTTAGCCAAAAAGCCGAGAAGGGTTGAGAAGAGGTTATCTTAGCCAAAAGGCGAGAAGATTTGAGAAGCGGTTCTCTCAGCCAAAAGGCCGAGAAGGGCTGAAAAGAGGTTATCTTAGCCAAAAGGCTGAGAAGATTTGAGAACGGTTATCTCAGCCAAAAGGCCGAGAAGATTTGAGAAGCGGTTATCTCAGCCAAAAGGCCGAGAAGGGTTGAGAAGCGGTTACCTTAGCCAAAAGGCCGAGAAGATTTGAGAAGCGGTTATCTCAGCCAAAAAGGCCGAGAAGATTTTTGAAGCGGTTATCTTAGCCAAAAGGCCGAGAAGGGTTGAGAAGAGGTTATCTTAGCCAAAAGGCTGAGAAGATTTGAGAAGCGGTTATCTTAGCAAAAAGGCCGAGAAGATTTGAGAAGCGGTTATCTCAGCCAAAAGGCCGAGAAGGGCTGAAAAGAGGTTATCTTAGCCAAAAGGCTGAGAAGATTTGAGAACGGTAATCTCAGCCAAAAGGCCGAGAAGATTTGAGAAGCGGTTATCTCAGCCAAAAGGCCGAGAAGGGTTGAGAAGCGGTTACCTTAGCCAAAAGGCCGAGAAGATTTGAGAAGCGGTTATCTCAGCCAAAAGGCCGAGAAGATTTTTGAAGCGGTTATCTTAGCCAAAAGGCCGAGAAGGGTTGAGAAGAGGTTATCTCAGCCAAAAGGCGAGAAGATTTGAGAAGCGGTTATCTTAGCAAAAAGGCCGAGAAGATTTGAGAAGCGGTTATCTCAGCCAAAAGGCCGAGAAGGGCTGAAAAGAGGTTATCTTAGCCAAAAGGCTGAGAAGATTTGAGAAGCGGTTATCTTAGCCAAAAGGCCGAGAAGATTTGAGAAGCGGTTATCTCAGCCAAAAGGCCGAGAAGATTTTTGAAGCGGTTATCTTAGCCAAAAGGCCGAGAAGGGTTGAGAAGCGGTTACCTTAGCCAAAAGGCCGAGAAGATTTGAGAAGCGGTTATCTCAGCCAAAAGGCCGATAAGATTTTTGAAGCGGTTATCTTAGCCAAAAAGCCGAGAAGGGTTGAGAAGAGGTTATCTTAGCCAAAAGGCGAGAAGATTTGAGAAGCGGTTCTCTCAGCCAAAAGGCCGAGAAGGGCTGAAAAGAGGTTATCTTAGCCAAAAGGCTGAGAAGATTTGAGAACGGTTATCTCAGCCAAAAGGCCGAGAAGATTTGAGAAGCGGTTATCTCAGCCAAAAGGCCGAGAAGGGTTGAGAAGCGGTTACCTTAGCCAAAAGGCCGAGAAGATTTGAGAAGCGGTTATCTCAGCCAAAAAGGCCGAGAAGATTTTTGAAGCGGTTATCTTAGCCAAAAGGCCGAGAAGGGTTGAGAAGAGGTTATCTTAGCCAAAAGGCTGAGAAGATTTGAGAAGCGGTTATCTTAGCCAAAAGGCCGAGAAGATTTGAGAAGCGGTTATCTCAGCCAAAAGGCCGAGAAGATTTTTGAAGCGGTTATCTTAGCCAAAAGGCCGAGAAGGGTTGAGAAGAGGTTATCTTAGCCAAAAGGCGAGAAGATTTGAGAAGAGGTTATCTTAGCAAAAAGGCCGAGAAGATTTGAGAAGCGGTTATCTCAGCCAAAAAGGCCGAGAAGATTTTTGAAGCGGTTATCTTAGCCAAAAGGCCGAGAAGGGTTGAGAAGAGGTTATCTTAGCCAAAAGGCTGAGAAGATTTGAGAAGCGGTTATCTTAGCAAAAAGGCCGAGAAGATTTGAGAAGCGGTTATCTCAGCCAAAAGGCCGAGAAGGGCTGAAAAGAGGTTATCTTAGCCAAAAGGCTGAGAAGATTTGAGAACGGTAATCTCAGCCAAAAGGCCGAGAAGATTTGAGAAGCGGTTATCTCAGCCAAAAGGCCGAGAAGGGTTGAGAAGCGGTTACCTTAGCCAAAAGGCCGAGAAGATTTGAGAAGCGGTTATCTCAGCCAAAAGGCCGAGAAGATTTTTGAAGCGGTTATCTTAGCCAAAAGGCCGAGAAGGGTTGAGAAGAGGTTATCTCAGCCAAAAGGCGAGAAGATTTGAGAAGCGGTTATCTTAGCAAAAAGGCCGAGAAGATTTGAGAAGCGGTTATCTCAGCCAAAAGGCCGAGAAGATTTTTGAAGCGGTTATCTTAGCCAAAAGGCCGAGAAGGGTTGAGAAGAGGTTATCTCAGCCAAAAGGCGAGAAGATTTGAGAAGCGGTTATCTTAGCAAAAAGGCCGAGAAGATTTGAGAAGCGGTTATCTCAGCCAAAAGGCCGAGAAGGGCTGAAAAGAGGTTATCTTAGCCAAAAGGCTGAGAAGATTTGAGAAGCGGTTATCTTAGCCAAAAGGCCGAGAAGATTTGAGAAGCGGTTATCTCAGCCAAAAGGCCGAGAAGATTTTTGAAGCGGTTATCTTAGCCAAAAGGCCGAGAAGGGTTGAGAAGCGGTTACCTTAGCCAAAAGGCCGAGAAGATTTGAGAAGCGGTTATCTCAGCCAAAAGGCCGATAAGATTTTTGAAGCGGTTATCTTAGCCAAAAAGCCGAGAAGGGTTGAGAAGAGGTTATCTTAGCCAAAAGGCGAGAAGATTTGAGAAGCGGTTCTCTCAGCCAAAAGGCCGAGAAGGGCTGAAAAGAGGTTATCTTAGCCAAAAGGCTGAGAAGATTTGAGAACGGTTATCTCAGCCAAAAGGCCGAGAAGATTTGAGAAGCGGTTATCTCAGCCAAAAGGCCGAGAAGGGTTGAGAAGCGGTTACCTTAGCCAAAAGGCCGAGAAGATTTGAGAAGCGGTTATCTCAGCCAAAAAGGCCGAGAAGATTTTTGAAGCGGTTATCTTAGCCAAAAGGCCGAGAAGGGTTGAGAAGAGGTTATCTTAGCCAAAAGGCTGAGAAGATTTGAGAAGCGGTTATCTTAGCCAAAAGGCCGAGAAGATTTGAGAAGCGGTTATCTCAGCCAAAAGGCCGAGAAGATTTTTGAAGCGGTTATCTTAGCCAAAAGGCCGAGAAGGGTTGAGAAGAGGTTATCTTAGCCAAAAGGCGAGAAGATTTGAGAAGAGGTTATCTTAGCAAAAAGGCCGAGAAGATTTGAGAAGCGGTTACCTTAGCCAAAAGGCCGAGAAGATTTGAGAAGCGGTTACCTTAGCCAAAAGGCCGAGAAGATTTGAGAAGCGGTTATCTCAGCCAAAAGGCCGAGAAGATTTTTGAAGCGGTTATCTTAGCCAAAAGGCCGAGAAGGGTTGAGAAGAGGTTATCTTAGCCAAAAGGCGAGAAGATTTGAGAAGCGGTTCTCTCAGCCAAAAGGCCGAGAAGGGCTGAAAAGAGGTTATCTTAGCCAAAAGGCTGAGAAGATTTGAGAACGGTTATCTCAGCCAAAAGGCCGAGAAGATTTGAGAAGCGGTTATCTCAGCCAAAAGGCCGAGAAGGGTTGAGAAGCGGTTACCTTAGCCAAAAGGCCGAGAAGATTTGAGAAGCGGTTATCTCAGCCAAAAAGGCCGAGAAGATTTTTGAAGCGGTTATCTTAGCCAAAAGGCCGAGAAGGGTTGAGAAGCGGTTACCTTAGCCAAAAGGCCGAGAAGATTTGAGAAGCGGTTATCTCAGCCAAAAAGGCCGAGAAGATTTTTGAAGCGGTTATCTTAGCAAAAAGGCCGAGAAGATTTGAGAAGCGGTTACCTTAGCAAAAAGGCCGAGAAGATTTGAGAAGCGGTTACCTTAGCCAAAAGGCCGAGAAGATTTGAGAAGCGGTTACCTTAGCCAAAAGGCCGAGAAGATTTGAGAAGCGGTTACCTTAGCCAAAAGGCCGAGAAGATTTGAGAAGCGGTTATCTCAGCCAAAAGGCCGAGAAGATTTGAGAAGCGGTTATCTCAGCCAAAAGGCCGAGAAGATTTGAGAAGCAGTTATCTCAGCCAAAAGGCCGAGAAGATTTGAGAAGCGGTTATCTCAGCCAAAAGGCCGAGAAGATTTGAGAAGCGGTTATCTCAGCCAAAAGGCCGAGAAGGGTTGAGAAGCGGTTACCTTAGCCAAAAGGCCGAGAAGATTTGAGAAGCGGTTATCTCAGCCAAAAGGCCGAGAAGATTTTTGAAGCGGTTATCTTAGCCAAAAGGCCGAGAAGGGTTGAGAAGAGGTTATCTTAGCCAAAAGGCGAGAAGATTTGAGAAGAGGTTATCTTAGCAAAAAGGCCGAGAAGATTTGAGAAGCGGTTATCTCAGCCAAAAGGCCGAGAAGGGCTGAAAAGAGGTTATCTTAGCCAAAAGGCTGAGAAGATTTGAGAACGGTAATCTCAGCCAAAAGGCCGAGAAGATTTGAGAAGCGGTTATCTCAGCCAAAAGGCCGAGAAGGGTTGAGAAGCGGTTACCTTAGCCAAAAGGCCGAGAAGATTTGAGAAGCGGTTATCTCAGCCAAAAGGCCGAGGAGATTTTTGAAGCGGTTATCTTAGCCAAAAGGCCGAGAAGGGTTGAGAAGAGGTTATCTCAGCCAAAAGGCGAGAAGATTTGAGAAGCGGTTATCTTAGCAAAAAGGCCGAGAAGATTTGAGAAGCGGTTATCTCAGCCAAAAGGCCGAGAAGGGCTGAAAAGAGGTTATCTTAGCCAAAAGGCTGAGAAGATTTGAGAAGCGGTTATCTTAGCCAAAAGGCCGAGAAGATTTGAGAAGCGGTTATCTCAGCCAAAAGGCCGAGAAGATTTTTGAAGCGGTTATCTTAGCCAAAAGGCCGAGAAGGGTTGAGAAGCGGTTACCTTAGCCAAAAGGCCGAGAAGATTTGAGAAGCGGTTATCTCAGCCAAAAGGCCGATAAGATTTTTGAAGCGGTTATCTTAGCCAAAAAGCCGAGAAGGGTTGAGAAGAGGTTATCTTAGCCAAAAGGCGAGAAGATTTGAGAAGCGGTTCTCTCAGCCAAAAGGCCGAGAAGGGCTGAAAAGAGGTTATCTTAGCCAAAAGGCTGAGAAGATTTGAGAACGGTTATCTCAGCCAAAAGGCCGAGAAGATTTGAGAAGCGGTTATCTCAGCCAAAAGGCCGAGAAGGGTTCAGAAGCGGTTACCTTAGCCAAAAGGCCGAGAAGATTTGAGAAGCGGTTATCTCAGCCAAAAAGGCCGAGAAGATTTTTGAAGCGGTTATCTTAGCCAAAAGGCCGAGAAGGGTTGAGAAGAGGTTATCTTAGCCAAAAGGCTGAGAAGATTTGAGAAGCGGTTATCTTAGCCAAAAGGCCGAGAAGATTTGAGAAGCGGTTATCTCAGCCAAAAGGCCGAGAAGATTTTTGAAGCGGTTATCTTAGCCAAAAGGCCGAGAAGGGTTGAGAAGAGGTTATCTTAGCCAAAAGGCGAGAAGATTTGAGAAGAGGTTATCTTAGCAAAAAGGCCGAGAAGATTTGAGAAGCGGTTACCTTAGCCAAAAGGCCGAGAAGATTTGAGAAGCGGTTACCTTAGCCAAAAGGCCGAGAAGATTTGAGAAGCGGTTATCTTAGCCAAAAGGCCGAGAAGGGTTGAGAAGAGGTTATCTTAGCCAAAAGGCCAAAAGGCTGAGAAGATTTGAGAAGAGGTTATCTTAGCCAAAAGGCCGAGAAGATTTGAGAAGAGGTTATCTTAGCCAAAAGGCGAGAAGATTTGAGAAGAGGTTATCTTAGCAAAAAGGCCGAGAAGATTTGAGAAGCGGTTATCTCAGCCAAAAGGCCGAGAAGGGCTGAAAAGAGGTTATCTTAGCCAAAAGGCTGAGAAGATTTGAGAACGGTAATCTCAGCCAAAAGGCCGAGAAGATTTGAGAAGCGGTTATCTCAGCCAAAAGGCCGAGAAGGGTTGAGAAGCGGTTACCTTAGCCAAAAGGCCGAGAAGATTTGAGAAGCGGTTATCTCAGCCAAAAGGCCGAGGAGATTTTTGAAGCGGTTATCTTAGCCAAAAGGCCGAGAAGGGTTGAGAAGAGGTTATCTCAGCCAAAAGGCGAGAAGATTTGAGAAGCGGTTATCTTAGCAAAAAGGCCGAGAAGATTTGAGAAGCGGTTATCTCAGCCAAAAGGCCGAGAAGGGCTGAAAAGAGGTTATCTTAGCCAAAAGGCTGAGAAGATTTGAGAAGCGGTTATCTTAGCCAAAAGGCCGAGAAGATTTGAGAAGCGGTTATCTCAGCCAAAAGGCCGAGAAGATTTTTGAAGCGGTTATCTTAGCCAAAAGGCCGAGAAGGGTTGAGAAGCGGTTACCTTAGCCAAAAGGCCGAGAAGATTTGAGAAGCGGTTATCTCAGCCAAAAGGCCGATAAGATTTTTGAAGCGGTTATCTTAGCCAAAAAGCCGAGAAGGGTTGAGAAGAGGTTATCTTAGCCAAAAGGCGAGAAGATTTGAGAAGCGGTTCTCTCAGCCAAAAGGCCGAGAAGGGCTGAAAAGAGGTTATCTTAGCCAAAAGGCTGAGAAGATTTGAGAACGGTTATCTCAGCCAAAAGGCCGAGAAGATTTGAGAAGCGGTTATCTCAGCCAAAAGGCCGAGAAGATTTTTGAAGCGGTTATCTTAGCCAAAAGGCCGAGAAGGGTTGAGAAGCGGTTATCTCAGCCAAAAGGCCGAGAAGGGCTGAAAAGAGGTTATCTTAGCCAAAAGGCTGAGAAGATTTGAGAAGCGGTTATCTTAGCCAAAAGGCCGAGAAGATTTGAGAAGCGGTTATCTCAGCCAAAAGGCCGAGAAGATTTTTGAAGCGGTTATCTTAGCCAAAAGGCCGAGAAGGGTTGAGAAGCGGTTACCTTAGCCAAAAGGCCGAGAAGATTTGAGAAGCGGTTATCTCAGCCAAAAGGCCGATAAGATTTTTGAAGCGGTTATCTTAGCCAAAAAGCCGAGAAGGGTTGAGAAGAGGTTATCTTAGCCAAAAGGCGAGAAGATTTGAGAAGCGGTTCTCTCAGCCAAAAGGCCGAGAAGGGCTGAAAAGAGGTTATCTTAGCCAAAAGGCTGAGAAGATTTGAGAACGGTTATCTCAGCCAAAAGGCCGAGAAGATTTGAGAAGCGGTTATCTTAGCCAAAAGGCCGAGAAGGGTTGAGAAGCGGTTACCTTAGCCAAAAGGCCGAGAAGATTTGAGAAGCGGTTATCTCAGCCAAAAGGCCGATAAGATTTTTGAAGCGGTTATCTTAGCCAAAAAGCCGAGAAGGGTTGAGAAGAGGTTATCTTAGCCAAAAGGCGAGAAGATTTGAGAAGCGGTTCTCTCAGCCAAAAGGCCGAGAAGGGCTGAAAAGAGGTTATCTTAGCCAAAAGGCTGAGAAGATTTGAGAACGGTTATCTCAGCCAAAAGGCCGAGAAGATTTGAGAAGCGGTTATCTCAGCCAAAAGGCCGAGAAGGGTTCAGAAGCGGTTACCTTAGCCAAAAGGCCGAGAAGATTTGAGAAGCGGTTATCTCAGCCAAAAAGGCCGAGAAGATTTTTGAAGCGGTTATCTTAGCCAAAAGGCCGAGAAGGGTTGAGAAGAGGTTATCTTAGCCAAAAGGCTGAGAAGATTTGAGAAGCGGTTATCTTAGCCAAAAGGCCGAGAAGATTTGAGAAGCGGTTATCTCAGCCAAAAGGCCGAGAAGATTTTTGAAGCGGTTATCTTAGCCAAAAGGCCGAGAAGGGTTGAGAAGAGGTTATCTTAGCCAAAAGGCGAGAAGATTTGAGAAGAGGTTATCTTAGCAAAAAGGCCGAGAAGATTTGAGAAGCGGTTACCTTAGCCAAAAGGCCGAGAAGATTTGAGAAGCGGTTACCTTAGCCAAAAGGCCGAGAAGATTTGAGAAGCGGTTATCTCAGCCAAAAGGCCGAGAAGATTTTTGAAGCGGTTATCTTAGCCAAAAGGCCGAGAAGGGTTGAGAAGAGGTTATCTTAGCCAAAAGGCGAGAAGATTTGAGAAGCGGTTCTCTCAGCCAAAAGGCCGAGAAGGGCTGAAAAGAGGTTATCTTAGCCAAAAGGCTGAGAAGATTTGAGAACGGTTATCTCAGCCAAAAGGCCGAGAAGATTTGAGAAGCGGTTATCTCAGCCAAAAGGCCGAGAAGGGTTGAGAAGCGGTTACCTTAGCCAAAAGGCCGAGAAGATTTGAGAAGCGGTTATCTCAGCCAAAAAGGCCGAGAAGATTTTTGAAGCGGTTATCTTAGCCAAAAGGCCGAGAAGGGTTGAGAAGAGGTTATCTTAGCCAAAAGGCCGAGAAGATTTGAGAAGAGGTTATCTTAGCCAAAAGGCGAGAAGATTTGAGAAGAGGTTATCTTAGCCAAAAGGCGAGAAGATTTGAGAAGCGGTTACCTTAGCCAAAAGGCCGAGAAGATTTGAGAAGCGGTTATCTCAGCCAAAAGGCCGAGAAGATTTTTGAAGCGGTTATCTTAGCCAAAAGGCCGAGAAGGGTTGAGAAGAGGTTATCTTAGCCAAAAGGCGAGAAGATTTGAGAAGCGGTTCTCTCAGCCAAAAGGCCGAGAAGGGCTGAAAAGAGGTTATCTTAGCCAAAAGGCTGAGAAGATTTGAGAACGGTTATCTCAGCCAAAAGGCCGAGAAGATTTGAGAAGCGGTTATCTCAGCCAAAAGGCCGAGAAGATTTTTGAAGCGGTTATCTTAGCCAAAAGGCCGAGAAGGGTTGAGAAGAGGTTATCTTAGCCAAAAAGGCCGAGAAGATTTGAGAAGCGGTTATCACAGCCAAAAAGGCCGAGAAGATTTTTGAAGCGGTTATCTTAGCCAAAAGGCCGAGAAGGGTTGAGAAGAGGTTATCTTAGCCAAAAGGCTGAGAAGATTTGAGAAGCGGTTATCTTAGCCAAAAGGCCGAGAAGATTTGAGAAGCGGTTATCTCAGCCAAAAGGCCGAGAAGATTTTTGAAGCGGTTATCTTAGCCAAAAGGCCGAGAAGGGTTGAGAAGAGGTTATCTTAGCCAAAAGGCGAGAAGATTTGAGAAGAGGTTATCTTAGCAAAAAGGCCGAGAAGATTTGAGAAGCGGTTACCTTAGCCAAAAGGCCGAGAAGATTTGAGAAGCGGTTACCTTAGCCAAAAGGCCGAGAAGATTTGAGAAGCGGTTATCACAGCCAAAAGGCCGAGAAGATTTTTGAAGCGGTTATCTTAGCCAAAAGGCCGAGAAGGGTTGAGAAGAGGTTATCTTAGCCAAAAGGCGAGAAGATTTGAGAAGCGGTTCTCTCAGCCAAAAGGCCGAGAAGGGCTGAAAAGAGGTTATCTTAGCCAAAAGGCTGAGAAGATTTGAGAACGGTTATCTCAGCCAAAAGGCCGAGAAGATTTGAGAAGCGGTTATCTCAGCCAAAAGGCCGAGAAGGGGTTGAGAAGAGGTTATCTTAGCCAAAAGGCGAGAAGATTTGAGAAGAGGTTATCTTAGCAAAAAGGCCGAGAAGATTTGAGAAGCGGTTATCTTAGCCAAAAGGCCGAGAAGGGTTGAGAAGAGGTTATCTTAGCCAAAAGGCCGAGAAGATTTGAGAAGAGGTTATCTTAGCCAAAAGGCGAGAAGATTTGAGAAGAGGTTATCTTAGCCAAAAGGCGAGAAGATTTGAGAAGCGGTTATCTTAGCAAAAAGGCCGAGAAGATTTGAGAAGCGGTTATCTCAGCCAAAAGGCCGAGAAGGGCTGAAAAGAGGTTATCTTAGCCAAAAGGCTGAGAAGATTTGAGAAGCGGTTATCTTAGCCAAAAGGCCGAGAAGGGTTGAGAAGAGGTTATCTTAGCCAAAAGGCGAGAAGATTTGAGAAGCGGTTATCTCAGCCAAAAGGCCGAGAAGGGCTGAAAAGAGGTTATCTTAGCCAAAAGGCTGAGAAGATTTGAGAACGGTTATCTCAGCCAAAAGGCCGAGAAGATTTGAGAAGCGGTTATCTCAGCCAAAAGGCCGAGAAGGGTTGAGAAGAGGTTATCTTAGCCAAAAGGCGAGAAGATTTGAGAAGCGGTTCTCTCAGCCAAAAGGCCGAGAAGGGCTGAAAAGAGGTTATCTTAGCCAAAAGGCTGAGAAGATTTGAGAACGGTTATCTCAGCTAAAAGGCCGAGAAGATTTGAGAAGCGGTTATCTCAGCCAAAAGGCCGAGAAGGGTTGATAAGCGGTTACCTTAGCCAAAAGGCCGAGAAGATTTGAGAAGCGGTTATCACAGCCAAAAAGGCCGAGAAGATTTTTGAAGCGGTTATCTTAGCCAAAAGGCCGAGAAGGGTTGAGAAGAGGTTATCTTAGCCAAAAGGCTGAGAAGATTTGAGAAGCGGCTATCTTAGCCAAAAGGCCGAGAAGATTTGAGAAGCGGTTATCTCAGCCAAAAGGCCGAGAAGATTTTTGAAGCGGTTATCTTAGCCAAAAGGCCGAGAAGGGTTGAGAAGAGGTTATCTTAGCCAAAAGGCGAGAAGATTTGAGAAGAGGTTATCTTAGCAAAAAGGCCGAGAAGATTTGAGAAGCGGTTACCTTAGCCAAAAGGCCGAGAAGATTTGAGAAGCGGTTACCTTAGCCAAAAGGCCGAGAAGATTTGAGAAGCGGTTATCACAGCCAAAAGGCCGAGAAGATTTTTGAAGCGGTTATCTTAGCCAAAAGGCCGAGAAGGGTTGAGAAGAGGTTATCTTAGCCAAAAGGCGAGAAGATTTGAGAAGCGGTTCTCTCAGCCAAAAGGCCGAGAAGGGCTGAAAAGAGGTTATCTTAGCCAAAAGGCTGAGAAGATTTGAGAACGGTTATCTCAGCCAAAAGGCCGAGAAGATTTGAGAAGCGGTTATCTCAGCCAAAAGGCCGAGAAGGGGTTGAGAAGAGGTTATCTTAGCCAAAAGGCGAGAAGATTTGAGAAGAGGTTATCTTAGCAAAAAGGCCGAGAAGATTTGAGAAGCGGTTATCTTAGCCAAAAGGCCGAGAAGGGTTGAGAAGAGGTTATCTTAGCCAAAAGGCCGAGAAGATTTGAGAAGAGGTTATCTTAGCCAAAAGGCGAGAAGATTTGAGAAGAGGTTATCTTAGCCAAAAGGCGAGAAGATTTGAGAAGCGGTTATCTTAGCAAAAAGGCCGAGAAGATTTGAGAAGCGGTTATCTCAGCCAAAAGGCCGAGAAGGGCTGAAAAGAGGTTATCTTAGCCAAAAGGCTGAGAAGATTTGAGAAGCGGTTATCTTAGCCAAAAGGCCGAGAAGGGTTGAGAAGAGGTTATCTTAGCCAAAAGGCGAGAAGATTTGAGAAGCGGTTATCTCAGCCAAAAGGCCGAGAAGGGCTGAAAAGAGGTTATCTTAGCCAAAAGGCTGAGAAGATTTGAGAACGGTTATCTCAGCCAAAAGGCCGAGAAGATTTGAGAAGCGGTTATCTCAGCCAAAAGGCCGAGAAGGGTTGAGAAGAGGTTATCTTAGCCAAAAGGCGAGAAGATTTGAGAAGCGGTTCTCTCAGCCAAAAGGCCGAGAAGGGCTGAAAAGAGGTTATCTTAGCCAAAAGGCTGAGAAGATTTGAGAACGGTTATCTCAGCTAAAAGGCCGAGAAGATTTGAGAAGCGGTTATCTCAGCCAAAAGGCCGAGAAGGGTTGATAAGCGGTTACCTTAGCCAAAAGGCCGAGAAGATTTGAGAAGCGGTTATCACAGCCAAAAAGGCCGAGAAGATTTTTGAAGCGGTTATCTTAGCCAAAAGGCCGAGAAGGGTTGAGAAGAGGTTATCTTAGCCAAAAGGCTGAGAAGATTTGAGAAGCGGTTATCTTAGCCAAAAGGCCGAGAAGATTTGAGAAGCGGTTATCTCAGCCAAAAGGCCGAGAAGATTTTTGAAGCGGTTATCTTAGCCAAAAGGCCGAGAAGGGTTGAGAAGAGGTTATCTTAGCCAAAAGGCGAGAAGATTTGAGAAGAGGTTATCTTAGCAAAAAGGCCGAGAAGATTTGAGAAGCGGTTACCTTAGCCAAAAGGCCGAGAAGATTTGAGAAGCGGTTACCTTAGCCAAAAGGCCGAGAAGATTTGAGAAGCGGTTATCACAGCCAAAAGGCCGAGAAGATTTTTGAAGCGGTTATCTTAGCCAAAAGGCCGAGAAGGGTTGAGAAGAGGTTATCTTAGCCAAAAGGCGAGAAGATTTGAGAAGCGGTTCTCTCAGCCAAAAGGCCGAGAAGGGCTGAAAAGAGGTTATCTTAGCCAAAAGGCTGAGAAGATTTGAGAACGGTTATCTCAGCCAAAAGGCCGAGAAGATTTGAGAAGCGGTTATCTCAGCCAAAAGGCCGAGAAGGGGTTGAGAAGAGGTTATCTTAGCCAAAAGGCGAGAAGATTTGAGAAGAGGTTATCTTAGCAAAAAGGCCGAGAAGATTTGAGAAGCGGTTATCTTAGCCAAAAGGCCGAGAAGGGTTGAGAAGAGGTTATCTTAGCCAAAAGGCCGAGAAGATTTGAGAAGAGGTTATCTTAGCCAAAAGGCGAGAAGATTTGAGAAGAGGTTATCTTAGCCAAAAGGCGAGAAGATTTGAGAAGCGGTTATCTTAGCAAAAAGGCCGAGAAGATTTGAGAAGCGGTTATCTCAGCCAAAAGGCCGAGAAGGGCTGAAAAGAGGTTATCTTAACCAAAAGGCTGAGAAGATTTGAGAAGCGGTTATCTTAGCCAAAAGGCCGAGAAGGGTTGAGAAGAGGTTATCTTAGCCAAAAGGCGAGAAGATTTGAGAAGCGGTTATCTCAGCCAAAAGGCCGAGAAGGGCTGAAAAGAGGTTATCTTAGCCAAAAGGCTGAGAAGATTTGAGAACGGTTATCTCAGCCAAAAGGCCGAGAAGATTTGAGAAGCGGTTATCTCAGCCAAAAGGCCGAGAAGGGTTGAGAAGAGGTTATCTTAGCCAAAAGGCGAGAAGATTTGAGAAGCGGTTCTCTCAGCCAAAAGGCCGAGAAGGGCTGAAAAGAGGTTATCTTAGCCAAAAGGCTGAGAAGATTTGAGAACGGTTATCTCAGCCAAAAGGCCGAGAAGATTTGAGAAGCGGTTATCTCAGCCAAAAGGCCGAGAAGGGTTGATAAGCGGTTACCTTAGCCAAAAGGCCGAGAAGATTTGAGAAGCGGTTATCACAGCCAAAAAGGCCGAGAAGATTTTTGAAGCGGTTATCTTAGCCAAAAGGCCGAGAAGGGTTGAGAAGAGGTTATCTTAGCCAAAAGGCTGAGAAGATTTGAGAAGCGGTTATCTTAGCCAAAAGGCCGAGAAGATTTGAGAAGCGGTTATCTCAGCCAAAAGGCCGAGAAGATTTTTGAAGCGGTTATCTTAGCCAAAAGGCCGAGAAGGGTTGAGAAGAGGTTATCTTAGCCAAAAGGCGAGAAGATTTGAGAAGAGGTTATCTTAGCAAAAAGGCCGAGAAGATTTGAGAAGCGGTTACCTTAGCCAAAAGGCCGAGAAGATTTGAGAAGCGGTTACCTTAGCCAAAAGGCCGAGAAGATTTGAGAAGCGGTTATCTCAGCCAAAAGGCCGAGAAGATTTTTGAAGCGGTTATCTTAGCCAAAAGGCCGAGAAGGGTTGAGAAGAGGTTATCTTAGCCAAAAGGCGAGAAGATTTGAGAAGCGGTTCTCTCAGCCAAAAGGCCGAGAAGGGCTGAAAAGAGGTTATCTTAGCCAAAAGGCTGAGAAGATTTGAGAACGGTTATCTCAGCCAAAAGGCCGAGAAGGGTTGAGAAGCGGTTACCTTAGCCAAAAGGCCTAGAAGATTTGAGAAGCGGTTATCTCAGCCAAAAAGGCCGAGAAGATTTTTGAAGCGGTTATCTTAGCCAAAAGGCCGAGAAGGGTTGAGAAGAGGTTATCTTAGCCAAAAGGCTGAGAAGATTTGAGAAGCGGTTATCTTAGCCAAAAGGCCGAGAAGATTTGAGAAGCGGTTATCTCAGCCAAAAGGCCGAGAAGATTTTTGAAGCGGTTATCTTAGCCAAAAGGCCGAGAAGGGTTGAGAAGAGGTTATCTTAGCCAAAAGGCGAGAAGATTTGAGAAGAGGTTATCTTAGCAAAAAGGCCGAGAAGATTTGAGAAGCGGTTACCTTAGCCAAAAGGCCGAGAAGATTTGAGAAGCGGTTACCTTAGCCAAAAGGCCGAGAAGATTTGAGAAGCGGTTATCTCAGCTAAAAGGCCGAGAAGATTTTTGAAGCGGTTATCTTAGCCAAAAGGCCGAGAAGGGCTGAAAAGAGGTTATCTTAGCCAAAAGGCTGAGAAGATTTGAGAACGGTTATCTCAGCCAAAAGGCCGAGAAGATTTGAGAAGCGGTTATCTCAGCCAAAAGGCCGAGAAGGGTTGAGAAGCGGTTACCTTAGCCAAAAGGCCTAGAAGATTTGAGAAGCGGTTATCTCAGCCAAAAAGGCCGAGAAGATTTTTGAAGCGGTTATCTTAGCCAAAAGGCCGAGAAGGGTTGAGAAGAGGTTATCTTAGCCAAAAGGCCGAGAAGATTTGAGAAGAGGTTATCTTAGCCAAAAGGCGAGAAGATTTGAGAAGAGGTTATCTTAGCCAAAAGGCGAGAAGATTTGAGAAGCGGTTATCTTAGCAAAAAGGCCGAGAAGATTTGAGAAGCGGTTATCTCAGCCAAAAGGCCGAGAAGGGCTGAAAAGAGGTTATCTTAGCCAAAAGGCTGAGAAGATTTGAGAAGCGGTTATCTTAGCCAAAAGGCCGAGAAGGGTTGAGAAGAGGTTATCTTAGCCAAAAGGCGAGAAGATTTGAGAAGCGGTTATCTCAGCCAAAAGGCCGAGAAGGGCTGAAAAGAGGTTATCTTAGCCAAAAGGCTGAGAAGATTTGAGAACGGTTATCTCAGCCAAAAGGCCGAAAAGATTTGAGAAGCGGTTATCTCAGCCAAAAGGTCGAGAAGGGTTGAGAAGCGGTTACCTTAGCCAAAAGGCCGAGAAGATTTGAGAAGCGGTTATCTCAGCCAAAAAGGCCGAGAAGATTTTTAAAGCGGTTATCTTAGCCAAAAGGCCGAGAAGGGTTGAGAAGAGGTTATCTTAGCCAAAAGGCCGAGAAGATTTGAGAAGAGGTTATCTTAGCCAAAAGGCGAGAAGATTTGAGAAGCGGTTCTCTCAGCCAAAAGGCCGAGAAGGGCTGAAAAGAGGTTATCTTAGCCAAAAGGCTGAGAAGATTTGAGAACGGTTATCTCAGCCAAAAGGCCGAGAAGATTTGAGAAGCGGTTATCTCAGCCAAAAGGCCGAGAAGGGGTTGAGAAGAGGTTATCTTAGCCAAAAGGCGAGAAGATTTGAGAAGAGGTTATCTTAGCAAAAAGGCCGAGAAGATTTGAGAAGCGGTTATCTTAGCCAAAAGGCCGAGAAGGGTTGAGAAGAGGTTATCTTAGCCAAAAGGCCGAGAAGATTTGAGAAGAGGTTATCTTAGCCAAAAGGCGAGAAGATTTGAGAAGAGGTTATCTTAGCCAAAAGGCGAGAAGATTTGAGAAGCGGTTATCTTAGCAAAAAGGCCGAGAAGATTTGAGAAGCGGTTACCTTAGCCAAAAGGCCGAGAAGATTTGAGAAGCGGTTACCTTAGCCAAAAGGCCGAGAAGATTTGAGAAGCGGTTATCTCAGCCAAAAGGCCGAGAAGATTTTTGAAGCGGTTATCTTAGCCAAAAGGCCGAGAAGGGTTGAGAAGAGGTTATCTTAGCCAAAAGGCCGAGAAGGGCTGAAAAGAGGTTATCTTAGCCAAAAGGCTGAGAAGATTTGAGAAGCGGTTATCTTAGCCAAAAGGCCGAGAAGATTTGAGAAGCGGTTATCTCAGCCAAAAGGCCGAGAAGATTTTTGAAGCGGTTATCTTAGCCAAAAGGCCGAGAAGGGTTGAGAAGAGGTTATCTTAGCCAAAAGGCGAGAAGATTTGAGAAGCGGTTATCTCAGCCAAAAGGCCGAGAAGATTTGAGAAGCGGTTACCTTAGCCAAAAGGCCGAGAAGATTTGAGAAGCGGTTATCTTAGCCAAAAGTCCGAGAAGATTTGAGAAGCGGTTACCTTAGCCAAAAGGCCGAGAAGATTTGAGAAGCGGTTATCTTAGCCAAAAGGCCGAGAAGATTTGAGAAGCGGTTATCTTAGCCAAAAGGCTGAGAAGGGTTGAACGCGGTTATCTTAGCCAAAAGGCTGAGAAGGGTTGAGAAGCGGTTACCTTAGCCGAAAGGCCGAGAAGATTTGAGAAGCGGTTATCTCAGTCAAAAGGCCGAGAAGGGCTGAAAAGAGGTTATCTTAGCCAAAAGGCTGAGAAGATTTGAGAAGCGGTTATCTTAGCCAAAAGGCCGAGAAGATTTGAGAAGCGGTTATCTCAGCCAAAAGGCCGAGAAGATTTGAGAAGCGGTTATCTCAGCCAAAAGGCCGAGAAGGGTTGAAAAGAGGTTATCTTAGCCAAAAGGCTGAGAAGATTTGAGAAGCGGTTATCTTAGCCAAAAGGCCGAGAAGATTTGAGAAGCGGTTATCTCAGCCAAAAGGCCGAGAAGATTTTTGAAGCGGTTATCTTAGCCAAAAGGCCGAGAAGGGTTGAGAAGAGGTTATCTTAGCCAAAAGGCGAGAAGATTTGAGAAGCGGTTATCTCAGCCAAAAGGCCGAGAAGATTTGAGAAGCGGTTACCTTAGCCAAAAGGCCGAGAAGATTTGAGAAGCGGTTATCTTAGCCAAAAGTCCGAGAAGATTTGAGAAGCGGTTACCTTAGCCAAAAGGCCGAGAAGATTTGAGAAGCGGTTATCTTAGCCAAAAGGCCGAGAAGATTTGAGAAGCGGTTATCTTAGCCAAAAGGCTGAGAAGGGTTGAACGCGGTTATCTTAGCCAAAAGGCTGAGAAGGGTTGAGAAGCGGTTACCTTAGCCGAAAGGCCGAGAAGATTTGAGAAGCGGTTATCTCAGTCAAAAGGCCGAGAAGGGCTGAAAAGAGGTTATCTTAGCCAAAAGGCTGAGAAGATTTGAGAAGCGGTTATCTTAGCCAAAAGGCCGAGAAGATTTGAGAAGCGGTTATCTCAGCCAAAAGGCCGAGAAGATTTGAGAAGCGGTTATCTCAGCCAAAAGGCCGAGAAGGGTTGAAAAGAGGTTATCTTAGCCAAAAGGCTGAGAAGGGTTGAGAAGCGGTTATCTCAGCCAAAAGGCCGAGAAGATTTGAGAAGCGGTTATCTCAGCCAAAAGGCCGAGAAGATTTGAGAAGCGGTTATCTCAGCCAAAAGGCCGAGAAGATTTGAGAAGCGGTTATCTCAGCCAAAAGGCCGAGAATGGTTGAGAAGCGGTTACCTTAGCCAAAAGGCCGAGAAGATTTGAGAAGCGGTTATCTCAGCCAAAAGGCCGAGAAGATATTTGAAGCGGTTATCTTAGCCAAAAGGCCGAGAAGGGTTGAGAAGAGGTTATCTTAGCCAAAAGGCGAGAAGATTTGAGAAGCGGTTATCTCAGCCAAAAGGCCGAGAAGATTTGAGAAGCGGTTACCTTAGCCAAAAGGCCGAGAAGATTTGAGAAGCGGTTATCTTAGCCAAAAGGCCGAGAAGATTTGAGAAGCGGTTATCTTAGCCAAAAGGCTGAGAAGGGTTGAAAGAGGTTATCTTAGCCAAAAGGCTGAGAAGATTTGAGAACGGTTATCTCAGCCAAAAGGCCGAGAAGATTTGAGAAGCGGTTATCTCAGCCAAAAGGCCGAGAAGGGTTGAGAAGCGGTTACCTTAGCCAAAAGGCCGAGAAGATTTGAGAAGCGGTTATCTCAGCCAAAAGGCCGAGAAGATTTGAGAAGCGGTTATCTCAGCCAAAAGGCCGAGAAGGTTGAGAAGCGGTTACCTTAGCCAAAAGGCCGAGAAGATTTGAGAAGCGGTTATCTTAGCCAAAAGGCCGAGAAGGGTTGAGAAGAGGTTATCTTAGCCAAAAGGCGAGAAGATTTGAGAAGCGGTTATCTTAGCCAAAAGGCCGAGAAGATTTGAGAAGCGGTTATCTCAGCCAAAAGGCCGAGAAGATTTTTGAAGCGGTTATCTTAGCCAAAAGGCCGAGAAGATTTGAGAAGCGGTTACCTTAGCCAAAAGGCCGAGAAGATTTGAGAAGCGGTTATCTCAGTCAAAAGGCCGAGAAGGGCTGAAAAGAGGTTATCTTAGCCAAAAGGCTGAGAAGATTTGAGAAGCGGTTATCTTAGCCAAAAGGCCGAGAAGATTTGAGAAGCGGTTATCTCAGCCAAAAGGCCGAGAAGATTTGAGAAGCGGTTATCTCAGCCAAAAGGCCGAGAAGGGTTGAAAAGAGGTTATCTTAGCCAAAAGGCTGAGAAGATTTGAGAAGCGGTTATCTTAGCCAAAAGGCCGAGAAGATTTGAGAAGCGGTTACCTTAGCCAAAAGGCCGAGAAGATTTGAGAAGCGGTTATCTCAGCCAAAAGGCCGAGAAGATTTTTGAAGCGGTTATCTTAGCCAAAAGGCCGAGAAGGGTTGAGAAGAGGTTATCTTAGCCAAAAGGCCGAGAAGGGCTGAAAAGAGGTTATCTTAGCCAAAAGGCTGAGAAGATTTGAGAAGCGGTTATCTTAGCCAAAAGGCCGAGAAGATTTGAGAAGCGGTTACCTTAGCCAAAAGGCCTAGAAGATTTGAGAAGCGGTTATCTCAGCCAAAAAGGCCGAGAAGATTTTTGAAGCGGTTATCTTAGCCAAAAGGCCGAGAAGGGTTGAGAAGAGGTTATCTTAGCCAAAAGGCCGAGAAGATTTGAGAAGAGGTTATCTTAGCCAAAAGGCGAGAAGATTTGAGAAGAGGTTATCTTAGCCAAAAGGCGAGAAGATTTGAGAAGCGGTTATCTTAGCAAAAAGGCCGAGAAGATTTGAGAAGCGGTTATCTCAGCCAAAAGGCCGAGAAGGGCTGAAAAGAGGTTATCTTAGCCAAAAGGCTGAGAAGATTTGAGAAGCGGTTATCTTAGCCAAAAGGCCGAGAAGGGTTGAGAAGAGGTTATCTTAGCCAAAAGGCGAGAAGATTTGAGAAGCGGTTATCTCAGCCAAAAGGCCGAGAAGGGCTGAAAAGAGGTTATCTTAGCCAAAAGGCTGAGAAGATTTGAGAACGGTTATCTCAGCCAAAAGGCCGAAAAGATTTGAGAAGCGGTTATCTCAGCCAAAAGGTCGAGAAGGGTTGAGAAGCGGTTACCTTAGCCAAAAGGCCGAGAAGATTTGAGAAGCGGTTATCTCAGCCAAAAAGGCCGAGAAGATTTTTAAAGCGGTTATCTTAGCCAAAAGGCCGAGAAGGGTTGAGAAGAGGTTATCTTAGCCAAAAGGCCGAGAAGATTTGAGAAGAGGTTATCTTAGCCAAAAGGCGAGAAGATTTGAGAAGCGGTTCTCTCAGCCAAAAGGCCGAGAAGGGCTGAAAAGAGGTTATCTTAGCCAAAAGGCTGAGAAGATTTGAGAACGGTTATCTCAGCCAAAAGGCCGAGAAGATTTGAGAAGCGGTTATCTCAGCCAAAAGGCCGAGAAGGGGTTGAGAAGAGGTTATCTTAGCCAAAAGGCGAGAAGATTTGAGAAGAGGTTATCTTAGCAAAAAGGCCGAGAAGATTTGAGAAGCGGTTATCTTAGCCAAAAGGCCGAGAAGGGTTGAGAAGAGGTTATCTTAGCCAAAAGGCCGAGAAGATTTGAGAAGAGGTTATCTTAGCCAAAAGGCGAGAAGATTTGAGAAGAGGTTATCTTAGCCAAAAGGCGAGAAGATTTGAGAAGCGGTTATCTTAGCAAAAAGGCCGAGAAGATTTGAGAAGCGGTTACCTTAGCCAAAAGGCCGAGAAGATTTGAGAAGCGGTTACCTTAGCCAAAAGGCCGAGAAGATTTGAGAAGCGGTTATCTCAGCCAAAAGGCCGAGAAGATTTTTGAAGCGGTTATCTTAGCCAAAAGGCCGAGAAGGGTTGAGAAGAGGTTATCTTAGCCAAAAGGCCGAGAAGGGCTGAAAAGAGGTTATCTTAGCCAAAAGGCTGAGAAGATTTGAGAAGCGGTTATCTTAGCCAAAAGGCCGAGAAGATTTGAGAAGCGGTTATCTCAGCCAAAAGGCCGAGAAGATTTTTGAAGCGGTTATCTTAGCCAAAAGGCCGAGAAGGGTTGAGAAGAGGTTATCTTAGCCAAAAGGCGAGAAGATTTGAGAAGCGGTTATCTCAGCCAAAAGGCCGAGAAGATTTGAGAAGCGGTTACCTTAGCCAAAAGGCCGAGAAGATTTGAGAAGCGGTTATCTTAGCCAAAAGTCCGAGAAGATTTGAGAAGCGGTTACCTTAGCCAAAAGGCCGAGAAGATTTGAGAAGCGGTTATCTTAGCCAAAAGGCCGAGAAGATTTGAGAAGCGGTTATCTTAGCCAAAAGGCTGAGAAGGGTTGAACGCGGTTATCTTAGCCAAAAGGCTGAGAAGGGTTGAGAAGCGGTTACCTTAGCCGAAAGGCCGAGAAGATTTGAGAAGCGGTTATCTCAGTCAAAAGGCCGAGAAGGGCTGAAAAGAGGTTATCTTAGCCAAAAGGCTGAGAAGATTTGAGAAGCGGTTATCTTAGCCAAAAGGCCGAGAAGATTTGAGAAGCGGTTATCTCAGCCAAAAGGCCGAGAAGATTTGAGAAGCGGTTATCTCAGCCAAAAGGCCGAGAAGGGTTGAAAAGAGGTTATCTTAGCCAAAAGGCTGAGAAGATTTGAGAAGCGGTTATCTTAGCCAAAAGGCCGAGAAGATTTGAGAAGCGGTTATCTCAGCCAAAAGGCCGAGAAGATTTTTGAAGCGGTTATCTTAGCCAAAAGGCCGAGAAGGGTTGAGAAGAGGTTATCTTAGCCAAAAGGCGAGAAGATTTGAGAAGCGGTTATCTCAGCCAAAAGGCCGAGAAGATTTGAGAAGCGGTTACCTTAGCCAAAAGGCCGAGAAGATTTGAGAAGCGGTTATCTTAGCCAAAAGTCCGAGAAGATTTGAGAAGCGGTTACCTTAGCCAAAAGGCCGAGAAGATTTGAGAAGCGGTTATCTTAGCCAAAAGGCCGAGAAGATTTGAGAAGCGGTTATCTTAGCCAAAAGGCTGAGAAGGGTTGAACGCGGTTATCTTAGCCAAAAGGCTGAGAAGGGTTGAGAAGCGGTTACCTTAGCCGAAAGGCCGAGAAGATTTGAGAAGCGGTTATCTCAGTCAAAAGGCCGAGAAGGGCTGAAAAGAGGTTATCTTAGCCAAAAGGCTGAGAAGATTTGAGAAGCGGTTATCTTAGCCAAAAGGCCGAGAAGATTTGAGAAGCGGTTATCTCAGCCAAAAGGCCGAGAAGATTTGAGAAGCGGTTATCTCAGCCAAAAGGCCGAGAAGGGTTGAAAAGAGGTTATCTTAGCCAAAAGGCTGAGAAGGGTTGAGAAGCGGTTATCTCAGCCAAAAGGCCGAGAAGATTTGAGAAGCGGTTATCTCAGCCAAAAGGCCGAGAAGATTTGAGAAGCGGTTATCTCAGCCAAAAGGCCGAGAAGATTTGAGAAGCGGTTATCTCAGCCAAAAGGCCGAGAATGGTTGAGAAGCGGTTACCTTAGCCAAAAGGCCGAGAAGATTTGAGAAGCGGTTATCTCAGCCAAAAGGCCGAGAAGATTTTTGAAGCGGTTATCTTAGCCAAAAGGCCGAGAAGGGTTGAGAAGAGGTTATCTTAGCCAAAAGGCGAGAAGATTTGAGAAGCGGTTATCTCAGCCAAAAGGCCGAGAAGATTTGAGAAGCGGTTACCTTAGCCAAAAGGCCGAGAAGATTTGAGAAGCGGTTATCTTAGCCAAAAGGCCGAGAAGATTTGAGAAGCGGTTATCTTAGCCAAAAGGCTGAGAAGGGTTGAAAGAGGTTATCTTAGCCAAAAGGCTGAGAAGATTTGAGAACGGTTATCTCAGCCAAAAGGCCGAGAAGATTTGAGAAGCGGTTATCTCAGCCAAAAGGCCGAGAAGGGTTGAGAAGCGGTTACCTTAGCCAAAAGGCCGAGAAGATTTGAGAAGCGGTTATCTCAGCCAAAAGGCCGAGAAGATTTGAGAAGCGGTTATCTCAGCCAAAAGGCCGAGAAGGTTGAGAAGCGGTTACCTTAGCCAAAAGGCCGAGAAGATTTGAGAAGCGGTTATCTTAGCCAAAAGGCCGAGAAGGGTTGAGAAGAGGTTATCTTAGCCAAAAGGCGAGAAGATTTGAGAAGCGGTTATCTTAGCCAAAAGGCCGAGAAGATTTGAGAAGCGGTTATCTCAGCCAAAAGGCCGAGAAGATTTGAGAAGCGGTTATCTCAGCCAAAAGGCCGAGAAGGGTTGAGAAGCGGTTACCTTAGCCAAAAGGCCGAGAAGATTTGAGAAGCGGTTATCTTAGCCAAAAGGCCGAGAAGGGTATAGAAGAGGTTATCTTAGCCAAAAGGCGAGAAGATTTGAGAAGCGGTTATCTTAGCAAAAAGGCCGAGAAGATTTGAGAAGCGGTTACCTTAGCCAAAAGGCCGAGAAGATTTGAGAAGCGGTTACCTTAGCCAAAAGGCCGAGAAGATTTGAGAAGCGGTTATCTCAGCCAAAAGGCCGAGAAGATTTGAGAAGCGGTTATCTCAGCCAAAAGGCCGAGAAGGGTTGAGAAGAGGTTATCTTAGCCAAAAGGCTGAGAAGGGTTGAGAAGCGGTTATCTCAGCCAAAAGGCCGAGAAGATTTGAGAAGCGGTTATCTCAGCCAAAAGGCCGAGAAGATTTGAGAAGCGGTTATCTTAGCAAAAAGGCCGAGAAGATTTGAGAAGCGGTTATCTCAGCCAAAAGGCCGAGAAGATTTGAGAAGCGGTTATCTCAGCCAAAAGGCCGAGAAGATTTGAGAAGCGGTTATCTCAGCCAAAAGGCCGAGAATGGTTGAGAAGCGGTTACCT
The DNA here is from genome assembly GCA_036245805.1 of Pristionchus mayeri. Taxonomy (NCBI): domain Eukaryota; kingdom Metazoa; phylum Nematoda; class Chromadorea; order Rhabditida; family Neodiplogasteridae; genus Pristionchus; species Pristionchus mayeri. The sequence goes on along the minus strand of BTRK01000004.1, from coordinate 8,147,323 downwards.
TAGCAAAAAGGCCGAGAAGATTTGAGAAGCGGTTATCTCAGCCAAAAGGCCGAGAAGATTTGAGAAGCGGTTATCTCAGCCAAAAGGCCGAGAAGATTTGAGAAGCGGTTATCTCAGCCAAAAGGCCGAGAAGATTTGAGAAGCGGTTATCTCAGCCAAAAGGCCGAGAAGATTTGAGAAGCGGTTATCTTAGCAAAAAGGCCGAGAAGATTTGAGAAGCGGTTATCTCAGCCAAAAGGCCGAGAAGATTTGAGAAGCGGTTATCTCAGCCAAAAGGCCGAGAAGATTTGAGAAGCGGTTATCTCAGCCAAAAGGCCGAGAATGGTTGAGAAGCGGTTACCTTAGCCAAAAGGCCGAGAAGATTTGAGAAGCGGTTATCTCAGCCAAAAGGCCGAGAAGATTTGAGAAGCGGTTATCTCAGCCAAAAGGCCGAGAAGATTTGAGAAGCGGTTATCTCAGCCAAAAGCCCGAGAATGGTTGAGAAGCGGTTATCTCAGCCAAAAGGCCGAGAAGGGCTGAAAAGAGGTTATCTTAGCCAAAAGGCTGAGAAGATTTGAGAAGCGGTTACCTTAGCAAAAAGGCCGAGAAGATTTGAGAAGCGGTTATCTCAGCCAAAAGGCCGAGAAGATTTGAGAAGCGGTTATCTCAGCCAAAAGGCCGAGAAGATTTGAGAAGCGGTTATCTTAGCAAAAAGGCCGAGAAGATTTGAGAAGCGGTTATCTCAGCCAAAAGGCCGAGAAGATTTGAGAAGCGGTTATCTCAGCCAAAAGGCCGAGAAGATTTGAGAAGCGGTTATCTCAGCCAAAAGGCCGAGAATGGTTGAGAAGCGGTTACCTTAGCCAAAAGGCCGAGAAGATTTGAGAAGCGGTTATCTCAGCCAAAAGGCCGAGAAGATTTGAGAAGCGGTTATCTTAGCCAAAAGGCCGAGAAGGGTTGAGAAGTGGTTATCTTAGCCAAAAGGCGAGAAGATTTGAGAAGCGGTTATCTTAGCAAAAAGGCCGAGAAGATTTGAGAAGCGGTTACCTTAGCCAAAAGGCCGAGAAGATTTGAGAAGCGGTTACCTTAGCCAAAAGGCCGAGAAGATTTGAGAAGCGGTTATCTCAGCCAAAAGGCCGAGAAGATTTGAGAAGCGGTTATCTCAGCCAAAAGGCCGAGAAGGGTTGAGAAGAGGTTATCTTAGCCAAAAGGCTGAGAAGGGTTGAGAAGCGGTTATCTCAGCCAAAAGGCCGAGAAGATTTGAGAAGCGGTTATCTCAGCCAAAAGGCCGAGAAGATTTGAGAAGCGGTTATCTTAGCAAAAAGGCCGAGAAGATTTGAGAAGCGGTTATCTCAGCCAAAAGGCCGAGAAGATTTGAGAAGCGGTTATCTCAGCCAAAAGGCCGAGAAGGGTTGAGAAGCGGTTACCTTAGCCAAAAGGCCGAGAAGATTTGAGAAGCGGTTATCTTAGCCAAAAGGCCGAGAAGGGTTGAGAAGAGGTTATCTTAGCCAAAAGGCGAGAAGATTTGAGAAGCGGTTATCTTAGCAAAAAGGCCGAGAAGATTTGAGAAGCGGTTACCTTAGCCAAAAGGCCGAGAAGATTTGAGAAGCGGTTACCTTAGCCAAAAGGCCGAGAAGATTTGAGAAGCGGTTATCTCAGCCAAAAGGCCGAGAAGATTTGAGAAGCGGTTATCTCAGCCAAAAGGCCGAGAAGGGTTGAGAAGAGGTTATCTTAGCCAAAAGGCTGAGAAGGGTTGAGAAGCGGTTATCTCAGCCAAAAGGCCGAGAAGATTTGAGAAGCGGTTATCTCAGCCAAAAGGCCGAGAAGATTTGAGAAGCGGTTATCTTAGCAAAAAGGCCGAGAAGATTTGAGAAGCGGTTATCTCAGCCAAAAGGCCGAGAAGATTTGAGAAGCGGTTATCTCAGCCAAAAGGCCGAGAAGATTTGAGAAGCGGTTATCTCAGCCAAAAGGCCGAGAATGGTTGAGAAGCGGTTACCTTAGCCAAAAGGCCGAGAAGATTTGAGAAGCGGTTATCTCAGCCAAAAGGCCGAGAAGATTTGAGAAGCGGTTATCTCAGCCAAAAGGCCGAGAAGATTTGAGAAGCGGTTATCTCAGCCAGAAGGCCGAGAATGGTTGAGAAGCGGTTACCTTAGCCAAAAGGCCGAGAAGATTTGAGAAGCGGTTATCTCAGCCAAAAGGCCGAGAAGATTTGAGAAGCGGTTATCTCAGCCAAAAGGCCGAGAAGATTTGAGAAGCGGTTATCTCAGCCAAAAGGCTGAGAAGGGTTGAGAAGCGGTTATCTCAGCCAAAAGGCCGAGAAGATTTGAGAAGCGGTTATCTCAGCCAAAAGGCCGAGAAGATTTGAGAAGCGGTTATCTCAGCCAAAAGGCCGAGAAGATTTGAGAAGCGGTTATCTCAGCCAAAAGGCCGAGAATGGTTGAGAAGCGGTTACCTTAGCCAAAAGGCCGAGAAGATTTGAGAAGCGGTTATCTCAGCCAAAAGGCCGAGAAAATTTTTGAAGCGGTTATCTTAGCCAAAAGGCCGAGAAGGGTTGAGAAGAGGTTATCTTAGCCAAAAGGCGAGAAGATTTGAGAAGCGGTTATCTCAGCCAAAAGGCCGAGAATGGTTGAGAAGCGGTTACCTTAGCCAAAAGGCCGAGAAGATTTGAGAAGCGGTTATCTCAGCCAAAAGGCCGAGAAGATTTGAGAAGCGGTTATCTCAGCCAAAAGGCCGAGAATGGTTGAGAAGCGGTTACCTTAGCCAAAAGGCCGAGAAGATTTGAGAAGCGGTTATCTCAGCCAAAAGGCCGAGAAAATTTTTGAAGCGGTTATCTTAGCCAAAAGGCCGAGAAGGGTTGAGAAGAGGTTATCTTAGCCAAAAGGCGAGAAGATTTGAGAAGCGGTTATCTCAGCCAAAAGGCCGAGAATGGTTGAGAAGCGGTTACCTTAGCCAAAAGGCCGAGAAGATTTGAGAAGCGGTTATCTCAGCCAAAAGGCCGAGAAGATTTGAGAAGCGGTTATCTCAGCCAAAAGGCCGAGAAGGGTTGAAAAGAGGTTATCTTAGCCAAAAGGCTGAGAAGGGTTGAGAAGCGGTTATCTCAGCCAAAAGGCCGAGAAGATTTGAGAAGCGGTTACCTTAGCCAAAAGGCCGAGAAGATTTGAGAAGCGGTTATCTTAGCCAAAAGGCCGAGAAGATTTGAGAAGCGGTTATCTTAGCCAAAAGGCTGAGAAGGGTTGAAAGAGGTTATCTTAGCCAAAAGGCTGAGAAGATTTGAGAAGCGGTTATCTCAGCCAAAAGGCCGAGAAGATTTTTGAAGCGGTTATCTTAGCCAAAAGGCCGAGAAGGGTTGAGAAGAGGTTATCTTAGCCAAAAGGCGAGAAGATTTGAGAAGCGGTTATCTCAGCCAAAAGGCCGAGAAGATTTGAGAAGCGGTTACCTTAGCCAAAAGGCCGAGAAGATTTGAGAAGCGGTTATCTTAGCCAAAAGGCCGAGAAGATTTGAGAAGCGGTTATCTTAGCCAAAAGGCTGAGAAGGGTTGAAAGAGGTTATCTTAGCCAAAAGGCTGAGAAGATTTGAGAACGGTTATCTCAGCCAAAAGGCCGAGAAGATTTGAGAAGCGGTTATCTCAGCCAAAAGGCCGAGAAGGGTTGAGAAGCGGTTACCTTAGCCAAAAGGCCGAGAAGATTTGAGAAGCGGTTATCTCAGCCAAAAGGCCGAGAAGATTTTTGAAGCGGTTATCTTAGCCAAAAGGCCGAGAAGGGTTGAGAAGAGGTTATCTTAGCCAAAAGGCGAGAAGATTTGAGAAGCGGTTATCTTAGCAAAAAGGCCGAGAAGATTTGAGAAGCGGTTACCTTAGCCAAAAGGCCGAGAAGATTTGAGAAGCGGTTACCTTAGCCAAAAGGCCGAGAAGATTTGAGAAGCGGTTATCTCAGCCAAAAGGCCGAGAAGATTTGAGAAGCGGTTATCTCAGCCAAAAGGCCGAGAAGGGTTGAGAAGAGATTATCTTAGCCAAAAGGCTGAGAAGGGTTGAGAAGCGGTTATCTCAGCCAAAAGGCCGAGAAGATTTGAGAAGCGGTTATCTCAGCCAAAAGGCCGAGAAGATTTGAGAAGCGGTTATCTTAGCAAAAAGGCCGAGAAGATTTGAGAAGCGGTTATCTCAGCCAAAAGGCCGAGAAGATTTGAGAAGCGGTTATCTCAGCCAAAAGGCCGAGAAGATTTGAGAAGCGGTTATCTCAGCCAAAAGGCCGAGAATGGTTGAGAAGCGGTTACCTTAGCCAAAAGGCCGAGAAGATTTGAGAAGCGGTTATCTCAGCCAAAAGGCCGAGAAAATTTTTGAAGCGGTTATCTTAGCCAAAAGGCCGAGAAGGGTTGAGAAGAGGTTATCTTAGCCAAAAGGCGAGAAGATTTGAGAAGCGGTTATCTCAGCCAAAAGGCCGAGAAGATTTGAGAAGCGGTTACCTTAGCCAAAAGGCCGAGAAGATTTGAGAAGCGGTTATCTCAGCCAAAAGGCCGAGAAGATTTGAGAAGCGGTTATCTCAGCCAAAAGGCCGAGAAGGGTTGAGAAGCGGTTACCTTAGCCAAAAGGCCGAGAAGATTTGAGAAGCGGTTATCTCAGCCAAAAGGCCGAGAAGATTTTTGAAGCGGTTATCTTAGCCAAAAGGCCGAGAAGGGTTGAGAAGAGGTTATCTTAGCCAAAAGGCGAGAAGATTTGAGAAGCGGTTATCTTAGCAAAAAGGCCGAGAAGATTTGAGAAGCGGTTATCTTAGCCAAAAGGCCGAGAAGGGTTGAGAAGAGGTTATCTTAGCCAAAAGGCCGAGAAGATTTGAGAAGCGGTTACCTTAGCCAAAAGGCCGAGAAGATTTGAGAAGCGGTTTTCTCAGCCAAAAGGCCGAGAAGATTTTTGAAGCGGTTATCTTAGCCAAAAGGCCGAGAAGGGTTGAGAAGAGGTTATCTTAGCCAAAAGGCGAGAAGATTTGAGAAGCGGTTATCTCAGCCAAAAGGCCGAGAAGGGCTGAAAAGAGGTTATCTTAGCCAAAAGGCTGAGAAGATTTGAGAACGGTTATCTCAGCCAAAAGGCCGAGAAGATTTGAGAAGCGGTTATCTCAGCCAAAAGGCCGAGAAGGGTTGAGAAGCGGTTATCTCAGCCAAAAGGCCGAGAAGATTTGAGAAGCGGTTATCTCAGCCAAAAGGCCGAGAAGATTTGAGAAGCGGTTATCTCAGCCAAAAGGCCGAGAAGGGTTGAGAAGCGGTTACCTTAGCCAAAAGGCCGAGAAGATTTGAGAAGCGGTTATCTCAGCCAAAAGGCCGAGAAGATTTTTGAAGCGGTTATCTTAGCCAAAAGGCCGAGAAGGGTTGAGAAGAGGTTATCTTAGCCAAAAGGCGAGAAGATTTGAGAAGCGGTTATCTTAGCAAAAAGGCCGAGAAGATTTGAGAAGCGGTTATCTTAGCCAAAAGGCCGAGAAGGGTTGAGAAGAGGTTATCTTAGCCAAAAGGCCGAGAAGATTTGAGAAGCGGTTACCTTAGCCAAAAGGCCGAGAAGATTTGAGAAGCGGTTTTCTCAGCCAAAAGGCCGAGAAGATTTTTGAAGCGGTTATCTTAGCCAAAAGGCCGAGAAGGGTTGAGAAGAGGTTATCTTAGCCAAAAGGCGAGAAGATTTGAGAAGCGGTTATCTCAGCCAAAAGGCCGAGAAGGGCTGAAAAGAGGTTATCTTAGCCAAAAGGCTGAGAAGATTTGAGAACGGTTATCTCAGCCAAAAGGCCGAGAAGATTTGAGAAGCGGTTATCTCAGCCAAAAGGCCGAGAAGGGTTGAGAAGCGGTTATCTCAGCCAAAAGGCCGAGAAGATTTGAGAAGCGGTTATCTCAGCCAAAAGGCCGAGAAGATTTGAGAAGCGGTTATCTCAGCCAAAAGGCCGAGAAGATTTGAGAAGCGGTTATCTCAGCCAAAAGGCCGAGAATGGTTGAGAAGCGGTTACCTTAGCCAAAAGGCCGAGAAGATTTGAGAAGCGGTTATCTCAGCCAAAAGGCCGAGAAAATTTTTGAAGCGGTTATCTTAGCCAAAAGGCCGAGAAGGGTTGAGAAGAGGTTATCTTAGCCAAAAGGCGAGAAGATTTGAGAAGCGGTTATCTCAGCCAAAAGGCCGAGAAGATTTGAGAAGCGGTTACCTTAGCCAAAAGGCCGAGAAGATTTGAGAAGCGGTTATCTCAGCCAAAAGGCCGAGAAGATTTTTGAAGCGGTTATCTTAGCCAAAAGGCCGAGAAGGGTTGAGAAGCGGTTACCTTAGCCAAAAGGCCGAGAAGATTTGAGAAGCGGTTATCTCAGCCAAAAGGCCGAGAAGATTTGAGAAGCGGTTATCTCAGCCAAAAGGCCGAGAAGATTTGAGAAGCGGCTATCTTAGCCAAAAGGCAGAGAAGATTTGAGAAGCGGTTATCTTAGACAAAAGGCCGAGAAGATTTGAGAAGCGGTTATCTTAGCCAAAAGGCTGAGAAGGGTTGAGAAGCGGTTATCTTAGCCAAAAGGCCGAGAAAATTTGAGAAGCGGTTATCTCAGCCAAAAGGCCGAGAAGATTTGAGAAGCGGTTATCTTAGCCAAAAGGCCGAGAAGGGTTGAGAAGAGGTTATTATAGCCAAAAGGCCGAGAAGATTTGAGAAGCGGTTATCTCAGCCAAAAGGCCGAGAAGGGTTGAGAAGAGGTTATTATAGCCAAAAGGCCGAGAAGATTTGAGAAGCGGTTATCTCAGCCAAAAGGCCGAGAAGGGTTGAGAAGAGGTTATCTTAGCCAAAAGGCTGAGAAGGGTTAAGAAGCGGTTATCTTAGCCAAAAGGCTGAGAAGGGTTGAGAAGCGGTTATCTCAGCCAAAAGGCCGAGAAGGGTTAAGAAGCGGTTATCTTAGCCAAAAGGCCGAGAAGAATTGAGTAGCGGTTATCTTAGCCAAAAGGCGAGAAGATTTGAGAAGCGGTTATCTCAGCCAAAAGGCCGAGAAGATTTGAGAAGCGGTTATCTCAGCCAAAAGGCCGAGAAGATTTGAGAAGCGGCTATCTTAGCCAAAAGGCAGAGAAGATTTGAGAAGCGGTTATCTTAGACAAAAGGCCGAGAAGATTTGAGAAGCGGTTATCTTAGCCAAAAGGCTGAGAAGGGTTGAGAAGCGGTTATCTTAGCCAAAAGGCCGAGAAAATTTGAGAAGCGGTTATCTCAGCCAAAAGGCCGAGAAGATTTGAGAAGCGGTTATCTTAGCCAAAAGGCCGAGAAGGGTTGAGAAGAGGTTATTATAGCCAAAAGGCCGAGAAGATTTGAGAAGCGGTTATCTCAGCCAAAAGGCCGAGTAGGGTTGAGAAGAGGTTATTATAGCCAAAAGGCCGAGAAGATTTGAGAAGCGGTTATCTCAGCCAAAAGGCCGAGAAGATTTGAGAAGCGGTTACCTTAGCCAAAAGGCCGAGAAGATTTGAGAAGCGGTTATCTCAGCCAAAAGGCCGAGAAGATTTGAGAAGCGGTTATCTCAGCCAAAAGGCCGAGAAGGGTTGAGAAGCGGTTACCTTAGCCAAAAGGCCGAGAAGATTTGAGAAGCGGTTATCTCAGCCAAAAGGCCGAGAAGATTTTTGAAGCGGTTATCTTAGCCAAAAGGCCGAGAAGGGTTGAGAAGAGGTTATCTTAGCCAAAAGGCGAGAAGATTTGAGAAGCGGTTATCTTAGCAAAAAGGCCGAGAAGATTTGAGAAGCGGTTATCTTAGCCAAAAGGCCGAGAAGGGTTGAGAAGAGGTTATCTTAGCCAAAAGGCCGAGAAGATTTGAGAAGCGGTTACCTTAGCCAAAAGGCCGAGAAGATTTGAGAAGCGGTTTTCTCAGCCAAAAGGCCGAGAAGATTTTTGAAGCGGTTATCTTAGCCAAAAGGCCGAGAAGGGTTGAGAAGAGGTTATCTTAGCCAAAAGGCGAGAAGATTTGAGAAGCGGTTATCTCAGCCAAAAGGCCGAGAAGGGCTGAAAAGAGGTTATCTTAGCCAAAAGGCTGAGAAGATTTGAGAACGGTTATCTCAGCCAAAAGGCCGAGAAGATTTGAGAAGCGGTTATCTCAGCCAAAAGGCCGAGAAGGGTTGAGAAGCGGTTATCTCAGCCAAAAGGCCGAGAAGATTTGAGAAGCGGTTATCTCAGCCAAAAGGCCGAGAAGATTTGAGAAGCGGTTATCTCAGCCAAAAGGCCGAGAAGGGTTGAGAAGCGGTTACCTTAGCCAAAAGGCCGAGAAGATTTGAGAAGCGGTTATCTCAGCCAAAAGGCCGAGAAGATTTTTGAAGCGGTTATCTTAGCCAAAAGGCCGAGAAGGGTTGAGAAGAGGTTATCTTAGCCAAAAGGCGAGAAGATTTGAGAAGCGGTTATCTTAGCAAAAAGGCCGAGAAGATTTGAGAAGCGGTTATCTTAGCCAAAAGGCCGAGAAGGGTTGAGAAGAGGTTATCTTAGCCAAAAGGCCGAGAAGATTTGAGAAGCGGTTACCTTAGCCAAAAGGCCGAGAAGATTTGAGAAGCGGTTTTCTCAGCCAAAAGGCCGAGAAGATTTTTGAAGCGGTTATCTTAGCCAAAAGGCCGAGAAGGGTTGAGAAGAGGTTATCTTAGCCAAAAGGCGAGAAGATTTGAGAAGCGGTTATCTCAGCCAAAAGGCCGAGAAGGGCTGAAAAGAGGTTATCTTAGCCAAAAGGCTGAGAAGATTTGAGAACGGTTATCTCAGCCAAAAGGCCGAGAAGATTTGAGAAGCGGTTATCTCAGCCAAAAGGCCGAGAAGGGTTGAGAAGCGGTTATCTCAGCCAAAAGGCCGAGAAGATTTGAGAAGCGGTTATCTCAGCCAAAAGGCCGAGAAGATTTGAGAAGCGGTTATCTCAGCCAAAAGGCCGAGAAGATTTGAGAAGCGGTTATCTCAGCCAAAAGGCCGAGAATGGTTGAGAAGCGGTTACCTTAGCCAAAAGGCCGAGAAGATTTGAGAAGCGGTTATCTCAGCCAAAAGGCCGAGAAAATTTTTGAAGCGGTTATCTTAGCCAAAAGGCCGAGAAGGGTTGAGAAGAGGTTATCTTAGCCAAAAGGCGAGAAGATTTGAGAAGCGGTTATCTCAGCCAAAAGGCCGAGAAGATTTGAGAAGCGGTTACCTTAGCCAAAAGGCCGAGAAGATTTGAGAAGCGGTTATCTCAGCCAAAAGGCCGAGAAGATTTTTGAAGCGGTTATCTTAGCCAAAAGGCCGAGAAGGGTTGAGAAGCGGTTACCTTAGCCAAAAGGCCGAGAAGATTTGAGAAGCGGTTATCTCAGCCAAAAGGCCGAGAAGATTTGAGAAGCGGTTATCTCAGCCAAAAGGCCGAGAAGATTTGAGAAGCGGCTATCTTAGCCAAAAGGCAGAGAAGATTTGAGAAGCGGTTATCTTAGACAAAAGGCCGAGAAGATTTGAGAAGCGGTTATCTTAGCCAAAAGGCTGAGAAGGGTTGAGAAGCGGTTATCTTAGCCAAAAGGCCGAGAAAATTTGAGAAGCGGTTATCTCAGCCAAAAGGCCGAGAAGATTTGAGAAGCGGTTATCTTAGCCAAAAGGCCGAGAAGGGTTGAGAAGAGGTTATTATAGCCAAAAGGCCGAGAAGATTTGAGAAGCGGTTATCTCAGCCAAAAGGCCGAGAAGGGTTGAGAAGAGGTTATTATAGCCAAAAGGCCGAGAAGATTTGAGAAGCGGTTATCTCAGCCAAAAGGCCGAGAAGGGTTGAGAAGAGGTTATCTTAGCCAAAAGGCTGAGAAGGGTTAAGAAGCGGTTATCTTAGCCAAAAGGCTGAGAAGGGTTGAGAAGCGGTTATCTCAGCCAAAAGGCCGAGAAGGGTTAAGAAGCGGTTATCTTAGCCAAAAGGCCGAGAAGAATTGAGTAGCGGTTATCTTAGCCAAAAGGCGAGAAGATTTGAGAAGCGGTTATCTCAGCCAAAAGGCCGAGAAGATTTGAGAAGCGGTTATCTCAGCCAAAAGGCCGAGAAGATTTGAGAAGCGGCTATCTTAGCCAAAAGGCAGAGAAGATTTGAGAAGCGGTTATCTTAGACAAAAGGCCGAGAAGATTTGAGAAGCGGTTATCTTAGCCAAAAGGCTGAGAAGGGTTGAGAAGCGGTTATCTTAGCCAAAAGGCCGAGAAAATTTGAGAAGCGGTTATCTCAGCCAAAAGGCCGAGAAGATTTGAGAAGCGGTTATCTTAGCCAAAAGGCCGAGAAGGGTTGAGAAGAGGTTATTATAGCCAAAAGGCCGAGAAGATTTGAGAAGCGGTTATCTCAGCCAAAAGGCCGAGTAGGGTTGAGAAGAGGTTATTATAGCCAAAAGGCCGAGAAGATTTGAGAAGCGGTTATCTCAGCCAAAAGGCCGAGAAGGGTTGAGAAGAGGTTATCTTAGCCAAAAGGCTGAGAAGGGTTAAGAAGCGGTTATCTTAGCCAAAAGGCTGAGAAGGGTTGAGAAGCGGTTATCTTAGCCAAAAGGCCGAGAAGATTTGAGAAGCGGTTATCTCAGCCAAAAGGCCGAGAAGAATTGAGTAGCGGTTATCTTAGCCAAAAGGCCGAGAAGATTTGAGAAGCGGTTATCTCAGCCAAAAGTCCGAGAAGGGTTGAGAAGCGGTTATCTTAGCCAAAAGGCCGAGAAGATTTGAGAAGCGGTTATCTTAGCCAAAAGGCCGAGAAGATTTGAAAAGAGGTTATCTTAGCCAAAAGGCCGAGAAGGGTTGAGAAGCGGTTATCTTAGCCAAAAGGCTGAGAAGGGTTGAGAAGCGGTTATCTCAGCCAAAAGGCCGAGAAGATTTGAGAAGCGGTTATCTAAGCCAAAAGGCCGAGAAGGGTTGAGAAACTGTGATCTCAGCCAAAAGGCCGAGAAGGGCTGAAAAGAGGTTATCTTAGCCAAAAGGCTGAGAAGATTTGAGAACGGTTATCTTAGCCAAAAGGCTGAGAAGGGTTGAGAAGCGGTTATCTCAGCCAAAAGGCCGAGAAGGGTTGAGAAACTGTGATCTCAGCCAAAAGGCCGAGAAGGGCTGAAAAGAGGTTATCTTAGCCAAAAGGCTGAGAAGATTTGAGAACGGTTATCTTAGCCAAAAGGCTGAGAAGGGTTGAGAAGCGGTTATCTAAGCCAAAAGGCCGAGAAGGGTTGAGAAACTGTGATCTCAGCCAAAAGGCCGAGAAGGGCTGAAAAGAGGTTATCTTAGCCAAAAGGCTGAGAAGATTTGAGAACGGTTATATCAGCCAAAAGGCCGAGAAGATTTGAGAAGCGGTTATCTCAGCCAAAAGGCCGAGAAGGGTTGAGAAGAGGTTATTATAGCCAAAAGGCCGAGAAGATTTGAGAAGCGGTTATCTCAGCCAAAAGGCCGAGAAGGGTTGAGAAGAGGTTATCTTAGCCAAAAGGCTGAGAAGGGTTAAGAAGCGGTTATCTTAGCCAAAAGGCTGAGAAGGGTTGAGAAGCGGTTATCTCAGCCAAAAGGCCGAGAAGGGTTAAGAAGCGGTTATCTTAGCCAAAAGGCCGAGAAGAATTGAGTAGCGGTTATCTTAGCCAAAAGGCGAGAAGATTTGAGAAGCGGTTATCTCAGCCAAAAGGCCGAGAAGATTTGAGAAGCGGTTATCTCAGCCAAAAGGCCGAGAAGATTTGAGAAGCGGCTATCTCAGCCAAAAGGCCGAGAAGATTTGAGAAGCGGTTATCTCAGCCAAAAGGCCGAGAAGGGTTAAGAAGCGGTTATCTTAGCCAAAAGGCCGAGAAGGGTTGAGAAGAGGTTATCTTAGCCAAAAGGCGAGAAGATTTGAGAAGCGGTTATCTCAGCCAAAAGGCCGAGAAGATTTGAGAAGCGGTTACCTTAGCCAAAAGGCCGAGAAGATTTGAGAAGCGGTTATCTCAGCCAAAAGGCCGAGAAGATTTGAGAAGCGGTTATCTCAGCCAAAAGGCCGAGAAGGGTTGAGAAGCGGTTACCTTAGCCAAAAGGCCGAGAAGATTTGAGAAGCGGTTATCTCAGCCAAAAGGCCGAGAAGATTTTTGAAGCGGTTATCTTAGCCAAAAGGCCGAGAAGGGTTGAGAAGAGGTTATCTTAGCCAAAAGGCGAGAAGATTTGAGAAGCGGTTATCTTAGCAAAAAGGCCGAGAAGATTTGAGAAGCGGTTATCTTAGCCAAAAGGCCGAGAAGGGTTGAGAAGAGGTTATCTTAGCCAAAAGGCCGAGAAGATTTGAGAAGCGGTTACCTTAGCCAAAAGGCCGAGAAGATTTGAGAAGCGGTTTTCTCAGCCAAAAGGCCGAGAAGATTTTTGAAGCGGTTATCTTAGCCAAAAGGCCGAGAAGGGTTGAGAAGAGGTTATCTTAGCCAAAAGGCGAGAAGATTTGAGAAGCGGTTATCTCAGCCAAAAGGCCGAGAAGGGCTGAAAAGAGGTTATCTTAGCCAAAAGGCTGAGAAGATTTGAGAACGGTTATCTCAGCCAAAAGGCCGAGAAGATTTGAGAAGCGGTTATCTCAGCCAAAAGGCCGAGAAGGGTTGAGAAGCGGTTATCTCAGCCAAAAGGCCGAGAAGATTTGAGAAGCGGTTATCTCAGCCAAAAGGCCGAGAAGATTTGAGAAGCGGTTATCTCAGCCAAAAGGCCGAGAAGATTTGAGAAGCGGTTATCTCAGCCAAAAGGCCGAGAATGGTTGAGAAGCGGTTACCTTAGCCAAAAGGCCGAGAAGATTTGAGAAGCGGTTATCTCAGCCAAAAGGCCGAGAAAATTTTTGAAGCGGTTATCTTAGCCAAAAGGCCGAGAAGGGTTGAGAAGAGGTTATCTTAGCCAAAAGGCGAGAAGATTTGAGAAGCGGTTATCTCAGCCAAAAGGCCGAGAAGATTTGAGAAGCGGTTACCTTAGCCAAAAGGCCGAGAAGATTTGAGAAGCGGTTATCTCAGCCAAAAGGCCGAGAAGATTTTTGAAGCGGTTATCTTAGCCAAAAGGCCGAGAAGGGTTGAGAAGCGGTTACCTTAGCCAAAAGGCCGAGAAGATTTGAGAAGCGGTTATCTCAGCCAAAAGGCCGAGAAGATTTGAGAAGCGGTTATCTCAGCCAAAAGGCCGAGAAGATTTGAGAAGCGGCTATCTTAGCCAAAAGGCAGAGAAGATTTGAGAAGCGGTTATCTTAGACAAAAGGCCGAGAAGATTTGAGAAGCGGTTATCTTAGCCAAAAGGCTGAGAAGGGTTGAGAAGCGGTTATCTTAGCCAAAAGGCCGAGAAAATTTGAGAAGCGGTTATCTCAGCCAAAAGGCCGAGAAGATTTGAGAAGCGGTTATCTTAGCCAAAAGGCCGAGAAGGGTTGAGAAGAGGTTATTATAGCCAAAAGGCCGAGAAGATTTGAGAAGCGGTTATCTCAGCCAAAAGGCCGAGAAGGGTTGAGAAGAGGTTATTATAGCCAAAAGGCCGAGAAGATTTGAGAAGCGGTTATCTCAGCCAAAAGGCCGAGAAGGGTTGAGAAGAGGTTATCTTAGCCAAAAGGCTGAGAAGGGTTAAGAAGCGGTTATCTTAGCCAAAAGGCTGAGAAGGGTTGAGAAGCGGTTATCTCAGCCAAAAGGCCGAGAAGGGTTAAGAAGCGGTTATCTTAGCCAAAAGGCCGAGAAGAATTGAGTAGCGGTTATCTTAGCCAAAAGGCGAGAAGATTTGAGAAGCGGTTATCTCAGCCAAAAGGCCGAGAAGATTTGAGAAGCGGTTATCTCAGCCAAAAGGCCGAGAAGATTTGAGAAGCGGCTATCTTAGCCAAAAGGCAGAGAAGATTTGAGAAGCGGTTATCTTAGACAAAAGGCCGAGAAGATTTGAGAAGCGGTTATCTTAGCCAAAAGGCTGAGAAGGGTTGAGAAGCGGTTATCTTAGCCAAAAGGCCGAGAAAATTTGAGAAGCGGTTATCTCAGCCAAAAGGCCGAGAAGATTTGAGAAGCGGTTATCTTAGCCAAAAGGCCGAGAAGGGTTGAGAAGAGGTTATTATAGCCAAAAGGCCGAGAAGATTTGAGAAGCGGTTATCTCAGCCAAAAGGCCGAGTAGGGTTGAGAAGAGGTTATTATAGCCAAAAGGCCGAGAAGATTTGAGAAGCGGTTATCTCAGCCAAAAGGCCGAGAAGGGTTGAGAAGAGGTTATCTTAGCCAAAAGGCTGAGAAGGGTTAAGAAGCGGTTATCTTAGCCAAAAGGCTGAGAAGGGTTGAGAAGCGGTTATCTTAGCCAAAAGGCCGAGAAGATTTGAGAAGCGGTTATCTCAGCCAAAAGGCCGAGAAGAATTGAGTAGCGGTTATCTTAGCCAAAAGGCCGAGAAGATTTGAGAAGCGGTTATCTCAGCCAAAAGTCCGAGAAGGGTTGAGAAGCGGTTATCTTAGCCAAAAGGCCGAGAAGATTTGAGAAGCGGTTATCTTAGCCAAAAGGCCGAGAAGATTTGAAAAGAGGTTATCTTAGCCAAAAGGCCGAGAAGGGTTGAGAAGCGGTTATCTTAGCCAAAAGGCTGAGAAGGGTTGAGAAGCGGTTATCTCAGCCAAAAGGCCGAGAAGATTTGAGAAGCGGTTATCTCAGCCAAAAGGCCGAGAAGATTTGAGAAGCGGTTATCTCAGCCAAAAGGCCGAGAAGATTTGAGAAGCGGCTATCTCAGCCAAAAGGCCGAGAAGATTTGAGAAGCGGTTATCTCAGCCAAAAGGCCGAGAAGGGTTAAGAAGCGGTTATCTTAGCCAAAAGGCCGAGAAGGGTTGAGAAGAGGTTATCTTAGCCAAAAGGCGAGAAGATTTGAGAAGCGGTTATCTCAGCCAAAAGGCCGAGAAGATTTGAGAAGCGGTTACCTTAGCCAAAAGGCCGAGAAGATTTGAGAAGCGGTTATCTCAGCCAAAAGGCCGAGAAGATTTGAGAAGCGGTTATCTCAGCCAAAAGGCCGAGAAGGGTTGAGAAGCGGTTACCTTAGCCAAAAGGCCGAGAAGATTTGAGAAGCGGTTATCTCAGCCAAAAGGCCGAGAAGATTTTTGAAGCGGTTATCTTAGCCAAAAGGCCGAGAAGGGTTGAGAAGAGGTTATCTTAGCCAAAAGGCGAGAAGATTTGAGAAGCGGTTATCTTAGCAAAAAGGCCGAGAAGATTTGAGAAGCGGTTATCTTAGCCAAAAGGCCGAGAAGGGTTGAGAAGAGGTTATCTTAGCCAAAAGGCCGAGAAGATTTGAGAAGCGGTTACCTTAGCCAAAAGGCCGAGAAGATTTGAGAAGCGGTTTTCTCAGCCAAAAGGCCGAGAAGATTTTTGAAGCGGTTATCTTAGCCAAAAGGCCGAGAAGGGTTGAGAAGAGGTTATCTTAGCCAAAAGGCGAGAAGATTTGAGAAGCGGTTATCTCAGCCAAAAGGCCGAGAAGGGCTGAAAAGAGGTTATCTTAGCCAAAAGGCTGAGAAGATTTGAGAACGGTTATCTCAGCCAAAAGGCCGAGAAGATTTGAGAAGCGGTTATCTCAGCCAAAAGGCCGAGAAGGGTTGAGAAGCGGTTATCTCAGCCAAAAGGCCGAGAAGATTTGAGAAGCGGTTATCTCAGCCAAAAGGCCGAGAAGATTTGAGAAGCGGTTATCTCAGCCAAAAGGCCGAGAAGATTTGAGAAGCGGTTATCTCAGCCAAAAGGCCGAGAATGGTTGAGAAGCGGTTACCTTAGCCAAAAGGCCGAGAAGATTTGAGAAGCGGTTATCTCAGCCAAAAGGCCGAGAAAATTTTTGAAGCGGTTATCTTAGCCAAAAGGCCGAGAAGGGTTGAGAAGAGGTTATCTTAGCCAAAAGGCGAGAAGATTTGAGAAGCGGTTATCTCAGCCAAAAGGCCGAGAAGATTTGAGAAGCGGTTACCTTAGCCAAAAGGCCGAGAAGATTTGAGAAGCGGTTATCTCAGCCAAAAGGCCGAGAAGATTTTTGAAGCGGTTATCTTAGCCAAAAGGCCGAGAAGGGTTGAGAAGCGGTTACCTTAGCCAAAAGGCCGAGAAGATTTGAGAAGCGGTTATCTCAGCCAAAAGGCCGAGAAGATTTGAGAAGCGGTTATCTCAGCCAAAAGGCCGAGAAGATTTGAGAAGCGGCTATCTTAGCCAAAAGGCAGAGAAGATTTGAGAAGCGGTTATCTTAGACAAAAGGCCGAGAAGATTTGAGAAGCGGTTATCTTAGCCAAAAGGCTGAGAAGGGTTGAGAAGCGGTTATCTTAGCCAAAAGGCCGAGAAAATTTGAGAAGCGGTTATCTCAGCCAAAAGGCCGAGAAGATTTGAGAAGCGGTTATCTTAGCCAAAAGGCCGAGAAGGGTTGAGAAGAGGTTATTATAGCCAAAAGGCCGAGAAGATTTGAGAAGCGGTTATCTCAGCCAAAAGGCCGAGAAGGGTTGAGAAGAGGTTATTATAGCCAAAAGGCCGAGAAGATTTGAGAAGCGGTTATCTCAGCCAAAAGGCCGAGAAGGGTTGAGAAGAGGTTATCTTAGCCAAAAGGCTGAGAAGGGTTAAGAAGCGGTTATCTTAGCCAAAAGGCTGAGAAGGGTTGAGAAGCGGTTATCTCAGCCAAAAGGCCGAGAAGGGTTAAGAAGCGGTTATCTTAGCCAAAAGGCCGAGAAGAATTGAGTAGCGGTTATCTTAGCCAAAAGGCGAGAAGATTTGAGAAGCGGTTATCTCAGCCAAAAGGCCGAGAAGATTTGAGAAGCGGTTATCTCAGCCAAAAGGCCGAGAAGATTTGAGAAGCGGCTATCTTAGCCAAAAGGCAGAGAAGATTTGAGAAGCGGTTATCTTAGACAAAAGGCCGAGAAGATTTGAGAAGCGGTTATCTTAGCCAAAAGGCTGAGAAGGGTTGAGAAGCGGTTATCTTAGCCAAAAGGCCGAGAAAATTTGAGAAGCGGTTATCTCAGCCAAAAGGCCGAGAAGATTTGAGAAGCGGTTATCTTAGCCAAAAGGCCGAGAAGGGTTGAGAAGAGGTTATTATAGCCAAAAGGCCGAGAAGATTTGAGAAGCGGTTATCTCAGCCAAAAGGCCGAGTAGGGTTGAGAAGAGGTTATTATAGCCAAAAGGCCGAGAAGATTTGAGAAGCGGTTATCTCAGCCAAAAGGCCGAGAAGGGTTGAGAAGAGGTTATCTTAGCCAAAAGGCTGAGAAGGGTTAAGAAGCGGTTATCTTAGCCAAAAGGCTGAGAAGGGTTGAGAAGCGGTTATCTTAGCCAAAAGGCCGAGAAGATTTGAGAAGCGGTTATCTCAGCCAAAAGGCCGAGAAGAATTGAGTAGCGGTTATCTTAGCCAAAAGGCCGAGAAGATTTGAGAAGCGGTTATCTCAGCCAAAAGTCCGAGAAGGGTTGAGAAGCGGTTATCTTAGCCAAAAGGCCGAGAAGATTTGAGAAGCGGTTATCTTAGCCAAAAGGCCGAGAAGATTTGAAAAGAGGTTATCTTAGCCAAAAGGCCGAGAAGGGTTGAGAAGCGGTTATCTTAGCCAAAAGGCTGAGAAGGGTTGAGAAGCGGTTATCTCAGCCAAAAGGCCGAGAAGATTTGAGAAGCGGTTATCTAAGCCAAAAGGCCGAGAAGGGTTGAGAAACTGTGATCTCAGCCAAAAGGCCGAGAAGGGCTGAAAAGAGGTTATCTTAGCCAAAAGGCTGAGAAGATTTGAGAACGGTTATCTTAGCCAAAAGGCTGAGAAGATTTGAGAACGGTTATATCAGCCAAAAGGCCGAGAAGATTTGAGAAGCGGTTATCTCAGCCAAAAGGCCGAGAAGGGTTGAGAAGAGGTTATTATAGCCAAAAGGCCGAGAAGATTTGAGAAGCGGTTATCTCAGCCAAAAGGCCGAGAAGGGTTGAGAAGAGGTTATCTTAGCCAAAAGGCTGAGAAGGGTTAAGAAGCGGTTATCTTAGCCAAAAGGCTGAGAAGGGTTGAGAAGCGGTTATCTCAGCCAAAAGGCCGAGAAGGGTTAAGAAGCGGTTATCTTAGCCAAAAGGCCGAGAAGAATTGAGTAGCGGTTATCTTAGCCAAAAGGCGAGAAGATTTGAGAAGCGGTTATCTCAGCCAAAAGGCCGAGAAGATTTGAGAAGCGGTTATCTCAGCCAAAAGGCCGAGAAGATTTGAGAAGCGGCTATCTTAGCCAAAAGGCAGAGAAGATTTGAGAAGCGGTTATCTTAGACAAAAGGCCGAGAAGATTTGAGAAGCGGTTATCTTAGCCAAAAGGCTGAGAAGGGTTGAGAAGCGGTTATCTTAGCCAAAAGGCCGAGAAAATTTGAGAAGCGGTTATCTTAGCCAAAAGGCCGAGAAGATTTGAGAAGCGGTTATCTTAGCCAAAAGGCCGAGAAGGGTTGAGAAGAGGTTATTATAGCCAAAAGGCCGAGAAGATTTGAGAAACTGTGATCTCAGCCAAAAGGCCGAGAAGGGCTGAAAAGAGGTTATCTTAGCCAAAAGGCTGAGAAGATTTGAGAACGGTTATCTTAGCCAAAAGGCTGAGAAGATTTGAGAACGGTTATATCAGCCAAAAGGCCGAGAAGAATTGAGAACGGTTATCTCAGCCAAAAGGCCGAGAAGGGTTGAGAAGAGGTTATCTTAGCCAAAAGGCTGAGAAGGGTTGAGAAGCGGTTATCTCAGCCAAAAGGCCGAGAAGATTTGAGAAGCGGTTATCTCAGCCAAAAGGCCGAGAAGATTTGAGAAGCGGTTATCTTAGCCAAAAGGCAGAGAAGATTTGAGAAGCGGTTATCTTAGCCAAAAGGCCGAGAAGATTTGAGAAGCGGTTATCTCAGCCAAAAGGCCGAGAAGGGTTGAGAAGAGGTTATTATAGCCAAAAGGCCGAGAAGATTTGAGAAGCGGTTATCTCAGCCAAAAGGCCGAGAAGGGTTGAGAAGAGGTTATCTTAGCCAAAAGGCTGAGAAGGGTTAAGAAGCGGTTATCTTAGCCAAAAGGCTGAGAAGGGTTGAGAAGCGGTTATCTCAGCCAAAAGGCCGAGAAGGGTTAAGAAGCGGTTATCTTAGCCAAAAGGCCGAGAAGAATTGAGTAGCGGTTATCTTAGCCAAAAGGCGAGAAGATTTGAGAAGCGGTTATCTCAGCCAAAAGGCCGAGAAGATTTGAGAAGCGGTTATCTCAGCCAAAAGGCCGAGAAGATTTGAGAAGCGGCTATCTTAGCCAAAAGGCAGAGAAGATTTGGGAAGCGGTTATCTTAGACAAAAGGCCGAGAAGATTTGAGAAGCGGTTATCTTAGCCAAAAGGCTGAGAAGGGTTGAGAAGCGGTTATCTTAGCCAAAAGGCCGAGAAAATTTGAGAAGCGGTTATCTCAGCCAAAAGGCCGAGAAGATTTGAGAAGCGGTTATCTTAGCCAAAAGGCCGAGAAGGGTTGAGAAGAGGTTATTATAGCCAAAAGGCCGAGAAGATTTGAGAAGCGGTTATCTCAGCCAAAAGGCCGAGAAGGGTTGAGAAGAGGTTATTATAGCCAAAAGGCCGAGAAGATTTGAGAAGCGGTTATCTCAGCCAAAAGGCCGAGAAGGGTTGAGAAGAGGTTATCTTAGCCAAAAGGCTGAGAAGGGTTAAGAAGCGGTTATCTTAGCCAAAAGGCTGAGAAGGGTTGAGAAGCGGTTATCTTAGCCAAAAGGCCGAGAAGATTTGAGAAGCGGTTATCTCAGCCAAAAGGCCGAGAAGAATTGAGTAGCGGTTATCTTAGCCAAAAGGCCGAGAAGATTTGAGAAGCGGTTATCTCAGCCAAAAGGCCGAGAAGGGTTGAGAAGCGGTTATCTTAGCCAAAAGGCCGAGAAGATTTGAGAAGCGGTTATCTTAGCCAAAAGGCCGAGAAGGGTTGAGAAGAGGTTATCTTAGCCAAAAGGCTGAGAAGGGTTAAGAAGCGGTTATCTTAGCCAAAAGGCTGAGAAGGGTTGAGAAGCGGTTATCTTAGCCAAAAGGCCGAGAAGATTTGAGAAGCGGTTATCTCAGCCAAAAGGCCGAGAAGAATTGAGTAGCGGTTATCTTAGCCAAAAGGCCAAGAAGATTTGAGAAGCGGTTATCTCAGCCAAAAGGCCGAGAAGGGTTGAGAAGCGGTTATCTTAGCCAAAAGGCCGAGAAGATTTGAGAAGCGGTTATCTTAGCCAAAAGGCCGAGAAGATTTGAAAAGAGGTTATCTTAGCCAAAAGGCCGAGAAGGGTTGAGAAGCGGTTATCTTAGCCAAAAGGCTGAGAAGGGTTGAGAAGCGGTTATCTCAGCCAAAAGGCCGAGAAGATTTGAGAAGCGGTTATCTAAGCCAAAAGGCCGAGAAGGGTTGAGAAACTGTGATCTCAGCCAAAAGGCCGAGAAGGGCTGAAAAGAGGTTATCTTAGCCAAAAGGCTGAGAAGATTTGAGAACGGTTATCTTAGCCAAAAGGCTGAGAAGATTTGAGAACGGTTATATCAGCCAAAAGGCCGAGAAGATTTGAGAACGGTTATCTCAGCCAAAAGGCCGAGAAGGGTTGAGAAGAGGTTATCTTAGCCAAAAGGCTGAGAAGGGTTGAGAAGCGGTTATCTCAGCCAAAAGGCCGAGAAGATTTGAGAAGCGGTTATCTCAGCCAAAAGGCCGAGAAGATTTGAGAAGCGGTTATCTTAGCCAAAAGGCAGAGAAGATTTGAGAAGCGGTTATCTTAGCCAAAAGGCCGAGAAGATTTGAGAAGCGGTTATCTTAGCCAAAAGGCTGAGAAGGGTTGAGAAGCGGTTATCTTAGCCAAAAGGCCGAGAAAATTTGAGAAGCGGTTATCTCAGCCAAAAGGCCGAGAAGATTTGAGAAGCGGTTATCTTAGCCAAAAGGCTGAGAAGGGTTGAGAAGCGGTTATCTTAGCCATAAGGCCGAGAAGATTTGAGAAGCGGTTATCTCAGCCAAAAGGCCGAGAAGGATTGAGTAGCGGTTATCTTAGCCAAAAGGCCGAGAAGATTTGAGAAGCGGTTATCTCAGCCAAAAGGCCGAGAAGGGTTGAGAAGCGGTTATCTTAGCCAAAAGGCCGAGAAGATTTGAGAAGCGGTTATCTTAGCCAAAAGGCCGAGAAGATTTGAAAAGAGGTTATCTTAGCCAAAAGGCCGAGAAGGGTTGAGAAGCGGTTATCTTAGCCAAAAGGCTGAGAAGGGTTGAGAAGCGGTTATCTCAGCCAAAAGGCCGAGAAGATTTGAGAAGCGGTTATCTTAGCCAAAAGGCCGAGAAGGGTTGAGAAACTGTGATCTCAGCCAAAAGGCCGAGAAGGGCTGAAAAGAGGTTATCTTAGCCAAAAGGCTAGGAAGATTTGAGAACGGTTATCTCAGCCAAAAGGCCGAGAAGATTTGAGAAGCGGTTATCTTAGCCAAAAGGCAGAGAAGATTTGAGAAGCGGTTATCTTAGCCAAAAGGCCGAGAAGATTTGAAAAGAGGTTATCTTAGCCAAAAGGCCGAGAAGGGTTGAGAAGCGGTTATCTCAGCCAAAAGGCCGAGAAGGGTTGAGAAACTGTGATCTCAGCCAAAAGGCCGAGAAGGGTTGAGAAACTGTGATCTCAGCCAAAAGGCCGAGAAGATTTGAGAAGCGGTTATCTCAGCCAAAAGGCCGAGAAGATTTGAGAAGCGGCTATCTTAGCCAAAAGGCAGAGAAGATTTGAGAAGCGGTTATCTTAGACAAAAGGCCGAGAAGATTTGAGAAGCGGTTATCTTAGCCAAAAGGCCGAGAAGGGTTGAGAAACTGTGATCTCAGCCAAAAGGCCGAGAAGGGCTGAAAAGAGGTTATCTTAGCCAAAAGGCTAGGAAGATTTGAGAACGGTTATCTTAGCCAAAAGGCTAGGAAGATTTGAGAACGGTTATCTCAGCCAAAAGGCCGAGAAGATTTGAGAAGCGGTTATCTTAGCCAAAAGGCAGAGAAGATTTGAGAAGCGGTTATCTTAGCCAAAAGGCCGAGAAGATTTGAAAAGAGGTTATCTTAGCCAAAAGGCCGAGAAGGGTTGAGAAGCGGTTATCTTAGCCAAAAGGCTGAGAAGGGTTGAGAAGCGGTTATCTCAGCCAAAAGGCCGAGAAGGGTTGAGAAACTGTGATCTCAGCCAAAAGGCCGAGAAGATTTGAGAAGCGGTTATCTCAGCCAAAAGGCCGAGAAGATTTGAGAAGCGGCTATCTTAGCCAAAAGGCAGAGAAGATTTGAGAAGCGGTTATCTTAGACAAAAGGCCGAGAAGATTTGAGAAGCGGTTATCTTAGCCAAAAGGCCGAGAAGGGTTGAGAAACTGTGATCTCAGCCAAAAGGCCGAGAAGGGCTGAAAAGAGGTTATCTTAGCCAAAAGGCTAGGAAGATTTGAGAACGGTTATCTTAGCCAAAAGGCTGAGAAGATTTGAGAAGGGGTATATCAGCCAAAAGGCCGAGAAGATTTGAGAACGGTTATCTCAGCCAAAAGGCCGAGAAGGGTTGAGAAGAGGTTATCTTAGCCAAAAGGCTGAGAAGGGTTGAGAAGCGGTTATCTCAGCCAAAAGGCTGAGAAGGGTTAAGAAGCGGTTATCTTAGCCAAAAGGCTGAGAAGGGTTGAGAAGCGGTTATCTCAGCCAAAAGGCCGAGAAGGGTTAAGAAGCGGTTATCTTAGCCAAAAGGCCGAGAAGAATTGAGTAGCGGTTATCTTAGCCAAAAGGCGAGAAGATTTGAGAAGCGGTTATCTCAGCCAAAAGGCCGAGAGGATTTGAGAAGCGGTTATCTCAGCCAAAAGGCCGAGAAGATTTGAGAAGCGGCTATCTTAGCCAAAAGGCAGAGAAGGGTTGAGAAGAGGTTATTATAGCCAAAAGGCCGAGAAGATTTGAGAAGCGGTTATCTCAGCCAAAAGGCCGAGAAGGGTTGAGAAGAGGTTATTATAGCCAAAAGGCCGAGAAGATTTGAGAAGCGGTTATCTCAGCCAAAAGGCCGAGAAGGGTTGAGAAGAGGTTATCTTAGCCAAAAGGCTGAGAAGGGTTAAGAAGCGGTTATCTTAGCCAAAAGGCTGAGAAGGGTTGAGAAGCGGTTATCTCAGCCAAAAGGCCGAGAAGGGTTAAGAAGCGGTTATCTTAGCCAAAAGGCCGAGAAGAATTGAGTAGCGGTTATCTTAGCCAAAAGGCGAGAAGATTTGAGAAGCGGTTATCTCAGCCAAAAGGCCGAGAAGATTTGAGAAGCGGTTATCTCAGCCAAAAGGCCGAGAAGATTTGAGAAGCGGCTATCTTAGCCAAAAGGCAGAGAAGATTTGAGAAGCGGTTATCTTAGCCAAAAGGCTGAGAAGGGTTGAGAAGCGGTTATCTTAGCCAAAAGGCTGAGAAGGGTTGAGAAGCGGTTATCTTAGCCAAAAGGCCGAGAAAATTTGAGAAGCGGTTATCTCAGCCAAAAGGCCGAGAAGATTTGAGAAGCGGTTATCTTAGCCAAAAGGCCGAGAAGGGTTGAGAAGAGGTTATTATAGCCAAAAGGCCGAGAAGATTTGAGAAGCGGTTATCTCAGCCAAAAGGCCGAGAAGGGTTGAGAAGAGGTTATTATAGCCAAAAGGCCGAGAAGATTTGAGAAGCGGTTATCTCAGCCAAAAGGCCGAGAAGGGTTGAGAAGAGGTTATCTTAGCCAAAAGGCTGAGAAGGGTTAAGAAGCGGTTATCTTAGCCAAAAGGCTGAGAAGGGTTGAGAAGCGGTTATCTTAGCCAAAAGGCCGAGAAGATTTGAGAAGCGGTTATCTCAGCCAAAAGGCCGAGAAGAATTGAGTAGCGGTTATCTTAGCCAAAAGGCCGAGAAGATTTGAGAAGCGGTTATCTCAGCCAAAAGGCCGAGAAGGGTTGAGAAGCGGTTATCTTAGCCAAAAGGCCGAGAAGATTTGAGAAGCGGTTATCTTAGCCAAAAGGCCGAGAAGGGTTGAGAAGAGGTTATCTTAGCCAAAAGTCTGAGAAGGGTTAAGAAGCGGTTATCTTAGCCAAAAGGCTGAGAAGGGTTGAGAAGCGGTTATCTTAGCCAAAAGGCCGAGAAGGGTTGAGAAGAGGTTATCTTAGCCAAAAGGCTGAGAAGGGTTAAGAAGCGGTTATCTTAGCCAAAAGGCTGAGAAGGGTTGAGAAGCGGTTATCTTAGCCAAAAGGCCGAGAAGATTTGAGAAGCGGTTATCTCAGCCAAAAGGCCGAGAAGAATTGAGTAGCGGTTATCTTAGCCAAAAGGCCGAGAAGATTTGAGAAGCGGTTATCTCAGCCAAAAGGCCGAGAAGGGTTGAGAAGCGGTTATCTTAGCCAAAAGGCCGAGAAGATTTGAGAAGCGGTTATCTTAGCCAAAAGGCCGAGAAGATTTGAAAAGAGGTTATCTTAGCCAAAAGGCCGAGAAGGGTTGAGAAGCGGTTATCTTAGCCAAAAGGCTGAGAAGGGTTGAGAAGCGGTTATCTCAGCCAAAAGGCCGAGAAGATTTGAGAAGCGGTTATCTTAGCCAAAAGGCTGAGAAGGGTTGAGAAGCGGTTATCTTAGCCAAAAGGCTGAGAAGGGTTGAGAAGCGGTTATCTTAGCCAAAAGGCCGAGAAAATTTGAGAAGCGGTTATCTCAGCCAAAAGGCCGAGAAGATTTGAGAAGCGGTTATCTTAGCCAAAAGGCCGAGAAGGGTTGAGAAGAGGTTATTATAGCCAAAAGGCCGAGAAGATTTGAGAAGCGGTTATCTCAGCCAAAAGGCCGAGAAGGGTTGAGAAGAGGTTATTATAGCCAAAAGGCCGAGAAGATTTGAGAAGCGGTTATCTCAGCCAAAAGGCCGAGAAGGGTTGAGAAGAGGTTATCTTAGCCAAAAGGCTGAGAAGGGTTAAGAAGCGGTTATCTTAGCCAAAAGGCTGAGAAGGGTTGAGAAGCGGTTATCTTAGCCAAAAGGCCGAGAAGATTTGAGAAGCGGTTATCTCAGCCAAAAGGCCGAGAAGAATTGAGTAGCGGTTATCTTAGCCAAAAGGCCGAGAAGATTTGAGAAGCGGTTATCTCAGCCAAAAGGCCGAGAAGGGTTGAGAAGCGGTTATCTTAGCCAAAAGGCCGAGAAGATTTGAGAAGCGGTTATCTTAGCCAAAAGGCCGAGAAGGGTTGAGAAGAGGTTATCTTAGCCAAAAGTCTGAGAAGGGTTAAGAAGCGGTTATCTTAGCCAAAAGGCTGAGAAGGGTTGAGAAGCGGTTATCTTAGCCAAAAGGCCGAGAAGGGTTGAGAAGAGGTTATCTTAGCCAAAAGGCTGAGAAGGGTTAAGAAGCGGTTATCTTAGCCAAAAGGCTGAGAAGGGTTGAGAAGCGGTTATCTTAGCCAAAAGGCCGAGAAGATTTGAGAAGCGGTTATCTCAGCCAAAAGGCCGAGAAGAATTGAGTAGCGGTTATCTTAGCCAAAAGGCCGAGAAGATTTGAGAAGCGGTTATCTCAGCCAAAAGGCCGAGAAGGGTTGAGAAGCGGTTATCTTAGCCAAAAGGCCGAGAAGATTTGAGAAGCGGTTATCTTAGCCAAAAGGCCGAGAAGATTTGAAAAGAGGTTATCTTAGCCAAAAGGCCGAGAAGGGTTGAGAAGCGGTTATCTTAGCCAAAAGGCTGAGAAGGGTTGAGAAGCGGTTATCTCAGCCAAAAGGCCGAGAAGATTTGAGAAGCGGTTATCTTAGCCAAAAGGCTGAGAAGGGTTGAGAAACTGTGATCTCAGCCAAAAGGCCGAGAAGGGCTGAAAAGAGGTTATCTTAGCCAAAAGGCTGAGAAGATTTGAGAACGGTTATCTTAGCCAAAAGGCTGAGAAGATTTGAGAAGCGGTTATCTTAGCCAAAAGGCCGAGAAGGGTTGAGAAGAGGTTATTATAGCCAAAAGGCCGAGAAGATTTGAGAAGCGGTTATCTCAGCCAAAAGGCCGAGAAGGGTTGAGAAGAGGTTATCTTAGCCAAAAGGCTGAGAAGGGTTAAGAAGCGGTTATCTTAGCCAAAAGGCTGAGAAGGGTTGAGAAGCGGTTATCTTAGCCAAAAGGCCGAGAAGATTTGAGAAGCGGTTATCTCAGCCAAAAGGCCGAGAAGAATTGAGTAGCGGTTATCTTAGCCAAAAGGCCGAGAAGATTTGAGAAGCGGTTATCTCAGCCAAAAGGCCGAGAAGGGTTGAGAAGCGGTTATCTTAGCCAAAAGGCCGAGAAGATTTGAGAAGCGGTTATCTTAGCCAAAAGGCCGAGAAGGGTTCAGAAGAGGTTATCTTAGCCAAAAGGCTGAGAAGGGTTAAGAAGCGGTTATCTTAGCCAAAAGGCTGAGAAGGGTTGAGAAGCGGTTATCTTAGCCAAAAGGCCGAGAAGATTTGAGAAGCGGTTATCTCAGCCAAAAGGCCGAGAAGAATTGAGTAGCGGTTATCTTAGCCAAAAGGCCGAGAAGATTTGAGAAGCGGTTATCTCAGCCAAAAGGCCGAGAAGGGTTGAGAAGCGGTTATCTTAGCCAAAAGGCCGAGAAGATTTGAGAAGCGGTTATCTTAGCCAAAAGGCCGAGAAGATTTGAAAAGAGGTTATCTTAGCCAAAAGGCCGAGAAGGGTTGAGAAGCGGTTATCTTAGCCAAAAGGCTGAGAAGGGTTGAGAAGCGGTTATCTCAGCCAAAAGGCCGAGAAGATTTGAGAAGCGGTTATCTAAGCCAAAAGGCCGAGAAGGGTTGAGAAACTGTGATCTCAGCCAAAAGGCCGAGAAGGGCTGAAAAGAGGTTATCTTAGCCAAAAGGCTGAGAAGATTTGAGAACGGTTATCTTAGCCAAAAGGCTGAGAAGATTTGAGAACGGTTATATCAGCCAAAAGGCCGAGAAGATTTGAGAACGGTTATCTCAGCCAAAAGGCCGAGAAGGGTTGAGAAGAGGTTATCTTAGCCAAAAGGCTGAGAAGGGTTGAGAAGCGGTTATCTCAGCCAAAAGGCCGAGAAGATTTGAGAAGCGGTTATCTCAGCCAAAAGGCCGAGAAGATTTGAGAAGCGGTTATCTTAGCCAAAAGGCAGAGAAGATTTGAGAAGCGGTTATCTTAGCCAAAAGGCCGAGAAGATTTGAGAAGCGGTTATCTTAGCCAAAAGGCTGAGAAGGGTTGAGAAGCGGTTATCTTAGCCAAAAGGCCGAGAAAATTTGAGAAGCGGTTATCTCAGCCAAAAGGCCGAGAAGATTTGAGAAGCGGTTATCTTAGCCAAAAGGCTGAGAAGGGTTGAGAAGCGGTTATCTTAGCCATAAGGCCGAGAAGATTTGAGAAGCGGTTATCTCAGCCAAAAGGCCGAGAAGGATTGAGTAGCGGTTATCTTAGCCAAAAGGCCGAGAAGATTTGAGAAGCGGTTATCTTAGCCAAAAGGCTGAGAAGGGTTGAGAAGCGGTTATCTCAGCCAAAAGGCCGAGAAGGGTTGAGAAGCGGTTATCTTAGCCAAAAGGCCGAGAAGATTTGAGAAGCGGTTATCTTAGCCAAAAGGCCGAGAAGATTTGAAAAGAGGTTATCTTAGCCAAAAGGCCGAGAAGGGTTGAGAAGCGGTTATCTTAGCCAAAAGGCTGAGAAGGGTTGAGAAGCGGTTATCTCAGCCAAAAGGCCGAGAAGGGTTGAGAAACTGTGATCTCAGCCAAAAGGCCGAGAAGGGCTGAAAAGAGGTTATCTTAGCCAAAAGGCTGAGAAGATTTGAGAACGGTTATCTTAGCCAAAAGGCTGAGAAGATTTGAGAACGGTTATATCAGCCAAAAGGCCGAGAAGATTTGAGAACGGTTATCTCAGCCAAAAGGCCGAGAAGGGTTGAGAAGAGGTTATCTTAGCCAAAAGGCTGAGAAGGGTTGAGAAGCGGTTATCTCAGCCAAAAGGCCGAGAAGATTTGAGAAGCGGTTATCTCAGCCAAAAGGCCGAGAAGATTTGAGAAGCGGTTATCTTAGCCAAAAGGCAGAGAAGATTTGAGAAGCGGTTATCTTAGCCAAAAGGCCGAGAAGATTTGAGAAGCGGTTATCTTAGCCAAAAGGCTGAGAAGGGTTGAGAAGCGGTTATCTTAGCCAAAAGGCCGAGAAAATTTGAGAAGCGGTTATCTCAGCCAAAAGGCCGAGAAGATTTGAGAAGCGGTTATCTTAGCCAAAAGGCTGAGAAGGGTTGAGAAGCGGTTATCTTAGCCATAAGGCCGAGAAGATTTGAGAAGCGGTTATCTCAGCCAAAAGGCCGAGAAGGATTGAGTAGCGGTTATCTTAGCCAAAAGGCCGAGAAGATTTGAGAAGCGGTTATCTCAGCCAAAAGGCCGAGAAGGGTTGAGAAGCGGTTATCTTAGCCAAAAGGCCGAGAAGATTTGAGAAGCGGTTATCTTAGCCAAAAGGCCGAGAAGATTTGAAAAGAGGTTATCTTAGCCAAAAGGCCGAGAAGGGTTGAGAAGCGGTTATCTTAGCCAAAAGGCTGAGAAGGGTTGAGAAGCGGTTATCTCAGCCAAAAGGCCGAGAAGATTTGAGAAGCGGTTATCTCAGCCAAAAGGCCGAGAAGATTTGAGAAGCGGTTATCTTAGCCAAAAGGCAGAGAAGATTTGAGAAGCGGTTATCTTAGCCAAAAGGCCGAGAAGATTTGAGAAGCGGTTATCTTAGCCAAAAGGCTGAGAAGGGTTGAGAAGCGGTTATCTTAGCCAAAAGGCCGAGAAAATTTGAGAAGCGGTTATCTCAGCCAAAAGGCCGAGAAGATTTGAGAAGCGGTTATCTTAGCCAAAAGGCTGAGAAGGGTTGAGAAGCGGTTATCTTAGCCATAAGGCCGAGAAGATTTGAGAAGCGGTTATCTCAGCCAAAAGGCCGAGAAGGATTGAGTAGCGGTTATCTTAGCCAAAAGGCCGAGAAGATTTGAGAAGCGGTTATCTTAGCCAAAAGGCTGAGAAGGGTTGAGAAGCGGTTATCTCAGCCAAAAGGCCGAGAAGGGTTGAGAAGCGGTTATCTTAGCCAAAAGGCCGAGAAGATTTGAGAAGCGGTTATCTTAGCCAAAAGGCCGAGAAGATTTGAAAAGAGGTTATCTTAGCCAAAAGGCCGAGAAGGGTTGAGAAGCGGTTATCTTAGCCAAAAGGCTGAGAAGGGTTGAGAAGCGGTTATCTCAGCCAAAAGGCCGAGAAGATTTGAGAAGCGGTTATCTAAGCCAAAAGGCCGAGAAGGGTTGAGAAACTGTGATCTCAGCCAAAAGGCCGAGAAGGGCTGAAAAGAGGTTATCTTAGCCAAAAGGCTGAGAAGATTTGAGAACGGTTATCTTAGCCAAAAGGCTGAGAAGATTTGAGAACGGTTATATCAGCCAAAAGGCCGAGAAGATTTGAGAACGGTTATCTCAGCCAAAAGGCCGAGAAGGGTTGAGAAGAGGTTATCTTAGCCAAAAGGCTGAGAAGGGTTGAGAAGCGGTTATCTCAGCCAAAAGGCCGAGAAGATTTGAGAAGCGGTTATCTCAGCCAAAAGGCCGAGAAGATTTGAGAAGCGGTTATCTTAGCCAAAAGGCAGAGAAGATTTGAGAAGCGGTTATCTTAGCCAAAAGGCCGAGAAGATTTGAGAAGCGGTTATCTTAGCCAAAAGGCTGAGAAGGGTTGAGAAGCGGTTATCTTAGCCAAAAGGCCGAGAAAATTTGAGAAGCGGTTATCTCAGCCAAAAGGCCGAGAAGATTTGAGAAGCGGTTATCTTAGCCAAAAGGCTGAGAAGGGTTGAGAAGCGGTTATCTTAGCCATAAGGCCGAGAAGATTTGAGAAGCGGTTATCTCAGCCAAAAGGCCGAGAAGGATTGAGTAGCGGTTATCTTAGCCAAAAGGCCGAGAAGATTTGAGAAGCGGTTATCTCAGCCAAAAGGCCGAGAAGGGTTGAGAAGCGGTTATCTTAGCCAAAAGGCCGAGAAGATTTGAGAAGCGGTTATCTTAGCCAAAAGGCCGAGAAGATTTGAAAAGAGGTTATCTTAGCCAAAAGGCCGAGAAGGGTTGAGAAGCGGTTATCTTAGCCAAAAGGCTGAGAAGGGTTGAGAAGCGGTTATCTCAGCCAAAAGGCCGAGAAGATTTGAGAAGCGGTTATCTTAGCCAAAAGGCCGAGAAGGGTTGAGAAACTGTGATCTCAGCCAAAAGGCCGAGAAGGGCTGAAAAGAGGTTATCTTAGCCAAAAGGCTAGGAAGATTTGAGAACGGTTATCTTAGCCAAAAGGCTGAGAAGATTTGAGAAGGGGTATATCAGCCAAAAGGCCGAGAAGATTTGAGAACGGTTATCTCAGCCAAAAGGCCGAGAAGGGTTGAGAAGAGGTTATCTTAGCCAAAAGGCTGAGAAGGGTTGAGAAGCGGTTATCTCAGCCAAAAGGCCGAGAAGATTTGAGAAGCGGTTATCTCAGCCAAAAGGCCGAGAAGATTTGAGAAGCGGCTATCTTAGCCAAAAGGCAGAGAAGATTTGAGAAGCGGATATCTTAGACAAAAGGCCGAGAAGATTTGAGAAGCGGTTATCTTAGCCAAAAGGCCGAGAAGGGTTGAGAAACTGTGATCTCAGCCAAAAGGCCGAGAAGGGCTGAAAAGAGGTTATCTTAGCCAAAAGGCTAGGAAGATTTGAGAACGGTTATCTTAGCCAAAAGGCTGAGAAGATTTGAGAAGGGGTATATCAGCCAAAAGGCCGAGAAGATTTGAGAACGGTTATCTCAGCCAAAAGGCCGAGAAGGGTTGAGAAGAGGTTATCTTAGCCAAAAGGCTGAGAAGGGTTGAGAAGCGGTTATCTCAGCCAAAAGGCTGAGAAGGGTTAAGAAGCGGTTATCTTAGCCAAAAGGCTGAGAAGGGTTGAGAAGCGGTTATCTCAGCCAAAAGGCCGAGAAGGGTTAAGAAGCGGTTATCTTAGCCAAAAGGCCGAGAAGAATTGAGTAGCGGTTATCTTAGCCAAAAGGCGAGAAGATTTGAGAAGCGGTTATCTCAGCCAAAAGGCCGAGAAGATTTGAGAAGCGGTTATCTCAGCCAAAAGGCCGAGAAGATTTGAGAAGCGGCTATCTTAGCCAAAAGGCCGAGAAGATTTGAGAAGCGGTTATCTTAGCCAAAAGGCCGAGAAGATTTGAAAAGAGGTTATCTTAGCCAAAAGGCCGAGAAGGGTTGAGAAGCGGTTATCTTAGACAAAAGGCCGAGAAGATTTGAGAAGCGGTTATCTTAGCCAAAAGGCTGAGAAGGGTTGAGAAGCGGTTATCTTAGCCAAAAGGCCGAGAAAATTTGAGAAGCGGTTATCTCAGCCAAAAGGCCGAGAAGATTTGAGAAGCGGTTATCTTAGCCAAAAGGCCGAGAAGGGTTGAGAAGAGGTTATCTTAGCCAAAAGGCCGAGAAGATTTGAGAAGCGGTTATCTCAGCCAAAAGGCCGAGAAGGGTTGAGAAGCGGTTATTATAGCCAAAAGGCCGAGAAGATTTGAGAAGCGGTTATCTCAGCCAAAAGGCCGAGAAGGGTTGAGAAGAGGTTATCTTAGCCAAAAGGCTGAGAAGGGTTAAGAAGCGGTTATCTTAGCCAAAAGGCTGAGAAGGGTTGAGAAGCGGTTATCTTAGCCAAAAGGCCGAGAAGATTTGAGAAGCGGTTATCTCAGCCAAAAGGCCGAGAAGAATTGAGTAGCGGTTATCTTAGCCAAAAGGCCGAGAAGATTTGAGAAGCGGTTATCTTAGCCAAAAGGCCGAGAAGGGTTGAGAAGCGGTTATCTTAGCCAAAAGGCCGAGAAGATTTGAGAAGCGGTTATCTTAGCCAAAAGGCCGAGAAGGGTTGAGAAGAGGTTATCTTAGCCAAAAGGCTGAGAAGGGTTAAGAAGCGGTTATCTTAGCCAAAAGGCTGAGAAGGGTTGAGAAGCGGTTATCTTAGCCAAAAGGCCGAGAAGATTTGAGAAGCGGTTATCTCAGCCAAAAGGCCGAGAAGGGTTGAGAAGCGGTTATCTTAGCCAAAAGGCCGAGAAGATTTGAGAAGCGGTTATCTTAGCCAAAAGGCTGAGAAGGGTTGAGAAGCGGTTATCTCAGCCAAAAGGCCGAGAAGATTTGAGAAGCGGTTATCTTAGCCAAAAGGCCGAGAAGGGTTGAGAAACTGTGATCTCAGCCAAAAGGCCGAGAAGGGCTGAAAAGAGGTTATCTTAGCCAAAAGGCTAGGAAGATTTGAGAACGGTTATCTTAGCCAAAAGGCTGAGAAGATTTGAGAAGGGGTATATCAGCCAAAAGGCCGAGAAGATTTGAGAACGGTTATCTCAGCCAAAAGGCCGAGAAGGGTTGAGAAGCGGTTATCTTAGCCAAAAGGCCGAGAAGATTTGAGAAGCGGTTATCTTAGCCAAAAGGCCGAGAAGGGTTGAGAAGAGGTTATCTTAGCCAAAAGGCTGAGAAGGGTTAAGAAGCGGTTATCTTAGCCAAAAGGCTGAGAAGGGTTGAGAAGCGGTTATCTTAGCCAAAAGGCCGAGAAGATTTGAGAAGCGGTTATCTCAGCCAAAAGGCCGAGAAGAATTGAGTAGCGGTTATCTTAGCCAAAAGGCCGAGAAGATTTGAGAAGCGGTTATCTCAGCCAAAAGGCCGAGAAGGGTTGAGAAGCGGTTATCTTAGCCAAAAGGCCGAGAAGATTTGAGAAGCGGTTATCTCAGCCAAAAGGCCGAGAAGGGTTGAGAAGAGGTTATTATAGCCAAAAGGCCGAGAAGATTTGAGAAGCGGTTATCTCAGCCAAAAGGCCGAGAAGGGTTGAGAAGAGGTTATCTTAGCCAAAAGGCTGAGAAGGGTTAAGAAGCGGTTATCTTAGCCAAAAGGCTGAGAAGGGTTGAGAAGCGGTTATCTTAGCCAAAAGGCCGAGAAGATTTGAGAAGCGGTTATCTCAGCCAAAAGGCCGAGAAGAATTGAGTAGCGGTTATCTTAGCCAAAAGGCCGAGAAGATTTGAGAAGCGGTTATCTCAGCCAAAAGGCCGAGAAGGGTTGAGAAGCGGTTATCTTAGCCAAAAGGCCGAGAAGATTTGAGAAGCGGTTATCTTAGCCAAAAGGCCGAGAAGGGTTGAGAAGAGGTTATCTTAGCCAAAAGGCTGAGAAGGGTTAAGAAGCGGTTATCTTAGCCAAAAGGCTGAGAAGGGTTGAGAAGCGGTTATCTTAGCCAAAAGGCCGAGAAGGGTTGAGAAGAGGTTATCTTAGCCAAAAGGCTGAGAAGGGTTAAGAAGCGGTTATCTTAGCCAAAAGGCTGAGAAGGGTTGAGAAGCGGTTATCTTAGCCAAAAGGCCGAGAAGATTTGAGAAGCGGTTATCTCAGCCAAAAGGCCGAGAAGAATTGAGTAGCGGTTATCTTAGCCAAAAGGCCGAGAAGATTTGAGAAGCGGTTATCTCAGCCAAAAGGCCGAGAAGGGTTGAGAAGCGGTTATCTTAGCCAAAAGGCCGAGAAGATTTGAGAAGCGGTTATCTTAGCCAAAAGGCCGAGAAGATTTGAAAAGAGGTTATCTTAGCCAAAAGGCCGAGAAGGGTTGAGAAGCGGTTATCTTAGCCAAAAGGCTGAGAAGGGTTGAGAAGCGGTTATCTCAGCCAAAAGGCCGAGAAGATTTGAGAAGCGGTTATCTAAGCCAAAAGGCCGAGAAGGGTTGAGAAACTGTGATCTCAGCCAAAAGGCCGAGAAGGGCTGAAAAGAGGTTATCTTAGCCAAAAGGCTGAGAAGATTTGAGAACGGTTATCTTAGCCAAAAGGCTGAGAAGATTTGAGAAGCGGTTATCTTAGCCAAAAGGCCGAGAAGGGTTGAGAAGAGGTTATTATAGCCAAAAGGCCGAGAAGATTTGAGAAGCGGTTATCTCAGCCAAAAGGCCGAGAAGGGTTGAGAAGAGGTTATCTTAGCCAAAAGGCTGAGAAGGGTTAAGAAGCGGTTATCTTAGCCAAAAGGCTGAGAAGGGTTGAGAAGCGGTTATCTTAGCCAAAAGGCCGAGAAGATTTGAGAAGCGGTTATCTCAGCCAAAAGGCCGAGAAGAATTGAGTAGCGGTTATCTTAGCCAAAAGGCCGAGAAGATTTGAGAAGCGGTTATCTCAGCCAAAAGGCCGAGAAGGGTTGAGAAGCGGTTATCTTAGCCAAAAGGCCGAGAAGATTTGAGAAGCGGTTATCTTAGCCAAAAGGCCGAGAAGGGTTGAGAAGAGGTTATCTTAGCCAAAAGGCTGAGAAGGGTTAAGAAGCGGTTATCTTAGCCAAAAGGCTGAGAAGGGTTGAGAAGCGGTTATCTTAGCCAAAAGGCCGAGAAGATTTGAGAAGCGGTTATCTCAGCCAAAAGGCCGAGAAGAATTGAGTAGCGGTTATCTTAGCCAAAAGGCCGAGAAGATTTGAGAAGCGGTTATCTCAGCCAAAAGGCCGAGAAGGGTTGAGAAGCGGTTATCTTAGCCAAAAGGCCGAGAAGATTTGAGAAGCGGTTATCTCAGCCAAAAGGCCGAGAAGGGTTGAGAAGAGGTTATTATAGCCAAAAGGCCGAGAAGATTTGAGAAGCGGTTATCTCAGCCAAAAGGCCGAGAAGGGTTGAGAAGAGGTTATCTTAGCCAAAAGGCTGAGAAGGGTTAAGAAGCGGTTATCTTAGCCAAAAGGCTGAGAAGGGTTGAGAAGCGGTTATCTTAGCCAAAAGGCCGAGAAGATTTGAGAAGCGGTTATCTCAGCCAAAAGGCCGAGAAGAATTGAGTAGCGGTTATCTTAGCCAAAAGGCCGAGAAGATTTGAGAAGCGGTTATCTCAGCCAAAAGGCCGAGAAGGGTTGAGAAGCGGTTATCTTAGCCAAAAGGCCGAGAAGATTTGAGAAGCGGTTATCTTAGCCAAAAGGCCGAGAAGGGTTGAGAAGAGGTTATCTTAGCCAAAAGGCTGAGAAGGGTTAAGAAGCGGTTATCTTAGCCAAAAGGCTGAGAAGGGTTGAGAAGCGGTTATCTTAGCCAAAAGGCCGAGAAGGGTTGAGAAGAGGTTATCTTAGCCAAAAGGCTGAGAAGGGTTAAGAAGCGGTTATCTTAGCCAAAAGGCTGAGAAGGGTTGAGAAGCGGTTATCTTAGCCAAAAGGCCGAGAAGATTTGAGAAGCGGTTATCTCAGCCAAAAGGCCGAGAAGAATTGAGTAGCGGTTATCTTAGCCAAAAGGCCGAGAAGATTTGAGAAGCGGTTATCTCAGCCAAAAGGCCGAGAAGGGTTGAGAAGCGGTTATCTTAGCCAAAAGGCCGAGAAGATTTGAGAAGCGGTTATCTTAGCCAAAAGGCCGAGAAGATTTGAAAAGAGGTTATCTTAGCCAAAAGGCCGAGAAGGGTTGAGAAGCGGTTATCTTAGCCAAAAGGCTGAGAAGGGTTGAGAAGCGGTTATCTCAGCCAAAAGGCCGAGAAGATTTGAGAAGCGGTTATCTAAGCCAAAAGGCCGAGAAGGGTTGAGAAACTGTGATCTCAGCCAAAAGGCCGAGAAGGGCTGAAAAGAGGTTATCTTAGCCAAAAGGCTGAGAAGATTTGAGAACGGTTATCTTAGCCAAAAGGCTGAGAAGATTTGAGAAGCGGTTATCTTAGCCAAAAGGCCGAGAAGGGTTGAGAAGAGGTTATTATAGCCAAAAGGCCGAGAAGATTTGAGAAGCGGTTATCTCAGCCAAAAGGCCGAGAAGGGTTGAGAAGAGGTTATCTTAGCCAAAAGGCTGAGAAGGGTTAAGAAGCGGTTATCTTAGCCAAAAGGCTGAGAAGGGTTGAGAAGCGGTTATCTTAGCCAAAAGGCCGAGAAGATTTGAGAAGCGGTTATCTCAGCCAAAAGGCCGAGAAGAATTGAGTAGCGGTTATCTTAGCCAAAAGGCCGAGAAGATTTGAGAAGCGGTTATCTCAGCCAAAAGGCCGAGAAGGGTTGAGAAGCGGTTATCTTAGCCAAAAGGCCGAGAAGATTTGAGAAGCGGTTATCTTAGCCAAAAGGCCGAGAAGGGTTGAGAAGAGGTTATCTTAGCCAAAAGGCTGAGAAGGGTTAAGAAGCGGTTATCTTAGCCAAAAGGCTGAGAAGGGTTGAGAAGCGGTTATCTTAGCCAAAAGGCCGAGAAGATTTGAGAAGCGGTTATCTCAGCCAAAAGGCCGAGAAGAATTGAGTAGCGGTTATCTTAGCCAAAAGGCCGAGAAGATTTGAGAAGCGGTTATCTCAGCCAAAAGGCCGAGAAGGGTTGAGAAGCGGTTATCTTAGCCAAAAGGCCGAGAAGATTTGAGAAGCGGTTATCTTAGCCAAAAGGCCGAGAAGATTTGAAAAGAGGTTATCTTAGCCAAAAGGCCGAGAAGGGTTGAGAAGCGGTTATCTCAGCCAAAAGGCCGAGAAGATTTGAGAAGCGGTTATCTAAGCCAAAAGGCCGAGAAGGGTTGAGAAACTGTGATCTCAGCCAAAAGGCCGAGAAGGGCTGAAAAGAGGTTATCTTAGCCAAAAGGCTGAGAAGATTTGAGAACGGTTATCTTAGCCAAAAGGCTGAGAAGATTTGAGAACGGTTATATCAGCCAAAAGGCCGAGAAGATTTGAGAACGGTTATCTCAGCCAAAAGGCCGAGAAGGGTTGAGAAGAGGTTATCTTAGCCAAAAGGCTGAGAAGGGTTGAGAAGCGGTTATCTCAGCCAAAAGGCCGAGAAGATTTGAGAAGCGGTTATCTCAGCCAAAAGGCCGAGAAGATTTGAGAAGCGGTTATCTCAGCCAAAAGGCCGAGAAGATTTGAGAAGCGGTTATCTTAGCCAAAAGGCTGAGAAGGGTTGAGAAGCGGTTATCTTAGCCATAAGGCCGAGAAGATTTGAGAAGCGGTTATCTCAGCCAAAAGGCCGAGAAGAATTGAGTAGCGGTTATCTTAGCCAAAAGGCCGAGAAGATTTGAGAAGCGGTTATCTCAGCCAAAAGGCCGAGAAGGGTTGAGAAGCGGTTATCTTAGCCAAAAGGCCGAGAAGATTTGAGAAGCGGTTATCTTAGCCAAAAGGCCGAGAAGATTTGAAAAGAGGTTATCTTAGCCAAAAGGCCGAGAAGGGTTGAGAAGCGGTTATCTTAGCCAAAAGGCTGAGAAGGGTTGAGAAGCGGTTATCTCAGCCAAAAGGCCGAGAAGATTTGAGAAGCGGTTATCTAAGCCAAAAGGCCGAGAAGGGTTGAGAAACTGTGATCTCAGCCAAAAGGCCGAGAAGGGCTGAAAAGAGGTTATCTTAGCCAAAAGGCTGAGAAGATTTGAGAACGGTTATCTTAGCCAAAAGGCTGAGAAGATTTGAGAAGCGGTTATCTTAGCCAAAAGGCCGAGAAGGGTTGAGAAGAGGTTATTATAGCCAAAAGGCCGAGAAGATTTGAGAAGCGGTTATCTCAGCCAAAAGGCCGAGAAGGGTTGAGAAGAGGTTATCTTAGCCAAAAGGCTGAGAAGGGTTAAGAAGCGGTTATCTTAGCCAAAAGGCTGAGAAGGGTTGAGAAGCGGTTATCTTAGCCAAAAGGCCGAGAAGATTTGAGAAGCGGTTATCTCAGCCAAAAGGCCGAGAAGAATTGAGTAGCGGTTATCTTAGCCAAAAGGCCGAGAAGATTTGAGAAGCGGTTATCTCAGCCAAAAGGCCGAGAAGGGTTGAGAAGCGGTTATCTTAGCCAAAAGGCCGAGAAGATTTGAGAAGCGGTTATCTTAGCCAAAAGGCCGAGAAGGGTTGAGAAGAGGTTATCTTAGCCAAAAGGCTGAGAAGGGTTAAGAAGCGGTTATCTTAGCCAAAAGGCTGAGAAGGGTTGAGAAGCGGTTATCTTAGCCAAAAGGCCGAGAAGATTTGAGAAGCGGTTATCTCAGCCAAAAGGCCGAGAAGAATTGAGTAGCGGTTATCTTAGCCAAAAGGCCGAGAAGATTTGAGAAGCGGTTATCTCAGCCAAAAGGCCGAGAAGGGTTGAGAAGCGGTTATCTTAGCCAAAAGGCCGAGAAGATTTGAGAAGCGGTTATCTTAGCCAAAAGGCCGAGAAGATTTGAAAAGAGGTTATCTTAGCCAAAAGGCCGAGAAGGGTTGAGAAGCGGTTATCTTAGCCAAAAGGCTGAGAAGGGTTGAGAAGCGGTTATCTCAGCCAAAAGGCCGAGAAGATTTGAGAAGCGGTTATCTAAGCCAAAAGGCCGAGAAGGGTTGAGAAACTGTGATCTCAGCCAAAAGGCCGAGAAGGGCTGAAAAGAGGTTATCTTAGCCAAAAGGCTGAGAAGATTTGAGAACGGTTATCTTAGCCAAAAGGCTGAGAAGATTTGAGAACGGTTATATCAGCCAAAAGGCCGAGAAGATTTGAGAACGGTTATCTCAGCCAAAAGGCCGAGAAGGGTTGAGAAGAGGTTATCTTAGCCAAAAGGCTGAGAAGGGTTGAGAAGCGGTTATCTCAGCCAAAAGGCCGAGAAGATTTGAGAAGCGGTTATCTCAGCCAAAAGGCCGAGAAGATTTGAGAAGCGGTTATCTTAGCCAAAAGGCAGAGAAGATTTGAGAAGCGGTTATCTTAGCCAAAAGGCCGAGAAGATTTGAGAAGCGGTTATCTTAGCCAAAAGGCTGAGAAGGGTTGAGAAGCGGTTATCTTAGCCAAAAGGCCGAGAAAATTTGAGAAGCGGTTATCTCAGCCAAAAGGCCGAGAAGATTTGAGAAGCGGTTATCTTAGCCAAAAGGCTGAGAAGGGTTGAGAAGCGGTTATCTTAGCCATAAGGCCGAGAAGATTTGAGAAGCGGTTATCTCAGCCAAAAGGCCGAGAAGGATTGAGTAGCGGTTATCTTAGCCAAAAGGCCGAGAAGATTTGAGAAGCGGTTATCTTAGCCAAAAGGCTGAGAAGGGTTGAGAAGCGGTTATCTCAGCCAAAAGGCCGAGAAGGGTTGAGAAGCGGTTATCTTAGCCAAAAGGCCGAGAAGATTTGAGAAGCGGTTATCTTAGCCAAAAGGCCGAGAAGATTTGAAAAGAGGTTATCTTAGCCAAAAGGCCGAGAAGGGTTGAGAAGCGGTTATCTTAGCCAAAAGGCTGAGAAGGGTTGAGAAGCGGTTATCTCAGCCAAAAGGCCGAGAAGGGTTGAGAAACTGTGATCTCAGCCAAAAGGCCGAGAAGGGCTGAAAAGAGGTTATCTTAGCCAAAAGGCTGAGAAGATTTGAGAACGGTTATCTTAGCCAAAAGGCTGAGAAGATTTGAGAACGGTTATATCAGCCAAAAGGCCGAGAAGATTTGAGAACGGTTATCTCAGCCAAAAGGCCGAGAAGGGTTGAGAAGAGGTTATCTTAGCCAAAAGGCTGAGAAGGGTTGAGAAGCGGTTATCTCAGCCAAAAGGCCGAGAAGATTTGAGAAGCGGTTATCTCAGCCAAAAGGCCGAGAAGATTTGAGAAGCGGTTATCTTAGCCAAAAGGCAGAGAAGATTTGAGAAGCGGTTATCTTAGCCAAAAGGCCGAGAAGATTTGAGAAGCGGTTATCTTAGCCAAAAGGCTGAGAAGGGTTGAGAAGCGGTTATCTTAGCCAAAAGGCCGAGAAAATTTGAGAAGCGGTTATCTCAGCCAAAAGGCCGAGAAGATTTGAGAAGCGGTTATCTTAGCCAAAAGGCTGAGAAGGGTTGAGAAGCGGTTATCTTAGCCATAAGGCCGAGAAGATTTGAGAAGCGGTTATCTCAGCCAAAAGGCCGAGAAGGATTGAGTAGCGGTTATCTTAGCCAAAAGGCCGAGAAGATTTGAGAAGCGGTTATCTCAGCCAAAAGGCCGAGAAGGGTTGAGAAGCGGTTATCTTAGCCAAAAGGCCGAGAAGATTTGAGAAGCGGTTATCTTAGCCAAAAGGCCGAGAAGATTTGAAAAGAGGTTATCTTAGCCAAAAGGCCGAGAAGGGTTGAGAAGCGGTTATCTTAGCCAAAAGGCTGAGAAGGGTTGAGAAGCGGTTATCTCAGCCAAAAGGCCGAGAAGATTTGAGAAGCGGTTATCTCAGCCAAAAGGCCGAGAAGATTTGAGAAGCGGTTATCTTAGCCAAAAGGCAGAGAAGATTTGAGAAGCGGTTATCTTAGCCAAAAGGCCGAGAAGATTTGAGAAGCGGTTATCTTAGCCAAAAGGCTGAGAAGGGTTGAGAAGCGGTTATCTTAGCCAAAAGGCCGAGAAAATTTGAGAAGCGGTTATCTCAGCCAAAAGGCCGAGAAGATTTGAGAAGCGGTTATCTTAGCCAAAAGGCTGAGAAGGGTTGAGAAGCGGTTATCTTAGCCATAAGGCCGAGAAGATTTGAGAAGCGGTTATCTCAGCCAAAAGGCCGAGAAGGATTGAGTAGCGGTTATCTTAGCCAAAAGGCCGAGAAGATTTGAGAAGCGGTTATCTTAGCCAAAAGGCTGAGAAGGGTTGAGAAGCGGTTATCTCAGCCAAAAGGCCGAGAAGGGTTGAGAAGCGGTTATCTTAGCCAAAAGGCCGAGAAGATTTGAGAAGCGGTTATCTTAGCCAAAAGGCCGAGAAGATTTGAAAAGAGGTTATCTTAGCCAAAAGGCCGAGAAGGGTTGAGAAGCGGTTATCTTAGCCAAAAGGCTGAGAAGGGTTGAGAAGCGGTTATCTCAGCCAAAAGGCCGAGAAGATTTGAGAAGCGGTTATCTAAGCCAAAAGGCCGAGAAGGGTTGAGAAACTGTGATCTCAGCCAAAAGGCCGAGAAGGGCTGAAAAGAGGTTATCTTAGCCAAAAGGCTGAGAAGATTTGAGAACGGTTATCTTAGCCAAAAGGCTGAGAAGATTTGAGAAAGGTTATATCAGCCAAAAGGCCGAGAAGATTTGAGAACGGTTATCTCAGCCAAAAGGCCGAGAAGGGTTGAGAAGAGGTTATCTTAGCCAAAAGGCTGAGAAGGGTTGAGAAGCGGTTATCTCAGCCAAAAGGCCGAGAAGATTTGAGAAGCGGTTATCTCAGCCAAAAGGCCGAGAAGATTTGAGAAGCGGTTATCTTAGCCAAAAGGCAGAGAAGATTTGAGAAGCGGTTATCTTAGCCAAAAGGCCGAGAAGATTTGAGAAGCGGTTATCTTAGCCAAAAGGCTGAGAAGGGTTGAGAAGCGGTTATCTTAGCCAAAAGGCCGAGAAAATTTGAGAAGCGGTTATCTCAGCCAAAAGGCCGAGAAGATTTGAGAAGCGGTTATCTTAGCCAAAAGGCTGAGAAGGGTTGAGAAGCGGTTATCTTAGCCATAAGGCCGAGAAGATTTGAGAAGCGGTTATCTCAGCCAAAAGGCCGAGAAGGATTGAGTAGCGGTTATCTTAGCCAAAAGGCCGAGAAGATTTGAGAAGCGGTTATCTCAGCCAAAAGGCCGAGAAGGGTTGAGAAGCGGTTATCTTAGCCAAAAGGCCGAGAAGATTTGAGAAGCGGTTATCTTAGCCAAAAGGCCGAGAAGATTTGAAAAGAGGTTATCTTAGCCAAAAGGCCGAGAAGGGTTGAGAAGCGGTTATCTTAGCCAAAAGGCTGAGAAGGGTTGAGAAGCGGTTATCTCAGCCAAAAGGCCGAGAAGATTTGAGAAGCGGTTATCTTAGCCAAAAGGCCGAGAAGGGTTGAGAAACTGTGATCTCAGCCAAAAGGCCGAGAAGGGCTGAAAAGAGGTTATCTTAGCCAAAAGGCTAGGAAGATTTGAGAACGGTTATCTTAGCCAAAAGGCTGAGAAGATTTGAGAAGGGGTATATCAGCCAAAAGGCCGAGAAGATTTGAGAACGGTTATCTCAGCCAAAAGGCCGAGAAGGGTTGAGAAGAGGTTATCTTAGCCAAAAGGCTGAGAAGGGTTGAGAAGCGGTTATCTCAGCCAAAAGGCCGAGAAGATTTGAGAAGCGGTTATCTCAGCCAAAAGGCCGAGAAGATTTGAGAAGCGGCTATCTTAGCCAAAAGGCAGAGAAGATTTGAGAAGCGGATATCTCAGCCAAAAGGCCGAGAAGATTTGAGAAGCGGTTATCTCAGCCAAAAGGCCGAGAAGATTTGAGAAGCGGTTATCTTAGCCAAAAGGCAGAGAAGATTTGAGAAGCGGTTATCTTAGCCAAAAGGCCGAGAAGATTTGAGAAGCGGTTATCTTAGCCAAAAGGCTGAGAAGGGTTGAGAAGCGGTTATCTTAGCCAAAAGGCCGAGAAAATTTGAGAAGCGGTTATCTCAGCCAAAAGGCCGAGAAGATTTGAGAAGCGGTTATCTTAGCCAAAAGGCTGAGAAGGGTTGAGAAGCGGTTATCTTAGCCATAAGGCCGAGAAGATTTGAGAAGCGGTTATCTCAGCCAAAAGGCCGAGAAGGATTGAGTAGCGGTTATCTTAGCCAAAAGGCCGAGAAGATTTGAGAAGCGGTTATCTTAGCCAAAAGGCTGAGAAGGGTTGAGAAGCGGTTATCTCAGCCAAAAGGCCGAGAAGGGTTGAGAAGCGGTTATCTTAGCCAAAAGGCCGAGAAGATTTGAGAAGCGGTTATCTTAGCCAAAAGGCCGAGAAGATTTGAAAAGAGGTTATCTTAGCCAAAAGGCCGAGAAGGGTTGAGAAGCGGTTATCTTAGCCAAAAGGCTGAGAAGGGTTGAGAAGCGGTTATCTCAGCCAAAAGGCCGAGAAGATTTGAGAAGCGGTTATCTAAGCCAAAAGGCCGAGAAGGGTTGAGAAACTGTGATCTCAGCCAAAAGGCCGAGAAGGGCTGAAAAGAGGTTATCTTAGCCAAAAGGCTGAGAAGATTTGAGAACGGTTATCTTAGCCAAAAGGCTGAGAAGATTTGAGAACGGTTATATCAGCCAAAAGGCCGAGAAGATTTGAGAACGGTTATCTCAGCCAAAAGGCCGAGAAGGGTTGAGAAGAGGTTATCTTAGCCAAAAGGCTGAGAAGGGTTGAGAAGCGGTTATCTCAGCCAAAAGGCCGAGAAGATTTGAGAAGCGGTTATCTCAGCCAAAAGGCCGAGAAGATTTGAGAAGCGGTTATCTTAGCCAAAAGGCAGAGAAGATTTGAGAAGCGGTTATCTTAGCCAAAAGGCCGAGAAGATTTGAGAAGCGGTTATCTTAGCCAAAAGGCTGAGAAGGGTTGAGAAGCGGTTATCTTAGCCAAAAGGCCGAGAAAATTTGAGAAGCGGTTATCTCAGCCAAAAGGCCGAGAAGATTTGAGAAGCGGTTATCTTAGCCAAAAGGCTGAGAAGGGTTGAGAAGCGGTTATCTTAGCCATAAGGCCGAGAAGATTTGAGAAGCGGTTATCTCAGCCAAAAGGCCGAGAAGGATTGAGTAGCGGTTATCTTAGCCAAAAGGCCGAGAAGATTTGAGAAGCGGTTATCTCAGCCAAAAGGCCGAGAAGGGTTGAGAAGCGGTTATCTTAGCCAAAAGGCCGAGAAGATTTGAGAAGCGGTTATCTTAGCCAAAAGGCCGAGAAGATTTGAAAAGAGGTTATCTTAGCCAAAAGGCCGAGAAGGGTTGAGAAGCGGTTATCTTAGCCAAAAGGCTGAGAAGGGTTGAGAAGCGGTTATCTCAGCCAAAAGGCCGAGAAGATTTGAGAAGCGGTTATCTTAGCCAAAAGGCCGAGAAGGGTTGAGAAACTGTGATCTCAGCCAAAAGGCCGAGAAGGGCTGAAAAGAGGTTATCTTAGCCAAAAGGCTAGGAAGATTTGAGAACGGTTATCTTAGCCAAAAGGCTGAGAAGATTTGAGAAGGGGTATATCAGCCAAAAGGCCGAGAAGATTTGAGAACGGTTATCTCAGCCAAAAGGCCGAGAAGGGTTGAGAAGAGGTTATCTTAGCCAAAAGGCTGAGAAGGGTTGAGAAGCGGTTATCTCAGCCAAAAGGCCGAGAAGATTTGAGAAGCGGTTATCTCAGCCAAAAGGCCGAGAAGATTTGAG
Source organism: Pristionchus mayeri (assembly GCA_036245805.1). Taxonomy (NCBI): domain Eukaryota; kingdom Metazoa; phylum Nematoda; class Chromadorea; order Rhabditida; family Neodiplogasteridae; genus Pristionchus; species Pristionchus mayeri. Next base: position 8,103,891 of record BTRK01000004.1, on the reverse strand, counting down.
AAGCGGCTATCTTAGCCAAAAGGCAGAGAAGATTTGAGAAGCGGATATCTTAGACAAAAGGCCGAGAAGATTTGAGAAGCGGTTATCTTAGCCAAAAGGCCGAGAAGGGTTGAGAAACTGTGATCTCAGCCAAAAGGCCGAGAAGGGCTGAAAAGAGGTTATCTTAGCCAAAAGGCTAGGAAGATTTGAGAACGGTTATCTTAGCCAAAAGGCTGAGAAGATTTGAGAAGGGGTATATCAGCCAAAAGGCCGAGAAGATTTGAGAACGGTTATCTCAGCCAAAAGGCCGAGAAGGGTTGAGAAGAGGTTATCTTAGCCAAAAGGCTGAGAAGGGTTGAGAAGCGGTTATCTCAGCCAAAAGGCTGAGAAGGGTTAAGAAGCGGTTATCTTAGCCAAAAGGCTGAGAAGGGTTGAGAAGCGGTTATCTCAGCCAAAAGGCCGAGAAGGGTTAAGAAGCGGTTATCTTAGCCAAAAGGCCGAGAAGAATTGAGTAGCGGTTATCTTAGCCAAAAGGCGAGAAGATTTGAGAAGCGGTTATCTCAGCCAAAAGGCCGAGAAGATTTGAGAAGCGGTTATCTCAGCCAAAAGGCCGAGAAGATTTGAGAAGCGGCTATCTTAGCCAAAAGGCAGAGAAGATTTGAGAAGCGGTTATCTTAGACAAAAGGCCGAGAAGATTTGAGAAGCGGTTATCTTAGCCAAAAGGCTGAGAAGGGTTGAGAAGCGGTTATCTTAGCCAAAAGGCCGAGAAAATTTGAGAAGCGGTTATCTCAGCCAAAAGGCCGAGAAGATTTGAGAAGCGGTTATCTTAGCCAAAAGGCCGAGAAGATTTGAAAAGAGGTTATCTTAGCCAAAAGGCCGAGAAGGGTTGAGAAGCGGTTATCTTAGCCAAAAGGCTGAGAAGGGTTGAGAAGCGGTTATCTCAGCCAAAAGGCCGAGAAGATTTGAGAAGCGGTTATCTTAGCCAAAAGGCCGAGAAGGGTTGAGAAACTGTGATCTCAGCCAAAAGGCCGAGAAGGGCTGAAAAGAGGTTATCTTAGCCAAAAGGCTAGGAAGATTTGAGAACGGTTATCTTAGCCAAAAGGCTGAGAAGATTTGAGAAGGGGTATATCAGCCAAAAGGCCGAGAAGATTTGAGAACGGTTATCTCAGCCAAAAGGCCGAGAAGGGTTGAGAAGAGGTTATCTTAGCCAAAAGGCTGAGAAGGGTTGAGAAGCGGTTATCTCAGCCAAAAGGCCGAGAAGATTTGAGAAGCGGTTATCTCAGCCAAAAGGCCGAGAAGATTTGAGAAGCGGCTATCTTAGCCAAAAGGCAGAGAAGATTTGAGAAGCGGATATCTTAGACAAAAGGCCGAGAAGATTTGAGAAGCGGTTATCTTAGCCAAAAGGCCGAGAAGGGTTGAGAAACTGTGATCTCAGCCAAAAGGCCGAGAAGGGCTGAAAAGAGGTTATCTTAGCCAAAAGGCTAGGAAGATTTGAGAACGGTTATCTTAGCCAAAAGGCTGAGAAGATTTGAGAAGGGGTATATCAGCCAAAAGGCCGAGAAGATTTGAGAACGGTTATCTCAGCCAAAAGGCCGAGAAGGGTTGAGAAGAGGTTATCTTAGCCAAAAGGCTGAGAAGGGTTGAGAAGCGGTTATCTCAGCCAAAAGGCTGAGAAGGGTTAAGAAGCGGTTATCTTAGCCAAAAGGCTGAGAAGGGTTGAGAAGCGGTTATCTCAGCCAAAAGGCCGAGAAGGGTTAAGAAGCGGTTATCTTAGCCAAAAGGCCGAGAAGAATTGAGTAGCGGTTATCTTAGCCAAAAGGCGAGAAGATTTGAGAAGCGGTTATCTCAGCCAAAAGGCCGAGAAGATTTGAGAAGCGGTTATCTCAGCCAAAAGGCCGAGAAGATTTGAGAAGCGGCTATCTTAGCCAAAAGGCAGAGAAGATTTGAGAAGCGGTTATCTTAGACAAAAGGCCGAGAAGATTTGAGAAGCGGTTATCTTAGCCAAAAGGCTGAGAAGGGTTGAGAAGCGGTTATCTTAGCCAAAAGGCCGAGAAAATTTGAGAAGCGGTTATCTCAGCCAAAAGGCCGAGAAGATTTGAGAAGCGGTTATCTTAGCCAAAAGGCCGAGAAGGGTTGAGAAGAGGTTATTATAGCCAAAAGGCCGAGAAGATTTGAGAAGCGGTTATCTCAGCCAAAAGGCCGAGAAGGGTTGAGAAGCGGTTATTATAGCCAAAAGGCCGAGAAGATTTGAGAAGCGGTTATCTCAGCCAAAAGGCCGAGAAGGGTTGAGAAGAGGTTATCTTAGCCAAAAGGCTGAGAAGGGTTAAGAAGCGGTTATCTTAGCCAAAAGGCTGAGAAGGGTTGAGAAGCGGTTATCTTAGCCAAAAGGCCGAGAAGATTTGAGAAGCGGTTATCTCAGCCAAAAGGCCGAGAAGAATTGAGTAGCGGTTATCTTAGCCAAAAGGCCGAGAAGATTTGAGAAGCGGTTATCTCAGCCAAAAGGCCGAGAAGGGTTGAGAAGCGGTTATCTTAGCCAAAAGGCCGAGAAGATTTGAGAAGCGGTTATCTTAGCCAAAAGGCCGAGAAGGGTTGAGAAGAGGTTATCTTAGCCAAAAGGCTGAGAAGGGTTAAGAAGCGGTTATCTTAGCCAAAAGGCTGAGAAGGGTTGAGAAGCGGTTATCTTAGCCAAAAGGCCGAGAAGATTTGAGAAGCGGTTATCTCAGCCAAAAGGCCGAGAAGGGTTGAGAAGCGGTTATCTTAGCCAAAAGGCCGAGAAGATTTGAGAAGCGGTTATCTTAGCCAAAAGGCTGAGAAGGGTTGAGAAGCGGTTATCTTAGCCAAAAGGCCGAGAAGATTTGAGAAGCGGTTATCTCAGCCAAAAGGCCGAGAAGAATTGAGTAGCGGTTATCTTAGCCAAAAGGCCGAGAAGATTTGAGAAGCGGTTATCTCAGCCAAAAGGCCGAGAAGGGTTGAGAAGCGGTTATCTTAGCCAAAAGGCCGAGAAGATTTGAGAAGCGGTTATCTTAGCCAAAAGGCCGAGAAGGGTTGAGAAGAGGTTATCTTAGCCAAAAGGCTGAGAAGGGTTAAGAAGCGGTTATCTTAGCCAAAAGGCTGAGAAGGGTTGAGAAGCGGTTATCTTAGCCAAAAGGCCGAGAAGATTTGAGAAGCGGTTATCTCAGCCAAAAGGCCGAGAAGAATTGAGTAGCGGTTATCTTAGCCAAAAGGCCGAGAAGATTTGAGAAGCGGTTATCTCAGCCAAAAGGCCGAGAAGGGTTGAGAAGCGGTTATCTTAGCCAAAAGGCCGAGAAGATTTGAGAAGCGGTTATCTTAGCCAAAAGGCCGAGAAGATTTGAAAAGAGGTTATCTTAGCCAAAAGGCCGAGAAGGGTTGAGAAGCGGTTATCTTAGCCAAAAGGCTGAGAAGGGTTGAGAAGCGGTTATCTCAGCCAAAAGGCCGAGAAGATTTGAGAAGCGGTTATCTAAGCCAAAAGGCCGAGAAGGGTTGAGAAACTGTGATCTCAGCCAAAAGGCCGAGAAGGGCTGAAAAGAGGTTATCTTAGCCAAAAGGCTGAGAAGATTTGAGAACGGTTATCTTAGCCAAAAGGCTGAGAAGATTTGAGAACGGTTATATCAGCCAAAAGGCCGAGAAGATTTGAGAACGGTTATCTCAGCCAAAAGGCCGAGAAGGGTTGAGAAGAGGTTATCTTAGCCAAAAGGCTGAGAAGGGTTGAGAAGCGGTTATCTCAGCCAAAAGGCCGAGAAGATTTGAGAAGCGGTTATCTCAGCCAAAAGGCCGAGAAGATTTGAGAAGCGGTTATCTTAGCCAAAAGGCAGAGAAGATTTGAGAAGCGGTTATCTTAGCCAAAAGGCCGAGAAGATTTGAGAAGCGGTTATCTTAGCCAAAAGGCTGAGAAGGGTTGAGAAGCGGTTATCTTAGCCAAAAGGCCGAGAAAATTTGAGAAGCGGTTATCTTAGCCAAAAGGCTGAGAAGGGTTGAGAAGCGGTTATCTTAGCCAAAAGGCCGAGAAGATTTGAGAAGCGGTTATCTCAGCCAAAAGGCCGAGAAGAATTGAGTAGCGGTTATCTTAGCCAAAAGGCCGAGAAGATTTGAGAAGCGGTTATCTCAGCCAAAAGGCCGAGAAGGGTTGAGAAGCGGTTATCTTAGCCAAAAGGCCGAGAAGATTTGAGAAGCGGTTATCTTAGCCAAAAGGCCGAGAAGATTTGAAAAGACGTTATCTTAGCCAAAAGGCCGAGAAGGGTTGAGAAGCGGTTATCTTAGCCAAAAGGCTGAGAAGGGTTGAGAAGCGGTTATCTTAGCCAAAAGGCCGAGAAGATTTGAGAAGCGGTTATCTCAGCCAAAAGGCCGAGAAGGGTTGAGAAGCGGTTATCTTAGCCAAAAGGCCGAGAAGATTTGAGAAGCGGTTATCTTAGCCAAAAGGCTGAGAAGGGTTGAGAAGCGGTTATCTTAGCCAAAAGGCCGAGAAGATTTGAGAAGCGGTTATCTCAGCCAAAAGGCCGAGAAGAATTGAGTAGCGGTTATCTTAGCCAAAAGGCCGAGAAGATTTGAGAAGCGGTTATCTCAGCCAAAAGGCCGAGAAGGGTTGAGAAGCGGTTATCTTAGCCAAAAGGCCGAGAAGATTTGAGAAGCGGTTATCTTAGCCAAAAGGCCGAGAAGGGTTGAGAAGAGGTTATCTTAGCCAAAAGGCTGAGAAGGGTTAAGAAGCGGTTATCTTAGCCAAAAGGCTGAGAAGGGTTGAGAAGCGGTTATCTTAGCCAAAAGGCCGAGAAGATTTGAGAAGCGGTTATCTCAGCCAAAAGGCCGAGAAGAATTGAGTAGCGGTTATCTTAGCCAAAAGGCCGAGAAGATTTGAGAAGCGGTTATCTCAGCCAAAAGGCCGAGAAGGGTTGAGAAGCGGTTATCTTAGCCAAAAGGCCGAGAAGATTTGAGAAGCGGTTATCTTAGCCAAAAGGCCGAGAAGATTTGAAAAGAGGTTATCTTAGCCAAAAGGCCGAGAAGGGTTGAGAAGCGGTTATCTTAGCCAAAAGGCTGAGAAGGGTTGAGAAGCGGTTATCTCAGCCAAAAGGCCGAGAAGATTTGAGAAGCGGTTATCTAAGCCAAAAGGCCGAGAAGGGTTGAGAAACTGTGATCTCAGCCAAAAGGCCGAGAAGGGCTGAAAAGAGGTTATCTTAGCCAAAAGGCTGAGAAGATTTGAGAACGGTTATCTTAGCCAAAAGGCTGAGAAGATTTGAGAACGGTTATATCAGCCAAAAGGCCGAGAAGATTTGAGAACGGTTATCTCAGCCAAAAGGCCGAGAAGGGTTGAGAAGAGGTTATCTTAGCCAAAAGGCTGAGAAGGGTTGAGAAGCGGTTATCTCAGCCAAAAGGCCGAGAAGATTTGAGAAGCGGTTATCTCAGCCAAAAGGCCGAGAAGATTTGAGAAGCGGTTATCTTAGCCAAAAGGCAGAGAAGATTTGAGAAGCGGTTATCTTAGCCAAAAGGCCGAGAAGATTTGAGAAGCGGTTATCTTAGCCAAAAGGCTGAGAAGGGTTGAGAAGCGGTTATCTTAGCCAAAAGGCCGAGAAAATTTGAGAAGCGGTTATCTCAGCCAAAAGGCCGAGAAGATTTGAGAAGCGGTTATCTTAGCCAAAAGGCTGAGAAGGGTTGAGAAGCGGTTATCTTAGCCATAAGGCCGAGAAGATTTGAGAAGCGGTTATCTCAGCCAAAAGGCCGAGAAGGATTGAGTAGCGGTTATCTTAGCCAAAAGGCCGAGAAGATTTGAGAAGCGGTTATCTTAGCCAAAAGGCCGAGAAGATTTGAGAAGCGGTTATCTTAGCCAAAAGGCCGAGAAGATTTGAAAAGAGGTTATCTTAGCCAAAAGGCCGAGAAGGGTTGAGAAGCGGTTATCTTAGCCAAAAGGCTGAGAAGGGTTGAGAAGCGGTTATCTCAGCCAAAAGGCCGAGAAGATTTGAGAAGCGGTTATCTTAGCCAAAAGGCCGAGAAGGGTTGAGAAACTGTGATCTCAGCCAAAAGGCCGAGAAGGGCTGAAAAGAGGTTATCTTAGCCAAAAGGCTGAGAAGATTTGAGAACGGTTATCTTAGCCAAAAGGCTGAGAAGATTTGAGAACGGTTATATCAGCCAAAAGGCCGAGAAGATTTGAGAACGGTTATCTCAGCCAAAAGGCCGAGAAGGGTTGAGAAGAGGTTATCTTAGCCAAAAGGCTGAGAAGGGTTGAGAAGCGGTTATCTCAGCCAAAAGGCCGAGAAGATTTGAGAAGCGGTTATCTCAGCCAAAAGGCCGAGAAGATTTGAGAAGCGGTTATCTTAGCCAAAAGGCAGAGAAGATTTGAGAAGCGGTTATCTTAGCCAAAAGGCCGAGAAGATTTGAGAAGCGGTTATCTTAGCCAAAAGGCTGAGAAGGGTTGAGAAGCGGTTATCTTAGCCAAAAGGCCGAGAAAATTTGAGAAGCGGTTATCTCAGCCAAAAGGCCGAGAAGATTTGAGAAGCGGTTATCTTAGCCAAAAGGCTGAGAAGGGTTGAGAAGCGGTTATCTTAGCCATAAGGCCGAGAAGATTTGAGAAGCGGTTATCTCAGCCAAAAGGCCGAGAAGGATTGAGTAGCGGTTATCTTAGCCAAAAGGCCGAGAAGATTTGAGAAGCGGTTATCTCAGCCAAAAGGCCGAGAAGGGTTGAGAAGCGGTTATCTTAGCCAAAAGGCCGAGAAGATTTGAGAAGCGGTTATCTTAGCCAAAAGGCCGAGAAGATTTGAAAAGAGGTTATCTCAGCCAAAAGGCCGAGAAGATTTGAGAAGCGGCTATCTTAGCCAAAAGGCCGAGAAGGGTTGAGAAGCGGTTATCTTAGCCAAAAGGCTGAGAAGGGTTGAGAAGCGGTTATCTCAGCCAAAAGGCCGAGAAGATTTGAGAAGCGGTTATCTTAGCCAAAAGGCCGAGAAGGGTTGAGAAACTGTGATCTCAGCCAAAAGGCCGAGAAGGGCTGAAAAGAGGTTATCTTAGCCAAAAGGCTAGGAAGATTTGAGAACGGTTATCTTAGCCAAAAGGCTGAGAAGATTTGAGAAGGGGTATATCAGCCAAAAGGCCGAGAAGATTTGAGAACGGTTATCTCAGCCAAAAGGCCGAGAAGGGTTGAGAAGAGGTTATCTTAGCCAAAAGGCTGAGAAGGGTTGAGAAGCGGTTATCTCAGCCAAAAGGCCGAGAAGATTTGAGAAGCGGTTATCTCAGCCAAAAGGCCGAGAAGATTTGAGAAGCGGCTATCTTAGCCAAAAGGCAGAGAAGATTTGAGAAGCGGATATCTCAGACAAAAGGCCGAGAAGATTTGAGAAGCGGTTATCTTAGCCAAAAGGCCGAGAAGGGTTGAGAAACTGTGATCTCAGCCAAAAGGCCGAGAAGGGCTGAAAAGAGGTTATCTTAGCCAAAAGGCTAGGAAGATTTGAGAACGGTTATCTTAGCCAAAAGGCTGAGAAGATTTGAGAAGGGGTATATCAGCCAAAAGGCCGAGAAGATTTGAGAACGGTTATCTCAGCCAAAAGGCCGAGAAGGGTTGAGAAGAGGTTATCTTAGCCAAAAGGCTGAGAAGGGTTGAGAAGCGGTTATCTCAGCCAAAAGGCTGAGAAGGGTTAAGAAGCGGTTATCTTAGCCAAAAGGCTGAGAAGGGTTGAGAAGCGGTTATCTCAGCCAAAAGGCCGAGAAGGGTTAAGAAGCGGTTATCTTAGCCAAAAGGCCGAGAAGAATTGAGTAGCGGTTATCTTAGCCAAAAGGCGAGAAGATTTGAGAAGCGGTTATCTCAGCCAAAAGGCCGAGAAGATTTGAGAAGCGGTTATCTCAGCCAAAAGGCCGAGAAGATTTGAGAAGCGGCTATCTTAGCCAAAAGGCAGAGAAGATTTGAGAAGCGGTTATCTTAGACAAAAGGCCGAGAAGATTTGAGAAGCGGTTATCTTAGCCAAAAGGCTGAGAAGGGTTGAGAAGCGGTTATCTTAGCCAAAAGGCCGAGAAAATTTGAGAAGCGGTTATCTCAGCCAAAAGGCCGAGAAGATTTGAGAAGCGGTTATCTTAGCCAAAAGGCCGAGAAGGGTTGAGAAGAGGTTATTATAGCCAAAAGGCCGAGAAGATTTGAGAAGCGGTTATCTCAGCCAAAAGGCCGAGAAGGGTTGAGAAGAGGTTATTATAGCCAAAAGGCCGAGAAGATTTGAGAAGCGGTTATCTCAGCCAAAAGGCCGAGAAGGGTTGAGAAGAGGTTATCTTAGCCAAAAGGCTGAGAAGGGTTAAGAAGCGGTTATCTTAGCCAAAAGGCTGAGAAGGGTTGAGAAGCGGTTATCTTAGCCAAAAGGCCGAGAAGATTTGAGAAGCGGTTATCTCAGCCAAAAGGCCGAGAAGAATTGAGTAGCGGTTATCTTAGCCAAAAGGCCGAGAAGATTTGAGAAGCGGTTATCTCAGCCAAAAGGACGAGAAGGGTTGAGAAGCGGTTATCTTAGCCAAAAGGCCGAGAAGATTTGAGAAGCGGTTATCTTAGCCAAAAGGCCGAGAAGGGTTGAGAAGAGGTTATCTTAGCCAAAAGGCTGAGAAGGGTTAAGAAGCGGTTATCTTAGCCAAAAGGCTGAGAAGGGTTGAGAAGCGGTTATCTTAGCCAAAAGGCCGAGAAGATTTGAGAAGCGGTTATCTCAGCCAAAAGGCCGAGAAGGGTTGAGAAGCGGTTATCTTAGCCAAAAGGCCGAGAAGATTTGAGAAGCGGTTATCTTAGCCAAAAGGCTGAGAAGGGTTGAGAAGCGGTTATCTTAGCCAAAAGGCCGAGAAGATTTGAGAAGCGGTTATCTCAGCCAAAAGGCCGAGAAGAATTGAGTAGCGGTTATCTTAGCCAAAAGGCCGAGAAGATTTGAGAAGCGGTTATCTCAGCCAAAAGGCCGAGAAGGGTTGAGAAGCGGTTATCTTAGCCAAAAGGCCGAGAAGATTTGAGAAGCGGTTATCTTAGCCAAAAGGCCGAGAAGGGTTGAGAAGAGGTTATCTTAGCCAAAAGGCTGAGAAGGGTTAAGAAGCGGTTATCTTAGCCAAAAGGCTGAGAAGGGTTGAGAAGCGGTTATCTTAGCCAAAAGGCCGAGAAGATTTGAGAAGCGGTTATCTCAGCCAAAAGGCCGAGAAGAATTGAGTAGCGGTTATCTTAGCCAAAAGGCCGAGAAGATTTGAGAAGCGGTTATCTCAGCCAAAAGGCCGAGAAGGGTTGAGAAGCGGTTATCTTAGCCAAAAGGCCGAGAAGATTTGAGAAGCGGTTATCTTAGCCAAAAGGCCGAGAAGATTTGAAAAGAGGTTATCTTAGCCAAAAGGCCGAGAAGGGTTGAGAAGCGGTTATCTTAGCCAAAAGGCTGAGAAGGTTTGAGAAGCGGTTATCTCAGCCAAAAGGCCGAGAAGATTTGAGAAGCGGTTATCTAAGCCAAAAGGCCGAGAAGGGTTGAGAAACTGTGATCTCAGCCAAAAGGCCGAGAAGGGCTGAAAAGAGGTTATCTTAGCCAAAAGGCTGAGAAGATTTGAGAACGGTTATCTTAGCCAAAAGGCTGAGAAGATTTGAGAACGGTTATATCAGCCAAAAGGCCGAGAAGATTTGAGAACGGTTATCTCAGCCAAAAGGCCGAGAAGGGTTGAGAAGAGGTTATCTTAGCCAAAAGGCTGAGAAGGGTTGAGAAGCGGTTATCTCAGCCAAAAGGCCGAGAAGATTTGAGAAGCGGTTATCTCAGCCAAAAGGCCGAGAAGATTTGAGAAGCGGTTATCTTAGCCAAAAGGCAGAGAAGATTTGAGAAGCGGTTATCTTAGCCAAAAGGCCGAGAAGATTTGAGAAGCGGTTATCTTAGCCAAAAGGCTGAGAAGGGTTGAGAAGCGGTTATCTTAGCCAAAAGGCCGAGAAAATTTGAGAAGCGGTTATCTCAGCCAAAAGGCCGAGAAGATTTGAGAAGCGGTTATCTTAGCCAAAAGGCTGAGAAGGGTTGAGAAGCGGTTATCTTAGCCATAAGGCCGAGAAGATTTGAGAAGCGGTTATCTCAGCCAAAAGGCCGAGAAGGATTGAGTAGCGGTTATCTTAGCCAAAAGGCCGAGAAGATTTGAGAAGCGGTTATCTTAGCCAAAAGGCCGAGAAGATTTGAGAAGCGGTTATCTTAGCCAAAAGGCCGAGAAGATTTGAAAAGAGGTTATCTTAGCCAAAAGGCCGAGAAGGGTTGAGAAGCGGTTATCTTAGCCAAAAGGCTGAGAAGGGTTGAGAAGCGGTTATCTCAGCCAAAAGGCCGAGAAGATTTGAGAAGCGGTTATCTTAGCCAAAAGGCCGAGAAGATTTGAGAAGCGGTTATCTTAGCCAAAAGGCCGAGAAGATTTGAAAAGAGGTTATCTTAGCCAAAAGGCCGAGAAGGGTTGAGAAGCGGTTATCTTAGCCAAAAGGCTGAGAAGGGTTGAGAAGCGGTTATCTCAGCCAAAAGGCCGAGAAGATTTGAGAAGCGGTTATCTTAGCCAAAAGGCCGAGAAGGGTTGAGAAACTGTGATCTCAGCCAAAAGGCCGAGAAGGGCTGAAAAGAGGTTATCTTAGCCAAAAGGCTAGGAAGATTTGAGAACGGTTATCTTAGCCAAAAGGCTGAGAAGATTTGAGAAGGGGTATATCAGCCAAAAGGCCGAGAAGATTTGAGAACGGTTATCTCAGCCAAAAGGCCGAGAAGGGTTGAGAAGAGGTTATCTTAGCCAAAAGGCTGAGAAGGGTTGAGAAGCGGTTATCTCAGCCAAAAGGCCGAGAAGATTTGAGAAGCGGTTATCTCAGCCAAAAGGCCGAGAAGATTTGAGAAGCGGCTATCTTAGCCAAAAGGCAGAGAAGATTTGAGAAGCGGTTATCTTAGACAAAAGGCCGAGAAGATTTGAGAAGCGGTTATCTTAGCCAAAAGGCCGAGAAGGGTTGAGAAACTGTGATCTCAGCCAAAAGGCCGAGAAGGGCTGAAAAGAGGTTATCTTAGCCAAAAGGCTAGGAAGATTTGAGAACGGTTATCTTAGCCAAAAGGCTGAGAAGATTTGAGAAGGGGTATATCAGCCAAAAGGCCGAGAAGATTTGAGAACGGTTATCTCAGCCAAAAGGCCGAGAAGGGTTGAGAAGAGGTTATCTTAGCCAAAAGGCTGAGAAGGGTTGAGAAGCGGTTATCTCAGCCAAAAGGCTGAGAAGGGTTAAGAAGCGGTTATCTTAGCCAAAAGGCTGAGAAGGGTTGAGAAGCGGTTATCTCAGCCAAAAGGCCGAGAAGGGTTAAGAAGCGGTTATCTTAGCCAAAAGGCCGAGAAGAATTGAGTAGCGGTTATCTTAGCCAAAAGGCGAGAAGATTTGAGAAGCGGTTATCTCAGCCAAAAGGCCGAGAAGATTTGAGAAGCGGTTATCTCAGCCAAAAGGCCGAGAAGATTTGAGAAGCGGCTATCTTATCCAAAAGGCAGAGAAGATTTGAGAAGCGGTTATCTTAGACAAAAGGCCGAGAAGATTTGAGAAGCGGTTATCTTAGCCAAAAGGCTGAGAAGGGTTGAGAAGCGGTTATCTTAGCCAAAAGGCCGAGAAAATTTGAGAAGCGGTTATCTCAGCCAAAAGGCCGAGAAGATTTGAGAAGCGGTTATCTTAGCCAAAAGGCCGAGAAGGGTTGAGAAGAGGTTATTATAGCCAAAAGGCCGAGAAGATTTGAGAAGCGGTTATCTCAGCCAAAAGGCCGAGAAGGGTTGAGAAGAGGTTATTATAGCCAAAAGGCCGAGAAGATTTGAGAAGCGGTTATCTCAGCCAAAAGGCCGAGAAGGGTTGAGAAGAGGTTATCTTAGCCAAAAGGCTGAGAAGGGTTAAGAAGCGGTTATCTTAGCCAAAAGGCTGAGAAGGGTTGAGAAGCGGTTATCTTAGCCAAAAGGCCGAGAAGATTTGAGAAGCGGTTATCTCAGCCAAAAGGCCGAGAAGAATTGAGTAGCGGTTATCTTAGCCAAAAGGCCGAGAAGATTTGAGAAGCGGTTATCTCAGCCAAAAGGCCGAGAAGGGTTGAGAAGCGGTTATCTTAGCCAAAAGGCCGAGAAGATTTGAGAAGCGGTTATCTTAGCCAAAAGGCCGAGAAGGGTTGAGAAGAGGTTATCTTAGCCAAAAGGCTGAGAAGGGTTAAGAAGCGGTTATCTTAGCCAAAAGGCTGAGAAGGGTTGAGAAGCGGTTATCTTAGCCAAGAGGCCGAGAAGATTTGAGAAGCGGTTATCTCAGCCAAAAGGCCGAGAAGAATTGAGTAGCGGTTATCTTAGCCAAAAGGCCGAGAAGATTTGAGAAGCGGTTATCTCAGCCAAAAGGCCGAGAAGGGTTGAGAAGCGGTTATCTTAGCCAAAAGGCCGAGAAGATTTGAGAAGCGGTTATCTTAGCCAAAAGGCCGAGAAGATTTGAAAAGAGGTTATCTTAGCCAAAAGGCCGAGAAGGGTTGAGAAGCGGTTATCTTAGCCAAAAGGCTGAGAAGGGTTGAGAAGCGGTTATCTCAGCCAAAAGGCCGAGAAGATTTGAGAAGCGGTTATCTAAGCCAAAAGGCCGAGAAGGGTTGAGAAACTGTGATCTCAGCCAAAAGGCCGAGAAGGGCTGAAAAGAGGTTATCTTAGCCAAAAGGCTGAGAAGATTTGAGAAGCGGTTATCTCAGCCAAAAGGCCGAGAAGAATTGAGTAGCGGTTATCTTAGCCAAAAGGCCGAGAAGATTTGAGAAGCGGTTATCTCAGCCAAAAGGCCGAGAAGGGTTGAGAAGCGGTTATCTTAGCCAAAAGGCCGAGAAGATTTGAGAAGCGGTTATCTTAGCCAAAAGGCCGAGAAGGGTTGAGAAGAGGTTATCTTAGCCAAAAGGCTGAGAAGGGTTGAGGAGCGGTTATCTCAGCCAAAAGGCCGAGAAGATTTGAGAAGCGGTTATCTAAGCCAAAAGGCCGAGAAGGGTTGAGAAACTGTGATCTCAGCCAAAAGGCCGAGAAGGGCTGAAAAGAGGTTATCTTAGCCAAAAGGCTGAGAAGATTTGAGAACGGTTATCTTAGCCAAAAGGCTGAGAAGATTTGAGAACGGTTATATCAGCCAAAAGGCCGAGAAGATTTGAGAACGGTTATCTCAGCCAAAAGGCCGAGAAGGGTTGAGAAGAGGTTATCTTAGCCAAAAGGCTGAGAAGGGTTGAGAAGCGGTTATCTCAGCCAAAAGGCCGAGAAGATTTGAGAAGCGGTTATCTCAGCCAAAAGGCCGAGAAGATTTGAGAAGCGGTTATCTTAGCCAAAAGGCAGAGAAGATTTGAGAAGCGGTTATCTTAGCCAAAAGGCCGAGAAGATTTGAGAAGCGGTTATCTTAGCCAAAAGGCTGAGAAGGGTTGAGAAGCGGTTATCTTAGCCAAAAGGCCGAGAAAATTTGAGAAGCGGTTATCTCAGCCAAAAGGCCGAGAAGATTTGAGAAGCGGTTATCTTAGCCAAAAGGCTGAGAAGGGTTAAGAAGCGGTTATCTTAGCCATAAGGCCGAGAAGATTTGAGAAGCGGTTATCTCAGCCAAAAGGCCGAGAAGGATTGAGTAGCGGTTATCTTAGCCAAAAGGCCGAGAAGATTTGAGAAGCGGTTATCTCAGCCAAAAGGCCGAGAAGGGTTGAGAAGCGGTTATCTTAGCCAAAAGGCCGAGAAGATTTGAGAAGCGGTTATCTTAGCCAAAAGGCCGAGAAGATTTGAAAAGAGGTTATCTTAGCCAAAAGGCCGAGAAGGGTTGAGAAGCGGTTATCTTAGCCAAAAGGCTGAGAAGGGTTGAGAAGCGGTTATCTCAGCCAAAAGGCCGAGAAGATTTGAGAAGCGGTTATCTTAGCCAAAAGGCCGAGAAGGGTTGAGAAACTGTGATCTCAGCCAAAAGGCCGAGAAGGGCTGAAAAGAGGTTATCTTAGCCAAAAGGCTAGGAAGATTTGAGAACGGTTATCTTAGCCAAAAGGCTGAGAAGATTTGAGAAGGGGTATATCAGCCAAAAGGCCGAGAAGATTTGAGAACGGTTATCTCAGCCAAAAGGCCGAGAAGGGTTGAGAAGAGGTTATCTTAGCCAAAAGGCTGAGAAGGGTTAAGAAGCGGTTATCTTAGCCAAAAGGCTGAGAAGGGTTGAGAAGCGGTTATCTTAGCCAAAAGGCCGAGAAGATTTGAGAAGCGGTTAGCTCAGCCAAAAGGCCGAGAAGAATTGAGTAGCGGTTATCTTAGCCAAAAGGCCGAGAAGATTTGAGAAGCGGTTACCTCAGCCAAAAGGCCGAGAAGGGTTGAGAAGCGGTTATCTTAGCCAAAAGGCCGAGAAGATTTGAGAAGCGGTTATCTTAGCCAAAAGGCCGAGAAGGGTTGAGAAGAGGTTATCTTAGCCAAAAGGCTGAGAAGGGTTAAGAAGCGGTTATCTTAGCCAAAAGGCTGAGAAGGGTTGAGAAGCGGTTATCTTAGCCAAGAGGCCGAGAAGATTTGAGAAGCGGTTATCTCAGCCAAAAGGCCGAGAAGAATTGAGTAGCGGTTATCTTAGCCAAAAGGCCGAGAAGATTTGAGAAGCGGTTATCTCAGCCAAAAGGCCGAGAAGGGTTGAGAAGCGGTTATCTTAGCCAAAAGGCCGAGAAGATTTGAGAAGCGGTTATCTTAGCCAAAAGGCCGAGAAGATTTGAAAAGAGGTTATCTTAGCCAAAAGGCCGAGAAGGGTTGAGAAGCGGTTATCTTAGCCAAAAGGCTGAGAAGGGTTGAGAAGCGGTTATCTCAGCCAAAAGGCCGAGAAGATTTGAGAAGCGGTTATCTTAGCCAAAAGGCCGAGAAGGGTTGAGAAACTGTGATCTCAGCCAAAAGGCCGAGAAGGGCTGAAAAGAGGTTATCTTAGCCAAAAGGCTAGGAAGATTTGAGAACGGTTATCTTAGCCAAAAGGCTGAGAAGATTTGAGAAGGGGTATATCAGCCAAAAGGCCGAGAAGATTTGAGAACGGTTATCTCAGCCAAAAGGCCGAGAAGGGTTGAGAAGAGGTTATCTTAGCCAAAAGGCTGAGAAGGGTTAAGAAGCGGTTATCTTAGCCAAAAGGCTGAGAAGGGTTGAGAAGCGGTTATCTTAGCCAAAAGGCCGAGAAGATTTGAGAAGCGGTTAGCTCAGCCAAAAGGCCGAGAAGAATTGAGTAGCGGTTATCTTAGCCAAAAGGCCGAGAAGATTTGAGAAGCGGTTACCTCAGCCAAAAGGCCGAGAAGGGTTGAGAAGCGGTTATCTTAGCCAAAAGGCCGAGAAGATTTGAGAAGCGGTTATCTTAGCCAAAAGGCCGAGAAGGGTTGAGAAGAGGTTATCTTAGCCAAAAGGCTGAGAAGGGTTAAGAAGCGGTTATCTTAGCCAAAAGGCTGAGAAGGGTTGAGAAGCGGTTATCTTAGCCAAGAGGCCGAGAAGATTTGAGAAGCGGTTATCTCAGCCAAAAGGCCGAGAAGAATTGAGTAGCGGTTATCTTAGCCAAAAGGCCGAGAAGATTTGAGAAGCGGTTATCTCAGCCAAAAGGCCGAGAAGGGTTGAGAAGCGGTTATCTTAGCCAAAAGGCCGAGAAGATTTGAGAAGCGGTTATCTTAGCCAAAAGGCCGAGAAGATTTGAAAAGAGGTTATCTTAGCCAAAAGGCCGAGAAGGGTTGAGAAGCGGTTATCTTAGCCAAAAGGCTGAGAAGGGTTGAGAAGCGGTTATCTCAGCCAAAAGGCCGAGAAGATTTGAGAAGCGGTTATCTAAGCCAAAAGGCCGAGAAGGGTTGAGAAACTGTGATCTCAGCCAAAAGGCCGAGAAGGGCTGAAAAGAGGTTATCTTAGCCAAAAGGCTGAGAAGATTTGAGAACGGTTATCTTAGCCAAAAGGCTGAGAAGATTTGAGAACGGTTATATCAGCCAAAAGGCCGAGAAGATTTGAGAACGGTTATCTCAGCCAAAAGGCCGAGAAGGGTTGAGAAGAGGTTATCTTAGCCAAAAGGCTGAGAAGGGTTGAGAAGCGGTTATCTCAGCCAAAAGGCCGAGAAGATTTGAGAAGCGGTTATCTCTGCCAAAAGGCCGAGAAGATTTGAGAAGCGGTTATCTTAGCCAAAAGGCAGAGAAGATTTGAGAAGCGGTTATCTTAGCCAAAAGGCCGAGAAGATTTGAGAAGCGGTTATCTTAGCCAAAAGGCCGAGAAGATTTGAAAAGAGGTTATCTTAGCCAAAAGGCCGAGAAGGGTTGAGAAGCGGTTATCTTAGCCAAAAGGCTGAGAAGGGTTGAGAAGCGGTTATCTCAGCCAAAAGGCCGAGAAGATTTGAGAAGCGGTTATCTAAGCCAAAAGGCCGAGAAGGGTTGAGAAACTGTGATCTCAGCCAAAAGGCCGAGAAGGGCTGAAAAGAGGTTATCTTAGCCAAAAGGCTGAGAAGATTTGAGAACGGTTATCTTAGCCAAAAGGCTGAGAAGATTTGAGAACGGTTATATCAGCCAAAAGGCCGAGAAGATTTGAGAACGGTTATCTCAGCCAAAAGGCCGAGAAGGGTTGAGAAGAGGTTATCTTAGCCAAAAGGCTGAGAAGGGTTGAGAAGCGGTTATCTCAGCCAAAAGGCCGAGAAGATTTGAGAAGCGGTTATCTCTGCCAAAAGGCCGAGAAGATTTGAGAAGCGGTTATCTTAGCCAAAAGGCAGAGAAGATTTGAGAAGCGGTTATCTTAGCCAAAAGGCCGAGAAGATTTGAGAAGCGGTTATCTTAGCCAAAAGGCTGAGAAGGGTTGAGAAGCGGTTATCTTAGCCAAAAGGCCGAGAAAATTTGAGAAGCGGTTATCTCAGCCAAAAGGCCGAGAAGATTTGAGAAGCGGTTATCTTAGCCAAAAGGCTGAGAAGGGTTGAGAAGCGGTTATCTTAGCCATAAGGCCGAGAAGATTTGAGAAGCGGTTATCTCAGCCAAAAGGCCGAGAAGGATTGAGTAGCGGTTATCTTAGCCAAAAGGCCGAGAAGATTTGAGAAGCGGTTATCTCAGCCAAAAGGCCGAGAAGGGTTGAGAAGCGGTTATCTTAGCCAAAAGGCCGAGAAGATTTGAGAAGCGGTTATCTCAGCCAAAAGGCCGAGAAGGGTTGAGAAGCGGTTATCTTAGCCAAAAGGCCGAGAAGATTTGAGAAGCGGTTATCTTAGCCAAAAGGCCGAGAAGATTTGAAAAGAGGTTATCTTAGCCAAAAGGCCGAGAAGGGTTGAGAAGCGGTTATCTTAGCCAAAAGGCTGAGAAGGGTTGAGAAGCGGTTATCTCAGCCAAAAGGCCGAGAAGATTTGAGAAGCGGTTATCTTAGCCAAAAGGCCGAGAAGGGTTGAGAAACTGTGATCTCAGCCAAAAGGCCGAGAAGGGCTGAAAAGAGGTTATCTTAGCCAAAAGGCTAGGAAGATTTGAGAACGGTTATCTTAGCCAAAAGGCTGAGAAGATTTGAGAAGGGGTATATCAGCCAAAAGGCCGAGAAGATTTGAGAACGGTTATCTCAGCCAAAAGGCCGAGAAGGGTTGAGAAGAGGTTATCTTAGCCAAAAGGCTGAGAAGGGTTAAGAAGCGGTTATCTTAGCCAAAAGGCTGAGAAGGGTTGAGAAGCGGTTATCTTAGCCAAAAGGCCGAGAAGATTTGAGAAGCGGTTAGCTCAGCCAAAAGGCCGAGAAGAATTGAGTAGCGGTTATCTTAGCCAAAAGGCCGAGAAGATTTGAGAAGCGGTTACCTCAGCCAAAAGGCCGAGAAGGGTTGAGAAGCGGTTATCTTAGCCAAAAGGCCGAGAAGATTTGAGAAGCGGTTATCTTAGCCAAAAGGCCGAGAAGGGTTGAGAAGAGGTTATCTTAGCCAAAAGGCTGAGAAGGGTTAAGAAGCGGTTATCTTAGCCAAAAGGCTGAGAAGGGTTGAGAAGCGGTTATCTTAGCCAAGAGGCCGAGAAGATTTGAGAAGCGGTTATCTCAGCCAAAAGGCCGAGAAGAATTGAGTAGCGGTTATCTTAGCCAAAAGGCCGAGAAGATTTGAGAAGCGGTTATCTCAGCCAAAAGGCCGAGAAGGGTTGAGAAGCGGTTATCTTAGCCAAAAGGCCGAGAAGATTTGAGAAGCGGTTATCTTAGCCAAAAGGCCGAGAAGATTTGAAAAGAGGTTATCTTAGCCAAAAGGCCGAGAAGGGTTGAGAAGCGGTTATCTTAGCCAAAAGGCTGAGAAGGGTTGAGAAGCGGTTATCTCAGCCAAAAGGCCGAGAAGATTTGAGAAGCGGTTATCTAAGCCAAAAGGCCGAGAAGGGTTGAGATACTGTGATCTCAGCCAAAAGGCCGAGAAGGGCTGAAAAGAGGTTATCTTAGCCAAAAGGCTGAGAAGATTTGAGAACGGTTATCTTAGCCAAAAGGCTGAGAAGATTTGAGAACGGTTATATCAGCCAAAAGGCCGAGAAGATTTGAGAACGGTTATCTCAGCCAAAAGGCCGAGAAGGGTTGAGAAGAGGTTATCTTAGCCAAAAGGCTGAGAAGGGTTGAGAAGCGGTTATCTCAGCCAAAAGGCCGAGAAGATTTGAGAAGCGGTTATCTCTGCCAAAAGGCCGAGAAGATTTGAGAAGCGGTTATCTTAGCCAAAAGGCAGAGAAGATTTGAGAAGCGGTTATCTTAGCCAAAAGGCCGAGAAGATTTGAGAAGCGGTTATCTTAGCCAAAAGGCCGAGAAGGGTTGAGAAGCGGTTATCTTAGCCAAAAGGCCGAGAAGATTTGAGAAGCGGTTATCTTAGCCAAAAGGCCGAGAAGATTTGAAAAGAGGTTATCTTAGCCAAAAGGCCGAGAAGGGTTGAGAAGCGGATATCTTAGCCAAAAGGCTGAGAAGGGTTGAGAAGCGGTTATCTCAGCCAAAAGGCCGAGAAGATTTGAGAAGCGGTTATCTTAGCCAAAAGGCCGAGAAGGGTTGAGAAACTGTGATCTCAGCCAAAAGGCCGAGAAGGGCTGAAAAGAGGTTATCTTAGCCAAAAGGCTAGGAAGATTTGAGAACGGTTATCTTAGCCAAAAGGCTGAGAAGATTTGAGAAGGGGTATATCAGCCAAAAGGCCGAGAAGATTTGAGAACGGTTATCTCAGCCAAAAGGCCGAGAAGGGTTGAGAAGAGGTTATCTTAGCCAAAAGGCTGAGAAGGGTTGAGAAGCGGTTATCTCAGCCAAAAGGCCGAGAAGATTTGAGAAGCGGTTATCTCAGCCAAAAGGCCGAGAAGATTTGAGAAGCGGCTATCTTAGCCAAAAGGCAGAGAAGATTTGAGAAGCGGTTATCTTAGACAAAAGGCCGAGAAGATTTGAGAAGCGGTTAATTTAGCCAAAAGGCCGAGAAGGGTTGAGAAACTGTGATCTCAGCCAAAAGGCCGAGAAGGGCTGAAAAGAGGTTATCTTAGCCAAAAGGCTAGGAAGATTTGAGAACGGTTATCTTAGCCAAAAGGCTGAGAAGATTTGAGAAGGGGTATATCAGCCAAAAGGCCGAGAAGATTTGAGAACGGTTATCTCAGCCAAAAGGCCGAGAAGGGTTGAGAAGAGGTTATCTTAGCCAAAAGGCTGAGAAGGGTTGAGAAGCGGTTATCTCAGCCAAAAGGCCGAGAAGATTTGAGAAGCGGTTATCTCAGCCAAAAGGCCGAGAAGATTTGAGAAGCGGCTATCTTAGCCAAAAGGCAGAGAAGATTTGAGAAGCGGTTATCTTAGACAAAAGGCCGAGAAGATTTGAGAAGCGGTTATCTTAGCCAAAAGGCTGAGAAGGGTTGAGAAGCGGTTATCTTAGCCAAAAGGCCGAGAAAATTTGAGAAGCGGTTATCTCAGCCAAAAGGCCGAGAAGATTTGAGAAGCGGTTATCTTAGCCAAAAGGCCGAGAAGGGTTGAGAAGAGGTTATTATAGCCAAAAGGCCGAGAAGATTTGAGAAGCGGTTATCTCAGCCAAAAGGCCGAGAAGGGTTGAGAAGAGGTTATTATAGCCAAAAGGCCGAGAAGATTTGAGAAGCGGTTATCTCAGCCAAAAGGCCGAGAAGGGTTGAGAAGAGGTTATCTTAGCCAAAAGGCTGAGAAGGGTTAAGAAGCGGTTATCTTAGCCAAAAGGCTGAGAAGGGTTGAGAAGCGGTTATCTCAGCCAAAAGGCCGAGAAGATTTGAGAAGCGGTTATCTAAGCCAAAAGGCCGAGAAGGGTTGAGAAACTGTGATCTCAGCCAAAAGGCCGAGAAGGGCTGAAAAGAGGTTATCTTAGCCAAAAGGCTGAGAAGATTTGAGAACGGTTATCTTAGCCAAAAGGCTGAGAAGATTTGAGAACGGTTATATCAGCCAAAAGGCCGAGAAGATTTGAGAACGGTTATCTCAGCCAAAAGGCCGAGAAGGGTTGAGAAGAGGTTATCTTAGCCAAAAGGCTGAGAAGGGTTGAGAAGCGGTTATCTCAGCCAAAAGGCCGAGAAGATTTGAGAAGCGGTTATCTCAGCCAAAAGGCCGAGAAGATTTGAGAAGCGGTTATCTTAGCCAAAAGGCAGAGAAGATTTGAGAAGCGGTTATCTTAGCCAAAAGGCCGAGAAGATTTGAGAAGCGGTTATCTTAGCCAAAAGGCTGAGAAGGGTTGAGAAGCGGTTATCTTAGCCAAAAGGCCGAGAAAATTTGAGAAGCGGTTATCTCAGCCAAAAGGCCGAGAAGATTTGAGAAGCGGTTATCTTAGCCAAAAGGCTGAGAAGGGTTGAGAAGCGGTTATCTTAGCCAAAAGGCCGAGAAGATTTGAGAAGCGGTTATCTCAGCCAAAAGGCCGAGAAGATTTGAGAAGCGGTTATCTTAGCCAAAAGGCAGACAAGATTTGAGAAGCGGTTATCTTAGCCAAAAGGCCGAGAAGATTTGAGAAGCGGTTATCTTAGCCAAAAGGCTGAGAAGGGTTGAGAAGCGGTTATCTTAGCCAAAAGGCTGAGAAGGGTTGAGAAGCGGTTATCTCAGCCAAAAGGCCGAGAAGATTTGAGAAGCGGTTATCTAAGCCAAAAGGCCGAGAAGGGTTGAGAAACTGTGATCTCAGCCAAAAGGCCGAGAAGGGCTGAAAAGAGGTTATCTTAGCCAAAAGGCTGAGAAGATTTGAGAACGGTTATCTTAGCCAAAAGGCTGAGAAGATTTGAGAACGGTTATATCAGCCAAAAGGCCGAGAAGATTTGAGAACGGTTATCTCAGCCAAAAGGCCGAGAAGGGTTGAGAAGAGGTTATCTTAGCCAAAAGGCTGAGAAGGGTTGAGAAGCGGTTATCTCAGCCAAAAGGCCGAGAAGATTTGAGAAGCGGTTATCTCAGCCAAAAGGCCGAGAAGATTTGAGAAGCGGTTATCTTAGCCAAAAGGCAGAGAAGATTTGAGAAGCGGTTATCTTAGCCAAAAGGCCGAGAAGATTTGAGAAGCGGTTATCTTAGCCAAAAGGCTGAGAAGGGTTGAGAAGCGGTTATCTTAGCCAAAAGGCCGAGAAAATTTGAGAAGCGGTTATCTCAGCCAAAAGGCCGAGAAGATTTGAGAAGCGGTTATCTTAGCCAAAAGGCTGAGAAGGGTTGAGAAGCGGTTATCTTAGCCAAAAGGCCGAGAAGATTTGAGAAGCGGTTATCTCAGCCAAAAGGCCGAGAAGATTTGAGAAGCGGTTATCTTAGCCAAAAGGCAGAGAAGATTTGAGAAGCGGTTATCTTAGCCAAAAGGCCGAGAAGATTTGAGAAGCGGTTATCTTAGCCAAAAGGCTGAGAAGGGTTGAGAAGCGGTTATCTTAGCCAAAAGGCCGAGAAAATTTGAGAAGCGGTTATCTCAGCCAAAAGGCCGAGAAGATTTGAGAAGCGGTTATCTTAGCCAAAAGGCCGAGAAGGGTTGAGAAGAGGTTATTATAGCCAAAAGGCCGAGAAGATTTGAGAAGCGGTTATCTCAGCCAAAAGGCCGAGAAGGGTTGAGAAGAGGTTATCTTAGCCAAAAGGCTGAGAAGGGTTGAGAAGCGGTTATCTCAGCCAAAAGGCCGAGAAGATTTGAGAAGCGGTTATCTCAGCCAAAAGGCCGAGAAGATTTGAGAAGCGGTTATCTCAGCCAAAAGGCCGAGAAAATTTGAGAAGCGGATATCTCAGCCAAAAGGCCGAGAAGATTTGAGAAGCGGATATCTTAGCCAAAAGGCCGAGAAGGGTTGAGAAGAGGTTATTATAGCCAAAAGGCCGAGAAGATTTGAGAAGCGGATATCTCAGCCAAAAGGCCGAGAAGGGTTGAGAAGAGGTTATCTTAGCCAAAAGGCTGAGAAGGGTTGAGAAGCGGTTATCTCAGCCAAAAGGCCGAGAAGATTTGAGAAGCGGTTATCTCAGCCAAAAGGCCGAGAAGATTTGAGAAGCGGTTATCTTAGCCAAAAGGCAGATAAGATTTGAGACGCGGTTATCTTAGCCAAAAGGCCGAGAAGATTTGGGAAGCGGTTATCTTAGCCAAAAGGCTGAGAAGGGTTGAGAAGCGGTTATCTTTGCCAAAAGGCTGAGAAGGGTTGAGAAGCGGTTGTCTTAGCCAAAAGGCCGAGAAGATTTGAGAAGCGGTTATCTCAACCAAAAGGCCGAGAAGGATTGAGTAGCGGTTATCTTAGCCAAAAGGCCGAGAAGATTTGAGAAGCGGTTATCTTAGCCAAAAGGCCGAGAAGGGTTGAGAAGCGGTTATCTTAGCCAAAAGGCCGAGAATATTTGAGAAGTGGTTATCTCAGCCAAAAGGCCGAGAAGGATTGAGAAGCGGTTATCTTAGCCAAAAGGCCGAGAAGATTTGAGAAGCGGTTATCTTAGCCAAAAGGCCGAGAAGGGTTGAGAAGAGGTTATTATAGCCAAAAGGCCGAGAAGATTTGAGAAGCGGTTATCTCAGCCAAAAGGCCGAGAAGGGTTGAGAAGAGGTTATCTTAGCCAAAAGGCTGAGAAGGGTTGAGAAGCGGTTATCTCAGCCAAAAGGCCGAGAAGATTTGAGAAGCGGTTATCTCAGCCAAAAGGCCGAGAAGATTTGAGAAGCGGTTATCTTAGCCAAAAGGCAGATAAGATTTGAGAAGCGGTTATCTTAGCCAAAAGGCCGAGAAGATTTGGGAAGCGGTTATCTTAGCCAAAAGGCTGAGAAGGGTTGAGAAGCGGTTATCTTAGCCAAAAGGCTGAGAAGGGTTGAGAAGCGGTTATCTTAGCCAAAAGGCCGAGAAAATTTGAGAAGCGGTTATCTCAGCCAAAAGGCCGAGAAGATTTGAGAAGCGGTTATCTTAGCCAAAAGGCCGAGAAGGGTTGAGAAGAGGTTATTATAGCCAAAAGGCCGAGAAGATTTGAGAAGCGGTTATCTCAGCCAAAAGGCCGAGAAGGGTTGAGAAGAGGTTATCTTAGCCAAAAGGCTGAGAAGGGTTGAGAAGCGGTTATCTCAGCCAAAAGGCCGAGAAGATTTGAGAAGCGGTTATCTCAGCCAAAAGGCCGAGAAGGGTTGAGAAGAGGTTATCTTAGCCAAAAGGCTGAGAAGGGTTAAGAAGCGGTTATCTTAGCCAAAAGGCTGAGAAGGGTTGAGAAGCGGTTATCTCAGCCAAAAGGCCGAGAAGATTTGAGAAGCGGTTATCTAAGCCAAAAGGCCGAGAAGGGTTGAGAAACTGTGATCTCAGCCAAAAGGCCGAGAAGGGCTGAAAAGAGGTTATCTTAGCCAAAAGGCTGAGAAGATTTGAGAACGGTTATCTTAGCCAAAAGGCTGAGAAGATTTGAGAACGGTTATATCAGCCAAAAGGCCGAGAAGATTTGAGAACGGTTATCTCAGCCAAAAGGCCGAGAAGGGTTGAGAAGAGGTTATCTTAGCCAAAAGGCTGAGAAGGGTTGAGAAGCGGTTATCTCAGCCAAAAGGCCGAGAAGATTTGAGAAGCGGTTATCTCAGCCAAAAGGCCGAGAAGATTTGAGAAGCGGTTATCTTAGCCAAAAGGCAGAGAAGATTTGAGAAGCGGTTATCTTAGCCAAAAGGCCGAGAAGATTTGAGAAGCGGTTATCTTAGCCAAAAGGCTGAGAAGGGTTGAGAAGCGGTTATCTTAGCCAAAAGGCCGAGAAAATTTGAGAAGCGGTTATCTCAGCCAAAAGGCCGAGAAGATTTGAGAAGCGGTTATCTTAGCCAAAAGGCTGAGAAGGGTTGAGAAGCGGTTATCTTAGCCAAAAGGCCGAGAAGATTTGAGAAGCGGTTATCTCAGCCAAAAGGCCGAGAAGATTTGAGAAGCGGTTATCTTAGCCAAAAGGCAGAGAAGATTTGAGAAGCGGTTATCTTAGCCAAAAGGCCGAGAAGATTTGAGAAGCGGTTATCTTAGCCAAAAGGCTGAGAAGGGTTGAGAAGCGGTTATCTTAGCCAAAAGGCCGAGAAAATTTGAGAAGCGGTTATCTCAGCCAAAAGGCCGAGAAGATTTGAGAAGCGGTTATCTTAGCCAAAAGGCCGAGAAGGGTTGAGAAGAGGTTATTATAGCCAAAAGGCCGAGAAGATTTGAGAAGCGGTTATCTCAGCCAAAAGGCCGAGAAGGGTTGAGAAGAGGTTATCTTAGCCAAAAGGCTGAGAAGGGTTGAGAAGCGGTTATCTCAGCCAAAAGGCCGAGAAGATTTGAGAAGCGGTTATCTCAGCCAAAAGGCCGAGAAGATTTGAGAAGCGGTTATCTCAGCCAAAAGGCCGAGAAAATTTGAGAAGCGGATATCTCAGCCAAAAGGCCGAGAAGATTTGAGAAGCGGATATCTTAGCCAAAAGGCCGAGAAGGGTTGAGAAGAGGTTATTATAGCCAAAAGGCCGAGAAGATTTGAGAAGCGGATATCTCAGCCAAAAGGCCGAGAAGGGTTGAGAAGAGGTTATCTTAGCCAAAAGGCTGAGAAGGGTTGAGAAGCGGTTATCTCAGCCAAAAGGCCGAGAAGATTTGAGAAGCGGTTATCTCAGCCAAAAGGCCGAGAAGATTTGAGAAGCGGTTATCTTAGCCAAAAGGCAGATAAGATTTGAGACGCGGTTATCTTAGCCAAAAGGCCGAGAAGATTTGGGAAGCGGTTATCTTAGCCAAAAGGCTGAGAAGGGTTGAGAAGCGGTTATCTTTGCCAAAAGGCTGAGAAGGGTTGAGAAGCGGTTGTCTTAGCCAAAAGGCCGAGAAGATTTGAGAAGCGGTTATCTCAACCAAAAGGCCGAGAAGGATTGAGTAGCGGTTATCTTAGCCAAAAGGCCGAGAAGATTTGAGAAGCGGTTATCTTAGCCAAAAGGCCGAGAAGGGTTGAGAAGCGGTTATCTTAGCCAAAAGGCCGAGAATATTTGAGAAGTGGTTATCTCAGCCAAAAGGCCGAGAAGGATTGAGAAGCGGTTATCTTAGCCAAAAGGCCGAGAAGATTTGAGAAGCGGTTATCTTAGCCAAAAGGCCGAGAAGGGTTGAGAAGAGGTTATTATAGCCAAAAGGCCGAGAAGATTTGAGAAGCGGTTATCTCAGCCAAAAGGCCGAGAAAATTTGAGAAGCGGATATCTCAGCCAAAAGGCCGAGAAGATTTGAGAAGCGGATATCTTAGCCAAAAGGCCGAGAAGGGTTGAGAAGAGGTTATTATAGCCAAAAGGCCGAGAAGATTTGAGAAGCGGATATCTCAGCCAAAAGGCCGAGAAGGGTTGAGAAGAGGTTATCTTAGCCAAAAGGCTGAGAAGGGTTGAGAAGCGGTTATCTCAGCCAAAAGGCCGAGAAGATTTGAGAAGCGGTTATCTCAGCCAAAAGGCCGAGAAGATTTGAGAAGCGGTTATCTTAGCCAAAAGGCAGATAAGATTTGAGACGCGGTTATCTTAGCCAAAAGGCCGAGAAGATTTGGGAAGCGGTTATCTTAGCCAAAAGGCTGAGAAGGGTTGAGAAGCGGTTATCTTTGCCAAAAGGCTGAGAAGGGTTGAGAAGCGGTTGTCTTAGCCAAAAGGCCGAGAAGATTTGAGAAGCGGTTATCTCAACCAAAAGGCCGAGAAGGATTGAGTAGCGGTTATCTTAGCCAAAAGGCCGAGAAGATTTGAGAAGCGGTTATCTTAGCCAAAAGGCCGAGAAGGGTTGAGAAGCGGTTATCTTAGCCAAAAGGCCGAGAATATTTGAGAAGTGGTTATCTCAGCCAAAAGGCCGAGAAGGATTGAGAAGCGGTTATCTTAGCCAAAAGGCCGAGAAGATTTGAGAAGCGGTTATCTTAGCCAAAAGGCCGAGAAGGGTTGAGAAGAGGTTATTATAGCCAAAAGGCCGAGAAAATTTGAGAAGCGGTTATCTCAGCCAAAAGGCCGAGAAGATTTGAGAAGCGGTTATCTTAGCCAAAAGGCCGAGAAGGGTTGAGAAGAGGTTATTATAGCCAAAAGGCCGAGAAGATTTGAGAAGCGGTTATCTCAGCCAAAAGGCCGAGAAGGGTTGAGAAGAGGTTATCTTAGCCAAAAGGCTGAGAAGGGTTGAGAAGCGGTTATCTCAGCCAAAAGGCCGAGAAGATTTGAGAAGCGGTTATCTTAGCCAAAAGGCCGAGAAGATTTGGGAAGCGGTTATCTTAGCCAAAAGGCTGAGAAGGGTTGAGAAGCGGTTATCTTAGCCAAAAGGCTGAGAAGGGTTGAGAAGCGGTTATCTTAGCCAAAAGGCCGAGAAAATTTGAGAAGCGGTTATCTCAGCCAAAAGGCCGAGAAGATTTGAGAAGCGGTTATCTTAGCCAAAAGGCCGAGAAGGGTTGAGAAGAGGTTATTATAGCCAAAAGGCAGATAAGATTTGAGACGCGGTTATCTTAGCCAAAAGGCCGAGAAGATTTGGGAAGCGGTTATCTTAGCCAAAAGGCTGAGAAGGGTTGAGAAGCGGTTATCTTTGCCAAAAGGCTGAGAAGGGTTGAGAAGCGGTTATCTTAGCCAAAAGGCCGAGAAGATTTGAGAAGCGGTTATCTCAACCAAAAGGCTGAGAAGGGTTGAGAAGCGGTTATCTTAGCCAAAAGGCCGAGAAGATTTGAGAAGCGGTTATCTTAGCCAAAAGGCCGAGAAGATTTGAGAAGCGGTTATCTTAGCCAAAAGGCAGATAAGATTTGAGAAGCGGTTATCTCAGCCAAAAGGCCGAGAAGGGTTGAGAAGAGGTTATCTTAGCCAAAAGGCTGAGAAGATTTGGGAAGCGGTTATCTTAGCCAAAAGGCTGAGAAGGGTTGAGAAGCGGTTATCTTTGCCAAAAGGCTGAGAAGGGTTGAGAAGCGGTTATCTTAGCCAAAAGGCTGAGAAGGGTTGAGAAGCGGTTATCTTTGCCAAAAGGCCGAGAAGGATTGAGAAGCGGTTATCTTAGCCAAAAGGCCGAGAAGATTTGAGAAGCGGTTATCTTAGCCAAAAGGCCGAGAAGGGTTGAGAAGAGGTTATTATAGCCAAAAGGCCGAGAAGATTTGAGAAGCGGTTATCTCAGCCAAAAGGCCGAGAAGGGTTGAGAAGAGGTTATCTTAGCCAAAAGGCTGAGAAGGGTTGAGAAGCGGTTATCTCAGCCAAAAGGCCGAGAAGATTTGAGAAGCGGTTATCTCAGCCAAAAGGCCGAGAAGATTTGAGAAGCGGTTATCTTAGCCAAAAGGCAGATAAGATTTGAGAAGCGGTTATCTTAGCCAAAAGGCCGAGAAGATTTGGGAAGCGGTTATCTTAGCCAAAAGGCTGAGAAGGGTTGAGAAGCGGTTATCTTAGCCAAAAGGCTGAGAAGGGTTGAGAAGCGGTTATCTTAGCCAAAAGGCCGAGAAGATTTGAGAAGCGGTTATCTCAACCAAAAGGCCGAGAAGGATTGAGTAGCGGTTATCTTAGCCAAAAGGCCGAGAAGATTTGAGAAGCGGTTATCTTAGCCAAAAGGCCGAGAAGGGTTGAGAAGCGGTTATCTCAACCAAAAGGCTGAGAAGGGTTGAGAAGCGGTTATCTTAGCCAAAAGGCCGAGAAGATTTGAGAAGCGGTTATCTTAGCCAAAAGGCCGAGAAGATTTGAGAAGCGGTTATCTTAGCCAAAAGGCAGATAAGATTTGAGAAGCGGTTATCTCAGCCAAAAGGCCGAGAAGGGTTGAGAAGAGGTTATCTTAGCCAAAAGGCCGAGAAGGGTTGAGAAGCGGTTATCTTAGCCAAAAGGCCGAGAAGATTTGAGAAGCGGTTATCTTAGCCAAAAGGCCGAGAAGGGTTGAGAAGCGGTTATCTTAGCCAAAAGGCCGAGAAGATTTGAGAAGCGGTTATCTTAGCCAAAAGGCCGAGAAGGGTTGAGAAGCGGTTATCTTAGCCAAAAGGCCGAGAATATTTGAGAAGTGGTTATCTCAGCCAAAAGGCCGAGAAGGATTGAGAAGCGGTTATCTTAGCCAAAAGGCCGAGAAGATTTGAGAAGCGGTTATCTTAGCCAAAAGGCCGAGAAGATTTGAGAAGCGGTTATCTTAGCCAAAAGGCCGAGAAGGGTTGAGAAGAGGTTATTATAGCCAAAAGGCAGATAAGATTTGAGACGCGGTTATCTTAGCCAAAAGGCCGAGAAGATTTGGGAAGCGGTTATCTTAGCCAAAAGGCTGAGAAGGGTTGAGAAGCGGTTATCTTTGCCAAAAGGCTGAGAAGGGTTGAGAAGCGGTTATCTTAGCCAAAAGGCCGAGAAGATTTGAGAAGCGGTTATCTCAACCAAAAGGCTGAGAAGGGTTGAGAAGCGGTTATCTTAGCCAAAAGGCCGAGAAGATTTGAGAAGCGGTTATCTTAGCCAAAAGGCCGAGAAGATTTGAGAAGCGGTTATCTTAGCCAAAAGGCAGATAAGATTTGAGAAGCGGTTATCTCAGCCAAAAGGCCGAGAAGGGTTGAGAAGAGGTTATCTTAGCCAAAAGGCTGAGAAGATTTGGGAAGCGGTTATCTTAGCCAAAAGGCTGAGAAGGGTTGAGAAGCGGTTATCTTTGCCAAAAGGCTGAGAAGGGTTGAGAAGCGGTTATCTTAGCCAAAAGGCTGAGAAGGGTTGAGAAGCGGTTATCTTTGCCAAAAGGCCGAGAAGGATTGAGAAGCGGTTATCTTAGCCAAAAGGCCGAGAAGATTTGAGAAGCGGTTATCTTAGCCAAAAGGCCGAGAAGGGTTGAGAAGAGGTTATCTTAGCCAAAAGGCCGAGAAGATTTGGGAAGCGGTTATCTTAGCCAAAAGGCTGAGAAGGGTTGAGAAGCGGTTATCTTAGCCAAAAGGCTGAGAAGGGTTGAGAAGCGGTTATCTTAGCCAAAAGGCTGAGAAGGGTTGAGAAGCGGTTATCTTAGCCAAAAGGCCGAGAAGATTTGAGAAGCGGTTATCTCAACCAAAAGGCCGAGAAGGATTGAGTAGCGGTTATCTTAGCCAAAAGGCCGAGAAGATTTGAGAAGCGGTTATCTTAGCCAAAAGGCCGAGAAGGGTTGAGAAGCGGTTATCTCAACCAAAAGGCTGAGAAGGGTTGAGAAGCGGTTATCTTAGCCAAAAGGCCGAGAAGATTTGAGAAGCGGTTATCTTAGCCAAAAGGCCGAGAAGATTTGAGAAGCGGTTATCTTAGCCAAAAGGCAGATAAGATTTGAGAAGCGGTTATCTCAGCCAAAAGGCCGAGAAGGGTTGAGAAGAGGTTATCTTAGCCAAAAGGCCGAGAAGGGTTGAGAAGCGGTTATCTTAGCCAAAAGGCCGAGAAGATTTGAGAAGCGGTTATCTTAGCCAAAAGGCCGAGAAGGGTTGAGAAGCGGTTATCTTAGCCAAAAGGCCGAGAAGATTTGAGAAGCGGTTATCTTAGCCAAAAGGCCGAGAAGGGTTGAGAAGCGGTTATCTTAGCCAAAAGGCCGAGAATATTTGAGAAGTGGTTATCTCAGCCAAAAGGCCGAGAAGGATTGAGAAGCGGTTATCTTAGCCAAAAGGCCGAGAAGATTTGAGAAGCGGTTATCTTAGCCAAAAGGCCGAGAAGATTTGAGAAGCGGTTATCTTAGCCAAAAGGCCGAGAAGGGTTGAGAAGAGGTTATTATAGCCAAAAGGCAGATAAGATTTGAGACGCGGTTATCTTAGCCAAAAGGCCGAGAAGATTTGGGAAGCGGTTATCTTAGCCAAAAGGCTGAGAAGGGTTGAGAAGCGGTTATCTTTGCCAAAAGGCTGAGAAGGGTTGAGAAGCGGTTATCTTAGCCAAAAGGCCGAGAAGATTTGAGAAGCGGTTATCTCAACCAAAAGGCTGAGAAGGGTTGAGAAGCGGTTATCTTAGCCAAAAGGCCGAGAAGATTTGAGAAGCGGTTATCTTAGCCAAAAGGCCGAGAAGATTTGAGAAGCGGTTATCTTAGCCAAAAGGCAGATAAGATTTGAGAAGCGGTTATCTCAGCCAAAAGGCCGAGAAGGGTTGAGAAGAGGTTATCTTAGCCAAAAGGCTGAGAAGATTTGGGAAGCGGTTATCTTAGCCAAAAGGCTGAGAAGGGTTGAGAAGCGGTTATCTTTGCCAAAAGGCTGAGAAGGGTTGAGAAGCGGTTATCTTAGCCAAAAGGCTGAGAAGGGTTGAGAAGCGGTTATCTTTGCCAAAAGGCCGAGAAGGATTGAGAAGCGGTTATCTTAGCCAAAAGGCCGAGAAGATTTGAGAAGCGGTTATCTTAGCCAAAAGGCCGAGAAGGGTTGAGAAGAGGTTATTATAGCCAAAAGGCCGAGAAGATTTGAGAAGCGGTTATCTCAGCCAAAAGGCCGAGAAGGGTTGAGAAGAGGTTATCTTAGCCAAAAGGCTGAGAAGGGTTGAGAAGCGGTTATCTCAGCCAAAAGGCCGAGAAGATTTGAGAAGCGGTTATCTCAGCCAAAAGGCCGAGAAGATTTGAGAAGCGGTTATCTTAGCCAAAAGGCAGATAAGATTTGAGAAGCGGTTATCTTAGCCAAAAGGCCGAGAAGATTTGGGAAGCGGTTATCTTAGCCAAAAGGCTGAGAAGGGTTGAGAAGCGGTTATCTTAGCCAAAAGGCTGAGAAGGGTTGAGAAGCGGTTATCTTAGCCAAAAGGCCGAGAAGATTTGAGAAGCGGTTATCTCAACCAAAAGGCCGAGAAGGATTGAGTAGCGGTTATCTTAGCCAAAAGGCCGAGAAGATTTGAGAAGCGGTTATCTTAGCCAAAAGGCCGAGAAGGGTTGAGAAGCGGTTATCTTAGCCAAAAGGCCGAGAATATTTGAGAAGCGGTTATCTCAGCCAAAAGGCCGAGAAAGATTGAGAAGCGGTTATCTTAGCCAAAAGGCCGAGAAGATTTGAGAAGCGGTTATCTTAGCCAAAAGGCCGAGAAGATTTGAGAAGCGGTTATCTCAGCCAAAAGGCCGAGAAGGGTTGAGAAGCGGTTATCTTAGCCAAAAGGCCGAGAAGATTTGAGAAGCGGTTATCTTACCCAAAAGGCCGAGAAGATTTGAAAAGAGGTTATCTTAGCCAAAAGGCCGAGAAGGGTTGAGAAGCGGTTATCTTAGCCAAAAGGCTGAGAAGGGTTGAGAAGCGGTTATCTCAGCCAAAAGGCCGAGAAGATTTGAGAAGCGGTTATCTTAGCCAAAAGGCCGAGAAGGGTTGAGAAATTGTGATCTCAGCCAAAAGGCCGAGAAGGGCTGAAAAGAGGTTATCTTAGCCAAAAGGCTGAGAAGATTTGAGAACGGTTATCTCAGCCAAAAGGCCGAGAAGGGTTGAGAAGAGGTTATCTTAGCCAAAAGGCCGAGAAGATTTGAGAAGCGGTTATCTCAGCCAAAAGGCCGAGAAGGGCTGAAAAGAGGTTATCTTAGCCAAAAGGCTGAGAAGATTTGAGAACGGTTATCTCAGCCAAAAGGCCGAGAAGGGTTGAGAAGAGGTTATCTTAGCCAAAAGGCTGAGAAGGGTTGAGAAGAGGTTATCTTAGCCAATAGGCCGAGAAGGGTTGAGAAGCGGTTATCTTAGCCAAAAGGCTGAGAAGGGTTGAGAAGCGGTTATCTCAGCCAAAAGGCCGAGAAGGGTTGAGAAACTGTGATCTCAGCCAAAAGGCCGAGAAGGGCTGAAAAGAGGTTATCTTAGCCAAAAGGCTGAGAAGATTTGAGAACGGTTATCTTAGCCAAAAGGCTGAGAAGATTTGAGAAGCGGTTATCTTAGCCAAAAGGCCGAGAATATTTGAAAAGAGGTTATCTTAGCCAAAAGGCCGAGAAGGGTTGAGAAGCGGTTATCTTAGCCAAAAGGCTGAGAAGGGTTGAGAAGCGGTTATCTCAGCCAAAAGGCCGAGAAGATTTGAGAAGCGGTTATCTAAGCCAAAAGGGCGAGAAGGGTTGAGAAACTGTGATCTCAGCCAAAAGGCCGAGAAGGGCTGAAAAGAGGTTATCTTAGCCAAAAGGCTGAGAAGATTTGAGAACGGTTATCTTAGCCAAAAGGCTGAGAAGATTTGAGAACGATTATATCAGCCAAAAGGCCGAGAAGATTTGAGAACGGTTATCTCAGCCAAAAGGCCGAGAAGGGTTGAGAAGAGGTTATCTTAGCCAAAAGGCTGAGAAGGGTTGAGAAGCGGTTATCTCAGCCAAAAGGCCGAGAAGATTTGAGAAGCGGTTATCTTAGCCAAAAGGCTGAGAAGGGTTGAGAAGCGGTTATCTTAGCCAAAAGGCCGAGAAAATTTGAGAAGCGGTTATCTCAGCCAAAAGGCCGAGAAGATTTGAGAAGCGGTTATCTTAGCCAAAAGGCCGAGAAGGGTTGAGAAGAGGTTATCTTAGCCAAAAGGCTGAGAAGGGTTGAGAAGAGGTTATCTTAGCCAATAGGCCGAGAAGGGTTGAGAAGCGGTTATCTTAGCCAAAAGGCTGAGAAGGGTTGAGAAGCGGTTATCTCAGCCAAAAGGCCGAGAAGGGTTGAGAAACTGTGATCTCAGCCAAAAGGCCGAGAAGGGCTGAAAAGAGGTTATCTTAGCCAAAAGGCTGAGAAGATTTGAGAACGGTTATCTTAGCCAAAAGGCTGAGAAGATTTGAGAACGATTATATCAGCCAAAAGGCCGAGAAGATTTGAGAACGGTTATCTCAGCCAAAAGGCCGAGAAGGGTTGAGAAGAGGTTATCTTAGCCAAAAGGCTGAGAAGGGTTGAGAAGCGGTTATCTCAGCCAAAAGGCCGAGAAGATTTGAGAAGCGGTTATCTTAGCCAAAAGGCTGAGAAGGGTTGAGAAGCGGTTATCTTAGCCAAAAGGCCGAGAAAATTTGAGAAGCGGTTATCTCAGCCAAAAGGCCGAGAAGATTTGAGAAGCGGTTATCTTAGCCAAAAGGCCGAGAAGGGTTGAGAAGAGGTTATTATAGCCAAAAGGCCGAGAAGATTTGAGAAGCGGTTATCTCAGCCAAAAGGCCGAGAAGGGTTGAGAAGAGGTTATCTTAGCCAAAAGGCTGAGAAGGGTTGAGAAGCGGTTATCTTAGCCAAAAGGCCGAGAAGATTTGAGAAGCGGTTATCTCAACCAAAAGGCCGAGAAGGATTGAGTAGCGGTTATCTTAGCCAAAATGCCGAGAAGATTTGAGAAGCGGTTATCTTAGCCAAAAGGCCGAGAAGGGTTGAGAAGCGGTTATCTTAGCCAAAAGGCCGAGAATATTTGAGAAGCGGTTATCTCAGCCAAAAGGCCGAGAAGATTTGAGAAGCGGTTATCTTAGCCAAAAGGCCGAGAAGGGTTGAGAAATTGTGATCTCAGCCAAAAGGCCGAGAATATTTGAGAAGCGGTTATCTCAGCCAAAAGGCCGAGAAGGGCTGAAAAGAGGTTATCTTAGCCAAAAGGCTGAGAAGATTTGAGAACGGTTATCTCAGCCAAAAGGCCGAGAAGGGTTGAGAAGAGGTTATCTTAGCCAAAAGGCCGAGAAGATTTGAGAAGCGGTTATCTCAGCCAAAAGGCCGAGAAGGGCTGAAAAGAGGTTATCTTAGCCAAAAGGCTGAGAAGATTTGAGAACGGTTATCTCAGCCAAA
Source organism: Pristionchus mayeri (assembly GCA_036245805.1). Classification (NCBI taxonomy): domain Eukaryota; kingdom Metazoa; phylum Nematoda; class Chromadorea; order Rhabditida; family Neodiplogasteridae; genus Pristionchus; species Pristionchus mayeri. The sequence continues at coordinate 8,070,135 of BTRK01000004.1, read as the reverse complement.
AGGCCGAGAAGGGTTGAGAAGAGGTTATCTTAGCCAAAAGGCTGAGAAGGGTTGAGAAGTGGTTATCTTAGCCAATAGGCCGAGAAGGGTTGAGAAGCGGATATCTTAGCCAAAAGGCTGAGAAGGGTTGAGAAGCGGTTATCTTAGCCAAAAGGCTAAGAAGGGTTGAGAAGCGGTTATCTTAGCCAAAAGGCTGAGAAGGGTTGAGAAACTGTGATCTCAGCCAAAAGGCCGAGAAGGGCTGAAAAGAGGTTATCTTAGCCAAAAGGCTGAGAAGATTTGAGAACGGTTATCTTAGCCAAAAGGCTGAGAAGATTTGAGAAGCGGTTATCTTAGCCAAAAGGCCGAGAAGATTTGAGAAGCGGTTATCTCAACCAAAAGGCCGAGAAGGATTGAGTAGCGGATATCTTAGCCAAAAGGCCGAGAAGATTTGAGAAGCGGTTATCTTAGCCAAAAGGCCGAGAAGGGTTGAGAAGCGGTTATCTTAGCCAAAAGGCCGAGAATATTTGAGAAGTGGTTATCTCAGCCAAAAGGCCGAGAAGGATTGAGAAGCGGTTATCTTAGCCAAAAGGCCGAGAAGATTTGAGAAGCGGTTATCTTAGCCAAAAGGCCGAGAAGATTTGAGAAGCGGTTATCTTAGCCAAAAGGCCGAGAAGGGTTGAGAAGAGGTTATTATAGCCAAAAGGCAGATAAGATTTGAGACGCGGTTATCTTAGCCAAAAGGCCGAGAAGATTTGGGAAGCGGTTATCTTAGCCAAAAGGCTGAGAAGGGTTGAGAAGCGGTTATCTTTGCCAAAAGGCTGAGAAGGGTTGAGAAGCGGTTATCTTAGCCAAAAGGCCGAGAAGATTTGAGAAGCGGTTATCTCAACCAAAAGGCTGAGAAGGGTTGAGAAGCGGTTATCTTAGCCAAAAGGCCGAGAAGATTTGAGAAGCGGTTATCTTAGCCAAAAGGCCGAGAAGATTTGAGAAGCGGTTATCTTAGCCAAAAGGCAGATAAGATTTGAGACGCGGTTATCTTAGCCAAAAGGCCGAGAAGATTTGGGAAGCGGTTATCTTAGCCAAAAGGCTGAGAAGGGTTGAGAAGCGGTTATCTTTGCCAAAAGGCCGAGAAGGGTTGAGAAGAGGTTATTATAGCCAAAAGGCTGAGAAGGGTTGAGAAGCGGTTATCTCAGCCAAAAGGCCGAGAAGATTTGAGAACGGTTATCTTAGCCAAAAGGCTGAGAAGATTTGAGAACGATTATATCAGCCAAAAGGCCGAGAAGATTTGAGAACGGTTATCTCAGCCAAAAGGCCGAGAAGGGTTGAGAAGAGGTTATCTTAGCCAAAAGGCTGAGAAGGGTTGAGAAGCGGTTATCTCAGCCAAAAGGCCGAGAAGATTTGAGAAGCGGTTATCTTAGCCAAAAGGCTGAGAAGGGTTGAGAAGCGGTTATCTTAGCCAAAAGGCCGAGAAAATTTGAGAAGCGGTTATCTCAGCCAAAAGGCCGAGAAGATTTGAGAAGCGGTTATCTTAGCCAAAAGGCCGAGAAGGGTTGAGAAGAGGTTATCTTAGCCAAAAGGCTGAGAAGGGTTGAGAAGAGGTTATCTTAGCCAATAGGCCGAGAAGGGTTGAGAAGCGGTTATCTTAGCCAAAAGGCTGAGAAGGGTTGAGAAGCGGTTATCTCAGCCAAAAGGCCGAGAAGGGTTGAGAAACTGTGATCTCAGCCAAAAGGCCGAGAAGGGCTGAAAAGAGGTTATCTTAGCCAAAAGGCTGAGAAGATTTGAGAACGGTTATCTTAGCCAAAAGGCTGAGAAGATTTGAGAACGATTATATCAGCCAAAAGGCCGAGAAGATTTGAGAACGGTTATCTCAGCCAAAAGGCCGAGAAGGGTTGAGAAGAGGTTATCTTAGCCAAAAGGCTGAGAAGGGTTGAGAAGCGGTTATCTCAGCCAAAAGGCCGAGAAGATTTGAGAAGCGGTTATCTTAGCCAAAAGGCTGAGAAGGGTTGAGAAGCGGTTATCTTAGCCAAAAGGCCGAGAAAATTTGAGAAGCGGTTATCTCAGCCAAAAGGCCGAGAAGATTTGAGAAGCGGTTATCTTAGCCAAAAGGCCGAGAAGGGTTGAGAAGAGGTTATTATAGCCAAAAGGCCGAGAAGATTTGAGAAGCGGTTATCTCAGCCAAAAGGCCGAGAAGGGTTGAGAAGAGGTTATCTTAGCCAAAAGGCTGAGAAGGGTTGAGAAGCGGTTATCTTAGCCAAAAGGCCGAGAAGATTTGAGAAGCGGTTATCTCAACCAAAAGGCCGAGAAGGATTGAGTAGCGGTTATCTTAGCCAAAATGCCGAGAAGATTTGAGAAGCGGTTATCTTAGCCAAAAGGCCGAGAAGGGTTGAGAAGCGGTTATCTTAGCCAAAAGGCCGAGAATATTTGAGAAGCGGTTATCTCAGCCAAAAGGCCGAGAAGATTTGAGAAGCGGTTATCTTAGCCAAAAGGCCGAGAAGGGTTGAGAAATTGTGATCTCAGCCAAAAGGCCGAGAATATTTGAGAAGCGGTTATCTCAGCCAAAAGGCCGAGAAGGGCTGAAAAGAGGTTATCTTAGCCAAAAGGCTGAGAAGATTTGAGAACGGTTATCTCAGCCAAAAGGCCGAGAAGGGTTGAGAAGAGGTTATCTTAGCCAAAAGGCCGAGAAGATTTGAGAAGCGGTTATCTCAGCCAAAAGGCCGAGAAGGGCTGAAAAGAGGTTATCTTAGCCAAAAGGCTGAGAAGATTTGAGAACGGTTATCTCAGCCAAAAGGCCGAGAAGGGTTGAGAAGAGGTTATCTTAGCCAAAAGGCTGAGAAGGGTTGAGAAGTGGTTATCTTAGCCAATAGGCCGAGAAGGGTTGAGAAGCGGATATCTTAGCCAAAAGGCTGAGAAGGGTTGAGAAGCGGTTATCTTAGCCAAAAGGCTAAGAAGGGTTGAGAAGCGGTTATCTTAGCCAAAAGGCTGAGAAGGGTTGAGAAACTGTGATCTCAGCCAAAAGGCCGAGAAGGGCTGAAAAGAGGTTATCTTAGCCAAAAGGCTGAGAAGATTTGAGAACGGTTATCTTAGCCAAAAGGCTGAGAAGATTTGAGAAGCGGTTATCTTAGCCAAAAGGCCGAGAAGATTTGAGAAGCGGTTATCTCAACCAAAAGGCCGAGAAGGATTGAGTAGCGGATATCTTAGCCAAAAGGCCGAGAAGATTTGAGAAGCGGTTATCTTAGCCAAAAGGCCGAGAAGGGTTGAGAAGCGGTTATCTTAGCCAAAAGGCCGAGAATATTTGAGAAGTGGTTATCTCAGCCAAAAGGCCGAGAAGGATTGAGAAGCGGTTATCTTAGCCAAAAGGCCGAGAAGATTTGAGAAGCGGTTATCTTAGCCAAAAGGCCGAGAAGATTTGAGAAGCGGTTATCTTAGCCAAAAGGCCGAGAAGGGTTGAGAAGAGGTTATTATAGCCAAAAGGCAGATAAGATTTGAGACGCGGTTATCTTAGCCAAAAGGCCGAGAAGATTTGGGAAGCGGTTATCTTAGCCAAAAGGCTGAGAAGGGTTGAGAAGCGGTTATCTTTGCCAAAAGGCTGAGAAGGGTTGAGAAGCGGTTATCTTAGCCAAAAGGCCGAGAAGATTTGAGAAGCGGTTATCTCAACCAAAAGGCTGAGAAGGGTTGAGAAGCGGTTATCTTAGCCAAAAGGCCGAGAAGATTTGAGAAGCGGTTATCTTAGCCAAAAGGCCGAGAAGATTTGAGAAGCGGTTATCTTAGCCAAAAGGCAGATAAGATTTGAGACGCGGTTATCTTAGCCAAAAGGCCGAGAAGATTTGGGAAGCGGTTATCTTAGCCAAAAGGCTGAGAAGGGTTGAGAAGCGGTTATCTTTGCCAAAAGGCCGAGAAGGGTTGAGAAGAGGTTATTATAGCCAAAAGGCTGAGAAGGGTTGAGAAGCGGTTATCTCAGCCAAAAGGCCGAGAAGATTTGAGAAGCGGTTATCTCAGCCAAAAGGCCGAGAAGATTTGAGAAGCGGTTATCTTAGCCAAAAGGCAGATAAGATTTGAGAAGCGGTTATCTTAGCCAAAAGGCCGAGAAGATTTGGGAAGCGGTTATCTTAGCCAAAAGGCTGAGAAGGGTTGAGAAGCGGTTATCTTAGCCAAAAGGCCGAGAAGATTTGAGAAGCGGTTATCTCAACCAAAAGGCCGAGAAGGATTGAGTAGCGGTTATCTTAGCCAAAAGGCCGAGAAGATTTGAGAAGCGGTTATCTTAGCCAAAAGGCCGAGAAGGGTTGAGAAGCGGTTATCTTAGCCAAAAGGCCGAGAATATTTGAGAAGCGGTTATCTCAGCCAAAAGGCCGAGAAAGATTGAGAAGCGGTTATCTTAGCCAAAAGGCCGAGAAGATTTGAGAAGCGGTTATCTTAGCCAAAAGGCCGAGAAGATTTGAGAAGCGGTTATCTCAGCCAAAAGGCCGAGAAGGGTTGAGAAGCGGTTATCTTAGCCAAAAGGCCGAGAAGATTTGAGAAGCGGTTATCTTACCCAAAAGGCCGAGAAGATTTGAAAAGAGGTTATCTTAGCCAAAAGGCCGAGAAGGGTTGAGAAGCGGTAATCTTAGCCAAAAGGCTGAGAAGGGTTGAGAAGCGGTTATCTCAGCCAAAAGGCCGAGAAGATTTGAGAAGCGGTTATCTTAGCCAAAAGGCCGAGAAGGGTTGAGAAATTGTGATCTCAGCCAAAAGGCCGAGAATATTTGAGAAGCGGTTATCTCAGCCAAAAGGCCGAGAAGGGCTGAAAAGAGGTTATCTTAGCCAAAAGGCTGAGAAGATTTGAGAACGGTTATCTCAGCCAAAAGGCCGAGAAGGGTTGAGAAGAGGTTATCTTAGCCAAAAGGCTGAGAAGGGTTGAGAAGAGGTTATCTTAGCCAATAGGCCGAGAAGGGTTGAGAAGCGGATATCTTAGCCAAAAGGCTGAGAAGGGTTGAGAAGCGGTTATCTTAGCCAAAAGGCTAAGAAGGGTTGAGAAGCGGTTATCTTAGCCAAAAGGCTGAGAAGGGTTGAGAAACTGTGATCTCAGCCAAAAGGCCGAGAAGGGCTGAAAAGAGGTTATCTTAGCCAAAAGGCCGAGAAGATTTGAGAAGCGGTTATCTCAGCCAAAAGGCCGAGAAGGGCTGAAAAGAGGTTATCTTAGCCAAAAGGCTGAGAAGATTTGAGAACGGTTATCTCAGCCAAAAGGCCGAGAAGGGTTGAGAAGAGGTTATCTTAGCCAAAAGGCTGAGAAGGGTTGAGAAGAGGTTATCTTAGCCAATAGGCCGAGAAGGGTTGAGAAGCGGTTATCTTAGCCAAAAGGCTGAGAAGGGTTGAGAAGCGGTTATCTCAGCCAAAAGGCCGAGAAGGGTTGAGAAACTGTGATCTCAGCCAAAAGGCCGAGAAGGGCTGAAAAGAGGTTGTCTTAGCCAAAAGGCTGAGAAGATTTGAGAACGGTTATCTTAGCCAAAAGGCTGAGAAGATTTGAGAAGCGGTTATCTTAGCCAAAAGGCCGAGAATATTTGAAAAGAGGTTATCTTAGCCAAAAGGCCGAGAAGGGTTGAGAAGCGGTTATCTTAGCCAAAAGGCTGAGAAGGGTTGAGAAGCGGTTATCTCAGCCAAAAGGCCGAGAAGATTTGAGAAGCGGTTATCTAAGCCAAAAGGGCGAGAAGGGTTGAGAAACTGTGATCTCAGCCAAAAGGCCGAGAAGGGCTGAAAAGAGGTTATCTTAGCCAAAAGGCTGAGAAGATTTGAGAACGGTTATCTTAGCCAAAAGGCTGAGAAGATTTGAGAACGGTTATATCAGCCAAAAGGCCGAGAAGATTTGAGAACGGTTATCTCAGCCAAAAGGCCGAGAAGGGTTGAGAAGAGGTTATCTTAGCCAAAAGGCTGAGAAGGGTTGAGAAGCGGTTATCTCAGCCAAAAGGCCGAGAAGATTTGAGAAGCGGTTATCTCAGCCAAAAGGCAGAGAAGATTTGAGAAGCGGTTATCTTAGCCAAAAGGCCGAGAAGATTTGAGAAGCGGTTATCTTAGCCAAAAGGCTGAGAAGGGTTGAGAAGCGGTTATCTTAGCCAAAAGGCCGAGAAAATTTGAGAAGCGGTTATCTCAGCCAAAAGGCCGAGAAGATTTGAGAAGCGGTTATCTTAGCCAAAAGGCCGAGAAGGGTTGAGAAGAGGTTATTATAGCCAAAAGGCCGAGAAGATTTGAGAAGCGGTTATCTCAGCCAAAAGGCCGAGAAGGGTTGAGAAGAGGTTATCTTAGCCAAAAGGCTGAGAAGGGTTGAGAAGCGGTTATCTCAGCCAAAAGGCCGAGAAAATTTGAGAAGAGGTTATTATAGCCAAAAGGCCGAGAAGATTTGAGAAGCGGTTATCTCAGCCAAAAGGCCGAGAAGGGTTGAGAAGAGGTTATCTTAGCCAAAAGGCTGAGAAGGGTTGAGAAGAGGTTATCTTAGCCAAAAGGCTGAGAAGGGTTGAGAAGCGGTTATCTTAGCCAAAAGGCCGAGAAGATTTGGGAAGCGGTTATCTTAGCCAAAAGGCTGAGAAGGGTTGAGAAGCGGTTATCTTAGCCAAAAGGCTGAGAAGGGTTGAGAAGCGGTTATCTTAGCCAAAAGTCCGAGAAGATTTGAGAAGCGGTTATCTCAACCAAAAGGCCGAGAAGGATTGAGTAGCGGTTATCTTAGCCAATAGGCCGAGAAGATTTGAGAAGCGGTTATCTTAGCCAAAAGGCCGAGAAGGGTTGAGAAGCGGTTATCTTAGCCAAAAGGCTGAGAAGGGTTGAGAAGCGGTTATCTTAGCCAAAAGACTGAGAAGGGTTGAGAAGCGGTTATCTTAGCCAAAAGGCCGAGAAAATTTGAGAAGCGGTTATCTCAGCCAAAAGGCCGAGAAGATTTGAGAAGCGGTTATCTTAGCCAAAAGGCCGAGAAGGGTTGAGAAGAGGTTATTATAGCCAAAAGGCCGAGAAGATTTGAGAAGCGGTTATCTCAGCCAAAAGGCCGAGAAGATTTGGGAAGCGGTTATCTTAGCCAAAAGGCTGAGAAGGGTTGAGAAGCGGTTATCTTAGCCAAAAGGCTGAGAAGGGTTGAGAAGCGGTTATCTTAGCCAAAAGGCCGAGAAGATTTGAGAAGCGGTTATCTCAACCAAAAGGCCGAGAAGGATTGAGTAGCGGTTATCTTAGCCAAAAGGCCGAGAAGATTTGAGAAGCGGTTATCTTAGCCAAAAGGCCGAGAAGGGTTGAGAAGCGGTTATCTTAGCCAAAAGGCCGAGAATATTTGAGAAGCGGTTATCTCAGCCAAAAGGCCGAGAAGGATTGAGAAGCGGTTATCTTAGCCAAAAGGCCGAGAAGATTTGAGAAGCGGTTATCTTAGCCAAAAGGCCGAGAAAATTTGAGAAGCGGTTATCTCAGCCAAAAGGCCGAGAAGATTTGAGAAGCGGTTATCTTAGCCAAAAGGCCGAGAAGGGTTGAGAAGAGGTTATTATAGCCAAAAGGCCGAGAAGATTTGAGAAGCGGTTATCTCAGCCAAAAGGCCGAGAAGATTTGGGAAGCGGTTATCTTAGCCAAAAGGCTGAGAAGGGTTGAGAAGCGGTTATCTTAGCCAAAAGGCTGAGAAGGGTTGAGAAGCGGTTATCTTAGCCAAAAGGCCGAGAAGATTTGAGAAGCGGTTATCTCAACCAAAAGGCCGAGAAGGATTGAGTAGCGGTTATCTTAGCCAAAAGGCCGAGAAGATTTGAGAAGCGGTTATCTTAGCCAAAAGGCCGAGAAGGGTTGAGAAGCGGTTATCTTAGCCAAAAGGCCGAGAATATTTGAGAAGCGGTTATCTCAGCCAAAAGGCCGAGAAGGATTGAGAAGCGGTTATCTTAGCCAAAAGGCCGAGAAGATTTGAGAAGCGGTTATCTTAGCCAAAAGGCCGAGAAGATTTGAGAAGCGGTTATCTCAGCCAAAAGGCCGAGAAGGGTTGAGAAGAGGTTATCTTAGCCAAAAGGCTGAGAAGGGTTGAGAAGCGGTTATCTCAGCCAAAAGGCCGAGAAGATTTGAGAAGCGGTTATCTCAGCCAAAAGGCAGAGAAGATTTGAGAAGCGGTTATATTAGCCAAAAGGCCGAGAAGATTTGAGAAGCGGTTATCTTAGCCAAAAGGCTGAGAAGGGTTGAGAAGCGGTTATCTTAGCCAAAAGGCCGAGAAAATTTGAGAAGCGGTTATCTCAGCCAAAAGGCCGAGAAGATTTGAGAAGCGGTTATCTTAGCCAAAAGGCCGAGAAGGGTTGAGAAGAGGTTATTATAGCCAAAAGGCCGAGAAGATTTGAGAAGCGGTTATCTCAGCCAAAAGGCCGAGAAGGGTTGAGAAGAGGTTATCTTAGCCAAAAGGCCGAGAAGATTTGAGAAGCGGTTATCTTAGCCAAAAGGCCGAGAAGGGTTGAGAAGAGGTTATCTTAGCCAAAAGGCTGAGAAGGGTTGAGAAGCGGTTATCTTAGCCAAAAGGCTGAGAAGGGTTGAGAAGCGGTTATCTTAGCCAAAAGGCCGATAAGATTTGAGAAGCGGTTATCTCAACCAAAAGGCCGAGAAGGATTGAGTAGCGGTTATCTTAGCCAAAAGGCCGAGAAGATTTGAGAAGCGGTTATCTTAGCCAAAAGGCCGAGAAGGGTTGAGAAGCGGTTATCTTAGCCAAAAGGCTGAGAAGGGTTGAGAAGCGGTTATCTTAGCCAAAAGACTGAGAAGGGTTGAGAAGCGGTTATCTTAGCCAAAAGGCCGAGAAAATTTGAGAAGCGGTTATCTCAGCCAAAAGGCCGAGAAGATTTGAGAAGCGGTTATCTTAGCCAAAAGGCCGAGAAGGGTTGAGAAGAGGTTATTATAGCCAAAAGGCCGAGAAGATTTGAGAAGCGGTTATCTCAGCCAAAAGGCCGAGAAGATTTGGGAAGCGGTTATCTTAGCCAAAAGGCTGAGAAGGGTTGAGAAGCGGTTATCTTAGCCAAAAGGCTGAGAAGGGTTGAGAAGCGGTTATCTTAGCCAAAAGGCCGAGAAGATTTGAGAAGCGGTTATCTCAACCAAAAGGCCGAGAAGGATTGAGTACCGGTTATCTTAGCCAAAAGGCCGAGAAGATTTGAGAAGCGGTTATCTTAGCCAAAAGGCCGAGAAGGGTTGAGAAGCGGTTATCTTAGCCAAAAGGCCGAGAATATTTGAGAAGCGGTTATCTCAGCCAAAAGGCCGAGAAGGATTGAGAAGCGGTTATCTTAGCCAAAAGGCCGAGAAGATTTGAGAAGCGGTTATCTTAGCCAAAAGGCCGAGAAGATTTGAGAAGCGGTTATCTCAGCCAAAAGGCCGAGAAGGGTTGAGAAGCGGTTATCTTAGCCAAAAGGCCGAGAAGATTTGAGAAGCGGTTATCTTACCCAAAAGGCCGAGAAGATTTGAAAAGAGGTTATCTTAGCCAAAAGGCCGAGAAGGGTTGAGAAGCGGTTATCTTAGCCAAAAGGCTGAGAAGGGTTGAGAAGCGGTTATCTCAGCCAAAAGGCCGAGAAGATTTGTGAAGCGGTTATCTTAGCCAAAAGGCCGAGAAGGGTTGAGAAATTGTGATCTCAGCCAAAAGGCCGAGAATATTTGAGAAGCGGTTATCTCAGCCAAAAGGCCGAGAAGGGCTGAAAAGAGGTTATCTTAGCCAAAAGGCTGAGAAGATTTTAGAACGGTTATCTCAGCCAAAAGGCCGAGAAGGGTTGAGAAGAGGTTATCTTAGCCAAAAGGCCGAGAAGATTTGAGAAGCGGTTATCTCAGCCAAAAGGCCGAGAAGGGCTGAAAAGAGGTTATCTTAGCCAAAAGGCTGAGAAGATTTGAGAACGGTTATCTCAGCCAAAAGGCCGAGAAGGGTTGAGAAGAGGTTATCTTAGCCAAAAGGCCGAGAAGACTTGAAAAGCGGTTATCTCAGCCAAAAGGCCGAGAACATTTGAGAAGCGGTTATCTCAGCCAAAAGGCCGAGAAGGATTGAGTAGCGGTTATCTTAGCCAAAAGGCCGAGAAGATTTGAGAAGCGGTTATCTCAGCCAAAAGGCCGAGAAGGGTTGAGAAGCGGTTATCTTAGCCAAAAGACCGAGAAGATTTGAGAAGCGGTTATCTTAGCCAAAAGGCCGAGAAGATTTGAAAAGAGGTTATCTTAGCCAAAAGGCCGAGAAGGGTTGAGAAACGGTTATCTTAGCCAAAAGGCTGAGAAGGGTTGAGAAGCGGTTATCTCAGCCAAAAGGCCGAGAAGATTTGAGAAGCGGTTATCTCAGCCAAAAGGCCGAGAAGGGTTGAGGAGAGGTTATCTCAGCCAAAAGGCCGAGAAGATTTGAGAAGCGGTTATCTTAGCCAAAAGGCAGATAAGATTTGAAAAGAGGTTATCTTAGCCAAAAGGCCGAGAAGATTTGAGAATCGGTTATCTCAGCCAAAAGGCCGAGAAGATTTGAGAAGCGGTTATCTCAGCCAAAAGGCCGAGAAGTGTTGAGAAGCGGTTATCTTAGCCAAAAGGCTGAGAAGGGTTGAGAAGCGATTATCTTAGCCAAAAGGCCGAGAAGATTTGAGAAGCGGTTATCTCAGCCAAAAGGCCGAGAAGTGTTGAGAAGCGGTTATCTTAGCCAAAAGGCCGAGAAGATTTGAGAAGCGGTTATCTTAGCCAAAAGGCCGAGAAGGGTTGAGAAGAGGTTATCTTAGCCAAAAGGCCGAGAAGATTTGAGAAGCGGTTATCTCAGCCAAAAGGCCGAGAAGATTTGAGAAGCGGTTATCTCAGCCAAAAGGCCGAGAAGTGTTGAGAAGCGGTTATCTTAGCCAAAAGGCCGAGAAGTGTTGAGAAGCGGTTATCTTACCCAAAAGGCCGAGAAGATTTGAAAAGAGGTTATCTTAGCCAAAAGGCCGAGAAGGGTTGAGAAGCGGTTATCTTAGCCAAAAGGCTGAGAAGGGTTGAGAAGCGGTTATCTCAGCCAAAAGGCCGAGAAGATTTGTGAAGCGGTTATCTTAGCCAAAAGGCCGAGAAGGGTTGAGAAATTGTGATCTCAGCCAAAAGGCCGAGAAGATTTGTGAAGCGGTTATCTTAGCCAAAAGGCCGAGAAGGGTTGAGAAATTGTGATCTCAGCCAAAAGGCCGAGAATATTTGAGAAGCGGTTATCTCAGCCAAAAGACCGAGAAGGGCTGAAAAGAGGTTATCTTAGCCAAAAGGCTGAGAAGATTTTAGAACGGTTATCTCAGCCAAAAGGCCGAGAAGGGTTGAGAAGAGGTTATCTTAGCCAAAAGGCCGAGAAGATTTGAGAAGCGGTTATCTCAGCCAAAAGGCCGAGAAGGGCTGAAAAGAGGTTATCTTAGCCAAAAGGCTGAGAAGATTTGAGAACGGTTATCTCAGCCAAAAGGCCGAGAAGGGTTGAGAAGAGGTTATCTTAGCCAAAAGGCCGAGAAGACTTGAAAAGCGGTTATCTCAGCCAAAAGGCCGAGAACATTTGAGAAGCGGTTATCTCAGCCAAAAGGCCGAGAAGGATTGAGTAGCGGTTATCTTAGCCAAAAGGCCGAGAAGATTTGAGAAGCGGTTATCTCAGCCAAAAGGCCGAGAAGGGTTGAGAAGCGGTTATCTTAGCCAAAAGGCCGAGAAGATTTGAGAAGCGGTTATCTTAGCCAAAAGGCCGAGAAGATTTGAAAAGAGGTTATCTTAGCCAAAAGGCCGAGAAGGGTTGAGAAACGGTTATCTTAGCCAAAAGGCTGAGAAGGGTTGAGAAGCGGTTATCTCAGCCAAAAGGCCGAGAAGATTTGAGAAGCGGTTATCTCAGCCAAAAGGCCGAGAAGGGTTGAGGAGAGGTTATCTCAGCCAAAAGGCCGAGAAGATTTGAGAAGCGGTTATCTTAGCCAAAAGGCAGATAAGATTTGAGAAGCGGTTATCTTAGCCAAAAGGCTGAGAAGGGTTGAGAAGCGGTTATCTTAGCCAAAAGGCTGAGAAGGGTTGAGAAGCGGTTATCTTAGCCAAAAGGCCGAGAAGATTTGAGAAGCGGTTATCTCAGCCAAAAGGCCGAGAAGTGTTGAGAAGCGGTTATCTTAGCCAAAAGGCCGAGAAGATTTGAGAAGCGGTTATCTTAGCCAAAAGGCCGAGAAGATTTGAAAAGAGGTTATCTTAGCCAAAAGGCCGAGAAGATTTGAGAATCGGTTATCTCAGCCAAAAGGCCGAGAAGATTTGAGAAGCGGTTATCTCAGCCAAAAGGCCGAGAAGTGTTGAGAAGCGGTTATCTTAGCCAAAAGGCTGAGAAGGGTTGAGAAGCGGTTATCTTAGCCAAAAGGCCGAGAAGATTTGAGAAGCGGTTATCTCAGCCAAAAGGCCGAGAAGTGTTGAGAAGCGGTTATCTTAGCCAAAAGGCCGAGAAGATTTGAGAAGCGGTTATCTTAGCCAAAAGGCCGAGAAGGGTTGAGAAGAGGTTATCTTAGCCAAAAGGCCGAGAAGATTTGAGAAGCGGTTATCTCAGCCAAAAGGCCGAGAAGATTTGAGAAGCGGTTATCTCAGCCAAAAGGCCGAGAAGTGTTGAGAAGCGGTTATCTTAGCCAAAAGGCCGAGAAGTGTTGAGAAGCGGTTATCTTACCCAAAAGGCCGAGAAGATTTGAAAAGAGGTTATCTTAGCCAAAAGGCCGAGAAGGGTTGAGAAGCGGTTATCTTAGCCAAAAGGCTGAGAAGGGTTGAGAAGCGGTTATCTCAGCCAAAAGGCCGAGAAGATTTGTGAAGCGGTTATCTTAGCCAAAAGGCCGAGAAGGGTTGAGAAATTGTGATCTCAGCCAAAAGGCCGAGAAGGGTTGAGAAGAGGTTATCTTAGCCAAAAGGCCGAGAAGATTTGAGAAGCGGTTATCTCAGCCAAAAGGCCGAGAAGATTTGAGAAGCGGTTATCTCAGCCAAAAGGCCGAGAAGTGTTGAGAAGCGGTTATCTTAGCCAAAAGGCCGAGAAGTGTTGAGAAGCGGTTATCTTACCCAAAAGGCCGAGAAGATTTGAAAAGAGGTTATCTTAGCCAAAAGGCCGAGAAGGGTTGAGAAGCGGTTATCTTAGCCAAAAGGCTGAGAAGGGTTGAGAAGCGGTTATCTCAGCCAAAAGGCCGAGAAGATTTGTGAAGCGGTTATCTTAGCCAAAAGGCCGAGAAGGGTTGAGAAATTGTGATCTCAGCCAAAAGGCCGAGAAGATTTGTGAAGCGGTTATCTTAGCCAAAAGGCCGAGAAGGGTTGAGAAATTGTGATCTCAGCCAAAAGGCCGAGAATATTTGAGAAGCGGTTATCTCAGCCAAAAGACCGAGAAGGGCTGAAAAGAGGTTATCTTAGCCAAAAGGCTGAGAAGATTTTAGAACGGTTATCTCAGCCAAAAGGCCGAGAAGGGTTGAGAAGAGGTTATCTTAGCCAAAAGGCCGAGAAGATTTGAGAAGCGGTTATCTCAGCCAAAAGGCCGAGAAGGGCTGAAAAGAGGTTATCTTAGCCAAAAGGCTGAGAAGATTTGAGAACGGTTATCTCAGCCAAAAGGCCGAGAAGGGTTGAGAAGAGGTTATCTTAGCCAAAAGGCCGAGAAGACTTGAAAAGCGGTTATCTCAGCCAAAAGGCCGAGAACATTTGAGAAGCGGTTATCTCAGCCAAAAGGCCGAGAAGGATTGAGTAGCGGTTATCTTAGCCAAAAGGCCGAGAAGATTTGAGAAGCGGTTATCTCAGCCAAAAGGCCGAGAAGGGTTGAGAAGCGGTTATCTTAGCCAAAAGGCCGAGAAGATTTGAGAAGCGGTTATCTTAGCCAAAAGGCCGAGAAGATTTGAAAAGAGGTTATCTTAGCCAAAAGGCCGAGAAGGGTTGAGAAACGGTTATCTTAGCCAAAAGGCTGAGAAGGGTTGAGAAGCGGTTATCTCAGCCAAAAGGCCGAGAAGATTTGAGAAGCGGTTATCTCAGCCAAAAGGCCGAGAAGGGTTGAGGAGAGGTTATCTCAGCCAAAAGGCCGAGAAGATTTGAGAAGCGGTTATCTTAGCCAAAAGGCAGATAAGATTTGAGAAGCGGTTATCTTAGCCAAAAGGCTGAGAAGGGTTGAGAAGCGGTTATCTTAGCCAAAAGGCTGAGAAGGGTTGAGAAGCGGTTATCTTAGCCAAAAGGCCGAGAAGATTTGAGAAGCGGTTATCTCAGCCAAAAGGCCGAGAAGTGTTGAGAAGCGGTTATCTTAGCCAAAAGGCCGAGAAGATTTGAGAAGCGGTTATCTTAGCCAAAAGGCCGAGAAGATTTGAAAAGAGGTTATCTTAGCCAAAAGGCCGAGAAGATTTGAGAATCGGTTATCTCAGCCAAAAGGCCGAGAAGATTTGAGAAGCGGTTATCTCAGCCAAAAGGCCGAGAAGTGTTGAGAAGCGGTTATCTTAGCCAAAAGGCTGAGAAGGGTTGAGAAGCGGTTATCTTAGCCAAAAGGCCGAGAAGATTTGAGAAGCGGTTATCTCAGCCAAAAGGCCGAGAAGTGTTGAGAAGCGGTTATCTTAGCCAAAAGGCCGAGAAGATTTGAGAAGCGGTTATCTTAGCCAAAAGGCCGAGAAGGGTTGAGAAGAGGTTATCTTAGCCAAAAGGCCGAGAAGATTTGAGAAGCGGTTATCTCAGCCAAAAGGCCGAGAAGATTTGAGAAGCGGTTATCTCAGCCAAAAGGCCGAGAAGTGTTGAGAAGCGGTTATCTTAGCCAAAAGGCCGAGAAGTGTTGAGAAGCGGTTATCTTACCCAAAAGGCCGAGAAGATTTGAAAAGAGGTTATCTTAGCCAAAAGGCCGAGAAGGGTTGAGAAGCGGTTATCTTAGCCAAAAGGCTGAGAAGGGTTGAGAAGCGGTTATCTCAGCCAAAAGGCCGAGAAGATTTGTGAAGCGGTTATCTTAGCCAAAAGGCCGAGAAGGGTTGAGAAATTGTGATCTCAGCCAAAAGGCCGAGAATATTTGAGAAGCGGTTATCTCAGCCAAAAGGCCGAGAAGGGCTGAAAAGAGGTTATCTTAGCCAAAAGGCTGAGAAGATTTTAGAACGGTTATCTCAGCCAAAAGGCCGAGAAGGGTTGAGAAGAGGTTATCTTAGCCAAAAGGCCGAGAAGATTTGAGAAGCGGTTATCTCAGCCAAAAGGCCGAGAAGGGCTGAAAAGAGGTTATCTTAGCCAAAAGGCTGAGAAGATTTGAGAACGGTTATCTCAGCCAAAAGGCCGAGAAGGGTTGAGAAGAGGTTATCTTAGCCAAAAGGCCGAGAAGACTTGAAAAGCGGTTATCTCAGCCAAAAGGCCGAGAACATTTGAGAAGCGGTTATCTCAGCCAAAAGGCCGAGAAGGATTGAGTAGCGGTTATCTTAGCCAAAAGGCCGAGAAGATTTGAGAAGCGGTTATCTCAGCCAAAAGGCCGAGAAGGGTTGAGAAGCGGTTATCTTAGCCAAAAGGCCGAGAAGATTTGAGAAGCGGTTATCTTAGCCAAAAGGCCGAGAAGATTTGAAAAGAGGTTATCTTAGCCAAAAGGCCGAGAAGGGTTGAGAAACGGTTATCTTAGCCAAAAGGCTGAGAAGGGTTGAGAAGCGGTTATCTCAGCCAAAAGGCCGAGAAGATTTGAGAAGCGGTTATCTCAGCCAAAAGGCCGAGAAGGGTTGAGGAGAGGTTATCTCAGCCAAAAGGCCGAGAAGATTTGAGAAGCGGTTATCTTAGCCAAAAGGCAGATAAGATTTGAGAAGCGGTTATCTTAGCCAAAAGGCTGAGAAGGGTTGAGAAGCGGTTATCTTAGCCAAAAGGCTGAGAAGGGTTGAGAAGCGGTTATCTTAGCCAAAAGGCCGAGAAGATTTGAGAAGCGGTTATCTCAGCCAAAAGGCCGAGAAGGGCTGAAAAGAGGTTATCTTAGCCAAAAGGCTGAGAAGATTTTAGAACGGTTATCTCAGCCAAAAGGCCGAGAAGGGTTGAGAAGAGGTTATCTTAGCCAAAAGGCCGAGAAGATTTGAGAAGCGGTTATCTCAGCCAAAAGGCCGAGAAGGGCTGAAAAGAGGTTATCTTAGCCAAAAGGCTGAGAAGATTTGAGAACGGTTATCTCAGCCAAAAGGCCGAGAAGGGTTGAGAAGAGGTTATCTTAGCCAAAAGGCCGAGAAGACTTGAAAAGCGGTTATCTCAGCCAAAAGGCCGAGAACATTTGAGAAGCGGTTATCTCAGCCAAAAGGCCGAGAAGGATTGAGTAGCGGTTATCTTAGCCAAAAGGCCGAGAAGATTTGAGAAGCGGTTATCTCAGCCAAAAGGCCGAGAAGGGTTGAGAAGCGGTTATCTTAGCCAAAAGGCCGAGAAGATTTGAGAAGCGGTTATCTCAGCCAAAAGGCCGAGAAGGGTTGAGGAGAGGTTATCTCAGCCAAAAGGCCGAGAAGATTTGAGAAGCGGTTATCTTAGCCAAAAGGCAGATAAGATTTGAGAAGCGGTTATCTTAGCCAAAAGGCTGAGAAGGGTTGAGAAGCGGTTATCTTAGCCAAAAGGCTGAGAAGGGTTGAGAAGCGGTTATCTTAGCCAAAAGGCCGAGAAGATTTGAGAAGCGGTTATCTCAGCCAAAAGGCCGAGAAGTGTTGAGAAGCGGTTATCTTAGCCAAAAGGCCGAGAAGATTTGAGAAGCGGTTATCTTAGCCAAAAGGCCGAGAAGATTTGAAAAGAGGTTATCTTAGCCAAAAGGCCGAGAAGATTTGAGAATCGGTTATCTCAGCCAAAAGGCCGAGAAGATTTGAGAAGCGGTTATCTCAGCCAAAAGGCCGAGAAGTGTTGAGAAGCGGTTATCTTAGCCAAAAGGCTGAGAAGGGTTGAGAAGCGGTTATCTTAGCCAAAAGGCCGAGAAGATTTGAGAAGCGGTTATCTCAGCCAAAAGGCCGAGAAGTGTTGAGAAGCGGTTATCTTAGCCAAAAGGCCGAGAAGATTTGAGAAGCGGTTATCTTAGCCAAAAGGCCGAGAAGGGTTGAGAAGAGGTTATCTTAGCCAAAAGGCCGAGAAGATTTGAGAAGCGGTTATCTCAGCCAAAAGGCCGAGAAGATTTGAGAAGCGGTTATCTCAGCCAAAAGGCCGAGAAGTGTTGAGAAGCGGTTATCTTAGCCAAAAGGCCGAGAAGTGTTGAGAAGCGGTTATCTTAGCCAAAAGGCTGAGAAGGGTTGAGAAGCGGTTATGTTAGCCAAAAGGCTGAGAAGGGTTGAGAAGCGGTTATCTTAGCCAAAAGGCCGAGAAGATTTGAGAAGCGGTTATCTCAGCCAAAAGGCCGAGAAGTGTTGAGAAGCGGTTATCTTAGCCAAAAGGCCGAGAAGATTTGAGAAGCGGTTATCTTAGCCAAAAGGCCGAGAAGGGTTGAGAAGCGGTTATCTTAGCCAAAAGGCCGAGAAGATTTGAGAAGCGGTTATCTTAGCCAAAAGGCCGAGAAGGGTTGAGAAGCGGTTATCTTAGCCAAAAGGCCGAGAAGATTTGAGAAGCGGTTATCTCAGCCAAAAGGCCGAGAAGTGTTGAGAAGCGGTTATCTTAGCCAAAAGGCCGAGAAGATTTGAGAAGCGGTTATCTTAGCCAAAAGGCCGAGAAGATTTGAAAAGAGGTTATCTTAGCCAAAAGGCTGAGAAGATTTGAGAACGGTTATCTCAGCCAAAAGGCCGAGAAGATTTGAGAAGCGGTTATCTTAGCCAAAAGGCAGATAAGATTTGAGAAGCGGTTATCTTAGCCAAAAGGCCGAGAAGGGTTGAGAAGCGGTTATCTTAGCCAAAAGGCTGAGAAGGGTTGAGAAGCGGTCATCTTAGCCAAAAGGCCGAGAAGATTTGAGAAGCGGTTATCTCAGCCAAAAGGCCGAGAAGGATTGAGTAGCGGTTATCTTAGCCAAAAGGCCGAGAAGATTTGAGATGCGGTTATCTTAGCCAAAAGGCCGAGAAGATTTGAGAAGCGGTTATCTTAGCCAAAAGGCCGAGAAGGGTTGAGAAGCGGTTATTTTAACCAAAAGGCCGAGAAGATTTGAGAAGCGGTTATCTCAGCCAAAAGGTCGAGAAGGATTCAGAAGCGGTTATCTTAGCCAAAAGGCCGAGAAGATTTGAGAAGCGGTTATCTTAGCCAAAAGGCCGAGAAGATTTGAGAAGCGGTTATCTCAGCCAAAAGGCCGAGAAGGGTTGAGAAGCGGTTATCTTAGCCAAAAGGCCGAGAAGATTTGAAAAGAGGTTATCTTAGCCAAAAGGCCGAGAAGGGTTGAGATGCCGTTATCTTAGCCAAAAGGCTGAGAAGGGTTGAGAAGCGGTTATCTTAGCCAAAAGGTCGAGAAGGATTCAGAAGCGGTTATCTTAGCCAAAAGGCCGAGAAGATTTGAGAAGCGGTTATCTCAGCCAAAAGGCCGAGAAGGATTGAGTAGCGGTTATCTTAGCCAAAAGGCCGAGAAGATTTGAGATGCGGTTATCTTAGCCAAAAGGCCGAGAAGATTTGAGAAGCGGTTATCTTAGCCAAAAGGCCGAGAAGGGTTGAGAAGCGGTTATTTTAGCCAAAAGGCCGAGAAGATTTGAGAAGCGGTTATCTCAGCCAAAAGGTCGAGAAGGATTCAGAAGCGGTTATCTTAGCCAAAAGGCCGAGAAGTGTTGAGAAGCGGTTATCTTAGCCAAAAGGCTGAGAAGGGTTGAGAAGCGGTTATCTTAGCCAAAAGGCCGAGAAGATTTGAGAAGCGGTTATCTCAGCCAAAAGGCCGAGAAGTGTTGAGAAGCGGTTATCTTAGCCAAAAGGCCGAGAAGATTTGAGAAGCGGTTATCTTAGCCAAAAGGCCGAGAAGGGTTGAGAAGAGGTTATCTTAGCCAAAAGGCCGAGAAGATTTGAGAAGCGGTTATCTCAGCCAAAAGGCCGAGAAGATTTGAGAAGCGGTTATCTCAGCCAAAAGGCCGAGAAGTGTTGAGAAGCGGTTATCTTAGCCAAAAGGCCGAGAAGTGTTGAGAAGCGGTTATCTTAGCCAAAAGGCTGAGAAGGGTTGAGAAGCGGTTATGTTAGCCAAAAGGCTGAGAAGGGTTGAGAAGCGGTTATCTTAGCCAAAAGGCCGAGAAGATTTGAGAAGCGGTTATCTCAGCCAAAAGGCCGAGAAGTGTTGAGAAGCGGTTATCTTAGCCAAAAGGCCGAGAAGATTTGAGAAGCGGTTATCTTAGCCAAAAGGCCGAGAAGGGTTGAGAAGCGGTTATCTTAGCCAAAAGGCCGAGAAGATTTGAGAAGCGGTTATCTTAGCCAAAAGGCCGAGAAGGGTTGAGAAGCGGTTATCTTAGCCAAAAGGCCGAGAAGATTTGAGAAGCGGTTATCTCAGCCAAAAGGCCGAGAAGTGTTGAGAAGCGGTTATCTTAGCCAAAAGGCCGAGAAGATTTGAGAAGCGGTTATCTTAGCCAAAAGGCCGAGAAGATTTGAAAAGAGGTTATCTTAGCCAAAAGGCTGAGAAGATTTGAGAACGGTTATCTCAGCCAAAAGGCCGAGAAGATTTGAGAAGCGGTTATCTTAGCCAAAAGGCAGATAAGATTTGAGAAGCGGTTATCTTAGCCAAAAGGCCGAGAAGGGTTGAGAAGCGGTTATCTTAGCCAAAAGGCTGAGAAGGGTTGAGAAGCGGTCATCTTAGCCAAAAGGCCGAGAAGATTTGAGAAGCGGTTATCTCAGCCAAAAGGCCGAGAAGGATTGAGTAGCGGTTATCTTAGCCAAAAGGCCGAGAAGATTTGAGATGCGGTTATCTTAGCCAAAAGGCCGAGAAGATTTGAGAAGCGGTTATCTTAGCCAAAAGGCCGAGAAGGGTTGAGAAGCGGTTATTTTAACCAAAAGGCCGAGAAGATTTGAGAAGCGGTTATCTCAGCCAAAAGGTCGAGAAGGATTCAGAAGCGGTTATCTTAGCCAAAAGGCCGAGAAGATTTGAGAAGCGGTTATCTTAGCCAAAAGGCCGAGAAGATTTGAGAAGCGGTTATCTCAGCCAAAAGGCCGAGAAGGGTTGAGAAGCGGTTATCTTAGCCAAAAGGCCGAGAAGATTTGAAAAGAGGTTATCTTAGCCAAAAGGCCGAGAAGGGTTGAGATGCCGTTATCTTAGCCAAAAGGCTGAGAAGGGTTGAGAAGCGGTTATCTTAGCCAAAAGGTCGAGAAGGATTCAGAAGCGGTTATCTTAGCCAAAAGGCCGAGAAGATTTGAGAAGCGGTTATCTCAGCCAAAAGGCCGAGAAGGATTGAGTAGCGGTTATCTTAGCCAAAAGGCCGAGAAGATTTGAGATGCGGTTATCTTAGCCAAAAGGCCGAGAAGATTTGAGAAGCGGTTATCTTAGCCAAAAGGCCGAGAAGGGTTGAGAAGCGGTTATTTTAGCCAAAAGGCCGAGAAGATTTGAGAAGCGGTTATCTCAGCCAAAAGGTCGAGAAGGATTCAGAAGCGGTTATCTTAGCCAAAAGGCCGAGAAGATTTGAGAAGCGGTTATCTTAGCCAAAAGGCCGAGAAGATTTGAGAAGCGGTTATCTCAGCCAAAAGGCCGAGAAGGGTTGAGAAGCGGTTATCTTAGCCAAAAGGCCGAGAAGATTTGAAAAGAGGTTATCTTAGCCAAAAGGCCGAGAAGGGTTGAGAAGCCGTTATCTTAGCCAAAAGGCTGAGAAGGGTTGAGAAGCGGTTATCTTAGCCAAAAGGTCGAGAAGGATTCAGAAGCGGTTATCTTAGCCAAAAGGCCGAGAAGATTTGAGAAGCGGTTATCTTAGCCAAAAGGCCGAGAAGATTTGAAAAGAGGTTATCTTAGCCAAAAGGCAGATAAGATTTGAGAAGCGGTTATCTTAGCCAAAAGGCTGAGAAGGGTTAAGAAGCGGTTATCTTAGCCAAAAGGCTGAGAAGGGTTGAGAAGCGGTTATCTTAGCCAAAAGGCCGAGAAGATTTGAGAAGCGGTTATCTCAGCCAAAAGGCCGAGAAGGATTGAGTAGCGGTTATCTTAGCCAAAAGGCCGAGAAGATTTGAGAAGCGGTTATCTCAGCCAAAAGGCCGAGAAGGGTTGAGAAGCGGTTATCTTAGCCAAAAGGCCGAGAAGGGTTGAGAAGCGGTTATCTTAGCCAAAAGGCCGAGAAGTGTTGAGAAGCGGTTATCTTAGCCAAAAGGCTGAGAAGGGTTGAGAAGCGGTTATGTTAGCCAAAAGGCTGAGAAGGGTTGAGAAGCGGTTATCTTAGCCAAAAGGCCGAGAAGATTTGAGAAGCGGTTATCTCAGCCAAAAGGCCGAGAAGTGTTGAGAAGCGGTTATCTTAGCCAAAAGGCCGAGAAGATTTGAGAAGCGGTTATCTTAGCCAAAAGGCCGAGAAGGGTTGAGAAGCGGTTATCTTAGCCAAAAGGCCGAGAAGATTTGAGAAGCGGTTATCTTAGCCAAAAGGCCGAGAAGGGTTGAGAAGCGGTTATCTTAGCCAAAAGGCCGAGAAGATTTGAGAAGCGGTTATCTCAGCCAAAAGGCCGAGAAGTGTTGAGAAGCGGTTATCTTAGCCAAAAGGCCGAGAAGATTTGAGAAGCGGTTATCTTAGCCAAAAGGCCGAGAAGATTTGAAAAGAGGTTATCTTAGCCAAAAGGCTGAGAAGATTTGAGAACGGTTATCTCAGCCAAAAGGCCGAGAAGATTTGAGAAGCGGTTATCTTAGCCAAAAGGCAGATAAGATTTGAGAAGCGGTTATCTTAGCCAAAAGGCCGAGAAGGGTTGAGAAGCGGTTATCTTAGCCAAAAGGCTGAGAAGGGTTGAGAAGCGGTCATCTTAGCCAAAAGGCCGAGAAGATTTGAGAAGCGGTTATCTCAGCCAAAAGGCCGAGAAGGATTGAGTAGCGGTTATCTTAGCCAAAAGGCCGAGAAGATTTGAGATGCGGTTATCTTAGCCAAAAGGCCGAGAAGATTTGAGAAGCGGTTATCTTAGCCAAAAGGCCGAGAAGGGTTGAGAAGCGGTTATTTTAACCAAAAGGCCGAGAAGATTTGAGAAGCGGTTATCTCAGCCAAAAGGTCGAGAAGGATTCAGAAGCGGTTATCTTAGCCAAAAGGCCGAGAAGATTTGAGAAGCGGTTATCTTAGCCAAAAGGCCGAGAAGATTTGAGAAGCGGTTATCTCAGCCAAAAGGCCGAGAAGGGTTGAGAAGCGGTTATCTTAGCCAAAAGGCCGAGAAGATTTGAAAAGAGGTTATCTTAGCCAAAAGGCCGAGAAGGGTTGAGATGCCGTTATCTTAGCCAAAAGGCTGAGAAGGGTTGAGAAGCGGTTATCTTAGCCAAAAGGTCGAGAAGGATTCAGAAGCGGTTATCTTAGCCAAAAGGCCGAGAAGATTTGAGAAGCGGTTATCTCAGCCAAAAGGCCGAGAAGGATTGAGTAGCGGTTATCTTAGCCAAAAGGCCGAGAAGATTTGAGATGCGGTTATCTTAGCCAAAAGGCCGAGAAGATTTGAGAAGCGGTTATCTTAGCCAAAAGGCCGAGAAGGGTTGAGAAGCGGTTATTTTAGCCAAAAGGCCGAGAAGATTTGAGAAGCGGTTATCTCAGCCAAAAGGTCGAGAAGGATTCAGAAGCGGTTATCTTAGCCAAAAGGCCGAGAAGATTTGAGAAGCGGTTATCTTAGCCAAAAGGCCGAGAAGATTTGAGAAGCGGTTATCTCAGCCAAAAGGCCGAGAAGGGTTGAGAAGCGGTTATCTTAGCCAAAAGGCCGAGAAGATTTGAAAAGAGGTTATCTTAGCCAAAAGGCCGAGAAGGGTTGAGAAGCCGTTATCTTAGCCAAAAGGCTGAGAAGGGTTGAGAAGCGGTTATCTTAGCCAAAAGGTCGAGAAGGATTCAGAAGCGGTTATCTTAGCCAAAAGGCCGAGAAGATTTGAGAAGCGGTTATCTTAGCCAAAAGGCCGAGAAGATTTGAAAAGAGGTTATCTTAGCCAAAAGGCAGATAAGATTTGAGAAGCGGTTATCTTAGCCAAAAGGCTGAGAAGGGTTAAGAAGCGGTTATCTTAGCCAAAAGGCTGAGAAGGGTTGAGAAGCGGTTATCTTAGCCAAAAGGCCGAGAAGATTTGAGAAGCGGTTATCTCAGCCAAAAGGCCGAGAAGGATTGAGTAGCGGTTATCTTAGCCAAAAGGCCGAGAAGATTTGAGAAGCGGTTATCTCAGCCAAAAGGCCGAGAAGGGTTGAGAAGCGGTTATCTTAGCCAAAAGGCCGAGAAAATTTGAGAAGCGGTTATCTTAGCCAAAAGGCCGAGAAGATTTGAAAAGAGGTTATCTTAGCCAAAAGGCCGAGAAGATATGAGAAGCGGTTATCTCAGCCAAAAGGCCGAGAAGGGTTGAGGAGAGGTTATCTCAGCCAAAAGGCCGAGAAGATTTGAGAAGCGGTTATCTTAGCCAAAAGGCAGATAAGAATTGAGAAGCGGTTATCTTAGCCAAAAGGCTGAGAAGGGTTGAGTAGCGGTTATCTTAGCCAAAAGGCTGAGAAGGGTTGAGAAGCGGTTATCTTAGCCAAAAGGCCGAGAAGATTTGAGAAGCGGTTATCTCAGCCAAAAGGCCGAGAAGTGTTGAGAAGCGGTTATCTTAGCCAAAAGGCCGAGAAGTGTTGAGAAGCGGTTATCTTAGCCAAAAGGCCGAGAAGATTTGAGAAGCGGTTATCTTAGCCAAAAGGCCGAGAAGGGTTGAGAAGCGGTTATCTTAGCCAAAAGGCCGAGAAGATTTGAGAAGCGGTTATCTTAGCCAAAAGGCCGAGAAGGGTTGAGAAGCGGTTATCTTAGCCAAAAGGCCGAGAAGATTTGAGAAGCGGTTATCTCAGCCAAAAGGCCGAGAAGTGTTGAGAAGCGGTTATCTTAGCCAAAAGGCCGAGAAGATTTGAGAAGCGGTTATCTTAGCCAAAAGGCCGAGAAGATTTGAAAAGAGGTTATCTTAGCCAAAAGGCTGAGAAGATTTGAGAACGGTTATCTCAGCCAAAAGGCCGAGAAGATTTGAGAAGCGGTTATCTTAGCCAAAAGGCCGAGAAGGGTTGAGAAGCGGTTATCTTAGCCAAAAGGCTGAGAAGGGTTGAGAAGCGGTCATCTTAGCCAAAAGGCCGAGAAGATTTGAGAAGCGGTTATCTCAGCCAAAAGGCCGAGAAGGATTGAGTAGCGGTTATCTTAGCCAAAAGGCCGAGAAGATTTGAGATGCGGTTATCTTAGCCAAAAGGCCGAGAAGATTTGAGAAGCGGTTATCTCAGCCAAAAGGCCGAGAAGGGTTGAGAAGCGGTTATCTTAGCCAAAAGGCCGAGAAGATTTGAAAAGAGGTTATCTTAGCCAAAAGGCCGAGAAGGGTTGAGAAGCCGTTATCTTAGCCAAAAGGCTGAGAAGGGTTGAGAAGCGGTTATCTTAGCCAAAAGGTCGAGAAGGATTCAGAAGCGGTTATCTTAGCCAAAAGGCCGAGAAGATTTGAGAAGCGGTTATCTTAGCCAAAAGGCCGAGAAGATTTGAAAAGAGGTTATCTTAGCCAAAAGGCAGATAAGATTTGAGAAGCGGTTATCTTAGCCAAAAGGCTGAGAAGGGTTAAGAAGCGGTTATCTTAGCCAAAAGGCTGAGAAGGGTTGAGAAGCGGTTATCTTAGCCAAAAGGCCGAGAAGATTTGAGAAGCGGTTATCTCAGCCAAAAGGCCGAGAAGGATTGAGTAGCGGTTATCTTAGCCAAAAGGCCGAGAAGATTTGAGAAGCGGTTATCTCAGCCAAAAGGCCGAGAAGGGTTGAGAAGCGGTTATCTTAGCCAAAAGGCCGAGAAAATTTGAGAAGCGGTTATCTTAGCCAAAAGGCAGATAAGATTTGAGAAGCGGTTATCTTAGCCAAAAGGCCGAGAAGGGTTGAGAAGCGGTTATCTTAGCCAAAAGGCTGAGAAGGGTTGAGAAGCGGTCATCTTAGCCAAAAGGCCGAGAAGATTTGAGAAGCGGTTATCTCAGCCAAAAGGCCGAGAAGGATTGAGTAGCGGTTATCTTAGCCAAAAGGCCGAGAAGATTTGAGATGCGGTTATCTTAGCCAAAAGGCCGAGAAGATTTGAGAAGCGGTTATCTTAGCCAAAAGGCCGAGAAGGGTTGAGAAGCGGTTATTTTAGCCAAAAGGCCGAGAAGATTTGAGAAGCGGTTATCTCAGCCAAAAGGTCGAGAAGGATTCAGAAGCGGTTATCTTAGCCAAAAGGCCGAGAAGATTTGAGAAGCAGTTATCTTAGCCAAAAGGCCGAGAAGATTTGAGAAGCGGTTATCTCAGCCAAAAGGCCGAGAAGGGTTGAGAAGCGGTTATCTTAGCCAAAAGGCCGAGAAGATTTGAAAAGAGGTTATCTTAGCCAAAAGGCCGAGAAGGGTTGAGAAGCCGTTATCTTAGCCAAAAGGCTGAGAAGGGTTGAGAAGCGGTTATCTTAGCCAAAAGGTCGAGAAGGATTCAGAAGCGGTTATCTTAGCCAAAAGGCCGAGAAGATTTGAGAAGCGGTTATCTTAGCCAAAAGGCCGAGAAGATTTGAAAAGAGGTTATCTTAGCCAAAAGGCAGATAAGATTTGAGAAGCGGTTATCTTAGCCAAAAGGCTGAGAAGGGTTAAGAAGCGGTTATCTTAGCCAAAAGGCTGAGAAGGGTTGAGAAGCGGTTATCTTAGCCAAAAGGCCGAGAAGATTTGAGAAGCGGTTATCTCAGCCAAAAGGCCGAGAAGGATTGAGTAGCGGTTATCTTAGCCAAAAGGCCGAGAAGATTTGAGAAGCGGTTATCTCAGCCAAAAGGCCGAGAAGGGTTGAGAAGCGGTTATCTTAGCCAAAAGGCCGAGAAAATTTGAGAAGCGGTTATCTTAGCCAAAAGGCCGAGAAGATTTGAAAAGAGGTTATCTTAGCCAAAAGGCCGAGAAGGGTTGAGAAGCGGTTATCTTAGCCAAAAGGCTGAGAAGGGTTGAGAAGCGGTTATCTCAGCCAAAAGGCCGAGAAGATATGAGAAGCGGTTATCTCAGCCAAAAGGCCGAGAAGGGTTGGTTGAGGAGAGGTTATCTCAGCCAAAAGGCAGATAAGATTTGAGAAGCGGTTATCTTAGCCAAAAGGCTGAGAAGGGTTGAGTAGCGGTTATCTTAGCCAAAAGGCTGAGAAGGGTTGAGAAGCGGTTATCTTAGCCAAAAGGCCGAGAAGATTTGAGAAGCGGTTATCTCAGCCAAAAGGCCGAGAAGTGTTGAGAAGCGGTTATCTTAGCCAAAAGGCCGAGAAGTGTTGAGAAGCGGTTATCTTAGCCAAAAGGCAGATAAGATTTGAGAAGCGGTTATCTTAGCCAAAAGGCCGAGAAGGGTTGAGAAGCGGTTATCTTAGCCAAAAGGCCGAGAAGATTTGAGAAGCGGTTATCTTAGCCAAAAGGCAGATAAGATTTGAGAAGCGGTTATCTTAGCCAAAAGGCCGAGAAGGGTTGAGAAGCGGTTATCTTAGCCAAAAGGCTGAGAAGGGTTGAGAAGCGGTCATCTTAGCCAAAAGGCCGAGAAGATTTGAGTAGCGGTTATCTTAGCCAAAAGGCCGAGAAGATTTGAGATGCGGTTATCTTAGCCAAAAGGCCGAGAAGATTTGAGAAGCGGTTATCTTAGCCAAAAGGCCGAGAAGGGTTGAGAAGCGGTTATCTTAGCCAAAAGGCCGAGAAGATTTGAGAAGCGGTTATCTCAGCCAAAAGGTCGAGAAGGATTCAGAAGCGGTTATCTTAGCCAAAAGGCCGAGAAGATTTGAGAAGCGGTTATCTTAGCCAAAAGGCCGAGAAGGGTTGAGAAGCGGTTATTTTAGCCAAAAGGCCGAGAAGATTTGAGAAGCGGTTATCTCAGCCAAAAGGTCGAGAAGGATTCAGAAGCGGTTATCTTAGCCAAAAGGCCGAGAAGATTTGAGAAGCGGTTATCTTAGCCAAAAGGCCGAGAAGATTTGAGAAGCGGTTATCTCAGCCAAAAGGCCGAGAAGGGTTGAGAAGCGGTTATCTTAGCCAAAAGGCCGAGAAGGGTTGAGAAGAGGTTATCTTAGCCAAAAGGCCGAGAAGGGTTGAGAAGCCGTTATCTTAGCCAAAAGGCTGAGAAGGGTTGAGAAGCGGTTATCTTAGCCAAAAGGCCGAGAAGATTTGAGAAGCGGTTATCTTAGCCAAAAGGCCGAGAAGGGTTGAGAAGAGGTTATCTTAGCCAAAAGGCCGAGAAGATTTGAGAAGCGGTTATCTCAGCCAAAAGGCCGAGAAGTGTTGAGAAGCGGTTATCTTAGCCAAAAGGCCGAGAAGTGTTGAGAAGCGGTTATCTTAGCCAAAAGGCTGAGAAGGGTTGAGAAGCGGTTATGTTAGCCAAAAGGCTGAGAAGGGTTGAGAAGCGGTTATCTTAGCCAAAAGGCCGAGAAGATTTGAGAAGCGGTTATCTCAGCCAAAAGGCCGAGAAGTGTTGAGAAGCGGTTATCTTAGCCAAAAGGCCGAGAAGATTTGAGAAGCGGTTATCTTAGCCAAAAGGCCGAGAAGGGTTGAGAAGCGGTTATCTTAGCCAAAAGGCCGAGAAGATTTGAGAAGCGGTTATCTTAGCCAAAAGGCCGAGAAGGGTTGAGAAGCCGTTATCTTAGCCAAAAGGTCGAGAAGGATTCAGAAGCGGTTATCTTAGCCAAAAGGCCGAGAAGATTTGAGAAGCGGTTATCTCAGCCAAAAGGCCGAGAAGTGTTGAGAAGCGGTTATCTTAGCCAAAAGGCCGAGAAGATTTGAGAAGCGGTTATCTTAGCCAAAAGGCCGAGAAGGGTTGAGAAGCGGTTATCTTAGCCAAAAGGCCGAGAAGATTTGAGAAGCGGTTATCTTAGCCAAAAGGCTGAGAAGGGTTGAGAAGCGGTTATCTCAGCCAAAAGGTCGAGAAGGATTCAGAAGCGGTTATCTTAGCCAAAAGGCCGAGAAGATTTGAGAAGCGGTTATCTTAGCCAAAAGGCCGAGAAGATTTGAGAAGCGGTTATCTCAGCCAAAAGGCCGAGAAGGGTTGAGAAGCGGTTATCTTAGCCAAAAGGCCGAGAAGGGTTGAGAAGAGGTTATCTTAGCCAAAAGGCCGAGAAGGGTTGAGAAGCCGTTATCTTAGCCAAAAGGCTGAGAAGGGTTGAGAAGCGGTTATCTTAGCCAAAAGGCTGAGAAGATTTGAGAAGCGGTTATCTCAGCCAAAAGGCCGAGAAGATTTGAGAAGCGGTTATCCCAGCCAAAAGGCCGAGAAGTGTTGAGAAGCGGTTATCTTAGCCAAAAGGCCGAGAAGATTTGAGAAGCGGTTATCTTAGCCAAAAGGCCGAGAAGATTTGAAAAGAGGTTATCTTAGCCAAAAGGCCGAGAAGATTTGAGAAGCGGTTATCTTAGCCAAAAGGCCGAGAAGATTTGAGAAGCGGTTATCTCAGCCAAAAGGCCGAGAAGGGTTGAGAAGCGGTTATCT
Source organism: Pristionchus mayeri (assembly GCA_036245805.1). Taxonomy (NCBI): domain Eukaryota; kingdom Metazoa; phylum Nematoda; class Chromadorea; order Rhabditida; family Neodiplogasteridae; genus Pristionchus; species Pristionchus mayeri. Next base: position 8,041,859 of record BTRK01000004.1, on the reverse strand, counting down.
TAGCCAAAAGGCCGAGAAGGGTTGAGAAGAGGTTATCTTAGCCAAAAGGCCGAGAAGGGTTGAGAAGCCGTTATCTTAGCCAAAAGGCTGAGAAGGGTTGAGAAGCGGTTATCTTAGCCAAAAGGCTGAGAAGATTTGAGAAGCGGTTATCTCAGCCAAAAGGCCGAGAAGATTTGAGAAGCGGTTATCCCAGCCAAAAGGCCGAGAAGTGTTGAGAAGCGGTTATCTTAGCCAAAAGGCCGAGAAGATTTGAGAAGCGGTTATCTTAGCCAAAAGGCCGAGAAGATTTGAAAAGAGGTTATCTTAGCCAAAAGGCCGAGAAGATTTGAGAAGCGGTTATCTCAGCCAAAAGGCCGAGAAGATTTGAGAAGCGGTTATCCCAGCCAAAAGGCCGAGAAGTGTTGAGAAGCGGTTATCTTAGCCAAAAGGCCGAGAAGTGTTGAGAAGCGGTTATCTTAGCCAAAAGGCCGAGAAGGGTTGAGAAGCGGTTATCTTAGCCAAAAGGCTGAGAAGGGTTGAGAAGCGGTTATCTTAGCCAAAAGGCCGAGAAGGGTTGAGAAGCGGTTATCTTAGCCAAAAGGCCGAGAAGATTTGAGAAGCGGTTATCTTAGCCAAAAGGCCGAGAAGGGTTGAGAAGCGGTTATCTTAGCCAAAAGGCCGAGAAGATTTGAGAAGCGGTTATCTCAGCCAAAAGGCCGAGAAGTGTTGAGAAGCGGTTATCTTAGCCAAAAGGCCGAGAAGATTTGAGAAGCGGTTATCTTAGCCAAAAGGCCGAGAAGATTTGAAAAGAGGTTATCTTAGCCAAAAGGCTGAGAAGATTTGAGAACGGTTATCTCAGCCAAAAGGCCGAGAAGATTTGAGAAGCGGTTATCTTAGCCAAAAGGCAGATAAGATTTGAGAAGCGGTTATCTTAGCCAAAAGGCCGAGAAGGGTTGAGAAGCGGTTATCTTAGCCAAAAGGCTGAGAAGGGTTGAGAAGCGGTCATCTTAGCCAAAAGGCCGAGAAGATTTGAGAAGCGGTTATCTCAGCCAAAAGGCCGAGAAGGATTGAGTAGCGGTTATCTTAGCCAAAAGGCCGAGAAGATTTGAGATGCGGTTATCTTAGCCAAAAGGCCGAGAAGATTTGAGAAGCGGTTATCTTAGCCAAAAGGCCGAGAAGGGTTGAGAAGCGGTTATTTTAGCCAAAAGGCCGAGAAGATTTGAGAAGCGGTTATCTCAGCCAAAAGGTCGAGAAGGATTCAGAAGCGGTTATCTTAGCCAAAAGGCCGAGAAGATTTGAGAAGCGGTTATCTTAGCCAAAAGGCCGAGAAGATTTGAGAAGCGGTTATCTCAGCCAAAAGGCCGAGAAGGGTTGAGAAGCGGTTATCTTAGCCAAAAGGCCGAGAAGATTTGAAAAGAGGTTATCTTAGCCAAAAGGCCGAGAAGGGTTGAGAAGCCGTTATCTTAGCCAAAAGGCTGAGAAGGGTTGAGAAGCGGTTATCTTAGCCAAAAGGTCGAGAAGGATTCAGAAGCGGTTATCTTAGCCGAAAGGCCGAGAAGATTTGAGAAGCGGTTATCTCAGCCAAAAGGCCGAGAAGGATTGAGTAGCGGTTATCTTAGCCAAAAGGCCGAGAAGATTTGAGAAGCGGTTATCTCAGCCAAAAGGCCGAGAAGGGTTGAGAAGCGGTTATCTTAGCCAAAAGGCCGAGAAAATTTGAGAAGCGGTTATCTTAGCCAAAAGGCCGAGAAGATTTGAAAAGAGGTTATCTTAGCCAAAAGGCCGAGAAGGGTTGAGAAGCGGTTATCTTAGCCAAAAGGCTGAGAAGGGTTGAGAAGCGGTTATCTCAGCCAAAAGGCCGAGAAGATATGAGAAGCGGTTATCTCAGCCAAAAGGCCGAGAAGGGTTGAGGAGAGGTTATCTCAGCCAAAAGGCCGAGAAGATTTGAGAAGCGGTTATCTTAGCCAAAAGGCAGATAAGATTTGAGAAGCGGTTATCTTAGCCAAAAGGCTGAGAAGGGTTGAGTAGCGGTTATCTTAGCCAAAAGGCTAAGAAGGGTTGAGAAGCGGTTATCTTAGCCAAAAGGCCGAGAAGATTTGAGAAGCGGTTATCTCAGCCAAAAGGCCGAGAAGTGTTGAGAAGCGGTTATCTTAGCCAAAAGGCCGAGAAGTGTTGAGAAGCGGTTATCTTAGCCAAAAGGCCGAGAAGATTTGAGAAGCGGTTATCTTAGCCAAAAGGCCGAGAAGATTTGAAAAGAGGTTATCTTAGCCAAAAGGCAGATAAGATTTGAGAAGCGGTTATCTTAGCCAAAAGGCCGAGAAGGGTTGAGAAGCGGTTATCTTAGCCAAAAGGCCGAGAAGATTTGAGAAGCGGTTATCTTAGCCAAAAGGCTGAGAAGGGTTGAGAAGCGGTCATCTTAGCCAAAAGGCCGAGAAGATTTGAGAAGCGGTTATCTCAGCCAAAAGGCCGAGAAGGATTGAGTAGCGGTTATCTTAGCCAAAAGGCTGAGAAGGGTTGAGAAGCGGTTATCTTAGCCAAAAGGCCGAGAAGATTTGAGAAGCGGTTATCTCAGCCAAAAGGCCGAGAAGGATTGAGTAGCGGATATCTTAGCCAAAAGGCCGAGAAGATTTGAGAAACGGTTATCTCAGCCAAAAGGCCGAGAAGGGTTGAGGAGAGGTTATCTCAGCCAAAAGGCCGAGAAGATTTGAGAAGCGGTTATCTCAGCCAAAAGGCCGAGAAGATATGAGAAGCGGTTATCTCAGCCAAAAGGCCGAGAAGGGTTGAGGAGAGGTTATCTCAGCCAAAAGGCCGAGAAGATTTGAGAAGCGGTTATCTTAGCCAAAAGGCAGATAAGATTTGAGAAGCGGTTATCTTAGCCAAAAGGCTGAGAAGGGTTGAGTAGCGGTTATCTTAGCCAAAAGGCTGAGAAGGGTTGAGAAGCGGTTATCTCAGCCAAAAGGCCGAGAAGATATGAGAAGCGGTTATCTCAGCCAAAAGGCCGAGAAGGGTTGAGGAGATGTTATCTCAGCCAAAAGGCCGAGAAGATTTGAGAAGCGGTTATCTTAGCCAAAAGGCAGATAAGATTTGAAAAGAGGTTATCTTAGCCAAAAGGCCGAGAAGGGTTGAGAAGCGGTTATCTTAGCCAAAAGGCTGAGAAGGGTTGAGAAGCGGTTATCTCAGCCAAAAGGCCGAGAAGATATGAGAAGCGGTTATCTCAGCCAAAAGGCCGAGAAGGGTTGAGGAGAGGTTATCTCAGCCAAAAGGCCGAGAAGATTTGAGAAGCGGTTATCTCAGCCAAAAGGCCGAGAAGATATGAGAAGCGGTTATCTCAGCCAAAAGGCCGAGAAGGGTTGAGGAGAGGTTATCTCAGCCAAAAGGCCGAGAAGATTTGAGAAGCGGTTATCTTAGCCAAAAGGCAGATAAGATTTGAGAAGCGGTTATCTTAGCCAAAAGGCTGAGAAGGGTTGAGTAGCGGTTATCTTAGCCAAAAGGCTGAGAAGGGTTGAGAAGCGGTTATCTCAGCCAAAAGGCCGAGAAGATATGAGAAGCGGTTATCTCAGCCAAAAGGCCGAGAAGGGTTGAGGAGAGGTTATCTCAGCCAAAAGGCCGAGAAGATTTGAGAAGCGGTCATCTTAGCCAAAAGGCAGATAAGATTTGAAAAGAGGTTATCTTAGCCAAAAGGCCGAGAAGGGTTGAGAAGCGGTTATCTTAGCCAAAAGGCTGAGAAGGGTTGAGAAGCGGTTATCTCAGCCAAAAGGCCGAGAAGATATGAGAAGCGGTTATCTCAGCCAAAAGGCCGAGAAGGGTTGAGGAGAGGTTATCTCAGCCAAAAGGCCGAGAAGATTTGAGAAGCGGTTATCTTAGCCAAAAGGCAGATAAGATTTGAGAAGCGGTTATCTTAGCCAAAAGGCTGAGAAGGGTTGAGTAGCGGTTATCTTAGCCAAAAGGCTGAGAAGGGTTGAGAAGCGGTTATCTTAGCCAAAAGGCCGAGAAGATTTGAGAAGCGGTTATCTCAGCCAAAAGGCCGAGAAGTGTTGAGAAGCGGTTATCTTAGCCAAAAGGCCGAGAAGTGTTGAGAAGCGGTTATCTTAGCCAAAAGGCCGAGAAGATTTGAGAAGCGGTTATCTTAGCCAAAAGGCCGAGAAGATTTGAAAAGAGGTTATCTTAGCCAAAAGGCAGATAAGATTTGAGAAGCGGTTATCTTAGCCAAAAGGCCGAGAAGGGTTGAGAAGCGGTTATCTTAGCCAAAAGGCCGAGAAGATTTGAGAAGCGGTTATCTTAGCCAAAAGGCAGATAAGATTTGAGAAGCGGTTATCTTAGCCAAAAGGCCGAGAAGGGTTGAGAAGCGGTTATCTTAGCCAAAAGGCTGAGAAGGGTTGAGTAGCGGTTATCTTAGCCAAAAGGCTGAGAAGGGTTGAGAAGCGGTTATCTTAGCCAAAAGGCCGAGAAGATTTGAGAAGCGGTTATCTCAGCCAAAAGGCCGAGAAGTGTTGAGAAGCGGTTATCTTAGCCAAAAGACCGAGAAGTGTTGAGAAGCGGTTATCTTAGCCAAAAGGCCGAGAAGATTTGAAAAGAGGTTATCTTAGCCAAAAGGCAGATAAGATTTGAGAAGCGGTTATCTTAGCCAAAAGGCCGAGAAGGGTTGAGAAGCGGTTATCTTAGCCAAAAGGCCGAGAAGATTTGAGAAGCGGTTATCTTAGCCAAAAGGCAGATAAGATTTGAGAAGCGGTTATCTTAGCCAAAAGGCCGAGAAGGGTTGAGAAGCGGTTATCTTAGCCAAAAGGCTGAGAAGGGTTGAGTAGCGGTTATCTTAGCCAAAAGGCTGAGAAGGGTTGAGAAGCGGTTATCTTAGCCAAAAGGCCGAGAAGATTTGAGAAGCGGTTATCTCAGCCAAAAGGCCGAGAAGTGTTGAGAAGCGGTTATCTTAGCCAAAAGGCCGAGAAGTGTTGAGAAGCGGTTATCTTAGCCAAAAGGCCGAGAAGATTTGAGAAGCGGTTATCTTAGCCAAAAGGCCGAGAAGATATGAGAAGCGGTTATCTCAGCCAAAAGGCCGAGAAGATTTGAGAAGCGGTTATCTTAGCCAAAAGGCCGAGAAGGGTTGAGAAGCGGTTATCTTAGCCAAAAGGCCGAGAAGATTTGAGAAGCGGTTATCTTAGCCAAAAGGCAGATAAGATTTGAGAAGCGGTTATCTTAGCCAAAAGGCCGAGAAGGGTTGAGAAGCGGTTATCTTAGCCAAAAGGCTGAGAAGGGTTGAGAAGCGGTCATCTTAGCCAAAAGGCCGAGAAGATTTGAGAAGCGGTTATCTCAGCCAAAAGGCCGAGAAGGATTGAGTAGCGGTTATCTTAGCCAAAAGGCCGAGAAGATTTGAGATGCGGTTATCTTAGCCAAAAGGCCGAGAAGATTTGAGAAGCGGTTATCTTAGCCAAAAGGCCGAGAATGGTTGAGAAGCGGTTATCTTAGCCAAAAGGCCGAGAAGATTTGAGAAGCGGTTATCTCAGCCAAAAGGTCGAGAAGGATTCAGAAGCGGTTATCTTAGCCAAAAGGCCGAGAAGATTTGAGAAGCGGTTATCTTAGCCAAAAGGCCGAGAAGATTTGAGAAGCGGTTATCTCAGCCAAAAGGCCGAGAAGTGTTGAGAAGCGGTTATCTTAGCCAAAAGGCCGAGAAGTGTTGAGAAGCGGTTATCTTAGCCAAAAGGCCGAGAAGATTTGAGAAGCGGTTATCTTAGCCAAAAGGCCGAGAAGATTTGAAAAGAGGTTATCTTAGCCAAAAGGCAGATAAGATTTGAGAAGCGGTTATCTTAGCCAAAACGCCGAGAAGGGTTGAGAAGCGGTTATCTTAGCCAAAAGGCCGAGAAGATTTGAGAAGCGGTTATCTTAGCCAAAAGGCAGATAAGATTTGAGAAGCGGTTATCTTAGCCAAAAGGCCGAGAAGGGTTGAGAAGCGGTTATCTTAGCCAAAAGGCTGAGAAGGGTTGAGAAGCGGTCATCTTAGCCAAAAGGCCGAGAAGATTTGAGAAGCGGTTATCTCAGCCAAAAGGCCGAGAAGGATTGAGTAGCGGTTATCTTAGCCAAAAGGCCGAGAAGATTTGAGAAGCGGTTATCTTAGCCAAAAGGCCGAGAAGGGTTGAGAAGCGGTTATCTTAGCCAAAAGGCCGAGAAGATTTGAGAAGCGGTTATCTCAGCCAAAAGGTCGAGAAGGATTCAGAAGCGGTTATCTTAGCCAAAAGGCCGAGAAGATTTGAGAAGCGGTTATCTTAGCCAAAAGGCCGAGAAGATTTGAGAAGCGGTTATCTCAGCCAAAAGGCCGAGAAGGGTTGAGAAACTGTGATCTCAGCCATAAGGCCGGGAATATTTGAGAAGCGGTTATCTCAGCCAAAAGGCCGAGAAGATTTGAAAAGAGGTTATCTTAGCCAAAAGGCCGAGAAGGGTTGAGAAGCGGTTATCTTAGCCAAAAGGCTGAGAAGGGTTGAGAAGCGGTTATCTCAGCCAAAAGGCCGAGAAGATATGAGAAGCGGTTATCTCAGCCAAAAGGCCGAGAAGATTTGAGAAGCGGTTATCTTAGCCAAAAGGCAGATAAGATTTGAGAAGCGGTTATCTTAGCCAAAAGGCTGAGAAGGGTTGAGTAGCGGTTATCTTAGCCAAAAGGCTGAGAAGGGTTGAGAAGCGGTTATCTTAGCCAAAAGGCCGAGAAGATTTGAGAAGCGGTTATCTCAGCCAAAAGGCCGAGAAGTGTTGAGAAGCGGTTATCTTAGCCAAAAGGCCGAGAAGTGTTGAGAAGCGGTTATCTTAGCCAAAAGGCCGAGAAGATTTGAGAAGCGGTTATCTTAGCCAAAAGGCCGAGAAGATTTGAAAAGAGGTTATCTTAGCCAAAAGGCAGATAAGATTTGAGAAGCGGTTATCTTAGCCAAAAGGCCGAGAAGGGTTGAGAAGCGGTTATCTTAGCCAAAAGGCTGAGAAGGGTTGAGAAGCGGTCATCTTAGCCAAAAGGCCGAGAAGATTTGAGAAGCGGTTATCTCAGCCAAAAGGCCGAGAAGGATTGAGTAGCGGTTATCTTAGCCAAAAGGCCGAGAAGATTTGAGATGCGGCTATCTTAGCCAAAAGGCCGAGAAGATTTGAGAAGCGGTTATCTTAGCCAAAAGGCCGAGAAGGGTTGAGAAGCGGTTATCTTAGCCAAAAGGCCGAGAAGATTTGAGAAGCGGTTATCTCAGCCAAAAGGTCGAGAAGGATTCAGAAGCGGTTATCTTAGCCAAAAGGCCGAGAAGATTTGAGAAGCGGTTATCTTAGCCAAAAGGCCGAGAAGATTTGAGAAGCGGTTATCTCAGCCAAAAGGCCGAGAAGTGTTGAGAAGCGGTTATCTTAGCCAAAAGGCCGAGAAGTGTTGAGAAGCGGTTATCTTAGCCAAAAGGCCGAGAAGATTTGAGAAGCGGTTATCTTAGCCAAAAGGCCGAGAAGGGTTGAGAAGCGGTTATCTCAGCCAAAAGGCCGAGAAGATTTGAGAAGCGGTTATCTTAGCCAAAAGGCAGATAAGATTTGAGAAGCGGTTATCTTAGCCAAAAGGCTGAGAAGGGTTGAGTAGCGGTTATCTTAGCCAAAAGGCTGAGAAGGGTTGAGAAGCGGTTATCTTAGCCAAAAGGCCGAGAAGATTTGAGAAGCGGTTATCTCAGCCAAAAGACCGAGAAGGGTTGAGAAACTGTGATCTCAGCCATAAGGCCGGGAATATTTGAGAAGCGGTTATCTCAGCCAAAAGGCCGAGAAGATTTGAAAAGAGGTTATCTTAGCCAAAAGGCCGAGAAGGGTTGAGAAGCGGTTATCTTAGCCAAAAGGCTGAGAAGGGTTGAGAAGCGGTTATCTCAGCCAAAAGGCCGAGAAGATATGAGAAGCGGTTATCTCAGCCAAAAGGCCGAGAAGATTTGAGAAGCGGTTATCTTAGCCAAAAGGCAGATAAGATTTGAGAAGCGGTTATCTTAGCCAAAAGGCAGATAAGATTTGAGAAGCGGTTATCTTAGCCAAAAGGCCGAGAAGGGTTGAGAAGCGGTTATCTTAGCCAAAAGGCTGAGAAGGGTTGAGAAGCGGTCATCTTAGCCAAAAGGCCGAGAAGATTTGAGAAGCGGTTATCTCAGCCAAAAGGCCGAGAAGGATTGAGTAGCGGTTATCTTAGCCAAAAGGCCGAGAAGATTTGAGAAGCGGTTATCTTAGCCAAAAGGCCGAGAAGGGTTGAGAAGCGGTTATCTTAGCCAAAAGGCCGAGAAGATTTGAGAAGCGGTTATCTCAGCCAAAAGGTCGAGAAGGATTCAGAAGCGGTTATCTTAGCCAAAAGGCCGAGAAGATTTGAGAAGCGGTTATCTTAGCCAAAAGGCCGAGAAGATTTGAGAAGCGGTTATCTCAGCCAAAAGGCCGAGAAGGGTTGAGAAACTGTGATCTCAGCCATAAGGCCGGGAATATTTGAGAAGCGGTTATCTCAGCCAAAAGGCCGAGAAGATTTGAAAAGAGGTTATCTTAGCCAAAAGGCCGAGAAGGGTTGAGAAGCGGTTATCTTAGCCAAAAGGCTGAGAAGGGTTGAGAAGCGGTTATCTCAGCCAAAAGGCCGAGAAGATATGAGAAGCGGTTATCTCAGCCAAAAGGCCGAGAAGATTTGAGAAGCGGTTATCTTAGCCAAAAGGCAGATAAGATTTGAGAAGCGGTTATCTTAGCCAAAAGGCTGAGAAGGGTTGAGTAGCGGTTATCTTAGCCAAAAGGCTGAGAAGGGTTGAGAAGCGGTTATCTTAGCCAAAAGGCCGAGAAGATTTGAGAAGCGGTTATCTCAGCCAAAAGGCCGAGAAGTGTTGAGAAGCGGTTATCTTAGCCAAAAGGCCGAGAAGTGTTGAGAAGCGGTTATCTTAGCCAAAAGGCCGAGAAGATTTGAGAAGCGGTTATCTTAGCCAAAAGGCCGAGAAGATTTGAAAAGAGGTTATCTTAGCCAAAAGGCAGATAAGATTTGAGAAGCGGTTATCTTAGCCAAAAGGCCGAGAAGGGTTGAGAAGCGGTTATCTTAGCCAAAAGGCTGAGAAGGGTTGAGAAGCGGTCATCTTAGCCAAAAGGCCGAGAAGATTTGAGAAGCGGTTATCTCAGCCAAAAGGCCGAGAAGGATTGAGTAGCGGTTATCTTAGCCAAAAGGCCGAGAAGATTTGAGATGCGGCTATCTTAGCCAAAAGGCCGAGAAGATTTGAGAAGCGGTTATCTTAGCCAAAAGGCCGAGAAGGGTTGAGAAGCGGTTATCTTAGCCAAAAGGCCGAGAAGATTTGAGAAGCGGTTATCTCAGCCAAAAGGTCGAGAAGGATTCAGAAGCGGTTATCTTAGCCAAAAGGCCGAGAAGATTTGAGAAGCGGTTATCTTAGCCAAAAGGCCGAGAAGATTTGAGAAGCGGTTATCTCAGCCAAAAGGCCGAGAAGTGTTGAGAAGCGGTTATCTTAGCCAAAAGGCCGAGAAGTGTTGAGAAGCGGTTATCTTAGCCAAAAGGCCGAGAAGATTTGAGAAGCGGTTATCTTAGCCAAAAGGCCGAGAAGGGTTGAGAAGCGGTTATCTCAGCCAAAAGGCCGAGAAGATTTGAGAAGCGGTTATCTTAGCCAAAAGGCAGATAAGATTTGAGAAGCGGTTATCTTAGCCAAAAGGCTGAGAAGGGTTGAGTAGCGGTTATCTTAGCCAAAAGGCTGAGAAGGGTTGAGAAGCGGTTATCTTAGCCAAAAGGCCGAGAAGATTTGAGAAGCGGTTATCTCAGCCAAAAGACCGAGAAGGGTTGAGAAACTGTGATCTCAGCCATAAGGCCGGGAATATTTGAGAAGCGGTTATCTCAGCCAAAAGGCCGAGAAGATTTGAAAAGAGGTTATCTTAGCCAAAAGGCCGAGAAGGGTTGAGAAGCGGTTATCTTAGCCAAAAGGCTGAGAAGGGTTGAGAAGCGGTTATCTCAGCCAAAAGGCCGAGAAGATATGAGAAGCGGTTATCTCAGCCAAAAGGCCGAGAAGATTTGAGAAGCGGTTATCTTAGCCAAAAGGCAGATAAGATTTGAGAAGCGGTTATCTTAGCCAAAAGGCTGAGAAGGGTTGAGTAGCGGTTATCTTAGCCAAAAGGCTGAGAAGGGTTGAGAAGCGGTTATCTTAGCCAAAAGGCCGAGAAGATTTGAGAAGCGGTTATCTCAGCCAAAAGGCCGAGAAGTGTTGAGAAGCGGTTATCTTAGCCAAAAGGCCGAGAAGATTTGAGAAGCGGTTATCTTAGCCAAAAGGCAGATAAGATTTGAGAAGCGGTTATCTTAGCCAAAAGGCCGAGAAGGGTTGAGAAGCGGTTATCTTAGCCAAAAGGCTGAGAAGGGTTGAGAAGCGGTCATCTTAGCCAAAAGGCCGAGAAGATTTGAGAAGCGGTTATCTCAGCCAAAAGGCCGAGAAGGATTGAGTAGCGGTTATCTTAGCCAAAAGGCCGAGAAGATTTGAGATGCGGTTATCTTAGCCAAAAGGCCGAGAAGATTTGAGAAGCGGTTATCTTAGCCAAAAGGCCGAGAAGGGTTGAGAAGCGGTTATCTTAGCCAAAAGGCCGAGAAGGGTTGAGAAGCGGTTATCTCAGCCAAAAGGTCGAGAAGGATTCAGAAGCGGTTATCTTAGCCAAAAGGCTGAGAAGATTTGAGAAGCGGTTATCTTAGCCAAAAGGCCGAGAAGATTTGAGAAGCGGTTATCTTAGCCAAAAGGCCGAGAAGATTTGAGAAGCGGTTATCTCAGCCAAAAGGCCGAGAAGTGTTGAGAAGCGGTTATCTTAGCCAAAAGGCCGAGAAGTGTTGAGAAGCGGTTATCTTAGCCAAAAGGCCGAGAAGATTTGAGAAGCGGTTATCTTAGCCAAAAGGCCGAGAAGATTTGAAAAGAGGTTATCTTAGGCAAAAGGCAGATAAGATTTGAGAAGCGGTTATCTTAGCCAAAACGCCGAGAAGGGTTGAGAAGCGGTTATCTTAGCCAAAAGGCCGAGAAGTGTTGAGAAGCGGTTATCTTAGCCAAAAGGCCGAGAAGATTTGAGAAGCGGTTATCTTAGCCAAAAGGCAGATAAGATTTGAGAAGCGGTTATCTTAGCCAAAAGGCCGAGAAGGGTTGAGAAGCGGTTATCTTAGCCAAAAGGCTGAGAAGGGTTGAGTAGCGGTTATCTTAGCCAAAAGGCCGAGAAGATTTGAGAAGCGGTTATCTCAGCCAAAAGGCCGAGAAGGATTGAGTAGCGGTTATCTTAGCCAAAAGGCCGAGAAGATTTGAGATGCGGTTATCTTAGCCAAAAGGCCGAGAAGATTTGAGAAGCGGTTATCTTAGCCAAAAGGCCGAGAAGGGTTGAGAAGCGGTTATCTTAGCCAAAAGGCCGAGAAGATTTGAGAAGCGGTTATCTCAGCCAAAAGGTCGAGAAGGATTCAGAAGCGGTTATCTTAGCCAAAAGGCCGAGAAGATTTGAGAAGCGGTTATCTTAGCCAAAAGGCCGAGAAGATTTGAGAAGCGGTTATCTTAGCCAAAAGGCCGAGAAGATTTGAGAAGCGGTTATCTCAGCCAAAAGGCCGAGAAGTGTTGAGAAGCGGTTATCTTAGCCAAAAGGCCGAGAAGTGTTGAGAAGCGGTTATCTTAGCCAAAAGGCCGAGAAGATTTGAGAAGCGGTTATCTTAGCCAAAAGGCCGAGAAGATTTGAAAAGAGGTTATCTTAGGCAAAAGGCAGATAAGATTTGAGAAGCGGTTATCTTAGCCAAAACGCCGAGAAGGGTTGAGAAGCGGTTATCTTAGCCAAAAGGCCGAGAAGTGTTGAGAAGCGGTTATCTTAGCCAAAAGGCCGAGAAGATTTGAGAAGCGGTTATCTTAGCCAAAAGGCAGATAAGATTTGAGAAGCGGTTATCTTAGCCAAAAGGCCGAGAAGGGTTGAGAAGCGGTTATCTTAGCCAAAAGGCTGAGAAGGGTTGAGAAGCGGTCATCTTAGCCAAAAGGCCGAGAAGATTTGAGAAGCGGTTATCTCAGCCAAAAGGCCGAGAAGGATTGAGTAGCGGTTATCTTAGCCAAAAGGCCGAGAAGATTTGAGATGCGGTTATCTTAGCCAAAAGGCCGAGAAGATTTGAGAAGCGGTTATCTTAGCCAAAAGGCCGAGAAGGGTTGAGAAGCGGTTATCTTAGCCAAAAGGCCGAGAAGATTTGAGAAGCGGTTATCTCAGCCAAAAGGTCGAGAAGGATTCAGAAGCGGTTATCTTAGCCAAAAGGCCGAGAAGATTTGAGAAGCGGTTATCTTAGCCAAAAGGCCGAGAAGATTTGAGAAGCGGTTATCTTAGCCAAAAGGCCGAGAAGATTTGAGAAGCGGTTATCTCAGCCAAAAGGCCGAGAAGTGTTGAGAAGCGGTTATCTTAGCCAAAAGGCCGAGAAGTGTTGAGAAGCGGTTATCTTAGCCAAAAGGCAGAGAAGATTTGAGAAGCGGTTATCTTAGCCAAAAGGCCGAGAAGATTTGAAAAGAGGTTATCTTAGGCAAAAGGCAGATAAGATTTGAGAAGCGGTTATCTTAGCCAAAAGGCCGAGAAGGGTTGAGAAGCGGTCATCTTAGCCAAAAGGCCGAGAAGATTTGAGAAGCGGTTATCTCAGCCAAAAGGCCGAGAAGGATTGAGTAGCGGTTATCTTAGCCAAAAGGCCGAGAAGATTTGAGATGCGGCTATCTTAGCCAAAAGGCCGAGAAGATTTGAGAAGCGGTTATCTTAGCCAAAAGGCCGAGAAGGGTTGAGAAGCGGTTATCTTAGCCAAAAGGCCGAGAAGATTTGAGAAGCGGTTATCTCAGCCAAAAGGTCGAGAAGGATTCAGAAGCGGTTATCTTAGCCAAAAGGCCGAGAAGATTTGAGAAGCGGTTATCTTAGCCAAAAGGCCGAGAAGATTTGAGAAGCGGTTATCTCAGCCAAAAGGCCGAGAAGTGTTGAGAAGCGGTTATCTTAGCCAAAAGGCCGAGAAGTGTTGAGAAGCGGTTATCTTAGCCAAAAGGCCGAGAAGATTTGAGAAGCGGTTATCTTAGCCAAAAGGCCGAGAAGGGTTGAGAAGCGGTTATCTCAGCCAAAAGGCCGAGAAGATTTGAGAAGCGGTTATCTTAGCCAAAAGGCAGATAAGATTTGAGAAGCGGTTATCTTAGCCAAAAGGCTGAGAAGGGTTGAGTAGCGGTTATCTTAGCCAAAAGGCTGAGAAGGGTTGAGAAGCGGTTATCTTAGCCAAAAGGCCGAGAAGATTTGAGAAGCGGTTATCTCAGCCAAAAGACCGAGAAGGGTTGAGAAACTGTGATCTCAGCCATAAGGCCGGGAATATTTGAGAAGCGGTTATCTCAGCCAAAAGGCCGAGAAGATTTGAAAAGAGGTTATCTTAGCCAAAAGGCCGAGAAGGGTTGAGAAGCGGTTATCTTAGCCAAAAGGCTGAGAAGGGTTGAGAAGCGGTTATCTCAGCCAAAAGGCCGAGAAGATATGAGAAGCGGTTATCTCAGCCAAAAGGCCGAGAAGATTTGAGAAGCGGTTATCTTAGCCAAAAGGCAGATAAGATTTGAGAAGCGGTTATCTTAGCCAAAAGGCTGAGAAGGGTTGAGTAGCGGTTATCTTAGCCAAAAGGCTGAGAAGGGTTGAGAAGCGGTTATCTTAGCCAAAAGGCCGAGAAGATTTGAGAAGCGGTTATCTCAGCCAAAAGGCCGAGAAGTGTTGAGAAGCGGTTATCTTAGCCAAAAGGCCGAGAAGTGTTGAGAAGCGGTTATCTTAGCCAAAAGGCCGAGAAGATTTGAGAAGCGGTTATCTTAGCCAAAAGGCAGATAAGATTTGAGAAGCGGTTATCTTAGCCAAAAGGCCGAGAAGGGTTGAGAAGCGGTTATCTTAGCCAAAAGGCTGAGAAGGGTTGAGAAGCGGTCATCTTAGCCAAAAGGCCGAGAAGATTTGAGAAGCGGTTATCTCAGCCAAAAGGCCGAGAAGGATTGAGTAGCGGTTATCTTAGCCAAAAGGCCGAGAAGATTTGAGATGCGGTTATCTTAGCCAAAAGGCCGAGAAGATTTGAGAAGCGGTTATCTTAGCCAAAAGGCCGAGAAGGGTTGAGAAGCGGTTATCTTAGCCAAAAGGCCGAGAAGGGTTGAGAAGCGGTTATCTCAGCCAAAAGGTCGAGAAGGATTCAGAAGCGGTTATCTTAGCCAAAAGGCTGAGAAGATTTGAGAAGCGGTTATCTTAGCCAAAAGGCCGAGAAGATTTGAGAAGCGGTTATCTTAGCCAAAAGGCCGAGAAGATTTGAGAAGCGGTTATCTCAGCCAAAAGGCCGAGAAGTGTTGAGAAGCGGTTATCTTAGCCAAAAGGCCGAGAAGTGTTGAGAAGCGGTTATCTTAGCCAAAAGGCCGAGAAGATTTGAGAAGCGGTTATCTTAGCCAAAAGGCCGAGAAGATTTGAAAAGAGGTTATCTTAGGCAAAAGGCAGATAAGATTTGAGAAGCGGTTATCTTAGCCAAAACGCCGAGAAGGGTTGAGAAGCGGTTATCTTAGCCAAAAGGCCGAGAAGTGTTGAGAAGCGGTTATCTTAGCCAAAAGGCCGAGAAGATTTGAGAAGCGGTTATCTTAGCCAAAAGGCAGATAAGATTTGAGAAGCGGTTATCTTAGCCAAAAGGCCGAGAAGGGTTGAGAAGCGGTTATCTTAGCCAAAAGGCTGAGAAGGGTTGAGTAGCGGTTATCTTAGCCAAAAGGCCGAGAAGATTTGAGAAGCGGTTATCTCAGCCAAAAGGCCGAGAAGGATTGAGTAGCGGTTATCTTAGCCAAAAGGCCGAGAAGATTTGAGATGCGGTTATCTTAGCCAAAAGGCCGAGAAGATTTGAGAAGCGGTTATCTTAGCCAAAAGGCCGAGAAGGGTTGAGAAGCGGTTATCTTAGCCAAAAGGCCGAGAAGATTTGAGAAGCGGTTATCTCAGCCAAAAGGTCGAGAAGGATTCAGAAGCGGTTATCTTAGCCAAAAGGCCGAGAAGATTTGAGAAGCGGTTATCTTAGCCAAAAGGCCGAGAAGATTTGAGAAGCGGTTATCTTAGCCAAAAGGCCGAGAAGATTTGAGAAGCGGTTATCTCAGCCAAAAGGCCGAGAAGTGTTGAGAAGCGGTTATCTTAGCCAAAAGGCCGAGAAGTGTTGAGAAGCGGTTATCTTAGCCAAAAGGCCGAGAAGATTTGAGAAGCGGTTATCTTAGCCAAAAGGCCGAGAAGATTTGAAAAGAGGTTATCTTAGGCAAAAGGCAGATAAGATTTGAGAAGCGGTTATCTTAGCCAAAACGCCGAGAAGGGTTGAGAAGCGGTTATCTTAGCCAAAAGGCCGAGAAGTGTTGAGAAGCGGTTATCTTAGCCAAAAGGCCGAGAAGATTTGAGAAGCGGTTATCTTAGCCAAAAGGCAGATAAGATTTGAGAAGCGGTTATCTTAGCCAAAAGGCCGAGAAGGGTTGAGAAGCGGTTATCTTAGCCAAAAGGCTGAGAAGGGTTGAGAAGCGGTCATCTTAGCCAAAAGGCCGAGAAGATTTGAGAAGCGGTTATCTCAGCCAAAAGGCCGAGAAGGATTGAGTAGCGGTTATCTTAGCCAAAAGGCCGAGAAGATTTGAGATGCGGTTATCTTAGCCAAAAGGCCGAGAAGATTTGAGAAGCGGTTATCTTAGCCAAAAGGCCGAGAAGGGTTGAGAAGCGGTTATCTTAGCCAAAAGGCCGAGAAGATTTGAGAAGCGGTTATCTCAGCCAAAAGGTCGAGAAGGATTCAGAAGCGGTTATCTTAGCCAAAAGGCCGAGAAGATTTGAGAAGCGGTTATCTTAGCCAAAAGGCCGAGAAGATTTGAGAAGCGGTTATCTTAGCCAAAAGGCCGAGAAGATTTGAGAAGCGGTTATCTCAGCCAAAAGGCCGAGAAGTGTTGAGAAGCGGTTATCTTAGCCAAAAGGCCGAGAAGTGTTGAGAAGCGGTTATCTTAGCCAAAAGGCAGAGAAGATTTGAGAAGCGGTTATCTTAGCCAAAAGGCCGAGAAGATTTGAAAAGAGGTTATCTTAGGCAAAAGGCAGATAAGATTTGAGAAGCGGTTATCTTAGCCAAAACGCCGAGAAGGGTTGAGAAGCGGTTATCTTAGCCAAAAGGCCGAGAAGATTTGAGAAGCGGTTATCTTAGCCAAAAGGCAGATAAGATTTGAGAAGCGGTTATCTTAGCCAAAAGGCCGAGAAGGGTTGAGAAGCGGTTATCTTAGCCAAAAGGCTGAGAAGGGTTGAGAAGCGGTCATCTTAGCCAAAAGGCCGAGAAGATTTGAGAAGCGGTTATCTCAGCCAAAAGGCCGAGAAGGATTGAGTAGCGGTTATCTTAGCCAAAAGGCCGAGAAGATTTGAGATGCGGTTATCTTAGCCAAAAGGCCGAGAAGATTTGAGAAGCGGTTATCTTAGCCAAAAGGCCGAGAAGGGTTGAGAAGCGGTTATCTTAGCCAAAAGGCCGAGAAGATTTGAGAAGCGGTTATCTCAGCCAAAAGGTCGAGAAGGATTCAGAAGCGGTTATCTTAGCCAAAAGGCCGAGAAGATTTGAGAAGCGGTTATCTTAGCCAAAAGGCCGAGAAGATTTGAGAAGCGGTTATCTCAGCCAAAAGGCCGAGAAGGGTTGAGAAACTGTGATCTCAGCCATAAGGCCGGGAATATTTGAGAAGCGGTTATCTCAGCCAAAAGGCCGAGAAGATTTGAAAAGAGGTTATCTTAGCCAAAAGGCCGAGAAGGGTTGAGAAGCGGTTATCTTAGCCAAAAGGCTGAGAAGGGTTGAGAAGCGGTTATCTCAGCCAAAAGGCCGAGAAGATATGAGAAGCGGTTATCTCAGCCAAAAGGCCGAGAAGGATTGAGTAGCGGTTATCTTAGCCAAAAGGCCGAGAAGATTTGAGATGCGGTTATCTTAGCCAAAAGGCCGAGAAGATTTGAGAAGCGGTTATCTTAGCCAAAAGGCCGAGAAGGGTTGAGAAGCGGTTATCTTAGCCAAAAGGCCGAGAAGATTTGAGAAGCGGTTATCTCAGCCAAAAGGTCGAGAAGGATTCAGAAGCGGTTATCTTAGCCAAAAGGCCGAGAAGATTTGAGAAGCGGTTATCTTAGCCAAAAGGCCGAGAAGATTTGAGAAGCGGTTATCTTAGCCAAAAGGCCGAGAAGATTTGAGAAGCGGTTATCTCAGCCAAAAGGCCGAGAAGTGTTGAGAAGCGGTTATCTTAGCCAAAAGGCCGAGAAGTGTTGAGAAGCGGTTATCTTAGCCAAAAGGCCGAGAAGATTTGAGAAGCGGTTATCTTAGCCAAAAGGCCGAGAAGATTTGAAAAGAGGTTATCTTAGGCAAAAGGCAGATAAGATTTGAGAAGCGGTTATCTTAGCCAAAACGCCGAGAAGGGTTGAGAAGCGGTTATCTTAGCCAAAAGGCCGAGAAGATTTGAGAAGCGGTTATCTTAGCCAAAAGGCAGATAAGATTTGAGAAGCGGTTATCTTAGCCAAAAGGCCGAGAAGGGTTGAGAAGCGGTTATCTTAGCCAAAAGGCTGAGAAGGGTTGAGAAGCGGTCATCTTAGCCAAAAGGCCGAGAAGATTTGAGAAGCGGTTATCTCAGCCAAAAGGCCGAGAAGGATTGAGTAGCGGTTATCTTAGCCAAAAGGCCGAGAAGATTTGAGATGCGGTTATCTTAGCCAAAAGGCCGAGAAGATTTGAGAAGCGGTTATCTTAGCCAAAAGGCCGAGAAGGGTTGAGAAGCGGTTATCTTAGCCAAAAGGCCGAGAAGATTTGAGAAGCGGTTATCTCAGCCAAAAGGTCGAGAAGGATTCAGAAGCGGTTATCTTAGCCAAAAGGCCGAGAAGATTTGAGAAGCGGTTATCTTAGCCAAAAGGCCGAGAAGATTTGAGAAGCGGTTATCTCAGCCAAAAGGCCGAGAAGGGTTGAGAAACTGTGATCTCAGCCATAAGGCCGGGAATATTTGAGAAGCGGTTATCTCAGCCAAAAGGCCGAGAAGATTTGAAAAGAGGTTATCTTAGCCAAAAGGCCGAGAAGGGTTGAGAAGCGGTTATCTTAGCCAAAAGGCTGAGAAGGGTTGAGAAGCGGTTATCTCAGCCAAAAGGCCGAGAAGATATGAGAAGCGGTTATCTCAGCCAAAAGGCCGAGAAGATTTGAGAAGCGGTTATCTTAGCCAAAAGGCAGATAAGATTTGAGAAGCGGTTATCTTAGCCAAAAGGCTGAGAAGGGTTGAGTAGCGGTTATCTTAGCCAAAAGGCTGAGAAGGGTTGAGAAGCGGTTATCTTAGCCAAAAGGCCGAGAAGATTTGAGAAGCGGTTATCTCAGCCAAAAGGCCGAGAAGTGTTGAGAAGCGGTTATCTTAGCCAAAAGGCCGAGAAGTGTTGAGAAGCGGTTATCTTAGCCAAAAGGCCGAGAAGATTTGAGAAGCGGTTATCTTAGCCAAAAGGCCGAGAAGATTTGAAAAGAGGTTATCTTAGCCAAAAGGCAGATAAGATTTGAGAAGCGGTTATCTTAGCCAAAAGGCCGAGAAGGGTTGAGAAGCGGTTATCTTAGCCAAAAGGCCGAGAAGATTTGAGAAGCGGTTATCTTAGCCAAAAGGCAGATAAGATTTGAGAAGCGGTTATCTTAGCCAAAAGGCCGAGAAGGGTTGAGAAGCGGTTATCTTAGCCAAAAGGCTGAGAAGGGTTGAGAAGCGGTCATCTTAGCCAAAAGGCCGAGAAGATTTGAGAAGCGGTTATCTCAGCCAAAAGGCCGAGAAGGATTGAGTAGCGGTTATCTTAGCCAAAAGGCCGAGAAGATTTGAGATGCGGTTATCTTAGCCAAAAGGCCGAGAAGATTTGAGAAGCGGTTATCTTAGCCAAAAGGCCGAGAAGGGTTGAGAAGCGGTTATCTTAGCCAAAAGGCCGAGAAGATTTGAGAAGCGGTTATCTCAGCCAAAAGGTCGAGAAGGATTCAGAAGCGGTTATCTTAGCCAAAAGGCCGAGAAGATTTGAGAAGCGGTTATCTTAGCCAAAAGGCCGAGAAGATTTGAGAAGCGGTTATCTCAGCCAAAAGGCCGAGAAGTGTTGAGAAGCGGTTATCTTAGCCAAAAGGCCGAGAAGTGTTGAGAAGCGGTTATCTTAGCCAAAAGGCCGAGAAGATTTGAGAAGCGGTTATCTCAGCCAAAAGGCCGAGAAGGATTGAGAAGCGGTTATCTTAGCCAAAAGGCCGAGAAGATTTGAGAAGCGGTTATCTTAGCCAAAAGGCAGATAAGATTTGAGAAGCGGTTATCTTAGCCAAAAGGCCGAGAAGGGTTGAGAAGCGGTTATCTTAGCCAAAAGGCTGAGAAGGGTTGAGAAGCGGTCATCTTAGCCAAAAGGCCGAGAAGATTTGAGAAGCGGTTATCTCAGCCAAAAGGCCGAGAAGGATTGAGTAGCGGTTATCTTAGCCAAAAGGCCGAGAAGATTTGAGATGCGGTTATCTTAGCCAAAAGGCCGAGAAGATTTGAGAAGCGGTTATCTTAGCCAAAAGGCCGAGAAGGGTTGAGAAGCGGTTATCTTAGCCAAAAGGCCGAGAAGATTTGAGAAGCGGTTATCTCAGCCAAAAGGTCGAGAAGGATTCAGAAGCGGTTATCTTAGCCAAAAGGCCGAGAAGATTTGAGAAGCGGTTATCTTAGCCAAAAGGCCGAGAAGATTTGAGAAGCGGTTATCTCAGCCAAAAGGCCGAGAAGGGTTGAGAAACTGTGATCTCAGCCATAAGGCCGGGAATATTTGAGAAGCGGTTATCTCAGCCAAAAGGCCGAGAAGATTTGAAAAGAGGTTATCTTAGCCAAAAGGCCGAGAAGGGTTGAGAAGCGGTTATCTTAGCCAAAAGGCTGAGAAGGGTTGAGAAGCGGTTATCTCAGCCAAAAGGCCGAGAAGATATGAGAAGCGGTTATCTCAGCCAAAAGGCCGAGAAGGATTGAGTAGCGGTTATCTTAGCCAAAAGGCCGAGAAGATTTGAGATGCGGTTATCTTAGCCAAAAGGCCGAGAAGATTTGAGAAGCGGTTATCTTAGCCAAAAGGCCGAGAAGGGTTGAGAAGCGGTTATCTTAGCCAAAAGGCCGAGAAGATTTGAGAAGCGGTTATCTCAGCCAAAAGGTCGAGAAGGATTCAGAAGCGGTTATCTTAGCCAAAAG
This sequence comes from Pristionchus mayeri, assembly GCA_036245805.1. Lineage (NCBI taxonomy): Eukaryota > Metazoa > Nematoda > Chromadorea > Rhabditida > Neodiplogasteridae > Pristionchus > Pristionchus mayeri. The sequence continues at coordinate 8,021,748 of BTRK01000004.1, read as the reverse complement.
GCCGAGAAGATTTGAGAAGCGGTTATCTTAGCCAAAAGGCCGAGAAGATTTGAGAAGCGGTTATCTTAGCCAAAAGGCCGAGAAGATTTGAGAAGCGGTTATCTCAGCCAAAAGGCCGAGAAGTGTTGAGAAGCGGTTATCTTAGCCAAAAGGCCGAGAAGTGTTGAGAAGCGGTTATCTTAGCCAAAAGGCCGAGAAGATTTGAGAAGCGGTTATCTTAGCCAAAAGGCCGAGAAGATTTGAAAAGAGGTTATCTTAGGCAAAAGGCAGATAAGATTTGAGAAGCGGTTATCTTAGCCAAAACGCCGAGAAGGGTTGAGAAGCGGTTATCTTAGCCAAAAGGCCGAGAAGATTTGAGAAGCGGTTATCTTAGCCAAAAGGCAGATAAGATTTGAGAAGCGGTTATCTTAGCCAAAAGGCCGAGAAGGGTTGAGAAGCGGTTATCTTAGCCAAAAGGCTGAGAAGGGTTGAGAAGCGGTCATCTTAGCCAAAAGGCCGAGAAGATTTGAGAAGCGGTTATCTCAGCCAAAAGGCCGAGAAGGATTGAGTAGCGGTTATCTTAGCCAAAAGGCCGAGAAGATTTGAGATGCGGTTATCTTAGCCAAAAGGCCGAGAAGATTTGAGAAGCGGTTATCTTAGCCAAAAGGCCGAGAAGGGTTGAGAAGCGGTTATCTTCGCCAAAAGGCCGAGAAGATTTGAGAAGCGGTTATCTCAGCCAAAAGGTCGAGAAGGATTCAGAAGCGGTTATCTTAGCCAAAAGGCCGAGAAGATTTGAGAAGCGGTTATCTTAGCCAAAAGGCCGAGAAGATTTGAGAAGCGGTTATCTCAGCCAAAAGGCCGAGAAGGGTTGAGAAACTGTGATCTCAGCCATAAGGCCGGGAATATTTGAGAAGCGGTTATCTCAGCCAAAAGGCCGAGAAGATTTGAAAAGAGGTTATCTTAGCCAAAAGGCCGAGAAGGGTTGAGAAGCGGTTATCTTAGCCAAAAGGCTGAGAAGGGTTGAGAAGCGGTTATCTCAGCCAAAAGGCCGAGAAGATATGAGAAGCGGTTATCTCAGCCAAAAGGCCGAGAAGATTTGAGAAGCGGTTATCTTAGCCAAAAGGCAGATAAGATTTGAGAAGCGGTTATCTTAGCCAAAAGGCTGAGAAGGGTTGAGTAGCGGTTATCTTAGCCAAAAGGCTGAGAAGGGTTGAGAAGCGGTTATCTTAGCCAAAAGGCCGAGAAGATTTGAGAAGCGGTTATCTCAGCCAAAAGGCCGAGAAGTGTTGAGAAGCGGTTATCTTAGCCAAAAGGCCGAGAAGTGTTGAGAAGCGGTTATCTTAGCCAAAAGGCCGAGAAGATTTGAGAAGCGGTTATCTTAGCCAAAAGGCCGAGAAGATTTGAAAAGAGGTTATCTTAGCCAAAAGGCAGATAAGATTTGAGAAGCGGTTATCTTAGCCAAAAGGCCGAGAAGGGTTGAGAAGCGGTTACCTTAGCCAAAAGGCCGAGAAGATTTGAGAAGCGGTTATCTTAGCCAAAAGGCAGATAAGATTTGAGAAGCGGTTATCTTAGCCAAAAGGCCGAGAAGGGTTGAGAAGCGGTTATCTTAGCCAAAAGGCTGAGAAGGGTTGAGAAGCGGTCATCTTAGCCAAAAGGCCGAGAAGATTTGAGAAGCGGTTATCTCAGCCAAAAGGCCGAGAAGGATTGAGTAGCGGTTATCTTAGCCAAAAGGCCGAGAAGATTTGAGATGCGGTTATCTTAGCCAAAAGGCCGAGAAGATTTGAGAAGCGGTTATCTTAGCCAAAAGGCCGAGAAGGGTTGAGAAGCGGTTATCTTAGCCAAAAGGCCGAGAAGATTTGAGAAGCGGTTATCTCAGCCAAAAGGTCGAGAAGGATTCAGAAGCGGTTATCTTAGCCAAAAGGCCGAGAAGATTTGAGAAGCGGTTATCTTAGCCAAAAGGCCGAGAAGATTTGAGAAGCGGTTATCTCAGCCAAAAGGCCGAGAAGTGTTGAGAAGCGGTTATCTTAGCCAAAAGGCCGAGAAGTGTTGAGAAGCGGTTATCTTAGCCAAAAGGCCGAGAAGATTTGAGAAGCGGTTATCTTAGCCAAAAGGCCGAGAAGGGTTGAGAAGCGGTTATCTCAGCCAAAACGCCGAGAAGATTTGAGAAGCGGTTATCTTAGCCAAAAGGCAGATAAGATTTGAGAAGCGGTTATCTTAGCCAAAAGGCTGAGAAGGGTTGAGTAGCGGTTATCTTAGCCAAAAGGCTGAGAAGGGTTGAGAAGCGGTTATCTTAGCCAAAAGGCCGAGAAGATTTGAGAAGCGGTTATCTTAGCCAAAACGCCGAGAAGGGTTGAGAAGCGGTTATCTTAGCCAAAAGGCCGAGAAGATTTGAGAAGCGGTTATCTTAGCCAAAAGGCAGATAAGATTTGAGAAGCGGTTATCTTAGCCAAAAGGCCGAGAAGGGTTGAGAAGCGGTTATCTTAGCCAAAAGGCCGAGAAGATTTGAGAAGCGGTTATCTTAGCCAAAAGGCCGAGAAGATTTGAAAAGAGGTTATCTTAGCCAAAAGGCAGATAAGATTTGAGAAGCGGTTATCTCAGCCAAAAGGCCGAGAAGTGTTGAGAAGCGGTTATCTTAGCCAAAAGGCCGAGAAGTGTTGAGAAGCGGTTATCTTAGCCAAAAGGCCGAGAAGATTTGAGAAGCGGTTATCTTAGCCAAAAGGCCGAGAAGGGTTGAGAAGCGGTTATCTTAGCCAAAAGGCCGAGAAGATTTGAGAAGCGGTTATCTTAGCCAAAAGGCAGATAAGATTTGAGAAGCGGTTATCTTAGCCAAAAGGCCGAGAAGGGTTGAGAAGCGGTTATCTTAGCCAAAAGGCTGAGAAGGGTTGAGAAGCGGTCATCTTAGCCAAAAGGCCGAGAAGATTTGAGAAGCGGTTATCTCAGCCAAAAGGCCGAGAAGGATTGAGTAGCGGTTATCTTAGCCAAAAGGCCGAGAAGATTTGAGATGCGGTTATCTTAGCCAAAAGGCCGAGAAGATTTGAGAAGCGGTTATCTTAGCCAAAAGGCCGAGAAGGGTTGAGAAGCGGTTATCTTAGCCAAAAGGCCGAGAAGATTTGAGAAGCGGTTATCTCAGCCAAAAGGTCGAGAAGGATTCAGAAGCGGTTATCTTAGCCAAAAGGCCGAGAAGATTTGAGAAGCGGTTATCTTAGCCAAAAGGCCGAGAAGATTTGAGAAGCGGTTATCTCAGCCAAAAGGCCGAGAAGTGTTGAGAAGCGGTTATCTTAGCCAAAAGGCCGAGAAGTGTTGAGAAGCGGTTATCTTAGCCAAAAGGCCGAGAAGATTTGAGAAGCGGTTATCTTAGCCAAAAGGCCGAGAAGGGTTGAGAAGCGGTTATCTCAGCCAAAAGGCCGAGAAGATTTGAGAAGCGGTTATCTTAGCCAAAAGGCAGATAAGATTTGAGAAGCGGTTATCTTAGCCAAAAGGCTGAGAAGGGTTGAGTAGCGGTTATCTTAGCCAAAAGGCTGAGAAGGGTTGAGAAGCGGTTATCTTAGCCAAAAGGCCGAGAAGATTTGAGAAGCGGTTATCTTAGCCAAAACGCCGAGAAGGGTTGAGAAGCGGTTATCTTAGCCAAAAGGCCGAGAAGATTTGAGAAGCGGTTATCTTAGCCAAAAGGCAGATAAGATTTGAGAAGCGGTTATCTTAGCCAAAAGGCCGAGAAGGGTTGAGAAGCGGTTATCTTAGCCAAAAGGCCGAGAAGATTTGAGAAGCGGTTATCTCAGCCAAAAGGTCGAGAAGGATTCAGAAGCGGTTATCTTAGCCAAAAGGCCGAGAAGATTTGAGAAGCGGTTATCTTAGCCAAAAGGCCGAGAAGATTTGAGAAGCGGTTATCTCAGCCAAAAGACCGAGAAGGGTTGAGAAACTGTGATCTCAGCCATAAGGCCGGGAATATTTGAGAAGCGGTTATCTCAGCCAAAAGGCCGAGAAGATTTGAAAAGAGGTTATCTTAGCCAAAAGGCCGAGAAGGGTTGAGAAGCGGTTATCTTAGCCAAAAGGCTGAGAAGGGTTGAGAAGCGGTTATCTCAGCCAAAAGGCCGTGAAGATATGAGAAGCGGTTATCTCAGCCAAAAGGCCGAGAAGATTTGAGAAGCGGTTATCTTAGCCAAAAGGCAGATAAGATTTGAGAAGCGGTTATCTTAGCCAAAAGGCTGAGAAGGGTTGAGTAGCGGTTATCTTAGCCAAAAGGCTGAGAAGGGTTGAGAAGCGGTTATCTTAGCCAAAAGGCCGAGAAGATTTGAGAAGCGGTTATCTCAGCCAAAAGGCCGAGAAGTGTTGAGAAGCGGTTATCTTAGCCAAAAGGCCGAGAAGTGTTGAGAAGCGGTTATCTTAGCCAAAAGGCCGAGAAGATTTGAGAAGCGGTTATCTCAGCCAAAAGACCGAGAAGGGTTGAGAAACTGTGATCTCAGCCATAAGGCCGGGAATATTTGAGAAGCGGTTATCTCAGCCAAAAGGCCGAGAAGATTTGAAAAGAGGTTATCTTAGCCAAAAGGCCGAGAAGGGTTGAGAAGCGGTTATCTTAGCCAAAAGGCTGAGAAGGGTTGAGAAGCGGTTATCTCAGCCAAAAGGCCGAGAAGATATGAGAAGCGGTTATCTCAGCCAAAAGGCCGAGAAGATTTGAGAAGCGGTTATCTTAGCCAAAAGGCAGATAAGATTTGAGAAGCGGTTATCTTAGCCAAAAGGCTGAGAAGGGTTGAGTAGCGGTTATCTTAGCCAAAAGGCTGAGAAGGGTTGAGAAGCGGTTATCTTAGCCAAAAGGCCGAGAAGATTTGAGAAGCGGTTATCTCAGCCAAAAGGCCGAGAAGTGTTGAGAAGCGGTTATCTTAGCCAAAAGGCCGAGAAGTGTTGAGAAGCGGTTATCTTAGCCAAAAGGCCGAGAAGATTTGAGAAGCGGTTATCTTAGCCAAAAGGCAGATAAGATTTGAGAAGCGGTTATCTTAGCCAAAAGGCCGAGAAGGGTTGAGAAGCGGTTATCTTAGCCAAAAGGCCGAGAAGTGTTGAGAAGCGGTTATCTTAGCCAAAAGGCCGAGAAGATTTGAGAAGCGGTTATCTTAGCCAAAAGGCAGATAAGATTTGAGAAGCGGTTATCTTAGCCAAAAGGCCGAGAAGGGTTGAGAAGCGGTTATCTTAGCCAAAAGGCTGAGAAGGGTTGAGAAGCGGTTATCTCAGCCAAAAGGCCGAGAAGGATTGAGTAGCGGTTATCTTAGCCAAAAGGCCGAGAAGATTTGAGATGCGGTTATCTTAGCCAAAAGGCCGAGAAGGGTTGAGAAGCGGTTATCTTAGCCAAAAGGCCGAGAAGATTTGAGAAGCGGTTATCTCAGCCAAAAGGCCGAGAAGGATTGAGTAGCGGTTATCTTAGCCAAAAGGCAGATAAGATTTGAGAAGCGGTTATCTTAGCCAAAAGGCCGAGAAGGGTTGAGAAGCGGTTATCTTAGCCAAAAGGCCGAGAAGATTTGAGATGCGGTTATCTTAGCCAAAAGGCCGAGAAGGGTTGAGAAGCGGTTATCTTAGCCAAAAGGCCGAGAAGATTTGAGAAGCGGTTATCTCAGCCAAAAGGCCGAGAAGGATTGAGTAGCGGTTATCTTAGCCAAAAGGCCGAGAAGATTTGAGATGCGGTTATCTTAGCCAAAAGGCCGAGAAGATTTGAGAAGCGGTTATCTTAGCCAAAAGGCCGAGAAGGGTTGAGAAGCGGTTATCTTAGCCAAAAGGCCGAGAAGATTTGAGAAGCGGTTATCTCAGCCAAAAGGTCGAGAAGGATTCAGAAGCGGTTATCTTAGCCAAAAGGCCGAGAAGATTTGAGAAGCGGTTATCTTAGCCAAAAGGCCGAGAAGATTTGAGAAGCGGTTATCTCAGCCAAAAGGCCGAGAAGTGTTGAGAAGCGGTTATCTTAGCCAAAAGGCCGAGAAGTGTTGAGAAGCGGTTATCTTAGCCAAAAGGCCGAGAAGATTTGAGAAGCGGTTATCTTAGCCAAAAGGCCGAGAAGATTTGAAAAGAGGTTATCTTAGCCAAAAGGCTGAGAAGGGTTGAGTAGCGGTTATCTTAGCCAAAAGGCTGAGAAGGGTTGAGAAGCGGTTATCTTAGCCAAAAGGCCGAGAAGATTTGAGAAGCGGTTATCTCAGCCAAAAGGCCGAGAAGTGTTGAGAAGCGGTTATCTTAGCCAAAAGGCCGAGAAGTGTTGAGAAGCGGTTATCTTAGCCAAAAGGCCGAGAAGATTTGAGAAGCGGTTATCTTAGCCAAAAGGCAGATAAGATTTGAGAAGCGGTTATCTTAGCCAAAAGGCCGAGAAGGGTTGAGAAGCGGTTATCTTAGCCAAAAGGCCGAGAAGTGTTGAGAAGCGGTTATCTTAGCCAAAAGGCCGAGAAGATTTGAGAAGCGGTTATCTTAGCCAAAAGGCAGATAAGATTTGAGAAGCGGTTATCTTAGCCAAAAGGCCGAGAAGGGTTGAGAAGCGGTTATCTTAGCCAAAAGGCTGAGAAGGGTTGAGAAGCGGTCATCTTAGCCAAAAGGCCGAGAAGATTTGAGAAGCGGTTATCTCAGCCAAAAGGCCGAGAAGGATTGAGTAGCGGTTATCTTAGCCAAAAGGCCGAGAAGATTTGAGATGCGGTTATCTTAGCCAAAAGGCCGAGAAGATTTGAGAAGCGGTTATCTTAGCCAAAAGGCCGAGAAGGGTTGAGAAGCGGTTATCTTAGCCAAAAGGCCGAGAAGATTTGAGAAGCGGTTATCTCAGCCAAAAGGTCGAGAAGGATTCAGAAGCGGTTATCTTAGCCAAAAGGCCGAGAAGATTTGAGAAGCGGTTATCTTAGCCAAAAGGCCGAGAAGATTTGAGAAGCGGTTATCTCAGCCAAAAGGCCGAGAAGTGTTGAGAAGCGGTTATCTTAGCCAAAAGGCCGAGAAGTGTTGAGAAGCGGTTATCTTAGCCAAAAGGCCGAGAAGATTTGAGAAGCGGTTATCTTAGCCAAAAGGCCGAGAAGATTTGAAAAGAGGTTATCTTAGCCAAAAGGCAGATAAGATTTGAGAAGCGGTTATCTTAGCCAAAACGCCGAGAAGGGTTGAGAAGCGGTTATCTTAGCCAAAAGGCCGAGAAGATTTGAGAAGCGGTTATCTTAGCCAAAAGGCAGATAAGATTTGAGAAGCGGTTATCTTAGCCAAAAGGCCGAGAAGGGTTGAGAAGCGGTTATCTTAGCCAAAAGGCTGAGAAGGGTTGAGAAGCGGTCATCTTAGCCAAAAGGCCGAGAAGATTTGAGAAGCGGTTATCTCAGCCAAAAGGCCGAGAAGGATTGAGTAGCGGTTATCTTAGCCAAAAGGCCGAGAAGATTTGAGATGCGGTTATCTTAGCCAAAAGGCCGAGAAGATTTGAGAAGCGGTTATCTTAGCCAAAAGGCCGAGAAGGGTTGAGAAGCGGTTATCTTAGCCAAAAGGCCGAGAAGATTTGAGAAGCGGTTATCTCAGCCAAAAGGTCGAGAAGGATTCAGAAGCGGTTATCTTAGCCAAAAGGCCGAGAAGATTTGAGAAGCGGTTATCATAGCCAAAAGGCCGAGAAGATTTGAGAAGCGGTTATCTCAGCCAAAAGGCCGAGAAGTGTTGAGAAGCGGTTATCTTAGCCAAAAGGCCGAGAAGTGTTGAGAAGCGGTTATCTTAGCCAAAAGGCCGAGAAGATTTGAGAAGCGGTTATCTTAGCCAAAAGGCCGAGAAGATTTGAAAAGAGGTTATCTTAGCCAAAAGGCAGATAAGATTTGAGAAGCGGTTATCTTAGCCAAAACGCCGAGAAGGGTTGAGAAGCGGTTATCTTAGCCAAAAGGCCGAGAAGATTTGAGAAGCGGTTATCTTAGCCAAAAGGCAGATAAGATTTGAGAAGCGGTTATCTTAGCCAAAAGGCCGAGAAGGGTTGAGAAGCGGTTATCTTAGCCAAAAGGCTGAGAAGGGTTGAGAAGCGGTCATCTTAGCCAAAAGGCCGAGAAGATTTGAGAAGCGGTTATCTCAGCCAAAAGGCCGAGAAGGATTGAGTAGCGGTTATCTTAGCCAAAAGGCCGAGAAGATTTGAGATGCGGTTATCTTAGCCAAAAGGCCGAGAAGATTTGAGAAGCGGTTATCTTAGCCAAAAGGCCGAGAAGGGTTGAGAAGCGGTTATCTTAGCCAAAAGGCCGAGAAGATTTGAGAAGCGGTTATCTCAGCCAAAAGGTCGAGAAGGATTCAGAAGCGGTTATCTTAGCCAAAAGGCCGAGAAGATTTGAGAAGCGGTTATCTTAGCCAAAAGGCCGAGAAGATTTGAGAAGCGGTTATCTTAGCCAAAAGGCCGAGAAGATTTGAAAAGAGGTTATCTTAGCCAAAAGGCAGATAAGATTTGAGAAGCGGTTATCTTAGCCAAAACGCCGAGAAGGGTTGAGAAGCGGTTATCTTAGCCAAAAGGCCGAGAAGATTTGAGAAGCGGTTATCTTAGCCAAAAGGCCGAGAAGATTTGAAAAGAGGTTATCTTAGCCAAAAGGCCGAGAAGGGTTGAGAAGCCGTTATCTTAGCCAAAAGGCTGAGAAGGGTTGAGAAGCGGTTATCTTAGCCAAAAGGTCGAGAAGGATTCAGAAGCGGTTATCTTAGACAAAAGGCCGAGAAGATTTGAGAAGCGGTTATCTTAGCCAAAAGGCCGAGAAGATTTGAAAAGAGGTTATCTTAGCCAAAAGGCAGATAAGATTTGAGAAGCGGTTATCTTAGCCACAAGGCTGAGAAGGGTTAAGAAGCGGTTATCTTAGCCAAAAGGCTGAGAAGGGTTGAGAAGCGGTTATCTTAGCCAAAAGGCCGAGAAGATTTGAGAAGCGGTTATCTTAGCCAAAAGGCCGAGAAGATTTGAAAAGAGGTTATCTTAGCCAAAAGGCCGAGAAGGGTTGAGAAGCCGTTATCTTAGCCAAAAGGCTGAGAAGGGTTGAGAAGCGGTTATCTTAGCCAAAAGGTCGAGAAGGATTCAGAAGCGGTTATCTTAGCCAAAAGGCCGAGAAGATTTGAGAAGCGGTTATCTTAGCCAAAAGGCCGAGAAGATTTGAGAAGCGGTTATCTCAGCCAAAAGGCCGAGAAGGGTTGAGAAGCGGTTATCTCAGCCAAAAGGCCGAGAAGGGTTGAGAAGCGGTTATCTTAGCCAAAAGGCCGAGAAGATTTGAAAAGAGGTTATCTTAGCCAAAAGGCCGAGAAGAGTTGAGAAGCCGTTATCTTAGCCAAAAGGCTGAGAAGGGTTGAGAAGCGGTTATCTTAGCCAAAAGGTCGAGAAGGATTCAGAAGCGGTTATCTTAGACAAAAGGCCGAGAAGATTTGAGATGCGGTTATCTTAGCCAAAAGGCCGAGAAGATTTGAGAAGCGGTTATCTTAGCCAAAAGGCCGAGAAGGGTTGAGAAGCGGTTATCTTAGCCAAAAGGCCGAGAAGATTTGAGAAGCGGTTATCTCAGCCAAAAGGTCGAGAAGGATTCAGAAGCGGTTATCTTAGCCAAAAGGCCGAGAAGATTTGAGAAGCGGTTATCTTAGCCAAAAGGCCGAGAAGATTTGAGAAGCGGTTATCTCAGCCAAAAGGCCGAGAAGGGTTGAGAAGCGGTTATCTCAGCCAAAAGGCCGAGAAGGGTTGAGAAGCGGTTATCTTAGCCAAAAGGCCGAGAAGATTTGAAAAGAGGTTATCTTAGCCAAAAGGCCGAGAAGGGTTGAGAAGCCGTTATCTTAGCCAAAAGGCTGAGAAGGGTTGAGAAGCGGTTATCTTAGCCAAAAGGTCGAGAAGGATTCAGAAGCGGTTATCTTAGACAAAAGGCCGAGAAGATTTGAGAAGCGGTTATCTTAGCCAAAAGGCCGAGAAGATTTGAAAAGAGGTTATCTTAGCCAAAAGGCAGATAAGATTTGAGAAGCGGTTATCTTAGCCACAAGGCTGAGAAGGGTTAAGAAGCGGTTATCTTAGCCAAAAGGCTGAGAAGGGTTGAGAAGCGGTTATCTTAGCCAAAAGGCCGAGAAGATTTGAGAAGCGGTTATCTTAGCCAAAAGGCCGAGAAGATTTGAAAAGAGGTTATCTTAGCCAAAAGGCCGAGAAGGGTAAGAAGCGGTTATCTTAGCCAAAAGGCTGAGAAGGGTTGAGAAGCGGTTATCTTAGCCAAAAGGTCGAGAAGGATTCAGAAGCGGTTATCTTAGCCAAAAGGCCGAGAAGATTTGAGAAGCGGTTATCTTAGCCAAAAGGCCGAGAAGATTTGAGAAGCGGTTATCTCAGCCAAAAGGTCGAGAAGGATTCAGAAGCGGTTATCTTAGCCAAAAGGCCGAGAAGATTTGAGAAGCGGTTATCTTAGCCAAAAGGCCGAGAAGATTTGAGAAGCGGTTATCTCAGCCAAAAGGCCGAGAAGGGTTGAGAAGCGGTTATCTCAGCCAAAAGGCCGAGAAGGGTTGAGAAGCGGTTATCTTAGCCAAAAGGCCGAGAAGATTTGAAAAGAGGTTATCTTAGCCAAAAGGCCGAGAAGGGTTGAGAAGCCGTTATCTTAGCCAAAAGGCTGAGAAGGGTTGAGAAGCGGTTATCTTAGCCAAAAGGTCGAGAAGGATTCAGAAGCGGTTATCTTAGACAAAAGGCCGAGAAGATTTGAGAAGCGGTTATCTTAGCCAAAAGGCCGAGAAGATTTGAAAAGAGGTTATCTTAGCCAAAAGGCAGATAAGATTTGAGAAGCGGTTATCTTAGCCACAAGGCTGAGAAGGGTTAAGAAGCGGTTATCTTAGCCAAAAGGCTGAGAAGGGTTGAGAAGCGGTTATCTTAGCCAAAAGGCCGAGAAGATTTGAGAAGCGGTTATCTTAGCCAAAAGGCCGAGAAGATTTGAAAAGAGGTTATCTTAGCCAAAAGGCCGAGAAGGGTTAAGAAGCGGTTATCTTAGCCAAAAGGCTGAGAAGGGTTGAGAAGCGGTTATCTTAGCCAAAAGGTCGAGAAGGATTCAGAAGCGGTTATCTTAGCCAAAAGGCCGAGAAGATTTGAGAAGCGGTTATCTTAGCCAAAAGGCCGAGAAGATTTGAGAAGCGGTTATCTCAGCCAAAAGGCCGAGAAGGGTTGAGAAGCGGTTATCTCAGCCAAAAGGCCGAGAAGGGTTGAGAAGCGGTTATCTTAGCCAAAAGGCCGAGAAGATTTGAAAAGAGGTTATCTTAGCCAAAAGGCCGAGAAGATTTGAGAAGCGGTTATCTCAGCCAAAAGGCCGAGAAGGGTTGAGAAGCGGTTATCTCAGCCAAAAGGCCGAGAAGGGTTGAGAAGCGGTTATCTTAGCCAAAAGGCCGAGAAGATTTGAAAAGAGGTTATCTTAGCCAAAAGGCCGAGAAGGGTTGAGAAGCCGTTATCTTAGCCAAAAGGCTGAGAAGGGTTGAGAAGCGGTTATCTTAGCCAAAAGGTCGAGAAGGATTCAGAAGCGGTTATCTTAGACAAAAGGCCGAGAAGATTTGAGAAGCGGTTATCTTAGCCAAAAGGCCGAGAAGATTTGAAAAGAGGTTATCTTAGCCAAAAGGCAGATAAGATTTGAGAAGCGGTTATCTTAGCCACAAGGCTGAGAAGGGTTAAGAAGCGGTTATCTTAGCCAAAAGGCTGAGAAGGGTTGAGAAGCGGTTATCTTAGCCAAAAGGCCGAGAAGATTTGAGAAGCGGTTATCTTAGCCAAAAGGCCGAGAAGATTTGAAAAGAGGTTATCTTAGCCAAAAGGCCGAGAAGGGTTAAGAAGCGGTTATCTTAGCCAAAAGGCTGAGAAGGGTTGAGAAGCGGTTATCTTAGCCAAAAGGTCGAGAAGGATTCAGAAGCGGTTATCTTAGCCAAAAGGCCGAGAAGATTTGAGAAGCGGTTATCTTAGCCAAAAGGCCGAGAAGATTTGAGAAGCGGTTATCTCAGCCAAAAGGCCGAGAAGGGTTGAGAAGCGGTTATCTCAGCCAAAAGGCCGAGAAGGGTTGAGAAGCGGTTATCTTAGCCAAAAGGCCGAGAAGATTTGAAAAGAGGTTATCTTAGCCAAAAGGCCGAGAAGGGTTGAGAAGCCGTTATCTTAGACAAAAGGCCGAGAAGATTTGAGAAGCGGTTATCTTAGCCAAAAGGCCGAGAAGATTTGAAAAGAGGTTATCTTAGCCAAAAGGCAGATAAGATTTGAGAAGCGGTTATCTTAGCCAAAAGGCTGAGAAGGGTTAAGAAGCGGTTATCTTAGCCAAAAGGCTGAGAAGGGTTGAGAAGCGGTTATCTTAGCCAAAAGGCCGAGAAGATTTGAGAAGCGGTTATCTTAGCCAAAAGGCCGAGAAGATTTGAAAAGAGGTTATCTTAGCCAAAAGGCCGAGAAGGGTTGAGAAGCCGTTATCTTAGCCAAAAGGCTGAGAAGGGTTGAGAAGCGGTTATCTTAGCCAAAAGGTCGAGAAGGATTCAGAAGCGGTTATCTTAGCCAAAAGGCCGAGAAGATTTGAGAAGCGGTTATCTTAGCCAAAAGGCCGAGAAGATTTGAAAAGAGGTTATCTTAGCCAAAAGGCAGATAAGATTTGAGAAGCGGTTATCTTAGCCAAAAGGCTGAGAAGGGTTAAGAAGCGGTTATCTTAGCCAAAAGGCTGAGAAGGGTTGAGAAGCGGTTATCTTAGCCAAAAGGCCGAGAATATTTGAAAAGAGGTTATCTTAGCCAAAAGGCCGAGAAGGGTTGAGAAGCCGTTATCTTAGCCAAAAGGCTGAGAAGGGTTGAGAAGCGGTTATCTTAGCCAAAAGGCCGAGAAGATTTGAAAAGAGGTTATCTTAGCCAAAAGGCCGAGAAGGGTTGAGAAGCCGTTATCTTAGCCAAAAGGCTGAGAAGGGTTGAGAAGCGGTTATCTTAGCCAAAAGGTCGAGAAGGATTCAGAAGCGGTTATCTTAGCCAAAAGGCCGAGAAGATTTGAGAAGCGGTTATCTTAGCCAAAAGGCCGAGAAGATTTGAAAAGAGGTTATCTTAGCCAAAAGGCCGAGAAGGGTTGAGAAGCCGTTATCTTAGCCAAAAGGCTGAGAAGGGTTGAGAAGCGGTTATCTTAGCCAAAAGGTCGAGAAGGATTCAGAAGCAGTTATCTTAGCCAAAAGGCCGAGAAGATTTGAGAAGCGGTTATCTTAGCCAAAAGGCCGAGAAGATTTGAAAAGAGGTTATCTTAGCCAAAAGGCAGATAAGATTTGAGAAGCGGTTATCTTAGCCAAAAGGCTGAGAAGGGTTAAGAAGCGGTTATCTTAGCCAAAAGGCTGAGAAGGGTTGAGAAGCGGTTATCTTAGCCAAAAGGCCGAGAAGATTTGAAAAGAGGTTATCTTAGCCAAAAGGCCGAGAAGGGTTGAGAAGCCGTTATCTTAGCCAAAAGGCTGAGAAGGGTTGAGAAGCGGTTATCTTAGCCAAAAGGCCGAGAAGATTTGAAAAGAGGTTATCTTAGCCAAAAGGCCGAGAAGGGTTGAGAAGCCGTTATCTTAGCCAAAAGGCTGAGAAGGGTTGAGAAGCGGTTATCTTAGCCAAAAGGTCGAGAAGGATTCAGAAGCGGTTATCTTAGCCAAAAGGCCGAGAAGATTTGAGAAGCGGTTATCTTAGCCAAAAGGCCGAGAAGATTTGAGAAGCGGTTATCTCAGCCAAAAGGCCGAGAAGGGTTGAGAAGCGGTTATCTCAGCCAAAAGGCCGAGAAGGGTTGAGAAGCGGTTATCTTAGCCAAAAGGCCGAGAAGATTTGAAAAGAGGTTATCTTAGCCAAAAGGCCGAGAAGGGTTGAGAAGCCGTTATCTTAGCCAAAAGGCTGAGAAGGGTTGAGAAGCGGTTATCTTAGCCAAAAGGTCGAGAAGGATTCAGAAGCGGTTATCTTAGACAAAAGGCCGAGAAGATTTGAGAAGCGGTTATCTTAGCCAAAAGGCCGAGAAGATTTGAAAAGAGGTTATCTTAGCCAAAAGGCAGATAAGATTTGAGAAGCGGTTATCTTAGCCAAAAGGCTGAGAAGGGTTAAGAAGCGGTTATCTTAGCCAAAAGGCTGAGAAGGGTTGAGAAGCGGTTATCTTAGCCAAAAGGCCGAGAAGATTTGAGAAGCGGTTATCTTAGCCAAAAGGCCGAGAAGATTTGAAAAGAGGTTATCTTAGCCAATAGGCCGAGAAGGGTTGAGAAGCCGTTATCTTAGCCAAAAGGCTGAGAAGGGTTGAGAAGCGGTTATCTTAGCCAAAAGGTCGAGAAGGATTCAGAAGCGGTTATCTTAGCCAAAAGGCCGAGAAGATTTGAGAAGCGGTTATCTTAGCCAAAAGGCCGAGAAGATTTGAAAAGAGGTTATCTTAGCCAAAAGGCAGATAAGATTTGAGAAGCGGTTATCTTAGCCAAAAGGCTGAGAAGGGTTAAGAAGCGGTTATCTTAGCCAAAAGGCTGAGAAGGGTTGAGAAGCGGTTATCTTAGCCAAAAGGCCGAGAAGATTTGAGAAGCGGTTATCTCAGCCAAAAGGCCGAGAAGGATTGAGTAGCGGTTATCTTAGCCAAAAGGCCGAGAAGATTTGAGAAGCGGTTATCTCAGCCAAAAGGCCGAGAAGGGTTGAGAAGCGGTTATCTTAGCCAAAAGGCCGAGAAAATTTGAGAAGCGGTTATCTTAGCCAAAAGGCCGAGAAGATTTGAAAAGAGGTTATCTTAGCCAAAAGGCCGAGAAGGGTTGAGAAGCGGTTATCTTAGCCAAAAGGCTGAGAAGGGTTGAGAAGCGGTTATCTCAGCCAAAAGGCCGAGAAGATTTGAGAAGCGGTTATCTCAGCCAAAAGGCCGAGAAGGGTTGAGGAGAGGTTATCTCAGCCAAAAGGCCGAGAAGATTTGAGAAGCGGTTATCTTAGCCAAAAGGCAGATAAGATTTGAGAAGCGGTTATCTTAGCCAAAAGGCCGAGAAGATTTGGGAAGCGGTTATCTTAGGCAAAAGGCTGAGAAGGGTTGAGAAGCGGTTATCTTAGCCAAAAGGCTGAGAAGGGTTGAGAAGCGGTTATCTTAGCCAAAAGGCCGAGAAGTGTTGAGAAGCGGTTATCTTAGCCAAAAGGCCGAGAAGTGTTGAGAAGCGGTTATCTTAGCCAAAAGGCCGAGAAGATTTGAGAAGCGGTTATCTTAGCCAAAAGGCCGAGAAGATTTGAAAAGAGGTTATCTTAGCCAAAAGGCCGAGAAGATTTGAGAAGCGGTTATCTCAGCCAAAAGGCCGAGAAGATTTGAGAAGCGGTTATCTCAGCCAAAAGGCCGAGAAGTGTTGAGAAGCAGTTATCTTAGCCAAAAGGCTGAGAAGGGTTGAGAAGCGGTTATCTTAGCCAAAAGGCCGAGAAGATTTGAGAAGCGGTAATCTCAGCCAAAAGGCCGAGAAGTGTTGAGAAGCGGTTATCTTAGCCAAAAGGCCGAGAAGATTTGAGAAGCGGTTATCTCAGCCAAAAGGCCGAGAAGTGTTGAGAAGCGGTAATCTTAGCCAAAAGGCCGAGAAGATTTGAGAAGCGGTTATCTTAGCCAAAAGGCCGAGAAGGGTTGAGAAGAGGTTATCTTAGCCAAAAGGCCGAGAAGATTTGAGAAGCGGTTATCTCAGCCAAAAGGCCGAGAAGATTTGAGAAGCGGTTATCTCAGCCAAAAGGCCGAGAAGTGTTGAGAAGCGGTTATCTTAGCCAAAAGGCCGAGAAGTGTTGAGAAGCGGTTATCTTAGCCAAAAGGCTGAGAAGGGTTGAGAAGCGGTTATGTTAGCCAAAAGGCTGAGAAGGGTTGAGAAGCGGTTATCTTAGCCAAAAGGTCGAGAAGTGTTGAGAAGCGGTTATCTCAGCCAAAAGGCTGAGAAGGGTTGAGAAGCGGTTATGTTAGCCAAAAGGCTGAGAAGGGTTGAGAAGCGGTTATCTCAGCCAAAAGGCCGAGAAGTGTTGAGAAGCGGTTATCTCAGCCAAAAGGCTGAGAAGGGTTGAGAAGCGGTTATGTTAGCCAAAAGGCTGAGAAGGGTTGAGAAGCGGTTATCTCAGCCAAAAGGCCGAGAAGTGTTGAGAAGCGGTTATCTTAGCCAAAAGGCCGAGAAGTGTTGAGAAGCGGTTATCTTAGCCAAAAGGCTGAGAAGGGTTGAGAAGCGGTTATGTTAGCCAAAAGGCTGAGAAGGGTTGAGAAGCGGTTATGTTAGCCAAAAGGCTGAGAAGGGTTGAGAAGCGGTTATCTCAGCCAAAAGGCCGAGAAGTGTTGAGAAGCGGTTATCTTAGCCAAAAGGTCGAGAAGTGTTGAGAAGCGGTTATCTCAGCCAAAAGGCTGAGAAGGGTTGAGAAGCGGTTATGTTAGCCAAAAGGCTGAGAAGGGTTGAGAAGCGGTTATCTCAGCCAAAAGGCCGAGAAGTGTTGAGAAGCGGTTATCTCAGCCAAAAGGCTGAGAAGGGATGAGAAGCGGTTATGTTAGCCAAAAGGCTGAGAAGGGTTGAGAAGCGGTTTGGCTAACATAACCGCTTCTCAACCCTTCTCAGCCTTTTGGCTAAGATAACCGCTTCTAAGATAAGGGTTGAGAAGCGGTTATCTCAGCCAAAAGGCCGAGAAGATTTGAGAAGCGGTTATCTTAGCCAAAAGGCCGATAAGATTTGAAAAGAGGTTATCTTAGCCAAAAGGCTGAGAAGATTTGAGAACGGTTATCTCAGCCAAAAGGCCGAGAAGATTTGAGAAGCGGTTATCTTAGCCAAAAGGCTGAGAAGGGTTGAGAAGCGGTTATCTCAGCCAAAAGGCTGAGAAGATTTGAGAAGCGGTTATCTTAGCCAAAAGGCAGATAAGATTTGAGAAGCGGTTATCTTAGCCAAAAGGCCGAGAAGATTTGGGAAGCGGTTATCTTAGGCAAAAGGCTGAGAAGGGTTGAGAAGCGGTTATCTTAGCCAAAAGGCTGAGAAGGGTTGAGAAGCGGTTATCTTAGCCAAAAGGCCGAGAAGTGTTGAGAAGCGGTTATCTTAGCCAAAAGGCCGAGAAGTGTTGAGAAGCGGTTATCTTAGCCAAAAGGCCGAGAAGATTTGAGAAGCGGTTATCTTAGCCAAAAGGCCGAGAAGATTTGAAAAGAGGTTATCTTAGCCAAAAGGCCGAGAAGATTTGAGAAGCGGTTATCTCAGCCAAAAGGCCGAGAAGATTTGAGAAGCGGTTATCTCAGCCAAAAGGCCGAGAAGTGTTGAGAAGCAGTTATCTTAGCCAAAAGGCTGAGAAGGGTTGAGAAGCGGTTATCTTAGCCAAAAGGCCGAGAAGATTTGAGAAGCGGTAATCTCAGCCAAAAGGCCGAGAAGTGTTGAGAAGCGGTTATCTTAGCCAAAAGGCCGAGAAGATTTGAGAAGCGGTTATCTCAGCCAAAAGGCCGAGAAGTGTTGAGAAGCGGTAATCTTAGCCAAAAGGCCGAGAAGATTTGAGAAGCGGTTATCTTAGCCAAAAGGCCGAGAAGGGTTGAGAAGAGGTTATCTTAGCCAAAAGGCCGAGAAGATTTGAGAAGCGGTTATCTCAGCCAAAAGGCCGAGAAGATTTGAGAAGCGGTTATCTCAGCCAAAAGGCCGAGAAGTGTTGAGAAGCGGTTATCTTAGCCAAAAGGCCGAGAAGTGTTGAGAAGCGGTTATCTTAGCCAAAAGGCTGAGAAGGGTTGAGAAGCGGTTATGTTAGCCAAAAGGCTGAGAAGGGTTGAGAAGCGGTTATCTTAGCCAAAAGGTCGAGAAGTGTTGAGAAGCGGTTATCTCAGCCAAAAGGCTGAGAAGGGTTGAGAAGCGGTTATGTTAGCCAAAAGGCTGAGAAGGGTTGAGAAGCGGTTATCTCAGCCAAAAGGCCGAGAAGTGTTGAGAAGCGGTTATCTCAGCCAAAAGGCTGAGAAGGGTTGAGAAGCGGTTATGTTAGCCAAAAGGCTGAGAAGGGTTGAGAAGCGGTTATCTCAGCCAAAAGGCCGAGAAGTGTTGAGAAGCGGTTATCTTAGCCAAAAGGCCGAGAAGTGTTGAGAAGCGGTTATCTTAGCCAAAAGGCTGAGAAGGGTTGAGAAGCGGTTATGTTAGCCAAAAGGCTGAGAAGGGTTGAGAAGCGGTTATGTTAGCCAAAAGGCTGAGAAGGGTTGAGAAGCGGTTATCTCAGCCAAAAGGCCGAGAAGTGTTGAGAAGCGGTTATCTTAGCCAAAAGGTCGAGAAGTGTTGAGAAGCGGTTATCTCAGCCAAAAGGCTGAGAAGGGTTGAGAAGCGGTTATGTTAGCCAAAAGGCTGAGAAGGGTTGAGAAGCGGTTATCTCAGCCAAAAGGCCGAGAAGTGTTGAGAAGCGGTTATCTCAGCCAAAAGGCTGAGAAGGGATGAGAAGCGGTTATGTTAGCCAAAAGGCTGAGAAGGGTTGAGAAGCGGTTTGGCTAACATAACCGCTTCTCAACCCTTCTCAGCCTTTTGGCTAAGATAACCGCTTCTAAGATAAGGGTTGAGAAGCGGTTATCTCAGCCAAAAGGCCGAGAAGATTTGAGAAGCGGTTATCTTAGCCAAAAGGCCGATAAGATTTGAAAAGAGGTTATCTTAGCCAAAAGGCTGAGAAGATTTGAGAACGGTTATCTCAGCCAAAAGGCCGAGAAGATTTGAGAAGCGGTTATCTTAGCCAAAAGGCTGAGAAGGGTTGAGAAGCGGTTATCTCAGCCAAAAGGCTGAGAAGGGTTGAGAAGCGGTTATGTTAGCCAAAAGGCTGAGAAGGGTTGAGAAGCGGTTATCTCAGCCAAAAGGCCGAGAAGTGTTGAGAAGCGGTTATCTCAGCCAAAAGGCTGAGAAGGGTTGAGAAGCGGTTATGTTAGCCAAAAGGCTGAGAAGGGTTGAGAAGCGGTTATCTCAGCCAAAAGGCCGAGAAGTGTTGAGAAGCGGTTATCTTAGCCAAAAGGCCGAGAAGTGTTGAGAAGCGGTTATCTTAGCCAAAAGGCTGAGAAGGGTTGAGAAGCGGTTATGTTAGCCAAAAGGCTGAGAAGGGTTGAGAAGCGGTTATCTTAGCCAAAAGGTCGAGAAGTGTTGAGAAGCGGTTATCTTAGCCAAAAGGTCGAGAAGATTTGAGAAGCGGTTATCTTAGCCAAAAGGCCGAGAAGATTTGAAAAGAGGTTATCTTAGCCAAAAGGCCGAGAAGATTTGAGAAGCGGTTATCTCAGCCAAAAGGCCGAGAAGGATTGAGTAGCGGTTATCTTAGCCAAAAGGCCGAGAAGATTTGAGAAGCGGTTATCTCAGCCAAAAGGCCGAGAAGGGTTGAGAAGCGGTTATCTTAGCCAAAAGGCCGAGAAAATTTGAGAAGCGGTTATCTTAGCCAAAAGGCCGAGAAGATTTGAAAAGAGGTTATCTTAGCCAAAAGGCCGAGAAGGGTTGAGAAGCGGTTATCTTAGCCAAAAGGCTGAGAAGGGTTGAGAAGCGGTTATCTCAGCCAAAAGGCCGAGAAGATTTGAGAAGCGGTTATCTCAGCCAAAAGGCCGAGAAGGGTTGAGGAGAGGTTATCTCAGCCAAAAGGCCGAGAAGATTTGAGAAGCGGTTATCTTAGCCAAAAGGCAGATAAGATTTGAGAAGCGGTTATCTTAGCCAAAAGGCCGAGAAGATTTGGGAAGCGGTTATCTTAGGCAAAAGGCTGAGAAGGGTTGAGAAGCGGTTATCTTAGCCAAAAGGCTGAGAAGGGTTGAGAAGCGGTTATCTTAGCCAAAAGGCCGAGAAGTGTTGAGAAGCGGTTATCTTAGCCAAAAGGCCGAGAAGTGTTGAGAAGCGGTTATCTTAGCCAAAAGGCCGAGAAGATTTGAGAAGCGGTTATCTTAGCCAAAAGGCCGAGAAGATTTGAAAAGAGGTTATCTTAGCCAAAAGGCCGAGAAGATTTGAGAAGCGGTTATCTCAGCCAAAAGGCCGAGAAGATTTGAGAAGCGGTTATCTCAGCCAAAAGGCCGAGAAGTGTTGAGAAGCAGTTATCTTAGCCAAAAGGCTGAGAAGGGTTGAGAAGCGGTTATCTTAGCCAAAAGGCCGAGAAGATTTGAGAAGCGGTAATCTCAGCCAAAAGGCCGAGAAGTGTTGAGAAGCGGTTATCTTAGCCAAAAGGCCGAGAAGATTTGAGAAGCGGTTATCTCAGCCAAAAGGCCGAGAAGTGTTGAGAAGCGGTAATCTTAGCCAAAAGGCCGAGAAGATTTGAGAAGCGGTTATCTTAGCCAAAAGGCCGAGAAGGGTTGAGAAGAGGTTATCTTAGCCAAAAGGCCGAGAAGATTTGAGAAGCGGTTATCTCAGCCAAAAGGCCGAGAAGATTTGAGAAGCGGTTATCTCAGCCAAAAGGCCGAGAAGTGTTGAGAAGCGGTTATCTTAGCCAAAAGGCCGAGAAGTGTTGAGAAGCGGTTATCTTAGCCAAAAGGCTGAGAAGGGTTGAGAAGCGGTTATGTTAGCCAAAAGGCTGAGAAGGGTTGAGAAGCGGTTATCTTAGCCAAAAGGTCGAGAAGTGTTGAGAAGCGGTTATCTCAGCCAAAAGGCTGAGAAGGGTTGAGAAGCGGTTATGTTAGCCAAAAGGCTGA
The DNA here is from genome assembly GCA_036245805.1 of Pristionchus mayeri. NCBI lineage: Eukaryota > Metazoa > Nematoda > Chromadorea > Rhabditida > Neodiplogasteridae > Pristionchus > Pristionchus mayeri. The sequence continues at coordinate 8,001,292 of BTRK01000004.1, read as the reverse complement.
GAAGGGTTGAGAAGCGGTTATCTCAGCCAAAAGGCCGAGAAGTGTTGAGAAGCGGTTATCTCAGCCAAAAGGCTGAGAAGGGTTGAGAAGCGGTTATGTTAGCCAAAAGGCTGAGAAGGGTTGAGAAGCGGTTATCTCAGCCAAAAGGCCGAGAAGTGTTGAGAAGCGGTTATCTTAGCCAAAAGGCCGAGAAGTGTTGAGAAGCGGTTATCTTAGCCAAAAGGCTGAGAAGGGTTGAGAAGCGGTTATGTTAGCCAAAAGGCTGAGAAGGGTTGAGAAGCGGTTATGTTAGCCAAAAGGCTGAGAAGGGTTGAGAAGCGGTTATCTCAGCCAAAAGGCCGAGAAGTGTTGAGAAGCGGTTATCTTAGCCAAAAGGTCGAGAAGTGTTGAGAAGCGGTTATCTCAGCCAAAAGGCTGAGAAGGGTTGAGAAGCGGTTATGTTAGCCAAAAGGCTGAGAAGGGTTGAGAAGCGGTTATCTCAGCCAAAAGGCCGAGAAGTGTTGAGAAGCGGTTATCTCAGCCAAAAGGCTGAGAAGGGATGAGAAGCGGTTATGTTAGCCAAAAGGCTGAGAAGGGTTGAGAAGCGGTTTGGCTAACATAACCGCTTCTCAACCCTTCTCAGCCTTTTGGCTAAGATAACCGCTTCTAAGATAAGGGTTGAGAAGCGGTTATCTCAGCCAAAAGGCCGAGAAGATTTGAGAAGCGGTTATCTTAGCCAAAAGGCCGATAAGATTTGAAAAGAGGTTATCTTAGCCAAAAGGCTGAGAAGATTTGAGAACGGTTATCTCAGCCAAAAGGCCGAGAAGATTTGAGAAGCGGTTATCTTAGCCAAAAGGCTGAGAAGGGTTGAGAAGCGGTTATCTCAGCCAAAAGGCTGAGAAGATTTGAGAAGCGGTTATCTTAGCCAAAAGGCAGATAAGATTTGAGAAGCGGTTATCTTAGCCAAAAGGCCGAGAAGATTTGGGAAGCGGTTATCTTAGGCAAAAGGCTGAGAAGGGTTGAGAAGCGGTTATCTTAGCCAAAAGGCTGAGAAGGGTTGAGAAGCGGTTATCTTAGCCAAAAGGCCGAGAAGTGTTGAGAAGCGGTTATCTTAGCCAAAAGGCCGAGAAGTGTTGAGAAGCGGTTATCTTAGCCAAAAGGCCGAGAAGATTTGAGAAGCGGTTATCTTAGCCAAAAGGCCGAGAAGATTTGAAAAGAGGTTATCTTAGCCAAAAGGCCGAGAAGATTTGAGAAGCGGTTATCTCAGCCAAAAGGCCGAGAAGATTTGAGAAGCGGTTATCTCAGCCAAAAGGCCGAGAAGTGTTGAGAAGCAGTTATCTTAGCCAAAAGGCTGAGAAGGGTTGAGAAGCGGTTATCTTAGCCAAAAGGCCGAGAAGATTTGAGAAGCGGTAATCTCAGCCAAAAGGCCGAGAAGTGTTGAGAAGCGGTTATCTTAGCCAAAAGGCCGAGAAGATTTGAGAAGCGGTTATCTCAGCCAAAAGGCCGAGAAGTGTTGAGAAGCGGTAATCTTAGCCAAAAGGCCGAGAAGATTTGAGAAGCGGTTATCTTAGCCAAAAGGCCGAGAAGGGTTGAGAAGAGGTTATCTTAGCCAAAAGGCCGAGAAGATTTGAGAAGCGGTTATCTCAGCCAAAAGGCCGAGAAGATTTGAGAAGCGGTTATCTCAGCCAAAAGGCCGAGAAGTGTTGAGAAGCGGTTATCTTAGCCAAAAGGCCGAGAAGTGTTGAGAAGCGGTTATCTTAGCCAAAAGGCTGAGAAGGGTTGAGAAGCGGTTATGTTAGCCAAAAGGCTGAGAAGGGTTGAGAAGCGGTTATCTTAGCCAAAAGGTCGAGAAGTGTTGAGAAGCGGTTATCTCAGCCAAAAGGCTGAGAAGGGTTGAGAAGCGGTTATGTTAGCCAAAAGGCTGAGAAGGGTTGAGAAGCGGTTATCTCAGCCAAAAGGCCGAGAAGTGTTGAGAAGCGGTTATCTCAGCCAAAAGGCTGAGAAGGGTTGAGAAGCGGTTATGTTAGCCAAAAGGCTGAGAAGGGTTGAGAAGCGGTTATCTCAGCCAAAAGGCCGAGAAGTGTTGAGAAGCGGTTATCTTAGCCAAAAGGCCGAGAAGTGTTGAGAAGCGGTTATCTTAGCCAAAAGGCTGAGAAGGGTTGAGAAGCGGTTATGTTAGCCAAAAGGCTGAGAAGGGTTGAGAAGCGGTTATGTTAGCCAAAAGGCTGAGAAGGGTTGAGAAGCGGTTATCTCAGCCAAAAGGCCGAGAAGTGTTGAGAAGCGGTTATCTTAGCCAAAAGGTCGAGAAGTGTTGAGAAGCGGTTATCTCAGCCAAAAGGCTGAGAAGGGTTGAGAAGCGGTTATGTTAGCCAAAAGGCTGAGAAGGGTTGAGAAGCGGTTATCTCAGCCAAAAGGCCGAGAAGTGTTGAGAAGCGGTTATCTCAGCCAAAAGGCTGAGAAGGGATGAGAAGCGGTTATGTTAGCCAAAAGGCTGAGAAGGGTTGAGAAGCGGTTTGGCTAACATAACCGCTTCTCAACCCTTCTCAGCCTTTTGGCTAAGATAACCGCTTCTAAGATAAGGGTTGAGAAGCGGTTATCTTAGCCAAAAGGCCGATAAGATTTGAAAAGAGGTTATCTTAGCCAAAAGGCTGAGAAGATTTGAGAACGGTTATCTCAGCCAAAAGGCCGAGAAGATTTGAGAAGCGGTTATCTTAGCCAAAAGGCTGAGAAGGGTTGAGAAGCGGTTATCTCAGCCAAAAGGCTGAGAAGGGTTGAGAAGCGGTTATGTTAGCCAAAAGGCTGAGAAGGGTTGAGAAGCGGTTATCTCAGCCAAAAGGCCGAGAAGTGTTGAGAAGCGGTTATCTCAGCCAAAAGGCTGAGAAGGGTTGAGAAGCGGTTATGTTAGCCAAAAGGCTGAGAAGGGTTGAGAAGCGGTTATCTCAGCCAAAAGGCCGAGAAGTGTTGAGAAGCGGTTATCTTAGCCAAAAGGCCGAGAAGTGTTGAGAAGCGGTTATCTTAGCCAAAAGGCTGAGAAGGGTTGAGAAGCGGTTATGTTAGCCAAAAGGCTGAGAAGGGTTGAGAAGCGGTTATCTTAGCCAAAAGGTCGAGAAGTGTTGAGAAGCGGTTATCTTAGCCAAAAGGTCGAGAAGATTTGAGAAGCGGTTATCTTAGCCAAAAGGCCGAGAAGATTTGAAAAGAGGTTATCTTAGCCAAAAGGCTGAGAAGATTTGAGAACGGTTATCTCAGCCAAAAGGCCGAGAAGATTTGAGAAGCGGTTATCTTAGCCAAAAGGCTGAGAAGATTTGAGAAGCGGTTATCTTAGCCAAAAGGCCGAGAAGATTTGAAAAGAGGTTATCTTAGCCAAAAGGCTGAGAAGATTTGAGAAGCGGTTTTCTTAGCCAAAAGGCCGAGAAGGGTTGAGAAGCGGTTATCTTAGCCAAAAGGCTGAGAAGGGTTGAGAAGCGGTTATCTTAGCCAAAAGGCCGAGAAGGATTGAGTAGCGGTTATCTTAGCCAAAAGGCCGAGAAGATTTGAGAAGCGGTTATCTCAGCCAAAAGGCCGAGAAGGATTGAGTAGCGGTTATCTTAGCCAAAAGGCCGAGAAGATTTGAGAAGCGGTTATCTCAGCCAAAAGGCCGAGAAGTGTTGAGAAGCGGTTATCTTAGCCAAAAGGCCGAGAAGATTTGAGAAGCGGTTATCTTAGCCAAAAGGCCGATAAGATTTGAAAAGAGGTTATCTTAGCCAAAAGGCTGAGAAGATTTGAGAACGGTTATCTCAGCCAAAAGGCCGAGAAGATTTGAGAAGCGGTTATCTTAGCCAAAAGGCCGAGAAGGGTTGGGAAGCGGTTATCTTAGCCAAAAGGCTGAGAAGGGTTGAGAAGCGGTTATCTTAGCCAAAAGGCCGAGAAGATTTGAGAAGCGGTTATCTCAGCCAAAAGGCCGAGAAGGATTGAGTAGCGGTTATCTTAGCCAAAAGGTCGAGAAGGATTCAGAAGCGGTTATCTTAGCCAAAAGGCCGAGAAGATTTGAGAAGCGGTTATCTTAGCCAAAAGGCCGAGAAGATTTGAAAAGAGGTTATCTTAGCCAAAAGGCAGATAAGATTTGAGAAGCGGTTATCTTAGCCAAAAGGCTGAGAAGGGTTAAGAAGCGGTTATCTTAGCCAAAAGGCTGAGAAGGGTTGAGAAGCGGTTATCTTAGCCAAAAGGCCGAGAAGATTTGAGAAGCGGTTATCTCAGCCAAAAGGCCGAGAAGGATTGAGTAGCGGTTATCTTAGCCAAAAGGCCGAGAAGTGTTGAGAAGCGGCTATCTTAGCCAAAAGGCCGAGAAGTGTTGAGAAGCGGCTATCTTAGCCAAAAGGCTGAGAAGGGTTGAGAAGCGGTTATGTTAGCCAAAAGGCTGAGAAAATTTGAGAAGCGGTTATCTTAGCCAAAAGGCCGAGAAGATTTGAAAAGAGGTTATCTTAGCCAAAAGGCCGAGAAGGGTTGAGAAGCGGTTATCTTAGCCAAAAGGCTGAGAAGGGTTGAGAAGCGGTTATCTCAGCCAAAAGGCCGAGAAGATTTGAGAAGCGGTTATCTCAGCCAAAAGGCCGAGAAGGGTTGAGGAGAGGTTATCTCAGCCAAAAGGCCGAGAAGATTTGAGAAGCGGTTATCTTAGCCAAAAGGCAGATAAGATTTGAGAAGCGGTTATCTTAGCCAAAAGGCCGAGAAGATTTGGGAAGCGGTTATCTTAGGCAAAAGGCTGAGAAGGGTTGAGAAGAGGTTATCTTAGCCAAAAGGCCGAGAAGATTTGAGAAGCGGTTATCTCAGCCAAAAGGCCGAGAAGATTTGAGAAGCGGTTATCTCAGCCAAAAGGCCGAGAAGGGTTGAGGAGAGGTTATCTCAGCCAAAAGGCCGAGAAGGGTTGAGAAGCGGTTATCTTAGCCAAAAGGCTGAGAAGGGTTGAGAAGCGGTTATCTCAGCCAAAAGGCCGAGAAGATTTGAGAAGCGGTTATCTCAGCCAAAAGGCCGAGAAGGGTTGAGGAGAGGTTATCTCAGCCAAAAGGCCGAGAAGATTTGAGAAGCGGTTATGTTAGCCAAAAGGCAGATAAGATTTGAGAAGCGGTTATCTTAGCCAAAAGGCCGAGAAGATTTGGGAAGCGGTTATCTTAGGCAAAAGGCTGAGAAGGGTTGAGAAGAGGTTATCTTAGCCAAAAGGCCGAGAAGATTTGAGAAGCGGTTATCTCAGCCAAAAGGCCGAGAAGATTTGAGAAGCGGTTATCTCAGCCAAAAGGCCGAGAAGTGTTGAGAAGCGGTTATCTTAGCCAAAAGGCCGAGAAGTGTTGAGAAGCGGTTATCTTAGCCAAAAGGCTGAGAAGGGTTGAGAAGCGGTTATGTTAGCCAAAAGGCTGAGAAGGGTTGAGAAGCGGTTATCTTAGCCAAAAGGTCGAGAAGTGTTGAGAAGCGGTTATCTCAGCCAAAAGGCTGAGAAGGGTTGAGAAGCGGTTATGTTAGCCAAAAGGCTGAGAAGGGTTGAGAAGCGGTTATCTCAGCCAAAAGGCCGAGAAGTGTTGAGAAGCGGTTATCTCAGCCAAAAGGCTGAGAAGGGTTGAGAAGCGGTTATGTTAGCCAAAAGGCTGAGAAGGGTTGAGAAGCGGTTATCACAGCCAAAAGGCCGAGAAGTGTTGAGAAGCGGTTATCTTAGCCAAAAGGCCGAGAAGTGTTGAGAAGCGGTTATCTTAGCCAAAAGGCTGAGAAGGGTTGAGAAGCGGTTATGTTAGCCAAAAGGCTGAGAAGGGTTGAGAAGCGGATATCTTAGCCAAAAGGTCGAGAAGTGTTGAGAAGCGGTTATCTCAGCCAAAAGGCTGAGAAGGGTTGAGAAGCGGTTATGTTAGCCAAAAGGCTGAGAAGGGTTGAGAAGCGGTTATCTCAGCCAAAAGGCCGAGAAGTGTTGAGAAGCGGTTATCTCAGCCAAAAGGCTGAGAAGGGTTGAGAAGCGGTTATGTTAGCCAAAAGGCTGAGAAGGGTTGAGAAGCGGTTATCTCAGCCAAAAGGCCGAGAAATGTTGAGAAGCGGTTATCTTAGCCAAAAGGCCGAGAAGTGTTGAGAAGCGGTTATCTTAGCCAAAAGGCTGAGAAGGGTTGAGAAGCGGTTATGTTAGCCAAAAGGCTGAGAAGGGTTGAGAAGCGGTTATCTTAGCCAAAAGGTCGAGAAGTGTTGAGAAGCGGTTATCTTAGCCAAAAGGTCGAGAAGATTTGAGAAGCGGTTATCTTAGCCAAAAGGCCGAGAAGATTTGAAAAGAGGTTATCTTAGCCAAAAGGCTGAGAAGATTTGAGAACGGTTATCTCAGCCAAAAGGCCGAGAAGATTTGAGAAGCGGTTATCTTAGCCAAAAGGCAGATAAGATTTGAGAAGCGGTTTTCTTAGCCAAAAGGCCGAGAAGGGTTGAGAAGCGGTTATCTTAGTCAAAAGGCTGAGAAGGGTTGAGAAGCGGTTATCTTAGCCAAAAGGCCGAGAAGGATTGAGTAGCGGTTATCTTAGCCAAAAGGCCGAGAAGATTTGAGAAGCGGTTATCTCAGCCAAAAGGCCGAGAAGGATTGAGTAGCGGTTATCTTAGCCAAAAGGCCGAGAAGATTTGAGAAGCGGTTATCTCAGCCAAAAGGCCGAGAAGTGTTGAGAAGCGGTTATCTTAGCCAAAAGGCCGAGAAGATTTGAGAAGCGGTTATCTTAGCCAAAAGGCCGATAAGATTTGAAAAGAGGTTATCTTAGCCAAAAGGCTGAGAAGATTTGAGAACGGTTATCTCAGCCAAAAGGCCGAGAAGATTTGAGAAGCGGTTATCTTAGCCAAAAGGCCGAGAAGGGTTGGGAAGCGGTTATCTTAGCCAAAAGGCTGAGAAGGGTTGAGAAGCGGTTATCTTAGCCAAAAGGCCGAGAAGATTTGAGAAGCGGTTATCTCAGCCAAAAGGCCGAGAAGGATTGAGTAGCGGTTATCTTAGCCAAAAGGTCGCGAAGGATTCAGAAGCGGTTATCTTAGCCAAAAGGCCGAGAAGATTTGAGAAGCGGTTATCTTAGCCAAAAGGCCGAGAAGATTTGAAAAGAGGTTATCTTAGCCAAAAGGCAGATAAGATTTGAGAAGCGGTTATCTTAGCCAAAAGGCTGAGAAGGGTTAAGAAGCGGTTATCTTAGCCAAAAGGCTGAGAAGGGTTGAGAAGCGGTTATCTTAGCCAAAAGGCCGAGAAGATTTGAGAAGCGGTTATCTCAGCCAAAAGGCCGAGAAGGATTGAGTAGCGGTTATCTTAGCCAAAAGGCCGAGAAGATTTGAGAAGCGGTTATCTTAGCCAAAAGGCCGAGAAGTGTTGAGAAGCGGTTATCTTAGCCAAAAGGCTGAGAAGGGTTGAGAAGCGGTTATGTTAGCCAAAAGGCTGAGAAAATTTGAGAAGCGGTTATCTTAGCCAAAAGGCCGAGAAGATTTGAAAAGAGGTTATCTTAGCCAAAAGGCCGAGAAGGGTTGAGAAGCGGTTATCTTAGCCAAAAGGCTGAGAAGGGTTGAGAAGCGGTTATCTCAGCCAAAAGGCCGAGAAGATTTGAGAAGCGGTTATCTCAGCCAAAAGGCCGAGAAGGGTTGAGGAGAGGTTATCTCAGCCAAAAGGCCGAGAAGATTTGAGAAGCGGTTATCTTAGCCAAAAGGCAGATAAGATTTGAGAAGCGGTTATCTTAGCCAAAAGGCCGAGAAGATTTGGGAAGCGGTTATCTTAGGCAAAAGGCTGAGAAGGGTTGAGAAGAGGTTATCTTAGCCAAAAGGCCGAGAAGATTTGAGAAGCGGTTATCTCAGCCAAAAGGCCGAGAAGATTTGAGAAGCGGTTATCTCAGCCAAAAGGCCGAGAAGGGTTGAGGAGAGGTTATCTCAGCCAAAAGGCCGAGAAGGGTTGAGAAGCGGTTATCTTAGCCAAAAGGCTGAGAAGGGTTGAGAAGCGGTTATCTCAGCCAAAAGGCCGAGAAGATTTGAGAAGCGGTTATCTCAGCCAAAAGGCCGAGAAGGGTTGAGGAGAGGTTATCTCAGCCAAAAGGTCGAGAAGATTTGAGAAGCGGTTATGTTAGCCAAAAGGCTGAGAAAATTTGAGAAGCGGTTATCTTAGCCAAAAGGCCGAGAAGATTTGAAAAGAGGTTATCTTAGCCAAAAGGCCGAGAAGGGTTGAGAAGCGGTTATCTTAGCCAAAAGGCTGAGAAGGGTTGAGAAGCGGTTATCTCAGCCAAAAGGCCGAGAAGATTTGAGAAGCGGTTATCTCAGCCAAAAGGCCGAGAAGGGTTGAGGAGAGGTTATCTCAGCCAAAAGGCCGAGAAGATTTGAGAAGCGGTTATCTTAGCCAAAAGGCAGATAAGATTTGAGAAGCGGTTATCTTAGCCAAAAGGCCGAGAAGATTTGGGAAGCGGTTATCTTAGACAAAAGGCTGAGAAGGGTTGAGAAGAGGTTATCTTAGCCAAAAGGCCGAGAAGATTTGAGAAGCGGTTATCTCAGCCAAAAGGCCGAGAAGATTTGAGAAGCGGTTATCTCAGCCAAAAGGCCGAGAAGTGTTGAGAAGCGGTTATCTTAGCCAAAAGGCCGAGAAGTGTTGAGAAGCGGTTATCTTAGCCAAAAGGCTGAGAAGGGTTGAGAAGCGGTTATGTTAGCCAAAAGGCTGAGAAGGGTTGAGAAGCGGTTATCTTAGCCAAAAGGTCGAGAAGTGTTGAGAAGCGGTTATCTCAGCCAAAAGGCTGAGAAGGGTTGAGAAGCGGTTATGTTAGCCAAAAGGCTGAGAAGGGTTGAGAAGCGGTTATCTCAGCCAAAAGGCCGAGAAGTGTTGAGAAGCGGTTATCTCAGCCAAAAGGCTGAGAAGGGTTGAGAAGCGGTTATGTTAGCCAAAAGGCTGAGAAGGGTTGAGAAGCGGTTATCTCAGCCAAAAGGCCGAGAAGTGTTGAGAAGCGGTTATCTTAGCCAAAAGGCCGAGAAGTGTTGAGAAGCGGTTATCTTAGCCAAAAGGCTGAGAAGGGTTGAGAAGCGGTTATGTTAGCCAAAAGGCTGAGAAGGGTTGAGAAGCGGATATCTTAGCCAAAAGGTCGAGAAGTGTTGAGAAGCGGTTATCTCAGCCAAAAGGCTGAGAAGGGTTGAGAAGCGGTTATGTTAGCCAAAAGGCTGAGAAGGGTTGAGAAGCGGTTATCTCAGCCAAAAGGCCGAGAAGTGTTGAGAAGCGGTTATCTCAGCCAAAAGGCTGAGAAGGGTTGAGAAGCGGTTATGTTAGCCAAAAGGCTGAGAAGGGTTGAGAAGCGGTTATCTTAGCCAAAAGGTCGAGAAGTGTTGAGAAGCGGTTATCTCAGCCAAAAGGCTGAGAAGGGTTGAGAAGCGGTTATGTTAGCCAAAAGGCTGAGAAGGGTTGAGAAGCGGTTATCTCAGCCAAAAGGCCGAGAAGTGTTGAGAAGCGGTTATCTCAGCCAAAAGGCTGAGAAGGGTTGAGAAGCGGTTATGTTAGCCAAAAGGCTGAGAAGGGTTGAGAAGCGGTTATCTCAGCCAAAAGGCCGAGAAGTGTTGAGAAGCGGTTATCTTAGCCAAAAGGCCGAGAAGTGTTGAGAAGCGGTTATCTTAGCCAAAAGGCTGAGAAGGGTTGAGAAGCGGTTATGTTAGCCAAAAGGCTGAGAAGGGTTGAGAAGCGGTTATCTTAGCCAAAAGGTCGAGAAGTGTTGAGAAGCGGTTATCTTAGCCAAAAGGTCGAGAAGATTTGAGAAGCGGTTATCTTAGCCAAAAGGCCGAGAAGATTTGAAAAGAGGTTATCTTAGCCAAAAGGCTGAGAAGATTTGAGAACGGTTATCTCAGCCAAAAGGCCGAGAAGATTTGAGAAGCGGTTATCTTAGCCAAAAGGCAGATAAGATTTGAGAAGCGGTTTTCTTAGCCAAAAGGCCGAGAAGGGTTGAGAAGCGGTTATCTTAGCCAAAAGGCTGAGAAGGGTTGAGAAGCGGTTATCTTAGCCAAAAGGCCGAGAAGATTTGGGAAGCGGTTATCTTAGACAAAAGGCTGAGAAGGGTTGAGAAGAGGTTATCTTAGCCAAAAGGCCGAGAAGATTTGAGAAGCGGTTATCTCAGCCAAAAGGCCGAGAAGATTTGAGAAGCGGTTATCTCAGCCAAAAGGCCGAGAAGTGTTGAGAAGCGGTTATCTTAGCCAAAAGGCCGAGAAGTGTTGAGAAGCGGTTATCTTAGCCAAAAGGCTGAGAAGGGTTGAGAAGCGGTTATGTTAGCCAAAAGGCTGAGAAGGGTTGAGAAGCGGTTATCTTAGCCAAAAGGTCGAGAAGTGTTGAGAAGCGGTTATCTCAGCCAAAAGGCTGAGAAGGGTTGAGAAGCGGTTATGTTAGCCAAAAGGCTGAGAAGGGTTGAGAAGCGGTTATCTCAGCCAAAAGGCCGAGAAGTGTTGAGAAGCGGTTATCTCAGCCAAAAGGCTGAGAAGGGTTGAGAAGCGGTTATGTTAGCCAAAAGGCTGAGAAGGGTTGAGAAGCGGTTATCTCAGCCAAAAGGCCGAGAAGTGTTGAGAAGCGGTTATCTTAGCCAAAAGGCCGAGAAGTGTTGAGAAGCGGTTATCTTAGCCAAAAGGCTGAGAAGGGTTGAGAAGCGGTTATGTTAGCCAAAAGGCTGAGAAGGGTTGAGAAGCGGATATCTTAGCCAAAAGGTCGAGAAGTGTTGAGAAGCGGTTATCTCAGCCAAAAGGCTGAGAAGGGTTGAGAAGCGGTTATGTTAGCCAAAAGGCTGAGAAGGGTTGAGAAGCGGTTATCTCAGCCAAAAGGCCGAGAAGTGTTGAGAAGCGGTTATCTCAGCCAAAAGGCTGAGAAGGGTTGAGAAGCGGTTATGTTAGCCAAAAGGCTGAGAAGGGTTGAGAAGCGGTTATCTTAGCCAAAAGGTCGAGAAGTGTTGAGAAGCGGTTATCTCAGCCAAAAGGCTGAGAAGGGTTGAGAAGCGGTTATGTTAGCCAAAAGGCTGAGAAGGGTTGAGAAGCGGTTATCTCAGCCAAAAGGCCGAGAAGTGTTGAGAAGCGGTTATCTCAGCCAAAAGGCTGAGAAGGGTTGAGAAGCGGTTATGTTAGCCAAAAGGCTGAGAAGGGTTGAGAAGCGGTTATCTCAGCCAAAAGGCCGAGAAGTGTTGAGAAGCGGTTATCTTAGCCAAAAGGCCGAGAAGTGTTGAGAAGCGGTTATCTTAGCCAAAAGGCTGAGAAGGGTTGAGAAGCGGTTATGTTAGCCAAAAGGCTGAGAAGGGTTGAGAAGCGGTTATCTTAGCCAAAAGGTCGAGAAGTGTTGAGAAGCGGTTATCTTAGCCAAAAGGTCGAGAAGATTTGAGAAGCGGTTATCTTAGCCAAAAGGCCGAGAAGATTTGAAAAGAGGTTATCTTAGCCAAAAGGCTGAGAAGATTTGAGAACGGTTATCTCAGCCAAAAGGCCGAGAAGATTTGAGAAGCGGTTATCTTAGCCAAAAGGCAGATAAGATTTGAGAAGCGGTTTTCTTAGCCAAAAGGCCGAGAAGGGTTGAGAAGCGGTTATCTTAGCCAAAAGGCTGAGAAGGGTTGAGAAGCGGTTATCTTAGCCAAAAGGCCGAGAAGGATTGAGTAGCGGTTATCTTAGCCAAAAGGCCGAGAAGATTTGAGAAGCGGTTATCTCAGCCAAAAGGCCGAGAAGGATTGAGTAGCGGTTATCTTAGCCAAAAGGCCGAGAAGATTTGAGAAGCGGTTATCTCAGCCAAAAGGCCGAGAAGTGTTGAGAAGCGGTTATCTTAGCCAAAAGGCCGAGAAGATTTGAGAAGCGGTTATCTTAGCCAAAAGGCCGATAAGATTTGAAAAGAGGTTATCTTAGCCAAAAGGCTGAGAAGATTTGAGAACGGTTATCTCAGCCAAAAGGCCGAGAAGATTTGAGAAGCGGTTATCTTAGCCAAAAGGCCGAGAAGGGTTGGGAAGCGGTTATCTTAGCCAAAAGGCTGAGAAGGGTTGAGAAGCGGTTATCTTAGCCAAAAGGCCGAGAAGATTTGAGAAGCGGTTATCTCAGCCAAAAGGCCGAGAAGGATTGAGTAGCGGTTATCTTAGCCAAAAGGTCGAGAAGGATTCAGAAGCGGTTATCTTAGCCAAAAGGCCGAGAAGATTTGAGAAGCGGTTATCTTAGCCAAAAGGCCGAGAAGATTTGAAAAGAGGTTATCTTAGCCAAAAGGCAGATAAGATTTGAGAAGCGGTTATCTTAGCCAAAAGGCTGAGAAGGGTTAAGAAGCGGTTATCTTAGCCAAAAGGCTGAGAAGGGTTGAGAAGCGGTTATCTTAGCCAAAAGGCCGAGAAGATTTGAGAAGCGGTTATCTCAGCCAAAAGGCCGAGAAGGATTGAGTAGCGGTTATCTTAGCCAAAAGGCCGAGAAGATTTGAGAAGCGGTTATCTCAGCCAAAAGGCCGAGAAGGGTTGAGAAGCGGTTATCTTAGCCAAAAGGCCGAGAAAATTTGAGAAGCGGTTATCTTAGCCAAAAGGCCGAGAAGATTTGAAAAGAGGTTATCTTAGCCAAAAGGCCGAGAAGGGTTGAGAAGCGGTTATCTTAGCCAAAAGGCTGAGAAGGGTTGAGAAGCGGTTATCTCAGCCAAAAGGCCGAGAAGATTTGAGAAGCGGTTATCTCAGCCAAAAGGCCGAGAAGGGTTGAGGAGAGGTTATCTCAGCCAAAAGGCCGAGAAGATTTGAGAAGCGGTTATCTTAGCCAAAAGGCAGATAAGATTTGAGAAGCGGTTATCTTAGCCAAAAGGCCGAGAAGATTTGGGAAGCGGTTATCTTAGGCAAAAGGCTGAGAAGGGTTGAGAAGCGGTTATCTTAGCCAAAAGGCTGAGAAGGGTTGAGAAGCGGTTATCTTAGCCAAAAGGCCGAGAAGTGTTGAGAAGCGATTATCTTAGCCAAAAGGCCGAGAAGTGTTGAGAAGCGGTTATTTGAAAAGAGGTTATCTTAGCCAAAAGGCCGAGAAGATTTGAGAAGCGGTTATCTCAGCCAAAAGGCCGAGAAGGGTTGAGGAGAGGTTATCTCAGCCAAAAGGCCGAGAAGATTTGAGAAGCGGTTATCTTAGCCAAAAGGCAGATAAGATTTGAGAAGCGGTTATCTTAGCCAAAAGGCCGAGAAGATTTGGGAAGCGGTTATCTTAGGCAAAAGGCTGAGAAGGGTTGAGAAGCGGTTATCTTAGCCAAAAGGCTGAGAAGGGTTGAGAAGCGGTTATCTTAGCCAAAAGGCCGAGAAGTGTTGAGAAGCGATTATCTTAGCCAAAAGGCCGAGAAGTGTTGAGAAGCGGTTATTTGAAAAGAGGTTATCTTAGCCAAAAGGCCAAGATTTGAAAAGAGGTTATCTTAGCCAAAAGGCCGAGAAGATTTGAGAAGCGGTTATCTCAGCCAAAAGGCCGAGAAGATGTGAGAAGCGGTTATCTCAGCCAAAAGGCCGAGAAGTGTTGAGAAGCAGTTATCTTAGCCAAAAGGCTGAGAAGGGTTGAGAAGCGGTTATCTTAGCCAAAAGGCCGAGAAGATTTGAGAAGCGGTTATCTTAGCCAAAAGGTCGAGAAGGGTTGAGAAGCGGTTATGTTAGCCAAAAGGCAGAGAAGATTTGAGAAGCGGTTATCTTAGCCAAAAGGTCGAGAAGGGTTGAGAAGCGGTTATGTTAGCCAAAAGGCTGAGAAGGGTTGAGAAGCGGTTATCTTAGCCAAAAGGCCGAGAAGATTTGAGAAGCGGTTATCTCAGCCAAAAGGCCGAGAAGTGTTGAGAAGCGGTTATCTTAGCCAAAAGGCCGAGAAGATTTGAGAAGCGGTTATCTTAGCCAAAAGGTCGAGAAGGGTTGAGAAGCGGTTATCTTAGCCAAAAGGCCGAGAAGATTTGAAAAGAGGTTATCTTAGCCAAAAGGCCGAGAAGATTTGAGAAGCGGTTATCTCAGCCAAAAGGCCGAGAAGATTTGAGAAGCGGTTATCTCAGCCAAAAGGCCGAGAAGTGTTGAGAAGCAGTTATCTTAGCCAAAAGGCTGAGAAGGGTTGAGAAGCGGTTATCTTAGCCAAAAGGCCGAGAAGATTTGAGAAGCGGTTATCTCAGCCAAAAGGCCGAGAAGTGTTGAGAAGCGGTTATGTTAGCCAAAAGGCTGAGAAGGGTTGAGAAGCGGTTATCTTAGCCAAAAGGCCGAGAAGATTTGAGAAGCGGTTATCTCAGCCAAAAGGCCGAGAAGTGTTGAGAAGCGGTTATCTTAGCCAAAAGGCCGAGAAGATTTGAGAAGCGGTTATCTTAGCCAAAAGGTCGAGAAGGGTTGAGAAGCGGTTATCTTAGCCAAAAGGCCGAGAAGATTTGAAAAGAGGTTATCTTAGCCAAAAGGCCGAGAAGATTTGAGAAGCGGTTATCTCAGCCAAAAGGCCGAGAAGATTTGAGAAGCGGTTATCTCAGCCAAAAGGCCGAGAAGTGTTGAGAAGCAGTTATCTTAGCCAAAAGGCTGAGAAGGGTTGAGAAGCGGTTATCTTAGCCAAAAGGCCGAGAAGATTTGAGAAGCGGTTATCTTAGCCAAAAGGTCGAGAAGGGTTGAGAAGCGGTTATCTTAGCCAAAAGGCCGAGAAGATTTGAAAAGAGGTTATCTTAGCCAAAAGGCCGAGAAGATTTGAGAAGCGGTTATCTCAGCCAAAAGCCCGAGAAGATTTGAGAAGCGGTTATCTCAGCCAAAAGGCCGAGAAGTGTTGAGAAGCAGTTATCTTAGCCAAAAGGCTGAGAAGGGTTGAGAAGCGGTTATCTTAGCCAAAAGGCCGAGAAGATTTGAGAAGCGGTTATCTCAGCCAAAAGGCCGAGAAGTGTTGAGAAGCGGTTATCTTAGCCAAAAGGCCGAGAAGATTTGAGAAGCGGTTATCTCAGCCAAAAGGCCGAGAAGTGTTGAGAAGCGGTAATCTTAGCCAAAAGGCCGAGAAGATTTGAGAAGCGGTTATCTTAGCCAAAAGGCCGAGAAGGGTTGAGAAGAGGTTATCTTAGCCAAAAGGCCGAGAAGATTTGAGAAGCGGTTATCTCAGCCAAAAGGCCGAGAAGATTTGAGAAGCGGTAATCTTAGCCAAAAGGCTGAGAAGTGTTGAGAAGCGGTTATCTTAGCCAAAAGGCCGAGAAGTGTTGAGAAGCGGTTATCTTAGCCAAAAGGCTGAGAAGGGTTGAGAAGCGGTTATGTTAGCCAAAAGGCTGAGAAGGGTTGAGAAGCGGTTATGTTAGCCAAAAGGCTGAGAAGGGTTGAGAAGCGGTTATCTTAGCCAAAAGGCCGAGAAGATTTGAGAAGCGGTTATCTCAGCCAAAAGGCCGAGAAGTGTTGAGAAGCGGTTATCTTAGCCAAAAGGCCGAGAAGATTTGAGAAGCGGTTATCTTAGCCAAAAGGTCGAGAAGGGTTGAGAAGCGGTTATCTTAGCCAAAAGGCCGAGAAGATTTGAGAAGCGGTTATCTCAGCCAAAAGGCCGAGAAGTGTTGAGAAGCGGTTATCTTAGCCAAAAGGCCGAGAAGATTTGAGAAGCGGTTATCTCAGCCAAAAGGCCGAGAAGTGTTGAGAAGCGGTAATCTTAGCCAAAAGGCCGAGAAGATTTGAGAAGCGGTTATCTTAGCCAAAAGGCCGAGAAGGGTTGAGAAGAGGTTATCTTAGCCAAAAGGCCGAGAAGATTTGAGAAGCGGTTATCTCAGCCAAAAGGCCGAGAAGTGTTGAGAAGCGGTTATCTTAGCCAAAAGGCCGAGAAGTGTTGAGAAGCGGTTATCTCAGCCAAAAGGCCGAGAAGATTTGAGAAGCGGTTATCTTAGCCAAAAGGCCGAGAAGATTTGAAAAGAGGTTATCTTAGCCAAAAGGCTGAGAAGATTTGAGAACGGTTATCTCAGCCAAAAGGCCGAGAAGATTTGAGAAGCGGTTATCTTAGCCAAAAGGCAGATAAGATTTGAGAAGCGGTTATCTTAGCCAAAAGGCCGAGAAGGGTTGAGAAGAGGTTATCTTAGCCAAAAGGCCGAGAAGATTTGAGAAGCGGTTATCTCAGCCAAAAGGCCGAGAAGATTTGAGAAGCGGTTATCTCAGCCAAAAGGCCGAGAAGTGTTGAGAAGCGGTTATCTTAGCCAAAAGGCCGAGAAGTGTTGAGAAGCGGTTATCTCAGCCAAAAGGCCGAGAAGATTTGAGAAGCGGTTATCTTAGCCAAAAGGCCGAGAAGATTTGAAAAGAGGTTATCTTAGCCAAAAGGCTGAGAAGATTTGAGAACGGTTATCTCAGCCAAAAGGCCGAGAAGATTTGAGAAGCGGTTATCTTAGCCAAAAGGCAGATAAGATTTGAGAAGCGGTTTTCTTAGCCAAAAGGCCGAGAAGGGTTGAGAAGCGGTTATCTTAGCCAAAAGGCTGAGAAGGGTTGAGAAGCGGTTATCTTAGCCAAAAGGCCGAGAAGGATTGAGTAGCGGTTATCTTAGCCAAAAGGCCGAGAAGATTTGAGAAGCGGTTATCTCAGCCAAAAGGCCGAGAAGGATTGAGTAGCGGTTATCTTAGCCAAAAGGCCGAGAAGATTTGAGAAGCGGTTATCTCAGCCAAAAGGCCGAGAAGTGTTGAGAAGCGGTTATCTTAGCCAAAAGGCCGAGAAGATTTGAGAAGCGGTTATCTTAGCCAAAAGGCCGATAAGATTTGAAAAGAGGTTATCTTAGCCAAAAGGCTGAGAAGATTTGAGAACGGTTATCTCAGCCAAAAGGCCGAGAAGATTTGAGAAGCGGTTATCTTAGCCAAAAGGCCGAGAAGGGTTGGGAAGCGGTTATCTTAGCCAAAAGGCTGAGAAGGGTTGAGAAGCGGTTATCTTAGCCAAAAGGCCGAGAAGATTTGAGAAGCGGTTATCTCAGCCAAAAGGCCGAGAAGGATTGAGTAGCGGTTATCTTAGCCAAAGGCCGAGAAGAATTGAGATGCGGTTATCTTAGCCAAAAGGCCGAGAAGGGTTGAGAAGCGGTTATCTTAGCCAAAAGGCCGAGAAGGGTTGAGAAGCGGTTATCTTAGCCAAAAGGCCGAGAAGATTTGAGAAGCGGTTATCTCAGCCAAAAGGTCGAGAAGGATTCAGAAGCGGTTATCTTAGCCAAAAGGCCGAGAAGATTTGAGAAGCGGTTATCTTAGCCAAAAGGCCGAGAAGATTTGAGAAGCGGTTATCTCAGCCAAAAGGCCGAGAAGGGTTGAGAAGCGGTTATCTTAGCCAAAAGGCTGAGAAGGGTTGAGAAGCGGTTATCTTAGCCAAAAGGTCGAGAAGGATTCAGAAGCGGTTATCTTAGCCAAAAGGCCGAGAAGATTTGAGAAGCGGTTATCTTAGCCAAAAGGCCGAGAAGATTTGAAAAGAGGTTATCTCAGCCAAAAGGCCGAGAAGGGTTGAGAAGCGGTTATCTTAGCCAAAAGGCTGAGAAGGGTTGAGAAGCGGTTATCTCAGCCAAAAGGCAGATAAGATTTGAGAAGCGGTTATCTTAGCCAAAAGGCCGAGAAGGGTTGGGAAGCGGTTATCTTAGCCAAAAGGCTGAGAAGGGTTGAGAAGCGGTTATCTTAGCCAAAAGGCCGAGAAGATTTGAGAAGCGGTTATCTCAGCCAAAAGGCCGAGAAGGATTGAGTAGCGGTTATCTTAGCCAAAAGGCCGAGAAGATTTGAGATGCGGTTATCTTAGCCAAAAGGCCGAGAAGATTTGAGAAGCGGTTATCTTAGCCAAAAGGCCGAGAAGGGTTGAGAAGCGGTTATCTTAGCCAAAAGGCCGAGAAGATTTGAGAAGCGGTTATCTCAGCCAAAAGGTCGAGAAGGATTCAGAAGCGGTTATCTCAGCCAAAAGGTCGAGAAGGATTCAGAAGCGGTTATCTTAGCCAAAAGGCCGAGAAGATTTGAGAAGCGGTTATCTTAGCCAAAAGGCCGAGAAGGGTTGAGAAGCGGTTATCTTAGCCAAAAGGCCGAGAAGGGTTGAGAAGCGGTTATCTTAGCCAAAAGGCCGAGAAGATTTGAGAAGCGGTTATCTCAGCCAAAAGGTCGAGAAGGATTCAGAAGCGGTTATCTTAGCCAAAAGGCCGAGAAGATTTGAGAAGCGGTTATCTTAGCCAAAAGGCCGAG
The DNA here is from genome assembly GCA_036245805.1 of Pristionchus mayeri. Classification (NCBI taxonomy): domain Eukaryota; kingdom Metazoa; phylum Nematoda; class Chromadorea; order Rhabditida; family Neodiplogasteridae; genus Pristionchus; species Pristionchus mayeri. The sequence goes on along the minus strand of BTRK01000004.1, from coordinate 7,983,255 downwards.
AAGATTTGAGAAGCGGTTATCTCAGCCAAAAGGCCGAGAAGGGTTGAGAAGCGGTTAGCTTAGCCAAAAGGCCGAGAAGATTTGAAAAGAGGTTATCTTAGCCAAAAGGCCGAGAAGGGTTGAGAAGCCGTTATCTTAGCCAAAAGGCTGAGAAGGGTTGAGAAGCGGTTATCTTAGCCAAAAGGTCGAGAAGGATTCAGAAGCGGTTATCTTAGCCAAAAGGCCGAGAAGATTTGAGAAGCGGTTATCTTAGCCAAAAGGCCGAGAAGATTTGAAAAGAGGTTATCTCAGCCAAAAGGCCGAGAAGGGTTGAGAAGCGGTTATCTTAGCCAAAAGGCTGAGAAGGGTTGAGAAGCGGTTATCTCAGCCAAAAGGCAGATAAGATTTGAGAAGCGGTTATCTTAGCCAAAAGGCCGAGAAGGGTTGGGAAGCGGTTATCTTAGCCAAAAGGCTGAGAAGGGTTGAGAAGCGGTTATCTTAGCCAAAAGGCCGAGAAGATTTGAGAAGCGGTTATCTCAGCCAAAAGGCCGAGAAGGATTGAGTAGCGGTTATCTTAGCCAAAAGGCCGAGAAGATTTGAGATGCGGTTATCTTAGCCAAAAGGCCGAGAAGATTTGAGAAGCGGTTATCTTAGCCAAAAGGCCGAGAAGGGTTGAGAAGCGGTTATCTTAGCCAAAAGGCCGAGAAGATTTGAGAAGCGGTTATCTCAGCCAAAAGGTCGAGAAGGATTCAGAAGCGGTTATCTTAGCCAAAAGGCCGAGAAGATTTGAGAAGCGGTTATCTTAGCCAAAAGGCCGAGAAGATTTGAGAAGCGGTTATCTCAGCCAAAAGGCCGAGAAGGGTTGAGAAGCGGTTAGCTTAGCCAAAAGGCCGAGAAGATTTGAAAAGAGGTTATCTTAGCCAAAAGGCCGAGAAGGGTTGAGAAGCCGTTATCTTAGCCAAAAGGCTGAGAAGGGTTGAGAAGCGGTTATCTTAGCCAAAAGGTCGAGAAGGATTCAGAAGCGGTTATCTTAGCCAAAAGGCCGAGAAGATTTGAGAAGCGGTTATCTTAGCCAAAAGGCCGAGAAGATTTGAAAAGAGGTTATCTCAGCCAAAAGGCCGAGAAGGGTTGAGAAGCGGTTATCTTAGCCAAAAGGCTGAGAAGGGTTGAGAAGCGGTTATCTCAGCCAAAAGGCAGATAAGATTTGAGAAGCGGTTATCTTAGCCAAAAGGCCGAGAAGGGTTGGGAAGCGGTTATCTTAGCCAAAAGGCTGAGAAGGGTTGAGAAGCGGTTATCTTAGCCAAAAGGCCGAGAAGATTTGAGAAGCGGTTATCTCAGCCAAAAGGCCGAGAAGGATTGAGTAGCGGTTATCTTAGCCAAAAGGCCGAGAAGATTTGAGATGCGGTTATCTTAGCCAAAAGGCCGAGAAGATTTGAGAAGCGGTTATCTTAGCCAAAAGGCCGAGAAGGGTTGAGAAGCGGTTATCTTAGCCAAAAGGCCGAGAAGATTTGAGAAGCGGTTATCTCAGCCAAAAGGTCGAGAAGGATTCAGAAGCGGTTATCTTAGCCAAAAGGCCGAGAAGATTTGAGAAGCGGTTATCTTAGCCAAAAGGCCGAGAAGATTTGAGAAGCGGTTATCTCAGCCAAAAGGCCGAGAAGGGTTGAGAAGCGGTTATCTTAGCCAAAAGGCCGAGAAGATTTGAAAAGAGGTTATCTTAGCCAAAAGGCCGAGAAGGGTTGAGAAGCCGTTATCTTAGCCAAAAGGCCGAGAAGATTTGAGAAGCGGTTATCTTAGCCAAAAGGTCGAGAAGGATTCAGAAGCGGTTATCTTAGCCAAAAGGCCGAGAAGATTTGAGAAGCGGTTATCTTAGCCAAAAGGCCGAGAAGATTTGAAAAGAGGTTATCTTAGCCAAAAGGCCGAGAAGGGTTGAGAAGCGGTTATCTTAGCCAAAAGGCTGAGAAGGGTTGAGAAGCGGTTATCTCAGCCAAAAGGCCGAGAAGATTTGAGAAGCGGTTATCTTAGCCAAAAGGCCGAGAAGGGTTGAGAAACTGTGATCTCAGCCAAAAGGCCGTGAATATTTGAGAAGCGGTTATCTCAGCCAAAAGGCCGAGAAGTGTTGAGAAGCGGTAATCTTAGCCAAAAGGCCGAGAAGATTTGAGAAGCGGTTATCTTAGCCAAAAGGCCGAGAAGGGTTGAGAAGAGGTTATCTTAGCCAAAAGGCCGAGAAGATTTGAAAAGAGGTTATCTTAGCCAAAAGGCCGAGAAGATTTGAGAAGCGGTTATCTCAGCCAAAAGGCCGAGAAGATTTGAGAAGCGGTTATCTCAGCCAAAAGGCCGAGAAGTGTTGAGAAGCAGTTATCTTAGCCAAAAGGCTGAGAAGGGTTGAGAAGCGGTTATCTTAGCCAAAAGGCCGAGAAGATTTGAGAAGCGGTTATCTCAGCCAAAAGGCCGAGAAGTGTTGAGAAGCGGTTATGTTAGCCAAAAGGCTGAGAAGGGTTGAGAAGCGGTTATCTTAGCCAAAAGGCCGAGAAGATTTGAGAAGCGGTTATCTCAGCCAAAAGGCCGAGAAGTGTTGAGAAGCGGTTATCTTAGCCAAAAGGCCGAGAAGATTTGAGAAGCGGTTATCTTAGCCAAAAGGTCGAGAAGGGTTGAGAAGCGGTTATCTTAGCCAAAAGGCCGAGAAGATTTGAAAAGAGGTTATCTTAGCCAAAAGGCCGAGAAGATTTGAGAAGCGGTTATCTCAGCCAAAAGGCCGAGAAGATTTGAGAAGCGGTTATCTCAGCCAAAAGGCCGAGAAGTGTTGAGAAGCAGTTATCTTAGCCAAAAGGCTGAGAAGGGTTGAGAAGCGGTTATCTTAGCCAAAAGGCCGAGAAGATTTGAGAAGCGGTTATCTTAGCCAAAAGGTCGAGAAGGGTTGAGAAGCGGTTATCTTAGCCAAAAGGCCGAGAAGATTTGAAAAGAGGTTATCTTAGCCAAAAGGCCGAGAAGATTTGAGAAGCGGTTATCTCAGCCAAAAGGCCGAGAAGATTTGAGAAGCGGTTATCTCAGCCAAAAGGCCGAGAAGTGTTGAGAAGCAGTTATCTTAGCCAAAAGGCTGAGAAGGGTTGAGAAGCGGTTATCTTAGCCAAAAGGCCGAGAAGATTTGAGAAGCGGTTATCTCAGCCAAAAGGCCGAGAAGTGTTGAGAAGCGGTTATCTTAGCCAAAAGGCCGAGAAGATTTGAGAAGCGGTTATCTCAGCCAAAAGGCCGAGAAGTGTTGAGAAGCGGTAATCTTAGCCAAAAGGCCGAGAAGATTTGAGAAGCGGTTATCTTAGCCAAAAGGCCGAGAAGGGTTGAGAAGAGGTTATCTTAGCCAAAAGGCCGAGAAGATTTGAGAAGCGGTTATCTCAGCCAAAAGGCCGAGAAGATTTGAGAAGCGGTAATCTTAGCCAAAAGGCTGAGAAGTGTTGAGAAGCGGTTATCTTAGCCAAAAGGCCGAGAAGTGTTGAGAAGCGGTTATCTTAGCCAAAAGGCTGAGAAGGGTTGAGAAGCGGTTATGTTAGCCAAAAGGCTGAGAAGGGTTGAGAAGCGGTTATGTTAGCCAAAAGGCTGAGAAGGGTTGAGAAGCGGTTATCTTAGCCAAAAGGCCGAGAAGATTTGAGAAGCGGTTATCTCAGCCAAAAGGCCGAGAAGTGTTGAGAAGCGGTTATCTTAGCCAAAAGGCCGAGAAGATTTGAGAAGCGGTTATCTTAGCCAAAAGGTCGAGAAGGGTTGAGAAGCGGTTATCTTAGCCAAAAGGCCGAGAAGATTTGAGAAGCGGTTATCTCAGCCAAAAGGCCGAGAAGTGTTGAGAAGCGGTTATCTTAGCCAAAAGGCCGAGAAGTGTTGAGAAGCGGTTATCTCAGCCAAAAGGCCGAGAAGATTTGAGAAGCGGTTATCTTAGCCAAAAGGCCGAGAAGATTTGAAAAGAGGTTATCTTAGCCAAAAGGCTGAGAAGATTTGAGAACGGTTATCTCAGCCAAAAGGCCGAGAAGATTTGAGAAGCGGTTATCTTAGCCAAAAGGCAGATAAGATTTGAGAAGCGGTTATCTTAGCCAAAAGGCCGAGAAGGGTTGAGAAGAGGTTATCTTAGCCAAAAGGCCGAGAAGATTTGAGAAGCGGTTATCTCAGCCAAAAGGCCGAGAAGATTTGAGAAGCGGTTATCTCAGCCAAAAGGCCGAGAAGTGTTGAGAAGCGGTTATCTTAGCCAAAAGGCCGAGAAGTGTTGAGAAGCGGTTATCTCAGCCAAAAGGCCGAGAAGATTTGAGAAGCGGTTATCTTAGCCAAAAGGCCGAGAAGATTTGAAAAGAGGTTATCTTAGCCAAAAGGCTGAGAAGATTTGAGAACGGTTATCTCAGCCAAAAGGCCGAGAAGATTTGAGAAGCGGTTATCTTAGCCAAAAGGCAGATAAGATTTGAGAAGCGGTTTTCTTAGCCAAAAGGCCGAGAAGGGTTGAGAAGCGGTTATCTTAGCCAAAAGGCTGAGAAGGGTTGAGAAGCGGTTATCTTAGCCAAAAGGCCGAGAAGGATTGAGTAGCGGTTATCTTAGCCAAAAGGCCGAGAAGATTTGAGAAGCGGTTATCTCAGCCAAAAGGCCGAGAAGGATTGAGTAGCGGTTATCTTAGCCAAAAGGCCGAGAAGATTTGAGAAGCGGTTATCTCAGCCAAAAGGCCGAGAAGTGTTGAGAAGCGGTTATCTTAGCCAAAAGGCCGAGAAGATTTGAGAAGCGGTTATCTTAGCCAAAAGGCCGATAAGATTTGAAAAGAGGTTATCTTAGCCAAAAGGCCGAGAAGATTTGAAAAGAGGTTATCTTAGCCAAAAGGCCGAGAAGGGTTGAGAAGCCGTTATCTTAGCCAAAAGGCTGAGAAGGGTTGAGAAGCGGTTATCTTAGCCAAAAGGTCGAGAAGGATTCAGAAGCGGTTATCTTAGCCAAAAGGCCGAGAAGATTTGAGAAGCGGTTATCTTAGCCAAAAGGCCGAGAAGATTTGAAAAGAGGTTATCTCAGCCAAAAGGCCGAGAAGGGTTGAGAAGCGGTTATCTTAGCCAAAAGGCTGAGAAGGGTTGAGAAGCGGTTATCTCAGCCAAAAGGCAGATAAGATTTGAGAAGCGGTTATCTTAGCCAAAAGGCCGAGAAGGGTTGGGAAGCGGTTATCTTAGCCAAAAGGCTGAGAAGGGTTGAGAAGCGGTTATCTTAGCCAAAAGGCCGAGAAGATTTGAGAAGCGGTTATCTCAGCCAAAAGGCCGAGAAGGATTGAGTAGCGGTTATCTTAGCCAAAAGGCCGAGAAGGGTTGAGAAGCGGTTATCTTAGCCAAAAGGCCGAGAAGATTTGAGAAGCGGTTATCTCAGCCAAAAGGTCGAGAAGGATTCAGAAGCGGTTATCTTAGCCAAAAGGCCGAGAAGATTTGAGAAGCGGTTATCTTAGCCAAAAGGCCGAGAAGATTTGAGAAGCGGTTATCTCAGCCAAAAGGCCGAGAAGGGTTGAGAAGCGGTTAGCTTAGCCAAAAGGCCGAGAAGATTTGAAAAGAGGTTATCTTAGCCAAAAGGCCGAGAAGGGTTGAGAAGCCGTTATCTTAGCCAAAAGGCTGAGAAGGGTTGAGAAGCGGTTATCTTAGCCAAAAGGTCGAGAAGGATTCAGAAGCGGTTATCTTAGCCAAAAGGCCGAGAAGATTTGAGAAGCGGTTATCTTAGCCAAAAGGCCGAGAAGATTTGAAAAGAGGTTATCTCAGCCAAAAGGCCGAGAAGGGTTGAGAAGCGGTTATCTTAGCCAAAAGGCTGAGAAGGGTTGAGAAGCGGTTATCTCAGCCAAAAGGCAGATAAGATTTGAGAAGCGGTTATCTTAGCCAAAAGGCCGAGAAGGGTTGGGAAGCGGTTATCTTAGCCAAAAGGCTGAGAAGGGTTGAGAAGCGGTTATCTTAGCCAAAAGGCCGAGAAGATTTGAGAAGCGGTTATCTCAGCCAAAAGGCCGAGAAGGATTGAGTAGCGGTTATCTTAGCCAAAAGGCCGAGAAGATTTGAGATGCGGTTATCTTAGCCAAAAGGCCGAGAAGATTTGAGAAGCGGTTATCTTAGCCAAAAGGCCGAGAAGGGTTGAGAAGCGGTTATCTTAGCCAAAAGGCCGAGAAGATTTGAGAAGCGGTTATCTCAGCCAAAAGGTCGAGAAGGATTCAGAAGCGGTTATCTTAGCCAAAAGGCCGAGAAGATTTGAGAAGCGGTTATCTTAGCCAAAAGGCCGAGAAGATTTGAGAAGCGGTTATCTCAGCCAAAAGGCCGAGAAGGGTTGAGAAGCGGTTATCTTAGCCAAAAGGCCGAGAAGATTTGAAAAGAGGTTATCTTAGCCAAAAGGCCGAGAAGGGTTGAGAAGCCGTTATCTTAGCCAAAAGGCCGAGAAGATTTGAGAAGCGGTTATCTTAGCCAAAAGGTCGAGAAGGATTCAGAAGCGGTTATCTTAGCCAAAAGGCCGAGAAGATTTGAGAAGCGGTTATCTTAGCCAAAAGGCCGAGAAGATTTGAAAAGAGGTTATCTTAGCCAAAAGGCCGAGAAGGGTTGAGAAGCGGTTATCTTAGCCAAAAGGCTGAGAAGGGTTGAGAAGCGGTTATCTCAGCCAAAAGGCCGAGAAGATTTGAGAAGCGGTTATCTTAGCCAAAAGGCCGAGAAGGGTTGAGAAACTGTGATCTCAGCCAAAAGGCCGTGAATATTTGAGAAGCGGTTATCTCAGCCAAAAGGCCGAGAAGTGTTGAGAAGCGGTAATCTTAGCCAAAAGGCCGAGAAGATTTGAGAAGCGGTTATCTTAGCCAAAAGGCCGAGAAGGGTTGAGAAGAGGTTATCTTAGCCAAAAGGCCGAGAAGATTTGAGAAGCGGTTATCTCAGCCAAAAGGCCGAGAAGATTTGAGAAGCGGTTATCTCAGCCAAAAGGCCGAGAAGATTTGAGAAGCGGTTATCTCAGCCAAAAGGCCGAGAAGTGTTGAGAAGCGGTTATCTTAGCCAAAAGGCCGAGAAGTGTTGAGAAGCGGTTATCTTAGCCAAAAGGCTGAGAAGGGTTGAGAAGCGGTTATGTTAGCCAAAAGGCTGAGAAGGGTTGAGAAGCGGTTATCTTAGCCAAAAGGTCGAGAAGTGTTGAGAAGCGGTTATCTCAGCCAAAAGGCTGAGAAGGGTTGAGAAGCGGTTATGTTAGCCAAAAGGCTGAGAAGGGTTGAGAAGCGGTTATCTCAGCCAAAAGGCCGAGAAGTGTTGAGAAGCGGTTATCTCAGCCAAAAGGCTGAGAAGGGTTGAGAAGCGGTTATGTTAGCCAAAAGGCTGAGAAGGGTTGAGAAGCGGTTATCTCAGCCAAAAGGCCGAGAAGTGTTGAGAAGCGGTTATCTTAGCCAAAAGGCCGAGAAGTGTTGAGAAGCGGTTATCTTAGCCAAAAGGCTGAGAAGGGTTGAGAAGCGGTTATGTTAGCCAAAAGGCTGAGAAGGGTTGAGAAGCGGTTATCTTAGCCAAAAGGTCGAGAAGTGTTGAGAAGCGGTTATCTCAGCCAAAAGGCTGAGAAGGGTTGAGAAGCGGTTATGTTAGCCAAAAGGCTGAGAAGGGTTGAGAAGCGGTTATCTCAGCCAAAAGGCCGAGAAGTGTTGAGAAGCGGTTATCTCAGCCAAAAGGCTGAGAAGGGATGAGAAGCGGTTATCTTAGCCAAAAGGCCGAGAAGATTTGAGAAGCGGTTATCTTAGCCAAAAGGCCGAGAAGATTTGAGAAGCGGTTATCTCAGCCAAAAGGCCGAGAAGGGTTGAGAAGCGGTTAGCTTAGCCAAAAGGCCGAGAAGATTTGAAAAGAGGTTATCTTAGCCAAAAGGCCGAGAAGGGTTGAGAAGCCGTTATCTTAGCCAAAAGGCTGAGAAGGGTTGAGAAGCGGTTATCTTAGCCAAAAGGTCGAGAAGGATTCAGAAGCGGTTATCTTAGCCAAAAGGCCGAGAAGATTTGAGAAGCGGTTATCTTAGCCAAAAGGCCGAGAAGATTTGAAAAGAGGTTATCTCAGCCAAAAGGCCGAGAAGGGTTGAGAAGCGGTTATCTTAGCCAAAAGGCTGAGAAGGGTTGAGAAGCGGTTATCTCAGCCAAAAGGCAGATAAGATTTGAGAAGCGGTTATCTTAGCCAAAAGGCCGAGAAGGGTTGGGAAGCGGTTATCTTAGCCAAAAGGCTGAGAAGGGTTGAGAAGCGGTTATCTTAGCCAAAAGGCCGAGAAGATTTGAGAAGCGGTTATCTCAGCCAAAAGGCCGAGAAGGATTGAGTAGCGGTTATCTTAGCCAAAAGGCCGAGAAGATTTGAGATGCGGTTATCTTAGCCAAAAGGCCGAGAAGATTTGAGAAGCGGTTATCTTAGCCAAAAGGCCGAGAAGGGTTGAGAAGCGGTTATCTTAGCCAAAAGGCCGAGAAGATTTGAGAAGCGGTTATCTCAGCCAAAAGGTCGAGAAGGATTCAGAAGCGGTTATCTTAGCCAAAAGGCCGAGAAGATTTGAGAAGCGGTTATCTTAGCCAAAAGGCCGAGAAGATTTGAGAAGCGGTTATCTCAGCCAAAAGGCCGAGAAGGGTTGAGAAGCGGTTATCTTAGCCAAAAGGCCGAGAAGATTTGAAAAGAGGTTATCTTAGCCAAAAGGCCGAGAAGGGTTGAGAAGCCGTTATCTTAGCCAAAAGGCCGAGAAGATTTGAGAAGCGGTTATCTTAGCCAAAAGGTCGAGAAGGATTCAGAAGCGGTTATCTTAGCCAAAAGGCCGAGAAGATTTGAGAAGCGGTTATCTTAGCCAAAAGGCCGAGAAGTGTTGAGAAGCGGTTATCTCAGCCAAAAGGCTGAGAAGGGTTGAGAAGCGGTTATGTTAGCCAAAAGGCTGAGAAGGGTTGAGAAGCGGTTATCTCAGCCAAAAGGCCGAGAAGTGTTGAGAAGCGGTTATCTTAGCCAAAAGGCCGAGAAGTGTTGAGAAGCGGTTATCTTAGCCAAAAGGCTGAGAAGGGTTGAGAAGCGGTTATGTTAGCCAAAAGGCTGAGAAGGGTTGAGAAGCGGTTATCTTAGCCAAAAGGTCGAGAAGTGTTGAGAAGCGGTTATCTCAGCCAAAAGGCTGAGAAGGGTTGAGAAGCGGTTATCTTAGCCAAAAGGCCGAGAAGGGTTGAGAAGCCGTTATCTTAGCCAAAAGGCTGAGAAGGGTTGAGAAGCGGTTATCTTAGCCAAAAGGTCGAGAAGGATTCAGAAGCGGTTATCTTAGCCAAAAGGCCGAGAAGATTTGAGAAGCGGTTATCTTAGCCAAAAGGCCGAGAAGATTTGAAAAGAGGTTATCTCAGCCAAAAGGCCGAGAAGGGTTGAGAAGCGGTTATCTTAGCCAAAAGGCTGAGAAGGGTTGAGAAGCGGTTATCTCAGCCAAAAGGCAGATAAGATTTGAGAAGCGGTTATCTTAGCCAAAAGGCCGAGAAGGGTTGGGAAGCGGTTATCTTAGCCAAAAGGCTGAGAAGGGTTGAGAAGCGGTTATCTTAGCCAAAAGGCCGAGAAGATTTGAGAAGCGGTTATCTCAGCCAAAAGGCCGAGAAGGATTGAGTAGCGGTTATCTTAGCCAAAAGGCCGAGAAGATTTGAGATGCGGTTATCTTAGCCAAAAGGCCGAGAAGATTTGAGAAGCGGTTATCTTAGCCAAAAGGCCGAGAAGGGTTGAGAAGCGGTTATCTTAGCCAAAAGGCCGAGAAGATTTGAGAAGCGGTTATCTCAGCCAAAAGGTCGAGAAGGATTCAGAAGCGGTTATCTTAGCCAAAAGGCCGAGAAGATTTGAGAAGCGGTTATCTTAGCCAAAAGGCCGAGAAGATTTGAGAAGCGGTTATCTCAGCCAAAAGGCCGAGAAGGGTTGAGAAGCGGTTATCTTAGCCAAAAGGCCGAGAAGATTTGAAAAGAGGTTATCTTAGCCAAAAGGCCGAGAAGGGTTGAGAAGCCGTTATCTTAGCCAAAAGGCCGAGAAGATTTGAGAAGCGGTTATCTTAGCCAAAAGGTCGAGAAGGATTCAGAAGCGGTTATCTTAGCCAAAAGGCCGAGAAGATTTGAGAAGCGGTTATCTTAGCCAAAAGGCCGAGAAGATTTGAAAAGAGGTTATCTTAGCCAAAAGGCCGAGAAGGGTTGAGAAGCGGTTATCTTAGCCAAAAGGCTGAGAAGGGTTGAGAAGCGGTTATCTCAGCCAAAAGGCCGAGAAGATTTGAGAAGCGGTTATCTTAGCCAAAAGGCCGAGAAGGGTTGAGAAACTGTGATCTCAGCCAAAAGGCCGTGAATATTTGAGAAGCGGTTATCTCAGCCAAAAGGCCGAGAAGTGTTGAGAAGCGGTAATCTTAGCCAAAAGGCCGAGAAGATTTGAGAAGCGGTTATCTTAGCCAAAAGGCCGAGAAGGGTTGAGAAGAGGTTATCTTAGCCAAAAGGCCGAGAAGATTTGAGAAGCGGTTATCTCAGCCAAAAGGCCGAGAAGATTTGAGAAGCGGTTATCTCAGCCAAAAGGCCGAGAAGATTTGAGAAGCGGTTATCTCAGCCAAAAGGCCGAGAAGTGTTGAGAAGCGGTTATCTTAGCCAAAAGGCCGAGAAGTGTTGAGAAGCGGTTATCTTAGCCAAAAGGCTGAGAAGGGTTGAGAAGCGGTTATGTTAGCCAAAAGGCTGAGAAGGGTTGAGAAGCGGTTATCTTAGCCAAAAGGTCGAGAAGTGTTGAGAAGCGGTTATCTCAGCCAAAAGGCTGAGAAGGGTTGAGAAGCGGTTATGTTAGCCAAAAGGCTGAGAAGGGTTGAGAAGCGGTTATCTCAGCCAAAAGGCCGAGAAGTGTTGAGAAGCGGTTATCTCAGCCAAAAGGCTGAGAAGGGTTGAGAAGCGGTTATGTTAGCCAAAAGGCTGAGAAGGGTTGAGAAGCGGTTATCTCAGCCAAAAGGCCGAGAAGTGTTGAGAAGCGGTTATCTTAGCCAAAAGGCCGAGAAGTGTTGAGAAGCGGTTATCTTAGCCAAAAGGCTGAGAAGGGTTGAGAAGCGGTTATGTTAGCCAAAAGGCTGAGAAGGGTTGAGAAGCGGTTATCTTAGCCAAAAGGTCGAGAAGTGTTGAGAAGCGGTTATCTCAGCCAAAAGGCTGAGAAGGGTTGAGAAGCGGTTATGTTAGCCAAAAGGCTGAGAAGGGTTGAGAAGCGGTTATCTCAGCCAAAAGGCCGAGAAGTGTTGAGAAGCGGTTATCTCAGCCAAAAGGCTGAGAAGGGATGAGAAGCGGTTATGTTAGCCAAAAGGCTGAGAAGGGTTGAGAAGCGGTTATCTTAGCCAAAAGGTCGAGAAGTGTTGAGAAGCGGTTATCTCAGCCAAAAGGCTGAGAAGGGTTGAGAAGCGGTTATGTTAGCCAAAAGGCTGAGAAGGGTTGAGAAGCGGTTATCTCAGCCAAAAGGCCGAGAAGTGTTGAGAAGCGGTTATCTCAGCCAAAAGGCTGAGAAGGGTTGAGAAGCGGTTATGTTAGCCAAAAGGCTGAGAAGGGTTGAGAAGCGGTTATCTCAGCCAAAAGGCCGAGAAGTGTTGAGAAGCGGTTATCTTAGCCAAAAGGCCGAGAAGTGTTGAGAAGCGGTTATCTTAGCCAAAAGGCTGAGAAGGGTTGAGAAGCGGTTATGTTAGCCAAAAGGCTGAGAAGGGTTGAGAAGCGGTTATCTTAGCCAAAAGGTCGAGAAGTGTTGAGAAGCGGTTATCTTAGCCAAAAGGTCGAGAAGATTTGAGAAGCGGTTATCTTAGCCAAAAGGCCGAGAAGATTTGAAAAGAGGTTATCTTAGCCAAAAGGCTGAGAAGATTTGAGAACGGTTATCTCAGCCAAAAGGCCGAGAAGATTTGAGAAGCGGTTATCTTAGCCAAAAGGCAGATAAGATTTGAGAAGCGGTTTTCTTAGCCAAAAGGCCGAGAAGGGTTGAGAAGCGGTTATCTTAGCCAAAAGGCTGAGAAGGGTTGAGAAGCGGTTATCTTAGCCAAAAGGCCGAGAAGGATTGAGTAGCGGTTATCTTAGCCAAAAGGCCGAGAAGATTTGAGAAGCGGTTATCTCAGCCAAAAGGCCGAGAAGTGTTGAGAAGCGGTTATCTTAGCCAAAAGGCCGAGAAGATTTGAGAAGCGGTTATCTTAGCCAAAAGGCCGATAAGATTTGAAAAGAGGTTATCTTAGCCAAAAGGCTGAGAAGATTTGAGAACGGTTATCTCAGCCAAAAGGCCGAGAAGATTTGAGAAGCGGTTATCTTAGCCAAAAGGCCGAGAAGGGTTGGGAAGCGGTTATCTTAGCCAAAAGGCTGAGAAGGGTTGAGAAGCGGTTATCTTAGCCAAAAGGCCGAGAAGATTTGAGAAGCGGTTATCTCAGCCAAAAGGCCGAGAAGGATTGAGTAGCGGTTATCTTAGCCAAAAGGTCGAGAAGGATTCAGAAGCGGTTATCTTAGCCAAAAGGCCGAGAAGATTTGAGAAGCGGTTATCTTAGCCAAAAGGCCGAGAAGATTTGAAAAGAGGTTATCTTAGCCAAAAGGCAGATAAGATTTGAGAAGCGGTTATCTTAGCCAAAAGGCTGAGAAGGGTTAAGAAGCGGTTATCTTAGCCAAAAGGCTGAGAAGGGTTGAGAAGCGGTTATCTTAGCCAAAAGGCCGAGAAGATTTGAGAAGCGGTTATCTCAGCCAAAAGGCCGAGAAGGATTGAGTAGCGGTTATCTTAGCCAAAAGGCCGAGAAGATTTGAGAAGCGGTTATCTTAGCCAAAAGGCCGAGAAGTGTTGAGAAGCGGTTATCTTAGCCAAAAGGCTGAGAAGGGTTGAGAAGCGGTTATGTTAGCCAAAAGGCTGAGAAAATTTGAGAAGCGGTTATCTTAGCCAAAAGGCCGAGAAGATTTGAAAAGAGGTTATCTTAGCCAAAAGGCCGAGAAGGGTTGAGAAGCGGTTATCTTAGCCAAAAGGCTGAGAAGGGTTGAGAAGCGGTTATCTCAGCCAAAAGGCCGAGAAGATTTGAGAAGCGGTTATCTCAGCCAAAAGGCCGAGAAGGGTTGAGGAGAGGTTATCTCAGCCAAAAGGCCGAGAAGATTTGAGAAGCGGTTATCTTAGCCAAAAGGCAGATAAGATTTGAGAAGCGGTTATCTTAGCCAAAAGGCCGAGAAGATTTGGGAAGCGGTTATCTTAGGCAAAAGGCTGAGAAGGGTTGAGAAGAGGTTATCTTAGCCAAAAGGCCGAGAAGATTTGAGAAGCGGTTATCTCAGCCAAAAGGCCGAGAAGATTTGAGAAGCGGTTATCTCAGCCAAAAGGCCGAGAAGTGTTGAGAAGCGGTTATCTTAGCCAAAAGGCCGAGAAGTGTTGAGAAGCGGTTATCTTAGCCAAAAGGCTGAGAAGGGTTGAGAAGCGGTTATGTTAGCCAAAAGGCTGAGAAGGGTTGAGAAGCGGTTATCTTAGCCAAAAGGTCGAGAAGTGTTGAGAAGCGGTTATCTCAGCCAAAAGGCTGAGAAGGGTTGAGAAGCGGTTATGTTAGCCAAAAGGCTGAGAAGGGTTGAGAAGCGGTTATCTCAGCCAAAAGGCCGAGAAGTGTTGAGAAGCGGTTATCTCAGCCAAAAGGCTGAGAAGGGTTGAGAAGCGGTTATGTTAGCCAAAAGGCTGAGAAGGGTTGAGAAGCGGTTATCTCAGCCAAAAGGCCGAGAAGTGTTGAGAAGCGGTTATCTTAGCCAAAAGGCCGAGAAGTGTTGAGAAGCGGTTATCTTAGCCAAAAGGCTGAGAAGGGTTGAGAAGCGGTTATGTTAGCCAAAAGGCTGAGAAGGGTTGAGAAGCGGATATCTTAGCCAAAAGGTCGAGAAGTGTTGAGAAGCGGTTATCTCAGCCAAAAGGCTGAGAAGGGTTGAGAAGCGGTTATGTTAGCCAAAAGGCTGAGAAGGGTTGAGAAGCGGTTATCTCAGCCAAAAGGCCGAGAAGTGTTGAGAAGCGGTTATCTCAGCCAAAAGGCTGAGAAGGGTTGAGAAGCGGTTATGTTAGCCAAAAGGCTGAGAAGGGTTGAGAAGCGGTTATCTTAGCCAAAAGGTCGAGAAGTGTTGAGAAGCGGTTATCTCAGCCAAAAGGCTGAGAAGGGTTGAGAAGCGGTTATGTTAGCCAAAAGGCTGAGAAGGGTTGAGAAGCGGTTATCTCAGCCAAAAGGCCGAGAAGTGTTGAGAAGCGGTTATCTCAGCCAAAAGGCTGAGAAGGGTTGAGAAGCGGTTATGTTAGCCAAAAGGCTGAGAAGGGTTGAGAAGCGGTTATCTCAGCCAAAAGGCCGAGAAGTGTTGAGAAGCGGTTATCTTAGCCAAAAGGCCGAGAAGTGTTGAGAAGCGGTTATCTTAGCCAAAAGGCTGAGAAGGGTTGAGAAGCGGTTATGTTAGCCAAAAGGCTGAGAAGGGTTGAGAAGCGGTTATCTTAGCCAAAAGGTCGAGAAGTGTTGAGAAGCGGTTATCTTAGCCAAAAGGTCGAGAAGATTTGAGAAGCGGTTATCTTAGCCAAAAGGCCGAGAAGATTTGAAAAGAGGTTATCTTAGCCAAAAGGCTGAGAAGATTTGAGAACGGTTATCTCAGCCAAAAGGCCGAGAAGATTTGAGAAGCGGTTATCTTAGCCAAAAGGCAGATAAGATTTGAGAAGCGGTTTTCTTAGCCAAAAGGCCGAGAAGGGTTGAGAAGCGGTTATCTTAGCCAAAAGGCTGAGAAGGGTTGAGAAGCGGTTATCTTAGCCAAAAGGCCGAGAAGGATTGAGTAGCGGTTATCTTAGCCAAAAGGCCGAGAAGATTTGAGAAGCGGTTATCTCAGCCAAAAGGCCGAGAAGGATTGAGTAGCGGTTATCTTAGCCAAAAGGCCGAGAAGATTTGAGAAGCGGTTATCTCAGCCAAAAGGCCGAGAAGTGTTGAGAAGCGGTTATCTTAGCCAAAAGGCCGAGAAGATTTGAGAAGCGGTTATCTTAGCCAAAAGGCCGATAAGATTTGAAAAGAGGTTATCTTAGCCAAAAGGCTGAGAAGATTTCAGAACGGTTATCTCAGCCAAAAGGCCGAGAAGATTTGAGAAGCGGTTATCTTAGCCAAAGGGCCGAGAAGGGTTGGGAAGCGGTTATCTTAGCCAAAAGGCTGAGAAGGGTTGAGAAGCGGTTATCTTAGCCAAAAGGCCGAGAAGATTTGAGAAGCGGTTATCTCAGCCAAAAGGCCGAGAAGGATTGAGTAGCGGATATCTTAGCCAAAAGGTCGAGAAGGATTCAGAAGCGGTTATCTTAGCCAAAAGGCCGAGAAGATTTGAGAAGCGGTTATCTTAGCCAAAAGGCCGAGAAGATTTGAAAAGAGGTTATCTTAGCCAAAAGGCAGATAAGATTTGAGAAGCGGTTATCTTAGCCAAAAGGCTGAGAAGGGTTAAGAAGCGGTTATCTTAGCCAAAAGGCTGAGAAGGGTTGAGAAGCGGTTATCTTAGCCAAAAGGCCGAGAAGATTTGAGAAGCGGTTATCTCAGCCAAAAGGCCGAGAAGGATTGAGTAGCGGTTATCTTAGCCAAAAGGCCGAGAAGATTTGAGAAGCGGTTATCTCAGCCAAAAGGCCGAGAAGGGTTGAGAAGCGGTTATCTTAGCCAAAAGGCCGAGAAAATTTGAGAAGCGGTTATCTTAGCCAAAAGGCCGAGAAGATTTGAAAAGAGGTTATCTTAGCCAAAAGGCCGAGAAGGGTTGAGAAGCGGTTATCTTAGCCAAAAGGCTGAGAAGGGTTGAGAAGCGGTTATCTCAGCCAAAAGGCCGAGAAGATTTGAGAAGCGGTTATCTCAGCCAAAAGGCCGAGAAGGGTTGAGGAGAGGTTATCTCAGCCAAAAGGCCGAGAAGATTTGAGAAGCGGTTATCTTAGCCAAAAGGCAGATAAGATTTGAGAAGCGGTTATCTTAGCCAAAAGGCCGAGAAGATTTGGGAAGCGGTTATCTTAGGCAAAAGGCTGAGAAGGGTTGAGAAGCGGTTATCTTAGCCAAAAGGCTGAGAAGGGTTGAGAAGCGGTTATCTTAGCCAAAAGGCCGAGAAGTGTTGAGAAGCGATTATCTTAGCCAAAAGGCCGAGAAGTGTTGAGAAGCGGTTATTTGAAAAGAGGTTATCTTAGCCAAAAGGCCAAGATTTGAAAAGAGGTTATCTTAGCCAAAAGGCCGAGAAGATTTGAGAAGCGGTTATCTCAGCCAAAAGGCCGAGAAGATTTGAGAAGCGGTTATCTCAGCCAAAAGGCCGAGAAGTGTTGAGAAGCAGTTATCTTAGCCAAAAGGCTGAGAAGGGTTGAGAAGCGGTTATCTTAGCCAAAAGGCCGAGAAGTGTTGAGAAGCGGTTATCTTAGCCAAAAGGCCGAGAAGATTTGAGAAGCGGTTATCTTAGCCAAAAGGTCGAGAAGGGTTGAGATGCGGTTATCTTAGCCAAAAGGCCGAGAAGATTTGAGAAGCGGTTATCTTAGCCAAAAGGTCGAGAAGGGTTGAGAAGCGGTTATGTTAGCCAAAAGGCTGAGAAGGGTTGAGAAGCGGTTATCTTAGCCAAAAGGCCGAGAAGATTTGAGAAGCGGTTATCTCAGCCAAAAGGCCGAGAAGTGTTGAGAAGCGGTTATCTTAGCCAAAAGGCCGAGAAGATTTGAGAAGCGGTTATCTTAGCCAAAAGGTCGAGAAGGGTTGAGAAGCGGTTATCTTAGCCAAAAGGCCGAGAAGATTTGAAAAGAGGTTATCTTAGCCAAAAGGGCGAGAAGATTTGAGAAGCGGTTATCTCAGCCAAAAGGCCGAGAAGATTTGAGAAGCGGTTATCTCAGCCAAAAGGCCGAGAAGTGTTGAGAAGCAGTTATCTTAGCCAAAAGGCTGAGAAGGGTTGAGAAGCGGTTATCTTAGCCAAAAAGCCGAGAAGATTTGAGAAGCGGTTATCTCAGCCAAAAGGCCGAGAAGTGTTGAGAAGCGGTTATGTTAGCCAAAAGGCTGAGAAGGGTTGAGAAGCGGTTATCTTAGCCAAAAGGCCGAGAAGATTTGAGAAGCGGTTATCTCAGCCAAAAGGCCGAGAAGTGTTGAGAAGCGGTTATCTTAGCCAAAAGGCCGAGAAGATTTGAGAAGCGGTTATCTTAGCCAAAAGGTCGAGAAGGGTTGAGAAGCGGTTATCTTAGCCAAAAGGCCGAGAAGATTTGAAAAGAGGTTATCTTAGCCAAAAGGCCGAGAAGATTTGAGAAGCGGTTATCTCAGCCAAAAGGCCGAGAAGATTTGAGAAGCGGTTATCTCAGCCAAAAGGCCGAGAAGTGTTGAGAAGCAGTTATCTTAGCCAAAAGGCTGAGAAGGGTTGAGAAGCGGTTATCTTAGCCAAAAGGCCGAGAAGATTTGAGAAGCGGTTATCTTAGCCAAAAGGTCGAGAAGGGTTGAGAAGCGGTTATCTTAGCCAAAAGGCCGAGAAGATTTGAAAAGAGGTTATCTTAGCCAAAAGGCCGAGAAGATTTGAGAAGCGGTTATCTCAGCCAAAAGGCCGAGAAGATTTGAGAAGCGGTTATCTCAGCCAAAAGGCCGAGAAGTGTTGAGAAGCAGTTATCTTAGCCAAAAGGCTGAGAAGGGTTGAGAAGCGGTTATCTTAGCCAAAAGGCCGAGAAGATTTGAGAAGCGGTTATCTCAGCCAAAAGGCCGAGAAGTGTTGAGAAGCGGTTATCTTAGCCAAAAGGCCGAGAAGATTTGAGAAGCGGTTATCTCAGCCAAAAGGCCGAGAAGTGTTGAGAAGCGGTAATCTTAGCCAAAAGGCCGAGAAGATTTGAGAAGCGGTTATCTTAGCCAAAAGGCCGAGAAGGGTTGAGAAGAGGTTATCTTAGCCAAAAGGCCGAGAAGATTTGAGAAGCGGTTATCTCAGCCAAAAGGCCGAGAAGATTTGAGAAGCGGTAATCTTAGCCAAAAGGCTGAGAAGTGTTGAGAAGCGGTTATCTTAGCCAAAAGGCCGAGAAGTGTTGAGAAGCGGTTATCTTAGCCAAAAGGCTGAGAAGGGTTGAGAAGCGGTTATGTTAGCCAAAAGGCTGAGAAGGGTTGAGAAGCGGTTATCTTAGCCAAAAGGCCGAGAAGATTTGAGAAGCGGTTATCTCAGCCAAAAGGCCGAGAAGTGTTGAGAAGCGGTTATCTTAGCCAAAAGGCCGAGAAGATTTGAGAAGCGGTTATCTTAGCCAAAAGGTCGAGAAGGGTTGAGAAGCGGTTATCTTAGCCAAAAGGCCGAGAAGATTTGAGAAGCGGTTATCTCAGCCAAAAGGCCGAGAAGTGTTGAGAAGCGGTTATCTTAGCCAAAAGGCCGAGAAGATTTGAGAAGCGGTTATCTCAGCCAAAAGGCCGAGAAGTGTTGAGAAGCGGTTATCTTAGCCAAAAGGCCGAGAAGTGTTGAGAAGCGGTTATCTCAGCCAAAAGGCCGAGAAGATTTGAGAAGCGGTTATCTTAGCCAAAAGGCCGAGAAGATTTGAAAAGAGGTTATCTTAGCCAAAAGGCTGAGAAGATTTGAGAACGGTTATCTCAGCCAAAAGGCCGAGAAGATTTGAGAAGCGGTTATCTTAGCCAAAAGGCCGAGAAGATTTGAGAAGCGGTAATCTTAGCCAAAAGGCTGAGAAGTGTTGAGAAGCGGTTATCTTAGCCAAAAGGCCGAGAAGTGTTGAGAAGCGGTTATCTTAGCCAAAAGGCTGAGAAGGGTTGAGAAGCGGTTATGTTAGCCAAAAGGCTGAGAAGGGTTGAGAAGCGGTTATCTTAGCCAAAAGGCCGAGAAGATTTGAGAAGCGGTTATCTCAGCCAAAAGGCCGAGAAGTGTTGAGAAGCGGTTATCTTAGCCAAAAGGCCGAGAAGATTTGAGAAGCGGTTATCTTAGCCAAAAGGTCGAGAAGGGTTGAGAAGCGGTTATCTTAGCCAAAAGGCCGAGAAGATTTGAGAAGCGGTTATCTCAGCCAAAAGGCCGAGAAGTGTTGAGAAGCGGTTATCTTAGCCAAAAGGCCGAGAAGATTTGAGAAGCGGTTATCTCAGCCAAAAGGCCGAGAAGTGTTGAGAAGCGGTAATCTTAGCCAAAAGGCCGAGAAGATTTGAGAAGCGGTTATCTTAGCCAAAAGGCCGAGAAGGGTTGAGAAGAGGTTATCTTAGCCAAAAGGCCGAGAAGATTTGAGAAGCGGTTATCTCAGCCAAAAGGCCGAGAAGATTTGAGAAGCGGTTATCTCAGCCAAAAGGCCGAGAAGTGTTGAGAAGCGGTTATCTTAGCCAAAAGGCCGAGAAGTGTTGAGAAGCGGTTATCTCAGCCAAAAGGCCGAGAAGATTTGAGAAGCGGTTATCTTAGCCAAAAGGCCGAGAAGATTTGAAAAGAGGTTATCTTAGCCAAAAGGCTGAGAAGATTTGAGAACGGTTATCTCAGCCAAAAGGCCGAGAAGATTTGAGAAGCGGTTATCTTAGCCAAAAGGCAGATAAGATTTGAGAAGGGGTTTTCTTAGCCAAAAGGCCGAGAAGGGTTGAGAAGCGGTTATCTTAGCCAAAAGGCTGAGAAGGGTTGAGAAGCGGTTATCTTAGCCAAAAGGCCGAGAAGGATTGAGTAGCGGTTATCTTAGCCAAAAGGCCGAGAAGATTTGAGAAGCGGTTATCTCAGCCAAAAGGCCGAGAAGGATTGAGTAGCGGTTATCTTAGCCAAAAGGCCGAGAAGATTTGAGAAGCGGTTATCTCAGCCAAAAGGCCGAGAAGTGTTGAGAAGCGGTTATCTTAGCCAAAAGGCCGAGAAGATTTGAGAAGCGGTTATCTTAGCCAAAAGGCCGATAAGATTTGAAAAGAGGTTATCTTAGCCAAAAGTCTGAGAAGATTTGAGAACGGTTATCTCAGCCAAAAGGCCGAGAAGATTTGAGAAGCGGTTATCTTAGCCAAAAGGCCGAGAAGGGTTGGGAAGCGGTTATCTTAGCCAAAAGGCTGAGAAGGGTTGAGAAGCGGTTATCTTAGCCAAAAGGCCGAGAAGATTTGAGAAGCGGTTATCTCAGCCAAAAGGCCGAGAAGGATTGAGTAGCGGTTATCTTAGCCAAAGGCCGAGAAGATTTGAGATGCGGTTATCTTAGCCAAAAGGCCGAGAAGATTTGAGAAGCGGTTATCTTAGCCAAAAGGCCGAGAAGGGTTGAGAAGCGGTTATCTTAGCCAAAAGGCCGAGAAGATTTGAGAAGCGGTTATCTCAGCCAAAAGGTCGAGAAGGATTCAGAAGCGGTTATCTTAGCCAAAAGGCCGAGAAGATTTGAGAAGCGGTTATCTTAGCCAAAAGGTCGAGAAGGATTCAGAAGCGGTTATCTTAGCCAAAAGGCCGAGAAGATTTGAGAAGCGGTTATCTTAGCCAAAAGGCCGAGAAGATTTGAAAAGAGGTTATCTCAGCCAAAAGGCCGAGAAGGGTTGAGAAGCGGTTATCTTAGCCAAAAGGCTGAGAAGGGTTGAGAAGCGGTTATCTCAGCCAAAAGGCAGATAAGATTTGAGAAGCGGTTATCTTAGCCAAAAGGCCGAGAAGGGTTGGGAAGCGGTTATCTTAGCCAAAAGGCTGAGAAGGGTTGAGAAGCGGTTATCTTAGCCAAAAGGCCGAGAAGATTTGAGAAGCGGTTATCTCAGCCAAAAGGCCGAGAAGGATTGAGTAGCGGTTATCTTAGCCAAAAGGCCGAGAAGATTTGAGATGCGGTTATCTTAGCCAAAAGGCCGAGAAGATTTGAGAAGCGGTTATCTTAGCCAAAAGGCCGAGAAGGGTTGAGAAGCGGTTATCTTAGCCAAAAGGCCGAGAAGATTTGAGAAGCGGTTATCTCAGCCAAAAGGTCGAGAAGGATTCAAAAGCGGTTATCTTAGCCAAAAGGCCGAGAAGATTTGAGAAGCGGTTATCTTAGCCAAAAGGCCGAGAAGATTTGAGAAGCGGTTATCTCAGCCAAAAGGCCGAGAAGGGTTGAGAAGCGGTTATCTTAGCCAAAAGGCCGAGAAGATTTGACAAGAGGTTATCTTAGCCAAAAGGCCGAGAAGGGTTGAGAAGCCGTTATCTTAGCCAAAAGGCCGAGAAGATTTGAGAAGCGGTTATCTTAGCCAAAAGGTCGAGAAGGATTCAGAAGCGGTTATCTTAGCCAAAAGGCCGAGAAGATTTGAGAAGCGGTTATCTTAGCCAAAAGGCCGAGAAGATTTGAGAAGCGGTTATCTTAGCCAAAAGGCCGAGAAAGGTTGAGAAACTGTGATCTCAGCCAAAAGGCCGTGAATATTTGAGAAGCGGTTATCTCAGCCAAAAGGCCGAGAAGGGCTGAAAAGAGGTTATCTTAGCCAAAAGGCTGAGAAGATTTGAGAACGGTTATCTCAGCCAAAAGGCCGAGAAGATTTGAGAAGCGGTTATCTCAGCCAAAAGGCCCAGAAGGGTTGAGAAGAGGTTATCTTAGCCAAAAGGCTGAGAAGGGTTGAGAAGCGGTTATCTCAGCCAAAAGGCCGAGAAGATTTGAGAAGCGGTTATCTCAGCCAAAAGGCCGAGAAGATTTGAGAAGCGGTTATCTTAGCCAAAAGGCAGAGAAGATTTGAGAAGCGGTTATCTTAGCCAAAAGGCCGAGAAGATTTCAGAAGCGGTTATCTTAGCCAAAAGGCTGAGAAGGGTTGAGAAGCGGTTATCTTAGCCAAAAGGCTGAGAAGGGTTGAGAAGCGGTTATCTTAGCCAAAAGGCCGAGAAGATTTGAGAAGCGGTTATCTTAGCCAAAAGGCCGAGAAGATTTGAAAAGAGGTTATCTTAGCCAAAAGGCCGAGAAGGGTTGAGAAGCGGTTATCTTAGCCAAAAGGCCGAGAAGATTTGAAAAGAGGTTATCTTAGCCAAAAGGCCGAGAAGGGTTGAGAAGCGGTTATCTTAGCCAAAAGGCCGAGAAGATTTGAGAAGCGGTTATCTTAGCCAAAAGGCCGAGAAGGGTTGAGAAGCGGTTATCTTAGCCAAAAGGCTGAGAAGGGTTGAGAAGCGGTTATCTCAGCCAAAAGGCCGAGAAGATTTGAGAAGCGGTTATCTTAGCCAAAAGGCCGAGAAGGGTTGAGAAACTGTGATCTCAGCCATAAGGCCGGGAATATTTGAGAAGCGGTTATCTCAGCCAAAAGGCCGAGAAGATTTGAGAAGCGGTTATCTTAGCCAAAAGGCCGAGAAGATTTGAGAAGCGGTTATCTCAGCCAAAAGGCCGAGATGGGTTGAGAAGAGGTTATCTTAGCCAAAAGGATGAGAAGGGTTGAGAAGCGGTTATCTTAGCCAAAAGGCTGAGAAGGGTTGAGAAGCGGTTATCTCAGCCAAAAGGCCGAGAAGATTTGAGAAGCGGTTATCTCAGCCAAAAGGCCGAGAAGGGTTGAGGAGAGGTTATCTCAGCCAAAAGGCCGAGAAGATTTGAGAAGCGGTTATCTTAGCCAAAAGGCAGATAAGATTTGAGAAGCGGTTATCTTAGCCAAAAGGCTGAGAAGGGTTGAGAAGCGGTTATCTTAGCCAAAAGGCTGAGAAGATTTGAGAAGCGGTTATCTTAGCCAAAAGGCCGAGAAGATTTCAGAAGCGGTTATCTTAGCCAAAAGGCTGAGAAGGGTTGAGAAGCGGTTATCTTAGCCAAAAGGCTGAGAAGGGTTGAGAAGCGGTTATCTTAGCCAAAAGGCCGAGAAGATTTGAGAAGCGGTTATCTTAGCCAAAAGGCCGAGAAGATTTGAAAAGAGGTTATCTTAGCCAAAAGGCCGAGAAGGGTTGAGAAGCGGTTATCTTAGCCAAAAGGCCGAGAAGATTTGAAAAGAGGTTATCTTAGCCAAAAGGCCGAGAAGGGTTGAGAAGCGGTTATCTTAGCCAAAAGGCCGAGAAGATTTGAGAAGCGGTTATCTTAGCCAAAAGGCCGAGAAGGGTTGAGAAGCGGTTATCTTAGCCAAAAGGCTGAGAAGGGTTGAGAAGCGGTTATCTCAGCCAAAAGGCCGAGAAGATTTGAGAAGCGGTTATCTTAGCCAAAAGGCCGAGAAGGGTTGAGAAACTGTGATCTCAGCCATAAGGCCGGGAATATTTGAGAAGCGGTTATCTCAGCCAAAAGGCCGAGAAGATTTGAGAAGCGGTTATCTTAGCCAAAAGGCCGAGAAGATTTGAGAAGCGGTTATCTCAGCCAAAAGGCCGAGATGGGTTGAGAAGAGGTTATCTTAGCCAAAAGGATGAGAAGGGTTGAGAAGCGGTTATCTTAGCCAAAAGGCTGAGAAGGGTTGAGAAGCGGTTATCTCAGCCAAAAGGCCGAGAAGATTTGAGAAGCGGTTATCTCAGCCAAAAGGCCGAGAAGGGTTGAGGAGAGGTTATCTCAGCCAAAAGGCCGAGAAGATTTGAGAAGCGGTTATCTTAGCCAAAAGGCAGATAAGATTTGAGAAGCGGTTATCTTAGCCAAAAGGCTGAGAAGGGTTGAGAAGCGGTTATCTTAGCCAAAAGGCTGAGAAGGGTTGAGAAGCGGTTATCTTAGCCAAAAGGCCGAGAAGATTTGAGAAGCGGTTATCTTAGCCAAAAGGCTGAGAAGGGTTGAGAAGCGGTTATCTCAGCCAAAAGGCCGAGAAGATTTGAGAAGCGGTTATCTCAGCCAAAAGGCCGAGAAGGGTTGAGGAGAGGTTATCTCAGCCAAAAGGCCGAGAAGATTTGAGAAGCGGTTATCTCAGCCAAAAGGCCGAGAAGGGTTGAGGAGAGGTTATCTCAGCCAAAAGGCCGAGAAGATTTGAGAAGCGGTTATCTTAGCCAAAAGGCAGATAAGATTTGAGAAGCGGTTATCTTAGCCAAAAGGCTGAGAAGGGTTGAGAAGCGGTTATCTTAGCCAAAAGGCTGAGAAGGGTTGAGAAGCGGTTATCTTAGCCAAAAGGCCGAGAAGGGTTGAGAAACTGTGATCTCAGCCATAAGGCCGGGAATATTTGAGAAGCGGTTATCTCAGCCAAAAGGCCGAGAAGATTTGAGAAGCGGTTATCTTAGCCAAAAGGCCGAGAAGATTTGAGAAGCGGTTATCTCAGCCAAAAGGCCGAGATGGGTTGAGAAGAGATTATCTTAGCCAAAAGGCCGAGAAGGGTTGAGAAGCGGTTATCTTAGCCAAAAGGCTGAGAAGGGTTGAGAAGCGGTTATCTCAGCCAAAAGGCCGAGAAGATTTGAGAAGCGGTTATCTCAGCCAAAAGGCCGAGAAGATTTGAGAAGCGGTTATCTCAGCCAAAAGGCCGAGAAGGGTTGAGGAGAGGTTATCTCAGCCAAAAGGCCGAGAAGATTTGAGAAGCGGTTATCTTAGCCAAAAGGCAGATAAGATTTGAGAAGCGGTTATCTTAGCCAAAAGGCTGAGAAGGGTTGAGAAGCGGTTATCTTAGCCAAAAGGCTGAGAAGGGTTGAGAAGCGGTTATCTTAGCCAAAAGGCCGAGAAGGGTTGAGAAACTGTGATCTCAGCCATAAGGCCGGGAATATTTGAGAAGCGGTTATCTCAGCCAAAAGGCCGAGAAGATTTGAGAAGCGGTTATCTTAGCCAAAAGGCCGAGAAGATTTGAGAAGCGGTTATCTCAGCCAAAAGGCCGAGATGGGTTGAGAAGAGATTATCTTAGCCAAAAGGCCGAGAAGGGTTGAGAAGCGGTTATCTTAGCCAAAAGGCTGAGAAGGGTTGAGAAGCGGTTATCTCAGCCAAAAGGCCGAGAAGATTTGAGAAGCGGTTATCTCAGCCAAAAGGCCGAGAAGGGTTGAGGAGAGGTTATCTCAGCCAAAAGGCCGAGAAGATTTGAGAAGCGGTTATCTTAGCCAAAAGGCAGATAAGATTTGAGAAGCGGTTATCTTAGCCAAAAGGCTGAGTAGGGTTTAGAAGCGGTTGTCTTAGCCAAAAGGCTGAGAAGGGTTGAGAAGCGGTTATCTTAGCCAAAAGGCCGAGAAGATTTGAGAAGCGGTTATCTCAGCCAAAAGGCCGAGAAGATTTGAGAAGCGGTTATCTCAGCCAAAAGGCCGAGATGGGTTGAGAAGAGGTTATCTTAGCCAAAAGGATGAGAAGGGTTGAGAAGCGGTTATCTTAGCCAAAAGGCCGAGAAGATTTGAGAAGCGGTTATCTTAGCCAAAAGGCCGAGAAGGGTTGAGAAGCGGTTATCTTAGCCAAAAGGCTGAGAAGGGTTGAGAAGCGGTTATCTCAGCCAAAAGGCCGAGAAGATTTGAGAAGCGGTTATCTTAGCCAAAAGGCCGAGAAGGGTTGAGAAACTGTGATCTCAGCCATAAGGCCGGGAATATTTGAGAAGCGGTTATCTCAGCCAAAAGGCCGAGAAGATTTGAGAAGCGGTTATCTTAGCCAAAAGGCCGAGAAGATTTGAGAAGCGGTTATCTCAGCCAAAAGGCCGAGATGGGTTGAGAAGAGGTTATCTTAGCCAAAAGGATGAGAAGGGTTGAGAAGCGGTTATCTTAGCCAAAAGGCTGAGAAGGGTTGAGAAGCGGTTATCTCAGCCAAAAGGCCGAGAAGATTTGAGAAGCGGTTATCTCAGCCAAAAGGCCGAGAAGGGTTGAGGAGAGGTTATCTCAGCCAAAAGGCCGAGAAGATTTGAGAAGCGGATATCTTAGCCAAAAGGCAGATAAGATTTGAGAAGCGGTTATCTTAGCCAAAAGGCTGAGAAGGGTTGAGAAGCGGTTATCTTAGCCAAAAGGCTGAGAAGGGTTGAGAAGCGGTTATCTTAGCCAAAAGGCTGAGAAGGGTTGAGAAGCGGTTATCTTAGCCAAAAGGCCGAGAAGGGTTGAGAAACTGTGATCTCAGCCATAAGGCCGGGAATATTTGAGAAGCGGTTATCTCAGCCAAAAGGCCGAGAAGGGTTGAGGAGAGGTTATCTCAGCCAAAAGGCCGAGAAGATTTGAGAAGCGGTTATCTTAGCCAAAAGGCCGAGAAGGGTTGAGAAACTGTGATCTCAGCCATAAGGCCGGGAATATTTGAGAAGCGGTTATCTCAGCCAAAAGGCCGAGAAGATTTGAGAAGCGGTTATCTTAGCCAAAAGGCTGAGAAGGGTTGAGAAGCGGTTGTCTTAGCCAAAAGGCTGAGAAGGGTTGAGAAGCGGTTATCTTAGCCAAAAGGCCGAGAAGATTTGAGAAGCGGTTATCTCAGCCAAAAGGCCGAGAAGTGTTGAGAAGCGGTTATCTTAGCCAAAAGGCCGAGAAGATTTGAGAAGCGGTTATCTTAGCCAAAAGGCCGAGAAGATTTGAAAAGAGGTTATCTTAGCCAAAAGGCCGAGAAGATTTGAGAAGCGGTTATCTCAGCCAAAAGGCCGAGAAGATTTGAGAAGCGGTTATCTCAGCCAAAAGGCCGAGAAGTGTTGAGAAGCGGTTATCTTAGCCAAAAGGCTGAGAAGGGTTGAGAAGCGGTTATCTTAGCCAAAAGGCCGAGAAGATTTGAGAAGCGGTTATCTCAGCCAAAAGGCCGAGAAGTGTTGAGAAGCGGTTATCTTAGCCAAAAGGCCGAGAAGATTTGAGAAGCGGTTATCTCAGCCAAAAGGCCGAGAAGTGTTGAGAAGCGGTTATCTTAGCCAAAAGGCCGAGAAGATTTGAGAAGCGGTTATCTTAGCCAAAAGGCCGAGAAGGGTTGAGAAGAGGTTATCTTAGCCAAAAGGCCGAGAAGATTTGAGAAGCGGTTATCTCAGCCAAAAGGCCGAGAAGATTTGAGAAGCGGTTATCTCAGCCAAAAGGCCGAGAAGTGTTGAGAAGCGGTTATCTTAGCCAAAAGGCTGAGAAGGGTTGAGAAGCGGTTATGTTAGCCAAAAGGCTGAGAAGGGTTGAGAAGCGGTTATCTTAGCCAAAAGGCCGAGAAGATTTGAGAAGCGGTTATCTCAGCCAAAAGGCCGAGAAGTGTTGAGAAGCGGTTATCTTAGCCAAAAGGCCGAGAAGATTTGAGAAGCGGTTATCTTAGCCAAAAGGCCGAGAAGGGTTGAGAAGCGGTTATCTTAGCCAAAAGGCCGAGAAGATTTGAGAAGCGGTTATCTTAGCCAAAAGGCCGAGAAGATTTGAGAAGCGGTTATCTCAGCCAAAAGGCCGAGATGGGTTGAGAAGAGGTTATCTTAGCCAAAAGGATGAGAAGGGTTGAGAAGCGGTTATCTTAGCCAAAAGGCTGAGAAGGGTTGAGAAGCGGTTATCTCAGCCAAAAGGCCGAGAAGATTTGAGAAGCGGTTATCTCAGCCAAAAGGCCGAGATGGGTTGAGAAGAGGTTATCTTAGCCAAAAGGATGAGAAGATTTGAGAAGCGGTTATCTTAGCCAAAAGGCAGATAAGATTTGAGAAGCGGTTATCTTAGCCAAAAGGCTGAGAAGGGTTGAGAAGCGGTTATCTTAGCCAAAAGGCTGAGAAGGGTTGAGAAGCGGTTATCTTAGCCAAAAGGCCGAGAAGGGTTGAGAAACTGTGATCTCAGCCATAAGGCCGGGAATATTTGAGAAGCGGTTATCTCAGCCAAAAGGCCGAGAAGATTTGAGAAGCGGTTATCTTAGCCAAAAGGCAGATAAGATTTGAGAAGCGGTTATCTTAGCCAAAAGGCTGAGTAGGGTTTAGAAGCGGTTGTCTTAGCCAAAAGGCTGAGAAGGGTTGAGAAGCGGTTATCTTAGCCAAAAGGCCGAGAAGATTTGAGAAGCGGTTATCTCAGCCAAAAGGCCGAGAAGATTTGAGAAGCGGTTATCTCAGCCAAAAGGCCGAGATGGGTTGAGAAGAGGTTATCTTAGCCAAAAGGATGAGAAGGGTTGAGAAGCGGTTATCTTAGCCAAAAGGCCGAGAAGATTTGAGAAGCGGTTATCTTAGCCAAAAGGCCGAGAAGGGTTGAGAAGCGGTTATCTTAGCCAAAAGGCTGAGAAGGGTTGAGAAGCGGTTATCTCAGCCAAAAGGCCGAGAAGATTTGAGAAGCGGTTATCTTAGCCAAAAGGCTGAGTAGGGTTTAGAAGCGGTTGTCTTAGCCAAAAGGCTGAGAAGGGTTGAGAAGCGGTTATCTTAGCCAAAAGGCCGAGAAGATTTGAGAAGCGGTTATCTCAGCCAAAAGGCCGAGAAGATTTGAGAAGCGGTTATCTCAGCCAAAAGGCCGAGATGGGTTGAGAAGAGGTTATCTTAGCCAAAAGGATGAGAAGGGTTGAGAAGCGGTTATCTTAGCCAAAAGGCCGAGAAGATTTGAGAAGCGGTTATCTTAGCCAAAAGGCCGAGAAGGGTTGAGAAGCGGTTATCTTAGCCAAAAGGCTGAGAAGGGTTGAGAAGCGGTTATCTCAGCCAAAAGGCCGAGAAGATTTGAGAAGCGGTTATCTTAGCCAAAAGGCCGAGAAGGGTTGAGAAGCGGTTATCTTAGCCAAAAGGCCGAGAAGATTTGAGAAGCGGTTATCTTAGCCAAAAGGCCGAGAAGGGTTGAGAAGCGGTTATCTTAGCCAAAAGGCCGAGAAGATTTGAGAAGCGGTTATCTCAGCCAAAAGGCCGAGAAGTGTTGAGAAGCGGTTATCTTAGCCAAAAGGCCGAGAAGATTTGAGAAGCGGTTATCTCAGCCAAAAGGCCGAGAAGTGTTGAGAAGCGGTTATCTTAGCCAAAAGGCCGAGAAGATTTGAGAAGCGGTTATCTTAGCCAAAAGGCCGAGAAGGGTTGAGAAGAGGTTATCTTAGCCAAAAGGCCGAGAAGATTTGAGAAGCGGTTATCTCAGCCAAAAGGCCGAGAAGATTTGAGAAGCGGTTATCTCAGCCAAAAGGCCGAGAAGTGTTGAGAAGCGGTTATCTTAGCCAAAAGGCTGAGAAGGGTTGAGAAGCGGTTATGTTAGCCAAAAGGCTGAGAAGGGTTGAGAAGCGGTTATCTTAGCCAAAAGGCCGAGAAGATTTGAGAAGCGGTTATCTCAGCCAAAAGGCCGAGAAGTGTTGAGAAGCGGTTATCTTAGCCAAAAGGCCGAGAAGATTTGAGAAGCGGTTATCTTAGCCAAAAGGCCGAGAAGGGTTGAGAAGCGGTTATCTTAGCCAAAAGGCCGAGAAGATTTGAGAAGCGGTTATCTTAGCCAAAAGGCCGAGAAGATTTGAGAAGCGGTTATCTCAGCCAAAAGGCCGAGATGGGTTGAGAAGAGGTTATCTTAGCCAAAAGGATGAGAAGGGTTGAGAAGCGGTTATCTTAGCCAAAAGGCTGAGAAGGGTTGAGAAGCGGTTATCTCAGCCAAAAGGCCGAGAAGATTTGAGAAGCGGTTATCTCAGCCAAAAGGCCGAGATGGGTTGAGAAGAGGTTATCTTAGCCAAAAGGATGAGAAGATTTGAGAAGCGGTTATCTTAGCCAAAAGGCAGATAAGATTTGAGAAGCGGTTATCTTAGCCAAAAGGCTGAGAAGGGTTGAGAAGCGGTTATCTTAGCCAAAAGGCTGAGAAGGGTTGAGAAGCGGTTATCTTAGCCAAAAGGCCGAGAAGGGTTGAGAAACTGTGATCTCAGCCATAAGGCCGGGAATATTTGAGAAGCGGTTATCTCAGCCAAAAGGCCGAGAAGATTTGAGAAGCGGTTATCTTAGCCAAAAGGCAGATAAGATTTGAGAAGCGGTTATCTTAGCCAAAAGGCTGAGTAGGGTTTAGAAGCGGTTGTCTTAGCCAAAAGGCTGAGAAGGGTTGAGAAGCGGTTATCTTAGCCAAAAGGCCGAGAAGATTTGAGAAGCGGTTATCTCAGCCAAAAGGCCGAGAAGATTTGAGAAGCGGTTATCTCAGCCAAAAGGCCGAGATGGGTTGAGAAGAGGTTATCTTAGCCAAAAGGATGAGAAGGGTTGAGAAGCGGTTATCTTAGCCAAAAGGCCGAGAAGATTTGAGAAGCGGTTATCTTAGCCAAAAGGCCGAGAAGGGTTGAGAAGCGGTTATCTTAGCCAAAAGGCTGAGAAGGGTTGAGAAGCGGTTATCTCAGCCAAAAGGCCGAGAAGATTTGAGAAGCGGTTATCTTAGCCAAAAGGCTGAGTAGGGTTTAGAAGCGGTTGTCTTAGCCAAAAGGCTGAGAAGGGTTGAGAAGCGGTTATCTTAGCCAAAAGGCCGAGAAGATTTGAGAAGCGGTTATCTCAGCCAAAAGGCCGAGAAGATTTGAGAAGCGGTTATCTCAGCCAAAAGGCCGAGATGGGTTGAGAAGAGGTTATCTTAGCCAAAAGGATGAGAAGGGTTGAGAAGCGGTTATCTTAGCCAAAAGGCCGAGAAGATTTGAGAAGCGGTTATCTTAGCCAAAAGGCCGAGAAGGGTTGAGAAGCGGTTATCTTAGCCAAAAGGCTGAGAAGGGTTGAGAAGCGGTTATCTCAGCCAAAAGGCCGAGAAGATTTGAGAAGCGGTTATCTTAGCCAAAAGGCCGAGAAGGGTTGAGAAACTGTGATCTCAGCCATAAGGCCGGGAATATTTGAGAAGCGGTTATCTCAGCCAAAAGGCCGAGAAGATTTGAGAAGCGGTTATCTTAGCCAAAAGGCCGAGAAGATTTGAGAAGCGGTTATCTCAGCCAAAAGGCCGAGATGGGTTGAGAAGAGGTTATCTTAGCCAAAAGGATGAGAAGGGTTGAGAAGCGGTTATCTTAGCCAAAAGGCTGAGAAGGGTTGAGAAGCGGTTATCTCAGCCAAAAGGCCGAGAAGATTTGAGAAGCGGTTATCTCAGCCAAAAGGCCGAGAAGGGTTGAGGAGAGGTTATCTCAGCCAAAAGGCCGAGAAGATTTGAGAAGCGGATATCTTAGCCAAAAGGCAGATAAGATTTGAGAAGCGGTTATCTTAGCCAAAAGGCTGAGAAGGGTTGAGAAGCGGTTATCTTAGCCAAAAGGCTGAGAAGGGTTGAGAAGCGGTTATCTTAGCCAAAAGGCCGAGAAGGGTTGAGAAACTGTGATCTCAGCCATAAGGCCGGGAATATTTGAGAAGCGGTTATCTCAGCCAAAAGGCCGAGAAGGGTTGAGGAGAGGTTATCTCAGCCAAAAGGCCGAGAAGATTTGAGAAGCGGTTATCTTAGCCAAAAGGCCGAGAAGGGTTGAGAAACTGTGATCTCAGCCATAAGGCCGGGAATATTTGAGAAGCGGTTATCTCAGCCAAAAGGCCGAGAAGATTTGAGAAGCGGTTATCTTAGCCAAAAGGCCGAGAAGATTTGAGAAGCGGTTATCTTAGCCAAAAGGCTGAGAAGGGTTGAGAAGCGGTTGTCTTAGCCAAAAGGCTGAGAAGGGTTGAGAAGCGGTTATCTTAGCCAAAAGGCCGAGAAGATTTGAGAAGCGGTTATCTCAGCCAAAAGGCCGAGAAGTGTTGAGAAGCGGTTATCTTAGCCAAAAGGCCGAGAAGATTTGAGAAGCGGTTATCTTAGCCAAAAGGCCGAGAAGATTTGAAAAGAGGTTATCTTAGCCAAAAGGCCGAGAAGATTTGAGAAGCGGTTATCTCAGCCAAAAGGCCGAGAAGATTTGAGAAGCGGTTATCTCAGCCAAAAGGCCGAGAAGTGTTGAGAAGCGGTTATCTTAGCCAAAAGGCTGAGAAGGGTTGAGAAGCGGTTATCTTAGCCAAAAGGCCGAGAAGATTTGAGAAGCGGTTATCTCAGCCAAAAGGCCGAGAAGTGTTGAGAAGCGGTTATCTTAGCCAAAAGGCCGAGAAGATTTGAGAAGCGGTTATCTCAGCCAAAAGGCCGAGAAGTGTTGAGAAGCGGTTATCTTAGCCAAAAGGCCGAGAAGATTTGAGAAGCGGTTATCTTAGCCAAAAGGCCGAGAAGGGTTGAGAAGAGGTTATCTTAGCCAAAAGGCCGAGAAGATTTGAGAAGCGGTTATCTCAGCCAAAAGGCCGAGAAGATTTGAGAAGCGGTTATCTCAGCCAAAAGGCCGAGAAGTGTTGAGAAGCGGTTATCTTAGCCAAAAGGCCGAGAAGTGTTGAGAAGCGGTTATCTTAGCCAAAAGGCTGAGAAGGGTTGAGAAGCGGTTATGTTAGCCAAAAGGCTGAGAAGGGTTGAGAAGCGGTTATCTTAGCCAAAAGGCCGAGAAGATTTGAGAAGCGGTTATCTCAGCCAAAAGGCCGAGAAGTGTTGAGAAGCGGTTATCTTAGCCAAAAGGCCGAGAAGATTTGAGAAGCGGTTATCTTAGCCAAAAGGCCGAGAAGGGTTGAGAAGCGGTTATCTTAGCCAAAAGGCCGAGAAGATTTGAGAAGCGGTTATCTTAGCCAAAAGGCCGAGAAGGGTTGAGAAGCGGTTATCTTAGCCAAAAGGCCGAGAAGATTTGAGAAGCGGTTATCTTAGCCAAAAGGCCGAGAAGATTTGAGAAGCGGTTATCTTAGCCAAAAGGCCGAGAAGATTTGAAAAGAGGTTATCTTAGCCAAAAGGCTGAGAAGATTTGAGAACGGTTATCTCAGCCAAAAGGCTGAGAAGATTTGAGAACGGTTATCTCAGCCAAAAGGCCGAGAAGATTTGAGAAGCGGTTATCTTAGCCAAAAGGCAGATAAGATTTGAGAAGCGGTTATCTTAGCCAAAAGGCCGAGAAGTGTTGAGAAGCGGTTATCTTAGCCAAAAGGCCGAGAAGGGTTGAGAAGCGGTCATCTTAGCCAAAAGGCCGAGAAGATTTGAGAAGCGGTTATCTCAGCCAAAAGGCCGAGAAGGATTGAGTAGCGGTTATCTTAGCCAAAAGGCCGAGAAGATTTGAGAAGCGGTTATCTCAGCCAAAAGGCCGAGAAGTGTTGAGAAGCGGTTATCTTAGCCAAAAGGCCGAGAAGATTTGAGAAGCGGTTATCTTAGCCAAAAGGCCGAGAAGGGTTGAGAAGCGGTTATCTTAGCCAAAAGGCCGAGAAGATTTGAGAAGCGGTTATCTTAGCCAAAAGGCCGAGAAGGGTTGAGAAGCGGTTATCTTAGCCAAAAGGCCGAGAAGATTTGAGAAGCGGTTATCTTAGCCAAAAGGCCGAGAAGATTTGAGAAGCGGTTATCTTAGCCAAAAGGCCGAGAAGATTTGAAAAGAGGTTATCTTAGCCAAAAGGCTGAGAAGATTTGAGAACGGTTATCTCAGCCAAAAGGCTGAGAAGATTTGAGAACGGTTATCTCAGCCAAAAGGCCGAGAAGATTTGAGAAGCGGTTATCTTAGCCAAAAGGCAGATAAGATTTGAGAAGCGGTTATCTTAGCCAAAAGGCCGAGAAGGGTTGAGAAGCGGTTATCTTAGCCAAAAGGCTGAGAAGGGTTGAGAAGCGGTCATCTTAGCCAAAAGGCCGAGAAGATTTGAGAAGCGGTTATCTCAGCCAAAAGGCCGAGAAGGATTGAGTAGCGGTTATCTTAGCCAAAAGGCCGAGAAGATTTGAGATGCGGTTATCTTAGCCAAAAGGCCGAGAAGATTTGAGAAGCGGTTATCTTAGCCAAAAGGCCGAGAAGGGTTGAGAAGCGGTTATCTTAGCCAAAAGGCCGAGAAGATTTGAGAAGCGGTTATCTCAGCCAAAAGGCCGAGAAGTGTTGAGAAGCGGTTATCTTAGCCAAAAGGCCGAGAAGATTTGAGAAGCGGTTATCTTAGCCAAAAGGCCGAGAAGGGTTGAGAAGCGGTCATCTTAGCCAAAAGGCCGAGAAGATTTGAGAAGCGGTTATCTCAGCCAAAAGGCCGAGAAGGATTGAGTAGCGGTTATCTTAGCCAAAAGGCCGAGAAGATTTGAGAAGCGGTTATCTTAGCCAAAAGGCCGAGAAGGGTTGAGAAGCGGTTATCTTAGCCAAAAGGCCGAGAAGATTTGAGAAGCGGATATCTTAGCCAAAAGGCCGAGAAGATTTGAGAAGCGGTTATCTTAGCCAAAAGGCCGAGAAGATTTGAAAAGAGGTTATCTTAGCCAAAAGGCTGAGAAGATTTGAGAACGGTTATCTCAGCCAAAAGGCTGAGAAGATTTGAGAACGGTTATCTCAGCCAAAAGGCCGAGAAGATTTGAGAAGCGGTTATCTTAGCCAAAAGGCAGATAAGATTTGAGAAGCGGTTATCTTAGCCAAAAGGCCGAGAAGGGTTGAGAAGCGGTTATCTTAGCCAAAAGGCCGAGAAGATTTGAGATGCGGTTATCTTAGCCAAAAGGCCGAGAAGATTTGAGAAGCGGTTATCTTAGCCAAAAGGCCGAGAAGGGTTGAGAAGCGGTTATCTTAGCCAAAAGGCCGAGAAGATTTGAGAAGCGGTTATCTCAGCCAAAAGGTCGAGAAGGATTCAGAAGCGGTTATCTTAGCCAAAAGGCCGAGAAGATTTGAGAAGCGGTTATCTTAGCCAAAAGGCCGAGAAGATTTGAGAAGCGGTTATCTCAGCCAAAAGGCCGAGAAGGGTTGAGAAGCGGTTATCTTAGCCAAAAGGCCGAGAAGATTTGAGAAGCGGTTATCTCAGCCAAAAGGCCGAGAAGTGTTGAGAAGCGGTTATCTTAGCCAAAAGGCCGAGAAGATTTGAGAAGCGGTTATCTCAGCCAAAAGGCCGAGAAGTGTTGAGAAGCGGTTATCTTAGCCAAAAGGCCGAGAAGATTTGAGAAGCGGATATCTCAGCCAAAAGGCCGAGAAGTGTTGAGAAGCGGTTATCTTAGCCAAAAGGCCGAGAAGATTTGAGAAGCGGTTATCTTAGCCAAAAGGCCGAGAAGGGTTGAGAAGCGGTTATCTTAGCCAAAAGGCCGAGAAGATTTGAGAAGCGGTTATCTTAGCCAAAAGGCCGAGAAGGGTTGAGAAGCGGTTATCTTAGCCAAAAGGCCGAGAAGATTTGAGAAGCGGTTATCTTAGCCAAAAGGCCGAGAAGATTTGAAAAGAGGTTATCTTAGCCAAAAGGCTGAGAAGATTTGAGAACGGTTATCTCAGCCAAAAGGCTGAGAAGATTTGAGAACGGTTATCTCAGCCAAAAGGCCGAGAAGATTTGAGAAGCGGTTATCTTAGCCAAAAGGCAAATAAGATTTGAGAAGCGGTTATCTTAGCCAAAAGGCCGAGAAGGGTTGAGAAGCGGTTATCTTAGCCAAAAGGCTGAGAAGGGTTGAGAAGCGGTCATCTTAGCCAAAAGGCCGAGAAGATTTGAGAAGCGGTTATCTCAGCCAAAAGGCCGAGAAGGATTGAGTAGCGGTTATCTTAGCCAAAAGGCCGAGAAGATTTGAGATGCGGTTATCTTAGCCAAAAGGCCGAGAAGATTTGAGAAGCGGTTATCTTAGCCAAAAGGCCGAGAAGGGTTGAGAAGCGGTTATCTTAGCCAAAAGGCCGAGAAGATTTGAGAAGCGGTTATCTCAGCCAAAAGGTCGAGAAGGATTCAGAAGCGGTTATCTTAGCCAAAAGGCCGAGAAGATTTGAGAAGCGGTTATCTTAGCCAAAAGGCCGAGAAGATTTGAGAAGCGGTTATCTCAGCCAAAAGGCTGAGAAGGGTTGAGAAGCGGTCATCTTAGCCAAAAGGCCGAGAAGATTTGAGAAGCGGTTATCTCAGCCAAAAGGCCGAGAAGGATTGAGTAGCGGTTATCTTAGCCAAAAGGCCGAGAAGATTTGAGATGCGGTTATCTTAGCCAAAAGGCCGAGAAGATTTGAGAAGCGGTTATCTTAGCCAAAAGGCCGAGAAGGGTTGAGAAGCGGTTATCTTAGCCAAAAGGCCGAGAAGATTTGAGAAGCGGTTATCTCAGCCAAAAGGTCGAGAAGGATTCAGAAGCGGTTATCTTAGCCAAAAGGCCGAGAAGATTTGAGAAGCGGTTATCTTAGCCAAAAGGCCGAGAAGATTTGAGAAGCGGTTATCTCAGCCAAAAGGCCGAGAAGGGTTGAGAAGCGGTTATCTTAGCCAAAAGGCCGAGAAGATTTGAGAAGCGGTTATCTTAGCCAAAAGGCCGAGAAGATTTGAGAAGCGGTTATCTCAGCCAAAAGGCCGAGAAGGGTTGAGAAGCGGTTATCTTAGCCAAAAGGCCGAGAAGATTTGAGAAGCGGTTATCTCAGCCAAAAGGCCGAGAAGTGTTGAGAAGCGGTTATCTTAGCCAAAAGGCCGAGAAGATTTGAGAAGCGGTTATCTCAGCCAAAAGGCCGAGAAGTGTTGAGAAGCGGTTATCTTAGCCAAAAGGCCGAGAAGATTTGAGAAACGGATATCTCAGCCAAAAGGCCGAGAAGTGTTGAGAAGCGGTTATCTTAGCCAAAAGGCCGAGAAGATTTGAGAAGCGGTTATCTTAGCCAAAAGGCCGAGAAGGGTTGAGAAGCGGTTATCTTAGCCAAAAGGCCGAGAAGATTTGAGAAGCGGTTATCTTAGCCAAAAGGCCGAGAAGGGTTGAGAAGCGGTTATCTTAGCCAAAAGGCCGAGAAGATTTGAGAAGCGGTTATCTTAGCCAAAAGGCCGAGAAGATTTGAAAAGAGGTTATCTTAGCCAAAAGGCTGAGAAGATTTGAGAACGGTTATCTCAGCCAAAAGGCTGAGAAGATTTGAGAACGGTTATCTCAGCCAAAAGGCCGAGAAGATTTGAGAAGCGGTTATCTTAGCCAAAAGGCAGATAAGATTTGAGAAGCGGTTATCTTAGCCAAAAGGCCGAGAAGGGTTGAGAAGCGGTTATCTTAGCCAAAAGGCTGAGAAGGGTTGAGAAGCGGTCATCTTAGCCAAAAGGCCGAGAAGATTTGAGAAGCGGTTATCTCAGCCAAAAGGCCGAGAAGGATTGAGTAGCGGTTATCTTAGCCAAAAGGCCGAGAAGATTTGAGATGCGGTTATCTTAGCCAAAAGGCCGAGAAGATTTGAGAAGCGGTTATCTTAGCCAAAAGGCCGAGAAGGGTTGAGAAGCGGTTATCTTAGCCAAAAGGCCGAGAAGATTTGAGAAGCGGTTATCTCAGCCAAAAGGTCGAGAAGGATTCAGAAGCGGTTATCTTAGCCAAAAGGCCGAGAAGATTTGAGAAGCGGTTATCTTAGCCAAAAGGCCGAGAAGATTTGAGAAGCGGTTATCTCAGCCAAAAGGCCGAGAAGGGTTGAGAAGCGGTTATCTTAGCCAAAAGGCCGAGAAGATTTGAGAAGCGGTTATCTCAGCCAAAAGGCCGAGAAGTGTTGAGAAGCGGTTATCTTAGCCAAAAGGCCGAGAAGATTTGAGAAGCGGTTATCTCAGCCAAAAGGCCGAGAAGTGTTGAGAAGCGGTTATCTTAGCCAAAAGGCCGAGAAGATTTGAGAAGCGGATATCTCAGCCAAAAGGCCGAGAAGTGTTGAGAAGCGGTTATCTTAGCCAAAAGGCCGAGAAGATTTGAGAAGCGGTTATCTTAGCCAAAAGGCCGAGAAGGGTTGAGAAGCGGTTATCTTAGCCAAAAGGCCGAGAAGATTTGAGAAGCGGTTATCTTAGCCAAAAGGCCGAGAAGGGTTGAGAAGCGGTTATCTTAGCCAAAAGGCCGAGAAGATTTGAGAAGCGGTTATCTTAGCCAAAAGGCCGAGAAGATTTGAGAAGCGGTTATCTCAGCCAAAAGGCCGAGAAGTGTTGAGAAGCGGTTATCTTAGCCAAAAGGCCGAGAAGTGTTGAGAAGCGGTTATCTTAGCCAAAAGGCCGAGAAGATTTGAGAAGCGGTTATCTCAGCCAAAAGGCCGAGAAGTGTTGAGAAGCGGTTATCTTATCCAAAAGGCCGAGAAGATTTGAGAAGCGGTTATCTTAGCCAAAAGGCCGAGAAGGGTTGAGAAGAGGTTATCTTAGCCAAAAGGCCGAGAAGATTTGAAAAGAGGTTATCTCAGCCAAAAGGCCGAGAAGTGTTGAGAAGCGGTTATCTTAGCCAAAAGGCCGAGAAGATTTGAGAAGCGGATATCTCAGCCAAAAGGCCGAGAAGTGTTGAGAAGCGGTTATCTTAGCCAAAAGGCCGAGAAGATTTGAGAAGCGGTTATCTTAGCCAAAAGGCCGAGAAGGGTTGAGAAGCGGTTATCTTAGCCAAAAGGCCGAGAAGATTTGAGAAGCGGTTATCTTAGCCAAAAGGCCGAGAAGGGTTGAGAAGCGGTTATCTTAGCCAAAAGGCCGAGAAGATTTGAGAAGCGGTTATCTTAGCCAAAAGGCCGAGAAGATTTGAGAAGCGGTTATCTCAGCCAAAAGGCCGAGAAGTGTTGAGAAGCGGTTATCTTAGCCAAAAGGCCGAGAAGTGTTGAGAAGCGGTTATCTTAGCCAAAAGGCCGAGAAGATTTGAGAAGCGGTTATCTCAGCCAAAAGGCCGAGAAGTGTTGAGAAGCGGTTATCTTAGCCAAAAGGCCGAGAAGATTTGAGAAGCGGTTATCTTAGCCAAAAGGCCGAGAAGGGTTGAGAAGAGGTTATCTTAGCCAAAAGGCCGAGAAGATTTGAGAAGCGGTTATCTCAGCCAAAAGGCCGAGAAGATTTGAGAAGCGGTTATCTCAGCCAAAAGGCCGAGAAGTGTTGAGAAGCGGTTATCTTAGCCAAAAGGCCGAGAAGTGTTGAGAAGCGGTTATCTTAGCCAAAAGGCTGAGAAGGGTTGAGAAGCGGTTATGTTAGCCAAAAGGCTGAGAAGGGTTGAGAAGCGGTTATCTTAGCCAAAAGGCCGAGAAGATTTGAGAAGCGGTTATCTCAGCCAAAAGGCCGAGAAGTGTTGAGAAGCGGTTATCTTAGCCAAAAGGCCGAGAAGGGTTGAGAAGCGGTTATCTTAGCCAAAAGGCCGAGAAGATTTGAGAAGCGGTTATCTTAGCCAAAAGGCCGAGAAGATTTGAGAAGCGGTTATCTTAGCCAAAAGGCCGAGAAGATTTGAAAAGAGGTTATCTTAGCCAAAAGGCTGAGAAGATTTGAGAACGGTTATCTCAGCCAAAAGGCTGAGAAGATTTGAGAACGGTTATCTCAGCCAAAAGGCCGAGAAGATTTGAGAAGCGGTTATCTTAGCCAAAAGGCAGATAAGATTTGAGAAGCGGTTATCTTAGCCAAAAGGCCGAGAAGGGTTGAGAAGCGGTTATCTTAGCCAAAAGGCTGAGAAGGGTTGAGAAGCGGTCATCTTAGCCAAAAGGCCGAGAAGATTTGAGAAGCGGTTATCTCAGCCAAAAGGCCGAGAAGGATTGAGTAGCGGTTATCTTAGCCAAAAGGCCGAGAAGATTTGAGATGCGGTTATCTTAGCCAAAAGGCCGAGAAGATTTGAGAAGCGGTTATCTTAGCCAAAAGGCCGAGAAGGGTTGAGAAGCGGTTATCTTAGCCAAAAGGCCGAGAAGATTTGAGAAGCGGTTATCTCAGCCAAAAGGCCGAGAAGTGTTGAGAAGCGGTTATCTTAGCCAAAAGGCCGAGAAGATTTGAGAAGCGGTTATCTTAGCCAAAAGGCCGAGAAGGGTTGAGAAGCGGTTATCTTAGCCAAAAGGCCGAGAAGATTTGAGAAGCGGTTATCTTAGCCAAAAGGCCGAGAAGGGTTGAGAAGCGGTTATCTTAGCCAAAAGGCCGAGAAGATTTGAGAAGCGGTTATCTTAGCCAAAAGGCCGAGAAGATTTGAGAAGCGGTTATCTTAGCCAAAAGGCCGAGAAGATTTGAAAAGAGGTTATCTTAGCCAAAAGGCTGAGAAGATTTGAGAACGGTTATCTCAGCCAAAAGGCTGAGAAGATTTGAGAACGGTTATCTCAGCCAAAAGGCCGAGAAGATTTGAGAAGCGGTTATCTTAGCCAAAAGGCAGATAAGATTTGAGAAGCGGTTATCTTAGCCAAAAGGCCGAGAAGGGTTGAGAAGCGGTTATCTTAGCCAAAAGGCTGAGAAGGGTTGAGAAGCGGTCATCTTAGCCAAAAGGCCGAGAAGATTTGAGAAGCGGTTATCTCAGCCAAAAGGCCGAGAAGGATTGAGTAGCGGTTATCTTAGCCAAAAGGCCGAGAAGATTTGAGATGCGGTTATCTTAGCCAAAAGGCCGAGAAGATTTGAGAAGCGGTTATCTTAGCCAAAAGGCCGAGAAGGGTTGAGAAGCGGTTATCTTAGCCAAAAGGCCGAGAGGATTTGAGAAGCGGTTATCTCAGCCAAAAGGTCGAGAAGGATTCAGAAGCGGTTATCTTAGCCAAAAGGCCGAGAAGATTTGAGAAGCGGTTATCTTAGCCAAAAGGCCGAGAAGATTTGAGAAGCGGTTATCTCAGCCAAAAGGCCGAGAAGTGTTGAGAAGCGGTTATCTTAGCCAAAAGGCCGAGAAGATTTGAGAAGCGGTTATCTCAGCCAAAAGGCCGAGAAGTGTTGAGAAGCGGTTATCTTAGCCAAAAGGCCGAGAAGGGTTGAGAAGAGGTTATCTTAGCCAAAAGGCCGAGAAGATTTGAGAAGCGGTTATCTCAGCCAAAAGGCCGAGAAGATTTGAGAAGCGGTTATCTCAGCCAAAAGGACGAGAAGATTTGAGAAGCGGTTATCTTAGCCAAAAGGCCGAGAAGATTTGAGAAGCAGTTATCTTAGCCAAAAGGCCGAGAAGATTTGAGAAGCGGTTATCTCAGCCAAAAGGTCGAGAAGGATTCAGAAGCGGTTATCTTAGCCAAAAGGCCGAGAAGATTTGAGAAGCGGTTATCTTAGCCAAAAGGCCGAGAAGATTTGCGAAGCGGTTATCTCAGCCAAAAGGCCGAGAAGGGTTGAGAAGCGGTTATCTTAGCCAAAAGGCCGAGAAGATTTGAGAAGCGGTTATCTCAGCCAAAAGGCCGAGAAGGGTTGAGAAGCGGTTATCTTAGCCAAAAGGCCGAGAAGATTTGAGAAGCGGTTATCTCAGCCAAAAGGCCGAGAAGTGTTGAGAAGCGGTTATCTTAGCCAAAAGGCCGAGAAGATTTGAGAAGCGGTTATCTCAGCCAAAAGGCCGAGAAGTGTTGAGAAGCGGTTATCTTAGCCAAAAGGCCGAGAAGATTTGAGAAGCGGTTATCTTAGCCAAAAGGCCGAGAAGGGTTGAGAAGAGGTTATCTTAGCCAAAAGGCCGAGAAGATTTGAGAAGCGGTTATCTCAGCCAAAAGGCCGAGAAGATTTGAGAAGCGGTTATCTCAGCCAAAAGGCCGAGAAGTGTTGAGAAGCGGTTATCTTAGCCAAAAGGCCGAGAAGTGTTGAGAAGCGGTTATCTTAGCCAAAAGGCTGAGAAGGGTTGAGAAGCGGTTATGTTAGCCAAAAGGCTTAGAAGGGTTGAGAAGCGGTTATCTTAGCCAAAAGGCCGAGAAGATTTGAGAAGCGGTTATCTCGGCCAAAAGGCCGAGAAGTGTTGAGAAGCGGTTATCTTAGCCAAAAGGCCGAGAAGATTTGAGAAGCGGTTATCTTAGCCAAAAGGCCGAGAAGGGTTGAGAAGCGGTTATCTTAGCCAAAAGGCCGAGAAGATTTGAGAAGCGGTTATCTTAGCCAAAAGGCTGAGAAGGGTTGAGAAGCGGTTATGTTAGCCAAAAGGCTGAGAAGGGTTGAGAAGCGGTTATCTTAGCCAAAAGGCCGAGAAGATTTGAGAAGCGGTTATCTCAGCCAAAAGGCTGAGAAGGGTTGAGAAGCGGTTATCTTAGCCAAAAGGCCGAGAAGGGTTGAGAAACTGTGATCTCAGCCATAAGGCCGGGAATATTTGAGAAGCGGTTATCTCAGCCAAAAGGCCGAGAAGTGTTGAGAAGCGGTTATCTTAGCCAAAAGGCCGAGAAGATTTGAGAAGCGGTTATCTTAGCCAAAAGGCCGAGAAGGGTTGAGAAGCGGTTATCTTAGCCAAAAGGCCGAGAAGATTTGAGAAGCGGTTATCTTAGCCAAAAGGCCGAGAAGGGTTGAGAAGCGGTTATCTTAGCCAAAAGGCCGAGAAGATTTGAGAAGCGGTTATCTTAGCCAAAAGGCCGAGAAGATTTGAGAAGCGGTTATCTTAGCCAAAAGGCCGAGAAGATTTGAAAAGAGGTTATCTTAGCCAAAAGGCTGAGAAGATTTGAGAACGGTTATCTCAGCCAAAAGGCTGAGAAGATTTGAGAACGGTTATCTCAGCCAAAAGGCCGAGAAGATTTGAGAAGCGGTTATCTTAGCCAAAAGGCAGATAAGATTTGAGAAGCGGTTATCTTAGCCAAAAGGCCGAGAAGGGTTGAGAAGCGGTTATCTTAGCCAA
Source organism: Pristionchus mayeri (assembly GCA_036245805.1). NCBI lineage: Eukaryota > Metazoa > Nematoda > Chromadorea > Rhabditida > Neodiplogasteridae > Pristionchus > Pristionchus mayeri. Next base: position 7,941,479 of record BTRK01000004.1, on the reverse strand, counting down.
AAGGCTGAGAAGGGTTGAGAAGCGGTCATCTTAGCCAAAAGGCCGAGAAGATTTGAGAAGCGGTTATCTCAGCCAAAAGGCCGAGAAGGATTGAGTAGCGGTTATCTTAGCCAAAAGGCCGAGAAGATTTGAGATGCGGTTATCTTAGCCAAAAGGCCGAGAAGATTTGAGAAGCGGTAATCTTAGCCAAAAGGCCGAGAAGGGTTGAGAAGCGGTTATCTTAGCCAAAAGGCCGAGAGGATTTGAGAAGCGGTTATCTCAGCCAAAAGGTCGAGAAGGATTCAGAAGCGGTTATCTTAGCCAAAAGGCCGAGAAGATTTGAGAAGCGGTTATCTTAGCCAAAAGGCCGAGAAGATTTGAGAAGCGGTTATCTCAGCCAAAAGGCCGAGAAGGGTTGAGAAGCGGTTATCTTAGCCAAAAGGCCGAGAAGATTTGAGAAGCGGTTATCTCAGCCAAAAGGCCGAGAAGTGTTGAGAAGCGGTTATCTTAGCCAAAAGGCCGAGAAGATTTGAGAAGCGGTTATCTCAGCCAAAAGGCCGAGAAGTGTTGAGAAGCGGTTATCTTAGCCAAAAGGCCGAGAAGATTTGAGAAGCGGTTATCTCAGCCAAAAGGCCGAGAAGTGTTGAGAAGCGGTTATCTTAGCCAAAAGGCCGAGAAGGGTTGAGAAGAGGTTATCTTAGCCAAAAGGCCGAGAAGATTTGAGAAGCGGTTATCTCAGCCAAAAGGCCGAGAAGATTTGAGAAGCGGTTATCTCAGCCAAAAGGACGAGAAGATTTGAGAAGCGGTTATCTTAGCCAAAAGGCCGAGAAGATTTGAGAAGCAGTTATCTTAGCCAAAAGGCCGAGAAGATTTGAGAAGCGGTTATCTCAGCCAAAAGGTCGAGAAGGATTCAGAAGCGGTTATCTTAGCCAAAAGGCCGAGAAGATTTGAGAAGCGGTTATCTTAGCCAAAAGGCCGAGAAGATTTGCGAAGCGGTTATCTCAGCCAAAAGGCCGAGAAGGGTTGAGAAGCGGTTATCTTAGCCAAAAGGCCGAGAAGATTTGAGAAGCGGTTATCTCAGCCAAAAGGCCGAGAAGGGTTGAGAAGCGGTTTTCTTAGCCAAAAGGCCGAGAAGATTTGAGAAGCGGTTATCTCAGCCAAAAGGCCGAGAAGTGTTGAGAAGCGGTTATCTTAGCCAAAAGGCCGAGAAGATTTGAGAAGCGGTTATCTCAGCCAAAAGGCCGAGAAGTGTTGAGAAGCGGTTATCTTAGCCAAAAGGCCGAGAAGATTTGAGAAGCGGTTATCTTAGCCAAAAGGCCGAGAAGGGTTGAGAAGAGGTTATCTTAGCCAAAAGGCCGAGAAGATTTGAGAAGCGGTTATCTCAGCCAAAAGGCCGAGAAGATTTGAGAAGCGGTTATCTCAGCCAAAAGGCCGAGAAGTGTTGAGAAGCGGTTATCTTAGCCAAAAGGCCGAGAAGTGTTGAGAAGCGGTTATCTTAGCCAAAAGGCTGAGAAGGGTTGAGAAGCGGTTATGTTAGCCAAAAGGCTTAGAAGGGTTGAGAAGCGGTTATCTTAGCCAAAAGGCCGAGAAGATTTGAGAAGCGGTTATCTCGGCCAAAAGGCCGAGAAGTGTTGAGAAGCGGTTATCTTAGCCAAAAGGCCGAGAAGATTTGAGAAGCGGTTATCTTAGCCAAAAGGCCGAGAAGGGTTGAGAAGCGGTTATCTTAGCCAAAAGGCCGAGAAGATTTGAGAAGCGGTTATCTTAGCCAAAAGGCTGAGAAGGGTTGAGAAGCGGTTATGTTAGCCAAAAGGCTGAGAAGGGTTGAGAAGCGGTTATCTTAGCCAAAAGGCCGAGAAGATTTGAGAAGCGGTTATCTCAGCCAAAAGGCTGAGAAGGGTTGAGAAGCGGTTATCTTAGCCAAAAGGCCGAGAAGGGTTGAGAAACTGTGATCTCAGCCATAAGGCCGGGAATATTTGAGAAGCGGTTATCTCAGCCAAAAGGCCGAGAAGATTTGAGAAGCGGTTATCTTAGCCAAAAGGCAGATAAGATTTGAGAAGCGGTTATCTTAGCCAAAAGGCCGAGAAGGGTTGAGAAGCGGTTATCTTAGCCAAAAGGCTGAGAAGGGTTGAGAAGCGGTCATCTTAGCCAAAAGGCCGAGAAGATTTGAGAAGCGGTTATCTCAGCCAAAAGGCCGAGAAGGATTGAGTAGCGGTTATCTTAGCCAAAAGGCCGAGAAGATTTGAGATGCGGTTATCTTAGCCAAAAGGCCGAGAAGATTTGAGAAGCGGTTATCTTAGCCAAAAGGCCGAGAAGGGTTGAGAAGCGGTTATCTTAGCCAAAAGGCCGAGAAGATTTGAGAAGCGGTTATCTTAGCCAAAAGGCTGAGAAGGGTTGAGAAGCGGTTATCTTAGCCAAAAGGCTGAGAAGGGTTGAGAAGCGGTTATCTTAGCCAAAAGGCCGAGAAGGGTTGAGAAGCGGTTATGTTAGCCAAAAGGCTTAGAAGGGTTGAGAAGCGGTTATCTTAGCCAAAAGGCCGAGAAGATTTGAGAAGCGGTTATCTCGGCCAAAAGGCCGAGAAGTGTTGAGAAGCGGTTATCTTAGCCAAAAGGCCGAGAAGATTTGAGAAGCGGTTATCTTAGCCAAAAGGCCGAGAAGGGTTGAGAAGCGGTTATCTTAGCCAAAAGGCCGAGAAGATTTGAGAAGCGGTTATCTTAGCCAAAAGGCCGAGAAGGGTTGAGAAGCGGTTATGTTAGCCAAAAGGCTTAGAAGGGTTGAGAAGCGGTTATCTTAGCCAAAAGGCCGAGAAGATTTGAGAAGCGGTTATCTCGGCCAAAAGGCCGAGAAGTGTTGAGAAGCGGTTATCTTAGCCAAAAGGCCGAGAAGATTTGAGAAGCGGTTATCTTAGCCAAAAGGCAGATAAGATTTGAGAAGCGGTTATCTTAGCCAAAAGGCCGAGAAGGGTTGAGAAGCGGTTATCTTAGCCAAAAGGCTGAGAAGGGTTGAGAAGCGGTCATCTTAGCCAAAAGGCCGAGAAGATTTGAGAAGCGGTTATCTCAGCCAAAAGGCCGAGAAGGATTGAGTAGCGGTTATCTTAGCCAAAAGGCCGAGAAGATTTGAGATGCGGTTATCTTAGCCAAAAGGCCGAGAAGATTTGAGAAGCGGTTATCTTAGCCAAAAGGCCGAGAAGGGTTGAGAAGCGGTTATCTTAGCTAAAAGGCCGAGAAGATTTGAGAAGCGGTTATCTTAGCCAAAAGGCTGAGAAGGGTTGAGAAGCGGTTATCTTAGCCAAAAGGCTGAGAAGGGTTGAGAAGCGGTTATCTTAGCCAAAAGGCCGAGAAGGGTTGAGAAGCGGTTATGTTAGCCAAAAGGCTTAGAAGGGTTGAGAAGCGGTTATCTTAGCCAAAAGGCCGAGAAGATTTGAGAAGCGGTTATCTCGGCCAAAAGGCCGAGAAGTGTTGAGAAGCGGTTATCTTAGCCAAAAGGCCGAGAAGATTTGAGAAGCGGTTATCTTAGCCAAAAGGCCGAGAAGGGTTGAGAAGCGGTTATCTTAGCCAAAAGGCCGAGAAGATTTGAGAAGCGGTTATCTTAGCCAAAAGGCTGAGAAGGGTTGAGAAGCGGTTATGTTAGCCAAAAGGCTGAGAAGGGTTGAGAAGCGGTTATCTTAGCCAAAAGGCCGAGAAGATTTGAGAAGCGGTTATCTCAGCCAAAAGGCTGAGAAGGGTTGAGAAGCGGTTATCTTAGCCAAAAGGCCGAGAAGGGTTGAGAAACTGTGATCTCAGCCATAAGGCCGGGAATATTTGAGAAGCGGTTATCTCAGCCAAAAGGCCGAGAAGATTTGAGAAGCGGTTATCTTAGCCAAAAGGCAGATAAGATTTGAGAAGCGGTTATCTTAGCCAAAAGGCCGAGAAGGGTTGAGAAGCGGTTATCTTAGCCAAAAGGCTGAGAAGGGTTGAGAAGCGGTCATCTTAGCCAAAAGGCCGAGAAGATTTGAGAAGCGGTTATCTCAGCCAAAAGGCCGAGAAGGATTGAGTAGCGGTTATCTTAGCCAAAAGGCCGAGAAGATTTGAGATGCGGTTATCTTAGCCAAAAGGCCGAGAAGATTTGAGAAGCGGTTATCTTAGCCAAAAGGCCGAGAAGGGTTGAGAAGCGGTTATCTTAGCCAAAAGGCCGAGAAGATTTGAGAAGCGGTTATCTTAGCCAAAAGGCTGAGAAGGGTTGAGAAGCGGTTATGTTAGCCAAAAGGCTGAGAAGGGTTGAGAAGCGGTTATCTTAGCCAAAAGGCCGAGAAGGGTTGAGAAGCGGTTATCTTAGCCAAAAGGCTGAGAAGGGTTGAGAAGCGGTTATCTTAGCCAAAAGGCCGAGAAGGGTTGAGAAACTGTGATCTCAGCCATAAGGCCGGGAATATTTGAGAAGCGGTTATCTCAGCCAAAAGGCCGAGAAGATTTGAGAAGCGGTTATCTTAGCCAAAAGGCAGATAAGATTTGAGAAGCGGTTATCTTAGCCAAAAGGCCGAGAAGGGTTGAGAAGCGGTTATCTTAGCCAAAAGGCTGAGAAGGGTTGAGAAGCGGTCATCTTAGCCAAAAGGCCGAGAAGATTTGAGAAGCGGTTATCTCAGCCAAAAGGCCGAGAAGGATTGAGTAGCGGTTATCTTAGCCAAAAGGACGAGAAGATTTGAGATGCGGTTATCTTAGCCAAAAGGCCGAGAAGATTTGAGAAGCGGTTATCTTAGCCAAAAGGCCGAGAAGGATTGAGAAGCGGTTATCTTAGCCAAAAGGCCGAGAAGATTTGAGAAGCGGTTATCTCAGCCAAAAGGTCGAGAAGGATTCAGAAGCGGTTATCTTAGCCAAAAGGCCGAGAAGATTTGAGAAGCGGTTATCTTAGCCAAAAGGCCGAGAAGATTTGAGAAGCGGTTATCTCAGCCAAAAGGCCGAGAAGGGTTGAGAAGCGGTTATCTTAGCCAAAAGGCCGAGAAGATTTGAAAAGAGGATATCTTAGCCAAAAGGCCGAGAAGGGTTGAGAAGCCGTTATCTTAGCCAAAAGGCTGAGAAGGGTTGAGAAGCGGTTATCTTAGCCAAAAGGTCGAGAAGGATTCAGAAGCGGTTATCTTAGCCAAAAGGCCGAGAAGATTTGAAAAGAGGTTATCTTAGCCAAAAGGCAGATAAGATTTGAGAAGCGGTTATCTTAGCCAAAAGGCTGAGAAGGGTTAAGAAGCGGTTATCTTAGCCAAAAGGCTGAGAAGGGTTGAGAAGCGGTTATCTTAGCCAAAAGGCCGAGAAGATTTGAGAAGCGGTTATCTCAGCCAAAAGGCCGAGAAGGATTGAGTAGCGGTTATCTTAGCCAAAAGGCCGAGAAAATTTGAGAAGCGGTTATCTCAGCCAAAAGGCCGAGAAGGGTTGAGAAGCGGTTATCTTAGCCAAAAGGCCGAGAAAATTTGAGAAGCGGTTATCTTAGCCAAAAGGCCGAAAAGATTTGAAAAGAGGTTATCTTAGCCAAAAGGCCGAGAAGGGTTGAGAAGCGGTTATCTTAGCCAAAAGGCTGAGAAGGGTTGAGAAGCGGTTATCTCAGCCAAAAGGCCGAGAAGATTTGAGAAGCGGTTATCTCAGCCAAAAGGCCGAGAAGGGTTGAGGAGAGGTTATCTCAGCCAAAAGGCCGAGAAGATTTGAGAAGCGGTTATCTTAGCCAAAAGGCAGATAAGATTTGAGAAGCGGTTATCTTAGCCAAAAGGCCGAGAAGATTTGGGAAGCGGTTATCTTAGGCAAAAGGCTGAGAAGGGTTGAGAAGCGGTTATCTTAGCCAAAAGGCTGAGAAGGGTTGAGAAGCGGTTATCTTAGCCAAAAGGCCGAGAAGATTTGAGAAGCGGTTATCTTAGCCAAAAGGCAGATAAGATTTGAGAAGCGGTTATCTTAGCCAAAAGGCCGAGAAGGGTTGAGAAGCGGATATCTTAGCCAAAAGGTCGAGAAGGATTCAGAAGCGGTTATCTTAGCCAAAAGGCCGAGAAGATTTGAGAAGCGGTTATCTTAGCCAAAAGGCCGAGAAGATTTGAAAAGAGGTTATCTTAGCCAAAAGGCAGATAAGATTTGAGAAGCGGTTATCTTAGCCAAAAGGCTGAGAAGGGTTAAGAAGCGGTTATCTTAGCCAAAAGGCTGAGAAGGGTTGAGAAGCGGTTATCTTAGCCAAAAGGCCGAGAAGATTTGAGAAGCGGTTATCTCAGCCAAAAGGCCGAGAAGGATTGAGTAGCGGTTATCTTAGCCAAAAGGCCGAGAAAATTTGAGAAGCGGTTATCTCAGCCAAAAGGCCGAGAAGGGTTGAGAAGCGGTTATCTTAGCCAAAAGGCCGAGAAAATTTGAGAAGCGGTTATCTTAGCCAAAAGGCCGAAAAGATTTGAAAAGAGGTTATCTTAGCCAAAAGGCCGAGAAGGGTTGAGAAGCGGTTATCTCAGCCAAAAGGCCGAGAAGATTTGAGAAGCGGTTATCTCAGCCAAAAGGCCGAGAAGGGTTGAGGAGAGGTTATCTCAGCCAAAAGGCCGAGAAGATTTGAGAAGCGGTTATCTTAGCCAAAAGGCAGATAAGATTTGAGAAGCGGTTATCTTAGCCAAAAGGCCGAGAAGATTTGGGAAGCGGTTATCTTAGGCAAAAGGCTGAGAAGGGTTGAGAAGCGGTTATCTTAGCCAAAAGGCTGAGAAGGGTTGAGAAGCGGTTATCTTAGCCAAAAGGCCGAGAAGATTTGAGAAGCGGTTATCTTAGCCAAAAGGCAGATAAGATTTGAGAAGCGGTTATCTTAGCCAAAAGGCCGAGAAGGGTTGAGAAGCGGATATCTTAGCCAAAAGGTCGAGAAGGATTCAGAAGCGGTTATCTTAGCCAAAAGGCCGAGAAGATTTGAGAAGCGGTTATCTTAGCCAAAAGGCCGAGAAGATTTGAAAAGAGGTTATCTTAGCCAAAAGGCAGATAAGATTTGAGAAGCGGTTATCTTAGCCAAAAGGCTGAGAAGGGTTAAGAAGCGGTTATCTTAGCCAAAAGGCTGAGAAGGGTTGAGAAGCGGTTATCTTAGCCAAAAGGCCGAGAAGATTTGAGAAGCGGTTATCTCAGCCAAAAGGCCGAGAAGGATTGAGTAGCGGTTATCTTAGCCAAAAGGCCGAGAAAATTTGAGAAGCGGTTATCTCAGCCAAAAGGCCGAGAAGGGTTGAGAAGCGGTTATCTTAGCCAAAAGGCCGAGAAAATTTGAGAAGCGGTTATCTTAGCCAAAAGGCCGAAAAGATTTGAAAAGAGGTTATCTTAGCCAAAAGGCCGAGAAGGGTTGAGAAGCGGTTATCTTAGCCAAAAGGCTGAGAAGGGTTGAGAAGCGGTTATCTCAGCCAAAAGGCCGAGAAGATTTGAGAAGCGGTTATCTCAGCCAAAAGGCCGAGAAGGGTTGAGGAGAGGTTATCTCAGCCAAAAGGCCGAGAAGATTTGAGAAGCGGTTATCTTAGCCAAAAGGCAGATAAGATTTGAGAAGCGGTTATCTTAGCCAAAAGGCCGAGAAGATTTGGGAAGCGGTTATCTTAGGCAAAAGGCTGAGAAGGGTTGAGAAGCGGTTATCTTAGCCAAAAGGCTGAGAAGGGTTGAGAAGCGGTTATCTTAGCCAAAAGGCCGAGAAGATTTGAGAAGCGGTTATCTCAGCCAAAAGGCCGAGAAGTGTTGAGAAGCGGTTATCTTAGCCAAAAGGCCGAGAAGTGTAGAGAAGCGGTTATCTTAGCCAAAAGGCCGAGAAGATTTGAGAAGCGGTTATCTTAGCCAAAAGGCCGAGAAGATTTGAAAAGAGGTTATCTTAGCCAAAAGGCAGATAAGATTTGAGAAGCGGTTATCTTAGCCAAAAGGCCGAGAAGGGTTGAGAAGCGGTTATCTTAGCCAAAAGGCCGAGAAGATTTGAGAAGCGGTTATCTTAGCCAAAAGGCAGATAAGATTTGAGAAGCGGTTATCTTAGCCAAAAGGCCGAGAAGGGTTGAGAAGCGGTTATCTTAGCCAAAAGGCTGAGAAGGGTTGAGAAGCGGTCATCTTAGCCAAAAGGCCGAGAAGATTTGAGAAGCGGTTATCTCAGCCAAAAGGCCGAGAAGGATTGAGTAGCGGTTATCTTAGCCAAAAGGCCGAGAAGATTTGAGATGCGGTTATCTTAGCCAAAAGGCCGAGAAGATTTGAGAAGCGGTTATCTTAGCCAAAAGGCCGAGAAGGGTTGAGAAGCGGTTATCTTAGCCAAAAGGCCGAGAACATTTGAGAAGCGGTTATCTCAGCCAAAAGGTCGAGAAGGATTCAGAAGCGGTTATCTTAGCCAAAAGGCCGAGAAGATTTGAGAAGCGGTTATCTTAGCCAAAAGGCCGAGAAGATTTGAGAAGCGGTTATCTCAGCCAAAAGGCCGAGAAGGGTTGAGAAGCGGTTATCTTAGCCAAAAGGCCGAGAAGATTTGAGAAGCGGTTATCTCAGCCAAAAGGCCGAGAAGGATTGAGTAGCGGTTATCTTAGCCAAAAGGCCGAGAAGATTTGAGATGAGGTTATCTTAGCCAAAAGGCCGAGAAGATTTGAGAAGCGGTTATCTTAGCCAAAAGGCCGAGAAGGGTTGAGAAGCGGTTATCTTAGCCAAAAGGCCGAGAACATTTGAGAAGCGGATATCTCAGGTCGAGAAGGATTCAGAAGCGGTTATCTTAGCCAAAAGGCCGAGAAGATTTGAGAAGCGGTTATCTTAGCCAAAAGGCCGAGAAGATTTGAGAAGCGGTTATCTCAGCCAAAAGGCCGAGAAGGGTTGAGAAGCGGTTATCTTAGCCAAAAGGCCGAGAAGATTTGAAAAGAGGTTATCTTAGCCAAAAGGCCGAGAAGGGTTGAGAAGCCGTTATCTTAGCCAAAAGGCTGAGAAGAGTTGAGAAGCGGTTATCTTAGCCAAAAGGTCGAGAAGGATTCAGAAGCGGTTATCTTAGCCAAAAGGCCGAGAAGATTTGAGAAGCGGTTATCTTAGCCAAAAGGCCGAGAAGATTTGAAAAGAGGTTATCTTAGCCAAAAGGCAGATAAGATTTGAGAAGCGGTTATCTTAGCCAAAAGGCTGAGAAGGGTTAAGAAGCGGTTATCTTAGCCAAAAGGCTGAGAAGGGTTGAGAAGCGGTTATCTTAGCCAAAAGGCCGAGAAGATTTGAGAAGCGGTTATCTCAGCCAAAAGGCCGAGAAGGATTGAGTAGCGGTTATCTTAGCCAAAAGGCCGAGAAGATTTGAGAAGCGGTTATCTCAGCCAAAAGGCCGAGAAGGGTTGAGAAGCGGTTATCTTAGCCAAAAGGCCGAGAAAATTTGAGAAGCGGTTATCTTAGCCAAAAGGCCGAGAAGATTTGAAAAGAGGTTATCTTAGCCAAAAGGCCGAGAAGGGTTGAGAAGCGGTTATCTTAGCCAAAAGGCTGAGAAGGGTTGAGAAGCGGTTATCTCAGCCAAAAGGCCGAGAAGATTTGAGAAGCGGTTATCTCAGCCAAAAGGCCGAGAAGGGTTGAGGAGAGGTTATCTCAGCCAAAAGGCCGAGAAGATTTGAGAAGCGGTTATCTTAGCCAAAAGGCAGATAAGATTTGAGAAGCGGTTATCTTAGCCAAAAGGCTGAGAAGGGTTGAGAAGCGGTTATCTTAGCCAAAAGGCCGAGAAGATTTGAGAAGCGGTTATCTCAGCCAAAAGGCCGAGAAGGGTTGAGGAGAGGTTATCTCAGCCAAAAGGCCGAGAAGATTTGAGAAGCGGTTATCTTAGCCAAAAGGCAGATAAGATTTGAGAAGCGGTTATCTTAGCCAAAAGGCCGAGAAGATTTGGGAAGCGGTTATCTTAGGCAAAATGCTGAGAAGATTTGAAAAGAGGTTATCTTAGCCAAAAGAACAGATAAGATTTGAGAAGCGGTTATCTCAGCCAAAAGGCCGAGAAGGGTTGAGGAGAGGTTATCTCAGCCAAAAGGCCGAGAAGTGTTGAGAAGCGGTTATCTTAGCCAAAAGGCCGAGAAGTGTTGAGAAGCGGTTATCTTAGCCAAAAGGCCGAGAAGATTTGAGAAGCGGTTATCTCAGCCAAAAGGCCGAGAAGTGTTGAGAAGCGGTTATCTTAGCCAAAAGGCCGAGAAGTGTTGGTTGAGAAGCGGTTATCTTAGCCAAAAGGCCGAGAAGATTTGAGAAGCGGTTATCTTAGCCAAAAGGCCGAGAAGATTTGAAAAGAGGTTATCTTAGCCAAAAGGCAGATAAGATTTGAGAAGCGGTTATCTTAGCCAAAAGGCCGAGAAGGGTTGAGAAGCGGTTATCTTAGCCAAAAGGCCGAGAAGATTTGAGAAGCGGTTATCTTAGCCAAAAGGCAGATAAGATTTGAGAAGCGGTTATCTTAGCCAAAAGGCCGAGAAGGGTTGAGAAGCGGTTATCTTAGCCAAAAGGCTGAGAAGGGTTGAGAAGCGGTCATCTTAGCCAAAAGGCCGAGAAGATTTGAGAAGCGGTTATCTCAGCCAAAAGGCCGAGAAGGATTGAGTAGCGGTTATCTTAGCCAAAAGGCCGAGAAGATTTGAGATGCGGTTATCTTAGCCAAAAGGCCGAGAAGATTTGAGAAGCGGTTATCTTAGCCAAAAGGCCGAGAAGGGTTGAGAAGCGGTTATCTTAGCCAAAAGGCCGAGAACATTTGAGAAGCGGATATCTCAGCCAAAAGGTCGAGAAGGATTCAGAAGCGGTTATCTTAGCCAAAAGGCCGAGAAGATTTGAGAAGCGGTTATCTTCGCCAAAAGGCCGAGAAGATTTGAGAAGCGGTTATCTCAGCCAAAAGGCCGAGAAGGGTTGAGAAGCGGTTATCTTAGCCAAAAGGCCGAGAAGATTTGAAAAGAGGTTATCTTAGCCAAAAGGCCGAGAAGGGTTGAGAAGCCGTTATCTTAGCCAAAAGGCTGAGAAGGGTTGAGAAGCGGTTATCTTAGCCAAAAGGTCGAGAAGGATTCAGAAGCGGTTATCTTAGCCAAAAGGCCGAGAAGATTTGGGAAGCGGTTATCTTAGGCAAAAGGCTGAGAAGGGTTGAGAAGCGGTTATCTTAGCCAAAAGGCTGAGAAGGGTTGAGAAGCGGTTATCTTAGCCAAAAGGCCGAGAAGATTTGAGAAGCGGTTATCTCAGCCAAAAGGCCGAGAAGTGTTGAGAAGCGGTTATCTTAGCCAAAAGGCCGAGAAGTGTAGAGAAGCGGTTATCTTAGCCAAAAGGCCGAGAAGATTTGAGAAGCGGTTATCTTAGCCAAAAGGCCGAGAAGATTTGAAAAGAGGTTATCTTAGCCAAAAGGCAGATAAGATTTGAGAAGCGGTTATCTTAGCCAAAAGGCCGAGAAGGGTTGAGAAGCGGTTATCTTAGCCAAAAGGCCGAGAAGATTTGAGAAGCGGTTATCTTAGCCAAAAGGCAGATAAGATTTGAGAAGCGGTTATCTTAGCCAAAAGGCCGAGAAGGGTTGAGAAGCGGTTATCTTAGCCAAAAGGCTGAGAAGGGTTGAGAAGCGGTCATCTTAGCCAAAAGGCCGAGAAGATTTGAGAAGCGGTTATCTCAGCCAAAAGGCCGAGAAGGATTGAGTAGCGGTTATCTTAGCCAAAAGGCCGAGAAGATTTGAGATGCGGTTATCTTAGCCAAAAGGCCGAGAAGATTTGAGAAGCGGTTATCTCAGCCAAAAGGCCGAGAAGGGTTGAGGAGAGGTTATCTCAGCCAAAAGGCCGAGAAGATTTGAGAAGCGGTTATCTTAGCCAAAAGGCAGATAAGATTTGAGAAGCGGTTATCTTAGCCAAAAGGCCGAGAAGATTTGGGAAGCGGTTATCTTAGGCAAAAGGCTGAGAAGATTTGAAAAGAGGTTATCTTAGCCAAAAGGCAGATAAGATTTGAGAAGCGGTTATCTCAGCCAAAAGGCCGAGAAGGGTTGAGGAGAGGTTATCTCAGCCAAAAGGCCGAGAAGTGTTGAGAAGCGGTTATCTTAGCCAAAAGGCCGAGAAGTGTTGAGAAGCGGTTATCTTAGCCAAAAGGCCGAGAAGATTTGAGAAGCGGTTATCTTAGCCAAAAGGCCGAGAAGATTTGAAAAGAGGTTATCTTAGCCAAAAGGCAGATAAGATTTGAGAAGCGGTTATCTTAGCCAAAAGGCCGAGAAGGGTTGAGAAGCGGTTATCTTAGCCAAAAGGCCGAGAAGATTTGAGAAGCGGTTATCTTAGCCAAAAGGCAGATAAGATTTGAGAAGCGGTTATCTTAGCCAAAAGGCCGAGAAGGGTTGAGAAGCGGTTATCTTAGCCAAAAGGCTGAGAAGGGTTGAGAAGCGGTCATCTTAGCCAAAAGGCCGAGAAGATTTGAGAAGCGGTTATCTCAGCCAAAAGGTCGAGAAGGATTCAGAAGCGGTTATCTTAGCCAAAAGGCCGAGAAGATTTGAGAAGCGGTTATCTTAGCCAAAAGGCCGAGAAGATTTGAGAAGCGGTTATCTCAGCCAAAAGGCCGAGAAGGGTTGAGAAGCGGTTATCTTAGCCAAAAGGCTGAGAAGGGTTGAGAAGCGGTTATCTTAGCCAAAAGGCCGAGAAGTGTTGAGAAGCGGTTATCTTAGCCAAAAGGCCGAGAAGTGTTGAGAAGCGGTTATCTTAGCCAAAAGGCCGAGAAGATTTGAGAAGAGGTTATCTTAGCCAAAAGGCCGAGAAGGATTGAGTAGCGGTTATCTTAGCCAAAAGGCCGAGAAGATTTGAGAAGCGGTTATCTCAGCCAAAAGGCCGAGAAGGGTTGAGAAGCGGTTATCTTAGCCAAAAGGCCGAGAAAATTTGAGAAGCGGTTATCACAGCCAAAAGGCCGAGAAGATTTGAAAAGAGGTTATCTTAGCCAAAAGGCCGAGAAGGGTTGAGAAGCGGTTATCTTAGCCAAAAGGCCGAGAACATTTGAGAAGCGGTTATCTCAGCCAAAAGGTCGAGAAGGATTCAGAAGCGGTTATCTTAGCCAAAAGGCCGAGAAGATTTGAGAAGCGGTTATCTTAGCCAAAAGGCCGAGAAGATTTGAGAAGCGGTTATCTCAGCCAAAAGGCCGAGAAGGGTTGAGAAGCGGTTATCTTAGCCAAAAGGCTGAGAAGGGTTGAGAAGCGGTTATCTTAGCCAAAAGGTCGAGAAGGATTCAGAAGCGGTTATCTTAGCCAAAAGGCCGAGAAGATTTGAAAAGAGGTTATCTTAGCCAAAAGGTAGATAAGATTTGAGAAGCGGTTATCTTAGCCAAAAGGCTGAGAAGGGTTAAGAAGCGGTTATCTTAGCCAAAAGGCCGAGAACATTTGAGAAGCGGTTATCTCAGCCAAAAGGTCGAGAAGGATTCAGAAGCGGTTATCTTAGCCAAAAGGCCGAGAAGATTTGAGAAGCGGTTATCTTAGCCAAAAGGTAGATAAGATTTGAGAAGCGGTTATCTTAGCCAAAAGGCTGAGAAGGGTTAAGAAGCGGTTATCTTAGCCAAAAGGCTGAGAAGGGTTGAGAAGCGGTTATCTTAGCCAAAAGGCCGAGAAGATTTGAGAAGCGGTTATCTCAGCCAAAAGGCCGAGAAGGATTGAGTAGCGGTTATCTTAGCCAAAAGGCCGAGAAGATTTGAGAAGCGGTTATCTCAGCCAAAAGGCCGAGAAGGGTTGAGAAGCGGTTATCTTAGCCAAAAGGCCGAGAAAATTTGAGAAGCGGTTATCTCAGCCAAAAGGCCGAGAAGGGTTGAGAAGCGGTTATCTTAGCCAAAAGGCCGAGAAAATTTGAGAAGCGGTTATCTTAGCCAAAAGGCCGAAAAGATTTGAAAAGAGGTTATCTTAGCCAAAAGGCCGAGAAGGGTTGAGAAGCGGTTATCTTAGCCAAAAGGCTGAGAAGGGTTGAGAAGCGGTTATCTCAGCCAAAAGGCCGAGAAGATTTGAGAAGCGGTTATCTCAGCCAAAAGGCCGAGAAGGGTTGAGGAGAGGTTATCTCAGCCAAAAGGCCGAGAAGATTTGAGAAGCGGTTATCTTAGCCAAAAGGCAGATAAGATTTGAGAAGCGGTTATCTTAGCCAAAAGGCCGAGAAGATTTGGGAAGCGGTTATCTTAGGCAAAAGGCTGAGAAGGGTTGAGAAGCGGTTATCTTAGCCAAAAGGCTGAGAAGGGTTGAGAAGCGGTTATCTTAGCCAAAAGGCCGAGAAGATTTGAGAAGCGGTTATCTTAGCCAAAAGGCCGAGAAGATTTGAGAAGCGGTTATCTCAGCCAAAAGGCCGAGAAGGATTGAGTAGCGGTTATCTTAGCCAAAAGGCCGAGAAGATTTGAGAAGCGGTTATCTCAGCCAAAAGGCCGAGAAGGGTTGAGAAGCGGTTATCTTAGCCAAAAGGCCGAGAAAATTTGAGAAGCGGTTATCTCAGCCAAAAGGCCGAGAAGGGTTGAGAAGCGGTTATCTTAGCCAAAAGGCCGAGAAAATTTGAGAAGCGGTTATCTTAGCCAAAAGGCCGAAAAGATTTGAAAAGAGGTTATCTTAGCCAAAAGGCCGAGAAGGGTTGAGAAGCGGTTATCTTAGCCAAAAGGCTGAGAAGGGTTGAGAAGCGGTTATCTCAGCCAAAAGGCCGAGAAGATTTGAGAAGCGGTTATCTCAGCCAAAAGGCCGAGAAGGGTTGAGGAGAGGTTATCTCAGCCAAAAGGCCGAGAAGATTTGAGAAGCGGTTATCTTAGCCAAAAGGCAGATAAGATTTGAGAAGCGGTTATCTTAGCCAAAAGGCCGAGAAGATTTGGGAAGCGGTTATCTTAGGCAAAAGGCTGAGAAGGGTTGAGAAGCGGTTATCTTAGCCAAAAGGCTGAGAAGGGTTGAGAAGCGGTTATCTTAGCCAAAAGGCCGAGAAGATTTGAGAAGCGGTTATCTTAGCCAAAAGGCAGATAAGATTTGAGAAGCGGTTATCTTAGCCAAAAGGCCGAGAAGGGTTGAGAAGCGGATATCTTAGCCAAAAGGTCGAGAAGGATTCAGAAGCGGTTATCTTAGCCAAAAGGCCGAGAAGATTTGAGAAGCGGTTATCTTAGCCAAAAGGCCGAGAAGATTTGAAAAGAGGTTATCTTAGCCAAAAGGCAGATAAGATTTGAGAAGCGGTTATCTTAGCCAAAAGGCTGAGAAGGGTTAAGAAGCGGTTATCTTAGCCAAAAGGCTGAGAAGGGTTGAGAAGCGGTTATCTTAGCCAAAAGGCCGAGAAGATTTGAGAAGCGGTTATCTCAGCCAAAAGGCCGAGAAGGATTGAGTAGCGGTTATCTTAGCCAAAAGGCCGAGAAAATTTGAGAAGCGGTTATCTCAGCCAAAAGGCCGAGAAGGGTTGAGAAGCGGTTATCTTAGCCAAAAGGCCGAGAAAATTTGAGAAGCGGTTATCTTAGCCAAAAGGCCGAAAAGATTTGAAAAGAGGTTATCTTAGCCAAAAGGCCGAGAAGGGTTGAGAAGCGGTTATCTCAGCCAAAAGGCCGAGAAGATTTGAGAAGCGGTTATCTCAGCCAAAAGGCCGAGAAGGGTTGAGGAGAGGTTATCTCAGCCAAAAGGCCGAGAAGATTTGAGAAGCGGTTATCTTAGCCAAAAGGCAGATAAGATTTGAGAAGCGGTTATCTTAGCCAAAAGGCCGAGAAGATTTGGGAAGCGGTTATCTTAGGCAAAAGGCTGAGAAGGGTTGAGAAGCGGTTATCTTAGCCAAAAGGCTGAGAAGGGTTGAGAAGCGGTTATCTTAGCCAAAAGGCCGAGAAGATTTGAGAAGCGGTTATCTTAGCCAAAAGGCAGATAAGATTTGAGAAGCGGTTATCTTAGCCAAAAGGCCGAGAAGGGTTGAGAAGCGGATATCTTAGCCAAAAGGTCGAGAAGGATTCAGAAGCGGTTATCTTAGCCAAAAGGCCGAGAAGATTTGAGAAGCGGTTATCTTAGCCAAAAGGCCGAGAAGATTTGAAAAGAGGTTATCTTAGCCAAAAGGCAGATAAGATTTGAGAAGCGGTTATCTTAGCCAAAAGGCTGAGAAGGGTTAAGAAGCGGTTATCTTAGCCAAAAGGCTGAGAAGGGTTGAGAAGCGGTTATCTTAGCCAAAAGGCCGAGAAGATTTGAGAAGCGGTTATCTCAGCCAAAAGGCCGAGAAGGATTGAGTAGCGGTTATCTTAGCCAAAAGGCCGAGAAAATTTGAGAAGCGGTTATCTCAGCCAAAAGGCCGAGAAGGGTTGAGAAGCGGTTATCTTAGCCAAAAGGCCGAGAAAATTTGAGAAGCGGTTATCTTAGCCAAAAGGCCGAAAAGATTTGAAAAGAGGTTATCTTAGCCAAAAGGCCGAGAAGGGTTGAGAAGCGGTTATCTTAGCCAAAAGGCTGAGAAGGGTTGAGAAGCGGTTATCTCAGCCAAAAGGCCGAGAAGATTTGAGAAGCGGTTATCTCAGCCAAAAGGCCGAGAAGGGTTGAGGAGAGGTTATCTCAGCCAAAAGGCCGAGAAGATTTGAGAAGCGGTTATCTTAGCCAAAAGGCAGATAAGATTTGAGAAGCGGTTATCTTAGCCAAAAGGCCGAGAAGATTTGGGAAGCGGTTATCTTAGGCAAAAGGCTGAGAAGGGTTGAGAAGCGGTTATCTTAGCCAAAAGGCTGAGAAGGGTTGAGAAGCGGTTATCTTAGCCAAAAGGCCGAGAAGATTTGAGAAGCGGTTATCTCAGCCAAAAGGCCGAGAAGTGTTGAGAAGCGGTTATCTTAGCCAAAAGGCCGAGAAGTGTAGAGAAGCGGTTATCTTAGCCAAAAGGCCGAGAAGATTTGAGAAGCGGTTATCTTAGCCAAAAGGCCGAGAAGATTTGAAAAGAGGTTATCTTAGCCAAAAGGCAGATAAGATTTGAGAAGCGGTTATCTTAGCCAAAAGGCCGAGAAGGGTTGAGAAGCGGTTATCTTAGCCAAAAGGCCGAGAAGATTTGAGAAGCGGTTATCTTAGCCAAAAGGCAGATAAGATTTGAGAAGCGGTTATCTTAGCCAAAAGGCCGAGAAGGGTTGAGAAGCGGTTATCTTAGCCAAAAGGCTGAGAAGGGTTGAGAAGCGGTCATCTTAGCCAAAAGGCCGAGAAGATTTGAGAAGCGGTTATCTCAGCCAAAAGGCCGAGAAGGATTGAGTAGCGGTTATCTTAGCCAAAAGGCCGAGAAGATTTGAGATGCGGTTATCTTAGCCAAAAGGCCGAGAAGATTTGAGAAGCGGTTATCTTAGCCAAAAGGCCGAGAAGGGTTGAGAAGCGGTTATCTTAGCCAAAAGGCCGAGAACATTTGAGAAGCGGTTATCTCAGCCAAAAGGTCGAGAAGGATTCAGAAGCGGTTATCTTAGCCAAAAGGCCGAGAAGATTTGAGAAGCGGTTATCTTAGCCAAAAGGCCGAGAAGATTTGAGAAGCGGTTATCTCAGCCAAAAGGCCGAGAAGGGTTGAGAAGCGGTTATCTTAGCCAAAAGGCCGAGAAGATTTGAGAAGCGGTTATCTCAGCCAAAAGGCCGAGAAGGATTGAGTAGCGGTTATCTTAGCCAAAAGGCCGAGAAGATTTGAGATGCGGTTATCTTAGCCAAAAGGCCGAGAAGATTTGAGAAGCGGTTATCTTAGCCAAAAGGCCGAGAAGGGTTGAGAAGCGGTTATCTTAGCCAAAAGGCCGAGAACATTTGAGAAGCGGATATCTCAGGTCGAGAAGGATTCAGAAGCGGTTATCTTAGCCAAAAGGCCGAGAAGATTTGAGAAGCGGTTATCTTAGCCAAAAGGCCGAGAAGATTTGAGAAGCGGTTATCTCAGCCAAAAGGCCGAGAAGGGTTGAGAAGCGGTTATCTTAGCCAAAAGGCCGAGAAGATTTGAAAAGAGGTTATCTTAGCCAAAAGGCCGAGAAGGGTTGAGAAGCCGTTATCTTAGCCAAAAGGCTGAGAAGAGTTGAGAAGCGGTTATCTTAGCCAAAAGGTCGAGAAGGATTCAGAAGCGGTTATCTTAGCCAAAAGGCCGAGAAGATTTGAGAAGCGGTTATCTTAGCCAAAAGGCCGAGAAGATTTGAAAAGAGGTTATCTTAGCCAAAAGGCAGATAAGATTTGAGAAGCGGTTATCTTAGCCAAAAGGCTGAGAAGGGTTAAGAAGCGGTTATCTTAGCCAAAAGGCTGAGAAGGGTTGAGAAGCGGTTATCTTAGCCAAAAGGCCGAGAAGATTTGAGAAGCGGTTATCTCAGCCAAAAGGCCGAGAAGGATTGAGTAGCGGTTATCTTAGCCAAAAGGCCGAGAAGATTTGAGAAGCGGTTATCTCAGCCAAAAGGCCGAGAAGGGTTGAGAAGCGGTTATCTTAGCCAAAAGGCCGAGAAAATTTGAGAAGCGGTTATCTTAGCCAAAAGGCCGAGAAGATTTGAAAAGAGGTTATCTTAGCCAAAAGGCCGAGAAGGGTTGAGAAGCGGTTATCTTAGCCAAAAGGCTGAGAAGGGTTGAGAAGCGGTTATCTCAGCCAAAAGGCCGAGAAGATTTGAGAAGCGGTTATCTCAGCCAAAAGGCCGAGAAGGGTTGAGGAGAGGTTATCTCAGCCAAAAGGCCGAGAAGATTTGAGAAGCGGTTATCTTAGCCAAAAGGCAGATAAGATTTGAGAAGCGGTTATCTTAGCCAAAAGGCTGAGAAGGGTTGAGAAGCGGTTATCTTAGCCAAAAGGCCGAGAAGATTTGAGAAGCGGTTATCTCAGCCAAAAGGCCGAGAAGGGTTGAGGAGAGGTTATCTCAGCCAAAAGGCCGAGAAGATTTGAGAAGCGGTTATCTTAGCCAAAAGGCAGATAAGATTTGAGAAGCGGTTATCTTAGCCAAAAGGCCGAGAAGATTTGGGAAGCGGTTATCTTAGGCAAAATGCTGAGAAGATTTGAAAAGAGGTTATCTTAGCCAAAAGAACAGATAAGATTTGAGAAGCGGTTATCTCAGCCAAAAGGCCGAGAAGGGTTGAGGAGAGGTTATCTCAGCCAAAAGGCCGAGAAGTGTTGAGAAGCGGTTATCTTAGCCAAAAGGCCGAGAAGTGTTGAGAAGCGGTTATCTTAGCCAAAAGGCCGAGAAGATTTGAGAAGCGGTTATCTCAGCCAAAAGGCCGAGAAGTGTTGAGAAGCGGTTATCTTAGCCAAAAGGCCGAGAAGTGTTGAGAAGCGGTTATCTTAGCCAAAAGGCCGAGAAGATTTGAGAAGCGGTTATCTTAGCCAAAAGGCCGAGAAGATTTGAAAAGAGGTTATCTTAGCCAAAAGGCAGATAAGATTTGAGAAGCGGTTATCTTAGCCAAAAGGCCGAGAAGGGTTGAGAAGCGGTTATCTTAGCCAAAAGGCCGAGAAGATTTGAGAAGCGGTTATCTTAGCCAAAAGGCAGATAAGATTTGAGAAGCGGTTATCTTAGCCAAAAGGCCGAGAAGGGTTGAGAAGCGGTTATCTTAGCCAAAAGGCTGAGAAGGGTTGAGAAGCGGTCATCTTAGCCAAAAGGCCGAGAAGATTTGAGAAGCGGTTATCTCAGCCAAAAGGCCGAGAAGGATTGAGTAGCGGTTATCTTAGCCAAAAGGCCGAGAAGATTTGAGATGCGGTTATCTTAGCCAAAAGGCCGAGAAGATTTGAGAAGCGGTTATCTTAGCCAAAAGGCCGAGAAGGGTTGAGAAGCGGTTATCTTAGCCAAAAGGCCGAGAACATTTGAGAAGCGGATATCTCAGCCAAAAGGTCGAGAAGGATTCAGAAGCGGTTATCTTAGCCAAAAGGCCGAGAAGATTTGAGAAGCGGTTATCTTAGCCAAAAGGCCGAGAAGATTTGAGAAGCGGTTATCTCAGCCAAAAGGCCGAGAAGGGTTGAGAAGCGGTTATCTTAGCCAAAAGGCCGAGAAGATTTGAAAAGAGGTTATCTTAGCCAAAAGGCCGAGAAGGGTTGAGAAGCCGTTATCTTAGCCAAAAGGCTGAGAAGGGTTGAGAAGCGGTTATCTTAGCCAAAAGGTCGAGAAGGATTCAGAAGCGGTTATCTTAGCCAAAAGGCCGAGAAGATTTGGGAAGCGGTTATCTTAGGCAAAAGGCTGAGAAGGGTTGAGAAGCGGTTATCTTAGCCAAAAGGCTGAGAAGGGTTGAGAAGCGGTTATCTTAGCCAAAAGGCCGAGAAGATTTGAGAAGCGGTTATCTCAGCCAAAAGGCCGAGAAGTGTTGAGAAGCGGTTATCTTAGCCAAAAGGCCGAGAAGTGTAGAGAAGCGGTTATCTTAGCCAAAAGGCCGAGAAGATTTGAGAAGCGGTTATCTTAGCCAAAAGGCCGAGAAGATTTGAAAAGAGGTTATCTTAGCCAAAAGGCAGATAAGATTTGAGAAGCGGTTATCTTAGCCAAAAGGCCGAGAAGGGTTGAGAAGCGGTTATCTTAGCCAAAAGGCCGAGAAGATTTGAGAAGCGGTTATCTTAGCCAAAAGGCAGATAAGATTTGAGAAGCGGTTATCTTAGCCAAAAGGCCGAGAAGGGTTGAGAAGCGGTTATCTTAGCCAAAAGGCTGAGAAGGGTTGAGAAGCGGTCATCTTAGCCAAAAGGCCGAGAAGATTTGAGAAGCGGTTATCTCAGCCAAAAGGCCGAGAAGGATTGAGTAGCGGTTATCTTAGCCAAAAGGCCGAGAAGATTTGAGATGCGGTTATCTTAGCCAAAAGGCCGAGAAGATTTGAGAAGCGGTTATCTCAGCCAAAAGGCCGAGAAGGGTTGAGGAGAGGTTATCTCAGCCAAAAGGCCGAGAAGATTTGAGAAGCGGTTATCTTAGCCAAAAGGCAGATAAGATTTGAGAAGCGGTTATCTTAGCCAAAAGGCCGAGAAGATTTGGGAAGCGGTTATCTTAGGCAAAAGGCTGAGAAGATTTGAAAAGAGGTTATCTTAGCCAAAAGGCAGATAAGATTTGAGAAGCGGTTATCTCAGCCAAAAGGCCGAGAAGGGTTGAGGAGAGGTTATCTCAGCCAAAAGGCCGAGAAGTGTTGAGAAGCGGTTATCTTAGCCAAAAGGCCGAGAAGTGTTGAGAAGCGGTTATCTTAGCCAAAAGGCCGAGAAGATTTGAGAAGCGGTTATCTTAGCCAAAAGGCCGAGAAGATTTGAAAAGAGGTTATCTTAGCCAAAAGGCAGATAAGATTTGAGAAGCGGTTATCTTAGCCAAAAGGCCGAGAAGGGTTGAGAAGCGGTTATCTTAGCCAAAAGGCCGAGAAGATTTGAGAAGCGGTTATCTTAGCCAAAAGGCAGATAAGATTTGAGAAGCGGTTATCTTAGCCAAAAGGCCGAGAAGGGTTGAGAAGCGGTTATCTTAGCCAAAAGGCTGAGAAGGGTTGAGAAGCGGTCATCTTAGCCAAAAGGCCGAGAAGATTTGAGAAGCGGTTATCTCAGCCAAAAGGTCGAGAAGGATTCAGAAGCGGTTATCTTAGCCAAAAGGCCGAGAAGATTTGAGAAGCGGTTATCTTAGCCAAAAGGCCGAGAAGATTTGAGAAGCGGTTATCTCAGCCAAAAGGCCGAGAAGGGTTGAGAAGCGGTTATCTTAGCCAAAAGGCTGAGAAGGGTTGAGAAGCGGTTATCTTAGCCAAAAGGCCGAGAAGTGTTGAGAAGCGGTTATCTTAGCCAAAAGGCCGAGAAGTGTTGAGAAGCGGTTATCTTAGCCAAAAGGCCGAGAAGATTTGAGAAGAGGTTATCTTAGCCAAAAGGCCGAGAAGGATTGAGTAGCGGTTATCTTAGCCAAAAGGCCGAGAAGATTTGAGAAGCGGTTATCTCAGCCAAAAGGCCGAGAAGGGTTGAGAAGCGGTTATCTTAGCCAAAAGGCCGAGAAAATTTGAGAAGCGGTTATCACAGCCAAAAGGCCGAGAAGATTTGAAAAGAGGTTATCTTAGCCAAAAGGCCGAGAAGGGTTGAGAAGCGGTTATCTTAGCCAAAAGGCCGAGAACATTTGAGAAGCGGTTATCTCAGCCAAAAGGTCGAGAAGGATTCAGAAGCGGTTATCTTAGCCAAAAGGCCGAGAAGATTTGAGAAGCGGTTATCTTAGCCAAAAGGCCGAGAAGATTTGAGAAGCGGTTATCTCAGCCAAAAGGCCGAGAAGGGTTGAGAAGCGGTTATCTTAGCCAAAAGGCTGAGAAGGGTTGAGAAGCGGTTATCTTAGCCAAAAGGTCGAGAAGGATTCAGAAGCGGTTATCTTAGCCAAAAGGCCGAGAAGATTTGAAAAGAGGTTATCTTAGCCAAAAGGTAGATAAGATTTGAGAAGCGGTTATCTTAGCCAAAAGGCTGAGAAGGGTTAAGAAGCGGTTATCTTAGCCAAAAGGCCGAGAACATTTGAGAAGCGGTTATCTCAGCCAAAAGGTCGAGAAGGATTCAGAAGCGGTTATCTTAGCCAAAAGGCCGAGAAGATTTGAGAAGCGGTTATCTTAGCCAAAAGGTAGATAAGATTTGAGAAGCGGTTATCTTAGCCAAAAGGCTGAGAAGGGTTGAGAAGCCGTTATCTTAGCCAAAAGGCTGAGAAGGGTTGAGAAGCGGTTATCTTAGCCAAAAGGTCGAGAAGGATTCAGAAGCGGTTATCTTAGCCAAAAGGCCGAGAAGATTTGAAAAGAGGTTATCTTAGCCAAAAGGTAGATAAGATTTGAGAAGCGGTTATCTTAGCCAAAAGGCTGAGAAGGGTTAAGAAGCGGTTATCTTAGCCAAAAGGCTGAGAAGGGTTGAGAAGCGGTTATCTTAGCCAAAAGGCCGAGAAGATTTGAGAAGCGGTTATCTCAGCCAAAAGGCCGAGAAGGATTGAGTAGCGGTTATCTTAGCCAAAAGGCCGAGAAGATTTGAGAAGCGGTTATCTCAGCCAAAAGGCCGAGAAGGGTTGAGAAGCGGTTATCTTAGCCAAAAGGCCGAGAAAATTTGAGAAGCGGTTATCACAGCCAAAAGGCCGAGAAGATTTGAAAAGAGGTTATCTTAGCCAAAAGGCCGAGAAGGGTTGAGAAGCGGTTATCTTAGCCAAAAGGCCGAGAACATTTGAGAAGCGGTTATCTCAGCCAAAAGGTCGAGAAGGATTCAGAAGCGGTTATCTTAGCCAAAAGGCCGAGAAGATTTGAGAAGCGGTTATCTTAGCCAAAAGGCCGAGAAGATTTGAGAAGCGGTTATCTCAGCCAAAAGGCCGAGAAGGGTTGAGAAGCGGTTATCTTAGCCAAAAGGCTGAGAAGGGTTGAGAAGCGGTTATCTTAGCCAAAAGGCCGAGAAGTGTTGAGAAGCGGTTATCTTAGCCAAAAGGCCGAGAAGTGTTGAGAAGCGGTTATCTTAGCCAAAAGGCCGAGAAGATTTGAGAAGAGGTTATCTTAGCCAAAAGGCCGAGAAGGATTGAGTAGCGGTTATCTTAGCCAAAAGGCCGAGAAGATTTGAGAAGCGGTTATCTCAGCCAAAAGGCCGAGAAGGGTTGAGAAGCGGTTATCTTAGCCAAAAGGCCGAGAAAATTTGAGAAGCGGTTATCACAGCCAAAAGGCCGAGAAGATTTGAAAAGAGGTTATCTTAGCCAAAAGGCCGAGAAGGGTTGAGAAGCGGTTATCTTAGCCAAAAGGCCGAGAACATTTGAGAAGCGGTTATCTCAGCCAAAAGGTCGAGAAGGATTCAGAAGCGGTTATCTTAGCCAAAAGGCCGAGAAGATTTGAGAAGCGGTTATCTTAGCCAAAAGGCCGAGAAGATTTGAGAAGCGGTTATCTCAGCCAAAAGGCC
Source organism: Pristionchus mayeri (assembly GCA_036245805.1). Lineage (NCBI taxonomy): Eukaryota > Metazoa > Nematoda > Chromadorea > Rhabditida > Neodiplogasteridae > Pristionchus > Pristionchus mayeri. The sequence goes on along the minus strand of BTRK01000004.1, from coordinate 7,917,883 downwards.
GAGAAGGGTTGAGAAGCGGTTATCTTAGCCAAAAGGCTGAGAAGGGTTGAGAAGCGGTTATCTTAGCCAAAAGGTCGAGAAGGATTCAGAAGCGGTTATCTTAGCCAAAAGGCCGAGAAGATTTGAAAAGAGGTTATCTTAGCCAAAAGGTAGATAAGATTTGAGAAGCGGTTATCTTAGCCAAAAGGCTGAGAAGGGTTAAGAAGCGGTTATCTTAGCCAAAAGGCCGAGAACATTTGAGAAGCGGTTATCTCAGCCAAAAGGTCGAGAAGGATTCAGAAGCGGTTATCTTAGCCAAAAGGCCGAGAAGATTTGAGAAGCGGTTATCTTAGCCAAAAGGTAGATAAGATTTGAGAAGCGGTTATCTTAGCCAAAAGGCTGAGAAGGGTTGAGAAGCCGTTATCTTAGCCAAAAGGCTGAGAAGGGTTGAGAAGCGGTTATCTTAGCCAAAAGGTCGAGAAGGATTCAGAAGCGGTTATCTTAGCCAAAAGGCCGAGAAGATTTGAAAAGAGGTTATCTTAGCCAAAAGGTAGATAAGATTTGAGAAGCGGTTATCTTAGCCAAAAGGCTGAGAAGGGTTAAGAAGCGGTTATCTTAGCCAAAAGGCTGAGAAGGGTTGAGAAGCGGTTATCTTAGCCAAAAGGCCGAGAAGATTTGAGAAGCGGTTATCTCAGCCAAAAGGCCGAGAAGGATTGAGTAGCGGTTATCTTAGCCAAAAGGCCGAGAAGATTTGAGAAGCGGTTATCTCAGCCAAAAGGCCGAGAAGGGTTGAGAAGCGGTTATCTTAGCCAAAAGGCCGAGAAAATTTGAGAAGCGGTTATCACAGCCAAAAGGCCGAGAAGATTTGAAAAGAGGTTATCTTAGCCAAAAGGCCGAGAAGGGTTGAGAAGCGGTTATCTTAGCCAAAAGGCCGAGAACATTTGAGAAGCGGTTATCTCAGCCAAAAGGTCGAGAAGGATTCAGAAGCGGTTATCTTAGCCAAAAGGCCGAGAAGATTTGAGAAGCGGTTATCTTAGCCAAAAGGCCGAGAAGATTTGAGAAGCGGTTATCTCAGCCAAAAGGCCGAGAAGGGTTGAGAAGCGGTTATCTTAGCCAAAAGGCCGAGAAGATTTGAAAAGAGGTTATCTTAGCCAAAAGGCCGAGAAGGGTTGAGAAGCCGTTATCTTAGCCAAAAGGCCGAGAAGGGTTGAGGAGAGGTTATCTCAGCCAAAAGGCCGAGAAGATTTGAGAAGCGGTTATCTTAGCCAAAAGGCAGATAAGATTTGAGAAGCGGTTATCTTAGCCAAAAGGCCGAGAAGATTTGAGAAGCGGTTATCTCAGCCAAAAGGCCGAGAAGTGTTGAGAAGCGGTTATCTTAGCCAAAAGGCCGAGAAGATTTGAGAAGCGGTTATCTCAGCCAAAAGGCCGAGAAGTGTTGAGAAGCGGTTATCTTAGCCAAAAGGCCGAGAAGATTTGAGAAGCGGTTATCTTAGCCAAAAGGCCGAGAAGGGTTGAGAAGAGGTTATCTTAGCCAAAAGGCCGAGAAGATTTGAGAAGCGGTTATCTCAGCCAAAAGGCCGAGAAGATTTGAGAAGCGGTTATCTCAGCCAAAAGGCCGAGAAGTGTTGAGAAGCGGTTATCTTAGCCAAAAGGCCGAGAAGTGTTGAGAAGCGGTTATCTTAGCCAAAAGGCTGAGAAGGGTTGAGAAGCGGTTATGTTAGCCAAAAGGCTGAGAAGGGTTGAGAAGCGGTTATCTTAGCCAAAAGGCCGAGAAGATTTGAGAAGCGGTTATCTCAGCCAAAAGGCCGAGAAGTGTTGAGAAGCGGTTATCTTAGCCAAAAGGCCGAGAAGATTTGAGAAGCGGATATCTTAGCCAAAAGGTCGAGAAGGGTTGAGAAGCGGTTATCTTAGCCAAAAGGCCGAGAAGATTTGAGAAGCGGTTATCTCAGCCAAAAGGCCGAGAAGTGTTGAGAAGCGGTTATCTTAGCCAAAAGGCCGAGAAGATTTGAGAAGCGGTTATCTTAGCCAAAAGGCCGAGAAGATTTGAAAAGAGGTTATCTTAGCCAAAAGGCTGAGAAGATTTGAGAACGGTTATCTCAGCCAAAAGGCCGAGAAGATTTGAGAAGCGGTTATCTTAGCCAAAAGGCAGATAAGATTTGAGAAGCGGTTATCTCAGCCAAAAGGCCGAGAAGTGTTGAGAAGCGGTTATCTTAGCCAAAAGGCCGAGAAGTGTTGAGAAGCGGTTATCTTAGCCAAAAGGCCGAGAAGTGTTGAGAAGCGGTTATCTTAGCCAAAAGGCTGAGAAGGGTTGAGAAGCGGTTATCTTAGCCAAAAGGCAGATAAGATTTGAGAAGCGGTTATCTTAGCCAAAAGGCCGAGAAGATTTGGGAAGCGGTTATCTTAGGCAAAAGGCCGAGAAGATTTGAGAAGCGGTTATCTCAGCCAAAAGGCCGAGAAGTGTTGAGAAGCGGTTATCTTAGCCAAAAGGCCGAGAAGTGTTGAGAAGCGGTTATCTTAGCCAAAAGGCCGAGAAGTGTTGAGAAGCGGTTATCTTAGCCAAAAGGCTGAGAAGGGTTGAGAAGCGGTTATCTTAGCCAAAAGGCTGAGAAGGGTTGAGAAGCGGTTATCTTAGCCAAAAGGCCGAGAAGTGTTGAGAAGCGGTTATCTTAGCCAAAAGGCTGAGAAGGGTTGAGAAGCGGTTATCTTAGCCAAAAGGCCGAGAAGATTTGAGAAGCGGTTATCTTAGCCAAAAGGCCGAGAAGATTTGAGAAGCGGTTATCTTAGCCAAAAGGCCGAGAAGATTTGGGAAGCGGTTATCTTAGGCAAAAGGCTGAGAAGGGTTGAGAAGCGGTTATCTTAGCCAAAAGGCTGAGAAGGGTTGAGAAGCGGTTATCTTAGCCAAAAGGCCGAGAAGATTTGAGAAGCGGTTATCTTAGCCAAAAGGCAGATAAGATTTGAGAAGCGGTTATCTTAGCCAAAAGGCCGAGAAGATTTGGGAAGCGGTTATCTTAGGCAAAAGGCTGAGAAGGGTTGAGAAGCGGTTATCTTAGCCAAAAGGCTGAGAAGGGTTGAGAAGCGGTTATCTTAGCCAAAAGGCCGAGAAGATTTGAGAAGCGGTTATCTCAGCCAAAAGGCCGAGAAGTGTTGAGAAGCGGTTATCTTAGCCAAAAGGCCGAGAAGTGTTGAGAAGCGGTTATCTTAGCCAAAAGGCCGAGAAGATTTGAGAAGAGGTTATCTTAGCCAAAAGGCCGAGAAGATTTGAGAAGCGGTTATCTCAGCCAAAAGGCCGAGAAGATTTGAGAAGCGGTTATCTCAGCCAAAAGGCCGAGAAGTGTTGAGAAGCAGTTATCTTAGCCAAAAGGCTGAGAAGGGTTGAGAAGCGGTTATCTTAGCCAAAAGGCCGAGAAGATTTGAGAAGCGGTTATCTCAGCCAAAAGGCCGAGAAGTGTTGAGAAGCGGTTATCTTAGCCAAAAGGCCGAGAAGATTTGAGAAGCGGTTATCTCAGCCAAAAGGCCGAGAAGTGTTGAGAAGCGGTTATCTTAGCCAAAAGGCCGAGAAGATTTGAGAAGCGGTTATCTTAGCCAAAAGGCCGAGAAGGGTTGAGAAGAGGTTATCTCAGCCAAAAGGCCGAGAAGATTTGAGAAGCGGTTATCTTAGCCAAAAGGCCGAGAAGGGTTGAGGAGAGGTTATCTCAGCCAAAAGGCCGAGAAGATTTGAGAAGCGGTTATCTTAGCCAAAAGGCAGATAAGATTTGAGAAGCGGTTATCTTAGCCAAAAGGCCGAGAAGATTTGGGAAGCGGTTATCTTAGGCAAAAGGCTGAGAAGGGTTGAGAAGCGGTTATCTTAGCCAAAAGGCTGAGAAGGGTTGAGAAGCGGTTATCTTAGCCAAAAGGCCGAGAAGATTTGAGAAGCGGTTATCTTAGCCAAAAGGCAGATAAGATTTGAGAAGCGGTTATCTTAGCCAAAAGGCCGAGAAGATTTGGGAAGCGGTTATCTTAGGCAAAAGGCTGAGAAGGGTTGAGAAGCGGTTATCTTAGCCAAAAGGCTGAGAAGGGTTGAGAAGCGGTTATCTTAGCCAAAAGGCCGAGAAGATTTGAGAAGCGGTTATCTCAGCCAAAAGGCCGAGAAGTGTTGAGAAGCGGTTATCTTAGCCAAAAGGCCGAGAAGTGTTGAGAAGCGGTTATCTTAGCCAAAAGGCCGAGAAGATTTGAGAAGAGGTTATCTTAGCCAAAAGGCCGAGAAGATTTGAGAAGCGGTTATCTCAGCCAAAAGGCCGAGAAGATTTGAGAAGCGGTTATCTCAGCCAAAAGGCCGAGAAGTGTTGAGAAGCAGTTATCTTAGCCAAAAGGCTGAGAAGGGTTGAGAAGCGGTTATCTTAGCCAAAAGGCCGAGAAGATTTGAGAAGCGGTTATCTCAGCCAAAAGGCCGAGAAGTGTTGAGAAGCGGTTATCTTAGCCAAAAGGCCGAGAAGATTTGAGAAGCGGTTATCTCAGCCAAAAGGCCGAGAAGTGTTGAGAAGCGGTTATCTTAGCCAAAAGGCCGAGAAGATTTGAGAAGCGGTTATCTTAGCCCAAAGGCCGAGAAGGGTTGAGAAGAGGTTATCTTAGCCAAAAGGCCGAGAAGATTTGAGAAGCGGTTATCTCAGCCAAAAGGCCGAGAAGATTTGAGAAGCGGTTATCTCAGCCAAAAGGCCGAGAAGTGTTGAGAAGCGGTTATCTTAGCCAAAAGGCCGAGAAGTGTTGAGAAGCGGTTATCTTAGCCAAAAGGCTGAGAAGGGTTGAGAAGCGGTTATCTTAGCCAAAAGGCCGAGAAGATTTGAGAAGCGGTTATCTTAGCCAAAAGGCCGAGAAGATTTGAGAAGCGGTTATCTTAGCCAAAAGGCCGAGAAGATTTGGGAAGCGGTTATCTTAGGCAAAAGGCTGAGAAGGGTTGAGAAGCGGTTATCTTAGCCAAAAGGCTGAGAAGGGTTGAGAAGCGGTTATCTTAGCCAAAAGGCCGAGAAGATTTGAGAAGCGGTTATCTTAGGCAAAAGGCTGAGAAGGGTTGAGAAGCGGTTATCTTAGCCAAAAGGCTGAGAAGGGTTGAGAAGCGGTTATCTTAGCCAAAAGGCCGAGAAGATTTGAGAAGCGGTTATCTTAGCCAAAAGGCAGATAAGATTTGAGAAGCGGTTATCTTAGCCAAAAGGCCGAGAAGATTTGGGAAGCGGTTATCTTAGGCAAAAGGCTGAGAAGGGTTGAGAAGCGGTTATCTTAGCCAAAAGGCTGAGAAGGGTTGAGAAGCGGTTATCTTAGCCAAAAGGCCGAGAAGGGTTGAGAAGCGGTTATCTTAGCCAAAAGGCCGAGAAGATTTGAGAAGCGGTTATCTCAGCCAAAAGGCCGAGAAGTGTTGAGAAGCGGTTATCTTAGCCAAAAGGCCGAGAAGTGTTGAGAAGCGGTTATCTTAGCCAAAAGGCCGAGAAGATTTGAGAAGAGGTTATCTTAGCCAAAAGGCCGAGAAGATTTGAGAAGCGGTTATCTCAGCCAAAAGGCCGAGAAGATTTGAGAAGCGGTTATCTCAGCCAAAAGGCCGAGAAGTGTTGAGAAGCAGTTATCTTAGCCAAAATGCTGAGAAGGGTTGAGAAGCGGTTATCTTAGCCAAAAGGCCGAGAAGATTTGAGAAGCGGTTATCTCAGCCAAAAGGCCGAGAAGTGTTGAGAAGCGGTTATCTTAGCCAAAAGGCCGAGAAGATTTGAGAAGCGGTTATCTCAGCCAAAAGGCCGAGAAGTGTTGAGAAGCGGTTATCTTAGCCAAAAGGCCGAGAAGATTTGAGAAGCGGTTATCTTAGCCAAAAGGCCGAGAAGGGTTGAGAAGAGGTTATCTTAGCCAAAAGGCCGAGAAGATTTGAGAAGCGGTTATCTCAGCCAAAAGGCCGAGAAGATTTGAGAAGCGGTTATCTCAGCCAAAAGGCCGAGAAGTGTTGAGAAGCGGTTATCTTAGCCAAAAGGCCGAGAAGTGTTGAGAAGCGGTTATCTTAGCCAAAAGGCTGAGAAGGGTTGAGAAGCGGTTATCTTAGCCAAAAGGCCGAGAAGATTTGAGAAGCGGTTATCTTAGCCAAAAGGCCGAGAAGATTTGAGAAGCGGTTATCTTAGCCAAAAGGCCGAGAAGATTTGGGAAGCGGTTATCTTAGGCAAAAGGCTGAGAAGGGTTGAGAAGCGGTTATCTTAGCCAAAAGGCTGAGAAGGGTTGAGAAGCGGTTATCTTAGCCAAAAGGCCGAGAAGATTTGAGAAGCGGTTATCTTAGCCAAAAGGCAGATAAGATTTGAGAAGCGGTTATCTTAGCCAAAAGGCCGAGAAGATTTGGGAAGCGGTTATCTTAGGCAAAAGGCTGAGAAGGGTTGAGAAGCGGTTATCTTAGCCAAAAGGCTGAGAAGGGTTGAGAAGCGGTTATCTTAGCCAAAAGGCCGAGAAGATTTGAGAAGCGGTTATCTCAGCCAAAAGGCCGAGAAGTGTTGAGAAGCGGTTATCTTAGCCAAAAGGCCGAGAAGTGTTGAGAAGCGGTTATCTTAGCCAAAAGGCCGAGAAGATTTGAGAAGAGGTTATCTTAGCCAAAAGGCCGAGAAGATTTGAGAAGCGGTTATCTCAGCCAAAAGGCCGAGAAGATTTGAGAAGCGGTTATCTCAGCCAAAAGGCCGAGAAGTGTTGAGAAGCAGTTATCTTAGCCAAAAGGCTGAGAAGGGTTGAGAAGCGGTTATCTTAGCCAAAAGGCCGAGAAGATTTGAGAAGCGGTTATCTCAGCCAAAAGGCCGAGAAGTGTTGAGAAGCGGTTATCTTAGCCAAAAGGCCGAGAAGATTTGAGAAGCGGTTATCTCAGCCAAAAGGCCGAGAAGTGTTGAGAAGCGGTTATCTTAGCCAAAAGGCCGAGAAGATTTGAGAAGCGGTTATCTTAGCCAAAAGGCCGAGAAGGGTTGAGAAGAGGTTATCTTAGCCAAAAGGCCGAGAAGATTTGAGAAGCGGTTATCTCAGCCAAAAGGCCGAGAAGATTTGAGAAGCGGTTATCTCAGCCAAAAGGCCGAGAAGTGTTGAGAAGCGGTTATCTTAGCCAAAAGGCCGAGAAGTGTTGAGAAGCGGTTATCTTAGCCAAAAGGCTGAGAAGGGTTGAGAAGCGGTTATCTTAGCCAAAAGGCCGAGAAGATTTGAGAAGCGGTTATCTTAGCCAAAAGGCCGAGAAGATTTGAGAAGCGGTTATCTTAGCCAAAAGGCCGAGAAGATTTGGGAAGCGGTTATCTTAGGCAAAAGGCTGAGAAGGGTTGAGAAGCGGTTATCTTAGCCAAAAGGCTGAGAAGGGTTGAGAAGCGGTTATCTTAGCCAAAAGGCCGAGAAGATTTGAGAAGCGGTTATCTTAGCCAAAAGGCCGAGAAGATTTGAAAAGAGGTTATCTTAGCCAAAAGGCTGAGAAGATTTGAGAACGGTTATCTCAGCCAAAAGGCCGAGAAGATTTGGGAAGCGGTTATCTTAGGCAAAAGGCTGAGAAGGGTTGAGAAGCGGTTATCTTAGCCAAAATGCTGAGAAGGGTTGAGAAGCGGTTATCTTAGCCAAAAGGCCGAGAAGATTTGAGAAGCGGTTATCTCAGCCAAAAGGCCGAGAAGTGTTGAGAAGCGGTTATCTTAGCCAAAAGGCCGAGAAGTGTTGAGAAGCGGTTATCTTAGCCAAAAGGCCGAGAAGATTTGAGAAGAGGTTATCTTAGCCAAAAGGCCGAGAAGATTTGAGAAGCGGTTATCTCAGCCAAAAGGCCGAGAAGATTTGAGAAGCGGTTATCTCAGCCAAAAGGCCGAGAAGTGTTGAGAAGCGGTTATCTTAGCCAAAAGGCTGAGAAGGGTTGAGAAGCGGTTATCTTAGCCAAAAGGCCGAGAAGATTTGAGAAGCGGTTATCTTAGCCAAAAGGCCGAGAAGATTTGAGAAGCGGTTATCTTAGCCAAAAGGCCGAGAAGATTTGGGAAGCGGTTATCTCAGCCAAAAGGCCGAGAAGTGTTGAGAAGCGGTTATCTTAGCCAAAAGGCCGAGAAGTGTTGAGAAGCGGTTATCTTAGCCAAAAGGCTGAGAAGGGTTGAGAAGCGGTTATCTTAGCCAAAAGGCCGAGAAGATTTGAGAAGCGGTTATCTTAGCCAAAAGGCCGAGAAGATTTGAGAAGCGGTTATCTTAGCCAAAAGGCCGAGAAGATTTGGGAAGCGGTTATCTTAGGCAAAAGGCTGAGAAGGGTTGAGAAGCGGTTATCTTAGCCAAAAGGCTGAGAAGGGTTGAGAAGCGGTTATCTTAGCCAAAAGGCCGAGAAGATTTGAGAAGCGGTTATCTTAGCCAAAAGGCCGAGAAGATTTGAAAAGAGGTTATCTTAGCCAAAAGGCTGAGAAGATTTGAGAAGCGGTTATCTCAGCCAAAAGGCCGAGAAGATTTGAGAAGCGGTTATCTCAGCCAAAAGGCCGAGAAGTGTTGAGAAGCAGTTATCTTAGCCAAAAGGCTGAGAAGGGTTGAGAAGCGGTTATCTTAGCCAAAAGGCCGAGAAGATTTGAGAAGCGGTTATCTCAGCCAAAAGGCCGAGAAGTGTTGAGAAGCGGTTATCTTAGCCAAAAGGCCGAGAAGATTTGAGAAGCGGTTATCTCAGCCAAAAGGCCGAGAAGTGTTGAGAAGCGGTTATCTTAGCCAAAAGGCCGAGAAGATTTGAGAAGCGGTTATCTTAGCCAAAAGGCCGAGAAGGGTTGAGAAGAGGTTATCTTAGCCAAAAGGCCGAGAAGATTTGAGAAGCGGTTATCTCAGCCAAAAGGCCGAGAAGATTTGAGAAGCGGTTATCTCAGCCAAAAGGCCGAGAAGTGTTGAGAAGCGGTTATCTTAGCCAAAAGGCCGAGAAGTGTTGAGAAGCGGTTATCTTAGCCAAAAGGCTGAGAAGGGTTGAGAAGCGGTTATCTTAGCCAAAAGGCCGAGAAGATTTGAGAAGCGGTTATCTTAGCCAAAAGGCCGAGAAGATTTGAGAAGCGGTTATCTTAGCCAAAAGGCCGAGAAGATTTGGGAAGCGGTTATCTTAGGCAAAAGGCTGAGAAGGGTTGAGAAGCGGTTATCTTAGCCAAAAGGCTGAGAAGGGTTGAGAAGCGGTTATCTTAGCCAAAAGGCCGAGAAGATTTGAGAAGCGGTTATCTTAGCCAAAAGGCCGAGAAGATTTGAAAAGAGGTTATCTTAGCCAAAAGGCTGAGAAGATTTGAGAACGGTTATCTCAGCCAAAAGGCCGAGAAGATTTGGGAAGCGGTTATCTTAGGCAAAAGGCTGAGAAGGGTTGAGAAGCGGTTATCTTAGCCAAAATGCTGAGAAGGGTTGAGAAGCGGTTATCTTAGCCAAAAGGCCGAGAAGATTTGAGAAGCGGTTATCTCAGCCAAAAGGCCGAGAAGTGTTGAGAAGCGGTTATCTTAGCCAAAAGGCCGAGAAGTGTTGAGAAGCGGTTATCTTAGCCAAAAGGCCGAGAAGATTTGAGAAGAGGTTATCTTAGCCAAAAGGCCGAGAAGATTTGAGAAGCGGTTATCTCAGCCAAAAGGCCGAGAAGATTTGAGAAGCGGTTATCTCAGCCAAAAGGCCGAGAAGTGTTGAGAAGCAGTTATCTTAGCCAAAAGGCTGAGAAGGGTTGAGAAGCGGTTATCTTAGCCAAAAGGCCGAGAAGATTTGAGAAGCGGTTATCTCAGCCAAAAGGCCGAGAAGTGTTGAGAAGCGGTTATCTTAGCCAAAAGGCCGAGAAGATTTGAGAAGCGGTTATCTCAGCCAAAAGGCCGAGAAGTGTTGAGAAGCGGTTATCTTAGCCAAAAGGCCGAGAAGATTTGAGAAGCGGTTATCTTAGCCAAAAGGCCGAGAAGATTTGGGAAGCGGTTATCTTAGGCAAAAGGCTGAGAAGGGTTGAGAAGCGGTTATCTTAGCCAAAAGGCTGAGAAGGGTTGAGAAGCGGTTATCTTAGCCAAAAGGCCGAGAAGTGTTGAGAAGCGGTTATCTTAGCCAAAAGGCCGAGAAGATTTGAGAAGAGGTTATCTTAGCCAAAAGGCCGAGAAGATTTGAGAAGCGGTTATCTCAGCCAAAAGGCCGAGAAGATTTGAGAAGCGGTTATCTCAGCCAAAAGGCCGAGAAGTGTTGAGAAGCAGTTATCTTAGCCAAAAGGCTGAGAAGGGTTGAGAAGCGGTTATCTTAGCCAAAAGGCCGAGAAGATTTGAGAAGCGGTTATCTCAGCCAAAAGGCCGAGAAGTGTTGAGAAGCGGTTATCTTAGCCAAAAGGCCGAGAAGATTTGAGAAGCGGTTATCTCAGCCAAAAGGCCGAGAAGTGTTGAGAAGCGGTTATCTTAGCCAAAAGGCCGAGAAGATTTGAGAAGCGGTTATCTTAGCCAAAAGGCCGAGAAGGGTTGAGAAGAGGTTGTCTTAGCCAAAAGGCCGAGAAGATTTGAGAAGCGGTTATCTCAGCCAAAAGGCCGAGAAGATTTGAGAAGCGGTTATCTCAGCCAAAAGGCCGAGAAGTGTTGAGAAGCAGTTATCTTAGCCAAAAGGCTGAGAAGGGTTGAGAAGCGGTTATCTTAGCCAAAAGGCCGAGAAGATTTGAGAAGCGGTTATCTCAGCCAAAAGGCCGAGAAGTGTTGAGAAGCGGTTATCTTAGCCAAAAGGCCGAGAAGATTTGAGAAGCGGTTATCTCAGCCAAAAGGCCGAGAAGTGTTGAGAAGCGGTTATCTTAGCCAAAAGGCCGAGAAGATTTGAGAAGCGGTTATCTTAGCCAAAAGGCCGAGAAGATTTGAGAAGAGGTTATCTTAGCCAAAAGGCCGAGAAGATTTGAGAAGCGGTTATCTCAGCCAAAAGGCCGAGAAGATTTGAGAAGCGGTTATCTCAGCCAAAAGGCCGAGAAGTGTTGAGAAGCAGTTATCTTAGCCAAAAGGCTGAGAAGGGTTGAGAAGCGGTTATCTTAGCCAAAAGGCCGAGAAGATTTGAGAAGCGGTTATCTCAGCCAAAAGGCCGAGAAGTGTTGAGAAGCGGTTATCTTAGCCAAAAGGCCGAGAAGATTTGAGAAGCGGTTATCTCAGCCAAAAGGCCGAGAAGTGTTGAGAAGCGGTTATCTTAGCCAAAAGGCCGAGAAGATTTGAGAAGCGGTTATCTTAGCCAAAAGGCCGAGAAGGGTTGAGAAGAGGTTGTCTTAGCCAAAAGGCCGAGAAGATTTGAGAAGCGGTTATCTCAGCCAAAAGGCCGAGAAGATTTGAGGAGCGGTTATCTCAGCCAAAAGGCCGAGAAGTGTTGAGAAGCAGTTATCTTAGCCAAAAGGCTGAGAAGGGTTGAGAAGCGGTTATCTTAGCCAAAAGGCCGAGAAGATTTGAGAAGCGGTTATCTCAGCCAAAAGGCCGAGAAGTGTTGAGAAGCGGTTATCTTAGCCAAAAGGCCGAGAAGATTTGAGAAGCGGTTATCTCAGCCAAAAGGCCGAGAAGTGTTGAGAAGCGGTTATCTTAGCCAAAAGGCCGAGAAGATTTGAGAAGCGGTTATCTCAGCCAAAAGGCCGAGAAGATTTGAGAAGCGGTTATCTCAGCCAAAAGGCCGAGAAGTGTTGAGAAGCAGTTATCTTAGCCAAAAGGCTGAGAAGGGTTGAGAAGCGGTTATCTTAGCCAAAAGGCCGAGAAGATTTGAGAAGCGGTTATCTTAGCCAAAAGGCTGAGAAGGGTTGAGAAGCGGTTATCTTAGCCAAAAGGCCGAGAAGATTTGAGAAGCGGTTATCTCAGCCAAAAGGCCGAGAAGTGTTGAGAAGCGGTTATCTTAGCCAAAAGGCTGAGAAGGGTTGAGAAGCGGTTATCTTAGCCAAAAGGCCGAGAAGATTTGAGAAGCGGTTATCTCAGCCAAAAGGCCGAGAAGATTTGAGAAGCGGTTATCTTAGCCAAAAGGCCGAGAAGGGTTGGGAAGCGGTTATCTTAGCCAAAAGGCTGAGAAGGGTTGAGAAGCGGTTATCTTAGCCAAAAGGCCGAGAAGGGTTGAGAAGAGGTTATCTTAGCCAAAAGGCCGAGAAGATTTGAGAAGCGGTTATCTCAGCCAAAAGGCCGAGAAGATTTGAGAAGCGGTTATCTCAGCCAAAAGGCCGAGAAGTGTTGAGAAGCGGTTATCTTAGCCAAAAGGCCGAGAAGTGTTGAGAAGCGGTTATCTTAGCCAAAAGGCTGAGAAGGGTTGAGAAGCGGTTATCTTAGCCAAAAGGCTGAGAAGGGTTGAGAAGCGGTTATCTTAGCCAAAAGGCCGAGAAGATTTGAGAAGCGGTTATCTCAGCCAAAAGGCCGAGAAGTGTTGAGAAGCGGTTATCTTAGCCAAAAGGCCGAGAAGATTTGAGAAGCGGTTATCTCAGCCAAAAGGCCGAGAAGTGTTGAGAAGCGGTTATCTTAGCCAAAAGGCCGAGAAGATTTGAGAAGCGGTTATCTCAGCCAAAAGGCCGAGAAGATTTGAGAAGCGGTTATCTCAGCCAAAAGGCCGAGAAGTGTTGAGAAGCAGTTATCTTAGCCAAAAGGCTGAGAAGGGTTGAGAAGCGGTTATCTTAGCCAAAAGGCCGAGAAGATTTGAGAAGCGGTTATCTTAGCCAAAAGGCTGAGAAGGGTTGAGAAGCGGTTATCTTAGCCAAAAGGCCGAGAAGATTTGAGAAGCGGTTATCTCAGCCAAAAGGCCGAGAAGTGTTGAGAAGCGGTTATCTTAGCCAAAAGGCTGAGAAGGGTTGAGAAGCGGTTATCTTAGCCAAAAGGCCGAGAAGATTTGAGAAGCGGTTATCTCAGCCAAAAGGCCGAGAAGATTTGAGAAGCGGTTATCTTAGCCAAAAGGCCGAGAAGGGTTGGGAAGCGGTTATCTTAGCCAAAAGGCTGAGAAGGGTTGAGAAGCGGTTATCTTAGCCAAAAGGCCGAGAAGGGTTGAGAAGAGGTTATCTTAGCCAAAAGGCCGAGAAGATTTGAGAAGCGGTTATCTCAGCCAAAAGGCCGAGAAGATTTGAGAAGCGGTTATCTCAGCCAAAAGGCCGAGAAGTGTTGAGAAGCGGTTATCTTAGCCAAAAGGCCGAGAAGTGTTGAGAAGCGGTTATCTTAGCCAAAAGGCTGAGAAGGGTTGAGAAGCGGTTATCTTAGCCAAAAGGCCGAGAAGATTTGAGAAGCGGTTATCTTAGCCAAAAGGCCGAGAAGATTTGAGAAGCGGTTATCTTAGCCAAAAGGCCGAGAAGATTTGGGAAGCGGTTATCTTAGGCAAAAGGCTGAGAAGGGTTGAGAAGCGGTTATCTTAGCCAAAAGGCTGAGAAGGGTTGAGAAGCGGTTATCTTAGCCAAAAGGCCGAGAAGATTTGAGAAGCGGTTATCTTAGCCAAAAGGCCGAGAAGATTTGAAAAGAGGTTATCTTAGCCAAAAGGCTGAGAAGATTTGAGAACGGTTATCTCAGCCAAAAGGCCGAGAAGATTTGAGAAGCGGTTATCTTAGCCAAAAGGCAGATAAGATTTGAAAAGAGGTTATCTTAGCCAAAAGGCTGAGAAGATTTGAGAACGGTTATCTCAGCCAAAAGGCCGAGAAGATTTGAGAAGCGGTTATCTTAGCCAAAAGGCCGAGAAGGATTGGGAAGCGGTTATCTTAGCCAAAAGGCTGAGAAGGGTTGAGAAGCGGTTATCTTAGCCAAAAGGCCGAGAAGGGTTGAGGAGAGGTTATCTCAGCCAAAAGGCCGAGAAGATTTGAGAAGCGGTTATCTTAGCCAAAAGGCAGATAAGATTTGAGAAGCGGTTATCTTAGCCAAAAGGCCGAGAAGATTTGGGAAGCGGTTATCTCAGCCAAAAGGCCAAGAAGTGTTGAGAAGCGGTTATCTTAGCCAAAAGGCCGAGAAGATTTGAGAAGCGGTTATCTCAGCCAAAAGGCCGAGAAGTGTTGAGAAGCGGTTATCTTAGCCAAAAGGCCGAGAAGTGTTGAGAAGCGGTTATCTTAGCCAAAAGGCCGAGAAGATTTGAGAAGAGGTTATCTTAGCCAAAAGGCCGAGAAGATTTGAGAAGCGGTTATCTCAGCCAAAAGGCCGAGAAGATTTGAGAAGCGGTTATCTCAGCCAAAAGGCCGAGAAGTGTTGAGAAGCAGTTATCTTAGCCAAAAGGCTGAGAAGGGTTGAGAAGCGGTTATCTCAGCCAAAAGGCCGAGAAGTGTTGAGAAGCGGTTATCTCAGCCAAAAGGCCGAGAAGTGTTGAGAAGCGGTTATCTTAGCCAAAAGGCTGAGTAGGGTTGAGAAGCGGTTATCTTAGCCAAAAGGCCGAGAAGATTTGAGAAGCGGTTATCTCAGCCAAAAGGCCGAGAAGATTTGAGAAGCGGTTATCTTAGCCAAAAGGCCGAGAAGGGTTGGGAAGCGGTTATCTTAGCCAAAAGGCTGAGAAGGGTTGAGAAGCGGTTATCTTAGCCAAAAGGCCGAGAAGGGTTGAGAAGAGGTTATCTTAGCCAAAAGGCCGAGAAGATTTGAGAAGCGGTTATCTCAGCCAAAAGGCCGAGAAGATTTGAGAAGCGGTTATCTCAGCCAAAAGGCCGAGAAGTGTTGAGAAGCGGTTATCTTAGCCAAAAGGCTGAGAAGGGTTGAGAAGCGGTTATCTTAGCCAAAAGGCCGAGAAGATTTGAGAAGCGGTTATCTCAGCCAAAAGGCCGAGAAGATTTGAGAAGCGGTTATCTTAGCCAAAAGGCCGAGAAGGGTTGGGAAGCGGTTATCTTAGCCAAAAGGCTGAGAAGGGTTGAGAAGCGGTTATCTTAGCCAAAAGGCCGAGAAGGGTTGAGAAGAGGTTATCTTAGCCAAAAGGCCGAGAAGATTTGAGAAGCGGTTATCTCAGCCAAAAGGCCGAGAAGATTTGAGAAGCGGTTATCTCAGCCAAAAGGCCGAGAAGATTTGAGAAGCGGTTATCTCAGCCAAAAGGCCGAGAAGTGTTGAGAAGCGGTTATCTTAGCCAAAAGGCTGAGAAGGGTTGAGAAGCGGTTATCTTAGCCAAAAGGCCGAGAAGATTTGAGAAGCGGTTATCTCAGCCAAAAGGCCGAGAAGATTTGAGAAGCGGTTATCTTAGCCAAAAGGCCGAGAAGGGTTG
This sequence comes from Pristionchus mayeri, assembly GCA_036245805.1. Lineage (NCBI taxonomy): Eukaryota > Metazoa > Nematoda > Chromadorea > Rhabditida > Neodiplogasteridae > Pristionchus > Pristionchus mayeri. Next base: position 7,902,829 of record BTRK01000004.1, on the reverse strand, counting down.
GGAAGCGGTTATCTTAGCCAAAAGGCTGAGAAGGGTTGAGAAGCGGTTATCTTAGCCAAAAGGCCGAGAAGGGTTGAGAAGAGGTTATCTTAGCCAAAAGGCCGAGAAGATTTGAGAAGCGGTTATCTCAGCCAAAAGGCCGAGAAGATTTGAGAAGCGGTTATCTCAGCCAAAAGGCCGAGAAGTGTTGAGAAGCGGTTATCTTAGCCAAAAGGCCGAGAAGTGTTGAGAAGCGGTTATCTTAGCCAAAAGGCTGAGAAGGGTTGAGAAGCGGTTATCTTAGCCAAAAGGCCGAGAAGATTTGAGAAGCGGTTATCTTAGCCAAAAGGCCGAGAAGATTTGAGAAGCGGTTATCTTAGCCAAAAGGCCGAGAAGATTTGGGAAGCGGTTATCTTAGGCAAAAGGCTGAGAAGGGTTGAGAAGCGGTTATCTTAGCCAAAAGGCTGAGAAGGGTTGAGAAGCGGTTATCTTAGCCAAAAGGCCGAGAAGATTTGAGAAGCGGTTATCTTAGCCAAAAGGCCGAGAAGATTTGAAAAGAGGTTATCTTAGCCAAAAGGCTGAGAAGATTTGAGAACGGTTATCTCAGCCAAAAGGCCGAGAAGATTTGAGAAGCGGTTATCTTAGCCAAAAGGCAGATAAGATTTGAAAAGAGGTTATCTTAGCCAAAAGGCTGAGAAGATTTGAGAACGGTTATCTCAGCCAAAAGGCCGAGAAGATTTGAGAAGCGGTTATCTTAGCCAAAAGGCCGAGAAGGATTGGGAAGCGGTTATCTTAGCCAAAAGGCTGAGAAGGGTTGAGAAGCGGTTATCTTAGCCAAAAGGCCGAGAAGGGTTGAGGAGAGGTTATCTCAGCCAAAAGGCCGAGAAGATTTGAGAAGCGGTTATCTTAGCCAAAAGGCAGATAAGATTTGAGAAGCGGTTATCTTAGCCAAAAGGCCGAGAAGATTTGGGAAGCGGTTATCTTAGGCAAAAGGCTGAGAAGGGTTGAGAAGCGGTTATCTTAGCCAAAAGGCTGAGAAGGGTTGAGAAGCGGTTATCTTAGCCAAAAGGCCGAGAAGATTTGAGAAGCGGTTATCTCAGCCAAAAGGCCAAGAAGTGTTGAGAAGCGGTTATCTTAGCCAAAAGGCCGAGAAGTGTTGAGAAGCGGTTATCTTAGCCAAAAGGCCGAGAAGATTTGAGAAGAGGTTATCTTAGCCAAAAGGCCGAGAAGATTTGAGAAGCGGTTATCTCAGCCAAAAGGCCGAGAAGATTTGAGAAGCGGTTATCTCAGCCAAAAGGCAGAGAAGTGTTGAGAAGCAGTTATCTTAGCCAAAAGGCTGAGAAGGGTTGAGAAGCGGTTATCTTAGCCAAAAGGCCGAGAAGATTTGAGAAGCGGTTATCTCAGCCAAAAGGCCGAGAAGTGTTGAGAAGCGGTTATCTTAGCCAAAAGGCCGAGAAGATTTGAGAAGCGGTTATCTCAGCCAAAAGGCCGAGAAGTGTTGAGAAGCGGTTATCTTAGCCAAAAGGCCGAGAAGATTTGAGAAGCGGTTATCTTAGCCAAAAGGCCGAGAAGGGTTGAGAAGAGGTTATCTTAGCCAAAAGGCCGAGAAGATTTGAGAAGCGGTTATCTCAGCCAAAAGGCCGAGAAGATTTGAGAAGCGGTTATCTCAGCCAAAAGGCCGAGAAGTGTTGAGAAGCGGTTATCTTAGCCAAAAGGCCGAGAAGTGTTGAGAAGCGGTTATCTTAGCCAAAAGGCTGAGAAGGGTTGAGAAGCGGTTATGTTAGCCAAAAGGCTGAGAAGGGTTGAGAAGCGGTTATCTTAGCCAAAAGGCCGAGAAGATTTGAGAAGCGGTTATCTTAGCCAAAAGGCTGAGAAGGGTTGAGAAGCGGTTATCTTAGCCAAAAGGCCGAGAAGATTTGAGAAGCGGTTATCTCAGCCAAAAGGCCGAGAAGTGTTGAGAAGCGGTTATCTTAGCCAAAAGGCCGAGAAGTGTTGAGAAGCGGTTATCTTAGCCAAAAGGCCGAGAAGATTTGAGAAGAGGTTATCTTAGCCAAAAGGCCGAGAAGATTTGAGAAGCGGTTATCTCAGCCAAAAGGCCGAGAAGATTTGAGAAGCGGTTATCTCAGCCAAAAGGCCGAGAAGTGTTGAGAAGCGGTTATCTTAGCCAAAAGGCTGAGAAGGGTTGAGAAGCGGTTATCTTAGCCAAAAGGCCGAGAAGATTTGAGAAGCGGTTATCTCAGCCAAAAGGCCGAGAAGATTTGAGAAGCGGTTATCTTAGCCAAAAGGCCGAGAAGGGTTGGGAAGCGGTTATCTTAGCCAAAAGGCTGAGAAGGGTTGAGAAGCGGTTATCTTAGCCAAAAGGCCGAGAAGGGTTGAGAAGAGGTTATCTTAGCCAAAAGGCCGAGAAGATTTGAGAAGCGGTTATCTCAGCCAAAAGGCCGAGAAGATTTGAGAAGCGGTTATCTCAGCCAAAAGGCCGAGAAGTGTTGAGAAGCGGTTATCTTAGCCAAAAGGCCGAGAAGTGTTGAGAAGCGGTTATCTTAGCCAAAAGGCTGAGAAGGGTTGAGAAGCGGTTATCTTAGCCAAAAGGCCGAGAAGATTTGAGAAGCGGTTATCTTAGCCAAAAGGCCGAGAAGATTTGAGAAGCGGTTATCTTAGCCAAAAGGCCGAGAAGATTTGGGAAGCGGTTATCTTAGGCAAAAGGCTGAGAAGGGTTGAGAAGCGGTTATCTTAGCCAAAAGGCTGAGAAGGGTTGAGAAGCGGTTATCTTAGCCAAAAGGCCGAGAAAATTTGAGAAGCGGTTATCTTAGCCAAAAGGCCGAGAAGATTTGAAAAGAGGTTATCTTAGCCAAAAGGCTGAGAAGATTTGAGAACGGTTATCTCAGCCAAAAGGCCGAGAAGATTTGAGAAGCGGTTATCTTAGCCAAAAGGCAGATAAGATTTGAAAAGAGGTTATCTTAGCCAAAAGGCTGAGAAGATTTGAGAACGGTTATCTCAGCCAAAAGGCCGAGAAGATTTGAGAAGCGGTTATCTTAGCCAAAAGGCCGAGAAGGATTGGGAAGCGGTTATCTTAGCCAAAAGGCTGAGAAGGGTTGAGAAGCGGTTATCTTAGCCAAAAGGCCGAGAAGGGTTGAGGAGAGGTTATCTCAGCCAAAAGGCCGAGAAGATTTGAGAAGCGGTTATCTTAGCCAAAAGGCAGATAAGATTTGAGAAGCGGTTATCTTAGCCAAAAGGCCGAGAAGATTTGGGAAGCGGTTATCTTAGGCAAAAGGCTGAGAAGGGTTGAGAAGCGGTTATCTTAGCCAAAAGGCTGAGAAGGGTTGAGAAGCGGTTATCTTAGCCAAAAGGCCGAGAAGATTTGAGAAGCGGTTATCTCAGCCAAAAGGCCAAGAAGTGTTGAGAAGCGGTTATCTTAGCCAAAAGGCCGAGAAGTGTTGAGAAGCGGTTATCTTAGCCAAAAGGCCGAGAAGATTTGAGAAGAGGTTATCTTAGCCAAAAGGCCGAGAAGATTTGAGAAGCGGTTATCTCAGCCAAAAGGCCGAGAAGATTTGAGAAGCGGTTATCTCAGCCAAAAGGCAGAGAAGTGTTGAGAAGCAGTTATCTTAGCCAAAAGGCTGAGAAGGGTTGAGAAGCGGTTATCTTAGCCAAAAGGCCGAGAAGATTTGAGAAGCGGTTATCTCAGCCGAAAGGCCGAGAAGTGTTGAGAAGCGGTTATCTTAGCCAAAAGGCCGAGAAGATTTGAGAAGCGGTTATCTCAGCCAAAAGGCCGAGAAGTGTTGAGAAGCGGTTATCTTAGCCAAAAGGCCGAGAAGATTTGAGAAGCGGTTATCTTAGCCAAAAGGCCGAGAAGGGTTGAGAAGAGGTTATCTTAGCCAAAAGGCCGAGAAGATTTGAGAAGCGGTTATCTCAGCCAAAAGGCCGAGAAGATTTGAGAAGCGGTTATCTCAGCCAAAAGGCCGAGAAGTGTTGAGAAGCGGTTATCTTAGCCAAAAGGCCGAGAAGTGTTGAGAAGCGGTTATCTTAGCCAAAAGGCTGAGAAGGGTTGAGAAGCGGTTATGTTAGCCAAAAGGCTGAGAAGGGTTGAGAAGCGGTTATCTTAGCCAAAAGGCCGAGAAGATTTGAGAAGCGGTTATCTTAGCCAAAAGGCTGAGAAGGGTTGAGAAGCGGTTATCTTAGCCAAAAGGCCGAGAAGATTTGAGAAGCGGTTATCTCAGCCAAAAGGCCGAGAAGTGTTGAGAAGCGGTTATCTTAGCCAAAAGGCCGAGAAGTGTTGAGAAGCGGTTATCTTAGCCAAAAGGCCGAGAAGATTTGAGAAGAGGTTATCTTAGCCAAAAGGCCGAGAAGATTTGAGAAGCGGTTATCTCAGCCAAAAGGCCGAGAAGATTTGAGAAGCGGTTATCTCAGCCAAAAGGCCGAGAAGTGTTGAGAAGCAGTTATCTTAGCCAAAAGGCTGAGAAGGGTTGAGAAGCGGTTATCTCAGCCAAAAGGCCGAGAAGTGTTGAGAAGCGGTTATCTCAGCCAAAAGGCCGAGAAGTGTTGAGAAGCAGTTATCTTAGCCAAAAGGCTGAGAAGGGTTGAGAAGCGGTTATCTCAGCCAAAAGGCCGAGAAGTGTTGAGAAGCGGTTATCTTAGCCAAAAGGCCGAGAAGATTTGAGAAGCGGTTATCTTAGCCAAAAGGCCGAGAAGTGTTGAGAAGCGGTTATCTTAGCCAAAAGGCCGAGAAGTGTTGAGAAGCGGTTATCTTAGCCAAAAGGCTGAGAAGGGTTGAGAAGCGGTTATGTTAGCCAAAAGGCTGAGAAGGGTTGAGAAGCGGTTATCTTAGCCAAAAGGCCGAGAAGATTTGAGAAGCGGTTATCTCAGCCAAAAGGCCGAGAAGTGTTGAGAAGCGGTTATCTTAGCCAAAAGGCCGAGAAGATTTGAGAAGCGGTTATCTTAGCCAAAAGGTCGAGAAGGGTTGAGAAGCGGTTATCTTAGCCAAAAGGCCGAGAAGATTTGAGAAGCGGTTATCTCAGCCAAAAGGCCGAGAAGTGTTGAGAAGCGGTTATCTTAGCCAAAAGGCCGAGAAGATTTGAGAAGCGGTTATCTTAGCCAAAAGGCCGAGAAGATTTGAAAAGAGGTTATCTTAGCCAAAAGGCTGAGAAGATTTGAGAACGGTTATCTCAGCCAAAAGGCCGAGAAGATTTGAGAAGCGGTTATCTTAGCCAAAAGGCAGATAAGATTTGAGAAGCGGTTTTCTTAGCCAAAAGGCCGAGAAGGGTTGAGAAGCGGTTATCTTAGCCAAAAGGCTGAGAAGGGTTGAGAAGCGGTTATCTTAGCCAAAAGGCCGAGAAGATTTGAGAAGCGGTTATCTCAGCCAAAAGGCCGAGAAGGATTGAGTAGCGGTTATCTTAGCCAAAAGGCCGAGAAGATTTGAGAAGCGGTTATCTCAGCCAAAAGGCCGAGAAGTGTTGAGAAGCGGTTATCTTAGCCAAAAGGCCGAGAAGATTTGAGAAGCGGTTATCTTAGCCAAAAGGCCGATATGATTTGAGATGCGGTTATCTTAGCCAAAAGGCCGAGAAGATTTGAGAAGCGGTTATCTTAGCCAAAAGGCCGAGAAGGGTTGAGAAGCGGTTATCTTAGCCAAAAGGCCGAGAAGATTTGAGAAGCGGTTATCTCAGCCAAAAGGTCGAGAAGGATTCAGAAGCGGATATCTTAGCCAAAAGGCCGAGAAGATTTGAGAAGCGGTTATCTTAGCCAAAAGGCCGAGAAGATTTGAGAAGCGGTTATCTCAGCCAAAAGGCCGAGAAGGGTTGAGAAGCGGTTATCTTAGCCAAAAGGCCGAGAAGATTTGAAAAGAGGTTATCTTAGCCAAAAGGCCGAGAAGGGTTGAGAAGCCGTTATCTTAGCCAAAAGGCCGAGAAGGGTTGGGAAGCGGTTATCTTAGCCAAAAGGCTGAGAAGGGTTGAGAAGCGGTTATCTTAGCCAAAAGGCCGAGAAGATTTGAGAAGCGGTTATCTCAGCCAAAAGGCCGAGAAGGATTGAGTAGCGGTTATCTTAGCCAAAAGGCCGAGAAGATTTGAGATGCGGTTATCTCAGCCAAAAGGCCGAGAAGGGTTGAGAAGCGGTTATCTTAGCCAAAAGGCCGAGAAGATTTGAAAAGAGGTTATCTTAGCCAAAAGGCCGAGAAGGGTTGAGAAGCCGTTATCTTAGCCAAAAGGCTGAGAAGGGTTGAGAAGCGGTTATCTTAGCCAAAAGGTCGAGAAGGATTCAGAAGCGGTTATCTTAGCCAAAAGGCCGAGAAGATTTGAGAAGCGGTTATCTTAGCCAAAAGGCCGAGAAGGGTTGAGAAGCGGTTATCTTAGCCAAAAGGCCGAGAAGATTTGAGAAGCGGTTATCTCAGCCAAAAGGTCGAGAAGGATTCAGAAGCGGATATCTTAGCCAAAAGGCCGAGAAGATTTGAGAAGCGGTTATCTTAGCCAAAAGGCCGAGAAGATTTGAGAAGCGGTTATCTCAGCCAAAAGGCCGAGAAGGGTTGAGAAGCGGTTATCTTAGCCAAAAGGCCGAGAAGATTTGAAAAGAGGTTATCTTAGCCAAAAGGCCGAGAAGGGTTGAGAAGCCGTTATCTTAGCCAAAAGGCTGAGAAGGGTTGAGAAGCGGTTATCTTAGCCAAAAGGTCGAGAAGGATTCAGAAGCGGTTATCTTAGCCAAAAGGCCGAGAAGATTTGAGAAGCGGTTATCTTAGCCAAAAGGCCGAGAAGATTTGAAAAGAGGTTATCTTAGCCAAAAGGCCGAGAAGGGTTGAGAAGCGGTTATCTTAGCCAAAAGGCTGAGAAGGGTTGAGAAGCGGTTATCTCAGCCAAAAGGCAGATAAGATTTGAGAAGCGGTTATCTTAGCCAAAAGGCCGAGAAGGGTTGGGAAGCGGTTATCTTAGCCAAAAGGCTGAGAAGGGTTGAGAAGCGGTTATCTTAGCCAAAAGGCCGAGAAGATTTGAGAAGCGGTTATCTCAGCCAAAAGGCCGAGAAGGATTGAGTAGCGGTTATCTTAGCCAAAAGGCCGAGAAGATTTGAGATGCGGTTATCTCAGCCAAAAGGCCGAGAAGGGTTGAGAAGCGGTTATCTTAGCCAAAAGGCCGAGAAGATTTGAAAAGAGGTTATCTTAGCCAAAAGGCCGAGAAGGGTTGAGAAGCCGTTATCTTAGCCAAAAGGCTGAGAAGGGTTGAGAAGCGGTTATCTTAGCCAAAAGGTCGAGAAGGATTCAGAAGCGGTTATCTTAGCCAAAAGGCCGAGAAGATTTGAGAAGCGGTTATCTTAGCCAAAAGGCCGAGAAGATTTGAAAAGAGGTTATCTTAGCCAAAAGGCCGAGAAGGGTTGAGAAGCGGTTATCTTAGCCAAAAGGCTGAGAAGGGTTGAGAAGCGATTATCTCAGCCAAAAGGCCGAGAAGATTTGAGAAGCGGTTATCTTAGCCAAAAGGCCGAGAAGGGTTGAGAAGCGGTTATCTTAGCCAAAAGGCCGAGAAGATTTGAGAAGCGGTTATCTCAGCCAAAAGGCCGAGAAGGATTGAGTAGCGGTTATCTTAGCCAAAAGGCCGAGAAGATTTGAGATGCGGTTATCTTAGCCAAAAGGCCGAGAAGATTTGAGAAGCGGTTATCTTAGCCTAAAGGCCGAGAAGGGTTGAGAAGCGGTTATCTTAGCCAAAAGGCCGAGAAGATTTGAGAAGCGGTTATCTTAGCCAAAAGGCCGAGAAGGGTTGAGAAGCGGTTATCTTAGCCAAAAGGCCGAGAAGGATTGAGTAGCGGTTATCTTAGCCAAAAGGCCGAGAAGATTTGAGATGCGGTTATCTTAGCCAAAAGGCCGAGAAGATTTGAGAAGCGGTTATCTTAGCCAAAAGGCCGAGAAGGGTTGAGAAGCGGTTATCTTAGGCAAAAGGCTGAGAAGGGTTGAGAAGCGGTTATCTCAGCCAAAAGGCAGATAAGATTTGAGAAGCGGTTATCTTAGCCAAAAGGCCGAGAAGGGTTGGGAAGCGGTTATCTTAGCCAAAAGGCTGAGAAGGGTTGAGAAGCGGTTATCTTAGCCAAAAGGCCGAGAAGATTTGAGAAGCGGTTATCTCAGCCAAAAGGCCGAGAAGGATTGAGTAGCGGTTATCTTAGCCAAAAGGCCGAGAAGATTTGAGATGCGGTTATCTCAGCCAAAAGGCCGAGAAGGGTTGAGAAGCGGTTATCTTAGCCAAAAGGCCGAGAAGATTTGAAAAGAGGTTATCTTAGCCAAAAGGCCGAGAAGGGTTGAGAAGCCGTTATCTTAGCCAAAAGGCTGAGAAGGGTTGAGAAGCGGTTATCTTAGCCAAAAGGTCGAGAAGGATTCAGAAGCGGTTATCTTAGCCAAAAGGCCGAGAAGATTTGAGAAGCGGTTATCTTAGCCAAAAGGCCGAGAAGATTTGAAAAGAGGTTATCTTAGCCAAAAGGCCGAGAAGGGTTGAGAAGCGGTTATCTTAGCCAAAAGGCTGAGAAGGGTTGAGAAGCGATTATCTCAGCCAAAAGGCCGAGAAGATTTGAGAAGCGGTTATCTTAGCCAAAAGGCCGAGAAGGGTTGAGAAGCGGTTATCTTAGCCAAAAGGCCGAGAAGATTTGAGAAGCGGTTATCTCAGCCAAAAGGCCGAGAAGGATTGAGTAGCGGTTATCTTAGCCAAAAGGCCGAGAAGATTTGAGATGCGGTTATCTTAGCCAAAAGGCCGAGAAGATTTGAGAAGCGGTTATCTTAGCCTAAAGGCCGAGAAGGGTTGAGAAGCGGTTATCTTAGCCAAAAGGCCGAGAAGATTTGAGAAGCGGTTATCTTAGCCAAAAGGCCGAGAAGGGTTGAGAAGCGGTTATCTTAGCCAAAAGGCCGAGAAGGATTGAGTAGCGGTTATCTTAGCCAAAAGGCCGAGAAGATTTGAGATGCGGTTATCTTAGCCAAAAGGCCGAGAAGATTTGAGAAGCGGTTATCTTAGCCAAAAGGCCGAGAAGGGTTGAGAAGCGGTTATCTTAGGCAAAAGGCTGAGAAGGGTTGAGAAGCGGTTTTCTTAGCCAAAAGGCTGAGAAGGGTTGAGAAGCGGTTATCTTAGCCAAAAGGCCGAGAAGGGTTGAGAAGCGGTTATCTTAGCCAAAAGGCCGAGAAGATTTGAGAAGCGGTTATCTCAGCCAAAAGGTCGAGAAGGATTCAGAAGCGGATATCTTAGCCAAAAGGCCGAGAAGATTTGAGAAGCGGTTATCTTAGCCAAAAGGCCGAGAAGATTTGAGAAGCGGTTATCTCAGCCAAAAGGCCGAGAAGGGTTGAGAAGCGGTTATCTTAGCCAAAAGGCCGAGAAGATTTGAAAAGAGGTTATCTTAGCCAAAAGGCCGAGAAGGGTTGAGAAGCCGTTATCTTAGCCAAAAGGCTGAGAAGGGTTGAGAAGCGGTTATCTTAGCCAAAAGGTCGAGAAGGATTCAGAAGCGGTTATCTTAGCCAAAAGGCCGAGAAGATTTGAGAAGCGGTTATCTTAGCCAAAAGGCCGAGAAGATTTGAAAAGAGGTTATCTTAGCCAAAAGGCCGAGAAGGGTTGAGAAGCGGTTATCTTAGCCAAAAGGCTGAGAAGGGTTGAGAAGCGGTTATCTCAGCCAAAAGGCAGATAAGATTTGAGAAGCGGTTATCTTAGCCAAAAGGCCGAGAAGGGTTGGGAAGCGGTTATCTTAGCCAAAAGGCTGAGAAGGGTTGAGAAGCGGTTATCTTAGCCAAAAGGCCGAGAAGATTTGAGAAGCGGTTATCTCAGCCAAAAGGCCGAGAAGGATTGAGTAGCGGTTATCTTAGCCAAAAGGCCGAGAAGATTTGAGATGCGGTTATCTCAGCCAAAAGGCCGAGAAGGGTTGAGAAGCGGTTATCTTAGCCAAAAGGCCGAGAAGATTTGAAAAGAGGTTATCTTAGCCAAAAGGCCGAGAAGGGTTGAGAAGCCGTTATCTTAGCCAAAAGGCTGAGAAGGGTTGAGAAGCGGTTATCTTAGCCAAAAGGTCGAGAAGGATTCAGAAGCGGTTATCTTAGCCAAAAGGCCGAGAAGATTTGAGAAGCGGTTATCTTAGCCAAAAGGCCGAGAAGATTTGAAAAGAGGTTATCTTAGCCAAAAGGCCGAGAAGGGTTGAGAAGCGGTTATCTTAGCCAAAAGGCTGAGAAGGGTTGAGAAGCGATTATCTCAGCCAAAAGGCCGAGAAGATTTGAGAAGCGGTTATCTTAGCCAAAAGGCCGAGAAGGGTTGAGAAGCGGTTATCTTAGCCAAAAGGCCGAGAAGATTTGAGAAGCGGTTATCTCAGCCAAAAGGCCGAGAAGGATTGAGTAGCGGTTATCTTAGCCAAAAGGCCGAGAAGATTTGAGATGCGGTTATCTTAGCCAAAAGGCCGAGAAGATTTGAGAAGCGGTTATCTTAGCCTAAAGGCCGAGAAGGGTTGAGAAGCGGTTATCTTAGCCAAAAGGCCGAGAAGATTTGAGAAGCGGTTATCTTAGCCAAAAGGCCGAGAAGGGTTGAGAAGCGGTTATCTTAGCCAAAAGGCCGAGAAGGATTGAGTAGCGGTTATCTTAGCCAAAAGGCCGAGAAGATTTGAGATGCGGTTATCTTAGCCAAAAGGCCGAGAAGATTTGAGAAGCGGTTATCTTAGCCAAAAGGCCGAGAAGGGTTGAGAAGCGGTTATCTTAGGCAAAAGGCTGAGAAGGGTTGAGAAGCGGTTATCTCAGCCAAAAGGCAGATAAGATTTGAGAAGCGGTTATCTTAGCCAAAAGGCCGAGAAGGGTTGGGAAGCGGTTATCTTAGCCAAAAGGCTGAGAAGGGTTGAGAAGCGGTTATCTTAGCCAAAAGGCCGAGAAGATTTGAGAAGCGGTTATCTCAGCCAAAAGGCCGAGAAGGATTGAGTAGCGGTTATCTTAGCCAAAAGGCCGAGAAGATTTGAGATGCGGTTATCTCAGCCAAAAGGCCGAGAAGGGTTGAGAAGCGGTTATCTTAGCCAAAAGGCCGAGAAGATTTGAAAAGAGGTTATCTTAGCCAAAAGGCCGAGAAGGGTTGAGAAGCCGTTATCTTAGCCAAAAGGCTGAGAAGGGTTGAGAAGCGGTTATCTTAGCCAAAAGGTCGAGAAGGATTCAGAAGCGGTTATCTTAGCCAAAAGGCCGAGAAGATTTGAGATGCGGTTATCTCAGCCAAAAGGCCGAGAAGGGTTGAGAAGCGGTTATCTTAGCCAAAAGGCCGAGAAGATTTGAAAAGAGGTTATCTTAGCCAAAAGGCCGAGAAGGGTTGAGAAGCCGTTATCTTAGCCAAAAGGCTGAGAAGGGTTGAGAAGCGGTTATCTTAGCCAAAAGGTCGAGAAGGATTCAGAAGCGGTTATCTTAGCCAAAAGGCCGAGAAGATTTGAGAAGCGGTTATCTTAGCCAAAAGGCCGAGAAGATTTGAAAAGAGGTTATCTTAGCCAAAAGGCCGAGAAGGGTTGAGAAGCGGTTATCTTAGCCAAAAGGCTGAGAAGGGTTGAGAAGCGATTATCTCAGCCAAAAGGCCGAGAAGATTTGAGAAGCGGTTATCTTAGCCAAAAGGCCGAGAAGGGTTGAGAAGCGGTTATCTTAGCCAAAAGGCCGAGAAGATTTGAGAAGCGGTTATCTCAGCCAAAAGGCCGAGAAGGATTGAGTAGCGGTTATCTTAGCCAAAAGGCCGAGAAGATTTGAGATGCGGTTATCTTAGCCAAAAGGCCGAGAAGATTTGAGAAGCGGTTATCTTAGCCTAAAGGCCGAGAAGGGTTGAGAAGCGGTTATCTTAGCCAAAAGGCCGAGAAGATTTGAGAAGCGGTTATCTTAGCCAAAAGGCCGAGAAGGGTTGAGAAGCGGTTATCTTAGCCAAAAGGCCGAGAAGGATTGAGTAGCGGTTATCTTAGCCAAAAGGCCGAGAAGATTTGAGATGCGGTTATCTTAGCCAAAAGGCCGAGAAGATTTGAGAAGCGGTTATCTTAGCCAAAAGGCCGAGAAGGGTTGAGAAGCGGTTATCTTAGGCAAAAGGCTGAGAAGGGTTGAGAAGCGGTTTTCTTAGCCAAAAGGCTGAGAAGGATTGAGTAGCGGTTATCTTAGCCAAAAGGCCGAGAAGATTTGAGATGCGGTTATCTTAGCCAAAAGGCCGAGAAGATTTGAGAAGCGGTTATCTTAGCCAAAAGGCCGAGAAGGGTTGAGAAGCCGTTATCTTAGCCAAAAGGCTGAGAAGGGTTGAGAAGCGGTTATCTTAGCCAAAAGGTCGAGAAGGATTCAGAAGCGGTTATCTTAGCCAAAAGGCCGAGAAGATTTGAGAAGCGGTTATCTTAGCCAAAAGGCCGAGAAGATTTGAAAAGAGGTTATCTTAGCCAAAAGGCCGAGAAGGGTTGAGAAGCGGTTATCTTAGCCAAAAGGCTGAGAAGGGTTGAGAAGCGATTATCTCAGCCAAAAGGCCGAGAAGATTTGAGAAGCGGTTATCTTAGCCAAAAGGCCGAGAAGGGTTGAGAAGCGGTTATCTTAGCCAAAAGGCCGAGAAGATTTGAGAAGCGGTTATCTCAGCCAAAAGGCCGAGAAGGATTGAGTAGCGGTTATCTTAGCCAAAAGGCCGAGAAGATTTGAGATGCGGTTATCTTAGCCAAAAGGCCGAGAAGATTTGAGAAGCGGTTATCTTAGCCTAAAGGCCGAGAAGGGTTGAGAAGCGGTTATCTTAGCCAAAAGGCCGAGAAGATTTGAGAAGCGGTTATCTTAGCCAAAAGGCCGAGAAGGGTTGAGAAGCGGTTATCTTAGCCAAAAGGCCGAGAAGGATTGAGTAGCGGTTATCTTAGCCAAAAGGCCGAGAAGATTTGAGATGCGGTTATCTTAGCCAAAAGGCCGAGAAGATTTGAGAAGCGGTTATCTTAGCCAAAAGGCCGAGAAGGGTTGAGAAGCGGTTATCTTAGGCAAAAGGCTGAGAAGGGTTGAGAAGCGGTTATCTCAGCCAAAAGGCAGATAAGATTTGAGAAGCGGTTATCTTAGCCAAAAGGCCGAGAAGGGTTGGGAAGCGGTTATCTTAGCCAAAAGGCTGAGAAGGGTTGAGAAGCGGTTATCTTAGCCAAAAGGCCGAGAAGATTTGAGAAGCGGTTATCTCAGCCAAAAGGCCGAGAAGGATTGAGTAGCGGTTATCTTAGCCAAAAGGCCGAGAAGATTTGAGATGCGGTTATCTCAGCCAAAAGGCCGAGAAGGGTTGAGAAGCGGTTATCTTAGCCAAAAGGCCGAGAAGATTTGAAAAGAGGTTATCTTAGCCAAAAGGCCGAGAAGGGTTGAGAAGCCGTTATCTTAGCCAAAAGGCTGAGAAGGGTTGAGAAGCGGTTATCTTAGCCAAAAGGTCGAGAAGGATTCAGAAGCGGTTATCTTAGCCAAAAGGCCGAGAAGATTTGAGATGCGGTTATCTCAGCCAAAAGGCCGAGAAGGGTTGAGAAGCGGTTATCTTAGCCAAAAGGCCGAGAAGATTTGAAAAGAGGTTATCTTAGCCAAAAGGCCGAGAAGGGTTGAGAAGCCGTTATCTTAGCCAAAAGGCTGAGAAGGGTTGAGAAGCGGTTATCTTAGCCAAAAGGTCGAGAAGGATTCAGAAGCGGTTATCTTAGCCAAAAGGCCGAGAAGATTTGAGAAGCGGTTATCTTAGCCAAAAGGCCGAGAAGATTTGAAAAGAGGTTATCTTAGCCAAAAGGCCGAGAAGGGTTGAGAAGCGGTTATCTTAGCCAAAAGGCTGAGAAGGGTTGAGAAGCGATTATCTCAGCCAAAAGGCCGAGAAGATTTGAGAAGCGGTTATCTTAGCCAAAAGGCCGAGAAGGGTTGAGAAGCGGTTATCTTAGCCAAAAGGCCGAGAAGATTTGAGAAGCGGTTATCTCAGCCAAAAGGCCGAGAAGGATTGAGTAGCGGTTATCTTAGCCAAAAGGCCGAGAAGATTTGAGATGCGGTTATCTTAGCCAAAAGGCCGAGAAGATTTGAGAAGCGGTTATCTTAGCCTAAAGGCCGAGAAGGGTTGAGAAGCGGTTATCTTAGCCAAAAGGCCGAGAAGATTTGAGAAGCGGTTATCTTAGCCAAAAGGCCGAGAAGGGTTGAGAAGCGGTTATCTTAGCCAAAAGGCCGAGAAGGATTGAGTAGCGGTTATCTTAGCCAAAAGGCCGAGAAGATTTGAGATGCGGTTATCTTAGCCAAAAGGCCGAGAAGATTTGAGAAGCGGTTATCTTAGCCAAAAGGCCGAGAAGGGTTGAGAAGCGGTTATCTTAGGCAAAAGGCTGAGAAGGGTTGAGAAGCGGTTTTCTTAGCCAAAAGGCTGAGAAGGGTTGAGAAGCGGTTATCTTAGCCAAAAGGCCGAGAAGGGTTGAGAAGCGGTTATCTTAGCCAAAAGGCCGAGAAGGGTTGAGGAGAGGTTATCTCAGCCAAAAGGCCGAGAAGATTTGAGAAGCGGTTATCTCAGCCAAAAGGCCGAGAAGGGTTGAGGAGAGGTTATCTCAGCCAAAAGGCCGAGAAGATTTGAGAAGCGGTTATCTTAGCCAAAAGGCAGATAAGATTTGAGAAGCGGTTATCTTAGCCAAAAGGCCGAGAAGATTTGGGAAGCGGTTATCTTAGGCAAAAGGCTGAGAAGGGTTGAGAAGCGGTTATCTTAGCCAAAAGGCTGAGAAGGGTTGAGAAGCGGTTATCTTAGCCAAAAGGCCGAGAAGGGTTGAGAAGCGGTTATCTTAGCCAAAAGGCTGAGAAGGGTTGAGAAGCGGTTATCTCAGCCAAAAGGCCGAGAAGATTTGAGAAGCGGTTATCTCAGCCAAAAGGCCGAGAAGGGTTGAGGAGAGGTTATCTCAGCCAAAAGGCCGAGAAGATTTGAGAAGCGGTTATCTCAGCCAAAAGGCTGAGAAGGGTTGAGAAGCGGTTATCTCAGCCAAAAGGCCGAGAAGATTTGAGAAGCGGTTATCTCAGCCAAAAGGCCGAGAAGGGTTGAGAAGCGGTTATCTCAGCCAAAAGGCCGAGAAGATTTGGGAAGCGGTTATCTTAGGCAAAAGGCTGAGAAGGGTTGAGAAGCGGATATCTTAGCCAAAAGGCTGAGAAGGGTTGAGAAGCGGTTATCTTAGCCAAAAGGCCGAGAAGATTTGAGAAGCGGTTATCTCAGCCAAAAGGCCGAGAAGGGTTGAGGAGAGGTTATCTCAGCCAAAAGGCCGAGAAGATTTGAGAAGCGGTTATCTTAGCCAAAAGGCAGATAAGATTTGAGAAGCGGTTATCTTAGCCAAAAGGCCGAGAAGATTTGGGAAGCGGTTATCTTAGGCAAAAGGCTGAGAAGGGTTGAGAAGCGGTTATCTTAGCCAAAAGGCTGAGAAGGGTTGAGAAGCGGTTATCTTAGCCAAAAGGCCGAGAAGGGTTGAGAAGCGGTTATCTTAGCCAAAAGGCTGAGAAGGGTTGAGAAGCGGTTATCTCAGCCAAAAGGCCGAGAAGATTTGAGAAGCGGTTATCTCAGCCAAAAGGCCGAGAAGGGTTGAGGAGAGGTTATCTCAGCCAAAAGGCCGAGAAGATTTGAGAAGCGGTTATCTCAGCCAAAAGGCCGAGAAGATTTGAGAAGCGGTTATCTTAGCCAAAAGGCAGATAAGATTTGAGAAGCGGTTATCTTAGCCAAAAGGCCGAGAAGTGTTGAGAAGCGGTTATCTTAGCCAAAAGGCCGAGAAGATTTGAGAAGCGGTTATCTTAGCCAAAAGGCCGAGAAGATTTGAAAAGAGGTTATCTTAGCCAAAAGGCTGAGAAGATTTGAGAACGGTTATCTCAGCCAAAAGGCCGAGAAGATTTGAGAAGCGGTTATCTTAGCCAAAAGGCAGATAAGATTTGAGAAGCGGTTTTCTTAGCCAAAAGGCCGAGAAGGGTTGAGAAGCGGTTATCTTAGCCAAAAGGCTGAGAAGGGTTGAGAAGCGGTTATCTTAGCCAAAAGGCCGAGAAGATTTGAGAAGCGGTTATCTCAGCCAAAAGGCCGAGAAGGATTGAGTAGCGGTTATCTTAGCCAAAAGGCCGAGAAGATTTGAGAAGCGGTTATCTCAGCCAAAAGGCCGAGAAGTGTTGAGAAGCGGTTATCTTAGCCAAAAGGCCGAGAAGATTTGAGAAGCGGTTATCTTAGCCAAAAGGCCGATAAGATTTGAGATGCGGTTATCTTAGCCAAAAGGCCGAGAAGATTTGAGAAGCGGTTATCTTAGCCAAAAGGCCGAGAAGGGTTGAGAAGCGGTTATCTTAGCCAAAAGGCCGAGAAGATTTGAGAAGCGGTTATCTTAGGCAAAAGGCTGAGAAGGGTTGAGAAGCGGTTATCTTAGCCAAAAGGCCGAGAAGATTTGAGAAGCGGTTATCTCAGCCAAAAGGCCGAGAAGATTTGAGAAGCGGTTATCTTAGCCAAAAGGCAGATAAGATTTGAGAAGCGGTTATCTTAGCCAAAAGGCCGAGAAGATTTGGGAAGCGGTTATCTTAGGCAAAAGGCTGAGAAGGGTTGAGAAGCGGTTATCTTAGCCAAAAGGCTGAGAAGGGTTGAGAAGCGGTTATCTTAGCCAAAAGGCCGAGAAGATTTGAGAAGCGGTTATCTCAGCCAAAAGGCCGAGAAGGGTTGAGGAGAGGTTATCTCAGCCAAAAGGCCGAGAAGATTTGAGAAGCGGTTATCTTAGCCAAAAGGCAGATAAGATTTGAGAAGCGGTTATCTTAGCCAAAAGGCCGAGAAGATTTGGGAAGCGGTTATCTTAGGCAAAAGGCTGAGAAGGGTTGAGAAGCGGTTATCTTAGCCAAAAGGCTGAGAAGGGTTGAGAAGCGGTTATCTTAGCCAAAAGGCCGAGAAGATTTGGGAAGCGGTTATCTTAGGCAAAAGGCTGAGAAGGGTTGAGAAGCGGTTATCTTAGCCAAAAGGCCGAGAAGATTTGAGAAGCGGTTATCTCAGCCAAAAGGCCGAGAAGATTTGAGAAGCGGTTATCTTAGCCAAAAGGCAGATAAGATTTGAGAAGCGGCTATCTTAGCCAAAAGGCCGAGAAGATTTGGGAAGCGGTTATCTTAGGCAAAAGGCTGAGAAGGGTTGAGAAGCGGTTATCTTAGCCAAAAGGCTGAGAAGGGTTGAGAAGCGGTTATCTTAGCCAAAAGGCCGAGAAGATTTGAGAAGCGGTTATCTCAGCCAAAAGGCCGAGAAGGGTTGAGGAGAGGTTATCTCAGCCAAAAGGCCGAGAAGATTTGAGAAGCGGTTATCTTAGCCAAAAGGCAGATAAGATTTGAGAAGCGGTTATCTTAGCCAAAAGGCCGAGAAGATTTGGGAAGCGGTTATCTTAGGCAAAAGGCTGAGAAGGGTTGAGAAGCGGTTATCTTAGCCAAAAGGCTGAGAAGGGTTGAGAAGCGGTTATCTTAGCCAAAAGGCCGAGAAGGGTTGAGAAGCGGTTATCTTAGCCAAAAGGCTGAGAAGGGTTGAGAAGCGGTTATCTCAGCCAAAAGGCCGAGAAGATTTGAGAAGCGGTTATCTCAGCCAAAAGGCCGAGAAGGGTTGAGGAGAGGTTATCTCAGCCAAAAGGCCGAGAAGATTTGAGAAGCGGTTATCTCAGCCAAAAGGCCGAGAAGATTTGAGAAGCGGTTATCTTAGCCAAAAGGCAGATAAGATTTGAGAAGCGGTTATCTTAGCCAAAAGGCCGAGAAGATTTGGGAAGCGGTTATCTTAGGCAAAAGGCTGAGAAGGGTTGAGAAGCGGTTATCTTAGCCAAAAGGCTGAGAAGGGTTGAGAAGCGGTTATCTTAGCCAAAAGGCCGAGAAGTGTTGAGAAGCGGTTATCTTAGCCAAAAGGCCGAGAAGATTTGAGAAGCGGTTATCTTAGCCAAAAGGCCGAGAAGATTTGAAAAGAGGTTATCTTAGCCAAAAGGCAGATAAGATTTGAGAAGCGGTTATCTTAGCCAAAAGGCCGAGAAGGGTTGAGAAGCGGTTATCTTAGCCAAAAGGCCGAGAAGATTTGAGAAGCGGTTATCTTAGCCAAAAGGCAGATAAGATTTGAGAAGCGGTTATCTTAGCCAAAAGGCCGAGAAGGGTTGAGAAGCGGTTATCTTAGCCAAAAGGCTGAGAAGGGTTGAGAAGCGGTCATCTTAGCCAAAAGGCCGAGAAGATTTGAGAAGCGGTTATCTCAGCCAAAAGGCCGAGAAGGATTGAGTAGCGGTTATCTTAGCCAAAAGGCCGAGAAGATTTGAGATGCGGTTATCTCAGCCAAAAGGCCGAGAAGGGTTGAGGAGAGGTTATCTTAGCCAAAAGGCCGAGAAGATTTGAGAAGCGGTTATCTTAGCCAAAAGGCAGATAAGATTTGAGAAGCGGTTATCTTAGCCAAAAGGCCGAGAAGATTTGGGAAGCGGTTATCTTAGGCAAAAGGCTGAGAAGGGTTGAGAAGCGGTTATCTTAGCCAAAAGGCCGAGAAGATTTGAGAAGCGGTTATCTTAGCCAAAAGGCCGAGAAGATTTGAGAAGCGGTTATCTTAGCCAAAAGGCCGAGAAGATTTGAGAAGCGGTTATCTTAGCCAAAAGGCAGATAAGATTTGAGAAGCGGTTATCTTAGCCAAAAGGCCGAGAAGATTTGAGAAGCGGTTATCTCAGCCAAAAGGCCGAGAAGGATTGAGTAGCGGTTATCTTAGCCAAAAGGCCGAGAAGATTTGAGAAGCGGTTATCTTAGCCAAAAGGCCGAGAAGATTTGAGAAGCGGTTATCTTAGCCAAAAGGCCGAGAAGATTTGAGAAGCGGTTATCTTAGCCAAAAGGCCGAGAAGATTTGGGAAGCGGTTATCTTAGGCAAAAGGCTGAGAAGGGTTGAGAAGCGGTTATCTTAGCCAAAAGGCCGAGAAGGGTTGAGAAGCGGTTATCTTAGCCAAAAGGCTGAGAAGGGTTGAGAAGCGGTTATCTCAGCCAAAAGGCCGAGAAGATTTGAGAAGCGGTTATCTCAGCCAAAAGGCCGAGAAGGGTTGAGGAGAGGTTATCTCAGCCAAAAGGCCGAGAAGATTTGAGAAGCGGTTATCTCAGCCAAAAGGCCGAGAAGATTTGAGAAGCGGTTATCTTAGCCAAAAGGCAGATAAGATTTGAGAAGCGGTTATCTTAGCCAAAAGGCCGAGAAGATTTGGGAAGCGGTTATCTTAGGCAAAAGGCTGAGAAGGGTTGAGAAGCGGTTATCTTAGCCAAAAGGCTGAGAAGGGTTGAGAAGCGGTTATCTTAGCCAAAAGGCCGAGAAATGTTGAGAAGCGGTTATCTCAGCCAAAAGGCCGAGAAATGTTGAGAAGCGGTTATCTTAGCCAAAAGGCCGAGAAGTGTTGAGAAGCGGTTATCTTAGCCAAAAGGCCGAGAAGATTTGAGAAGCGGTTATCTTAGCCAAAAGGCCGAGAAGATTTGAAAAGAGGTTATCTTAGCCAAAAGGCAGATAAGATTTGAGAAGCGGTTATCTTAGCCAAAAGGCCGAGAAGGGTTGAGAAGCGGTTATCTTAGCCAAAAGGCCGAGAAGATTTGAGAAGCGGTTATCTTAGCCAAAAGGCAGATAAGATTTGAGAAGCGGTTATCTCAGCCAAAAGGCCGAGAAGGGTTGAGGAGAGGTTATCTCAGCCAAAAGGCCGAGAAGGGTTGAGAAGCGGTTATCTTAGCCAAAAGGCAGATAAGATTTGAGAAGCGGTTATCTTAGCCTAAAGGCCGAGAAGATTTGGGAAGCGGTTATCTTAGGCAAAAGGCTGAGAAGGGTTGAGAAGCGGTTATCTTAGCCAAAAGGCTGAGAAGGGTTGAGAAGCGGTTATCTTAGCCAAAAGGCCGAGAAGGGTTGAGAAGCGGTTATCTTAGCCAAAAGGCTGAGAAGGGTTGAGAAGCGGTTATCTCAGCCAAAAGGCCGAGAAGATTTGAGAAGCGGTTATCTCAGCCAAAAGGCCGAGAAGGGTTGAGGAGAGGTTATCTCAGCCAAAAGGCCGAGAAGATTTGAGAAGCGGTTATCTCAGCCAAAAGGCCGAGAAGATTTGAGAAGCGGTTATCTTAGCCAAAAGGCAGATAAGATTTGAGAAGCGGTTATCTTAGCCAAAAGGCCGAGAAGATTTGGGAAGCGGTTATCTTAGGCAAAAGGCTGAGAAGGGTTGAGAAGCGGTTATCTTAGCCAAAAGGCTGAGAAGGGTTGAGAAGCGGTTATCTTAGCCAAAAGGCCGAGAAGATTTGAGAAGCGGTTATCTCAGCCAAAAGGCCGAGAAATGTTGAGAAGCGGTTATCTTAGCCAAAAGGCCGAGAAGTGTTGAGAAGCGGTTATCTTAGCCAAAAGGCCGAGAAGATTTGAGAAGCGGTTATCTTAGCCAAAAGGCCGAGAAGATTTGAAAAGAGGTTATCTTAGCCAAAAGGCAGATAAGATTTGAGAAGCGGTTATCTTAGCCAAAAGGCCGAGAAGATTTGGGAAGCGGATATCTTAGGCAAAAGGCTGAGAAGGGTTGAGAAGCGGTTATCTTAGCCAAAAGGCTGAGAAGGGTTGAGAAGCGGTTATCTTAGCCAAAAGGCCGAGAAGGGTTGAGAAGCGGTTATCTTAGCCAAAAGGCTGAGAAGGGTTGAGAAGCGGTTATCTCAGCCAAAAGGCCGAGAAGATTTGAGAAGCGGTTATCTCAGCCAAAAGGCCGAGAAGGGTTGAGGAGAGGTTATCTCAGCCAAAAGGCCGAGAAGATTTGAGAAGCGGTTATCTCAGCCAAAAGGCCGAGAAGATTTGAGAAGCGGTTATCTTAGCCAAAAGGCAGATAAGATTTGAGAAGCGGTTATCTTAGCCAAAAGGCCGAGAAGATTTAGGAAGCGGTTATCTTAGGCAAAAGGCTGAGAAGGGTTGAGAAGCGGTTATCTTAGCCAAAAGGCTGAGAAGGGTTGAGAAGCGGTTATCTTAGCCAAAAGGCCGAGAAGATTTGAGAAGCGGTTATCTCAGCCAAAAGGCCGAGAAATGTTGAGAAGCGGTTATCTTAGCCAAAAGGCCGAGAAGTGTTGAGAAGCGGTTATCTTAGCCAAAAGGCCGAGAAGATTTGAAAAGAGGTTATCTTAGCCAAAAGGCAGATAAGATTTGAGAAGCGGTTATCTTAGCCAAAAGGCCGAGAAGGGTTGAGAAGCGGTTATCTTAGCCAAAAGGCCGAGAAGATTTGAGAAGCGGTTATCTTAGCCAAAAGGCAGATAAGATTTGAGAAGCGGTTATCTTAGCCAAAAGGCCGAGAAGGGTTGAGAAGCGGTTATCTCAGCCAAAAGGCCGAGAAGGGTTGAGGAGAGGTTATCTCAGCCAAAAGGCCGAGAAGATTTGAGATGCGGTTATCTCAGCCAAAAGGCCGAGAAGATTTGAGAAGCGGTTATCTTAGCCAAAAGGCAGATAAGATTTGAGAAGCGGTTATCTTAGCCAAAAGGCCGAGAAGATTTGGGAAGCGGATATCTTAGGCAAAAGGCTGAGAAGGGTTGAGAAGCGGTTATCTTAGCCAAAAGGCTGAGAAGGGTTGAGAAGCGGTTATCTTAGCCAAAAGGCCGAGAAGATTTGAGAAGCGGTTATCTCAGCCAAAAGGCCGAGAAATGTTGAGAAGCGGTTATCTTAGCCAAAAGGCCGAGAAGTGTTGAGAAGCGGTTATCTTAGCCAAAAGGCCGAGAAGATTTGAGAAGCGGTTATCTTAGCCAAAAGGCCGAGAAGATTTGAAAAGAGGTTATCTTAGCCAAAAGGCAGATAAGATTTGAGAAGCGGTTATCTTAGCCAAAAGGCCGAGAAGGGTTGAGAAGCGGTTATCTTAGCCAAAAGGCCGAGAAGATTTGAGAAGCGGTTATCTTAGCCAAAAGGCAGATAAGATTTGAGAAGCGGTTATCTTAGCCAAAAGGCCGAGAAGGGTTGAGAAGCGGTTATCTCAGCCAAAAGGCCGAGAAGGATTGAGTAGCGGTTATCTTAGCCAAAAGGCCGAGAAGATTTGAGATGCGGTTATCTTAGCCAAAAGGCCGAGAAGATTTGAGAAGCGGTTATCTTAGCCAAAAGGCCGAGAAGGGTTGAGAAGCGGTTATCTTAGCCAAAAGGCCGAGAACATTTGAGAAGCGGTTATCTCAGCCAAAAGGTCGAGAAGGATTCAGAAGCGGTTATCTTAGCCAAAAGGCCGAGAAGATTTGAGAAGCGGTTATCTTAGCCAAAAGGCCGAGAAGATTTGAGAAGCGGATATCTCAGCCAAAAGGCCGAGAAGGGTTGAGAAGCGGTTATCTTAGCCAAAAGGCCGAGAAGATTTGAGAAGCGGTTATCTCAGCCAAAAGGCCGAGAAGGATTGAGTAGCGGTTATCTTAGCCAAAAGGCCGAGAAGATTTGAGATGCGGTTATCTTAGCCAAAAGGCCGAGAAGATTTGAGAAGCGGTTATCTTAGCCAAAAGGCCGAGAAGGGTTGAGAAGCGGTTATCTTAGCCAAAAGGCCGAGAACATTTGAGAAGCGGTTATCTCAGCCAAAAGGTCGAGAAGGATTCAGAAGCGGTTATCTTAGCCAAAAGGCCGAGAAGATTTGAGAAGCGGTTATCTTAGCCAAAAGGCCGAGAAGATTTGAGAAGCGGTTATCTCAGCCAAAAGGCCGAGAAGGGTTGAGAAGCGGTTATCTTAGCCAAAAGGCCGAGAAGATTTGAAAAGAGGTTATCTTAGCCAAAAGGCCGAGAAGGGTTGAGAAGCCGTTATCTTAGCCAAAAGGCTGAGAAGGGTTGAGAAGCGGTTATCTTAGCCAAAAGGTCGAGAAGGATTCAGAAGCGGTTATCTTAGCCAAAAGGCCGAGAAGGGTTGAGAAGCGGTTATCTTAGCCAAAAGGCCGAGAACATTTGAGATGCGGTTATCTTAGCCAAAAGGCCGAGAAGATTTGAGATGCGGTTATCTTAGCCAAAAGGCCGAGAAGATTTGAGATGCGGTTATCTTAGCCAAAAGGCCGAGAAGATTTGAGAAGCGGTTATCTTAGCCAAAAGGCCGAGAAGGGTTGAGAAGCGGTTATCTTAGCCAAAAGGCCGAGAAGATTTGAGATGCGGTTATCTTAGCCAAAAGGCCGAGAAGATTTGAGAAGCGGTTATCTTAGCCAAAAGGCCGAGAAGGGTTGAGAAGCGGTTATCTTAGCCAAAAGGCCGAGAAGATTTGAGAAGCGGTTATCTTAGCCAAAAGGCCGAGAAGATTTGAGAAGCGGTTATCTCAGCCAAAAGGCCGAGAAGGGTTGAGAAGCGGTTATCTTAGCCAAAAGGCCGAGAAGATTTGAGAAGCGGTTATCTCAGCCAAAAGGCCGAGAAGGATTGAGTAGCGGTTATCTTAGCCAAAAGGCCGAGAAGATTTGAGATGCGGTTATCTTAGCCAAAAGGCCGAGAAGATTTGAGAAGCGGTTATCTTAGCCAAAAGGCCGAGAAGGGTTGAGAAGCGGTTATCTTAGCCAAAAGGCCGAGAACATTTGAGAAGCGGTTATCTCAGCCAAAAGGTCGAGAAGGATTCAGAAGCGGTTATCTTAGCCAAAAGGCCGAGAAGATTTGAGAAGCGGTTATCTTAGCCAAAAGGCCGAGAAGATTTGAGAAGCGGTTATCTCAGCCAAAAGGCCGAGAAGGGTTGAGAAGCGGTTATCTTAGCCAAAAGGCCGAGAAGATTTGAAAAGAGGTTATCTTAGCCAAAAGGCCGAGAAGGGTTGAGAAGCCGTTATCTTAGCCAAAAGGCTGAGAAGGGTTGAGAAGCGGTTATCTTAGCCAAAAGGTCGAGAAGGATTCAGAAGCGGTTATCTTAGCCAAAAGGCCGAGAAGATTTGAGAAGCGGTTATCTTAGCCAAAAGGCCGAGAAGATTTGAAAAGAGGTTATCTTAGCCAAAAGGCAGATAAGATTTGAGAAGCGGTTATCTTAGCCAAAAGGCTGAGAAGGGTTAAGAAGCGGTTATCTTAGCCAAAAGGCTGAGAAGGGTTGAGAAGCGGTTATCTTAGCCAAAAGGCCGAGAAGATTTGAGAAGCGGTTATCTCAGCCAAAAGGCCGAGGAGGATTGAGTAGCGGTTATCTTAGCCAAAAGGCCGAGAAGATTTGAGAAGCGGTTATCTCAGCCAAAAGGCCGAGAAGGGTTGAGAAGCGGTTATCTTAGCCAAAAGGCCGAGAAAATTTGAGAAGCGGTTATCTTAGCCAAAAGGCCGAGAAGATTTGAAAAGAGGTTATCTTAGCCAAAAGGCCGAGAAGGGTTGAGAAGCGGTTATCTTAGCCAAAAGGCTGAGAAGGGTTGAGAAGCGGTTATCTCAGCCAAAAGGCCGAGAAGATTTGAGAAGCGGTTATCTCAGCCAAAAGGCCGAGAAGGGTTGAGGAGAGGTTATCTCAGCCAAAATGCCGAGAAGATTTGAGAAGCGGTTATCTTAGCCAAAAGGCAGATAAGATTTGAGAAGCGGTTATCTTAGCCAAAAGGCCGAGAAGATTTGGGAAGCGGTTATCTTAGGCAAAAGGCTGAGAAGATTTGAAAAGAGGTTATCTTAGCCAAAAGGCAGATAAGATTTGAGAAGCGGTTATCTCAGCCAAAAGGCCGAGAAGGGTTGAGGAGAGGTTATCTCAGCCAAAGGGCCGAGAAGTGTTGAGAAGCGGTTATCTTAGCCAAAAGGCCGAGAAGTGTTGAGAAGCGGTTATCTTAGCCAAAAGGCCGAGAAGATTTGAGAAGCGGTTATCTTAGCCAAAAGGCCGAGAAGATTTGAAAAGAGGTTATCTTAGCCAAAAGGCAGATAAGATTTGAGAAGCGGTTATCTTAGCCAAAAGGCCGAGAAGGGTTGAGAAGCGGTTATCTTAGCCAAAAGGCCGAGAAGATTTGAGAAGCGGTTATCTTTGCCAAAAGGCAGATAAGATTTGAGAAGCGGTTATCTTAGCCAAAAGGCCGAGAAGGGTTGAGAAGCGGTTATCTTAGCCAAAAGGCTGAGAAGGGTTGAGAAGCGGTCATCTTAGCCAAAAGGCCAAGAAGATTTGAGAAGCGGTTATCTCAGCCAAAAGGCCGAGAAGGATTGAGTAGCGGTTATCTTAGCCAAAAGGCCGAGAAGATTTGAGAAGCGGTTATCTTAGCCAAAAGGCCGAGAAGGGTTGAGAAGCGGTTATCTTAGCCAAAAGGCCGAGAACATTTGAGAAGCGGTTATCTTAGCCAAAAGGCCGAGAACATTTGAGAAGCGGTTATCTCAGCCAAAAGGTCGAGAAGGATTCAGAAGCGGTTATCTTAGCCAAAAGGCCGAGAAGATTTGAGAAGCGGTTATCTTAGCCAAAAGGCCGAGAAGATTTGAGAAGCGGTTATCTCAGCCAAAAGGCCGAGAAGGGTTGAGAAGCGGTTATCTTAGCCAAAAGGCCGAGAAGATTTGAGAAGCGGTTATCTCAGCCAAAAGGCCGAGAAGGATTGAGTAGCGGTTATCTTAGCCAAAAGGCCGAGAAGATTTGAGATGCGGTTATCTTAGCCAAAAGGCCGAGAAGATTTGAGAAGCGGTTATCTTAGCCAAAAGGCCGAGAAGGGTTGAGAAGCGGTTATCTTAGCCAAAAGGCCGAGAACATTTGAGAAGCGGTTATCTCAGCCAAAAGGTCGAGAAGGATTCAGAAGCGGTTATCTTAGCCAAAAGGCCGAGAAGATTTGAGAAGCGGTTATCTTAGCCAAAAGGCCGAGAAGATTTGAGAAGCGGTTATCTTAGCCAAAAGGCCGAGAAGGGTTGAGAAGCGGTTATCTTAGCCAAAAGGCCGAGAAGATTTGAAAAGAGGTTATCTTAGCCAAAAGGCAGATAAGATTTGAGAAGCGGTTATCTTAGCCAAAAGGCTGAGAAGGGTTAAGAAGCGGTTATCTTAGCCAAAAGGCTGAGAAGGGTTGAGAAGCGGTTATCTTAGCCAAAAGGCCGAGAAGATTTGAGAAGCGGTTATCTCAGCCAAAAGGCCGAGGAGGATTGAGTAGCGGTTATCTTAGCCAAAAGGCCGAGAAGATTTGAGAAGCGGTTATCTCAGCCAAAAGGCCGAGAAGGGTTGAGAAGCGGTTATCTTAGCCAAAAGGCCGAGAAAATTTGAGAAGCGGTTATCTTAGCCAAAAGGCCGAGAAGATTTGAAAAGAGGTTATCTTAGCCAAAAGGCCGAGAAGGGTTGAGAAGCGGTTATCTTAGCCAAAAGGCTGAGAAGGGTTGAGAAGCGGTTATCTCAGCCAAAAGGCCGAGAAGATTTGAGAAGCGGTTATCTCAGCCAAAAGGCCGAGAAGGGTTGAGGAGAGGTTATCTCAGCCAAAAGGCCGAGAAGATTTGAGAAGCGGTTATCTTAGCCAAAAGGCCGAGAAGATTTGAGAAGCGGATATCTCAGCCAAAAGGCCGAGAAGGGTTGAGAAGCGGTTATCTTAGCCAAAAGGCCGAGAAGATTTGAGAAGCGGTTATCTCAGCCAAAAGGCCGAGAAGGATTGAGTAGCGGTTATCTTAGCCAAAAGGCCGAGAAGATTTGAGATGCGGTTATCTTAGCCAAAAGGCCGAGAAGATTTGAGAAGCGGTTATCTTAGCCAAAAGGCCGAGAAGGGTTGAGAAGCGGTTATCTTAGCCAAAAGGCCGAGAACATTTGAGAAGCGGTTATCTCAGCCAAAAGGTCGAGAAGGATTCAGAAGCGGTTATCTTAGCCAAAAGGCCGAGAAGATTTGAGAAGCGGTTATCTTAGCCAAAAGGCCGAGAAGATTTGAGAAGCGGTTATCTCAGCCAAAAGGCCGAGAAGGGTTGAGAAGCGGTTATCTTAGCCAAAAGGCCGAGAAGATTTGAAAAGAGGTTATCTTAGCCAAAAGGCCGAGAAGGGTTGAGAAGCCGTTATCTTAGCCAAAAGGCTGAGAAGGGTTGAGAAGCGGTTATCTTAGCCAAAAGGTCGAGAAGGATTCAGAAGCGGTTATCTTAGCCAAAAGGCCGAGAAGGGTTGAGAAGCGGTTATCTTAGCCAAAAGGCCGAGAACATTTGAGATGCGGTTATCTTAGCCAAAAGGCCGAGAAGATTTGAGATGCGGTTATCTTAGCCAAAAGGCCGAGAAGATTTGAGATGCGGTTATCTTAGCCAAAAGGCCGAGAAGATTTGAGAAGCGGTTATCTTAGCCAAAAGGCCGAGAAGGGTTGAGAAGCGGTTATCTTAGCCAAAAGGCCGAGAAGATTTGAGATGCGGTTATCTTAGCCAAAAGGCCGAGAAGATTTGAGAAGCGGTTATCTTAGCCAAAAGGCCGAGAAGGGTTGAGAAGCGGTTATCTTAGCCAAAAGGCCGAGAAGATTTGAGAAGCGGTTATCTTAGCCAAAAGGCCGAGAAGATTTGAGAAGCGGTTATCTCAGCCAAAAGGCCGAGAAGGGTTGAGAAGCGGTTATCTTAGCCAAAAGGCCGAGAAGATTTGAGAAGCGGTTATCTCAGCCAAAAGGCCGAGAAGGATTGAGTAGCGGTTATCTTAGCCAAAAGGCCGAGAAGATTTGAGATGCGGTTATCTTAGCCAAAAGGCCGAGAAGATTTGAGAAGCGGTTATCTTAGCCAAAAGGCCGAGAAGGGTTGAGAAGCGGTTATCTTAGCCAAAAGGCCGAGAACATTTGAGAAGCGGTTATCTTAGCCAAAAGGCCGAGAAGATTTGAGAAGCGGTTATCTCAGCCAAAAGGCCGAGGAGGATTGAGTAGCGGTTATCTTAGCCAAAAGGCCGAGAAGATTTGAGAAGCGGTTATCTCAGCCAAAAGGCCGAGAAGGGTTGAGAAGCGGTTATCTTAGCCAAAAGGCCGAGAAAATTTGAGAAGCGGTTATCTTAGCCAAAAGGCCGAGAAGATTTGAAAAGAGGTTATCTTAGCCAAAAGGCCGAGAAGGGTTGAGAAGCGGTTATCTTAGCCAAAAGGCTGAGAAGGGTTGAGAAGCGGTTATCTCAGCCAAAAGGCCGAGAAGATTTGAGAAGCGGTTATCTCAGCCAAAAGGCCGAGAAGGGTTGAGGAGAGGTTATCTCAGCCAAAAGGCCGAGAAGATTTGAGAAGCGGTTATCTTAGCCAAAAGGCCGAGAAGATTTGAGAAGCGGATATCTCAGCCAAAAGGCCGAGAAGGGTTGAGAAGCGGTTATCTTAGCCAAAAGGCCGAGAAGATTTGAGAAGCGGTTATCTCAGCCAAAAGGCCGAGAAGGATTGAGTAGCGGTTATCTTAGCCAAAAGGCCGAGAAGATTTGAGATGCGGTTATCTTAGCCAAAAGGCCGAGAAGATTTGAGAAGCGGTTATCTTAGCCAAAAGGCCGAGAAGGGTTGAGAAGCGGTTATCTTAGCCAAAAGGCCGAGAACATTTGAGAAGCGGTTATCTCAGCCAAAAGGTCGAGAAGGATTCAGAAGCGGTTATCTTAGCCAAAAGGCCGAGAAGATTTGAGAAGCGGTTATCTTAGCCAAAAGGCCGAGAAGATTTGAGAAGCGGTTATCTCAGCCAAAAGGCCGAGAAGGGTTGAGAAGCGGTTATCTTAGCCAAAAGGCCGAGAAGATTTGAAAAGAGGTTATCTTAGCCAAAAGGCCGAGAAGGGTTGAGAAGCCGTTATCTTAGCCAAAAGGCTGAGAAGGGTTGAGAAGCGGTTATCTTAGCCAAAAGGTCGAGAAGGATTCAGAAGCGGTTATCTTAGCCAAAAGGCCGAGAAGGGTTGAGAAGCGGTTATCTTAGCCAAAAGGCCGAGAACATTTGAGAAGCGGTTATCTTAGCCAAAAGGCTGAGAAGGGTTAAGAAGCGGTTATCTTAGCCAAAAGGCTGAGAAGGGTTGAGAAGCGGTTATCTTAGCCAAAAGGCCGAGAAGATTTGAGAAGCGGTTATCTCAGCCAAAAGGCCGAGGAGGATTGAGTAGCGGTTATCTTAGCCAAAAGGCCGAGAAGATTTGAGAAGCGGTTATCTCAGCCAAAAGGCCGAGAAGGGTTGAGAAGCGGTTATCTTAGCCAAAAGGCCGAGAAAATTTGAGAAGCGGTTATCTTAGCCAAAAGGCCGAGAAGATTTGAAAAGAGGTTATCTTAGCCAAAAGGCCGAGAAGGGTTGAGAAGCGGTTATCTTAGCCAAAAGGCTGAGAAGGGTTGAGAAGCGGTTATCTCAGCCAAAAGGCCGAGAAGATTTGAGAAGCGGTTATCTCAGCCAAAAGGCCGAGAAGGGTTGAGGAGAGGTTATCTCAGCCAAAATGCCGAGAAGATTTGAGAAGCGGTTATCTTAGCCAAAAGGCAGATAAGATTTGAGAAGCGGTTATCTTAGCCAAAAGGCCGAGAAGATTTGGGAAGCGGTTATCTTAGGCAAAAGGCTGAGAAGATTTGAAAAGAGGTTATCTTAGCCAAAAGGCAGATAAGATTTGAGAAGCGGTTATCTCAGCCAAAAGGCCGAGAAGGGTTGAGGAGAGGTTATCTCAGCCAAAGGGCCGAGAAGTGTTGAGAAGCGGTTATCTTAGCCAAAAGGCCGAGAAGTGTTGAGAAGCGGTTATCTTAGCCAAAAGGCCGAGAAGATTTGAGAAGCGGTTATCTTAGCCAAAAGGCCGAGAAGATTTGAAAAGAGGTTATCTTAGCCAAAAGGCAGATAAGATTTGAGAAGCGGTTATCTTAGCCAAAAGGCCGAGAAGGGTTGAGAAGCGGTTATCTTAGCCAAAAGGCCGAGAAGATTTGAGAAGCGGTTATCTTAGCCAAAAGGCCGAGAAGATTTGAGAAGCGGATATCTCAGCCAAAAGGCCGAGAAGGGTTGAGAAGCGGTTATCTTAGCCAAAAGGCCGAGAAGATTTGAGAAGCGGTTATCTCAGCCAAAAGGCCGAGAAGGATTGAGTAGCGGTTATCTTAGCCAAAAGGCCGAGAAGATTTGAGATGCGGTTATCTTAGCCAAAAGGCCGAGAAGATTTGAGAAGCGGTTATCTTAGCCAAAAGGCCGAGAAGGGTTGAGAAGCGGTTATCTTAGCCAAAAGGCCGAGAACATTTGAGAAGCGGTTATCTCAGCCAAAAGGTCGAGAAGGATTCAGAAGCGGTTATCTTAGCCAAAAGGCCGAGAAGATTTGAGAAGCGGTTATCTTAGCCAAAAGGCCGAGAAGATTTGAGAAGCGGTTATCTTAGCCAAAAGGCCGAGAAGATTTGAGAAGCGGTTATCTCAGCCAAAAGGCCGAGAAGGGTTGAGAAGCGGTTATCTTAGCCAAAAGGCCGAGAAGATTTGAGAAGCGGTTATCTCAGCCAAAAGGCCGAGAAGGATTGAGTAGCGGTTATCTTAGCCAAAAGGCCGAGAAGATTTGAGATGCGGTTATCTTAGCCAAAAGGCCGAGAAGATTTGAGAAGCGGTTATCTTAGCCAAAAGGCCGAGAAGGGTTGAGAAGCGGTTATCTTAGCCAAAAGGCCGAGAACATTTGAGAAGCGGTTATCTCAGCCAAAAGGTCGAGAAGGATTCAGAAGCGGTTATCTTAGCCAAAAGGCCGAGAAGATTTGAGAAGCGGTTATCTTAGCCAAAAGGCCGAGAAGATTTGAGAAGCGGTTATCTTAGCCAAAAGGCCGAGAAGGGTTGAGAAGCGGTTATCTTAGCCAAAAGGCCGAGAAGATTTGAAAAGAGGTTATCTTAGCCAAAAGGCAGATAAGATTTGAGAAGCGGTTATCTTAGCCAAAAGGCTGAGAAGGGTTAAGAAGCGGTTATCTTAGCCAAAAGGCTGAGAAGGGTTGAGAAGCGGTTATCTTAGCCAAAAGGCCGAGAAGATTTGAGAAGCGGTTATCTCAGCCAAAAGGCCGAGAAGGGTTGAGGAGAGGTTATCTCAGCCAAAAGGCCGAGAAGATTTGAGAAGCGGTTATCTTAGCCAAAAGGCCGAGAAGATTTGAGAAGCGGATATCTCAGCCAAAAGGCCGAGAAGGGTTGAGAAGCGGTTATCTTAGCCAAAAGGCCGAGAAGGGTTGAGAAGCGGTTATCTTAGCCAAAAGGCCGAGAACATTTGAGAAGCGGTTATCTTAGCCAAAAGGCCGAGAACATTTGAGAAGCGGATATCTCAGCCAAAAGGTCGAGAAGGATTCAGAAGCGGTTATCTTAGCCAAAAGGCCGAGAAGATTTGAGAAGCGGTTATCTTAGCCAAAAGGCCGAGAAGATTTGAGAAGCGGTTATCTCAGCCAAAAGGCCGAGAAGGGTTGAGAAGCGGTTATCTTAGCCAAAAGGCCGAGAAGATTTGAGAAGCGGTTATCTCAGCCAAAAGGCCGAGAAGGATTGAGTAGCGGTTATCTTAGCCAAAAGGCCGAGAAGATTTGAGATGCGGTTATCTTAGCCAAAAGGCCGAGAAGATTTGAGAAGCGGTTATCTTAGCCAAAAGGCCGAGAAGGGTTGAGAAGCGGTTATCTTAGCCAAAAGGCCGAGAACATTTGAGAAGCGGTTATCTCAGCCAAAAGGTCGAGAAGGATTCAGAAGCGGTTATCTTAGCCAAAAGGCCGAGAAGATTTGAGAAGCGGTTATCTTAGCCAAAAGGCCGAGAAGATTTGAGAAGCGGTTATCTTAGCCAAAAGGCCGAGAAGATTTGAAAAGAGGTTATCTTAGCCAAAAGGCAGATAAGATTTGAGAAGCGGTTATCTTAGCCAAAAGGCTGAGAAGGGTTAAGAAGCGGTTATCTTAGCCAAAAGGCTGAGAAGGGTTGAGAAGCGGTTATCTTAGCCAAAAGGCCGAGAAGATTTGAGAAGCGGTTATCTCAGCCAAAAGGCCGAGGAGGATTGAGTAGCGGTTATCTTAGCCAAAAGGCCGAGAAGATTTGAGAAGCGGTTATCTCAGCCAAAAGGCCGAGAAGGGTTGAGAAGCGGTTATCTTAGCCAAAAGGCCGAGAAAATTTGAGAAGCGGTTATCTTAGCCAAAAGGCCGAGAAGATTTGAAAAGAGGTTATCTTAGCCAAAAGGCCGAGAAGGGTTGAGAAGCGGTTATCTTAGCCAAAAGGCTGAGAAGGGTTGAGAAGCGGTTATCTCAGCCAAAAGGCCGAGAAGATTTGAGAAGCGGTTATCTCAGCCAAAAGGCCGAGAAGGGTTGAGGAGAGGTTATCTCAGCCAAAAGGCCGAGAAGATTTGAGAAGCGGTTATCTTAGCCAAAAGGCCGAGAAGATTTGAGAAGCGGATATCTCAGCCAAAAGGCCGAGAAGGGTTGAGAAGCGGTTATCTTAGCCAAAAGGCCGAGAAGATTTGAGAAGCGGTTATCTCAGCCAAAAGGCCGAGAAGGATTGAGTAGCGGTTATCTTAGCCAAAAGGCCGAGAAGATTTGAGATGCGGTTATCTTAGCCAAAAGGCCGAGAAGATTTGAGAAGCGGTTATCTTAGCCAAAAGGCCGAGAAGGGTTGAGAAGCGGTTATCTTAGCCAAAAGGCCGAGAACATTTGAGAAGCGGTTATCTCAGCCAAAAGGTCGAGAAGGATTCAGAAGCGGTTATCTTAGCCAAAAGGCCGAGAAGATTTGAGAAGCGGTTATCTTAGCCAAAAGGCCGAGAAGATTTGAGAAGCGGTTATCTCAGCCAAAAGGCCGAGAAGGGTTGAGAAGCGGTTATCTTAGCCAAAAGGCCGAGAAGATTTGAAAAGAGGTTATCTTAGCCAAAAGGCCGAGAAGGGTTGAGAAGCCGTTATCTTAGCCAAAAGGCTGAGAAGGGTTGAGAAGCGGTTATCTTAGCCAAAAGGTCGAGAAGGATTCAGAAGCGGTTATCTTAGCCAAAAGGCCGAGAAGGGTTGAGAAGCGGTTATCTTAGCCAAAAGGCCGAGAACATTTGAGATGCGGTTATCTTAGCCAAAAGGCCGAGAAGATTTGAGATGCGGTTATCTTAGCCAAAAGGCCGAGAAGATTTGAGATGCGGTTATCTTAGCCAAAAGGCCGAGAAGATTTGAGAAGCGGTTATCTTAGCCAAAAGGCCGAGAAGGGTTGAGAAGCGGTTATCTTAGCCAAAAGGCCGAGAAGATTTGAGATGCGGTTATCTTAGCCAAAAGGCCGAGAAGATTTGAGAAGCGGTTATCTTAGCCAAAAGGCCGAGAAGGGTTGAGAAGCGGTTATCTTAGCCAAAAGGCCGAGAAGATTTGAGAAGCGGTTATCTTAGCCAAAAGGCCGAGAAGATTTGAGAAGCGGTTATCTCAGCCAAAAGGCCGAGAAGGGTTGAGAAGCGGTTATCTTAGCCAAAAGGCCGAGAAGATTTGAGAAGCGGTTATCTCAGCCAAAAGGCCGAGAAGGATTGAGTAGCGGTTATCTTAGCCAAAAGGCCGAGAAGATTTGAGATGCGGTTATCTTAGCCAAAAGGCCGAGAAGATTTGAGAAGCGGTTATCTTAGCCAAAAGGCCGAGAAGGGTTGAGAAGCGGTTATCTTAGCCAAAAGGCCGAGAACATTTGAGAAGCGGTTATCTTAGCCAAAAGGCCGAGAAGATTTGAGAAGCGGTTATCTCAGCCAAAAGGCCGAGGAGGATTGAGTAGCGGTTATCTTAGCCAAAAGGCTGAGAAGATTTGAGAAGCGGTTATCTCAGCCAAAAGGCCGAGAAGGGTTGAGAAGCGGTTATCTTAGCCAAAAGGCCGAGAAAATTTGAGAAGCGGTTATCTTAGCCAAAAGGCCGAGAAGATTTGAAAAGAGGTTATCTTAGCCAAAAGGCCGAGAAGGGTTGAGAAGCGGTTATCTTAGCCAAAAGGCTGAGAAGGGTTGAGAAGCGGTTATCTCAGCCAAAAGGCCGAGAAGATTTGAGAAGCGGTTATCTCAGCCAA
Source organism: Pristionchus mayeri (assembly GCA_036245805.1). NCBI lineage: Eukaryota > Metazoa > Nematoda > Chromadorea > Rhabditida > Neodiplogasteridae > Pristionchus > Pristionchus mayeri. Next base: position 7,869,260 of record BTRK01000004.1, on the reverse strand, counting down.
AAGGCCGAGAAGGGTTGAGGAGAGGTTATCTCAGCCAAAAGGCCGAGAAGATTTGAGAAGCGGTTATCTTAGCCAAAAGGCCGAGAAGATTTGAGAAGCGGATATCTCAGCCAAAAGGCCGAGAAGGGTTGAGAAGCGGTTATCTTAGCCAAAAGGCCGAGAAGATTTGAGAAGCGGTTATCTCAGCCAAAAGGCCGAGAAGGATTGAGTAGCGGTTATCTTAGCCAAAAGGCCGAGAAGATTTGAGATGCGGTTATCTTAGCCAAAAGGCCGAGAAGATTTGAGAAGCGGTTATCTTAGCCAAAAGGCCGAGAAGGGTTGAGAAGCGGTTATCTTAGCCAAAAGGCCGAGAACATTTGAGAAGCGGTTATCTCAGCCAAAAGGTCGAGAAGGATTCAGAAGCGGTTATCTTAGCCAAAAGGCCGAGAAGATTTGAGAAGCGGTTATCTTAGCCAAAAGGCCGAGAAGATTTGAGAAGCGGTTATCTCAGCCAAAAGGCCGAGAAGGGTTGAGAAGCGGTTATCTTAGCCAAAAGGCCGAGAAGATTTGAAAAGAGGTTATCTTAGCCAAAAGGCCGAGAAGGGTTGAGAAGCCGTTATCTTAGCCAAAAGGCTGAGAAGGGTTGAGAAGCGGTTATCTTAGCCAAAAGGTCGAGAAGGATTCAGAAGCGGTTATCTTAGCCAAAAGGCCGAGAAGGGTTGAGAAGCGGTTATCTTAGCCAAAAGGCCGAGAACATTTGAGATGCGGTTATCTTAGCCAAAAGGCCGAGAAGATTTGAGATGCGGTTATCTTAGCCAAAAGGCCGAGAAGATTTGAGATGCGGTTATCTTAGCCAAAAGGCCGAGAAGATTTGAGAAGCGGTTATCTTAGCCAAAAGGCCGAGAAGGGTTGAGAAGCGGTTATCTTAGCCAAAAGGCCGAGAAGATTTGAGATGCGGTTATCTTAGCCAAAAGGCCGAGAAGATTTGAGAAGCGGTTATCTTAGCCAAAAGGCCGAGAAGGGTTGAGAAGCGGTTATCTTAGCCAAAAGGCCGAGAAGATTTGAGAAGCGGTTATCTTAGCCAAAAGGCCGAGAAGATTTGAGAAGCGGTTATCTCAGCCAAAAGGCCGAGAAGGGTTGAGAAGCGGTTATCTTAGCCAAAAGGCCGAGAAGATTTGAAAAGAGGTTATCTTAGCCAAAAGGCCGAGAAGGGTTGAGAAGCCGTTATCTTAGCCAAAAGGCTGAGAAGGGTTGAGAAGCGGTTATCTTAGCCAAAAGGTCGAGAAGGATTCAGAAGCGGTTATCTTAGCCAAAAGGCCGAGAAGATTTGAGAAGCGGTTATCTTAGCCAAAAGGCCGAGAAGATTTGAAAAGAGGTTATCTTAGCCAAAAGGCAGATAAGATTTGAGAAGCGGTTATCTTAGCCAAAAGGCTGAGAAGGGTTAAGAAGCGGTTATCTTAGCCAAAAGGCTGAGAAGGGTTGAGAAGCGGTTATCTTAGCCAAAAGGCCGAGAAGATTTGAGAAGCGGTTATCTCAGCCAAAAGGCCGAGGAGGATTGAGTAGCGGTTATCTTAGCCAAAAGGCCGAGAAGATTTGAGAAGCGGTTATCTCAGCCAAAAGGCCGAGAAGGGTTGAGAAGCGGTTATCTTAGCCAAAAGGCCGAGAAAATTTGAGAAGCGGTTATCTTAGCCAAAAGGCCGAGAAGATTTGAAAAGAGGTTATCTTAGCCAAAAGGCCGAGAAGGGTTGAGAAGCGGTTATCTTAGCCAAAAGGCTGAGAAGGGTTGAGAAGCGGTTATCTCAGCCAAAAGGCCGAGAAGATTTGAGAAGCGGTTATCTCAGCCAAAAGGCCGAGAAGGGTTGAGGAGAGGTTATCTCAGCCAAAATGCCGAGAAGATTTGAGAAGCGGTTATCTTAGCCAAAAGGCAGATAAGATTTGAGAAGCGGTTATCTCAGCCAAAAGGCCGAGAAGATTTGGGAAGCGGTTATCTTAGGCAAAAGGCTGAGAAGATTTGAAAAGAGGTTCTCTTAGCCAAAAGGCAGATAAGATTTGAGAAGCGGTTATCTCAGCCAAAAGGCCGAGAAGGGTTGAGGAGAGGTTATCTCAGCCAAAGGGCCGAGAAGTGTTGAGAAGCGGTTATCTTAGCCAAAAGGCCGAGAAGTGTTGAGAAGCGGTTATCTTAGCCAAAAGGCCGAGAAGATTTGAGAAGCGGTTATCTTAGCCAAAAGGCCGAGAAGATTTGAAAAGAGGTTATCTTAGCCAAAAGGCAGATAAGATTTGAGAAGCGGTTATCTTAGCCAAAAGGCCGAGAAGGGTTGAGAAGCGGTTATCTTAGCCAAAAGGCCGAGAAGATTTGAGAAGCGGTTATCTTAGCCAAAAGGCAGATAAGATTTGAGAAGCGGTTATCTTAGCCAAAAGGCCGAGAAGGGTTGAGAAGCGGTTATCTTAGCCAAAAGGCTGAGAAGGGTTGAGAAGCGGTCATCTTAGCCAAAAGGCCGAGAAGATTTGAGAAGCGGTTATCTCAGCCAAAAGGCCGAGAAGGATTGAGTAGCGGTTATCTTAGCCAAAAGGCCGAGAAGATTTGAGAAGCGGTTATCTTAGCCAAAAGGCCGAGAAGGGTTGAGAAGCGGTTATCTTAGCCAAAAGGCCGAGAACATTTGAGAAGCGGTTATCTTAGCCAAAAGGCCGAGAACATTTGAGAAGCGGTTATCTCAGCCAAAAGGTCGAGAAGGATTCAGAAGCGGTTATCTTAGCCAAAAGGCCGAGAAGATTTGAGAAGCGGTTATCTTAGCCAAAAGGCCGAGAAGATTTGAGAAGCGGTTATCTCAGCCAAAAGGCCGAGAAGGGTTGAGAAGCGGTTATCTTAGCCAAAAGGCCGAGAAGATTTGAGAAGCGGTTATCTCAGCCAAAAGGCCGAGAAGGATTGAGTAGCGGTTATCTTAGCCAAAAGGCCGAGAAGATTTGAGATGCGGTTATCTTAGCCAAAAGGCCGAGAAGATTTGAGAAGCGGTTATCTTAGCCAAAAGGCCGAGAAGGGTTGAGAAGCGGTTATCTTAGCCAAAAGGCCGAGAACATTTGAGAAGCGGTTATCTCAGCCAAAAGGTCGAGAAGGATTCAGAAGCGGTTATCTTAGCCAAAAGGCCGAGAAGATTTGAGAAGCGGTTATCTTAGCCAAAAGGCCGAGAAGATTTGAGAAGCGGTTATCTCAGCCAAAAGGCCGAGAAGGGTTGAGAAGCGGTTATCTTAGCCAAAAGGCCGAGAAGATTTGAAAAGAGGTTATCTTAGCCAAAAGGCAGATAAGATTTGAGAAGCGGTTATCTTAGCCAAAAGGCTGAGAAGGGTTAAGAAGCGGTTATCTTAGCCAAAAGGCTGAGAAGGGTTGAGAAGCGGTTATCTTAGCCAAAAGGCCGAGAAGATTTGAGAAGCGGTTATCTCAGCCAAAAGGCCGAGGAGGATTGAGTAGCGGTTATCTTAGCCAAAAGGCCGAGAAGATTTGAGAAGCGGTTATCTCAGCCAAAAGGCCGAGAAGGGTTGAGAAGCGGTTATCTTAGCCAAAAGGCCGAGAAAATTTGAGAAGCGGTTATCTTAGCCAAAAGGCCGAGAAGATTTGAAAAGAGGTTATCTTAGCCAAAAGGCCGAGAAGGGTTGAGAAGCGGTTATCTTAGCCAAAAGGCTGAGAAGGGTTGAGAAGCGGTTATCTCAGCCAAAAGGCCGAGAAGATTTGAGAAGCGGTTATCTCAGCCAAAAGGCCGAGAAGGGTTGAGGAGAGGTTATCTCAGCCAAAAGGCCGAGAAGATTTGAGAAGCGGTTATCTTAGCCAAAAGGCAGATAAGATTTGAGAAGCGGTTATCTTAGCCAAAAGGCCGAGAAGATTTGGGAAGCGGTTATCTTAGGCAAAAGGCTGAGAAGATTTGAAAAGAGGTTATCTTAGCCAAAAGGCAGATAAGATTTGAGAAGCGGTTATCTCAGCCAAAAGGCCGAGAAGGGTTGAGGAGAGGTTATCTCAGCCAAAAGGCCGAGAAGTGTTGAGAAGCGGTTATCTTAGCCAAAAGGCCGAGAAGTGTTGAGAAGCGGTTATCTTAGCCAAAAGGCCGAGAAGATTTGAGAAGCGGTTATCTTAGCCAAAAGGCCGAGAAGATTTGAAAAGAGGTTATCTTAGCCAAAAGGCAGATAAGATTTGAGAAGCGGTTATCTTAGCCAAAAGGCCGAGAAGGGTTGAGAAGCGGTTATCTTAGCCAAAAGGCCGAGAAGATTTGAGAAGCGGTTATCTTAGCCAAAAGGCAGATAAGATTTGAGAAGCGGTTATCTTAGCCAAAAGGCCGAGAAGGGTTGAGAAGCGGTTATCTTAGCCAAAAGGCTGAGAAGGGTTGAGAAGCGGTCATCTTAGCCAAAAGGCCGAGAAGATTTGAGAAGCGGTTATCTCAGCCAAAAGGCCGAGAAGGATTGAGTAGCGGTTATCTTAGCCAAAAGGCCGAGAAGATTTGAGAAGCGGTTATCTTAGCCAAAAGGCCGAGAAGGGTTGAGAAGCGGTTATCTTAGCCAAAAGGCCGAGAACATTTGAGAAGCGGTTATCTTAGCCAAAAGGCCGAGAACATTTGAGAAGCGGTTATCTCAGCCAAAAGGTCGAGAAGGATTCAGAAGCGGTTATCTTAGCCAAAAGGCCGAGAAGATTTGAGAAGCGGTTATCTTAGCCAAAAGGCCGAGAAGGGTTGAGAAGCGGTTATCTTAGCCAAAAGGCCGAGAAGATTTGAAAAGAGGTTATCTTAGCCAAAAGGCCGAGAAGGGTTGAGAAGCCGTTATCTTAGCCAAAAGGCTGAGAAGGGTTGAGAAGCGGTTATCTTAGCCAAAAGGTCGAGAAGGATTCAGAAGCGGTTATCTTAGCCAAAAGGCCGAGAAGATTTGAGAAGCGGTTATCTTAGCCAAAAGGCCGAGAAGATTTGAAAAGAGGTTATCTTAGCCAAAAGGCAGATAAGATTTGAGAAGCGGTTATCTTAGCCAAAAGGCTGAGAAGGGTTAAGAAGCGGTTATCTTAGCCAAAAGGCTGAGAAGGGTTGAGAAGCGGTTATCTTAGCCAAAAGGCCGAGAAGATTTGAGAAGCGGTTATCTCAGCCAAAAGGCCGAGAAGGATTGAGTAGCGGTTATCTTAGCCAAAAGGCCGAGAAGATTTGAGAAGCGGTTATCTTAGCCAAAAGGCCGAGAAAATTTGAGAAGCGGTTATCTTAGCCAAAAGGCCGAGAAGATTTGAAAAGAGGTTATCTTAGCCAAAAGGCCGAGAAGGGTTGAGAAGCGGTTATCTTAGCCAAAAGGCCGAGAACATTTGAGAAGCGGTTATCTCAGCCAAAAGGTCGAGAAGGATTCAGAAGCGGTTATCTTAGCCAAAAGGCCGAGAAGATTTGAGAAGCGGTTATCTTAGCGAAAAGGCCGAGAAGATTTGAGAAGCGGTTATCTCAGCCAAAAGGCCGAGAAGGGTTGAGAAGCGGTTATCTTAGCCAAAAGGCCGAGAAGATTTGAAAAGAGGTTATCTTAGCCAAAAGGCCGAGAAGGGTTGAGAAGCCGTTATCTTAGCCAAAAGGCCGAGAAGGGTTGAGGAGAGGTTATCTCAGCCAAAAGGCCGAGAAGATTTGAGAAGCGGTTATCTTAGCCAAAAGGCAGATAAGATTTGAGAAGCGGTTATCTTAGCCAAAAGGCCGAGAAGATTTGGGAAGCGGTTATCTTAGGCAAAAGGCTGAGAAGAGTTGAGAAGCGGTTATCTTAGCCAAAAGGCTGAGAAGGGTTGAGAAGCGGTTATCTTAGCCAAAAGGCCGAGAAGATTTGAGAAGCGGTTATCTCAGCCAAAAGGCCGAGAAGTGTTGAGAAGCGGTTATCTTAGCCAAAAGGCCGAGAAGTGTTGAGAAGCGGTTATCTTAGCCAAAAGGCCGAGAAGATTTGAGAAGAGGTTATCTTAGCCAAAAGGCCGAGAAGATTTGAGAAGCGGTTATCTCAGCCAAAAGGCCGAGAAGATTTGAGAAGCGGTTATCTCAGCCAAAAGGCCGAGAAGTGTTGAGAAGCAGTTATCTTAGCCAAAAGGCTGAGAAGGGTAGAGAAGCGGTTATCTTAGCCAAAAGGCCGAGAAGATTTGAGAAGCGGTTATCTCAGCCAAAAGGCCGAGAAGTGTTGAGAAGCGGTTATCTTAGCCAAAAGGCCGAGAAGATTTGAGAAGAGGTTATCTTAGCCAAAAGGCCGAGAAGATTTGAGAAGCGGTTATCTTAGCCAAAAGGCCGAGAAGATTTGAGAAGCGGTTATCTTAGCCAAAAGGCCGAGAAGGGTTGAGAAGAGGTTATCTTAGCCAAAAGGCCGAGAAGATTTGAGAAGCGGTTATCTCAGCCAAAAGGCCGAGAAGATTTGAGAAGCGGTTATCTCAGCCAAAAGGCCGAGAAGTGTTGAGAAGCGGTTATCTTAGCCAAAAGGCCGAGAAGTGTTGAGAAGCGGTTATCTTAGCCAAAAGGCTGAGAAGGGTTGAGAAGCGGTTATGTTAGCCAAAAGGCTGAGAAGGGTTGAGAAGCGGTTATCTTAGCCAAAAGGCCGAGAAGATTTGAGAAGCGGTTATCTTAGCCAAAAGGCTGAGAAGGGTTGAGAAGCGGTTATGTTAGCCAAAAGGCTGAGAAGGGTTGAGAAGCGGTTATCTTAGCCAAAAGGCCGAGAAGATTTGAGAAGCGGTTATCTCAGCCAAAAGGCCGAGAAGTGTTGAGAAGCGGTTATCTTAGCCAAAAGGCCGAGAAGATTTGAGAAGCGGTTATCTTAGCCAAAAGGTCGAGAAGTGTTGAGAAGCGGTTATCTTAGCCAAAAGGCCGAGAAGATTTGAGAAGCGGTTATCTCAGCCAAAAGGCCGAGAAGTGTTGAGAAGCGGTTATCTTAGCCAAAAGGCCGAGAAGATTTGAGAAGCGGTTATCTTAGCCAAAAGGCCGAGAAGATTTGAAAAGAGGTTATCTTAGCCAAAAGGCTGAGAAGATTTGAGAACGGTTATCTCAGCCAAAAGGCCGAGAAGATTTGAGAAGCGGTTATCTCAGCCAAAAGGCCGAGAAGGGTTGAGGAGAGGTTATCTCAGCCAAAAGGCCGAGAAGTGTTGAGAAGCGGTTATCTTAGCCAAAAGGCCGAGAAGTGTTGAGAAGCGGTTATCTTAGCCAAAAGGCCGAGAAGATTTGAGAAGCGGTTATCTTAGCCAAAAGGCCGAGAAGATTTGAAAAGAGGTTATCTTAGCCAAAAGGCAGATAAGATTTGAGAAGCGGTTATCTTAGCCAAAAGGCCGAGAAGGGTTGAGAAGCGGTTATCTTAGCCAAAAGGCCGAGAAGATTTGAGAAGCGGTTATCTTAGCCAAAAGGCAGATAAGATTTGAGAAGCGGTTATCTTAGCCAAAAGGCCGAGAAGATTTGAGAAGCGGTTATCTTAGCCAAAAGGCCGAGAAGGATTGAGTAGCGGTTATCTTAGCCAAAAGGCCGAGAAGATTTGAGATGCGGTTATCTTAGCCAAAAGGCCGAGAAGATTTGAGAAGCGGTTATCTTAGCCAAAAGGCCGAGAAGGGTTGAGAAGCGGTTATCTTAGCCAAAAGGCCGAGAACATTTGAGAAGCGGTTATCTCAGCCAAAAGGTCGAGAAGGATTCAGAAGCGGTTATCTTAGCCAAAAGGCCGAGAAGATTTGAGAAGCGGTTATCTTAGCCAAAAGGCCGAGAAGATTTGAGAAGCGGTTATCTCAGCCAAAAGGCCGAGAAGGGTTGAGAAGCGGTTATCTTAGCCAAAAGGCCGAGAAGATTTGAAAAGAGGTTATCTTAGCCAAAAGGCCGAGAAGGGTTGAGAAGCCGTTATCTTAGCCAAAAGGCTGAGAAGGGTTGAGAAGCGGTTATCTTAGCCAAAAGGTCGAGAAGGATTCAGAAGCGGTTATCTTAGCCAAAAGGCCGAGAAGATTTGAGAAGCGGTTATCTTAGCCAAAAGGCCGAGAAGATTTGAAAAGAGGTTATCTTAGCCAAAAGGCAGATAAGATTTGAGAAGCGGTTATCTTAGCCAAAAGGCTGAGAAGGGTTAAGAAGCGGTTATCTTAGCCAAAAGGCTGAGAAGGGTTGAGAAGCGGTTATCTTAGCCAAAAGGCCGAGAAGATTTGAGAAGCGGTTATCTTAGCCAAAAGGTCGAGAAGGATTCAGAAGCGGTTATCTTAGCCAAAAGGCCGAGAAGATTTGAGAAGCGGTTATCTTAGCCAAAAGGCCGAGAAGATTTGAAAAGAGGTTATCTTAGCCAAAAGGCAGATAAGATTTGAGAAGCGGTTATCTTAGCCAAAAGGCTGAGAAGGGTTAAGAAGCGGTTATCTTAGCCAAAAGGCCGAGAAGATTTGAGAAGCGGTTATCTTAGCCAAAAGGCCGAGAAGATTTGAAAAGAGGTTATCTTAGCCAAAAGGCAGATAAGATTTGAAAAGAGGTTATCTTAGCCAAAAGGCTGAGAAGATTTGAGAACGGTTATCTCAGCCAAAAGGCCGAGAAGATTTGAGAAGCGGTTATCTCAGCCAAAAGGCTGAGAAGATTTGAGAACGGTTATCTCAGCCAAAAGGCCGAGAAGATTTGAGAAGCGGTTATCTCAGCCAAAAGGCTGAGAAGGGTTGAGAAGCGGTTATGTTAGCCAAAAGGCTGAGAAGGGTTGAGAAGCGGTTATCTTAGCCAAAAGGCCGAGAAGATTTGAGAAGCGGTTATCTCAGCCAAAAGGCCGAGAAGTGTTGAGAAGCGGTTATCTTAGCCAAAAGGCCGAGAAGATTTGAGAAGCGGTTATCTTAGCCAAAAGGTCGAGAAGTGTTGAGAAGCGGTTATCTTAGCCAAAAGGCCGAGAAGATTTGAGAAGCGGTTATCTCAGCCAAAAGGCCGAGAAGTGTTGAGAAGCGGTTATCTTAGCCAAAAGGCCGAGAAGATTTGAGAAGCGGTTATCTTAGCCAAAAGGCCGAGAAGATTTGAAAAGAGGTTATCTTAGCCAAAAGGCTGAGAAGATTTGAGAACGGTTATCTCAGCCAAAAGGCCGAGAAGATTTGAGAAGCGGTTATCTCAGCCAAAAGGCCGAGAAGGGTTGAGGAGAGGTTATCTCAGCCAAAAGGCCGAGAAGTGTTGAGAAGCGGTTATCTTAGCCAAAAGGCCGAGAAGTGTTGAGAAGCGGTTATCTTAGCCAAAAGGCCGAGAAGATTTGAGAAGCGGTTATCTTAGCCAAAAGGCCGAGAAGATTTGAAAAGAGGTTATCTTAGCCAAAAGGCAGATAAGATTTGAGAAGCGGTTATCTTAGCCAAAAGGCCGAGAAGGGTTGAGAAGCGGTTATCTTAGCCAAAAGGCCGAGAAGATTTGAGAAGCGGTTATCTTAGCCAAAAGGCAGATAAGATTTGAGAAGCGGTTATCTTAGCCAAAAGGCCGAGAAGAGTTGAGAAGCGGTTATCTTAGCCAAAAGGCTGAGAAGGGTTGAGAAGCGGTCATCTTAGCCAAAAGGCCGAGAAGATTTGAGAAGCGGTTATCTCAGCCAAAAGGCCGAGAAGTGTTGAGAAGCGGTTATCTTAGCCAAAAGGCCGAGAAGATTTGAGAAGCGGTTATCTTAGCCAAAAGGTCGAGAAGTGTTGAGAAGCGGTTATCTTAGCCAAAAGGCCGAGAAGATTTGAGAAGCGGTTATCTCAGCCAAAAGGCCGAGAAGTGTTGAGAAGCGGTTATCTTAGCCAAAAGGCCGAGAAGATTTGAGAAGCGGTTATCTTAGCCAAAAGGCCGAGAAGATTTGAAAAGAGGTTATCTTAGCCAAAAGGCTGAGAAGATTTGAGAACGGTTATCTCAGCCAAAAGGCCGAGAAGATTTGAGAAGCGGTTATCTCAGCCAAAAGGCCGAGAAGGGTTGAGGAGAGGTTATCTCAGCCAAAAGGCCGAGAAGTGTTGAGAAGCGGTTATCTTAGCCAAAAGGCCGAGAAGTGTTGAGAAGCGGTTATCTTAGCCAAAAGGCCGAGAAGATTTGAGAAGCGGTTATCTTAGCCAAAAGGCCGAGAAGATTTGAAAAGAGGTTATCTTAGCCAAAAGGCAGATAAGATTTGAGAAGCGGTTATCTTAGCCAAAAGGCCGAGAAGGGTTGAGAAGCGGTTATCTTAGCCAAAAGGCCGAGAAGATTTGAGAAGCGGTTATCTTAGCCAAAAGGCAGATAAGATTTGAGAAGCGGTTATCTTAGCCAAAAGGCCGAGAAGAGTTGAGAAGCGGTTATCTTAGCCAAAAGGCTGAGAAGGGTTGAGAAGCGGTCATCTTAGCCAAAAGGCCGAGAAGATTTGAGAAGCGGTTATCTCAGCCAAAAGGCCGAGAAGGATTGAGTAGCGGTTATCTTAGCCAAAAGGCCGAGAAGATTTGAGATGCGGTTATCTTAGCCAAAAGGCCGAGAAGATTTGAGAAGCGGTTATCTTAGCCAAAAGGCCGAGAAGGGTTGAGAAGCGGTTATCTTAGCCAAAAGGCCGAGAACATTTGAGAAGCGGTTATCTCAGCCAAAAGGTCGAGAAGGATTCAGAAGCGGTTATCTTAGCCAAAAGGCCGAGAAGATTTGAGAAGCGGTTATCTTAGCCAAAAGGCCGAGAAGATTTGAAAAGAGGTTATCTTAGCCAAAAGGCAGATAAGATTTGAGAAGCGGTTATCTCAGCCAAAAGGCCGAGAAGTGTTGGGAAGCGGTTATCTTAGCCAAAAGGCCGAGAAGTGTTGAGAAGCGGTTATCTTAGCCAAAAGGCCGAGAAGATTTGAGAAGAGGTTATCTTAGCCAAAAGGCCGAGAAGATTTGAGAAGCGGTTATCTCAGCCAAAAGGCCGAGAAGATTTGAGAAGCGGTTATCTCAGCCAAAAGGCCGAGAAGTGTTGAGAAGCAGTTATCTTAGCCAAAAGGCTGAGAAGGGTTGAGAAGCGGTTATCTTAGCCAAAAGGCCGAGAAGATTTGAGAAGCGGTTATCTCAGCCAAAAGGCCGAGAAGTGTTGAGAAGCGGTTATCTTAGCCAAAAGGCCGAGAAGATTTGAGAAGCGGTTATCTCAGCCAAAAGGCCGAGAAGTGTTGAGAAGCGGTTATCTTAGCCAAAAGGCCGAGAAGATTTGAGAAGCGGTTATCTTAGCCAAAAGGCCGAGAAGGGTTGAGAAGAGGTCATCTTAGCCAAAAGGCCGAGAAGATTTGAGAAGCGGTTATCTCAGCCAAAAGGCCGAGAAGATTTGAGAAGCGGTTATCTCAGCCAAAAGGCCGAGAAGTGTTGAGAAGCGGTTATCTTAGCCAAAAGGCTGAGAAGGGTTGAGAAGCGGTTATGTTAGCCAAAAGGCTGAGAAGGGTTGAGAAGCGGTTATCTTAGCCAAAAGGCCGAGAAGATTTGAGAAGCGGTTATCTCAGCCAAAAGGCCGAGAAGTGTTGAGAAGCGGTTATCTTAGCCAAAAGGCCGAGAAGATTTGAGAAGCGGTTATCTTAGCCAAAAGGTCGAGAAGGGTTGAGAAGCGGTTATCTTAGCCAAAAGGCCGAGAAGATTTGAGAAGCGGTTATCTCAGCCAAAAGGCCGAGAAGTGTTGAGAAGCGGTTATCTTAGCCAAAAGGCCGAGAAGATTTGAGAAGCGGTTATCTTAGCCAAAAGGCCGAGAAGATTTGAAAAGAGGTTATCTTAGCCAAAAGGCTGAGAAGATTTGAGAACGGTTATCTCAGCCAAAAAGCCGAGAAGATTTGAGAAGCGGTTATCTTAGCCAAAAGGCAGATAAGATTTGAGAAGCGGTTTTCTTAGCCAAAAGGCCGAGAAGGGTTGAGAAGCGGTTATCTTAGCCAAAAGGCTGAGAAGGGTTGAGAAGCGGTTATCTTAGCCAAAAGGCCGAGAAGATTTGAGAAGCGGTTATCTCAGCCAAAAGGCCGAGAAGGATTGAGTAGCGGTTATCTTAGCCAAAAGGCCGAGAAGATTTGAGAAGCGGTTATCTCAGCCAAAAGGCCGAGAAGTGTTGAGAAGCGGTTATCTTAGCCAAAAGGCCGAGAAGATTTGAGAAGCGGTTATCTTAGCCAAAAGGCCGATAAGATTTGAAAAGAGGTTATCTTAGCCAAAAGGCCGAGAAGATTTGAGAAGCGGTTATCTCAGCCAAAAGGCTGAGAAGATTTGAGAACGGTTATCTCAGCCAAAAGGCCGAGAAGATTTGAGAAGCGGTTATCTTAGCCAAAAGGCCGAGAAGGGTTGGGAAGCGGTTATCTTAGCCAAAAAGCTGAGAAGGGTTGAGAAGCGGTTATCTTAGCCAAAAGGCCGAGAAGATTTGAGAAGCGGTTATCTCAGCCAAAAGGCCGAGAAGGATTGAGTAGCGGTTATCTTAGCCAAAAGGCCGAGAAGATTTGAGATGCGGTTATCTTAGCCAAAAGGCCGAGAAGATTTGAGAAGCGGTTATCTTAGCCAAAAGGCCGAGAAGGGTTGAGAAGCGGTTATCTTAGCCAAAAGGCCGAGAAGATTTGAGAAGCGGTTATCTCAGCCAAAAGGTCGAGAAGGATTCAGAAGCGGTTATCTTAGCCAAAAGGCCGAGAAGATTTGAGAAGCGGTTATCTTAGCCAAAAGGCCGAGAAGATTTGAGAAGCGGTTATCTCAGCCAAAAGGCCGAGAAGGGTTGAGAAGCGGTTATCTTAGCCAAAAGGCCGAGAAGATTTGAAAAGAGGTTATCTTAGCCAAAAGGCCGAGAAGGGTTGAGAAGCCGTTATCTTAGCCAAAAGGCTGAGAAGGGTTGAGAAGCGGTTATCTTAGCCAAAAGGTCGAGAAGGATTCAGAAGCGGTTATCTTAGCCAAAAGGCCGAGAAGATTTGAGAAGCGGTTATCTTAGCCAAAAGGCCGAGAAGATTTGAAAAGAGGTTATCTTAGCCAAAAGGCCGAGAAGGGTTGAGAAGCGGTTATCTTAGCCAAAAGGCTGAGAAGGGTTGAGAAGCGGTTATCTCAGCCAAAAGGCAGATAAGATTTGAGAAGCGGTTATCTTAGCCAAAAGGCCGAGAAGGGTTGGGAAGCGGTTATCTTAGCCAAAAGGCTGAGAAGGGTAGAGAAGCGGTTATCTTAGCCAAAAGGCCGAGAAGATTTGAGAAGCGGTTATCTCAGCCAAAAGGCCGAGAAGGATTGAGTAGCGGTTATCTTAGCCAAAAGGCCGAGAAGATTTGAGATGCGGTTATCTTAGCCAAAAGGCCGAGAAGATTTGAGAAGCGGTTATCTTAGCCAAAAGGCCGAGAAGATTTGAGAAGCGGTTATCTCAGCCAAAAGGCCGAGAAGGGTTGAGAAGCGGTTATCTTAGCCAAAAGGCCGAGAAGATTTGAAAAGAGGTTATCTTAGCCAAAAGGCCGAGAAGGGTTGAGAAGCCGTTATCTTAGCCAAAAGGCTGAGAAGGGTTGAGAAGCGGTTATCTTAGCCAAAAGGTCGAGAAGGATTCAGAAGCGGTTATCTTAGCCAAAAGGCCGAGAAGATTTGAGAAGCGGTTATCTTAGCCAAAAGGCCGAGAAGATTTGAAAAGAGGTTATCTTAGCCAAAAGGCCGAGAAGGGTTGAGAAGCGGTTATCTTAGCCAAAAGGCCGAGAAGATTTGAGAAGCGGTTATCTCAGCCAAAAGGCCGAGAAGGATTGAGTAGCGGTTATCTTAGCCAAAAGGCCGAGAAGATTTGAGAAGCGGTTATCTTAGCCAAAAGGCCGAGAAGGGTTGAGAAGCGGTTATCTTAGCCAAAAGGCCGAGAAGATTTGAGAAGCGGTTATCTCAGCCAAAAGGCCGAGAAGGATTGAGTAGCGGTTATCTTAGCCAAAAGGCCGAGAAGATTTGAGATGCGGTTATCTTAGCCAAAAGGCCGAGAAGATTTGAGAAGCGGTTATCTTAGCCAAAAGGCCGAGAAGGGTTGAGAAGCGGTTATCTTAGCCAAAAGGCCGAGAAGATTTGAGAAGCGGTTATCTTAGCCAAAAGGCCGAGAAGGGTTGAGAAGCGGTTATCTTAGCCAAAAGGCCGAGAAGGATTGAGTAGCGGATATCTTAGCCAAAAGGCCGAGAAGATTTGAGATGCGGTTATCTTAGCCAAAAGGCCGAGAAGATTTGAGAAGCGGTTATCTTAGCCAAAAGGCCGAGAAGGGTTGAGAAGCGGTTATCTTAGCCAAAAGGCCGAGAAGATTTGAGAAGCGGTTATCTCAGCCAAAAGGCCGAGAAGTGTTGAGAAGCGGTTATCTTAGCCAAAAGGCTGAGAAGGGTTGAGAAGCGGTTATGTTAGCCAAAAGGCTGAGAAGGGTTGAGAAGCGGTTATCTTAGCCAAAAGGCCGAGAAGATTTGAGAAGCGGTTATCTCAGCCAAAAGGCCGAGAAGTGTTGAGAAGCGGTTATCTTAGCCAAAAGGCCGAGAAGATTTGAGAAGCGGTTATCTTAGCCAAAAGGTCGAGAAGGGTTGAGAAGCGGTTATCTTAGCCAAAAGGCCGAGAAGATTTGAGAAGCGGTTATCTCAGCCAAAAGGCCGAGAAGTGTTGAGAAGCGGTTATCTTAGCCAAAAGGCCGAGAAGGGTTGAGAAGCGGTTATCTTAGCCAAAAGGCTGAGAAGGGTTGAGAAGCGGTTATCTTAGCCAAAAGGCCGAGAAGATTTGAGAAGCGGTTATCTCAGCCAAAAGGCCGAGAAGATTTGAGAAGCGGTTATCTTAGCCAAAAGGCTGAGAAGATTTGAGAACGGTTATCTCAGCCAAAAGGCCGAGAAGATTTGAGAAGCGGTTATCTTAGCCAAAAGGCCGAGAAGGGTTGGGAAGCGGTTATCTTAGCCAAAAAGCTGAGAAGGGTTGAGAAGCGGTTATCTTAGCCAAAAGGCCGAGAAGATTTGAGAAGCGGTTATCTCAGCCAAAAGGCCGAGAAGGATTGAGTAGCGGTTATCTTAGCCAAAAGGCCGAGAAGATTTGAGATGCGGTTATCTTAGCCAAAAGGCCGAGAAGATTTGAGAAGCGGTTATCTTAGCCAAAAGGCCGAGAAGGGTTGAGAAGCGGTTATCTTAGCCAATAGGCCGAGAAGATTTGAGAAGCGGTTATCTCAGCCAAAAGGTCGAGAAGGATTCAGAAGCGGTTATCTTAGCCAAAAGGCCGAGAAGATTTGAGAAGCGGTTATCTTAGCCAAAAGGCCGAGAAGATTTGAAAAGAGGTTATCTTAGCCAAAAGGCTGAGAAGATTTGAGAACGGTTATCTCAGCCAAAAAGCCGAGAAGATTTGAGAAGCGGTTATCTTAGCCAAAAGGCAGATAAGATTTGAGAAGCGGTTTTCTTAGCCAAAAGGCCGAGAAGGGTTGAGAAGCGGTTATCTTAGCCAAAAGGCTGAGAAGGGTTGAGAAGCGGTTATCTTAGCCAAAAGGCCGAGAAGATTTGAGAAGCGGTTATCTCAGCCAAAAGGCCGAGAAGGATTGAGTAGCGGTTATCTTAGCCAAAAGGCCGAGAAGATTTGAGAAGCGGTTATCTCAGCCAAAAGGCCGAGAAGTGTTGAGAAGCGGTTATCTTAGCCAAAAGGCCGAGAAGATTTGAGAAGCGGTTATCTTAGCCAAAAGGCCGATAAGATTTGAAAAGAGGTTATCTTAGCCAAAAGGCTGAGAAGATTTGAGAACGGTTATCTCAGCCAAAAGGCCGAGAAGATTTGAGAAGCGGTTATCTTAGCCAAAAGGCCGAGAAGGGTTGGGAAGCGGTTATCTTAGCCAAAAAGCTGAGAAGGGTTGAGAAGCGGTTATCTTAGCCAAAAGGCCGAGAAGATTTGAGAAGCGGTTATCTCAGCCAAAAGGCCGAGAAGGATTGAGTAGCGGTTATCTTAGCCAAAAGGCCGAGAAGATTTGAGATGCGGTTATCTTAGCCAAAAGGCCGAGAAGATTTGAGAAGCGGTTATCTTAGCCAAAAGGCCGAGAAGGGTTGAGAAGCGGTTATCTTAGCCAAAAGGCCGAGAAGATTTGAGAAGCGGTTATCTCAGCCAAAAGGTCGAGAAGGATTCAGAAGCGGTTATCTTAGCCAAAAGGCCGAGAAGATTTGAGAAGCGGTTATCTTAGCCAAAAGGCCGAGAAGATTTGAGAAGCGGTTATCTCAGCCAAAAGGCCGAGAAGGGTTGAGAAGCGGTTATCTTAGCCAAAAGGCCGAGAAGATTTGAAAAGAGGTTATCTTAGCCAAAAGGCCGAGAAGGGTTGAGAAGCCGTTATCTTAGCCAAAAGGCTGAGAAGGGTTGAGAAGCGGTTATCTTAGCCAAAAGGTCGAGAAGGATTCAGAAGCGGTTATCTTAGCCAAAAGGCCGAGAAGATTTGAGAAGCGGTTATCTTAGCCAAAAGGCCGAGAAGATTTGAAAAGAGGTTATCTTAGCCAAAAGGCCGAGAAGGGTTGAGAAGCGGTTATCTTAGCCAAAAGGCTGAGAAGGGTTGAGAAGCGGTTATCTCAGCCAAAAGGCAGATAAGATTTGAGAAGCGGTTATCTTAGCCAAAAGGCCGATAAGATTTGAAAAGAGGTTATCTTAGCCAAAAGGCTGAGAAGATTTGAGAACGGTTATCTCAGCCAAAAGGCCGAGAAGATTTGAGAAGCGGTTATCTTAGCCAAAAGGCCGAGAAGGGTTGGGAAGCGGTTATCTTAGCCAAAAAGCTGAGAAGGGTTGAGAAGCGGTTATCTTAGCCAAAAGGCCGAGAAGATTTGAGAAGCGGTTATCTCAGCCAAAAGGCCGAGAAGGATTGAGTAGCGGTTATCTTAGCCAAAAGGCCGAGAAGATTTGAGATGCGGTTATCTTAGCCAAAAGGCCGAGAAGATTTGAGAAGCGGTTATCTTAGCCAAAAGGCCGAGAAGGGTTGAGAAGCGGTTATCTTAGCCAAAAGGCCGAGAAGATTTGAGAAGCGGTTATCTCAGCCAAAAGGTCGAGAAGGATTCAGAAGCGGTTATCTTAGCCAAAAGGCCGAGAAGATTTGAGAAGCGGTTATCTTAGCCAAAAGGCCGAGAAGATTTGAGAAGCGGTTATCTCAGCCAAAAGGCCGAGAAGGGTTGAGAAGCGGTTATCTTAGCCAAAAGGCCGAGAAGATTTGAAAAGAGGTTATCTTAGCCAAAAGGCCGAGAAGGGTTGAGAAGCCGTTATCTTAGCCAAAAGGCTGAGAAGGGTTGAGAAGCGGTTATCTTAGCCAAAAGGTCGAGAAGGATTCAGAAGCGGTTATCTTAGCCAAAAGGCCGAGAAGATTTGAGAAGCGGTTATCTTAGCCAAAAGGCCGAGAAGATTTGAAAAGAGGTTATCTTAGCCAAAAGGCCGAGAAGGGTTGAGAAGCGGTTATCTTAGCCAAAAGGCTGAGAAGGGTTGAGAAGCGGTTATCTCAGCCAAAAGGCAGATAAGATTTGAGAAGCGGTTATCTTAGCCAAAAGGCCGATAAGATTTGAAAAGAGGTTATCTTAGCCAAAAGGCTGAGAAGATTTGAGAACGGTTATCTCAGCCAAAAGGCCGAGAAGATTTGAGAAGCGGTTATCTTAGCCAAAAGGCCGAGAAGGGTTGGGAAGCGGTTATCTTAGCCAAAAAGCTGAGAAGGGTTGAGAAGCGGTTATCTTAGCCAAAAGGCCGAGAAGATTTGAGAAGCGGTTATCTCAGCCAAAAGGCCGAGAAGGATTGAGTAGCGGTTATCTTAGCCAAAAGGCCGAGAAGATTTGAGATGCGGTTATCTTAGCCAAAAGGCCGAGAAGATTTGAGAAGCGGTTATCTTAGCCAAAAGGCCGAGAAGGGTTGAGAAGCGGTTATCTTAGCCAAAAGGCCGAGAAGATTTGAGAAGCGGTTATCTCAGCCAAAAGGTCGAGAAGGATTCAGAAGCGGTTATCTTAGCCAAAAGGCCGAGAAGATTTGAGAAGCGGTTATCTTAGCCAAAAGGCCGAGAAGATTTGAGAAGCGGTTATCTCAGCCAAAAGGCCGAGAAGGGTTGAGAAGCGGTTATCTTAGCCAAAAGGCCGAGAAGATTTGAAAAGAGGTTATCTTAGCCAAAAGGCCGAGAAGGGTTGAGAAGCCGTTATCTTAGCCAAAAGGCTGAGAAGGGTTGAGAAGCGGTTATCTTAGCCAAAAGGTCGAGAAGGATTCAGAAGCGGTTATCTTAGCCAAAAGGCCGAGAAGATTTGAGAAGCGGTTATCTTAGCCAAAAGGCCGAGAAGATTTGAAAAGAGGTTATCTTAGCCAAAAGGCCGAGAAGGGTTGAGAAGCGGTTATCTTAGCCAAAAGGCTGAGAAGGGTTGAGAAGCGGTTATCTCAGCCAAAAGGCAGATAAGATTTGAGAAGCGGTTATCTTAGCCAAAAGGCCGAGAAGGGTTGGGAAGCGGTTATCTTAGCCAAAAGGCTGAGAAGGGTTGAGAAGCGGTTATCTTAGCCAAAAGGCCGAGAAGATTTGAGAAGCGGTTATCTCAGCCAAAAGGCCGAGAAGGATTGAGTAGCGGTTATCTTAGCCAAAAGGCCGAGAAGATTTGAAAAGAGGTTATCTTAGCCAAAAGGCCGAGAAGGGTTGAGAAGCCGTTATCTTAGCCAAAAGGCTGAGAAGGGTTGAGAAGCGGTTATCTTAGCCAAAAGGTCGAGAAGGATTCAGAAGCGGTTATCTTAGCCAAAAGGCCGAGAAGATTTGAGAAGCGGTTATCTTAGCCAAAAGGCCGAGAAGATTTGAAAAGAGGTTATCTTAGCCAAAAGGCCGAGAAGGGTTGAGAAGCGGTTATCTTAGCCAAAAGGCTGAGAAGGGTTGAGAAGCGGTTATCTCAGCCAAAAGGCAGATAAGATTTGAGAAGCGGTTATCTTAGCCAAAAGGCCGAGAAGGGTTGGGAAGCGGTTATCTTAGCCAAAAGGCTGAGAAGGGTTGAGAAGCGGTTATCTTAGCCAAAAGGCCGAGAAGATTTGAGAAGCGGTTATCTCAGCCAAAAGGCCGAGAAGGATTGAGTAGCGGTTATCTTAGCCAAAAGGCCGAGAAGATTTGAGATGCGGTTATCTTAGCCAAAAGGCCGAGAAGATTTGAGAAGCGGTTATCTTAGCCAAAAGGCCGAGAAGATTTGAGAAGCGGTTATCTCAGCCAAAAGGCCGAGAAGGGTTGAGAAGCGGTTATCTTAGCCAAAAGGCCGAGAAGATTTGAAAAGAGGTTATCTTAGCCAAAAGGCCGAGAAGGGTTGAGAAGCCGTTATCTTAGCCAAAAGGCTGAGAAGGGTTGAGAAGCGGTTATCTTAGCCAAAAGGTCGAGAAGGATTCAGAAGCGGTTATCTTAGCCAAAAGGCCGAGAAGATTTGAGAAGCGGTTATCTTAGCCAAAAGGCCGAGAAGATTTGAAAAGAGGTTATCTTAGCCAAAAGGCCGAGAAGGGTTGAGAAGCGGTTATCTTAGCCAAAAGGCTGAGAAGGGTTGAGAAGCGGTTATCTCAGCCAAAAGGCCGAGAAGATTTGAGAAGCGGTTATCTTAGCCAAAAGGCCGAGAAGGGTTGAGAAGCGGTTATCTTAGCCAAAAGGCCGAGAAGATTTGAGAAGCGGTTATCTCAGCCAAAAGGCCGAGAAGGATTGAGTAGCGGTTATCTTAGCCAAAAGGCCGAGAAGATTTGAGATGCGGTTATCTTAGCCAAAAGGCCGAGAAGATTTGAGAAGCGGTTATCTTAGCCAAAAGGCCGAGAAGGGTTGAGAAGCGGTTACCTTAGCCAAAAGGCCGAGAAGATTTGAGAAGCGGTTATCTTAGCCAAAAGGCCGAGAAGGGTTGAGAAGCGGTTATCTTAGCCAAAAGGCCGAGAAGGATTGAGTAGCGGATATCTTAGCCAAAAGGCCGAGAAGATTTGAGATGCGGTTATCTTAGCCAAAAGGCCGAGAAGATTTGAGAAGCGGTTATCTTAGCCAAAAGGCCGAGAAGGGTTGAGAAGCGGTTATCTTAGCTAAAAGGCCGAGAAGATTTGAGAAGCGGTTATCTTAGCCAAAAGGTCGAGAAGGATTCAGAAGCGGTTATCTTAGCCAAAAGGTCGAGAAGGATTCAGAAGCGGTTATCTTAGCCAAAAGGCCGAGAAGATTTGAGAAGCGGTTATCTTAGCCAAAAGGCCGAGAAGATTTGAAAAGAGGTTATCTTAGCCAAAAGGCCGAGAAGGGTTGAGAAGCGGTTATCTTAGCCAAAAGGCTGAGAAGGGTTGAGAAGCGGTTATCTCAGCCAAAAGGCCGAGAAGATTTGAGAAGCGGTTATCTTAGCCAAAAGGCCGAGAAGGGTTGAGAAACTGTGATCTCAGCCAAAAGGCCGTGAATATTTGAGAAGCGGTTATCTCAGCCAAAAGGCCGAGAAGGGTTGAGAAGAGGTTATCTTAGCCAAAAGGCTGAGAAGGGTTGAGAAGCGGTTATCTCAGCCAAAAGGCCGAGAAGATTTGAGAAGCGGTTATCTCAGCCAAAAGGCCGAGAAGATTTGAGAAGCGGTTATCTTAGCCAAAAGGCAGAGAAGATTTGAGAAGCGGTTATCTTAGCCAAAAGGCCGAGAAGATTTGAGAAGCGGTTATCTTAGCCAAAAGGCTGAGAAGGGTTGAGAAGCGGTTATCTTAGCCAAAAGGCTGAGAAGGGTTGAGAAGCGGTTATCTTAGCCAAAAGGCTGAGAAGGGTTGAGAAGCGGTTATCTTAGCCAAAAGGCAGATAAGATTTGAGAAGCGGTTTTCTTAGCCAAAAGGCCGAGAAGGGTTGAGAAGCGGTTATCTTAGCCAAAAGGCTGAGAAGGGTTGAGAAGCGGTTATCTTAGCCAAAAGGCCGAGAAGATTTGAGAAGCGGTTATCTCAGCCAAAAGGCCGAGAAGGATTGAGTAGCGGTTATCTTAGCCAAAAGGCCGAGAAGATTTGAGAAGCGGTTATCTCAGCCAAAAGGCCGAGAAGTGTTGAGAAGCGGTTATCTTAGCCAAAAGGCCGAGAAGATTTGAGAAGCGGTTATCTTAGCCAAAAGGCCGATAAGATTTGAAAAGAGGTTATCTTAGCCAAAAGGCTGAGAAGATTTGAGAACGGTTATCTCAGCCAAAAGGCCGAGAAGATTTGAGAAGCGGTTATCTTAGCCAAAAGGCCGAGAAGGGTTGGGAAGCGGTTATCTTAGCCAAAAAGCTGAGAAGGGTTGAGAAGCGGTTATCTTAGCCAAAAGGCCGAGAAGATTTGAGAAGCGGTTATCTCAGCCAAAAGGCCGAGAAGGATTGAGTAGCGGTTATCTTAGCCAAAAGGCCGAGAAGATTTGAGATGCGGTTATCTTAGCCAAAAGGCCGAGAAGATTTGAGAAGCGGTTATCTTAGCCAAAAGGCCGAGAAGGGTTGAGAAGCGGTTATCTTAGCCAAAAGGCCGAGAAGATTTGAGAAGCGGTTATCTCAGCCAAAAGGTCGAGAAGGATTCAGAAGCGGTTATCTTAGCCAAAAGGCCGAGAAGATTTGAGAAGCGGTTATCTTAGCCAAAAGGCCGAGAAGATTTGAGAAGCGGTTATCTCAGCCAAAAGGCCGAGAAGGGTTGAGAAGCGGTTATCTTAGCCAAAAGGCCGAGAAGATTTGAAAAGAGGTTATCTTAGCCAAAAGGCCGAGAAGGGTTGAGAAGCCGTTATCTTAGCCAAAAGGCTGAGAAGGGTTGAGAAGCGGTTATCTTAGCCAAAAGGTCGAGAAGGATTCAGAAGCGGTTATCTTAGCCAAAAGGCCGAGAAGATTTGAGAAGCGGTTATCTTAGCCAAAAGGCCGAGAAGATTTGAAAAGAGGTTATCTTAGCCAAAAGGCCGAGAAGGGTTGAGAAGCGGTTATCTTAGCCAAAAGGCTGAGAAGGGTTGAGAAGCGGTTATCTCAGCCAAAAGGCAGATAAGATTTGAGAAGCGGTTATCTTAGCCAAAAGGCCGAGAAGATTTGAGAAGCGGTTATCTTAGCCAAAAGGCCGATAAGATTTGAAAAGAGGTTATCTTAGCCAAAAGGCTGAGAAGATTTGAGAACGGTTATCTCAGCCAAAAGGCCGAGAAGATTTGAGAAGCGGTTATCTTAGCCAAAAGGCCGAGAAGGGTTGGGAAGCGGTTATCTTAGCCAAAAAGCTGAGAAGGGTTGAGAAGCGGTTATCTTAGCCAAAAGGCCGAGAAGATTTGAGAAGCGGTTATCTCAGCCAAAAGGCCGAGAAGGATTGAGTAGCGGTTATCTTAGCCAAAAGGCCGAGAAGATTTGAGATGCGGTTATCTTAGCCAAAAGGCCGAGAAGATTTGAGAAGCGGTTATCTTAGCCAAAAGGCCGAGAAGGGTTGAGAAGCGGTTATCTTAGCCAAAAGGCCGAGAAGATTTGAGAAGCGGTTATCTCAGCCAAAAGGTCGAGAAGGATTCAGAAGCGGTTATCTTAGCCAAAAGGCCGAGAAGATTTGAGAAGCGGTTATCTTAGCCAAAAGGCCGAGAAGATTTGAGAAGCGGTTATCTCAGCCAAAAGGCCGAGAAGGGTTGAGAAGCGGTTATCTTAGCCAAAAGGCCGAGAAGATTTGAAAAGAGGTTATCTTAGCCAAAAGGCCGAGAAGGGTTGAGAAGCCGTTATCTTAGCCAAAAGGCTGAGAAGGGTTGAGAAGCGGTTATCTTAGCCAAAAGGTCGAGAAGGATTCAGAAGCGGTTATCTTAGCCAAAAGGCCGAGAAGATTTGAGAAGCGGTTATCTTAGCCAAAAGGCCGAGAAGATTTGAAAAGAGGTTATCTTAGCCAAAAGGCCGAGAAGGGTTGAGAAGCGGTTATCTTAGCCAAAAGGCTGAGAAGGGTTGAGAAGCGGTTATCTCAGCCAAAAGGCAGATAAGATTTGAGAAGCGGTTATCTTAGCCAAAAGGCCGAGAAGGGTTGGGAAGCGGTTATCTTAGCCAAAAGGCTGAGAAGGGTTGAGAAGCGGTTATCTTAGCCAAAAGGCCGAGAAGATTTGAGAAGCGGTTATCTTAGCCAAAAGGCCGAGAAGATTTGAAAAGAGGTTATCTTAGCCAAAAGGCCGAGAAGGGTTGAGAAGCGGTTATCTTAGCCAAAAGGCTGAGAAGGGTTGAGAAGCGGTTATCTCAGCCAAAAGGCCGAGAAGATTTGAGAAGCGGTTATCTTAGCCAAAAGGCCGAGAAGGGTTGAGAAACTGTGATCTCAGCCAAAAGGCCGTGAATATTTGAGAAGCGGTTATCTCAGCCAAAAGGCCGAGAAGGGTTGAGAAGAGGTTATCTTAGCCAAAAGGCTGAGAAGGGTTGAGAAGCGGTTATCTCAGCCAAAAGGCCGAGAAGATTTGAGAAGCGGTTATCTCAGCCAAAAGGCCGAGAAGATTTGAGAAGCGGTTATCTTAGCCAAAAGGCAGAGAAGATTTGAGAAGCGGTTATCTTAGCCAAAAGGCCGAGAAGATTTGAGAAGCGGTTATCTTAGCCAAAAGGCCGAGAAGGGTTGGGAAGCGGTTATCTTAGCCAAAAGGCTGAGAAGGGTTGAGAAGCGGTTATCTTAGCCAAAAGGCCGAGAAGATTTGAGAAGCGGTTATCTTAGCCAAAAGGCCGAGAAGGGTTGGGAAGCGGTTATCTTAGCCAAAAGGCTGAGAAGGGTTGAGAAGCGGTTATCTTAGCCAAAAGGCCGAGAAGATTTGAGAAGCGGTTATCTTAGCCAAAAGGCCGAGAAGATTTGAGAAGCGGTTATCTTAGCCAAAAGGCCGAGAAGGGTTGAGAAGCGGTTATCTTAGCCAAAAGGCCGAGAAGATTTGAGAAGCGGTTATCTCAGCCAAAAGGTCGAGAAGGATTCAGAAGCGGTTATCTTAGCCAAAAGGCCGAGAAGATTTGAGAAGCGGTTATCTTAGCCAAAAGGCCGAGAAGATTTGAGAAGCGGTTATCTCAGCCAAAAGGCCGAGAAGGGTTGAGAAGCGGTTATCTTAGCCAAAAGGCCGAGAAGATTTGAAAAGAGGTTATCTTAGCCAAAAGGCCGAGAAGGGTTGAGAAGCCGTTATCTTAGCCAAAAGGCTGAGAAGGGTTGAGAAGCGGTTATCTTAGCCAAAAGGTCGAGAAGGATTCAGAAGCGGTTATCTTAGCCAAAAGGCCGAGAAGATTTGAGAAGCGGTTATCTTAGCCAAAAGGCCGAGAAGATTTGAAAAGAGGTTATCTTAGCCAAAAGGCCGAGAAGGGTTGAGAAGCGGTTATCTTAGCCAAAAGGCTGAGAAGGGTTGAGAAGCGGTTATCTCAGCCAAAAGGCAGATAAGATTTGAGAAGCGGTTATCTTAGCCAAAAGGCCGAGAAGATTTGAGAAGCGGTTATCTTAGCCAAAAGGCCGATAAGATTTGAAAAGAGGTTATCTTAGCCAAAAGGCTGAGAAGATTTGAGAACGGTTATCTCAGCCAAAAGGCCGAGAAGATTTGAGAAGCGGTTATCTTAGCCAAAAGGCCGAGAAGGGTTGGGAAGCGGTTATCTTAGCCAAAAAGCTGAGAAGGGTTGAGAAGCGGTTATCTTAGCCAAAAGGCCGAGAAGATTTGAGAAGCGGTTATCTCAGCCAAAAGGCCGAGAAGGATTGAGTAGCGGTTATCTTAGCCAAAAGGCCGAGAAGATTTGAGATGCGGTTATCTTAGCCAAAAGGCCGAGAAGATTTGAGAAGCGGTTATCTTAGCCAAAAGGCCGAGAAGGGTTGAGAAGCGGTTATCTTAGCCAAAAGGCCGAGAAGATTTGAGAAGCGGTTATCTCAGCCAAAAGGTCGAGAAGGATTCAGAAGCGGTTATCTTAGCCAAAAGGCCGAGAAGATTTGAGAAGCGGTTATCTTAGCCAAAAGGCCGAGAAGATTTGAGAAGCGGTTATCTCAGCCAAAAGGCCGAGAAGGGTTGAGAAGCGGTTATCTTAGCCAAAAGGCCGAGAAGATTTGAAAAGAGGTTATCTTAGCCAAAAGGCCGAGAAGGGTTGAGAAGCCGTTATCTTAGCCAAAAGGCTGAGAAGGGTTGAGAAGCGGTTATCTTAGCCAAAAGGTCGAGAAGGATTCAGAAGCGGTTATCTTAGCCAAAAGGCCGAGAAGATTTGAGAAGCGGTTATCTTAGCCAAAAGGCCGAGAAGATTTGAAAAGAGGTTATCTTAGCCAAAAGGCCGAGAAGGGTTGAGAAGCGGTTATCTTAGCCAAAAGGCTGAGAAGGGTTGAGAAGCGGTTATCTCAGCCAAAAGGCAGATAAGATTTGAGAAGCGGTTATCTTAGCCAAAAGGCCGAGAAGGGTTGGGAAGCGGTTATCTTAGCCAAAAGGCTGAGAAGGGTTGAGAAGCGGTTATCTTAGCCAAAAGGCCGAGAAGATTTGAGAAGCGGTTATCTTAGCCAAAAGGCCGAGAAGATTTGAAAAGAGGTTATCTTAGCCAAAAGGCCGAGAAGGGTTGAGAAGCGGTTATCTTAGCCAAAAGGCTGAGAAGGGTTGAGAAGCGGTTATCTCAGCCAAAAGGCCGAGAAGATTTGAGAAGCGGTTATCTTAGCCAAAAGGCCGAGAAGGGTTGAGAAACTGTGATCTCAGCCAAAAGGCCGTGAATATTTGAGAAGCGGTTATCTCAGCCAAAAGGCCGAGAAGGGTTGAGAAGAGGTTATCTTAGCCAAAAGGCTGAGAAGGGTTGAGAAGCGGTTATCTCAGCCAAAAGGCCGAGAAGATTTGAGAAGCGGTTATCTCAGCCAAAAGGCCGAGAAGATTTGAGAAGCGGTTATCTTAGCCAAAAGGCAGAGAAGATTTGAGAAGCGGTTATCTTAGCCAAAAGGCCGAGAAGATTTGAGAAGCGGTTATCTTAGCCAAAAGGCTGAGAAGGGTTGAGAAGCGGTTATCTTAGCCAAAAGGCTGAGAAGGGTTGAGAAGCGGTTATCTTAGCCAAAAGGCTGAGAAGGGTTGAGAAGCGGTTATCTTAGCCAAAAGGCAGATAAGATTTGAGAAGCGGTTTTCTTAGCCAAAAGGCCGAGAAGGGTTGAGAAGCGGTTATCTTAGCCAAAAGGCTGAGAAGGGTTGAGAAGCGGTTATCTTAGCCAAAAGGCCGAGAAGATTTGAGAAGCGGTTATCTCAGCCAAAAGGCCGAGAAGGATTGAGTAGCGGTTATCTTAGCCAAAAGGCCGAGAAGATTTGAGAAGCGGTTATCTCAGCCAAAAGGCCGAGAAGTGTTGAGAAGCGGTTATCTTAGCCAAAAGGCCGAGAAGATTTGAGAAGCGGTTATCTTAGCCAAAAGGCCGATAAGATTTGAAAAGAGGTTATCTTAGCCAAAAGGCTGAGAAGATTTGAGAACGGTTATCTCAGCCAAAAGGCCGAGAAGATTTGAGAAGCGGTTATCTTAGCCAAAAGGCCGAGAAGGGTTGGGAAGCGGTTATCTTAGCCAAAAAGCTGAGAAGGGTTGAGAAGCGGTTATCTTAGCCAAAAGGCCGAGAAGATTTGAGAAGCGGTTATCTCAGCCAAAAGGCCGAGAAGGATTGAGTAGCGGTTATCTTAGCCAAAAGGCCGAGAAGATTTGAGATGCGGTTATCTTAGCCAAAAGGCCGAGAAGATTTGAGAAGCGGTTATCTTAGCCAAAAGGCCGAGAAGGGTTGAGAAGCGGTTATCTTAGCCAAAAGGCCGAGAAGATTTGAGAAGCGGTTATCTCAGCCAAAAGGTCGAGAAGGATTCAGAAGCGGTTATCTTAGCCAAAAGGCCGAGAAGATTTGAGAAGCGGTTATCTTAGCCAAAAGGCCGAGAAGATTTGAGAAGCGGTTATCTCAGCCAAAAGGCCGAGAAGGGTTGAGAAGCGGTTATCTTAGCCAAAAGGCCGAGAAGATTTGAAAAGAGGTTATCTTAGCCAAAAGGCCGAGAAGGGTTGAGAAGCCGTTATCTTAGCCAAAAGGCTGAGAAGGGTTGAGAAGCGGTTATCTTAGCCAAAAGGTCGAGAAGGATTCAGAAGCGGTTATCTTAGCCAAAAGGCCGAGAAGATTTGAGAAGCGGTTATCTTAGCCAAAAGGCCGAGAAGATTTGAAAAGAGGTTATCTTAGCCAAAAGGCCGAGAAGGGTTGAGAAGCGGTTATCTTAGCCAAAAGGCTGAGAAGGGTTGAGAAGCGGTTATCTCAGCCAAAAGGCAGATAAGATTTGAGAAGCGGTTATCTTAGCCAAAAGGCCGAGAAGGGTTGGGAAGCGGTTATCTTAGCCAAAAGGCTGAGAAGGGTTGAGAAGCGGTTATCTTAGCCAAAAGGCCGAGAAGATTTGAGAAGCGGTTATCTCAGCCAAAAGGCCGAGAAGGATTGAGTAGCGGTTATCTTAGCCAAAAGGCCGAGAAGATTTGAGATGCGGTTATCTTAGCCAAAAGGCCGAGAAGATTTGAGAAGCGGTTATCTTAGCCAAAAGGCCGAGAAGATTTGAGAAGCGGTTATCTCAGCCAAAAGGCCGAGAAGGGTTGAGAAGCGGTTATCTTAGCCAAAAGGCCGAGAAGATTTGAAAAGAGGTTATCTTAGCCAAAAGGCCGAGAAGGGTTGAGAAGCCGTTATCTTAGCCAAAAGGCTGAGAAGGGTTGAGAAGCGGTTATCTTAGCCAAAAGGTCGAGAAGGATTCAGAAGCGGTTATCTTAGCCAAAAGGCCGAGAAGATTTGAGAAGCGGTTATCTTAGCCAAAAGGTCGAGAAGGATTCAGAAGCGGTTATCTTAGCCAAAAGGCCGAGAAGATTTGAGAAGCGGTTATCTTAGCCAAAAGGCCGAGAAGATTTGAAAAGAGGTTATCTTAGCCAAAAGGCCGAGAAGGGTTGAGAAGCGGTTATCTTAGCCAAAAGGCTGAGAAGGGTTGAGAAGCGGTTATCTCAGCCAAAAGGCCGAGAAGATTTGAGAAGCGGTTATCTTAGCCAAAAGGCCGAGAAGGGTTGAGAAACTGTGATCTCAGCCAAAAGGCCGTGAATATTTGAGAAGCGGTTATCTCAGCCAAAAGGCCGAGAAGGGTTGAGAAGAGGTTATCTTAGCCAAAAGGCTGAGAAGGGTTGAGAAGCGGTTATCTCAGCCAAAAGGCCGAGAAGATTTGAGAAGCGGTTATCTCAGCCAAAAGGCCGAGAAGATTTGAGAAGCGGTTATCTTAGCCAAAAGGCAGAGAAGATTTGAGAAGCGGTTATCTTAGCCAAAAGGCCGAGAAGATTTGAGAAGCGGTTATCTTAGCCAAAAGGCTGAGAAGGGTTGAGAAGCGGTTATCTTAGCCAAAAGGCTGAGAAGGGTTGAGAAGCGGTTATCTTAGCCAAAAGGCTGAGAAGGGTTGAGAAGCGGTTATCTTAGCCAAAAGGCAGATAAGATTTGAGAAGCGGTTTTCTTAGCCAAAAGGCCGAGAAGGGTTGAGAAGCGGTTATCTTAGCCAAAAGGCTGAGAAGGGTTGAGAAGCGGTTATCTTAGCCAAAAGGCCGAGAAGATTTGAGAAGCGGTTATCTCAGCCAAAAGGCCGAGAAGGATTGAGTAGCGGTTATCTTAGCCAAAAGGCCGAGAAGATTTGAGAAGCGGTTATCTCAGCCAAAAGGCCGAGAAGTGTTGAGAAGCGGTTATCTTAGCCAAAAGGCCGAGAAGATTTGAGAAGCGGTTATCTTAGCCAAAAGGCCGATAAGATTTGAAAAGAGGTTATCTTAGCCAAAAGGCTGAGAAGATTTGAGAACGGTTATCTCAGCCAAAAGGCCGAGAAGATTTGAGAAGCGGTTATCTTAGCCAAAAGGCCGAGAAGGGTTGGGAAGCGGTTATCTTAGCCAAAAAGCTGAGAAGGGTTGAGAAGCGGTTATCTTAGCCAAAAGGCCGAGAAGATTTGAGAAGCGGTTATCTCAGCCAAAAGGCCGAGAAGGATTGAGTAGCGGTTATCTTAGCCAAAAGGCCGAGAAGATTTGAGATGCGGTTATCTTAGCCAAAAGGCCGAGAAGATTTGAGAAGCGGTTATCTTAGCCAAAAGGCCGAGAAGGGTTGAGAAGCGGTTATCTTAGCCAAAAGGCCGAGAAGATTTGAGAAGCGGTTATCTCAGCCAAAAGGTCGAGAAGGATTCAGAAGCGGTTATCTTAGCCAAAAGGCCGAGAAGATTTGAGAAGCGGTTATCTTAGCCAAAAGGCCGAGAAGGGTTGAGAAGCGGTTATCTTAGCCAAAAGGCCGAGAAGATTTGAGAAGCGGTTATCTCAGCCAAAAGGTCGAGAAGGATTCAGAAGCGGTTATCTTAGCCAAAAGGCCGAGAAGATTTGAGAAGCGGTTATCTTAGCCAAAAGGCCGAGAAGATTTGAGAAGCGGTTATCTCAGCCAAAAGGCCGAGAAGGGTTGAGAAGCGGTTATCTTAGCCAAAAGGCCGAGAAGATTTGAAAAGAGGTTATCTTAGCCAAAAGGCCGAGAAGGGTTGAGAAGCCGTTATCTTAGCCAAAAGGCTGAGAAGGGTTGAGAAGCGGTTATCTTAGCCAAAAGGTCGAGAAGGATTCAGAAGCGGTTATCTTAGCCAAAAGGCCGAGAAGATTTGAGAAGCGGTTATCTTAGCCAAAAGGCCGAGAAGATTTGAAAAGAGGTTATCTTAGCCAAAAGGCCGAGAAGGGTTGAGAAGCGGTTATCTTAGCCAAAAGGCTGAGAAGGGTTGAGAAGCGGTTATCTCAGCCAAAAGGCAGATAAGATTTGAGAAGCGGTTATCTTAGCCAAAAGGCCGAGAAGGGTTGGGAAGCGGTTATCTTAGCCAAAAGGCTGAGAAGGGTTGAGAAGCGGTTATCTTAGCCAAAAGGCCGAGAAGATTTGAGAAGCGGTTATCTTAGCCAAAAGGCCGAGAAGATTTGAAAAGAGGTTATCTTAGCCAAAAGGCCGAGAAGGGTTGAGAAGCGGTTATCTTAGCCAAAAGGCTGAGAAGGGTTGAGAAGCGGTTATCTCAGCCAAAAGGCCGAGAAGATTTGAGAAGCGGTTATCTTAGCCAAAAGGCCGAGAAGGGTTGAGAAACTGTGATCTCAGCCAAAAGGCCGTGAATATTTGAGAAGCGGTTATCTCAGCCAAAAGGCCGAGAAGGGTTGAGAAGAGGTTATCTTAGCCAAAAGGCTGAGAAGGGTTGAGAAGCGGTTATCTCAGCCAAAAGGCCGAGAAGATTTGAGAAGCGGTTATCTCAGCCAAAAGGCCGAGAAGATTTGAGAAGCGGTTATCTTAGCCAAAAGGCAGAGAAGATTTGAGAAGCGGTTATCTTAGCCAAAAGGCCGAGAAGATTTGAGAAGCGGTTATCTTAGCCAAAAGGCTGAGAAGGGTTGAGAAGCGGTTATCTTAGCCAAAAGGCTGAGAAGGGTTGAGAAGCGGTTATCTTAGCCAAAAGGTCGAGAAGGATTCAGAAGCGGTTATCTTAGCCAAAAGGCCGAGAAGATTTGAGAAGCGGTTATCTTAGCCAAAAGGCCGAGAAGATTTGAAAAGAGGTTATCTTAGCCAAAAGGCCGAGAAGGGTTGAGAAGCGGTTATCTTAGCCAAAAGGCTGAGAAGGGTTGAGAAGCGGTTATCTCAGCCAAAAGGCAGATAAGATTTGAGAAGCGGTTATCTTAGCCAAAAGGCCGAGAAGGGTTGGGAAGCGGTTATCTTAGCCAAAAGGCTGAGAAGGGTTGAGAAGCGGTTATCTTAGCCAAAAGGCCGAGAAGATTTGAGAAGCGGTTATCTTAGCCAAAAGGCCGAGAAGATTTGAAAAGAGGTTATCTTAGCCAAAAGGCCGAGAAGGGTTGAGAAGCGGTTATCTTAGCCAAAAGGCTGAGAAGGGTTGAGAAGCGGTTATCTCAGCCAAAAGGCCGAGAAGATTTGAGAAGCGGTTATCTTAGCCAAAAGGCCGAGAAGGGTTGAGAAACTGTGATCTCAGCCAAAAGGCCGTGAATATTTGAGAAGCGGTTATCTCAGCCAAAAGGCCGAGAAGGGTTGAGAAGAGGTTATCTTAGCCAAAAGGCTGAGAAGGGTTGAGAAGCGGTTATCTCAGCCAAAAGGCCGAGAAGATTTGAGAAGCGGTTATCTCAGCCAAAAGGCCGAGAAGATTTGAGAAGCGGTTATCTTAGCCAAAAGGCAGAGAAGATTTGAGAAGCGGTTATCTTAGCCAAAAGGCCGAGAAGATTTGAGAAGCGGTTATCTTAGCCAAAAGGCTGAGAAGGGTTGAGAAGCGGTTATCTTAGCCAAAAGGCTGAGAAGGGTTGAGAAGCGGTTATCTTAGCCAAAAGGCTGAGAAGGGTTGAGAAGCGGTTATCTTAGCCAAAAGGCAGATAAGATTTGAGAAGCGGTTTTCTTAGCCAAAAGGCCGAGAAGGGTTGAGAAGCGGTTATCTTAGCCAAAAGGCTGAGAAGGGTTGAGAAGCGGTTATCTCAGCCAAAAGGCAGATAAGATTTGAGAAGCGGTTATCTTAGCCAAAAGGCCGAGAAGGGTTGGGAAGCGGTTATCTTAGCCAAAAGGCTGAGAAGGGTTGAGAAGCGGTTATCTTAGCCAAAAGGCCGAGAAGATTTGAGAAGCGGTTATCTTAGCCAAAAGGCCGAGAAGATTTGAAAAGAGGTTATCTTAGCCAAAAGGCCGAGAAGGGTTGAGAAGCGGTTATCTTAGCCAAAAGGCTGAGAAGGGTTGAGAAGCGGTTATCTCAGCCAAAAGGCCGAGAAGATTTGAGAAGCGGTTATCTTAGCCAAAAGGCCGAGAAGGGTTGAGAAACTGTGATCTCAGCCAAAAGGCCGTGAATATTTGAGAAGCGGTTATCTCAGCCAAAAGGCCGAGAAGGGTTGAGAAGAGGTTATCTTAGCCAAAAGGCTGAGAAGGGTTGAGAAGCGGTTATCTCAGCCAAAAGGCCGAGAAGATTTGAGAAGCGGTTATCTCAGCCAAAAGGCCGAGAAGATTTGAGAAGCGGTTATCTTAGCCAAAAGGCAGAGAAGATTTGAGAAGCGGTTATCTTAGCCAAAAGGCCGAGAAGATTTGAGAAGCGGTTATCTTAGCCAAAAGGCTGAGAAGGGTTGAGAAGCGGTTATCTTAGCCAAAAGGCTGAGAAGGGTTGAGAAGCGGTTATCTTAGCCAAAAGGTCGAGAAGGATTCAGAAGCGGTTATCTTAGCCAAAAGGCCGAGAAGATTTGAGAAGCGGTTATCTTAGCCAAAAGGCCGAGAAGATTTGAAAAGAGGTTATCTTAGCCAAAAGGCCGAGAAGGGTTGAGAAGCGGTTATCTTAGCCAAAAGGCTGAGAAGGGTTGAGAAGCGGTTATCTCAGCCAAAAGGCAGATAAGATTTGAGAAGCGGTTATCTTAGCCAAAAGGCCGAGAAGGGTTGGGAAGCGGTTATCTTAGCCAAAAGGCTGAGAAGGGTTGAGAAGCGGTTATCTTAGCCAAAAGGCCGAGAAGATTTGAGAAGCGGTTATCTTAGCCAAAAGGCCGAGAAGATTTGAAAAGAGGTTATCTTAGCCAAAAGGCCGAGAAGGGTTGAGAAGCGGTTATCTTAGCCAAAAGGCTGAGAAGGGTTGAGAAGCGGTTATCTCAGCCAAAAGGCCGAGAAGATTTGAGAAGCGGTTATCTTAGCCAAAAGGCCGAGAAGGGTTGAGAAACTGTGATCTCAGCCAAAAGGCCGTGAATATTTGAGAAGCGGTTATCTCAGCCAAAAGGCCGAGAAGGGTTGAGAAGAGGTTATCTTAGCCAAAAGGCTGAGAAGGGTTGAGAAGCGGTTATCTCAGCCAAAAGGCCGAGAAGATTTGAGAAGCGGTTATCTCAGCCAAAAGGCCGAGAAGATTTGAGAAGCGGTTATCTTAGCCAAAAGGCAGAGAAGATTTGAGAAGCGGTTATCTTAGCCAAAAGGCCGAGAAGATTTGAGAAGCGGTTATCTTAGCCAAAAGGCTGAGAAGGGTTGAGAAGCGGTTATCTTAGCCAAAAGGCTGAGAAGGGTTGAGAAGCGGTTATCTTAGCCAAAAGGCTGAGAAGGGTTGAGAAGCGGTTATCTTAGCCAAAAGGCAGATAAGATTTGAGAAGCGGTTTTCTTAGCCAAAAGGCCGAGAAGGGTTGAGAAGCGGTTATCTTAGCCAAAAGGCTGAGAAGGGTTGAGAAGCGGTTATCTTAGCCAAAAGGCCGAGAAGATTTGAGAAGCGGTTATCTCAGCCAAAAGGCCGAGAAGGATTGAGTAGCGGTTATCTTAGCCAAAAGGCCGAGAAGATTTGAGAAGCGGTTATCTCAGCCAAAAGGCCGAGAAGTGTTGAGAAGCGGTTATCTTAGCCAAAAGGCCGAGAAGATTTGAGAAGCGGTTATCTTAGCCAAAAGGCCGATAAGATTTGAAAAGAGGTTATCTTAGCCAAAAGGCTGAGAAGATTTGAGAACGGTTATCTCAGCCAAAAGGCCGAGAAGATTTGAGAAGCGGTTATCTTAGCCAAAAGGCCGAGAAGGGTTGGGAAGCGGTTATCTTAGCCAAAAAGCTGAGAAGGGTTGAGAAGCGGTTATCTTAGCCAAAAGGCCGAGAAGATTTGAGAAGCGGTTATCTCAGCCAAAAGGCCGAGAAGGATTGAGTAGCGGTTATCTTAGCCAAAAGGCCGAGAAGATTTGAGATGCGGTTATCTTAGCCAAAAGGCCGAGAAGATTTGAGAAGCGGTTATCTTAGCCAAAAGGCCGAGAAGGGTTGAGAAGCGGTTATCTTAGCCAAAAGGCCGAGAAGATTTGAGAAGCGGTTATCTCAGCCAAAAGGTCGAGAAGGATTCAGAAGCGGTTATCTTAGCCAAAAGGCCGAGAAGATTTGAGAAGCGGTTATCTTAGCCAAAAGGCCGAGAAGATTTGAAAAGAGGTTATCTTAGCCAAAAGGCCGAGAAGAGTTGAGAAGCGGTTATCTTAGCCAAAAGGCTGAGAAGGGTTGAGAAGCGGTTATCTCAGCCAAAAGGCAGATAAGATTTGAGAAGCGGTTATCTTAGCCAAAAGGCCGAGAAGGGTTGGGAAGCGGTTATCTTAGCCAAAAGGCTGAGAAGGGTTGAGAAGCGGTTATCTTAGCCAAAAGGCCGAGAAGATTTGAGAAGCGGTTATCTCAGCCAAAAGGCCGAGAAGGATTGAGTAGCGGTTATCTTAGCCAAAAGGCCGAGAAGATTTGAGATGCGGTTATCTTAGCCAAAAGGCCGAGAAGATTTGAGAAGCGGTTATCTTAGCCAAAAGGCCGAGAAGATTTGAGAAGCGGTTATCTCAGCCAAAAGGCCGAGAAGGGTTGAGAAGCGGTTATCTTAGCCAAAAGGCCGAGAAGATTTGAAAAGAGGTTATCTTAGCCAAAAGGCCGAGAAGGGTTGAGAAGCCGTTATCTTAGCCAAAAGGCTGAGAAGGGTTGAGAAGCGGTTATCTTAGCCAAAAGGTCGAGAAGGATTCAGAAGCGGTTATCTTAGCCAAAAGGCCGAGAAGATTTGAGAAGCGGTTATCTTAGCCAAAAGGCCGAGAAGATTTGAAAAGAGGTTATCTTAGCCAAAAGGCCGAGAAGGGTTGAGAAGCGGTTATCTTAGCCAAAAGGCTGAGAAGGGTTGAGAAGCGGTTATCTCAGCCAAAAGGCCGAGAAGATTTGAGAAGCGGTTATCTTAGCCAAAAGGCCGAGAAGGGTTGAGAAGCGGTTATCTTAGCCAAAAGGCCGAGAAGATTTGAGAAGCGGTTATCTCAGCCAAAAGGCCGAGAAGGATTGAGTAGCGGTTATCTTAGCCAAAAGGCCGAGAAGATTTGAGATGCGGTTATCTTAGCCAAAAGGCCGAGAAGATTTGAGAAGCGGTTATCTTAGCCAAAAGGCCGAGAAGGGTTGAGAAGCGGTTATCTTAGCCAAAAGGCCGAGAAGATTTGAGAAGCGGTTATCTTAGCCAAAAGGCCGAGAAGGGTTGAGAAGCGGTTATCTTAGCCAAAAGGCCGAGAAGGATTGAGTAGCGGATATCTTAGCCAAAAGGCCGAGAAGATTTGAGATGCGGTTATCTTAGCCAAAAGGCCGAGAAGATTTGAGAAGCGGTTATCTTAGCCAAAAGGCCGAGAAGGGTTGAGAAGCGGTTATCTTAGCCAAAAGGCCGAGAAGATTTGAGAAGCGGTTATCTTAGCCAAAAGGTCGAGAAGGATTCAGAAGCGGTTATCTTAGCCAAAAGGTCGAGAAGGATTCAGAAGCGGTTATCTTAGCCAAAAGGCCGAGAAGATTTGAGAAGCGGTTATCTTAGCCAAAAGGCCGAGAAGATTTGAAAAGAGGTTATCTTAGCCAAAAGGCCGAGAAGGGTTGAGAAGCGGTTATCTTAGCCAAAAGGCTGAGAAGGGTTGAGAAGCGGTTATCTCAGCCAAAAGGCCGAGAAGATTTGAGAAGCGGTTATCTTAGCCAAAAGGCCGAGAAGGGTTGAGAAACTGTGATCTCAGCCAAAAGGCCGTGAATATTTGAGAAGCGGTTATCTCAGCCAAAAGGCCGAGAAGGGTTGAGAAGAGGTTATCTTAGCCAAAAGGCTGAGAAGGGTTGAGAAGCGGTTATCTCAGCCAAAAGGCCGAGAAGATTTGAGAAGCGGTTATCTCAGCCAAAAGGCCGAGAAGATTTGAGAAGCGGTTATCTTAGCCAAAAGGCAGAGAAGATTTGAGAAGCGGTTATCTTAGCCAAAAGGCCGAGAAGATTTGAGAAGCGGTTATCTTAGCCAAAAGGCCGAGAAGGGTTGAGAAGCGGTTATCTTAGCCAAAAGGCCGAGAAGGATTGAGTAGCGGATATCTTAGCCAAAAGGCCGAGAAGATTTGAGATGCGGTTATCTTAGCCAAAAGGCCGAGAAGATTTGAGAAGCGGTTATCTTAGCCAAAAGGCCGAGAAGGGTTGAGAAGCGGTTATCTTAGCCAAAAGGCCGAGAAGATTTGAGAAGCGGTTATCTTAGCCAAAAGGTCGAGAAGGATTCAGAAGCGGTTATCTTAGCCAAAAGGTCGAGAAGGATTCAGAAGCGGTTATCTTAGCCAAAAGGCCGAGAAGATTTGAGAAGCGGTTATCTTAGCCAAAAGGCCGAGAAGATTTGAAAAGAGGTTATCTTAGCCAAAAGGCCGAGAAGGGTTGAGAAGCGGTTATCTTAGCCAAAAGGCTGAGAAGGGTTGAGAAGCGGTTATCTCAGCCAAAAGGCCGAGAAGATTTGAGAAGCGGTTATCTTAGCCAAAAGGCCGAGAAGGGTTGAGAAACTGTGATCTCAGCCAAAAGGCCGTGAATATTTGAGAAGCGGTTATCTCAGCCAAAAGGCCGAGAAGGGTTGAGAAGAGGTTATCTTAGCCAAAAGGCTGAGAAGGGTTGAGAAGCGGTTATCTCAGCCAAAAGGCCGAGAAGATTTGAGAAGCGGTTATCTCAGCCAAAAGGCCGAGAAGATTTGAGAAGCGGTTATCTTAGCCAAAAGGCAGAGAAGATTTGAGAAGCGGTTATCTTAGCCAAAAGGCCGAGAAGATTTGAGAAGCGGTTATCTTAGCCAAAAGGCTGAGAAGGGTTGAGAAGCGGTTATCTTAGCCAAAAGGCTGAGAAGGGTTGAGAAGCGGTTATCTTAGCCAAAAGGCTGAGAAGGGTTGAGAAGCGGTTATCTTAGCCAAAAGGCCGAGAAGATTTGAAAAGAGGTTATCTTAGCCAAAAGGCCGAGAAGGGTTGAGAAGCCGTTATCTTAGCCAAAAGGCTGAGAAGGGTTGAGAAGCGGTTATCTTAGCCAAAAGGTCGAGAAGGATTCAGAAGCGGTTATCTTAGCCAAAAGGCCGAGAAGATTTGAGAAGCGGTTATCTTAGCCAAAAGGCCGAGAAGATTTGAAAAGAGGTTATCTTAGCCAAAAGGCCGAGAAGGGTTGAGAAGCGGTTATCTTAGCCAAAAGGCTGAGAAGGGTTGAGAAGCGGTTATCTCAGCCAAAAGGCAGATAAGATTTGAGAAGCGGTTATCTTAGCCAAAAGGCCGAGAAGGGTTGGGAAGCGGTTATCTTAGCCAAAAGGCTGAGAAGGGTTGAGAAGCGGTTATCTTAGCCAAAAGGCCGAGAAGATTTGAGAAGCGGTTATCTCAGCCAAAAGGCCGAGAAGGATTGAGTAGCGGTTATCTTAGCCAAAAGGCCGAGAAGATTTGAGATGCGGTTATCTTAGCCAAAAGGCCGAGAAGATTTGAGAAGCGGTTATCTCAGCCAAAAGGCCGAGAAGGATTGAGTAGCGGTTATCTTAGCCAAAAGGCCGAGAAGATTTGAGATGCGGTTATCTTAGCCAAAAGGCCGAGAAGATTTGAGAAGCGGTTATCTTAGCCAAAAGGCCGAGAAGATTTGAGAAGCGGTTATCTCAGCCAAAAGGCCGAGAAGGGTTGAGAAGCGGTTATCTTAGCC
The DNA here is from genome assembly GCA_036245805.1 of Pristionchus mayeri. Lineage (NCBI taxonomy): Eukaryota > Metazoa > Nematoda > Chromadorea > Rhabditida > Neodiplogasteridae > Pristionchus > Pristionchus mayeri. Next base: position 7,832,192 of record BTRK01000004.1, on the reverse strand, counting down.
AAAAGGCCGAGAAGATTTGAAAAGAGGTTATCTTAGCCAAAAGGCCGAGAAGGGTTGAGAAGCCGTTATCTTAGCCAAAAGGCTGAGAAGGGTTGAGAAGCGGTTATCTTAGCCAAAAGGTCGAGAAGGATTCAGAAGCGGTTATCTTAGCCAAAAGGCCGAGAAGATTTGAGAAGCGGTTATCTTAGCCAAAAGGCCGAGAAGATTTGAAAAGAGGTTATCTTAGCCAAAAGGCCGAGAAGGGTTGAGAAGCGGTTATCTTAGCCAAAAGGCTGAGAAGGGTTGAGAAGCGGTTATCTCAGCCAAAAGGCCGAGAAGATTTGAGAAGCGGTTATCTTAGCCAAAAGGCCGAGAAGGGTTGAGAAGCGGTTATCTTAGCCAAAAGGCCGAGAAGATTTGAGAAGCGGTTATCTCAGCCAAAAGGCCGAGAAGGATTGAGTAGCGGTTATCTTAGCCAAAAGGCCGAGAAGATTTGAGATGCGGTTATCTTAGCCAAAAGGCCGAGAAGATTTGAGAAGCGGTTATCTTAGCCAAAAGGCCGAGAAGGGTTGAGAAGCGGTTATCTTAGCCAAAAGGCCGAGAAGATTTGAGAAGCGGTTATCTTAGCCAAAAGGCCGAGAAGGGTTGAGAAGCGGTTATCTTAGCCAAAAGGCCGAGAAGGATTGAGTAGCGGATATCTTAGCCAAAAGGCCGAGAAGATTTGAGATGCGGTTATCTTAGCCAAAAGGCCGAGAAGATTTGAGAAGCGGTTATCTTAGCCAAAAGGCCGAGAAGGGTTGAGAAGCGGTTATCTTAGCCAAAAGGCCGAGAAGATTTGAGAAGCGGTTATCTTAGCCAAAAGGTCGAGAAGGATTCAGAAGCGGTTATCTTAGCCAAAAGGTCGAGAAGGATTCAGAAGCGGTTATCTTAGCCAAAAGGCCGAGAAGATTTGAGAAGCGGTTATCTTAGCCAAAAGGCCGAGAAGATTTGAAAAGAGGTTATCTTAGCCAAAAGGCCGAGAAGGGTTGAGAAGCGGTTATCTTAGCCAAAAGGCTGAGAAGGGTTGAGAAGCGGTTATCTCAGCCAAAAGGCCGAGAAGATTTGAGAAGCGGTTATCTTAGCCAAAAGGCCGAGAAGGGTTGAGAAACTGTGATCTCAGCCAAAAGGCCGTGAATATTTGAGAAGCGGTTATCTCAGCCAAAAGGCCGAGAAGGGTTGAGAAGAGGTTATCTTAGCCAAAAGGCTGAGAAGGGTTGAGAAGCGGTTATCTCAGCCAAAAGGCCGAGAAGATTTGAGAAGCGGTTATCTCAGCCAAAAGGCCGAGAAGATTTGAGAAGCGGTTATCTTAGCCAAAAGGCAGAGAAGATTTGAGAAGCGGTTATCTTAGCCAAAAGGCCGAGAAGATTTGAGAAGCGGTTATCTTAGCCAAAAGGCTGAGAAGGGTTGAGAAGCGGTTATCTTAGCCAAAAGGCTGAGAAGGGTTGAGAAGCGGTTATCTTAGCCAAAAGGCTGAGAAGGGTTGAGAAGCGGTTATCTTAGCCAAAAAGCCGAGAAGGGTTGAGAAGAGGTTAGCTTAGCCAAAAGGACGAGAAGATTTGAGAAGCGGTTATCTTAGCCAAAAGGCCGAGAAGATTTGAGAAGCGGTTATCTCAGCCAAAAAGCCGAGAAGGGTTGAGAAGAGGTTATCTTAGCCAAAAGGCTGAGAAGGGTTGAGAAGCGGTTATCTCAGCCAAAAGGCCGAGAAGATTTGAGAAGCGGTTATCTCAGCCAAAAGGACGAGGAGATTTGAGAAGCGGTTATCTCAGCCAAAAGGCCGAGAAGATTTGAGAAGCGGTTATCTCAGCCAAAAGGCCGAGAAGGGTTGAGAAGCGGTTATCTCAGCCAAAATGCCGAGAAGATTTGAGAAGCGGTTATCTTAGCCAAAAGGCCGAGAAGATTTGAGAAGCGGTTATCTCAGCCAAAAGGCAGAGAAGGGTTGAGAAGAGGTTAGCTTAGCCAAAAGGACGAGAAGATTTGAGAAGCGGTTATCTTAGCCAAAAGGCCGAGAAGATTTGAGAAGCGGTTATCTCAGCCAAAAAGCCGAGAAGGGTTGAGAAGAGGTTATCTTAGCCAAAAGGCTGAGAAGGGTTGAGAAGCGGTTATCTTAGCCAAAAGGCCGAGAAGGGTTGAGAAGCGGTTATCTTAGCCAAAAGGCCGAGAAGGATTGAGTAGCGGTTATCTTAGCCAAAAGGCCGAGAAGATTTGAGATGCGGTTATCTTAGCCAAAAGGCCGAGAAGATTTGAGAAGCGGTTATCTTAGCCAAAAGGCCGAGAAGGGTTGAGAAGCGGTTATCTTAGCCAAAAGGCCGAGAAGATTTGAGAAGCGGTTATCTTAGCCAAAAGGTCGAGAAGGATTCAGAAGCGGTTATCTTAGCCAAAAGGTCGAGAAGGATTCAGAGGCGGTTATCTTAGCCAAAAGGCCGAGAAGATTTGAGAAGCGGTTATCTTAGCCAAAAGGCCGAGAAGATTTGAAAAGAGGTTATCTTAGCCAAAAGGCCGAGAAGGGTTGAGAAGCGGTTATCTTAGCCAAAAGGCTGAGAAGGGTTGAGAAGCGGTTATCTCAGCCAAAAGGCCGAGAAGATTTGAGAAGCGGTTATCTTAGCCAAAAGGCCGAGAAGGGTTGAGAAACTGTGATCTCAGCCAAAAGGCCGTGAATATTTGAGAAGCGGTTATCTCAGCCAAAAGGCCGAGAAGGGCTGAAAAGAGGTTATCTTAGCCAAAAGGCTGAGAAGATTTGAGAACGGTTATCTCAGCCAAAAGGCCGAGAAGATTTGAGAAGCGGTTATCTCAGCCAAAAGGCCCAGAAGGGTTGAGAAGAGGTTATCTTAGCCAAAAGGCTGAGAAGGGTTGAGAAGCGGTTATCTCAGCCAAAAGGCCGAGAAGATTTGAGAAGCGGTTATCTCAGCCAAAAGGCCGAGAAGATTTGAGAAGCGGTTATCTTAGCCAAAAGGCAGAGAAGATTTGAGAAGCGGTTATCTTAGCCAAAAGGCCGAGAAGATTTGAGAAGCGGTTATCTTAGCCAAAAGGCTGAGAAGGGTTGAGAAGCGGTTATCTTAGCCAAAAGGCTGAGAAGGGTTGAGAAGCGGTTATCTTAGCCAAAAGGCCGAGAAGATTTGAGAAGCGGTTATCTTAGCCAAAAGGCCGAGAAGATTTGAAAAGAGGTTATCTTAGCCAAAAGGCCGAGAAGGGTTGAGAAGCGGTTATCTTAGCCAAAAGGCCGAGAAGATTTGAAAAGAGGATATCTTAGCCAAAAGGCCGAGAAGGGTTGAGAAGCGGTTATCTTAGCCAAAAGGCCGAGAAGATTTGAGAAGCGGTTATCTTAGCCAAAAGGCCGAGAAGGGTTGAGAAGCGGTTATCTTAGCCAAAAGGCTGAGAAGGGTTGAGAAGCGGTTATCTTAGCCAAAAGGCCGAGAAGATTTGAAAAGAGGTTATCTTAGCCAAAAGGCCGAGAAGGGTTGAGAAGCCGTTATCTTAGCCAAAAGGCTGAGAAGGGTTGAGAAGCGGTTATCTTAGCCAAAAGGCCGAGAAGATTTGAGAAGCGGTTATCTTAGCCAAAAGGTCGAGAAGGATTCAGAAGCGGTTATCTTAGCCAAAAGGTCGAGAAGGATTCAGAAGCGGTTATCTTAGCCAAAAGGCCGAGAAGATTTGAGAAGCGGTTATCTTAGCCAAAAGGCCGAGAAGATTTGAAAAGAGGTTATCTTAGCCAAAAGGCCGAGAAGGGTTGAGAAGCGGTTATCTCAGCCAAAAGGCCGAGAAGGGCTGAAAAGAGGTTATCTTAGCCAAAAGGCTGAGAAGATTTGAGAACGGTTATCTCAGCCAAAAGGCCGAGAAGATTTGAGAAGCGGTTATCTCAGCCAAAAGGCCCAGAAGGGTTGAGAAGAGGTTATCTTAGCCAAAAGGCTGAGAAGATTTGAGAACGGTTATCTCAGCCAAAAGGCCGAGAAGATTTGAGAAGCGGTTATCTCAGCCAAAAGGCCCAGAAGGGTTGAGAAGAGGTTATCTTAGCCAAAAGGCTGAGAAGGGTTGAGAAGCGGTTATCTCAGCCAAAAGGCCGAGAAGATTTGAGAAGCGGTTATCTCAGCCAAAAGGCCGAGAAGATTTGAGAAGCGGTTATCTTAGCCAAAAGGCAGAGAAGATTTGAGAAGCGGTTATCTTAGCCAAAAGGCCGAGAAGATTTGAGAAGCGGTTATCTTAGCCAAAAGGCTGAGAAGGGTTGAGAAGCGGTTATCTTAGCCAAAAGGCTGAGAAGGGTTGAGAAGCGGTTATCTTAGCCAAAAGGCCGAGAAGATTTGAGAAGCGGTTATCTTAGCCAAAAGGCCGAGAAGATTTGAAAAGAGGTTATCTTAGCCAAAAGGCCGAGAAGGGTTGAGAAGCGGTTATCTTAGCCAAAAGGCCGAGAAGATTTGAGAAGCGGTTATCTTAGCCAAAAGGCAGAGAAGATTTGAGAAGCGGTTATCTTAGCCAAAAGGCCGAGAAGGGTTGAGAAGCGGTTATCTTAGCCAAAAGGCCGAGAAGATTTGAAAAGAGGTTATCTTAGCCAAAAGGCCGAGAAGGGTTGAGAAGCGGTTATCTTAGCCAAAAGGCCGAGAAGATTTGAGAAGCGGTTATCTTAGCCAAAAGGCCGAGAAGGGTTGAGAAGCGGTTATCTTAGCCAAAAGGCTGAGAAGGGTTGAGAAGCGGTTATCTTAGCCAAAAGGCCGAGAAGATTTGAAAAGAGGTTATCTTAGCCAAAAGGCCGAGAAGGGTTGAGAAGCCGTTATCTTAGCCAAAAGGCTGAGAAGGGTTGAGAAGCGGTTATCTTAGCCAAAAGGTCGAGAAGGATTCAGAAGCGGTTATCTTAGCCAAAAGGCCGAGAAGATTTGAGAAGCGGTTATCTTAGCCAAAAGGCCGAGAAGATTTGAAAAGAGGTTATCTTAGCCAAAAGGCCGAGAAGGGTTGAGAAGCGGTTATCTTAGCCAAAAGGCTGAGAAGGGTTGAGAAGCGGTTATCTCAGCCAAAAGGCAGATAAGATTTGAGAAGCGGTTATCTTAGCCAAAAGGCCGAGAAGGGTTGGGAAGCGGTTATCTTAGCCAAAAGGCTGAGAAGGGTTGAGAAGCGGTTATCTTAGCCAAAAGGCCGAGAAGATTTGAGAAGCGGTTATCTCAGCCAAAAGGCCGAGAAGGATTGAGTAGCGGTTATCTTAGCCAAAAGGCCGAGAAGATTTGAGATGCGGTTATCTTAGCCAAAAGGCCGAGAAGATTTGAGAAGCGGTTATCTTAGCCAAAAGGCCGAGAAGATTTGAGAAGCGGTTATCTCAGCCAAAAGGCCGAGAAGGGTTGAGAAGCGGTTATCTTAGCCAAAAGGCCGAGAAGATTTGAAAAGAGGTTATCTTAGCCAAAAGGCCGAGAAGGGTTGAGAAGCCGTTATCTTAGCCAAAAGGCTGAGAAGGGTTGAGAAGCGGTTATCTTAGCCAAAAGGTCGAGAAGGATTCAGAAGCGGTTATCTTAGCCAAAAGGCCGAGAAGATTTGAGAAGCGGTTATCTTAGCCAAAAGGCCGAGAAGATTTGAAAAGAGGTTATCTTAGCCAAAAGGCCGAGAAGGGTTGAGAAGCGGTTATCTTAGCCAAAAGGCTGAGAAGGGTTGAGGTTATCTCAGCCAAAAGGCCGAGAAGATTTGAGAAGCGGTTATCTTAGCCAAAAGGCCGAGAAGGGTTGAGAAACTGTGATCTCAGCCAAAAGGCCGTGAATATTTGAGAAGCGGTTATCTCAGCCAAAAGGCCGAGAAGATTTGAGAAGCGGTTATCTTAGCCAAAAGGCCGAGAAGATTTGAGAAGCGGTTATCTTAGCCAAAAGGCCGAGAAGATTTGAAAAGAGGTTATCTTAGCCAAAAGGCCGAGAAGGGTTGAGAAGCGGTTATCTTAGCCAAAAGGCCGAGAAGATTTGAAAAGAGGTTATCTTAGCCAAAAGGCCGAGAAGGGTTGAGAAGCGGTTATCTTAGCCAAAAGGCCGAGAAGATTTGAGAAGCGGTTATCTTAGCCAAAAGGCCGAGAAGGGTTGAGAAGCGGTTATCTTAGCCAAAAGGCTGAGAAGGGTTGAGAAGCGGTTATCTCAGCCAAAAGGCCGAGAAGATTTGAGAAGCGGTTATCTTAGCCAAAAGGCCGAGAAGGGTTGAGAAACTGTGATCTCAGCCATAAGGCCGGGAATATTTGAGAAGCGGTTATCTCAGCCAAAAGGCCGAGAAGATTTGAGAAGCGGTTATCTTAGCCAAAAGGCCGAGAAGATTTGAGAAGCGGTTATCTCAGCCAAAAGGCCGAGATGGGTTGAGAAGCGGTTATCTTAGCCAAAAGGCCGAGAAGATTTGAAAAGAGGTTATCTTAGCCAAAAGGCCGAGAAGGGTTGAGAAGCGGTTATCTTAGCCAAAAGGCCGAGAAGATTTGAGAAGCGGTTATCTTAGCCAAAAGGCCGAGAAGGGTTGAGAAGCGGTTATCTTAGCCAAAAGGCTGAGAAGGGTTGAGAAGCGGTTATCTCAGCCAAAAGGCCGAGAAGATTTGAGAAGCGGTTATCTTAGCCAAAAGGCCGAGAAGGGTTGAGAAACTGTGATCTCAGCCATAAGGCCGGGAATATTTGAGAAGCGGTTATCTCAGCCAAAAGGCCGAGAAGATTTGAGAAGCGGTTATCTTAGCCAAAAGGCCGAGAAGATTTGAGAAGCGGTTATCTCAGCCAAAAGGCCGAGATGGGTTGAGAAGAGGTTATCTTAGCCAAAAGGATGAGAAGGGTTGAGAAGCGGTTATCTCAGCCAAAAGGCCGAGAAGATTTGAGAAGCGGTTATCTCAGCCAAAAGGACGAGAAGATTTGAGAAGCGGTTATCTCAGCCAAAAGGCCGAGAAGGATTGAGTAGCGGTTATCTTAGCCAAAAGGCCGAGAAGATTTGAGAAGCGGTTATCTCAGCCAAAAGGCCGAGAAGGGTTGAGAAGCGGTTATCTTAGCCAAAAGGCCGAGAAGATTTGAGAAGCGGTTATCTCAGCCAAAAGGCCGAGAAGGGTTGAGAAGCGGTTATCTTAGCCAAAAGGCCGAGAAGATTTGAAAAGAGGTTATCTTAGCCAAAAGGCCGAGAAGGGTTGAGAAGCCGTTATCTTAGCCAAAAGGCTGAGAAGGGTTGAGAAGCGGTTATCTTAGCCAAAAGGTCGAGAAGGATTCAGAAGCGGTTATCTTAGCCAAAAGGCCGAGAAGATTTGAGAAGCGGTTATCTTAGCCAAAAGGCCGAGAAGATTTGAAAAGAGGTTATCTTAGCCAAAAGGCCGAGAAGGGTTGAGAAGCGGTTATCTTAGCCAAAAGGCTGAGAAGGGTTGAGAAGCGGTTATCTCAGCCAAAAGGCCGAGAAGATTTGAGAAGCGGTTATCTTAGCCAAAAGGCCGAGAAGGGTTGAGAAACTGTGATCTCAGCCAAAAGGCCGTGAATATTTGAGAAGCGGTTATCTCAGCCAAAAGGCGGAGAAGGGCTGAAAAGAGGTTATCTTAGCCAAAAGGCTGAGAAGATTTGAGAACGGTTATTTCAGCCAAAAGGCCGAGAAGATTTGAGAAGCGGTTATCTCAGCCAAAAGGCCCAGAAGGGTTGAGAAGAGGTTATCTTAGCCAAAAGGCTGAGAAGGGTTGAGAAGCGGTTATCTCAGCCAAAAGGCCGAGAAGATTTGAGAAGCGGTTATCTCAGCCAAAAGGCCGAGAAGATTTGAGAAGCGGTTATCTTAGCCAAAAGGCAGAGAAGATTTGAGAAGCGGTTATCTTAGCCAAAAGGCCGAGAAGATTTGAGAAGCGGTTATCTTAGCCAAAAGGCCGAGAAGATTTGAAAAGAGGTTATCTTAGCCAAAAGGCCGAGAAGGGTTGAGAAGCGGTTATCTTAGCCAAAAGGCTGAGAAGGGTTGAGAAGCGGTTATCTCAGCCAAAAGGCAGATAAGATTTGAGAAGCGGTTATCTTAGCCAAAAGGCCGAGAAGGGTTGGGAAGCGGTTATCTTAGCCAAAAGGCTGAGAAGGGTTGAGAAGCGGTTATCTTAGCCAAAAGGCCGAGAAGATTTGAGAAGCGGTTATCTCAGCCAAAAGGCCGAGAAGGATTGAGTAGCGGTTATCTTAGCCAAAAGGCCGAGAAGATTTGAGATGCGGTTATCTTAGCCAAAAGGCCGAGAAGATTTGAGAAGCGGTTATCTTAGCCAAAAGGCCGAGAAGATTTGAGAAGCGGTTATCTCAGCCAAAAGGCCGAGAAGGGTTGAGAAGCGGTTATCTTAGCCAAAAGGCCGAGAAGATTTGAAAAGAGGTTATCTTAGCCAAAAGGCCGAGAAGGGTTGAGAAGCCGTTATCTTAGCCAAAAGGCTGAGAAGGGTTGAGAAGCGGTTATCTTAGCCAAAAGGTCGAGAAGGATTCAGAAGCGGTTATCTTAGCCAAAAGGCCGAGAAGATTTGAGAAGCGGTTATCTTAGCCAAAAGGCCGAGAAGATTTGAAAAGAGGTTATCTTAGCCAAAAGGCCGAGAAGGGTTGAGAAGCGGTTATCTTAGCCAAAAGGCTGAGAAGGGTTGAGGTTATCTCAGCCAAAAGGCCGAGAAGATTTGAGAAGCGGTTATCTTAGCCAAAAGGCCGAGAAGGGTTGAGAAACTGTGATCTCAGCCAAAAGGCCGTGAATATTTGAGAAGCGGTTATCTCAGCCAAAAGGCCGAGAAGATTTGAGAAGCGGTTATCTTAGCCAAAAGGCCGAGAAGATTTGAGAAGCGGTTATCTTAGCCAAAAGGCCGAGAAGATTTGAAAAGAGGTTATCTTAGCCAAAAGGCCGAGAAGGGTTGAGAAGCGGTTATCTTAGCCAAAAGGCCGAGAAGATTTGAAAAGAGGTTATCTTAGCCAAAAGGCCGAGAAGGGTTGAGAAGCGGTTATCTTAGCCAAAAGGCCGAGAAGATTTGAGAAGCGGTTATCTTAGCCAAAAGGCCGAGAAGGGTTGAGAAGCGGTTATCTTAGCCAAAAGGCTGAGAAGGGTTGAGAAGCGGTTATCTCAGCCAAAAGGCCGAGAAGATTTGAGAAGCGGTTATCTTAGCCAAAAGGCCGAGAAGGGTTGAGAAACTGTGATCTCAGCCATAAGGCCGGGAATATTTGAGAAGCGGTTATCTCAGCCAAAAGGCCGAGAAGATTTGAGAAGCGGTTATCTTAGCCAAAAGGCCGAGAAGATTTGAGAAGCGGTTATCTCAGCCAAAAGGCCGAGATGGGTTGAGAAGCGGTTATCTTAGCCAAAAGGCCGAGAAGATTTGAAAAGAGGTTATCTTAGCCAAAAGGCCGAGAAGGGTTGAGAAGCGGTTATCTTAGCCAAAAGGCCGAGAAGATTTGAAAAGAGGTTATCTTAGCCAAAAGGCCGAGAAGGGTTGAGAAGCGGTTATCTTAGCCAAAAGGCCGAGAAGATTTGAGAAGCGGTTATCTTAGCCAAAAGGCCGAGAAGGGTTGAGAAGCGGTTATCTTAGCCAAAAGGCTGAGAAGGGTTGAGAAGCGGTTATCTCAGCCAAAAGGCCGAGAAGATTTGAGAAGCGGTTATCTTAGCCAAAAGGCCGAGAAGGGTTGAGAAGCGGTTATCTTAGCCAAAAGGCTGAGAAGGGTTGAGAAGCGGTTATCTTAGCCAAAAGGCTGAGAAGGGTTGAGAAGCGGTTATCTTAGCCAAAAGGCCGAGAAGATTTGAGAAGCGGTTATCTTAGCCAAAAGGCCGAGAAGATTTGAAAAGAGGTTATCTTAGCCAAAAGGCCGAGAAGGGTTGAGAAGCGGTTATCTTAGCCAAAAGGCCGAGAAGATTTGAAAAGAGGTTATCTTAGCCAAAAGGCCGAGAAGGGTTGAGAAGCGGTTATCTTAGCCAAAAGGCCGAGAAGATTTGAGAAGCGGTTATCTTAGCCAAAAGGCCGAGAAGGGTTGAGAAGCGGTTATCTTAGCCAAAAGGCTGAGAAGGGTTGAGAAGCGGTTATCTCAGCCAAAAGGCCGAGAAGATTTGAGAAGCGGTTATCTTAGCCAAAAGGCCGAGAAGGGTTGAGAAACTGTGATCTCAGCCAAAAGGCTGAGAAGGGTTGAGAAGCGGTTATCTTAGCCAAAAGGCCGAGAAGATTTGAGAAGCGGTTATCTTAGCCAAAAGGCCGAGAAGATTTGAAAAGAGGTTATCTTAGCCAAAAGGCCGAGAAGGGTTGAGAAGCGGTTATCTTAGCCAAAAAGCCGAGAAGATTTGAAAAGAGGTTATCTTAGCCAAAAGGCCGAGAAGGGTTGAGAAGCGGTTATCTTAGCCAAAAGGCCGAGAAGATTTGAGAAGCGGTTATCTTAGCCAAAAGGCCGAGAAGGGTTGAGAAGCGGTTATCTTAGCCAAAAGGCTGAGAAGGGTTGAGAAGCGGTTATCTCAGCCAAAAGGCCGAGAAGATTTGAGAAGCGGTTATCTTAGCCAAAAGGCCGAGAAGGGTTGAGAAACTGTGATCTCAGCCATAAGGCCGGGAATATTTGAGAAGCGGTTATCTCAGCCAAAAGGCCGAGAAGATTTGAGAAGCGGTTATCTTAGCCAAAAGGCCGAGAAGATTTGAGAAGCGGTTATCTCAGCCAAAAGGCCGAGATGGGTTGAGAAGCGGTTATCTTAGCCAAAAGGCCGAGAAGATTTGAAAAGAGGTTATCTTAGCCAAAAGGCCGAGAAGGGTTGAGAAGCGGTTATCTCAGCCAAAAGGCCGAGAAGATTTGAGAAGCGGTTATCTTAGCCAAAAGGCCGAGAAGATTTGAGAAGCGGTTATCTCAGCCAAAAGGCCGAGAAGATTTGAGAAGCGGTTATCTTAGCCAAAAGGCAGAGAAGATTTGAGAAGCGGTTATCTTAGCCAAAAGGCCGAGAAGATTTGAGAAGCGGTTATCTTAGCCAAAAGGCTGAGAAGGGCTGAGAAGCGGTTATCTTAGCCAAAAGGCTGAGAAGGGTTGAGAAGCGGTTATCTTAGCCAAAAGGCCGAGAAGATTTGAGAAGCGGTTATCTTAGCCAAAAGGCCGAGAAGATTTGAAAAGAGGTTATCTTAGCCAAAAGGCCGAGAAGGGTTGAGAAGCGGTTATCTTAGCCAAAAGGCCGAGAAGATTTGAAAAGAGGTTATCTTAGCCAAAAGGCCGAGAAGGGTTGAGAAGCGGTTATCTTAGCCAAAAGGCCGAGAAGATTTGAGAAGCGGTTATCTTAGCCAAAAGGCCGAGAAGGGTTGAGAAGCGGTTATCTTAGCCAAAAGGCTGAGAAGGGTTGAGAAGCGGTTATCTCAGCCAAAAGGCCGAGAAGATTTGAGAAGCGGTTATCTTAGCCAAAAGGCCGAGAAGATTTGAGAAGCGGTTATCTCAGCCAAAAGGCCGAGATGGGTTGAGAAGCGGTTATCTTAGCCAAAAGGCCGAGAAGATTTGAAAAGAGGTTATCTTAGCCAAAAGGCCGAGAAGGGTTGAGAAGCGGTTATCTTAGCCAAAAGGCCGAGAAGATTTGAGAAGCGGTTATCTTAGCCAAAAGGCCGAGAAGGGTTGAGAAGCGGTTATCTTAGCCAAAAGGCTGAGAAGGGTTGAGAAGCGGTTATCTCAGCCAAAAGGCCGAGAAGATTTGAGAAGCGGTTATCTTAGCCAAAAGGCCGAGAAGGGTTGAGAAACTGTGATCTCAGCCATAAGGCCGGGAATATTTGAGAAGCGGTTATCTCAGCCAAAAGGCCGAGAAGATTTGAGAAGCGGTTATCTTAGCCAAAAGGATGAGAAGGGTTGAGAAGCGGTTATCTCAGCCAAAAGGCCGAGAAGATTTGAGAAGCGGTTATCTCAGCCAAAAGGACGAGAAGATTTGAGAAGCGGTTATCTCAGCCAAAAGGCCGAGAAGGATTGAGTAGCGGTTATCTTAGCCAAAAGGCCGAGAAGATTTGAGAAGCGGTTATCTCAGCCAAAAGGCCGAGAAGGGTTGAGAAGCGGTTATCTTAGCCAAAAGGCCGAGAAGATTTGAGAAGCGGTTATCTTAGCCAAAAGGCCGAGAAGATTTGAAAAGAGGTTATCTTAGCCAAAAGGCCGAGAAGGGTTGAGAAGCGGTTATCTTAGCCAAAAGGCTGAGAAGGGTTGAGAAGCGGTTATCTCAGCCAAAAGGCCGAGAAGATTTGAGAAGCGGTTATCTCAGCCAAAAGGCCGAGAAGGGTTGAGGAGAGGTTATCTCAGCCAAAAGGCCGAGAAAATTTGAGAAGCGGTTATCTTAGCCAAAAGGCAGATAAGATTTGAGAAGCGGTTATCTTAGCCAAAAGGCCGAGAAGATTTGGGAAGCGGTTATCTTAGGCAAAAGGCTGAGAAGGGTTGAGAAGCGGTTATCTTAGCCAAAAGGCTGAGAAGGGTTGAGAAGCGGTTATCTTAGCCAAAAGGCCGAGAAGATTTGAGAAGCGGTTATCTCAGCCAAAAGGCCGAGAAGGATTGAGTAGCGGTTATCTTAGCCAAAAGGCCGAGAAGATTTGAGAAGCGGTTATCTTAGCCAAAAGGCCGAGAAGGGTTGAGAAGCGGTTATCTTAGCCAAAAGGCCGAGAAGATTTGAGAAGCGGTTATCTCAGCCAAAAGGCCGAGAAGTGTTGAGAAGCGGATATCTTAGCCAAAAGGCCGAGAAGATTTGAGAAGCGGTTATCTTAGCCAAAAGGCCGAGAAGATTTGAAAAGAGGTTATCTTAGCCAAAAGGCTGAGAAGATTTGAGAAGCGGTTATCTCAGCCAAAAGGCCGAGAAGATTTGAGAAGCGGTTATCTTAGCCAAAAGGCCGAGAAGATTTGAGAAGCGGTTATCTTAGCCAAAAGGCCGAGAAGATTTGAAAAGAGGTTATCTTAGCCAAAAGGCCGAGAAGGGTTGAGAAGCGGTTATCTTAGCCAAAAGGCCGAGAAGATTTGAAAAGAGGATATCTTAGCCAAAAGGCCGAGAAGGGTTGAGAAGCGGTTATCTTAGCCAAAAGGCCGAGAAGATTTGGGAAGCGGTTATCTTAGGCAAAAGGCTGAGAAGGGTTGAGAAGCGGTTATCTTAGCCAAAAGGCTGAGAAGGGTTGAGAAGCGGTTATCTTAGCCAAAAGGCCGAGAAGATTTGAGAAGCGGTTATCTCAGCCAAAAGGCCGAGAAGGGTTGAGAAGCGGTTATCTTAGCCAAAAGGCCGAGAAGATTTGAGAAGCGGTTATCTCAGCCAAAAGGCCGAGAAGTGTTGAGAAGCGGTTATCTTAGCCAAAAGGCCGAGAAGATTTGAGAAGCGGTTATCTTAGCCAAAAGGCCGAGAAGATTTGAAAAGAGGTTATCTTAGCCAAAAGGCTGAGAAGATTTGAGAAGCGGTTATCTCAGCCAAAAGGCCGAGAAGATTTGAGAAGCGGTTATCTTAGCCAAAAGGCCGAGAAGATTTGAGAAGCGGTTATCTTAGCCAAAAGGCCGAGAAGATTTGAAAAGAGGTTATCTTAGCCAAAAGGCCGAGAAGGGTTGAGAAGCGGTTATCTTAGCCAAAAGGCCGAGAAGATTTGAAAAGAGGTTATCTTAGCCAAAAGGCCGAGAAGGGTTGAGAAGCGGTTATCTTAGCCAAAAGGCCGAGAAGATTTGGGAAGCGGTTATCTTAGGCAAAAGGCTGAGAAGGGTTGAGAAGCGGTTATCTTAGCCAAAAGGCTGAGAAGGGTTGAGAAGCGGTTATCTTAGCCAAAAGGCCGAGAAGATTTGAGAAGCGGTTATCTCAGCCAAAAGGCCGAGAAGGATTGAGTAGCGGTTATCTTAGCCAAAAGGCCGAGAAGATTTGAGAAGCGGTTATCTTAGCCAAAAGGCCGAGAAGGGTTGAGAAGCGGTTATCTTAGCCAAAAGGCCGAGAAGATTTGAGAAGCGGTTATCTCAGCCAAAAGGACGAGAAGATTTGAGAAGCGGTTATCTCAGCCAAAAGGCCGAGAAGGATTGAGTAGCGGTTATCTTATCCAAAAGGCCGAGAAGATTTGAGAAGCGGTTATCTCAGCCAAAAGGCCGAGAAGGGTTGAGAAGCGGTTATCTTAGCCAAAAGGCTGAGAAGGATTGAGAAGCGGTTATCTCAGCCAAAAGGCCGAGAAGGGTTGAGAAGAGGTTATCTTAGCCAAAAGGCTGAGAAGGGTTGAGAAGCGGTTATCTCAGCCAAAAGGCCGAGAAGATTTGAGAAGCGGTTATCTCAGCCAAAAGGCCGAGAAGATTTGAGAAGCGGTTATCTCAGCCAAAAGGCCGAGAAGATTTGAGAAGCGGTTATCTTAGCCAAAAGGCAGATAAGATTTGAGAAGCGGTTATCTTAGCCAAAAGGCCGAGAAGATTTGGGAAGCGGTTATCTTAGGCAAAAGGCTGAGAAGGGTTGAGAAGCGGGTATCTTAGCCAAAAGGCTGAGAAGGGTTGAGAAGCGGTTATCTTAGCCAAAAGGCCGAGAAGATTTGAGAAGCGGTTATCTCAGCCAAAAGGCCGAGAAGGATTGAGTAGCGGATATCTTAGCCAAAAGGCCGAGAAGATTTGAGATGCGGTTATCTTAGCCAAAAGGCCGAGAAGATTTGAGAAGCGGTTATCTTAGCCAAAAGGCCGAGAAGGGTTGAGAAGCGGTTATCTTAGCCAAAAGGCCGAGAAGATTTGAGAAGCGGTTATCTCAGCCAAAAGGTCGAGAAGGATTCGGAAGCGGTTATCTTAGCCAAAAGGCCGAGAAGATTTGAGAAGCGGTTATCTTAGCCAAAAGGCCGAGAAGATTTGAGAAGCGGTTATCTCAGCCAAAAGGCCGAGAAGGGTTGAGAAGCGGTTATCTTAGCCAAAAGGACGAGAAGATTTGAAAAGAGGTTATCTTAGCCAAAAGGCCGAGAAGGGTTGAGAAGCGGTTATCTTAGCCAAAAGGCTGAGAAGGGTTGAGAAGCGGTTATCTTAGCCAAAAGGCCGAGAAGATTTGAGAAGCGGTTATCTCAGCCAAAAGGCTGAGAAGATTTGAGAAGCGGTTATCTTAGCCAAAAGGCCGAGAAGATTTGAAAAGAGGTTATCTTAGCCAAAAGGCCGAGAAGGGTTGAGAAGCGGTTATCTTAGCCAAAAGCCCGATAAGGGTTGAGGAGAGGTTATCTCAGCCAAAAGGCCGAGAAGATTTGAGAAGCGGTTATCTCAGCCAAAAGGCCGAGAAGGGTTGAGGAGAGGTTATCTCAGCCAAAAGGCCGAGAAGATTTGAGAAGCGGTTATCTTAGCCAAAAGGCAGATAAGATTTGAGAAGCGGTTATCTTAGCCAAAAGGCCGAGAAGATTTGGGAAGCGGTTATCTTAGGCAAAAGGCTGAGAAGGGTTGAGAAGCGGTTATCTTAGCCAAAAGGCCGAGAAGATTTGAGAAGCGGTTATCTTAGCCAAAAGGCCGAGAAGATTTGAGAAGCGGTTATCTCAGCCAAAAGGCCGAGAAGGGTTGAGAAGCGGTTATCTTAGCCAAAAGGACGAGAAGATTTGAAAAGAGGTTATCTTAGCCAAAAGGCCGAGAAGGGTTGAGAAGCGGTTATCTTAGCCAAAAGGCTGAGAAGGGTTGAGAAGCGGTTATCTTAGCCAAAAGGCCGAGAAGATTTGAGAAGCGGTTATCTCAGCCAAAAGGCTGAGAAGATTTGAGAAGCGGTTATCTTAGCCAAAAGGCCGAGAAGATTTGAAAAGAGGTTATCTTAGCCAAAAGGCCGAGAAGGGTTGAGAAGCGGTTATCTTAGCCAAAAGGCCGATAAGGGTTGAGGAGAGGTTATCTCAGCCAAAAGGCCGAGAAGATTTGAGAAGCGGTTATCTCAGCCAAAAGGCCGAGAAGGGTTGAGGAGAGGTTATCTCAGCCAAAAGGCCGAGAAGATTTGAGAAGCGGTTATCTTAGCCAAAAGGCAGATAAGATTTGAGAAGCGGTTATCTTAGCCAAAAGGCCGAGAAGATTTGGGAAGCGGTTATCTTAGGCAAAAGGCTGAGAAGGGTTGAGAAGCGGTTATCTTAGCCAAAAGGCTGAGAAGGGTTGAGAAGCGGTTATCTTAGCCAAAAGGCCGAGAAGGGTTGAGAAGCGGTTATCTTAGCCAAAAGGCTGAGAAGGGTTGAGAAGCGGTTATCTCAGCCAAAAGGCCGAGAAGATTTGAGAAGCGGTTATCTTAGCCAAAAGGCAGATAAGATTTCAGAAGCGGTTATCTTAGCCAAAAGGCCGAGAAGATTTGGGAAGCGGTTATCTTAGGCAAAAGGCTGAGAAGGGTTGAGAAGCGGTTATCTTAGCCAAAAGGCTGAGAAGGGTTGAGAAGCGGTTATCTTAGCCAAAAGGCCGAGAAGATTTGAGAAGCGGTTATCTCAGCCAAAAGGCAGATAAGATTTGAGAAGCGGTTATCTTAGCCAAAAGGCCGAGAAGATTTGGGAAGCGGTTATCTTAGGCAAAAGGCTGAGAAGGGTTGAGAAGCGGTTATCTTAGCCAAAAGGCTGAGAAGGGTTGAGGAGAGGTTATCTCAGCCAAAAGGCCGAGAAGATTTGAGAAGCGGTTATCTTAGCCAACAGGCAGATAAGATTTGAGAAGCGGTTATCTTAGCCAAAAGGCCGAGAAGATTTGGGAAGCGGTTATCTTAGGCAAAAGGCTGAGAAGGGTTGAGAAGCGGTTATCTTAGCCAAAAGGCTGAGAAGGGTTGAGAAGCGGTTATCTTAGCCAAAAGGCCGAGAAGGGTTGAGAAGCGGTTATCTTAGCCAAAAGGCTGAGAAGGGTTGAGAAGCGGTTATCTCAGCCAAAAGGCCGAGAAGATTTGAGAAGCGGTTATCTCAGCCAAAAGGCCGAGAAGGGTTGAGGAGAGGTTATCTCAGCCAAAAGGCCGAGAAGGGTTGAGAAGCGGTTATCTTAGCCAAAAGGCCGATAAGGGTTGAGGAGAGGTTATCTCAGCCAAAAGGCCGAGAAGATTTGAGAAGCGGTTATCTCAGCCAAAAGGCCGAGAAGGGTTGAGGAGAGGTTATCTCAGCCAAAAGGCCGAGAAGATTTGAGAAGCGGTTATCTTAGCCAAAAGGCAGATAAGATTTGAGAAGCGGTTATCTTAGCCAAAAGGCCGAGAAGATTTGGGAAGCGGTTATCTTAGGCAAAAGGCTGAGAAGGGTTGAGAAGCGATTATCTTAGCCAAAAGGCTGAGAAGGGTTGAGAAGCGGTTATCTTAGCCAAAAGGCCGAGAAGGGTTGAGAAGCGGTTATCTTAGCCAAAAGGCTGAGAAGGGTTGAGAAGCGGTTATCTCAGCCAAAAGGCCGAGAAGATTTGAGAAGCGGTTATCTCAGCCAAAAGGCCGAGAAGGGTTGAGGAGAGGTTATCTCAGCCAAAAGGCCGAGAAGGGTTGAGAAGCGGTTATCTTAGCCAAAAGGCCGATAAGGGTTGAGGAGAGGTTATCTCAGCCAAAAGGCCGAGAAGATTTGAGAAGCGGTTATCTCAGCCAAAAGGCCGAGAAGGGTTGAGGAGAGGTTATCTCAGCCAAAAGGCCGAGAAGATTTGAGAAGCGGTTATCTCAGCCAAAAGGCTGAGAAGATTTGAGAAGCGGTTATCTTAGCCAAAAGGCCGAGAAGATTTGAAAAGAGGTTATCTTAGCCAAAAGGCCGAGAAGGGTTGAGAAGCGGTTATCTTAGCCAAAAGGCCGATAAGGGTTGAGGAGAGGTTATCTCAGCCAAAAGGCCGAGAAGATTTGAGAAGCGGTTATCTCAGCCAAAAGGCCGAGAAGGGTTGAGGAGAGGTTATCTCAGCCAAAAGGCCGAGAAGATTTGAGAAGCGGTTATCTTAGCCAAAAGGCAGATAAGATTTGAGAAGCGGTTATCTTAGCCAAAAGGCCGAGAAGATTTGGGAAGCGGTTATCTTAGGCAAAAGGCTGAGAAGGGTTGAGAAGCGGTTATCTTAGCCAAAAGGCTGAGAAGGGTTGAGAAGCGGTTATCTTAGCCAAAAGGCCGAGAAGGGTTGAGAAGCGGTTATCTTAGCCAAAAGGCTGAGAAGGGTTGAGAAGCGGTTATCTCAGCCAAAAGGCCGAGAAGATTTGAGAAGCGGTTATCTCAGCCAAAAGGCCGAGAAGGGTTGAGGAGAGGTTATCTCAGCCAAAAGGCCGAGAAGATTTGAGAAGCGGTTATCTCAGCCAAAAGGCCGAGAAGATTTGAGAAGCGGTTATCTTAGCCAAAAGGCAGATAAGATTTGAGAAGCGGTTATCTTAGCCAAAAGGCCGAGAAGATTTGGGAAGCGGTTATCTTAGGCAAAAGGCTGAGAAGGGTTGAGAAGCGGTTATCTTAGCCAAAAGGCTGAGAAGGGTTGAGAAGCGGTTATCTTAGCCAAAAGGCCGAGAAGATTTGAGAAGCGGTTATCTCAGCCAAAAGGCAGATAAGATTTGAGAAGCGGTTATCTTAGCCAAAAGGCCGAGAAGATTTGGGAAGCGGTTATCTTAGGCAAAAGGCTGAGAAGGGTTGAGAAGCGGTTATCTTAGCCAAAAGGCTGAGAAGGGTTGAGGAGAGGTTATCTCAGCCAAAAGGCCGAGAAGATTTGAGAAGCGGTTATCTTAGCCAAAAGGCAGATAAGATTTGAGAAGCGGTTATCTTAGCCAAAAGGCCGAGAAGATTTGGGAAGCGGTTATCTTAGGCAAAAGGCTGAGAAGGGTTGAGAAGCGGTTATCTTAGCCAAAAGGCTGAGAAGGGTTGAGAAGCGGTTATCTTAGCCAAAAGGCCGAGAAGGGTTGAGAAGCGGTTATCTTAGCCAAAAGGCTGAGAAGGGTTGAGAAGCGGTTATCTCAGCCAAAAGGCCGAGAAGATTTGAGAAGCGGTTATCTCAGCCAAAAGGCCGAGAAGGGTTGAGGAGAGGTTATCTCAGCCAAAAGGCCGAGAAGATTTGAGAAGCGGTTATCTCAGCCAAAAGGCCGAGAAGATTTGAGAAGCGGTTATCTTAGCCAAAAGGCAGATAAGATTTGAGAAGCGGTTATCTTAGCCAAAAGGCCGAGAAGATTTGGGAAGCGGTTATCTTAGGCAAAAGGCTGAGAAGGGTTGAGAAGCGGTTATCTTAGCCAAAAGGCTGAGAAGGGTTGAGAAGCGGTTATCTTAGCCAAAAGGCCGAGAAGATTTGAGAAGCGGTTATCTCAGCCAAAAGGCCGAGAAGGATTGAGTAGCGGTTATCTTAGCCAAAAGGCCGAGAAGATTTGAGAAGCGGTTATCTTAGCCAAAAGGCCGAGAAGATTTGAGAAGCGGATATCTTAGCCAAAAGGCCGAGAAGATTTGAGAAGCGGTTATCTTAGCCAAAAGGCCGAGAAGGGTTGAGAAGCGGTTATCTTAGCCAAAAGGCCGAGAAGATTTGAGAAGCGGTTATCTTAGCCAAAAGGCCGAGAAGATTTGAGAAGCGGTTATCTTAGCCAAAAGGCCGAGAAGATTTGAGAAGCGGTTATCTTAGCCAAAAGGCCGAGAAGATTTGAGAAGCGGTTATCTCAGCCAAAAGGACGAGAAGATTTGAGAAGCGGTTATCTCAGCCAAAAGGCCGAGAAGGATTGAGTAGCGGTTATCTTAGCCAAAAGGCCGAGAAGATTTGAGAAGCGGTTATCTTAGCCAAAAGGCCGAGAAGATTTGAGTAGCGGTTATCTTAGCCAAAAGGCCGAGAAGGATTGAGTAGCGGTTATCTTAGCCAAAAGGCCGAGAAGATTTGAGATGCGGTTATCTTAGCCAAAAGGCCGAGAAGATTTGAGAAGCGGTTATCTTAGCCAAAAGGCCGAGAAGATTTGAGAAGCGGTTATCTCAGCCAAAAGGCCGAGAAGATTTGAGAAGCGGTTATCTCAGCCAAAAGGCCGAGAAGGGTTGAGGAGAGGTTATCTCAGCCAAAAGGCCGAGAAGATTTGAGAAGCGGTTATCTCAGCCAAAAGGCCGAGAAGGGTTGAGGAGAGGTTATCTCAGCCAAAAGGCCGAGAAGATTTGAGAAGCGGTTATCTTAGCCAAAAGGCAGATAAGATTTGAGAAGCGGTTATCTTAGCCAAAAGGCCGAGAAGATTTGGGAAGCGGTTATCTTAGGCAAAAGGCTGAGAAGGGTTGAGAAGCGGTTATCTTAGCCAAAAGGCCGAGAAGATTTGAGAAGCGGTTATCTTAGCCAAAAGGCCGAGAAGGGTTGAGAAGCGGTTATCTTAGCCAAAAGGCCGAGAAGATTTGAGAAGCGGTTATCTTAGCCAAAAGGCCGAGAAGATTTGAGAAGCGGTTATCTTAGCCAAAAGGCCGAGAAGATTTGAGAAGCGGTTATCTTAGCCAAAAGGCCGAGAAGATTTGAGAAGCGGTTATCTCAGCCAAAAGGACGAGAAGATTTGAGAAGCGGTTATCTCAGCCAAAAGGCCGAGAAGGTTTGAGTAGCGGTTATCTTAGCCAAAAGGCCGAGAAGATTTGAGAAGCGGTTATCTTAGCCAAAAGGCCGAGAAGATTTGAGAAGCGGTTATCTCAGCCAAAAGGACGAGAAGATTTGAGAAGCGGTTATCTCAGCCAAAAGGCCGAGAAGGATTGAGTAGCGGTTATCTTAGCCAAAAGGCTGAGAAGATTTGAGAAGCGGTTATCTTAGCCAAAAGGCCGAGAAGATTTGAGAAGCGGTTATCTCAGCCAAAAGGCCGAGAAGGATTGAGTAGCGGTTATCTTAGCCAAAAGGCCGAGAAGATTTGAGATGCGGTTATCTTAGCCAAAAGGCCGAGAAGATTTGAGAAGCGGTTATCTTAGCCAAAAGGCCGAGAAGATTTGAGAAGCGGTTATCTCAGCCAAAAGGCCGAGAAGATTTGAGAAGCGGTTATCTCAGCCAAAAGGCCGAGAAGGGTTGAGGAGAGGTTATCTCAGCCAAAAGGCCGAGAAGATTTGAGAAGCGGTTATCTCAGCCAAAAGGCCGAGAAGGGTTGAGGAGAGGTTATCTCAGCCAAAAGGCCGAGAAGATTTGAGAAGCGGTTATCTTAGCCAAAAGGCAGATAAGATTTGAGAAGCGGTTATCTTAGCCAAAAGGCCGAGAAGATTTGGGAAGCGGTTATCTTAGGCAAAAGGCTGAGAAGGGTTGAGAAGCGGTTATCTTAGCCAAAAGGCCGAGAAGATTTGAGAAGCGGTTATCTTAGCCAAAAGGCCGAGAAGGGTTGAGAAGCGGTTATCTTAGCCAAAAGGCCGAGAAGATTTGAGAAGCGGTTATCTTAGCCAAAAGGCCGAGAAGATTTGAGAAGCGGTTATCTTAGCCAAAAGGCCGAGAAGATTTGAGAAGCGGTTATCTTAGCCAAAAGGCCGAGAAGATTTGAGAAGCGGTTATCTCAGCCAAAAGGACGAGAAGATTTGAGAAGCGGTTATCTCAGCCAAAAGGCCGAGAAGGTTTGAGTAGCGGTTATCTTAGCCAAAAGGCCGAGAAGATTTGAGAAGCGGTTATCTTAGCCAAAAGGCCGAGAAGATTTGAGAAGCGGTTATCTCAGCCAAAAGGCCGAGAAGGATTGAGTAGCGGTTATCTTAGCCAAAAGGCCGAGAAGATTTGAGATGCGGTTATCTTAGCCAAAAGGCCGAGAAGATTTGAGAAGCGGTTATCTTAGCCAAAAGGCCGAGAAGATTTGAGAAGCGGTTATCTCAGCCAAAAGGACGAGAAGATTTGAGAAGCGGTTATCTCAGCCAAAAGGCCGAGAAGGATTGAGTAGCGGTTATCTTAGCCAAAAGGCCGAGAAGATTTGAGAAGCGGTTATCTCAGCCAAAAGGCCGAGAAGGGTTGAGAAGCGGTTATCTTAGCCAAAAGGCCGAGAAGATTTGAGAAGCGGTTATCTTAGCCAAAAGGCCGAGAAGATTTGAAAAGAGGTTATCTTAGCCAAAAGGCCGAGAAGGGTTGAGAAGCGGTTATCTTATCCAAAAGGCTGAGAAGGGTTGAGAAGCGGTTATCTCAGCCAAAAGGCCGAGAAGATTTGAGAAGCGGTTATCTCAGCCAAAAGGCCGAGAAGGGTTGAGGAGAGGTTATCTCAGCCAAAAGGCCGAGAAGATTTGAGAAGCGGATATCTCAGCCAAAAGGCCGAGAAGGGTTGAGGAGAGGTTATCTCAGCCAAAAGGCCGAGAAGATTTGAGAAGCGGTTATCTTAGCCAAAAGGCAGATAATATTTGAGAAGCGGTTATCTTAGCCAAAAGGCCGAGAAGATTTGGGAAGCGGTTATCTTAGGCAAAAGGCTGAGAAGGGTTGAGAAGCGGTTATCTTAGCCAAAAGGCTGAGAAGGGTTGAGAAGCGGTTATCTTAGCCAAAAGGCCGAGAAGGGTTGAGAAGCGGTTATCTTAGCCAAAAGGCTGAGAAGGGTTGAGAAGCGGTTATCTCAGCCAAAAGGCCGAGAAGATTTGAGAAGCGGTTATCTCAGCCAAAAGGCCGAGAAGGGTTGAGGAGAGGTTATCTCAGCCAAAAGGCCGAGAAGATTTGAGAAGCGGTTATCTCAGCCAAAAGGCCGAGAAGGGTTGAGGAGAGGTTATCTCAGCCAAAAGGCCGAGAAGATTTGAGAAGCGGTTATCTTAGCCAAAAGGCAGATAAGATTTGAGAAGCGGTTATCTTAGCCAAAAGGCCGAGAAGATTTGGGAAGCGGTTATCTTAGGCAAAAGGCTGAGAAGGGTTGAGAAGCGGTTATCTTAGCCAAAAGGATGAGAAGGGTTGAGAAGCGGTTATCTTAGCCAAAAGGCCGAGAAGATTTGAGAAGCGGTTATCTCAGCCAAAAGGCCGAGAAGGATTGAGTAGCGGTTATCTTAGCCAAAAGGCCGAGAAGATTTGAGAAGCGGTTATCTTAGCCAAAAGTCCGAGAAGGGTTGAGAAGCTGTTATCTTAGCCAAAAGGCCGAGAAGATTTGAGAAGCGGTTATCTCAGCCAAAAGGCCGAGAAGTGTTGAGAAGCGGTTATCTTAGCCAAAAGGCCGAGAAGATTTGAGAAGCGGTTATCTTAGCCAAAAGGCCGACAAGATTTGAAAAGAGGTTATCTTAGCCAAAAGGCTGAGAAGATTTGAGAACGGTTATCTCAGCCAAAAGGCCGAGAAGATTTGAGAAGCGGTTATCTCAGCCAAAAGGCCGAGAAGGGTTGAGAAGAGGTTATCTTAGCCAAAAGGCTGAGAAGGGTTGAGAAGCGGTTATCTCAGCCAAAAGGCCGAGAAGATTTGAGAAGCGGTTATCTCAGCCAAAAGGCCGAGAAGATTTGAGAAGCGGTTATCTCAGCCAAAAGGCCGAGAAGATTTGAGAAGCGGTTATCTCAGCCAAAAGGCCGAGAAGGGTTGAGGAGAGGTTATCTCAGCCAAAAGGCCGAGAAGATTTGAGAAGCGGTTATCTTAGCCAAAAGGCAGATAATATTTGAGAAGCGGTTATCTTAGCCAAAAGGCCGAGAAGATTTGGGAAGCGGTTATCTTAGGCAAAAGGCTGAGAAGGGTTGAGAAGCGGTTATCTTAGCCAAAAGGCTGAGAAGGGTTGAGAAGCGGTTATCTTAGCCAAAAGGCCGAGAAGGGTTGAGAAGCGGTTATCTTAGCCAAAAGGCTGAGAAGGGTTGAGAAGCGGTTATCTCAGCCAAAAGGCCGAGAAGATTTGAGAAGCGGTTATCTCAGCCAAAAGGCCGAGAAGGGTTGAGGAGAGGTTATCTCAGCCAAAAGGCCGAGAAGATTTGAGAAGCGGTTATCTCAGCCAAAAGGCCGAGAAGGGTTGAGGAGAGGTTATCTCAGCCAAAAGGCCGAGAAGATTTGAGAAGCGGTTATCTTAGCCAAAAGGCAGATAAGATTTGAGAAGCGGTTATCTTAGCCAAAAGGCCGAGAAGATTTGGGAAGCGGTTATCTTAGGCAAAAGGCTGAGAAGGGTTGAGAAGCGGTTATCTTAGCCAAAAGGATGAGAAGGATTGAGTAGCGGTTATCTTAGCCAAAAGGCCGAGAAGATTTGAGAAGCGGTTATCTTAGCCAAAAGTCCGAGAAGGGTTGAGAAGCGGTTATCTTAGCCAAAAGGCCGAGAAGATTTGAGAAGCGGTTATCTTAGCCAAAAGTCCGAGAAGGGTTGAGAAGCGGTTATCTTAGCCAAAAGGCCGAGAAGATTTGGGAAGCGGTTATCTTAGCCAAAAGGCGAGAAGATTTGAGAAGCGGTTATCTCAGCCAAAAGGCCGAGAAGATTTGAGAAGCGGTTATCTTAGCCAAAAGGCCGAGAAGATTTGAGAAGCGGTTATCTCAGCCAAAAGGCCGAGAAGGATTGAGTAGCGGTTATCTTAGCCAAAAGGCCGAGAAGATTTGAGAAGCGGTTATCTTAGCCAAAAGTCCGAGAAGGGTTGAGAAGCGGTTATCTTAGCCAAAAGGCCGAGAAGATTTGAGAAGCGGTTATCTCAGCCAAAAGGCCGAGAAGTGTTGAGAAGCGGTTATCTTAGCCAAAAGGCCGAGAAGATTTGAGAAGCGGTTATCTTAGCCAAAAGGCCGAGAAGATTTGAAAAGAGGTTATCTTAGCCAAAAGGCTGAGAAGATTTGAGAA
Organism: Pristionchus mayeri; assembly: GCA_036245805.1. Classification (NCBI taxonomy): domain Eukaryota; kingdom Metazoa; phylum Nematoda; class Chromadorea; order Rhabditida; family Neodiplogasteridae; genus Pristionchus; species Pristionchus mayeri. Next base: position 7,807,789 of record BTRK01000004.1, on the reverse strand, counting down.
CGGTTATCTCAGCCAAAAGGCCGAGAAGATTTGAGAAGCGGTTATCTCAGCCAAAAGGCCGAGAAGGGTTGAGAAGAGGTTATCTTAGCCAAAAGGCTGAGAAGGGTTGAGAAGCGGTTATCTCAGCCAAAAGGCCGAGAAGATTTGAGAAGCGGTTATCTCAGCCAAAAGGCCGAGAAGATTTGAGAAGCGGTTATCTCAGCCAAAAGGCCGAGAAGATTTGAGAAGCGGTTATCTTAGCCAAAAGGCAGATAAGATTTGAGAAGCGGTTATCTTAGCCAAAAGGCCGAGAAGATTTGGGAAGCGGTTATCTTAGGCAAAAGGCTGAGAAGGGTTGAGAAGCGGGTATCTTAGCCAAAAGGCTGAGAAGGGTTGAGAAGCGGTTATCTTAGCCAAAAGGCAGATAAGATTTGAGAAGCGGTTATCTTAGCCAAAAGGCCGAGAAGATTTGGGAAGCGGTTATCTTAGGCAAAAGGCTGAGAAGGGTTGAGAAGCGGTTATCTTAGCCAAAAGGCCGAGAAGATTTGAGATGCGGTTATCTTAGCCAAAAGGCCGAGAAGATTTGAGAAGCGGTTATCTTAGCCAAAAGGCCGAGAAGGGTTGAGAAGCGGTTATCTTAGCCAAAAGGCCGAGAAGATTTGAGAAGCGGTTATCTCAGCCAAAAGGTCGAGAAGGATTCGGAAGCGGTTATCTTAGCCAAAAGGCCGAGAAGATTTGAGAAGCGGTTATCTTAGCCAAAAGGCCGAGAAGATTTGAGAAGCGGTTATCTCAGCCAAAAGGCCGAGAAGGGTTGAGAAGCGGTTATCTTAGCCAAAAGGACGAGAAGATTTGAAAAGAGGTTATCTTAGCCAAAAGGCCGAGAAGGGTTGAGAAGCGGCTATCTTAGCCAAAAGGCTGAGAAGGGTTGAGAAGCGGTTATCTTAGCCCAAAGGCCGAGAAGATTTGAGAAGCGGTTATCTCAGCCAAAAGGCCGAGAAGATTTGAGAAGCGGTTATCTTAGCCAAAAGGCCGAGAAGATTTGAGAAGCGGTTATCTCAGCCAAAAGGCCGAGAAGTGTTGAGAAGCGGTTATCTTAGCCAAAAGGCCGAGAAGATTTGAGAAGCGGTTATCTTAGCCAAAAGTCCGAGAAGGGTTGAGAAGCGGTTATCTTAGCCAAAAGGCCGAGAAGATTTGGGAAGCGGTTATCTTAGCCAAAAGGCGAGAAGATTTGAGAAGCGGTTATCTCAGCCAAAAGGCCGAGAAGATTTGAGAAGCGGTTATCTTAGCCAAAAGGCCGAGAAGATTTGAGAAGCGGTTATCTCAGCCAAAAGGCCGAGAAGATTTGAGAAGCGGTTATCTCAGCCAAAAGGCCGAGAAGGGTTGAGAAGAGGTTATCTTAGCCAAAAGGCTGAGAAGGGTTGAGAAGCGGTTATCTCAGCCAAAAGGCCGAGAAGATTTGAGAAGCGGTTATCTCAGCCAAAAGGCCGAGAAGATTTGAGAAGCGGTTATCTCAGCCAAAAGGCCGAGAAGATTTGAGAAGCGGTTATCTTAGCCAAAAGGCAGATAAGATTTGAGAAGCGGTTATCTTAGCCAAAAGGCCGAGAAGATTTGGGAAGCGGTTATCTTAGGCAAAAGGCTGAGAAGGGTTGAGAAGCGGGTATCTTAGCCAAAAGGCTGAGAAGGGTTGAGAAGCGGTTATCTTAGCCAAAAGGCCGAGAAGATTTGAGAAGCGGTTATCTCAGCCAAAAGGCCGAGAAGGATTGAGTAGCGGTTATCTTAGCCAAAAGGCCGAGAAGATTTGAGAAGCGGTTATCTTAGCCAAAAGGCCGAGAAGATTTGAAAAGAGGTTATCTTAGCCAAAAGGCTGAGAAGATTTGAGAACGGTTATCTCAGCCAAAAGGCCGAGAAGATTTGAGAAGCGGTTATCTCAGCCAAAAGGCCGAGAAGGGTTGAGAAGAGGTTATCTTAGCCAAAAGGCTGAGAAGGGTTGAGAAGCGGTTATCTTAGCCAAAAGGCCGAGAAGATTTGAAAAGAGGTTATCTTAGCCAAAAGGCTGAGAAGATTTGAGAACGGTTATCTCAGCCAAAAGGCCGAGAAGATTTGAGAAGCGGTTATCTCAGCCAAAAGGCCGAGAAGGGTTGAGAAGAGGTTATCTTAGCCAAAAGGCTGAGAAGGGTTGAGAAGCGGTTATCTTAGCCAAAAGGCCGAGAAGATTTGAGAAGCGGTTATCTTAGCCAAAAGGCCGAGAAGATTTGAAAAGAGGTTATCTTAGCCAAAAGGCTGAGAAGATTTGAGAACGGTTATCTCAGCCAAAAGGCCGAGAAGATTTGAGAAGCGGTTATCTCAGCCAAAAGGCCGAGAAGGGTTGAGAAGAGGTTATCTTAGCCAAAAGGCTGAGAAGGGTTGAGAAGCGGTTATCTCAGCCAAAAGGCCGAGAAGATTTGAGAAGCGGTTATCTCAGCCAAAAGGCCGAGAAGATTTGAGAAGCGGTTATCTCAGCCAAAAGGCCGAGAAGATTTGAGAAGCGGTTATCTTAGCCAAAAGGCAGATAAGATTTGAGAAGCGGTTATCTTAGCCAAAAGGCCGAGAAGATTTGGGAAGCGGTTATCTTAGGCAAAAGGCTGAGAAGGGTTGAGAAGCGGGTATCTTAGCCAAAAGGCTGAGAAGGGTTGAGAAGCGGTTATCTTAGCCAAAAGGCCGAGAAGATTTGAGAAGCGGTTATCTCAGCCAAAAGGCCGAGAAGGATTGAGTAGCGGTTATCTTAGCCAAAAGGCCGAGAAGATTTGAGATGCGGTTATCTTAGCCAAAAGGCCGAGAAGATTTGAGAAGCGGTTATCTTAGCCAAAAGGCCGAGAAGGGTTGAGAAGCGGTTATCTTAGGCAAAAGGCTGAGAAGGGTTGAGAAGCGGGTATCTTAGCCAAAAGGCTGAGAAGGGTTGAGAAGCGGTTATCTTAGCCAAAAGGCCGAGAAGATTTGAGAAGCGGTTATCTCAGCCAAAAGGCCGAGAAGGATTGAGTAGCGGTTATCTTAGCCAAAAGGCCGAGAAGATTTGAGATGCGGTTATCTTAGCCAAAAGGCCGAGAAGATTTGAGAAGCGGTTATCTTAGCCAAAAGGCCGAGAAGGGTTGAGAAGCGGTTATCTTAGCCAAAAGGCCGAGAAGATTTGAGAAGCGGTTATCTCAGCCAAAAGGTCGAGAAGGATTCGGAAGCGGTTATCTTAGCCAAAAGGCCGAGAAGATTTGAGAAGCGGTTATCTTAGCCAAAAGGCCGAGAAGATTTGAGAAGCGGTTATCTCAGCCAAAAGGCCGAGAAGGGTTGAGAAGCGGTTATCTTAGCCAAAAGGACGAGAAGATTTGAAAAGAGGTTATCTTAGCCAAAAGGCCGAGAAGGGTTGAGAAGCGGCTATCTTAGCCAAAAGGCTGAGAAGGGTTGAGAAGCGGTTATCTTAGCCCAAAGGCCGAGAAGATTTGAGAAGCGGTTATCTCAGCCAAAAGGCCGAGAAGATTTGAGAAGCGGTTATCTTAGCCAAAAGGCCGAGAAGATTTGAAAAGAGGTTATCTTAGCCAAAAGGCCGAGAAGGGTTGAGAAGCGGTTATCTTAGCCAAAAGGCTGAGAAGGGTTGAGAAGCGGTTATCTCAGCCAAAAGGCCGAGAAGATTTGAGAAGCGGTTATCTCAGCCAAAAGGTCGAGAAGGATTCGGAAGCGGTTATCTTAGCCAAAAGGCCGAGAAGATTTGAGAAGCGGTTATCTTAGCCAAAAGGCCGAGAAGATTTGAGAAGCGGTTATCTCAGCCAAAAGGCCGAGAAGGGTTGAGAAGCGGTTATCTTAGCCAAAAGGACGAGAAGATTTGAAAAGAGGTTATCTTAGCCAAAAGGCCGAGAAGGGTTGAGAAACTGAGATCTCAGCCAAAAGGCCGTGAATATTTGAGAAGCGGTTATCTTAGCCAAAAGGCCGAGAAGATTTGAGAAGCGGTTATCTCAGCCAAAAGGTCGAGAAGGATTCGGAAGCGGTTATCTTAGCCAAAAGGCCGAGAAGATTTGAGAAGCGGTTATCTTAGCCAAAAGGCCGAGAAGATTTGAGAAGCGGTTATCTCAGCCAAAAGGCCGAGAAGGGTTGAGAAGCGGTTATCTTAGCCAAAAGGACGAGAAGATTTGAAAAGAGGTTATCTTAGCCAAAAGGCCGAGAAGGGTTGAGAAGCGGTTATCTTAGCCAAAAGGCCGAGAAGATTTGAGAAGCGGTTATCTCAGCCAAAAGGCCGAGAAGATTTGAGAAGCGGTTATCTTAGCCAAAAGGCCGAGAAGATTTGAAAAGAGGTTATCTTAGCCAAAAGGCCGAGAAGGGTTGAGAAGAGGTTATCTTAGCCAAAAGGCTGAGAAGGGTTGAGAAGCGGTTATCTCAGCCAAAAGGCCGAGAAGATTTGAGAAGCGGTTATCTCAGCCAAAAGGCCGAGAAGATTTGAGAAGCGGTTATCTTAGCCAAAAGGCCGAGAAGATTTGAGAAGCGGTTATCTTAGCCAAAAGGCTGAGAAGGGTTGAGAAGCGGTTATCTTAGCCAAAAGGCTAAGAAGGGTTGAGAAACGGTTATCTCAGCCAAAAGGCCGAGAAGATTTGAGAAGCGGTTATCTTAGCCAAAAGGCAGAGAAGATTTGAGAAGCGGTTATCTTAGCCAAAAGGCCGAGAAGATTTGAGAAGCGGTTATCTTAGCCAAAAGGCTGAGAAGGGTTGAGAAGCGGTTATCTTAGCCAAAAGGCTAAGAAGGGTTGAGAAACGGTTATCTTAGCCAAAAGGCTGAGAAGGGTTGAGAAGCGGTTATCTTAGCCAAAAGGCCGAGAAGATTTGAGAAGCGGTTATCTCAGCCAAAAGGCCGAGAAGATTTGAGAAGCGGTTATCTTAGCCAAAAGGCAGAGAAGATTTGAAAAGAGGTTATCTTAGCCAAAAGGCCGAGAAGGGTTGAGAAGCGGTTATCTTAGCCAAAAGGCTGAGAAGGGTTGAGAAGCGGTTATCTCAGCCAAAAGGCCGAGAAGATTTGAGAAGCGGTTATCTTAGCCAAAAGGCCGAGAAGGGTTGAGAAGCGGTTATCTTAGCCAAAAGGCCGAGAAGATTTGAAAAGAGGTTATCTTAGCCAAAAGGCCGAGAAGGGTTGAGAAGCGGTTATCTTAGCCAAAAGGCTGAGAAGGGTTGAGAAGCGGTTATCTCAGCCAAAAGGCCGAGAAGATTTGAGAAACGGTTATCTTAGCCAAAAGGCCGAGAAGGGTTGAGAAACTGTGATCTCAGCCAAAAGGCCGTGAATATTTAAGAAGCGGTTATCTCAGCCAAAAGGCCGAGAAGGGCTGAAAAGAGGTTATCTTAGCCAAAAGGCTGAGAAGATTTGAGAACGGTTATCTCAGCCAAAAGGCCGAGAAGATTTGAGAAGCGGTTATCTCAGCCAAAAGGCCGAGAAGGGTTGAGAAGAGGTTATCTTAGCCAAAAGGCTGAGAAGGGTTGAGAAGCGGTTATCTCAGCCAAAAGGCCGAGAAGATTTGAGAAGCGGTTATCTCAGCCAAAAGGCCGAGAAGATTTGAGAAGCGGTTATCTTAGCCAAAAGGCAGAGAAGATTTGAGAAGCGGTTATCTTAGCCAAAAGGCCGAGAAGATTTGAGAAGCGGTTATCTCAGCCAAAAAGCCGAGAAGGGTTGAGAAGAGGTTATCTTAGCCAAAAGGCTGAGAAGGGTTGAGAAGCGGTTATCTCAGCCAAAAGGCCGAGAAGATTTGAGAAGCGGTTATCTCAGCCAAAAGGACGAGAAGATTTGAGAAGCGGTTATCTCAGCCAAAAGGCCGAGAAGATTTGAGAAGCGGTTATCTCAGCCAAAAGGCCGAGAAGGGTTGAGAAGCGGTTATCTCAGCCAAAAGGCCGAGAAGATTTGAGAAGCGGTTATCTTAGCCAAAAGGCTGAGAAGGGTTGAGAAGCGGTTATCTTAGCCAAAAGGCTGAGAAGGGTTGAGAAGCGGTTATCTTAGCCAAAAGGCCGAGAAGATTTGAGAAGCGGTTATCTCAGCCAAAAGGCCGAGAAGATTTGAGAAGCGGTTATCTTAGCCAAAAGGCAGAGAAGATTTGAAAAGAGGTTATCTTAGCCAAAAGGCCGAGAAGGGTTGAGAAGCGGTTATCTTAGCCAAAAGGCTGAGAAGGGTTGAGAAGCGGTTATCTCAGCCAAAAGGCCGAGAAGATTTGAGAAGCGGTTATCTTAGCCAAAAGGCCGAGAAGGGTTGAGAAGCGGTTATCTTAGCCAAAAGGCCGAGAAGGGCTGAAAAGAGGTTATCTTAGCCAAAAGGCTGAGAAGATTTGAGAACGGTTATCTCAGCCAAAAGGCCGAGAAGATTTGAGAAGCGGTTATCTCAGCCAAAAGGCCGAGAAGGGTTGAGAAGAGGTTATCTTAGCCAAAAGGCTGAGAAGGGTTGAGAAGCGGTTATCTCAGCCAAAAGGCCGAGAAGATTTGAGAAGCGGTTATCTCAGCCAAAAGGCCGAGAAGATTTGAGAAGCGGTTATCTTAGCCAAAAGGCAGAGAAGATTTGAGAAGCGGTTATCTTAGCCAAAAGGCCGAGAAGATTTGAGAAGCGGTTATCTCAGCCAAAAAGCCGAGAAGGGTTGAGAAGAGGTTATCTTAGCCAAAAGGCTGAGAAGGGTTGAGAAGCGGTTATCTCAGCCAAAAGGCCGAGAAGATTTGAGAAGCGGTTATCTCAGCCAAAAGGACGAGAAGATTTGAGAAGCGGTTATCTCAGCCAAAAGGCCGAGAAGATTTGAGAAGCGGTTATCTCAGCCAAAAGGCCGAGAAGGGTTGAGAAGCGGTTATCTCAGCCAAAAGGCCGAGAAGATTTGAGAAGCGGTTATCTTAGCCAAAAGGCCGAGAAGGGTTGAGAAGCGGTTATCTTAGCCAAAAGGCCGAGAAGATTTGAAAAGAGGTTATCTTAGCCAAAAGGCCGAGAAGGGTTGAGAAGCGGTTATCTTAGCCAAAAGGCTGAGAAGGGTTGAGAAGCGGTTATCTCAGCCAAAAGGCCGAGAAGATTTGAGAAACGGTTATCTTAGCCAAAAGGCCGAGAAGGGTTGAGAAACTGTGATCTCAGCCAAAAGGCCGTGAATATTTAAGAAGCGGTTATCTCAGCCAAAAGGCCGAGAAGGGCTGAAAAGAGGTTATCTTAGCCAAAAGGCTGAGAAGATTTGAGAACGGTTATCTCAGCCAAAAGGCCGAGAAGATTTGAGAAGCGGTTATCTCAGCCAAAAGGCCGAGAAGGGTTGAGAAGAGGTTATCTTAGCCAAAAGGCCGAGAAGATTTGAAAAGAGGTTATCTTAGCCAAAAGGCCGAGAAGGGTTGAGAAGCGGTTATCTTAGCCAAAAGGCTGAGAAGGGTTGAGAAGCGGTTATCTCAGCCAAAAGGCCGAGAAGATTTGAGAAGCGGTTATCTTAGCCAAAAGGCAGAGAAGATTTGAAAAGAGGTTATCTTAGCCAAAAGGCCGAGAAGGGTTGAGAAGCGGTTATCTTAGCCAAAAGGCTGAGAAGGGTTGAGAAGCGGTTATCTCAGCCAAAAGGCCGAGAAGATTTGAGAAGCGGTTATCTTAGCCAAAAGGCCGAGAAGGGTTGAGAAGCGGTTATCTTAGCCAAAAGGCCGAGAAGGGCTGAAAAGAGGTTATCTTAGCCAAAAGGCTGAGAAGATTTGAGAACGGTTATCTCAGCCAAAAGGCCGAGAAGATTTGAGAAGCGGTTATCTCAGCCAAAAGGCCGAGAAGGGTTGAGAAGAGGTTATCTTAGCCAAAAGGCTGAGAAGGGTTGAGAAGCGGTTATCTCAGCCAAAAGGCCGAGAAGATTTGAGAAGCGGTTATCTCAGCCAAAAGGCCGAGAAGATTTGAGAAGCGGTTATCTTAGCCAAAAGGCAGAGAAGATTTGAGAAGCGGTTATCTTAGCCAAAAGGCCGAGAAGATTTGAGAAGCGGTTATCTCAGCCAAAAAGCCGAGAAGGGTTGAGAAGAGGTTATCTTAGCCAAAAGGCTGAGAAGGGTTGAGAAGCGGTTATCTCAGCCAAAAGGCCGAGAAGATTTGAGAAGCGGTTATCTCAGCCAAAAGGACGAGAAGATTTGAGAAGCGGTTATCTCAGCCAAAAGGCCGAGAAGATTTGAGAAGCGGTTATCTCAGCCAAAAGGCCGAGAAGGGTTGAGAAGCGGTTATCTCAGCCAAAAGGCCGAGAAGGGTTGAGAAGCGGTTATCTCAGCCAAAAGGCCGAGAAGGGTTGAGAAGCGGTTATCTTAGCCAAAAGGCCGAGAAGATTTGAAAAGAGGTTATCTTAGCCAAAAGGCCGAGAAGGGTTGAGAAGCGGTTATCTTAGCCAAAAGGCTGAGAAGGGTTGAGAAGCGGTTATCTCAGCCAAAAGGCCGAGAAGATTTGAGAAACGGTTATCTTAGCCAAAAGGCCGAGAAGGGTTGAGAAACTGTGATCTCAGCCAAAAGGCCGTGAATATTTAAGAAGCGGTTATCTCAGCCAAAAGGCCGAGAAGGGCTGAAAAGAGGTTATCTTAGCCAAAAGGCTGAGAAGATTTGAGAACGGTTATCTCAGCCAAAAGGCCGAGAAGATTTGAGAAGCGGTTATCTCAGCCAAAAGGCCGAGAAGGGTTGAGAAGAGGTTATCTTAGCCAAAAGGCCGAGAAGATTTGAAAAGAGGTTATCTTAGCCAAAAGGCCGAGAAGGGTTGAGAAGCGGTTATCTTAGCCAAAAGGCTGAGAAGGGTTGAGAAGCGGTTATCTCAGCCAAAAGGCCGAGAAGATTTGAGAAACGGTTATCTTAGCCAAAAGGCCGAGAAGGGTTGAGAAACTGTGATCTCAGCCAAAAGGCCGTGAATATTTAAGAAGCGGTTATCTCAGCCAAAAGGCCGAGAAGGGCTGAAAAGAGGTTATCTTAGCCAAAAGGCTGAGAAGATTTGAGAACGGTTATCTCAGCCAAAAGGCCGAGAAGATTTGAGAAGCGGTTATCTCAGCCAAAAGGCCGAGAAGGGTTGAGAAGAGGTTATCTTAGCCAAAAGGCTGAGAAGGGTTGAGAAGCGGTTATCTCAGCCAAAAGGCCGAGAAGATTTGAGAAGCGGTTATCTCAGCCAAAAGGCCGAGAAGATTTGAGAAGCGGTTATCTTAGCCAAAAGGCAGAGAAGATTTGAGAAGCGGTTATCTTAGCCAAAAGGCCGAGAAGATTTGAGAAGCGGTTATCTTAGCCAAAAGGCTGAGAAGGGTTGAGAAGCGGTTATCTTAGCCAAAAGGCTGAGAAGGGTTGAGAAGCGGTTATCTTAGCCAAAAGGCTGAGAAGGGTTGAGAAGCGGTTATCTTAGCCAAAAAGCCGAGAAGGGTTGAGAAGAGGTTAGCTTAGCCAAAAGGACGAGAAGATTTGAGAAGCGGTTATCTTAGCCAAAAGGCCGAGAAGATTTGAGTAGCGGTTATCTCAGCCAAAAAGCCGAGAAGGGTTGAGAAGAGGTTATCTTAGCCAAAAGGCCGAGAAGATTTGAGAAGCGGTTATCTTAGCCAAAAGGCCGAGAAGATTTGAGAAGCGGTTATCTCAGCCAAAAAGCCGAGAAGGGTTGAGAAGAGGTTATCTTAGCCAAAAGGCTGAGAAGGGTTGAGAAGCGGTTATCTCAGCCAAAAGGCCGAGAAGATTTGAGAAGCGGTTATCTCAGCCAAAAGGCCGAGAAGATTTGAGAAGCGGTTATCTTAGCCAAAAGGCAGAGAAGATTTGAGAAGCGGTTATCTTAGCCAAAAGGCCGAGAAGATTTGAGAAGCGGTTATCTTAGCCAAAAGCTGAGAAGGGTTGAGAAGCGGTTATCTTAGCCAAAAGGCTGAGAAGGGTTGAGAAGCGGTTATCTTAGCCAAAAGGCTGAGAAGGGTTGAGAAGCGGTTATCTCAGCCAAAAGGCCGAGAAGATTTGAGAAGCGGTTATCTCAGCCAAAAGGACGAGAAGATTTGAGAAGCGGTTATCTCAGCCAAAAGGCCGAGAAGATTTGAGAAGCGGTTATCTCAGCCAAAAGGCCGAGAAGGGTTGAGAAGCGGTTATCTCAGCCAAAAGGCCGAGAAGATTTGAGAAGCGGTTATCTTAGCCAAAAGGCTGAGAAGGGTTGAGAAGCGGTTATCTTAGCCAAAAGGCTGAGAAGGGTTGAGAAGCGGTTATCTTAGCCAAAAGGCCGAGAAGATTTGAGAAGCGGTTATCTCAGCCAAAAGGCCGAGAAGATTTGAGAAGCGGTTATCTTAGCCAAAAGGCAGAGAAGATTTGAAAAGAGGTTATCTTAGCCAAAAGGCCGAGAAGGGTTGAGAAGCGGTTATCTTAGCCAAAAGGCTGAGAAGGGTTGAGAAGCGGTTATCTCAGCCAAAAGGCCGAGAAGATTTGAGAAGCGGTTATCTTAGCCAAAAGGCCGAGAAGGGTTGAGAAGCGGTTATCTTAGCCAAAAGGCAGAGAAGATTTGAAAAGAGGTTATCTTAGCCAAAAGGCCGAGAAGGGTTGAGAAGCGGTTATCTTAGCCAAAAGGCTGAGAAGGGTTGAGAAGCGGTTATCTCAGCCAAAAGGCCGAGAAGATTTGAGAAGCGGTTATCTTAGCCAAAAGGCCGAGAAGGGTTGAGAAGCGGTTATCTTAGCCAAAAGGCAGAGAAGATTTGAAAAGAGGTTATCTTAGCCAAAAGGCCGAGAAGATTTGAGAAGCGGTTATCTCAGCCAAAAAGCCGAGAAGGGTTGAGAAGAGGTTATCTTAGCCAAAAGGCTGAGAAGGGTTGAGAAGCGGTTATCTCAGCCAAAAGGCCGAGAAGATTTGAGAAGCGGTTATCTCAGCCAAAAGGACGAGAAGATTTGAGAAGCGGTTATCTCAGCCAAAAGGCCGAGAAGATTTGAGAAGCGGTTATCTCAGCCAAAAGGCCGAGAAGGGTTGAGAAGCGGTTATCTCAGCCAAAAGGCCGAGAAGATTTGAGAAGCGGTTATCTTAGCCAAAAGGCCGAGAAGGGTTGAGAAGCGGTTATCTTAGCCAAAAGGCCGAGAAGATTTGAAAAGAGGTTATCTTAGCCAAAAGGCCGAGAAGGGTTGAGAAGCGGTTATCTTAGCCAAAAGGCTGAGAAGGGTTGAGAAGCGGTTATCTCAGCCAAAAGGCCGAGAAGATTTGAGAAACGGTTATCTTAGCCAAAAGGCCGAGAAGGGTTGAGAAACTGTGATCTCAGCCAAAAGGCCGTGAATATTTAAGAAGCGGTTATCTCAGCCAAAAGGCCGAGAAGGGCTGAAAAGAGGTTATCTTAGCCAAAAGGCTGAGAAGATTTGAGAACGGTTATCTCAGCCAAAAGGCCGAGAAGATTTGAGAAGCGGTTATCTCAGCCAAAAGGCCGAGAAGGGTTGAGAAGAGGTTATCTTAGCCAAAAGGCCGAGAAGATTTGAAAAGAGGTTATCTTAGCCAAAAGGCCGAGAAGGGTTGAGAAGCGGTTATCTTAGCCAAAAGGCTGAGAAGGGTTGAGAAGCGGTTATCTCAGCCAAAAGGCCGAGAAGATTTGAGAAACGGTTATCTTAGCCAAAAGGCCGAGAAGGGTTGAGAAACTGTGATCTCAGCCAAAAGGCCGTGAATATTTAAGAAGCGGTTATCTCAGCCAAAAGGCCGAGAAGGGCTGAAAAGAGGTTATCTTAGCCAAAAGGCTGAGAAGATTTGAGAACGGTTATCTCAGCCAAAAGGCCGAGAAGATTTGAGAAGCGGTTATCTCAGCCAAAAGGCCGAGAAGGGTTGAGAAGAGGTTATCTTAGCCAAAAGGCTGAGAAGGGTTGAGAAGCGGTTATCTCAGCCAAAAGGCCGAGAAGATTTGAGAAGCGGTTATCTCAGCCAAAAGGCCGAGAAGATTTGAGAAGCGGTTATCTTAGCCAAAAGGCAGAGAAGATTTGAGAAGCGGTTATCTTAGCCAAAAGGCCGAGAAGATTTGAGAAGCGGTTATCTTAGCCAAAAGGCTGAGAAGGGTTGAGAAGCGGTTATCTTAGCCAAAAGGCTGAGAAGGGTTGAGAAGCGGTTATCTTAGCCAAAAGGCTGAGAAGGGTTGAGAAGCGGTTATCTTAGCCAAAAAGCCGAGAAGGGTTGAGAAGAGGTTAGCTTAGCCAAAAGGACGAGAAGATTTGAGAAGCGGTTATCTTAGCCAAAAGGCCGAGAAGATTTGAGTAGCGGTTATCTCAGCCAAAAAGCCGAGAAGGGTTGAGAAGAGGTTATCTTAGCCAAAAGGCCGAGAAGATTTGAGAAGCGGTTATCTTAGCCAAAAGGCCGAGAAGATTTGAGAAGCGGTTATCTCAGCCAAAAAGCCGAGAAGGGTTGAGAAGAGGTTATCTTAGCCAAAAGGCTGAGAAGGGTTGAGAAGCGGTTATCTCAGCCAAAAGGCCGAGAAGATTTGAGAAGCGGTTATCTCAGCCAAAAGGCCGAGAAGATTTGAGAAGCGGTTATCTTAGCCAAAAGGCAGAGAAGATTTGAGAAGCGGTTATCTTAGCCAAAAGGCCGAGAAGATTTGAGAAGCGGTTATCTTAGCCAAAAGGCTGAGAAGGGTTGAGAAGCGGTTATCTTAGCCAAAAGGCTGAGAAGGGTTGAGAAGCGGTTATCTTAGCCAAAAGGCTGAGAAGGGTTGAGAAGCGGTTATCTCAGCCAAAAGGCCGAGAAGATTTGAGAAGCGGTTATCTCAGCCAAAAGGACGAGAAGATTTGAGAAGCGGTTATCTCAGCCAAAAGGCCGAGAAGATTTGAGAAGCGGTTATCTCAGCCAAAAGGCCGAGAAGGGTTGAGAAGCGGTTATCTCAGCCAAAAGGCCGAGAAGATTTGAGAAGCGGTTATCTTAGCCAAAAGGCTGAGAAGGGTTGAGAAGCGGTTATCTTAGCCAAAAGGCTGAGAAGGGTTGAGAAGCGGTTATCTTAGCCAAAAGGCCGAGAAGATTTGAGAAGCGGTTATCTCAGCCAAAAGGCCGAGAAGATTTGAGAAGCGGTTATCTTAGCCAAAAGGCAGAGAAGATTTGAAAAGAGGTTATCTTAGCCAAAAGGCCGAGAAGGGTTGAGAAGCGGTTATCTTAGCCAAAAGGCTGAGAAGGGTTGAGAAGCGGTTATCTCAGCCAAAAGGCCGAGAAGATTTGAGAAGCGGTTATCTTAGCCAAAAGGCCGAGAAGGGTTGAGAAGCGGTTATCTTAGCCAAAAGGCAGAGAAGATTTGAAAAGAGGTTATCTTAGCCAAAAGGCCGAGAAGGGTTGAGAAGCGGTTATCTTAGCCAAAAGGCTGAGAAGGGTTGAGAAGCGGTTATCTCAGCCAAAAGGCCGAGAAGATTTGAGAAACGGTTATCTTAGCCAAAAGGCCGAGAAGGGTTGAGAAACTGTGATCTCAGCCAAAAGGCCGTGAATATTTAAGAAGCGGTTATCTCAGCCAAAAGGCCGAGAAGGGCTGAAAAGAGGTTATCTTAGCCAAAAGGCCGAGAAGATTTGAGAAGCGGTTATCTTAGCCAAAAGGCAGAGAAGATTTGAGAAGCGGTTATCTTAGCCAAAAGGCCGAGAAGATTTGAGAAGCGGTTATCTTAGCCAAAAGGCTGAGAAGGGTTGAGAAGCGGTTATCTTAGCCAAAAGGCTGAGAAGGGTTGAGAAGCGGTTATCTTAGCCAAAAGGCTGAGAAGGGTTGAGAAGCGGTTATCTTAGCTAAAAAGCCGAGAAGGGTTGAGAAGAGGTTAGCTTAGCCAAAAGGACGAGAAGATTTGAGAAGCGGTTATCTTAGCCAAAAGGCCGAGAAGATTTGAGTAGCGGTTATCTCAGCCAAAAAGCCGAGAAGGGTTGAGAAGAGGTTATCTTAGCCAAAAGGCCGAGAAGATTTGAGAAGCGGTTATCTTAGCCAAAAGGCAGAGAAGATTTGAGAAGCGGTTATCTTAGCCAAAAGGCCGAGAAGATTTGAGAAGCGGTTATCTCAGCCAAAAAGCCGAGAAGGGTTGAGAAGAGGTTATCTTAGCCAAAAGGCTGAGAAGGGTTGAGAAGCGGTTATCTCAGCCAAAAGGCCGAGAAGATTTGAGAAGCGGTTATCTCAGCCAAAAGGACGAGAAGATTTGAGAAGCGGTTATCTCAGCCAAAAGGCCGAGAAGATTTGAGAAGCGGTTATCTCAGCCAAAAGGCCGAGAAGGGTTGAGAAGCGGTTATCTCAGCCAAAAGGCCGAGAAGATTTGAGAAGCGGTTATCTTAGCCAAAAGGCTGAGAAGGGTTGAGAAGCGGTTATCTTAGCCAAAAGGCTGAGAAGGGTTGAGAAGCGGTTATCTTAGCCAAAAGGCCGAGAAGATTTGAGAAGCGGTTATCTCAGCCAAAAGGCTGAGAAGGGTTGAGAAGCGGTTATCTCAGCCAAAAGGCCGAGAAGATTTGAGAAGCGGTTATCTTAGCCAAAAGGCCGAGAAGGGTTGAGAAGCGGTTATCTTAGCCAAAAGGCAGAGAAGATTTGAAAAGAGGTTATCTTAGCCAAAAGGCCGAGAAGGGTTGAGAAGCGGTTATCTTAGCCAAAAGGCTGAGAAGGGTTGAGAAGCGGTTATCTCAGCCAAAAGGCCGAGAAGATTTGAGAAACGGTTATCTTAGCCAAAAGGCCGAGAAGGGTTGAGAAACTGTGATCTCAGCCAAAAGGCCGTGAATATTTAAGAAGCGGTTATCTCAGCCAAAAGGCCGAGAAGGGCTGAAAAGAGGTTATCTTAGCCAAAAGGCTGAGAAGATTTGAGAACGGTTATCTCAGCCAAAAGGCCGAGAAGATTTGAGAAGCGGTTATCTCAGCCAAAAGGCCGAGAAGGGTTGAGAAGAGGTTATCTTAGCCAAAAGGCTGAGAAGGGTTGAGAAGCGGTTATCTCAGCCAAAAGGCCGAGAAGATTTGAGAAGCGGTTATCTCAGCCAAAAGGCCGAGAAGATTTGAGAAGCGGTTATCTTAGCTAAAAGGCTGAGAAGATTTGAGAACGGTTATCTCAGCCAAAAGGCCGAGAAGATTTGAGAAGCGGTTATCTCAGCCAAAAGGCCGAGAAGGGTTGAGAAGAGGTTATCTTAGCCAAAAGGCCGAGAAGATTTGAAAAGAGGTTATCTTAGCCAAAAGGCCGAGAAGGGTTGAGAAGCGGTTATCTTAGCCAAAAGGCTGAGAAGGGTTGAGAAGCGGTTATCTCAGCCAAAAGGCCGAGAAGATTTGAGAAACGGTTATCTTAGCCAAAAGGCCGAGAAGGGTTGAGAAACTGTGATCTCAGCCAAAAGGCCGTGAATATTTAAGAAGCGGTTATCTCAGCCAAAAGGCCGAGAAGGGCTGAAAAGAGGTTATCTTAGCCAAAAGGCTGAGAAGATTTGAGAACGGTTATCTCAGCCAAAAGGCCGAGAAGATTTGAGAAGCGGTTATCTCAGCCAAAAGGCCGAGAAGGGTTGAGAAGAGGTTATCTTAGCCAAAAGGCTGAGAAGGGTTGAGAAGCGGTTATCTCAGCCAAAAGGCCGAGAAGATTTGAGAAGCGGTTATCTCAGCCAAAAGGCCGAGAAGATTTGAGAAGCGGTTATCTTAGCCAAAAGGCAGAGAAGATTTGAGAAGCGGTTATCTTAGCCAAAAGGCCGAGAAGATTTGAGAAGCGGTTATCTTAGCCAAAAGGCTGAGAAGGGTTGAGAAGCGGTTATCTTAGCCAAAAGGCTGAGAAGGGTTGAGAAGCGGTTATCTTAGCCAAAAGGCTGAGAAGGGTTGAGAAGCGGTTATCTTAGCCAAAAAGCCGAGAAGGGTTGAGAAGAGGTTAGCTTAGCCAAAAGGACGAGAAGATTTGAGAAGCGGTTATCTTAGCCAAAAGGCCGAGAAGATTTGAGTAGCGGTTATCTCAGCCAAAAAGCCGAGAAGGGTTGAGAAGAGGTTATCTTAGCCAAAAGGCCGAGAAGATTTGAGAAGCGGTTATCTTAGCCAAAAGGCAGAGAAGATTTGAGAAGCGGTTATCTTAGCCAAAAGGCCGAGAAGATTTGAGAAGCGGTTATCTCAGCCAAAAGGCCGAGAAGATTTGAGAAGCGGTTATCTCAGCCAAAAGGACGAGAAGATTTGAGAAGCGGTTATCTCAGCCAAAAGGCCGAGAAGATTTGAGAAGCGGTTATCTCAGCCAAAAGGCCGAGAAGGGTTGAGAAGCGGTTATCTCAGCCAAAAGGCCGAGAAGATTTGAGAAGCGGTTATCTTAGCCAAAAGGCTGAGAAGGGTTGAGAAGCGGTTATCTTAGCCAAAAGGCTGAGAAGGGTTGAGAAGCGGTTATCTTAGCCAAAAGGCCGAGAAGATTTGAGAAGCGGTTATCTCAGCCAAAAGGCCGAGAAGATTTGAGAAGCGGTTATCTTAGCCAAAAGGCAGAGAAGATTTGAAAAGAGGTTATCTTAGCCAAAAGGCCGAGAAGGGTTGAGAAGCGGTTATCTTAGCCAAAAGGCTGAGAAGGGTTGAGAAGCGGTTATCCCAGCCAAAAGGCCGAGAAGATTTGAGAAGCGGTTATCTTAGCCAAAAGGCCGAGAAGGGTTGAGAAGCGGTTATCTTAGCCAAAAGGCAGAGAAGATTTGAAAAGAGGTTATCTTAGCCAAAAGGCCGAGAAGGGTTGAGAAGCGGTTATCTTAGCCAAAAGGCTGAGAAGGGTTGAGAAGCGGTTATCTCAGCCAAAAGGCCGAGAAGATTTGAGAAACGGTTATCTTAGCCAAAAGGCCGAGAAGGGTTGAGAAACTGTGATCTCAGCCAAAAGGCCGTGAATATTTAAGAAGCGGTTATCTCAGCCAAAAGGCCGAGAAGGGCTGAAAAGAGGTTATCTTAGCCAAAAGGCTGAGAAGATTTGAGAACGGTTATCTCAGCCAAAAGGCCGAGAAGATTTGAGAAGCGGTTATCTCAGCCAAAAGGCCGAGAAGGGTTGAGAAGAGGTTATCTTAGCCAAAAGGCTGAGAAGGGTTGAGAAGCGGTTATCTCAGCCAAAAGGCCGAGAAGATTTGAGAAGCGGTTATCTCAGCCAAAAGGCCGAGAAGATTTGAGAAGCGGTTATCTTAGCCAAAAGGCAGAGAAGATTTGAGAAGCGGTTATCTTAGCCAAAAGGCCGAGAAGATTTGAGAAGCGGTTATCTCAGCCAAAAAGCCGAGAAGGGTTGAGAAGAGGTTATCTTAGCCAAAAGGCTGAGAAGGGTTGAGAAGCGGTTATCTCAGCCAAAAGGCCGAGAAGATTTGAGAAGCGGTTATCTCAGCCAAAAGGACGAGAAGATTTGAGAAGCGGTTATCTCAGCCAAAAGGCCGAGAAGATTTGAGAAGCGGTTATCTCAGCCAAAAGGCCGAGAAGGGTTGAGAAGCGGTTATCTCAGCCAAAAGGCCGAGAAGATTTGAGAAGCGGTTATCTTAGCCAAAAGGCCGAGAAGGGTTGAGAAGCGGTTATCTTAGCCAAAAGGCCGAGAAGATTTGAAAAGAGGTTATCTTAGCCAAAAGGCTGAGAAGGGTTGAGAAGCGGTTATCTCAGCCAAAAGGCCGAGAAGATTTGAGAAACGGTTATCTTAGCCAAAAGGCCGAGAAGGGTTGAGAAACTGTGATCTCAGCCAAAAGGCCGTGAATATTTAAGAAGCGGTTATCTCAGCCAAAAGGCCGAGAAGGGCTGAAAAGAGGTTATCTTAGCCAAAAGGCTGAGAAGATTTGAGAACGGTTATCTCAGCCAAAAGGCCGAGAAGATTTGAGAAGCGGTTATCTCAGCCAAAAGGCCGAGAAGGGTTGAGAAGAGGTTATCTTAGCCAAAAGGCCGAGAAGATTTGAAAAGAGGTTATCTTAGCCAAAAGGCCGAGAAGGGTTGAGAAGCGGTTATCTTAGCCAAAAGGCTGAGAAGGGTTGAGAAGCGGTTATCTCAGCCAAAAGGCCGAGAAGATTTGAGAAACGGTTATCTTAGCCAAAAGGCCGAGAAGGGTTGAGAAACTGTGATCTCAGCCAAAAGGCCGTGAATATTTAAGAAGCGGTTATCTCAGCCAAAAGGCCGTGAAGGGCTGAAAAGAGGTTATCTTAGCCAAAAGGCTGAGAAGATTTGAGAACGGTTATCTCAGCCAAAAGGCCGAGAAGATTTGAGAAGCGGTTATCTCAGCCAAAAGGCCGAGAAGGGTTGAGAAGAGGTTATCTTAGCCAAAAGGCTGAGAAGGGTTGAGAAGCGGTTATCTCAGCCAAAAGGCCGAGAAGATTTGAGAAGCGGTTATCTCAGCCAAAAGGCCGAGAAGATTTGAGAAGCGGTTATCTTAGCCAAAAGGCAGAGAAGATTTGAGAAGCGGTTATCTTAGCCAAAAGGCCGAGAAGATTTGAGAAGCGGTTATCTTAGCCAAAAGGCTGAGAAGGGTTGAGAAGCGGTTATCTTAGCCAAAAGGCTGAGAAGGGTTGAGAAGCGGTTATCTTAGCCAAAAGGCTGAGAAGGGTTGAGAAGCGGTTATCTTAGCCAAAAAGCCGAGAAGGGTTGAGAAGAGGTTAGCTTAGCCAAAAGGACGAGAAGATTTGAGAAGCGGTTATCTTAGCCAAAAGGCCGAGAAGATTTGAGAAGCGGTTATCTCAGCCAAAAAGCCGAGAAGGGTTGAGAAGAGGTTATCTTAGCCAAAAGGCTGAGAAGGGTTGAGAAGCGGTTATCTCAGCCAAAAGGCCGAGAAGATTTGAGAAGCGGTTATCTCAGCCAAAAGGACGAGGAGATTTGAGAAGCGGTTATCTCAGCCAAAAGGCCGAGAAGATTTGAGAAGCGGTTATCTCAGCCAAAAGGCCGAGAAGGGTTGAGAAGCGGTTATCTCAGCCAAAAGGCCGAGAAGATTTGAGAAGCGGTTATCTTAGCCAAAAGGCCGAGAAGATTTGAGAAGCGGTTATCTCAGCCAAAAGGCAGAGAAGGGTTGAGAAGAGGTTAGCTTAGCCAAAAGGACGAGAAGATTTGAGAAGCGGTTATCTTAGCCAAAAGGCCGAGAAGATTTGAGAAGCGGTTATCTCAGCCAAAAAGCCGAGAAGGGTTGAGAAGAGGTTATCTTAGCCAAAAGGCTGAGAAGGGTTGAGAAGCGGTTATCTCAGCCAAAAGGCCGAGAAGATTTGAGAAGCGGTTATCTCAGCCAAAAGGACGAGGAGATTTGAGAAGCGGTTATCTCAGCCAAAAGGCCGAGAAGATTTGAGAAGCGGTTATCTCAGCCAAAAGGCCGAGAAGGGTTGAGAAGCGGTTATCTCAGCCAAAAGGCCGAGAAGATTTGAGAAGCGGTTATCTTAGCCAAAAGGCCGAGAAGATTTGAGAAGCGGTTATCTCAGCCAAAAGGCAGAGAAGGGTTGAGAAGAGGTTATCTTAGCGAAAAGGTCGAGAAGGGTTGAGAAACTGTGATCTCAGACAAAAGGCAATTTTGGCCGGGAAACGAGAGATTCCCACAGTCGGAAAGGTTCCTGAGAGGGTAGGGTATCGACATCCCTTCAAACTTAAATCCAAGTATCCTGCTTTTGGGGATCTTAATCGGGAACCGAGTGGATGCTAAATCCAAAATTTCAAGTCTCTATCACAACCGGAAGTGCCTCAGGCTGACTCCGATTTTTGTCGGTTTCGTGGCGTCAACTTTTTTTGAGTTGGTGGCGCGAGCATCGAAGAGAGACGTGCTATAGCTCATTCGATAGAGCGTACAGGGTTGTCCGCCTAGAGACTTTTCAGAATTGTAAAATTCCCACTGCAAAGGTGCGAAAAGTGCCTTCAAAGTTCAAAATTTTGACTCCTTTGGCGGTGCAGCCACATTTTCGGCTATCCAAGCTCTCAATGGAAAATCCAAGTTCCTACCGACCTACAGTAGACTAATATTGACACGGCGAATCCAATGAGCTTAATTTCAAAAAGATTGGTTTCCATCTGTAGGTGCTGACGCCTTTCAAACATTTTCCCGCGCGAATTTATCCCTCTGCCTTCCCCTCCTCCCTCCCTCCCCCGCGCCTCCCTCTCTCGGCCCGGTCAAAGGTCGTAAACGCGGCGAGTAGTCTCAAGTTGTCAACACTCTGCTTACTATGAAATACAAAGTTGAAGTTAATGTAAAACTAGTATCATTTTCGGAATCAGCGGGTGAAATTACCCCTGGTGGAATCATTGGTTGGGGTCGAACAGGCACTTTCATTGTTGTACCCTCTGGGTGAGGAGGTTGAGGAGGAGGGAGTTGAAAGCTTCCGACTGTAGCTACTTTATATGGATATTACGATGTTTGTCGGCGACTTTCAATCAGAGACGGATACTTTCGTTCTTAAGCCAGTCGATTTACGCTCCCTCACTCACTCACCAGTCAAGTACCAGTTCTGGTGTGTGCGCCCAAGTTGTGATCAAGTGCTAAAATCAAGCTCCAAGTGGCGACCAAGCTTGGGCGCCATTTGCAAATCGGTCTGATCTCTCCAGTTCTCATACTCTCTATTTTTTCTTTCTTTCTCTCGCTCTCTCGCCTTGGATTCGAAGTTGGGATCAAGCAGATTTCCAACTTGGGATCAAGAAGAGATAAAGCGAGAGATTATGTAAAATAGAGAGACCAGTTTCCCAAGTGGCGTCCAAACTTGGGCGCCACTTGGAAACCACTTTTGTACTTGATCCCAACTTTGGCGCGCACAACAGAGAGTAACACGGCCAACGGCTATGTCTTGAAGACTGCGCGGTCTAGTTGGATATGGAAGGGGGAGGTTTAAAAAATAAATCGCTCCGCGTCAATAAAAGTCCCGAGATCCACCTTCCGTGGGAAGGTGGCGTATCCTGGCTTTGCAAGCAAAGTCAACAGCTAAGTGAATTTTGGCAAATTCTCAAATCAATAAAAGGAGTGAGATCTTACTATTCAAAACAATCAGTTCAATAAAAGTCCCGGGATCAAAATCCAAAATTCGCTCTATATTTTCTGAGATTTCGGAAAACTGAACAATTAAGGTACGAATTTTAAAATATTTAAGCATGAAAATATAGAACGAATTTTGGCTTTTGATCCCGGGACTTTTATTGAACTGATTGTTTTGAATAGTAAGATCTCACTCCTTTTATTGATTTGAGAATTTGCCAAAATTCACTTAGCTGTTGACTTTGCTTGCAAAGCCAGGATACGCCACCTTCCCACGGAAGGTGGATGATTATTGATTTGGTCGATTTCAGATACGGTAAGTGTATTTCATTTATTGTACCGCATAGTTCTGCTAAAATCACTTTAATATATCCTTAATCGTACTTTTGAATTGATCATCCACTGTGGCCCCTCTGTTTATGGCCCCTCTGTCCGATTTGTAGCCAATTTTCTTCAAGAATTTATGATTATCGATTTTTCCTGTCAGATATAATGGTTTTGTAATTTATTCATCCAGTTGTGCTAGGAAACAATCTATAAGTCTTATTGTTATTCATTATTCACACTTCCGAACTGATCGTATTCTCTCTTTTTTCAGCTTTAATTGGTGATTTATCGCTAAGATCTACGATTATCGATTTTCTCTATCAGCAATACGGTCGTTTTGAAAGGAAAATTAGATTGTCTAGTTGTGCTGGACATGAATCAATTTTGATTCACAACTAATCGGATCTTTGATTTGGTCTCAGTCTCTCTCGTTTGACGCAATTTTCAACCTCCTCTCCAACCAAATAGGCAATTATCGAATATTTGGAAAAGTGTTACGGTTACTTTTGAACGATTTGACAATGTTAAATTATGTTGCTATTAAAAACACATCTTTTTGTCCAAAGCGCGGCTTGACAGCTTATCTTTGACATTAATTAGAGCCTTTATTCACTAAAATTCACGAAAAACGGCCAATTATCGATTTTATCATAGTTTTATAAAAATTGCTAAGATTACACCGTTCCAACAAGGAACTTAGGCATGCTAGTGGGCATCCACAGAAAAAAAATCAGAGCCTCAAATTGTTCACTTTGAATAGCCGAAATTGGATCACTTCCGGTTCCTCAAAGATCAAAGGTCAACTTTCTTAATTTATTGATTAGTTCAAAGTGAAGATAGTAATGCACAATTTCAACCCAACGTAGGAAAATCATTTCTGTAAATCATATTACAAAATGGGACCTGAAATCGGACTATAAAATGGTGCGCCGAATTTTTGAAATGAGGACATTAGGTGAAAATGCCTCTGGGCTCGACCTTGTTTTGATTGAATTTCACACCGAAGTGAAGATAGGAATGCACAATTTCAAATCAGTGTAGGGAAAGCATTTCTTTAAATCATATTACAAAAGATCTCTTGAAATCGGACTTTGAATGGGTGTGCCGAATTTTTAAAGTGAGTAGTCTATCCGAAAAAGTGGAAGGGAGAATCGGACGGACGGCGGCGAGAGACCTTCGGCCTGTTTAATCTGTCAGAAATGTGCGAGAAAAAGTTGCGTAAAAAGTTCGCGAACTTCTGATTCTCTCCATTTCGCATGCTCTCTCTCTTTCTCTAACCAGGTCGATGAAAAGTTCACGAACTTTTCGACGAACTGTGTTCGAAAATCGTACTTTTCTTTTGTTTTACTTACTTTTATAAACTATTTCTGCTTTTAACTTATGATTTCTTATAATGACAACCTTCCCTTAGCTGGAATAGCTTCAGAATACAGCGTAGTGAAAGTAAACAGGGTTGGAGTATTTTTTTCGAAAATGGGTCACCACTTTCCCCACCCTGTAATGTCAAGCTATTCCATCAGAGGGAAGGTTGTTCTTATACGCAGTCATAAGTTAAGAGCAAAAATAATTGATAAAAATAAGTAAAACAAAAGAAAAGTACGAATTTCGAACGAATTAATGCCGGTTTTTAACGAACTTTTCAAGGAGCTGCGTGAAAAGTTAGAGAAAGGCGAGAGAGCACGCATTCTTGAGAGAGGGAAAAGGAAGTAAACAATCACTGCTTCCTTTTCCCTCTCTCAAGAACGCGTGCTCTCTCGCCTTTCTCTAACTTTTCACGCAGCTCCTTGAAAAGTTCACGAACTTTTCGACGAACTATGTTCGAAATTCGTACTTTTCTTTTGTTTTACTTATTTTTATCAATTATTTTTGCTTTCAACTTATGACTGCTTATAAGAACAACCTTCCCTCTGATGGAATAGCTTGACATTACAGGGTGGGGAAAGTGGTGACCCATTTTCGAAAAAAATACTCCAACCCTGTTTACTTTCACTACGTTGTATTCTGAAGCTATTCCAGCTAAGGGAAGGTTGTCATTATAAGAAGTCATAAGTTAAAAGCAAAAATAGTTTATAAAAATAAGTAAAACAAAAGAAAAGTATGATTTTCGAACATAGTTGGTCGAAAAGTTCGTGAACTTTTCAACGACCTGGTTAGAGAAAGAGAGAGAGTACACGAACAGGAGAGAATCAGAAGTTCGCGAACTTTTTACGCAACTTTTTTCGCACATTTCTGACAGATTAAACAAGCCGCTTTTCTCTCTCTAGTCAAATTTTGTACAGGAGCGTAAATCGGCAAAAAGTGGAGAAATCGCGATTTTGAAAGTCGCGATATTCGCGCCGTTTTTTCTCTTATCGTTCTCAGGAGCTCAATTGGAGTCGATTCATGTGGTTTTCGAATGTCGTTTCATATGAAATAATGATTTTAGAAATTCAATGACGTTATTTCCGGTGTATTTTCAGCAAAGTGCCGATTTCGGCCAATTTCAATCGCGCTTTCGACGTTCGGAGACGGGCGGGGCTGCCCAAAGTCGATATCAGTGGTGTTTAAGCGAAATTTCGCTTGCTCACGGTAGATCACTCTCTTTTGGATAGCAGGCGAGAGAGTGTGTGAAATGAAGAGAGCGTCCGACATTTTTTTCAAAATTCGGGCTAGAATGACTGCACCTGAGCGGCAGAACCGTGAAATAGTGTCCAGAGGTAGTGAGCAGTGGAATCAAGTCGATTTCTAGTGATTTGAGAAAAAGTACAGTACCCCTAATGAAGGATACCGTAACCCTCTGGTAAATCGCCTCTGGTGGAGAAGTTGTTGATCGCTGTTCAAAAAGAAAGATAGATTTCGAAAGCATTTTTCACGCTCTTTCGAATGATTACCCATTTGATAGGTCTATCTCGAATACGAAAATTTTCGAAAAAATCGATAATTCAAAAAAATAATTTAGAAATTCTTCATCCTTGGCCCATCAGAAGTCCACTCCCAAAATTTCAGCTCCCTAGGTTAAGTTTGAGCAATTTTGAAATTTGCACTGCCTCCGGGATCGGCCCTTCCCCTCCTCGAGTGGGAGACCCCTCGAAGGGCCGCGAGATTCGAGCGTTTTGTGTGGAGACCACAAAATGCAAATTCGAGGGAGGGAAAATGCGCTAAAATGCTCCTTTTCGTCGTCGCCTCGGCTCGTGGGCGCCCACGGAGCGAAGGGGACGACGAATGACGTCGTATTTTAGGGCATGAATTAGTTAAACCATTTCCGCATAGATCCTTTGAAACTAGAAATCGATAGCTGTTTTTGTTTTGTCAAAACAACTCGAAGCCCGGGGAACTTCTTTTTCTATCAAATTTCAAAAATTCATATCTCACATGAACTTTAATATTTTGACTCAAATTTTGGGGATGTTTTAAACATTGGTCATGGCTATGATGTGCCAAAAGCACGGAATTTTAGAATTTGTTCTGATACTGAAAAAAAATCGATAAAGAGAGTATTTCAAATGTGAAAAAAAACGGAAATGACGTTATTTAGCAGCGACAAATTAGAATATTTGAAGGTCTTGTTTTTTAATGCGCAGAACACTGATGTGCACGCACTTTCTATGAAATCGGCTTATTTGTACGTCATAAATAAATTTATTAAAAAATCGATAATTGCTCTTTTTACCTATTTTTTCAATGAAAAGGCTATAACTTCGTTTCACATTGAGATGTTTAGTTGTTTTTTCGACAGCTAGATTTTACATTACCAGATGCATCATTATTAACGGACAGATTGTTAGGAAACATCCACATAGATGATCTTCTAATCGATAATAGATCACTTTAATCAAAATTACAGTTCGAAAGTTATAACTTCGTTTCAAATTGAGATTTCGAGACGTTCTTTCGATTGATAGATTTGCCATCACTATTCGCATCATTCTACATCCAGACTAATACCAAACTTCCATATAGCAAACCTGTATGGAAAAATCGATATTCATAAGGTAGACGAAATCAATACAAGGGATTTTGCCATTTCATTCTCACGAAGGTATTTAAATGAACGTATTCTGATGTACAGCACTATTAGATCTTCAAACAATTGTATATTACGCTTTTTTCACATTTCATTCTCTTACACTGATGACGTCGTCGTTGAGCTACCGTAACGCGCTGACCAAATTTCGAGAGTATTAGGAGAGGAATGCTTTCTATGGTACTAGTAATTTCTTCGACTGAGATTACAGCGCTGCTCTCGAAATAACCATTTTTCGTCAGCAATGAATCTCAATCTTCGGCTTAAATATCGCACTCTACATTTTGCACGATCTCTTGATAATCAAAGAAGAACATTCTAGAGGCTAGGCGCACAAAAGCCAGATTCGAACGAAAAAAAACTTTACTCTAATTCCCAACCTATATTTTTATAACCAAATTTGAACATACAACTTCCCTCTTTTCCTTCACTATTTACTCTCCTCCCCTCCCTCTCGGCTACAAACCACATTATTTGTCATCTCGAGCCGACCTACTCTAGCCGACTTCCACTCCCCCTCTCTCGCATCCATTGAGCACAAACTACGCATCGCCCGTCAGCAAGGATGACCTACGTGCCATCTGGCTTCTCTTTCCTCTCTCATTTTCACATGTTCTCTCCCATGTCATTCTGATCTTCGGATCTCATGTGCTCACTAAAAAAATCACTCAAGAGAAGGCGTATAAAAGACCAGAATCGCCAAGCCTAGCACACTCACTTCAATTTCGATCTTGCTCTTCCGTAATACACTTCATCAACCATGCCCTGTAAGTGATCGTTTATTTTTACCGGTTAACCTTTTATACTTTGCGGAACTGAGTAGGGTTGGCTATTCGGAGCAGGTTTGCGATATGTCAATCCTCCCCTCGCCTTTTGCAATATGCGAGGGGTAGGAATTTCGATATCACAATTCTGCTCCGAATAGCCAACCCTAGTACTGAGTGAGATCCTAATTTTTTTGTGCAGTAATGCTATACATATCTGGGATTCACTGAATGGCGTCATCTTCAGGTTGCAGCAAGTCCGGCCCGTGCAGCTGCTGCTCCTGCGGCGAAGGCTGCGACTGCTTCAACACTGGAAAGTGCAGCAAGGCAACCACTATCTGCTGCAACGGTCGGTAGTGCATTGATTGCTGAATTCTTTACTAGCTGCAGCTAATTATGAGAATTTCGACATTAGTTCCCGGTGATACAAAAAATTATTTTTTTGGTCGAGAAAGGAGGTGAAATATTCCTGTTGTTGAATTGCAGCAGACAAGTGCAAGCAGGGCGGATGCCAGTGCAGCCGCAGCGGCTCAGCAGCAGTCAAGAAGTGCTGCAGCAGCAAGTAGACTGCAGCAGCAGCGCGCCAATGATTACTACACCTTACTCGCTGTGATGATGTGACCAGTGCGATGCTTACTTGTATTATTGCCATTGTTTCCAGCAAATAAAGACTAAAGCGTAGTAACATCAATCGATTTTCTGACGAGGAAAGAGAAAAGTCAGCAAAAATGGCTACAGCCACATCATATGTCTGCTAGGTTCAGTCATGGTGGGAACTAGGGATGACCATATTATGCGAGGATTCCGCTACGCCTTTCCCTCGTCAAATTGCGAAATCAGGCGATGGAGATACGATGCGGAATCGCTGCCTTGCATCCCTAGAATGAACATCCCTAGTGGAAGCTACTAAATATGGACTTATGTATCGTGAGTAGAGCAGCTTGATTCAATTTTGAAATAGATAGGAAAGAAAATCTAATGACGCCAATTTGGAGGATCGATGAATGAGTTAGAGAGATAGTTTTGAACGACATAACGAATTGTTTTTAGACCAGTAGAGCTACAGGTGGCGTAAATTTTCGGGGCCATGCGAACCCATGTTCAGCAATTTGACGTATATTTCATACTTTGGATCGCAATATCTCAAAAGTCTACTTTTTAACTTCTGAAAATATCAACGTATACATAACTTTTAACGTAGATTCCGAAAATCGAATCGAGAATGCGCACCTCGGACATTTTTAGATCGATATACTCGATTATTTTTAACGAAAAAGTAATTTTTCGGGCTAAACTTTATTATTTCGCATTTTCTCAAATTTGGATATCGAAATTTGTTTTTTTTTACGATTAACAATACACCAGAAAATCTATATTAATTCTGAGATATCAAAATTATCGACTGCAAAAGTAGGGGTGCCTTTACCGTTTTCAAAATCGACCCCTAACCTTAGTCATTGCGGCAGTCAATCAGCACTCGGTACCAACACTTCAGAAAAAAAGTTATTATCGCATTTTGGATTTATCGAATTTTTGACCATCCTAGGACTTGTTACGTTCTCTGGTGGACGGTCTCTTAATCTTCGAACCCTTATCATCACTAGGAGCAGAGGCCACGGCCAGCCCGACGATCTTAGATCTTAAAATTGTATCCTTTTTAATTTACCGATTTTTCATGTGTGTGAGTGGATATTTTCACCGGTATTTTTAATGTGTTGAGTGTACATTGATGTTCGTGAATGTTAAAGGAGGAGTAAAGGCAAACACGCGCCCGGTTGAAATATTAGAGGAGAACTCTCTTCAAGTCGCGTGCTCTCTCGCTCGTTGCCCGAGCTTTCCCTGATTTGGCTTCCCGCCAACTATCGATAGCTCTGTTCGTAATGGAGATATCAATATGAAAATTTCGGAGCTTCTTATCGCTGGGGAGATCTAGGCCATGCATAATATGAAAGCTTCAAAATTTGAATTTTGCCTTTGCTCCTCCATTAAGGGGGCGTGATGTCGCAGTGGTGTGAGGCGCCGCTCGTCATACAAGGATCCCGAGTTCGATCCCCCGCCCGGGCAGACCAAGCCCTCTATCCCCCTGGGGTCAGCAAATTGGTAGTGGCCTCGGTCGCGAAAGGTAACGTTCCCTAGAAGCACTTTGGACAGCAGGGATACGTAGTCCTAGCAGTAGTCCGCCTCACCGCACTACACCACCTAGCGTAGTCGTTTACGACTGTAAAATCGATTGACGTGGCCTTTACCTCCTTTAAAGAAGGAATCTCAGCAAATACACGCCTGGTTCAAATATGTTTCAATGTTTTCCAAGCGGCTAAGAAAATACAATAGATTTAATTGCTTCACTACTCTCATTTCCACGGGAAATTTACATCATATTTTTTCATAAATTAATTCTTCTGTGCTCTATGTGCGTGTGCGTGTCTGTGTCTGTGCGTTGTGAACAGTGAAGGTCTGCTTAATCACGCCAAGAAATGATTCATTCATAATTGATAAGACTTGCTACGAAAATATCACACTGACTAAGTGACACTTTGTCTGCATCATTAACCGGACGTTATCTCTTACCATTTCCGCCCTTGTCCTATCAGTGATCGCTTGATCTCATCCACTATAAACCACGCACGCATAACAGTTCATAGTCGAATGGGACTTTTTACAATTACTCATCGCTCTTACTGTGCAGCTGCAATGAAATGATTTCTTTGCAATAAGGCAAACTTGTTTCCTATCTTAGGACCGGGAAATTACAAAATTTTGCTAAGCGAGATTAGAATCGAATTCTCATTTCAATAAGCGAAAATTTATCTATCTAAATTTGAAGGTTCAACTAACTCCAGGTGAGGATCACGATCTATGTGATGGGACTAGGATAGACCATTTCTGTCTGACTCGTAAATACGTCGGATATCTGTCAAAACCTCACGAACATTACCCTGATACCCGGCCTTTTCTCGTGGTGGATAAATGAATTGAATTGAAATTGAAATTGAAAACATAACAGCTCCTCCCACACGCGTTCGGACAGGAATGAATCTAAATTAGATTGATCTTCCGCTCCTCCGACACAATTGTGTCCGATAGTAAGAACTTTCAGGACCATGATGAGTTCCACTGCAACGAACAAATGCAATATCGAACGCAATTGTGTCTCATACATAAACGCGTCTCAAAATTTCATTTCGGCCTTTTGTGCCTGAGACACACCTTTTTGACACAAATTGACAACTCTAGATGTATGGGTAACCGCGATGAAGCGACCAAGGAAAACGATTTTGCGCATAGAAACCCGGAACGGAATTGGAACCTCATATTAAGACGGAGCCAAGAAAAGGGGGGAGAAAATGGTGAGTAATGTCGGAGATTAGAGAGGGCAGGGCCATTCCACGACGTGTCTTTAAATTTATCTCGTCACTCCGACTAATCTGAATCTCGGAGGTTGTATATAAGTCTGAACAACCCATTGATAAACACAGTTTCCAACGCAGTCTTCAGGATGGCAAGACTACTCTTGGTAGCATGTCTATTCATACTAGCAGGTGAGCTTTTTTCTGAGTTTGCAGAAATAATTTACTTCAATTTTATCCATTTGGTCTGCGTAAATAATTATAATTGAAACAAATTGATTAGCATTTGATTAGCAAGATCAGGCTTGATAAGCAAATGATGACCAAAAAGAGGAAATTGCAGGTGCCGTTGTCGGCCTCGAAGATGATTCGCGAGCGGAAGTTTTTGATGAATCCTCAAAGATGTCCGATAAACAATCCCGCTTCAATAGGTTCTTCTACCCAACAGCACCTACCGGCCCTACCCGTGGGTACCACACCGCCCCGACTGGACCCACTCGTGGATACCACACTGCCCCGACTGGTCCCACTCGCGGATACCACACTGCCCCGACTGGTCCCACTCGTGGGTACCACACCGCCCCAACTGGCCTCACTCGTGGGTACCACACGGCTCCGACTGGCCCCACTCACGGGTACCACACTGCCCCGACTGGCCCCACTCGCGGATACCACACCGCCCCGACTGGTCCCACTCGCGGATACCACGCTGCCCCGACTGGCCCCACTCGCGGGCACCACACGGCTCCGACTGGCCCCACTCGTGGGTACCACACCGCCCCGACTGGACCCACTCGTGGATACCACACTGCCCCGACTGGTCCCACTCGCGGATACCACACTGCCCCGACTGGTCCCACTCGTGGATACCACACCGCCCCAACCGGCCCCACTCGCGGGTACCACACGGCTCCGACTGGCCCCACCCGTGGGTACCACACGGCTCCGACTGGCCCAACCCCGAGACCCGTTCGAGTCGTTGACCATCGTTCCCTTGCATGAATGGTGTCCAGTGATTTCCACGTAGATTTTATTGTAACACAGTTACAAATCAATAAAAATGTTAATAAAGCATTATTAAAGACGAATGTTGAGAATCAATGAGAAATCAATGGATTTTTGTGAGGGTTGGATAGCACATGCATGTTCTTGCATTTTTCGCAGTAATTACAAACCCCATTCTTACCCGATGGAAATCGAATCTTGTAGCATCTTTAAATATTCGGGTAAAGTTTCATGTCTCAATATGATTAGCAAAAAACTAAGCCGAAAGAAATCAGTAGAAATCCAAAACTCTATTCATTATATTTCAAGATATATTTGACTGATTATTGTGTCGAGTAATTGCTGTCGACACTGAAATTGGTCGTAATTTCCATTTCATTGAATTTTACGAGTAGTGTAGAGGAAATTTGACGACGGTATAATTTATGCTAAAAAAGAAAACATATAGGACAACTAAACATCACATATGTTTTTCGTACAATTTCGAGTAAACAATTATTTATTTCCCTATTAAAAATTACACTCCAACTATTTTTCGAATAACTTCTGTGAGTTATGCTCATCCAAAGCATGGCCAGTTATTTACTGCCATATTATTTACTTCGTTATCATTTTCCACAGACTCACAATTCGAGTAAACGAGGGTGCAAGTGAAAAAAAAAATATCGTTGAAAACATACAATGCGTGATATTTTCTACGTAGTCGGGGAATGTTTCCCAGTTTTTCTATTTCTCTTGAACGAAAACTCCTTTTAAGGGAGAACGTTGCGCCACACCAACAGGCAAGTCCACTTTCTTGATGAGATTCGCTTCATAAACCTTCATCTTGTCATCGTTCTCTAATCCAATTTGGAAGTCCGAGATCTAACGGGCATTGGAAGAGCGAAGTCATCGTCGCTGGAATGATGCAGTTGCAGCGAGCTCGCCTACCCACCGTGGAGGGGAAATTGGGAGTGGTGACTAGATCAAGCAGGTAAATATGTCCAAAGATGAGTTTAGACCCTCCGTACTGAACTAGCCTATCGACTATTTGAATGTCATCACGGAAGATAATTCGGCATACCTTTTTTCCATTATAACTGCAGAGTGCTAAAGTGAGACGAGCACATCAAATTTGAACTGATGTAGACAGCTGAGATGTACAATACTTGCCCAGTCAATAATGCGAACAAATATACACATTACAAAGCCCTACGCGAACGCGTTGGGCACAAAAAAGAGGACGCGTTGGGCACCCTTCTTGTTGTGGCAGTGAGAGGAGAGATTGTTCGGGGAGGGAATGATATTGACAGATGGGAAAATGGAGGTTCGAGAGAACGAGGGGAATTGGAGAGAAGGGAGCAATGCGAGAGGGGCGAGAAGGAGAACAGAGACAGTCGGCGTTTGTTGTGGAGGGAGCACGCTCTGCCGTCTTTTCACTGTCTTTCCTCCTTGCCTTCCCGCGTTGTTCAAAGGCTCCTAAATGTATTGGCGAATCGCGGATTTCTCACTAAAATTTTCCTATTGCAATCTGCTAACTTCTCCAGTTGTATTGAATTTCCTTTCTCCGCTTTATCGAAAATTCGACCTTTTTTCAGCTGCCTACATCAGCCGATTCTTCTTTTTTCAAGAAGATACCATGAGAAAATGCTTATAAAGGTAGGTTTGTTTAACTTGTTTACAGAACGCGTTCAACCTTATTTTTTAGTTTTCCATTTTATTCATAAGCTAAGAACCAAAGCTGGATTTAATTCAAGTGAGGAACTTTAACCATTAGTGATTCTAACCGAACTCGGGTATTTTCAGAAATGGACAAGACAAGAAAGAAACGCTTATGATGTCAGAACAATAGATGCTGGAT
Organism: Pristionchus mayeri; assembly: GCA_036245805.1. NCBI lineage: Eukaryota > Metazoa > Nematoda > Chromadorea > Rhabditida > Neodiplogasteridae > Pristionchus > Pristionchus mayeri. The sequence goes on along the minus strand of BTRK01000004.1, from coordinate 7,775,750 downwards.
GGTTCACGAGAATTTATTACTACGTTCGGACAACGCAGGTTCGTTAGATTTAACGGGCTCACACTCAATTTGAACCTGTGTAGTATGCTTTAATATCTTGATTGTTATGTTGTGGCCGGAAAAGCAAAAAGCACATGTTCGTGCTCTAATTGATCTAACTGATGGTCCTTACAGGATATTACGCCTCGCCGATACCAACTTGTCCCAATGTACAAATGGGAAGATCACGGGAAGAGAAAAATGAAAGATTCAGTGACGTATTTACTTCTAAAGTTCCATTCATAGTATTGAAAAATTGTATACTATTCAATAAATAGTATTATTATTTGTTTATTCTGATCGAACACAGCTCATTGAATTTCAATCTAATGCCACGATCATCGCGCGTTTTGCATCTGTGTTCTCATTGTCGATTGCTTTGCACGCAAAGCGCGGAAAGAGGGAGTGAAAGGAAGGGAGGGTGACAATTGGGCAACGACAATTGGGCAACTGCGCCGCGAAAATCGTTGTAACTCGAAATCAGTAGGTATTGGTAGTAAGGCGCATTGGTAGTTACGCGCGAACTTTTTTTCTAAGCTTTTGAAGCGAGTATTGAGTTGTTGCCCAAATGTCGTTGCCCAGTTATCACGCCCCGGAAAGGAAGTCTCTGAAGCTCAAACGAGGCGACGTATGCAAATGAGTGAAGGGTTGGGGACAAAGTTCAAACGTTCAGTTAGCTCGGATTTTAAGCACCGTTTTTAGACCTTTCGAACGAATTTTCTTCATGCAATTTGTTATCCATTTGCATACCCATCCTAAAAAGGTGTACCTGCTAAGATTTGCATAGCGGAGGAGTGGAATGGACTCGAATTGCAGGTATTTTGACAGATTTTCCCCTTCCTTCTGCCTTTTGCATACGGCATCCTTCATGTGTATACAAGAGCTGAGCGGAGTCGCTATGTTACCTCGATACTGTTGCTTTTTGGGACGTCCTCATCAGACACAAGAAGCTAGAATGGTCAGCTATCTTCAAAATAGTCGGAATGTCCGATCGTTCGATTGTTTTCTGGATTTCTGGCAGTGCAATTCCTAGCAATTCAAAAGCAATTTGATTCGCTCAATCAGGATAATGGAGGGTTGTTCACTAACTGGTTAGGGAACTTGTACCTCATCGTGCTTCTTTTTTATGCTTCCTTCACTCGTGATCGATAGATGATTTAATGATATGAAGATAGAGTCGATTCGATTGATATGCATCGCTTGAGAAAAACACAAAGGAATTTATTTTGCCAAATATTTGCCGATTTGAGTTCATCTAATTCGAAAACAAGGACTAAAATTGAAACGTCCCTATCGCGATCATCTAATTCTCGATGCTAGGAGCATAAAATGTGCTGGTAACGCTAATATTTAGAGTGAGCGTCAACGGCAGCTGCAATAACAGAAAACAAACGGAATATCAAAAATGGAATGGAAGCTGACATTCAAAAGGCTCGGGAAGAACACAAAGCAGATGAATGTAAAGCTTGCGCGGCAGAACTGCAAATGGGAAATTAAGCTTCTGGAAAACTTACTGTATCATGAGAATCTCTGCATCTATTACTTTTGCTTGTGAAATGCCTGTTTCCTTCATAGTGTTGTATGTTTCAATGCAACTACAGTATGATAACAACTTCTATGTTCGAACGGTAGATATCCAACATTTATTGATGACATTACAATACGTTAAGGCATGCTCCTTATCCGACAGTGCTGTGGGTAATCGCAGTTGATATGGGAGCATTTACACGATTAGTTGTGAGAAAACCTGAAGTGTTAATATTCGGAAATGCGATGTTTTTTGCATTCGTGTTTGTGTGTGTTCATAATCAAGGGGAACACCGATTCAAATCTTTCAGAATTAAGGCAGCCCTGTGCAAGCACCGTTCGTACCTGTGGGACATGGAATTTTTGCGATAAATCGTTTCAGATATTCCAGTAAAATTCTATAAAACAGGCAGGATTAGAATAGACCTAATTATGAAGGAACCTCTGATACGCTTTGTTCATGAGTAGATGAATGGAGAAGCAAACCATCGAATTGAGGAGGAAGGGAAAAATGGCCAGGAATCTGAGACTCTACAATGCATATCAGAATTTTAAAAAGCGAAAGGCGTTGACTCTGGTGCAATGACTCGTTTTCTATTCGCCCATTCCTTCGGAACACTGGGATAAAGAAACATTTCTTTCTTTTCTCAGACCATTGACACGGGCCTAGCAGTGTTCTCCCGCGAGCCCAGTCTCGATGACGGGATGCACCCTTATCTTTACCTTTACCTCAGATCTTTCGATATCATGCTTTCGCATTTCTTTTCGTTTTGTGACCAGAATGTGCCTTGGTTCTGGAAACTTGATGAATTCAAACCACAGTAACTGTAGAATGTCAAATATGTTGAGTAAATTGCATTACTCATTACGATCAGCATACCTTCTCGCAGGTAAATTGTATTGCACTTAATGAACCTGTCGGGAAAGTGGAAGCGCGACTGCTCGGGAACGATAGTTCTCATGCGCACGAAGATCAGTAGAAACAGTGAATTGGTGCCGAAAACAGCGACAGTTATCATCAGTGTCTGTGCAAAGATTGCAAATCAGTGGCAGCTAATTGTACGCTTACGACTGCTAGACTTGCTGGCCCACCCAACTGGCAGAGCAATCCGTAACAGAGAAAGAAGGGGTGAGGAAAGAGAGGATAGGGCACAAAGAGGATTAAATGTTGAATGTCGTAGAAAAATTCAACGATCTGCAATTAAAGCTAGTGAATTATGAAAATATAGAAATTTAACATGGTAAAACGCCAGCGATCTTCTGTAGACTTTCGAATATGTTGGACTCTTGAAGAGAATCAGCCAATTTATGATGATTCCAAAGGTTAGAGGAATGAACTTGTAATAGAGACAGAAATTTATGATAAATCTGAATTGGATTACCATGCTACAACTTTTCCAAACAACGAACGGAATGAAAAATCGGCGATCCCAGTCGAAATCTGTATCGTAACCGTGATAATTGGGAGGAGTGGACATGTTGGTGGGAGAGCGAAGCATACGAGGAACTGGTACTTCACTCTAAGTGGTCTGGGGAGATTGTGAATGTCATTAGCCAGTTGACGTTACATCTGCTTGCACCTGCCATCCACAAGAATTCTTACAGTGAATGGAGGCTCGATGACCGCACACGTGCACTTATAAGGCAGGAACAGAACAAGCTCTCAATCTCTCTTATTGTAATAAGAAAGAATTTAACAAAAAAAAGATGTTGTGCAGATTGGCATGCCATTCCGTAGATAGGTACGTACTTGAAATGGAGAACAGCGAATGAACACGCGTAAGACTACACCTGTCATGTGACGCTGCGTGGGATTTCGACAAATATGTATGGAATCAAATTGTACCAGAATCATCTGGTGTTCAATACCGATGACTTATGCAATGCATGGTGGAATCGTAGCGCGCAAATGGTTAATGGTAACAGCAAATCATCTTCTTTCGTGTCCGAAAAATAACTCAATAATTAATGGTCGAGTTGAGACGTAAGCAATTGCCATTGCGAGTATCGCATATTTCAGAAATTACTGTCCACGTCTCGGTGACGTTTGCATCTGAGCTATCAGTGCAGTGTGCACGGAGCGATTGTTCCGTATTTATGCCAGAAGTCTTCGTGATCCGAAATGCATAAATTAGGTTACGAGATGTTGTCAAGAACATTGCTGAAGCCTCGTTAGCGCTGCTGTGGGTGTTTGCTGTGGACATGGAAGCATTTCCATTGCGTTGCGTTATGCGATTTTTTCGAGGAAACCTGAAGTTGAAATTATTACGCATGAAGGATTCCATGCGAGGAATTTTGAATCATGAGCTGACAGAGGGCTATCGTTCATACTTGTCGGAAACCGAACCTTTGCAAGGATTAGCTGTAGATATAAAAAAAATCTAGAAATGTCATTTTTCCTACTTTTCAAACCTTAGTAAAAAAATAGTAGTCTGTGGGAATCTGTACTTTGAATAGGAAGCTGGTAATGCACACGCGTAATGTTTCACCTGCCTTTCTGCGTGGCGATTTGACGAATTCTTGGAAGTGAAAAGCCACAAAATTAATTCAAAGAACGAATTTTATGGAACGTATATATTTAGCAATTTACATTTCCATAGATTGATCAAACACATTCTTTATCAACTTCAATAGTTTCAAGTGATGAACTAAGGGCGCATTAAATCGCTGTTGTGAATATTGAAACATTGTTTATGTAACGTTTGCTTTTTGCACAAGTAAGCACTATAAGTAATACAGTACTATACGAATAAGATGACGCCTGTTCATCGCTTCCAACGGCAATGTTGTTGTGGATCGCTAAAAATATCCTAATTACAACCTTATTTTCTGCTGGTTGTTTCGGTATTTCTTTAAACCTCGCCGAAATTTCGTTGTAATTGCCAGAAATCCTAATTGACTAAGCACAACTAAAAACGAACACTGAAGAAATTGTAAAGACCAACTTGTTTAGGGGACAAAAAATTACAAAATAATGAGAAAATAATTGTATTTTTAGTATGAATATTATGATTATAATCGCTTGTCTCTAATTTCGCATTGCTATACTTACAACAGTGTAATCCCAGATATGAAAAACGCGGAATTTCTTAGAATTTTATTTTCTTTAGATGAAAGAGGATCTGGCTACGTAAATAGAGGAAGAAGATAATTAAGGAGACAGAACTTCCTTATCCTATTTTCTCACCATGTTCTATACTTTCCGTCTATTTTTCGTTCATTCCACCTGCGTCCGTGCTTGTAATTTAGTCCATATATTAATTTATCACTTTCAGAACGCAATTTATTAGTTATTGTCTCGTTTGAGTGTGATAAATTCAGTTCTGCCTTATTAGAAACTCAATCAGTAGGCTCGAGCCGGAACCTGATAAATTATGGAGTTCCGGCTCGATCCATAAACACGTTGAGATTGTAACAAGGCCGAGCAGGATTACTTAAACTCAATCGCGTAAACAGCTGACTGGAAGCCGGCTGAGAAGGTGATCGCTAACGTTTTCTCAGTTTGTCCGCTCTTGCATACATCCCACTATGTCTCGCTTAAAAACTCCACTCTATCCCCGAGTTAATTAATCCTTGTTGCACGCCCCCATCCATATTAGAGGCCAGAAATCAATCTACTTGCTTCTCGACGATATTGAATACGGTAGGATAACTGATAAATGATGAATTAATCAGCCATCAGCTCCCGCCATCGGCAGGGGCATCCGGATAGCGGGTCGGCGTTTCTGTGTTCCTATCATAGAAGGCATCCATGCTCTCTCACTTTGAAAATGCTGAATATGTATACTCGTTGCCCATCTCTAGTCTGTCCTTTCTTAGATTAGTCGATGGGTTCACTGGGCCGATACTTTGTTGATTGCAGCACTATTGACTTCAATTTGAGTTGCGAAATTGATGCGATTACACGCAAATTTCTAAGTGCTTGTGAAAGAACGTTCAAAAATGTTTGCGACGCTGTTGTGTGAAGAATGGAAAGAGTCAATGCAGAACTCTGGAATGTGCTGGAAGACTGCGCTCTCTAAATTGCACACGCTATCTCGCTTTTTCCAACCGGCGAGAGAGCATGCTGAAGAAGTGAATCAGTGAAATTGGTCTCAAGACGATTTTATTATAATAAATATATTGTAAATTAGGTTACGGTAGAATCGGTACGGTGGGAGTACTATACTTAGGTATATATTCGGAGAATCTATGAAATTCAATACAAAAGTAATTGTCGTGCTCTCATTGGGCGCACTGACCTGTGACATCAGCCGTTCTACACCTAATTCATACGTGCAATTCCATGTATTTGCACCACGCTTTCTCTCTTTTTGTAGTTACTACTACTACGCTGGCAGTGAGCGAGCAATATATATCAGTGCATTGGACTAAGACTCGCGCATTTCCCAGGCAATCCGGAACAGTAGTTACGCTGTAAACGTTTCATATTTTCACCCCCCCCCCTCCACATCTTCACTTTTCACTAAATTTTAATTCTTAGATTTTTTTCCTATGATTTCTAGATACTGTATTGATCTGATTCGCTCTGCAAGTAAAAAATAACTTGCAATAACTTATTTGCTCGCCACTCTTCTCCCAAATTCTTGGGGGCGGACATTTGCAAAAGGGACATTTCCACAACTCGACGCCGTTCGCTGTGGATTTGGTCTAGCCACTTGCGGGTTGTATCATTGTAACTAGTATTCGTTGCTCTACCACACCTGATTAGATCCTTTGACTAGGCGATCTTGAGTTTCACTCCAAAAATTAGGGATTTACATTAACTCTATACGTTGAAACTCACAATAACCTAGTCAAAGGATGTGGTAGAGGAGCGAATGCTGGTTGCAACGATTCAACCCATAAGTGGCTTAACCAACTCCGCAGCTAACGGCGTCGAGTTGTGCAAATGTCCCTTTTGCAAATGTCCGCCCCCCCCCCCAATTCTTGACGTGTAACACCTTCTAAATTATAGTTTCTTTCTGCAGGAATGTCTTCAGTTTTCGGGGAGTACGAACGGCCTATTAACATAGTTAATTTCGTCTTCGTACTTGTCACTACCTCTGGAATATGCTTGAATACGCTAATCGTCATAGCTACAGTAACTACGAAGTGAGTAGTACTCCTCCTTTTCCTCATTCTATTTCTATTTCCAGATCCCTGCACAATTCTTGCAATGTGCTAATTGCATTCTGCGCATTCTGCGATGTTTTGCACGAGGTGAAAATATAATCGAACACCATATCACGCCTCTCACGAGAGATTCGAGCTGAAAGAGGGAATAGAAGAAAAATCGTGAAATCGGTTCTGACCAGTTTTGGGCACCTTGAGGCATACCTGACCTTCCCCCGAAGTCGTATTTTGCATAACTCATTTTGAAGCTCTCAGCACCGGGTCGGTGATCGGCACCTCTTCCTTTCGCAGCGATTATCTCAATTTTAACAGTGCATGCAGCGCATCCAGAGCTCTAGAATGAATGGCTTGCGCCGAAAATACGATCTCATTGGCGTGACTTATGCCCATTTTAGTTTTCCTAATCATTTGAACTTTATTTTCAACAGAAAAATTAAGTGAAAACGATCATTCTTGGCCGCGCTCTCAGATGTGAGCGGTGTGCGGGTTAATTATTACGTTGAAAATAAATTTCAAATGATAAGGAAAACTAAAATGGACATAAGTCACATCAATGAGATCGTATTTTCGGCGCAAGCCATTCATTCTAGAGCTCTGGATGCGCTGCATGCACTGTGAAAATTTGAGCTGCTCCTTTGCCTACATTTTCGAAAAATTTGGCTATGATTGTAGCATGATTATAATTGACATTCAGAAGAAACGGTTTGTACAGATCGAAAGAGCTCGAAAAAATAGTGGGGGTCACTCAGAGAACAAATTTCGATTCTGTTAGACGGGAATCGAGATAATCGCTGCGAAAGGAAGAGGTGCCGATCACCGACCCGGTGCTGCGAGCTTCAAAATGAGTTATGCAAAATATGACTTCGGGGGACGGTCAGGCATGCCTCAAGGTGCCCAAAACTGGTCAGAACCGATTTCACGATTTTCCTTCCATTCCCAAAAATTGATATTCTAGCTCGATTCTCTCGCGGAAGGCGTGATATATTCTTAGACTTTTAATTAATTTTGTCGTGTTCACGACTCTTACCTCTTAAACAGATACGACCACGCTAGGCTAGGGAACCTTTCACATCCCAAATAGATCGTACCAGCCGTTCGGAGCCGTTCGAACTGTGCACCCAATTATACAGATTTTCACTCAACGCACATTTGTGAAATATGCGCAACTAATGTTCACGGAGTTCCTAAATAATTTTCAGATAGGCCATACTCCTCGAATATACTACATGTATTCGGGAGTGATACTCACTAACAGTTGGCGATGTCACGTTATTCAGGTATAATGCAAAGTAAATTTGCCGCAATCAAGGGAAAAGGCAAAACAATGAGCGAAGATAAATAAATTAAAGAAGGAGTGTCAGCAAAGCGAAATTTGAACCGTTGGGATTCCCGAAACGAATTTTCCTCCCTATTAATTGGATACTGTAGACTTTTCTCTTTGTTCACTTCATGAATTATTTCTGAATACAGTGCAGCATACCTGAATCGTTGACTTTCCTGACCTTCAAGCAAACTTTGCGCTCGCAGAACCCAGTTCAAAATCGATTTCAGACTTAGGTATTTTCGGATTGTTTTGTCAATGTAGGGATAGATGTGAACATCGTCCTACGTAGAAATTTAACTTTTGCTGCCCTCCTTCTTTAATAAGGTAACTGAATTGTAAGGTAGCCCCGATCGAAATTTGCATATCTTCAAGTAAAATACAGTTACGATAAATTCAGTGTCGAGTGAATATTGCAATTACAGACCATTCCCATCTTTGGTCTTTCAGCTGGGTCTTTCGCTGTTCTTTCCATTGGCGTCGATCGATTTATCGCTGCAGTATTTCCTCATTACTACATGCAGAAAAGCACGACTTTTTATCTGACCGTAAATACTTCGTTGTTGTTCAACCCCCCTATCAATATTTTCCCTCAGATGCAGTTTATTCCAGTGTTGATCTATTCTGCGATGCAGTACTACTTCATGTTTGCATACACTATTGATCGGTGGGTGTAATACAAGCTTCAATTACAGTTACTTTTCCCAAAAAAACTGTGTTCCTGAAAAAAATAGTGTTGCTCAAGTTGTATCTCACAAGGGAAGGTCTTGCGATGTCTTTGGACTTTCGGAACGCGACCTAGTGGGATGGGTAGATACATGAATAACAAGAACTCCTGTAAAGTTCAATTTTGCAGAGATGCTAAGGTGGTAATGTCAATTGCAGATCCGTAATCTGCATACCTCCTTCGTCCTTCCATGGACACGCACAGACGCTCTGGTCGATCTCCGCCTGCCTCGTCTATCTCACTGCCGTACTCGTCTACTGTGCAGTCTGGATCATTCTAAGGAAACAAAGTCCGTGCCCATGCACCGAATATGAGTTTCCAAAAATTAAACAACTAACTATTTTGGTAGGAAAACTTCAACGTAAGTATTTAGAAACTGATAGCTTATTCCCTAAAACACATTGACGCTGCGGAAATATCACGGGTGGAATTCCACCCCCTCTGCTAAAATCTCAGGGTGGAAAGTTCAAATTTGAATTCCCGCAATTTTTTATCTCGGCTCCCAGTAGAGCTAGGACCTTGAAAATTTGGTTATGAGGTGTAAAACCATTTTACACCCCACTGGCCAATTTTCAAGATCCTAGCTCTACTGGGAGCCAAAATACGAATTGCGGGAATTCAAATTTGAACTTTCCACTCTTGACATTTTTGCACCCCTTTCCACTTTCCACCTGATATTTCCGCAGCATTAGTTGTACCTGCCAGGAAGGTGGTGCAGCATTGCACACGTTCGGCAAAAGACAAATGTCTGAAATGTCGACTGCTCATTGCAGAGGATCTCTCAGCAATGAGGAAGATATTTCGCAGTCTCTTCATCATAATGGTCATGGTCGTCCTCGGTTGGATGCTCACTATGAGCGGAATTATGGTAGCTGCGCTCGTCTTGCATCTCGAAGGTGCTCCTCCACTCAATCCATTATACACTCCTGATATACATATTGCAGGAATGAAAATGTACTTTGTGCATGAAGCTTTCGGTCTTTTTGTTAATACTTCAATTGCTCTTAACTATGTCGTTTATTATATGACAAGGTATGGCAAAGTATCAAAAAATCAGATTCATCTCAATTCATTCAACTCCGTTTCAGCAGCGAATACCGTCGCGCATTTCGCAATCAAATACAAAGATGGGGGAAAATATTCGGAATGGAGCCTTTCTCATCAACCGGAGAAGTTTCGCGAATCACCGTAAATCAATCGTTTGGCAGGCATTGAACTCGCCAAATGCTCGAAACCATTCAATTTTGTTATTTGCAAGTATGAATAGATAAACTTCCTCTGTTTGCACGAATTTTAAATTGAAACTCATTCTCATTTCTGACGCTCTGGCTCAATTTGCTCAGCAAGAGAGCTTGAACTACATACGAAAAATGATCACCAGAGCGAGGCACATTTGCCAAAGTGATGCATGATGTTAGCTTCGTGCTTAAATTTGCGAAATTATTGAAGTTAACTACTGTCTTCGGACACCACGAAAAGCACTTTTTGCATGTTTTCGTAACAATGACGTGCCACACTTTGTTTGACTCTTACAGAATAGGCCTCTTATGTATAAGAATGCATTCCTTTAACAGCTGCAACAAAAGATACACATGACACACTACATTGACGCAGAGAATATTAAATACATGTTGTATAAATTCATTGTTTGCTCTCAACACAAGCAAGCACTCTCCAAGCAAGCACCATAAGGAATGCAACATTAGTCGGAACAGGGGAAGCTGCTTTAGTTGTTGCATCCAAAGGCGAAGTTGTAGTTGTTCTCTAGAATATTGAATTAGTCGTAACCCGATCCTTCTGCTCACAGGCTCTTTCGGTGTTTCGTTGATCTTTGCTGAAGTCTCGTCGAAATTACAAAAATTCTTATTGCACAAGTAGATGCGGGCATCGAAGAACTCGTAGAAGCCGACCTGCACAGTAGGCATATAAAATATATGAGACCGTTCGCGATAGATTCGACAAAGGCTCGGAACAGCCCAAAATATGCACCACAGAAAAAAACATTTTCCTGGGGTAGTTTTCGATGCTGAACATCGTGGTCCAGTTCATTTTGCATGAATCGCTCATTTGATGCCGGTGTGGTGCCACTTCACTTTCCGTCAAACTTACTTTTTTCGTTGTATCATCTTTGAAATACACGGTAGGAGCATGAAATTCCGCGCACCCGAGCAGAATCTCAAGGAGAATCGAGCCTTGTAATCGGTTCGGCATGAGCTTTCCTTGTTCGTGAGAAAAATCGACTTTTTGACTCGATGAAGTGCGAGAGTGGAGCTCTAAACCATTCGAAACGCTTTGCCATGCTGATTCTAACGGTACAGGCATGTGTGGGGTTTGGAGATGCCTCGCGAGCGCTATACCTCTTTTTCTGAGTTTTCCCCCCTTTTCATTGTGGAAATGCGGAATGAAAGGGATTAATTCATCGAGAAAGGATTCTCCCTCTCATTCTTCGCCCTCTCATTCCGCTTTTCCACAGGGAAAATGGCGAAATAAACGGAAAAGGAGGCGAGGCACCTCCAAGCCCCACACAGGCCTATACCATTAGAATCAGCGTGGCAAGGCGGTTTGAATGGTTTAGGTCTCCACTCTCGCACTTCATCGAGTCAAAAAGTCGATTTTTCTCACGAAAAAGGAAAGGTCATGCCGAACCAATTACAAGGCTCGATTCTCCTTGAAATTCTGCTCGGGGTCGCGAGATTTCGTGCTCCTACCGTGTGTTTCAAAGATGATACAACGAATAAAGTAAGCTTGAGTGAAAGTGAAGTGGCGCCACACCGGCATCAAATGAGCGATTCATGCAAAATGAAGTGGACCACGATGTTCAGGATCATAAACTACCACAGAAAACATGTTTTCATGTGGTGCATATTTTGGGCTGTTCCAAGGCATCGTTACGATTTGTTGAATCTATCGCAAACGGTCTCATATAAGAATATTGTTAGTATGATAATTTATCATGCTAATTTGAATGTCGAATTGAATCATGTACCCAAATCTTTCTCTCAGCGAGCGAATCATCGATCGTATAACACCCTCTGAGAACAGAGCGGCCCGAGAATCGTACATCATAACACATAAGTAATTATTCGTCTTTCGTTGCGCCGCCGAGCGTAGATAAAATATATATACATAGCAAAAATTTCCGCGACATGTCACATTGTGTGCTATGTTCTGTAAATGTTTCATTCATGTCAATGTATCAGTGAAGTGCAGCATACCAATTCGTGCGAATGGCACTGAACCGAAGGCCGGTCACTTTTCATCCCGATATTGATCAGATCCCGAGCACGATTGATACAATTCTGAACTATAGAACTTGGGGGGGGGAGTAGGGATGGCCAAATCACATTGTCGAGGCAATTTGCGTAGAAAGTTTCGTCTAGGTAGTACAGTAAACTTCCATCTTCGGATACATTACTTTTAGAAGTCTGATCGAGCACAATCAAATTAGCTTGCATCCTGTGGATTCAATCATTTCCAAGTAGGTTTGCCCGACTTACTCGACAAAAGTCAGACCAGCAAATGGCTCAACGCAAGTTTCGGAGCTCCTAAATCAGTTTGGTCAAACAAGATTTGAAGGCTTCACCCTACCTGTTCCCCACTCTTTCCAGACTACATGATACCCCTTTGCACTCGGAAGAACTCTGGAAATATACCAATTGAAGTTACCGACTGAAAATTTCACTCACTGAAGAGAAACACTATGTTTGCGGCTGAATGTCAAGTTTTTCCTGCACTTTAGGATCGTAGTCATTGCATAAATCTCCCCTCAAAGTTAGTCAATAATCTTTATTCGAAATCATGCTTACTGGCAAGAACATATCGTGCCTCCTTCGTCTCCAAAACAACCAGAACGATTAGAAAACAGAACGTTTGTCGCGCAGCCCTCAATTATAAAAAAATGAAGTATTATGGATATGAGCCCGTTTGCTTAAGAATCGAGCAAGACTCTGCACAGCCAAAAAATGTCGATTCTCTAAAAATCAGGGTATTTGGGTAATCGAATGTGCTGAAAACGATGGGCGCATTCATTTTGCCCCCAGAGCCTTCGTTGGCTCCAGACGTCGTCACGTCTAAACCACTTTTTTGAGTACATCGCCCCTCCGGAAAGTGCTAAAAATAGTCGAATAAGGTTTCCGGGGTAGAATTTCATGCTGATTACGCCTATCTAATTCATTTTTTATGAATTATTAAAATAAATTTTGAAAAATCAACTTTTTTATATGCCCAAAGTCGGCTGAGTGAGTTACATGGTTGGATCCGCCGTGACGAGAGGATTCAGAATCTCTATTTTCGTCCATTTTGGCGTCCGGACTCCGAAAATTGAAAGCATTTAGTGAGCCGAAATCTGGAGTAAACGGCACTTCCTCTCCCAACCATGTAACTCACTCAGCCGACTTTGGGCATATAAAAAAGTTGATTTTTCAAAATTTATTTTAATAATTCATAAAAAATGAATTAGACAGGCGTAATCATCATGAAATTCTACCCCGGAAACCTTATTCTTATATTTTTAGCACTTTCCGGAGGGGCGATGTACTCAAAAAAGTGGTTTCGACGTGACGACGTCTGGAGCCAACGAAGGCTCTGGGGGCAAAAAAAAGCCAAACCAAGACTTTTAGAGAATGGACATTTTTTGGCTGTGCCGAATCCATTAGGATCTGCTCGATTCTTAGGCAAACGGCCTCATATTCATGCCATTATATCGACGAAACCATTTCCCAACATGGCCACGCAAGTGTCCCCGGTACAATTTGTGCTGAATTTTAAAGATATTTTAAAAATAATTTCGAAAAAGGATCCCACATTATTCTCTCATCTGGAAAATGACGATTGAATTTCTTGCAGACTAATGAAGAAGAAAGCGATAAAAGGGAAAGCCACACGAGAAGGGGACGCATCACGAAGGCTAAAGTTGGACTCAGCTCAACGTTGAAACTACTAATCCCAGAGCGAAAATATGTCATTAGCGCAGTTACGCGCAAGATCAAACGTTTACAGATAGAAGAAATGAGCTTTTAGAAATCGATAAAACGAAAATTAAGATTGTGAATTTTCAGTGTTTCGCTTGATTGTCCTCTAATAGCTCGAAAAAAGTGACACAAAAAACATCCGACCCGTTCATAGCTACTATGTCGCGATATGGTCTTTACGGGTTACATCCCCCAGTTCCACCCGAGACCCACAGAGGTAAAGTCTTATCGTTTCGCTACTAAATATAGAACTCTAGTCAAATAGATCGAGATCAAAGATCAACAAGGGAATATCATGATACTTGTTGCTGTTTATTCCACATTTCCCCTTCCCCCGCTTAAATTGTGAATATCTGGCACTACTCCGGATGAGAACCGTCGGATGAGAACCCACCGGATGAGAACCAAAAATGGACCGTTCTGTAGAACTCTCATAGAAGCATATTTCATGCTTTGGGAACCAACTGTGAAGATGCTGGAGAAGGGTACTTTTTTGGTTCTCATCCGGTGGGTTCTCATCCGACCTAGTGCCGAATATCTAGTGTGCGATTAAAGAGCAAATACCAATAGACTGAACACGTTCATAACGCTATGATCTGTATTAGTTCACGTTTAGATTACGAAGAATATGGGGGGAGGGTGGTCGCACTCGAGTAAGTACAATAACTGACGGGTCTTACGGTAAAGACGGGGGAAACTACGGTTGGTGGTTATGGGTCACATAAATTACGACGGGAAGAGAGGGGACTCGAGATGGGAGGATGGGGCGAGGGATCTCATCGCTGAGCAGTGGAGTCGTCTCATCGCAGCTACTTCTTGGGCTACAATCGAAAATTATTAATTACTTACTAATTAGTAAGTGATTGCTAATTAGTCAATGAACTGTCAATGAAATGCATCTGCTACAGTTATCGCAAGTGAGGCCTTCTAAAACTACCGTATCCCAGGATGGTACGGTACCTCGACGTGTACGGTAGTCTCCGTGCGCTGCAAGACCACCGTGCGACCACCCCACGACAGCGGGAGGAACTCGGGCCGCGTGATGATCACATCGAGCAGGATCGGCTTGGACTGGAAAGGAGAGAGAGATCAAAGATCAGAAAACCAGGATGTTGAACCGGCAAAGAGGTGAGTGAGGTTGGGATTGGTCAGATCATGAGGTCACGATCAGAATAGGAACGCAATTATTATGAGCACGTTTGCGTAAGAGTCGGACAAAGCCTGGCATCATCGAAAAATGATGATTCTCTGAAACTGTGTTTTTGTGTTTTCGAGTATGGCGATGACGAAGGGCACACTAATTTTGATCGTTCATCATCCGTTGATGCCAGATGACGTCACGCCTAAACCAGATATTTGATAAGTTCTCAAGCCAGAATTCTCCTAAAATTAAGATAATTTGTTTCCTGGGTCCATATTTTATGGCGAATCCGAATATGTATTTCATTATTCACGATTATTAAAAATAACCGAGAAATCATAACTTCTCGTAGAGCCAAGGGCAATCGGCGAGAGTGGAACCAATCTGACCGGAATGATGAGAAAAAATTATTCTGCTTTTGAATTTTCGAAAATCCATCTGGATAAGGATTTATGTAAAATAAAGTGAGCGCTCTTGTAGATAAATTAGAGGATTCTCTTTCCTTTGATCCCTTGATCTCTCCATACCTCCTCTGACTGCCTGCCATCTCTCCACTTCCCATTATCTCCCTCCATCCCCACTGGCAGGAGACAGAGACGAGGGGCAGGGGAGGGAAGAGGGGTCAAACCGAGGCAGAGACTCGAGTAGATCAAGGGATCAAGGGAAAGAGAATCCTCGAATTTATCTACAAGAGCGCTCACTTTATTTAGCATAAATCCTTATCCAGATGGATTTTCGAAAATTCAAAAGCAAAATAATTTTTTTCTCATCATTCCGGTCAGATTGGTTCCACTCTCGCCGATTGCCCTTGGCTCTACGTGAAGTTATGATTTCTCGGTTATTTATAATAATCGTGAAAAATGAAATACATAGTCGGATTCGCCATAAAATATTGACCCAGGAAACAAATTCTCTAAATTTTAGGATAATTCTGGCTTGAGAAAATATCAAATATCTGGTTTAGGCGTGACGTCATCTGGCATCAACGGATGATCAACGATCAAAATTCGTGTGCCCTTCGTCATCGCCATACTCGAGAACACCAAAACACAAAGTTTGAGAGGATCACAATTTTTCGATGGTGCCAACTATTGTCGGATTTTGTCTGGTTCTTACGCAAACGTGCTCTTATGGACTATCAAAAATCATCGAATATCCTTGCAAGAAGCCTCTTTCCAGATTTGATCGTTGATCTCTTCCATTTCCCACCTTGGCGCGATCGACGATGAACTGCTTGAGGTCGTTGTCGAGCATACAGTCGAGATCCTCGCCCCTGAAGCAAAGATCAAAGGTCAAATATCAAAAAATCTCAGATAGGTAAGATCAGTTCATAAAGCGAGCAAGCTCGGATGCCCACGTTTAGCCAGATCATGTTTCGAATAGAGATCAGAATAGATCAAATACCACACCAACTTTTAGTTTAAAAAATACGTTTTGACTTTGAAGAAGCAAAAGTGGGCGGAGCCAATAATAGCGTGATCTTTGCCCTCTCACCTGTAGAAGACTGCATCCAGCACGAAGTCCATCGCCTTCGAGATCAACCCGAGGATCTGGAAGAGTGATCTTTGAACTCTAGCGCGAGCTCAATTGTGATGACTCAGGAACCTAATCAGATATGATCCGTGATTAGCGATTTTCGATCTTTGGTCTCTCCCAATTACCTTGTTGTCGGG
This sequence comes from Pristionchus mayeri, assembly GCA_036245805.1. Classification (NCBI taxonomy): domain Eukaryota; kingdom Metazoa; phylum Nematoda; class Chromadorea; order Rhabditida; family Neodiplogasteridae; genus Pristionchus; species Pristionchus mayeri. Next base: position 7,759,237 of record BTRK01000004.1, on the reverse strand, counting down.
GTTGCGCATGCCGCCGTCGAAGAACGCCTTCACAACCTCGTTCTGGAAAGATCAAAGATCAGCTTTTTGTGCCAAGAGTACTGTGAAAGATACCGATGTACGTTACAGTATTCAGTAATTTGACAGTGTTGATCTTTGATCTCCTCACCTGGGCGAGGAAGAGGGTGTTCTCGAGCAGGTTGTTCCTCTTGAGAATCTCCATCAGCTTGATCGCCTGCTTGAAGTCCTTCGAGTTTTGCTGCAAAGATCAATTTCGACATTAAAAAAAACTGTTAGATGCGCGTAGCACAATCTCATACCAATGCTTTACAATATTTCTGTAATCACCCGAAAAGAATCATAGGAGATCAAACATCATTCGCTAAACGATATTTTTAGTCGCCAAGTATAACCTCTAGTACAGAAATTGTTTGAATCATCAGGGACCAGATATCAGAGATCAAACACACGTCGATTTCCTGTAGTCCGTCGTCGTTGCACGACTCGGCACTCGGACTGGGACGAGCCATCAACGTCTGAGAGAATGAAAAGATCAAAAATCAAATTTGATAGAACACACACACACCACTGTTTGGAGTGTGCTACCACATTGACTTTAAAATATGATGATACAATTCCAAAGACCAGCAACCAAAGATCAAAGATCATTCCTCTCACCGGGTTGCCAGTTCTCTTGGTGCGGTGGCGTGTGCCCTTGTCCACCGTAGGCTCCTTCGACGGCAGGTCGTCCAGCTGCGAATAATTGGTCCATGCCAGAGAAAAGAGATCAAAGATCAAAGATCATCTCCTTCCTACCGTCTCTGCTGAGGGATTGAAGGCCGCCGGCACCGGACTGACACTGTTGGGGCTCATTGTGCGCTTGCGACGACTTCTGCAGGGATCAAAGATCAAACTTCAAGAGATCAAAGATCACTCACCCCGCCTTCTTCGAGGGCGAGGCGCGGCTCTTCTTGCGTCGGACGCCAACCTCGCCAGGGTCACTGCAACAACACGACTACAGTAACCAGGAAAAGGGTCAGGGAGAGTTCATGGGGTCAGATTAATGAAGCACACAAGCTACTGACTATCCTAGAGGTGAAGTGTGTCAGGCTTCTGGCACGGTCGAACTCTCGTCTACCTTAGTCCGGTTGGGTTACGGTAGGCAGGAGTTCAAGCTGGCCATACTTGCTACACTCACTCGAACGACTTGTACACGTTCTTGTCGGCAGACACGGCCTCGGCCACTCGCTTCGTCTTATCTTCCTCGGGCGCGGCCTTCCACCTGAGAAGAGAAAAAATATCAGATTAAAGATCAGATGTGAGATCAAAGATCAAAAAGCAGCCCAAGGTTTTAGAGCAAATACTAAAGAATCACAGTGAAATGATCACACCCATAGACCAGAGTCCTATTTCAGATCAAAGATCAACTCTCCAAAACCAAAGATCAATGATCAGTCAACTCACTGGAGTTCCCTCGACTTGATCTTGCACTTGGCCATGTTGTTGTCGACGGGCGCGTTCTCGAACTCCTCATCATCTTCCTTCGCCAGTTCCTTTGCCTCGGCTACAGTCTTCGTGCTGGAATTGGCATACTGTAGGGATACGGTAAGGATACGATTGGATTGATCAACAACCGCTACAGAGTTCCCTGGCCGTATACCAGACTACAGTATCCTCGATGTACCGTACCCATCTGCGGCTGCTGCGTCCTCCTTCTTCTCGGGTGTGGTGGTGGGCGAGGGAGAGGGCGAGGATTCGCACGGCTCCGCTCCTCGACTCTTCACCGCACTGCCCTTGCGACCGCGGGCGCGTGGCGCGCGCGCAGCTGAAATGAAAGGATTGATCTTTGATCTTTACTCTCTCATTTCTATCCCCCCACACTATGCGTATGCTATCGTTTCGCTCACTATATACTAGTGATGCCAAATCGGCGCGCGCTCTCCTCGTTTCACACGCTCTCTCGCCGGTCAGACAAAGCGAGAGAGCGTGTGAAACGAGGAGAGCGCGTGCTGTTTTGGCATCACTACTATATACCACCCTTCACTCGCTTAGAATTTTGCTCACTTACAGTCCCCATGCTGCGTGTTTTCCCCTACCTCGACAGCACTTCCGCATGCTACAGTAACCAATGAGACTACAGCACTCGACTACCGTATTCCTAAGGAACCGCCCAATCTCACCAGATCGTTTCTGCGGCGTGGAGACGGGCGACCCGGTAGCAGGAGAGGCTGATGAGCGCCGCCCTGATCCAACCTGAAAATATATAATTGATTACCGTAACCAATGGATGGTCGATCGACATGTGAGTCAGTTTTCTACCCCTGCTGCCTATAGTATCAAGCTCACAACTCAAGCGGCAACCGTACTTAGTCAATAGTCAATAAACTACAGTACCCATAGTGACACGTGGATTTCCAAATAAAAAAACTCATTTGTCGATTGAACACCGACGAGTAATTACTGGTATACGGTAGACTTGGGGTACGATACCTTCTTCACGTCCTTGTTCGTGTAGTCGTTGAACAGCTTGCGGAACTGCCGCAGCCGTCGCGACGGCGGGTCTGCAATACGCTAGATTAGGATACGGTAAGTCAGTTATCAATCGATAAGTAAGTGGTGATACAGTGGTCCATCATACTACACAAGCGATCTTAGGTGCTATGAACTAGAAATGAGTAGGGAGGGGTACAGTAAGGGTACGGTAGGGGGTAGGTCAAGACACTCACTTTCTGGGGTCCCGTCGTCTTTGGCCATCAGTGAGAGAGAGGGGCAGACCACCACTCGGGATGGGATGGAGACGGATGAGTGAGGGGAGGAGAGGGAGGAGAGAGGAGGAGAGAGGAGAGAAGAAGGGGATTTGACTCATTAGCGTATGAACTTGTGGAATGGGGAAGAGGCGCACGTGAGGAGTGAGGGGAGGAGGGATTTGAATGAGTTTCGCGAGGGAAATGTTCTCCCCAACCGCGGATTTCCAACTTTTTGAGAGGATTAATCGATAATAAACAACTATTATTGATTGCTAACACAGTTACACTGCAAGTCACACCCAAAAGACAGATATGAAATCAATGTAGATATTTTATTCACTTTCTATCACGTTTTATCAGTAACATACATACAATGAGAAAAATATGCATTACTCTTCCGTCTTTTAATCACTTCTGCTACATGAAGTGGCTCTTCATTATCTCCTCAAAATCAATTTTAAATTGGTGTTTTGCAAATCAAAACATACGAGAAATTCGTCGTCCTGGATGAATATTCAATGATGAATGTTTTGCAGATTCAGTAATCCTAAGGAATGCTCCTACTTTCAACGTCGTCTGATCTCTCTTCAAAAAAAATTGATTCCGAGAAAACTGAAATAGTCATTCAGTAAATGTAAATTGAAAAATGATAAAACTCACTCTTTTTGTTCTTCAGTCTAGTTGCCACGTGAAGGGAAAACTCATATTCCTCGATCGACGGATTGGCGATCAGCTCAATGGCGATCCTATCAATTACCTTCAACCTTGTTACGATATCATTTAAAATTAGTTTCCTATTGGATCAAATTCATCTAGCTATGCAAACTCAGAGAAATACTGATGATAATCTGTATCCATCCTCAATATATAAATATTTTAAACTCCCTAAAACAATTCATAATGTAAACAAACCGGACATTTTCTCTCCCACTCGGCAGGATAATTCCAACATTGGTACATGCCATTGACTCAAAGAAAGCTCAAATTATCCTGAAATTCTGATCCCGATATATAATTGCAATACTTTTTGACCTACCTTCGTCATCGTTGTGCTTGTTTTTATTTCGCCCACATGGAAATGTCAGTGGCATTTAGAAAAGATTTATGCGGCTGAAACGGTTCACATCTATCAAAAGGAACAACAATAAATGGACAAAGGGCGAGCGAAATTCAAATTTCAGATTCGAAAAAAATAAGAAATGCAATGATGGGTGATGAAGGATCGATTGAGAGAAAGCGCCATGAAAAGTCTGGAGATGAATGAGAGAACGCAGAGACACACTGAAGAGACGGGAGTAATGGTCTGACTCTCTTCAGTTTACACGCTCCCTCGTCTCTCTGACCGGCGCGAGAGCGTGCAAACTGAAGAGAGTCAGACCATTGCTCCACTGGAGAGACGGAGAGAGAGAAGGAGAGCCTCGTCCCTCGTATACAACGCACCACCACATGGCCCGATAACACGCTGCTATTCACTATTCACTGCCTAACCTTTGCATTGAGTATTTTCGTTCGTTTGCATAAGAATCATTGAACTTTTTAAAAATTTAACTTGTATCCATCAATCGATTGAAAATTGTAATGGAGAGTGAGAGAGAACGATAGAGAGAGAGAGAGAGAGAGAGCAACTCGTTCACAACGGAGGGCAAGACGCCCCATCGGCTACTTCATTGCTTTGAAAGACAACACTATCTTTTTCCATGAGTTTTGATGCAATTTCCGTAGCGTGATCATTTCTATTATCATTTCAGCTGTCTACATCGGTTCAATCGCAAAATCTGCAAGATTCTAAAGTTTGTCACTTTTTACACCCACTTTTGAATTGGAACAAGGCGCTGAAAAATCTTTTATCCAATTTGTCCCCCTTTTGCAGTCAGAGTTCCGATTTCTAGATCTTCAATTGTCCGGTCTTTAATCCATGGGACATGCGAATTGCCAAATGCTCTGGTTAACGCAAGATCACTCGTGATCAAGTTGGCCCAGTATTACTTCGCATCGTCACGATTTCGCATCGTCGAGATACTACCTGGATGATGCCAAGAGACGCACTCGGACACTTTCTTCTCCGAAAGTCAGAATGGTATGCAGCATATGCTATTGCTTTATGATATCATGTACTTAGTGAGTAGAGTTCGCTACTGTTGTCCATTGCACAGGAAAGTCCGCCCGGCATTGGCCAATCGTCATCGTAGAGAGAAATGCGGAATCTCTATCTCAATTAAGAACACGGAGGATTCAAACTGTAAAATGGTGTTGTATTCTGATAAATTCTGCTTCGTGTGCTTGCAACACAAGATCTAGCAAGTACAGAATAAGAATAAAGGAGAATTAAGAGCGCAAAAGAGGAATTGACTTCATTTTATGTTGGTTATCCATATTTTTCCTCATACTTCCATTAGGATAAGTGTAGAAGGAACTGAGAGCGCCCCTTTGTTGCAAACAAATATGACGTAGCTAGAGGGGTGCCGCAAAGGAGTACACTCGCTCAATCCTCTCCACTCTATGCGTCTCTTCCTACTGCAATTTCCTCTCGTTTGCTCACCTAAATTCGCGATTTCACGCTATTTTTTTCGTATTCGATTTAGCACTGACAATTCCAAGCTATTTTTATTTCAGCTGCTTACATCAGCTCTTTCGGAAAGGAATGTTTTCACATTTCCAGCAATTATGAAATAACACCACTCAAAGGTTTGTTTTTGATCAAAACAGCATGTGCTATGACAATTGTGAAAACAGCATGTGCTATGACAACTATGACTTTCCCTTATTTATTAACGTCATTGCAGTCACCTCGAGTTTGAAGATAACAGCCAAGTATGCGTAGGGACCACAAGGGGTACAGCCGAAATGAAGCTATGCCGCCCTAACTATGCTCAAACTGCCCGCTCGGAACCAAATAAGATCATGCTTTTGGCCGTTTGTCGATATCTTTTCTCGGAATCGCACTAGACCTCATAAAGTACGAGAAAATGTGTCAACGGAGAGCGGTAGGAAAACGAGACGAGGGAGAGAGGGGGTGGAGCCTATTCCGACCCTTCCCCAGTCAAATCGCCAAAAATTTTAGCAGGGCTTCGCCCATAGCTGTCCAGCAGTGGCGGCGACCTCGCCACCATGAACCCCGGGTCTTGGATTTTTTGGCAGGTGGTGGGGAAACCACAGTCGTTGAAGATAGACCTAAGGTACCATAACCGTCGTCATGTACATCGACACGAGTGGTGTTTGTCGGCTACCGTAACCCGCACTACCGTAACCTGAGTGCTGTGGGCACACCACGATGTGGTAAAACATACCTTAGACGGGTCAGGAAGGCTCGTCCGGCATACGTAATCTAGTTACAGTAACCCAAGTACAGTACCATAGCTAGCAATCGTGAACTGACTTATTTTTTTTTGAAATTTTTTTTTTGAAACCGTAACCCTGATTGCGAGCTGATTTTTTTCAAAAATTGAAAATACCGTACCTTAATTAAAAAATCAAAGTACCGTAACCAATCGATAGTACAGTACCACCAGATACCGTATCCCACTACCGTAACCCCGACCATCGTGAACTAATTTTATTTTTAAGATCTCCTGGTGACGTGCACAATCGGCCTGGTGTCGTGAACGATCGATTGTACAGTACCCAACTGATTACCGTAACCCAGTTCCTTGGGTCAGATCTAGTTCCTTGGGTCAAACATTTTTCTAAAAATTCTAAATCTATAATAAAATTATTTTGAAGTATCCCACCATAACTCTAATTAGTGTAGAACCAATTTATGATCGATTTAGGATTTTTATAAAATGATTTAGAATTTTTAGAAAAATGTTTGACCCAAGGAACTAGATCTGACCCAAGGAACTGGGTTACGGTAATCAGTTGGGTACTGTACAATCGATCGTTCACGACACCAGGCCGATTGTGCACGTCACCAGGAGATCTTAAAAATAAAATTAGTTCACGATGGTCGGGGTTACGGTAGTGGGATACGGTATCTGGTGGTACTGTACTATCGATTGGTTACGGTACTTTGATTTTTTTAATTAGGGTACGGTATTTTCAATTTTTGAAAAAAATCAGCTCGCAATCAGGGTTACGGTAGCTATATACGGTATCAGGAAGTACTGTACTATTGATTGGTACAGTACTTAATCTTGACGTACACATGACCTACCATCGATTTTTCGACCATGACCCCCTATACGATGGTGCGCCCCCCCTTTTGGGGGGGGGGGGCGCAACCATGAATAGGGGTTCATGGAAATTTAAAAAAATAAGTCAGTTCACGATTGCTAGCTATGGTACTGTACTTGGGTTACTGTAACTAGATTACGGTATGCCGGACGAGCCTTCCTGACCCGTCTAAGGTATGTTTTACCACCTCGTGGTGTGCCCACAGCACTCAGGTTACGGTAGTGCGGGTTACGGTAGCCGACAAATACCAGTCGTGTCGATGTACATGACGACGGTTATGGTACCTTAGGTCTATCTTCAACGACTGTGGTTTCCCCACCACCTGCCAAAAAATCTTTAGCGCGCGCGCTCTCTGCTCACGCCGGGTCAGAGAAAGGCGAGAGGAGAGGGAGGAGAGGGAGAGAGGAAGACGGTGATCTTTTAACACAAGCACCGACTGGTTTACTTAGAAACACAGACAGGGAAATCAATATTTTTTCGATTTCTTTTCACCATCTTGTTTGAATGGTTGCTGGCTATCATAATTTCACTATTCAAACCTTGCATCATAAATTCTCTGCTCACGCATAGCAAAAATCTGGGAAAAGCGATGGATCGCGTTAAAAATTTCGATTTTTCAACACGACAGCTGCAAAAACTGTTTTTTGAATAGTAAAATATCGAAAGCACACGGGGAGAGCTTTCGAATTCTTTTTTGATCAAGTAATTTGGTTAAGAATGAACGCTGTGTTTGTTCTATCTTGCTTTCGAGGGGGAATCGTGTCAGAAGGAAGTGGGCGGAGCTTGTGGTGCCTAAGTATGCGGTCCCAAGCTAGATCTGGAGCAAACCAAGAAAAACCGACCACGGTTCTCATCTCAGAAGCACAGAACGGTAAGACTACTCATGTTTCTTAGTCTTTCCTTTTTGTATGTTCCTATTTGAATCCCGCTAGGAAAATGATGGAAGGAAGACTCTTCAGGTAAGTCCTCCCTCGATCGTCCGGACAAACGCGTCAAAAGAAAGACGAAGAGAAAGACTTCAACTTCCTGAAGAAATGGACTATTTGTAGACGTGAATAAAAATATTTGTATTCTTTGGCTTTTGATTGTTACAATCGAGAGAAAGTGAGTACAAAGCGGAAAAGTTGAGGAATGTGGAAGAGAATCGTTCGAAAGGAGTTTCCCAGCAGACTAAAACTCGGTAGCTTCAGGAGTTTCCCAGCAGACTAAATCTCGGTAGCTTCAGGAGTTTCCCAGCAGACTAAATCTCGGTAGCTGCTTGCTTCATCGAGGCATTAGTATCTAGAAAGTTCTTCGCCATGGCGGAAGAAAGCAAACTCATCGCAGTTGGATGTGTGCATAGTGCGATTGTGTGAAGAGATAGTGTGGCTATGCGAGAGGACAGACAGAGATCGAAGAGAAGGAGAGGTAGTAGTCAGTGACAGCTGCTCACTCGTGCTCAAGAATTCATCACGAAGGGTTGGCTAGCTAGACACGTTTGATGAGCAAGTGTAGGTGCTGGTATACATTTAATTGACAAAATATAATTTTCCTCGTATCATTTTTTTCGTTCCAGTTTCACTGATGATGTTAAACAAAAGAAAACTAATAACGTTTGGATATTCGTCTAGTCGAGTCATCCGGGTGGACGAGTGATCGATCGGAGGAGGGAAGGAAGTGACAAGGGGCAGAAAAAAAAGCAAAGAGATCGAGGGACGAAAGAGATAGAAGGGGGAAACGAGAGAAGCGCGAGGTGAAAAGTAGAGGTCGAGAAACGAAACCACGCTCCCTTCAGTCTATACACTCTCTAGACCGGTCGATCGGCGAGAATGAAGAGCGTGGTATCGTTTCTCGAACTCTGGCGCCGAGTGGTGGTTGTGTGTTATGAGTGGAGTAAGAGCGGACACAGCATTCCGATCAATATTTTCTCTATTACTTCATTGTCGTCTGTACTCTGTTCTTCTTAACCCTCGTGACACTGCTAAATGATTACGCGAATTGTTGTGTCCTTCCATCGATCAAAGCCATATTCCAGCTGCCTACTTCAGCCCAATCACAAGACCCAATTTATTAACCTCCCTTATCTTTTCAAATGAGAATGCGCCAAAATACAGTAAATGCACGTCTTTTTTTGGTGTGGACTTTCCGCCTCAGATATCACCTTCTTAGCAGGTGCGAAGCAACATTCCTCAAGCACTACAACTCTGTGCGTCACATTGACACTGAACGCCAGTCAATGACCTCTTGCCTTGCTTAAGAAAATGATATCATTGGGGGATTGACGAGGCAGTCAACAGAAGTGGGAGAATAAGTATGCGGTGGCGTATGTTTCGGAGGTGCAGAACGGGAAGAGCTCCACGTAACGACCACCTATCATCTTGTGGTGAAAAATATATAAAAAATATCGATGATGTTTATTTTCTATCTCGTATTGATAAATGATTCGATATATTTCGCTCTTACTTTGTCAACTCGTAACAAGGAAAGTCGGCATGGAAAGATAAGCAATCATGGCCCTGAATGTGAGAGCACAGAGTGGAAGTGTGCTCTGAGATGTGGGAAAAGGGAGCGTCCCTCGCTCAAAGCACACCACTGTGTGACCAAGCATCATTCGGCTATTCCCTCTCTTTTTTTCTAACTTTTTTTTCTTTTTTTTTGGCTTTTTTGTACACCGTAACTTCATTCCCATTCGTCGTTAGAGTCAGAATTTAAATGTTTCGGTAGCTTGCAATCACAACTATGAGAGTAGACAGAATTTATTGCGTGTGGCCTTGTGGTTCTGACAACGAAGAGATAGGGAGTGTGTGCTACGAGGGGGTGTGTGTATCTGCAGAGAGGCACAGAGAAAGAGAGAGAGAGAGCGAGAGGGCACATTCACTTCGATCCACTCTATGGCCCGCATCTTTTCCCACTACTATACTGCCTCGTTTGCTGACCTACTTTGCCATTTTCATTGCTAATTGATTCAGTTTCGCACATTGATCTTTGTACTTTCACGGCCAAATAATTACTTATTTCAGCTGCTTACATCAGCTCGTTTGGGAGCCTTTCTCAATCTACTCTTTTCCAATTTCATGTAAATGAGCAGCGACATAAAACAAAGGTTTGTTTCTGTAAAAACCACATTTATTATGATATGCTTACATTTTCCCTGTAGAATTCCCGCCATTGCAGGAAAAAGATTCTCACTCAGTAGATTATTTTCTACTGCCCTGTTTGCGGGGCCGAGTTTCATTCGACACTCCAATTTCATTTGATAAGAGAATGAAACAGTCCAACAATTAGGCCTGCGAGAATTGCGATGCTATCCATGAAGGAATTCTGGACCTGCAGACAGACTGTCGCTTTTCAGAAGAACAACACGGTAATAATATGAATGTTTTTTTGAAATTCCAGATTCTAGGGATAATGCAATGATGATTTTATAGGCAAGTCCTTTTCTCATTGTCAATGCGAGAGCGTCAAAGGGAAGATGAATTGGTACGAAATATTGGTGAAGGCACGGAGACAAACATAGAGAGAGTGTATCGCAAATGATGTGCATGTTCACAGGGAAATTGTAGAAATTAATAAAGTATTTGATCCCCTTCGCATGTCTATTAGCGCAACTGTAGCAAGCGATGCACACTTAGGAAGTTGCTGCTGATTGTCCGAGCTTTTGCGATTCTGGACTTCTCTCGGTTGATGCAATAATATCTTGCAAGGCTTGTGCCACGGAGAAAACTCGGAGAAAGAATATTGCCAAGCAAACTATTTAATGGTGACAATCATGTATACGCAAGAGTGTTGCTTTGCGAGAGACAGGCCGAGATTAACGGACAGAGGGAGAGTACTCAATGACCAGCTGCTCATTCGACTAAAATCCATCGAATAGACATACCTGCTGTGCCACATACAATCTCTAGGCTCTTGAATTTCTATGATACTGTGAGTTAAAACAATGCAATGAAGTTCTCGTTTTAAATTGTTTGCACATATATTTGTATGGGAGCTGGATCAGAATGCGTCCATGAGGTTGTTCTTGAGGATGGATCCTCCATCGATGACGAGTCGATGGCCGATGATGAACTCGGATTGAGATCGATCGGCCAGGAAGAGAATTGCCTGAAATAACGTAGTGCTAGGCTACTGAAAACTTGGACATTTGGTCGTTGTCTTATGCTGCTATGGCATGCAATGTATTCAGCTTTATCACAAATGCAAATTGATATGGAGAGTCCACTTCTCTACCTTAGCAATGTCGTCCACTCGTCCGAGTCTCCCGATTGGAATGAGATTAGTCGACTCCCACACGCTTTTCAGCTGTAATATAATATTATTGATTTTTAAAGTCAAAATCACTCATGCTTACCTCTTGCTTCACCTTATCACCAGCATGACGAGCGATGAACTCCGATTCGATTGCGCCCGGACTTTAAGCAAACCGAATTGATACGTAAATGAAATGCACGGAGGAAACTCGACTGATTGTTTCAGTCCCGAGTTCGAAACCTAACGCTTCAGAGAATCACCGCGGCAGAGTGGGATTTCGCGCGTGAGAATAGAACAACAACGTAGAGGAGGGACGCACTTGACGGAGTTCACTCTAATGCCCTTCTTGATCAAATTTCCGGCCATCTGGCAAGTGAGTTGATCAACTGCAGCTTTGGCGATGCTGTAGTAGAAGTTCTGAAAATATTTACATTTTAAAATGTTTATTGCTAAACTTGCATACACATAGTGAGATAAAAGTAATGTTGTAACCTGGCAAACAAGTGGTAATGAAGCGATCGCCGAAATGTTGACAATGGCACCCTTAGTTTTCTCCAGATGCGGTACCGCCAGTTGAGAAAGAGCGACCACACTGAAATAGAGACATAATTTTAATTAAACGATTACTCGATACACTGAAAAACGCAAAGTGCGTGAGGGTACACCCCCTGAGTGCGATTTTGTTGTGCCAATTGAAGAACTTGATATTCCCTGACTTTAATTGAACTGTGATCACCTATTTAGATTGAGGTCGATGACTGCACGCAAGTCATCGACTGGGACATCCAGTCCCTTCTTTCCTTCTTTATTGGGAATAATCGCACCAGCGTTGTTTACCTAGGAAGTATTGGAACAACCTTCTGACTCTCTTCAGTTTGCATGCTCTCTCGTCTTTCTGACTGGCGAGAGAGCGTGCAAACTGAAGAGAGTCAGACCATTGCTCAAGTAGTGCGATAAGCGATGGTCGTATATGGACGAACAGGCATTAAAGTGAGATGAACCCTACTCAGTTGGATCTAAATTTAGGATCAGGGTAAGAGAGTAGGGGGTGTCTCTGTGACCAATTTTTTCCAGGATGAATTTTCCCCGGATTACCTGAGTTACCCAGGTATTTTACCCAGGTTACTCAGGTAGCCTAGATTTGCGCCATAATCGTGTACTACGCAGGATTAGCGCTCTCTTTCTCTGACGTATCTCTCTCTCTCTTGCTCAGCGGGCTAATGAGTCATCAATCTTTTGCCGTTTTCCGCGGGAGTCGTGCTGAAGGTGTTGGGGGCAGCTCGCGAGGGCGTTAACCACTAGGCCATCCGGTCGATTTGTCACCAGGGCGAAAGGGAACACTACTAGCTCGCGCCGTCTCCTCTCTAAATGATAGGCACTCTCTTTCTCTGGCTCTCTCTCTCTCTGCACGTTAGCTCTCGCGCTCGGCGTGCTAATGAGTCATCAATCTTTTGCCGTTTTCCGCGGGAGTCGTGCTGACGGTGTTGGAGGCGGCTCGCGAGGGCGTTAAACGCGTGGCCAAGATAAAGCGAGTTCACAATGAAACATGAAGGTACTATCACCGATTTGATGGTAAATTGAAAGGGTTTCCGAATCACAGGCACTACTCAGAGTATCAAGGAGATTACCACCATATGTTTACCATATGTCAGCCGATAGGGAGAAACTGCGAATTTCTTTGAAAGAGAAGCAGCTCGCTCTCTCCCAGAAAGCGCGACATTCAGTATACTCCATTCGTATTGGTAGCAGGTCCGGTTGCATTCACTGCTCTAGTTCTCGCCCTGCTACTTATCTGATCTACTAATCTGTGATGGTTCGACGGAAAAATCCCCAGCCGCAAAAACTGGTAAGTTGATTTCCATCCAGTATTGTAAACGAATTCTGACGGAAAAATATCTTACAAGTCGATTCACAGCCTCCGTCGGAATCACGCGATGCTCCATTAGACGATTCAGTAGCTGAGACGCCACACTTGGTAAAATTTTCGCTCGTTTGCATAGCAAATAAAGATTGAGAGGTCTGGGTAAATTTTGTCGAGTATGTTCTCAGACTTATGATAATGACTCAAATTTGATATTTAAGGTTGAACCGCTGGATTCACCCGATTCACATGAGGGAGAAGTAAGCAATTCAGGCGCTGATGAGGTTGAGCAGGTTAACTTATGTTTCATAATGTTAAGTTCCGATGAGAAAATGAGAGCGATATCAAATGGCTGCAAATAGCGCCTTTCTAGAATCCGCTGATAATCGATGGCGAACTGGCAAATGTGGAAGATCTCTATGAGATAGAGGATGAAGACGAGTCGTATTGTGTGAGATTCCGAACCAAACAAGTGGAGTCCACTATCAATATAAGCGACCGGGTGGAAAAGTCGGCCAATCCCGAGAGACTATTTGATATGGTAAAAAAAATTGAGTTTATCTACATGATTTGATCTTCAGATCATGGGGGATATTATCGAGAAGACTCGAGACCATTCATTCGAAAACCCTCATGCTTCAGTCTCAGTGTTACAAGAGGGCACAACTAATGCTTTTTATCTTCGTTTCACGGAATTGTCGAAAACTGTTATTCGACGAGAAATGGAAATGAGTGCTCAATCGAATAATCTGCCCAGCCCCCTCGTCCATAGCAAGGTATGACTAATTGGTATCATGCGCCGAAATGAAGAACCTATTAGTTATGTTCGAATATCGCATGTGGATGTACCCCGAGGCTCAGGGAAGCGCAAGTATGCGGCGAACACTGATGATGATTACAATATCACTCCAATCAGCGGTAAGATCCTGCCAATACGCGTCTACGCGGCTCATGCAGGATCTGACTACTGCTTACCGAAGGCGATTCAAGTAGGCATGGCCTATGTAAATCGCGGCGTTGATCGAGAGCGAAGGAGACGTCTTTCACGCGCGGGGAAATCGCTGGATAAAGAGGCGATTCGTCTCCAGAAGCGTACCAATATCGGCAAAAACCGCGATTACGAGACCGAGGAAGTAAAAGTCTTCCAGAAGCTGATCTTCAAGGTTCAATTTTCTTGACTGAATCTTCTCACGTATTTCATTTAGGATCAAATACAGCTGATCGTGTTCGACGGAACACGGATTCGAGAGCCATTGCACATCGGCCCATACTTCGGAGCCGACAGAACCGTGGGGCTGAGACTCTCAAATGGCCATTTCGATCATATTAAAAAGATCTCATCATTCTTTGGTAGGAGGCGCTTCCACGTCCAACGGCAAGAGCACTTTTAAGGTTCCGAGTACTACTGTGCCTTCTGCGATGTACTATACAACACCGAAAGGAGTCACTACAACTGCAGAGTAAAGTGCCAAAGGTGCGGCGAGAAGGATTCTAAGGATTGCACCGGAGACGAAGAGATCAAGTGCGAGACGTGTGATTGTGATTTCTTCACGCAGTCATGTTTTGATAATCATCTTTGCCCTGGTAAGGAGAGAGTGCTAAAATAAACCAGTCGAAAATTAAAGGACCCCGAGGAGGCAGACCCATGTGCAACGCTGTGCCTAGATGCGATGACTGCGGTGCCAAAATCGTAGAAGATCGCACTGGGCGCCCACACAAATGCGGTTATTCCTTCTGCAAGCAGTGCCAGACTGATGCTCCCATTGGCCACACCACATGCTTCATCTCGCCGATTCCTCCCCTGAGCGACAAATTTGTGAAGAAGACCTTTGTATTCGATATTGAGGTAGTACGGTAATCAGACGTTCTCGCAATGCTCAAAATACGCAGACAACAGTCGAGGAGGTGGATGTTGTGAGGAAGAAGAAGCCCATGAAGATGAAGCGCCACAAGCCCAATCTCATCATCGCGTTTCGATCATGCGAGCACTGTGAGACCAAGCTCCCTTCGTCTCCTGACGACTACGAGCTGTCGTGCGATGAGTGTGGTGGACAGAAGCTGCATCAGTGGAATGCATTCGATGATCCTGAGAGGAACATCATGAAGGAATTTGTGGACTGGCTGTTCTCCCCTGTTCACTTCTCCTTCACTGTGATCGCGCACAACCTGCGGAGGTAGGTTCAACAGATCCAGCGAAAATCAATATTAGTACAGCTTCGACGGGCAGTTCATCTTCCGTCAAGTCGCCCAGGGTGCTCCTCTCAGAAAGGAGGATTTCGTTCTTGTCGGGCGAAAGTTGATGTTCCTCAAGGGGAATGGCGTGAGATTCGTTGATTCGCTCAACTTCCTCGCCATGCCCCTTGCGGCATTCAGCTCGACGTTCGACATAAAGGAGATGAGTAAAGGTAAGATCAGCATACCGACAACATGTAAAAATGAAGTTCAGGCCATTTCCCTCACTCCTTCAATGTCCCAGCCAACTACAACTACATCGGAACGATCCCGCCTCTTGACGCGTATCTATCAGCCAACATCAAGCCCGCACAGAAGGCGTAGGTGTCGAAGTGGCACGCGTCAGTGGTGGACCAGGTATGATTTATTTTAAATTTTTGTTTTATTATAGCGATTCTAGGAGTTCAATTTCCGCGAGCAAATTTCGGCCTACTGCTTATCGGATGTTCTCCTTCTGCATGAGGGCGTGCGGAGGTTCGATGAGGACTGCTATGCTTCCACTGGTGTTCGTGTCTTGCACGAATCGAGAACATGCGCATCTGCTGCGATGAAGGTAGTATATAGGTTGAGCATACTAGAGTTGAATCAATATTTGCAGGTGTTCAGGAGGAAGTTCCTCACCCCCGACACCTTGGCCATCGAGAGGAAGGCTGCAGCGAAAGAGAACCAGTCACGAATCGCTCTCAAGTACCTCAGGTAGTATGACCTACAAAGAGTATAATGAGTGACATTGATTAATAGTTGGCTCCGTCATTCAACGGGAGAGAAGATCCAAGATGCTCGGAACGGCGGAGAGTATCAAGTCCCTGGGACGAGATACAAGGCTGACGGTTATGTTGAAGTAGAAGGAGGCCGTGGGAAGATCTATGAGGTATTGCATGAAACAAAAAATGGCTTCCATAAAATCGTGTTTTAGATTTACGGAGACTACTACCACGCGTGCAGCTGCAGGTACAACGACCACAATGAGATTCTGGGCCAATCTGCGTACGAGATTCGCAACCGAGATCGGAAGAGAGTGGAGGCAATCGAGAAAGCAGGCTACGATGTGGTGATCGTGAGAGAATGCGAGATCCGCCAGATGCTCAAGGAAGATCATCTCATGAGCGAGTACTTCGAGAGCTGCGATCTCCAGGTGTGAAACATGCAAGATCAGGGAATATTTATATATTCAGGACCCACTGCAAGTCGAGGAGGGCTTCTCAGGGGGAGGACCGAGGCGTTCAAGATCTACCAGAAGTGCGAAGAGGACGAGGAGATCGTCTATGTCGATTTCTGCTCCCTCTACCCAACCGTGAACAAGTACGAGCCGTATCCGGTCGGACTCGGGAGAACCATCGCTGGAGATCAGTTTTCTGTACCTCTCTCTCGTCCAGACGATCTGAAAGTGGATGGATTTGTCAAGTGCAAGATACTTCCACCAAGGAAGTTGCAGCTCCCTGTCCTCATGATGAAGGCAGGAGGGAAGAACTGCTATGCGCTGTGTAGGACTTGCGCACTAGGCCAGAATCCCTTTGGAAGATGTGACCATGGAGATGAGGAGAGAGAGATGGCTGGTGTCTGGAGTTCGGTGGAATTGAAGTTGGCCCTCGAAGAAGGATATGTCGTAACCCGTGTATATCAAGTAAACATTCCACTAACCGTGTTGGAATACATCCTTTATTTTTAGGCGAGACACTACGACGAGTGGCGGCAGTATTCGATCTCGGACGATGGTGCTATTCACCACGGGATTATGTCGGAGTACATGAACTTCTTCATCAAGAAGAAAACGGTCTGTTAATAAGAAAACGGCTCTCGAACTTCGAAAATATCAGGAGGCGTCTGGATGGCCACGCCCTAATATGACACCCGAGGAGAAGCAAGAATATATCGACGAGTATGCTAAGAGGGAGGGAATTGTCCTCGATGCGAAGAAGATTGAAGCTGGAAAGAAGCCAGCGGGTCGTCAAGTTAGCAAATTGATGGCCAACTCACTTTGGGGGTAAATCTTGAATGAAAATATAACCTCCCGTAAGCTATACGTTATCAGGAAGCTGGGCGAGCGAAATAGGCGACGCTCGAACAAGATCTTCCACACCCCGCACGAATACTACACATTCCTGAAGAGTGCAGATAATGAAATTCTGGATGTGGTAGTTCTCACTGACTACAAGGTACACCTGGTGCTCTATGAAAGCGCAATGATTCATTCCAGGTGCTGGTGGTGTACACGACGGTCGAGGAGGCGCTCGAGCCTATCAGCACTACGAGCAAGGCATCTGCAGCTCTCACAACTGCATATGCTCGAGTTCGTCTCTACAAGGCCATGCGCCGAGTCAAGCCGAAGTCGATCCTCTACTGCGGTAAGTGTGCCCACACATGCACATTTAAAATTGTTTGGGTTATTTCCGAATCAGATTATGGCTCATTACTTTCAGACACGGACTCGCTAATTTTCATCAAGAAGAAGGCCGAGAAGAACCCTGTGGAAGATCTGATGGGGCCGTTCCTGGGCGATCTCACTAGCGAGATCCCCCCAGGAAGCAGATGTGTGGAGTTCGTAGCTCTCGCTCCCAAGACCTACGCATACAAACTGCGATTGGAAGATGGATCGGAGAAGGAGATAGTCAAGTGTAAGGGCTTCCCCCTCACTTGTGAGGCCTCGCAGAAGATCAAGTTCGAGGCAATGAAGAGGATGGCTCAGAAGATGGTGAAGGGAGAGCATGCCGAGCCGATATCCATCAACTACGAGATGTTCGGTATTAGCAAAGAGCATGAGGTTCTCAACACGTCCATAGTCAAGAGATTAAACGTGTCATTCACTAAGCGCTGTTTTGTATCGAATAGCTTCGAAACTGTTCCGTACGGTTATTAATACGTATTCATCATTGTTTTCATTTACAGGTATCATTTTCGTTGTTTAGCTTTTTTCATCGTGTGGTCATTCTTACTTCATTCCAAATCGTGTACAGTTTCTTCATAGAAGTAAAGACTTATCATGGAATGGCCCTCATGCCTATTGGTGACAGGACCGAGCGAATGTGGAAAAACTCAACTAGTTTTTAAAATTTTGAATAATCTGAATGAGGCGTACACCGAACGCCCAAATGTCGTCATTTTCTGTTCCAATGAGTTCCAAGATGCATACAATCTCTTATCCGGAGTAGGAAATGTGATTCTTGTCCAGGGTTTGCCGGACATCTGTTTACTGAGGAAACATAAAAAATCAAAGCCATTATTCATTTTAGATGATTTGATGGTGCAACTCTCTAAATGGGCGGATGCTGAAAATTTGTTCTCTGTTTTGTCGCACCACTTTGATATGTCTATAATAGCGATTATACACTCGATATTCTATTCAAAAACCATTCGTAACTTAAGAATTCATTGCAGCTACCTGGCTCTGTTTAAGAATAACCCAGATCGTTTAGCTATTCGAAACCTGGCCACTCAACTGTTTCCAACAAACAGGGTCCATTTCATTTCTTCTTACGAAGACGCTACTCAAGAACCACACAGTTATCTTTTCTGTGATTTGCATAAGAATACTCCCGACACGTTTCGTCTTCGATCTACTCTGTTCACGAACGAAATCGTCTACTGTTATTTGCCAAAATGATAATTCCATTTTGGAATAAAAAGGTTATTTCTGATTTGCGGAAGCTTAGACGAAAGCTCATCAAATGCGAAAAGATCCCCGAGACATTACTTCATGATAATCTCGTTATTTGTTTGATTGAAGCTCTGTGTAACTTAGTAAACAATGAAAAGATGGTATTACGCATCAAGCAGAAAACTCCAACAACTTTGGAATCCGAGCTGCAAAAATTAGCGAATTGTAGAAATATCAATCAGGCAAAACGTATTGTTGAGCAATCCGGAGCTGGATTCCTACCTGCTATCATTCCGATTATTGCATCCGTTATAACTGAGGTCATCGCCCGCTATGGCTTTACGTAAAATGTTATTGATCCCCGAGGATCAGTTAAGCGTCTTGAAAAATAACAGTACGAGTGCTGCTGATTTCGTGGAGCCTCAATTTTTGTCACACAAAGAAGAGGAATTGAAACAGCTACTATCAAGCATGTCTGCATCTACCGTGGAAGAACGACTTCTCAAATATCGGCACATTCTCGAGCAGATTTTGGCTCATATACGACCTGAAACTTTTCAAAAGGAAGAACGCGGAACAAAAACGCCTTCACTCGCTGAAGATTCGCATTCTGATGCAGTTCAAAAGAGCGATGACATGACAGCGCGAGATGAACCGAGTGGAGAAATTGTTGCTTCACTCGATGAAACGGTTCAATCTGAACCATCAACTGTGAGAAGATCCCCAACTAAATCACCAAGATTGAGCAGAATGCCAAATCAGCAAAGATCAAAGTACGAAATCCTGAAGCACATCGAAAAAAACCCCCGAGTGATTTGTCAAGATAATCGCGGTAGACTCTGTATTGATGGTCAAGCGGTTGAAAACAGTAATTTCGATGCTCTTATAGACGATTTCTCAAATCCTCACAGAACTCGTTCTCATTTGCCAATGGGCGGTTACCGTTTCGTTTCTGCATTGTTCACTACTGGACTCCCTTTAGAGAAACTTGCAAATACTGCAAGGCGCTACGATTTCGTTGTTAGAAAATGGCCGATCAGGCAATAAATAATGTTTATTCAGACATTCGAAATCCCGCAGGATTCTCGAACCCCGTGAAAATTTCAAAAGTTCTGAACATTAAGCGCTCACTCGTTGAAAAAGTTCTCCACAAAAACGATACGTATACTCAACACTATCCGTCCCGTAGAAAATTCAAAACAAATAAAACGCAAGCAACATGGATTGATAGTGATCATCAATCAGATATTTGTGTTCTTTTGGATCTTTCAAGCTTTAATGACGGCTTCTCGTACATTCTAGTAGTTTGTGATGTTTTATCTCGATTCGCCTGGGCTTATCCTATCAAGAAAAAGAACGCACAATGCGTGACCAATGCGTATTCCATTATCCTAGAGAGCGGTAGAGTTCCATTTCGACTGCATACTGACGAAGGAAAAGAGTACCTTAACAGTTCTTTTCAAGCTTTGTTGAGCAAAAGGGAAATAAAACATAGGATACCGAAGAATCACGACGTAAAATGTTCTTTAGCCGAGAACTTCATCAAACGGCTTAAATCAAAATTGTATAAGTATTTTACATTGAACAATACCTTTCGATGGATTGATGTCCTTGAAGATGCCGTGTTCGCCATAAACAGTAGCCCGTTGAATTCTCTCGCCGGATTGGCTCCATCTCAAGTTAGCATAAGCAATGCTGAGGTTGTATGGCAACACATGTATGGCGATGAGAAATTTAAAATTCCGACCCATACGTACAAAACAGGCGACACAGTACGACTTACGAAAATGCGTGGAGTATTTCGTAAAGGGTACAAGAATACTTTTACTGTGGAGATATTCCGCATTAAAAAACAGCTTTTCAAGGACCCTCCAGCATATATTCTAGAAGATTTGAACGGCTCTTAGACTCAATAGTTTACGAGCCAGAGCTTGTCGCATATTCGGCCGACGAACATAAAATCGAAAAGGTATTAAGACGAAGAACCAAAAATGGACAACGAGAATATCTTGTACGCTGGCAAGGATACGACTCGAGTTTCGACTCATGGGTTCGAGAAGACGAGTTTGTGTAGCACCGATTCTTCGATTTGGAAATTTGCAGACACTTCGTGCTCGAAATCTCTAATTGTTTATTTATTTCAAGTTATACTTGTTTACATAGTTGTTTGTACATCTTTGTACAAGCTTTGCATGGAATCCTGCTCGACAGATAAATCCATGTGGATTGCCGCTTTATCGTCAAGTATAGGGTATTTGCTCCCTTCGCCAACCCTAGGCGAGCCGTTGCTTTCGGGAGTGAGACATCCTTCTCCTTCTCCTTCAGTAATTCATTCATAGATGTCAGATTTTTATCTCATATTGTTATCAAATGCTGATGCCACAAATAAAATTGGTGACTTCAAGGTCAAGTTACCGCGAAGAGTAACACTGAAGGGCGATTACTCTGTAGCTCTGACAGATATCATTTTCCCCTATACGTTCGATATTCTTTCGAATCGTCGAGAGAGTCTCGAAACAGCAGAAAATACTGTTGAAATCCAAACACGCACAGGAGATCAGCTAAAAATCGCCATATCGCCTGGAATTTACAAAGATCCAATCGATCTCGTAGAATGCTTAAACTCGGAAATTCAATCTGCTCTCGATCGGACTGTTCCCGAAGTAAAAAGAGATAACCTGAAAGTGCGCCTTTTCTATTATAAGTCTTCAAGTAGAAAGTGTACTTATTTACCTTCAGAACATGTAAAATTCGCTGTTCTTTCGAAAAAACTCGCATACATGCTCGGATTTGAGAGTTTCCTTAGCGGCGACTCTCTCGAAGCAGCTTATCCAGTTCACACAGCTGCCGATTTTCTCTTTGTTTACATTAATATTGTTGAATATCAGCTGGTATCAAATATAATGTCTCCTCTTTTGAAAGTTCTGAATGTGAAAGGAGAACCAGGTCAAAATGTGCAAATATCAATAGCTCGACCGCAATACGTTCCGGTTCGAAATAACGATTTTGAAACCGTGCACATTCAGATAAAAAACGATCTCGACGAGGTGGTTGACTTTCACTCAGGCAAAATCTGTCTTGTTCTCCACATTAGACCTTCATAAATGCATGTATTCTTCGATCCTAATAATTCTGTGGATTGGCAGCTTTTTTTCGAAAATGTAGACTCACAACAGATTGGATCTGGCGAAACTCTGCCGGACTATTTTCGACCCCGAGGATTTATTGGATACCAGAACCAGAGAGGGGCAGGGATCGGTGGAATATTGAGCAGATTGTTCTCTTTCCTCATTCCAATAGCAAAAGCTGCGAGTCGTACAATTGGGAGCGAGGCTCTGCTAGCGAGCGGGCAAATCGCTTCAGATTTGGCTGCTGGTCGAGATTTGAGCGAATCTTTGAAAGAACGGTCGGAAAAAGCATATAACCGAATTGTGGAGAAAGCGGCTACTAAAGTGCAAACCGGACGAGGGAAAGCGGTTACAGAGAGAAAAAGGAGAGTTACGAAGAAAAAGACGCACAAATCCCCAACGAAAAAACATTCGCGGAAACCATCAAGAACGACGAAACTGAAACTGAAACGGAAAAGTCGTAAAAAACTTGTTTCAAAAGGAGTGAGAAAATCTGTCCTTCATGCTATGTCGAAGAGTCATTCACCCCTTGATCTATTCGGCTGATGGCCGGCAAACTCATTGATGCCAAATCTAGACCTGCTTCTAGAAGCGAGCTTTCATTGTTTGACATCCCTTGCACTCAAGTAGCTTTCGAGTCCTCACGATGGGTCACCATATTACCCTCAAATTCTGTAACAAATTCAGGGCCCTACATATTCAATATCCGTGATAATAGGAATTTCATTCAGCTCTCCAAGAGCTATATTGTTTTGAGGCTAAAAGTGAACAAAATTCAAAATGCTGACAAGATCGCGCTTTGTAATTACATTGGAGCTACATTTTTTTCTCAAGTCAAAATGGAAATAAACAACATACAGATGTTTGATTGTACAGATTACGCGTATAAGGCCTATATTGAAACATTGCTGAACAGATCAAACGAAGAGAAAAACACGTTTCTTCGTGCAGCTGGTTTTTATTCAGAAAAAATAACCAGCGAAGTAGAAAGCTTGGATTCCGCTGAGTGTAAAGGGTATAAAAACCGAGTCGCTGTTTTAGAAAATAGTAATGTAATCGAAGTTGTTGCACCCCTTCATGTTGACCAATTTTCTACGGATCGTCTTATTATTCCGCATGTCAATATTCAATTCACTCTGCATCGAAACTCTGATTCGTTCCTGATAGAGGATCACGTAGCGGATAACACCGCACCACCCCAAGCTTCTATCGATGTACAATCAATGCATATGTTGATTCACCAAGTAAATGTAGTGAGCTCTGCAGGATTAGCGCTTGAGAAAACAATGCTCACGCGTTCGGCGAAATATCCTTTTCGGAGGACCAGAATCAAAATTCTGTCTGTGGAAGGCGGACGTGTTGACCTACCTTTTTCCACTATTTTCACAGATGTCATTCCGAAAAGAGTTATTGTTTGCTGCGTTGATCAGCACGCTAAAGACGGAGTGTTTAATGAGAATATTGGAGCTTTGAGCGAAAATCGCCAAATCGGGATAACACCTGAGATGTACAAAACAGGGCATACATTTTTTGCATTCAATTTATCTCCAACGGATTTAAGCAACGACTTTGAGCTTATTCGAACAGGGACTACTTCTTTGGCGATTCATTTCGGAAAGAAAGTGCCTACTTTTGTGCCTACTTTTGGAATTCAAGTGATTGTTTATGCCGAATTTGATGCTGTATTCCAAATTGACCGCTTCCGCAACATCTATACAGACAATTCTGCATAGATAGGAGAGGCGGAGCCGTTCAAGTCGCAAATCAATTCAGTCTTCATTGCACGATGTCTGAGACGCGTTGCATCCTTCTAGAGGACTACTGTCGAGCTCGTTTCAATATCGACCTTCGGAGCGACTCTCTCATACCGTCCGATGTTGCTCTCATCAATCGCGATCTCGGAAATCGTAAACTGCGCACCAACCATCTCACCACGAATCTCTCCATCAATGGCGGTCAGCTTCACTACAATCTCTCGTCCATGTCTCGCGTCTACGCAAACATTCACGTGAGCGGATGGTGCAGACAGATCAAGACGAGCGTGCTGCTCCGTGTCAGAGTGAGTATTTATCGTGTTTTTTGCGAAAAGTGAACAAATCTATCTCTTCAGGACTATTTCGCCATTCAGCACGGAATCGATCTTCGCCAAGATAGATCACCCCTCTATGTCATGGACTCCGGAGCCCGTTATCCGCTCGATGTCATCGTAGTTGAGATCTAATTTGCCACGCCTATTACTCATGTTTGAAGCCTTGTCAACCTCAGAGATAAATGGAATCATGTACAGTTGCAAACCCGCGCGCATGTGCTACAAGGGTACCTTTCCCAGCAATGCTGATATTTACCTAAAGACCTGCCAAAAATCTGCGTTTAATATGAACATCGATGATTCTAGCCTTCCGGGATCGCATTGGGTTGCAGTATTTACCGATGGTAGTTCAAATTTTTACTATCTCGATACAATCAATACCTATATTCCTCCGAAAATTTTAGAAATCTCGAAACCGTTCAAAAATAAGTACTTTCTGCGCCAAAAAATCCAATCTGAGAGTAGTGAGCTTTGCGGTCAATACTGCATTTTGTTCATCCATGAAATGTCTTCGGGGGCAAAATTCCATAAAGTTGAAAAACATTTTCTTTATCGTAGCCGGAGACAAAACGATGTTTTTGTCCGTAAATGGACGATCTACCACCAACATTGTTGTCCTCTTAACGGACCGAGGGTCTCATTTATGCGTGATACAGTGATCATGAGTAGTGCTGGTTTTTTGCGCTCTTCTTCTGAAGAACCAAAGACTGAAAATCAGAATAAAAAAGATTCGATAGATCTAGATGCCCTGAAAGCTTCCGCTGTTCTGTATTTCGAAAAAGTTGTGAGAAATGACGAGCAAGAGCGTCAAAGTATCAACGAAATTATTTCGACTGTTCTTACTGTGCTTATCGGCGATATTTTGACGAAAAAGAGTGTTGAATCCGTCCCCGTAAAAAGAGAGAACTTCGCTCATTCTGTTCGAAAACTGCTTAATGCGGTCATATCTGACTTGTACTGGCAGTGTGGGAATTCAACCCTAGAATCAGAAAGCATCGAAAGCGGGGGAAATAAGACACAAACCGATGCATCAACGCAGTATTTGTCCGATGTCTCAAATGCTGAGATAAACAGATGTTGCACGAATGCGAGAAAAAGAAAGGATATTCAAGAGGTGTAAGCACCCGGGAAAGTTTTTGTCTCGACTAGCTCAGATGGGCGTGTTTCGCTTTATTTCGAATCATTCTTGTGAAGTACTGTCTAATGGCTACACCTAACAATCGCTCCTTCGCCGGTCGCAAAAGAATCAATGCGGACTCCAACGGCTATGTGGTAAATTTCTGCTTATTTTTCAGATAATGCCCCATTTCATTGCAGATCAGTCCCGCTCAGCAAGTCCAACCCCCATCGGTTCTGATACGATTCTCTCCGAATTCTTCACTGACGGTCAAGTGGAAACATTCGCTGATGCTGCAGCGTTCAATACTCCTTCTACTTCTCTCCCTCGATCTCAACCGCCCTCGAAACGATCCAAAGTAATCCCGAAAATTCCTATTGATGATGCCAAAGTGTGCAATATCTCATTCAACATCGCTAAGGGCGCAGCGCCCAACTTTGTCATGAACTTCAACACCAAAGCCGAATAAACAAATATTTATCGAGGGTACACACATCGATATCAACAGTCACACAACTTAGTACATCTCGAAGAACTCACACTCCTCCTCGGAGCACGCCGTGTACTTTCTTCCGGACGATCGTTCATTCTGTAAATCATGGAGTAAGTCTGAGGGTGTGAACGCTAACATTCAAACGGTTAGACGAACCTCCGAGACCTTCTCGAGAGCGTCGCGGCCGCAGAGGCACTTGGCCGAATCGGGCAGCATCCCCTTCTTGAGCCATCTGAAGAACGAGCACGAACTCGCGGGGCAGGTGAAGAAGAGACGGTGGACATTGGGGTTCTGCAAACTATGCTTTCCACTAATTTTGATACCATTTTACCTCTTTCTTGACTCGGGCAACCTTCGCCATGAATCCGCATCTGCACATGGGGCGGGGCTAAAAAACAAATCGATCACATCGAGATTGGCGCCTTAACCCCATTCCTATAGATCACTAACCATAACGCGCGTCTCGCTGTCGGTGTTCTTGTGATCGTTGGAACCGTTCTGCAGGAATTTTACTGTATTGGATCATCATAAAAACTAAAACATGAACACACACCTCGACTGCAGGTGTCTCTTTCACTGAATCGATCTTAGGCTTCTTTTCGAGTCTCTTGCAGGGCGCCATGAGTTACCTGCGAAAATGGTTTGAATAGTTTTACACGGCTATCACAATGAACTATATCGATAAATATATCTGGTGACACAGTGAACCTATTAAAACGATAGTGAACGGAAAGAACGGGTGCTACATCTTAAACATGTCTAGACAGGTGATGGGCTTGAAATAGATCGCGATACGTATAACAAGGCAGGAGCGGTGTGGAGTCGGACGAAATGGGCTGGCTTATATAGGCTCCTGAATTGTACGAAACTTGTAAGAAACCGCCAAAAACCGGCGAAAAGGCTGACATCTAACAGTATCGAACATCTGGAACCCATATGCACAGTATAGAAACCATGCATCGCGATGCGGGACTTGGGGTAGCGGAGCTGTATCAAACATGGCTCGCCACTCCGGGAAAGAGAAGCGGTGAGAACTTAGTGTTCCCTTTCGCCCTGGCGACAAATCAGCTGGATGGCTGAGTGGTTAACGCCCTCGCGAGCCACCCCTAACACCGTCAGCACGACTCCCGCGGAAAACGGCAAAAGATTGATGACTCATTATCCCGCCGAGCGAGAGAGAGAGAGAGAGATACGTCAGAGAAAGAGAGTCTATCATTTAGAGAGGAGACGGCGCGAGCTAGTAGTGTTCCCTTTCGCTCTGGCGACAAATCGACCGGATGGCCGAGTGGTTAACGCCCTCGCGAGCCGCCCCCCACACCGTCAGCACGACTCCCGCGGAAAACGGCAAAATATTGATGACTCATTAGCTCGCTGAGCGAGAGAGAGAGAGAGAGATACGTCAGAGAAAGAGAGCGCTAATCCTGCGTAGTACACGATTATGGCGCAAATCTTGGCTACCTGAGTAACCTGGGTAAAATACCTGGGTAACTCAGGTAATCCGGGGAAAATTCATCTTGGAAAAAATTGGTCACAGAGACACCCCCAACTCTCTAGGGTAGTTGTAGGAAATTCCGATGAAATATCTAAAATGTATGTCCAAAATGAATTAAAACCTTGCCAGAACATCAATCTTTCCAAACTTGTTAATCGTCTCTCGAATGATCGCTTCCTGAGTTTCCTTAGAGCAAATGTCGCCCACCACCTTAATTTTCATATTTTTGCAACAAATTAAATACAAACTCCTTAAAGCAAAATGCCGATGAATACGCACAATTGATCGGGTGTGAATGACTAAGCAAATAAAAGGTCAGAGATCAGTATAATTTTATCAAATCTCATAGCCTCCAACTTGCAATGTCGGCAAATTAGTATTGAGCGGGTGCGTTAGTGAAAACATTTTTGAATCAGGTGGGGGCCTTATTACGCACTAGCTTAGAAGAGAACTATCGGATGAGAATCGACTGGATTAGAACTTGAAAAAAACAATGAGGTACCAAGTACACACTCACCGCCTGAATATCGGCTGCCTTCGCGCCAGAAGACATGCAGCATTTCATTGTTTCCTTAACAATAAATGCTTCATGTACATGAACAAATGCAAAAGTATACCTGCAGTGCCTTCTCGTTCCTGCCAGTTACGATAACTTTCGCTCCGTTCTCAGCGAATCGACGAGCTGTCTCGCATCCAATTCCAGCAGATGAACCTGCGCTCTCACTTATTTCGAAATTCCGCGGGCTTGCCAGATTACATTTTCCATTTGCTCTTGTAGCTCGACCGAACTGGTAAATCCATGTTGCTACCTTATTCTAGAGTTCCAGATCGCTCACCTGTGATTATCACTACCTTTCTATCGAAGAAACTCATGATATTGGAGATATTGTAGATAAGTACTTCGTAGAATTTATTGTCTTCGAGCAGGGTCCGCCTTTCACCTTTATACATGATTCGTGTTTTCAACTTGCCGTTGCCACTCTTACATACTTGAAGGGCAATTATTTACGGTGTTTGCGAGCAGTTACCTGTTCGTGGGAATGTTGAAAGGAAACATCAAGTACAAGCGTACACTTTTAAAGATTATAAAGTTCCTTGTTGTGTTATGTTGACAAGCACTCGAGTGCAGAAATTGGTAAAAACAATTACCGGAGAGGGCATTGTGATAAACACTGAGTATCGCACCTCTATCGCGCCCACACAATCGTGTGTTGAAAAATTCTGATCAGGTTTGACCAACGGACCTCCGTTTTTGACACATTTCATTATAATATCTTGAATCCCACCCATTAACGGAATACATAATTGAACTGAATTGAACCTTTTCACAATTCGAAAGAATTAATTCTATACTTCAGAATTTATTGTTTTTTTTTACATTATTCGGTCGAAGAGTACCTGATCGGGGAATTTCCGACCACGATGCATTCACACAACGAATATGAAGAATCGTTCCATATTTTACCGTAAATAAAATAATGGTGCCAATATCCGAGCTTCCATCAATCGAATCGTCCATTTCCATCTTTTTGAACAAAGTGGAAAAAATTCTATTTCGAATAAAACGTGCGTTTAATGTATAATTTATCCGTTCGTCATACTTCAGTAGATGCTTATTTCTGGACTACAGTTGTGAACATTTCTACTCTTGCCGTTTTCACGCTGTTGTCCTTATGATTCCGCCATATCATCCGGGCAAATCCCTCGCGGTAGTCCTAAATGTTTTGGATTCTTCAAATATTCATAGCTGGTTCGCTAAGAAAATGCGAAAGCATGAACATTCGAGAGATTACCTTCATAATTAGTATGATAATTACTGCGTCCCATGCGGGAAAGCGTGAAATCACTGGGGTGCACAGTTCAGTCACAGCTGGATTAACAGGAATTCGAAGGAACGGAAAATTTACCGCGCACGCGTATGGAATGTAAACAGATACGAGGGGTACGAATGTCTGAATCATAATTATGTAATACATAATTTTAATCACTATTTCACCACTCGAATCATAATTATATGCGTATTCCCCATTTCTCTTCGTTCACACAGAATTACATATTTAGAAAAAAAAGCTCATGTGAGTATCGAGAAAAAAATCCGGATAAAAGAAAGTGGGAAATTTCGGACAGTATCGAGTAGCTCTCTTGAACGTACCTGAGCGCACACCGCTACGAACAGCTTCCACTGAAGCGTGCGAGCAGTTACCGTAATTTTGTTCATTTTCTTGATGTGGTACCATGTTAGAGATCCCAGGAAGAGAGTGGAAATTGAAGTTAATGGGCAAATCAAAGTGAAAACACTTTTCCTAAACTGAAGGAGGAAGTAAACTCAGAATATGTCTATTCACACAATACAATGTCGAAAAATTAGTAAATGAAAATGATTGAAATTCAAATCAATGAGCGTTTCATTTTCGCGTAAAATCAATGGAAATTCGTTTTTTTCTTTATTTATCAAACCATCACGCTTCATCGATACTTCAGAAGGGCTCGTCGTGTTCTTTTCTCCACTCGCTCAGTTTGGTATGACTGGCGGCCATTTTCTTCACTCCACTTAGTAATGGATAGGGAGTGAGAGCATCGGGGAAGTGACGGAGCAAAGAACGGAAGTGATCAGTGAGAAGGAGGTCGATCCAAGTGAGGGATGAACCCACGCAATGACCACCGGAACCGTGCTCCTCAATACGTTATTGTTTTTTTCCACTGTTATTTTACTTTTTGATTACCTTGATGAAGTTTTCCATGAGAGGGAAGTGCTTGGCAATGCCTGCCTCCAACTTCTCCTTCATTTTCTCATCCACTTCACCCGGCCAGAGACCATTCTCGGTGAGCAGCCACGGCTTGGCCTGCAAAGGGAATCGAATTAATATTCCCTTCTCTGTGCTGGGAAACGTCTATATTTGAATACGAATCTCAAGGCTTTTGTAATGAATCCAAAAGCAAACGACGAACTTCGATCACTTATGAACATACAATTGACCACTATGAGATGACTGTAATCCACAATAAATTCGAAGTGAGCGACCTCATCGAAGTAGTCCATCCATTGGTCGGCCAGTGCCATCACGAGCGCCTCGTCGTAAGCAGACTGTCCCGCGAATCCTGAAATCATTTAAAATAAAGATTAATACATACAAATTAGAAGGGGATACTCAGTTGTTCATGTCATTACTTGATGGAACTGCTTGAAATCGTCGTGTAGCCAATTTTTGACAAGATAAGTTTTCTTTTCCAATCGACATCTACATGGATCCTAGGAGGAGGAATATCTGAGCGAACGCACCGAATTGCTTGGCGAGGTAGTGGTTGATGGCGCCCGAAGTGGGAATTCGCTTGCCAACCACGGAAAGCAGCGGCAGAGTTCCGAATGGGGTTGCTGGGAAATCAGTTTGAGGTTTCAAATTGATTTGACTATCTATTGAAATTTTCAATAGATGCAAGCATGTGCAATGTGTTTGTTCCTACGAAAACATATAAAATGAGCATACTATTCTTCATCTTCATCCATGTTCCGTATCCGTCGTGGGCTGGGACGCGATCGTCCTCGAAGGGAGTGCCAGAGAGATGGAGAAGCTGGCGCGCAACCTCAAGTCAATTTCGGGATAAGCAAAGACTAAAAATGGTAAAAATTCTAGAAATCTAACCTCGCCGAGTCCTCGAATGTCGAAGTAGGTGAGCTTGCAGGGAGGCATGGCTGAAAAAACGTTGGTAAACAATCGCACCAAACGCTTGGAAAATATTGGAAAGTGCGAACTTTCCACAGAAGCGCGGTTCAAGTTCGCCGATGTTTGCCGGTACATGTCAATTCCTAACCAAACACACGCGTTAAATAGCGCCTGAGCTAAACACACGCGTGAGAAACTACAAGCGTGGCACATTCGTTGCCCCCAAAGATTCTAGTTGTCGATGGAAAGGGGGAGAAATGTATAGACGGGGGAATGAGAAGAGCGTTTCTCTCCGTTGCTCCTGATGTGTACACAAATGCAAACCAGAGACCACTCGTGCCGAGTAAGGGGTTTGCCCTCGCCTGGACGCGTGTTCTCTCCCTTTCTCTGCCCGGAGAAAGACTGAACCAAATTGTCATTTGTTAGCGCGCAAATATCGAAGATCTGTGCACCGAATTTGAATTTCATGATGAAAGAACTGGTTGGCATTAAACACAATGTGTATGAGCACTACCATAGAAAAAAAAATTAATGTGAATTTATAGTGCAAAAAATGTTCAGAATCATTTGAAAAAAAAGGGAAATAAAGCAGTGCATTTCAGAGATAGGAGGTAGGTAATAGGGCTGTCAAATGAAGGAAAAATTGAAAAATGATGAGAGTATTTTTCCCTCCCTCTCATTTCTCCTTCATGAAGGAATGACCCGGTCGGTCTCGTCCTTCATGAAGGAATGATCCACTAAAGTTGATATATGAGACTGTGCGCGATAGATTCAATAAGTGCTCCGCACAGCTAAAAAAATGAAATTGCTGCAAACTTGTTCCTAGGGACAGTTTTCGATTCTGAACAACATAGCGTCGTCAGTTTTTCGAAATTCCGCCTCTGGGTTCCGCTATGGCACCGGGTTTGTTGGTACCAAGATTGGTATATTTAGCATTGAAAGCTTCAAAATAAAGCTAGATTCACAAAAATTGGAGACCTGGGGTAGTTTTCCATGAGGAATTCGCCTATGTAATTCATTTATGATGAAACTCAAAAGTTCGAGTCAAAAATTGACTTTTTGAACCAAATGAGTGCGAGGGTCGTCACATAGATCGTTCGATTCGCCGTGAAATTCTGATAATTTCATGTGTTGGAAGTTTTTCTAAACCAGGGGGTCCAAAGACGTTGCTCTCGCTTTTATGGCCGACACCGCGCTTGGGAGCCAGCGCAGACAGCGCACGCACGCAATGGAAATCGCATTGTGTGTTACGCCTGATATCCCGCAGGTCGCGAGTTCGATTCCCCTCAAGAGCCATCCTTTTGCCACATTTTTCCCAACAATCTGTGGACCATATTGATGAATTTGAACATTTTGCAAAGTATTGGTTGATAATGTTTGCATTTCTTCTAGGCTTTTGTGTTGCTTCAGATATTCTTGGGCACACATGTTGCTTTTTACTACCGATGTTTCTATGTTTCATTCTCATTGGTGAAATTCCAGAGACAGGCCAAGAGGAGAGAAAAGGAAATTCGAGAGATAAATGTCATGAATGGGAGGAGATGGTTGAGCGAGACTCGCCACATTCCAACCTTCCTCTTTCTCTCGTTTGCACCTATCTGGTTGTCTGTCTAAATTTATGAACATTTCGCATTTTTAGATGGGGACTGTTTCTGGTGCTGTTTCTGGTCGTCTGAAAAAATATGAATCATTATGAGTGTACTAAATATAGGCTTTTTTTTACACCTTGAAACTAGAGACTGAGTATAGAAAGGGAAGATGTGCTTGTGACGTTTCAACGAAAATACAGGGTGCGGAGAAAGTATGGAAACAAATTTTGAACTTAAATATTTCATCCGCCCTGGAAACCTGTTAATACATGTTAATACAGGTTTTACGTAATCATTCGGTGTATTCAAGGAGCACTTTAAATTGTTTCCCCTAGTCATGGTTCGACCCCACCAATTCAGTCAATCAATTATTGACCTTTGGAGCACCGGCGAGACCGTTGGTTCAATCTCGAAGAAACTCCGTGTTTGCCGTCCTTCCGTTTTCAAGACCATCCGCCGTTTCAAGGAGCTGGGCACGACTAAGGACCGTCCTAGAATGGGCAGACCTTCCTCCGCTGTCACTCGCAAGAACAAGAAAATTGTGCAGAAGCGAGTCGCACGCAATCCTGAGCGATATATGAGGAAGATGGCCCGTGATGTCGGTATTGACGAGCATTCAGTGCGCATGATCGTCCATTCTGGACTCATGCCTCACCCTTACAAGATGCGTAAGGGCCATAGTCTGACTGGAATTCACAAGGAAAAGAGACTGAAGAGATGCAAGAAACTTCTGGCGTGGGCCGAACATCTCACGACTGTCTACTCGGATGAGAAGATGTTCACGGTGGAGCAGGCTTTCAACAGTCAGAACACGAGAGTGATTGCCCAGTCTAGTCAGCAAGCGAATGCTAGGGCATAACCGTCTCTCGAGTTTCCCATCCGCAGTCAGTGATGGTTTGGGCAGGATAGTGTGTCACCGGCAAGACTCCCCTTGTTTTCGTCAAGCCCGGTGTGAAGGTCGATAAGCACTACTACAACAAGCAGATCTTGGATAAGACTCTTCTTCCCTGGTCACGTTCCCACTTCAAAGGGCGCCATTGGACCTTCCAGCAAGATCCTGCACCCGCCCATTCCGCAAAACTCACCCAGAACTGGTGCACGAGGCATCTCCCGAACTCAACCCATCTAATGAGTGGCCCTCCAATAGTCCCGAATTGAATCCCCCGACTTTAGCGTGTGGTCTGTTCTGGAGAAGGAAGCTTCTCCATTCGCCACCCGAATCTGGAGAGTCTCAAGAGCTCCCCTCAGAAGGCATGGGGCAAGATTGACAAGAAGTACCTTCGGGCCGTCGTCGAGTTAGTTCCTTCTCGTCTCAAGGCTGTCATCAAGGCCAAAGGAGGTCAAATCGAGTAACCTCTTGTTGTTATGTTCCTACTATCTCTGATAAATACTGTGTACCGTTTCAAAAGTGTGCGATGGATTTGAAAGAAAATACATGGTTAAATCCATGTTGCCATACTTTCTCCGTACCCTGTATGTGTTCAATGTGGTATAGGTGATGTGTGATTGTGATGAGGAAGTAGGGGCACGTGTAGGACGTGCATTGTGTTTGGTCATTGGCGTGCGGTGTTAACGGAGTCATCGAATTCAACTACAGTGTATGCTTTGTGGGTCCAAATAGTAGGTGAGATAAAGGTAAAGGTACATCCCGTCTTCGAGACCAGCTCGAGGGAGAACACTGTTAGGCCAGTGTCAATTTGAGCGAATTCAGTCCGGAGTACCCACCTTTCGCCAGACCTATTTATCTGCGTGATCTAGTCACGACTAACAATTCCCCTTCCTCAATGGGTAGGCGCCTTGGTGGGGCAGAGACGGTGTCACGACCGGGAATCGAACCCGGGTGGGATGGAATGCGAGGGCGCTTAGTTGAGAAACTTCTAAATATTAAAATGAAAATAAATTCATGAAAAATAAACAATAACTTAGGCATGTTCGAACCAATAATCTCAACAAGACAGTAGAGAAAATGCAAAATACGATGTGGCATTCAATTAGAGGGAATTTGAGTGATGAATCTATCTCTTCCTGACTGTCTACTCCGTGATTCTCGACTGAGTCGATTGATTCTTCGAATTTCCGAAGAGAAGCACCCGAGCTCGGGGACAACAAAGAAGGAGGATGAGTGGAGGCGCGTATGTCGCGAGGCCGTTTGTGGTCACGAACTGAAAGAAAGACTAAGATTACGGTGAAGGCTATCGAGTCGGTGATTTTTGACTGAATTGGAGGTCGTCAGGAGTCGACAAGGAGCGACCGAACTCGTCGAGAGCGGAGAACTAGTGGTGCGTAAATCGCGAGGCCGTGATCTGGGGGTCGCCGAGGGTCCAAAGGTTGATAATAGTTTGACGATAGCGATTTGGACGAACCATGACTATGGGAAACTAATTAGTAGGTTCCCTCAACGCACCGAAGGGTGGGCTCAAACGTGTTATTACAGGTTTTGACAACTCGACCTACATGTTAAAAAAATTCGCGTTTCAAAAGTGTAACAATACTTTTTGGACACCCTGTATGTGGTTTTCGTGCTCTCTATCTTTCACTGATTTCTTACCAGTGGCAATGAAGAATGAGAAGAACGGCGTTCGGAGTGACGAATCCTTCGTTATCGCCAGTTTCACTAGCAAATAAGAGAAAGTGGGAGTGAGGATGAAATCGGGAATGTAGAGGAGAACCCAAGACATTTCGATGATTGGGCGAGAATTGTAATGCTAGAGAATGAGTGTGAAAGGAGAATATGTAGTCGACGTACTCGTGATGAGTCAACGAGAATATGTTTTCGAAGGAATTGTGATCAGAAAGCTGGTGACCACGTGTAAGAAGACGTGCATTGTGCTTCTTCAATGACGTTATGTGTTTGGAATCACTGAGTTCAAATGTTGACAAATTGAGTCCAAATTTGATAGATCGAGCTTACATTAAGATCATATGAAATTATGAAAATACTTTCTGTGAATGAAAATTTAATCGAATGAGAAGGATAGAATGACAATTTATTTATGAATTCAATTATTGCAAGCTGGTAGTTCGAAGATTCTAGGCTAGATGAACGGTTCGATCAACTTTGTTTCCTATAATGCGAAATATCAATGCTATCATAGCGTATCATCTCACTTGTGTGAAATGAAGCGAAATTTGAGACGTTCGCTGAAGGAGTCAATTTTATCTACATAGAAAATTGTTTTGCTTAGACTCATCCTCTAAATTTCACCTTGTTACGAGCTGTCCACACCACTTGACGAATTTCCTTATTGAACGCGAATATTAGAAAGCTGAAACAAAAATAGGATATAAAAATTCGGCGCAATACCCACCCATCCGAGCCCATTGCAATGATGAAGACGACAGTAGAGAGGAAGAACTTCACCCATTGATTTGCAGTGAGTGGAAGTAAGACAAAGGACGAGATGATGTCAGCAAGGAACACAGCAGGTTGCGCACATGCCTGGGGTACGATTTTGTTTTGACAGCCACACAAAGCTTGCTCATTACCTGATAGAGAAATCTACGTTCAACAATCTGAGCTTGAGGGCCGCCCTTCTTTCTTGAGAGCTGTAGAGCAAATTTCTAAATAGAATCTAGTCAATTGCACCTGAATTTGTCGAAATTTCAAGGCGCTTGCGGTGTCCAAAATTGCGACGAGAACGAGCATGGAGGCGTAGCGGGCAAAGCCGGTGGAGAGTCGAAATTGCACACAGCGGGGATCCTCGTCGTAGACGTAGCCCCAGACGGACGTGTCGAGGTAGTTGTCGCACTTCACTGCAAAGTTGGCGTTTTCGTACGGACATGTTGAGAAACTGATGACTAATGCGTTGATGGCACTCGACATCTCAAATAGGAACATTTGAATTGGTTCACCGATGAAATAAGTATAGAACAGAATTGACATAGCGATGATCAGAGGCACTGAGATGGCAATATATCTGATCTGAAAATTGAAATAGCTGTTCAAAAAAAGTCGAACTAAGGTTGGCGATATCGCAATTCCTCCCCTAGCCTATTGCAGAAATTTGAGGATATGAAGGGTTCTGCTCCGAATGTCCAACCGTAATGCTTACCCAATATGGAATGTTCCACGATCTAGTTGGCGAATAAAGTACGATAAACCTGTTCACGGCTAAGAGAACATGGCAGTACGTTGAAATTTCGTAGCACACCGAAATTCAATCGGTGGCTCATTGCGAAAAAGGATTAGAAAATACCTCTAGAGCAAACGCGAAATGAACTGAAACATGTCGTCTCTGGAAAATGAGAATGACGCTGAAATTGAATCAATATTTTGTTTTCGATTTGGCCGTTCCAACTTCTCGTTTGATTGCATTAGTGCATCCGATTGTGTCGAGCTGAAGCAAAAAAATAACACGAATAAAAACAAGATGAACTTACAAAAACAAAACAGGGGCTGTAAAGAAGGCGAAGATCGCGCCGTGAGTTGCCCCGGATAATGTCTTCAAATGTATTTCATAGAATAATAAATTGTTGAATATTTTCAAAATTCCTCGATTACCTGCACTCGTCCGACCCTTCCAAAGAATGACTTGGCAAATATTGAGACGCGTGGAATCGCAAACGCTACCATAATGTTAATAGTGAATCCCGCTAAGGCGATCTTAAAGAATATTTATACCTTTTTTGGAAATAAATAAAAGTGACCAAGAACATGACGACTCCCGCCAGTTGTCCTCCGACCATCTCGTAATGTCTGTGTTGACTCTCTGTTTTAGTCACAGAGACGCGGGAAATATGCAATTACCGAGAGCAACATTCGAGCAAATATTGGGTGTTAGAAATGAGATCTTTAGGCTGAAAGCACCTTGGAGATATCTTGTACCCTAGAAAACTAAATTGCGCAAAATTTGATATTTTTTTCGGGGAGTAATAAGAAGACTAGACTAGAAACAAAATCAGAGAAAAAGTACGGGTTCTTTCACTGGATAAAAGTTTTACTATTTCCATAACTCAATATCCCAAGCAATAATAACATCAAGAAACATACAACAAGAATAATGCTGTAACCTATAGTGCAAATGGCACAAAACTGCCACTTTCCAGCTCAGATAACAAGAGTCCCAGACTTGATATTTTCAAACTGAGTCATTTGGCCACTTCAGGGAATATCCACGTGTCCGGTGTGAGGAACATGAGAAATTAGTTGAGTCAAAACATCCATACACAGAGAGCAACTTATTAACATTGCGGAATTTCTATTTCCATAAAAAATTACTCACATTCGGCAATTGATTTACATGATTCCTATTATGAATCAGTTTTTTTACAAGAGGCACTTTATTGAAAGATACAGCAAGGCAACATCCACAATTTCCAGAGTTAGATAAACGAATCCGGCTTCGTTGTTTTTCGGGTTTTGTTGCCACTGGGCTGGACACTCCATACTCTGAACGAAGCGCGCGATATAATCTTCTGCACAAGAATGCTGCAACCTGTCATCGGTATTGTTCCAATAAAAGTTACAAAACCTCTTCAATTCTCCCGACATGACCAGGAAGCAGATTGGGTATGCCGCTGCTATTGACAAGTTGAGCAGATTCTCGATGTACGCGATTTCGAAGAAGCCGAAATCGTGTCCCGGTTGCACGAATGATATTGTGAATACGCAAAGGATCGAAATCTGACGCTCATGATTGCAAGTGCAAATTTAAAAAAATAAAAAAATAAAAAAAATAAATAAATTTCATACCGCATACAAGCAGAATACTAGGAGATTCTGCTTGAGCAGCTGTAATTGAAGAGTAGGAAAGACCGACTTGTTCCCAGCATTGTGCATGGACAGACGCTGGTTCCTGCGAAGTAGATACAAAGTTTTCTCGAGCGATTTATTGCACTGTCGTTCTTCGTCTAGGATTAACGTTGTGGGGAATAACTCTCTTCTTTTTGCACGCTCTCTAACCGCTCAGATCAGTGATAGAATGTGCAGAATAAGGAATTCATTAACCACGAAACCCGCACCACATTACTCTCTGATTTAAGAATCGTATGAACCTCAGCGAACGGAGAATGAGCAGATATATTAGCAAAATAACCGCAGCACAAATATAGCTCAGGTAGATCAAGAGATCGAGAAGGCTCAAAAATACTTCGTCAGAGTCCTTTCCGCACACATTACGGTAGATTTTCATCTGAAAATTAGTGAAACATCTGCTTCCTTCTCGTTCCTATGCGATAAATTTTACCGAATCGTCGTAGGTGTATTCGCATTCGAATAGCAAGAATAATCCAGGTATTAGAGCTGAGCAAATCCAGACCAAAACACATGAGAACATAGTTTTGATTCTGCGAAAAAAAAAAAATTAAATGTAAGCATAATCTTCCTTGGGTACAACTCGAGAACTAGGTATCGTCTCCTCCCCACAGTTTATCACCGCATGAGAAGTTTAGAGAAGGAGTTTTCTTATACTTTCAACAATACCTTCCATCTCCAGATCCAGATCTGCTTTCTTTGGACACTGTGGTGAGACGATTCACAGCAATGAGTAACGAGAAGAAAAGGACTCCTGAAAACTGTGTGATATTTGTATTTCTTATGCAAACAACCGTAATCAGCAAGTACTGAGATATTGAAGATGACAAGCTCATAGTAACCAGAGAAGTAGCCAGTCTGAATCGTCGAGGAGGGAGATCTATCAATTGCTTGACTTCTTACTCTTTTCGCTCCATCCCCCTGCATCGCATAATAGGGAATGATGAACCCCAGCTCAACGAATGCCTTTAGTGACGTACACACAAGAAGATTGGCAAGGACAATGTAGAAATCATTCTGAACTTCCTACTGTTGATTGGCTCAAATAATGCTCAACCTTTAGGAGTTTTCGCCAACCAATCACCAAAATTACAATGAGAGTTAGATTTGAAACGACAACGATAACTCCAAATAACGACTCGAGAACAAGAAGACTGATGTACTTCCCGGTGTTTCTAATCGTCACCAGACCGGTACCCTTATGAGGTTGAGTGATGGGATCTAAAAAAAAGTTAATGATAATAACTACAAGCTTTCGCTGGCTTTACCTGGTCTGACGATGAACACCATAGCCGGCGAGTGGAGTGGCTAATTTCAATGAGCCGTGCCGATCTAACTTTGTGCACCTGCCCTTTTCGGAATTGCTGTCAGCCCGTGATTACAGAGGCCCTGATTTTACGTTTTCAGAGTGGGAATCACGTTCGAAATGACACCTGGTTCTTCAAAACATAAATTTATTTCAAATATGTCTCAATTTCTGCACAAAAGTTGTCGAAAATTGTCGACAAGACGATCGAACTTATCATCGCCGAGTTGACTTATAATAAGTTTGACTTCTTCGAAATGCAGATGCCCTTTTGGAAAGAGTAAATGCATATTTTTTCTATTTGAATATTACGTCAAACATTTTTCGAAAATATACAATGTCTCTGTTGTTCAAAATAAAGCAAATTGTACTATTCGTTACGGTACGATTCTCCAGACGTGTGTGTCTGCAGAGCCAAGCGAATCTCTTAGAAGTCCGTCAGCGCACGTTGAAGGCATTTTTGGGTTTATTATTGAGAACTGCTCGAGCATCCACTCGTATCGTAATAACAGGTTTACGCCTTGCGCCTTTTCTTCGTCCATATCTATCCATTCGAATTCACTCAATGAATTTGTCCGGTATAGTGACCGGAAGCTACTATCACGTGAGCTTACTCGAAAAGTGTAAACAATCATGAAACCCAGGCCTTTTCCTACATCACATCATCCATTTCCTGAACTGCCAACGCATTCCTCATTTACGTCATCCTGGTAACAAAAGCGAACAATGTATGGTTCCACGACCTTCATTTGCCCAATATAGGAAATTGCATGTGGTAGGTCGGCACTTATCGGTGGTTGCTGCTAAGTTTCGCCCTAGTCGACATTTGCATATCGATTGTTCACACGATTGTAATTCCGGTGACACTAATTTACGATTCATGACTTGCTCGTTTCCTTGCATGCCTGTCATCTCACTGAGTTCGGATACATTTTCTGGGGAAATCGTTTCATCGAAAGTGCGACTGCAATTGAAATGTGGTCGGGTGAGACAGCATTGTAACTATCTGGGATACAAAACTTTGTTTGTCTTCTTCAGCCGTTTGCTGGGTATTACTCTTCTACCAAACCTACGTATTGCTGGTTTTCCACTACGTCTTTCGCTATGCTCATCTATGCAAGTAAGTACGATTGGCTAGATCAATTAAATTCGAA
Source organism: Pristionchus mayeri (assembly GCA_036245805.1). Taxonomy (NCBI): domain Eukaryota; kingdom Metazoa; phylum Nematoda; class Chromadorea; order Rhabditida; family Neodiplogasteridae; genus Pristionchus; species Pristionchus mayeri. The sequence goes on along the minus strand of BTRK01000004.1, from coordinate 7,718,638 downwards.
ATTATACAGTCCTTCGTGGCTCGCTCGTATTCAGTTGAATCCTTGGCGCAATTGACTCTCCATTGCTATTCTCGCCGATTTTTTGTTCAGTTGTGAATATTTTAGTACCTCTCTTTTTCTTCATTATTTTCCCAGTTACTGTTTGCGCGGACGCCTTGTTGTTCTGCTCGCCTTCGAAGGTCTCTCGAAGCATTTACGCAAGCACACTCAAAGTTCGCATTCGCCAAAAGAAGACCTTTCATGAGAATGATTTTTTGAGGCGGAATACGACATCGACTTACTTGGACGCAATCGTCCCGGATTCCTTGCCGCCGTGTATTGGGTACATTCCTTCAACAATAGAACTAAAAACACTGCCACTATAGATCATGGCAACGTTCCCTAGAAGCACTTTGGACAGCAGGGATACGTAGTCCTAGAATTAGTCGGCATCACCGCACTACACCACCTAGCGTAGTCGTTTAAGGCTGCAAAATCGCTTGACGTGGCTGCACCTTTACCTTTACAGATCATGGACAAGGAGGGCATCAAAGTGTGGCAAAAAGGCTCGCTCGCGTCCATCGCCATTTTCATCCTTCTCTTCTGCTTGTCCGGATCAGTGATAGTTTTCTGTCTAGTGAGAATATTGCAATAACTTGGATCAACACAGGGCGAAGATTCAAAAAATCCGATTTTTAATAACTTTTGAGGTTAACCAAGACCAGTGCAAAGGCACGCTACACCGCCAGCTCTTTCGCGCGCTACACTGTCGGGTTGCGGAGCGATTTTTAGAAAAAGAGAATGCCTGAACAAAAGCCACATTTCAGACTCTAATCCCGTCTATTACTTCATACGCGCCGTTGGGCATGATCTTGGTCGCGTCGCTGTTGATACGTCCCTGGAGGTGGATTGAGACTCAAATGGGGCGTGTTTGAGCCTACTCTCTGGGTGGTCTCGGCACAGTCGCAGTTATGTCCACCCAGCTGTTCCCGATGTTCGACCCGTTCCTCGTGCTCTTCCTCATGATCTCTGATATCGATTGCATTTGCAGATATCGTGCTTCTCTTCCCAAATTTTGCACGTCACTGCCTTTGCTTTTGATCTCCAATTCCGTCGGTCCGACGACCACAGGAACAGGAGGAGCTGGCCCTAATGCTCAACAATCAATTCATTGAAAGTCCAATGATAAGCTATGCAAATTCACGCTCATTTTCTGGTTTAACTAGTTTCTCGTGTAGAACGCGAAATGAGTACAGCGATTGTATCCTTGAAAATTTCAAGGAAATTAGCAACAGAAAAAATTGGGTATTTATTATTCATCTCTCTTGAAATGCAATAAATAAAGGGAAACAATCATCCGTCCTTTTCTCGCCCTGCCAAGTGCTTTCCACGAATTTTTTCTTGTTTATCTGAAACTATAAAACTGACGGAGAACTGGAGATTTGCTGTACCATCTCTCCAGGCAAAGTAAGAAAGTGTTGGAACGCTGGTCAGGTTGATCAACACGAGTGGCAACGAGAAACATCTCAGCAGATATGCTGGAAAGGTATTTTTGTTGATGATCTACCACGCAATGCTAACCGAATATTAGCGAATTTCTGCAAACGTCGATGGCTCTTGCTCGATGACTGAAAATGATGGCTGCTGACTGATTAATGAGTGACGCTTACTGTTTCTCCAAGTAGTAGGAGAAGGTCTGGGCGGAGAAGACGACAAGCGCGATTTGCAACCACAAGTCAATCCATCCCAAGGACTGTAATTGCTTTTTTTCAAAAATATTCCTGATCGTTGAACTCACGAGTCGTTTGTGATCGATTTCCAGCGAGAACACGAATATAATAAACACTTGGAAGAAGATGTACACTTTCTGGAATTGCAAATGAGCTCATTGACCCAAGCAACGAGTACCTGTTCAAAGGCAATGTCCGGGTTGTACTTGGCCACGCTGTGGTCCACCTGAAATATCTTTAAGGTTTTTTTTTGTTTAATAATTATAAAAATTTAAAGTATGTATTGAACCTCGGGAATGCCCTCTGTATTGTCTTCCAAGTGTCGCCACCATAGAAATCGACGAGTTTTCATTCCTGAAATTTGGTTTGTGTGCACAATTTTTTTCCTACGATGTGTTGTACTAACCTGGGAAATAGCCAATTGGTTGGAAGATGGAGCAAAATTTGTTCCAAAGTCCCGGATAATATTCTTTTTCATTTGCATCTTTCATGAAGGGCTTCTGTCGGAAGAAGTAGTCGTACGTGGACCTGAATGAGACATCTGTTTTACTTTCTATTGTTATATTAAAATCAAATAAGTATAGTGGTTTTTTGAAAATAGTACCATTGCAGCCAGATCTGATTGAACGATCGGACATTGTGAACAAGCCCTGAAAAGTCTCAATTGGGACTGGATATTTCGATCACGAAGAACGTGATTACCATACGCAATCTTCTCGTCCTCTCGTTCTTCTGCGAAAGTGCCAAACATCCGATCCCAGATGATCAAAACGCCGCCATAGTTGCGATCTGAAATGGTTCATGAAGATATCTGGCAAAAAAGTATACAAAATGTAATGTTTTATTGCTAATTTTAATAGTGAATTTGCTCCATCAAGTACAGTAAAAAATAAACAATTCTGACCGATACAGTATGGGTTCCTTCCGTGATGAACTCTGTGATTGGAAGGAGTGCACAGGATGTACTCGAGAGGTCCGAGAGAACCCACGTACTGAAATACGATTTACAACTGCGGCCCCAACATAAGATTAATTTATTCGTTTACTCTCGAGAAATTAATTATTCGTTTACTCTCGAGAAATATGAGTGTACATTTGTAAGAACGTAGCTGAAGCGACGAATTTTACTCTTGAGGGCATTTATGCTGATAGTCCACAGCTGTTTAGTATTCGATTTCGAATTATCACTACCTCGTTGTGCAGCCAGAACTGGTAGACGAAGTTGAGATGTCTGTGGGGGACGAAGAGCTGAGGAGGGATGATGAAGGCTTGCAAGAGATTGAAGACTGTCGAGCCGACTTCCTGCATTCGAGTTGTAGATAAAATTTTAAAAAAACAGTTTGAAATTCTTTCGAATCATATGAAACGCAATATGACATTTTGAACACCTTCCTTATTGCTAGGGTCCGCAAGGTGGTTGACAGAAATCATCATACAGGCCTATTTCTGGGGTTAATGTGTCCCTATGGGACTGAATAGGGTACTTTTTGAATTAGGTCGATAACTAATTTTTGAGTCAAGATATGGGCCAAAATGTGGGTGAATCGAGCATAACGTGAAAGGTCCAAAAAGCGAGACGAGACAAAGAGGGGTGGAGCCTATTTCTCCATTGTCTTTCCAATTCTCGAAACGATCGGGTAGAGCTTCGCCGCACCCTACAGGGGAAGAAAGCGAGCTTTCACGTAGGCGGGGCGATCTCTAGTCACGCCGGGTGAGAGACGGGTGGAGGGAGGGGAGGGAGAGGGAGGAGAGAACGCGGAGAGGGTCACGAGTAATGCGCGTTTCGAAATCGATGAGACACATGATGAGTTCACAACCAAATCACTAGTTCAAAAATGAATTTGGAAGCTCTTTTCATTCTCTATCGAATGAGCCTCCGTGACCCTGGAAAATCCTTTTCTCAGTAGGTCAGCATACGAGTTTTATAGTTTTCTAGGCTAATTCGCTCTATAAAACTTGTATGCTGACCTACTTAGAGATGGAGTTTCCAGGGTCACGGAGGCTCATTCGATAGAGGATGAAAAGAGCTTCCAAATTCATTTTTGAACTAGTGATTTGGTTGCGAATAAAGCCTGTGTCCCCCTGATCTCGCTTTCGAGGGGGAAAGTGTCAGAGCCGAGTGGGCGGAGCTTGCGGTGTCTACTTATTGCTCACCATAAACGCTGGCTTTCGAATCGCCGTCGAAAAGTTGAAGTATTCCGAAGAATGATGCATCTCGTGGAACGCCCAAAAGATTCCCCATTCTGCAAACAATTATCTATCGGAAATTTGCGTACGTTATTTTCATTTCTTCGCAGCTAAAATGAGCATTGTTTTCAGAAAACTATGGCTATTTCAGTGATACCTTTCGATCCACCCTCATCAAGAAAATAATCGATTGCTAACACTGCAAAATCACAACGGTTGTGTTGGATCAACACTAATAACGGTCCGATATGCTCTAGCTCGAAAACACTTGTTTGCTTCGTTCTCCGCAGTATGTTTTTTATCATGCTAGAAGTATCGGTACAAGCTCGGATACGACGTTATTCCGCTTTTGATATATCAAAGGCGGCATGACGTCATAGTTCTCATCCGACCTAGTGCCGTAAGCATCATTCATCACACTTACCATGCATTGCACGATGGCCCAAGTAGTAGATTAGATCTTGCGCGAGAAACGCCAACAACCACACCTGAATGAATTCAAGGAAATGAGATTACCATCTTTCACCCCTCGAAAACATGTGCGAAAGGCAATGCGTGGGAAACATGCCATCAAAAGTCGCCCGGATATCTTTGACATTTTAGTACTACTATGGCATTCTAAACCCCCACCCCGGTGCTAAAAGGAGGAGTAAATGCAAACACGCGCCCGGTTGGAATATGTTTCATCTAGGGACGCACTCTCTTCGAGTCGCGTGCTATCTCGCCCCCTTCCCTGAGCTTTCCCTGATCTGGCTCCAAGCCAACTAGCTATAACTCTGTTCGGAATGAAGATATCAATGTGAAAATTTCGGAGCTTCTTATCGCTGTGGAGCTCTAGGCAGTGCATATGATAGCTTCAAAAGTGAATTTTGAGTTTACTCCTCCTTTAAGCGAATTTTAGAGTATGGTGGGTCTTAAATTTCCATGGCAAATTATTGATTGGTATAGAGTAAAGATCAGAGAGACTCACCCACGGATTGTAAATGTCCAGGTCGAAGAGGTGCACTTTCTCGTAGACTGCGATGTACGCCGTGATACTGAGGATCGAACCGGAGAATCTAAAATTTAGAAATAATGGATTGTTCTGTTCTATAAGCGGGTCAGCATGTGAAATGGTACTCACTTGAAGAGTAGGTACAGGTTGCCTGTGATCACCGATGTTACTGAGTCGTTGAATGCGTAATTCTTGCGGTCGAGGAACAATCCGAGAGTAGTCAGCAATAGCATCCATGGTGAAACCGAAAAAATATATATTTTTTAAAATTGTAAATTTAACAATTTTTTATTGATTCTGACGAATTCACGAATGGAAATGGTGAGTCATCGTGAATTTTCAACCATTTTGATACCTTTTCCATGTAATCCGGAATATCGGGCAAATTGGCGAAAGTAGTCTCGGATGGCGTGACGGCGTAGAAGAGAAGGCGGAGGTTGGAGGGATGCAAGTCCGCTATCCTTCTCAGGACAAGATCCATCTACCTGAACAGTCAATTGCAGATAAATTTAGTTTCAACTCAATCGAAAAATGCGCTGTGCAGATGAGTTATTGCAATATAAAACCTTTCCGAGTTCAATTTTCGGATATTATTATCTTCATTTCATAAACTATCTCTATAAATGAGGAAGAGAAGAGCCAATTTATCTAATTGCAAACTACAATGGCATCAGATGTAGATTCACTTCAAGAATATTGATCACGTAATTACAACACCCAAACAACAAATTACAGTGAATTTTCAGGATGGAATGAGATATAATCACCTTCGCGAGGGAGGTTCTGTTATTTCGCAAATGTCTCGTGTTTGTGGTGGTAATCTGTTGAGAAAGCGTGTTTTTCGCCTCACTTTGACGATGCCATCTTTGGCAACGTGTTAATCTAACTCTCATCTCTGACTCACACGTTTTTCGGGCCAATTTCTACTTCGTGTATCTGATTTATGACGAAACAAGTACATGCTGAGTAATTGGGAAGGAAGATTTATCGAGAATTTCGCTTTTAAAATGATAGATGTGTAGGAACGAGGAAACAGTATGATATGATATTATTCGTTCAGGAGGATGGTATGATATATGGATTTGTTATTGACAATATGCGTAAAGCTGCCTGCCTTTTCGATGTACATACATGTATAATGCGAGCGAATGACGAGAATGCACAAATATATATCAAGATTACGACAACAGAAGGTAGGCCTTTCGAAGCTCATTGCTCTTTTCTCATTTTCATATTCCCAGAGTCGTCATGCTGCAAAGATTTCGAAAATAGCCGTTAAAGTAGCTGACGAATTGCGAACCTTTCTTGTTGCGGGAATCTTCTTGCCATAGGCCTCTTTGAAATACTGCAGAAATAGGTAGAGGTACGATACGCCGATTACTGAAGCCAATCCCAGCTTGTCCACCCTGAATGAAAATATATTCACCTGTAATTTGCTAACAGAGGGCCGTGTCCTCTCCCCCATTTCACTTGCTATAGCTGAGCTGAAACAGATCTTCGGCACTTCTTCGGCTTCAGGCCACCCCCCCCCCTTCCCTCATCTAGCCCACTCATTTCTAGATATTCCTCCCTGATTTTCGGCCGCTCAGCCCCTAAATGATGGGCGGGAATGGGAAATTGGGGGGAGGGGTGGCCAGAAACCGAAGAAGTGCCAGATATTCTATCTACATATCACTAGTTCGGATGAGAACTATGAAGTCATGCCGCCTTTGATATATGAAAGGAGGGACGACTTCATAGTTCTCATCCGACCCAGTGCCATCTACACGCTACATCAGTATAGCTTGCTCATGCTGCCTTGATTGAGCTGATTCAGAACAACTTCCACTAATTTATCCATCAAGTGGACTCTAGCGTTTCCCCAATTCAGTAACTCACTTCAAATTGCAATCCTTCAGTCCATCCTTCAAATATCCGTCCACAAATACCAAAATGAACGTTAGCCCAACGATGAATTGGGCGATCTGTGGAATAACTTGTTCAACTACAGCTTGGTTGCACAAACCTCGGAGAGAATAACCATCTTGGAAATCCACTTCGGGATTCTCACTCCCCACGCGCGGAGACCGTAGTGGCTACAAGGGAAAATACGTAAAAACAGTTTGAACCTCTACAAACTTTGTGTGTGTTATGAACGGCTTTCCCTACCCTAGTGACGCCATGATTTTGCCTAGAGAACCGGTATCACAAGAGCATTTTGCTAGAACTGGAAGTGCAGAGGAAACAACTCACAAGTACATGACAGTGTGCACTGCCAGATTTATGATCACTCCGGGCCGCACCCAGGGAATGAATTCGGTCCAGAAAACTTGAACTAAGAAGAACGACATCGAGTGGTGATACCTGAGTGCAGCCAATTACCTTTATCTCGATCAAAAGTGAAATTGGATGAAACATCTTTTTGTCTAGGAGGATGTTAATCCTTATCCAAGAAAAAAGCAAAAGTGATTAAAAAGGAGAGTGATTATCTCACCAATGCAACGCCCTGACAGGCCTCTTTCGAAGAATGAGAAATACAGTGTCCATGAGTTCGCAGCCCTAAAACGAGGTTATCGCTTCTCTATTCTGAGTAAGACGCACCTTGCTCATCGCAAACAGCCATCCCCAGTAGCCAGACACAGGATTCGAGTACATGTCATCAGTGTGGCACATTGTGCCTGAATAACGACTGTGTATAGACAAACACCCAACTTTCACGCAGTTGGAAAGCGCACAAGTGACATAGAAACAAATATTGGAATCTCACCAATTATGCCTCCTTTGTTGTAAGACTTGATCCAGTAGGGCCATAGGACGTATAATGATATTCCAGAGTACAAGGCAATTAGCATGTTCCATGCACCGAGCACACGTCGAAGGTCAAAGGCCTGCAAATATGGAGTAGACCTAAAAGTCATAAAAAATTCCAAATATGAATACCTTCCGTATTTCCATGATTCGCGGACCGAAGTAAACCATTAGATAGTAGACAATCAGTATCTGCAATGTTAAATTATGGAACCTGTAAAAATTCGCAACAATATCAGCCCTAGCAAGTCCGCATCAATAACATACTCAAAATGTGAAAAAACCGCAATTTGATGAACTCACCAAAATCGTGTTGTTGAGATGAGTGGTGTCCATGAAATGCGTCGCTTTCTCCAGATTCCATTCACCGAAGAACATATCCGAGTAAGTGACCGGAATTCGAAACGATTTCGTTCCATTTGCCATATCCGCAGCCGCCATTCTGTAATAAAATGATAGTTGCGATGCGTGAACCGTCAATGGTGAAAACACATGTAGAGTAGCAAAAGTATTTGTGGAAACCAAGCAAAAGTAAAACATTGGCATGCAAAATGCTCAATAAAATGGAAAGTTGAATGAAAAAGGAGGGATCGATACACTTGCTGCAAGGGAAAGTTGATCTAAGAGGCGGCACAATTCATGTAGTGGATAATAACGAGAATTCGCGCCAAACGCAATAGAGACGCATTGTCAAGTAAGGCGTCACCAGTTATTATCTCAGCGATTGATCTTCTCCTCACTTTTTTTCCTAATCGTTATTTGTGATCTGTGAATCAGGGTGCAATTCGCTCTACGGGCAATACTTTCATAATATTGTTCCAATATTATGAGAATATTTATAGCAACGAGATTGTTGAATTACGAAACCTTGGATAATTGTCCTTCTCCTATGAGTCATGATCTAACAGTTTGCATGCGCATTTGGATGGTATTGAAGGATATATTTACCTAAATGGTGAATTAGCGGCGTTTCGACGTGCTACTTCGAACCCTGAGGCAGCTCGGTTTGATTATTTTCCCCATAATTTCATGTTGAATACTTGCTCTTTGGAGTGAGACATTTGTATTTCCTTTCCCGAACATTTCCAATGGGATGAGAATTTTTGACAATTTTTTTTTCAGGAAAAGAACCTCGATCCCGGAGTTGGAATTCTCTATATTTTGCCCAGAATAGTTTAAAGAAAATTCTGCATTCACCCTCCGCCTCCCCACCACGTGCGAAATCAATTCATCGAGGGAGAAAGTAAAATGAATAGGCCCATTCCTCGACAATTATTTCACTTTTACATATCCAGAAGAAACAGGTAATTATTCTTTTGTCTGGAAGATAACTAATCTTTGGGTGATTTAGGAGCCACATAAAAGGGAAAACTCAGCAAAAATGGTCTCATTTAGGGAATTATCCGTCACTAAGCATAGGAACGTGAACAGTAGGTTGGTAGAATCACCGACCATTTCGAATCCACCGTCCGGATCCGAACCAGCGTAGTGAGGGTATTAGTGCAGTATCCAACCAGCTGAGCCATGAGTGACGTTTGCTGGAGGAGTGAGAAGTTATACATGAGTATTCTCAGTTTAGTTGTGTGTCTACTAACTTGTAAAGTTTATACGCGTCTTTTTTAGCCAAATTGTGATGGAAGAAGTGTAAAATATTAGGTTGTTGCAAAAGTCTAGCGGTTTTTTGATATTTTGCCTTCCATCTTACTTTCAGTTTGACTGATGAACTTCCGAATATTGATTACTAATGAGGCCTTGTATACTCTTTCATATGCGCGCCCTATCAGCATTGCCCAATCGGGGAGGCAAGAACGGGACAATTTTAAAATCGCGAAAATTTATCCATCGAAAACGACACATTTCTCAATATTCTGTTTCCTCTGAAGCATGAATGCGCAATTCCTGGTGGTTATATGAAGCTCCCATCTTAACACTATACATAATTTTTCTCATGGATGCTGGCAGTTACTTCCTTTTGAGAAATGCATTGATCAGTAAATCACTACTTATTGCATTTTGTATGTTGATTTTGCATATTTTTGAAAAATGAGAAATTCAAATTTTCTGAAACGAGATAGATGCAGGCGCCAATATTTTTTATGAGAATATAGCCTCTTGGTGGGTGAATATAGCGCACTCATAGTGGAGCATATGTGCTTGGTCTTCGATGCAAAAAATCTGAGCAAGTTTCATGTAACCAGAATCGACAGCATATTTTCAATATCATGTAATTAGGTCAAATCTTAATCGAGACACAGTTGAAACATATCACGCGTGTCGCGTAAGGATCGAATAAACCTTGGCACATTCGAAATGTCGAAAATTGGGAGAACACATTTTTCGATAGTCCTTAGGGTCCCTCACAACGTAGCGGAGAGCGTTTTGGTCGAAACTCATTTTCAACGACGTCAGACGTCGTCAAACTTTGTGAAGGTCGAAAAATGCGAAATTTGAAGACCTGTAGCAATTTAGAGGGAGTTATATGGGCTCACCTTAGTACGCGAATTCGTTCATATGATCAGGCTGAATACGCCAGATGTTATAGATCACAGATTATTTTGTTATTATTTTCGTAAATCGAATAAAATTATTGAGTTTCACCACATATTATTCCCGGAAAATTTTTTAGCTCAATCGATAGAGCTCGAAAATACGAATCGAATGGTATGCTGTTCTCATATGCTCCCGAAGTGAAAAAGATGTCAAAATCGCGTTTTAAGATTTTTCCGACCCCAGCGAGAGTGACCCATCCCTTGATCTACTCCCATGTCTCGCCTCACTGAGCGATTTTATGTTTGTATTTAAATTCCGTATCATTATCTAAGATTATTGAGACATTTACATAGTAGTTCCACTTTAATATTCATATTTATTAACCAGGAAATCAAGGAAATGGCATTTAAGCGGCACCCTTCTCACATCATATCTGCAACAAGGTGAGCTCAGGTACAAGATTGAGTACGTGACTTTTGCGATAGATCACTGAGCTCTTCCCTGCCTCTCATCACCATCGATTGGATTGAACGAGGCTGAGAGAGGGAGAGGAAATATTTGAAACTATTTGAGGCGGAAGGGGTTCGCTGCCGGCGACAGTATGGGATTGGGGAAGTACATCTCACGAAGAAGGATGATCTCCCAATCCTCAATTGTGTACACGACATCGGGGATAAGGGAGGACACTTAGACGACGACGATTTCTGGGCATCACTCGACTCGCGTGAGAAGGAAAAGAGGAATGTGGAGGAGGAAGAAGAAGCGAGTGATCATGACGTGAGTCTTCTTTCTCATTGAGTAAATATTGATTTTCATTCAAGACATGTACCACTGCTCGACTTTGGGATGCACTAAGGAATATCGGACGACCCCCTCGATTCGAAGTGAAGAAGGAGTCGATGACGGATCGGGCCATTGACAAGTTCAACGAACTCATCGGAGAAGCGGCGAGGATAGCAGTGACGGAGCAAGTTGAAGCAGTGGGGAAAAGCGAAGATAAATACGGTAGGCCATATCAGAATTCTGACGAACTCTTGAATCTAATTGCATTTCAGATCATTGCAAGGGATGGGCTCTCAAGTCGTCGTACGTCACTCGTTGACTCGACAAGAAGGCGAAGGATGCACCCGAGAAGTAATTCTAGCCCAACGAGCACTCGTTCCACCCAGAAGAGCCGACGCTTCTTTCATGAAGAAGGAATTGGAGGAGGCGAAGGATCCGTCGGATCGGACTGGCACTCGCTACCTACTAGATTTCGACAAGATTCCGTCTGAGAAACATCTGACTTCACTATTCTCACGACTCGAAAGAAAGAGAGTCAGCGGTACGATGATTCTGGTGCAGAGATTCAGATAATAATTGAGATTGTTTCAAGTCCGAGGGCGAGCACTTCCAAGGCATCGAAGATTGCAAAGACGACCAAAGCTGCACCGAAGCCAGCCAAGAAGAGCACTCGAACAAGATCGAGGGGTCGAAGAGTGGAGGAACGAGGAAGAGGAAGGTCATCCAAGAATCGGAAGAGTCGGAACTGGACGACGATGTCTTCGGGGGTGAGGGAGAGGGAGAGCAGGAAGGCGAGGGAGAGAATGGGGGTGAAGAGGACGAGACTGTGATTGCACGAGAACACGAAGACCAATTTATCAGTAGGGTAATTGGAGAAGAATACGAAGAGATTTACCTGTAAAAACTATGCCTCTTCTAATAATTTCGTTATTTTATTGTTGTTCATAATGTGATATTCTTGATTATCAATTAATTAATAATGTCCTGCTGCTCTATGATTATCAATTGTTCTTCAAAACACGCTAGAGTATCAACTTAGATAACAAGACAACCATTATTGATCATCACACAAACATAAAATCGCTCAGTGAGGCGAGACATGGGAGTAGATCAAGGGATGGGTCACTCTCGCTGGGGTCGGAAAAACCTTAAAACGCGATTTTGACATCTTTCTCACTTCGGGAGCATATGAGAACAGCATACCATTCGATTCGTATTTTCGAGCTCTATCGATTGAGCTAAAAAAATTTTCTGGGAATAATATGTGGTGAAACTCAATAATTTTATGCGATTTACGAAAATAATAACAAAATAATCTGTGATCTATAACATCTGGCGTATTCAGCCTGATCATATGAACGAATTCGCGTACTAAGGTGAGCCCATATAACTCCCTCTAAATTGCTACAGGTCTTCAAATTTCGCATTTTTCGACCTTCACAAAGTTTGACGACGTCTGACGTCGTTGAAAATGAGTTTCGACCAAAACGCTCTCCGCTACGTTGTGAGGGACCCTAAGGACTATCGAAAAATGTAAAAAGAAGCGGGGGTCAGATTATGTGCCAACCACTCTTGGATTTTATTCGATCCTTACGCGACACGCGTGATATTTTCTAAAAGGGTATACGTTATACTTCCCATACATTAGTATGGGTAGGTTTCGTGAATTTTGCCAGCAAATATCCAGTAAAATACATTTAATGCAAAATTTTGAGAATCAATTGCAATTGTGTTCATCATGATTTATTGCGTTGATCGCGATATCGGATTGATTGAAATGTATGCATGTAAAGTACAAGCATACCTCTAAACACTGCTATGTTTGTTAGTCATTGTGATTTGTGACAAAAGAATTATGATAGTTCAAAGTACGGACACAAAAAACCGCAAGACTTTTGCAACAACCTAATATACCGATTCGATACTACGGCTACACTCACTACATTTGTCCCCTCGTTGTTTGAACTTTCAGACGGGATCTCTCAAGTATTCACATTCAACTACAAATGTAGATGTGAGAAAATCATGCGGAAAGGAGACATAGTAATATGTTTATCGCTCGTGGCGGGGTTCAAATAACGATGTATAAGAGGAATCGCGAGAGAATCGACCATGTGAGGGGTATCAGCGGCAGTAGAATTCAAATTTGTCATATCTGGCTACAATTTGGCCTCAAGGTACTTCAGATGACGCTCTTTGAAACTGCGTCGTCAGAATTTTGAGATCTGTCGTCATCGTCGAGATTCAGAAGGCCGTGTCACTTTTCAACAGTCAAACCGCGCTCACTTAAATGATCATAAATCCGTTTAACGTTGAGATAGAACGTCGCTCTTTTTTTATAAAGAAAGCTACCATCATGCGCTATAACATTTACGTTGACATCATCATTACTGGTACTCATCCTGGTGCGGCGCGGTCGGGGGTACCAAAAGTGACGTAACTTTGGAAATCGGAAAAAGTTTTGAGTTATCATGCTTAAGTTGAAGTAAATATATGTGCGTCACTTCTCGCCAAAAATTGGAGAAATCGAAGATGGAACAAAAAAGTGGGGCGCGCTTTTGTACGGCGTCCCAAAAATGGGTACCTGATACCAATACTTGGTAGCCTTCCATAACCCGCAATTTGGCTCAAATATTTCGAAAATCATCCAAAACAACATTTAGAATTGTTTCCGGCCTCGATACAGTACTCGATTGGGTCCAAAATAACGAGCGGACCTGAAAATTGAAAATTGGTTTTCAGACCTTTTTCGACTTGACTCATTGGCCCATATGTGCCAAACGACTTCCAAATAACGTAAAAATGGCTCTCTAAACTTCCCAAAGAAACTGGGAACCTGAAAACACCTTATTTCAACTAAGGTGCTCTGCAAAATCTACAAAACAGTAAAGTAGTTCAAAACTGACCAATCGATATGGCACTTGGAAAGTAATGTAGAGAATGATGAACTGAACATTTTATCTGCTGAAAGTGAGTCTCTATCTTATCGTTGAAGCGTGCTACAGCGCCTGGAATTTGACAGAATACGACGGTGGAGGCGCGCGAGGAGCACTAAATGGAGAGGAGGGAGAGGGAGGTCAGGCGGAGAGAGCGCCAGACGGTTAGAGCGCGCTCTCTCGGGGGATTCAAGCCCGTGTCTAGCCAACTTACAGGCGCTGTAGCACGCTTCAACGATAAGATACAGACTCACTTTCAACAGATAAAATGTTCAGTTCATCATTCTCTACATTACTATCCAAGTGCCATATCGATTGGTGAGTTTTGAACTACTTTACTGTTTTGTAGATTTTGCAGAACACCTTAGTTGACATAAGGTGTTTTCAGGTTCCCCGTTTCTTTGGGAAGTTTAGAGAGGCATTTTTACGTAATTTGGAAATGGTTTGGCACATATGGGCCAATGAGTCAAGTCGAAAAAGGTCTGAAAACCAATTTTCAATTTTCAGGTCCGCTCGTTATTTTGGAACCAATCCAGTACTGTATCGAGGCCGGAAACAATTCTAAATGTTGTTTTGGATGATTTTCGAAGTATTTGAGCCCAATTGCGGGTTATGGAAGGCTACCAAGTATTGGTATCAGGTACCCATTTTCGGGACGCCGTACAAAAGCGCGCCCCACTTTTTTGTTCCATCTTCGATTTCTCCAATTTTTGGCGAGAAGTGACGCACATATATTTACTTCAACTTAAGTATGATAACTCAAAACTTTTTTTCCGATTTCCAAAGTTACGTCACTTTTGGTACCCCCGACCGCGCCGCACCACGATGAGTAGCAGGAATGATGATGTCAACGTAAAAGTTATAGCGCATGATGGTAGCTTTCTTTATAAAAAAAGAGCGACGTTCTATCTCAACGTTAAACGGATTTATGATCATTTAAGTGAGCGCGGTTTGACTGTCGAAAAGTGACATTGCCAAGTTTGGCCTTCTGAATCTCGACGATGACGACCGATATCAAAATTCTGACGACGCAGTTTCAAAGAGCGTCATCTGAAGTACCTAGAGGCCAAATTGTAGCCAGATATGACAAATTTGAATTCTACTGCCGCGGAGTGGTTGATTCTCTCGCGATTCCCCTCATATACTGACTGAAAATTATACTCGCTGAACATTTGGCAAAACTACGGAATACGTTTGCTCGTCGCGTGCTAGACTCTCATCATTCTGAACGATGTCTCGGGCGTTGATCACTGAAACAAATATTCTAGCTGAGCGCTTCACTTAGAGACCCGCAGATTGCTTCAATTATGGCTTCTCTTGCAGACTGATTCGGAGAGATCTTATAAAAGATTGCACGTCATTTCCCAGTCGCAAGCGATTAACTATAGGATCTTCAGTGCTCCTTCGCATGTTGCGTGACGAGATTTTCCGTATGTGTGTGTGTAGGTGTTATTTCCGTTTTCCCCGGATAGCCATAACTGAGAGAGAGATAGAGCAGACTCCCCACTGCCCATTATGCGCCCATTCACTCCCCGTACGAATCTCCCGCATTAGCCTGCAGATACTGGAATCACCCCCCCTCCTTTCACTACACATTTCTTCACACGCACTTCTTCCAGAAGGCCGTTTCTTGCGTTGCCCGTGCTGAAATATGCATGAGATACTCTCCTTACTCAGCTTCCCCTGCTCGTATTCCTTTGTTTGCCCCTCTACTGTTTCACGTGCGCCCGAGTGCTTTACCCGCCTTCCGATATCTCACAGTTTCCATTTCCCACCCCCTCTTGCTTACCTCGAAAGCCATCTAATCACAGGGAAGCCAGGCGTATCGTGTGCAAATTAGTGCCTACCAGAAAATTGCCTTGTCAGTTTTACTCTGATCTGTCTATCCAGATTATACAACCCATTTCACGATTTCTCCCCCCCCCCCGATCTTTGTCATCTCTACACCAAACCAGCACTGATGAAGGATGCAAGCTATTTTTTCGACAACAGAATACTGATCAACTTCTTCTGTATGTACTACAGCGCGGTGTCAAGTATGAACTGCATACTATGTTTGAGCGAGGGACTCCTGGGACCGAGTGATTATCAGTGGCCGCTGTAAGCTCCCCTAACGACGCCAACTCCTCCAAACCGCTACTGGAACTTCGAAAACATAGTTTGTTTTCAGGTTCATTATTTGGTGGACTTTACCCTTCCTCCTTCCTGCCCCTGATTGGCACTCTTGTCGTTCTCAAGCCGACTCCCACTTTCTGATAATGAGCAGTAATAAAAGGCTATCATCAGAGGGAAGGGGTACTAAGGGGGCGCCCCGTGCTTGAGAGATTGGCGTGTGCACGTGATATCTTTCTCAAACTCTAGTATTCTCGCTATGTCAAAGCAGAATCTGGACTGTGTTCGATGGGGAACCTTGCATTACTCTACTCCTTTTCGCGCCTTATCACGTGTTTTGCCCCGAGTTTGTTTTCGATTCGTAATTTTCGATTCGTAATCGTCTCGCACTGTACAGACTGTCCACTTGCAGAATGCTCATCGAACTCGTCTTCTCTCTTCTTCTGTCATCATGCGTCATCCACTCTGCACCCGTCCTCAGCGATCAGGTAACCACCCACATTTGAACCCCAATTTTTCGAAATTCGATACACTACTCTCTAAACAGACCGAGTGGCTAGGGAATGAATGAACTAATTGAATGAGAGTTTCTCGAACTCTCATTTTCCACCGCATTTCAGACGTAATTAGTACTAATAGAGAAATCGGATCTCTTCATTTCGCCCACTCTCTAGTAAATTTCGAACTCTAGTTATTTTCCTGCGAAATTTGTACACAACTGCTTTCTACAGTAAGATATTCCCATATTTTGCGAATGTGTCATTCCGTTTTGCACGGTATTGAAAAGCTTGGAATCATATGTTCGTTGCATGCGCGTTCACACGCGCACAATTGCAATTTGATTGAGTGACGACTCTGCGAATGTATGTAGTGACGAGCTACATTTTCCTAGCTGCAAGTCAATATACTTTGATTGGTAGTGACTAGAGATTGCGTATTTTCATCCAATGAAATTGCGGAACGGAAGATTTACAAATGCCAATTCAGGCGCCGATTCGGGCGAAGAGGGCTTTCGACCTATCGTGCAAGGGCTGCATGGATCTCGACCTGTACGAGGAAGCATTCGAGAACGGAAACGCCGTCCGATTCAACAAACTCGACCAGCTGCTGCAGGAGCGACGACGCATGCGCAAGTTCTTCGACGACGTCTTCGACGACTGAAACTGCCTAACTGCCCCAAACTGCCCTTATCAATACAATCACTTGCTATCGTACTCCCGGTGAGGAAGAGTCATGTAATGAGGAGATAAAATCTTCAAACGGTTTATGAGAGGAGCCGGGCTGTCGACGGGAGATAACACGTGGACAGGGCAGAGGCCGAGCGAGTTGTTACCTCCTGGTTAATGAGCAATAACAATCTGAGCAGCCTTATCGTACACCCTTGATGGCAGTCACGAGGAGACAGATTTTCGAAACATCAAAGTGGCCGAAAGATGAAAAAGTTCTTTCGAGAAATATGGTCTCAACTGAAACAAATGATGACCGTTCAGCAAAATGAGGGAGCGCTCACTTTCATTTTTTGTGCTTTCTAGAGTGCAATACTCGTCGATTAAATTTACACACTACTCGAGGGACGAGAGAGTAAAGAAAAAGGAAGAACTAGACTGCTTTTCGGCTTATTTCGGCTCGGGATCACTTTGAATCTGTCTCAATTCAAAGGAACAATGGCGATTTTAGTTTGGTGTATTTCGAGATGGAAATCACGGCCTGTAGATATGATAAGGTCATTCGACTAAACGATCCCGTCTTCGGGCCCACTTCGGATATCTGGATCCAGTCATTCAATAAGCGAAATGCGGTTTTGAACTGCAAAATTTGTTATTTCCCAGAGTTGGGTTGTTATTCAACACTCTTTTCGACTTTTTGTTCTTCGGCAAATAATATTCGTCTTCTCGCCTAATGACTTCAAATTTCGACTGTTGTCTCCAAAAATCACGACTGTGATGAAATTGGGAATGCGCTCTCCCCCTTTCACGCACTCTACGCTCGTTGTAGTGCGAGGAATGTTTAATTGCCCGCCTTGCCTATGAGTGCATTAGAGATCACGGCGAGGGAATTCCTTGCTCGTCTGTCCCTTTAATGACCGAGAGCATCACACAGGCCAAGTCACAGTGAACATTTTCATAATTTGAAAATTTTCTTTCTTTCTGTTCTTGTTGCTACACAGCTGATGTAGTTCTGAACGCTCTTGTGTGGAAAGCTCTAACTCTGTTATGCACTAGCGGATTACGGATTCAATAACGGAAATTGGGATTCTCTTCAACTATGCGAGCAAGGGATCATCATCGTTGTCCATGCGCAAACAATGAGACACGGACGCATAGACAATGTGCGAATCAGAGATCAGGGTCAGAGTTCTCGAATAACCAATTAGCGAACCTGAAGAATTCCAGTTAGTCCACGGCTGAACGTTTCGTGGTACTTCGAATGATGCGAGACGCGTAGTCACAATTTTTCAAATACCATTATTTTAGAGGCCAGTAGATCGAACACTCATCGTCAACTTCACAGCTTCTTCGCTATACCATTTTTAAAACATTCAATGACATATTTCGCATCAACGTATTCCAAACGTATTTCCATCTGGTTCATTTCCATTACTTTGTTCATCTTGAAAGAAAAAGGGCGAATTATCGGACATTATGATTCGCAGTTACCGAATAAAAAATTAAAGCGTGTTACTGGCAAAAAAGTACCACTATTTGTTTCTCCCATCATCAATAATCAGAGACACTGAACAAAAGAGTTTTGCGTGATGTTGTGATGGATTTCGAATGAATCGTTAGATAGTTCTTCTTCCTACAAATCCTTTTCAATGCACGGGAAAGGAGCTGTATCAATTTAGAACTGGCCATTTTAGAACTCTTCGTTTTTGAATTCAGTAATGCATTTGGAACACTTTATTCTCATTTTCTGTAGAGTTCTAAAAAAATGATGCATCCCCACAGGAAAATATTGAAATTCTTACGTAATTGCATTAGAGTTTCAAATTTTGCAGCGGATATCTTTCCGAAAATTTCACATTATTAACCTGCTACAATTTTTTAGTAAAACTTAAACGTAAGTTGAGGCATCGACGCAAAGCGGGTTTGCCACCGCCGCGCCAATTCTGCGTTCAGTCTGTCCTGAGGTTATCAGCGACCTATGCGTGAGGCTACCGCCCGTGTTGTGTGCGCGTGGTTGGGGATTTCTGACCTATTTCTTAGCCCCCCTGGTCTGGGTGGATCTGCAGGCAGGGGGGTCGAACTCATGACCATCGTATTCGCATTCCTGGCACACAACCACTGCGCCATCTTGCCCACTTTTTTATTAGTTCATAATTAGAATTTATTTTTTAACTTGGAAAAAGTCACAACCAGAAGTTTTACTGCACAGTGCGCGATTGAGATAATGAAAATATATTTTTCTTAAATATTATCTTTTCTTCTGGCAATATATTCTGTCTACATCGTACTCTCTTCTCGGCCATTGAATCGAGTCTATCTATCTTTACTGGTCCTCTTACTGGTCAGCCTCTTCAATAGTTGGAAATCTTTTTAAAACTCGCACAAGAACATTTATGAAATAAATTCGTTTAAAAATCTGCTTTACACAAAAATCGTATGCTTTCAGCAATCGATCCTGTTGATTCAGTGATTGTATCCATGCCATTCCATGCGACGGCTAATTCGATGGCATTACTATTCACAACACCTGCCTTTCAGGCCAAGATTTACGAGGTACTTACCAGGACGATCGAATGAATATTTCTGAACAAGATATAGCAAAGAATTGTGTACATGATGAACGCTTCTGTAAACTTCTTTTCGTTATGAAGTTAGTCAATACGAGCTTTCAGATATTCAAATGCCGCAAGAAACCTTCAATCAGCGTTAGTGTGGATAATCGACCTGTAGTAGAGTCCAATCACAGTATCATATGAAATTATTTTCATATATCTTCGTTGGTATGCATTCGCCCATCGAAATAAATGTATGCTTGTAAACAGTTCAGTCATGTATATCGATTGCACACGGCGATATAAATGTAAGGCTGTATTTGCCTTTCGTTGACTACATTCTCAGTCGAAACCGTCATAATCGTGTGTGTGTATCTCCACGCGGGATTTTCGTCCCTGTGTGTAGTGTGTCCCTGTGTGTGTCTCTGATCTTTTCCCACTGATCTCGATAGGAACGTAGTCTCTCCTATCTCTATCCGACTAGAGAGTACTCAACCTGACAGCCATTCCTCTTTTCTCGCTACTTGCCCAAGCCGATAAATAAGAAGGCGTTTGCCGACCTCTTCTCGTTTCTCAGTCGTGCAATGCTCGCACTCCTCTTACTAGCGGGCATTTCCGCGCTAATCTACTCGATAATTCGCTATTATCAACACACCGCCAAGTACCCGAAAGGACCACGACCACTACCATTCATCGGCAATTTGCTTCAAGTAAGATTCATATGTTTGTTGTTGCAATTCAACTTTAAGGGATTTTCCAATCTTATCAATAATCAGTTCGACTCCCCTCCTCGTTGATTACAGTTCGACTTCAAGCAACAATACAAGACGTTCACTCGACTCGGCAAAGAGCAAAATGGAATGTACACTCTATTCGCGCCTTTTCCCTACGTTCAAATCACAGATTTCGAGATTATCAAGGAGGCTTTCGTTGACAAAGGTATGAAAAGCATTATCTGCAATTTCCTGATAAATGTTTAAGGGGAAGACTTCGTCGGTCGACCGAACAA
Source organism: Pristionchus mayeri (assembly GCA_036245805.1). Lineage (NCBI taxonomy): Eukaryota > Metazoa > Nematoda > Chromadorea > Rhabditida > Neodiplogasteridae > Pristionchus > Pristionchus mayeri. Next base: position 7,697,913 of record BTRK01000004.1, on the reverse strand, counting down.
CAAAATAATCACCGAGGCGTTCTCTTTTGCGCCTAACGCAGGTGTGGTAGATGTTTTCTCTCCTTTTTTCCTGCCAATACGCGACAATATTTTCGCGCTGTCTGTTTGCTGCACACGAGGTATCTGGGAATGGAGAGTAATTAGGTCGCAATTTGCCGATACTGTGTAAATTTGTGACCATATTATAGCGGAAAGATCTAAAAGTGAAAAACAAAAAAATCTTATAATCAAGAGATCATTGAAATTCTGCAGGAGTAATCCATTCGAATGGGGATAATTGGCGAGAACAGCGACGAGCTGCCATCACCATTCTCAGAGATTTCGGAATGGGAAAGAATCTGATGGAAGAACAGGTTTCTTCTGATGCAATGCTTGTAGCTCACTTGATAGCAAATAGCATCCATTATTTACAAATGTGCGTACACAACGGGAATAGCAATTCAGAAATTTAATAAAATAAGCGTACAGGTACGCTCGTCGATCGCTGAGTATCTCGAACATCTGAGCAGCGTCGAGGACAAAGACAACGTCGACATGAGATGGCCCGTGCAGGCGAGCTATTAATGAATGCTTACATCCATGATGTAAATCTTATATTCAATTCTCGTATTATGTAAATGCATTCTCGTATTTTCCATCTATGCAAATCTCGTATTAGTGAGTAATTGTGGATTCGTAGGTAATGGTGGCGAACATCATCAACGAAGCTCTCTTTGGGTATCGATACAAGCATCGAGATTGCCAACCTCTCATGAATTACGTCGAAGACTTCAACGACGTCAGATTTTATTTTCATGGATAGCTTGTTGAGATGGATGAAGAATTATTTGTATAGATGATCGAATCGCTGGCCGACTCAAAGTGGATGCTACTCGGCATGGGCTTTCCTTTCCTCCATAAACTCCCGATCCTCGGATGGTACACCTTCGGGCAATTCAAGCACGGCATGGAAAGAGTGAGTTAGCACGCGTTTATTTTTCTATATTTTATACTTGTCAGAACTCGGAAGAACTCTTGAAATAAAAATATAAAAATTATTTAATATCAACATTCTTTTTTAGATTAATCGGTACATCGTCGAGAACGTGGAGCGGGCGCTGAAGGACTACAACGTCGAGGACGAACCGACGTGCTTCGTGCAGGCTTACAAGCAGAGAATGGAGGGGAGCGACTATCTCGAGTCAGAGATTCATCAACTCCTTTATGTTTTATATATACAAAAATGCGTAGTACAATGAACAAATTTTACAGCAAAACGAATCTGATGGGCTCTTGCTCCGATTTCTTCCTCGCCGGTCAGGAGACGACGACGACGACGCTGAGATGGGCCATGCTCATTTTCGCAAAGCATCCTGAGATTCAGGTGGCCAAGATAGCAATTGAAAATCCCAAATTTTACGAATTTCGCAACTGTGCCGTTTTTAGGAAAAACTTCGAGAGGAGGTGCACAGGGTCGTAGGGAAAGATCACATTCCCTTCATGGCCGATCAGCAGAAAGTCAGATAGTTTTTTTAAATTCTTCCCGCGCAATTAATGGCTTCGTTGAACCATGCGCTTCTGAAGCACGGGGCTTGTGACGTCAGAATTCTTGCAGATGCCTTACGCGCGCGCTTGCGTGCTCGAACTGCAGCGATTCGCAAACATTCTGCAGACAAACGTGCAACGAACTGCCGTACGGGACGTGGAGATTAGAGTGGGTTAAAGTAGTCATGGATGATACAATGATATATGTTTCAGGGTCATCTGATTCCAAAGGACACCTGGATCAACGCGGACATCCACTATCTGATGGCAAACGATCCGTTCTTCGAGAACCCCGAAGAATTCCGGCCTGAGAGATACCTTGCTGAGGACGGGAAGACACTCCTAAGAGTCAGCGATCTTTGCAAAACATCTGATAATTCCGATTTTGAGGATCTGGTGGAGCGCACGATTCCCTTCTCCATTGGAAAGAGAGTGTGCGCAGGGGAAGGTTAGCCAAAACAATTGATTATCAATTTACGAACTGCAATCGTTCATACTAGGCATCGCTCGCGTCGAGCTGTTCCTCGGTCTCACCTCGACCTTCTCCCATTTCTGCATCTCTCCCCGCCCAGGATACCCTATCGATTTCGAGCCGAAACCCGGGCAGATACTTCTCCCGAAACCACAGAAATTGCGAATCCAGAAGGTCTAGCACTTTTAGTTCCTTCAATCAATATTTGTAAATAAAAACGATAAAAAGATTCCCGTATATTTTTATTATGCTTTTAACTAGTTAGAGTGATATTACGACCAAACAAAGTGAAGTCTATGATTTCTGTGATTAGTCTATGATTTGAGCTCTATGATTTCAAATTATGCATTTCCTATAATTCGACAAAATATATAAATAGGAGCTACAATTCGTGCATGGACGTGACGTTCAAGGTAATTGTCATTTATCAGTCTCGCGTGAAAGTGATATTAACGCAATTTCGAACGGAATTGCATTTCAACTTCCTATCCGAACTGACTTGTAGCTATGTCTCACCAATTCTGTATTTCGCTGTAACAACTCGAATATTCAATGCCTTATGTAAATCAGAGTGTTGCTATTCTAACTAAGGCAAGCCTGGGTAAGCGAAGTCGATTGAATTCTATGATTTCAAATTCTCCAGTTCCTGGAATTCTGCTAAATGTACTGCTAATTTATCTCGTGAAAAGATGCTCGAGGTCGGAACTCGGAACTTTCCGTTACTTATTGATAATTTTTGCTGGCTACGACATCATTCTCATTGTTCTCAATCTAATTTTCGATCCGGTAAGATCGTTTCAAATGCCCAGATGACACCAATATTTAGAAATACATTGTTCTGCCAGGCATCTTCAGTTCAGTGCTAGATTTTCCTCTTGGAGCGCCGGTAAGAATTGGTTCTGTAGAATATTAGAAATATGCGGATTGTTGATTGTCGCACCAATCACTGAAAAAACAGTCATGTCAGATGCTAACTCTAATTCACGGCACAAGCTTCATGATCTCCTACGCGATTCTGATAATGCACATTCTCTACCGATACTGGGTCATTCACGAGTACTCACATATCTTCATGCTGCTTCGGATCCTCTCCTTTTCAGGCCGCACAAAATCGCTCTTTTCTCATGCCCGATTTTTGTCCTGAAAATCTGCTCAATCATAGCGACATGTAGCGCTATAATGTGGGCGATAGATAAAACATTCATTCGAATTAATTTGCTCTCAGGGTGGTAGCATGTCACTCTGTGTTATCACCCGAAGATTCCGTCGGGACTCTGATGATCAGAGAAGAGTTTCGTGGTAAATTCGGAAGAGATATCTCAGCTGGGTGGGTGGTCGTTGAGTATTGGGTAAGTCACTTTTTTCACTTCGGTTCGTTAGAGACGGGGATATTTTTTTCCATTGTCCCTACTTTTACTGCATAGCAGAAGAATGGAGGCTGGAATCTCGCATCAATTGCTGCTGCTGCAACAGTCGATGCGGCAGGACTCTTCATAGTCGTCGCAGTCGTCTCCCTTGCCTCGATGACCTATCATCGAATCTCCATCTCCTACGGTCTCTCGACATCAACGAAAGCAGCGCAGATGAGACTGCTCCTAACGGTCTGTGTACAGGTAATCAGGATTTACTCCCGTTTTCCTTTCGAAGCTTTATCCAACTTCCATAATTAGCGAGGAAACCAGACAAATTCGCGAGATTAGAGTTTGAATAAAAACAAGTTCTGTTTCATAATTGGGGTAACTGAAAACGCAAGAACAGCGGAAAACAATATTATAGCAATTCAATTCAACGCAATTTCAACGCACAATTCAAGCCTCCCTTCCTTAATTAGTGAGCACAACAGAAGAATTCGTGATATATTTAACGTTTGAAAAGCATGATCACGAACAGTATTTGCAATTCAGACAGTCATCCCGATTGTGTGCGTGGCGATTCCCTACTTCTGCAACACGACTCTGCCCATATTCAGCGTCACTCTCCCCTTCGTGAGCGAGTCGACGGCCATTTGCATGTCTCTCTTCTCATCCTGTGATCCTCTCGCAGTAATCCTACTGATGAAACCCTATCGAACGGGGCTGAAATCCCTTGTGACACTCCGTAAGAAAAGCTCCATGGTTGTTCCGATTTCGCCGAGATCCACGGAAGCGCACTAGTTCGGATGAAAGCTATTTCGAAATTGTTTCTATGACATGACCACTGACTCTCGCCAACCCGAGTTCTGATCTAATCGCCGTGCTCGAAGTAAGCATACCATGTCAATTATTTAAAAGATCTTTTGAGTTGTTCATGATATTGTATTTGTACGCGCACCGTTTTCAATAAATTGCAAGCTAATGTTTTGTCGTGTTTTGGTTGCCATGTACCGAGATAAATCGTAATGGGATTGTCGAAGATACCATGTGTTATATGCAATACTATCTCTTACGCTTAACTATGATATCTACTACCACTGACAATAATGAGAATACGCCTGACGTCAGTCATTAGTGATTGTATTGTTCGCTTCAGTGATAACTGACGAGCATTCAGTCACGAGTCGCTCTCTTCACGCGAATGAGCAAACACCGTTACTCTGGCATTAGAAATGATTCCGATATTTCTACGATAATATCACATGCTCCTTGTTTTTATCGCGAGCCAGAAAGACATGGCTGACATGTGAGCTGCCTAGCTGATTTCATTCGATGTGTTTGGCTAGAAATGAGTGCGGCTGGCTTGTGGTAGACTTCTGGGCACTTCTTGAATAATTGACCCGCCCTTCCTTCCTCCTCTACCGCAATCATTTCTAGATATCTCTTCATCATTTTCGGTCGCACAAACCCTTTGTGATGGAAGGTGAAGAGAGGGGATGGGCCACGTATCCAAGAAGTGCCGACTTCTGCTCTAAGCCATTTCAGTGGTGCAATTAATCAAAAGTTCTTTCACAGCGAATAGTTTACCGCTTTGCTTCCTGAAAATGCGCAGAAACTCATATTCAAACACGAACATCCAACTATTCAAACCGGATAAATTAGCCTATGATTTGAATTCAAATCCCAGTGAGATTCAACGCGATTCTTGCTTTCTGACACTTCCGCGTGTTTTCATTGAATTCTGACAGGCTGCTACTTCCGCCATAACAATAAAGGGATCACGCATAACATTGCTCGAGAACCATTCCCACCCACTGTATTGCTCGTGTTATGCGCGCGCTGAATTGTAGCAAAACTTGCATAGCAGAATGACGACTACTGCTTCTTCTGACTACACTTTCTGCGTGCTTCTCTCGCTGGAACTGATCAGGCTCGGCGATTCAACTGATCTCTCAACCGCGTTCTTTCGAGCTGCTTCGAAGGCTGCAAGTGAGATTTTTGCAATGATGTTTCACTATACCTATTTTTCTAGTTTCTATACTGCATATCTAGATTTACTCGCATTAATTTCCAGAAGGCGTCTTGGCTGTAATCGATGCATCGGGAAGTGGAGAATTGCAGGCGGAGGTACGTCTTTGGATAGTTAGTTAGAACGTGTCATGGACTCGATTTAGCCACTTCAAGAGATACCGAGGCACTAGGTCGGATGAGAACCATGACGTCATGCCGCCTTTGATATATGATATATCATAAAAGGTAAAGGTGATATATCAAATGCGGCATGACGCCATAGTTCTCATCCGACCTAGTGCAGATATCGAGCGCAGATGGAGGGATTAACTGATCAAACAACGCAACTGTAACCATACGTTCGTGAATAATACATTATTTCCAGCGATTACAGCTAGCCAGGCAAGAGGCGAATCATCTCGTTAATTTGACTCGGGTAAGCATACAACTAATTGATTTCATTAAATTTATCCGATTTGTTATGTGAGATCTTGTGATATTGGGGTGTTCCAAAAATTCCTGGAATTTTTTCCAAAAAAATATTTCTTTGAAGGGATGAATCTCACTGATTAATAGTACATAGCATTGAGTAGGGCAATCGGTGCTCTTCAATTTCCGCGCTATATAGATAAGCAATTTCGAGGTTCACAAGAATAGTGCGATTCCGAAGTTGTGTCTCAAAAAAGACCAAACGTCAAATTCTTTCCTATGAAGAGACAGAACTCATGTGATAATGCCTAGTTACTTGGTAATTGCCAACTAGCCTACTGGACACTATCCTGGCCCTCTGAATCGCGCTGTACATTTATTACAAGACTCGAAATTTTCAACTTTTTTTCAAAATTTTCATCGATTTTGATACCAACAAAGGTTCCAAACGACAATAAATAATTTATAATGAATTTGCATTGCAAATTTAGGGCGATTGAATAGCAAAGAACCATGAAAATTTGAAAAATTCCGAAAATGACCTTGATTAAAATGAAAAGTTTTGATGTTTTTCGGCGGCCGTTAAAGAAATATGCATTTTTACATGTTCAATTGAAAGGCCTATTGCTACATCTAATTCATAATAAACCAGAGTTTTGAAACTTCAAAGAAAACGACATTATATTTTTTTCCAACAGGGGCCTAAAAACGAACATTTGTTACTATTTCATCATCACTAGGTAATCATTTAAAGAAATAGCCTTCGCAAAATATATTTCAGGTCGATCTATAATAGATACGATGGACGATTAATTTCATTGAGTTATGATTCGTGAGAAAATAAATTCAGAAAAAAATTCCAGGAACTTTTGGAACACCCTAATATATTTCATGAATTCTCATGAAAAATCCGCAATTAATTTCTGCTCAGAAAGTAATGGGAAATTATTGTAAAATTTCACAGATTCTCACAAGTGGAAGCGCACCGGAAGAAGTGACAAGAGATATCAAGAATCAGTCGTAATTAATTAGCATAATACAACCTGGATCATGATAGATTCGTAAAAGCGTTTACGTTGAAAAATAATTACCCATCCAGATGAAATAATCACACGAACAAGTAACGTTTTGACCAACTGGCCAGAGGAGTGGAGCGATAAAGTAAAAGTTTTGAGAATTTCGAATTTAATTTATTTTCATAATCAACATTTTTTTAAAATTTATAATTTCAGGCATTTCGAGTGCTCAATGCAGCAGTGGAAGCACTGAAGACGAGCAACATTTGATATTTGTATTTGCATTTCAGAAAAGTTATTATTGATCTCACCCTGTATTTTTGCTGTCAGTCATACTGTTTTCGAATCGTTTCGCAGTGGTATGCGTGAAGAAATATTTAAAACAAGTACTTTGTAACAAGCTCATGTCAGAAAAAGGTAATGTTTCGAATATCAGGTCCAATACACTCAACACACTCAACGACATATTGAGAACTGTACCAAGAAACAAAACAACAGCTTATTTTATACAATGTGTAGTGTCTCGTTTCTAGTACTGACATTTTAGGTTTCTAAATGCGCTAGGCAGGACGAGAACTATTACGTCATGCCGCATTTGAACTATGACATCATGCCGCCTTTGCTATATCAAAGGCGGCATGACGTCATAGTTCTCATCCGACCTATTTCAATTAGAAGCAATGCTCACTTTATCGCTTTGTTTTCTGAGGATACTGTCTTCCCATTGAGCTAAAATTTATGCCTGGTAGGAGGGTGTGATGTGGGGGGGAGACCACTAATCAAATATGTTCTAGAGTTCGAGAAACGATACCACGGTCTCTTCATTCTTTGTACTCTCTCGTCGATCGACCGGTCAAGAGAGTGTGTAGAATGACGAGACGAATACCCGAATTACGAACTCTAGTATCTTCCCCTTTCTTGCGAATGCTGCTCATCCCGCCATCGTTGTATGCTCGATTCAACAGAATTGCCACGGCATCCAAGAGAGAAAACGCGATACGAGTTGAGTCGTTTTAGGGCGAGATCAGAGTTACGGCACGCAACCACTTTTTATTCATCGTTACAATCACGTTTTATTTCAATTTTCTAACCGTTTTGACAAACATGCAATATGTATTCACTAGTAAGAAAGAAAATACGCTGCGGCAGCAACTTTGTACTTGTGATTGAAGTTTTGTTTGAATTTACGAGTAGTTGAAGATCAAGTCCAACAAGAGTCTATCTTATTGAATACAATGTTGTTGCTTGCTGGTTTCCGTGATCGCTCATAGGAGGATCATAACCGCTCTGCGTCGTCTTCCAAATCCTCGCGCGGACATGTGTGCAAGTCGATTGAGTTGGCGCTTGCCCGGCGTATCCGCCCTCTGCAACCACATCCTCATTTACGATACATAACAGTGGAAACACTCAAAATGAATCGTGCGAACTGTTTCCTTCATGATCAGAAAAGAGTCTAGCTTAGTGATTACAATGCACTCTACCTCGTTTCTCGTGAAGGTGCTCGGGTTGAGGTTCCTATGCAGATCCTCGCGAAGGAGATAGTGAAGCACTCCCCGCTCTGTAATCACATTTTCTCACATTCTGGATGCAAACCAGGCCCGAGTCCTGTACAACTCGAGTATTCAGCATTCGTACTAGAGATCGTAATTCGGGTCTTCGTGTCTTCATTTCACACATTCTCGGTGAGAGAGTGTGTACAATGAAGAGACCGTGGCAACGTTTCTCCAACTTTAATCCGTGCCTATTAGAATCAATGTAGAGAATATCAATTATGGTAAATCTTCCAAAGTGTGTTCCGCGCTTTCCGCGTGCCCTCACTTTACTATGACATTAATTTAGTACGAATGGAAAATTGTTTGCATCAGAATCTTTAGAATTCGTAATTCTCAAGACAAACCTGATAGGAAGAGAGGTAACTTCTGCGGTTCCGATTGCGCCATTGCAGCCAAGATTGTGAGAAAGAGTACGATAGAAAGAGGCATTGGCGATGAGCGAAGTGAAGTAGAGCGGGCAACTGGCACCCGAGTGGGTTGGACCAAACGATAGACGTGGAAATTGGGGATCTGTGGCTTCGCTGGCTACGTGATGGTGGAAGACCTAGTGATTTGCAGTTGAAGCGGATCTCCGAGTGAATTAGACAATTTACAGCACACAAAACAACTGTATTTGTCGTTCTCCTGCGTCGTTGACGGCTTTCCTACGGAAGTCACTAAATTGTTGTTAATTTCCAGACAAAAAATTGGAATCACAATTGGGAAACGGAAGTCCCACAATGAACAATTGTCGAAAATTTGCAGAAAATGTACTTCTCAGGGAGGTATATCAAGCGAGGTTAAAGATTTCTGACCGCAATGAATTTGGCGATGAAAGGGTAATGATTTCAGCAGAAAATATCATATTTTTAAAATCGGCATTGAATTTGACTACGGGAAAATAGTCGTGTATACATAATTACTATAAGTACTAATATTGACTATAAATGCTACACAATACATGATTACGATCCTCAAACCAACGAATTCACTGGCATCTGATGTTACTTCTGGCTCCGCACACATTCGGAAAACATTAATCCGAGTTGTTGGAGTTGTTTTTTTTGGCATCGTGCTCTATTTGAATTTGCTAAAGTTATGCACAGTAACGTATGCTGCTCCGCAATGAACGAGCCCAAAGCGCGCAGAGAAAGGACAACGCAAGAGTAATATTTTTTGCAGTAATTAAGTGTAAGTCCGAAATTAGATTACAATGTTCAACTTTGTAACTTTGCAGAAATGTGAGCGCAAGCTGATTGCTGAGATTAGGGAACTATAGCATTATGCTTTTATTACCAACTCAGCTTGATCCTAAAAGTGGTGGGAAGGCGAAAAGAAAGCGAAATATCAAGTGATATTTGCAGCACAAACTCTCCTATTTTAAGTTCCACTTGTGATTGTATTAGGGTAAATGAATGAAAATAGACCACAGACTATAATTACGGTAGACTATAAATGGTTGCGATCGTCGATATATCAAAATTTCTGCGTATCTCATGCCATTTCTCGCATTCATTGACTGACGTAAAAATGACGCCCGAGTTGACGGAGTTTCCAAGTTTTTCTATTGATTTCTCGCCCAGCGCAATCATCTCCATATTGCTCACTCTTAGTCTAAATATCACATTCAATTCACTGTGCCGACGCTAAAGAAATGATTCAGAATGAAATTGTGTTTTGGAGTGAAGTGGCGGGTAGAGCTCCAAAGATCTTTCCCCATGTCGATCTCACAAATTCTCAGTAGTTGCACTCTTTCATATTAAGAAATCGGCTCGGTAAGATGCCAGGAGAGGCCCGACATTGACATCACATTTGGTTCCGGCCTTGAAACATAAAAGTGACGAGCAGTCAAAGATACAGATGCAGGTCCAAAGTTGAAGTGGTATATTTATGCTTAGACAATCTTGCAGTAAACAAGTCGAACAGGTGAATTGTAAATTCTTTATATGGTATTCAGCCTATTACAATGATGGTGGAAAATGAGTGGCCTATGCAGTCTCGAGTGCCTTGTCGAGGCCTTCGAGTGCCTTCTGGGTCTCCTTCGTGTTTGCTGCCTTTGGATCGGCGACGAAGACTGCGGCGGACCAGTTGATGGCATCGGAGACACGAGAAGAGTCGAAGAACTGAACGCAGGAATCATCAGGCTACTCATTTGCACTGTTTCAACAATTTTCACTATGCTATCGTTACATCCTTTACATTTTCACAAAACATCATGCCCAAAGTCTAAGAGGTAAAGAGTTGGAATGAGTATTCTCTGCTCCATTTTACTAACCGACTTAAGGTCGTAGGGCATGGATCTGGCAGTCTCGAAGGCGTTGACGTCAACGATTGCAGGGAGGGCGAAGCGATAGCAGACGACGTTCTTCACCTTGAGTCTCTTGCCCTCGAAGGAACGAACGTGCCATCTGGAAGTGAATGATATGAGCAATACAAGTTTTTTAATTAAAAAATAATTTTAAAAAAGAAAATACACGGAGCCGCCCGTTATTCTGCTGTCGTTTGCGTGTTCGTTATGGTTAGCTAAGGAGTTTAGAATGGGCTCACTTCTCTCCTCTGCACTTCACATCAACTTCCACGTTTCCGAAGCCGTAGTCGATCAGATTGCCTGGAATTGTATTTATAATTGTTCGAATATAATTTGGAAAATGACCAACCCTTTCCATCCTGAAGTTGGACGATCTCGCCTCTCTTGCCTTTGCACTTGACGGAGTTGTCCCTACAATGTTTCATCATCTTCAGTTCTCCCTTATCCTCATTCTTCACTCACTTGACTTTCGCCTTCTCGCAATTATCGTCGTCCCTTTCACATCTGCTCTTCAGTCGGCGGCACGAGTCATCAGAGGAAGACGAAGAGTCTGAAGAGACGGAAGTTAGAAGAACCAAGCTGGAAACTCACCAGAAGAGGACGATCTCGAGCCGGAATGTCTTCTATGACTGCGATGACGGCGGCCGGGGAAGAGCTAAAGAGTGATATTGAGGATTAAAAGGCGAATGCACGTATCTTGCCATTGAATGTGCTTTCGGTGGGAATCTGATCGGCATTGTGCAAGTATTATCATCGACTTACAATATCATGGAAGGGTTCGACCTGGAGGGGAACAGGTAGGGGATAGGCAGGGGCAGCAGCAGGGGCGTGTCCAGAGGAGGATGGAGAAGCATCATTGGAGACTCCGTAGGATTGCTGGGCGATGATGAGAAGAGGAGCGGAGAGGAGGAGAAAGAGAGACTTCATCGTAGGAAGGATGCACTAACCCCGACCTTCCCCCCTTTTGTACCCCAGGAGAGACACAACATCTGAGTCAGCCGTCGTCATCGTGCATTGCAGAGATTTTCGCTATTCGATGGCATAAACCATTGCATAAGCGAAAGGAAGTGTCGAAGGTGTAAATTGACCATATTAGTGGGTAAGAATCACGTGTAAGTGACTATGCATACTACCAATTCCACTCGGATGCATGTTGTTGAAGCTATTACAATCACATGATCAATAATCAATCAATCAGTTTATCATATCAGGCAGTTTGCGCAGATGAGGATTTGTCTATATTCTGCATAGGTTGCACTCCACCAATGCGTGCCAATGGCTCAGCTAAGGTCGTCTCTCCAGCGTACGCGTGGCTTCCCAGGGGGGCGGCTCCTGTTGTAAGGTGTCCAGACTGTAGTAGCGCGACTCCACTGCTCCAGATTAATTTGCCTAATTTTGAGTGCCCACCGTGCTTTCCGTTTCAATCCCTCCTCGACCCAGTCTCTTAGCTTGGTGATTCCACGAACTCGCTCATTCTTCCAACGATCTCTGATCGTAACTCCCAACATCCTCCGTTCCATATTTCGTTGAGTAACACTCAGTCGTTCCTTCTCACTCGATCGTAATGCCCAGACTTCGCATCCGTAGAGTACTGTACTTGTGATGCAGCTTTCAAAGAGCCGTCGCCTGATCTTCATGGGTAAAAGGCGTGACGATAGAAGATGGGACAGCTTACTCCATGCGTACCAGCCCAGTCCAATCCGATGTTCAATTTCGTCGGAGTGATCTAGGGGAAGACTGATTCGCCCTCCTAGATATGTGGCTCTTTCGACAAATTCGAACCGTAGATTGTCAATAGTGATTGGATTCCTGGTAGAGTTGCAGGAGGTGAGTAGATTGGTCTTTGCTGCATTGATTTCGAGACCAACTCTTCTGCAAGCGCTCATCAACTTCTTCAACATTTTCTCCAATTCGGGTCGCGACTTCGCGATGAGAACTACATCGTCCGCGTACTCCAAATGGCATAGATTCCTCCCATCTATTTGGATTCCATCCTTCTCCCAGTCAATCTTGTCCATCGCAGATCTTAGCACAGCGTTGAAAAGGCGAGGGGAGAGTGTATCCCCTTGGCGAACTCCTCTTCTCACGGTGACAGGGACGAGTTCTTCGTTTACTCGAATGAGTGTGGAAGAAGACTTGTAAAGACGACGCAGAAGGTGGACGAGGATGGGGTGGGCTCCGAAGAAGAAGAGGGCGTTCCAGCAAGCATTCCACTCAACGCAGTCGAAGGCCTTGCGGAAGTCGACAAACGCCAAGTAGATAGGGATACCGTACTCGTGGGCTCTTTCTGCTACCTGCTTGATCGCATGAAGGTTATCGAGGGTGCTGAATCCGCGACGAAAACCGGTTTGGGTCGTCGATTCATTCTCTTCCAACACTTGCTCGAATCTTCTCAAAATCACCCTTGTCATCGTCTTGAGAGTGACGGTGAGCAGCGAAATGGGGCGGAAATTGCCGATGTTCTTAGGATCTCCCTTCTTATGCAACAATGAAACGACTGCTTCCGTCAAATCGCTTGGAACTGCGTCTCCGGCAACCAGTCGATTGAGCAGATCAGCGATGTCTGGGGCCAAGTGATCTCTGGCGAGGAAGAGCATCTCAAGGAGAATCCCATCCGAACCAGGGGAATGGCCGCATTTCAGGAGAGACATCGCATGCCTGATTTCATCGGATTGGAAGAGTGGCAATGGGTCTAGAGCGGGAGGGGACACAGTGAGAGGAAGCTGCACTCCTGGCGTGTAGAGGTCCTCAAAGAAGGTCTTCACCGCTGTCTTGGTTGCTGCTTGAGAGAGTGCACCAGAGACAGGATCGGGGACGAGAAGACGCTACTTCGACGACTGAAGAGACAGCATGCACTTCACAATGCTCCTTCCCATCATCGCTGCTTGCCGTGCTTGTTCTTCCTCCCGTTTCCTGATATCCGCTATGAGACTCATTCGAGCAGCCTTGCATGCGATGGAATAGGCGACAGTTCCTTGCGAATTGGATTGCAATTGGTGACGTTTGGCAAGAAGGTTCTTTGTTGCGGCCGAGATCCAGGGTGGGGAATGGCGCTTCCTCCAACAGTTGACTGCCGCGGTCTCAGTGAAAGCCTTGATCTTGCAGTAGGCATCGGCGGCAGAATTGGGGCGACCAAGGGGCAATGACGCAAGGAGGGATGCATTGGCAGTAAAAGCTACCCGATCGAAATCAAGCCGCTCTCTGCATCTTTTCTGCCTGACCTTGTCGGGGAGAGAGAGACATAGACGGACGAGGCGATGATCCGAGTTGAACTCGAACCTTCCAACGACCCCGCAATTGACTACTCTCGCTGTGGTGGGCGCTGCAACGTAGTCAATTTGATGGAATGTTGAGCCGTTGGGGGAGCGCCAGGTCCAGATCCGTCCGAGCCGCCTCTTGGGGAACGTGTTCCATAGCCGCATCCTGTTCCTCACACAGACTTCAATGAAGGTCCGACCGCGTGGGTTCGGGGTCGAGGAGGCGAAATCACCGACATATATTTCATTGCCTGGTTCTCTCGCCACTCGACAGTTGAAGTCACCGACCAGGATGGGCATGTGGCCTCTTGGGGCACTCTTCAGGGCGGTCTCAATCTGGTCCATGAAGTCCTCGTACGCCTGGTCGTCGTAGGAAGAGGTTGGGGCGTAAGCGCAGACCAGAAAGAGCCGCAGGTCTGAGGGGGAGAGAGTGGCCAAGCGGGGGGAGAGACCATTGAACACGGCTCCGCGCGCAAGGTGCGGTCGGAGTAGGAAAGCCACGCCATGGGAAGCAGTGGGCCCGCCAGAATGGAACACTACAGTGCCTGAAGACTGAAGGTTGAATGAAGCACAACCCACAATCCTAGACTCCTGCACTGCAAGCACGTCCCATTTGATCTTGTCGAGGGCGAGCTCCAACTCGGTCTGCTTGTCCTTGGTCGCGAGCGTCCTGGCATTGATGGTCCCGATGTAGAGGTGGCGACTCATCAAGGTGGCGTACAACTCCTGCGTGCCAAACGCGTCTGGGAGAGGGAATCCGGGCGCGAGGAATCGGAGACGGAGAGACGAACTCGCACTCAACCGCTCGCCACACACTTGAGAACCCAGAAAGAGAACCAATCACATGAACGGCATGATAACTCTCCTTTAAAAAACAAAAAAAAAAGAAACAACGATTGTTATGTATAATCGTTCACGTGCCTTCAAGCTGCTGTTTAATTTACTTTATCAGGTAGTGAAATATGTCGCAGAGTAAAGAAAGTTCTAAAGAAAGGATCCATAATTTTTTTTATCATTTTTAAATTTTCGAAAGAACAAGTTACGACAAAATATTAACAGAAAATTTATCCTTCTGTAAAATAGCAATAGTGTGCATCGCTGGTTTTGGAACTTCGGATAAATTAATTGTTGAGAGTTATCTGAGCCCTCTTTCGTCGCCCGAAGCCTCTCGCGCCCATGTGCGCCACTCGAGCGAGCGTGCGCTTGCCTGGTCTCATGCTCGCACCCTGAAACCATGTATATATTGGAATTTTAATTGCTCATCATGTGAGATTGTAAATTCGAACATTCCTTTTATAAAAAAGGCAACATTCATTAAAGGGGGACTAGAGGCTAAGTAACCAGCCCACTAATCTTAACTCTTTTGAGAGTAGAGATATTAATGTAATTTTTTGGAGCATTTAAGAGACCCGCTCGGTAAGACTCGATCATATCGACCACCCCGCGGACATGTTCCTCTATGAACCGGAATCGTGGGCATCTAATTATGGTGAGAGGTGTGTCCGGTACCCACTTTATGAAATTCGTCCCTTATCATATGCTATGGCCTTTGAGCGGAGATATATTCGAAAAAGTAGCTGAAATTGACAAAAAATCATATTTTCTGAAGTATGCAAAATTGACTCAAAAGTCGAACTGTGTTTCAATCAACGTGTTATTACGATGTTAAAAATGTATTCAGAGTGAATTCCGGTCGATTCGAATACCACTGTTCGGACCAACATTTTCAGTTTTTGAGCTGATTTTTCAGTTAGTGAGTTCAATCCCTTAGCTTTTATGTGGATGGTGTAGCCTGATGAGGTTTACATTTATCCCCATTATTGTCACACTTCGGGACGATTCCGCTTTTTCAGGAAAAAAATAAAAACGATCATTTGCGTCAAGCCTAAACATCAAAATTTTAGAATATTCATCATCCTTCGTGTATTATGATTAGGTATAATCTCATTTGTATTGTTCCATATTAATGCTAAAATATGGCACCACAAATTGCGGAGTTTGGTTCATTTCTGAAAATTCGATTTTCGAACCATCGACTTTGGCCAAGTTGGAGCGCATTATAATTGTGATTTACAATCTGAATCCCGCCAGTTCAGCGTGTATGTTTCACTAGACCAACACGTGAGCCAGAATTGGCCATAGACGGGCCCACTACTCATTCCGAAATATGATATTTATAGTCGTGAAAACACGAAATCGTGACAGATAATTATCTTCAACGTTTGATTCTGTAAAAATTTCCATGAAATATGATTAGGGATTATTATATTTTTATTGTTCTATAATAATGCAAAAATATGGCACCCAAAAGAGCGGAGTTTGGTTCATTTCTGAAAATTTGAATTTTGATCCATCGAATTTTACCAAGTTCGACCTTATTATAATTGTAATTTACAATATGAATCCCGCCATTTCAGTGTGCAGGTTTCACTAGACCTACACGTGAGCCAGAATTGGCCATAGACGGGCCCACTACTCATTCCGAAATATGATATTTATAGGCGTGAAAACGCGAAATCGTAATGGCCAAAAACTCAAAACATCGTATAATGAGACGCAATCGATCTGTATTTTATTTTATACAACGGTTTCAAAAATGTGATTATCCCAAATCATATTTCATGGAAATTTCTACAGAATCCATCGTTGAAGATAAATATCTGTAACGATTTCGCGTTTTCATGCCTATAAATCTCATATTTCGGAATGAGTAGTGAGCCCGTCTATTGCCAATTCTGGCTCATGTGTAGGTCTACTGAAACATGCACACTGAAATGGCGGGTTTCAGATTGTCAATTACAATTATAATAAGGTCGAACTTGGTAAAAATCGATGGATCAAAATTCGAATTTTCAGAAATGAACCAAACTCCGCTCTTTTGGGTGCCTTATTTTAGCATTATTATAGAACAATAAAAATGTGATAATCCCTAATCATATTTCATGGAAATTTTTACAGAATCAAACGTTGAAGATAATTATCTGTCACGATTTCGTGTTTTCACGACTATAAATTTATTATTTCGGAATGAGTGGTGAGCCCGTCTATGGCCAATTCTGGCTCATGTGTTGGTCTAGTGAAACATACACGCTGAACTGGCGGGATTCAGATTGTAAATCACAATTATAATACGCTCCCACTTGGCCAAAGTCGATGGTTCGAAAATCGAATTTTCAGAAATGAACCAAACTCCGCAATTTGTGGTGCCATATTTTAGCATTAATATGGAACAATACTAATGAGATTATACCTAATCATAATGCACGGAGGATGATGAATATTCTAAAATTTTGATGTTTAGGCTTGACGCAAATGATCGTTTTTATTTTTTTCCTGAAAAAGCGGAATCGTCCCGAAGTGTGACAATAATGGGGATAAATGTAAACCTCATCAGGCTACACCATCCACATAAAAGCTAAGGGATTGAACTCACTAACTGAAAAATCAGCTCAAAAACTGAAAATGTTGGTCCGAACAGTGGTATTCGAATCGACCGGAATTCACTCTGAATACATTTTTAACATCGTAATAACACGTTGATTGAAACACAGTTCGACTTTTGAGTCAATTTTGCATACTTCAGAAAATATGATTTTTTTGTCAATTTCAGCTACTTTTTCGAATATATCTCCGCTCAAAGGCCATAGCATATGATAAGGGACGAATTTCATAAAGTGGGCCCAAGACACACCTCCCACCCTAATTAGATGCCCACGATTCCGGTTCATAGAGGAACATGTCCGCGGGGTGGTCGAATCTTACCGAGCACGTCTCTTAATCGTTAAGAGGTGCGAGGTCATGGTTATGAATGTCTGCAAAGTTGAACTGTGCCTTTAGTCCTTCTTTAAAGGAGGAGGAAAGTTAAAATTCAATTTATGAAGCACGGCCTAGATCTCCCCAACGAGCGAGAGAGCACGCGATTTGAAGAGAGTTATCCTCTAATTGAAACATATTTCAACCGGGCGCGCGTTTGCCTTTGCTGCTCCTTTAACACGGATCTCCTGTAAAAATGCAGGAACCCGAGTGACAGAAAAAAATTGTTGCCTCAGATTCAGCTGGAACTGTTAGGAGAGGGTATATTGAGGCCGAAGAGAACGAATATTCCCTTCGTTTTGCGAAATTTGCATGTTTATGGGTACCAATGGCCTACCACTAAAAATGGCTGTATTTCGGTCAGTTTTTGACCTACAGCGAGCAACTTTTTTTTCCAATCGATGCGTAATCGAATGATCTACAAATAACTCAATTAAAGGTATGGTCTAGAACATCATCTTCCATGCGTAATTGAAGAAAATCACTTTTAATTCGAATTATCTCAAAACTTTCCTGTAAAGGGTACGATTTTTATTGCAGAATGTGATTCTCCATGGGCGAATTAGGGTACTCATGTAGTTAATTGGCCACAACTCGGGCAAAAACTTCGAACATAGAATCATAGTGGGGTTAGACCATTTCTCATCTCGATTTTTCACTACGCTCGATTATATTAGTTTTTGCTCGTTTCCACAAGACCCGTCAACTTTGACGCTTTCGACCCCTTAGTCATTATTGGAGACCTTTTCAAGAGCTATTTCGAAGTGGTCTCATTTTGTACATTTGCATATGTTGCAAAAGAGATACGTCCCAAAGAGTGTTTTTATCAAAAAATTGGCAGTTCGAGTTCTCCCTACTGAGTATCGGTATTGGGGGGACAGAGTTGTGGCCAATTAACTACATGAGTACCCTAATTCGACCATGGAGAATCACATTCTGCAATAAAAATCGTACCCTTTAGAGGAAAGTTTTGAGATAATTCGAATTAAAAGTGATTTTCGACAATTATGCATGGAAGATGATGTTCTAGACCATACCCTTAATTGAGTTCTTTGTAGATCATTCGATTACGCATCGATTGGAAAAAATTTGCTCGCTGTAGGTCAAAAACTGACCGAAATACAGCCATTTTTAGTGGTAGGTCATTGCTACCCATAAACATGCAAATTTCGCAAAACGAAGGGAATATTCGTTCTCTTCGGCCTCAATATGCCCTATCCTAACAGTTCCAGCTGAATCTGAGACAACAATTTTTTTTTCTGTCGTAAAATGGTCTCTTTTTCCTACATTTTTTACAGAAGATCCGTGTTAACGTACCTCGTCTCTGGTGAATGTGTGGGGATGCATCTGCCTATTCACCTCTTCGTGAATAATGAATCGAAGAACGCCACGTTCTGAAATGGAAGTTGGTCACTTGTTGGATTGTTCACTGAATGATGTCAGATCGAATAGTGAACTGCTAAAATGTCATGATTTTGGTGACATAAGAATTATATTTAGCAGAAGTCATGCCAATGAGAATCCCAATAAAGTGGCAAACCTGCCAGGAAGCGAGGCAGGGGCTGGGGAGCCATCTCGATGATCGGAATGAAGAGCATGAGTGTGAGGATGGCAGAGAGTCGCATCTGAGACGGACGAAGCAGGCAACAGCTACAAATGAGTATGCCCAGCACGGCGACGTGAGAATATAACGATATTTGGCTTCGCATGTAGGAAGTCCTATCGTGATCTCTTACCTCTACAAGAATGTGCTAAATTCCAAACTGTGGGTGGATTCCTGTTCATAACGTGGGGGGGGGGGGATTCCGGCTGCTTTGTAACTCTTTAGAAGGTCTTCAAGTCGAAATTGATGTTAAATTTCCGATAGTAAATCTGCAATAGCATAGGAATTCCCACGAGTGGGCGGCTGCTTAATTTAACCGGAGAATAATCAGTAGAGTTCCAGAAACGATACGACTGCCTCTTAATGCTATGCTCTCACCGCTCGACCGGTCTAGAGAGTTTGTAAATTGCGCCCCGTTTCTCGAACTATAATTTGCACGAAAACACTAATTCCTATTATTAATCAGAGAGGCGAGTTATCGGGTGTGCTTCTTTTTCAGCATTGGCTATTTTAGAGTTCTTCGTAATCTGTTATTCCCCCCCCCCCTCTGCAGATAGCGAGTTCCAAAAAAAATATATAAGGACAATCTTATAGGCCCCAAAGCCGCACTAAATAAATAAAATTTAAATATTTGTATTTTCATAGTCAACTCGTTGTCCCGATTCTCTCGTTATCTGATATTCATTTTTGTTTATTAACTTCCACATTTTCAGGTTTCTTCGAGTACACATGAGATATTTTTGTTTCTTAGTCTTTTTCTTGATTACAAAAATATTTTAAAAATAGATTTTGCTTTTGAGTGGGAATTCTCTATGATCGGTATCAAACGAATTAGAACAAAGATGGCGTTGGGCGACGTCGGCCAGTTTACTAGACGATTTGGGCTGGGTATCAACACACGGATTAATCCCGAACGCCGACGTGAGAGTGGTAACAAATTTGGCTTCCTATTAACTCTGTTGTTGTTGGAGTATACCATGGTGACGATCTCCGACGTAAACATCGAAATTCGTAACAACCGACGGGAACCTCAAAACAATGGTGTCCCCACCGCTTTTCTACGTCTTTCAAGGTCTTCCTACGAAAGTCTGGAAATTGTTGTCACTTTTTTTCAAAAAATTGCAGCGCTACTATAGAACTTTTGCATAAAAATGCATCGTACGAATTCAGATTATTCAGATTACAAATATGGATTTGCAATCTATCGGGAAATTCTGTTGGCGTTATCGCGACGAGAAACCAGAGGTCTCTATCCCTGATTCACCAGAACCCAGAATGAATTGCTAGAGGCACTAGGCCGGGTGATCACCGGCGAATTCTGACCTACCTATGAAAACCAGAAGGATGTGTTGAAAGTGCAGTCGTAAATCGAATTTGCAGTAATGAGAATACGAATAGGTAATACAATTCTGTGTAGGAAACTACTGCGAACATGGAGATATTTTCGGTTATGATTTGTGGTTCTCATCCGGGTAGGATATCATTCGATGGTGATCATCCGGCCTAATATCTTGCAGAATAAACGACCATTTTTTCAAATCCTCCTCGCAATCGAGGAAAACAATCGAGTATAAATGAGACGATTACGCATGCAATTGATCGCCTGACAATGAATGTTTCAGCATATTGCCTGACGATTATCGCGCTTTCCGCCACCGCGACTAACGCGGCCACTGTGACTCCCGCGCTGCGTAAGTTCGCCTTTTTCTTGATTTTCTAGCATCTCGGCGACGTGGTGGCGCGAATTGACATTGCTCGAGACAAACAACTTCACAGATTCACGCATATTATTTTTATTTTCAGTGAGCTGCGTTGCACAGGCTGAAACACGATTAGCGAATGAGCCCGATGCGGCACTGAAAGCCTCCGTCGCTGAAGTCATTGCGAGTGTCAAGGTAACTGTGCAAAAATTCAAAAAAAATGATTTAAAAAATACACAGAAAGGAGACTTGTATTCTGCCCTGGAAATACTGCATGAGAGAACGGAAGAGGAACAGATTATCCAAACGGACAAGTGAGAATTCGTAATGATTTGTATGTAGAATTCGTAATGATTTGTATGTAGAGTTCGTAATTCGGTCCTTCGTCTCTTCATTTCACACACTCTCTAGACCGGTCGACCGGCGAGAGAGTGTGTAAAATGAAGAGACTGTTGTATCGTTTCTCGAACTCTAATTGTATGGTCATTTCCTCGTATTCAGATACATGGTGGACGAGTGTGGCCAGTTCAAGTCTTGCTTCGAGTGCCCACTCTAGCAAGATTCATGCATCTTTGTCTCTCGAATCGATTATTATTTGCGAAATTTTTTTTAGCCGAAAACGTCTCCACATTTTTTTGTGAAGTTTAAAAACTTAATCTCCTTTTTGATTCGTTCCGAGTTTTTGAATCTTCACCGATATCCTATATTTTCTTAACACCCGAAATGGATAAAATCTGCGATAGAAGTTGAGAATACAAATCAATCTCAGAATCTCATTTTCAATGTGCAGCAACAATAAAATGTACAATTCAATTCACAAAGTACATTATAGTCCCTGATGAAAATATCCCAGAATACTTTTATTTCCACCAATTCTATTGAACTATCATTTCAATCTATGGTTTTCACACTTTACTTTCACTTCTCCCATATAGCATTGCTGGAGATATGTCCGAACCGCTCAGGTTTGGTTTCGAATGGGATCGCGATTATTTCCTCGGCGTTGCAAGAATGTAATATTTGAATCTCTATTCCGAATAATGGACGAGTGATTCTGCAGTTTCCGAATGGTGTACTTACCAATTGCAATTCTAGCCCACTCTCTGACTATTTACGTTGTAACCTGGAAGAGCGTAATGCATGTGGAGTACAAAGCAGTATATATTTCCCATTCGGTTAATTCTATTTTTTCCAATATTGTTATTATTGACTGGTTTGTGTTATGCGTGTTATGCAAGAAATATTCACACAATTGGATTCATTCAGATTTTGATGTTGTGCTTTGACATTTACAATGGCATCTTGTGCCAGATTTACACACTAGCGCCACTGCCAGTAATCATGTGCACGGGACTGTTGTGCACTGGAACGAACAATTTCACAATGTTGCTTGTTTGTTACTCACCATTGCAAATTTACCAATTGTGTCTTGTCATTCACTGGACTATCAGTATCTTTGGGAATTGCAAATACATTATAGGTCATCCTTGTGTTTTTTACGGCATCACTATGTGTACCGTACTTATTCTTGCTATTTCGAATGCACCAAAGGTTGCTTTCCACCGATAGCCGGCTTAAGCTGTCTGACAGGTTTGATATTTTAATTTCGAAGTAAACGAAGATTTGACGAAAGAGGTGTAATTATATATTCCGTGATGTTAAGATGTCAAGCAATAGTACTGTTAGTAACATCTGGAGCCATATGCTCCAATATTTTTGGATTCTACGAGTGGACCGTTGATATCCCTAATAAGGATGCATTTCTTACGGTATATCTCTGTAATTTTCTAGCGATGGTTCCCGTCTAGCGTTTCTGATTTGCAAAGCAATATAAAATTGATAATTCCTTAAATATAACTATTTTAGAGCAAGGACTTAGCATGGGCGCGGAACTTCTCTGCGAATTTTTTAGTCCTTGGTGACAGCGTAGGAGAAATTGGTCCTTTTAAGAACGGTAAAATAGGAGAATATTTATACTATGATCGACGGTTCTCAGAGTTGATTCTTCTACTAGCAACAATATGCGTCAACTTCCCTTTATATTTATTGATTACCTACCTTGCGATGTTCAAGATTGGGCAAAGCATTGTAAAATTCTACTGAACTTAGCCGTTGAGATGATATGTAAAATTCAGAATGCATCGCATCGGCAAACTCAGAATGCTCAATTCAAGTCGATTCGATCTATCGCCATTCAGGTCAGCAACATTCTTTTTTTTATTTTTTTTAAACAACATTCACATGAACAGAATTATTTTTCACATGAAACATTCACATGAACAGAATTATTATACCGTAGAATGAGCTTGTTTCATTCAAACTCGTTCGAGGCGGAGAGACTGCGGTTTGGGCAGCAGCATCACTCCTGGGCGGGGCTCGAGATCGATTTCGTGTCCAGGTCGAGGAGACACTCGGAAGTGCTGGAAGGTGGCAGTGAGACCGAGGAAGAGTTCCACTGCTGCGATGCCTGAAAGCAGTGGAATATGAGTTTTTTGAGTCTGTATGAGCAGTAGAGATCGAGAAACGATACCACAGTCTCTCTTTAAGATCCCTCTTTGCTCAACCGGCCAATAAGAAAGTGTAAGATAAAGATACGTTTTTTTCTTTAAATTATAATGACCAAGGATTCAGGCTTGTTGGACACGTACCCTTGCCAGCGCAAGCTCTCTTTCCCATTGAGAACGGAATCGTTCGCTCCATCAGTTCCTGAAATTCAACGAGAAAAAAATATGTCAAATAGCTATTGAAATATGAGCCAAATTGTAATGAGTATTCCTTTCTCAGTGTGACTCCGTCGTCATCGATGTATCTCTCAGGGCGAAACTCTTCCGGATTCTCGAATAGCGGATCGTTCGCCATTACGTAGTGAATGTCGCCGTTGACCCACGTACCCTCGGGAATTAGCCGGCCCTGACGGTTGTGTTGTAAAAAAAAGAAAATGCATTCACAACTAACTCGTATCTCAACATCTCTGGTCGTCACTCGAACGATATTCGTTACGAGGATGTTGCAGAATCGCTGCAGCTCAAGCGCGCACGCCCGAGCGAAGGGCATCTGAATTGCAACTAGTGACCCTCTAATCGCTTCTTGATGCACCTTCCATACAATCCGCCATTGTTTCTCTATTTTCCTAGAATACGCATTGTCCTCTTAGACCTTCCAATCGTCATTCTATTTGTTACCCGCGAGAAGGATTTCTAACCTGCGCTTGATCAGCCATGGTCGGAATTCGATCCTTGCCAACCACAGCGTGCACTTCCGCACGCAGCTTCTCCTGCAACATCTCATCTCTAAAACAATTCAAATCTAAGTATTGTTGAATTTTTGAGAAATAAGGAATATAGGATCACTTTCTAACCTGCAGGTGCGGGTTCTTCGCGAAGATGAGCATCGCCCATCTCAACGTCGTCGTCGTCGTCTCCTGCCCGCCCATGAAGAAGTCGGCGCACGTCGCCATCAGATTCACCTTGCTAAAAGCAAAAACTCATTAATTTAAATTAATTTAAATTTCCTTTAGTTCATTGATCGGCGCTCATTGAGTCGGTTAAGAACTCAACATAGCGAAAGAACTTTTATTACGAAAGAATTGCGAAATAGCCCTCATCTTACCTACAGGGTGCGGAGAAAGTACTTTGACATGGATTTAACCATGTATCTTCCTTCAATGGCATATAATTTTTTTGAAACAGTACACATTATTTACCAGAGACAGTAGGAAGATAACAACATGATATTACTCGATTTGACCTCCATTGGCCTTGACGACAGCCTTGAGACGAGAAGGGACTGACTCGATGATGGATCGCAGGTAGTGGGTATCGATTTTCTCCCATGCATTCTGGAGGGACTTCTTGAGGCTATCCAAACTCTGGTGGCGAACAGAGCAAGCATTCTTCTCCAGTACCGACCACACACTGAAGAGAGATCCGGACTGTTCGAGGGCCATTCATCGGATGGAATGAAGTCGGGCAAATGGGTGGTGCACCAGTTCTGGGTCAGTTTTACGGAATGAGCGGGGGCAGAATCCTGCTGGAAGGTCCAATGACGTCCTTTGAAGTGGGAACGAGACCAAGGGAGGAAGTTCTTCTCCAGAATCTCCTTGATGTAGTAGTTCTTGTCCACCTTCACACCGGGCTTGACGAAGACGAGGGGGTCTTGCCAGTCGCACAGACCCCTGCCCAAACCATCACCAATTGCGGGTGGGAAACACGTGAAGCAGTTCTTCCTCGGGCATTGGCTTGCTGACTTGACTTGGCAATGATCCTCGTGTTCTGGCTGTTGAAAACCTGCTCCACCGTGAACACCTTATCATTCGAGTAGAGAGTCATGAGATGTTCGCCATGTGCGATCCTCCCTAGGAGCTTCTTGCATCTCTTGAGCCTCTTCTCCTTGTGAATGCCAGTCAGACCATGGCCCTTACGCATCTTGTAAGGGTGGGACGTGAGACCAGAGTGAACTATCTTGCGCACCGAATGCTCGTCGATTCCGAGATCACGGGCCATCTTTCTCATAGATCGGATGGGATCACGTGTAACTCGCATCTGCACGATTTTCTTGTTCTTCCGAGTGACAGCAGTGTGAGGTCTGCCCACTCTAGTACGGTCCTTAGTAGTGCCCAGCGCCTTGAAGCGGCAGATGGTATTGTGAACGGTCTGACGGGAAACTCGGAGTTTCTTCGAAATTCCAGCTGGGGACTCGCCGAGGGTCCAAAGGTCAATAATGGATTTCCGGTACTGGTGGGGTCGAGTCATTACTAGGGGATACTATTTGAAGTGCGCATTGAGCACCTCGAGTGGTATACTAAAACGTGTTATAATATGCATTAACAGGTTGATAGGACTGATGAAATATTCGAGTTCAAACTTTGTCAAAGTACTTTCTCCGCACCCTGTAGTAGCCATTGGCAATGTACTCCAAACAAACTGCTGAAAACACTGTCAAAATAAGCAAAACCAACTTCAGTTTTTCATGTTCTCTCATTCTCTGGGCGTAAGCCTGGACGAAGCACGCTGGTTCGTCCTCGACGTCGTACTCCGCCAGAATCCGCTCGACGTTGGCGACGATGTAGCGATTGACCTTAAATTGATTAAAATATTTAAAAAAAATAGTGTTTACCTGCTCCATGCCGTGCTTGAACTTGCCGAAGACATGCCAGCCGATGTAGGGAACTTTAGCGAGGAAGGGAAAGCCCATGCCTACCATGATGGCAATCGAGTTGGAGCATAGCTCGAGGTACTGCAAGCACGGTTAGCTACAGAGATACCGACACTTTCACGTTATTATTCAAAAATTATGAAATGTTTGAATCAATCATTCATCATGCATTTCAGGCTGAATCAGAGATTTCAATCGCTCACTTTGTTCAGATCTTCGACATAGTTCATCAGCGGGCGACAGGCTGCGTGCGGTTTGCCATCACTAGTACTTGTATTTGGTGCAAAGGCGACTGCTTCCTGGATGATCTTGTTCTCGGGGCGGCCCGTGAAGGCTTCACCTGCTCTCATTCATTGTGTTAATTCCATTAGCAATCATTAAATATCGAATAAAATGAAACAGAAAGAGAATTTCTCGAGTAACGGATATCATATCTTACCATTATCGACGAATGCCTCTCTGATCGTCTCGAAGTCCGTCAACTGCACGAATGGCATCGGGGAGAAGAGAGTGTACACGGAAGGTTGAGATCGCCCGAAACTCTCGAACGTCTTGTGTTGAGCTTTGAAGTCGAACTGAAAAAATAGGCTTGTAATTTTTCCTTTCCTCCACTTTTGAATAAGACAACATCATGAACTAAGTAAGCATAACCTGAATATTGAGAAAATGCGAACCTGATGGAGATTGCCAATGAAGGGCAGTGGTCGTGGTCCCGGAGGGTATTTGGCAGTGAACTGGTAGTAGCGAAAGACCGCATAGGCAAGCGCAGCAAGGCCACCGAGTAGGAGAAGGACGATCATCTAGCCGAACCCGATTTGCTTATCTTTTTTGGGCAGAGAACAGGGATTTCTACTAAAATTGGTTAATACAATATCGCGAGAGTGTAAATATAACAGAAAAGTACATTCAAATGTGACATTCCAGGAAGCTAGACAACCTGATTCCGTACGGCACCGAGCTCTCCTTCTTCGTCTATCACTCACTGGACGTCATCTGCTTCCTCGCCGTTGTCGTCTTCACTGTACTCGCCCTCATCTTCGTCATTCTGCGCGCGATGCTCAGGTGAGCTTCTAAAGTTGAGCGCACGACAGCATCTAGAAGAACTCAGCATTGTACGTGCATAATATTTTCGATAAGGATCAGCAAATAATGCATATTAGAATGCTTTATTTGCATAGTATTTCTACTAGATTGATCAATTTAATTTTGCAGATGTTGTGGTATCTGCAAGTGCAAGAAGAACGCAGTGGATGAGCAGAAGAAGAAGCAGTAGAGAAGAACCTGCTGCAAGCAATCGTCTGACTCTCTTCAATTTTCACGCTCTCTCGCCGGTCAGAGAGACGAGAGAGCGTGCAGACTGAAGAGAGTCAGACGATTGCTCCCTGCTGATCTACCCACTCACCTTTCCCGTTGTACATTCCATTCTAGTTTAGTCGCAAATGAGCCTTTAGAAGTATCTATTCTATATTTTGAATTCTTTCCATTGGAAGAATTTTCAGCTTCTCCCGTTGAAAGAGAAGTGCTAGATCTAAGCTAATTTGCATTTATCAATTGCACTTTTCGCTCAATC
Organism: Pristionchus mayeri; assembly: GCA_036245805.1. NCBI lineage: Eukaryota > Metazoa > Nematoda > Chromadorea > Rhabditida > Neodiplogasteridae > Pristionchus > Pristionchus mayeri. Next base: position 7,670,173 of record BTRK01000004.1, on the reverse strand, counting down.
GATAACGGGTTCAGAAGTGCAATGACCTTTCCCCATGGAGAAACTATGTGATAAATGAAGTATTGTTTGAATTTGTTGTGTTGTTACATAGAATGTGTAACATGACGAAGTGATTTCGCGAATTGGTGCTTTGCTTGCTCCGACGCTGCTATGGATACACATAACAGGAAATAGCTCAGGAAATTTTTTTCCCGAGCTTACTCTGTGAAATATTGTGTTCCAACTCGTTAGTTTCCCATTCGACGATCAGCCAAGTTGGTTGTTAGTTCGGTAGCTCACCACTTTCCATAGGTGACACATATGTTCTGTGGGAGGCTACACTGCCTTGTACAGTACGAGCTAATCGCCCTGCTATGCGTGCGCGAATTGATTTTGCGGGAAAACTCATATTTTTCAATATTCATACTATCTCTCATATTTATTGCGCTTATACCTAAAAGCTGGTTAAGGGATTATTCTTCAGATTTTACGAGTTTGCTTTTTGTGGCTTTTGATCTATCATTTATTACACAAATTGCAATAAATTATCTCTGCCACTTTCATAATTAGAGTACAATGCGTGGTTGTGGGACGAAAAGTTGTTGGAACGTTTATACTTTATGGGATATTGCTAAGAACTGATCTTAGATCACTTATGTACTTGATTAGAATGCTTAGAGCCTTGGTCATGCTGATAAAGTTCGTGCTAAGGATGGTCGTTATGTACTTCAAGCGCTGTATTTCAGGGACTTGACCGGACGCGGGACCGTGACGATCACCACCGTCATGCAGAACCCCACCCAGTATAAGATGACTGGGGGCAGAGAAACTACAAGGACGGAAAGACCACCCAGGTGAGTAACGTTCGCAATATTTGTTTTTAAAATTACACTTGCGACACGCTAATACGCGACGCGCTAATCGTATGTATTGTCTATATTCTTTTATTGTCTTTATAGGTTCTCTCCAACGGAATCAACAACAAGTGTCGTGAGGATCTCGAGCGTCTCAAGAAGATCTGTCTCCACAAAGGCTAGTTTACGCTTGTTTTTTTCAAAATTACGTCCCACAACTATCCTGATTTATAAGTAGACAATCGCGTGCATTATACTCCACTCGCTATAGCATTAATTAGTTTATTGAGAAGAAACGTGATACTTGTATTTATTGACAGAAATCGATCACATATTACTGACAATCGCAGCAGAGTTACCATGTATTTTCATTTTAAATCTTACAAACTGGCGCCCATAGCTCACAACTAGGTTATTAATTAATTATATTATGCAAACAATATTTATATATATTTATAAATATTAAATTTTCAAGAAAAAAAAAAAAAAAATTCACAACTCGAAATATGTCTTTCGATTATCGATTTTATCCTAATTGTTTGGACTGATTTTCCTTATAGATTTCGACCACATGAATTTATTCTCCTAATTTTTGTGGTTCGAAAATGGTGCTGTGCGCAATATAATATGAAAAATGAAGAAAAATATACGAAGCACCTTGATTTGAAGAAATTTTTTCACATTTTTTTCATTTTTTCAAGATTTTTTTAAAAACTTGCTAAAGTTACTTTCACACTATATAAACAAGTTTGTCTTCTTACTCATAACATTTGGGATTAGATTTTGGAATGTTTAAACGGAGAATCGCAATCGCAGCTCGTCGCTGCTCCTTCCAATTTTCTCCGTTCGCATTCGTTACTCCTGCAAAAGGGATTGCTAATGAATAGAATCTCATTAAGACTCTCTAATTACGCAAATTACTGAGCATTGCTGATATTTTGCATGGCATACGTAGGTCATACCTGTTAGTGATGGCAAATCGGCGCGTACTCTCATCGTTTCGCACGCTCTCTCACCGGTCAGACAGAGCGAGAGAGCATGGCAAACGAGGAGAGCGCGCGCCGGTTTGCCATCACTAGTACCTGTATTTGGTGCAAAGGCGACTGCTTCCTGGATGACCTTGTTCTCGGGGCGGCCCGTGAAGGCTTCACCTGCTCTCATTCATTGTGTTAATTCCATTAGGAATCATTAAATATCGAATAAAATGAAACAGAAAGAGAATTTCTCGAGTAACGGATATCATATCTTACCATTATCGACGAATGCCTCTCTGATCGTCTCGAAGTCCGTCAACTGCACGAATGGCATCGGGGAGAAGAGAGTGTACACGGAAGGTTGAGATCGCCCGAAACTCTCGAACGTCTTGTGTTGAGCTTTCAAGTCGAACTGAAAAAATAGGCTTGTATTTTTTCCTTTCCTCCACTTTTGAATAAGACAACATCATGAACTAAGTAAGCATAACCTGAATATTGAGAAAATGCGAACCTGATGGAGATTGCCAATGAAGGGCATTGGTCGTGGTCCCGGAGGGTATTTGGCAGTGAACTGGTAGTAGCGAAAGACCGCGTAGGCAAGCGCAGCAAGGCCACCGAGTAGGAGAAGGACGATCATCTTGCACTCGAATTCCGCCCTCTGCCCAAGTTGCGCCTTCAATAACTTGTGAGCAGTTCGAACAATGAATCTATTGGGGATAGCCACGTGGATAAAGGAGTGGAAACACACAATAATTATGTGTAGGAAGTTATGAGTGATGAGGATTCATTCATAACTGCCTACACATAATTATTGTGTGTTTCCACTCCTTTATTAACGTGGTTATGCAGTTATGCAGTTATGAGTTAGAAATTATAGGAAAAATTCTAGGAATTACAATTAAGTAAAAAGTGAAGATGTGGAGGGAGGGGGGTGAAAATATTTATTTATTATTATTTTATTTATAAATAAATAATAATAATAATGAGTGAGCGGAAAGTAACATTTATTATATTCCAAACTAAGCACAGCCTCGTTTCCCGTCCAGGCAACTTTCAGAGATCGCTACTCTATTTATCGCGAGTGAGCGAGGGGAAGAGAGAACGCGCCGATTTCACAACCCTTACCTTTCACCACACTCCGATCTCTGGTGGCGGATTTCGTCAGACTGATTGATCAAATTGGAGCTTTACATGGAGTAGAGCAAATTTCACACATTGCGAAATGTAATTTTCAATGTTGAGCTAAGGCCGTGCCATTCACGTGCTCACAGCAAACACGTGGTTGCCTCCACTCTTGCGCGCAATCTCTATTTCGCTCTACCTCCTCTCTCCTTCCATCCCTACTTTTCCCCTCGATTCACGATAACATATCGGCAGTCGATTGCGTTGTTTGTGTCGATCGCGCGCGATGTTTCTCTACATCCTACTCGGATTTCTGACTCTTCTGGGCTATGCCCTCATGAAGTACTACCAGTTCACTGCCAAATACCCGAAAGGACCCTTCCCTCTACCGTTCATTGGCAATGCTCATCAGGCAAGCATCCATCCTTTAGCGCTATATCTTCATTCACCACTTTCAGTTCGATTTCAAACACCAGTGGAAGTCGCTGCAGAAGCTAGGAAGTGAGCAGAATGGATTCTACACTCTTTTCTCGCCGATTCCATTTGTGCAAATAACCGACTTCGAGATTATCAAGGAAGCTTTCATTGATAAAGGTCCTCTAAATGCACAGAATGATTAGTGAAAGTTTTGTTCAGGCGACGATTTCGTCGGACGCCCCGACAATGAGATCATTCAAGAGGCATTCACGTTCGCACCCAATGCTGGTGAGTGCATTATTCCCCTAATTTCACCATCAGCATATGTCGTTTCGTTGCACTATAACTTGCACTATAACTGCTTCATTATGAAATTGAAGGCGTGATCAACTCGAACGGTGAGAGCTGGAGAGAAAACCGACGTGCCGCCATCTCAATTATGCGAGATTTCGGAATGGGCAAGAATCTGATGGAGGAACAGGTAACGCCCAGTGATTGTTGTTGTGCACCCAATGTGTGCTGAGTTACCGTCGTTTATGTGCCACTTTGTCCCTAACTCTAGCCTCATCGGTTTGTCCCTATTTCTACCCATGACACGTCATCTCGAGAGTTCAAAATTCGGGAAAAATCTCTCCATTTACACACATTTTCGCCCGATCGGGTGGTGAGTGAGTGTAGAGAACGAGGCACTAGGTCGGATGATAACCTATTGGATGATAACCAAAAAATGGACCCTTCTGTAGAACTGTCGCAGAGTCATTTTTGAGACTTTGCGAACCTACTGTGAAAGTTCTAAGGACGGGTCCATTTTTCGGTTATCATCCAGTAGGTTACCATCCGACGGTGATCATCCGACCTAGTGCTGAGAACGAGGAAACTGTGATATCTTTTCTCGTGCTATCATAATCTCTGATAACACCTACGCTGCTCGTCCAGGTGCGCGCTTCGGTCGCCGAATACATCGCCCATCTCGACTCCATTGTAGACAAGGAACACGCGGATCTACGATGGCCCATTCAGGTGAGTAAATCACAGAGGGAAAGGTTGACAACAATGGGGATTGACCGACAAACTGGCTTACAATTAGATAGAAGGAAAAAACATAAATTTGAATTTGAAAGGGTTATTTTTCCTAAGATGATCCGAAGCGGAGTTTGGTAAAAAATAACGAGAACATTGTCATGCTCGTCGATCCAGGTGATGATCGCCAACGTCATCAACGAGGTTCTCTTCGGATATCGGTACAAGTACGATGACTGCAAGCCACTCATGGACTACGTGAATGGATTCAGCAAGGTGATCTTAATTTAATCACTTATCGCATAAGGAATGTGTTCTCGAACAATTTTTCTTACTTTGTCGTCATAATCTTCACAATCTAACAATCGGCATAATCTAGAGACAATTCATAGTGTACCTACTAATGATTTTTTGAAGGCATCGCTAGATTTCTCTTGTAGATGATGGAGGAGATGACTGACAGCATCGGATTGATTGATGGTCGCGTTCGTCTTTCCCCGGATTAGACACTGGCCAGTGATTGGATGGTACACAGTCGGAAGGATTCAGGCAGCGCAAGCGAAGGTGAGCCCAATCTATGGAACGTTTGATCCGATAGGTGAGATAATATGAGATCTCCCATTTCTTTGTTGAGATAAAGGATTAAATGAAGATGAACAGTACCAAACAATAGTGGTTCTCCTGGTATCATGAGAATCTTTTTTTCACTCCTGGTTTCATGAGATTTTTTTTCAGCTCAACGAGTACATCTACGAGAACGTCGATAAGGTGCTGAAGGACTACAACGTCGAGGACGAGCCGACGTGCTTCGCGCACGCTTACAAGCAGAGGATGGGCCAGAACGAGTATCTCGAGTAAGGTTTTCATCACTGTAAACATTGTATCAATTCTATCAGAAACTGTAGAATTCTTCTTGAACCAGCACAATATTTCACTCCATTCGAGCAATCATCTGACTCTCTTCAGTTTGCACGCTCTCTCGTCTCTCTGACCTGTGAGAGAGCGTGCAAACCGAAGAGAGTATCCTCCATTCAGTCACATCAACCTTCTGGCGACGTGCTCCGACTTCTTCGTCGCTGGAATGGAGACGACGACGACGACGTTGAGATGGGCCATGCTCCTATTTGCAGTCAATCAGGAGGCTCAAGTGAGGAATTGAGTAACGAACATATGGCATACCATATTGCAGAACGAGAAAACATTAGACGAAATAATTTCTAATGTATCTTCATTCCCGCGTCAGACTATTTCTAATGTCAGACCATTCCCGCGGGCACGTGGGTCAACGGCGATATTCACTTTCTGATGGAGACTCACTTTCTGATCACTTTATGTGGTGACAATTCCAGGAAAAACTGCGCCGAGAAATCCTCGAAGTCGTCGGCAAGGATAGACTGCCGCAGATGTCCGATCAGCCCAAGGTGATGTCTATCACGTGACGATTCATAAAAATTATAAATTCTTGAAGCACTTTTTCCGCAAAAACTTCTTTCAAATGCTGAATTATCGGGATGTATTCAGATGCCCTACGCGCGTGCTTGTGTACTCGAGATTCAACGTCGTGCCAATATCCTTCAGACGAATGTGCAGAGAGTGGCAGTGAAAGATGTCGAGATTCGAGTAAGCGATCAGTTCGAAATTCACTAAAAAGAGGCACATCAGGGTCAGACCATTCCCACGGGAACGTGGGTCAACGGCGACATTCACTTTCTCATGGAGAACGACCCGTTATTCGAAAACCCGGATGAATTCCGTCCGGAGAGATATCTGCAAGAGGACGGAAAGACGCTCAAAAGGGTATTTTTAAATAAATTTTTCAAATTTTTTCTTCTCAAACCCGGTTTTTAGGACCTCGTCGAGCGCACGATTCCCTTCTCGATCGGGAAGCGGGCATGTGCAGGGGAAGGTGAGCTCGAATTTTTTGTATTTTTTTTTATTTTCGAAAATATTTGTTTTGAAAAAAAATTGAATAATGCAGGTATCGCTCGAGTGGAGCTCTTCCTCGGTCTCACCGCCACCTTCCAGCACTTTAAAATTTCCGCTTGCGAGGGAGAGCAAATCGACCTCGACCGACCGCCAAGCGCCATTCTCGTCCCGAAAGAACAGAAAGTGCGATTGCAGAAAGTGTAATCCATTGAATTCACATGTAATTATTCAAAGCCATGATCGGGAATAAAAAGTGTATCATATTATTATTGAATGTGCAATCATTCGAATCATATAGATATGAGTGACTATCTGAGAGAACTGAGCAATATCACCTATAGGCCGTACAACGAAAAATAAAGTACCAATGTGAAGATTGATCTTTGGGTAACTTTTCGCGTAGAGTTCGAAAATCGACCTTAGAAAGCCGTATCTCTGACCCCTCATTTCCTGTGTCGCGCTGTATCTGGGTGCTCGGTTTTTGTATCTTTTGAACGGCTCATCCAAACCTCATAAATGCATAGTAAATCTGAAAGATCTCTCAGAGATAAGCATTTTTACCGTTGGAAGTGAAAGGCTAGCTCATCTGTAAAAAAATTATGGCAAATATTATGAAATAAAATATAACCAAATTGACATCCTGAAAAAATTTAATCCGTATGCCCTTTTTTAAATGTGGTATTTAGATTCTACGTGAAAAATTACCCCTAGGCGCCATGTTTCGCTCCAAAAGACGTGCATGGACGGGGTTTCCTGGTTCGAGGAAAACATTATTATGCAAAATTTCTGCATAAATTTGTATTTTTCAGGCGAACCATCGTGATCTCAGATCACTTTTGAACAAATATTTACTATTCTAGATTGGAGAAGTATGATTATGCTAAAAAATACGGAGTTTCACTCATTCGTAAAAATTCGATTTTACCAACATCGAAAAATCTCAAATTTGGCAGCTGTTAGCTTTAAAGATTCAACTGAAATAGTCCAATTTCAAGGTAATTCGTATAATATGTACCGCCACACATGATATAAAGTTGTATAGAGGCTCTCCACCAGTTGGATTTTTAAAATATTATTGCATTATTTTTAAATTATTTTTATTGCATTATTTTTATTTTTAATTATTTTTAAAATATTAAAAATGGCGTCTAGGGGTAACTTTTCACGTAGAATCTAAATACCACATTTAAAAAAGGGCATACGGATTAAATTTTTTCAGGGCGTCAATTTGGTCATATTTTATTTCATAATATTTGCCATAATTTTTTTTACAGATGAGCTAGCCTTTCACTTTCAACGGTAAAAATGCTTATCTCGTCGAGATCTTTCAGAATTACTATGCATTTATGAGGTTTGGATGAGCCGTTCAAAAGATACAAAAACCGACCACCCAGATACAGCGCGACACAGGAAATGAGGGGTCAGAGATACGGCTTTCTAAGGTCGATTTTCGAACTCTACGCGAAAAGTTACCCTAAGATCAATCTTCACATTGGTACTTTATTTTTCGTTGTACGGCCTATAGGTGATATTGCTCAGTTCTCTCAGATAGTCACTCATATCTATATGATTCGAATGATTGCACATTCAGTAATAATATGATACACTTTTTATTCCCGATCATGGCTTTGAATAATTACATGTGAATTCAATGGATTACACTTTCTGCAATCGCACTTTCTGTTCTTTCGGGACGAGAAGAAAGGCGCTTGGCGGTCGGACGAGGTCGATTTGCTCTCCCTCGCAAGCGGAAATTTTAAAGTGCTGGAAGGTGGCGGTGAGACCGAGGAAGAGCTCCACTCGAGCGATACCTGCATTATTCAAATTTTTTCAAAACAAATATTTTCGAAAATAAAAAAAATACAAAAAAATCGAGCTCACCTTCCCCTGCACATGCCCGCTTCCCGATCGAGAAGGGAATCGTGCGCTCGACGAGGTCCTAAAAACCGGGTTTGAGAAGAAAAAAATTGAAAAATTTATTTAAAAATACCCTTTTGAGCGTCTTTCCGTCCTCTTGCAGATATCTCTCCGGACGGAAACATCCGGGTTTTCGAATAACGGGTCGTTCTCCATGAGAAAGTGAATGTCGCCGTTGACCCACGTTCCCGTGGGAATGGTCTGACCCTGATGTGTCTCTTTTTAGTGAATTTCAAACTGATCGCTTACTCGAATCTCGACATCTTTCACTGCCACTCTCTGCACATTCGTCTGAAGGATATTGGCACGACGTTGAATCTCGAGTACACAAGCACGCGCGTAGGGCATCTGAATACAGCCCGATAATTCAGCATTTGAAAGAAGTTTTGCGGAAAAAGTGCTTCAAAAATTTATAATTTTTATGAAACGTCACGTGATAGACATCACCTTGGGCTGATCGGACATCTGCGGCAGTCTATCCTTGCCGACGACTTCGAGGATTTCTCGGCGCAGTTTTTCCTGGAATTGTCACCACATAAAGTGATCAGAAAGTGAGTCTCCATCAGAAAGTGAATATCGCCGTTGACCCACGTTCCCGTGGGAATGGTCTGACCCTGATGTGTCTCTTTTTAGTGAATTTCGAACTGATCGCTTACTCGAATCTCGACATCTTTCACTGCCACTCTCTGCACATTCGTCTGAAGGATATTGGCACGACGTTGAATCTCGAGTACACAAGCACGCGCGTAGGGCATCTGAATACAGCCCGATAATTCAGCATTTGAAAGAAGTTTTTGCGGAAAAAGTGCTTCAAAAATTTATAATTTTTATGAAACGTCACGTGATAGACATCACCTTGGGCTGATCGGACATCTGCGGCAGTCTATCCTTGCCGACGACTTCGAGGATTTCTCGGCGCAGTTTTTCCTGGAATTGTCACCACATAAAGTGATCAAAAAGTGAGTCTCCATCAGAAAGTGAATATCGCCGTTGAGCCACGTGCCCGCGGGAATGGTCTGACATTAGAAATAGTCTGACGCGGGAATGAAGATACATTAGAAATTATTTCGTCTAATGTTTTCTCGTTCTGCAATATGGTATGCCATATGTTCGTTACTCAATTCCTCACTTGAGCCTCCTGATTGACTGCAAATAGGAGCATGGCCCATCTCAACGTCGTCGTCGTCGACTCCATTCCAGCGGCGAAGAAGTCGGAGCACGTCGCCAGAAGGTTGATGTGACTGAATGGAGGATACTCTCGAATGGAGTGAAATATTGTGCTGGTTCAAGAAGGATTCTACAGTTTCTGATAGAATTGATACAATGTTTACAGTGATGAAAACCTTACTCGAGATACTCGTTCTGGCCCATCCTCTGCTTGTAAGCGTGCGCGAAGCACGTCGGCTCGTCCTCGACGTTGTAGTCCTTCAGCACCTTATCGACGTTCTCGTAGATGTACTCGTTGAGCTGAAAAAAAATCTCATGAAACTAGGAGTGAAAAAAGATTCTCATGAAACCAGGAGTGAAAAAAAGATTCTCATGATACCAGGAGAACCACTATTGTTTGGTACTGTTCATCTTCATTTAATCCTTTATCTCAACAAAGAAATGGGAGATCTCATATTATCTCACCTATCGGATCAAACGTTCCATAGATTGGGCTCACCTTCGCTTGCGCTGCCTGAATCCTTCCGACTGTGTACCATCCAATCACTGGCCAGTGTCTAATCCGGGGAAAGACGAACGCGACCATCAATCAATCCGATGCTGTCAGTCATCTCCTCCATCATCTACAAGAGAAATCTAGCGATGCCTTCAAAAAATCATTAGTAGGTACACTATGAATTGTCTCTAGATTATGCCGATTGTTAGATTGTGAAGATTATGACGACAAAGTAAGAAAAAATGTTCGAGAACACATTCCTTATGCGATAAGTGATTAAATTAAGATCACCTTGCTGAATCCATTGACGTAGTCCATGAGTGGCTTGCAGTCATCGTACTTGTACCGATATCCGAAGAGAACCTCGTTGATGACGTTGGCGATCATCACCTGGATCGACGAGCATGACAATGTTCTCGTTATTTTTTACCAAACTCCGCTTCGGATCATCTTAGGAAAAATAACCCTTTCAAATTCAAATTTATGTTTTTTCCTTCTATCTAATTGTAAGCCAGTTTGTCGGTCAATCCCCATTGTTGTCAACCTTTCCCTCTGTGATTTACTCACCTGAATGGGCCATCGTAGATCCGCGTGTTCCTTGTCTACAATGGAGTCGAGATGGGCGATGTATTCGGCGACCGAAGCGCGCACCTGGACGAGCAGCGTAGGTGTTATCAGAGATTATGATAGCACGAGAAAAGATATCACAGTTTCCTCGTTCTCAGCACTAGGTCGGATGATCACCGTCGGATGGTAACCTACTGGATGATAACCGAAAAATGGACCCGTCCTTAGAACTTTCACAGTAGGTTCGCAAAGTCTCAAAAATGACTCTGCGACAGTTCTACAGAAGGGTCCATTTTTTGGTTATCATCCAATAGGTTATCATCCGACCTAGTGCCTCGTTCTCTACACTCACTCACCACCCGATCGGGCGAAAATGTGTGTAAATGGAGAGATTTTTCCCGAATTTTGAACTCTCGAGATGACGTGTCATGGGTAGAAATAGGGACAAACCGATGAGGCTAGAGTTAGGGACAAAGTGGCACATAAACGACGATAACTCAGCACACATTGGGTGCACAACAACAATCACTGGGCGTTACCTGTTCCTCCATCAGATTCTTGCCCATTCCGAAATCTCGCATAATTGAGATGGCGGCACATCGGTTTTCTCTCCAGCTCTCACCGTTCGAGTTGATCACGCCTTCAATTTCATAATGAAGCAAGCTATAGTGCAACGAAACGACATATGCTGATGGTGAAATTAGGGGAATAATGCACTCACCAGCATTGGGTGCGAACGTGAATGCCTCTTGGATGATCTCATTGTCGGGGCGTCCGACGAAATCGTCGCCTGAACAAAACTTTCACTAATCATTCTGTGCATTTAGAGGACCTTTATCAATGAAAGCTTCCTTGATAATCTCGAAGTCGGTTATTTGCACAAATGGAATCGGCGAGAAAAGAGTGTAGAATCCATTCTGCTCCCTTCCTAGCTTCTGCAGCGACTTCCACTGGTGTTTGAAATCGAACTGAAAGTGGTGAATGAAGATATAGCGCTAAAGAATGGATGCTTGCCTGATGAGCATTGCCAATGAACGGTAGAGGGAAGGGTCCTTTCGGGTATTTGGCAGTGAACTGGTAGTACTTCATGAGGGCATAGCCCAGAAGAGTCAGAAATCCGAGTAGAATGTAGAGAAACATCGCGCGCGATCGAGACAAACAACGCACTCGACTGCCGATATGTTATCGTGAATCGAGGGGAAAAGTAGGGATGGAAGGAGAGAGGAGGTAGAGCGAAATAGAGATTGCGCGCAAGAGTGGAGGCAACCACGTGTTTGCAGTGAGCACGTGAATGGCACGGCCTTAGCTCAACATTGAAAATTACATTTCGCAATGTGTGAAATTTGCTCTACTCCATGTAAAGCTTCAATTTGATCAATCAGTCTGACGAAATCCGCCACCAGAGATCGGAGTGTGGTGAAAGGTAAGGGTTGTGAAATCGGCGCGTTCTCTCTTCCCCTCGCTCACTCGCGATAAATAGAGTAGCGATCTCTGAAAGTTCTGAAAGATATGATATAAATTACAAAAAAAATTACAAGCCTATTTTTTCAGTTCGACTTGAAAGCTCAACACAAGAAGTTCGAGAGTTTCGGGCGATCTCAACCTTCCGTGTACACTCTCTTCTCCCCGATGCCATTCGTGCAGTTGACGGACTTCGAGACGATCAGAGAGGCATTCGTCGATAATGGTAAGATATGATATCCGTTACTCGAGAAATTCTCTTTCTGTTTCATTTTATTCGATATTTAATGATTCCTAATGGAATTAACACAATGAATGAGAGCAGATGAAGCCTTCACGGGCCGCCCCGAGAACAAGGTCATCCAGGAAGCAGTCGCCTTTGCACCAAATACAGGTACTAGTGATGGCAAACCGGCGCGCGCTCTCCTCGTTTGCCATGCTCTCTCGCTCTGTCTGACCGGTGAGAGAGCGTGCGAAACGATGAGAGTACGCGCCGATTTGCCATCACTAACAGGTACGACCTACGTATGCCATGCAAAATATCAGCAATGCTCAGTAATTTGCGTAATTAGAGAGTCTTAATGAGATTCTATTCATTAGCAATCCCTTTTGCAGGAGTAACGAATGCGAACGGAGAAAATTGGAAGGAGCAGCGACGAGCTGCGATTGCGATTCTCCGAGATTTCGGAATGGGCAAGAATCTGATGGAGGAACAGGTTGAGCAATGATGACGTAAATGTCATTTCACACTAATTGTTTTGCTTTTTTATAAAATTTATGTTGTAGGTTCGCTCGTCAGTCGCAGATTACATCGAGCATCTGAAGAGCATCAAAGACACGGAGAATGTGAACATGCGATGGTCCATTCAAGTATAATTTCATAATAAAACAGACGAGTGATCTCCAGCGCTCCAATTTCACAATTCAAAATGTTTTGAAAGCGCTAGTGAACCTGTGCTTGAGCCAGAGCGAATTAGACGAGTGAGTTACGAAATCTTACGAGAATTGTACCTAATCTTGACCTGCCATTGACCTACCGATCGATTTTTGACCATGAATAGGGAGGGGGTCATGGTCTGAAAGCACCTCGCCGCCAGTGTTGGTCAACTATGGTCTCAGGTGATGGTATCCAACGTCATCAACGACGTCCTCTTCGGGCAGCGATACTCGCACGCAGCCTGTCGCCCGCTGATGAACTATGTCGAAGATCTGAACAAAGTGAGCGATTGGAATCTCTGATTCAGCCTGAAATGCATGATGAATGATTGATTCAAACATTTCATAATTTTTGAATAATAACGTGAAAGTGTCGGTATCTCTGTAGCTAACCGTGCTTGCAGTACCTCGAGCTATGCTCCAACTCGATTGCCATCATGGTAGGCATGGGCTTTCCCTTCCTCGCTAAAGTTCCCTACATCGGCTGGCATGTCTTCGGCAAGTTCAAGCACGGCATGGAGCAGGTAAACACTATTTTTTTTAAATATTTTAATCAATTTAAGGTCAATCGCTACATCGTCGCCAACGTCGAGCGGATTCTGGCGGAGTACGACGTCGAGGACGAACCAGCGTGCTTCGTCCAGGCTTACGCCCAGAGAATGAGAGAACATGAAAAACTGAAGTTGGTTTTGCTTATTTTGACAGTGTTTTCAGCAGTTTGTTTGGAGTACATTGCCAATGGCTACTACAGGGTGCGGAGAAAGTACTTTGACAAAGTTTGAACTCGAATATTTCATCAGTCCTATCAACCTGTTAATGCATATTATAACACGTTTTAGTATACCACGCGAGGTGCTCAATGCGCACTTCAAATAGTATCCCCTAGTAATGACTCGACCCCACCAGTACCGGAAATCCATTATTGACCTTTGGACCCTCGGCGAGTCCCCAGCTGGAATTTCGAAGAAACTCCGAGTTTCCCGTCAGACCGTTCACAATACCATCTGCCGCTTCAAGGCGCTGGGCACTACTAAGGACCGTACTAGAGTGGGCAGACCTCACACTGCTGTCACTCGGAAGAACAAGAAAATCGTGCAGATGCGAGTTACACGTGATCCCATCCGATCTATGAGAAAGATGGCCCGTGATCTCGGAATCGACGAGCATTCGGTGCGCAAGATAGTTCACTCTGGTCTCACGTCCCACCCTTACAAGATGCGTAAGGGCCATGGTCTGACTGGCATTCACAAGGAGAAGAGGCTCAAGAGATGCAAGAAGCTCCTAGGGAGGATCGCACATGGCGAACATCTCATGACTCTCTACTCGAATGATAAGGTGTTCACGGTGGAGCAGGTTTTCAACAGCCAGAACACGAGGATCATTGCCAAGTCAAGTCAGCAAGCCAATGCCCGAGGAAGAACTGCTTCACGTGTTTCCCACCCGCAATTGGTGAACGTGTTTGCTGTGAGCACGTGAATGGCACGGCCTTAGCTCAACATTGAAAATTACATTTCGCAATGTGTGAAATATGCTCTACTCCATGTAAAGCTCCAATTTGATCAATCAGTCTGACGAAATCCGCCACCAGAGATCGGAGTGTGGTGAAAGGTAAGGGTTGTGAAATCGGCGCGTTCTCTCTTCCCCTCGCTCACTCGCGATAAATAGAGTAGCGATCTCTGAAAGTTGCCTGGACGGGAAACGAGGCTGTGCTTAGTTTGGAATATAATAAATGTTACTTTCCGCTCACTCATTATTATTATTATTTATTTATAAATAAAATAATAATAAATAAATATTTTCACCCCCCTCCCTCCACATCTTCACTTTTTACTTAATTGTAATTCCTAGAATTTTTCATATAATTTCTAACTCATAACTGCATAACTGCATAACCACGTTAATAAAGGAGTGGAAACACACAATAATTATGTGTAGGCAGTTATGAATGAATCCTCATCACTCATAACTTCCTACACATAATTATTGTGTGTTTCCACTCCTTTATCCACGTGGCTATCCCCAATAGATTCATTGTTCGAACTGCTCACACGTTATTGAAGGCGCAACTTGGGCAGAGGGCGGAATTCGAGTGCAAGATGATCGTCCTTCTCCTACTCGGTGGCCTTGCTGCGCTTGCCTACGCGATCTTTCGCTACTACCAGTTCACTGCCAAATACCCTCCGGGACCACGACCAATGCCCTTCATTGGCAATCTCCATCAGGTTCGCATTTTCTCAATATTCAGGTTATGCTTACTTAGTTCATGATGTTGTCTTATTCAAAAGTGGAGGAAAGGAAAAATTACAAGCCTATTTTTTCAGTTCGACTTGAAAGCTCAACACAAGACGTTCGAGAGTTTCGGGCGATCTCAACCTTCCGTGTACACTCTCTTCTCCCCGATGCCATTCGTGCAGTTGACGGACTTCGAGACGATCAGAGAGGCATTCGTCGATAATGGTAAGATATGATATCCGTTACTCGAGAAATTCTCTTTCTGTTTCATTTTATTCGATATTTAATGATTCCTAATGGAATTAACACAATGAATGAGAGCAGGTGAAGCCTTCACGGGCCGCCCCGAGAACAAGATCATCCAGGAAGCAGTCGCCTTTGCACCAAATACAGGTACTAGTGATGGCAAACCGGCGCGCGCTCTCCTCGTTTGCCATGCTCTCTCGCTCTGTCTGACCGGTGAGAGAGCGTGCGAAACGATGAGAGTACGCGCCGATTTGCCATCACTAACAGGTACGACCTACGTATGCCATGCAAAATATCAGCAATGCTCAGTAATTTGCGTAATTAGAGAGTCTTAATGAGATTCTATTCATTAGCAATCCCTTTTGCAGGAGTAACGAATGCGAACGGAGAAAATTGGAAGGAGCAGCGACGAGCTGCGATTGCGATTCTCCGAGATTTCGGAATGGGCAAGAATCTGATGGAGGAACAGGTTGCGCAATGATGACGTAAATGTCATTTCACACTAATTGTTTTGCTTTTTTATAAAATTTATGTTGTAGGTTCGCTCATCAGTCGCAGATTACATCGAGCATCTGAAGAGCATCAAAGACACGGAGAATGTGAACATGCGATGGCCCATTCAAGTATAATTTCATAATAAAACAGACGAGTGATCTCCAGCGCTCCAATTTCACAATTCAAAATGTTTTGAAAGCGCTAGTGAACCTGTGCTTGAGCCAGAGCGAATTAGACGAGTGAGTTACGAAATCTTACGAGAATTGTACCTAATCTTGACCTGCCATTGACCTACCGATCGATTTTTGACCATGAATAGGGAGGGGGTCATGGTCTGAAAGCACCTCGCCGCCAGTGTTGGTCAACTATGGTCTCAGGTGATGGTATCCAACGTCATCAACGACGTCCTCTTCGGGCAGCGATACTCGCACGCAGCCTGTCGCCCGCTGATGAACTATGTCGAAGATCTGAACAAAGTGAGCGATTGGAATCTCTGATTCAGCCTGAAATGCATGATGAATGATTGATTCAAACATTTCATAATTTTTGAATAATAACGTGAAAGTGTCGGTATCTCTGTAGCTAACCGTGCTTGCAGTACCTCGAGCTATGCTCCAACTCGATTGCCATCATGGTAGGCATGGGCTTTCCCTTCCTCGCTAAAGTTCCCTACATCGGCTGGCATGTCTTCGGCAAGTTCAAGCACGTCATGGAGCAGGTAAACACTATTTTTTTTAAATATTTTAATCAATTTAAGGTCAATCGCTACATCGTCGCCAACGTCGAGCGGATTCTGGCGGAGTACGACGTCGAGGACGAACCAGCGTGCTTCGTCCAGGCTTACGCCCAGAGAATGAGAGAACATGAAAAACTGAAGTTGGTTTTGCTTATTTTGACAGTGTTTTCAGCAGTTTGTTTGGAGTACATTGCCAATGGCTACTACAGGGTGCGGAGAAAGTACTTTGACAAAGTTTGAACTCGAATATTTCATCAGTCCTATCAACCTGTTAATGCATATTATAACACGTTTTAGTATACCACGCGAGGTGCTCAATGCGCACTTCAAATAGTATCCCCTAGTAATGACTCGACCCCACCAGTACCGGAAATCCATTATTGACCTTTGGACCCTCGGCGAGTCCCCAGCTGGAATTTCGAAGAAACTCCGAGTTTCCCGTCAGACCGTTCACAATACCATCTGCCGCTTCAAGGCGCTGGGCACTACTAAGGACCGTACTAGAGTGGGCAGACCTCACACTGCTGTCACTCGGAAGAACAAGAAAATCGTGCAGATGCGAGTTACACGTGATCCCATCCGATCTATGAGAAAGATGGCCCGTGATCTCGGAATCGACGAGCATTCGGTGCGCAAGATAGTTCACTCTGGTCTCACGTCCCACCCTTACAAGATGCGTAAGGGCCATGGTCTGACTGGCATTCACAAGGAGAAGAGGCTCAAGAGATGCAAGAAGCTCCTAGGGAGGATCGCACATGGCGAACATCTCATGACTCTCTACTCGAATGATAAGGTGTTCACGGTGGAGCAGGTTTTCAACAGCCAGAACACGAGGATCATTGCCAAGTCAAGTCAGCAAGCCAATGCCCGAGGAAGAACTGCTTCACGTGTTTCCCACCCGCAATTGGTGATGGTTTGGGCAGGGGTCTGTGCGACTGGCAAGACCCCCTCGTCTTCGTCAAGCCCGGTGTGAAGGTGGACAAGAACTACTACATCAAGGAGATTCTGGAGAAGAACTTCCTCCCTTGGTCTCGTTCCCACTTCAAAGGACGTCATTGGACCTTCCAGCAGGATTCTGCCCCCGCTCATTCCGTAAAACTGACCCAGAACTGGTGCACCACCCATTTGCCCGACTTCATTCCATCCGATGAATGGCCCTCGAACAGTCCGGATCTCTCTTCAGTGTGTGGTCGGTACTGGAGAAGAATGCTTGCTCTGTTCGCCACCAGAGTTTGGATAGCCTCAAGAAGTCCCTCCAGAATGCATGGGAGAAAATCGATACCCACTACCTGCGATCCATCATCGAGTCAGTCCCTTCTCGTCTCAAGGCTGTCGTCAAGGCCAATGGAGGTCAAATCGAGTAATATCATGTTGTTATCTTCCTACTGTCTCTGGTAAATAATGTGTACTGTTTCAAAAAAATTATATGCCATTGAAGGAAGATACATGGTTAAATCCATGTCAAAGTACTTTCTCCGCACCCTGTAGGTAAGATGAGGGCTATTTCGCAATTCTTTCGTAATAAAAGTTCTTTCGCTATGTTGAGTTCTTAACCGACTCAATGAGCGCCGATCAATGAACTAAAGGAAATTTAAATTAATTTAAATTAATGAGTTTTTGCTTTTAGCAAGGTGAATCTGATGGCGACGTGCGCCGACTTCTTCATGGGCGGGCAGGAGACGACGACGACGACGTTGAGATGGGCGATGCTCATCTTCGCGAAGAACCCGCACCTGCAGGTTAGAAAGTGATCCTATATTCCTTATTTCTCAAAAATTCAACAATACTTAGATTTGAATTGTTTTAGAGATGAGATGTTGCAGGAGAAGCTGCGTGCGGAAGTGCACGCTGTGGTTGGCAAGGATCGAATTCCGACCATGGCTGATCAAGCGCAGGTTAGAAATCCTTCTCGCGGGTAACAAATAGAATGACGATTGGAAGGTCTAAGAGGACAATGCGTATTCTAGGAAAATAGAGAAACAATGGCGGATTGTATGGAAGGTGCATCAAGAAGCGATTAGAGGGTCACTAGTTGCAATTCAGATGCCCTTCGCTCGGGCGTGCGCGCTTGAGCTGCAGCGATTCTGCAACATCCTCGTAACGAATATCGTTCGAGTGACGACCAGAGATGTTGAGATACGAGTTAGTTGTGAATGCATTTTCTTTTTTTTACAACACAACCGTCAGGGCCGGCTAATTCCCGAGGGTACGTGGGTCAACGGCGACATTCACTACGTAATGGCGAACGATCCGCTATTCGAGAATCCGGAAGAGTTTCGCCCTGAGAGATACATCGATGACGACGGAGTCACACTGAGAAAGGAATACTCATTACAATTTGGCTCATATTTCAATAGCTATTTGACATATTTTTTTCTCGTTGAATTTCAGGAACTGATGGAGCGAACGATTCCGTTCTCAATGGGAAAGAGAGCTTGCGCTGGCAAGGGTACGTGTCCAACAAGCCTGAATCCTTGGTCATTATAATTTAAAGAAAAAAACGTATCTTTATCTTACACTCTCTTATTGGCCGGTTGAGCAAAGAGGGATCTTAAAGAGAGACTGTGGTATCGTTTCTCGATCTCTACTGCTCATACAGACTCAAAAAACTCATATTCCACTGCTTTCAGGCATCGCAGCAGTGGAACTCTTCCTCGGTCTCACTGCCACCTTTCAGCACTTCCGAGTGTCTCCTCGACCTGGACACGAAATCGATCTCGAGCCCCGCCCAGGAGTGATGCTGCTGCCCAAACCGCAGTCTCTCCGCCTCGAACGAGTTTGAATGAGCCCACATCTTATTCGAATCTCGTACTTGGTTTACATACATTTTACTTCTATTCTATCGGCAATATTTCGCATTCTTGACCTGTCAGATCGTAAAAAATCAATGATAAATGTTTCCCTCTCTGATTTTTCCGATGAGCTTTATCTTCTACGTCTTCCGTGTTTCTCAGTCAAAATATCGCGTCACATTCGCTACGCCGACAAGATCGAAATGCCGAAATGATTCAGTGGAGAGAGAAACAATCATTTTTGAATGACGATAGCAGATCATCTCTTCGTCTTTCCTTCCCACTCTCGTGCATTTTTTCAACGAGTCGTCCGAATTGACATTTCTCTAATAGCCATTTCGTTGCTTGCAACAGCGCAAATTCGAAATTATTTATATGGTATTCGGCCTATTACAGTAGTGAGAACATGAGAAGGAAATGGCCTAAGCAGTCTGGATGGCCTTGTCCAAGCCTTCGAGTGCCTTCTGAGTCTCCTTCGTGTTGGCTGCCTTTGGATCAGCGACGAAAACTGCGGCGGACCAGTTGATGGCATCGGAGACACGAGAAGAGTCGAAGAACTGAACGCAGGAATCATCAGGCTACTCATTTGCACTGTTTCAACAATTTTCACTATGCTATCGTTACATCCTTTACATTTTCACAAAACATCATGCCCAAAGTCTAAGAGGTAAAGAGTTGGAATGAGTATTCTCTGCTCCATTTTACTAACCGACTTAAGGTCGTAGGGCATGGATCTGGCAGTCTCGAAGGCGTTGACGTCAACGATTGCAGGGAGGGCGAAGCGATAGCAGACGACGTTCTTCACCTTGAGTCTCTTGCCCTCGAAGGAACGAACGTGCCATCTGGAAGTGAAAACAAGGTTGATGCAGACTAAGATCCTCATTCGAAGTTCATGGTGTGTGATTGGGTATTATGGGATTAGAAAGGAAGGAGAAACCAACTTCTCGCCTCTGCACTTCACATCAACTTCCACATTGCCGAAGCCGTAGTCGATCAGATTGCCTGCGTTTTTAAATATTTTTCGAAAATTGAAAAAAAATTGCTAACCCTTTCCGTCCTGAAGCTGGACGATCTCGCCTCTCTTGCCTCTGCACTTGACCGAGTTGTCCCTACAATGTTTCATCAACTCCAGTTCCTCCTTCTCCTTCTTCCATCATTCACTCACTTGACTTTCGCCTTCTCGCAATTGTCGTCATCCCTTTCGCATCTACTCTTCAGACGGCGGCACGAGTCATCAGAGGAAGAAGACGAGTCTGAAGCGAGGGAGTTTTAAAGACCCGAGAAATGATGCCCACCTGAAGAGGAGGAGCTGGATCCCCAGCGTCTTCTGTGGCTGCGGTGACGACGTCCGGGGAAGAGCTAAAGAAGTGGCATTGAGATTGAAAAATCGATACACTGCACTTTTTGAAACTGGATACTTGAAATAATACTAAAGCAATCATGTCGAGGGTGTAAAGGTAAAGACACTGACAATATCGTGGAAGGGCTCTGTCTGGAGGGGAACTGGGAGGGGATAGGCAGGGGCAGCAGCGGGGGCATATCCAGTGGAGGATGGAGAGGCGTCATTGGATATTCCGTAGGACTGCTGGGCGATGATGAGAAGAGGAGCGGAGAGGAGGAGGAAGAGCGACTTCATCGTAGGAAGGATGCACTCACCCCGACCTTCCCCCCTTTTGTACCCCCGGGGAGACACAACTTCTGAGTCAGCCGCCGTCATCGAGCATTGCAGAGATTTTCGTTGTCTACAAGGAACGTCATTGTAGGAAAGACAGGGGAGGAAGATATCGGAGAATGATCTGTGCATTGATTTGTGCATACGCTGAATAGCTGTCGAAAATTATCGATTGCCCTAGCACATTAGGATTGGATAAATCGAGACAATTTATACATAAACCCAAACAAATTCGACGGTTTTCAGGCACAATTTTGAACAGTCCAGTTCATGCCTTGTTGTTCAACTAATTAATTTCTTGCGGTGCATTTTTCACTACTGCTGTGTATTTCCAGGTAATTTTCAATTCTGGTGCACTACAGTAATAATTCTGCCACAATAACGAAGCACGACATGAATTTTCATTTTGAAGCAGCAAAGACGGGACTGGATTTGTTTAATAACTATGTATGTTATGATTGCAGTTTGTCACAGTTCAAAAGCGATTAACAAAAGACTATTTCAGAGGGCATCTTCGCGTGTAGTTTTGTTAATCCTTCCCAAATATTGGTGAGAGACCGCAGACACTCGACGATTCTTGCGAAAGTGAAGCACCTGAATAATTAAATTCGACTAATTATAGAATTGGCTAATCAT
Organism: Pristionchus mayeri; assembly: GCA_036245805.1. Lineage (NCBI taxonomy): Eukaryota > Metazoa > Nematoda > Chromadorea > Rhabditida > Neodiplogasteridae > Pristionchus > Pristionchus mayeri. The sequence goes on along the minus strand of BTRK01000004.1, from coordinate 7,648,528 downwards.
TTAATCGGACTAAATGATTGTCCAAAATTAGCATTAGATTACGCTCAGGACGATTGCCTGTGGAATTTTGGTTTTACTTGCTACTAAAGGATCAGGGCACCTTTCTGCACCAAGGATTTCGGAGTAGAATGATGAGGGCATTTGAGAGAGGTGACAGCGAATAGAGCATCTGTGAGCACAATTCTTGCAATAATACAGCGAATACTAAAGTGCAACACCGTACAATTCAGAATAAACTTGGTTGATTGCTCACAATAAACAGCAGACGAAGGGAAGCCGACAGTAGAGGTGGCCAGTCCCAGGTTTCTCGATAGACATTGAAGCCGATGAAGAGAAGAAGCAGAGGAGATATGAAGAAAATTAGCCCGGAAGTGATCTGCGAAAATGCGGAAGCCGTATGGTCCAAATTAAGTTATGATTGCTTGCATCCCACAGCCTTATGCTATTTGGACAGACAACATGTCATTTTCCGAAACAAGCTCATTCTACGGTATAATAATTCTGTTCATGTGAATGTTTCATGTGAAAAATAATTCTGTTCATGTGAATGTTGTTTAAAAAAAAAAGAAAAAAGAATGTTGCTGACCTGAATGGCGATAGATCGAATCGACTTGAATTGAGCATTCTGAGTTTGCCGATGCGATGCATTCTGAATTTTACATATCATCTCAACGGCTAAGTTCAGTAGAATTTTACAATGCTTTGCCCAATCTTGAACATCGCAAGGTAGGTAATCAATAAATATAAAGGGAAGTTGACGCATATTGTTGCTAGTAGAAGAATCAACTCTGAGAACCGTCGATCATAGTATAAATATTCTCCTATTTTACCGTTCTTAAAAGGACCAATTTCTCCTACGCTGTCACCAAGGACTAAAAAATTCGCAGAGAAGTTCCGCGCCCATGCTAAGTCCTTGCTCTAAAATAGTTATATTTAAGGAATTATCAATTTTATATTGCTTTGCAAATCAGAAACGCTAGACGGGAACCATCGCTAGAAAATTACAGAGATATACCGTAAGAAATGCATCCTTATTAGGGATATCAACGGTCCACTCGTAGAATCCAAAAATATTGGAGCATATGGCTCCAGATGTTACTAACAGTACTATTGCTTGACATCTTAACATCACGGAATATATAATTACACCTCTTTCGTCAAATCTTCGTTTACTTCGAAATTAAAATATCAAACCTGTCAGACAGCTTAAGCCGGCTATCGGTGGAAAGCAACCTTTGGTGCATTCGAAATAGCAAGAATAAGTACGGTACACATAGTGATGCCGTAAAAAACACAAGGATGACCTATAATGTATTTGCAATTCCCAAAGATACTGATAGTCCAGTGAATGACAAGACACAATTGGTAAATTTGCAATGGTGAGTAACAAACAAGCAACATTGTGAAATTGTTCGTTCCAGTGCACAACAGTCCCGTGCACATGATTACTGGCAGTGGCGCTAGTGTGTAAATCTGGCACAAGATGCCATTGTAAATGTCAAAGCACAACATCAAAATCTGAATGAATCCAATTGTGTGAATATTTCTTGCATAACACGCATAACACAAACCAGTCAATAATAACAATATTGGAAAAAATAGAATTAACCGAATGGGAAATATATACTGCTTTGTACTCCACATGCATTACGCTCTTCCAGGTTACAACGTAAATAGTCAGAGAGTGGGCTAGAATTGCAATTGGTAAGTACACCATTCGGAAACTGCAGAATCACTCGTCCATTATTCGGAATAGAGATTCAAATATTACATTCTTGCAACGCCGAGGAAATAATCGCGATCCCATTCGAAACCAAACCTGAGCGGTTCGGACATATCTCCAGCAATGCTATATGGGAGAAGTGAAAGTAAAGTGTGAAAACCATAGATTGAAATGATAGTTCAATAGAATTGGTGGAAATAAAAGTATTCTGGGATATTTTCATCAGGGACTATAATGTACTTTGTGAATTGAATTGTACATTTTATTGTTGCTGCACATTGAAAATGAGATTCTGAGATTGATTTGTATTCTCAACTTCTATCGCAGATTTTATCCATTTCGGGTGTTAAGAAAATATAGGATATCGGTGAAGATTCAAAAACTCGGAACTAATCAAAAAGGAGATTAATTTTTTAAACTTCACAAAAAAATGTGGAGACGTTTTCGGCTAAAAAAAATTTCGCAAATAAATGACCGATTCGAGAGACAAAGACGCATGAATCTTGCTAGAGTGGGCACTCGAAGCAAGACTTGAACTGGCCACACTCGTCCACCATGTATTGAATACGAGGAAATGACCATACAATTAGAGTTCGAGAAACGATACAACAGTCTCTTCATTTTACACACTCTCTCGCCGATCGACCGGTCTAGAGAGTGTGTGAAATGAAGAGACGAAGGACCGAATTACGAACTCTACATACAATTGATTACGAATTCTCACTTGTCCGTTTGGATAATCTGTTCCTCTTCCGTTCTCTCATGCAGTATTTCCAGGGCAGAATACAAGTCTCCTTTCTGTGTATTTTTTAAATCATTTTTTTGAATTTTTGCACAGTTACCTTGACACTCGCAATGACTTCAGCGACGGAGGCTTTCAGTGCCGCATCGGGCTCATTCGCTAATCGTGTTTCAGCCTGTGCAACGCAGCTCACTGAAAATAAAAATAATATGCGTGAATCTGTGAAGTTGTTTGTCTCGAGCAATGTCAATTCGCGCCACCACGTCGCCGAGATGCTAGAATGTTTCAGCATATTGCCTGACGATTATCGCGCTTTCCGCCACCGCGACTAACGCGGCCACTGTGACTCCCGCGCTGCGTAAGTTTGTCTTTTCTTGATTTTCTAGCATCTCGGCGACGTGGTGGCGCGAATTGACATTGCTCGAGACAAACAACTTCACAGATTCACGCATATTATTTTTATTTTCAGTGAGCTGCGTTGCACAGGCTGAAACACGATTAGCGAATGAGCCCGATGCGGCACTGAAAGCCTCCGTCGCTGAAGTCGTTGCGAGTGTCAAGGTAACTGTGCAAAAATTCAAAAAAATGATTTAAAAAATACACAGAAAGGAGACTTGTATTCTGCCCTGGAAATACTGCATGAGAGAACGGAAGAGGAACAGATTATCCAAACGGACAAGTGAGAATTCGTAATCAATTGTATGTAGAGTTCGTAATTCGGTCCTTCGTCTCTTCATTTCACACACTCTCTAGACCGGTCGATCGGCGAGAGAGTGTGTAAAATGAAGAGACTGTTGTATCGTTTCTCGAACTCTAATTGTATGGTCATTTCCTCGTATTCAATACATGGTGGACGAGTGTGGCCAGTTCAAGTCTTGCTTCGAGTGCCCACTCTAGCAAGATTCATGCATCTTTGTCTCTCGAATCGGTCATTTATTTGCGAAATTTTTTTTAGCCGAAAACGTCTCCACATTTTTTTGTGAAGTTTAAAAAATTAATCTCCTTTTTGATTAGTTCCGAGTTTTTGAATCTTCACCGATATCCTATATTTTCTTAACACCCGAAATGGATAAAATCTGCGATAGAAGTTGAGAATACAAATCAATCTCAGAATCTCATTTTCAATGTGCAGCAACAATAAAATGTACAATTCAATTCACAAAGTACATTATAGTCCCTGATGAAAATATCCCAGAATACTTTTATTTCCACCAATTCTATTGAACTATCATTTCAATCTATGGTTTTCACACTTTACTTTCACTTCTCCCATATAGCATTGCTGGAGATATGTCCGAACCGCTCAGGTTTGGTTTCGAATGGGATCGCGATTATTTCCTCGGCGTTGCAAGAATGTAATATTTGAATCTCTATTCCGAATAATGGACGAGTGATTCTGCAGTTTCCGAATGGTGTACTTACCAATTGCAATTCTAGCCCACTCTCTGACTATTTACGTTGTAACCTGGAAGAGCGTAATGCATGTGGAGTACAAAGCAGTATATATTTCCCATTCGGTTAATTCTATTTTTTCCAATATTGTTATTATTGACTGGTTTGTGTTATGCGTGTTATGCAAGAAATATTCACACAATTGGATTCATTCAGATTTTGATGTTGTGCTTTGACATTTACAATGGCATCTTGTGCCAGATTTACACACTAGCGCCACTGCCAGTAATCATGTGCACGGGACTGTTGTGCACTGGAACGAACAATTTCACAATGTTGCTTGTTTGTTACTCACCATTGCAAATTTACCAATTGTGTCTTGTCATTCACTGGACTATCAGTATCTTTGGGAATTGCAAATACATTATAGGTCATCCTTGTGTTTTTTACGGCATCACTATGTGTACCGTACTTATTCTTGCTATTTCGAATGCACCAAAGGTTGCTTTCCACCGATAGCCGGCTTAAGCTGTCTGACAGGTTTGATATTTTAATTTCGAAGTAAACGAAGATTTGACGAAAGAGGTGTAATTATATATTCCGTGATGTTAAGATGTCAAGCAATAGTACTGTTAGTAACATCTGGAGCCATATGCTCCAATATTTTTGGATTCTACGAGTGGACCGTTGATATCCCTAATAAGGATGCATTTCTTACGGTATATCTCTGTAATTTTCTAGCGATGGTTCCCGTCTAGCGTTTCTGATTTGCAAAGCAATATAAAATTGATAATTCCTTAAATATAACTATTTTAGAGCAAGGACTTAGCATGGGCGCGGAACTTCTCTGCGAATTTTTTAGTCCTTGGTGACAGCGTAGGAGAAATTGGTCCTTTTAAGAACGGTAAAATAGGAGAATATTTATACTATGATCGACGGTTCTCAGAGTTGATTCTTCTACTAGCAACAATATGCGTCAACTTCCCTTTATATTTATTGATTACCTACCTTGCGATGTTCAAGATTGGGCAAAGCATTGTAAAATTCTACTGAACTTAGCCGTTGAGATGATATGTAAAATTCAGAATGCATCGCATCGGCAAACTCAGAATGCTCAATTCAAGTCGATTCGATCTATCGCCATTCAGGTCAGCAACATTCTTTTTTCTTTTTTTTTTAAACAACATTCACATGAACAGAATTATTTTTCACATGAAACATTCACATGAACAGAATTATTATACCGTAGAATGAGCTTGTTTCGGAAAATGACATGTTGTCTGTCCAAATAGCATAAGGCTGTGGGATGCAAGCAATCATAACTTAATTTGGACCATACGGCTTCCGCATTTTCGCAGATCACTTCCGGGCTAATTTTCTTCATATCTCCTCTGCTTCTTCTCTTCATCGGCTTCAATGTCTATCGAGAAACCTGGGACTGGCCACCTCTACTGTCGGCTTCCCTTCGTCTGCTGTTTATTGTGAGCAATCAACCAAGTTTATTCTGAATTGTACGGTGTTGCACTTTAGTATTCGCTGTATTATTGCAAGAATTGTGCTCACAGATGCTCTATTCGCTGTCACCTCTCTCAAATGCCCTCATCATTCTACTCCGAAATCCTTGGTGCAGAAAGGTGCCCTGATCCTTTAGTAGCAAGTAAAACCAAAATTCCACAGGCAATCGTCCTGAGCGTAATCTAATGCTAATTTTGGACAATCATTTAGTCCGATTAAATGATTAGCCAATTCTATAATTAGTCGAATTTAATTATTCAGGTGCTTCACTTTCGCAAGAATCGTCGAGTGTCTGCGGTCTCTCACCAATATTTGGGAAGGATTAACAAAACTACACGCGAAGATGCCCTCTGAAATAGTCTTTTGTTAATCGCTTTTGAACTGTGACAAACTGCAATCATAACATACATAGTTATTAAACAAATCCAGTCCCGTCTTTGCTGCTTCAAAATGAAAATTCATGTCGTGCTTCGTTATTGTGGCAGAATTATTACTGTAGTGCACCAGAATTGAAAATTACCTGGAAATACACAGCAGTAGTGAAAAATGCACCGCAAGAAATTAATTAGTTGAACAACAAGGCATGAACTGGACTGTTCAAAATTGTGCCTGAAAACCGTCGAATTTGTTTGGGTTTATGTATAAATTGTCTCGATTTATCCAATCCTAATGTGCTAGGGCAATCGATAATTTTCGACAGCTATTCAGCGTATGCACAAATCAATGCACAGATCATTCTCCGATATCTTCCTCCCCTGTCTTTCCTACAATGACGTTCCTTGTAGACAACGAAAATCTCTGCAATGCTCGATGACGGCGGCTGACTCAGAAGTTGTGTCTCCCCGGGGGTACAAAAGGGGGGAAGGTCGGGGTGAGTGCATCCTTCCTACGATGAAGTCGCTCTTCCTCCTCCTCTCCGCTCCTCTTCTCATCATCGCCCAGCAGTCCTACGGAATATCCAATGACGCCTCTCCATCCTCCACTGGATATGCCCCCGCTGCTGCCCCTGCCTATCCCCTCCCAGTTCCCCTCCAGACAGAGCCCTTCCACGATATTGTCAGTGTCTTTACCTTTACACCCTCGACATGATTGCTTTAGTATTATTTCAAGTATCCAGTTTCAAAAAGTGCAGTGTATCGATTTTTCAATCTCAATGCCACTTCTTTAGCTCTTCCCCGGACGTCGTCACCGCAGCCACAGAAGACGCTGGGGATCCAGCTCCTCCTCTTCAGGTGGGCATCATTTCTCGGGTCTTTAAAACTCCCTCGCTTCAGACTCGTCTTCTTCCTCTGATGACTCGTGCCGCCGTCTGAAGAGTAGATGCGAAAGGGATGACGACAATTGCGAGAAGGCGAAAGTCAAGTGAGTGAATGATGGAAGAAGGAGAAGGAGGAACTGGAGTTGATGAAACATTGTAGGGACAACTCGGTCAAGTGCAGAGGCAAGAGAGGCGAGATCGTCCAGCTTCAGGACGGAAAGGGTTAGCAATTTTTTTTCAATTTTCGAAAAATATTTAAAAACGCAGGCAATCTGATCGACTACGGCTTCGGCAATGTGGAAGTTGATGTGAAGTGCAGAGGCGAGAAGTTGGTTTCTCCTTCCTTTCTAATCCCATAATACCCAATCACACACCATGAACTTCGAATGAGGATCTTAGTCTGCATCAACCTTGTTTTCACTTCCAGATGGCACGTTCGTTCCTTCGAGGGCAAGAGACTCAAGGTGAAGAACGTCGTCTGCTATCGCTTCGCCCTCCCTGCAATCGTTGACGTCAACGCCTTCGAGACTGCCAGATCCATGCCCTACGACCTTAAGTCGGTTAGTAAAATGGAGCAGAGAATACTCATTCCAACTCTTTACCTCTTAGACTTTGGGCATGATGTTTTGTGAAAATGTAAAGGATGTAACGATAGCATAGTGAAAATTGTTGAAACAGTGCAAATGAGTAGCCTGATGATTCCTGCGTTCAGTTCTTCGACTCTTCTCGTGTCTCCGATGCCATCAACTGGTCCGCCGCAGTTTTCGTCGCTGATCCAAAGGCAGCCAACACGAAGGAGACTCAGAAGGCACTCGAAGGCTTGGACAAGGCCATCCAGACTGCTTAGGCCATTTCCTTCTCATGTTCTCACTACTGTAATAGGCCGAATACCATATAAATAATTTCGAATTTGCGCTGTTGCAAGCAACGAAATGGCTATTAGAGAAATGTCAATTCGGACGACTCGTTGAAAAAATGCACGAGAGTGGGAAGGAAAGACGAAGAGATGATCTGCTATCGTCATTCAAAAATGATTGTTTCTCTCTCCACTGAATCATTTCGGCATTTCGATCTTGTCGGCGTAGCGAATGTGACGCGATATTTTGACTGAGAAACACGGAAGACGTAGAAGATAAAGCTCATCGGAAAAATCAGAGAGGGAAACATTTATCATTGATTTTTTACGATCTGACAGGTCAAGAATGCGAAATATTGCCGATAGAATAGAAGTAAAATGTATGTAAACCAAGTACGAGATTCGAATAAGATGTGGGCTCATTCAAACTCGTTCGAGGCGGAGAGACTGCGGTTTGGGCAGCAGCATCACTCCTGGGCGGGGCTCGAGATCGATTTCGTGTCCAGGTCGAGGAGACACTCGGAAGTGCTGGAAGGTGGCAGTGAGACCGAGGAAGAGTTCCACTGCTGCGATGCCTGAAAGCAGTGGAATATGAGTTTTTTGAGTCTGTATGAGCAGTAGAGATCGAGAAACGATACCACAGTCTCTCTTTAAGATCCCTCTTTGCTCAACCGGCCAATAAGAGAGTGTAAGATAAAGATACGTTTTTTTCTTTAAATTATAATGACCAAGGATTCAGGCTTGTTGGACACGTACCCTTGCCAGCGCAAGCTCTCTTTCCCATTGAGAACGGAATCGTTCGCTCCATCAGTTCCTGAAATTCAACGAGAAAAAAATATGTCAAATAGCTATTGAAATATGAGCCAAATTGTAATGAGTATTCCTTTCTCAGTGTGACTCCGTCGTCATCGATGTATCTCTCAGGGCGAAACTCTTCCGGATTCTCGAATAGCGGATCGTTCGCCATTACGTAGTGAATGTCGCCGTTGACCCACGTACCCTCGGGAATTAGCCGGCCCTGACGGTTGTGTTGTAAAAAAAAGAAAATGCATTCACAACTAACTCGTATCTCAACATCTCTGGTCGTCACTCGAACGATATTCGTTACGAGGATGTTGCAGAATCGCTGCAGCTCAAGCGCGCACGCCCGAGCGAAGGGCATCTGAATTGCAACTAGTGACCCTCTAATCGCTTCTTGATGCACCTTCCATACAATCCGCCATTGTTTCTCTATTTTCCTAGAATACGCATTGTCCTCTTAGACCTTCCAATCGTCATTCTATTTGTTACCCGCGAGAAGGATTTCTAACCTGCGCTTGATCAGCCATGGTCGGAATTCGATCCTTGCCAACCACAGCGTGCACTTCCGCACGCAGCTTCTCCTGCAACATCTCATCTCTAAAACAATTCAAATCTAAGTATTGTTGAATTTTTGAGAAATAAGGAATATAGGATCACTTTCTAACCTGCAGGTGCGGGTTCTTCGCGAAGATGAGCATCGCCCATCTCAACGTCGTCGTCGTCGTCTCCTGCCCGCCCATGAAGAAGTCGGCGCACGTCGCCATCAGATTCACCTTGCTAAAAGCAAAAACTCATTAATTTAAATTAATTTAAATTTCCTTTAGTTCATTGATCGGCGCTCATTGAGTCGGTTAAGAACTCAACATAGCGAAAGAACTTTTATTACGAAAGAATTGCGAAATAGCCCTCATCTTACCTACAGGGTGCGGAGAAAGTACTTTGACATGGATTTAACCATGTATCTTCCTTCAATGGCATATAATTTTTTTGAAACAGTACACATTATTTACCAGAGACAGTAGGAAGATAACAACATGATATTACTCGATTTGACCTCCATTGGCCTTGACGACAGCCTTGAGACGAGAAGGGACTGACTCGATGATGGATCGCAGGTAGTGGGTATCGATTTTCTCCCATGCATTCTGGAGGGACTTCTTGAGGCTATCCAAACTCTGGTGGCGAACAGAGCAAGCATTCTTCTCCAGTACCGACCACACACTGAAGAGAGATCCGGACTGTTCGAGGGCCATTCATCGGATGGAATGAAGTCGGGCAAATGGGTGGTGCACCAGTTCTGGGTCAGTTTTACGGAATGAGCGGGGGCAGAATCCTGCTGGAAGGTCCAATGACGTCCTTTGAAGTGGGAACGAGACCAAGGGAGGAAGTTCTTCTCCAGAATCTCCTTGATGTAGTAGTTCTTGTCCACCTTCACACCGGGCTTGACGAAGACGAGGGGGTCTTGCCAGTCGCACAGACCCCTGCCCAAACCATCACCAATTGCGGGTGGGAAACACGTGAAGCAGTTCTTCCTCGGGCATTGGCTTGCTGACTTGACTTGGCAATGATCCTCGTGTTCTGGCTGTTGAAAACCTGCTCCACCGTGAACACCTTATCATTCGAGTAGAGAGTCATGAGATGTTCGCCATGTGCGATCCTCCCTAGGAGCTTCTTGCATCTCTTGAGCCTCTTCTCCTTGTGAATGCCAGTCAGACCATGGCCCTTACGCATCTTGTAAGGGTGGGACGTGAGACCAGAGTGAACTATCTTGCGCACCGAATGCTCGTCGATTCCGAGATCACGGGCCATCTTTCTCATAGATCGGATGGGATCACGTGTAACTCGCATCTGCACGATTTTCTTGTTCTTCCGAGTGACAGCAGTGTGAGGTCTGCCCACTCTAGTACGGTCCTTAGTAGTGCCCAGCGCCTTGAAGCGGCAGATGGTATTGTGAACGGTCTGACGGGAAACTCGGAGTTTCTTCGAAATTCCAGCTGGGGACTCGCCGAGGGTCCAAAGGTCAATAATGGATTTCCGGTACTGGTGGGGTCGAGTCATTACTAGGGGATACTATTTGAAGTGCGCATTGAGCACCTCGCGTGGTATACTAAAACGTGTTATAATATGCATTAACAGGTTGATAGGACTGATGAAATATTCGAGTTCAAACTTTGTCAAAGTACTTTCTCCGCACCCTGTAGTAGCCATTGGCAATGTACTCCAAACAAACTGCTGAAAACACTGTCAAAATAAGCAAAACCAACTTCAGTTTTTCATGTTCTCTCATTCTCTGGGCGTAAGCCTGGACGAAGCACGCTGGTTCGTCCTCGACGTCGTACTCCGCCAGAATCCGCTCGACGTTGGCGACGATGTAGCGATTGACCTTAAATTGATTAAAATATTTAAAAAAAATAGTGTTTACCTGCTCCATGACGTGCTTGAACTTGCCGAAGACATGCCAGCCGATGTAGGGAACTTTAGCGAGGAAGGGAAAGCCCATGCCTACCATGATGGCAATCGAGTTGGAGCATAGCTCGAGGTACTGCAAGCACGGTTAGCTACAGAGATACCGACACTTTCACGTTATTATTCAAAAATTATGAAATGTTTGAATCAATCATTCATCATGCATTTCAGGCTGAATCAGAGATTCCAATCGCTCACTTTGTTCAGATCTTCGACATAGTTCATCAGCGGGCGACAGGCTGCGTGCGAGTATCGCTGCCCGAAGAGGACGTCGTTGATGACGTTGGATACCATCACCTGAGACCATAGTTGACCAACACTGGCGGCGAGGTGCTTTCAGACCATGACCCCCTCCCTATTCATGGTCAAAAATCGATCGGTAGGTCAATGGCAGGTCAAGATTAGGTACAATTCTCGTAAGATTTCGTAACTCACTCGTCTAATTCGCTCTGGCTCAAGCACAGGTTCACTAGCGCTTTCAAAACATTTTGAATTGTGAAATTGGAGCGCTGGAGATCACTCGTCTGTTTTATTATGAAATTATACTTGAATGGGCCATCGCATGTTCACATTCTCCGTGTCTTTGATGCTCTTCAGATGCTCGATGTAATCTGCGACTGATGAGCGAACCTACAACATAAATTTTATAAAAAAGCAAAACAATTAGTGTGAAATGACATTTACGTCATCATTGCGCAACCTGTTCCTCCATCAGATTCTTGCCCATTCCGAAATCTCGGAGAATCGCAATCGCAGCTCGTCGCTGCTCCTTCCAATTTTCTCCGTTCGCATTCGTTACTCCTGCAAAAGGGATTGCTAATGAATAGAATCTCATTAAGACTCTCTAATTACGCAAATTACTGAGCATTGCTGATATTTTGCATGGCATACGTAGGTCGTACCTGTTAGTGATGGCAAATCGGCGCGTACTCTCATCGTTTCGCACGCTCTCTCACCGGTCAGACAGAGCGAGAGAGCATGGCAAACGAGGAGAGCGCGCGCCGGTTTGCCATCACTAGTACCTGTATTTGGTGCAAAGGCGACTGCTTCCTGGATGATCTTGTTCTCGGGGCGGCCCGTGAAGGCTTCACCTGCTCTCATTCATTGTGTTAATTCCATTAGGAATCATTAAATATCGAATAAAATGAAACAGAAAGAGAATTTCTCGAGTAACGGATATCATATCTTACCATTATCGACGAATGCCTCTCTGATCGTCTCGAAGTCCGTCAACTGCACGAATGGCATCGGGGAGAAGAGAGTGTACACGGAAGGTTGAGATCGCCCGAAACTCTCGAACGTCTTGTGTTGAGCTTTCAAGTCGAACTGAAAAAATAGGCTTGTAATTTTTCCTTTCCTCCACTTTTGAATAAGACAACATCATGAACTAAGTAAGCATAACCTGAATATTGAGAAAATGCGAACCTGATGGAGATTGCCAATGAAGGGCATTGGTCGTGGTCCCGGAGGGTATTTGGCAGTGAACTGGTAGTAGCGAAAGATCGCGTAGGCAAGCGCAGCAAGGCCACCGAGTAGGAGAAGGACGATCATCTTGCACTCGAATTCCGCCCTCTGCCCAAGTTGCGCCTTCAATAACGTGTGAGCAGTTCGAACAATGAATCTATTGGGGATAGCCACGTGGATAAAGGAGTGGAAACACACAATAATTATGTGTAGGAAGTTATGAGTGATGAGGATTCATTCATAACTGCCTACACATAATTATTGTGTGTTTCCACTCCTTTATTAACGTGGTTATGCAGTTATGCAGTTATGAGTTAGAAATTATATGAAAAATTCTAGGAATTACAATTAAGTAAAAAGTGAAGATGTGGAGGGAGGGGGGTGAAAATATTTATTTATTATTATTTTATTTATAAATAAATAATAATAATAATGAGTGAGCGGAAAGTAACATTTATTATATTCCAAACTAAGCACAGCCTCGTTTCCCGTCCAGGCAACTTTCAGAGATCGCTACTCTATTTATCGCGAGTGAGCGAGGGGAAGAGAGAACGCGCCGATTTCACAACCCTTACCTTTCACCACACTCCGATCTCTGGTGGCGGATTTCGTCAGACTGATTGATCAAATTGGAGCTTTACATGGAGTAGAGCATATTTCACACATTGCGAAATGTAATTTTCAATGTTGAGCTAAGGCCGTGCCATTCACGTGCTCACAGCAAACACGTGGTTGCCTCCACTCTTGCGCGCAATCTCTATTTCGCTCTACCTCCTCTCTCCTTCCATCCCTACTTTTCCCCTCGATTCACGATAACATATCGGCAGTCGATTGCGTTGTTTGTGTCGATCGCGCGCGATGTTTCTCTACATCCTACTCGGATTTCTGACTCTTCTGGGCTATGCCCTCATGAAGTACTACCAGTTCACTGCCAAATACCCGAAAGGACCCTTCCCTCTACCGTTCATTGGCAATGCTCATCAGGCAAGCATCCATCCTTTAGCGCTATATCTTCATTCACCACTTTCAGTTCGATTTCAAACACCAGTGGAAGTCGCTGCAGAAGCTAGGAAGGGAGCAGAATGGATTCTACACTCTTTTCTCGCCGATTCCATTTGTGCAAATAACCGACTTCGAGATTATCAAGGAAGCTTTCATTGATAAAGGTCCTCTAAATGCACAGAATGATTAGTGAAAGTTTTGTTCAGGCGACGATTTCGTCGGACGCCCCGACAATGAGATCATCCAAGAGGCATTCACGTTCGCACCCAATGCTGGTGAGTGCATTATTCCCCTAATTTCACCATCAGCATAAGTCGTTTCGTTGCACTATAGCTTGTTTCATTATGAAATTGAAGGCGTGATCAACTCGAACGGTGAGAGCTGGAGAGAAAACCGACGTGCCGCCATCTCAATTATGCGAGATTTCGGAATGGGCAAGAATCTGATGGAGGAACAGGTAACGCCCAGTGATTGTTGTTGTGCACCCAATGTGTGCTGAGTTATCGTCGTTTATGTGCCACTTTGTCCCTAACTCTAGCCTCATCGGTTTGTCCCTATTTCTACCCATGACACGTCATCTCGAGAGTTCAAAATTCGGGAAAAATCTCTCCATTTACACACATTTTCGCCCGATCGGGTGGTGAGTGAGTGTAGAGAACAAGGCACTAGGTCGGATGATAACCTACTGGATGATAACCAAAAAATGGACCCTTCTGTAGAACTGTCGCAGAGTCATTTTTGAGACTTTGCGAACCTACTGTGAAAGTTCTAAGGACGGGTCCATTTTTCGGTTATCATCCAGTAGGTTACCATCCGACGGTGATCATCCGACCTAGTGCCGAGAACGAGGAAACTGTGATATCTTTTCTCGTGCTATCATAATCTCTGATAACACCTACGCTGCTCGTCCAGGTGCGCGCTTCGGTCGCCGAATACATCGCCCATCTCGACTCCATTGTAGACAAGGAACACGCGGATCTACGATGGCCCATTCAGGTGAGTAAATCATAGAGGGAAAGGTTGACAACAATGGGGATTGACTGACAAACTGGCTTACAATTAGATAGAAGGAAAAAACATAAATTTGAATTTGAAAGGGTTATTTTTCCTAAGATGATCCGAAGCGGAGTTTGGTAAAAAATAACGAGAACATTGTCATGCTCGTCGATCCAGGTGATGATCGCCAACGTCATCAACGAGGTTCTCTTCGGATATCGGTACAAGTACGATGACTGCAAGCCACTCATGGACTACGTCAATGGATTCAGCAGGTGATCTTAATTTAATCACTTATCGCATAAGGAATGTGTTCTCGAACAATTTTTTTACTTTGTCGTCATAATCTTCACAATCTAACAATCGGCATAATCTAGAGACAATTCATAGTGTACCTACTAATGATTTTTTGAAGGCATCGCTAGATTTCTCTTGTAGATGATGGAGGAGATGACTGACAGCATCGGATTGATGGTCGCGTTCGTCTTTCCCCGGATTAGACACTGGCCAGTGATTGGATGGTACACAGTCGGAAGGATTCAGGCAGCGCAAGCGAAGGTGAGCCCAATCTATGGAACGTTTGATCCGATAGGTGAGATAATATGAGATCTCCCATTTCTTTGTTGAGATAAAGGATTAAATGAAGATGAACAGTACCAAACAATAGTGGTTCTCCTGGTATCATGAGAATCTCTTTTTCACTCCTGGTTTCATGAGAATCTTTTTTCACTCCTAGTTTCATGAGATTTTTTTTCAGCTCAACGAGTACATCTACGAGAACGTCGATAAGGTGCTGAAGGACTACCACGTCGAGGACGAGCCGACGTGCTTCGCGCACGCTTACAAGCAGAGGATGGGCCAGAACGAGTATCTCGAGTAAGGTTTTCATCACTGTAAACATTGTATCAATTCTATCAGAAACTGTAGAATTCTTCTTGAACCAGCACAATATTTCACTCCATTCGAGCAATCATCTGACTCTCTTCAGTTTGCACGCTCTCTCGTCTCTCTGACCTGTGAGAGAGCGTGCAAACCGAAGAGAGTATCCTCCATTCAGTCACATCAACCTTCTGGCGACGTGTTCCGACTTCTTCGCCGCTGGAATGGAGTCGACGACGACGACGTTGAGATGGGCCATGCTCCTATTTGCAGTCAATCAGGAGGCTCAAGTGAGGAATTGAGTAACGAACATATGGCATACCATATTGCAGAACGAGAAAACATTAGACGAAATAATTTCTAATGTATCTTCATTCCCGCGTCAGACTATTTCTAATGTCAGACCATTCCCGCGGGCACGTGGCTCAACGGCGATATTCACTTTCTGATGGAGACTCACTTTTTGATCACTTTATGTGGTGACAATTCCAGGAAAAACTGCGCCGAGAAATCCTCGAAGTCGTCGGCAAGGATAGACTGCCGCAGATGTCCGATCAGCCCAAGGTGATGTCTATCACGTGACGTTTCATAAAAATTATAAATTTTTGAAGCACTTTTTCCGCAAAAACTTCTTTCAAATGCTGAATTATCGGGCTGTATTCAGATGCCCTACGCGCGTGCTTGTGTACTCGAGATTCAACGTCGTGCCAATATCCTTCAGACGAATGTGCAGAGAGTGGCAGTGAAAGATGTCGAGATTCGAGTAAGCGATCAGTTCGAAATTCACTAAAAAGAGACACATCAGGGTCAGACCATTCCCACGGGAACGTGGGTCAACGGCGACATTCACTTTCTCATGGAGAACGACCCGTTATTCGAAAACCCGGATGAATTCCGTCCGGAGAGATATCTGCAAGAGGACGGAAAGACGCTCAAAAGGGTATTTTTAAATAAATTTTTCAATTTTTTTCTTCTCAAACCCGGTTTTTAGGACCTCGTCGAGCGCACGATTCCCTTCTCGATCGGGAAGCGGGCATGTGCAGAGGAAGGTGAGCTCGAATTTTTTGTATTTTTTTTATTTTCGAAAATATTTGTTTTGAAAAAAATTTGAATAATGCAGGTATCGCTCGAGTGGAGCTCTTCCTCGGTCTCACCGCCACCTTCCAGCACTTTAAAATTTCCGCTTGCGAGGGAGAGCAAATCGACCTCGACCGACCGCCAAGCGCCTTTCTTCTCGTCCCGAAAGAACAGAAAGTGCGATTGCAGAAAGTGTAATCCATTGAATTCACATGTAATTATTCAAAGCCATGATCGGGAATAAAAAGTGTATCATATTATTACTGAATGTGCAATCATTCGAATCATATAGATATGAGTGGCTATCTGAGAGAACTGAGCAATATCACCTATAGGCCGTACAACGAAAAATAAAGTACCAATGTGAAGATTGATCTTAGGGTAACTTTTCGCGTAGAGTTCGAAAATCGACCTTAGAAAGCCGTATCTCTGACCCCTCATTTCCAGTGTCGCGCTGTATCTGGGTGGTCGGTTTTTGTATCTTTTGAACGGCTCATCCAAACCTCATAAATGCATAGTAATTCTGAAAGATCTCGACGAGATAAGCATTTTTACCGTTAAAAGTGAAAGGCTAGCTCATCTGTAAAAAAAATTATGGCAAATATTATGAAATAAAATATGACCAAATTGACGCCCTGAAAAAATTTAATCCGTATGCCCTTTTTTAAATGTGGTATTTAGATTCTACGTGAAAAGTTACCCCTAGGCGCCATTTTTCGCTCCAAAAGACGTGCATGGACGGGGTTTCCTGGTTCGAGGAAAACATTATTATGCAAAATTTCTGCATAAATTTGTATTTTTAAGGAGAACCATCGTGATCTCAGATCACTTTTGAACAAATATTAACTATTCTAGATTGGAGAAGTACGATTATGCTAAAAAATACTAAGTTTCACTCATTCGTAAAAATTCGATTTTACCAACATCGAAAAATCTCAATTTTGGCCGCTGCTAGCTTTAAAGATTCAACTGAAATATCCCAATTTCAAGATAATTCGTATAATATGTACCGACACACATGATATAACGTTGTATAGAGGCTCTCCACCAGTTGAATTTTAAAAATATGCTTGCATGAATATGCGATTCTGAACGTGCCGGATTTGAAATAATTGATATTTAGAAATGATTTTCGTGAAATTTTGAGAAATTTTTATAAGTTAATGCAATTTCACTCGTTTTGAGTCGATTGTTATTGATGAGAGTGAATTCTTCGTTGTTTTCCAAATTTCGAATTTCATGCTGAAAATTTCGATATTTTTAGATCTTTGAAATCTGTAAGCACTCACACGTTTTTTAATAACCTTATATGCCAAAATGGTTTTACGCCTGAAATTGGTCGAATCCCCTCGAAAATACACATTAATTTTGTATAAATTATTTTTGCGCACTCTCAAAGTAACGTTTTCATGCAATAATATTTTAAAAATCCAACTGGTGGAGAGCCTCTATACAACTTTATATCATGTGTGGCGGTACATATTATACGAATTACCTTGAAATTGGAATATTTCAGTTGAATCTTTAAAGCTAGCAGCTGCCAAATTTGAGATTTTTCGATGTTGGTAAAATCGAATTTTTACGAATGAGTGAAACTCCGTATTTTTTAGCATAATCATACTTCTCCAATCTAGAATAGTAAATATTTGTTCAAAAGTGATCTGAGATCACGATGGTTCGCCTGAAAAATACAAATTTATGCAGAAATTTTGCATAATAATGTTTTCCTCGAACCAGGAAACCCCGTCCATGCACGTCTTTTGGAGCGAAACATGGCGCCTAGGGGTAACTTTTCACGTAGAATCTAAATACCACATTTAAAAAAGGGCATACGGATTAAATTTTTTCAGGGTGTCAATTTGGTCATATTTTATTTCATAATATTTGCCATAATTTTTTTACAGATGAGCTAGCCTTTCACTTCCAACGGTAAAAATGCTTATCTCTGAGAGATCTTTCAGATTTACTATGCATTTATGAGGTTTGGATGAGCCGTTCAAAAGATACAAAAACCGACCACCCAGATACAGCGCGACACTGGAAATGAGGGGTCAGAGATACGGCTTTCTAAGGTCGATTTTCGAACTCTACGCGAAAAGTTACCCTAAGATCAATCTTCACATTGGTACTTTATTTTTCGTTGTACGGCATATGCTTAATTCTCTCAGACAGTCACTCATATTCTAATTATTTAGTCAACACTGTGCGGTTAGGTCGAATTTTGGCTCGGGCGAGCTTGTGGAAAAGAGGAAGTTCATTTTTTAAAAATAAATAAGACGAAGATCCTTGCCATTGCGGCATCTTCTTCGACTTCCTGGTTCGCATCACTCGGTTGAGAGTCTGCTTCAAAATAGAAACGTTGGCCAAAAATGAGCTCTTCTAGGTGCTTTCATCATGAATCAGTACAGTCGAGAGGCCAGACAAAAACTCATTAGCTAATGAGATCCCTGAATCATCAACTCAGAACACTCCACTAAACAGTTTTTCCAGCCATTTTAAGGCAACGCCTATTCCCTGGGGAGTAGTATCACGAATTTGAAATGACGGAACCTCTGGATATCTTCGATATCTGTCAAACGATAGTCGTATCTGGTTTCCTTGTCGCTACCGTACCCCCTGCCTGCTTTGCCTATTGCAAACTGAGTCTCCTCCATCCGTACCGAGGCAATTACACCTTCATGCTCATTTCCATTAATGGAATGACTGTTAGTTTTATATTCTTGATATTTTAACAAAAATTGTTGATTTTTGTTAAAATATCTAAAATTCCAGAATGTACTCAATGGCTTGACATATCTCGTAATATATCAACTGTCAAGTTTCAAATTCGTGTATCCCATATACAAGTATATTCAGGAGCACTACCTAGTTAAAGGGCTGTGTAAGCAACCTATCAAATGAGGGGGGGGGGGTGACAAAACGGCAACGACATAACGGCAAGCGACAAAACGGCAACGGAGCATAACTCAGTGGAGAGTTGTCCTAGAACATCGGGAATGGTCTGTATCACATCCGTATATTTTCTCCGTAATTATCAATAACATGATCATTGATCTTTTGGAGGTTGACGACAAAACGGCAACGAGCCATAACACCACTCAGATTCATCCCACAGCTCTCGGGAAGGCATCAATCGATAGCTAATGACTTGATATATCCATTCAACATCTAATCTTTGATCCTTGACCAACTGACGACAAAACGGCAACAAGCCATACAACGGTTCAGAATCATTCCACAGCGCTCAGATCGGCACCAATCGATAGCTAATGACCTGCACTATTCACTCAACGTCTGATCTTTCATATTCCACCAACTGACGACAAAACGGCAACGATCCATATCTCCGTTAACGCGAGCTTCTGGATGATTCTGAGTAGTGTTTTGGCTCGTTGCCGTTTTGTCGCTAGTTGATTAAAGATCAAAGATCAGATGTAGAATGAATAGAGCAGATCATTAGCTATCGATTAGTGCCGTTCTGACCGGTGTGGGATGATTCCGAACCGTTTTATGGCTCGTTGCCGTTTTGTCGTCAGTTGGTCAAAGGTCAAAGATCAGATGTCGAATGGATAGAGCAAGTCATTAGCTCTCGGTTGATGCCTTCCCGTGAGTTGTGGGATGAATCTGAGTGGTGTTATGGCTCGTTGCCGTTTTGTCGTCAACCTCCAAAAGATCAAAGATCATGTTATTGATAATTACGGAGAAAATATACGGATGTGATACAGACCATTCCCCATGTTCTAGGACAACTCTCCACTGAGTTATGCTCCGTTGCCGTTTTGTCGCTTGCCGTTATGTCGTTGCCGTTTTGTCGTAAATAAGCCGCGTTGCCGTTTTGTCGTTGCTGTTTTGTCACCCCCCCTCAAATGACTGCTGTATAACGTTCATTCAGCAATCATAAACGTTGTGTTCGTGGAAATTAGCCTGCATTCGGCGCTCTGTGTTGCTTTGCATCGAGTCAATAGGTTTACCTCGTGGAAGTACATAGGGGTGATTCTATTTACTTCTGACGAATCTCATCCTGATTTATCAGAGTGACGCCTTGTTCTTCCTCTTTTCCATGACCATCTCAACGATTCTTTCTCTTCCGATAATCTGTGACTTCTGTTTCTTCTCCACTATCAGATTCATCGAGGTTTTTAACGGAAACGGACCCGAAATCGTTGGCCTTAGCACTGTCAGGAACGATGTAAGCCATCTTTTGTGTTTTCACGGGAGACAAAGAGATCGGGCATATTACAGTTTCAATAATAATGAGAGATCGTTCAGTATTGAGAGATTTTTGATCATGTCATCAATAGTTTCTATTTCCACAATGCTATCTTTAGTCATGGTTCAAGACTTCGACGTATCGATATTTTCAGACTCTACAACTTATCTGTGATTGTAAATCAACGGCCGTGAGCCTCATTACGCTTTTCGTAAACATTTTCTTAGCGATACTTATAAAGCGAGAGAAAAAGCTAATTACGCAACCTCAGAATAACAGGTAACGTATTAATTTATAGACTGAAGGAAAATCTGAAAAAAAAGATATCACGATTTCTTTACTCCATACATCAGCAGCCTAGAGAGCGAGTAGAAATAAGAAACCGTAATCTCGTTTATCGACCTCTAGTGTGAAGCCACGTAATTTGACCGTTTTTAGTTCGAGCGTTGAGATGAGATTGATGATAACGAGCGTCGTTTCCTACCTATTCTACATGTTTTACTTCATCAACAATGTCAGATCTGGTGATGTTCATAGAGATATCAAAGATTAATTGCAGGCACTCGCTCGCTATGCCAAAGTGCGATTCTGTGGTTACGCTCAGTGGATGTTTCTGGGAATAGCGTCGATAACTCCCTTTTGGTGAGACATTGCACTGTATTCTATAGCAAATTTCCAAACATTCGATTCGAGACCAATCGCGAGAGAACGTGTAAATTCGCGAGAGATTTCTCTCCATTCTCTGCGCTCTCTCATCTCCTGCTCACCCCTTATAAAATGCTGTTACATTACCTGGAAATAAATTTTAAAAAGACAATCATTAATATTATCAATGTCTCAGGTGTCTCTTCATATTTACTCCTGCCATCCGTCGAGCCGTCTTCAAATTCAAATCAAACACAATTCTAGCTGTAGTCTCTTCTGGATCCCGAAACAATTAACCTCATAAATACTACGCTACTCTTTGTTCAATATTTTGATAAAAGTTCCAATATTCTGAAATGTGCGCTATACTTATCGCATATTAAATCGATTATAATCGAACAGTGTGAACTGATGAGATGCGAAACAGGCTGGTGGGAGGTTGCAATGAGAAAAGTGCAATTCGAAATTTGCTTTGAATGAAAACCGACAGATTAAAATGCTTTATATTTATTGTAAATATAGCCATAACATTGCATTAAAATCGATAGAACAATCAAAACATTGTGTAGTCTGAAGGCAAAAGGGAGCAGTCGTGGAGATTCTCGATGGGGAATTCACGCAAAGAAGATAACCCATCGAGGTCCGGACCAACTCGGCAGAGTGAGCAAGCGCCGAGAATATATAGGTGCTAGAGAAGGCGCGCTCTAGTCGAGGCGAGTTAGAGAGAAGAAAAGGGACGGAAAGGCAGAGTGAGCATGCGTCAGCTATGACTCATGCGATAAAACTCGCGAAATCAGAGGTTGGAAGAATAGTCATGCAAGATGGTAGGTGCACTAACGACGTTTGCATAATAGATATTACCACCATTGTTATTGTGTGGATATTAGAAACAACTCGTTTGGAGTTGTCTTTTCTCGCCTCCAATCATAGGAGCAACAGTAGTTTTCAGTCACCGTTTGTAATTTTTACAGAATTTGCACTACAGTGTTATTTTCTAAATATTGATATTACAGGCTTTGTGTGCATACTTTTATAGATAAGCACAAATGAAGAACGCAACAAAAAAAACAGGAAAATAGTAGGAAGTTCTTCTACATTTGAATAAAATTGAAATGGTGACAATACACAAGTTCCCTTTTCACCTTCAAGTTCACTTACCTACATGTGAGTATGCATTACGAGATTATTAGATCGATGTAGGACGATTTTCTTGTGTTATCAAACAAGTTAGGCAAATGTAGAATATAGTTTATTTCACACCAAACAATTAATTAGTTCTCGATGAGGACACGGAGTGCCTTCACGAATCCGAGGAATGCCTCGACCTTCCCGTTGGCAGCAATGCGCAGTGCTCCGTTGATGCAGAAGGTTCTATCGAGGGAATCCTTCGACTCATGAGACAGGGCACGGTGGTCGGCGTACAACTGAAATATCATGAGTTGTTCATACAGTGATTGTTATTTCGAGGCCAAAAAAAGAGAAAACAAGAATTCTAGTGAGAGCGGCAGTTTGCTGTGACACAAAAAACATTGGCAAAATATGGTACGTGGACTATCACTTTTTCCAGTACCAACGTGTTTTTACAATGAGTAGTGGGGTTTCACAATAAACAAATGAACATGCCTGCTCGACAGTGTTGTTGAGAACTGCGAGTTGTCCGAGGAAGTCGTTCTCGGCATTCGAGAGAATCACGACGACGTCGAGAAGGAAATCGCCGAACTAAAAGACAAATATCTTCATGTTCTCATCTGATAAGGCTATTGAAGTTCAGACGAATTACATTATTTTTGGTAAATAACACACCTTGCGAACGAATTCCTGGGCGCCAGCGTCCAACTTGGGCATGTAATTATCGATGAGAACCACTCGTTTCTCTAGTGCAGCATAGGTCTTGGGCGCGTGCTGCTCGAGCGTGGAAAGCACCTAGAATATTTTTCCGCTAAACAATTGATTTAGTATAAAAAGTAAAAATGAAAGATTGATTGCACTAACCTCGTCTCTGCTGTTGAATTGAGTTCCCTTTAGTTGGGCGAGAGCCGCGGCCTCACTCTTGAAGTCCTCCTGCTCTTCCTTCGTGAACTCCATAGCATCCGAGTCAGCTGAGTGCTCATATCGTACCTTTTCATCTCTTTTACATTATACGAACAGGTTGGATGCATAATTTGGCTAATCAGTTGTGATAGAAATTCGTATCACATTCATTTGCTCCGCGATCCGTTTCAGGAATTTCTCAGTCCACCTACCAGTGCAAGCATCGTAGTACTCATCAGTGGACACGCCGACCCTCTTGGCCTCCTCTTCGATGATTCCTTCGGCACGAGTGATGTTGATGTCTTCTCCGAAGATCTTGAGCAGCTTCTGTTGTCTGTCGGAAGGAGCAGCAAAGGCGACATCGACGAGGACGACGAGACAGAGAAGCGAGTTCATCCTAGAATTCGTAATTCGGGCCTTCGTCTCTTCATTTCACACACTCTCTAGACCGGTAGATCGGTGAGAGAGTATGGAAAATGAAGATACCGTGGTATCGTTTCTAGAACTCTAGTTCATCCTACTGAAATTCCTTATTTTGGCAGAAAATATGCAAAAATATGGCATTATGATAAAATATGTTTGATTAGAATGAAGCTCTGAAAGGAAGATGAACGAATCGAATGAATCACGGATAAGTTTCTGGATATTTGTACTGATTTCATGAATGCATAGCTGACAGCTTTCGGTGTCTGGTGTTTCTTCTGGATTCGGAATCCCTCGTTTACCAGAGTCACCAGACGTTCAAAAGCTGTACCGTGCAAACTCCCCGGCACACACTCTGCTACACATTCGATCCAAATTTCGTTCGAAATTCGTTGATCCCGCTCAGTTAAGGGTTCGAAGTAACAATGTTATTAGTCATCGACAGCTGTTCATACTCCCTTTCTCCGCTCAGCATTGTGCCAGGAAGAGAGACGGGAGAGAATTGCGAATAGAGAACCAATCTCGTGCACTCTCAAGTAAAAGGGCAAACATATCGTTTCAACACATGTTTTGTGAACGAGCCATTTATTGAAGCTGTGAAGTAGGGTGAATGCCAGTGCAGCCGCAGCAGCTCAGGAGCAATCAAGAAGTGCTGCAAGTAGGCAACACGTGGTGCGCACATGCTTACTCCATCTTCCGCGACTTGATAATGCAAACAACAACATTGTGTTAAATATCTTTTTTGCATGTATGATTCCACCAATGTTATGCAAAGAAATTAATAGAGTACCGAATATCAGAGTATTCAATCAATGATACGCACAAAGATATCCCGATATTTGTTTGATTTTCTCTCTGCCGACGTCCATATGATATATTTACTAGTCGAGAATGTTGAGCGTCCTCGTTTCCTCTCAAGCAGATGTTGACTGCACGCTGCACACTTTCACTGCAAGTGCGAGTTTTACTTTCACTTTATGTTGGTGCAAGTGCGGAAAACTACCACAGGTACTTGTACAAGTTTCAACAACATTATTTATTTGCAATTAATTTATTCAAACCATAGCTATATCGTTTAATGTATTCTTCGGGAATTTCCTTGTTAAACATTTATAGTTGCCGGTGTCTCGTACTGAAAGAACATTTAATATTGCAATTTCGAAATTCGAGTAATTGTATCCTCATTTTACACACTCTAACGATTTATTGATCGATGTGAGTGAGCAAATTGAACATACATACCACTGAATCTCTCTCTCTAAAACTCGAGTGAGTACGACTTACGGAGCAGTGGTCTCGCTCACTCCATACCATACACTCTATCGCTCACTCTGATCGATGAGAGAGCGTGTGGTTTGGAGAGAGTCAGACGATTCCTCGACTTACGTATCCATCCGGGAGCACGCCCGTCAGCAGATACCAATTCTCCTCTCTCATTGCGGTCATTGTGATCTTTCCGTCTTGAATAAAGGCAACGTAGCAGATTTGCCAGCCTCCTCTGCAAGAATACCTATGATACAAAAGCATGAAAGCATGAACCAATTTCACGATTTTTCTCCAAGTCCCTTGGCCAGCTCGATTCTCTCATGAGAGGCGTGATAGGTACTTGTGATTTTTTTGATTTTCATTTTTCTCCTGGATTATGCAAATGATCTTCGCTTAAAACGTTTTCTCCTAGTTCTCACTTAAGATACAAGAAGCAATGGTCTGACTCCCTTCAGTTTGCTCTCTCGCCTCTCTCGCCCTCTCGCCGGTCAGAGAGACGATAGAGCGTGCAAACTGAAGGGAGTCAGACGACTGCTCGTTACAAGTAAGTAGTAAGTCTCACTCAAGACGTAAGGCGGGCAGGAATTGCCTCGTTTCGGTATCAATCGTGTGGAGGAATTCGTCGCAGAGCGAGATGTAGATGAACCTTGACGATTCTCTGATCGCAATGTCTGCATCGCATTCTGGCACCTCAAGAGCTGCTGGATTTTGAGACGTTTTAAACAGGGTGACGTTATGGTAGCGCTTTGAGTGGACTTTTAGGTAGTTCCTAGAGTTCGATAAACGGGCCTTCATCTCTTCATTTCAACACTATCTAGTCCAGCCGAGCGGATATAGCGTGCATAGAATGAAACAAAATCGTGGTATCGTTTCTCGAACTCTTCTAGTGCCTTTCGAAAGGGGGGGGGGCACGATTTTGAGTAGGTGGTGCACTTGCCTCGATCGTAACTGCGTTCTCGCCACAATTCCTGACTTTCAGAAGCGATTCGGATCCTGTTTTCAGCACATAAATTGCCTTGTTCCTGTAGAGTCTTATTTTATATGCACCAATTTCTCACTCGCCTGTGGATTCCCTTCAGTTCCATCTTCGTTGCTTCCTCATTCGTCGCGTTTATTCGAATTCCATCTCGATTGGGATCATCACTGACTCGGTAGATGTAAGTCTTCCCGTTTCTGACTCTACTGCACAGTAATCCCTCATGCAAAATCTCGTCCTGGAAAACTCGAAAACCGTTACTCGTTTCATGCACTATCCTACCACTTGTTTGCTTCGCACGTACGCAACTGACATGCCCAATAACGAGGTGAAAGCGGCTTCGTAGATCTTTTAATTAAAATAAGTCTTTTTTAATAATTAATTTACTCACTTTGTCCCTGAGCGAGAAGTAAAATTTGTTTTGATGCACCCCCCACTTGTCAAATTTCACCGTCGGCATGCCTACAGCATTTATTTCTCTGCCACTGCAATACGTTGAAATGATTTTTTATCAACTTAGCGTTATGAAACTGGCAATGAGTTGTATCTAATCGCACCTCCATTTCACATAAAGACGCTCGGGATTCGTGAAAGTTGTATAATATGCGGCTCCTGGAATAATTAATTATATTTTGTTGTAAGATTTGTTATCACCATCGTCGGTTTGATAAATCACGTTGTCCATGCGAAATGGCTCCCTCTTGATGAGCTTCAAAACTTGTCCAGCTTTTTCCATATCTGAAAAAAAATATTTGGAAAACCGACATACGGTTATGGATTAAAATAAAACAATGGTTATCAATGGGTATTCTCCATTCTCCATTCTCCATTCTCCATTCTCCATTCTCCATTCTCCATTCTCCATTCTCCATTCTCCATTCTCCATTCTCCATTCTCCATTCTCCATTCTCCATTCTCCATTCTCCATTCTCCATTCTCCATTCTCCATTCTCCATTCTCCATTCTCCATTCTCCATTCTCCATTCTCCATTCTCCATTCTCCATTCTCCATTCTCCATTCTCCATTCTCCATTCTCCATTCTCCATTCTCCATTCTCCATTCTCCATTCTCCATTCTCCATTCTCCATTCTCCATTCTCCATTCTCCATTCTCCATTCTCCATTCTCCATTCTCCATTCTCCATTCTCCATTCTCCATTCTCCATTCTCCATTCTCCATTCTCCATTCTCCATTCTCCATTCTCCATTCTCCATTCTCCATTCTCCATTCTCCATTCTCCATTCTCCATTCTCCATTCTCCATTCTCCATTCTCCATTCTCCATTCTCCATTCTCCATTCTCCATTCTCCATTCTCCATTCTCCATTCTCCATTCTCCATTCTCCACTCTCCATTCTCCATTCTCCATTCTCCATTCTCCATTCTCCATTCTCCATTCTCCATTCTCCATTCTCCATTCTCCATTCTCCATTCTCCATTCTCCATTCTCCATTCTCCATTCTCCATTCTCCATTCTCCATTCTCCATTCTCCATTCTCCATTCTCCATTCTCCATTCTCCATTCTCCATTCTCCATTCTCCATTCTCCATTCTCCATTCTCCATTCTCCATTCTCCATTCTCCATTCTCCATTCTCCATTCTCCATTCTCCATTCTCCATTCTCCATTCTCCATTCTCCATTCTCCATTCTCCATTCTCCATTCTCCATTCTCCATTCTCCATTCTCCATTCTCCATTCTCCATTCTCCATTCTCCATTCTCCATTCTCCATTCTCCATTCTCCATTCTCCATTCTCCATTCTCCATTCTCCATTCTCCATTCTCCATTCTCCATTCTCCATTCTCCATTCTCCATTCTCCATTCTCCATTCTCCATTCTCCATTCTCCATTCTCCATTCTCCATTCTCCATTCTCCATTCTCCATTCTCCATTCTCCATTCTCCATTCTCCATTCTCCATTCTCCATTCTCCATTCTCCATTCTCCATTCTCCATTCTCCATTCTCCATTCTCCATTCTCCATTCTCCATTCTCCATTCTCCATTCTCCATTCTCCATTCTCCATTCTCCATTCTCCATTCTCCATTCTCCATTCTCCATTCTCCATTCTCCATTCTCCATTCTCCATTCTCCATTCTCCATTCTCCATTCTCCATTCTCCATTCTCCATTCTCCATTCTCCATTCTCCATTCTCCATTCTCCATTCTCCATTCTCCATTCTCCATTCTCCATTCTCCATTCTCCATTCTCCATTCTCCATTCTCCATTCTCCATTCTCCATTCTCCATTCTCCATTCTCCATTCTCCATTCTCCATTCTCCATTCTCCATTCTCCATTCTCCATTCTAGCGCTCGTGATGGGCGGTCGTCCCTGACCCCGCTCTTTTCCGACCTAGTTTGGGGAATCCTCTCCCGTCAGCTTGGGCAACCCGGAGAGTATCGCCTACTTGGTACACTTCAAGAGGAGGAGCACGGACGGATTCCCATCGTCTCGAGTGATCTACCGTCAAGAAAGCCCCGCTGTCTGCGTTGTGAGTTCCTAACCGGCGCAAGTCAGGTGTTCGGCGGCAGGATGATCTACTTCGATGCTCAACGGAGATCCGTCACGATCGTCCCTACAGTTGACCAGAGAAGCCAAAGAAGATCCCATCCCTTGACCTAACGACGCTCTGAGACCGAAGATCCCCATTCCCTCCACACTGAAGTCACCCTCCTGCAGGACCATTGTGCCTGGCGTCAGGATAAATATGATATGATGATATGATATGATGAAAAATATTTTATGAACGTATTATGGGAAACGTATTATGGGTATTATGGGAAGGCACATCTCAAAGTGGTGTAAGGGTCCATGCAAGCCTCTTCTGCTACGAGTGTTGAACAAACGAGCTAACTTATCAGGAAGTACTCGTACGTGACAAGCTGTAAGGGCGGAATATTACTACACTATTGAATGTGTGTGGGCATACAGAGCACGAGGTAGACGAATGAACTTCATCCACTATGTGAGAATCCAGCCTGAACTGACCAAGCGATCAAGAGTGGGAAACCGTGAGATAATGTTCTTGTGAAAAGTCTCACGATAAATTATATCCTTGTATGGTCGATGGTCGGTGCGGTAGTTCACAGCTTTCTTCACACCTTTTTGTAGTTCTTTAGTAGAGATGAAGAGCAATTTCGCCATTTTTCGCCTACCCATATTCCCTCACCTTTCCCCTTCATCTTCGCCCATTCTTCTTCTCCCTTTAGTGATCTTCTGACGCTGGTTCTCAGTGCAGAGTCTACCTGATCTGCCCTGAGTACCTTATTGTATCTGTAAATTTACTGTGATGCAATACATTTCGCACAAAAGGGAATCGTTCAAAATTGTTGTAATACTCACCAAAGTACTGAAAATAAGATTTATACCGAATAAGAGTGAAACAATCGAACATCTGTTTTTTGTTCAAAAATTTCAATAGTCAAAAATCCGTCAAAGCTCATCCGTATCACTGTTTGAGGTAGCTAGCGAGAAGGGTGGCGCCGTACTTCTCCATGCATGTTTCATGTATAAATGAATACTCGCAGATGCCCTGGGCCAGTCCATAAGGATTCAGCTGAGATTTGCACAATTAGCTCATTGTAATTAAGAATTAAACTAATTGTAATTAAGAATTAAACTCATTGTAATTAACTCATTGTAATTAAGAATTAAAATCATTGTAATTAACTCATTGTAATTAAGAATTAGCTAACAAAGAGGGATTGTAAAGAGGGATTCATTCAACGAAACCGTTCTTGATTCATTTACCTCAAATTTCAATAGTAGGTATCCGCTATTGGAGGTCGTTCTCAGCAACTTTGCGTCCCCTTGATTGCATGTATTTCGACCATAATCTGCAATTCATTTATCGCTTACACATTAACATTTCTTCATCATTCAGTACGAACCTGACAGACAACGTTTCCACTGAGAAAAAGCGGAATAACGCTGACCTCGAAACCTGCGAATTTCGTCTGGTCAGTTTTTGGAGACGAAAACAATCAATATCGCTTTACTCTTTCCGCGCTTCAATGCCCAAAACGAAGCACACATATTGATTGACTCGTTATAGTAGCTCGCTCACCCTCAATGTCCATCTTCAGAATCTCGATCTGATTATGTCCCATGCTGCGCATGAGATCCGCTACCGTGTAGTGGGAAGGCTTCTTCAAACTAATGGTTTCTGATTTTAATTAATTGCTTGTGATTCCCACGTATCTGCATATCTTTATAGGGATGTTGCCAATAACCCTACGATTTAAAAAAAATGTCTAAAGAAGTGCTCACCGAGGTGAGGTTAGTCTGAGGAGCGATCATTGCATGCACGAATTTGGCGCCGATCTTGTCCAGTCCCTTGAGTGTTCGATCACTCGCAGGCGTCTAGCAATAATACTATTCATTCGAGATTTATTTTTAAATGGAGAAACGATATCGACGTCAAATTCTCATTCTCCGGTGTCTGAGAGTTCAATCAAAACAAAGATATTTTCAATCTTAAAATGAAATGTATGCTTAAAGGAGGACTGAAGGCAAAGTTCAACTTTGGACCCTGTCATTTCCATGACCTAGCTCCTCTTAACGACTAAAGGCTCCCAAAAATTACATTAATATTTCAACTCTGAACAGAGTTATGATTAGTTGGCTGAGTGCCATGGACGCTTGTGGGACAGGGAAGTGCGCGAATTCAAATATCTTGAAGTTTTGTCAAAAACTGATGGGGCTCGAACCCGCAACTTTCCGATTACGTGACGGCTGCTTTACCACTGAGCTATCCTGCCGATGTCTGTACTCTTCCTAGCTCGCGCTATGATCTTTGGATGGTGGAACCTCACTTCTATCGATGTGGCTACTTTGCCGAGAGCCCTCCTTTAACTCCATTAAACCCAATAAGTAGTATTTACCATTAGAGTTCGAGAAATGATACCACTCTCTTCATTCTGCGCACTCTCTCGCCGCTCGACCGGTTGAGAGAGCGTGTAGAGTGAAGAAAGTGTGGTATCATTTCTCGAACTCTAGTTACCATATCGACGGTGACGATGCTCGCAGCGTTTCCGGTCGCCTTCTGGAGATCGCTCTCGAAGGATATGTCTCCATTGGACCCGAGCGAGAATACGACGCTATCCTGCAACTATGCTTGATCATTATCAACTAAAAAGTGTGTCTCCGAACATATTACATCTATTTATGCACCTTGGACATCGCCCCGTCAACGCGAGGTTTAGCTACGACTATACCGGCATATCTCCGAGTTGTTCCCGAATTCACGGACCTTGGGCATCGCCCACGGGTTGCACATCCACTTCCCGCCGTCGGCGACGGAACCGACGCGCACGAGAGATGGACAGAAAACCTGAGAGAGATAGGTGCATTCATGTTTGCTTTAGGATGACTTCTTACAATCTAGAATAGGAATTGTTACCTCAGGGACGATGGAGAGAAACACCGTCGTAACCGAGGGATTCGCCTGCCTGAGCGCAGTCTCGAACATCGCCCTGAAAGTGATGCCTCATATCCCCCATTGGTCGATTATTCAAAACTGCATTTAAGACCGCATTAGCGCGTGGTCGGCTGATTTCCGTCGGATGATAACCAAAAATGGATCCTTCTGCAGAACTTTCACAGTAGCATCTTTGACATTTCGGGAGCTTACTATGCAAATACTATGGAAGTGCACATTTTTTGGTTATCATCCGACCTAGTGCCACCGCACTCAATTTGGTTTTAAAATATGTCACTGGTTAACGGCAACTGAGTCACTTTCTCTCAGCTGCTTGCTTTTTGAAGAACTCTGCAGTGCGCAATTGGCTGTCGGGATAGTCATCGGTGATTGAACGAGAGGGTGAGAGATTAGAGGATTGACGATTCTGCATGGAACAAAGGACCTTTTACTTTGAAATAGTAAAGGATTTTTGAAAGAAAACACCAGATTCTGAAATTGATGAACAAACAATGCAGACAATCATTTCAGATGCTGTATGAACATTTTTTTCAAATTACCATAACGCAGAAAACGAGGCATAGTACTGATGCTGCTAGGCAAAGTAGCACTAAGTGAGATGAAGATATTCGATTACTGCAATTTACTATGCAATGTGCTGAATTATATTATCTCGACCTGCTCTGTGATAAGTAGTTCGAGAAGCGATACCGTGCTCTCTCCATACTCCACACTCTCTAGACCGGTCGATCGGCGAGAGAGTGTATAGAATGAAGAGAGCACGGTATCGCTTCTCGAACTCTGGTGATAAGTAAATAATCACCTGTGCATTGATCGGCGGACTGATAACCTGACGAAGTGACGAAGATCCAAACTGATTCGAGATTCACTAGGGCAGCAAACATGATCAGTATTCTGCATATATGCCCCCAAATATTGTGAAAACAAAGACAACATAACACATTTCTTCGCTCTGCCTTTGAATGGGGACTGCGCTTACATAACACTACTTCGAGGAATCATTTCTAACGAGATTCGAAGTGATTCACATCGTACGCCTCAGAGAGCAAGAAGGGATTAATGTTAGAAGAGATCGAGCTCCGATTTGCGCGGGGTTGTGTACAGTAAATGCTAATAGCCGTGCCCATGTGCGGCCGCGGATGACGGTGGATCGTTTTTTGTGGAAACACACACGGTAAACTTTCATGCAACGAACTATCCATTTTGATCTCGCATTCACAATTTCTGATCGGGATCTGAAAATTGTCTGATCCACGGAATAATAGGTGACCCAAAGAACTAGTCATCGATTACAAATATGTCTGGATAACCCCCATTGGAAGAATTTTCAAACTTTCGTAGAAAAAATACAAGCTAAGGATATAACGTAAAAACGTAAAACGAAAGTTGAGGCATCCAAGAAAGGCTGGTTTGCTACCCACGCGCCAATTCTGCCTTCAGTCTGTCCTGAGGCTATCAGCGACCTATATCACATGTATCATGAGTCAGTGGAGGAAAAAACCACACCCCGGGAACAATTTCCAACTTTTATTTTTTGTTTGGCTTTATATTATGGTGGTAGCATACACTAGATACAACTTCCAGAAAAATCTACGTCACAGGTCACAGATCCGGCTTTTAGGAATTTTCCGGTTTCATATCCGGTTCTACCGTATTTCAGCTCCAAGTTGGGCTACATGCGTGGGATTGGGCTCAAAATACGCAGAAAAATTAGATGAACAACTTTTCTGTTGAGTGCGAAGCTGTGGGACTGCAAGTTCAGAAACTATGAACGAAAAACTGAAATTTCGATTATAAATAAAATCATACCACCTCGGTGAGTGACGAACCCAGTGAATTTTATTGCAGATTATGGAAGTTTAACTTCATATGCATGTAGGAAAAATAATATTGGGAAATTTTAGGGGAGGACTTTTTTCGCATTTTTGCTCCGAAAAAAATCATTTTGAGAATAGATTAGGTGAAATATGCTAGAATTATGGCCATTTTCAAAAAAAATTGATGCATTTTTAAAAGAGTAGTATATTGACATTGTCGATGTTTTCTATTTCAACTGCTCTCAAAATGATTTTCAGTGATCGAAAATAGCGAACACAGGTTAAAATTTAGTCAAAATATAATTTTGTTGAACTATGACCATCGCGATCTTGCAAGTTTGAGCATATGAAAAAAGGGAATGGAACCGACTGGAGAGCCCACAATGGTAAAATGTACTCATATCAGTCACTACTGTTGATTGCACTCCGAGTTCGATTTCAGAGCTGGGTAAATCCTGAGCTGAATGCTCCCGAACTTGGCATTTTTGGCGGGTCGGAAATCGATTTTTTTGAAGTGCTGAAATTTCGTGCTCTTTCAACGTCATCTAACTTCTTTGATCGAGAAATGTTATAAATTGGTTGAACTGGTCGATTGAAATGATAAATCTGCGAGATGAGAAATTTTCAAAATTTGATATCTCATTTTTTCGAACTTCGGAGCAAAAATGCGAAAAAAGTCCCCCTCTAAAATTTCCCAATACTATTTTTCCTACATGCATATGAAGTTAAACTTCCATAATCTGCAATAAAATTCACTGGGTTCGTCACTCACCGAGGTGGTATGATTTTATTTATAATCGAAATTTCAGTTTTTCGTTCATAGTTTCTGAACTTGCAGTCCCACAGCTTCGCACTCAACAGAAAAGTTGTTTTTCTCATTTTTCTGCGTATTTTAAGCCCAATCACACGCATGTAGCCCAACTTGGAGCTGAAATACGGTAGAGCCGGATATGAAACCGGAAAATTCCTAAAAGCCGGATCTGGGACATGTGACCTAGATTTTTCGGGAAGTTGTCTCTAGTGTATGCTACCACCATAATATAAAGCCAAACAAAAAATAAAAGTTGGAAATTGTTCCCGTACACCTCCACTGACTCGTGATACGTGTGATATATATCACGGGTATCACGAGTCAGTGGAGGAAAAAACCACCCCTCGGGAACAATTTCCAACTTTTATTTTTTGTTTGCCTTCATATTATAGTGGTAGCATACACTAGATCCAACTTCTTGAAAAATCTAGGTCACAGGTCCCAGAGCCGCCATTTAGGAATTTTCCGGTTTTACAACCGGCCCTACTGTATGTCAGCTTCCAGATGTGCTACAGAGTTGGCAGTGGGCTCAAAATGAGCGGATAATTATTTTGAACTACTTTTATGTTGAAAGTGAAACCATTGGACTTCAATTTCAGATAATATGAACGAAAACCTGAAAATAGGAGTACAAATAAAATCATAGCATCTCGGTGAGTGGTAAACCCAGTGAATTTTATTGATGATTATGGAAGTTTAACTCCATACGCATATAGAAAAACATAGTAATCGGCAGTTTCAGGGTGGACCCTTTCCGCAGTATAGCTCCGAATGTCGAAAAAATGAGATGTCAAATTTTGAAAAATTCTCATCTCGCAGATTTGTCATTCCATTCCATCATTTCAATCATTTCCGTTCATTTCTTGATCAAAGAAGTTATATGACGTTGAAAGAGCACGCAAATTATTCACTTCAAAAAATTCGATTTTCATCCCTCTTAATGTTCGTGAGCATCCAGCTCGGGATTTACCCAGCTGTAGGACTGAATTCAAATTGTAATCAATAGTGGTGAGTGAAATGAGTACATTCTGTCATTAGTGGCTCTCCAGTCGGTTCCATGCCCTTGATTTACATGCTCGAACTTGCTGGATCGCGTCGGTCCAGAAACAACATGATACTATTTTGACTAAATTTCAAAGAATTTTCGCTATTTTTGATAGCTAGAAATCATATTTGGCGCACGAGAGATGGAAAATGTTAAAGTTGTGTCCATTTTCAAGGCTGTTCAAAAAATCTAAAATGTCAATGTTCAAAAATTTCATATTTTAAAAATCGTGCTCTATGTTGTTATTATCAGCATTTTCTATCTCGTTTTATCTCATAATAATTATTAGCAATAGAAAATTGCATAGAATCATCGAAATTTAGCCAAAATAGCATTTTGTTGTTTTTGGACCAACGCGATCCAGAAAGTTCGAGCATGTAAATCAAGGGCATGGATTCGACTGGAGAGCCAATAATGACAGAATGTACTCGAGCCAGTCACCACTGTTGATTAAAATTTGAATTCAGTCCCACAGCTGGGTAAATCCCGAGCTGGATGCTCACGAACATGGAAAATTAGGAGGGATGAAAATCGAATTTTTTGAAGTGAATAATTTGCGTGCTCTTTCAACGTCATATAACTTCTTTGATCAAGAAATGAACGGAAATGATTGAACTGATGGAATGGAATGATAAATCTGCGAGATGAGAATTTTTCAAAATTTGGCATATCATTCTTTCGACATTCGGAGCTATACTGCGGAAAGGGTCCACCCTGAAACTGTCGATTACTATTTTTTTCTATATGCGTATGGAGTTAAACTTCCATAATCTTCAATAAAATTCACTGGGTTTGCTACTCACCGAGATGCTATGATTTTATTTGTAATCGTAATTTCAGGTTTTCGTTCATATTATCTGAAATTGAAGTCCAACGGTTTCACTTTCACCATAAAAGTTGTTCAAAATAATTTTCCGCTCATTTTGAGCCCACTGCCAACTCTGTAGCACATCTGGAAGCTGACATACAGTAGGGCCGGTTGTAAAACCGGAAAATTCCTAAATGGCGGCTCTGGGACCTGTGACCTAGATTTTTCAAGAAGTTGGATCTAGTGTATGCTACCACTATAATATGAAGGCAAACAAAAAATAAAAGTTGGAAATTGTTCCCGAGGGGTGGTTTTTTCCTCCACTGACTCGTGATACCCGTGATATATAGGGGGATTCCAGACCAATTCCAGCCAAGTTCTAGGTTCCGTAGCGCCCTTCAACGACAAGATAGAAACTAACTTTCAACAGATAAAATGTTTAGCTCATCATTTTCTACATTTTCGTGCAAAGGCGGGGTCGCTAGGACAATTTTGACCTAAATTACAGTTTTGCACCTTTTCATGGAATCCTCAGCTGAAATAAGGTATTTCCAGGTACGCCGTTTGTATGATTAGTTTAGGGGTCCATTTCTATGTTATTTGGAAGCGATTTACCGCATGTCGGCCTATCTCACATGTTGAAAAAGTCAAATCGATTTTTAAAATTCAAGTTCTACCGTAATTATTGGCCAACTACCATGGTACAGCTATTGGGGAAACGAGATAAAATGTTGTTTTCGATGATTTTCGAAGTATATAAGCCCAAATACGGGCAATGGGAGGTCAAGACGTATTGCTGTCAGATACCCATTTTTGGGTCACCGGACAAAAGTGAGCGCCACTTTTTTTCCACTCCGCGATTTGTCCAATTTTTGGCCATAAGTTACGCACATATATGTACTACAAGGTAAGCATGATGACTCAATCCTGTTTTTCTGATTTCCAAAGTTACGTCACTTTTGGTGTCCCCGACTGCGCCGCACCAGGATGTGGGCCTGGAATGATGTCAACGACATAAACTTGTAGAGCATGATGGTAGCTTTCATTTGAAACAAAGAACGGCATTATATCTTTATTTTAAACGGAGATATGATCATTTAAGTGAGAGCGATTTGGCTGTCGAAAAGTGATATTGCCAAGTTTTGCCTTCTGAATCACGACCATGACGACAGTTATCAAAATTCTGACGACGCAGTTCGAAAGAGCATCATTCGAAGTAAATGTAGGCAAAATTTCAGCCAGATAGGACCAACTTGAATTCTACTGCCGCGGAGCCCCCCCAAATGGTCGAATCTCTCGTGATTCCTCTCATATATCACATGTATCACGAGTCGATAAAGCAAAATTAGGGCCTTCGCGAACAATTTTTTCCAAACCCATTTAAAATCGACCAAACTAAGGTGTAATACTACCCTAGTCAAGAGTTTTTGATAGAACTATGCTATTTGCCCCAGAGCCGGCAATTAGGAATTATCCGGCTTTGGTCCCGGAAAAACTGTATCTTAGCTCCCAGATGAGCTACAAAGATAGTACGGGGCTTAAAAAACGTAGAAAAATATTTTGAAAAACTTTTATGTTGAAGACATAGCATGAAAATCAAAAATCTATTCTTTGCGACTAAAATAATGCTCGCCAAACAACAAAAAATTGTTTTTGCCGTAACATGGGAGACTTCTGTGGAATTTTATTGCTGATTTTGAAAGAACATCACCCCTCACATATAACAAAAAAAATAACAATGGCAAAATAGTAGGGGTTCTAGTTCTCATTTTTTGCCTTCAATATGTAGTAGTCGCAACTTCAGTTCTGAAATACCACAAGTTATGATTCCGACTGACTATATTTCACTCTCTGGTACTTTTTCACGATGCTTCGAGACGATTAAAGTTTAAATACGGTGCGAAATTTGAAATTTTTCTTTTCTCAGCCTCGCATGATCACGATTTTCAGCATTGAAAACTTAAAATTTATAAAACATGTCCGGTCATTGGCAGTCGATTGGGATAGTATATGCCACTTTCAACAAAATTATCGTAATTTGGAACCACCGAAAGTTGTATTCTTCTCAAAATTTTTAGACAAATATCGCTCCAGCGAAGGTCTGTCATGTGATAAAATTATTTTTGACAAGATTATAAAGAATATCGAAGCAATTACAGAATGCAAAATATCTTCGGGGGTAGATGAGCCTGAAAAACTCTGAAAATTTCAGTAATTGCAATGTTTATGAAAATCAAAATTTTCAATTTTCAATTTTTTTTCGGATTTTCTAAAATTAAGAAATGTGAAACGTGTTTTAGGTTTTCAGGCTCATCTACCCCCGAGGATATTTTGCATTCTGTAATTGCTTCGATATTCTTTATAATCTTGTCAAAAAATAATTTTATCACATGACAGACCTTCGCTGGAGCGATAATTGCCTAAAAATTTTGAGAAGAATACAACTTTCGGTTGTTCCAAATTACGATAATTTTGTTGACAGTGGCATATACTATCCCAATCGACTGCCAATGACCGGCCATGTTTTATAAATTTTAAGTTTTCAATGCTGAAAATCGTGATCATGGGAGGCTGAAAAAAGTGAATTTTTCAAAAGTTCGAAATTTCAAATTTCGCACCTTATTTCGACTTTAATCGTCTCGAAACATCGTGAAAAAGTACCAGAGAGTTAAATATAGTGATTCGGAATGATGACTTGTGGTATTTCAGAACTGAAGTTGCGACTACTACATATTGAAGGCAAAAAATGAGAACTAGAACCCCTACTATTTTGCCATTTTTATTTTTTTGTTATATGTGAGGGGTGATGTTCTTTCAAAATCAGCAATAAAATTCCCCTGAAGTCTCCCATGTTACGGCAAAAACTTTTTTTTTTGTTGTTTGGCGAGCATTATTTTAGTCACAAAGAATATATTTTTGATTTTCATGCTATATCTTCAATATAAAAGTTTCTCAAAATAATTTTCTACGTTTTTTTTAAGCCCCGTATCTTTGTAGCTCATCTGGGAGCTAAGATACAGTTTTTTACGGGACCAAAGCCGGAGAATTCCTAATTGCTGGCTCTGGGGTAAATAGCATAGTTCTATCAAAAACTTGACTAGGGTAGTATTACACCTTAGTTTGGTCGATTTTAAATGGGTTTGAAAAAAATTGTTCGTGGCTTCCTCCACTGACTGGTGATACCTGTGATATATATATATATATCGATCGGAAATTATGAATGGAACACGTACATGGATAGCTCATTCCATGAGAGTTTCTCGTGTTTTCACAAAAACGATTCGCGTGCATCCGGAGCCCGCCGCGGCAGCATATGGGCAAGTCGATTAGCATGTAATGTATGCAAGAGCACTGCGCTTAGGTTAGTACTAAAATGATGAGTCAGTTGTAACGAGACTTTATAGCAGCGATTAATGCATTCACTACATTTCATTTGAACACACAAGACAACCTGCGAGATTGGGGAAGTGGGGAGGACTGCGGACATGAGCACTACTGACACTTTGGGGATTACGTATCTGCACTCTCCCAAATCGCATACGGAAGAGAGAAGGGGCCAATCTCCATGGTGTATGTTACTTTGATTCCATGGTTCGAGGAAACATCCAGGTGCACCGAAAACCTTGTTGAAGGTTACGAATCTGATTGTTACTCGTCTGAGTACCCAAACAGTTCGAGAGTCAGCATTGTGAACGAAAGCGAGAATGCAGTAGGCGACGACGAAATTGTATTACCGTTATTGTTGTTAGTTTGAATCCATGGAACATTGTTGTTACTTTGAACCCACGGATCACGAAAACAGAGAGGGAGAGAGGGGGGCGCATGTACGCATCATATGCAAATAGACATGGCCATTGGCCCAATGGTATAGTACGTGAGAGGGGCACAGTTGCTCAGGTGTGTAGCTCGTCCGCATAGGATCAGCCTCATGACCGGAATGCTGTCGATTCAATTTCCTTTTTGTTTTGTATCCGCAACGGATCTTAAACAGTCAAGAAGCGTTGCAAGTGGACTGCTGCGGTGGCGACTTGAAAATGCAAACTGCAACAGTGTGATAAATATAATAATAATTATATATATTTATTGTGTCTTCCTGTAGCATGCATGCTACGAATTATAGGCATAAGCATCTCGTTATTATGGCTAAATCGATTATTTTTTAAAACTACAATTTAGTCGTCATTGCTCGCGTGGTCGTTGGTCGCTGCAATTTTCGTGGCGTTCTTTATTCCCAGCAGTTGCAACAGACCCTCTCTGCAAAGTACACTACATATAACTACCATGATTCAACGATAATTAAAAATAAGGTGTGTGAAAGGCATAACTGTAGTCCATGATAAGAACGGTGATAACAACCGCATCCCATGCTGGGAATAACGAGATGAGCAGAGGGAATATTCGGGAAATTCCATAATCCGGAATTCCGAAGAATGGGAAGAAACTAACGCAGAAGTAGGGAATGTAGACAAAGATGAGTGGCACAACTGTCTGAACTTTTGCAGTTTCAATTTGAAAACATGTCCATTTGCTAATTTTCCTTAACTCCTTCCATATTTCTGATGAGCAACAGCCCGATCCATTCCCCTCCACACCTGTACACAAACAGCGATTAGAATCTTCAGCTGATAATCGTGATGCACCCTCGAAATTCCACCAGTGATTCGTGCGATGCCCTTGTAGGTGCCCCATGCGAGAAGCGTAGCCGATGTGAAGCTGGCCACCATCACTAATGCAGCCGAAATGGCTGTAGGCAGCGGTGAGGTGTCCTACCGTCATCGTACTGAATGCTACTGATTGAATCTGGAAATATGCTTCCCAGTCTACGCGTCTGGGCAAACATTGATCGTTATTGATTGATGTTTTTTTCTCCTATTTGCTCTGTGGTTATGTCTCCATCTCGCTGCATAACGGCAATCTACCGAAGACGTTATGCTTTGATCGCTTTTGCATCTCGCATTACTGTAATGAGCATGATAACACGCATCTTCTGAGAGAATGCATGAAAACTGACCCCCTGAGGAACTAGGAGCCGAAAGTTTGAGCAATATCCAAGAGAAATTTATGCTAGAGTATATCCGACATGAATAAACTTTTGGCGTTGGCCATTTTTCCAAGAACCGGCTTTTAGGCATTTTCCGGTTCCTCACCCGGCCCTGCCGTATATCGACTCCCAGATGTCCTGCAATGCTGGCATTGGGCTCAAAATGTGCGGAAAATTATTTCAAACAACTTTCATGTTAGCATCAAGTTGGTCCGACTTTGTTTATGTGATGAAAAACGTGAAGGAGTAGAAGCAAAAGTACAAAATAATGTATACTGGATCCGTAACCCCCCTGTTATCCAGATTTTTATTTCATATTTGAAATCTACAACATCGATATAGCCTAGAAAAAATTTGGTTCGATAGCTGCAGGGGTTGTGTAAGGTTTTATAAGGCTTCGAAATGACGAAATTCAGAACTTCGTGATAATTCGGATCATACATATTCATATTTAAAGCGAAATCAGATCAATTTTGTGCATTTCCCGACTTTTCTAATATATAGGAGTATGATAACGCTGAAAAACACCGAGTTTCACTCATTTCTAAAAATTCGATTTTCGCGGTCTCTAAAATGTCAACTTTGCGTGTTGCTAACTTCAAATCTTAGAATTCAATTTTATATTTTCGCACCAAATCGTACAGTGTGTACCAGTATGTACCGCCATGAGTTAGATAGGTGCCACAATGGTTCCCAAATAACAGTATTGGCAGGGATATTAGTGCCTGAAAAAAGCTGATTTGAGAGTACAAAAATGTAATTATTAAGAAAAAAGTCATGTGTGAGCAAAATATTAGGTAATGCATGATGTTGCAAAATCTGCGCATATAGGGTGATCAGGAAAACAATGAAAACTTTAATATTTTGATGATCTCAAAAATCAAAATTTTCGCCATTTAGAAAATCGAAATTTTTGA
The DNA here is from genome assembly GCA_036245805.1 of Pristionchus mayeri. Taxonomy (NCBI): domain Eukaryota; kingdom Metazoa; phylum Nematoda; class Chromadorea; order Rhabditida; family Neodiplogasteridae; genus Pristionchus; species Pristionchus mayeri. Next base: position 7,606,924 of record BTRK01000004.1, on the reverse strand, counting down.
AAAAACATCGTGAATAACTTTAATGAGTTCCAATCGACAGATTTCGTCAGGGAATACATTACTCAATAAAAAATTTGCTCAATTTTAGCCAAAGGATTCCATAGTGAAATATATTTCGTAGGATAAACTTTTAAAACGGCGTTTTCAGGCACTAATATCTCTGCCAATACTGTTATTTGTGATCCATTTTGGAACCTCTCTAAGTGATGGCGGTACATACTGTACGATTTGCTACGAAAATTGAAACATGAATTCGAATATTTGAAGTTAGCAACACGCAAAGTTGACATTTTAGAGACCGTGAAAATCGAATTTTTAGAAATGAGTGAAACTCGGTGTTTTTCAGCGTTATCATACTCCTTTATATTAGAATAGTCGGGAAATGCACAAAATTGATCTGATTTCGCTTTAAATATGAATATGTATGATCCGAATTATCACGAAGTTCTGAATTTCGTCATTTCGAAGCCTTATAAAACCTTACACAACCCCTGCAGCTATCGAACCAAATTTTTTCTAGGCTATATCGATGTTGTAGATTTCAAATATGAAATAAAAATCTGGGTAACAGGGGGGTTACGGATCCAGTATACATTATTTTGTACTTTTTCTTCTACTCCTTCACGTTTTTCATCACATAAACAAAGTCGGACCAACTTGATGTTAACATGAAAGTTGTTTGAAATAATTTTCCGCACATTTTGAGCCCAATGCCAGCATTGCAGGACATCTGGGAGTCGATATACGGCAGGGCCGGGTGAGGAACCGGAAAATGCCTAAAAGCCGGTTCTTGGAAAAATGGCCAACGGCAAAAGTTTATTTATGTCCGATATGCTCTAGCATAAATATCTCTTGGATATTGCTCAAACTTTCGGCTCCTAGTTCCTCGTGGTCATGCATTCTCTCAGAATACGCGTGATAATTATTATCATGCTGAGTTCGAATAATTTCTGAGACGTTACGAAATATCGGCGCATATCATCTTTGCTTTCCGATCATACCCAATAGTGCATGATGAGCCATCCGTCCGTTAGAGTACAGATGTATATTTGCAGATACGTTTCTTGGATGATCCGCAGGTTTGGATCGTCCAGCTCAGGTATAACCAATGTGCACAAGAAGAACATGAAAACAATATTTTTTTTGCAAAACCAAGAAAAACGGGAGCTTACCATAAGAGTACTTGACCAATAGGATACAATGATAACAGGACGATGAATATAGGGTTTTTGAACAATTTGATATATTCAACACTGAAAAACAGATAATGAAATGTGAATACTCTTCGAAAATTTAACGTTATGGTAAACACTAACTTGTTAACTGCCAGGTAGCGGTAGAGGAAGTGGATATTGAGGAGAGCGAATGGCGCGGAGAAGCAAGAACAGTAGAAATCAGTGAGATACTGAATTCGTATCAGTAAACTTATATGGTTTATCTGTACTCGGCGGTGCAACGAGACACGTTAATTATGCGTTATGGTACGCGTCTGTTGTCTCTCCTCACGATGAGGAAGAAAAAATGGTGAACGTAGGGGCGCAGGATTTGCGTTCTCAAACCCACCGAATGTGCATTACCAAACCAAGCATCTCCGCCAGCTGCAAATATGAAGTTGGCCCGTATGATCTTCTGAAATTGGGATAGTGCAATCTTCTATTTGAGGGCTGGAGATATAACCGGATTCGCAACCGCGTGTAGACCGCGCAGGAAAATATCGTATGCAGCGAAAGTGGCCAAAAGGTATTTGTATGATCCCAATTCAATTCGTGAGAAGCGATAAATTAAATATAGCAATATCGAATTGAGCATGACTCCCGCTCCTCAAGTGTATACTTTTGAATAGATTGATCAGATCATACTCACCGACATTGACATGCTCGAGAAGGCGAATCATTGGGAGAATCTCGTGATGGTAATGATGAGGATCTAGAAACGATATCCTTCTTGAATATGATTATGAGCATAACAAGATGAGGAAAAAGGCAAGAAAGAGAAAATGAGATGGTGATATTTGCGTTCAAATCTTAGATAAGCAGAAAACGCAATGCGAGATATCAGTAGAGTTTTACAATGGGGAAGTATCTAGAAATGGCTTGAAATTTATTGAAGTTCGAAAACTATTAGTTATGAATATACTGGAGAATATCATAACACGTCATATAACACGCCTCTCATGAGAAATTCGAGCTGAGACAGGGAATAGAAGGAAAATCGGGAAATTGGTTCTGACGTGTTTTGGGCACCCTGAGGTATGTCTGACCGTCCCCCAAAGTGATAATTTCAATACCTCATTTTCAAGCTCGCAGCACCGGGTCGGTGATCGGCACTTCCTCCTTCCACGGCGAGTATCTCGTTTCCAGTGAACGATAACCGAAATTTGTTCTCTGAGTGACCCCCACTAATTTTTCGAGCTCTATCGATCTGTAAAAAACTGTTTCCCTGAATGTCAATTTTAACTATGGTAAAATCATTGCTAATTTTCCTTTTCCTACATTTTTTCTCAAAAATGTAGGAAAAGGAACAGCTCAAATTTTGACAGTGCATACAGCGCATCAAGAGCTCTAGAATGAATGGCTTGTGCAAAAATACGATCTCGTTGGTGTGATATATGCCTATTTTAGTTTTTCTAATCATTTGAACTTAATTTTCCACAGAAAAAAAAGAAAGCGATCATTCTTGACGATCTCTCGCGGTAAGAGGGTTAATTATTCTGTTGAAAATAAAGTTCAAATGATAAGAAAAACTAAAATAGGCATAAGTCGCACCAATCAGATCGTTTTTTTGCACAAGCCATTCATTCTAGAGGTATTGATGCGCTGCATGCACTGTGAAAATTTGAGCTGCTCCATTTCCTATATTTTTGAGAAAATTAGCAATGAATGTAGCATGGGAAAATTAACGTTTACGGGTAACTGTTTTTACAGATCGATAGAGCTTGAAAAATTATTGGGGGTTTCTCAGAGAACAAATTTCGATTATCTTTCACTGGAAACTAGATACTCGCCGTGGAAGGAGGAAGTGCCCATCACCGACCCAGCGCTGCGAGCTTGAAAATGAGGTATGCAAAATATGACTTTGGGAGTCACACATGCCTCAAGGTGCCCAAAACTGGTCAGAACCGATTTCCCTATTTTCGTTCCATTCCCACAAATTGCGATTCTATTAGGTTGAGCATAAAGTTTTGCGCGATTTTGACTAAAGTGCATCATGATATCTAACATCGGTCGTTGTTGCCCAATCAGCTCAGATTGTTTAGTGCTAGATATGGGCATTTATACTCTCTTTAGCGCACACTATCATAGATCTGTCCGACCAAGGGAAATATAACAGCGATGCAGCAAACGTCATATGGCTGACCAACGACATTACATTTCAAAGTATTATAATTTATTTTAGAACGGAGATATGACCGTATGTTAACGACAGTTGTAAAGCGTGACTGGCTAAATTGTACTGGTAATGTTGAGACTGATCAGCCATTAAGGGCCTATTATATGATAGAAATATGCGCGGAATCAGAATGTGAGTTTTCATGACGAATGTCAAGATAAGTTTTAGGGGTACTGTATCTATACCGATAGTTCTTGAGATTTCAAATATTTATGAATGTGAACTACCTTTCTATTACAAGTCAAAATTCCATTTGGGAGAGAATGCGGATCTCCATTCTTGAACAGGGTTTTTCGGATTTTAGGTGTCCAATGTAAAACATCGAAATACACACTTTTTCCTTTTTTTGTGCTAGCCACGAGGTTCGAAGGGTGGTTCTTTCGCGCTAAAATTAACGAACAACCCTTACCCTATCACTCACTAATTAGGAATATTGTGGAGGTCGCTACTTTTTCTAGGGTGAACCGTGCCTGAATGCCCTCCATATCAGCGTTTTCGACATTTTCATTGAAAAATAATTCAAGTGCAAATGTCACTTTTTTTAGAAGAGAAAGCCAAGTGGGCACTTAAATATCGGTGCAATAGAGAACCCTGTAAGTAATGATAACAGCGCCCATAGGTAGCTGTCAGTCTGATTAATCCGCGAAACAGGGGTTTTGTTCGTGAGAACTCTGATTTTTTCAAGTACCCGTGATTCATGGATCTATACGAAGCGTACACTGCATTCCACAGCATTCTATTTTTGAAACTAGGTAGTGCACGCCTCGGGTTTCTGAATAAACTGTATGAGCTTCTATCTAAAAATTTCTCGGCAAAGTACATCAATTTAAAAGAAAATCAATATTTTTTTCTGAAAAATTCAAAGTTACGCAGACCTTGATTTCTCGCAAAGTAGAGTTATTTGCTCTAGTTAAAACATATTATTCTAAAGGTTGAACATGTCCCTATATATTTACATCATGACAACAGATGGTTATTTTAGCAAAAGAAACTGCACGAACTCAAAGTTGAGAGCCAAAATCGCGCAAAACTTTAGGCTCAACCTAATAGCTCGATTCTATCTTGAAAGGCGTGATAAGATTTCACGCTTTGTTCACTCTCACATCAATAATTTTTTTTTGCAAAAGTCGGCCAATCTCTTTTACCACTAATCCCTTCTTGCTCTCTGATGTGAGTCACTACGAATATCATTAGAAATGACTCATCAGAGTTGTGTTATGTAAGTCCCCATTCGTTAGTTAGAGTGGAGTTTTTTGTGTTTGTTATATTTTGCGATCTGCGGAATGTTGATATATTTCCATGTTTGCTACTCTGTCTCTGATCTGCTTATGACCACTCCTCTTGACAGCCACTGAATCTCGATTCACTTTTTCCCTTCGTCACCTCGTGAAGTTAGCAGACCGACGATCAATGTCAAGGTGATCGGATTCTTATGCCAGATCCGAAACAGCCATTGTAAGTAGTCTATTGTAGTTACCGAGTAACTCCGGCCAACGTGGCGGTACTTTTTCTGGCGGGAGCAGTGCTATTCATATTCCTTTACGAAATGGTACGCTTTCACAATGCTTTAATCGTCGAAAATTTGTGTTTTTTTATTTCCTCGTTATTATTTCGAGTGGAAAGAGTGTTTTCCAAGCAGACTTCATCGATTCCCTCACCCTCTCTATCGATATTCGACTTCCATTTCCGGAGCCAGCTGCCCGCACCAGCGTTTTTCGAAAAGCAAGTAGCTGATAGGAAGTGACTGTGTCTCCTTCATTTTGTTTTTAATAAGTTTCCGATACAGCACAGTTTTGATTTACCCAAAACTGATAATGAGCAATACATAAGCAAGTTCATCCTTTAGATCACTGTTCGAGACAGCACTCAACCAGTCGAATCCATCAGCGACCCAAGTTCTACTAGCACTCGTCCCAGAGGTACCAAGAATCTCGACATATTTCGCTGCTTTGTATGCCACTTCGCACTTTGCAATTCCGAGTGCACTCGCAAGTACCTCTCAGGTGTTCTGCCCATCTCTGGTGCGCGTTGGTTCCGTGGGCGACGGGGGCAAGTGGGTGTGCAACCCGTGGGCGATGCCCAAGGTAAATACGGGAACAGCTGCTTTGGTACTAATTGGGGACGCTGGTCAATGTGAGAATTTCGCTGTCCAGGAACATGGCCAGAGGCCTAAATTAGTGCCACTGCTGGCTAATTGCTCATAGGCAAGCATTGAAGGGTAGCGTGGTCTTCTCTCTCGGATCTCATGCCGAGATCTCCTTCGAGAGAGAACTGCAGAATGCGACAGACAACGCAGCGAGGATCGTCACCGTCGATATGGTAACTAGTTTCCACTTGAAATCGACTCGACTCACTCGTATACAAGGGAGATTTTCGAGGTACGAGAATCTCGATCTCGACTCGATCGCAGCTTGTAAACACGCCCTAGTAACTACCTTCTAATCGGGTTGAAGTTAGCCGAAGAAGTCGATATTTCAGAAACCTCAAAATGTTGATTCTGTCTTCATATTTATTGAACTAGTCTATTGCCAGACTCCGGCGAGTGAGAGAACACTGGAAGATCTTTCCAATATCGGCGTCAAATTCGTGCATGCGATGATCGCAACTGAGGGAGGCAAACCTCACATCGGTGAGTGTTCATAATATTTGCATTTTAAAAACTGTTTTAAACGCACATTGACAAAGTTTAATGGTTATATTGTAGGATCCTCCTCACTATTTGCTCGCTGATTTGATGACTAGCATGGGCCACGAGCTTATTGAGATGCTCTAGATGGACATTGAGGGTGCGAGTAATTGTCATAGGGAAATGAAGATGCGCAATACCATCTGTGAGAGATATCCTTTCGTTGCATGATGAAATCATTATTGGCATACAGATTACTGAAAATTATGCTCAACAACGCGACCAATTCAGGTGCCGAGGTCAATGTGCTTCCGCAATTTCTCAATGGCAATCGCGTATGTCAGGTTCGTACTACACTTCAAAAATAAATGTAATAACCGTACAAAATGTAACATTTTGTGACGTTATGTGACTGATGATGAGATTACAGATTCTGGTGGAGATCCACTCCATCAAGGATACGCCAAAGTTGATCAGAACTATAGCAAATGCTGGATATCTTCTGCAGCATTTCGAAATTAGTTTAAGAATGGTGTCTGAATGAATGTTGCTATGAGAGCTATCCATCAGCTGAACCCCTATGCACTGGCAGCAGGCCTCTGCGAGAATTCCTTCATCCATGAGAGCTGCATGGAGAAGTATGGAGTCTCCCTGCTAGCATCCTACCTCAAGCAATGATAACAACGATCGCGGTTTTTTCATTCATTTGTTTTCAGCTTTTTTCACATTTCATAATACAGTTCTCCATCACCCATTGGTGATTTTGTAAACTTTGCAATTATTTCAACGTGTTCATAATTAAGGTTTATTTATCACAATAAATTTACCGAAAATATCATGGAATGGAATGGGTGGGGGGCGTGGGGGCAAAACAAGGATTTTATGCAACACTGATAAATTATGACATGGAATGTAACGGGTGATGGGGAAAGTAATATCACAGATTAAAGCTTCTGGAACTCCTTGATGAGAGCAATGAGTTTCCCGATCTTTCCATTCGATGCTATGCGAATTGCACCATTGATGCAGTAAAACTTCTCGAGGGAATCCTTCGACGACTGGGGGAGGGACTTGTAGTCAGCGAGAATCTAAAAAAACATTGGTGATTGAATCGATTATTATAAAATAAATTTTGTAACTTACCTGTTCGGTAGCCTTTCCAATGACAGATAGTTGTCCGAAGAAATCATTCTCAGCCTTCGAGAGAGCAACGACACCATCGAGGAGGAAGTTTCCGAGCTAAAATGGCATAATTATTTCCAATTGCCAAAAAAGTTCGCTTAGACCCCATATCGTAAACTTTCAATCTCCAAATCTAACCTTGCGAACGTAGTTCTGTGCCTCTCCATCGAGTTTGGGCAATTCCTTCTCCACGATGTTCACTCTCTTCATAATGACCGCATAAGTCTTGGGAGCATTCTGCTGAAGGGCCTTGAGAACCTGAAAATTTCTCGTCAGCAAACAATCCCTGTGGGATAATTTTCCGATTATTTCAGTTGCCAAATTTGCATATATTTTTAAAATTGTGTGCGAACCTCGTCTCTGTTGTTGAACTGTCCCTTCATCTTCGCGAGTGCTTCTCCCTCTCGCTTCATGTCTGCCTCCTCCTCGTCTGTGAAGTCAACCGCGTCGGCGTTAGCTCAAAATTCAACAGTTATTAATATTCTCAGCACCCATTTTAGAAAAATAACGGAATAATGGCACAATTGGAAAGATTGCACGTACCGGTGCAAGCATTGTAGTACTCATCGGCCGAAATTCCAAGTTTCCTCGCCTCCTCCTCGATAACTGCTTCAGCTCGAGTGACGTTCGTATCTTCTCCGAAGACTTTGACGAGCTTCTGCTGACGATCCGTCAATGCAGGAGCGCAGAAGACGACACCGACGAGGGCGAAGAGACAAAGGAGGGGAGACATCATTTCTGGAATCAACTAGATGAGATGAAAATGGATTGAACAGAAGCTTCTCATAAATGTGAACGTGAAACATGAGCTCTAGACAACGCTCTTCACAAAGTACTGAGCCAATAAAAGGCGAGAGCGGAATGAACAGAGACTCAGTTGTCGGATATTTGTACCTCGATAACGGGTGCACACCCAACACATTTCGTCGTCTGGCGTCTACTTTAGAATCGCCTTCCCTCACTAGGCTGACTCACCAAAAGTGTAGGTACTCTGGTCTGTAACAAGCTAGGTGCGCATTCCTACTACAAGGTATTCGCTCCGCCTAGCTGTTTTCTCGATCTGCTGGGATCATAATAACAGAAGTCATGGTTATTTTCTCCCTCTCTCTCTCCCGTATTCGGTTTGTGAGCAGATTTCCGTACCAGCTTATACAAATCGTTTTAATGATCAGTAACGTAGAGCGAAAACAATCAACAAACATTCAATTCCAACACAAGCCATTGTCACACATCTACACAACTACGCACAATGCAATTGTTTACAGTTTATCGTCAGTTCGAGGTGAATTTCAGCATTTTTTTATCTGTTGAAGTGACTAGATAGATAACTTGGTTGGTGTTTCTGCATGAGCAATGCCGAAACGAGCTATTTAGTCACATTTTTTGGCAGTTAGCTTATCAATGACTAAGCGGACATGAATAAAATTGGTAATCTCCCATGCCCTGTCACCGTATTTACCCCAAAGCTGAATAGGCAAGTGAGTTGCTGTGTATGACTAATATTGCCGTTATTTTGAACCCATGGATCGTGGAAACGGAGAGAAAGATGTGGAGAGTGTGTAGTTGGATACGCGTCTGGCCGAATTTTCGCCAGAGTAAGCGCACGTTTGGTGACTCATCCAAGAGAGAGATCGCGATTCTAGAAGAGGAACCAGACGATGAGAACTGCAGTTATGCTTCCCCGAACGGGGTACAAATATCCCGCTACTGACTCCTCGCTCATTCGACTCTCACCTTTTGTTTGCTCAGTCCTTTACTAGGATCTCTGTCTAGAGGTCAAATTTCACATTCACAATTTTTAGAAAGGAACATCAGCGTCTGCTCAACTCATTCACATCTCATCTAGCTTATTCCAGAAACGATGTCTCCCCTCCTTTGTCTCTTCGCGCTCGTCGGTGTCGTCTTCTGTGCTCCTGCATTGACGGATCGTCAGCAGAAGCTCGTCAAGGTCTTCGGAGAAGATACGAACGTCACTCGAGCTGAAGCAGTTATCGAGGAGGAGGCGAGGAAACTGGGAGTGCCAACTGATGAGTATTACAATGCTTGCACCGGTACGTGGAGTTTTCTGATCATCGAGTTATTCCCATATTTTTTTAAAAGAGGAACTGAGCATATTAATAACTGTTGAATTTTGAGCTGACGCCGACGCGGTTGACTTCACAGACGAGGAGGAGGCAGACATGAAGAGAGAGGGAGAAGCACTCGCGCAGATGAAGGGACAGTTCAACAACAGAGACGAGGTTCGCACTTAGCATTTGGGTAAAATTATGCATATTTGGATAAATAATTGGTAAATGCTGTCAAAGGGATTGTTAGAAGAAGATGCAACTTTCAGGTGCTCAAGGTCCTTCAACAGAATGCTCCCAAGACTTACGCGGCAATTATGAAGAGAGTAAACATCGTGGAAAAGGAATTGCCCAAACTCGATGGAGAAGCACAGAACTACGTTCGCAAGGTGCGTATTTGAAAATTACAGGTAGGGAGTGTTTTCGAAAATGTGTTTACCTTTGAGAAATAAAAATTATATTTCAGCTCGGTAACTTCCTCCTCGACGGTGTCGTTGCTCTCTCTAAGGCCGAGAATGATTTCTTCGGACAACTTTCCGTCATTGGCAAGGCAACTGAGCAGGTAAGTTGCTAAAATAATTTTGAAAAGATCAATTAAATCAATAATTGGCATTTTTTCCAGATTCTCGCTGACTACAAGTCTCTTCCCCAGTCGTCTAAGGATTCCCTCGAGAAGGTTTACTGCATCAATGGTGCAATTCGCATTGCATCGAATGGAAAAATCGAGAAACTCATTGCTCTCGTCAAGGAGTTCCAGAAGCTTTAATCTGTGATATTACTTTCCCCATCACCCGTTACATTCCATGTCATAATTTATCAGTGTTGCATAAAATCCTTGTCATTATTGATTTCGATGATAGAAGAACAGCAACTGAAGAAACTAGATCCCGGGGAAAAAACGGGACAAAGTGGACGTATTTTCTGGGAATACTTTTCAACAATTAAAATTGATAAAACATCCTGCCATCATTATGAAAAAATAAGCCCCGTGGGATTTATATGAGGGGAATCGCGAGAGAATCGACCACGCCGCGGCGGTAGCATGAAGTTTACCCTAACTGGCTGTAATTTCGGCTAGATGTACTTTTGAATGACGCTCTTTAAAACTGCGTCGTCAGAATTTTGATATCTGCCGTCATCGTCGAGATTCAGAAGTCCAAACTTGGTGCTTTCACTTTTTGGAGGTCAAATCGAGCTTACTTAAATGATCATAACATCGTTTAAAATAACGAGAGAAAGTCGTTCTTTTTTTAGAAAGAAAGCTGAGAACATGCTCTACAACTTTTATGTTCACGTAATCATTCCTTGTGCTCATCCTGGTGCGGGGCTGTCGGGTGCACCAAAAGAGGCGTAACTTTGGAAATGAGAAAAACGTCTTGAGTTTTCATGCTTAAGTTATACTACATGTATGTGTTTCAGTTCTCGCAAAAAATTAGGGAAATCGAAGTATAAACAAAAAAAGGCGTGACCTTGGGTAAGTCGACCTCAAAATGAGTTAAGGGCAAGTATACTTCTGGATTTTCAATTACACTTACCTGTGCTTAAAATCGTTCAAAAACATCCAAAACAACATTGTAAGTTGTTTCCTCCCATATTTGAAAGCTTTCAATGGTCATAAATTGTCATCTGAACGAAAATTTGAAATTCGGTATTTTCACCCTTTTCAACATGAGAGATGGGCTGGTATATTCTAAATCGATTGTAAATAATGTAGAAATGTCCCTCTAAACTACTCAAAGAAAAGGCGCATCAACAAATACGATATTTGATCTGAAGGATCCAACGAAAAGCGCAAAACTGCAATTAATGTCAACATAGCCACAGGGTGACGACTCTTAGCTAGAAATGTAGATCTCGATTTGCTAAACATTTCATCTGTTGAAAGTGAGTCTCTATCTTTTCGTTGCGTGCTACAGAGCCTAGAAGTTGGTCAGAAACGACTGGAGACGTTCCTGGGGGAGCGCTAAATAGGGGGGAGGGAGACGGAGGTCAGGCGGCGAGAGTGCCAGACGGTTAGAGAGCGCTCTGGGGGGAATCATGCCCGTTTCTTCGCAACTTCTAGGCTCTGTAGCACGCTTCAACGAAAAGATAGAGACTCACTTTCAACAGATGAAATGTTTAGCTCATCGAGATCTACATTTCTAGCTAAGATTCAAGACGTTTTTCCGATTTCCAAAGTTACGCCACTTTTGGTGCACCCGACCGCCCCGCAACAGGATGAACACAAGGAACGATTACATGAACATAAAAGTTGTAGAGCATGTTCTCAGCTTTCTTTCTAAAAAAAGAACGACTTTCTCTCGTTATTTTAAACGATGTTATGATCATTTAAGTAAGCTCGATTTGACCTCCAAAAAGTGAAAGCACCAAGTTTGGACTTCTGAATCTCGACGATGACGGCAGATATCAAAATTCTGACGACGCAGTTTTAAAGAGCGTCATTCAAAGTACCTCTAGCCGAAATTACAGGCAGATAGGATAAACTTCATGCTACCGCCGCTGACCCCCCTCAAATGGTCGATTCTCTCGCGATTCCTCTCATATGTAATTCAAGAAAGCGCGTAAATAAACATTCCATTTACAACCCCATCTATCAAGCTTCTTTGTGTCTTATGGGATTGAGTCGAGCAAACATGCGTTAGTCTTTTGAGGGAATTTACACCTAACAGCTTGTCTAATAGCATTACGAAAAGTTGATTTCAAAGTCTGTTAGTCGTCGTGAGACTATCAACGAAAACAACTGAGTAAGCATCCGATTGTGAAATGGAGTATGTTTACGCTTCTTGAGTCGCGTCTGTTCACGAGCCAACGACATCGATGAGCTGTGTGCCTCGGTTCTTGACAGTTCTCTTTTGTTTCCATTGCTGTTAGCGACGCGTGTTCAATGAATGCAGTGAAAAGTCGAGGTAAAACAATCATGAAACGCTGCACTTGATCCCCTCACACACTTGTAAGCGGTAAGCACAAGGAAAGAATTTCCGATGAATAGTATAAGCAATGTTTATCACAGCACACCCATTCACACACACGATTACAAGATTTTGCATCCGTTGAGACCGGATTTTCCACAAAGAAGGAAGACCTCGATAATGCCAACGACACTCAGACCAAGGCAGGTACCGAGGAGACCGCTCGACTGACTGAGCAGGGACGATAGCTGAGATGGACTTACTTTCATTAGGACATTTTAACGATTGTTCAAGAAATTCCTTACGGATGTCTTGGATTCCTCGACGTAAATCTGTGTCTCGAGTGACTCCATGTAGATGCTGATCCTTCCTCATTCTTCGTTGTCATCCTCGCAACCATGAGTGAAATTCGTGCAAAAAAAGTCTGAATATTGCTCGCTGCATATGTCATAATTCTTAGAAAACTGAAAGTAAATTACGTTTTCACAAAACACTGGCTCACTAACGAGAATTCCACATAATTGTTGTTCTGGGTCTGTATTAGAAAAATGAACGGCCCAAACAAATCCAACGGCCCTGCCATTTCGAAAAACGGCTCCTGATTTTCAAACAGAGCTGATCGATCGTTTTTCGCCGTATTCTTAATCTTTCGAGAGATACTTCTATAATTGCTTAGTCGATAAACTTGGCAAAACCAATTGGGCAGTATTAGGGACCATTCACAATTGAGAGGATGAGATCTGCCGTCAATCTCAAGAATGCCATTCATCCCTCGCCCGTTCTCTTCCTTATCGAGAAGGAGAAAAGGAAGGGGAACTTTTCAATTTCCCTCTCGTTCGCCGGAACGATAATTGATTGTGAAATCATCGATTGATTATCAAATCTCAATGATTGTGAAATCATCGATTATTGATTGTGAAATCATCGATAATTGATTGTGAAATCATCGATTGATTATCAAATCTCGCCGATCCCTATTGATGTTTGGAAATCACCCTCGTCGCTTGTGGTCCGTCTCGGTTCCGTGTGTCGCAAGGTTTGTGACCCGCCTCAGATTTCTCCCAGATGCGCTACAAAAACGAAAAGGCATCCGAGTGGAAAGGAAAATAAAGCAAAGGCACTTCAAGGTCGGTGTTGTGGAACGACGCCGAATTGTTCATGCTATCCCTCCTCCAACGAATGGAGCAACGGAGTACCGTGGAACATCAAATGAGCGCAGATTAAAAATGTAAAGTTTTCGAGCCGTAAATTATGTCTTCAAACTCTCTGTGAAGTTGTGCGATAACAACGATGTTTTCGAGACATTTCAATGCCATTCTCATTTCGTCCTGCGCTTGAGAAATAAAGCGATCGGGAACATTCCATTCGAATATTGGTCGGAATCGTTCCATTTCGATCACTCAATCGCGTGTCAGCCTACTATAGGGGTGGAGATTGTCTACTGTGATAACTCTAACACCGTGATGCAGTTATCGAGCATAATTAGTGCATTGAAATCGCATGCGCGAAAGGAGATCTCTCATTCCTTTCTCCCTCGCGTTTGGCTTTTACGACTGCTCGGGTCACTTCCCGGAATGTTTGCTGCAGTGAGGAGCAATGGTCTAGCTCTCTCCAAACCGCACACTCTCTCATAGATTAGAGAGACGAGAGAGCATGTAAATCGAAGAGAGTCAGACCATTACTCGCAGTGATACAATGGGCACCTCTCAGCATTTTCCAAGAGAAACGTAAGAGGAATAATGAATCGCAAAATGGCTTCAACTGCTGCAAGCACTTATGGACCAGGAAGCTCTTCAATTGCAGCGACACAACGCCCTTCTGAGGCGTCCGCACAGTAGCTGCATTATATGCAGCAAGGACACGGTCTGGATCCTCAAAACAAAATCGCAATCAGTTGCATAAAGGTGTTTCCTCCAAATGAGCAATCGGAATTTAGCATTGCAGAATTTAGCTCAAAAACTTTTTCTCAGCTGTGTGCATAAATTACACATACGAGCTGCCGTAAAGAGACGACAGCAATAGGTGGGACGGTTCGACGAGGCTGTCTGCTAGAATGTGCAACTATATTTAGGGTCCACAACGTGGATAGCCGATGTTTCGGAATCTGGACAAAAGTTGGTTAAAACAGTCCCATAGGGTCTCAATAACATCCTCCTTTTGGAATTAGATCGATATCTCATCTCTAAAGCGAGATACAGCTCGAGAAGCACGCGCGACGAGCACAACGGGAGAGGGGGGAAAGGCGAGACGAGAGGAAAAGTGGGCGGAGTCAATCTCTCCTCTCTTCTCCTCTCCCCTTTGTCGCACCCCCTTCCATTATTCCGCCGATTTCGCTATACAAATAAGTGAAATACCGTTCTAATCTTCGCTTAAGATATCCCCCGATGCTTTTGTGTGTATTGTAGGAGCATTCAAGTAAAAAAACATCACATTTATCGATTAGGGCCACAATTCACGCGCAAAACAACAGAAATTAGCACAATAAAATAAGAAAGCGAGTGAATGGTGCCAGCATACCATTTAATTCTCAGAAAGACATGGAAACTAGGGAACAGGGTATGGATACGGTAGGTGGATACTGTAAGTGGTCAGAGAAGGCCGAGATAGATAAAAAGATAGAAGAGGGTAGGGGAGGAGAAAATACAGACGGAAAACAACCAGACGAAATGGCAAGCACCTACGAGGGAAACATTCGTGCTGAGCACAAGAACAAAGATCGACAGAATATAAAATTTCTGAGAACAAGAAACAAATTTGCAATAATTAGTCATAAATAAATCTATTGAATACTTTGGAATAAAAATATCTGATATACTCAGAATAATATGATATAAAAGATCGATCTACAATAAGAAATGCAATGACTATGCAGGCTGACAAAGAAAGTTTAAATTGGTGGGCAAGTGGATCAGAGAAAATTTTCGAGCAAGTCGAACAATAATCATTTAGGGAGGACTCTAACTGGGAAAGGGGGGGGGGGGTGGTCGAAGGAAATTAGGGGAAATGGAGGTGACCAAACTGGTCTCACCTCTCGTGAAGATCGAAGAGACGACTCCATCCTCTCTCACGTCTTCTTCCAATCGATGCTCTGGCTCTGAAAAAGTAGATTTTACAATTTAGAAACAATGCGCACATGGAAACCACTATCTCCATATAAATACCTACCAATTTAATCGTACAAATAAGAAATACGACTAGGAAAATAACTAAAAGCGGCGAAAAATCTAACGAATTGGACGAACCAAAGCATCACGGATGTATACAACTCGTTAGAGTGCATGAACAGAGGTAACTGATAGCAAAACATAAAGGTTAGCTAAGAAGAGTAATCAATAATCACAGAAATACTTACTTACGCGTTAGAGATGGAGCGAAAAACGGATCAGGCCGGCTAATCCTTCCAATTATAAGTGTTGAACGCATCGAAACCGCACCAAAACGGGAACAATGATAGACCAGTTCACGTAGACTAGGAACAAGCAAGAAAATACATAAAATAATCGATGAAAACGCGATAAAAATCTATAAATCGATAAAACAGGCAGCCGAATATATCGTTCCGACAGTATCTGTTCAATGCCTCCTCGACGGTATAATAGCGCAACTTCCTTAGGAATTAACGTAATTTCTCCCGGAGCTTCAAAAAAATTCAAATGAGGAGCACAATTAAACGAAAGTATAAATCTTCGTTTGCTTTCGCGTTTTGGACTGATATGAGACCATTAAATATGAATATTGCCCGACGAACTTATAATTTTTCGTATAAACGGCATTTTAACCTTATTTTTTAAATTTTGACCTACTTAGAGGAGTCAGACCTAGTTCGTCGACCAACCACTCGATTTGTCTCGGGGAAAGCTATCGAATTCTTTTTTGGTCGACCGTTTTGGTCGCAAATTACGCATGTGCTCCTCAAATCTCGCTTTAGAGAGGAGAACTGTCCGAGCCGAGTGGGCGGAGCTTGTGGTGTCTAACTATATTAGTCCCAATTTGAGAACAAGGTGGAAACGGTGGAGAGCACAGTACTGTGCCGCCCATTTAGTAAAAGGGAAAACCGTTGATGCACGCTAGAACTGAATCTAGTGTAACACGGACCTTAGAACGGTGTGTTTTTCATTTGTTGTGAAATTTTCTATCCTGTGTCCAGATAAGACTGGTTTCCTTCTCTTCTTCTTCTTCAAGAGGTGACTGAAAAATGTGATCAAAACATTTTAAAGGTGTCTTGTGCACAAAGCCGGCAATAATAGCTCGAGCGACGCTAGCAAACTGCTCCCTCTTCAGCAGACACTCGAACTCTAGTTGGCACGGTATCAGGGTGAAACTTACACTAGCCCATGCACATTTCCGATGAATTCCGAACGCCTTTGAGAAATTATCACGGTGTCATTACTTTGTTACCGATTTTGTTTTCTCGGCTGTGCAAAAATTTCTCGCTCTCTCGTTTCGCAATGCTCTCTCGCTTTCTCTGACCTACTAGAGCACGGCGTTTTACCGCCAAAAACGTTTGAAACATTATTGCTGGGAAACAGCCCCGTTTGAACCGCGTTTGCAGGGTTGGCAAATTGCCAGGCGCTGAAATTAAAATACCGTATCTCTTGAAGTTCTCTCTCTTTCTCTCGCTACCCCCCCCCCCCCATTTAGAACGCCGTGCTAGAGATCATTGTGAAATGAGAGATCGTGAAATATTTCCACATCCCAGTTACCGATGCCGCCTATGACTTTATATCAACTTCATTGGCAATATTTGAGGTGCGAATATCTCGGTCATTATCGCTGTACTCCACGCGCCTCCAACACACGCTGATATGGGGGGGGGGGTTGTCTGTCTGATTCTTTTCCTAGTATCATCCCCATTCCTACTGTATCTGCCTAGAGGAAGATATAGCTGGGTTCTTTCTCTGCACAGGACGTATGATCTTGCTTTAGACAATGAGCTGCTTTCCCTCTCCTAATTTCGTCATTCACCCAAGTCATCCTCAAATGATTATTACTCTTGCTCAATGGAACGTCATTGACAAAGAACCAATCCAGACGTACTTGCTAGAACGATGGCAGAACAATTCACACGGTGCTGAGCGAAAGAGAACATAGGACGAAGAGAGCGTGAGATGCAAATGGATGCAAAAAAGAGGAACAAATCATCCACTTATTCGTTTTCGATTCTGTTGCTACTGGGCGATAGAAGGAGTAGATCGCTCAGCGGGATGCTGTTAGACTATCTCTGCATATCTCTGCATGGGAAATGCACTCAAAGTGCAGTTGATAAGAGAGCGAGGGCGAATGAAGGAGGCGAAGGAGATCACTTAATCCGATTATGGGCGCGATCTTTGCCGGTTCTAGTATGTTCTAATCACTCGGTTGGCCACTATTCATCAGGAAATGTGCAGAACAATTGAATTTGAAAAAATATTCCATTTTAGGCTAGTGGTCAATGATAGTGATGGGAATTCATGAAGATCTTCACTTCACGAAGATCTTCACGATTGGCATCACGAAGAATGGTCTCCTTTCAACTTATTCTTAAATGGTGGGGAAATTGTCGAGTTTATTGATGAATCGCTATCCCGAGAGTGGCTCTCGGAGTGAGCGAATGGCGTTATGAAAAAAGTGCCGAGATGCGCCTTGATTGTTCAATCTCAAGAAATCTATCGCAATACCGCTTGAGAAATTCGGTCTTTGAAACAGAGCAAGCCATTACATAGCAACTTTTTGGACGGTTTCGGTTACGGGTTCAAAATCGGTACAGTTGCGAAGGAGCGCACCCGCCCGAGGTCACTTTCTACCTTCCTAGCAAAGGATTGATTTACGATATCTCCGTTTTCGTTTTCCTTCCTTTTCTCTGGTAGGGTGATCTTGCTTGAGACAATGAGTGTTTCTCAATTGGCAGCCTACCACCCCGAGTGATCAATAATCTGTACGCGAACTATGCAACTCGAAGAAGAACCATAAAGCACAAATAATTCAAGCGTATGGGACATTACTTGTTTTTCATTCAGAAGAAAGAGTGGTATATCAAGGCATAGTATAGGCATAGATAGACGACAATAATGAGAATCGACAATGATCTTCTGACTCCAAAGCTGCAGTAGCATTTGTTTGACACAGAACTCATTTCAGTCGAAAATTCACCTGAAAGCGCATGCCAATACTTCCATCAAACCACAGGGATCGCCGCCGGAACGGATTATTAACGATCTATTAAAATTCTAAGCTGGTTAGATCTTTCTCGCCGAAGGCAAACGGGAATGGTTTTTTCATCCAAATATTCCCGCTTTCAATGACAAGCTTCGAATGAGAATGGCGAAAACTGAGAAAGTGGGAGCTTGTTCGAGAACCATTCTCGTTTATCGAACCCTTGTCCATAGGGAAGTGACAGAAAAAAAACAGAACCTTGTGTGAGCGAGAATAAGGAGAATGCATTACAATCATTTTAGGGCGTCGGTTAGTAAGGAATTGGTAGAATGAAGCTACCGAGCTGAACCTAACGCCAGATAAATAACCTTCGGATCTTTAAGAGAAACAGATCAAGAGCCATGTTGGCTAGCACCAACCATGATTCCATTTCAAATGGGGGAATACATTCAGAGAGAATTTCGGGGGGAGGAGGGGAAATGCAATCAGAGTGCAGTCAGCGATAATTCACGAGCGGAAAAAAGTGAGCGAGGTCACTGAACGGTGAGCAAGATAAGATCGAGGCGACTAGAGTGATCAGTGACTATTCTAGACTACTCTTTCCGCAACCACTTTGAGGGTGAACTTGCAATTGCATGTTCCTTTGGTCATATCCCATGGGGGTCTGCATCAGATACAATAATTTGCCCCTGCTTCCACGAAAGATGTCGGCAATTGAAATGTTGAGAGTATTCTTCGCTCTATTGGAAAACTGATTTGCTAAAGTTCTTTTCCATTTCTTGGAGAGCTAAGATCCAAACATGTGTATAACCACCTTTTGACAACGAAATAACACCGCTATCAACTATCCCCAGTCACTAGTGAATAACATAATTTGCACCAGACTTTCACGGTGTACCGAATGTGCTATCACTTCTCAACGAAATTGATTAGAAAAGTTTACATTAAGAGATTCAGAAATTATCTGAGAGAATGGAAAAAACTCATAGCTTGAGATTCATGTCGACATAATCGACATAATCATCAGTTCGACAATTTTTTTGGTTTCCTCCAGCTGTAATCATTAGCAGCCTTCACATTACGAACGATAATTGCTATTATCCTTTCTCTGCCCGTCTCTCCGGTGCATATACTTAGGCCCCGCAAACCCCGCCCACTTGACTCCGACGCTATTCCACCAGAAAGTGTTATAGGGAGAGCACAAGCGTCATTCTCAACCAAATCGTTCATTCAAAAAAGAATCTGAAAGCTCTCCTCGAGAGGAATCCAGTGGTTGGTCGACGAACTGTGTCTGACTCCTCTGAGTAGGTCAGAAGACACGTTTTGCAGTGCGTAATAGCTATGTTCACTACAAAACATGTATTCTGACCTACTCAGAGGAGTCAGACACAGTTCGTCGACCAACCACGGGATTCCTCTCGGGGAGAGCTTTCAGATTCTTTTTTGAACGAACGATTTGGTTGAGAATAACGCTTGTGCTCTCTCTTCGCGCAACATTTCATAAAGGAGAGAACGCGAGCGAACGAGTGCAAGGGGGCGGAGTCTGGGAGGGCTCTTTCTTCATCTCTCTCACCCGGTGCTTGCAGAGAGCGACTGAAAATACGAAAGGGCGCGCCTGCATCGCATTTTTGTCTCTCCTCACTAGGGTAAGGCACAACCCGGAAAGGGCGAAGCTCTACCCAAATTTTTGGCGTTTTGACTGGGATGGGGGTGGAATTGGCTCCGCCCCTCACTCCCTATTCTCGCTTTTCTGGCGTTCTACGTTGTCGGTTTTTCGCGAACTTTATGCGCTCTAGTACGATTCTGGGATAAGGTATCGACAAACGGCCAAAAGTATGATCTTTTTTGGATCCCAATGGGCAAGTTG
Organism: Pristionchus mayeri; assembly: GCA_036245805.1. Lineage (NCBI taxonomy): Eukaryota > Metazoa > Nematoda > Chromadorea > Rhabditida > Neodiplogasteridae > Pristionchus > Pristionchus mayeri. Next base: position 7,586,752 of record BTRK01000004.1, on the reverse strand, counting down.
AGCATAGTTGGGGTGACATAGCTTCATTTCGGCAATACCACTTTTGGTCCCTACATATACTATCACATATCTTGATATCTCGCGCGATCCTGAGCGCGCAATAGATAGTGATAGTGCGAGGGATATGCGGAGGGGGTATCTCTGCCGACCCCCTTGGAAAGCCTTCCTTCCTCCTCCCTCTCAGCGCGCTTCCCTCCCTCTCAACTGCGTACTTCCTAAGGGCGGGTTATCACCTATAAAGCGGCTCATCCTGCCCATGGCATCACATTCATCCCCCTCATCCCACCTCCTCCTCTCGACACCTCTTCCCTCCTCCTTCCGGTTTAATCTCATCGAATTATGCTCACCCTTCTCACCTAGTCACTACTAGTGACGCTCACCACAGCCTCATTCTGCGGCGACTCAGCCATTCCCTACTCCGTAGAGGTACTGTATCTACCGTACTCCCTCGAGCTAACGCGCTCAACTTTGCTCCATTTCTCACTTGTTACCGTGCCCAGAACTATCTTACCCCTCCAATCAATATTCTTCCAGATCCTTGCCGATGGTCAGCCGATCCTCGGTTGTGCTCGTCCGACATGCTTTGGATGGGCGGCGAATGGCCAGCCCGCCACGATCGCCCCCGGTGCCTTCTACAAGATCAACGAGTAAGATTTCGTTAGTCTTTGTCTAATTCTGTCTTGAATTCGTTGATTGCATTTCATTTCCATCCGTTGCAGCCACTCTGATGGCTACATGCGAGCCGGTATTGAGTCGATGCCACCTTTCGGCGCTGAGGACTCCCGATTCTACCGTCCTCAAACGGCCGTGAGTTGTTTCTATGTCTCTCTAAATTTGACGCGTCCTCTGACCGGTCAAACAGCCTAGAGAGTGCACAAAAGGAGGAGAGTATCATGACGGCTTGTCAACAATGCGCTGCAGCTCTTGTTCCATTGTGATATCTCTTGATATCCCCAATCTAATAGCTAGATTTTGCCAAATCTCACGATCTCATGATAGATGTGCGAGCCCGCGGCCAATTCCGCTGCCTGCCCTGCCATCAACCAGTGGGTCGGAGGAATCGCGCCCCTCCTCAACGTCTCCACCTTCCAGTGAGTCCAGCACAGTCTACGGTATCTGACTACCGTAACCAAAGGCTACCGTAACCATATATTCGCTTCAGGACAACTCTTCAGTGCTGTGCCTTCGACGGGCTGCTGCAGTCGGAAGACAGAGGAATCGCTGCGCTGCACAGAGGACAGATGGCCGTAGGAGGAGAGGTACGGTGGCGAGGGATACGATAGCATCGGGTTGGAAGGATACGGTAGGGACGGTGGATAGGCACGTTGTTGATACGGTAGGGGTGCGGTTCCTTTTATTTTTAGCTCAAATTCTAGGAAGAACGGACATTCTTGCGAGGTTTGTGAGAGGGCGACAAAACTATTCAACGATTTTGGCAACACTGCGTGCGTACTCCTCAATAGTTCGGAAACTTTGCTAATTTGTGGTCGAAACTCGTCAGACCCCTTTCCTTTCTTCTCTTCTCTTATCTCGCTATCCCCTCTCATTCTCGCACATTTCTGTATCTGATGAAGCACCTACGTGGTGTACGATAAATAAACCACATTCGTAGCTCGTAATAACTCACTCATTTGCACTCTCCAGGTGTTCGTGGCGGGTCGCCAGGTCGCATTCGATTACATCGCCAACCTCGCCAAGACTGTGACCGTTGATGGAACGTGAGTTTGACCCACTGGAACTACCGTAATCGTGTTCCACCGTAATCTTGCTTTGTTCCAGTCTACAGTACGATGTCGCCATTCGACGCATGTCCTGCCCGGATTACGGAGGTAAAAATCCTGAGGCTACCGTATATCCCAGTGCCATTTACGTAGCTTGATAGGCCAAAGTTTAACGCGAGATGTCTCATCAACCCTATCACAATGTTGCTCTCCGCACGAATTAATCTAGTTTATCCTGAGCGGCGCAGGAAATAAAGGAAAGTGGAAAGAAAGGGGAATGAAAGGGATGGGAAGAATGGGATCTCTCTAATTAGCCCCCTCCTTCGCAGTTGCTGCCAAGATCGAAAAGACGGAGGGAACCGGCGCTGCAGCTGCTGCGCAGGCGTTCCAGGTACGCCTGCACCCTAGCAGACTGACTTACTGCAACTTTTCGGCAAACGTATCCCAGTGACTGCATGTCTCTGAGGCTACCGTATCCCGGTGCCTACAGTGTCCATGGTTCTACCGTAGTCTTGCCATTAATGCAAACCTGAAGCTACCGTAATAAGAACCTCTACCGTAGCACTTTCCCTATCGTATTTGTAGGCTCCTAACCTCCCCGTGGACCAGCCTCTGCCCCTGCCTCCCGCCGCCGGAAACCAAGTACTCGAGGAGGTGAGCACTTTCTCAACGGCTGTTCAAAATCTTATCAAAATCAAAATCAAAATTCAAAATCAAAAGCCGAATTACGTGAACACAATTATTTTGGAAACGAACGCAGTGGCTCATTTTCAATAGCTCATTCAACTCGTAATCCATTAATCCTTTAAGATCATCCAAGAAGAGGCCGTTGCTCTCGCACCCGGCACTCAGGTATGCCCATTTCGAGCGGCACTAAGCCGGATGAGAACTATGACGTCATGCCGCCTTTGATATATCAGATGGCGTCATAGTCCTCATCCGACCTATTGCCATTTTGCCATTTTGCTAGCTGTGTGCCCTGAGTGTTTCTCATGAGTTAGTGGGCACTCTCTCGCTAACGGCGGAAAGGGAAAGTTACGGGTAATAATTAGTCGACTTTGCAGTTCCAGCCAGCCTTTCAGCCTCCTCCCTTCCAGGTAATCACATTTTCTGAATGTTTTGGCATGACTCGTATGAACTAGTGATGGCAAATCGACACGCACTCTCCTCGTTTCACACGCTCTCTCGTTCTGTTTCATAGAGAGTACGCGAAACGAGGGGGCGCAAGTCGACTTGCCAACACTAGTATGAACTCAGATCTAGGTGTTCCATCACAGAACCGAACCATGAATGTATTCAGCCTCAGTACGTGCCCCCTCCCTAGGTTGTCGCCCAGCCTCAGTACGTGCCGCAATACGTGAGTCCTTTCAGCAATTTTATCGTTACCAGAGTTGGACGGTTAATCGAACAGATCTTTGAGTGAGTGAGAGCGTAGAGTAAAAAAGATGGCTGGACCAGTGTTCCAACAAAGTACCATGAAGAGATCAAAGATCACTCTTGCAGTCTGCTCCCGTGTCCTACGGAGGACAGCAGCAGTGGTGCTTCACTGGTGACATGACCGTGAGAATGATCGACGGCTCCACCAAGAGAATGGACCAGCTCCAGAAGCAAGTGAGAAAACTTTCGTAATGTCTTTCAATTTTCAAACATTTGACGTCCTGCAATGATACGAACAAACAATGGGGACAACGGAAATCACAGCCCCAATAGTCATCTCGTTGATTCCAGGACTGGGTGATGGCCGTGGATCACAACAACATCGAGTTCGTCCCCGTCGAGTTCTGGCTTCATCGCGTTCCTTCTCAGGTAAAACTAAAGCTTTCATGTTTCTGAAATGATCAATCAAGGCAAGTAATGATGCAACTTGTTGAAGGAGGCCGAGTTCAATGTGTTCGAGACTGAGAACGGAAAGACGATCAAGCTCACCGACAAGCACTACATCTTCAAGGTGAGAAAGTGAACATTAGAAAAAATTGTTATTAAACGCACATGAAAAAAGTGCGTACCTCTCTTAGAAATAAAAGGGATAACGCTAATATTTTCAGGGTGACTGCTCTCGCGTCGGCACCGGCCCCGTCCCCATCCTTTCCATGCCCAAGTCCGCCGTGTTCGCTGAGGAATTGAGAGAGGGAGACTGCCTCTTCACCCTCGGAGACGATGGAAAGCACATGAACGAGGTGGGCGAACTGACTTACAAGGAGTCGTCGCGGAGTGTCCATGGAGTGTCATAACGAGACCTAGCGCATTCGAAAGATGAGAAAATTCTAAGAACTTCTTTTGTTTTCAAATTTGCTAAAAGATCATGTGGAAGTCTGGGCTCATAGTGGGGATAGGCCAAAACCAGGCTGTTTCTGAGGCTGTCCCTGAATTTTCATGTAGCCCAGACCTCCACAAGATCGTTTAGCAAATTTGAAAGCAACAGGAGATCTTAGAATTTTCTCCTCTTTCGAATGGGCTAGGTCTCGTTATGCAACTCCATGGACACTCCGCGACGACCCCTTGTTAGAGGAGAAACCAGCATTCCAACATGTGCAAACTGAAAGAGTAAACGTAGGTAAAGGTGATCGGCTATGACACAAATTCAAGAGATTCTGGGGATAATTTTTCAATTGCTAAAGTTTGTTCTCGAAAAACAACCCGTCGTCGTTCTACAGTTATTATATTTCTCAGGTGCACATCGTTCGCGCTTCTAAGGAGACTCACACCGGAATCTACGCGCCCATGACCGAGTCCGGCAGAATCATCGTAAGTCACGCTTGCTTGTCCCGAAAAAGCAGTTTTTATTCGCATCGAAGTTATCATGGCCTCCCACAGACATTGTGCAAGTCAATCGATATTTGCAGGTCAACGACGTCCACGCCTCTTGCCACAACATCATGGAAGAAACAGCGATGGGACACTCGTACCTCGCGGTAAGCTTTGAATTGCCACCATTTGGTTCACTTTCCGAAGAATTTTGAATTTGAGCGTTATCATATCCTATGGTCGCCCAATAACTAATCCTATTCATCAAATCCTTCTCAGATCGTTGAGAACATCCAGTCGCTGTTCAGCAGCCTCTTCGGCACCGTCAGCAATGAGGTCGTCGAGGTACGGAAAAAAAGTTTACAAATTTAAACTTACAAGATTACATTAGATTACATTTACATCATACTGCATGTTTTCTCACAGATTTGATTACGAGAGAAGATGCGTAAGGAAGGCACTAGGTCAGATGAGAACTATGACATCTTGCCGCACTTATATCAAAGGGGGAATGACGTCATAGTTTTCATTCGACCTAGTACCGTAAGGAAAAGTAGATTTATTGATAGGCCATGACATTACTGAAACTAATCTGAATGCTGCAGACGCCCTCTGGTCTCTCGACGCTTCTCGCCGTCGCCGACCTCGTGATGCCCAAGAATCATGTTGAGTTGTAAGCCATTCAAGTGCAATCTCCGCTACCGATCGATTCGCCCGTTGTAATTCAGTGATACTCCGTAATAATAATTATTGATTGCAAGAAACGATAGAAAATATGCGTCTAAACGTTTTTTGCACAGAGCAATGAGAGCTGAAGTATTTCAAATGAGAATATTGGGTTGTTTTCGTTTCATCGCAATCAGAACACACATATTTGGTTGAGATGGTCGTAGCCGCAAATTTATCAGTCGCAAAAATATAAAAATTTATTCGCAAGATTGTATTCGTGTGGAAGCCTCGAGTGGGCATGGGAAATGGAACAATTCTCGCCGTGAGAGACGCTACCGTAAAAAGGTAATTAGATTTTGTGAAACGTTCAAATTATCAAAAGGAACCAATTCTAATGCATCACACTTTAATGCAATCTCGTAGCCTGCAACAATGCGTTTTCCGGGATAATGCGCAAGAAGCAATGCGAAAAGATGTGAAAAGGCCATATTTTTTCATAATTTTTAAAAAATTTTTTTTGTCTTTCTAGAAGTCTTCCCCTCCTTGAATGAACGTTATTATTATCTCCACGAATTTTGTGATAAATGTTCCTAAAAAACACTCCAAACTATGCGAGATTGTCATGCAATAATTACAGAACTTTATCTTCGATGGACATGTGATGGCAATAGGTAAGACAAATCAAAACAAACAAGTTTAGTGTATTCACCATTGCGAATTTTGAATGATTGTTGTAGTGGCATGTTGTACTGTGCCTCGTTGATTCTAAGAAAATATCATTATTTCTGTCTTTTGCATTCTAACCATCTATTTCTACGAGCTATTTTAATCCACTACCTCTCTTCTCAGTAGGTATCTCTTAATGAAGGATGCTATGAAGTTGCGATAGGCCGGAGTGATCCCCAACAAGATAATGTTGTGTCCAATCGAATGGAAAGGGAGTATGCAGTACATGAACAGGCTTGTTTCTGAAAATCTCCTTTCAAATGAGTACATGTCACACTCAAACCGAACGAAATCCAGTCAACAGTGAGCAGGCCAAAGAACAAAGTCGAGGCAGGCACGATAAGCAGTAAGAAAGGCACGAACAACTGGTGTTTCAAGAGCTACTTAGAATTGTGGTAATTCGTCAAACCTGGATAAGAAGAATGAATAGCGATTTTCGAATTAGCTGTGATCTTTCGAAACTGCGATCGGTCTTCTGAGAAGGAATTTCGAATGAATCCAATTTCACTCGTAATCAGGCAAACCGAGTTTCGAAGCGCGTAAAACATGTGACCGAACATGATGGCCAGTGCGAATGTGGCAACCAAGAGAATCTTTAAAAAAAAATATCTATTTAAAGATATGTTGTTTTCTAACCAGCAGGATTGTCAAAATGACGATAACGATCAGGGGGGTTCTTTCGACAAGTATGCAAGTATCTCCACGATCTCGAATCCAACTGATGTCGTATGGATACTGCAACTTTTCCAATGTACAATATTCGCAACAATTACCAGTTACAGCATCGATCATTTGCTCAATCTTTGCCAGGTCGTCTCTCGGAACCATCAACACTATCGGTGCTATGTTAAACAGGACGAATAGTGCAGTTCTGACTAGATGCTTTGTTCGCTGAAACACATAGACTATGTGACATAGTTATAACATTTACATGTTCGACTCCCTTACTTTGCTCATCTTGAAGGGGTCACTGTCCATTAGTATTGTCTGATGACGGTACATTACGCAAACAATGATAGCAACACCAATGTTGGCAAGGAAAATAATTAGGATGGCCTGAAAAATGGATGAAAGTTTTATTAGTGATACTTTAAATACCAGTTGAATACGGATGGAGATTTTCCACTTGCATAGAATGCCCACACAGTATCCAGCCGTCGCTGGGAAGAGGGGGATTGGTGCGAAGAGTACGTCAAGATATAAATCATTGAGAAGGAGCAACACCTTTATTGAATTTTTAAACTTTTATTTTTAATATTTGTTGATGCACTCACTTGTATGTATATCAGGTAGTTCTTGATGGTTGATTGATGCGGAGGAGTCTGTTTTAAGAGACAAATCATTGAGATCAGGTTAAGTACAGTGGAAATGACGAAGACTATTCGTTGGACGAGGAAGATCTCTTCTTGGAGCGCAAGCGGGAGAAAGAATTTCATTGGATTATGCTGTCGAGATGATGGCTCTGAATTTGATTTTTTCTCATTCATAATCTAAAAGCATAACACATTGAGAGTGGATCGGAAATTGACAGAAAATGCAAAAAAATTAAATTCCATTCATCGAAAGTTGTTATGTGAAAGTATTGTGTGAAAGAACTGCCACACAACATATTGGCACCTTTTTATGTTTTTTAGTAAGTCAATTACTACCGAATACTACTGTTACGACCTATTGCCTACTGATAAACACTAGCTAATACCCTGTTGTTGATCGTTCTTAAATGTGTCCTCTGGTAGTTCATTACGTGAGACTCATATTTTCATCGAAAATCTATGTTTATCGGCACACTTTCATAGCTTACTAAAGCCTTTTCATATAATCAAATGAGTGACTAGTTCGTTAGAAAATAAAACTTCTGGCAAGGTATGCGACACTGCACATCTCATTGTTTCGTTTTCAGTGATAATACAGGGTGCGGAGAAAGTACTTTGACAAAGTTTGAACTCGAATATTTCATCAGTCCTATCAACCTGTTAATGCATGTTATAACACGTTTTAGTATACCACTCGAGGTGTGCAATGCGCACTTCAAATAGTATCCCCTAGTAATGACTCGACCCCACCAGTACCGGAAATCCATTATTGAGCTTTGGACCCTCGGCGAGTCCCCAGCTGGAATTTCGAAGAAACTCCGAGTTTCCAGTCAGGCCGTTCACAATACCATCTGCCGCTTCAAGGCGCTGGGCACGACTAAGGACCGTACTAGAGTGGGTAGACCTCACACTGCTGTCACTCGGAAGAACAAGAAAATCGTGCAGATGCGAGTTGCACGTGATCCCATCCGATCTATGAGAAAGATGGCCCGTGATCTCGGAATCGACGAGCATTCGGTGCGCAAGATAGTTCACTCTGGTCTCACGTCCCACCCTTACAAGATGAGTAAGGGCCATGGTCTGACTGGCATTCACAAGGAGAAGAGGCTCAAGAGATGCAAGAAGCTCCTAGGGAGGATCGCACATGGCGAACATCTCATGACTCTCTACTCGAATGATAAGGTGTTCACGGTGGAGCAGGTTTTCAACAGCCAGAACACGAGGATCATTGCCAAGTCTAGTCAGCAAGCCAATGCCCGAGGAAGAACTGCTTCACGTGTTTCCCACCCGCAATTGGTGGTGGTTTGGGCAGGGGTCTGTGCGACTGGCAAGACCCCCTCGTCTTCGTCAAGCCCGGTGTGAAGGTGGACAAGAACTACTACATCAAGGAGATTCTGGAGAAGAATTTCCTCCCTTGGTCTCGTTCCCACTTCAAAGGACGTCATTGGACCTTCCAGCAGGATTCTGCCCCCGCTCATTCCGCAATACTGACCCAGAACTGGTGCACCACCCATTTGCCCGACTTCATTCCATCCGATGAATGGCCCTCGAACAGTCCGGATCTATCTCCCCTTGACTTCAGTGTGTGGTCGATACTGGAGAAGAATGCTTGCTCTGTTCGCCACCAGAGTTTGGATAGCTTGAAGAAGTCCCTCCAGAATGCATGGGAGAAAATCGATACCCACTACCTGCGATCCATCATCAAGTCAGTCCCTACTCGTCTCAAGGCTGTCGTCAAGGCCAATGGAGGTCAAATCGAGTAATATCATGTTGTTATCTTCCTACTGTCTCTGATAAATAATATGTACTGTTTCAAAAAAATTCGATGCCATTGAAGGAAGATACATGGTTAAATCCATTTCAAAGTACTTTCTCCGCACCCTGTATAACTTGTATTTTTTTGTAAAGTGTCAATTTCTCAGGTGGTCAAAAAAACAAATTAAGTTTGCCAAATTTCGAAATTTGATTCCTCAAATGTTTTTCAAGATGTCTTCTTTTGGACAAAGCTTATTCGATTCTTGGAATGGCAGTGAAATAAGTTCGTTGACGGTGCCGCTTTTGATCATCGTCGGACCGTGGAAGATTTTGGATTTCGCAATAAGCGAATGAACTGGTGATAATGAGAGCAAAGTAAGGAGTGCGGCAGTTGGCTGCCTCTTGGGAAAGCATCCCATCTCTACAGTAAGATTGGAATCTTACATGCCAGAGGAGCTCAAAACATCAATGGAGGCAGGAGGATTCGAACCAACGACTTCCGATCACGTGTCGGGTGCTCTAACCACTGAGCTATACCCCCGTGTCCTCTTGTCCTCTCATCTCGCGCTATGGTCTTCGGGGTTCCGGCCATGCCTCTCTTTACACTACATCTACATTACTGCCTTAGTATGAGCCCTTCGAGTAATAGGACTGGGAATTTTTTTTCATCAGAGGCTGAATTTGTTATATCAGAGGCTGAAATTCGCAGACCTTTCTCACCCTCAATTACTCAGGAGAGCCCCCTCTCATCTGAAATCATTAATTAATGTATTCATGGTATCGTCGCGCCTCGAGCGTAGATAAATTATTATTATTTATCAGAGGCTGAAATCAAATTGGACTGTAAACGTGAAGAACGAGAAGTTATCGTTTGTGTATCGATTAGAGTGAGGATTACACCCTCATTGAATATCCATGCAAAATTGTATTGTGATCGTTAGCATGATCACAATAGGAGCACTAAAGAAGCACTAAAGTGCTGTTGGTTGAATTTCTCCTGTATTGCTTGAACACATTTACTCACTTGTCCTACTTTCTTCACACGTGTGGGACTGTCGGTCCATTCTCTCTCGTTTTAATCGATTCTGACGTCCATTGTTTTGCTGCACTTACTTTTGAATTGGCGCCTTTTCATGTTCTTTTTATTTTTTTTTCTTTTTGGAAATATTTGTTATCGGGGGGGGGGGGGGGTGACAAAACAGAAACAAATCACAGCTCCTTCGGGATTCCACGAAGGGACTGGGGAGTTGTTGCATTGTTAACAGTATGCGCTCTACTACACCGCCCTGCTTAGATCCTCTGGCCAAGTGATTATGAGTTTCGCACCCCCACCTATGTATAGGGGTTCATGGTCCAAAACAGAGTATTTGAGTGTAAAATCATGGCTAGATAAACACGAAATACCGTAACCAATCAATATCCAGGTACCACAGAAACTACTGTACCTCAGTAACATAATTATCGATTGGTTGCGGCATTTGGTGTTTATCGTGATTTTCCACTCAAATACTCGATTTTGGACCATGAACCCCTATACATAGGTGGGTGTGCGAAACTCATAATCTCCAGAGGATCTAAACAGGGTGGTGTAATAGAGCGCATACTGGTAACAATGCAACAACTCCCCAGTCCCATCGTCGAATCCAGAAGGAGCTGTGATTTGTTTCTGTTTTGTCACCCCCCCCCCATTGTTATCCACTCGAATACAAATATGAATATATGGAATCGAATACAATTGAACGATTCCTGATATATTCCCTTTCCGCACGTTCCCCATGACAAGTTGACTCAATTACATTTTACATCTCAATGTAAATTACATTGGGAGACAACACGATTAAAATCTAATTGCTTACGCATTTCACGACACTCCTCTTGTGTTCATACATTTTTGAGCTTTGGACCCTCGGCGAGTACATTTTTCGTGTCTGAAACATCGCTTTATTCTCTTTATGCACGTAAGAACAAAATTAAAACGTCTTTTTGTCAGGCATAGTTATGCTTTCATCTATACACATCTGCCTCAGTCTTCTGTTCGTCTCATCAGCATCTTCTTCTCCTACACCCACAACACTGGTTAGAATTCACTACTCCGTATCTCTTTGTGGCACTAAACCATGAAATTTAAACATTCGTCGATCGTTGAGAAAATGTGATGTTCAATAGTGGATCGCTGAGTTACCTAACAGGGAGACGTCGCAGAGTGTCCATGTTGTTTCATAACGATACCTAGCGCACTCGAAAAATGAGAAATTGTAAGAACTTCTGTTGTTTTCAAATTTACTAACCGATCTTGTGAATGTCTGTTCTCATAGCGGGGAAAGGCCAAAACCAGTGAGGCTATGTCCCTAAATTTCCATACAGCCCAGACCTCCACAAGATTTGAAAACACAGAAGTTCCTAGAATTTTCTCCTCTTTCGAATGCGCTAGGTTTCGTTATGAAACTCCATGGACACTCTGCGACCACCCCTTGTAAGTATGTCTAGACTACTTCTCACACTCACGCTCGCAAAGGAGCGATCAGGGACGATAATTTTCAGTTGCCATCTTGGGAGTGCGGCACAGGCGAGGAGACGCACTACCTCTCAGAGACGGCCGTCCTCGAAGACTGTCCCGAAATCAGGAACCCCATCAACGAGTGCTGCCTGACACACGATGCGGTAAATCTGTTCCTCATTAATTCCCCTCTTCTCGCATCATTCCTTCTAAGTTTAGTAATACAAATACTCAATATTCATTGGTTTCCAGTGCTACAATGATCAACGAGGGCAGAAGAACTGTGACAAGGCGTTCTGTGGCTGTCTCAAGGCGAGTGACGAGTGTGACACATCGAACACTTTTTGACCCAACGAGCTACAGTATCCTTAATAATTCCAGAACGTGACGTCGACTACCGTACTCTGCAAGCACTTGGAAGCGCCGGCCTTCTGCGGGCTGGTCGAGGTCTTCGGGAAATTCGCGTATAAGAAATCGGGAAAGAATACCACTGCAAAGAAAAATTGACAATGAGTAGTACGCCGGAAACTACTACTGTTGGTGATACTGAACATTCATGATAAACAATATGCCGTAATTTCCGTAGAAGCTGATTGATTATCAGAATGAAGTTAATAAGTGACGTTTCGGTGAGCAAATGAAGACAAACTTTAGTAGATTGGTTATTTTCTTGTGACGATAATTGAGGATTGAGCTGTGACTGTTGTTTGCAAGAGAGACAGCGAATGAAAGTAGAGACACGCACGTGGTGTATTCATTTCCGATTTCATTCATTTCCGAAAGAACTAATGATAGTTGATCTACGATGGACAACGATGATCGCAAGGTTGCCGAGAGGAAGCGACTCCCTTATCTCCACATCTCTTCCCTGTTTACTATTCATGTCTGGACCGAAGAGTGATATGATGCACGCTTTATCATAGATGGATATCTCTGTTGTAGTTGCAGCAGGATTTGATGGAGTTGTCCACTTACGAACACCCGCAACAACTCTTGATGCTGTTGTAATACGCGACCGTATTCGAGTTATTGCAGCCGTTGGGTCCTGCGAAAGGTATCAATAGAGACTAGCGTTTGAGTAACGATACTAGGCTCTCTTCATACTTCACACTCTCTCGCCAGTCGACCGGTTTAGAGAGTGGGTGAAATGAAGAGACGAAGGCCCGAATTACGAACTCTACTGAGAATCCTACTTTGACAAAGTATCGTGTACTAGTGATGGCAATACGGCGCGCGCTCTCCTCGTTTCGCACGCTCTCTCGCGCAGTCTGACCTGTGAGAGAGCGTGTGAAACGTGGAGAGCGCGCGCCGTTTTGGCATCACTAGTCTATAGAGTGTGTCAAATGAAGAGAGCGTGGTATTGTTTCTCGAACTCTAATAGAGACAGTTCTCAACAAAGTATCGTGTACCTCCGTTGTGGAGACGGGACATCTGCTCGCAGGCGGGCTTGTTCGGGCACTTGCTCTTGTAGCGGTTGACGTAGGCCTGCACGCATCCAGACGAGCAGTTGTAGTCATCAGCGCATCGCTTCCACGCAGTGTCCAGAGAGTCGCCGGGCTGAAGGGAGACGTATTGGTACATGATCTTCCCGTCTTCGAGATTGGCAAATGTAGTGTGTGAAGAGAGTAATTGAATAACAAGATAAGGGTTCTTAGGCCACTCATCCCCCCTCCGATACTCCGTACCTTCTTGCCGGGCTCTCCTGAAGAACAATCATTCTCCAAATTCATTTTTACTCAACTAACCGCAGTCCTGGTAGTACGGCTGTTTGATCTGGTAGTACCCACAGGAGAGCGATCCCACGTCCATGTTGCATCCCACTGGCTTGCAGCCTGACTCCTTGTTGCAGATGCACTTGAGACAGTCGGTGGCCAGAGAGGCTCCTGGAGGGAAGAATTTTTACGGTGAGTTGGAGGTATGCGGTACATTGAAGGTACGGTAGGTCACGGAGACTCACCGACGAGTGCGGCGAGAACGATAAGAACCTTCATCGTGAAGGACTGAGGAGAGGTCGGTGAGGGGAATTAAATATGAAGATACAGAGCAGAAAGAGTGAGTAGATGGAGAGACGGAAAGATCTGAAGATGACACTACAGCTCCATTTGTGTCTGTGATAAACCCTTGTGCATGATTTTGACCTCAAAATAGGGCCATCGACCAGGCTACAGTCTACGAGTCATCGAGTATGCTCTTCTTCCAGTTAAATATTGTGAATGGAGATTCGCAAGCAATAAAATCTTTAACAGTTTTTCACTTGCTAAAAAAATAAGCGAAATTGCATTGAAAATTTCATGGTCTAATAATTGTTAGAAAATATGTGGGTATACCATTCTTTAGCCAGTGAGAGAGTACATACTTCACTGAAGGGCTCTTTTTGCATCCATGTGCTGTTTGATTCATCACATCGAACTTTCGGTCATTTTTTGCCGATGTCTCTTCATGCGGCGTCATTTATGTCATTACCAATTCACAAAATTTCTCTCTCCTTTCGTGATGATCAATGAATCTGTCACGGAATGTGATAAACAACGAGACTAACAACGAGAAAAGAGAGCGAGAAGGGAGATTGGAGGTCTTATCGGAGGGTGATTATTGTTCATACCGAGCGCGGTCACAGATCGCATTCGTGGAGAGGAGAGGTCACGGGATTGCATCCTTGGCCTCTGCTATTGTGTGCAGAGTGGAGTGTCCGAGGAGGAGATCAGGCGATAGAAGAGATAACAGCCTGTCAACATGATTGCATGCTCAGAGAACCAAAAGTAATGTCTCATGAGCTTTTTTTGGCTCTTCTGCAAGCAAAAAAGTCGATCAATGAACACAATATTTGAATTGCGATAACATTCTATTGTTTATGAATATTCGGAGAATGAGAAAATACATGAAGTCCCGGAGAGAAATTCAAGACATGATATGGGATGTTCTGGTGGCAATGCTTTGGGTTTGTGCTGTCAGTGCCTTTCGGCGGCATGAGAGCCAGCTGATGAGTAGTCGTCTGAAAAAATGGACAATCTTCCTTTACAGAAGATCAATTGATGCACCTATACTCCTTGATTGTGTAGATGAGAACGCAGCCGTCGATAAGCGGATGAATTCCAAAGAGAATCGGCGAAATATCAGCGATGTACGGGAAAAACTCAGCGAGACCTGAACGGATATTATTGCACATTGCCATTTCAATTGTTGAATACCTATTATTGAATATCCACATGCCTAATAATCATTGACAGTCACTGTTTCGTGGGACGTAGATATTTTTATTGATTTGCATGTGTACTTACCCAGCAAGGGGAACATAAGTGCGATCAGAGGCGGGACGTAGGCTGTCATCACGGGAAGCATCGTCTGAGTGAATGACATACTATTTTAAACACTTTTGTGACGAAAAAAAGGGATTTAAAAAAGTTTGTTCTGCTTCGCTTGTGTTAAAAAATGTGCAGCCTCGTTTGAGGCACAGTTGGGCTCAAAAATCATATTTTCTCTACCTACTACATGGCATTTGGTAGACAAATATCTCACGTTCTGTAGAGTTCCCTAGCCTCACCTGATAAGTGAGTGCTCTCATCAATGTTTTCGTCATCCGATTTGTTTTCTCGCTCTGCTTCCCCGTGTGACTCGTCATGTACCTGCGCAACTCCAATTTCACGAGTCTATTCAGGCACACTATGTGTTCCCATAGAGAGCTACGCGTGAGTTGCATACAAGAGATATTAATGGCCTCTACGTTGCAGGAACTGCCCTCTTATCTTTCCGTTTCAGGGAACGTTTAATACCTAGAAACCTTTTCTTCCGCCAAGTGCTTTGAACAGCAGATCACTTCCTGTCAGGTGAAGTGGAAATAATTGAATTTTAGTGGTAATTATTAAACGAATTATAATGGATCGAGCAAAAATTTGATCATCTGTTTACTCGAGTGCTGCTGTCCAAGAATAGGGGAATGGTGGAAACCCACTTTCCGATCTGACGCGCAGCATAAACCATGTATCCGTAGCAGAATAGCATGGTGGCGGCCATCATAACGAGACCCGAGAGAGGAGCCCATCGAGGACCAGAGAATGTACCGTTCGACTGCAGTAGAAATTAGCAAATTTCTGGATTAGCAAATTTGCTCACCCAGAAGAGACCAATGACGTACTGGTGCACGTCTTGACTCGAAGTGATCGAGTGGCATTCCAAGATTGGTTTCATGTATTCAACGACGAAATCGCTCGTGTCGTACAACCAGAGCATTGCGCTGAACCTAAGGAGAAAGAAGAATCTAGAGTCGATGAAGTTTGAGCAATGTTCATAATGTGTAAATGTGCGAAACGGAAACTGACGAATATCATTTTGTGACTAACACTCATTTAATGTACTCGAGAAAGTTGCATTTACTGACCAGGATGCGCCCACGGCAACGTTGCATAGGAAAATAACTCCGTAGAACCACGGTTTGGAAAAGAGTCGAGAATAGGGAGATCTGTGATGGTATTTTAACGTTCAAAAATGTTATCTTTTCCCCCCACCCTTTGACAGCCAGAAGTCGATAGAGGAAGTGGAAGACGAGAACGACGTAGGAGTGAGAGTGCGCTGAGGCATAAAAGCTCACTGCTAATTTCCCTGAGAAGATAAGAAATTAGGCAATTAAGAAAGTATTAATTAGGTGTAATTAGACACACCTGTTACGTATCCGTGCCCTGCCATGAAGAAGCAATTGCCCCACATTTCAGGAATCTAAGAATCAAATACCGCCACTTTCAGCTTGAATTTCAAGCCTTAAAACAAAAAAAAACACTTACAGGTTGGATGAGAAAATGGACCAATCCGTAATAAATATCGACAGAAGCGAATGAAATGAGCAAGTATCGATAGGATCCGAATTCCTTTCGATTTCCTTTCAAGATAAGCGCGACGAGAGTTCCGTTTAGAAGAACCGATAGAACTGAGAACAAATTGCATTAGAAATTAATTATAAAAATTGAACTGACTAATGGCGAGATGCTGGAAATTGTTGTAAATCATCTGAAAGTAGATCTTTTTTTTTTTAAATAAATAAAAAAATTTTCGAATTTTGACCTACATTTTTTATGTCGTTGTCATAAAGTTGGTGGTGGTTGAGCATGAACGACGAGCTTGAATAACATAACGTTTCGCGAGGTCGGAAGTAATATTTGAACAAAATCGAAAATATGAAGTCGAATACTGTTTAACCAATCAATTCTAGAGGGAAAATAAAAGTAATAGCATTCTGAGCGGTAATGCGTGTGTAACTGAGGTATCAAGTAGTCGAGTAATTGAGTTTCGCTGATAACTGGAAACTTGTTTACTGGCTCAACCTAGAAACAATTATAACCATTGTGCCATGAAATAAAATTGAAGCGAACTTTTCGAGGACGACAAATTACATCATGGTGCAGTTCATTGAGCTGCAAAACTGCCACTGAAATTCTGAAAGTACTGAGTGCAAGGAGTACAAGGTGGAAATTGATTTCTACGGAAAGTAGCAAAGTTCATATTAGTGAAGAAAATCGATGAACATGGAATCGAAGAGTGTCATATCATAATACTCCATGAGTCTCGCGATACCCCAGTCCGGCACAATGTCGGATGAGAAAAATGACGTCATTGCCGCCTTTGATATATCAAAGGCGGCATGACGTCATAGTTCTCATCCGACCTAGTGCCCTATCACCGATCCCACGAATTTGCGTTCTGGCTCGGATGATTTTCACAACTTTACGTTTTGCCTCGGATGCTTGATTTTTTTGTGAAAAATCTCTTCAAATTCGATCAATCGTACCTGATTTACAAAATAAGCCGTATTTTTTTTCGCAGGATCTCCTTCTTCGTTATTATGGACGGCTTCGGATTGTCATCAGGAATCATCGTCATTTGAAGTATCTTAATTAGTTGGGCATTCTCAATTTAAAACATTTTTTTGCAGAGATAGGCGAAGCAATCGCAGAAATTAATTATCTTTCGCGTCCTCTCAATCGTGTTACGTGCACTAAATACATATCAATATCAAGGAAGAACTCTGAAAAAGG
Source organism: Pristionchus mayeri (assembly GCA_036245805.1). Taxonomy (NCBI): domain Eukaryota; kingdom Metazoa; phylum Nematoda; class Chromadorea; order Rhabditida; family Neodiplogasteridae; genus Pristionchus; species Pristionchus mayeri. The sequence continues at coordinate 7,569,303 of BTRK01000004.1, read as the reverse complement.
AGATGATTATTCGGCCTTTTTCTCATCTCTTTCATTCCGTTTAAAATTTGTCTCTTTTCCATTGCCATACCTTTGACGAACTATTTCAACGGCGACTAAGCATTGCAGGCATCGAGCTCGGAATCCCCCTGGCAGGGTACGCGCACTAGGGGGGGGGGGAGCGCGCCGAGGGAAGAGATGGCATGGGTACTCTGGTCAGAAGCGAGAGGCGAGTAGAAAATAGCATTAAAGGAAATGCGAAATGGACAATTATTTTTTAATTCTGTGTTCAGTTTATCATTAATGCATTCCAAGAATGTGACCTTGCTAATGAGGAGCCATCTGTCCCTCCATCGATGCCATACACATCATTCGTTGCATTCCTTCATTCAGACGCTCAGTGGCATTTATGTTTCTCAGCAAAACCTATCCTGTTCAAATGATGCTTTCACCGCCACAAACGTCACAAATGTAGAGACATGTTCAAGCCGAAAATGTAACCGCTGATAACGTGTCTGCATGATAGATTTAAAAATAACGACGATTTTTTATAGCACATCTATATCCGAGCAAAAGCGGTTACAGCGCAAATGATGGAGGCACAGTAGTCCCCTATCCGCATATGGCGACGTAAAAATAGAGTGATGCGTAGATTGGGTTTTCCTGTCATAATGATCGATGAGTTCACGGGTACTCAAGTGAGAATTTCTGAGTATCTTAGCATGCGATGAAGAAGCATTAACATTAGCATTAGACTATTGCCAAAAGTGTGCATTATCGAGAAAAACCTTTGCCACAACAGGAGCTGTGCGTCATTATCATCTAGTGTTGGCAATTCGAGGTGTACGGTCAAAGCGAGCCCCACTCTCACCCCGCCCCAATGCCTCTATATGTCGGTATCGTTTAGCCGGCTCCGTTATCATCTTTGTGTTAACGAGGGATCAGCCAAGAACGTGAACGTGTAAACAAATCTATGATAGTTCAATTATCGGTCCTTGCCTGAACTCTGACTAGTGCTGAAAGTTATACGCGTGTTTATAAACTTTTTGTCTATAATTGCCACCTTTCCTTGTACAATGTATGTACCATACAAGCAAAATAAATGTAACCACAAATTTCGGGCAATATTTGGTTTATGCCCATAGTTCGGAATCCAGAATATTTCTAGACGCTTATTATATTTTCGAACTGTCGTATTCAAGTTTTTATATTTTCGTTCATTCGATTAATCAAATTTTTAGTGCCATTATAATGGTTAGCAAATTGGAATGCTTCAATCGGACATTTTACGGTAATTTGTTATACATATGTATATTTCCGAAAAATATATAAATATTAAAACTTCAGTATTATCCGTTGCTTTGAATGTTACGCTTCTCATAATAATTCGTCTAAGGTCTTCTAAAGTAAGTTGAAAAAAAATTATTGCCTATCAGAGTGATTCGAAGGAATTGGGACTCTACAAAAACCTTCTCTTCGTTTTCGTTATGAATGATCTGATCTACACAAATGTGCATTTCGCCACAAACCCGGTATAATTTTGTAAGGGAAATTAAAATATATATAATTTGAAGATTGTATCAATTCGCGAAAACATCTACTTCCTCATTTCAAAAAAATTTCCAGAGAGGTGAGAGATGCTCAGAAAAATGGCCTAAATATTAAGAATTGGTACAATGGAAGTCCGTTCGGAGCCTTATGCCGAGACCTAACACATTCGAGAGAGAAGATTATAAGAATTTCAATTTTTTTCAAATGAGCTATCGTCTGACTCTCTTCAGTTTCAATGCTCTCTCGTCTCTCTAACCGGCGAGCGAGCGTGCAAACTGAAGAGAGTCAGACCATTGCTCTTTCAAATATATGCTCAACAAGCCTGAGCTGTAGCTAAGATTTAAGCCTCAGACACAACAGGAATCGTAGCGGTCCGACGTCTTTACTCATTCAAAATATTTTTGGCTCGTTCGGAAACCCCACACCTCCTTCCTTTTTAGAACAATTTTACCAATTGCAGATGGGTAATTTCCGCATTCACAACAATTCATTCTCATTCTTTTCTTATTCTTTCTTTTCATTTCGTTTATCGGTACATCGCTGTGGCAAAGTGGGAAACAAAAGCTTCTCAACATTTAAAGCATCATTTACAGATGCCAATGGCTCTATTTATTTCGAACGACATGGTTCATTTGGCTCCTCGTTTTCTGTTTCGCGTTTGAGTCTATTTTATGATTCTGCTTCATGTTCTTCTTGTAGAAAACGGAACCTGTCACATTCGAAAAGCTGATTCCACGGATTAGGGACGAGTTTCCTGACCTGCGAATTGACGGAATCGCAACTGCTCATTATTGGGTCAGATTGACCGCACTGTTTGGGATGAGAACTATGACGGCATGCCGCCTTTGATGTTTCAAGGGCAGCATGGCGTCATAGTTGTCATCCGACGTATTTCCAGATTGAAAATTTCAAAGATTCATCAGGATCCTTAAGGACCGCGATAATTCGTTGCGATGGAGGCCATTCTTTGGCTACCTTGGCTTCAGTGCAGTGATGACAGTTGGTAAGACGAACCTGCATACGATTCCAGAATGCTCACATTAGCTGCATTTTCAATCTTTAATCTTTGATCCTTGATCTTTATCATCGACAGTATTAATAGCTGTTGAGAACAGAAAAGGGGGGCGATACGGCAATATAGGCACAACTATTGATATAAAATTGGGATGCATATTTGCATGCTTCGTTGTGTCTATCCCGGTTTCTAGAATAGCCATGTGACGTCGCGTGCTTACGCGAGCAAAACTTATTTACTCCCTAGGGTATTTCGTAATCCGAACACACGCCATTTCATCCTTTGTATATTTTTGATGAATTTCTTAATTTGAATTTGTTCTGGCGCAGGTCGCATTTATCTGAGCACGTGCAAAAAATATTTTCGAGTTTTCCGACTTACCCCAATAGTTTTTGGAGAAATTCCTTTCCAGTTCTTTGCATTGTGGTCTTCTGTGCAGTAAGTATATTCCGCAAACTCCGTGGTGTTGTTCAAAGCAAGAAAGCTATTGCATTACAGCGGCAGCTATTTTACACTCTGCTTGTCCAGGTAAACGATTATCGATCGCCCTATTTTCAAACTGAAATATTCATTACAGTTCTCGGTTCCCTTCGTTCTCATGTATTTGCCTGTTCTGCTTGTGATCACTCCTACTCTATTCCACGTTTCATTCGATCTTCCCTATAGTTTGGTAGTCTCTTTCTGCATTCCTTTTCCCTTTCTCGATGCTCTGGTCGTCCTAATCGGAGTGCGAGACTATCGGTGAGCTACAAGTCTATTAATACTGCATTTCGATATTTTCAGATCGGTATTTTATAAAGCAAAAGTATCGGGATCACCTGTTCTCTCGCATATATCGAGTACGATTTTGTTATTTCAAACACAACAAATGCAACATTCTTTCAGTGTTCACGACAACAACCTCAAATACTCCCTGATAATTTCACGGAAACATTCATACCAATGTATAATTGCCTTTCAAAGGAAACTATTTTAATGTATTTTACTCGCTGTATTTCATTCGATAAAAATCTAAAGAACAGCTATGTATCTATTATCAGTAAACAAGCAATTCAAGTTGATAAGTTTTATTGTGAACATTAATTAATTTATCAACAACGAGAGTAAGCGTAGAAGAGCACATCACGTTTTCCAGTCAAAATGAGTTCGAAGATAATTTATAACAACCTAAACATAGAAATAATTCGCAGTAATTAACGCACCTATTATGTAATGGAAATATTATTTTGAATATTGCTGCTAAATATTTCCTGACACCACTCAAGGAGCGTTTCTGGATATATTGCACACGCAAACAGATATTCCAGACGATTACCAAAACGAAGAAAATCTATTCCATGGGCCAGCTCGATTTCCTTTTGGCTAGCTTGTTTTTTGCCCAAGCGATGCATAACATGCCTTTCCAATTGCAAAAATAACCGTGAAAATATGATTTGCTGAAGTAAATTGTTAGCCTCCATCATTGTCGTAATACCTTTTGGCATTCATTTTTTTAGCCTTGTAGTGCCGATGGCCTCCACTAGAACTTGGAGATTAACCAAATAAGTACCATTATCCGAGATTTTCGCGGTCATTTTTGCCAGTGGTAGAACGTAGACTAAAATTTTGGGGCACGATAGTTGTTTGGTATTCATCTGGCCTCTTTCAGTATATTGCCGGCTAATCTGAAGCGACGACCACTAACCAACTCTCATAATTCATTTGTATTATTGTCTTTCTCGTTCCGAGCTGCTAATACTTTGTATTATCGCATTGATGTCGTGAGAAAAAAAATATATTTATGGCTTGTGGTTATTTTCATTAGAAATATTGCTTGGAATACGAAGCAATTAGGGAAAACAAAAAAATCATATTGAATAAATATCCGCAGCTTGTCGCGACCGGATTTTGCCACAATTTAGTGAATTTTCTGCTCAACGTGTAGTCCTATTTTTGAGCAACTGTATGCTGATAATTCGTGTGCTTTTCAGAAAAAGGACCAAAAAATATAGCACGCGTGACGCGTAAGGATCGAATAGATTTGTTAAGAGGCTGGTACATTTTCTGACCCTTGCATATATATGCATTTTTGAATAGCCCATATGGACCCTCACCAGGAACCATCAAGTTTTGTTCCATATCGTTGTCATCGACGATGTGAGACGCCTTCAAAGTCGACGGATTCCGAAAATCGCCGACTTTGGAACCTCGTTGCTCGCTTCAAAGGAGGTCTGGTGACTTGGTTGAGAGGTATCCGGGGCCAAATTTCCTGGATAATAAGCCTGTGCAATCCGTTCATTGATGCGATAATTGATATTTTCATAAATCGATTAAAATTATTGATTTTTACCAAAATTTAGAACCAGAAAATTTTTTGAGCTCAAACGATAGAGCTCGAAAAGGCGAATCGAATGGTATGCTGTTCGCCTATGGTAAATATGAGCCAAAGATGCGAAAATTGCAAAATAAGATTCTGAGAAGAAGAAACGCCATCCACATCTGACATTAGAGTTAAACAATGAACTTAGGAGGATGCTAATTCATTGGGTTGATAGTATTTCGAAAGCGGACAAATACATGTGGTAAACACGCTCAGTTGAAAAAAATCAATTCAAATTGATCTGTGTAACGGAATCCCAGATTTCGACTTGATGTTATCTGCTTTGAAAGATATCGCACTCTCTCTCTCTTTCTTTCTCTACCTTTCCCGGTTTCTAGAATAGCCATGTGATTTTCTAGAATAGCCATGTGCTTGAAGGCAGATCCTGAATGGCAACGCAAAGGTCACATCAATCTCGCAGTGTGCTTCAGATGGGAGGCAATAAAAACATTTGCTTCACACAGTAAACATAATATAAATGCATGTATACTTTAAACAAACATAAATATCTCTGAGAGTTAATGGTACAGAAATGGAATATTCAAAAAAAAACAATTGTATCAGGTTGGTCATAAAGTTTTGCGCGATTTTGACTAAAGCGCATTCTGGCATCTACAATCGTTCGTTGTTGTCCAATCAACTTAGATCTTTTAGTGGTAGATAGGGGCTTTTATACTCTCTTTAGAGTACACTATCATAGATCTGTCCGATCAAGGAAAAAAATAAGGCGATGTACCAAACTTCATGTGGTTGATCAACGACCTGACTTTTCAAAGGATTTGCTTTTCATTTAGAACGGAGATAGGACCCAATCTAAACCACAGTAGTAAAGTATGATGGGAATATATCGTACTGGTGATGTTGAGACTGACCAGCCACAAAGGGCATATTAGAAAAATGCGCGTAATCCGAATGTGGGTTTTAATGGCACTTGTCAAGATACGTTTTGGAGTACTATATCTATGCCGACAGTTCTTGAGATTTCAATTATTCGTGATTGTGAACTACCTTTCCAGTACAAGTCACAAATCCCTTTGGGGGATAATGGGGCTCTCCATTCACGAAAATGGTTCTTCGGATTTTAGGTGCCCAATTTAGAACATCGAAATAAACACTTTAGGCTTTTTTGTACTAGACATGTGGTTTGAAGGGCGGTACTTTCCTGTTAAAATTAACGAACAACCCTTGCCCTATCACTCACTATTTAGGAATATTGTGGAGGCCGCTACTTTTTCTAGGGTGAGCCGTGCTTGAAGACCCTACATGTCAGGTTTTTTGACGTTTTCTTTGCAAAATAATTGAGATACAAATATCACTTTTTTAGATGAGAAAGGAAAGTGTGCTCTTAAATATTGATATAATAGAGAACCATGTAAGTATTGATTACAGCGCCCATAGGTAGAGGTCACCCGCGTCAATCCTCGAAACAGGTGATTTGCTCGATAGAAATCTTATTTTTCTAAGTGCCCGGGATTCATTGACCTCTACGAAGCCCATTTTGAATTCGGCAGGTCTCTCTTTTTGAAACTGGGTAGTGTACGCCTAGTGCTTTTTAATAAACTTTGTGAGTCTCCATCTAAAAATTTATCTGCGAAGTACAGCAACTTTAAATAAAATCTTATTTTTTCTGAAAAATTCAAAGTTACGCAGATCTTGATTTCTCGCTTAGTAGAGATACTTGGGATATTTCAACTATATTTTTCGAAAGGTCGAACATGTCCCTATATATCATCATCAGGACAATACGTGGCGATTTGAGCAAAAGAAAATATACGAACTGAAACTTGGGGTCCGAAATCGCGCAAAACTTTATGACCAACCTAATATTACAGAGATTTTAGCAGATTCGCATAATAGTTCCCTATTTTAATAGGCCACGACATTTTATTTATGGCAATATCAATCGTATCCTGTCTAAATCTAACGATAAATTGGCCTACTACCTTAATTTTTACGAAACAGATGGAAAATCGATCGCAAGAGCGAGAGACTAGGGTAGATCAAAGGCCACGCGGGGTCAAACAGCAGCCGGGAGAATCTTGTTTTGCAATTTTCGCATCTTTGGCTCATATTTACCATAGGCGAACAGCATACCATTCGATTCGTCTTTTCGAGCTCTATCGTTTGAGCTCAAAAAATTTTCTGGTTCGAAATTTTTGTAAAAATCAATAATTTTAATCGATCTATGAAAATACCAATAATTGCATCAATGAACGGATTGCACAGGCTTATTCTCCAGGAAATTTGGCCCCGGATACCTCTCAACCAAGTCACCAGACCTCCTTTAAAGCGAGCAACGAGGTTCCAAAGTCGGCGATTTTCGGAAGCCGTCGACTTTGAAGGCGTCTCACATCGTCGATGACAACGATATGGAACAAAACTTGATGGTTCCTGGTGAGGGACCATATGGGCTATTCAAATTGCCCGGAGCCCAATTTAGACTTTTCCAATGTACCAGTGTTTATTCGAACCTTATGCGACACGCGTGATAGAAACAACTCATGAAAATGCAAAACAGTTTGTTGCAGCAAATCTAGATTTGCTGTTAATCTTCCTTTAAGAGACATTCCACGAGAAAACGAGCCAACCACACGGAAGACTTTTTTACAACCCCATGCAATATTTTGCTGGTGAAGTTTTTTCATATCGAGTGCTGATATTTGGCGCAATATGAATGGCTCTGGCGCACTTTCCGAAAAATGCCAGACCAGGCCCAAAAAAAGTCGAAAATTTCAAAATTTTCAAAAGTACGATTTTATAGGTTTTCTGGTGTATTTGTTGATGAAAATAACGAAAAACACACCTTGAAAGCGATTGGAGATCAGTAAAAGCTTCAAAATCGAAATTTTCTTCGTTTTTTGCTTCCCGTGAAAAATGTTTCTCCACGATTGCAGCTGAAATTATGAAATTCGAATTCTACGTGCAAAAGTACGTTTGGATTCCAATTTTCATCCAAATCAGCATGGCCACCCAAAAACGACAGCAATTTGTCGAAGCCGCGCTTGACTACATCTACAGGTGGCCGCTGAGAAGGGAAACCACGAAGTCGCTTACATCACATTGCATATCACGCAGGTTCGGTGCCCCACCGTGTCGTACATCTTTTGCCAAGTTTTTCTGATAGTTTAGCATGTATCGCCTACAATAGCCTACAATATTGAAGGAACCCATCCGAAAATATACCCGTTTGTTCATCGATTTTGCTGAAACAAACTGAAATGAGCAAATTGAAAGCGATGAGAACGTCAATTCACATTATTTTTTATTGAATTCGAACTGGCCCTTAGCAAGATCAAGTTGATTGCATCGCTGTGCAGGAATCAAGGATTGTGAGTTTAGACTCATTCTCTATCACATCCTCAGGCACTGTGATGTTCCACTCGGGCAGTACCACCGCGTATCATGGTGTCGATTTACTCCTCCGCACGCATTTGGCGCGAGGAGCTGTGTTTCTTTGCCTCTCCCTCCGTTTGGCCACTCTGCAGTTGCCTCAAGAACGCATCTTCCTGATCTGCGCCTATGCTCCGACGACCGCCTATGACCAGGGTAGTTTTTTTCCTTCCTAGACCAAGTCGATGCCGCCATGCAGAGTTCGCACAGAGGATACAGGCCAGTGTTGGTGGGTGACTTCAGATGTAGTGTCGCAAGAGCCTGGTAATGAACTTCACATCGGGCCCTTCGCCTCTCAGTCCCCAAACCGACTGCGCTTTCACCGAGGCCTGCGTGCGTAACAACCTGCGCGTACGGAACACGTTCCAGAAGAAAAGACGGTCGTCTAAGGACTTGGCGGACCCCAAATGGTACAACGCTCTCCCATATTGATTACATCGCTGCCCCTCCTTCTGCGCGAGTAGTCAGTTGTGGATTTGTCGGTTGGTTCGAGTTTAACTCCGACCACCGCCTCGTCCGAATGTGTCTCTCTCTTCTTGGCAAGGCCAAGCAGAGAAGTTGCAAGGGACGTGACGATTTCGATCGGAGGAGCTTATACTGCTGACTCTAATCTGCTCGGATCTCTGCCCCTTGCCCGCCCCAAGTCTGCCCCGGAAGCACATTCCTCCATCATCGCCTTCGCACAGACCGCGGCTACAAACAGCTGGAGGAAACGTCAAGTGCCTTGGATCTCGCCCTCTACACTTCGCCTCATCGCCACTCGCCATCTTCTAAGATAAAACCCTCGTGATGCCCTCGCCTACTCGATTACATGCAATAATGCCCGTATCGCACTCTGTGATGGAATCCGCCGAAGGAAAGAAAAGCAATCCAAGGATGCAGCCATGATGAGAAGAAGTATCGTTCTTGCAAAGAGAGATCTGCATACAATCAAGAAACGCCTGCTCGTCCCCGACCCCGTCTCTGGAGCGCTCTCTCAATACGCGATCAAGAACGAAGTCCAGCGCTTCTACGACGCTCTCTACAGGGCTGTTGTTTCTCTCCTTCTCACCGTTCCTCTCTCTACTGAGCCTTTTCCTCCCTTCCTGGCTTATGAATGTTGTGTTGCTATGTCACACCTCAAGCGTGGTCACTGATATTACTCTAAAATTGAGTGAAATAGTGTGGGTGTTTCATTTTGCTCCCGTTTGATGGTATTGCATCTCAACAATGTTTTGGGTCATTTGTGACCATGTTTCATGCTATCACCGCTCAAAGGAATTTATATTTCTTTCTACACAACTCTCATTTTTTTGCAAAATGGAGATATGCTCAAGTGTTATGGGATAACGTCAGAGTTTCTTCGGGTTTGTCCCTCGGTAATTATCTTGAAACATGATCACAAATGTACAAGTGTCCCCCTCCCCCCTAATTTGTAGATGAGGTTATCACGATTCGTTTAAAAAACCTATTTCACAGATGAAAAACCCATGGTTAAACCATAGGATTAATCCTATGGTGGATCCTAAGGTATGGGGTTCGAATCCCAACCTCTGCCGAATACAGTCACCTTTGCCAAGCTCCGGGGGAAGTACCCAACAGTATGCAAAAATTGTACGAGCTTGGTAAAAGTCACTGCAGAGGCCGGGACTCGAACCCATCCTACAATAGGTATGTAAATTACAGCGCTAGACCACGGTTTCTAACGATAGGATGGAAATCATAGTTGCCCAACACTGGCGGCGAGGTGTTTTTCAGACCATGACCCCCTATTCATGGTTGCGCACTGCTCCCCTCAAATAGAGGGGAGCAGTGCGCAACCATGAACCCCCCGGGTCATGGTCAAAAAAAGGTTGGTAGGTCAATGGTGGGTCAAGACTAGGTACCGTACCCAATCGATAGTACAGTACCGCCAGATACCGTATACCAATACCGTAACCCACGATTATCGCAAACTAACTTTATTTTTAAAAAGTCCTGGTACCGTGTCCAATCTATTATACAGTACACAAGTAACTACCGTAACACAGTTCCTTAGGTCAGATCCAGTTCCTTGGGTCAAACATTTTTCTAAAAATTGTATACATTTTTCTAAAAATCCTAAACCTATCATGCAATTATTCTACAATAATTAGAGAAACAGTATGATACTTTAAAATAATTGTCTGCTCGATTTTGGATTTTTAGAAAAATGTTTGACCCAAGGAACTGGATCTGACCTAAGGAACTGGGTTACGGTAGTTACTTGTGTACTGTAGAATCGATTGAGAACGGTACCAGGACTTTTTTTAAAATAAAGTTAGTTTGCGATAATCGTGGGTTACGGTAGTGGTATACGGTATCTGGAGGTACTGTACTATCGATTGGGTACGGTACCTAGTCTTGACCTACCATTGACCGACCAACCTTTTTTTGACCATGACCCCCTATACGTCGTTGCGCACTGCTCCCCTCTATTTGAGGGGAGCAGTGCGCAACCATGAATAGGGGGTCATGGGGGTCGCCGCCGGCGTGGGCAACTATGATGGAAATGCTTTTTCATCTCTGACCTATTTGGTCAAAACAAGTCGGAAAACCTGACCTATCACGATTCTTTAAAATGAATTCGCTAAAAAAATAATGCGAATTGACGTTCTCATCGCTTTCAATTTGCTCATTTCAGTTTGTTTCTGCAAAATCGATGAACAAACGAGTATATTTTCAGATGGGTTCCTTCAATATTGTAGGCTATTGTAGGCGATACATGCTAAACTATCAGAAAAACTTGGCAAAAGATGTACGACACGGTGGGGCACCGAACCTGCGTGATATGCAATGTGATGTAAGCGACTTCGTGGTTTCCCTTCTCAGCGGCCACCTGTAGATGTAGTCAAGCGCGGCTTTGACAAAGTGCTGTCGTTTTTGGGTGGCCAGGCTGATTTGGATGAAAATTGGACTCCAAACGTAGTTTTGCACGTAAAATTCGAATTTCATAATTTCAGCTGCAAACTTGGAGAAAATTTTTTATGGGAAGCAAAAAACAAAGAAAATTTCGATTTTGAAGCGTTTACTGATTACTCAAGGCGTTTACTCAAGGTGTGTTTTTCGTTATTTTCATCAAAAAATACACCAGAAAAACCTACAAAATCGTACTTTTGAAAAATTTGAAATTTTCGACTTTTTTTGGGCCTGGTCTGGCATTTTTCGGAAAGTGCGCCAGAGCCATTCATATTGCGCCAAATATCAGCACTCGATATGAAAAAACTTCACCAGCAAAATATTGCATGGGGTTATAAAAAAGTCATCCGTTGAACCTTACCGAAATGTACGTTTTCTCGTGGAATGTCTCTTAAAGGAGTGCCAGCAAAGTTGAACTTTTGACGCTGTCATAGCAATAACCTAGCCAACCCTCCAAAGATCCAAGGTTCCCTCCAAAGGTTCAAAATAAAGATATGCATTTGAAATTTTCAGAATCTATCATGGTTATGAAAAGCTAGGTCATGGTTATGTCAGCGTCAAAAGTTCAACTTTGCTGACACTCCTTCTTTAAACATCACTGTGGGCGTTCCGACATTTCTGCCTGTTCGATGCCTAAGTAAGTGAGCAATGTCTACACTCCCACGAACAATAAATAGTAGGGATACAAAACGGCAACAAAACACATAACTCTTGTCTAGATGTAGATAGTTACAAGAAAGCTTCTCCGCTAATCGTTAATACTCATAGCTACCGTATCCTGGAAGGTTTAAATTCATCCTGCAACTTTGAAAATTATTTATTCATCACTCCTTTTTATGACCCTTCTCCAGGCGTCGATGCTTTAGCAATTCGCTTCCTAATGAGCTGTTAGGCTATTTCTCCCAACTAGTAGGTGAGCAACGCCCACCCACTTTTTTTACTGGTTACCAACTAGTCAGGGAACTGGTTAACCAGTGATTAGCCTCCGCCCACTCTAACTGGTAAACCACTGGCCAAAAACATCTAACCACTGGTTAATCAGTGGCCTGCCCAGTTCGTAACCAGTATCCTGATCAGTGGGAGGGGAGTTGATCGCCTACAGTTTGGAGGAAACCAGAGATACGAGTGCACATTCAAGGGTAGCCGTTTTTTTAATATTGTTTCCTTCCTCTCTAAAAGTAGGTGTCCAAAAGTTTTTTCATTATTATATGTTATGACTATTTATTGTCCGTGGGATTGCCGATTGTCCGTGGGAGTGTAGACATTGCTCACTTACAGAGGGTTATGATTGTTATGATAAGGTGAATACTCATTATTAAGCGCTAAGTACTCGCACTCTGAGCACTGCATAATGAGAATTGAATGGATCTCTTTTTTCTCATCGAATGTTAGTGTTCGTTTCTTTTAACTGCTCAAATATCCAGTACTTCAATGCCAAGCCAATTGGAACTCTTCAATCGAACGTTTTACGGTAATATGCCTGAATTTACAGAAATATTTCATAATTCCAGTATTGTCCGTTGTAATGAACACCATGCTCCTCATAATAATTAGGCTAAAATCTTCAAAAGTGAGTTTGCGTTGAACAACGAAATTAATAACCAGACAAATACGAAGGAACTGGGACTCTACAAAAACCTTCTCTTTATATTCGTGATGAACGATCTTATCTACACTAACGTTCATTTCGCCACAAATCCGGTTCGATATTTTCAACGTTCTTTCAAAGCAAACATACTGAATGCTAGATTGTTTCAATCCGTGGCGGCATCTATTTCCTCTTTTCGGACAACTTCCCAGAAAGGTGAGAAATAAGCAAAAGATTAGCAATTCATGTTTTACAGATGGGTGATATCGGCATTTACAACAATTCACTCTCATTCCTTTCTAATTCTTTCTTTTCACTTCGTTTATCGATACATTGCAGTGGCAAATTGAGAAACGGAACTTTTTCAACTATTACATTATCGTTTAGATATCAATGGATGCATTTATTTCGATCCGCTTGGTTTATCGGGCTTCTCATTTTCTGCCTCGTCTTTGAGTCGATAATCTGGTTCTGCATGCTGTTTTTCTGCTGGAAAACCGAGCCAGCAACATTCGATGAGCTGATTCCGCAGATTAGGGACGAGTTTCCTACTCTGACGATTGACGGAGTCGCCACTGCTCATTATTGGGTTAGAATAACAATTTCAATGTTTATCAGTAAATTCGTCTTTAGAAACATGATAATTCGTTGCGATGGAGACCATTCCTTGGATATCTCGGATTCTGTACAATCATGTCTATTGGTATGACAAAAATTTATGACATCATCGCAAACAATTCTATCAGTACTGTGCATTGTTGTCTTCTGCGCTGTGAACATAGTCCACGCTCTCCGAACAATTGTTAAAAGCCAGAAAGCAATTGCACTACAGCGCCAGTTGTTCTACACCCTTCTTGCACAAGTGAACGGTTAAATGCCGTCCCATATTCAAAGTGGCATTTCAGTTCTCGGTGCCGTTCGTTCTGATGTACTCGCCAGTTGTGCTTGTAATCACTCCTACTCTCATGCACGCATCATTCGACCTTCCCTATCGTCTAATGCCGACATTCTTCGTTCCGTTTCCAATCCTGGATGCTTTAGTAATCCTCATAGGAGTGCGAGACTATCGGTGAGCTTGAAATTGATCGATGATATTATATGCTGAATACAGAATGGTATTCTACAAGCCAAAAGTGTCCACATCAACGGATTTTCTGCCAAAATATTCGAGTATGATTTTGTTCTTAGAAAAAAAATTTGGCATCTTCATCAGTGTTCACTACGATGGCGAACAGAACGATTTTGCAAGACCAATAATACTAATGCGAAGAAACCTGTAATAAGCTTGTATATTGCTGTACATACGATAAACGATTCCATAAATTTCTCTAATCAGATTTGAAGGCATTTCACTATCATGCCTTTCCCAGATGTCATTGTAACAGCACTAGATTGCAACCATTTCACATTTTTCCATCATATTTGAACTAGACATGTATACATCTGGAATAGCTTTGTGAAGCAGGGCAGCAATTCAACAACATCGAACTAAAAACACGTTCAAAATCACAATTTTCGTTCGGCTGACTGTGTGTATTCTGCAATAATGTGTCAAATTAATAAGCATAGGGAAAGGGAGAGACCCTGGAGCCACACGCTCAACTTATGGATTAAAGTGAATTGGATTGGTGACCAGACGAGAAATATGAAATTGGGGGAGTTTCATAATCGGGTGTTCATTTTCTTTCCCTGAATACGAACGCATTAGTCACTGGGTATTTTTTTCAATGGCTTTCAGTTATTCATAAACAGGACAAACGTCGGTGCTATTCGCGGGAACTCTGCTTTCAGCATCCCTCACAACGCGATTTGTGTATTTCTTCGAGGGAAATGCAAAAGTGTGTAGGCTGTGTAGTGTGCAGCTCGTATGCGGGATAGGCATGATTTTTTCGGCCAGCAAAAGGACTTGCCAACTGCAGGAATCGAACCTGCGGCCTTCGCTTTACGAGAGCGACGCTCTGCCTCTAAGCCAAGCTGGCATGTCTGCGTACGTGACGAGAATGGTTCAAAACCTGGCGGCGAATAGAAAATACTGGTGCAGTTATTGAAACAACAAACTCATACGGGGAATAAATCATTTATAGAATCTGAAAGGCACTGTTTTCCCAGCTCCGTTAACAACGAACTATCATTTGTCTGGGATAATCAAACTTTTTTATAAAATTGATGTGCCACATTGATTGCACCTGCTGGAGTTCTTTTGCACCCCTCGCACAACTTCTTCGTTGCTAAACCAATCTACGTGCGACGAACGACTGATATTTTGAGCTGAGTAAAACACCCGCGGGTTGTTAGTCACTTGACTCCCGTGGCAGGCAATGACTCACTCGATCTGCTACTTTGTCCTCCCTTCTACACCAAGATTGCGTAGCCATAGTAATGGAGAGGGAGCTCTCTTCCTCACAACTCTCTTTCCTTTTTGTGGCCACTAGTGCCTTCCTTCTCACGAGACGACCATTTGGCCTCCCAAGTATTTTGGACGTAAAACTGATGGATCTCACTATCTTTTTCGTGTTGTTCGTCTCGCTCTTTGTCCGCACTTTCCTAAATCCAATTCCAGCATTCATCGAAATGGCGCTTACCTGCACCGATCTGCCCAAGTTCATCTGCTCCTTCCTCCTTCCGGTATCAATTCCTTTCTTTGCTCCCATTGTTGAAGATCCAGTTTCTGGGAGACAACAACGATGTGAACTATCTTGCTCATAAAAAAACCGCTAATCTGCAACCTGACACTCATCAAATTCTGATTAAAATAAAGCTTTATCAGTTGATTATCACATCGTTGTTGAGTATGGTTTGCCATGTCGTTAATTGAGAATTCGCAGCATTCGCAAACCTTGCGAATATCAATTCCAATTGCAGCCTCTCGGTGTCTTTTTCGAGCGTGGATGTGGCTGTGATCTGGCCATCAACATCGTGCTCACTATCCTCGGCTACTTCCCCGGTCTCATCCACGCGTGCTGCATCATTACTATGCACTGAGAGAGAGGTGGAAAAACGTGCTCAATAAAGATGTCATGTAACTGATCAATTCCAATCACGTTAATTCAATCTAATCAACTGGCAAATAATCAATTGATAAAGCTATCCTTTACTCATAATGTGTATGATTTGATGCAAGTGAAGTGTGGACTATCATGTATGACAGTAGACTCGATTGTGGTTTCCTTCTTTCATGCAGCAACCAATTGTTATTATTGAATAAATTGCACATGAATTTGGCAGTTTTCATTAAACTTATGTTGCTCCAACTGAGCTTGTTCCGCTCAGGAAAAAGGCTATTTGCCGTACTACGTTCAATTGACGCTGCTCCTCGATGAACTGCAAGCTGCAACAGTTTGACAACTCGAAGAGTGCCATGTTGCACTTTAGCGCTGTTTTCTTGTGTGCAAGATAAATCACATCGTTGTTGCCTCCCATGGGGTTCTTCAATAATGGGATCAAATAAAGTTAAACTGTCATTGATGAGAGAGATCATTGGGAAGCCTCTGATGAATCCCGTGTCAGCCTTTCTTCCAGGTCTCCATTTCATCCTTGTGATTCCCCCGCCCCTTCATTTGCCTCCTCCTGCCCTATGAATCACACGAATAGCTCAATCAGCCACTGGCATGCTCCCGAAATCTCTCGCGTCTTGTTTACCTTGGCTTCATCGTCGCATTGATCTCATATTCCTTGAGTTTCTCGCTCTTTCGTCCCCACTTCTCGTGGGTACAAACTCATTCCGAGCAATCGTCTGACTCTCTTCAGTTTGCACGCTCTCTCGTCTCTCTGATTGGCGAGAGAGCGTGCAAACTGAAGAGAGTCAGACGATTGCTCGGAATTAGTTTGTACCCACGAGAAGTGGGGACGAAAGTTTAGGAGATTCACAGCACTAGTTGAATATTAGCTTTGCGAAATTTTGAATTTATGACATTATAAAGATGCTCGATTCTCCAAACGAAATGTCTGCGACACTTCTGAGTAATGCAACCTTTCAAATATCTGACTCACCCTTCCTTCTCGTTACCTACAAAGGAACCAAATTGTTCCAATAAGAAAGCTAGTTTTGACACTTGCGACCATCTACGAGGCAACGACTAAAAACGTCTGACGGTTTTATTCAGCCGATATCTCTATGTACTTTCTTATCAATATTTCTTATCAATTCCAGCTACTACGTAGATTCTCGATAATCTTCTTATCATTTTTTTAAAATTCCTCGAATCGCCGTAGAGCTTGTGTTTTCTCGGACTTGTGAACTACTCTTGAATACAATTAGGCTGGATCCAACGAAGTGGGCGCAACCTCGGATCGCTGAAAGGTCCACTCCTAATGCCGATGCAGCCAACTCATTCCATGAGCTAAAGTTGCATTTTTCCTTGCACATTTCATCTATCAAGAATAATTCACTTATAAGGGGGGGAAAGAGATTAGGAAAAGGCTCCGGTGCCTTTGACGAGTAGAATAAATCAGGGTGATTCCGGTATCTGTACATATTCCGAAAGTGGCCGCAAGTAGTAGAATGCACAGCGAGGAAATATATATGATACATGTCAGTAATCAACTCAGAGGAGAATCAGCGAAGTGATCTCTCATCTCTTCAATTATGCATTGTTTCCCCCTTTCATCTCCTTTATCTTTGTGTATAGCTTGTGTTCGAGTTGCAATCTCGGTGCAGCGAGACTCGAATTGACTCAGTGCGCAATAAAAACCCTTATAACGACCGCGGGTCGCATGCTTTCGTACCAACGAACCAAGAGCTGACTAATTCACTCATTCCTGAAAATCCAGCTCAAACTAGAGCAGTAAATTTGTTTGCCAGCGTCTTGGCCACTTCATCGCCGAATATTTACACTTTTAATCATTTGCAAATATAACCAAAGAAAGCGACTCTAAAAATAGGTGTTTCTAGAAGAATCATGAGTACCCGTTACATGCAACATCAGTCAACAAATAAATTTAGTACATCAGTATCGACATAATTTCGCCCAGACAATACGAGACACTTTGTCGAAAGTTATTGAAAATTTACCAATATTTTGAACAATTCTCGAACTACACCATTGTGTTGGCGCGCTTTTGGTTCCACTGATTCACGCGTGTCGTCATTTAGTGCATGAGAGCCCTTATCAGAGAGTTCCGAAGTGACTCAATTCATGTCTCCCACTCATCCAGGACAATCTGAAACAGGCTATAAATGTGGCGCATAAAAGGGGTCTAAGACTAGAGCATGGCTCACACCACTGAGTCATTTGAGCTGCCCATTCGCAATCAGTTCCTCATCTCAACTTTTCAGTTTCGACTTCACGATCTGAAGCCCTCCCCACAGCATCGATTCCAAGTACAAATATCGATTTCATGCGATTTCCAGGGATTTTTATGGCCACAATTACGCGCAGCTCTTTGTTATTTTAATGGCTCTTTGAGATCAGCGCAGAATGCGATGGAAATTCTGGCAGCGAGATAAGGAGCATGAAGAAGGCGCGATGGAGAGACGATTACGGGCAGGCGACCAGCAGTTTAATCAACAGTTTAAATTCGCTGTAAGTTCCGCATTTTTAGCATTATTTTTTCCTGAAATAGATTTTCCCATCTACCTCGTAACTAGAGTTCGAGAAACGATACCACGCTCTCTTCATTCTGTGCACTCTCTCGCCGATCGATCGGTCGAGAGAGTGTGTAAAATGAAGAGACGAAGGCCCTAATTACGAAGTCTACTCTTAACTCTATCGTAAAATTGATTTTCAGAACAATATCATCAAAACTTCCAAATACAATTTGCTGACGTTCATTCCCGTCAATTTATTCGAGCAATTTCAACGGATCGCCAATGCATATTTCCTCATTTTACTGGTGCTTCAAGTGAGTACAAACTAGAAAATTTCTTGTACTTCGAATCGTCTTACTGTTCATATTTCCCTCCTGCAGTTCATTCCTCAAATCTCATCCGTATCCTGGTTCACTACGCTCTTTCCTCTGGTTTTCGTGCTCACATTTACTGCTGTTAAGGACGCCTACGACGATGTTGTGAGTCTCGTTTTTTTATGTATTCCTTCAACTACGAAGTTGCATTTTTGAATTTGGAAAGCGTTGACACTTCAGCAACGGCACATCTCCGATCGGAGCGTTAACAATCGCAAGTCTTTCGTCGTGAGGAACGGGCAGTTAGTCGAGGAACCCTGGTCGAAGGTCGTCGTCGGTGACGTCATCCGCATGACTAACAATCAGTTCGTCGCTGTGGGTTCATTTCGCAAGATGGAGGGAAATGGAGCTGATATCAGGCGGATCTCCTCCTGCTCTCCTCTTCTGAACCCCATGGAATCGCGTACATCGAGACGAAAGAGCTGGATGGAGAGACAAATCTGAAGACGAGAGCGGCACTGGCAGAGACGGAGCCTATTGGCGATCGGTTGGATGCCATCGCAGCTTTCAATGGTAAGAGAAAGAGGGAAAAGTGGAAGTGAACAGTGAACTTTGAGGTGAAATTCTCTGTGAGGCTCCAAACAACAAGCTGGACAAATTTCAAGTAAGACCCATTTCGGCACAAAAATTTGTGCAGATCGTCTGCTGCTTCTTGATAACTATGAGCAGCTTTTACGGGTAGAATGCGCTCTGTCTCTATTCCTCCACTCAACCGGCGCGATTTTTACGAGTCGGCGCGCTAGATATCCTCATGTATTGGGCACGCTTTGCGAGTTTGATCTTTGAGTGAGCAATACGAAAAGTGCTGATAACGGCGTGGAACTGTCAGGGACAGCTGCAGTGGCAGCAGAAGACGAGCCCGATCACCAATGAGAACATCCTGCTGAGAGGATGCATCCTCAAGAACACACGATGGTCAGACACATTTTCCTTAATTTTGTTTTGCATGTAAATCTAGTTTCTTGGTGCGGCGTTCGTTCCATGTGGAAAATTTAAAAAGCAAATATGATAAGTCGATTAACGAGTGAAAGGAAAATATATGCGGAATCTTTCAGGGGCTATGGACTCGTCATTTTCGCGGGCAAGGATTCAAAGTTGATGAGGAACAGTGGCAAGACGACGTTCAAGCGAACTTCCCTCGATCGATTCCTCAACATTCTCATCATTGGGGTGAGTACGATGTCCTTCAGTTTCCATCGTCACACAAACTCCGATATTCTACATTATAGATCGTAATTCGGGTCACCGTCTCTTCATTTTACACACTCTCTCGATAGGTTGAACGGCGAGAGAGTGTGTAGAATGAAGAGACCGTGGTTGCATTTCTCTAGCTCTATTCTACATTGTAGATCGTCGTGTTGCTCCTTCTTCTCTGTCTCATCTGCTGCTCTCTCTGCGGTGTCTGGCAGTGGTTCATCGGCCGCTACTTCACTGATTTCCTGCCCTGGGAGTCGTGGGTGCCCGATCCTGCCACTGCAGGTAAGAGATTCTTACACTCGATTCGTTATCCGTGTCCGATTGCACTTGCATACAGGGAATTCAGTAAGGGACATGAGATGTGATAGAGACCATAGATGCAAACAAACCTTGCATGTACATGCTCATTGTCACTCGAAAAGTCCCTTGTGCACGAAGTGCAAGTGCATCATTAAGGTCCTGCAGCATCGATCGCAATCATTTCCCTCCTCAACTTCTTCTCCTACATCATCCTTCTCAATACGCTCGTGCCCATCTCACTCTACGTCAGGTGAGTAAATTCATCGTAAACATGTACTAAAGCTGTCTAAACTTTGGGGCTTCGAAAATATTAGTGTTTGCGATATGGTGGAATGGCCCATTGTATGAATAGGCTTTATGCAAACGGGGCTAGAATTGCTTTGAAATTTGCATTTTTCTATTTCAGTGTGGAAGTGATTCGCTTTGTGCACTCGATGTGGATCAATTTCGACATACGAATGTACTTCGAGAATGGGGAAAACTCAGTAGGAGCGCAAGCGAGAACCACCACGCTCAACGAAGAATTGGGACAGGTAGGTCATTTAATTAGCTGATAAATAGGGGTGTTCCGAAATGTGGGTAAACCAAAATCAGTAACTGTGCAAAGTTTTGTTTAGGTTCAATACATCTTCTCGGACAAGACTGGCACGCTCACTAGAAATGTCATGACTTTCAACAAGGTTCGCAAAATCATTTTTTTCGGGTTTGGCGAGGTGCAGTACCACCGTGTACTACGTTACTTTTTATTTTTTACGCTTAGACTGTAATCGCATCGTGCAGGCATCAATCAACGGAGTCTCGTACGGAGACTTACGCGATCCTCGAGGGAACATTGTTGAAATCACTGAAGTAAGTATATTTGTGTTATCGAACTGGTTTTGGTGTTGAACTCAACATTTTCAGCGTACGCCAACGCTCGACTTTTCCTTTAATCCCCACTTCGAGCCCACCTTCAACTTCTACGATCAATCGCTTCTCGATGCTACGACGAACAAGATACCGGAGGTGAGCGGCATATCTTTAGTACTCAGAAGAAACACATATAAACGTATCAATCGTCCATCTACATTCCTAATCAGACTACACAAACGAAACTCTTGTTGCAGGTTCGCGAATTCTGGCTCATTCTATCCCTCTGTCACACTGTGATGCCAGAAAGAGGAGAGAAGGGAGCCCTCGTGTATCAGGTATTGCCTACTATCTTGCTTGTTCTATATTCACTCAGCAGTCACTTGATCTTTGAACTCGTTCAGGCTCAATCACCCGATGAGGCCGCGCTCACCTCTGCTGCTCGCAACTTTGGCTTCGTCTTCAGCTCCCGAACGCCCACGTCGATCACGATCAGGGAGAATGAAGAAGAAGTGGTATGTTTGCTAAATTGGTTCTGTCATCACGAACAGTCGATGCCAACTTTCGTACACGAAACGTGTTGTACTAAACTTTATTGCAGTAATGATCTTGGTTTTTTGCAAGAAAAAAACGAAAATCGCATTCATTTGCAGACGTACGAAGTGCTGTGCATTCTCGACTTCAACAACGAGCGCAAGAGGATGTCAGTGGTATTGCGGACGCCAGATGGAAGAATCAAGCTGTACTGCAAGGGAGCTGACATGATGGTCATGGCGAGGTCAGCGATTTGCAATATTTGCATTTTATTGAAACCAGACTTTGCAACCAATAAACAAATCGAACGTGATTGACCACTATATGAACACATCGTGATTTACAGGTTGAGCCCTCGTACGTCATCGATCCTTCGTGATTCCACTGTCTCGCACATGGATGAATTCGCCGCCATTGGTCTGCGAACTCTGTGCCTCGCATACAAGGACATTGATGAGCAGTATTTCGAAGAGTGGAATGTGAGTATTCCTTACATAGAACTCCTTCCAGTCTCAAGACCATTGCGATTTTCCCAGCGTTCAAATATGTTTTTGTTGTTTCAGAAACGTCAAAAGGAAGCGGTACTTGACATGGTGAACCGAGAGAAACGACTGGATGAGCTGTACGAAGAGATCGAGTCAGGTATTCAGAAGAATGAGGACGAAACGAAAATCGATTGTGAATTAGTAATTTAAATAAATATCATCTCATTGCAGACCTCATTCTGGTTGGTGCAACTGCGATTGAGGACAAGTTGCAAGAGGGAGTGCCCGAGACAATAGCCAGACTGAAGCAGGCTGGAATCAGAATATGGGTGCTCACTGGAGATAAGACGGTCAGTTGCCGAACTCAGATCCGCTATGTTTGCAGAGTGTTTTTCTAAACTTTATTTATTGATTGTTTAGGAAACCGCAATCAACATTGCGTACTCTTGCAATCTCCTCTCGGATGGCATGAAGCACACTGTTGTCATCGACGGAACAAAAGATGAGGAGGTTGTGGTGAGAATACCTAGCAGATTTAATTCGGGCTGAATTATATTTGATTTCATTTTTAAAAAAAATGAATTCAGGCTCAACTCGACGACATGGAGAAACTCTTCTCTGAAGTCAAGAATGTAGGCGAATTTGCACAATTGAAATGAAATTCGTGAATTGAAATGAAACAATTGAAATTCGAGCGGGAAAGTGATGGGTCAATACAATATTTTTTGCAGAACCCAATCGATAATTCGAAAGGGCCAAAAGGAACAGTAAACGTGGCGTACATACACGGTGACGAGGAAGCAGGTGCAAGACAAGCCGCTACCGAAGAGAACAACAACGATTTTGGTAATGATATTCGAATGCATGCATGATTTCACCTCTTCATTTACCTCTTTCACTGCTTTAGTTAATTTAAAAATTTGTATTCGTTCAGTAACTTCCGCAGAATAATGCGAACCAGAAGTGAGTGTGTGTGGTTTCTTAGGTATCATCGAGGAGACCCCCTCACCCCTAGCCAAATCGAGTGGGAAAGTAGCGATGGTCATCAACGGAGATTCGCTAGGATACGCCCTTAAATTGGAACAGACATTTCTTGAAGTAAGTGTTCGATTCCGCAAATTGGTTCAAAACAGCGAAGGACGGATGACTAAAACGAAGACTACAACCATCTTTCAGTTGGCTTGCGAGTGTGACGTGGTGATCTGCTGTCGAGTGACGCCTCTGCAGAAGGCCGAAGTCGTCGACCTTGTCAAGAAGAACAGAAAGGTTTCAGTTAATAATTATCAATTAGAGTTCGAGAAACGATACCACGTCCTCTTCATTCGATGTACTCTCTCGCCGATCGACCGGTCGAGAGAGTGTTCGAAATGAAGAGACGAAGGCCCGAATTACGAAATCTAATATCAACCCAACTTAAAATTTATCTTCAGGCAGTGACACTAGCAATTGGCGATGGTGCCAATGACGTCTCCATGATTAAGAAAGCCCATATCGGAGTGGGCATATCAGGTTTGTTTGCCATTCAGCAATGCTTCTACACAATTCTAAACTGTTTTATGCAACAAAAAATCAGTTCTATCCTAAATCATCACTAATTCAGGTCAGGAAGGCATGCAGGCTGTGCTGTCGAGTGACTTCTCAATCGGGCAGTTCAAGTACCTGGAGAGGCTGCTGCTCGTACACGGACGATGGTCTGTCTTCATTTAGTTACACGGTTGGAAATCCAGTTTATAACATGAAACAGGTTGTAGACAAAACCTATTGCAAGGTCGCAAATTTGGTCAAATAAAGTGACAAAAGACCCATTGCCAATAGACCTCTCAATAACTCCTCTGTGCATACTACGGTTTCTCTCTCCCATCAGGTCGTACCTCCGAATGTGCACGTTCATGCGGTACTTCTTCTACAAGAACTTCGCCTTCACCCTCACTCACTTCTGGTTCGCATTCTTCTGCGGATTTTCTGCTCAGGTTAGCTTTTTTAATATTTCATGTTTTAATATGAGAGGAATCGCGAGAGAATCGACCATTTGAGGGGGGAGAGTGGCGGTAGGAAAAAAGTTTGTCCTATCTTGAAGCAAAACTTTCTGAGTTTTCATGCTTAAGTTGTAGTACATGTATGTGCTTCTCGCCAAAAATTAGGGAAATCGGGTTATAGAAAAAAAAAGCGGGCTCATTATGGTGAAACGACCTCAAAATGAGTTCCGGACAAGAGTACGTCCGTATCTTCAATTTACCTCATTTAGGCTCAAAATCATCAAAAACGTTCCAAAACAACATTTGACTTTGTCTCCCCACATGTTACTGCACTTTCATTGGTCATAAATAGTATTCCGACCGAAAATTTGAAAATCGATATTTTGACCTTTTTCAAGTTGCGGTATGGGCTGTATTGCACTAAAGTTGTTTCAAATCATGTCGAAAGGTTCCTCGAAACGGCTCTGCAAAAGCGGGCATCTGCAAATACGAAATGTCATCAGAGGAATTCAAGGAAAGGCGCTAAAGTGTACATCAGGTCAAAATAGAGGTAGCGACATGAATCATGGCTCAAAATGTAGAGCACGATAAGATAAACATTTTATCTGTTGAAAGTGAGTCTATATCTTATCATGGAAGCGAGCTGCAGAGTCTGGAATTTAGCAGAAAACGACGGAAGAGGAGCGCGGGAGAGCGCTAAATGGAGGGGAGGGAGAGGGAGGTCAGACGGAGAGAGCGGCAGACGGTTAGAGCGCGCGCTCTCGGGGGATTCTAGTCAATTTCTACCCAAATTCTAAGAACCGTAGCGTGCGTAAATGAAAAGATTGAAACTTGCTTTCAACAGATAAAATGTTTATCTCGTCGAGCTCTACATTTCTAGCCTAGGGTCAGGTCCAAAAGTCAACTTTGAACAGTTGTACACTTTAGCTCCTTTCCTTGAATTCCTCTGATGAAATTTCGTATTTCCAGATGCCCGCTTTTGCAGAGCCGTTTCGAGGAACCTTTCGACATGATTTGAAACAACTTTAGTGCAATACAGCCCATACCGCAACTTGAAAAAGGTCAAAATATCGATTTTCAAATTTTCGGTCGGAATACTATTTATGACCAATGAAAGTGCAATAACATGTGGGGAGACAAAGTCAAATGTTGTTTTGGAACGTTTTTGAAGATTTTGAGCCTAAATGAGGTAAATTGAAGATACGGACGTACTCTTGTTCGGAACTCATTTTGAGGTCGTTTCACCATAAT
This sequence comes from Pristionchus mayeri, assembly GCA_036245805.1. Taxonomy (NCBI): domain Eukaryota; kingdom Metazoa; phylum Nematoda; class Chromadorea; order Rhabditida; family Neodiplogasteridae; genus Pristionchus; species Pristionchus mayeri. Next base: position 7,544,012 of record BTRK01000004.1, on the reverse strand, counting down.
GAGCCCGCTTTTTTTTTCTATACCCCGATTTCCCTAATTTTTGGCGAGAAGTGAGGCACATACATGTATTACAACTTAAGCATGAAAACTCAGAAAGTTTTTCCGATTTCCAAAGTTACGAAAGTTTTGGTGCACCCGACCACCCCGAACCGGGACGAGCGCCAGAAATGATGGCGTCAACAAAAAAGTTGTAGAGCATGTTATTAGCTTTCTTTCTAAGCAAAGAACGACTTTCTATCGTTATTTTAAACGATGTTATGATCATTTATGTGAGCCCGATTTGAGTTTCGAAAAGTGAAAGTCCCATGTTTGGCCTTCTGAATCTCGACGATGACGAAAGATATCGAAATTCTGACGACGCAGTTTGAAAAAGCATCATTTGAAGTACTTGTCACCAAATTTGTTTCAAGATAGGTCAAACTTTTTTCCTACCGCCGCGGCGTGGTCGATTCTCTCGCGATTCCTTTCATATATTTTCCTCGTTAATATGTCATCGAGAAGTATATTCTTCGTTGCAGTCAGTGATCGACCAGCTGTGCATCGCCACGTACAATCTCGTCTTCACGTCGCTGCCCGTGATCGCCATGGGCGTCCTGGATCAGGACGTCGATGATGAGACCTCAATCAAGTGAGATTCCCTAGACATCGCAATCCATAATAATGATGGCATCTTCAAATTCTTAGAGTGGTAGGGATATGCAAAGAATTTCATCGATTCTTCTCTTCTGATGCTATTCCTGCAGGCATCCTCAGCTCTACTCGCCGGGTCAACTCAACCGACTCTTCAACCTGCGCGTCTTCCTCTACTCGATTCTGCATGGAACCATCTCATCGCTGGTCCTCTTCTTCGTCCCGTACGGCGCATTGTATGGAGGGGTGAGAATATGATCATATCTCAATTAAGCGAAGTTTACTTGATGCTATTGGACTGCTTATTAAGATTTCAAAATACATAGAAGTTGCAATAAACTCGGAATAAATGATGAACGAGTTGGCGAGGACGCATTGATGGGAGATTAACATTTGCCTATCAGTTTAAGAGGAGATGCACTAGTGATTCCAATACTGCGCGCGCTCTCCACGTTTCACACGCTCTCTCACAGGTCAGACAGCGCGTGAGAGCGTGGGAAACGAGGAGAGCGCGCGCCGTTTTTGCATCACTAGGGCGCACTATTTCCGTTTCTTGTTTAGACAACGATGAATGGAAAGGACGTGGGCGATCTTCCGGTGCTTCAATTCACCATATTCACTGCGCTGATTATCGTTGTCTCCGCTCAGGTTCGAAACTCATTCTCAATATTGATTTTTACGCTTTTTAAGCGACTTGCTTTGCATAATTCAGATGTTAAGATATCGCTGGAAACGTCCTACTGGACGTGGATAAATCACTTCTTCTTGTGGGCTTCCGTTGCCGTCTACTTCCTCTTCAGCTTCGTCGTCTTTGAGGGTGAGCATCGGCAGTAGTGATGCCAAAACGGCGCGCCGTATTGGCATCACTAATCGGCAGTTTGTTTGCAAAATGCTCCAGACCAACTTGCGAGAGTGGATATAAATGCGAGAGAACTTTCGTTACGCTTTTACTGCTCACATTCAGCGTTCTCATAGATGCGGACTAGATATGAGCTGAAATACTAACGCTGGCAAAGTTATCTTGCAAAATGTTAAAAAATTATTGAAATTGCAGTCCTTCCCGTGTCGTTACTGGATAAGATGGGTTCCGCCAACTCTCGAGGAGTCGTATTTAGGAGCATGCAAACTCCCCACTTCTGGTTCTCCATCCTCTTGGTCAGCAAATGCAGAATTAATATAATTACGATAGAAAGAGTTCAAATTAGCGAAGAATTTTCGAGAGTTCACCAGTGGCAAAATTCAATCAACCCTAGGTGTGCATCGTGCTCCTCCTTCCCGTTGTATGCAACCGATTCCTCTGGCTGACAATTCGCCCTTCGTTCTCTGATAAACTCAGAATGAAGAAGAAGACAGACGTCACCGATATACCACCTGAAGATGAGATCGAGCTCAAGTACAGATTTCATCATCATTTCCAAAATCGAATGCAATGCAGGAAAAATTCATTCTGTGCAAAGCGCATTCAGAGAAAAACGGCTAACAATATTGATCATTCAGATCGTACATCAGACGATTAAGCTCAACGAGAAAGAGCCAGAGAGGTTCAGTGAGGAGCGGATACTCATTCTCACATTCACAGGTTATTTTTTTCGAAAAAAGTCACTTCATATTTTATTTTCTTTCAGGGCTACGGAGATCTCATCCTGAAGGGAACTCTCTTCAAGAATCCAGCTGAAACGGTCGCCGGGAAGGAGGGGTAAAAAGTGCTTTTCGATTAGTCCAAGAAGATGGTATTGCAGCCGGTCTATTTCTGCCGGTCGTCTCTCTCCCGTGCAAGAGCTCTCACCTGCAGCATTCGCTGAAGAAGAGCCTTCTTCATCTGCTGCTTTCGTGAGTCTTTATTAGTTAGCACTAGGAAACATATCTGGAATATTTGCTAAGATTAATGTAGTATTCAAAAGTATTACAGGCGACTTTCGACCCGCACGATCCGCCTGAGAGGTCCAGCCATTGAGGAGCTTCCCACCAAACTTCGAGAGGATAGCATCATTGGCTAATTGTTTTCGAAAAGCTCTTTTGAGATTCCTTCACATATCTGTAATTTATTCTGTACACTGTTCAAACAAGAGCATGGCTTTCACAACCCCGCTTTAATTAGGCATCAGTTTGTTGCTTGATTGTCCAATTGTTGAAAAAATAATGATTCATAAAATAAATAAAAATGAATAATCAACACTGACAACCCAACACAATCATAGATTGTTTCAATTCTATGGAATGAATGGTTTGAGAAAAAAACCGAATGTCGTCCTATTACTATGATAGGATGACTCCTGGATGATTGCGTCTCTGCGTATGAAGAGTGGCTACGGATGTGTTTATCTGCAAGACGAGTAATGAATTGAATTCGCGTCACCACCTAAAGTTCAATCCATTTTTTTTAAAAGCAAATCGGGAGTGTCTTTTATCGGGGAGCGGTGGACAGTGAGCGGGCAGTGGACAAAATATGTATTCTTCTGATAGCGAGATACCAAACTAGCATGAAGAGACTACAAACCTAATAGGAAGAAACGTCCCCAAAAATAATTGCGAATACACTTCTAATGGTGAAACTACCTTCTTGAATGAAGTTCAGTAATAGGTTCGTAACCTACACTTTACATAAACATAGTGATAAATTATCGTACCTCTGCGGATCTTCGGATGCATATCAGCTTTAGCGCGAGCGAGACGATAGCTCGGCGATACATCGGTGTTATCCCCAATAGAATGAGATTGTGAGCGATAGCGTGGAATTGCATTACAGAGAAAACTTTGAGATTCGTCTCTGAATGTATTTGAAGCAATTTAGAATCGTGGAATGAATTTGATTATGCTCAATTTGATACTTGTAAACAAACCAGACCAAAAGAGATGCAATTGCATAGGAGAGCGACAAACAGGAAGACTCCCGGAATCAGTAAAGTGAGTAATGGGACGATTAGCTGAACTCAAACAAATTAATGTCGTTCTAGGTGGGCTCACGGACTGGTAGATCTGGTAATATTATACAATTTGTCATGCAAAACATCTACCCAAACCTGTATGTAGAGGATGCGCAGCGAAACACGAATTTTGCGTTTCGTAACCGGGCTTCGACTTTTCTGACAAGGAATTAGCTTTTCTTAAGAAACGAAAGACCGGTTCGTTTCAACAACGACATTTGAATATACGCATATTTGTGAGAATTAAACAAATAAATTTCTTACATCACGAACGAGTACAACAAACATGTGGACGAAAACGAGAATGCCAATTGAAAGAATGATAGCGAGAACCTTCAATTGTAAATTTAAAATGTGCATTTATTGTATACTTTTGGAAATTATATTTGAGAATGACTCACGAGAACTACTCCACTCATGAACGCGACTACTATAGCAGATCGGTCGTGGATTAAGCAAAGCCCACGATCTAATGCCCAACCCATATCGTATGGACTCTACAATGAATTTGTTGATACTTTAACTCCCTTCATGCAGTTGATGTAAAAACATTTTTAAAATGCTATCACGAATAAAGTTAGAATTGGAAGAAAGACCGGTGCTTGTCCAGTTAGCTGTGATAAAAATTATCAGGATTCCAAATGGGCGTAACAATTGTTTCTCAATCACCATTCGAAACTCTAAACATAGTAAAACTACGTACCTCTAACATGAGTGCCGATGTATGTGACGCATCGAATGGAAAGGTGGAGTAAGCAACGGTCGGCACGGCACTCAAAAGGAAGATAAAGGATTAAAAGGCGCGACTTTTATTCTGAAATAGGGGAAGATGTAGTTTATGGAAGTATGTCTCCCTGGTTCTCTTGCCTTGCCCATCTTTGACCTCTCAGGCACGAGTGTCTGATGACGAAAGAAACAGCAGAGAAGGGTGGCAGTGGCCAGCCAAGCGTACGTGAGAATGCAGCCTCCCTGCAGATTAGTGATACGCTTCACGTTTCCCAGGATATGATAAAAAAAATTGATATATTTTTTTAATATTTCGTGAAAATAAATAAAAATACCAAGCAACCAACTAAGAGAGTATGCATGGGTAGTGCCCGCCAAGTGCACAGAATTCCAGTGCAATAAGCGGCCAGGGCGGGTATGAGAGGAATCGGCTCGAAGAGGACGTCCATGTAGAGACTAGTGAGGATTACTGCCGCCTCAAGATGAGAAACATCCGAAAGTGAGCTTGCGGCATAAACAACTAGGTTTCAATTAATTCTTCACCGTAGTTGAGTTGGCAATACGAGGGGAGGTTACGAGCTCGTTACGCTCCCCCTCCTCGCATTGCGAAATAAGAGTGGGGGGATAACGAGCTCGTTAGTTATGAGTCGTAACCTCCCCTCATATTGCCAACCCTACACCTTAGTACATACCTGCGTCATTAGTAGGTACTTGCGGATTCCCGATTGATTCGGGGGAGTTTCCTTGATCAGGAAGAGAAGCGCGACTATACTGAGAACTGTCGAAACTAAGAAGAGAACGTGCTGCCTTGTCTGTAGACTTCGTTGATCGTCCACAGACAAGAAGACCATTGCCAATGAGTGAAATATTATACGAAGTGGGCAGAATGGGCAGGAAATGAAAAGAACCTGATCACTTGATCGGGGGCGAAAGGTGTTCCAATTCCGAGAGCCAATGCGAATTCGAACTTCTGAATTCCTGAATCAAACAGATGTTTTCTCTTCTTGGACGAAAAAATCGCCAACTCGATTCATGCACAGGTGCTTTTATCAAGTACAACCACTCAAAAATTAGATGATAATTTCAGGCAAATGGGAATGAAAATATACGAAAAAGTAAGTGGAGCTTCATGAGTCTTCACAACCTCAACCTGATCTGGATTTTTGTATTATTTGAAAGGCATATTAGAAAAATAAATTGCACGTGAATGATTTGACAAGAAGAAAGATCCAATACTTTACCAAATCTCTTGAAATCATGCCTTGAAAAGATATGATCATCTTGAAAAGAAATGGTATCATCAACAAGTTTAGCTTAGGAAATGTACCCTTTAATTCTCAACATTCTTTGGTTAGAGAACCTACATGATACTAAACTGTTTGCTTACAAGGAGACGTCGCGCAATGTATATGGAGTTTCTAAACGAGACCTAGCGCATTCGAAAGAGGAGAAAAATCTAAGAACTTCTGTTGTTTTCAAATTTGCGGAACGTTCATTTGGTGATGTGGGTTCACAGTGGGGAACATGCAATTTCTGCGGCTATGTCCCTTGTTAGTGAACACCGAACTGAGGTAGTTTTTGATCCTGATCATCATGATCAGCGTCATTATGCATGTTAGCATTCACTCATATAAGCTCGGTGTGGTGACATGTCACTTTCGAAAAACCCAAAAAAAAAGAAAAAAATTCCAGAAAATTCGAAATAGGCGTGGGTTTGTTTGGGGTCCGTCTACCGTAACTTGTAGTGGCGTTGTGCCAGATGGTGAGACATATTTATGATTTCACCGGTGTATCGATTGAAAACATCAGTACCATAATCCTATACAGTACATGCTAATCGCCTTGCCCATATGCGGCCGCGGCGGCCCGCGCCGGCCCGCGGATTCCGCGGTTCGATTTTGCGGGAAGCATGCAATTTTTCACCATTCGATTTTTTGATTTTAAAATTTTCCAATAAATTTTTGCATTGGATGGACTATTCATTCATATAAAAAAAATGCCTAAATCGATATTTTGAATGCCGCAATGCCTCAACCTACCGTAATCTCAGTTGCGAAAGCGACTGTCAAAGTGACATCGCAAACTGCGATAACGGTAGGTTGAAGCATTGTCGCATTCAAAATACCGATTTATATGACGGCGGTCGCGTAAGAATCGAACAACGACCTGAAGGACCTGGCACAGCGATTTTTCGAAAATTTGTAGAAAGGGGTTCTCGATGGTGCTGGTTATCGTGCTTAACTTCATTTTGTACCAACTGGACCGGTTGAGCCAGGCTGCATGTAGGCTGCATTTACATTTATGTTCATATCTCCGAAATCAATTGTGCTATCACCTTCAAATTTGTACAGAGGTACTATAACACAGGTATCAGGAGTTAGTGAACGAAGCCGCGAACAATTTTTTTCAAACCCATTCAAAATCGACCATGCCATGATGGGATGATATACTAGTGAGAAGATTTCGAACGAGTAGGACCATTTTCACCAGCGAAGGGTTTTAGGAAATTTCCGGCTTTACAACCGGATTTACTGTTTTTCAGCTCCCAGATGAGCTACAGAGATGGCGTTGAGCTAAATATTTTCACCATGACAGAAGTCGAGGCCATGGAATTTTATTGTATATTTTTGAACTTGATGAGTCCTAATACATAATAAAAATATAAAAGTGGGAATCGATTGATACATTTTTTTTGATATTTCACATTCAATGTTGATCAGTGGATATTTCGCACAAGGAAATTGCTTGTTATCTTTTCCCGCTTATTCAAAGCACATGAATGCAACAAAAATGAGAGTTGCTAGGCCAGATAAGTTATATTGTACTCCAAGATCGAAGTTTTATTGATATCAAAAAAATCGTATTTCAGCACCTCCAAAAATCCCAAGTTTGCGTATCAATAATTCAAGAATCTCAAAAAAGTAGATGCTGATTCAATATAAACGTTGTAATACGTATCACATTACGTAAAAATTTGTACAAATTGACCACGCAAATCATGTATAATGTACCGATATTGTTGATAGAAAATTGAAAAATCGGAGGTGACTTATGTGAAAATAATTATTTTTGAGCTTAGTTTTGATACAATTGATAATCTTTCTAGGTCAATAATTATATGTAAGGGAGTGTAATCGCATAGCATCGAAGTACTGACAGTTTATATGATTACACAAATTTCAAAATATTCACTGTTGAAATGTGTGTTTTTTTAGAATTGATAAAATTCACTCGTTCCGCAATTTTTTCTGAATTATCTCCTTTAGATTTAATTATTGACCTACAAAGATAATCAATTGTAACAAAACTAAGCTCACAAATAATTATTTTCACATAAGTCACCTCCGATTTTTCCATTTTCTAACAACAATATCTATTCCTTATGTATGATTTGAGTGGCCTATTTGTAAAAATTTTTACTTATGGAGATACCTATTACAACATGTATATTGAATCAGCATCTATTTTTTGAGATTCTTGAATTATTGATACGCAAACGGATTTTTGGAGGTGCTGAAATACGATTTTTTTTTGATATCAATAAAACTTCGATCTTAGAGTACAATATAACTTATCTGGCCTAGCAACTCTCATTTTTGTTGCATTCATGTGCTTTGAATAAGCTCGAAAAGAGAACGAGCAATTTCCTTGTGCGAAATAGCCACTGATCAACATTGAATGTGAAATATCAAAAAACATGTATCAATCGATTTCCACTTTTATATTTTTATTATGTATTAGGACTCATCAAGTTCAAAAATATACAATAAAATTCCATGGCCTCGACTTCTGTCATGGTGAAAATATTTATTTTTATGTTCCGATTCCGCTTTTCCAGCTCTACTTTCTCAACGGCAGCTTTTCAAGCTTCCCTTTCAACATAAAAGTTTCAGGAAATAATTTTCCGCACATTTTGAGCTCAACGCCATCTCTGTAGCTCATCTGGGAGCTGAAATACAGTAAATCCGGTTGTAAAGCCGGAAATTTCCTAAAAGCCGGCTCTGAGGCAAATGGTCCTACTCGTTCGAAATCTTCTCACTAGTATATCATCCCACCATGGTATGGTCGATTTTGAATGGGTTTGAAAAAAATTGTTCGCGATGGTGCTGTTTTTGCTTCATCGACTCGTGATACATGTGATAAGCTACACGGGAGCCCGTCGAAGCAAAATTTACATATTTTTAAATATGCTAATTTTATGGGCGAAAACTAATGACGAGAATTGTATGAGAAGATCCGCCTTATTCAGGGGATTATTTTTCGTATGCATAGTATGGGGTTTGATGTCGTCGTTTTTCTGATACGAATTATTGTTTGTCCCATTTATCACCTCTGCGCCGCTCTCTTTTCGCGAACAGCGCGGAATGAGAATGAGTTTCACTCTCACTCCATTTCAATTATTGCCCGAAGTAATGGAAAAAAAGAAGTAATGAGTAATGGAAATGCGATTGAAATTGAGAGTGAAACTCATTCTCATTCCTCAATGTTCGCGCAAAGAGCGCGGCGCATAGGTGATAAATGGGACAAACAATAATTCGTAGCAGAAAAACGACGACATCTAACCATATACTCTGCATACGAAAAATGATCCCCTGAACAAGGTGCATCACCTCATATAATTCTCGTCGTTAGTTTTTGCCTTACATTCGAGATCCAAAATTTGATAAAATTAGCATATTTAAAAATATGTAAATTTTGCTTCGACGGGCTCCCATGTAGCTTATAGTACCTATGTACAAATTTGAAGGTTATAGCACAATCGGTTTCGGAGATATGAACATAAATGTAAATGCAGCCTACATGCAGCCTGGCTCAACCGGTCCAGTTGGTACAAAATGAAGTTAAGCACGATAACCAGCACCATCGAGAACCCCTTTCCACAAATTTTAGAAAAATCGCTGTGCCAGGTCCTTCAGGTCGTTGTTCGATTCTTACGCGACCGCCGTATAAATCGCTATTTTGAATGCGACAATGCTTCAACCTGCCGTAATCGCAGTTTGCGATATCACTTTCGCAACTGAGATTACGGTAGGTTGAGGCATTGCGGCATTCAAAATATCGATTTAGGCATTTTTTAAAAATATCAATGAATAGTCCATCCGATGCGAAATTTTATGGAGAATTTGAAAATCAAAAAATCGAATGGTGAAAAATTGCATGCTTCCCGCAAAATAGATCCGCGGAATCCGCGGTCCGGCGCGGGCAGCCGCGGCCGCATATGGGCAAGGCGATTAGCATGTACTGTAGTAATCGAAAGCTACCGTAACCCGTGGCTGTGGGTCAGATGCTGGTCAAGTCGTTGTCCAATCACTGCAAAACGTAAATGTCGTACCACTGCTGTAAGGTCTGTAGGGTAAGCTTTGTTTCAGACAATGCGTGAGAATAATGTTTTTGCACATTTTTGCTATATTTTTCATTTTCCAAATTTTCGTGGAGCATCTTCTAAATGTGAGATGCGCATAGTTCTCCACTAATTATGATGATGAATTCGGTTTGTTGAGATTAGATCAATTAAGATTATTTTGTTCACTTTGGTTACCGCCTGATCTTTCATCTGTAAGCATTCAAGAGGCCTAACGCCTCCATTCCCATCTCGAGAGGGTAATGAATCAGATGCATCGCCTCTATAGTGTCAAGTACCGCCAGCCTCAGGCGGAAGCTCCGTAATCACCTCTTCTCACAAGGAAACATTTACACTTGTCCTTCCAAGAAACGGAGGTGACTTCTTGTTGACTAATAATATATGTTTACTTCCGTTATTTGCCTTCAGAATGTCTTGTTGTTATTTGTGTTTTGATATACCACTTGAGATGTCAAAAGCAGTTGCGGGGCTTCTGGAGCCCTATTCATTGTTTATCTCCTCGGGCGTTGCTGTGCCGACGACCGTTCTATCCGCATACTCTTACACTCGCATCTATCGTTGTCCCATCTACAGAGGAAGCCAGTATCTGAGGCTCTACACCTATAAAGGGATTAATGTAAGTATTTTATTTTGAAAAATGCAAAAACGAACATGAGTTCCAGGATACGATGATGTTCGTTTTCGTACTCGTCATAAACAAGTTTCCTGTGCAAAACTTCATGTACTCATTCTATCAGGACAATGGCGAGTTTAACTTATTTGAAATTGTTAGCATGTTTATCCTTTACAACTAGTGTATGTCCTACCAGTGTGTACGAGTATGAAACATTGGCACTATCCCATAAGCTGGAAGCCTGTGTACATCTGTCCCGCTGTCCAGGTCTCGACAATTCCGTGATTATCATCATATTCAAATTTCTCGTGTGGGTCGCGTGCTTCGCACAATTCGGTTTTGGATTTTTTCTCTCGCTCAACAGATTCTTTGCGATCACCCGACCTCATTTGTACAGCAAGGTGAGTATACCAAGATTTCATGAAAGCACCTAGTATTGGAATGAAAATCACTGACAAAAATGATACTGCAAAATACGCAAATCAATACTTTCAGTTGAATAAATCATTCGCTGCCAAATCGCTCATGCTCATCTATCCCATCCCACTCCTTCTAGCTATTCGCGTTGGAATTTCGCGTCTAACTAAAATGATGTGCAGTTTTTAGTTTATTGTTTGGACTCCCAATCTGGTCAAAGCACAAGGTCTATACGGACCTGTTTACATTTCAACTACCGTAGGACAAGGAGTTGCTTGGGATGTAAGAAATTTCTGCTACCTCAATACATTTCTGTTTTTCCAGATAGTCAAATATCTCATGATTGCGTACTACTTGCTTACAACTCTTACGCAATTCATACTAAATGCAGCTTCTCTGAGGCATTATGCAAACAAAAAGAAAGTTATCGAAGCTTTCAAGCGGAGCAAAGGCAAGCGAACTACTGAAGTGGTATGAAACATTTGGCCGAATTTGGCGCGATTAGATTATTTTCAGGGTCTCTATGCAACAACACTTTGCAATTGCCTAGTCGCCGTCGTGTTCACTGCGCTGCAGGTAATTGGGAATTTTTGCTTATTTTCTTAAATAATAAGTTGTAAGGTTACGGCCCTTAACATAGTTAGGCAGTATTGTTTCTAATGGAAGTCGTTTCGCAGGTTCTAATACAATTCTTCCCTGGTAGCCCACTTACAGGATTTGCAAGAAGTGTAAGTAACCATATTTCACAGAAAATAGGCAGTTTCCAAGGAGAAGTCTGCAGAATGCGCTTGATAGTGAACTGAATTTCTCGAATTACGTTTTGCTGAAATGCTTAAAATCTCAGGGAACGACAATAATCGTGGACGTAATGGCCCTCATGCACATTTATCTTCTTCTCGCATTTTCGCCAGCGTTGAGGCATTACTTGTTTTAGTATTTCCCTAATCTTCTTTTTTGCAGGAAATTCCTGTTTCCTTGTGTCCCCGGAATCAGCAAGATTAATCCAATCAAGATGATCGTAAATGTGAGCTCTCAGCTTTCTTAATGAGAGGGCATCATCCAAATCTGCTCCTTCCAAACAAAAAAAATGTAATTATTAGTTCGGAATGATAGTACTGTCAATTAAAATATTTATTTTCATTTCTATTCCATGGATTCTCATTTTGAGAACCGCATCTGTGATCTGTAATCATGAATAAATAATTCCTAAATGCAACCAATCATGCCAACCATCGTATTATGTGTTCCATTTTTATTTTTATGAACTCAAACTGCACCCTAAGAATTTTGTAGCTAAAATAAGCTAAAGTTAGCAAAGTTAAATGCCACCACTGCTATCACTTCTCATGGGTCTAGTTGGAAGAGCAGTAGGATTGAGCGATGTACGTGTAATGATAAGTGCGAGACTTCGTAATGAACAATGATGTGTCAGGAACACATAGTTCGGAATGTGCATCACTGACTCTTCATTTCCGCCCGTTTCTTGACAAGTTACGTTTCGAAGGAGCAGTCACTGAAGAATTTAAACATGTATTCCACGTCAAGGGAAGAAGTGGGTCAGCCCGAATGATAAACAGGGCATGGTGAAATTTTTGGTTAATGTGAACGGGTAGGATAATTTGAGTAATCTTTTTATTATTTGAGAATTCTGTGATCCTTTGAATTTTCAATAGTATTTTATTAGAGAGCCCACTTGCTAAGTTGTTTGCGTAGTGAACACGGAATTGAAATAACATGATTGTTCAAGGATCGGCGGATTTTTAGGACGGAGCCTCTTGGAACTCGTCGATTGCGATAACACGTGGGTAGTCGAGTGTACCACATATTTCAACATTCGCCTACTTTTGTTCTGCTATGTGTGCATGATGCTCACTAAAAACAGATCATTTACAGGACATGCTGGTAATTGTACTATTGATATGTTCGAGCTTAGGCAGGTCCTACAAGTTTCTCGTTTTCAATCCTCAGTTCGGAACTTCTCACGTGAATTTCATGTCTCAGCTCTCAGATGCGCTCATCGGAGAGGGACACGAAGTGGTACTAACTACCCCTTTACCGATCATCTCAAGTTTTTCCCTATGAGATATTAATAGAGAAACCGCACACAAAAGCTATTATTCCAAAATCGATAATTTGAGGTAATGATATCGCCTCGGACCGACATGCTGGTCGGAACACCCAAGACCAAGGCTGTTGTCTATGAGGTTCAGTTCTTATTTACATGTATTTTCATGAACTTCGATCTTGAAGGTGCATCAAGGGCAGAAAGCGGCAGCTTTCGAAGAGAGCATTCGTCAGCATTCGTCCGACGGAACACTAGCCACAGTCTGGCTGACTCCCGATGTATTCAAGCAGATTAAAGTAATTATTCCATTTATTCAACAAATATGTAGGCTCAAAAAGTAAACCCATTCTAGGAATACTACCCCATGCTGGAGGCCTGGAAGGACCAGTGTGAAGGTTTTCTAAATCTATTTCCACCCCTACAGTATACCCATCTTTATAGTAACGGTGTCTGATCGAGAACTGATCGATTCGGTTCGAAGAGAACATTTCGACGCCGGGTTCACCGAGCCCTGGAACAGCTGCGGATATGGTAGATTCCGTTATCACTGAACATAAATATTGTAAACGCAGCCCTATTCCATCTTCTCAACGTCAGCAAGTACGCAACAATAAACTCTATGGCGCTAATGGACGGAATGTTCAGCATCACAGAAGTGCCCGTGAACACGGCTTACACGCCAAGTGATAATTTGAACTCTTGATCTTTGATCTGTGATCTCTCAATCTGCGTCTTTAGCGATGATCGGGGGATCCGCGGGTGACCGCATGTCTTTCTTCGCTCGGCTGATCAATACGCTGGTCTACCTCAAAATCGACTCCTTTATGGAATACAGCGTGGATTTGTATCAGTCGATGCTCAAAAGAGTGACTAAAGATCCGCCGAATATGCAGGTGAGGTTTTTTTTCACGATAGCTGAATAAAAAATGGGCTCAATTACTCATGACATAATTTTGACTACTAAATTGCAGCGAATGATGCGCGAAACGTCGCTCGTATTCATGAACTCCGATCCATTGGCCGACTTTCCCAAGCTAACTTCCCCTCGAGTGATCGATATCGGGGGCATCAGTGTGCATGCGGGACATGACGACCTCGACGAAGTAATTATGCATTCACGTTCGTCTAACTCGTTGAAAATTTGTTTTTAGTTGACTCAATTGGGATATGTGATGTAAAGAAAATAATTTCAGTACTGGTCCTCCGTTCTCGATCGTCGCAATCACACGATTTTCATCTCTTTCGGCACTTTTGTCAAGTCCCATCTCATGCCAGAAGCTTACAAAGAAACGATCAAAGAAACGGTCAAGAAATTTGCCGATGTGACCTTCGTTTGGAAGTACGAAGTAAGTTTCCGAGAATTCTAAATAGTTGTAAATTTCAAGAGCTTTCATCGTTCCTTTTTGTGGCGAACGATTTCAGAAACCGGAACACAACATCTCCGGCGGAATCGACAACCTCGTCGAGACAACATGGGCGCCGCAGCACGATTTGCTACGTCAGACTCACTTGTGTTTTTATAAATAAAATTTAAATACGAAGATGACGACCGTCTGACAGCCTTTATCACTCACGGCGGCCAGGGCAGTATCACCGAATCCGCTGGTGCAGGTTAGAAAACAGCGAAATTATCTTTTTTTCATTGGAAGTTGAATTCTTCACTGTCTTTTTCTTGGAAGTGCACTTGGAGATGTAGGAGATAACTATTTTCAAAGCAATTAAAATATTCTACATGGAGGTGTTCCCCTCATCTGCATTCCTGTCACCTCACAAGGGAATGGTCTCTGGGCAAGGTAAAATTATCTAAAGTGACATATCTAGCATTCATCTAGGCCCTTGTCAGACCAATTTCGCAACGGCAGACAGGTGCTTATTTTGATCGTTATTAAATGGTAGGGAGATCAGCACCATAGCTCACTAAATCTGCACTGACTACAAGATGGTCGCAAAAATTGCAACTAATGTCCATCTTACCAATTCCAGGTCGAACGGAGCGGGGTTGGAATCGTGCTGGCCAAGGAAGAATTAGGCAGTATGGGCAAGCTGGAGCAAGCGATAGAGAAAATCCTCAAGGATGAGAGGTTCGCAAGCAGTTACACACATAATTAATGAGATTTTCGAAATTATCACTCACTGTGCAGGTTCTTTTCAGCTTGAAATTTTTTTTCAGTTTTAAATATAACGCTGCTACACTCGCCAACATGATCGACGAACGCCCGTTCAGCATGAAAGACGTAAAAAGTAAAATTGAATTCGAAAAATAAACATTAATTATCAGGTTTTCGTTCGCAATATTAAGTTTCTGGCGAAGTTCGGACCTCATCGGCGATTTGATCATTACGGAGCTCAATTGTCCTTTGTTCAATATTATCTCATCGACGTGTTTACTTTCCTTGCTTTAATCGCAGTTTCCTCAATTTGCTTTGCATTATACTTGGTGAAGCTCATATTAGAGCACATTCCGGCCTATTTCATCTTCAAGAAAGTGAAGAGCAATTGAGCACTGTTTTTTTGATAAAGATTACAACATTTAAAAAAATTATTGATCACTTCCAATTTTGTGTCGTAAATTCACCAAGAAATACTTGTTACTTAAAGTTTCATAACTTAGTCCGCATATATTTCATGTTCTTATGCTTCATTGTCTTATTCAGAAAAATAACTGATAATCGATTCCTCAACCCAACCCTGGGCATAAGGGTTTCAATCGGTTGTTTTCACTGAATGCTTGCAATCACGTTTTCAATCGGCAATAAAATCTAAAGAACACATTGTACAGATTAGTGTTTTGTTGTTATTCGCACAATCACATTTCCCTTATTTCCGAATGAGCGAGCACAGTTAAGGTAACGCTCATAGTTGTATTGTTCCAGAGCGAGCTATTTGCGTTACTAGGCCTAATCATTCAACGATCAAGAATCTTTCCTCTCTGATTTGATTTCGTGCACCTTGGAGGGACTGAAAACCTGTGAAAGATTATGGGTCGAGCTGGAGATTGATGGTTCTAAAATTAGCTTGCTCGCATATTGTTCGAGAATATTTTTAATCGTAATTGTATTACTATGGACATTTGTATTGTACTACCCCAATACTAGAGGCTTCATACAAATAAGATCATAATAAGATCCCTATGTTGATTGCAATGCGTTTTCACATACTTCCGGTCTTGATTGTCGAAAATATAGCGGCGTATAAGGGACATGTATCATCAGGGAACGTCAATTACAACAATTTCATCACTTTCAGCTGTTTCTCGCAAATTTCTCGCAAAAATTCCATGAATTTTGACGCCCTTCACAAGCTTGCGTTTCTCTACGTGTTTCTTGTGGCTTTCGGATGGTGCACGAATTGTCTGATTGTACTGGCTACTTATAAATCAAAGTTAGTCGAAAATTAAGATGTTCGAACGACCTATGGCTCAGAAATCTGCACAACTCATCATTCTCATCGCCCTTTGCGCACTCTCAGATGCACTTCACGTGGTTAAGATGCTATGAATATACAACATAATCATGTTAATAATTCTTAGTCGGGCCAACTTCCATCGATTGTTCCCGTCTTTCAAGGATCCATTGAAATCACCAGCACTACGTGCTCCATAGTGCAGGCATGGGTCATATTGTAATGCAAAAGAAACAATTTGTTTCAGATAATTCCTAACTTTGGACTGAACGCTGGCGTTATAATAGTTCTGCTAATCGGGATTGATCGATTCATCGCTGTTTACTTCCGCCATTACTACCTCACCAAAAGCGCCAAACTCTATCTAGTGGTTGGCATCTAATGGATCTCATCTTTCAAAGTTTGCTTGCATTCAGTACCATTACTTTGCAATCATTGTATATTGTGCGATCCATTACGCATTTTTGTTTTTCTATTTCGAAAAGAGGTTGGTTGTTTGACACTTGGAAATTCTTAAATTTGCAAGTTGAGAAAAGTCGTGTGCAGTCCCCCAGAGATGGCTCATGGCACTGCTAAATTGCTGTGGGGAAGCATCACACTTCTTGTGATCGTCCTATCTCTCATTGTTTACTATGCTGTGTGGAGGAAACTGAAGCACACATGCGAGTTGTATTTATTTATTTTTTGGCCGTTTGGTTTGAACCAATTCGGTAAAATTCCTATTTTTTCAGCAATTTTAACCACGATCGAAGATTATTTCGGTCGATTTTTGCTGTAATGTGTGTGATTATTTTTGGATGGTTCCTTACCATGAGCATGTTCAATTTTGTGAGATATGGACTCACTTTGCAAGGTGAGAAAATTATATTTTGCACTCGAACGCAACAGGAGATGCAAGGAGTATAAAATACGAAAATATTTTTAACACGGTGCCCAACCATTCACTCGGTGATCTCTATCGCTAGTTTTAGCAACTGCTAACTGCAATAATAAAGTTCACCTTCATTTAAGTTGAAATACACACCTTTCTGAACCAATAATACGTGCTTCTAGGCCGCGACATGAACATTGGCGTGGAAATAGCTGGAATCCCAGTGAACACGGCTGTCTCATTCAATTGTATCGTTCTCAACTTTACGAGCAACGACTACCGGCGAGCATTTAGGCAGCAGCTGAGAAGAATTCCCTGCATCGGACAATGTGTTGCCAATGAAAAGATAACCACAATGTCTACTTTTGTCCAAACTTCAACGATAATTGTCTAGTGCTCAATATTTATCAAAAAGAAAATTACAGTGCGCATAAATACACGGAAATGTATCACCAGATCATTGAGTATCATACAATATAGGCGAATCACAAATCGACACATCATGGGGCGTAATATAAAGTTTCCAAAAACGGAACCCGATACTTGCGGAGACCCAACGCGTGCATGAGGATACATTGGTTCTGAAAAAAAAACATGATTTAATAACTATTTTTATTGTAGATATTTTAAATAAACACTATCCACCTTCATCCATGTTGTGAGTTGCACAACAACTTCGATTATTGAAAGAATTTTTGCGAAGGCTGCCGGACCCTTCAATTTAAAATTGGTTATCGGAGTTCGATTAGAGTCTGACCTCCTTCATGCCGCGCCTTGCAAGAACGTACGAAAACAGAATCTTTGCGCAACTGGAAAATGGATTAGCTGGCGATAGTAATGTTGCCTACCGTTCTCGCTCATTTCGAAGCAGATTAGAACCATGAGAGCTCAGTCCTTCCAGAACTGTAGGTTATCCATCAATTATTTATTTGAAATTAGATTCTTGAACCCTACTAGAAGGAAAACTCACGCGGATTGCAAACGATGATCATTTTGAGCAGAACATACTCTCGCTGGTCAAGCTTCGCCTGAACAGACAAAATTGTGCGATTGGATAAGTAGATGTTAGCTCACTTCTCTTATTGCTGATATCAGTCCAGTATTGAAGCGAACAGTACCAGGAGACTGCTCCTCCCTATCATAGAGTATTTAGGAAATTCAGATTGATATTTCTTTAAATATGCTTACAGTTCACGGTCCCAAGTCTTTATTCCTCCATCGGGATAGCAAGTTCTGTCGGAGTGATTTGCGTAGGAGAAATAAGCAGCTGTCATATTTGTGCAAGCGAGAGCTGATGCTATCAGAACGCGCTGAAAATGGATGGGATAGGCTTTTGTGGTACACAAGTCAAATGATGCAAATATTATCATTTTTGAAATCATAAATTCACCTTTGAACATTCATCCAATTCATGATATATAGGAAGAGCTTTCATAAATTCAATTGAATAGATAGGGTCCTAAAATGTTCATTTCCCATCGAAAAACCTAAAATATGTCACCTGAAACGTCCAAAGCTTCTTAGTTGAGTAGTCAAAATTGCGAAAGTCAATATTATATCTTTTCTTGATGATCACCTAAAATGATATTGCCAGCAAAAATAAATCGATTTTGAAAATAAAGAGATCATCTTGGGTATTAGTGCTCACCTCCGCAGGAACTGTTTCAAGTGCGTAAGGTTCATAAGGACGGTCTTGCATTGGCTAAATATTGGAATTAGAAAGGTATACACATTTATTTTTCGTAAATTTGATGTATTATTTCCATAAACGGCAATGCTCGACTTACCGCATATCCCATTCCAAGCTTCGACGGGCCAATCAGAAACTGGTCAATGAGCAAGCCAGGTTCGTGTCTTGGCAAATAATTTGAAATCCTGAAGTCGGGGTAATGACCTCAAATGCATGGAATTGACCAACCTCAATCTATGGTGTGCTTCCTCGACTATGAGAAGATCCAGCATCTTCTTGTCCATTTTTAGCTCGATTGGAGAAAGTTGAGGCACAATTGGAACCTCCAATAAACGATTAACCAAACCATTCTTCTCATTTTAAGATAATGTGAAAAATATGGAAAAAATAGATTTACCTGAATGTCCGTGGGGAGATCATTATTTTCGCGTTCACATTCCTCCCCTTCTTCCGTTTTAACGGCTAAATTAGTCGATATATAAAGACATATAATAAAACACGAACCCTCTGCATTCATTCCTGCGCCTTCACACAGCGCGAATCTGCAAGACTTGCAGCCGAATTCTTTAACTGCAAATGCGATATACTTAATATTTTTTACTTCGTTATTAATTTTTTCAAATTTCAAATAGTGTTAAATATTTTTTCTTTTTTATTACTAATTCCTGTTGGCAAGGTATGTGGAAAAAAATGGCATTATCATATTTTAATAACTTCAAAAAATATAAATTTCATTGCTCACAGCATTCTAGCTTGTCCGGGTCGGCTCGCTTGCACGCGTACGTCTTCCTGAGGGCGACAGTCCGTCGAAAGAAGGAACGACATCCATTGCAGGAAATAGCCTGAAACATTTCCTTGAATCAATGATTACGTTGAGCTTAGTTCGAGTTCTCTATAAATATGCCATGACTTTTTCAGGAAAATCTTCCCGTATTTTCGTGGGATCCCTTTTTTCACTTCTTGGAAATTTTAAGAGTAACTGGCGTTTGCATTCCATCAAAAGAATACAAAACAGTATTGGATATTTTACCAGATAATGGATGCCTGTGGCAGGATGTCCGCAAACGGAGCAAGGGCAGCCAAGCGTTTTGATGCATCTGCGATAAAAAAAGTGATTATGGCTGATAAATGCGTATTGTCCTTATGAATGTTTAACAACAACATGAAAATATAATACCGATATACTCTGTTGGACGAAGATTTCTTATCTGAAGATGTGGAAGGTTCTGCCGAGGCAATTATTTCCATCTTTTCAGCCCCTGTAAATGCATATAATTGAAAATGAATAAAACCGCATATGGATTTTAGTCCTTAAAATATCAGGTTGTCAAGAAAGTAATGTTAGATTTTCAAATTTTCGATTATGCGGTACCCCGTGTTTCGTTGCCGCCTGATTATCATATTGTTATATATGATCTTTGAGTGCTTGGATACTCTTTCCATCGCGCATTGGTTCAAGCCTATCCAATAGGCAATGAGGTCACGAGATCAAGACAAAGGTGCATCAACAAAGAGTTCTACGAATTACGTTTTGGCCCAGCAATCCGTGGAGAGTTAAGATAGGGCAAATATTATGTCACGGCCGAAAAGTACGACATACCACAATACAGCATGCGATCCTGGTCCGCTGCGAAAAGCCTGTAAGAAAATGCACCCATTTATGATCTTGACCCTAACTAAACCTCAATGGAAATATTTATCTCCACAGCGTATGCGGCACAATAGATGGATCGATCTCAAATGTAGTAAATTGAAAACTATTTCCCATTGTTAACTTAAAATTATATTTATATGAACATACAATATTTCTACCAAAACATGCAGCATTCATCACCCTGACATCGAAATTTTAACATCGAAATCCGAATATTCGAAAATTTCCTGTTTTCAGGATTGGTGAAAAATCCGAACTTTTGCGCTTAACTTTTAAAGCAACTCTTTATTTATCACTATACGGCTGGGCTAAATCAGGGGCTACCTCCCATTTGGGGAAAAGTATTCATTCACCGAACATCAAAAATCGAAATTTTGACAATGTTGCCACTTAATCAGCAATACTGAAAATCTATTGCTTCTAAAAGCTGAAAAGGCGAGAGTTTAAATGTTTCTCGGTTCCATGCAGCAGCATAGTGCACCATGGAAGCGCACTAATTTGCATGCCAGTATGAATGTGCCTCGAAGCAGGAAACAATAAAGCTTGAGATACTTCTGAAAGGTTTGAATTCAATGCTGTTTAAATCGTGCTATATTAACGCAGTCATGATCCCAGACATATCATTCAAAAGATAAGTGATTGGACATATCAATGCACCATATGAGAATGAACAGTCATTTGTTCCCACAAAATATGAGAGGCGGAAATTATTTTTACAAATTTTTGTAAATTTCACATTTCTCACAACTTAGATTTCCAGGATATCAAAAAAGCATGGCGCGATTCGAACATATGCATATATTGGCCTAGTCAACTCCTAATATATGCTACCGAGCCAACTTATATTTTAGGCGGGCTCAAACATCATGGTCCAAATCTAACATTACTTTCTTGACAACCTAATAATTGTCAATAAACAACTACAACTAGTGAACGTATCCGTTGTTAGGGGACTCGTAACTGTGATGGGAATCTCGAATCTATTGAATGGGAGAAAGATGGGGAGAGAGATGTGAAAAATGGAGAGAGATCTAAGATAGGGAGAGGAATGCGTACATAATGAGTGCATAACCTATACTTAGCAACAACACATTCTACACTGCTATCAAGGAAGATAGCAATTAGAACTACCTGATTCTTTAAAAGTTCGGGCAGGTGAATATCAAGAGGAATTGGAAAGGAAAAAGTCATACAACCTACTCATTCAGCGAAATTCATATGGAGTTTAATGATCACTGATCCCTTAAAGGGCGAGGTTTTGCACAAAATGCCACACATTCAAAACGTCCAAATCGAGCACAATTTCCTCACAAAGTTGACGCAGCAGTAAAACAGACAAAATTACGATTGATTTCATGAGTCAAAGTATTGGAATTTAAAGCGAATTTATAAGCGAAGTGCACCAAATTAAAATGAGAGTTATCATAAAATGCAGGGGAAATCAATGCTTACCTTAATTGCTGCGTATTCGCACGCGGGCAGTTGCCTATTTCACGGCAAACATCACGGACGCATGGCTTTCTTTCTTTCTTTCCAGCGCAATTTCGCTCCCTCGCCAGCGCAAAGAGGGAGAGAGGAAATAACGTGGGGGCACTGAAAGAGTGAAAGAGCTAAACAGCGTGCGCCGTGCGAGAGGAGAAAAGAGAAGGAGGGGGTAGGAAGAGTAGAGTGAGAGAGGAGATAGGGAGAGGACGGGGAGAGGGGGAGAGAGATGAGAGAGATGAGAGAGGGAGAGCCATAGCACGCAGTGTACACAAAATTGCACACTTTCAACGATGAAAATAGAGCACTATCATTGAACGTGTTGATCCCTTCCGATTTTTTGAGCACGAAAATCTTGATGACCTATTCGTTTTCTCCGAAATTTTGCATTCCTGTCTATGATAGCATTTGAAGCAGAGCATTTGTAGCTTATATTTTTTTAGTTCAATACATCTATGATTCACGAAACATCGAGTTAACTTCTCCAGGAATCATTATGCAAAAGAATGTTAGGCGTGCATGAGAAGTATAATGATTCGTGACGAAGTTAGAATAATCATGGCATATTCTACTTTCAATTGGTTGCATTCTGAGACATTCTTCGTATCTTTGGTCGCTGTGTTTAGCCTTGCCATGTCTGTTGTGATTCATCGGGATGAAACCATACGTTTTCGCACTCTCTATCTCTCGACTAGAGTGCTAACCCAGAGGGATGATGACAGAGTGTGCAGATGTACAAGAAATGAGAAGTGAGTCAGAGCCATCATTTCGGTCTTTTATCATGGATTCCTTTTCTTCCTCGAGTGTTCGATAACGTGACCAGATGTGTTGATAAGGAAGAAGGAAAGGGAGTACGCGTACAATGTTTCCGCCGTACTCGGACCAAGATGGTGAATATGATAATATTACACGGTGATTTTTTTCGAATCATTCTTCAAACTATAATATTATTAAAAGATTATCCAATTTTCTATCTGGATACAGAAGTGACCTGCACAACATCACAAACATGCTAAGGGATCGTAAAAATCGCCGCTGGCATATCAAGGTGGAGTGTAATCAGCTACCCTTGCTCCAGAGGCATTCCCACCCGCTTCAACTTGGCATCATCTCTTATTATCGCTTTCGCATCATGCTACCGACAAAAAGAAACACTCTCAAGGCCAATTGTGCTAACTGCCCCGAGGAGAAAGGCTCATGGTGTGAAATAGCCCTGAACGAGGAGGCTGATGTAAATTGCATTTGAAATTCCCGGAATTCAATTTTTCTGAAGGTCCCGGATAGCAGCAAACCAGCTCATCTTGTGCGGAAGTGCAATAGTGAAAAGGATCACACTCATTTCGTCCTTCAATTCGGCAATTTCGAATACAACTTCAGTTATTTTATCTAAGATGGCTAAGTTCACTGCTTCGTAAACAATCGATTGTAACGGGAAATTCAGGTTTATTCTCAAGATTGATTGTAATGGGCTCGAACCAATTTAACATTTCCCCGAACGTGAGGTGCGTAGTACGACGTAATAATTTCTTCTTGCTATTGGACAGGTGAAAGGGAGTTGGTCAGAGACTGAAATTATTTTCAAAAATATCGATATAATTAAGGACGAATGGACTAATTTCAAAGATAATATCGTGACTGCATAAATTTCCTCTTACAGACTGAGACTGTAACTTACCGTCTCTCTTTGAAGGAGCCGTGGAGATCAAAACTCGATTATACATTCTCACTTTCTCACAAAATGAACTGATAGATTTAGCCCGTTTCAGCAATAATATGATTCCCTTTCGTCCGACTATTCACTTTCTTGATTATCCACGAAAGTTGAAATTAACAATATCCCATGTGCGCCTTATCTATAATTTTGATGAAATTTACTTTTCTTTTGAATTAATATTTTGCGTGTCTCCCTTCGTTGCACTGGCGTTCAGAAGCACTGCTTCTGGGAAGTTCACCTCAATAGCGCAAAGTTCTACCAATCATGGATAAAGCTCAACATGCTAATAATAGAACAGATAAAGGTGACAAGAGCTGAGCTCGCTTTCACGAAAGCGGCTACAAGAACTAATAGTACACTCATGGTCATACTCTCCCCTTTAAGGGAGCTAGTATATTATATTTGATAATGAAACAGTGTTCATACTCAACGTTCTTCGACTAATAGATAATCGAATCGCTAAGTTGTTTGTTTTGAGAGCACATGGGTAACGTGCCGTGAATGTTCAACAATCAGCGATTTTTTAGGCGGAGCCTCAAGAAAATCCATCATTTTTTGCGATAAAATGTGGTAGAGGGTTGGGTTCACAATATATTACATATTTTCTGTCCAGTCCATATGAAGAATGCCTAATGAAGCATTTGGTATTGCAGGACATGCTGCCCATTGTGCTATTGATCTGCTCAGGTTTGGGCAGCTCCTACAAATTTCTCGTTTTCAACCCGCAGTACGGAAATTCGCACGTCAATTTTTTTTTTCTCAGCTCTCAGAAGCACTAATCGATGAGGGACACGAAGTGGTACGACTTTTTTTCCACGGATCTAAAGTATTTTCCCGCTTAATCTTCTATCAAAAATCGATTACTTTAGGTAATGATATCACCTCGGACTGACACCCTGGTCGGATCGCCCAAGACGAAGGCAGTTGTTCATGAGGTTTCCTTCACATTTGTCACAACTATTTTCCTGTATTTCCAACCTTAAGGTTCATCAAGCGCAAAAGGCTGCGGCCTTCCAAGAGAAGATGAATTCAGCTATCGGGGTTCTCTCCAAAGTGTGGCAGACTCCCAATGTCTTCACGCAGATTAACGATAGTTTTTTATATTTTCGATAATTAAATCTTTGTATATATAAAAATTATTTGAATAATTTCAGGAATACTACGCCCTGCTCGATGCCTGGAAGGACCAGTGTGAAGGTTTTTTTTCAATATCGACATTAATCCTTACCTATCGTTTACAGTAGCACTCTCTGATCGGGTACTGATTGATACGCTTCGAACTGAGCATTTCGATGCCGGACTTGCCGAGCCCTGGGATAATTGTGGATACGGTTGGTGGTTTTTTTAGTTTCAGAGCTAAATTTTCAAATCTTTCTACTCGCAACAGAAAAAATCGCAATCCAAAAGTTTTAAAACTGAATTCCTAAAAGCTCATACCAGAAATTGATGCGCGAATCGTCGCTCGTCTTCATGAATTCCGATCCATTGGCCGACTTTCCCAAATTCACTTCGCCTCGAATGATCGACATCGGAGGAATTAGCGTACATGCGGGACACGACGACCTCGATGAGGTAATTATCATACATTCCGTTACGTTCTTCTAACTAGTTGAAAACTCGTGTTTGAATGAACGCGACTCAATTTGGGTATGTTCCACGTGCAGAAAATTGTTTCAGTACTGGTCCTCCGTCCTCAATCTTCGCAACCGCACGATTTTCATCTCTTTCGGCACTTTTGTCAAGTCGCATCTAATGCCTGCCTCGTACAAGGAAACAATTAAAGATACGATCAAGAAATTCCCTGATGTGACCTTCATTTGGAAGTACGAAGTACGTTTCCACATGCTTTAATTAAATCTTTAAATTCCTTGAAATTTCAGAAACCGGAACACAATATTTCCACTGGAATCGACAATCTCGTAGAGACTAAATGGGCGCCGCAGCATGATTTGCTTCGTAAGATACATTTGTTTTTAAATATTAAAATATGTATTAAAATTCTAAGACGACGATCGACTAACTGCTTTCATCACGCATGGTGGCCAGGGAAGCATAACTGAATCGGCCGGAGCAGGTTACGTCATGTTTCACCATTTCTTTTGAGTAGATGATGTCGAGGACATTATTTCAACAGGGAGGCGTTTACTATACAATTAGAATATGAATACATATAGGAGTTCATTTGGGAAAAGAGATGTGCGACATTATTTTGACGGGGAGATTACCTTACAATTAGATTATGATTACTTACAGGTGTTCCGCTAATCTGCATTCCGGTCACTGCGGATCAGTTGCGAAATGCGCGACAGGTTTTTTTCGTTTATTGTTTTTCACCTTACACCAGGATTCCAAAGATCAACTTTTAATCGCCGTACACATGTTTTCCTTACAAATAGTCATCATATCACATGCAAAATCTGTGCAGGTCGAACGTAACGGCGTCGGCATTATGCTTGCCAAGGAAGACTTAGGCAGGATGGGCCGGCTGGAGCAGGCGATAGAACTCATCCTCAAGGATACGAGGTTGGTATGCCTGCCGAAAGTCGCATCTTAGATGTATCAAGAACAGGTTCAATTCATCAGATATAAATCTAACGCTGCTACGCTCGCCAACATGATCGCCGAGAGGCCGTTCAGCATGAAAGACGTAAATAAAAAATATAACAGACTATCTCAGAAAAACAAAATATCCTTGGCACTGGCTGAAAAATCGAATTCGCTGTAACTTCGCCAATAGGTAGTACTCGGCGAGGGAAACATACGAGCTTCGGTAGAATTTCGATCCGCATTCGCGCACGCGGCTGCGCGGATCTCGAAAAAGACTACCGTAATCATTGAAAATTTTTATTTCGATTTCAATCACAGTCGCGGTAGGGAGAATGAGTCCGCGAACTAATTCTAAGACTTTTTTACTCAGGATAGTTTTTCGATCAGATTTGATCTACGCCCGGAAATCGAAATTGTATTTTAAATATATTTTTTTTTAATATTTCCCATGGAGAAAGCAAGATTTTTATTTGTTCAAAAGGTTCTAGTGTTATCAAGTCGTCTTTGATTAAAATATAAAATTTTAAAAAAAATATATTATATTCGAAAAAGTTAAAAAATGCAACTAAATTTGAATAATGGTGTAAGAAATACTGTATCCGCCTTTCCCTAACTTTACCCTGTTTTAAAATGGAGTGGATTTTCCTTCTCAGATAGTCTTCTCCTAGTCATTAGACAACAGTTAACCTTGAAATCATTTCATTTTCGAGAATACTGCAAACTTAGGGAAAGGCGGATACAGTATTTATTACACCATAATTCAAATTTAGTTGCATTTTGAACTTTTTCGAATATAATAAATTTTTTATATTTTTATCAAAGACGAGTTGTTAACGCTGGAATCTTTTGAGCAAATAAAATTCCTGCTGGCTTCATGGGAAATATTATTGAAAAATAAGTGAAAGTGAAAATATCGATTTCCGGCCGTAGATCAAATCTGATCGAAAAACTGCCCAGAGTAAAAAAGTCTTAGAATTTGTTCGCGGACTCATCCCCCCTACCGCCGCAGTGATTGGAAATAAAAATTTTCAAGGATTACGGTAGTTTTATTCAAGATTCGTGCAGCCGCCCGCGCGGACGCGGATCAAAATTCTGGCGAAGCTCGTATGTTTCCCTCGCCGAGTGCTACCCATTGGCGAAGTTACAGCGAATTCGATTTTTCAGCCAGTGCCAGGTCGCTGAAGAAATATGTTGATTTTCTCAGAAATCGATGGCAAAACGGCGCGCGCTCTCCTCGTTTCACACGCTCTCTCACCGGTCAGACAGAGCGAGAGAGCATGGAAAACGAGGAGAGCGCGCGCCGTTTTGCCATCACTAGTATGTATCCAGAGAACACATTCGATCAACGCGCCGGCAAGAGATTCGTGTGTTTATTCCCACTATCACATTATCATTTTCAGAATGAATGAACACCGTTTTCTTAAAATACAACACTTACCAAATTTGTAATGCGTAGACGCACGTATATCGAGTAAATTGTTCTAATCGATCAACGATCAAGAATCTGATTTCGGTTTGCACGCTCTCTCAACGGTCAGTGAGACGAGAGAGCGCGCAAACTGAAGAGAGTCAGGCGATTGCTCAAGAATCCTGCCTTTGTCCATCTCTTAGTCCCTCTCGTAAAATGCAAAGACGAAAAGGATTCTCACGCACTTTTCTAAAATACAACAGCGATTCGCAATCGATCAAAGACATTATCAGGGTTACAGAAGGTCTCGATAGAACAATTTCGAATGGAATGGAATATTAACGGAAAATGACGTCCTTAACATCTTGATAACATCCATTATGATGGAAGAGAAACTAGGAAATCGGATGGGAAATATTTCTCAAGCAATCATAGTGATACTTTATACATTCCAGCACTCTGCAAGTGCGGTAAAGTGCAGCTCGGTATCGGATTTCAGAGGAACAATCTTGTTCTGCGGCTTCACTTTTATTCTTCTGAAAAGAAGTGTATGAGAATGGAGTAAGTAGAGTAGTATGGCGTTGTGAAGTGTAGTCACAAGAGTATAATTCAAAAACTATGGTGATGCTTACAAAAGCTCGCGGAATTTGCGTAGCGTCTGCTTCTTCAGCTGAGGGTGCTTGAGGAGGAGATTGGTAAGCGAGAAACTGCCGTTGATGGCATTCGTCTGCCATTAAGGTGTACAAAATAGTAATACTAATAGTGATATAAAGAAAGATATTAATATTAATGCTTCGAGAGTGATATTAATATTCCTTATTAGATAGCTCCTTATTAGAGCTATCTAATAAGGAATATTAATATCACTCTCGAAGCATTAATATTAATATCTTTCTTTATATCACTATTAGTATTACTATTTTGTACACCTTAATGGCAGACGAATGCCATCAACGATAATTAATCAGGGAAATGAGCGATTTAGCAAAAGCATGTAAAAATAAATGCGTTGATTATGATATACTGCGAGTTGTAACGCGAGTGAGGACTTACCAGAAAATAGAAGGCTTGGAGGTATCCTAGATTGTGAAAATAATCATCGCCAACCGCGATGAAAACGACCAGTGCTATTATTGTTGATATCTGAACAAGATATATCACCAATGCCTATATTTCGAAGAAAACTTAAGGTAATATGTCTGACTGCCACTAGGTCGGGTACGAACCAAAAACAGTACTCTTCGTAATAGAGTTAATTGTTGTAAAGGAGCAAAACCAATGTGAAGAAATCAGAATAGTGATGTTCCTTTGTTTTTATACTTTCGTCGCACATCGTATCTCCACCGACTCACCTTGAGAAGAAAGGACACTGCGTAAGCGGGCATCATTGCTTTCGACATCTCGTGGGCTTCGTTAACCTGAAATGGAATTCATTGCTGAGAATACGAAGAGCCTTTCACTTGATAACGAGCCGTAAGGGATGCGTTGCCGAACATTCGCTTGTACCGTATGAAACTAGCTTTCACTGCCGCTCTACCGGCCTAAAAGTAGATTTTTTCTAGAAATAACATTGTTCTCCTCAGAAAAATTCCTTTCCACATTTCACATCCACTCATCGGAAGGCGTGATAGAATAGTAAATGGCTTGACGATTGTTTTTCGAATTTTGAAAAGTAAAGGAATGAGTCGAGTTGTTGCAACAGCTCGAAAATCATAATCGCCGCTTCATTTTCCACACTTTCCGGTCGAGTTTTATTAATTTATTGGAAAAACACAAGGAATTCGAATGACGTAAATGGGTAAGGTTGTTTTTCAAGATATACAATATCAATGCCCTTGCTAGTGCATGTGCGGTGGACTATTAACTGATTACCGCAAGAACGCATAGTTCGAGGCAGCCCATCATAGCGCACCCGATAATGTTCGTTGAGGGGTTTTCTTGAAATATACGAAAATAGAAAACGCTGGCTTATCTAGCTTACCGTTGTGTACAAGTGCATCAATCACGTAAGACAAAGTCATCTGGAAATGATAAGTATTTCACCAACACATTTGTTCGAAATGAAATTTCCAATGCAATTGTGAGTAGGAATAGAGATGTGTAGGCAGTGTCAGAGAAGTGATAACGCCTTGGATGTATGATGGCAATGATCCGCTCTATCGATAGTGCTATTTCAAAGGAAGAGCCGAATGTGGTACATCTCACGTGCCATTCGTAGAGTTTGAGGCGGAGGTCTTAATTAGCAGTTAGGTATTGATTAGCTAATTCGCGCTCTCACCATGATCGTGTATGTCTATCGGCATGTAGCCCGTGGAGTTGCTGAAGTCCAGAAGGGCAAGAGCTATGTTGATGGAGTACACACACCCAAAGCTCAGAGACCACACGCTGAGGATGTATCTGAGATTAGATGAAGTGAGCACAGCTAGGAACCAGTATTTGCAATACGAGACAATGCAACGAAGGCGCGCTTCCACGACTTAGCACGAGGAGTAATAGTTGCTGGCTACTTTGGAATTGCTCCACCATTAGCACCACTATAAATCCCATCATTATGGGTACCAATTCGTTATCCAGATGTGGAGTTTATGGTGGTGTCATTGTTAGCTCTTCTTGTACACCCAACCACTATATTAATATCGAACCTGCAGTTGGTGTGGAGCGGAGCTCGTCGAGCGATGACGAGCAGGCAAAGCAGTGGAATGAATGCGAGTGAATTCGAGAGGAACGTCAACACGGGAATGACTGGATAGAGGTTGAGGAACTTGAAGAGGGATGAGTCGGGCATCGATGAGGGATTGAATGAGAATGATGACATTTGTGGGAGTTATCATCTGAAGTAGGTGAGATGCTAACGGAAATATTATGCATCTGGGAATACCGCGGCATTATATGTGTTATGTAATATATTCGAATGTCAATTCCTTTTGTAATAATATTTGATAATGAGACCCATTAAATAATTGGCATGAGCAGATTTCACGAATCCACTACCAACTCCCAAACATCCCCTTTCCAACTGGTATTAGTAAAAGTATTGACTGATCTCCAGTTCGTATAATCATACTGCACCCTGAACACACACGCCTCTAGTAACACAGTTTCATTCTTTCCAGCCGACCTAAGCTTGTTTCATTCTCTCCGGTAATAATAGCCTACAGTAACTCCATTGCGGAGTAGCGTGTCTACACTTTCTCGCATAGATCACATAATATTTTCCGCTTTCCATATCTCTGAGTACAATACCACTATGCGTGGGGAAATTATCCACCATGATATTTTCAAGATGAAATCTCCTGCATCTGCATTTTTGTCCTCTATTCTAATCATATTTATCCATTCAGATTGGTATACTAAACACAACAACAATTTATCAAACATCTCAGTTATCATGCATTCGTTGAAAACAATTATAAAACATTCCGAGCGAACCCCCAGAGTCAACATTTAGTTATAATGCAGAAGAATAACAATTACAAAATATGCCTTGTTTGGCATGGTGCATAAAATCGAACCCCTAGAGGAACAGCTGCAGAAGCTTGAGCAACTTGCAGGCACGTGGTAGTGTGACGTGATGGCTTAACCCGTTGCAAACGGCTTGTGAGGCCATGTGCGATTCGAAAAATGTTGTGGTGACGAGGAAAATATCGATCTATCGAAGGCGAATAGGTCGATTGCAATGTGAGGATGTCAATGCACAAATTCAGATTTACAATATCCCTTTTAGTCAAAGTGTTCGAGTATAAATTCTCACCCTATCGCAAAATAAATCGGTAGATTGTACATGTCATTATCATTTTGGTTCTAATACCAAATTACAAATGTTTACAATGGGTTCCTCGACGTTACACTATATTGTTATACTTTATTTTGATTATATTGTATGGAAGTACCATATCAGAGAAGAGATTCCAATCTCAGCATTTGCTCATTGGGAATGCCAATGAACTGCGGTTGTTGGGTGAGATCGATGGGCTGGCTGGGAACGGGAAGGATACGGTAGTTCTGCACTGTCGCTGTGAGAGCCAGGAACAGCTCTACTCGTGCCAATCCCTCGCCTGCGCACGCCCTCTTTCCAAGAGAGAAGGGAATCGTTCGCTCCACGAGCTCCTGATAGATCAAAGATCAGTATGAGTATAATACTTGTGATAACAAAACGGCTTTTCAAGCCGGAATTGCAACGGTGACGCCGGCTTGGAAGCTCATCTTACCCAAATTACGGTGTCCTTTTTGTTATTACTGCTGACACCGGTTGATGCGAAGGGCGTAAATATTGGCCGAAAGAAGATAAGAGCATCTCACCTTCCTCAGACTCTTTCCGTCCTCTGCAACGTATCGCTCGGGACGGAACTGCTTCGGGTTCTCGAAGTGCGGATCGTTCCACATCACGTAGTGAAGGTCGGCGTTAACGGCGGTTCCCGCTGGTATCGCGCAGCCCTGTAAGGAGCCACTTTTCGAAATTTTATTTTAAACAAAATTTCGATATGGGAAGGACTGATAAACTGACAGCCAACACCGTCGGTTTGTGGGTCTTCCTTAGTACGTTCATTCTGAGAATATTCGCGAATCGCTGGATCTCGTGCACGGTTGCTTGCGCGTACATCATCTGAGCAAACGACGTGGCATGATATGCTCTTCCCACTCCTATTCTCTCCCACCTTGGCTTTGTCCGCCAGTGCTGGCAATCGATCCTTACCCACCACATGATATACCTCCTCTCGTAAAGTATCCTGAAAAGATCGTTGTTTTACCCAAGTCTAAAGTTTAGCCAGATCTAAAACATGACTCTAGTCTACACCTTTTTAAATGTTTCCCTGATCTACCTGCACTTGTTGATTGTCAGCCAGGAAGAGCATCGCCCATCTCAACGTCGTCGTTGTCGTCTCCTGACCGGCCGAGAAGAAATCAGCACACGTCGCGATGAGATTATCATGACTGGAATGATTCAAAAAGTTAGAGGCAGGGCGCTTTGACAACTGGCGAGTTCAAAGTTATACAACTGCAGAGTTCTATCGATCCACTCACTCTAGATAGGCATTTGTGGTCATTCGCTGCTTGTAGGCGTGCACAAAGTTGGTCGGCTCGCCATCGGGATCGAATGTTTCCAGAGCCTTCGCGACATTCCGCACAATGTATTCGTTGTTCTGAAATGAATTTTTTAGGTGAATTTTTTATAAACCTGAAGTTGCGTCGGCTATTTGTAAAACAATGAGATCACGGTGTTTTGACTGGCAACAACCTACCCTTCTGACGTTTTCAGCGTGAATCTCCAATGCATAGTAGCGGAGCACAGGCACGTACTTGATCCAGGGAAAGGCGATCCCGAGCATAAGGAGCGTGCTTTTCGATATATCTTTGACCATCTAGATGTATTTGTAAATAAGGGAATGAAACGAATATCCCACATGTTTCCTTAAAGTAAAGGCAAACTGGAGAATTTGAATTGCGGTATTGACATGCCTTTATTCCTCATTTAACACATTTTGGTATTACATCCACATTCAAAATACACATTCAAAACAGCTAACCTTGTTGAATCCCTCGACAAAATTTGTTAGATCCTCGAATGCATCGTATTTGTATCGATATCCGAAGAGAACCTCGTTAATGATGTTCGAAATCATCAACTGAGTAGAAAACAGTTGTAATTCGAGCGAGATAAAGAACCTGTATGGGCCATCGCATGCTGACACTCTCCTTGTTCTCGATGTTCTTCAGACACCGCAGGTATTCCGATACTGAGTTGCGAACCTGAACTCGATGAACAAATACAATTTAAAGAAAGTATTGCGAATTATATCCGGGAAGATCATACCTACCAGCTCCTCCATCACATTCTTGCCCATTCCGAAATCTCTGAGGATTGACAGGGCAACCCTCCGCTGCTCACGCCAGTTGTCACCGCTCGAGTTGATCACGCCACCGGCGTGTTTAAACGTCAGTGATTTTTTAAAACTTTAATTGAGATTCTATGAAACAAAGGAGAAGAAAGATGGGCGCTAACCGTTCTTGCAATAGTTGAAGATCTCCTCCATTCCAGGCAGCATCATTCGGTCCACGTAGTCGTCACCTAAAATCCAATAGAAGTTGTCCCAGTGAAGATAAACTTTTTCCTTCGGATTTGGTCAATATTCAAATTCTGACCGTGATCAATGAAAGCCTCTTTGATGAGAGAGTAATCGGTGATCTCCAGTGTGGGCACGGGCGCAAAGAGAGTGTACATCCCATCGAACTCCTTGGAACCGGGAGAACCGGGAGAACTGCTTTGAGCCGAAATCAACCTTCAATGAGCCATGGGCTTGAACTTAGTCAAGGATAAGGCATTCAAACC
Source organism: Pristionchus mayeri (assembly GCA_036245805.1). NCBI lineage: Eukaryota > Metazoa > Nematoda > Chromadorea > Rhabditida > Neodiplogasteridae > Pristionchus > Pristionchus mayeri. The sequence continues at coordinate 7,510,179 of BTRK01000004.1, read as the reverse complement.
TGGAGAAGGTTCCCAATGAGTGGCAGGGGTCTGGGTCCGGCGGGGAACTTGGCAACGAATGAGTAGTACTTCCAAAGGGCGAAAGTTATCGCTCCAACTGCGATTAGGAGTAGTAGGGCACTCATGGTGAGTAGAGTGAAGTAGAGAGAGGGTGGAGTGGGCGCCTTTTATCTTCGCTCGCTCTAGAAATTTGTGAGATTGTGTAGAGAAGAGTTGTGGCGGTGCCTGAGCGGGCGCTGGTGCGTGCTCTAATCGAGAGTTAGAGGATGAAGAGACGACGGTAGTGTAAAAATTGAACATAGAGGAACTTAGAGAGCTAAAACATTTTTGAAACTTTAAAAGCGCTATTTCCCTTGTTTATCATTGTTTTGAGCACAAATCATAACTTCTCACAAAAATAAGTCGATCTAATGGTAGCCAGAAACTGCAAGAAATTGGACATAATTTCGATGATGGCAAAAAATTTGTTCACAGATCGAAAAACGCGTTTGAGATTTCGATGGATAGCGACTAACATCGTAAAATCTCCGCATTAAATATGTGGATATCAGCCATTGTAGTCGAATTGAAAACAAGGAAATTTTCTGATACTTCCATGTGTCTAAATTGGCTTACTATTTATAGAAAATTGTCACTTACGGAATGTTTTTCACAATCTTATAAGATGTTATCATCAAAAGCTATGAACGCTTGGGATTATGTGACTCCGCTTATTATGAAACGCATTTTTGTACGAGAATTTTCGTATTCCGTAAGTGACAATTCTTCTAACAAGCTGCCATAACAGTACCAATTAATTTTTAAGTGATTATCTCGCAGATATTTTGTTTCTATCCATCTAATCTCCTCACCCCTTCCCTCACTCATCTTTCCCAGTCTCTCTTATTCTCCGCATTTACACCCGATGTCTATATTACCTCTTCCTCTATTATAATACTTGTTTACCTTCTATGGTGATTGCTCAGAATTGTGATCAAAACGACTTTCAGATAAAACATCCGTAAACGCGCAATCTAGCAATCATAGCATCTCTATTTTACCTTGTTCGTCTTATTTGTGAGCTCGAATACAATCTTGATATATATATATATATTGTATGCGGAAACTTCAACTATCTTATTCGTTTTATGTTTTTCGAAATGTGTGAGATCGATCGATTCCATCGGAATCTCGCGCGTGCCTTCATGGCCGTGAAAAACTTCTGGGCAATTATCGGCATTTTATCCAATTTCATGCTGCTAATGATCACAATTAAATCGAGGTCAGTGGTGAAAATTGTTGTAGTCTTTCAATAAATATTTTCTTCAGCAAATTGAGGGCCACATTTAACATTCTGATTGGGTTATGCGCGTGCGGTGATTTATGTCTTATACGTCATCCTTTCTTGTTATTCAAAACAAATGTGGAGGTGCTACTGGTTAACTGGTTCACGTGCATTTCTGTCAATGCGACACATTACCGTGTATAATTTATGATTCAAGCGATGAGACTTTTGTATCACATTTGATTTAAAAGATGCGACTTTTGTACCACTTTTGATTTAAAAAAATGAGACTATTGTACCACTTTTGATTTAAAAAATGCGACTTTTGTATCACTATTCATTCAAAAGATGAGATTTTGTATCACATTTGATTCAAAATATACGACTTTTGTATCACTATTCATTCAAAAGATGAGACTTTTGTATCACATTTGATTCAAAAGATACCACGTTTGTATCACTTTTGTTTCAAAAGATACTACTTTTGCACTAAATAGAAAAAGGTTATGCATCTCACTCAACTACTCGTTGATAAGTTGCCAACAAGATAAATGACCAGTTAGTGGACAACCCTCCAATATCGTGGTGGAGCGAATCAACCGCGTTTCAATAGGTAAGAAGGGTTGCATTTACAGAAATTCGCGTGAACCTTTAGAGCGATCCGACCTTCCCACGATTTTGAAAATAGCTAACCATTCTAGCTTCTAGTTCCTGGTGAGGAGGTCCCAAAAGGATACAGTACCGATGTGACATAGCGAGTCCACACTTCTATTGCGTACAATGTAAGGATGGCGTACGCAAAGGGCAGAAAGATCAGACAAATTGGTCAAAATACCCCAAACCGAATCTATTAGCTGTAAATCGATGCAAGTAAACTAATGTGGGATGGGTATGCAAATGCATCACTAACATTTAAAAATTCGGTCGAAAAACCTCAAATACGGTGTTTTTCCGAGCCAACTCTTGCGCAAGAGCCCTCACTCCACTCACTCTTGCGCAAGAGTTTGCATTTTGCCCTCTCCTCTTCCTCATTTTCATTTATCGCCGCGCACGAGCGGCAGAGTCTTCCTTTCACTCTTCCTTTCAGCACTCTAGTCGCAAGTATTTCCACTCAAAACCTGACCAGGTCTTCCTCAGATGGGAACACTCGTGGGACTTCCGCTCGTATTCGATGTCTACATTGAGATTAGTACCGATCTCTGCATTGTCTTGATGGTACAGCATGGGGATGATTGAACGAACTCGGGAAGCCGGCCTCGATGAGCTTTCCAGCTTCCCCGTTGAAAACATTCTGTTGAAGCCTGCCTGGAATTCCGTTGTGTGATCACTAATGCAAAACAACTCACAATGAGAGGATGTTTCAGTTTCCCCCCGAAATGGGCATTGCCCTAGACTGCGCATGCATCCTGTGCGTGGGTTTAGATCGATCTATCGCCGTCATCTATCCCGTCCAATATAAACTCCTCAATCGCCGTCGATATCATCTGGTAACACAAAAGTTTTTTAAACCGAATATTTTTGTTCCTGACAGTACTTCGCTTCCATTATTGCCGGCGCATGCCTGTATTTCTGCATTCTAATGATTGTGTTCTACAAGAAAAGGTCAGTTCAGAAACCCATTTATATTATTGAACACATCGGATTTTACTGAACTCTTCACAGCAGGAAAGTATTTTACGAACCGACGAGTCTTTTCCCTGACAGGGGGCTCACTTGGTACGGCGTAGCTGTGATTGCCATCAACATAGCCAGTGCTCTTGTTTACTACTTTTTGTGGTGTAAATTGAGATACAGAAAAGGTAAGGCAATAAATTCTTAACAACTTTTTTGTATTTGAATCGTAGGTTTTTTTTCAACGTTGATATACTATCTAGAATCATTATTGATGAGCGAGTGATGAGGTCTCTGCTCATCGTCGTCTCTGTCGATGTTTGTGGATGGATCATCACTCCGGCAATCAACGGATTCTTCCGCATTCTACAATTAAACTGTGACCGTTATTTTCGCATTTTTGTGGAATTCAGGGACTTCAGGTCAGCAAATGTTCGCTTGGCAGTTGTTTAGCAAGATTTTCATCAATGTCGCCCTCTCCGCAAAATTATTCATTTATTACTCAACGAGGTAAACTTTTCGAGGATATCTATGATAATGAAGCTATGATATATTGCTCATGAAAGGCAGTTTTAAAAAAACAATACTTTTTATTAATGTTCTGTTACAGTACCGACTACCGAGCCGCTATAAATGCATTTTTCTCTGAAGCTATGTCGAAACTGAAGAACATATCAGAACAATCTTCATCTGGGAGAACTTAGTTTTGATGAAATTTATTCTGAACACTAACCATTACTGTAGTAGCTATTATGTTATCACCACAGAATACTTTTAAAATAATCGCTCACGGTAATGAAAGCAATAAAGTATTAATGATTAATTAATGATTAAAGTACGTGATGTGGATGGAGGGATGCAACGTGAACTCCGTGATGCCATTCTTATCATGAACCTGTTTCAGGTTGAGTGAGCGCTATTGATGTATGATTCTTCCCACATACCATTAAAATGCGAAGGCGGGGAAGCTGATAAGATTACTTGCATCGGGTGCACCATACACCAATCGCTTCACCAGAAAATACCCGGGTTGGGACGTTGCTATTTTTATCTTCATCCAGTTGTATCACTCTGTTTGGTTAAACTAAAAATTTGCGCACTGTCAAGCTAATAAAGAAAAAGAAGTTTGGTGCGAGCTCCCTCCTCCCTACAATTTTAGCTGTGATTTCAACTCAATCCATCTAGGATATGGTCTCAAAATTATTCAAGTTCTTGATTTCCTCATTGATCTTCGCGATGGTCTACTTATTTTTAGCTTCATGTGGAGACCCGCCTTTGGTCAGTTTTCAACGTTTCGCACAACTTTTGAATTGTCATTTTAGAAAAACCAGAATCGACTAAAGATGCAGGATTCAAAACTTCCCACGAACACAACACTTCCTCCCGATTCTTACGCCATTTTTCCTAATCAACGTACAGAAATAGCTATTGACATTTCAATAGTAATCGTTTACACCAATGGTACTGATCTTGACAATTACGCGACAGCTCTCAACAGGTCAGTTTTTCTACTAAATCTATCGGAGATTCAGGGAAGTTCATTTTTTAGTGTTGAGTGTTATGCGAAATTGCACGCTTATCCTTTCTATCTGATCTCTGATGCAAAATATTCGGAATGTGCGAAGCATAAGGATGTAAGTTTTGTTCTATAATTGACATGCCCTAGTCGAATTTCGAAAGGAAAGTCGGAGTGGGCAATTAGTTCCGATTCACTATAGTTCGATAAACGGGCGTTGGCCTCTTCATTTCAAATACGCTCTCACCGCTCGTACGGTCTAGAGAGTATGTGAAGTGCGGAGACGAAGGCCCTTTTTTCGAACTCTACGACTCATCGTGCTTGCAGCTCTTCTTTCGTCGTCATTGCTGCATTGCGCGCTTGATGGAGAGTGAATTGGGGGAAGATTCGTGGTTACTCGTACTCGATGGAGACATCGCTGTTGTCAGTCCAAACATGCAAGTGCCAACATTTTATTTTTAATTTAAAGAATTTTATTTTACAGGCTCATCGAACACTACATCGACCACAATTACGAGATCACCCTGTTTGATCGATTCTTCAATTACGAGGTGTACTGTTATGACAGTTTTCTTGGGAATGAAATCTAAATTTAGGTCGGGGCCAACTCGTACTTGGTCAAGAACACAGAGCGAGGACGGGAGTTCGTGCAGCGATTTGCTGATTACGAATTCAAGCTGCCCAAGAGCTTTCACGGCACAGACAATGGGGCACTGCATGTGAGATATTTTGAGAGCAGCCCAATAATTAATTATTTAATTAATAATTATTGAGAGTATGGAATGACTACGATAACTTCCCCAACAATTGTCCATTCTCAGCCCTTTCTGGTCGAGTTGCTGGTCCCGGAGAATGCTCGATTGGTTAATGGACTCTGCGCGAAAATATGGCGCCAATCTGAGGTTGAAGTTTATTCACGATGTCGTCCGTCTAGAAGGAACAACTTGTGGTATTTAAAAGCGTGGTATTTACAGAATTATCGATCGCTCTACGACATGGAAGTGTGCAGTCGTCTTATTATCGGCGATAGGACGTATTTCCCCGATGAGAAATTGCGTATTCTCCCCAAGGTGATCAGCGTTATGTACAGTATCTCAGTAAAATCTGGTCATTGCCGAGTGGGCTCAAGAGGTCATCGTTCGAATCCCGGTCCGAGCACATCCTTTGCAATATTGCATAACGATCAACGTTATGATATCGAATCAGCTCACAAAAGAGACGCAGGGTGCGCCAGAAGTGTGAGAGATCACGTGAAACGATAAGAATCGAAGGAGCAAATGCGGGAGAGATCGAAACATATTTGTTTTGCCCAAAGCCAATCTTTGGGTTGGCGGAAAAGGAACAAATTTAGTATGAGTATCTCTGGGATCCATAAATCATAGCTCGAACTAGCGCACGAATAAGATGCGACCCTCGCTGAATTATCGAACTTCGCACGTTACTTGCCAGTGGGCACGAATTTCGCACTCCCATCGAATATCTCGCCTTTCTTCCTCCTTTGTTAGATGACTAGGCTCGATGGGAGTGTGAAATTCGTATCCTTAGGAATATGACCGTGCTCAATGGAATTTGGGGAGAAAGCGACTGGGGGATGTGAGAGGGGGCGTGAAAATCGCAATCGAACTCGAACCCGAAACTAATTGTAAGCGCAGGGCAAGGCGTGGGTGCGGGATCTTTGGCTACTGAAGAGTCGATGGTCGGAGGATGATTTCATGCTGCGAGATCGAAACTTATATTTAGCCCAAAGCTAGTGCTTTGAAGTTGAGGAAAAAAGACAAATTGAGTTCGAAAAATTCATACCCCCTTCGATCATTACATCCTCTCTTTCATTTGAGCACTAATAAGTTTGGGCCCCGACCATCGCTGTATCATCGAACTTCGAACTGATCTAGCCAGTGGGTACGAATTTCGCACTCGCATCGAATATGTCGCCTTTCTTCCTCCTTTCTTAGATGACTAGGCTCGATGGGAGTGTGATATTCGTACCCTCAGGAATATGACAAACTTCAGTTGAATTGGGTAGAGAGCGAGTGGGGGGTGTGAGAGGGGGCGCGAAACTCGAAACCGAACTTGCTCCCGTAACTGATTGTATGCGCAGGGCAAGGCGTGGGTGCGGGATCTTTGGCTACTGAAGAGTCGATGGTCGGAGGATGATTTCATGCTGCGAGATCGAAACTTATATTTAGCCCAAAGCCAGTGCTTTGAAGTTGAGGAAAAAAGACAAATTGAGTTCGAAAAGTTCATACCCCCTTCGATCATTACATCCTCTCTTTCATTTGAGCACTAATAAGTTTGGGCCCCGACCATCGCTGTATCATCGAACTTCGAACTGATCTAGCCAGTGGGTACGAATTTCGCACTCGCATCGAATATGTCGCCTTTCTTCCTCCTTTCTTAGATGACTAGGCTCGATGGGAGTGTGATATTCGTACCCTCAGGAATATGACAAACTTCAGTTGAATTGGGTAGAGAGCGAGTGGGGGGTGTGAGAGGGGGCGCGAAACTCGAAACCGAACTTGCTCCCGTAACTGATTGTATGCGCAGGGCAAGGCGTGGGTGCGGGATCTTTGGCTACTGAAGAGTCGATGGTCGGAGGATGATTTCATGCTGCGAGATCGAAACTTATATTTAGCCCAAAGCCAGTGCTTTGAAGTTGAGGAAAAAAGACAAATTGAGTTCGAAAAGTTCATACCCCCTTCGATCATTACATCCTCTCTTTCATTTGAGCACTAATAAGTTTGGGCCCCGACCATCGCTGTATCATCGAACTTCGAACTGATCTAGCCAGTGGGTACGAATTTCGCACTCGCATCGAATATGTCGCCTTTCTTCCTCCTTTCTTAGATGACTAGGCTCGATGGGAGTGTGATATTCGTACCCTCAGGAATATGACAAACTTCAGTTGAATTGGGTAGAGAGCGAGTGGGGGGTGTGAGAGGGGGCGCGAAACTCGAAACCGAACTTGCTCCCGTAACTGATTGTATGCGCAGGGCAAGGCGTGGGTGCGGGATCTTTGGCTACTGAAGAGTCGATGGTCGGAGGATGATTTCATGCTGCGAGATCGAAACTTATATTTAGCCCAAAGCCAGTGCTTTGAAGTTGAGGAAAAAAGACAAATTGAGTTCGAAAAGTTCATACCCCCTTCGATCATTACATCCTCTCTTTCATTTGAGCACTAATAAGTTTGGGCCCCGACCATCGCTGTATCATCGAACTTCGAACTGATCTAGCCAGTGGGTACGAATTTCGCACTCGCATCGAATATGTCGCCTTTCTTCCTCCTTTCTTAGATGACTAGGCTCGATGGGAGTGTGATATTCGTACCCTCAGGAATATGACAAACTTCAGTTGAATTGGGTAGAGAGCGAGTGGGGGGTGTGAGAGGGGGCGCGAAACTCGAAACCGAACTTGCTCCCGTAACTGATTGTATGCGCAGGGCAAGGCGTGGGTGCGGGATCTTTGGCTACTGAAGAGTCGATGGTCGGAGGATGATTTCATGCTGCGAGATCGAAACTTATATTTAGCCCAAAGCCAGTGCTTTGAAGTTGAGGAAAAAAGACAAATTGAGTTCGAAAAGTTCATACCCCCTTCGATCATTACATCCTCTCTTTCATTTGAGCACTAATAAGTTTGGGCCCCGACCATCGCTGTATCATCGAACTTCGAACTGATCTAGCCAGTGGGTACGAATTTCGCACTCGCATCGAATATGTCGCCTTTCTTCCTCCTTTCTTAGATGACTAGGCTCGATGGGAGTGTGATATTCGTACCCTCAGGAATATGACAAACTTCAGTTGAATTGGGTAGAGAGCGAGTGGGGGGTGTGAGAGGGGGCGCGAAACTCGAAACCGAACTTGCTCCCGTAACTGATTGTATGCGCAGGGCAAGGCGTGGGTGCGGGATCTTTGGCTACTGAAGAGTCGATGGTCGGAGGATGATTTCATGCTGCATGCCGTGAAGGAAAAACAGCTGGAGAAGATCCGACCGGAGATCAAGAATGTGTGAGAATATTGATCATTTGATTGTTGAGAAGTGATGTTCAAAATGAATGCAAAGATCCAATCGCAGCACCGATGATAAACTCTACCAGTGGGATCCGACACAAGGAAATAAACGCACTTTCCCGTTACTCCAGAGGCTCAACGTTACCAAGTGCGAGGTAGCGCCGAGATTTTTCTTATTTTTATTTTTCATGCACAACAAGGGTACTCATCAAGTACCAAATGCGTGCGAGAAGATGGAAGAAGGGATTTGGTGAAAAGTTGATGTTTCGATCAGTTTCGTTATTTACAGTTTTCAAATGAATGATAGCTGTTGCAGCTCGGTGAGGAGCATTGGCTGTATGACGCCCGACTGAAGATTGCGATCGAGAAGAAATCGGAACTTCTTGGAAATATGGAGAAGAGCATCTTCAAAAAGCGACTGCAATCGATTGGAAAATTGGCGGATCGGCTGTGATTTAGCGATTAATCGGGTATTGACTTAGCCTTTCTTGCCAACTGCCATAATATTATTATTTTATTAGTAAAACTTACAATAAGTTACGCTCTCAAATCTTTGCAAATTCATTGCTTACATTTTTTTAAATGTAAAATAAGTGGTAAACAACGATGCTTTGTTGCAATCATCACTCGTTGTTGATTCTCTCTAATAGTAGTCCTTGTGGTTTCGGCTGCAGAAACGTAGCGATCATCACGGGTTCGAGATCGATTTCTTCTCCTTCTCGAGGAAGGATACGGTAGCGTTGAACTGTCGCCGTGAGACCAAGGAAGATCTCCACTCGGGCGAGGCCTCAAGGATATTTGACATTTTTGAAAACAGTTTGACATTAACTCACTCTCTCCGGCACAAACTCGTTTTCCCAGTGAGAATGGAAGCGTGCGCTCAACCAGATCCTGAACCAAGTACGATTGAATGGCATTAGGTCGGATGAGAACTATGACGTAATGCCGCCTTTGATACATCAGACGGTATGACGTCATAGTTCGATTGCAGATGAGTGCAGCCACCTTTCTCAAATTTGTCCCATCCTCTCTCAAGTATCGCTCTGGAACGAACTCCTCTGGGCTGACAAAGATAGGGTCGTTGGCCATGATGTAGTGGACGTCCCCGTTCACCCACGTGCCCGCGGGGACCATCTGGCCCTGGAAAGGAAGAGATCATCAAAAATGGAAGGGAGCCAAATGTTCCTAGCGTGGAGAGAATCCTGAGCATTGCAAGCACATCTATGATCGCCGAAAACAAATACTGTGATTTACACACTTCCAAACACTACGATCGGAGTGCGGCAGAGGCATAGATAATGGAACTAAACAAACCCGAATGACTACGTCTCTCTGTGTCACGCGTTGCACATTCGTCGCGATCACATTCGCATATCTCTGCAATTCCAGGGCGCACGCGCGCGCATACGGCATCTCAAATGTGCATTCGTAGCTTCTGATTTTCCAGTGCCTTCATCTCACATTGATTTGGTCAGCCATCGAGGGCATCCTGTCCATGCCCACGACAGAGCGAATTTCGCGACGAAGCTTGTCCTTCATATTAAAGTCCATTTTATGTAGTACGGTTTACTTTTTTATTTTGTTTGGATTTTTGGACGCGAACAATATCTTTTCATTTTGAGAGACAGTACCAAAGGCATGTAAAGGCTGAAGCCAAAGACCAGAACTAGTCCATGAAGAGAACGTGCGACCAACCTGTATCTCCTGCTGCTTCGCCATCAGGACCATCGCCCATCTCAACGTCGTCGTCGTCGTTTCTTGGCCGGCGAGGAAGAAATCGGCGCACGTCGACATCAAGTTCAGCTCACTCAAAATTATGGCACTACGTCGGATGAGAACTATGACGTCATGCCGCCTTTGATATATCACCTAGAGCCAGAATTTTCGCACCTAGTGCCAGAACGAGTGCAATTCAATCAAAATAAATTCCGCGACTCACTTGAGGTTCTTATTGTCTGCCATCCTCTGCTTGTAAGCCTGCGCGAAGCAAGCTGGTTCGTCTTCCACTTTGTAGCCTTTGAGAGCACGGTCGACATTGTTGACAATGTACTGATTGACCTGGAAACAAGGTAAATGATCAATTTTTTGAATTTGTTGAAAAACGCAAGAGTTTGCCGTGCAAAACGAAGCCTTAGTTAATATTTTAATGTAAACCTCTTGCATCAAGTGCTTCGCCTTTCCCATAGTGTGCCAGCCGATCCAGGGAAGTTTGGTGAGAAAAGGGAAAGCCATGCCAAGTGCAAGTCCTTTATTGTCCATTACATTCTCCATCATCTGAATTATGTTAATGCATTTTTCTCAGATACTGATTCTGAATCGAACGCTGTTGAACCGCAGCACGTAATCCATCAGCGGTTGACAATCATCGTATTTGAATCGGAAGCCGAACAGAACCTCGTTGATGATATTGGACACCATGACCTTCAAATGTTGTATTTTTTGTAGAAATTGAATATTACGAAACCACGGAAAAGTAATTCAAACTTTGAACAGTGGGAACACATACAATGCAATAGAATTTGTCAGAAATTCCGTGAAAATTGTGAGTGCCGAGTACACAGGCCCCACACAACGGGGGGGGGGGGGATATTCTACCTGTATCGGCCATCGCATATCCACATTAGACTTCTCCATCGTCTCCAAATGCTGCAGGTAATCTTCGACTGATGAGCGCACCTTAACAACCACGGTTATAATCAAAGTATACCAGTTTCAATCCTGATGCGCGCAGTATCGTTTGCTCTCCCTTATCCACATCATGTGGCATGATGAAAATGTGAGGAACCTACGCACAGAACGGTAGTAAATGCAGATAGCGAACGCGCGCAGAGTCATGAGAAAACATCGCTCATTTTCTTGCAATTATTGCAAACCGTCCAAATGCCAACAAATCGTAGTACGAACGTTACAGGAAATTTGTTAACTCGGATATCCTCTTATGATCTCACCAATTCCTCCATCACATTCTTGCCCATTCCGAAGTCTCGCAGGATCGAGATTGCCGCCCGTCTCTGCTCCCTCCACACATCGCCCACTGAGCTGATCACACCTGGATTTAGCGACATATCAAAAATATTTTCGACAAATACTGCCACGATTTTCAACATTACATTCTTTTTGCTTACGTTATTCAAAGATATTTCTGTACTTCTGATGATGATGACAACTTTCTTCATTCTTGTTCAACAATCTATTCCTTGCTCACCAGTGTTGTGCGCGAAGGTGAATGCCTCTTGGATGACCTCGTTCTGAGGGCGACCAGTGAAGTCGTCGCCTGAATTAGTTGTGACTGAATCTAAAACTCAATGCCCTCCCAAGACTCGATGGCGCGGTGAGCTCAGGATAGCCATTGGGCCCCATTGGTGGAGCGCAGCCTATGAAGAATATCGCCCCATCCTCAACTGAGCGCTACTGTCTGATGTGAACAATAATAATTATTATCTAAGGCTTCATTCTCTCCACTTTCCGAATTCTTGCACAAGTGGGGAGAGCCGAGCAATTTCCCCCAAGTGATATAATTGAACAGTTAGTGTGATCATATCAACGTGGGGCGCTAAAGAATAGTGTGACGACCATGTTGTATGAATGCCTCGCGGAGGATGTCGTAGTCGGTGATTTGCACGAATGGGAATGGCACGAATAGCGTGTAGATGCCGGGCTGAGTCTGGCCGATTCGTTGGAATGACTTGTGCATCGCTCTCGCGTCCATCTGAAATGAACTTATTGAAATGCTTGAATAAGCTATCTCCATGTCTAGAACCCTAATCACAAACCTCCCCGCTATTGCCTATGAATGGCAGTGGAAAGGGTCCTTTCGGGTAGTGCGAGACGAATCGGTAGTAGCGGAAGATGCCATAGGCAAGGGATGATCCGAGTGCGATTAGGATCAAATTGGGCAGATTCGTTAGTACAACGAGCAAGGCGATGACCAAAACGCCCGTTGCAGCTTTCAGCATGCTATAATACAAGAATTACTGCAATTCAAAGATAAATATTGAAAATACGGAAATGGGAAAGACGAGGAACGCAAATTTACCCGCGCGTTATGTATTTATCCGCGAGATGGAGAGAGAAGATGAGCGACAGGAGAGAACTAGAGAGTGAGAGGAAAGATGGGGAAGGACAACACTACAAACAGACACAATCTAGACAGAGTGAGCGTAGGGAGAGCGACGAGTAGCCACAAGTAGACACAATCATGCCGTTTCGAGCCCCAGAGATATCTCTTATTTCGCAATCTTCTCTGATATACTGAGGAAAGATTAAGGAAAAGGATAGAATGAAACAAGTGACTCATTCCTCAGAGTACACATAGACCCAAATTCATTCTTCCTCATTCGAGGAAAAGAGCGATGACGACTATTGAGCCCCATCCAGGGTAGGGGGTCCATATCAAAACGTCTCCTCTCTCCCCTTGGCAGTACCCGCCTGTCCCCTCAAATGTTGGAGTCATAGTTGCCCACCACTAGCGGTGGCTCAACGACGTATCATGGTCATGGTCGTGGACGGGGTCATGGTCCAAAATAGTGGTGGGGGTAGATGTTCGATCGACCTTTGGTACCATGCCCAACATCATCTACAGTAACCCCATTGTGATTTGTCGGCTACCGTAACCCGATCTACAGTATACGGTAAGCACACCACATGGTATCAAACGAGCCGATACTCGGCTGCACAGGCATGGATGACCTTCGGCCGGAATACTGTAACCTACATACTGTATCCTTGGTAACGTAACCAGATCTACATTATCCCAAATACGGTATGCACACCACATGGTAGCAAACGAGCCGATACTCGGCCGCATAGGTATGGATGACCTTAGTCATGCATACCGAAATCCACACAGTATACTTAATACCGTAACCCAGGCTCACTACGAACGACGAACCACGAACTTACTATATTTCCAAAATAAGTGCTAAAAATCCGTTCTTTGTTGTTTTAGGTACAACTCTTCGAGCAATTTTTTAGAGAACAATTTCATCTTGTAGTCATAGCCGAGTGGTTAAAGCACTTGTCTAGCAAACATGATGTCGTGGGTTCGAGTTCGGTCTACTAGACAACATGCCAAAGACTACGTGAACCTATAATTCTCTAGATAGAATCCATTGTATGTTGAATTTACAAGGCTCGTTCATCGAAAATCAAATCTGAAATGTGGGGATTTTTCGAGTGAAAAAATTGTTATTCAAATGAATAACAATTAATTTGTACGATATAACCAGCTGCAATATTATCAGAAAAGGAATGTATTTCTTTAGAAATCCCATCCTGTTAATTTTCTCTGTTCTCTTTGCTTTCCTTGATCTCTCGAATTTTCACACACACGTGACTCCTAGATAGTATGAACTAGTGATGCCAAATCGGCGCGCGCTCTCCTCGTTTCACACGCTCTCTCGCTCTGTCTGACCGACGAGAGAGTGTATGAAACGAGGAGAGCGCGCGCCGATTTGGCATCACTAGTATGAACGCACATGTTCTCATTAGTCTGTACTGCTTAGGCTGAATGAAAGTGGCTGTTCCTGTAACAAAATCGACTTATTCTCCATGCCGAGGAAGGATTCGATAGCGTTGAACTGTCGTCGTGAGACGCACTCAACCTTCGACCCGGATGAGAGACAAGGGGAGATAACGAGAAGGGACACTACAAACAGCCCCAATGAAGACGGAGTGGTAAGGCGAGCTCACGAGTAACGCAAGCTATGCATAAAATTCACGTAGATGAGTTAATGTAGCCCGATTTTACTGCATGAAGGGAAGATTGTGGCTGAAGAATACAGTAAGATGAAGACTCACGAGTACACGAATAATCAATTAAGCTGTGAAAAAAGTGTGTGCAATTGCGAAAATATAGAACAACGATTCTTCAGAAACAATTACGGGGTTCACGGACTATTGGACGGTATAATGTGACTTGAATTACACATAAATAGTGACGGAGCTTTTGATTTTTTATTAGGTAAAAAAATTGGGTACAAATAAATTAAAGATGCTGATGGCACTTGAGTATATCTTGAAATCATTAAAAGGCCTTTCCGCTGAGCATGGCGATTTGGATATCGTACGAAGTTTTGAACGTCTGTAAACATTGAATTACTCTTTTCGAAACAAATTTTTCCCAAACGAAAAGTTTGTCCATTTGTGCATCACGGGCATACCTTCAGATAAGATTCAAGATAATTAGAAAAAAACTTCAAATATTCATAATAACAAAAAATACTCACAGCATCGTGCTTCTGGTCCTTGTAGATCTTCTCTCCGTTCTGTCCGTTGATTCGAGTCGTGACCTACAATGGAATTTCAGAATTTGCTCGCAGATTTTTCATCTCGTGCCTCCATGCAGATGTTGTGTCCGACGACCTCATCCATCGTCGATCCAATAGAGTACACACGCTGGCCCTCGTAGTGGTGGTGACGGTTGATGTCCTGTAACATTTCACAATTTTCACCTCTCATGCAAAATAACGGTTCCCCGCTCGAAGCAGAGCCTGAGCACGTTCACTTTCACTACACTCAAGCGATAGTGTGAAAGGGGGATGCGAGATGAGAGAGTTTCTTGTTTCTGATATCATTGGGAACTTTTTGTTGTCCAAGATTGGGGAAATTCGTCTCACGTCGAGGAATCTGCTCTTGAAGGGGCAGAAGCCAGAGAATAGTCCATCAACTGGATTGCACACCGGAATCATCGGGCTCATGGCGCACAGCGCGTACGGAATGCCCATCATCTGGAAAATAACGATTTTTTTCATTTCTCATGCTCTGTCTGCTCGAATTGAAAAAAAAATGTTCTCTGCTTGCTAGTGTAAAGTACCGCTTAGTATCTCTGCGTATTCTCTCACGGGAGGATGTGCCTACTCTGCTCTTTCTCTGCTTGACCTACCACAGGTGCGACGCCCTTGTTCGGGCCGGACACGCCGACGTACGTGCCCATAATGCCCGTTAGCCGATGCCCGAGGTCGCTGTTGTTGTCCACGCATTGGCCTGCAAAATTGTCGTTTTCTCGCGTAGAGTTCTCATTGTTTACCTTTCTCCTCAACCCCCCTATCCCTCCTTGCTTACCTCCCAGGATGGCCTTTCTCGAGATGGGCACTCCCATGGAGAAGGCGACCACGTCGACGGGCCGACCAGTGTACTGATGGACGGCCTCGATCAGGAATCGAACCTGCGAAAGGTACGGTGATTTTTTTGTTTGTGGAATTTTGCAATCTTGAACTTTTTCCTCCATGCACTCACTTGGCCGCACTCTGAAAACTGCCTATCACTTCT
This sequence comes from Pristionchus mayeri, assembly GCA_036245805.1. Classification (NCBI taxonomy): domain Eukaryota; kingdom Metazoa; phylum Nematoda; class Chromadorea; order Rhabditida; family Neodiplogasteridae; genus Pristionchus; species Pristionchus mayeri. Next base: position 7,494,515 of record BTRK01000004.1, on the reverse strand, counting down.
TATTAGTCCATTTTCTAGCACTTTAAGCACCCGATCTTGCACACATACCTTCCTAACATGCTCGCATTTCATCGTGTACTTCATCCATTTCATATTATCTCCTCCAGGGTTGTCATAAGTTGTCGCGTACATCTCCGCCCACGTGTAGCCTCGATTCCTGATCATTTAATTCGTCATAATCGAGTGAGCGTCGTCGAAAAATGCAACAGTTGACAAAGACCAGTAGGTGGAACAGAAATATTGTTTCTACTGAGCTTACTGATCTTTGATCTCTGCTCCTTCTCTCTCACCTGTAGTGCGTTGCTGCCTCGATCATCATTCCTCCTGCCACATTGCTCACTCCGTGCACGAAGACGACGGGATTCCTCGTGAGCTTCTCAGTGGCATACTGGCGACCGCCGAACGAACCAGCTAAGTTGAGGTCCGCGCTGTAAGAGTTGCATATTTCCCAGTAAATCTCACCACCAGATTTGAGTAGAGACATGCGCAATCGAATCCCCAGTCATAAACACACGGTAGTTGGTAGTTCGCTAAGCCGATGCCGACATCCCAGGTACATCATTGTGACCTACCGCTCGATCGACTGCCTCAGGCCGACACCGTGATGCTTGTCTAGCCATTGGGTGAAATCGGTGGAGAAGTGGGAAGAGACCAAGCCGATTAGCGCGCCTAGCAGAACAAAGAGTGACAACCGCGGCATCATTAGCACTGATAGGGGCGGATTTCTGCCTCCTTTATATCCGGGCGCTATCCCTTACGGCTTTTTACGCAACCAACGAACGGGAAAGTGGTGAGGGGGTAGAGATAACAGAGAAGCCAGAGAAATCACGATCTTCCGCTCTGTAAAGTGCAATAAGTTACTTCCTCCTGCATGTTTCGTTGGACACTATGGAGAAAGCAAAGCAAATGAAGGGCATTTCTCTCATTCTCAGATCATCAAACCATCCTCGCTGCTGATTGGCGCGTGCGCATTGTCCTGGCAGGAAAGAACACTCTAGATCATGAGCTGATACTATCTTCTTAGTTGTTTTCAATTATTCTGCGTTAGCTTGATAAGCTCACCATAAGCACGTGCAGCTTGTCCTGGCAGGAAGGAGTGCACCAGTCCACGAGCGTCTGCAATTACTCCGTGGAAATCGGCATGCTCATCATCAGATTATTGAAAACCCTACAAAGTGGAGTAAGCAAAATTGTGTTCTTTGCTTTAAAAAACTTCCAAATCTGTGAGTCCATTTGAAGATTTGTCCTCGAACGCAAGGTGTTGGACAACAAGAGCCGCCTGTGAAAAAGTGGGAATGACGAGCACTTCTCCTTTCCATTGAGATGATCTAAGGAAGCGGCCTCCCTCTCTCTCTCTCTCCCCTCTTAAGGTGATTGCAGACGCTCTCTTTGTGATCCCTCAGTTCTTTCGGGTTTTTCCTTCTTCTTGTTCTCCGTTTGAGTATGCTGAGTCTCATTTCTTTAATAGCAGAGTAGAGCCACTGTGTATTGTCTATTTCATTGCTAGGATAGATTAAGCGGACTAATCAAAGAGATCATAAAGTGAACACCAAGGTGAATACAGTGAAGGAGAAACTAAGGTAGCAGTACTCCAATTACGAAAGAAGGAGGTAATTAAGAGACGTTCCACGAGAAAACGGAGCAGAATTTGTACAATACTGACAGATGTAGTCTGTATTATCATAGTCGTGGCAGAAAAACTCCCAAATCGGCAGATTCATTTGAAGTTCAGACGTTTCCTGGAAGCTGTCGGTCAATAACAGCAGTAGAAGAAAGAACGAAATGAAACCTTTGCTTTCATAGATCCTCAAGGGGCAATGCCATCCAAGGTGTCCCTCTTTCTCCCTCATCAAAAAGTGAATGTCTATGATCGCTTTGTGATCGCCGATCTTTCGAGTTTTTTTCTCTCTTTGCGCTCATGAATGGCCAAGTAAAACCATTGTGTCTATTGACAATTGTCTGTCTCATCTCTCGGAGATATCAAGCGGGCTAATTAATGAGATCATAAAATTAGAACCAAGGTGAATACAGTGAATGATAAACTAATGTAACAGTACTCCAAGTATTGTAAGGATGAAAGTAAGAAGGTGACAGTTATCATCTACGTACTTAGGTTACTGTATGTTACTGGTCTCACATCATCGTTAGTGTACATAGCCAAATTTTTAAAAGGGGATACTCGGTGATCCGTGTCATGGCTGTGGAGTACTGTGTGTGTTCTTGGTGAAGCCGAAGGAATGACAAAGGGGATTCTGATCGGTCTTTATTGAGACGCGAGACGTTTTGGGCAACAGCCCATCATCAGTCGGTTAATTCACCTCAAACTTGGGTAATTAAATCTGATGAGAATCCCCCTGTCTTTCTTTCGGCTTCTCCAAGAACACACGTAGTAGTCGAATTGTTCTTCGTCTGCAACGAATTGAAGAAGTCCAAAAATGTCGAATTTGGCGTAAAATCTGGAAAAGCATTGATGCTGCTTTTGTAATCGATCTCCCGATTTGGGCGATTTCTCAATTTCAATTTTTTTTCAATTTCGTATCTCCAGACGGCGTCCCTTACAGATTAACACCAGGGCATCATTTTCTCTTCATCACTTTGAAGCATTGCAATGATTTCAGGAATATTAGAAGAACACCATGTCACTCTTTTCTCCCCCATTTACATCTCTAGTCTGTTGCGGCATTGTCTTTTGTCTCTCATTCCCCCCTCACTTTTCTTAGGTTCTTTGTCATTCTCTCTTTCTTTCTCAATCCCTTTCTGCTTCCTCGTTTCATTGCCAAAAACTTTCTAAAGCACGCCTCTCTCCCCTAGTAGAGATTGGAGAAAAAGAGAAGGAAAGAAATGAGGAGAATGATACATGTATAGGGTCAGATCAAAAATCGATAGGTAGGTCATTATTAGGCCAGGGGGGTCGCCGGCGGCGTGGGCAACTATGCTACTCACCATTACTCGATTCCATCCTGACACATGCAATTCTATGATACAGTAGCGAGAGGCAAGAAAGTGCAGGAAAACAGAGATGTCGGATAGAATGCCACGGGCATTATACCAATAAATAAGCCGTACTAGGGCTCCGGATTCTCAGATTTGCTCTTCTTGAAGTGAACACTAAGAGGGAAGCCGATGGCGGCATCAATAAACCCACTGCAAATGCTCACGTCCTTACAATTACAGCCCGCACATGAACCACTCAAGTAAATATCTATACCTATACATAAAGTGCAGTGTCCGTCTGTTCAGGTTGCGAAATCGGTAGGGGAGGAACTGATGATATGTTACAGATCAATGATTTCAATTTTTGACCTCCGCTAGGACGCCCCCCCCCCAAAAAAGGAAAATAGAGAGAGAGAGAGAGAGAGAGAGAGAGAGAGAGAGAGAGAGAGAGAGAGAGAGAGAGAGAGAGAGAGAGAGAGAGAGAGAGAGAGAGAGAGAGAGAGAGAGAGAGAGAGAGAGAGAGAGAAATAAATAGGAGCAACAGCTAGTGAAAGAGATGGGCTTGGAACGGGATATTATCCGTGAGGATCCTTCCATTCTCGCCTCACCTCACTCTTCATAACGCCTCTCTTAGCGTCTGCAGGTCTGAGATGCGTAAGAAACAGCCCACAAACGGTAGCCATCGGAACACAGTTTCGCCATTCTTGCCGAAACTCTCGAGATGGGAGGAAGAAAGACCCAGAGCTGAAAGGAATAAGGAACCATATCCCCAAGCCATTCAGCTGCGAGCTAAAAATCAGCAAAACTAGATAACGATTTGCGAATTAAAACTAATTGATCAATAACGACGATTTTGAAGTGCAAATTAGCAGATCCAAACAGCCGCCAAACTAAATGAAGCTCATCGTCAAATGAGAGAGCGTTGCGAATTCGGAGAGCCCCTCTCTAGTTACCGCACTCGATCATTTTATTATGAGTAGAGACCGCAGGCTCCGCCCACTTAGGAGGAGAAAGAGTCGAAATCTGGTTCTCGAAATGACGCATCGAATACTTATCCAAAAAATATAGAAAAAATATTTTTGGGTACGTCTGACTAGTGTCTATAAACGACAGGGTGCCCTTCATGCATTATCTAATCAGAAATATCTAAAAAAGACCGATTTAGGGGTCATTATAGGGAAATGGAAAGGTTCCGACGACAATTCTTAACATGGGCATGGTGTGATGAATAGTTCCTGATTTTAGGCGTCGATTGACACCGAGAACGTATTTTTAGGATTTTTTTTCCGATTAATCATTTCATTTCAAAGGTTCAAGAGCGTGCGCTAATGGAACTAATGGAAAGGGGCGGTGCCTGCTCTCTACTTTCTCGCTTGTCTCTCACCCGGCGTGTGCAGAAAGCGCGCGCTCTAGAGATTTCCTCTCCTCCTCTATGCTCAAAGTTTTGGAGAAACCAGGCAGAGCGGGCTCCACCCACTTCGCTCTCGTCCCGATTTCGACTCCCCTTCCGTTGTGACTCTTTCGAGGTGTTTTTGGGCCATAACTCGAGTCAAAGATACGATATCGCCAAACGGCAAAAAATATGGCCTTATTTAGCCTCAAAGGGATACATTAGACCAACAAATGGCCCTGCCAAAGCAATTCGGTCACCCACCTTGCGGTCTCTAACTATGAGCTCCATTTAGGATCGCGGCAGGGGGGTAATAATACTCTACGACTTTCACTGCTTCTATTTCTGCCCACTCTGTCTCTCTCTCGCTTAATCGTCACTCCGACAGGGCAAGTGCGCAGGGATAAGATTGGAATTAGGTAGGGTTAAATTCAAAGACACACTTGAGTACACACCTTGTATTCCTAGCTTAAAAAACGATCATCGTGATTCCAATGTTCGACCTGTCTCTACCGAAATCGAACGAACATTGATGAATGGTAAAGTAAACACGCATTCGTTTTCCTGTTTTCCTTGATGTGATACGGTTTTCCTCTTCCATAACATGCTTCATGTTTTAAAAAAAAACGTTCGGACACATTCCAAGCGAATGGAATGGCATGATGCGGTCGCTCCTATCTCTCATAACCGGTGAATGTGTCGTGGCAAAAATGAGGAGATGTCTAGATAAAATGAGGAGATGTCTAGATAAAATGAGGAGATATCTTTGATTTACACTTAAGTGAAAGAGAATAGAAGTAACTAGCGGGGTACGTCACGCAAGTCAGATTCAATTTCTTTCGTCTCGTCTTTCACGGGAACCGTAAAAGTGCGCGGAAGTCACACATAAATCTGATGTGCCCATCTGAATTTGACAACCCAAGGAAGTTGACTGCATTTCTAAGATCAGTGGATAGGTGTTTCCTGAAAATATGACAACATCAATTTCAGTCTAATCTGATCGAAAAAACTTTAGGTAGGGAAAAAGTTCTGATATGTCAAAAAATTTTTTGACATTTTCCTACATATTTTGTACTTACTACTTCATGACTTCACTTTTCAGTAATTATGTCTCGTAACCTCCTCGAATATTGCATTTGCACTCAACTTATACCAGGAACTGTAGTTCAGCTCAATGTTGTTCACAAATGCAGGTGTCATTCGAATGCGAGCTCGGTGTCGGCTATTCGATGGGTGTCCAGAAACGGATCAAGAACCCCACTTTATCAAGTTAAATCAAACATCCATTTCGTCAGCTCCGCATCTTTTATATATACGGTCATTAGTTTGGAGGTGGAAATTTCAAGAAATATAAAAATAACTAAATTTGTTTTTAAAAACGAAACGTGCACATCCTTGAATCCAATTGCAGGTTATATTATCGATTTTGTATCGATTATCGATTTTGTATCGATTTTTTGTATTTGTATCGCTTTTGCTCTACCCACTGCTTTGCGTATCCGTATTGAGAGCAGGTGCGTAGATATGATAAGGCTAATACAACAAATATTTGTTGTTATTGACTACATCGATGCAGTTGTAATCCATCGCAACTTCCGTTACCAACTCTGCCTCGCGTCGTCGTATTTCATTATTTCAACATTCGCTAGATTCATACTTTTGTTATATCAGCTTCTCGACTGGCCCATCTCAAGTATCTTACTGTAAAAAATTTTAACAGGTAAAATCATGCTTATCATATGAATAATTCAGTTGATAATCAAATTATTTTTGTATGCGACCTCCTTCGTGATATGGCTCTCGGCTATTTCTGTTCCATGTACTAATGCCCGTCTTGCGGTGATATAAAATGGATAATTATAGATTGGGCTCGTTCGCAATCGAGCGGACCGTAGCTACGCATTTCTGGAAATGGTGAACTTTTTGTATATTTTCTGAAATTTGACATTTATTGTGCACACGATGTATATTGTCCGTTTTCGACATGATGTCTCGGAATATCGCAGACAATTTCATGATAGGTACTAGAGTGCGAAATGGTCTCTACATTTCCCACACTCTCTCGGCCGCTCGAGTGGTGAGACAGTGTGAGAAATGAAGGGACCATTGCCCGAATAGCGCACTCTGATAGGTACGAGCTCGCTTCGCCCTCGACTCTCCTGGTGCTCATCGCGGTAGAAATTGCATGCATGGTGCCTCTCACGATTGGAGGAGCCCTTTGTTTAATGAGTTGATCGAGCAGCACCATATGAGAACGTGTCAACCCACTGCAGGTTACGTTTCCATTGCATCGACCACGATCGTCTACTCAATTATGCTTACAATCAGCACGTTCGTAAGTGAGGTGATATTAAAAATTCAAATAGCTAATTTTATTGAATTTTGCGGAAAAAAACTACCGAATAACAGGTCTTTCTTCGAACGTACTTTGTAAATGTGGCGATTCTGGTTCGAATGGAGTCCGGAGCCGTTGTCGGGAGCTATTTTGTTGCAAAACGATTTCAAGTCAGAGAAAATTTTCTGGTGATGAAAGTGCGCATGGAAACTTGGATGTCATGCCGCGCAAGTTGACAGTACATGCTTCGCTACAATTCCCGCCTCCTTGGCAGTTCCTGCATTCGGATGTTTCATGTTCAAAGTGTGAGTGAACAAAGAAAATTAAATATTCTGAGCAGCTTTTGCTGCAGATTTGGACCGAATGATTGGCTGAACGCTCGAAATATAGCATACGCATTTTTCGATTTATTGATTGCGAGGTAACGAATTTAAAAAAATAAATGCACTCGACATTTAAGTGCTTGGCTGAATTTCATGATCGGCGTTGTTACGGCAATAAAACTGTTAAAGCAGAATTCAATAAGTTGTCAATTGTTCGATCACTTTTGAGTCTGTGGCCCATCAATCGATGCGTAAGTACAACAATCACATAATGTTAAAACTCAGAACTATTCTCGATACTCTCGAATCTTTCAAAATAACAACTAAATTCTGAACATTTATAATCACAATAGAAAGTATTATATTTACATATGCAAACTTAAATATAGGGATCAACGACTGTTGCGACTGTCGGTGGTGCATCTAATAACGAGGGACATGTATATTTCACCCAGCTCACTAACTCATGGTCTCAAAGAAGATCGTGATAACATGCAATTATGGATTAAAATTCCAAGTTTGGAGTGATTAATAATGCCTGATTTTGTGCGGGTAGTTCGAAGCGTTCCGCCCGTTAAAAACTGAAGTTTCACTCTTGCCCTATTGTCTTCACATTACAAGCTTCCCATAAGAATAATACAATCAGCGTACAAATTGCAATAATAGATTTTATCAGTTCATTCGTGTCGTATGATTTGTTATCAAATAAACATTTTCTACGAGGTCTTCATAACAAGGTGCTAGTGTAATGTAACTAGTGTAATGTGCTAAAATCACTTTTCTATAATTTTGAATTAGAAATTCAAAATTAGTGGAAAGCTCCGAGAGATCACTGCAATCAAAACGCGTTCTCTGTACTGGATAATTTAACTTGAAAATGCAAAAAGAAAGGTCTTGGCCGGGATCGAACCGGCGACCTTCTGCGTGTGAAGCAGACGTGATAACCACTACACCACAAGACCACATGTTCAGTTTGAGTGGACGAATATGTTTTCTTCGTTCTTTCGATTTATTTAGAGATGATGAAACCTTTAAGATCATTCTGTTCGCACATGCTCAACCGATAATGAAAATGCTGCGATTATTCGCACCCGGCAGATTACGAGATGTGCCTGAATTAACCTAGTCCAATTTTTTTTGGAAACGAACTCTAGCGATTCGGAGAAATTGAGTTCAATATGTTCACTAAATTTGCGTGCTTCTAACCCCTAGGGAAGAGGACAACTTTTGGATATAATTCATCTAAAAGTTGTCCTCTACCTCTTCTTTTCAATCTCTTCTGCAGTGTTCTCCTGTTACCTCTAATTGAAAGGCGATCATCATGGATAGCAGTCAAGGCACACTGGCTGCAACTCTCGTTCACATAGTCAGCATCTTTTACATAGCAATTAAGTATTTTTTAATGTGACTTATTTCGCTTCTCTCTTCCGCATTCGGATTTACTATAAATGCAACTGCACTTCGCACCAGCTTGTAATCTGCGTGAAGCCGAAAAGGGGGACAGGAGAGGGGAAGCGCGTCAGCATTTATCGGCGAGACGTTTCGGGCCACAGCCCATCATCAGTCAGTAAAATAACATGAAAAGAGAACTATTAGGAGTGGACAATCGTCAATCGATATATCGAGAAAGAGTGCGAATCAATAAAGAAGTGTGAGAAATAGACAACTAGTAGAGTGAGTGAATGGGGAATCGCGAAGAGGAAGGGGTAAAGAGAGAGTGTGTGGATTAGAGAGGGCAGAGAGAAAGAGAGGGAGGAGAGAGGAAGGGGGAAGCAAGGCAAGAGAGGAGAAGGGAAGAGGGTGAGAAGGTGAGTGAGAAGAGAGAATGGATTAGATGTTAAGAGTTTGAAGGGTAATAGGGGCACTCTCCTTGGAGAGTTCTACTCTGTTATTCAAAGCAGGATCTAATTTGACAATGTACATAGCCTCAGCAATCTTACGACGACAAGTATTAGATTCACGATGGAGAATGGAACCAGTTAGTGAAATTGGGGCACTGTTATGATCACTCTTAGAATGGATTGCAAAAGCGTTGTGGTTATAACTAATACAAGTTGGGTTTCGAGCTGACTTATAGTGGTCGTAAGCTCTGAGATGGAGAGGTCTACCAGTCTCACCGACGTAAGAATGAGAACAAAGAGAGCATTTGATGAGATATACGACACCTACAGTATGACAACAATCGATTCCACCAGTAGGTCTGAAGAAACAACGGTCCCGCAATTTGCAGACAGGTGAATCAAGATATCGATTTCTCGACAATAAATTGAGGAGGTTAGGGCCGGGTTTCTCAACAATACGAACCTCAAGGTCAACCCTAGACAGACAATGCGTCTCGAACATCACGTGTAAACTCATCACTTATAAACGGAATAGTGAATACAGGAAGGGGCTTAGCAACGCGACGTGAGACACTAGTGGAAGGGGAGCGAGAGGAACTAGTTGGAGGGCAATAGCCATTACTACCGACAATTTGATATGCGAGAGAACGAGAGTGATTACGGTATTCCTGAGAGGAGACAGAAAGAGCATTGCCTAGGGTTGACCGTGAGGTTCGTATTGTGGAGAAACCCGGCCCTAACCTCCTCAATTTATTGTCGAGAAATCGATATCTTGATTCACCTGTCTGCAAATTGCGGGACCGTTGTTTCTTCTGACCTACTGGTGGAATCGGTTGTTGTTATACTGTAGGTGTCGTATATCTCATCAAATGCTCTCTTTGTTCTCATTCTTACGTCGGTGAGACTGGTAGACCTCTCCATCTCAGAGCTTACGACCACTATAAGTCAGCTCGAAACCCAACTTGTATTAGTTATAGCCACAACGCTTTTGCAATCCATTCTAAGAGTGATCATATCAGTGCCCCAATTTCACTAACTGGTTCCATTCTCCATCGTGAATCTAATACTTGTCGTCGTAAGATTGCTGAGGCTATGTGCATTGTCAAATTAGATCCTGCTTTGAATAACAGAGTAGAACTCTCCAAGGAGAGTGCCCCTATTACCCTTCAAACTCTTAACATCTAATCCATTCTCTCTTCTCACTCACCTTCTCACCCTCTTCCCTTCTCCTCCCTTGCCTTGCTTCCCCCTTCCTCTCTCCCCCCTCTCCTTCTCTCTGCCCTCTCTAATTCACACACTCTCTCTTTACCCCTTCCTCTTCGCGATTCCCCATTCACTCTACTAGTTGTCTATTTCTCACACTTCTTTATTGATTCGCGCTCTTTCTCGATATATCGATTGACGATTGTCCACTCCTAATAGTTCTCTTTTCATGTGATTTTACTGACTGATGATGGGCTGTGGCCCGAAACGTCTCGCCGATAAATGCTGACGCGCTTCCCCTCTCCTGTCCCCCATTTCGGCTTTACGAAGATTCCAAGCAGTACAAAGGATAGTCGATTGACGCATTCGTCTATTAAAAATTTTATGAAGAGTAACGCTTTAAAATTTTCGAAAGTATTACAAGAAACGTCAACAATATTCCCGTGACATTCGAGTTGTTTTCAATAATAATAATCGATATCGCCACAATTGCGTTTCTCAGAATCTACAATGAGAAAATATTGTAACGTCTGTTAATTATTAAAAATGTAATTGCCATTAGACGGTGTCTACGCAGAGCGTCTCCAGTACATCGCATACTAGAGTTCTTTCGAATTCGTTTCTTTCGAATTTGTTACGCCATTATTCAGTGAAAATTTCGGTATGGGAAGTTGATTCAGTTGCTTACTTTCATTACTATAATCGAAGTGTTGCTCTACTACATTTATGTGGCATTTACTACAAGGAATTGACGGTTGAGAATTCATGCGAAGAAAAGTCTCGAGTTTTTGATTGCAGATTGATCGTAAACATTTTCCACACTCGCCTCGAATTATTCAGACGCTAAAACAAAATTGCAACTTTGACGGTAACAGGCATCAGCTTGAAAAAAATACAAAATTGTAAAGTTTTATCAAATCGCAAATTGAGATTGTTTTATACCGTTTCGTGTCATTTCCCATTAATCTTCGTTGTTTCGACTATAGTGTGGACTCTCGTCTTCTGTATTTGTTTATTAATAAGACGCGTCCATTTGTTTGTCAGTACCTAAAAAGTAATTTATGCCCATCTCAAAACTGAATAACATACCTTTCGAAAGTTAGGATTTTTCATCAGCAAAAATATTCCGAACACGTATGCCTTCGTGCTGTATACAGTCTGGCAACTTTTCAAATATTGGGTGAAACTATACTACATGCGGCACTAGGTCGGATGAGAACTATGACGCCATGCCGCCTTTCATATATCAAAGGCGGAATGACGTCATAGTTCTCATCCGACCCAGTGCCCTACTTCCCGTACCACGGCCGCGAATCTCAGAATCACAGCGAGCGCAGGTCCGGGAATCCAAGATACGTCGACGAGCATTAGGAGAAACATGAGGGCCAGAGGGGCGAAATGAATTACTGCCGCCATTCCTTGCTGAAAGCGCTGCTTATATTCCGATCGTATTTTTATTTGAATTCCGATATTTTTACTTGAAATAGAAAGACTTGAATCATTCGTCGTGTGGCTGCTTGAGTGCCTGAAGAAACGGCATCCTAAAACACATATAATCTATTGGCAAAAAAATTAATTAGCCTTCAGCGTTATCAATCAATTTTAAGAAGTGCATGATAACAATCAGTCAGGACGAGATATCTCAACGGTCTACAACAGACAGCCTAAAAAAGTTACAGCATTGGTCAATTTGATTCTCCTTAGCGCATCCGCAGTGAAGAGAGTGATTGATGACTCGTAGATGCAATGCGTCAGAAAGAACACAACCAGCGCTAGAAAATTACATTTTCATGCAAAATGTGGGCAAAATTTCAGTTAATGTATGTCCAGAAATGACAAAATTATTCATTTTTTCCCTACCTCGACCAAAATATTGCGGGGATCCGGGTGGTCCAAACATGAAAACTGTACCGTTGCGGCGTTGGAGCCAAGCAACATCGAGACTCTGAAATTAGATATCTCTGGAGAACGATTCAATTCTCATCACCTGCTTGAGCTGCTCGCTTCGGTCAGACTCCCTTCCGAATATTCCCCATGCGACTATGTTGCAAGTCATCATAAGAAAGCTGGTAGTGGCACCCATAACGTGCACGCTGACATTTCAGTTTTTAGTAATATCGTTTTTCTTTGGAAAGGACTCAAAATACGAGTCGCAAATACAGTAATTTTTACATATTGGGCAGTTTAAGTATGCTGCGGGCTGGTACAAACATCTGCTGCAGGAACACTATGATAGCGCTGAAGGGCGTGTTGACCACGAACATCGGAAAGGCGAGAATGACCTACAAGAATGACCTTCCGATCTTGAAAGATTTTCAAAAGTTGGTTGAAGATTCTAAGATAATGAAAAAAAAACAAGCCATGATTGATTGTGTGCTCCATCTAGATAGGCAAAGCGGTCCTTCACAGTAGAATGCGGCATAAGGAGTAAGGGGGTATAGACGAACAGCGAATGAGAAAATCCACTCATCTAGCACGAATATGAACTAGAAACGACAAATTTTATAAACTAAGAATAATGTTTGCATATTTAAATCTAAGAAATCGTAATCTAATGTAGGCATACATAAAATAAGTAAATAAGTAAAAATCACATAGGAGAGAATGTAGCCCAATCGAATTACAAAAAGCATAGTTCTGTTCTCGAACAATAAGAGATAGAAGACGATCGGATGTAGAGAAACAATGCCGATGAATGGCAAATATCGCTGTTGCCTGAAAGTTTTAGTGAACAACGAGGCGTTTCAGCAGGGCTTACATCATTGATAGCGTCAGTAGAAACTCGCTGTCGAAATAAAAGGCGAATTTGAGAGTTGTATTGGCGGATTGTGTGCCCATTATGCGCAATCTGAGCCAATCGTCAGGGGTAACGAGGAGTTCATGTATACAATGAATGTTTCTATCGTTGAAAAAATAAAGCAGTAAATAAATAACACAGTTTATTTCACTGTGATAGCCGCAAACGCTAATATTCACCTCTAGAAGGCGACTATATGCGAGCTCTGATGAAAGTGGCACTTACGAGTTAGAGGAATAACAGGTAAAACACAATTTATAACTGCTATTTACTCAGAATTTCTTATGGTCTTTTTTTTTCTTATTATGAAATGAAGGAGACGAACCAAATAAAACGACAACAGCACAAGGAAATACAGCATTGTTTGTTTTTCGAAAATCACCAATTCCAAAAGCAAATAACGATACTCTGCTCTGCATATGACGCCGTATTTCTAAGATTCGGACAAACGTTGGCACACCGATTTTTCGAAAATATGGTTTTCGGGGTTGTTTTCGACGCTGATGACGATGGTCAGCTTCATTTTGCATAGTTGACCTCTAATAACGTGCTGCGGCGCGCTCGGAATCTACGACTTTTTCGGTTCAGACTGATTTCCATTAAAAGTTGCACTAGAAACATGAAAATTGAATTCCTGGGGTACTGTTTGATTCTCTACACGCTCAAGTACAAAACATCACCCTAAGAGATCGTATTCATTGCTTTCCGCACATGATATATGCTTAAACCTCAAAAGTGCAAGTCACCAATTTCAGAGCAGATAGTACACCTTGTCCGTAGGCCAGAAAACGATTTTTGTGCAAATCTAATTCCGGTGATGTGAGATATGATCATATGAAGTTTCGATATCATCAATGGACCTGTTCTTTCTATCCTCACCAAAGAACATGAGCCCTTTCGTGTTCGATCCCTCCATTGCCAGTATGGCTCAATTTGTAAAACGTTCGGCTGGCGTACGTTCCTACGTGGGTTCGAATCCCCTCAGCTTCGTAATATTTTGCGAAAATTTCATAAAACTTTCCTTTATTATCATTTCACTAAGAGTATTGCATCGGAAAGATAGTTGAATGTGGTGTGTGACCAATATACAGTATCGATTAGTATTTATTAAACTGAATAAATAAATTTATGATATATAACAAAAATAAGGGAATTTTAGAATGCCGCTAATTCCAATTACTAAAAATGGCAAGAAAAGATTTTCTTTGAACATTCGAAGTTGTAAAAACATCATCAAAAATATCGAAAATGGAGGGGATTTGAACCCACGTAGGAACGTACGCCAGCCGAACGTTTTACCAATTGAGCCATACTGGCAATGGAGGGATCGAACACGAAAGGGCTCATGTTCCTTGGTGAGGATAGAAAGAACAGGTCCATTGATGATATCGAAACTTCATATGATCATATCTCACATCACCGGAATTAGATTTGCACAAAAATCGTTTTCTGGCCTACGGACAAGGTGTACTATCTGCTCTGAAATTGGTGGCTTGCACCTTTGAGGTTTAAGCATATATCATGTGCGGAAAGCAATGAATACGATCTCTTAGGGTGATGTTTTGTACTTGAGCGTGTAGAGAATCAAACAGTACCCCAGGAATTCAATTTTCATGTTTCTAGTGCAACTTTTAATGGGAATCGACAGTCTGAACCGAAAAAGTCGTAGATTCCGTGCGCGCTGCAGCGCGTTATTAGAGGCCAACTATGCAAAATGAAGCTGACCATCGTCATCAGCGTCGAAAACAACCCCGAAAACCATATTTTCGAAAAATTGGTGTTCCAGATCCTCGCTCAATTGTCCGAGCCTTAGAAATACGGCGTCATATATTTGCAACGGTACTTTCTTCCCTAATGCTGGAAAAATATTCCGCGATGAAGATATTTGCAACATGTGGCACAAGATCAGGCGCTAACTCCGGTTATTCTCGGGTACACTCCTTACTTCCTCAACGAGAATCTGCCCATCTTCTCAGTATACCTTTTCCGCCCTTTCCATCGTTCTTCTCTCTTGCTTTCCGTGCATCGATGCCGTTGTGATCATTGTGTTCATGAAACCGTATATGGAGGGACTACTGAGGATGCTGCGATTGAGAAAGGAGCGGATTGTGCCTGTATCTATGCACTCTTCTTTTACTCTAGCAGTGCCAACCGGTGCTGAATAGTTATTGTTTGTCTTGTTTTAGTAAAGAACCATTTCCTCCAAATATTTGTCTCAATTTGCTTTATCCCTACTTCAACTACAACATGGCAAATGGGTGCAAATGGGTGCAAATGGGTGAGGGTGATATGGAATGGCTGGCTCTATGGCAATTTCGTAGTCGACTCGAACCTTGAATCTATTCGCTCATAGCTTGGACAGTCCAGCGTCGGGGCCGCGCGTCTTGACGATGTTGAGGATCTAGAGAGCAAACAATGATTAAATTAATAAAATTGCTTTTCCCACAAAATAGCAATCCAGTCATTTTCTTTCCTTCCCTGTTTATCCACACCAGTGATGGCAAAACGGAAACGGGGACCCGGCCTGTATGAGTCTCCAAGTCGGCTTGAAAATCCGTTTTTTTTTTCATCACTAATCCACACCATTTCTTGCAATACAACATCACTCACGTCCTTGAACTTGGCGTGGTCTCTTCCCTTGACGAGGCCGAAGATCACATTCTCGCTCGTCGTCAGAATTGCGCCCGCTCGCTCCATCTGCGCGAACGCGTACTTCCTGAGATTAGCATAAAAAATTACCAGTATTTTTCGTGAGTAGTACATTTCACCCCTTCTGATTATGTAAACGGTTAATCGCATTTAAATTTTATGGCAAATAGATGTACAGTCAAAAACGTTGAATCCCACATTGGACATTAGTTATTCATAGCGGTCATGTTGAACCTAGATGGTTATTAGTCGATCAATAGTTTATCCCGTATCACGTGGAGTGACCTACCTGTCGTGGACGGATCTGCTGGCGACGGCGTCGACGACAACGTGCACGGCGATGCCTCGGTCGAGCAGCGCCAGCGTCGTCTGCCAAGTCACCAATTACTTTCCCGATGATAATATTCAAAATCGTATCAGAAAAGCTCTCGAATAGGCATTTGAAAGTAACCAATTATTCGGTGATCATCCGGCCTAGTGCCGAGCTGTGAATTGTGTACAACTGTTCTACGTTTACTCCCCAAAACTACATTTTTTAACGTAAAAAACTAGCTCACATGGAAGCAGCAGACGTGCGCCTCGATGCCGACCAGGATCACCGACTTGTGCTGCGGCTTGAGCAGCTCCATCACTGGAGGAGTGCACATCGAGAACTGCAATTGCCGATGTTTATCAGAGTACTGTATTCATACACACAACCGTTTTTAGGGATGAACATGTCTTTTCAGCAATCTTTATTGGCAAACCCCCCAGATTCATGAAGAAGCTGACGTGGCGACCACTGACCGTGGACTTGTTGATGACGGGCGTTCCCTTCGGGAGTTCGATGTCGGCTACAGTATTCCCGAGTCCCTCCGGGTACTGCTCAGTGCAGATGATGGGCACCTGCACAGATATCCATCAATAAACAAGATAAATTTACCAGGCTAGTAAGCAATTCAATAGCTTGAATTTTTCTCAATCGACCGCAAAACGGCACTATGTCGGATGATAACCAAAAAATTGACCCTTCTATAGAAGTTTCACAGAAGCAGTTTTGACACGGGAACCTACTATGAAAGTTCTGCGGAAGGGTCCAATTCTTAGTGATCATCCGACCTAATGCCCGCAAACCCCGATCTCACATTGAGCAGCTCGGCCGTCTTCACGAGTCGTCGTGAGATCTCGCAGATCTCCTCGAATTGCGGGATCGCCTTCCTACAACACCAATTCACACTTGAGCTTACTCCGGCATTTCTTAGAAATCAACTAGTTGATGTCACCAAACTGGCTACTGAAAACTTGTTTACGGCTTTGTTGGATGCGATCTGCGATCCACTCGCATCTCGTACACGCGAATAGCCATTCGCCCATGCTATACGTATTCAGTAAATTTCCCCGTCCGCAGCCACTATCTTAGCTCATTTTTTGATCGGATGTGAGGCCAGTTGATGGTGAGCTATACCTGAACTTCTCCTGCAGGTCGCACACAAAGAGGACGCTCTCCTTCTCGTGGACGGGCGTGTAGTGACGGGCAGCCAGACCTCCTCCCGATTGCAGGAAAGGATTAGCTGCAATCGACACACCGTACATTAAGAATAAATACGGTTTCGCGCATCGATAGAACAACAATTAAGGCAATTGCAAAAAAAGTTTGTATCACTAGAGAGTCGAAATATTCCAACAAGGAGAAGAAAGTCAGTGTAGAGAATGTAATGGTGCTCGATTCTACAGCGAAATAACTACACACGGATAGTTATCTCCAACCTGCAGCAGCTGCGACCGATCCGTGCAGCATCTTTGTCTGCTGCAGCTGAACCCTGGGCAGCGAAGCGGCTAACTGAACGGCACGGCGCATCTGCGTCAGTATATTGGTTCAATAAATATAATCTTCATGCTCCACATGACCTCTCAAAGGAATAAGTTTGAAATATCAACCACAAAGGCGACATACACAGAAGTAGGAAATCGATTACAGGTAGGTGACTCGGTCAACCACCGACTCGGTCGAAAATAAACACCCATTCCGACGATTAAACGTTTATTTTTTCTTTCACAAATAAATTAGCAACACGTGAGATATCAAAGACGATGGAAGAAATATGAAAATCCATCAATAAAATCATAGTATCGAGGTATACGAGCAATACAATCGCGAGTTCGCACAACTACCGTAATCCGCGCACCACACACGACACCACGATCTCAATAGTCGTGGTGGTGTGAATGTCTCGACACAGCCTCATTGTACTTCGCCTTCTCCTCTGGCGTCATGCGCATCACCATCTCAGGCGACGCCATGGCGTCGTGCAGCGGGACCTAGGCAATACGTAATCAAATGCAGCATAATTCCTGCAAGCGGGGCGACGTTTAGTAATCGTCGGTGTCCCGACACCATCACTACCGTAATCATCTCACCATCTCTCCCTGGACGGCGACCATCTCCTCCTCGTCGTCCTCATCGTCGAATTCTTCGTCGTCGTCCATCGCCTCTCCTCCTCCTCCTGCAGAGAATGTGATATCAATATTTTCTTGGTTCACCCCTTCAAACATTCCGACTATTGGATTACACTCCCTACTCTTCGGTCATCTATTAGAGCAACTTCAAGATCTTTTCCTAGAACAATTCCTTCCAGAACCCACATGATTCCCCCAACACATGGTGATCAGTGAATAATAAAGGCTAAATACGTTACCTGCAGCTGCAGCAGTCGTCGATGACGTCATCATCGGCTCGACCTGCAGCTCGGCCGACAGATTGAGCGGGTCGGAGGAGGCTGCAGCCGGCGAAACACGGGCACGCTTCACCTCTGCAAGCAAGAGAATCATCGGTCTCGTACAACTATGAGATTAGAAACAGACAATTTCGAAATAACAATCAAAATTATCCGTTTAGATTATCTCTCTTTGCTTTCTCCCTTGAACACTATCATTCATCCATATGACGTGGAAAATAATGTTTTAAAAAGATCAAAGATCAGCCTCACCCGGTTCGGCCGCCGCGTTCTCGAATGCTGCCAACTCGTGCAGCGCCAGAGACGAAGAACTGACGCCCTCGCTGAATATCGC
Source organism: Pristionchus mayeri (assembly GCA_036245805.1). Lineage (NCBI taxonomy): Eukaryota > Metazoa > Nematoda > Chromadorea > Rhabditida > Neodiplogasteridae > Pristionchus > Pristionchus mayeri. The sequence goes on along the minus strand of BTRK01000004.1, from coordinate 7,475,995 downwards.
ATTTTGAAACCACCCCTCCACTACGTTACCAATACACTACCGTAACCCGGCATACAGTACCACTCCCTTACCCCTTGCCCTCTGCCTTGAGTGCCGCCAGGTCGAGCGCGTCTGCAGCAGCTGCGACGCCTGCAGCAGCCTCCTCGGGGTTGGCCTGTAGCCAGATTGGCACCGCCTTGCCCTGGGCCACCCTGTGAAGAGAGACGATGGGAAGAAGGATCAGATTGTTTACACCAAAGATAATCTCCAACAGAGTGAGATGTATCGAGTGCAGTTTTAGTTTAAATCAAATACAACACGCATGGAATAATCGCGACATTTCGTCATTAATAATCTCTACAATAGTTGCGTATCATCGTAATCGAACTGAATAGCAACAAACAATACTCGTTTCAAACGCATCATACAATTGATATATCTCACAAGCCGGTGCAATACAACTGCGGGGTAAACCAGAATGAGTAAAAGTCGAACGTACTCCTGCATCTCTCCCGCATTCATGTCTACAGTGATGGTGTCGGCTGCGCGGTACTTGAGGCCGACGTCCTGTCCGAATGCCTTGCCACCCAGCTCCAGTCTGGAAACGAATGCCATTGCTTTAGCTGCGTGGATCAGTGCGGATGTAAGAAGTGGTCTGGTACTTCCTATTAGGGACCGTAATCATGGTTTCGTCAACCAACCTCGGTCTTCGCTCCTTCTCAGCCTGCGCCTTTGTCAATTCCTCTGCAGCCGCGACCTCGGCCGCCTCTGCAATATTGATTATTTAATTAATTAAAAATTAATTAATTATTTGCATAAATTAATATTCAATTCACAGCCTAAATATATTGACACCTTTCAATATTTTCAAAACATGTTCATTACGGATTACTTTCAACTCGAACACTTTTCACAGGTGTAATTGTGTAGCAGCATGCGCGTAAAATCATAGCAGAAAGAAGCGGTTGGCTGTTCAGCGTTGTTCTAAACACGCACAGTCGGATCAATCTGAACAACCAACAAATGTGCGCATGCATATTTAAACTGTGAAGCAGGCGATACCATGTAGCAGTTAGTGCCTAAAGTCAACGAGCGCAATTTCAGCTGGCTGTTCAGCCCTACTCTACTTATTTTAGTAGAGAGGTCTGAGCAGCCGAAAAATGATCCAACCATAAAGATTATAATAAAATCACCAGGAATAAATTAGAGAGTATAATAGTGTATGATGCAATCCCAATTTGCACTAGCTAGAGCAAGCCCCCCAATTCTGCTAAATAAATAGAAACTAGGCGGTAGATGCACCACTAAGAGCCCGTCATTTCGAGTTGAGTTGGCTGTTCAGCTCGTACCTACTTTTCTTTATTCGGGAGATCTGAACAGCCTCCAGTTTGGGATGTTTTGGTGTGAGCTACGTTTTCGCGATTGCTCATTAGCGTATTGTCTTGTTCTGACTAATCTTTGTGTTCCTATTGCCAGCTTTGCTTCTCTCTCTCTCCTCACCCCTGTCCATGGCGATGAACTTGTTGATGTCGGGCTCGCAGAGATGGGGCGCCAGCTGCACGCCATCCAGCACCTACAAGAACGAAATGAAAGACTAATTAAAGAGACTAATTAGCGGGTCAGAAACCCCCTTCCCGGAACATCAAGGATGAGCACACACACACACAAAGTGTCGTAACATAAACACTAGTGAATTTTACTTCCATAACTTCAATCGATATTTATTTTTAATTTTTAATTTGTTTTTCGAAGTTTACCCTAAGTATCTCAAAGAGAGGTCGCAGCTGCTCGTTGAAGCTTGCAATCGTGCCTCTGCAATTTACACATTTTCTATGATACGAAATGAATTTAAGGATCATGCAGCCTTTGATATATGAAAGGCGGCATGACGTCACAGTTCCCATCCGACCTAGAACCATCACTCAGTATCCAACAAGCTACTGTAATCGAAGGAGAGTAAGAGACAAACTGACTGCGAGTTGGTCGACTGTGATATGTTCTGCATCTCCACCGTCGAATTGCAGCGCCAGCACCTTCAAATATGAGATACTTTCTGAGAGAACTGAGCAATTGTACCTATAAGCCGTACAGCAAAAAATGAAATTTCCCCTAAAATTGTCCTTAGGGGTAACTTTTCATGTAGAGTTCGAAAATCGACCTTAGAAAGCCGTATCTCCACCCCCTCATTTCCTGTGTCACACTGCATCTGAGCGGTCGGTTTTTGTAAATCGTGAACGGTCGCTCCAAACTCCATACATGTTTCTCGACGAGATAAACATTTTTCTTGTTCTAAGTGAAGGGCTAGCTCATCTGTGAAAAATGATACGACCGTTTGAATGTTGAAAAAAATCATCATAAATTTGGATGCCATAATTATTCGCTTTTTTATTCTTTCATTCGATTCCTCGTTGAAAAGTACCTCTAGGGTTTTATTTTCATGGAAAATTTCGTTCCTGTAAAGGGTCCGCCAAGATGCCGAAATAACACGCATTCCATGTTTTTGCCAATATATGCAGTTCTAAGCCGCGCCGATGTGAACCACGATTAAATCTACCTTTCTTCGCAAAACTTGTAGTACGCATGGATGTAAGTCAGAAAATATTAAACATAGGGCCATCAGCAATAAGTAAGTTAGGCATAAGTTTGTTTAATATTGCAATATTGAGAGCATCGGAATAGAACAAAATTAAATTTCAAGCGCTGTTTCGCGCGAATCTATCAGAGCTTATCATAATAATTCTTCGTAAAACCAAACTACTCGACTTGTATATATATATTTATGCTATTTCGTTCGAAATAACGTTCACAGAATTGAAATAGAATAGGCAATTAATGACGGTTAAAATGACGAGTGGTTATTGGGATAATAGGGTCGGGGGGATCTACTCAGATGAACTGGTTTGATTCTCGGTATTTACTAAAAGCCTTGCCGCTCTTGGAAAGAAGCTATTGTGTCTGTAGTTGTGGTTCGATCCAGGATTATTGAAGTTCATGCCGTTTCGAGTGTAGAAGATTTTGAAATAATGTGGTTTTCGGTTGGAAATACTATATTTGCCTCGGATGAGATTTGTGGCTACTCTCTTATCAATCGCTATTCTACGCTTCTCTAGGGACTCAATGCCCAGTTTCTTGTTGCGAGCGAGAGCAGTGGGCATGTTTTCCCAGGTATGATTAAAACAGCGCATAAATAAACGTCTTGTGAAGTAGTTCTGTACTTTTTCGAGTTCTTTTTTATCTTTATTTTGGTACGGATTGAAGACGGAGGAAGCGCTTTCTAAAATCGGTCTAATATACATTGAGTACGTTTTGAGAAGTACTTCTATATTTTTGGTTCGTAAGGCTCTGAGGATAGTGTGACATGCAGTTTTGCCTTTAGTGGATACGGTAGAACAATGGTCAGAGAATGAGAGGTTTTTCTGGATAACAAAGCCGAGGTCTTTCACTTTTTCTTTTTGTTCCAGAGTTGTGGTTCCAATAGCATATGTTCGCTTTGTATTTGCTCTGCCTAGGTGCAGTGAGTTACACTTATGCGCAGCAAGGGGGAGTTGCCACTCTTCGGACCAGTTTACGATAGTGTCAATCGCAGCTTGTAGTGGGGCAGGCGAATTTCCCTTTCTAAAGGATCGATATATTTTTATGTCATCGGCATACATTCTCGCAACGACTCCGTGGTTTTGAACTAGGGAAGGGATTTTTGAGGTGTAAATAAGAAATAACAGAGGGCCTAAGACTGAGCCTTGTGGAACGCCGCTAGTTACAGGCATTGAGGTAGAAAGCGCATCTTTTACTCTCACATTTAATGATCTATGAGTGAGATATCCTGTTATCCAGTTGACTGTATTATCGGAGAGACCTATGGTGGTGAGCTTGAGTTTTAGCTTGGGGTGGGAGAGTATGTATTACTGCGAAATATCAGTTGTTTTCGAAAAAAAAAATATTTTCATGTGTCCAAAAAAATTGTACTTTTGTATAAAAATACGATTTAGAGTTCCTATGTTTATCGTAAATAAATTCAAAATTGGCGCACTTTTGGTAAAAGTGCGAGTCGTCCCCTTGAACGTTACGATACTCAGTTCGTACGTTCAATGGATGACAAATTCAATTATTTAGTCATTCTGGTTTCTAGTGGCATCGAAAGTGGTTGTTTTAGTCCCACCCTCACCGCCCAAAGGGAAAAGGGAAAGAGGGAGAATGGAGATTGAGAAAGTGTAATTCAGGAGAGCGTCGAGCGATGATGGAGGAACTGGAGAGGGAATTGGAGAGGACTGGAAGGAAGGATCTCGTGGAGACGGCCAGGAGGACGATGGAGAAGAGTGTCGCCCCCTCCACTCTCAAGGCATACAAGATGAGCGACCGAGCGAGGAGACAATTGGCGGCGGCATGTGGATTGGAAGAGGAGGCTTCCCTCTCCCTCTGTGTCTTCGTGCTGGATGCCATGTCCAAGGGAAGGTCGAAGAGTTCGGTAGCCACGGCAATGTCAGCATTTGCCTTCACGAGTGGTGAAGACCCAAACGATTCGGCCCTCTCCTCTCGGCCGCAGTCAAGACCGCAGCAAGAACAGTGCCCTCCACACCTCATCCTAAGGCGACGCGGGAGGATACTCAAGCTATCCTCGAGTGGGGGACGAGGGATGGTGCCTCCATCCAGGATCTTCGCATTGCCGTCCTCTCCCTCACTTCATTCGGTGCTCTCCTAAGAGGGGGCGAGGCGGTGGCTCTCAAGAGGAGGGACGTGTCGGTAGTGGAGAGGGAGGATTCGTCGCTTCTCGTCTCCGTGGCAGTGCGCAGAGGAAAGAATGACTAAGAAGGAAAAGGGAGGACGACGTTCTTTTCTATCACTCAAGGATCGATCGGGAGAGTCGCCTGGGAGAGGTACATGAATTTCCTCGAGAGAAAGCCCTTCCGCTTTTTCTTCCCCGATCTCAACCAAATCAAGAAAGGATTGACCACGGGATTCATGAGGGACGAGCTCTCGAGAGCCTGCGAAGGAGCGGGTATCGAGCGTCTCGTGCCCCATTCCTTACGAGGAGGAGGAGCGACAGCTTCCATCGAGGAGGGGACGCCAGACGAGCAGGTTCAGAGAAGAGGTCGTTGGAAGAGTGCCTTAGGAATGGCCCCCTACATCAAGGATTCGGTGGAGAGTCAAGGAGGAACGCTCTCTCTCTAGGACCCCCTCTCCGTTTTGAGATTTTCCCACGTTTTTCCAGCTCCTTTTCTGTAACTTTGTCAGTTCTCTCTCCTTTCTCCCCTAAAGCAACTCATTTTCAGATGCTTACACTACTGTAATTTAGGTCTTAGACCCTGTTCGTTTTGTTGTTTTGTTGTTCTTTACCATCCTTCGTCTTCTCTCTTCTTATTGTTGTCAGTTCATTGGAATGATTCCAACAAGTTGTACCACTTTCGACTGCGTTCGGCTGTGAGGCCACTCCGATAAACCATGAACTCTAAATCGTTTTGTTTTCAAAACATAAGTTATCACGAAGTAACGTAGGGAGTGTAACGACCAGAGTACGTAGTGATAATCATTTTTTTTAAAGATGAAGGTATGTACCATTTTCAATGTATATTTTAGATGTACGACGTTGTAACCGTTGTATAGTGTAACAATTTAAAACGCGCTCTCCATAAGAACGCAGTGAAAGCCTCTGATAGCGGCACAACTCCGGCAAAATGATCGCCCGGGCTCAAACTTTCAGAATATGATCCCTAGGGGCAATTAATCTTTCCACCGGAAGTAGGAGCCGAAATTTCAATTTTGATCTACAAAAATCGATAATTACAAACTTGCAAATTGGACCTCGAGTTATACATCATTCGAAAGAGCGTGAAAAGTTATATAATAATCTACGTTTTCACAGAATTTGGTCAAGGAGGCCGCGCAAAAAATGTAAAAGTATGGACAATTTCGCCATTTTACTCAAATTTGGTGCCAGCTACCTATCTTAAATACCCAACTTCATCCCAGATTTGACATATATTATGTGAAATTCATCGTAGAATCCGAATATGCTGTGAAACCGGCAAATATTCGGTGCCCAAGAACCGAAAATATAGTAGGTATGGAGCGTACTACACCCACAATTTCGTTTCATATTAACTTTTTCTTAGTTTGTAAGCAGTATTTGCACATTTTCGTCGACATATTGCCATTACCAAAATGTTGGAACATAATTCGACATATCCCACCTCTTTATGATTTGAATAAAAAATTTCGATTTTCAGACCCAAAAAAATTCAATTTTTTGAAAATTTTTGAAATCTTTGAAATGTTGACTTATAATTGATATTTGAGCCTGTATCACTTCATTATAATGTAAAAATCAGATATTGTTTACAATTTTTGAAGTTTCTCAAAACTACCCCTGTCTGAACTGCATTGAAAATACAAAATTCAATAAGTTTTGTATTTGTGCTGAAGTTGCACTTAATGTACTCAAAAATAATTAAAAATGACCTCGAAACTCATTATGGACTATTAAATCAATGATTTCAAAATTTTTCAAAAAATCGAATTTTTTTGGGTCTGAAAATCGAAATTTTTTATTCAAATCATAAAGAGGTGGGATATGTCGAATTGTGTTCCAACATTTTGGTAATGACAATATGTCGACGAAAATGTGCAAATACTGCTTAAAAACTAAGAAAAGGTTAATTTGATACGAAATTTTGGGTGTAGTGCGCTCCATACCGACTATCTTTTCGGTTCTTGGGCACCGAATATTTGCCGGTTTCACAGTATATTCGGATTTTACGATGAATTTCACATAATATATGTCAAATCTCGGATGAAGTTGGGTATTTAAGATGGGTAGCTGGCACCAAATTTGAGTAAAATGGCGAAATTGTCCATACTTTTACATTTTTTGCGCGGCCTCCTTGACCAAATTCTGTGAAAACGTAGATTATTATATAACTTTTCACGCTCTTTCGAATGATATATAACTCGAGGTCCAATTTGCAAGTTTGTAATTATCGATTTTTGTAGATCAAAATTGAAATTTCGGCTCCTACTTCCGGTGGAAAGATTAATTGCCCCTAGGGATCATATCCTGAAAGTTTGAGCCCCGGGCGATCATTTTGCCGGAGTTGTGCCACCCCACCTGCACTCTTACAGATAATGCGTTTTAAGCACTATTCCTCTAAAATTATCTTATTAGAATTTAAAATATTATATTTTACCACGCGACGTTGCATTTTCATGCAAATGTATGCAGAATTACAGAATTACAGAATATTTATCAGGAGTCGCAAAGTTGCGCTGATCAGGCTTTAGGTGGTCCATTCTTCATCAGTTAAGCTCCACCATTTCCTGCCCTTCTCTCTTGCTATCTCGTTTCTCCATCTCTCCCGAGGTCTTCCCTGTCCTCTGCTGTTAGCTCTGGTGTAAGGGATCCATGTTGTTAACCTCCTTGTCCACCGTTCGTCCATTCATCGGATCTTATTTGCCCAGTTCATCTTTCGTCTAGTTGCTTCCTCTACCCAGTCAACGACTCCTGTTTCCATTCGCACTCGTTCGTTACTCCATCGATCCATCCATGTTACTCCAATCATGCGCCTCTCCATTTTTCTCTGCGCAACTCGCAGCACTTGTTTGTCTGACTCTCTCATTGTCCAAGCTTCGCAGCCATAAAGCACGGTCGACATGAGACAAGCGTTGAAGGCGCGTTTCCTTATCTTTCTGTTGACAGTCGCGTGTTTGAGTAAATGGCCAATGTTTCTCCAAGCGAGCCAAGCACACTGGATCCGGCGTTTGACTTCAATTGAGGGGTCCAATGGGAGGGAGATCCAACTTCCTAGATATTTTGCACCATCTTTGTACTCAAAGATTCCTCCATCGACTTCGATCTGTTCTCTATTTGTTGCACTCGAAGTCAGCAAGATGGATTTTCGTGGGTGAACTTCGAGTCCAACTCTTCCAGCCGCATGAATAACTTTTGTCAACATTCTCCTCAGTTCAACTCTGTTTTTCGCTACAATAATGACATCGTCTGCGTATGATAAGGTGGTTAGCTGCTTTCCATCAATAGTCATCCCATCTCCATCCCAATCAACGCTGTCGAGAGCCATACGTAAGACGCAGTTGAAAAGTTTCGGAGATATTGTGTCGCCCTGTTTCACTCCTCTCTTCACTCTCACTTCGACCGCACGTTCGTTTACTTGAATTCGGGTATTTGTTCCTTCATAGAATCTTCGAAGCACATCGATCAAACGTGAATGTATTCCTTGGGTTTGGAGAGCTTGCCAAACGGCTGGCCACTCAACGCTATCAAACGCTTTCTTGAAATCTATCAGTGCCAGGTGAATGGGTATTTTGTACTCGGTGGTTCTCTCGATAAGTTGATTGATGGAGTGAATGTGATCAACAGTCGAGTATCCAGGTCTGAACCCTGCTTGGCTGGTATCTTCTGCCTGTTCTAGCAGTGGGAGGATTCGATTGAGAATAGCTTTTGTCGCGACTTTGCATATAACACTCAGTAGGCTGATCGGACGATAGTTGCTGATATCTGATGAGTCTCCGCCTTTGTGCAACAGGGTTACTCTCGAAGTCAGGAATTTCGGAGGAATTTCTTCTCCTGAGAGAATCCCATTGAGCATCCGCGTGATCAATGGAGTAACTGCGGCTTCAGACAGAATGAGCATGTCAGGCTTCACTTTATCATCACCAGCAGCGTGCCCGATTCGGAGACTTTGTATTGCATACGAGATTTCTTCTCTCAAGAAAGGCAGGATAGGCTCTGTTGACGGCGTGATAGCGAATGGAAGAGGCACTTTTGGAGTATATAGACTCTCGAAGAATTGTGTGACCGTACGTTCAGTGTATTCTTGAGAAGCTGTGCCTGTATTTGGGTCTTTGAAGAACATTCGTTTCCTTGTTAGTTCATTCTCTTTCGTCAATCTTACAATACTCCTCCCACTTCTGATCGCCTCTAACAATTGCGTTTCTTTTCTACTCCGAATGTCCTCTATTAACATTGCCCTGGCAGCTTTACAACATTGTACGTATTCCACTGCTAATTTTGGATCGCCTTTCAATAAGTGCCGCTTTTCCAGTAAACTTCGTGTGCCTTTTGATATCTTGTGTCGATTTGTTTTCTCTTTCCAGCAATCAATTGATGTAGTCTCCGTGAGTGCTATAATTGAATTGTAAGCTGCAGCCGCGTCTTGAGGTTCGCATATTTCCAGATCGCTCAGGATATGTGCATTCCTTCTGTATGCTTCCCTATCGAATTCCCATTTCTTCTTTCTGTCTTTCTGCCACCTCCGCATCCCTCCGAGATCCAATTGAATCCGTATCATTCGATGGTCGCTATCAAATTCGAACTTGTTGACAATTTGGCAGTTTGAGACAGGAGCTGATTGTGGTCCTAGTATAAAGTCTATTTGATGTTTGGTTGATCCGTTCGGACTGCGTCAGGTCCACCTTCTCGCCTTTCTCGATTTGAACCACGAGTTCCAAACTTTCATTCGATTCCGTATACATAATTCGACTATTCTCCTTCCTCTATCATTCATCTCTGCGTACGTGTAGTGTCCGACGATCATCTCCACTCCTGCTTCTCTCTTGACACGAGCGTTGAGGTCACCGATGATGAAACGACGGAATCCTTGCGGGCACGCTCTTATTGAGTTTTCTACTTGGTCGATGATCTGGTCGTATTGCTCATCAGTAGAAGCGGAAGTGGGGGCATAAACGACGACAAGATACAGTTTCAGTGTGGGCAGAGTGAGCAGCGCCACCCTGTCACTTACACCTGTAAACTTGATCGAACTAGCCAGTCTATCTCTGACCACGAAAGCGACACCTTTATGAGACTGGGTGCCACCACTATGGTACAGAGTTGAAGAAGAGAGGGGTAAGCATACCGTCCCTTCGCCCACGATTCTTGCCTCGGTGACACAGACGACGTCGTAGCGGAGTTTGGCCAGAGCTCGATCGAACTCCTCTTGACGTGTCTTCGAAGAGAGTGAGCGGGCATTGATGTTGCCGATGATGAATGGTTGCCGGCAGCCCATAGCGGTGTTACGACCCCTGCCGCACCACTGGCACTTGGGGAAGGACCTCCCGGTGGAGGGGACGGAGGAGGAAAGGCGAGCTCAGCCGCTCGTCGCCCGCGCAGAGACCAGGAATGACCAAATGTATGCCTAACTTATTTATTGCTGATGGCCATATGTTTAATATTTTCTGACTTGCATCCATGCGTATTACTGGTTTTGCTAAGAAAATCAGGAATTAGGATTGAAAAGGAAAAGTTGAATGCGCCTAAACATGGGCAAAATCGCATGAAAAAATCGATTTTTTTCAAAATTGAGATAATGTATTTTTCTCTTCGGAGTATTGTTACCCTAGCTCAGTGTAGTCATACACCAGGTAGATTTAATCGTGGTTCACATTGGCGCGGCTTAGAACTGCATATATTGGCAAAAACGTGGAATGCCTGCTATTTCGGCATCTTGGCGGACCGTTTACAGGAACGAAATTTTCCATGAAAATAAAACCCTAGAGGTACTTTTCAATGAGGAATCGAATGAAAGAATAAAAAGTGAATAATTATGGCATCCAAATTTAGGATGATTTTTTTCAGCATTCAAACGGTCGTATCTTTTTTCACAGATGAGCTAGCCCTTCACTTACAGCATGAAAAATGTGTATCTCGTCGAGATCTTTAAGAATTACTATACATGTATGGAGTTTGGAGCGACCGATCACGATTTACAAAAACCGACCGCTCAGATGCAGTGCAACACAGGAAATGAGGGGTTGGAGATACGGCTTTCTAAGGTGGATTTTCGAACTCTACATGAACAATTACCCCCTAAGGACAATTTTAGGGGAAATTTCATTTTTTGCTGTACGGCCTCTGGTAAATTTTCTCAGACGGTCTCTCATATGCATAAAGGTAAAAGTAAAAGTACATCCAGCCTTCGAGATTGGGTCGCGCGAGAACACTGCTAGGCTAGTGTCAAATTGTCAAAACAAATATGTATAATGAGTAGGAAATTCAAAACTATTGAGGCCAGCACAACACGTTTTAGTGACAGAAACAGGAGGCACTAGGTCGGATGAGATCTATTTCTCGATGCCATTTCAAGCATATCAATCTACCTCTACCATGCATTCTCATCCGACCTAGCTTCCTTAATGCCTGACTTGAGCTCTCCCGTGGCCATGTCCATGATCTGGGTGATGTCCATCGTGTCGTAGGCGCATCCGCAGCCGCTGCACTTGTACGCCGACACGTGCACCACGTCGCGAGCACGACTCTCGATGCGCTGACTGCAATTTATCGATTGATTGATTGATTTATTGGTAAATTAATTAACGCCGGCATTCCGAATTCAGGAAATATATATCGAGAATGTAGCTGCGAATATCAAGCTTCATCACCTAAGAGCCAAACGACGTTTATTTTTCTTTGTTTTTGTCACGTTGGCATCCTAATTTGCATTTCAATATCGAAAGGATCAATAGGATAATTGAATTGACAAATTCAATTAGGAGACAAGGGGGGGGTACGTGCGTCTTCTCTCATTCTCCATTCATTCAATAGCCGAGCGAGAGCGACGGACGGTCGGCTAAGGTGGAGGAGCAAGAATGATGGAATGGGGGAGGGTGAGTTGGTGGAGAGGAGGGGGGGGGGGATCCGACCACCGGAGTCTTTAGATACCGAGATCGGCGTTATCAGAAAAGGAGGATCCCTGATTACTGTAGTCAGGATTCATGTTAATAGCATCTAAGGCTCTCAGTGGCAGCGAGCCTTACAAGCGGATCAGGGAACCACGGAGGAATTCGAGCTCCTGGAGTGTACGGTGCATCCTGCCCAATGGATAGGTGGGTGCGATGGTTGCTGTACTTTAGAAAGTGGGCTACGGTACCTACTGTACTCTCGAGATTCCTGAGAGGAGGAGACCGTATCTACAGTACTTTCAGGGAGCGATGCGACAGGACGTGGACCTTACCGTGGAGCAGCGAGGCTGTGGAATGAAAGTTCGAAGTCAGGGTACGGTATCAGTGCGGAGCAAGGGCAGGGACTACCATAATCGGTGTACTTTTCATGCCTCGGGCGATCATTTCGACTCAGTATCGAGGAGCGATGAACCCTTGTTGCGACGAGGGAAGTGGACCGCGGCGTGACCTACTGTATATCTACCACAAACCAATCCAATGACATACCATATCGCTACACAAACCTATTCTATGGCCCAGTGTATACCTACAGTAAGCAATCCAATTTCCTATCGTATACAGGCAGTAACCTGCGCAGGTTCATGACGCGCAATGTGGCATGCTACAAGAAGCACTTCTCTTAAATCCTTTTCGGAGACGAGGGAGACGCAGAAGAGGAGCACAAGAAAGACAACTACTGTGGAAGCAGGCGCTACAAATGAATTGTGGAACCGTGCTAGCGGTCTTTACCGCGTGTTTGATTACGGTACCAGATATGTATACCGATACGTAGTATATACCGTAGTGAATCGAGGGGGTCGGATACGATACATGCGATAGTGTAGTTACCCGCGCATGCCTTGGTTTTGGTTCTAGGCCTACTGTAGCTTATCGATTCGGTTATAGAAAGTAGAGGGCGTAATAGGAGTGCAGTTGCATGGGCGCTTAGATATTCCGTAGCGCACTGAATGGTATGGTACCGAGGGAATGCTTATGGGTTAGATGGGTTAGCAATGGTTTGGTCCTGGGGGGAGGGGAGGCGGGAGGTGTGAGGTGGAGGGGCAATGGATTCTTTATGGTTTGTGATAGTGGTTGTAGGCCGGTGGGTATTGGTATGGTTAAGGAATGGATAGCCAACAGAGAGGATACTGTATGGTGAAGGGTCGTAGATGGTACTGTATAACGCTTGCTACCGTATCCGATCCCTTCTTTGATGCGAAGGTACTGTACTCAAACCGTCAATGCGCAATGTTCAGTCGAATTCAACAGTTGTTGCACGTCCTGCAGTTACGACTGCTTCCGAATTGTTTGCAATTATATCTCGAGAAAGCATAGTGCAATCCGGATTCAGATCAGGTACGAAGAGTACAAATATCAACAGAGTTTATTGCAGTCTACTGATTGGCTGCAGAATTGAAGTTCCACTCTGGACCAATCGCGATCTAGTGGAGATTTCCTCGAAATATCAGCCCACCATTTTCAGCTCTCCAATTCCTGCATCACCCACCGTATCGCGACCATATCACATTACTTACGCGCGCACTTGACTTACCTGACACTAGAGTACTCTGCTTTCAGAGTTGATGACGCTAGAATGGGGAAGACAGATCAAAGATCATTCTTATTTCGCCAATTCCAGAGCGGAGGGGCGTCGTCCTCTTCGAGCCCACCGAGGAGTCAAGAGGAGTCAATGAAAGGGAGGTCCCCCCACCCCCTCTATACTCCGGGTTCCAGATCCGTAGCCCAGCGCGCCGTCCTCGAGCCCACCGTCGCCGTCTTCGAGGAGTCAATGAAAGGGAGGTCCCCCCACCCCCTCTATACTCCAGGTTCCAGATCAGTAGCCCAGCGCGCCGTCCTCGAGCCCACCGTCGCCGTCTTCGAGGAGTCAAGAGGAGTCAATGAAAGGGAGGTCCCCCCCCACCCCCTCTATATTCAAAGTTCCAGATCCGTAGTCCAGCGCCGCCGCCGCCGAGCCGGAGTGGGGAGGGCGCGTCTCTCCGTTCGAAAGGTAGTGTACTCACATCCAATAGATATGTGAATAGTAGTTAGGAAAGCGCGTCTAGTGATACATTAGGAATTAGACGATAGGATTAGGATTCAAATCATTGGCAAATCGGAGAAATCTGTCGGTCATTTTTTGAATGCGGGTGGAAAACATACCACGCGAATTCAGAATATGAAAGACAGTTCTTCCAGTTTGGTAAGATCTGCCAATGATACATTAATGCGTATTCTAGTCTCACTGTATGCAGCAATCAACAGTAGAGGCAAATCTCGATCAGTCGAGTTTCCGTATGCAAATTAGGGTCGGGGGAAACTATCACTCGATGCTCCGTATACAAATGAGGTATAGTTATGAAAATAAGAATTGTTGTCATGTTATTATAGCTATCTCACCGCATGTGCTCGGTCTTGTACTTGAAGACGTTTGTGATTGCGCGGTAGTTGACGAAGTAGTAGATCGACGTTCTCAAGGAGAACTATTATGCAAAACGTCAACCATTCAAGCTTCACTAGTACTACAGATCATTACTCTGTATTCCACTCACTGGTTCTTGCCCGTGGCCGCCGACTTCAGCGTGATCTGTCTCTCCTTGAGCAGCTTGTCCTGCTTCATATGCACCGTCAACTGAAACAGCGATCCTTTAGTCTGATTTGCGTTTCAAGCCCCCGAAAGGTCAAATGACTGAAACATGAGCTATATCAGTCTCTTCCCTTCCCTCACTGTGAGAGGTGACTCTGACCTCGCTCCGCACTCTCTCACTTCCGCACACTCTCTCGCCCTACCCCTTCCCTCGAGGCCCCCCCGCCTGCACGGAGTACCGACCGTGCCCATCTAATGTATCGGTACCATCAACGGTGAGATATGTTGAGCCGTATTCTGTCGTCTCGCCCTTTATCTCCCTCGGGAACGGCGACTAACGGCCCGTTAGCTAAGAAGTCCAAAACCGATGAATACTACTGCGAATGCTCTATCGGTGACCTCTTCCGATTCTGTGTCAAGCTCCGACTCGACTTCGAGAAGCAATGCGAGTACACAAAGGAACTGGAACAGGAGATCCGTGAGTTGAAGGCACGGGTAGATACTCCCCCTGCTGTTTCCTCCCTCCCTCTCCCTCTCGCTCCCTCCCCCAATCCCACCCCTCTCATCCCTGCCGATGACGTAGCCATGATCGAGGTACCGCAGAATGCCCCCGATCATTCTTCCACTTCGACTGCCAAGAAGACTGACCCTGATTCCTCGACGACACCCGAGTCTCCTTCTGATCTCGAGAGATCGATTGTCATTGCCAGACTCCCCTTCAATCCCGATCGCACCCCCGAACAACAGGTCAGAGATGACTTCGAGCAGGTGGTAGCCATCACCTCCCTCACTGGCTACCCTGTCCTTCCCATCGCCGTCTACCGTATGCCTCCTCGTGATGTCGATGCCGCTCACATGCGCCTCACGAAGGTAGTCCTTCCCAAACGACAGCATGCTAAACTCATCGTGAAGAATGCGAGTCGTGTCGCCCAGAGTGATCACTTCCGCGAAGTGTTCATTCGACCCTCGTATGCTGATCGCGATGACGCCCGACGGAAGACACCTGCTCCTCGTTCTGGATTGAATGGACCTCGCCCCAGTAATGGAACTACCCATCCCCCTCAGAGTGCCCGCCCATCTGAGATCCCTGCTCCCCGAGCCCGCACTCATTCGGTGCTCACCACGGAGAGTAGAGCCAATCGTCGCCCCATGAATCCCCGCCCCAACCAGCCCCCTGGATTCCTTCGACCTCTCTCTTTCACTCATAATAGATATGGATCGCCGCCTCCACCCCTCTTCAATAACCCAATGCCCTGCAATTCGTTCCCTCCCCCATATCCGTTCATTAATTCGTACCCCAATCCATTCCTCAGTTACGTTTCACAGTACGGTGCACCTCCTAATCTCGGTGCGCAGGGAAACTGGTAATGATTCGCAGGCATAATACTCACTCAGACAAAAACTCACTTTCATTCTCCGCCATATTAGCCAATTGCCGCTCTATCAGAAACAAACTACAATATCTCTCTCAAACCCTTTCTAAAAAATACTATGATTTGCCTCACTGAGACATGGCTCTCTCCATCCTTCCCAAACTCGCTTCTCCTAGGTGATCAAGATCAGTATTACAATGTGTAGAAGAGATCGGAACTCTAGAGGCGGTGGTGTAGCAATCATTCTACACTCTTCCATAAGTGCTGCACAGATTGCTGATGAAACAGTACCTGAATCCCATGAATTATTAGCAGTCGATGTAGACATAAATGGCGATCTAATTAGGATTGTGTGCGCCTACCGTAACCCCAAAGCGAGTACGACACAAACTGTTTCCCTTGTCAAGTCAATCCTGGATCTTTGCTCGTGCCCTCAACCAACCATAGTAACTGGCGACTTTAATCTCCCTGATATTGACTGGTCAATCTTCCCCGCTCCCCAGCCAAAAACGGTTATTCCTTCCTCACAATCTTTCATTGACTTCTGTAACTCAGCTAAACTTGTTCAGCTAGTAAAAGAACCCACGAGAAAGGAAAATATCCTCGATTTACTGCTGTGCAACCATCCTGGTCTCATCACCCAAACTGGAGTAGGCCCACCTTTCGATATATCTCACCATTCGACGGTCGAGTTCAACTTCACAATGAGTCATTCTACGCCCGCTTTCACTCTTAGGCGCGACTACAGAAAAGCAGATTACGACTTGATTAATTCTCAGTTAGCAAACATTGACTGGACATGCGCTTTCTCAAAAATCGAAAATATCGACCTCATGTACGACCTCTTGATTAGCGTCATTCAAAAATCAATTGACACTCATGTTCCTTGGGCAAAAGTGAGCCTTTCACATGGAAAACTTCCCCCTCATATTGAGCGACTCTTAGGAAAGCGTTTTCAAGCATGGCAGAAATCAATTAATAGCAACGATCCTAATGACCAACATGAATTCCAGAACCTAAACAAAAAGTTTCGCAAGGAGTTACAACGGTATCACAAAACCATCGAGAAAAAGGTAATCGAAAGCGACGACAAGAATAAGTTTTTCCGCTTCATGAAACGATGTGCTAATAAATCTAAGGGGGTGGAAGGCCTAACGAGAACTGATGGCAGCCTAGTAATGGATGACCTAGGGAAAGCCAACTTACTCGCTGAAACTTTTGCAAGTGTATTCACCATTGATGATGGAAAGCTACCAAATAGTCAAGGCCTCCTTCATCTCGGTAATTACGAAGAACCCCAATTTCTTAGACACGAAATTTGCTCCCTTATCGAAAAATGGAAACGTTCCTCCTGTAAAACCCTGAGAACATTGACCTCGCCTTCATAAAACGAATTGCCGTACCCATTTCCGAAGCACTTGAAATCATTTTTAGGAATTCCTACCAATCGGGAACGGTCCCCTCCCATTGGCGACATTCAATAGTAACCCCTGTTAAGAAATCGCCTCCTTTCTCCAATCCCTTAAACTACAGGCCCATATCAATTACATCTTTCTTCTGCCGAGTTTTTGAGCGCATTTTGTGCAAATCCATCACCACCCATTGTGAACAATTACAAATTTTCCCCGATGAGCAGTACGGATTCCGTAAGAAACGATCGCGAGAGCTCCAAATGCTTGAGGTCCTAGAACACTGGACAACCGCAATTAGTGATGGGAAACCTGTTGACGTTATCTACTTTGATTTTGCAAAAGCTTTTGATAGAGTTTCTCATCCCAAGCTAAAACTCAAGCTCAGCACTATAGGTCTCTCTGATAAGACAATCAACTAGATTGCAGGATACCTCACGAATAGATCGTTTCAAGTGAGAGTAAAAGACTCACTCTCTATATCATTTCCTGTAACCAGCGGTGTACCACAGGGCTCAGTCCTAGGCCCTTTGCTTTTCCTTATTTACACCTCAGAAATCCCTACTCTAGTGCAAAATCATGGAGTCGTTGCAAGAATGTATGCCGACGATATAAAAATATATCGGTCATTTAGGAAGGGAAACTCACCTGCCCCTCTACAAGCTGCTATTGACACGATCGTAAACTGGTCAGAAGAGTGGCAACTCCCCCTTGCTACGCATAAATGCAACTCATTGCACCTGTGCAGGGCAAATACAAAGCGAACATATGCTATAGGAACCACAACTCTAGAACAAAAAGATACAATAAAAGACCTCGGCTTTGTTATCCAGAAAAACCTCTCATTCTCTGACCATTGTTCTACCGTATCCACTAAAGGCAAAACTGCATGTCACACTATCCTCAGAGCCTTACGAACCAAAAATATAGAAGTACTTCTCAAAACGTACTCAATGTATATTAGACCGATTTTAGAAAGCGCTTCCTCCGTCTTCAATCCGTACCAAAATAAAGATAAAAAAGAACTCGAAAAAGTACAGAACTACTTCACAAGACGTTTATTTATGCGCTGTTTCAATCACACTTGGGAAAACATGCCCTCCGCTTTCGATCGCAACAAGAAACTAGGCATTGAGTCCCTGGAGAGGCGTAGAATGGCGATCGATATAAGAGTAGCCAATAATCTCCTTAGAGGCGAATATAGTATTTCCAACCGAAAACCCCATTATTTTAAAATTTACTACACTCGAAACGGCATGAACTTCAACAACCCTGGATCGAACTTTAACTATAGACATAATAGTTTCTTTCCAAGAGCGGCAAGGCTTTTAGTGAACAATGAGAATCAAACCAGTTCCCCTGAGTAGTTTACCCTCCCGTATTATCTAGTTATTCATCATTTTAATCGTAATTAACCTATGTTCCATTTTTCATTTTGTATCACGTTATTTCGCAAAAGAAATAGCATAAATATATATATATATATATATATATATATATATATATATATATATATATATATATATATATATATATATATATATATATATATATCACGTGTATCGCGAGCCACTGGATGAGTGCGAGAACATTTTTAAATTTTTGTCTCAAATTTAATCCATATTGTGTTGGTATAATACCCTGGAGTAATGATTTTGAAAAATGTAGGTCATTGGTTCCAGAGTCGGCTTTTAGGAATTTTCCGGTTTTGCCCCCGGCTCTACTGTATTTCAGCTCCCAGTTGAGCTAGAAAGGTGGCATTGGTCTTAAAATGCGCGGAAAATTATTTCCAATAACTTTTATGTTGGCGACTTTTTTGTGCGGAAAGAAATAAAAATGTCAGCAGCGAAAAACCATTTTTTGACCAACAAAAATTTTTTTTTTCTTAAGCCTGTTACTATATACAAAATGTTTTTGCTGATTATAGTAGAAGGAGTCATTGCGTGTCCAAGAAAAATAAGGGCGAGGTGCTCAACCTACCACCTTGTTGTCATTTTTTTGATCAAATCATGAAATATCCAAAAATAGAAAAAAATAGTTTTTTTTGAAACCTTTGCAAACATGTTCCGCGACGTCAGAATGGAACAATTAAAGCCATATTAACGACATTTGAGTGTTTATTGCTAAAAAATACAACCTTGGGAAATATTACGACGTTTTAAATAATGCCTTGTTTTCACGGCGTATTTGATATTATTCTCTCTCGCTGTTGAATAATTCGCATATTTACTTTTTCTCAGTATTAACGAATGTTTATTTGAGAACTTTAAATTGTGCAATGAACTTAGAGAGTATCTCTCGGTTGTTATAGTCCTGCGTCGCACTAGTTCTCACTTTTTTTAAATTCAAATCACGAAATCTCGAAAAAAAAATTAAATAAATTTTCGCTAAGATGTGCATTGTGTTTTTGGGAGTACCTTAGATTTGGAAAGTTCATTGTTGGTTGATCATAACAGTAATACATGGATTAAGAATATTTCCTTATTAATAGAAGCGGGTTGTATTTTTTAGTAATAAACACTCAAATGTCGTTAATATGGCTTTAATTGTTCCATTCTGACGTCGCGGAACATGTTTGCAAAGGTTTCAAAAAAAACTATTTTTTTTCTATTTTGGATATTTCATGATTTGATCAAAAAAATGACAACAAGGTGGTAGGTTGAGCACCTCGCCCTTATTTTTCTTGGACACTCAATGACTCCTTCTACTATAATCAGCAAAAACATTTTGTATATAGTAACAGGCTTAAGAAAAAAAAAAATTTTTGTTGGTCAAAAAATGGTTTTTCGCTGCTGACATTTTTATTTCTTTCCGCACAAAAAAGTCGCCAACATAAAAGTTATTGGAAATAATTTTCCGCGCATTTTAAGACCAATGCCACCTTTCTAGCTCAACTGGGAGCTGAAATACAGTAGAGCCGGGGGCAAAACCGGAAAATTCCTAAAAGCCGGCTCTGGAACCAATGACCTACATTTTTCAAAATCATTACTCCAGGGTATTATACCAACACAATATGGATTAAATTTGAGACAAAAATTTTAAAATGTTCTCGACTGGAAAAATTTTCATTCACTGACTCGTGATACGCGTGATATATATATGTATGTCACCATCGACAGATATGCCACATTTCCTCTTAAGCACCGGAAGTCCGCTACCGTACCCACCCCTGTGCCCGCCTACCGTATACCTGTCTCAGCTGCTTCTGGTCCATGCAGATCTTGGCGCGCAGCTTCTCCTCGCTGATGCACACTGCGAGCATGACATAGTAGACGATGACGGCCTGAGCGGGGAAACGATCGATAATCAATCAATAATTGAAAGTACTTGGTAGATCAGTAAGCATTTACTAATCCATTCAAGCATGGGCGAACCTAACATCGATAGACGGTCAGAAAATCGAAGCGCATTGGTTGGTCACGAGTTCGTAATTCGGGTCACGGTCTCTTCATTCTACAAACTCTCTCGACCGGTGGAATGACGAGAGAGTGTGTAGAATGAAGAGACCGTGGTTTCATTTCTCGAACTCTATTGGTCACGCGCCGATCTCTCATCGATCAAAAGGTCAATCGAGCCATTCGAGTTTCTTCTTTCTATCTGTCTTTCTAAAGAGCGAATCGAACTGGTGGTCGATTAGATAAGAAATTGCAAGCAAAGAACAGAAGAAACTAAGCAACCAATCAATATTTTAGTGATCAATAATACGTAAAACATGAATTCACCTGCTCGGGCGAGTAGAAAGTCTTCACGGTCATGAGCAGCAGACGCCGCAGCTCATCCGGGATCTGCATCAACCAGATTTTATTCTATTCGTCATCTTATTTGGCTGTTGAACTCTAGAACAGAGCATGCAGCGCGCATCTTAGTCACGAGCTTTGGTACACTGATGCACCAACAAGCCTTTTGATCAATTCGCAACTAGATATAAAGTTTATATTATAAACCGTAAAATATAAAATGAATACGCAGAAAACTGTCCACGAATGCCAAATCTTCCTAGTGACACAGAGGTTAAAATAATTCAAAAAGTGGATACGTTTTCTACTTTTACACCCGTCTGAACTCTAAAAACCGGGCACGTTATGTCATTTTGGACCTACTTTTAAACCACTCCTCCCCCTACCTCCGAGACGATCTTGACCTCCGGCCCGGCTGCTGCGCCGTTGGTCGCACTCGTCGAGGCTGTGGCCATCGCTTGCTGCAAACTCTCTCCCTTCATCCAACTTTGACTCTGATCAGATATCATGTTGGCGATTAACCAGTATACAGCATCAACAACTCGTCCAAGAATATCATTTGTTTATTACATCAAGTTCAGAGTCGTCAAAGGTCTCAAATCATCGAAAACTACTACACGTAACGGATGCTCAATTAACAGTCGAAGCACAA
Organism: Pristionchus mayeri; assembly: GCA_036245805.1. Taxonomy (NCBI): domain Eukaryota; kingdom Metazoa; phylum Nematoda; class Chromadorea; order Rhabditida; family Neodiplogasteridae; genus Pristionchus; species Pristionchus mayeri. Next base: position 7,454,597 of record BTRK01000004.1, on the reverse strand, counting down.
ACGAAAACATTTTACTCTGCGAAACAATAACATTCCAAACACGCCTCTTCGTCAGCGATAATAACAACAAACTATGGTCTAGTCTCCTACTTTCTCTTAGAAAAGATTTAGATTATCGGAAATGGAGGGAGCTACCGTACTCCTACGGTGGCTACGGTAGTCTACTGTCTTTGTGGTTGTTCCACAGCGGATGAGTCATCGTAGAAGGTGGGCGGGTCGTAGAAGTCGCAAATGGCGCCGATGGACGGATCGCGACCCTGCAAAGGAAGGCTTGCCTCTCTCAATCCCACACACATGTGTAATAATGATAATAATCAGAAGCAAGCGTGCGCAAAATACAGGGCACAATGTATTTCATTCATGTAGGCGGAGGTTTGATGTGGTTGTACCTGGAATCGTCGGTACAGCTCCTTGGCGACGTCTCCACTGCCTCTGTTGAGCAGCGTGGTCTTCAGTCGCTCGCCCGTCTTCCGCTCGTCGTTCTCGGCGTCGAAAGACTCGTGCACGTCCAGAGCAAGCATCTGACAGTGACAACTGTTATTTCCTAGAAAAGGGAATGGTAGGTGCGCACCGTAAAATTATCAGAAGTGGCCTACCAGATCTTGTACTGGACCATATGTGGACCAGAAATCCATTCTCAAAAAGTGCACATATTGATCTTTGATCTTTTACAATCGATCGGTTGGAATCAAGTGAACATGGGAGAGCACTCACGTGGAAATTTCGACCAATCGATTGTAAAAGATCAAAGATCAATATGTGCACTTTTTGAGAATGGATTCCTGATCCACATAAGGTCCAGTACAAGATCTGGTAGGCCACTTCTGATAATTTTACGGTGCGCACCTGCCATTCCCTTGTGAGTTCAAATACAAAGAATTCTAAAATGAGAAGTTCTAAATGATACACCCCCTCTACGCCTTCTACAATACGTCAATCAACAAAATACCTTTTTCCCTCCTATCAATGACTTCGGTTTATTTCCTAAACAACTACCGTATCATATTGTCAGCTTCCTTTCAATCAGTTCTCAATCGCTCCCTGATTACCGTACCTCGCTCCACAGTTTGCGGTAGTGCATGCTCATATGAGGCACCAGCCCGAAGATGGGTGTGAACGAGCAGGGCTGGAAGTCGTTACGGGCCTGCATTTGTTTTAATCATACAAACACTGATATTCAGGATTTCTAATTCAGTCAGCACATGTATCTCATCAAGTTATTACTAATACAGACGGTAATTAGCTAATTATTCCATCTAACAATAACCGAAACCGCACCCGCTTCCACGGGAAGTACTCTTTGTGCAAGTCGTTGTAGAGGTCCAGCCAGAATTTCTCCCTCAAAGTTCGCATTTAGAGCATTTGATTTTTTTTAAAGTACAACAAAAATGTTAATAAGCATAAAAATATATCTGACTTTCTGTTCTCCATCTCGTAGATGGACAAGTCGAAGTCGGCCCAAAAGAGCGTGCGGTAGCTCTCCCACAGAGTCGATCTGCGAATCATGTAGTCTACCACCTTCCTGTCTCATGTTTCACAAAATACCATCAGCGATCACGTTCCACAGATCAGCAAAATATTTTTAAGGCGATCTTCTCTCGTTTCTACTCACTCTATCTAGTCCATGATAGATTCACGAGGATACGGTAGAATACGGTACCTGCTGAGGGCGAGCGAAGCGTTGTTCGCCTCCTCTTCGGAAAGACGCGCGCCCGTCGACTGCAATCGCATATAGAATCAATGATCAAGCTAGAATATAAGAGAAACTATCTGAGTGAGTGAACATATTTGTGAAGACCCTTGGCAAAGTGAAAAAATCGAATTCGCCCAAAATGTGCATACATGTAGTACTCGACGAAGCCTGGTTACCCATCACTTATTTAGTGTTCTAAATCATTCCCAACGAAGTGTGCCAAACTTTAGGAGTGCTACCGTAATCCCACGATTTTTCATATTTCGTCATCGATTAGAACGGCACATATTCTAAAACATCCGACGCTACCTGCCCATTATACCACACAAGTTTCATTTCGATGTGATTCAAACCCAATGGGAAAAATCGAAAAGTCGATAAAAATTTAAAATTTAAAATTTTAGTTCGTTCAGATGGGTGGGAATGAACCATTTTTATTTTAGCGTTGCATAGATCACCCATGACACATTCTAAAATAAAAATATGGAAAAAATAAAAAGGTCGGTTTTTGAGATATTGACGAAAAAAGACTAGAACTTGGAATAAAGCCAGTTTGTTATAAGGTCGATAGCCTACCGTAACCCATCCTGGATGCAGTACTCGATAAACAAAATCGATTAACATTATCAGAATTTCGATATTCCTTCGCGCGCGCGGGAGCGAAGGTTTTTAAAAGCTACCGTAATCCATGTGGAATTACGGTAGCTTTTAAAAACCTGCTCTCACGCGCGCGCGAAAGAATATCGACATTCTACTAATGCTAATCGATTACCCCCATCGAGTACTACATCCAGATGGGGTACGGTAAGCTATCGAGCTTATCACAAACTGGCTTTATTCTAAGATTTAGTCTTTTTTCGTCAATATCTCAAAAACCGACCTTTTTATTTTTTCCATATTTTTATTTTAGAATGTGTCATGGGTGATCTATGCAACGCTAAAATAAAAATGGTTCATTCCCACCCATCTGAACGAACTAAAATTTTAAATTTTAAATTTTTATCGACTTTTCGATTTTTCCCATTGGGTTTGAATCACATCGAAATGAAACTTGTGTGGTATAATGGGCAGGCAGCGTTGGATGTTTTAGAATATGTGCCGTTCTAATCGATGACGAAATAATAAAAATCGTGGGATTACGGTAGCACCTCTAATGTTTTGCGCACTTCGTTGGGAATATTTTAGAACACTAAATAAGTGGTGGGTGAGCAGGCTTCGTCGAGTACTACACGTATGCAAGTTTTGGACAATTTCGATTTTTCGCACTTTGCCAAGCATATGTTCACTGAGTCAAACAGTCTCTCATAAGGAATTAGGTCGGATGAGAACTATGTCGTCATGCCGCCTTTGATATATCAAAGGCGGCATGACGACAAAGTTCTCATCCGACTTAGTGCCGAAAATATAGACACAAAACAAAGATCTTCCTCTGCATTATTATTGTTTCATCCCATCCATATCTCACAATGCCTTTGGAGAAGCATAATTTGACCCATAACCTCCATTAAACATAGTCATATTGTGCAATAATGGGCTTTCTACGAAGTTCGGCTCGTAGCGCTACAGTATCCTAGGCTCCATTACAGTATTTAGGCTCCATTACACTAGGCTCCATTACAGTATTTTCGAGTAGTCTACTACCGTAACCCGCCCTCACCACGTGCGGCGAAGAGAGCGACTGCAGCAGCGTCGGCTTGTAGACGAACATCTGGAGGAAGGTGGGGAAGAGGTCGGCGGCGTCCCAGTCCGAGGCGTAGAAGGGCGCCCTGCCAACGAGAGAGTTACGGTGTTGAGACAGTTATCGATTCGGTGAAGATTTGTTGCGGAGCACTGCCAAGGCTATTCGGGGCAGAATTACGATATCGCTTGCGAAATTTGCTGAATAGCCAACTCTATTCAGTATGTCTCCGGCACAGCCATTCAAAGGGGTTGTTTTCCCGATAAATCTGTTATTCAATGTTCGATAAGGGGTACAGTATCAATGGTTCGATAAGGGGGTACGGTAGCCACTGACCAGGGGATGGCGATGTCTCTGTAGGGCGAGCGAGACAGCAGCATCTGCACGGCGCGACCGAACTCAAACATATAATATTATTTTTAGAACTCTTGAGCAAGCTCCGATTTTTCCCACAAACAGGGAAATAATTTCGAATGCTCTCCGAAAATACCAAGCACTTGCTCATCTCTCTATGAGTTAATTTTTCGATCATGATTCCTAGCATTTTGGGGATTTCAAAATTTGTTGATAATGAGCAGTAGATATGACACAACAGCATTCACAAATTGTCAAAAGGCCAAACTCAAGATGCGTTCGTGTTTCGTATGATGCCTATCAGCTCGTATTCCACTCACTGTGCCCAGCAGTTGTGCCAACTGCTGGTGGTGCAGCACACTCGGCTGGGCGGGGGTGGGGGCGGCGGCGCACCCGATGAGGTACACCAGCTTGTCCAGTCCACGCTCCTTAGACTCCGCTGCAAAATAGACAGCGCTTCGTCTACAGTAGTTGAAGAGAATGTGCCCCAGAAATCCCCTTTTCCGTACCTTTACTCATTAACAAGGAAAGGTCGTCTTGTGTCCATGGCCTTTTCGAAAATGTTCAAAGCGCCTAACTAGAGTATCGTCTGGGAAGTCTGAAGGTGTTCTCCATTTTTGCGGAGGAGCCCTGAGTGCAGAGAAAAATCAATAATTGTAATTTCCCGGGGTGCTCATCTACACTTTCAACCGTCCCCTCACCAACTGCCTTGTGGTTGACTGGTAAGGTTCCCGACTAGTAATCCAATGAACCTGGGTTCGATGTCCCCACGATGTTTTAGATTTTTGCTCCCTTCCAATGCAAGTTTTTGACATCAAGAATTGCATGATGGGACTTCTACCCTATTAAAATACGACTCCATTCGGGGAGCAAATGAGTAAATCAAGGGGTGATGAGTTATGGAAAGGGCCTCCGAAGATATTTTTTCGACGAAACATGTGCAATTGCATTAGCTCCTGAAATTGAGCCATAATAGGCTAAATGTCCCATCATGCAATTCTTGATGTCTAAAACTTGCATTCGAAGGGAGCAAAAATCTAAAACATCGTGGGGACATCGAACCCAGGTTCATTGTATTACTAGCCGGGCGCTATACCACTCAGCCACAAGGCAGTTGGTGAAGGGGCGGTTGAAAGCGTAGATGAGCACCCCGGGAAATTACAATTATTGATTTTTCTCTGCCCTCAGGGCTCCTCCGCAAAAATGGACAACACTATCAGGCTTCCCAGACGATACTCTAGTTAGGCGCTTTGAACATTTTCGAAAAGGCGATGGACACAAGACGACCTTTCCTTGTAAGTATAATATCCCCCCTCCAACTGACAAGAATGCATTAGAGCTCAGAAGAGCCGGACATCCCAAACAATAAAAATGAGATCAAAATACTTTCCGCATTTTCACTTTTTGTGGAAACACCATCGCAAATGTACAAGGTACAACATAGCTGTCCAGGAACCGTTCGGGGGGGTGCCTTCCTGGGAAGGCACCCCCCATACCATGTATAGGGGGTCATGGTGAAAATCGATAGTAGGTCATGGGGAGGTTAAGACTAAGTACCGTAGCCAATCGATAGTACAGTACCAGCAGATACCGTATATCACTACCGTAACCCGCTAGTATCGTGAACTAACTTTATTTTCAAAAAATAAAGTACCGTACCCAATCGACTCTACAGTACCGCCTGATACCGTATATCGATACCGTAACCCTCGATTATCGCGAACTGACTTTATTTTTAAAAAGTCCTGAAACCGTGTTCAATCGGTTCTACAGTACCCAAGTAACTACCGTAACCCAGTTCCTTGGGTCAGATCCAGTTCCTTGGTTCAAACATTTTTCTAAAAATCCAAAATTGAGCAGACAAATATTTTAAAGTGTCATACCGTTTCTCTAATTATTGTTGAATAATTTTGCGTCAGGTTTAGGATTTTTAGAAAAATGTATAAAATTTTTAGAAAAATGTTTGACCCAAGGAACTGGGTTACGGTAGTTACTTGGGTACTGTAGAATCGATTAAACACGGTTTCAGGACTTTTTAAAAATAAAGTCAGTTCGCGATAATCGAGGATTACGGTATCGAAATACGGTATCAGGGGGTACTGTAGAGTCGATTGGGTACGGTACTTTATTTTTTTGAAAATAAAGTTAGTTCACAATACTAGCGGGTTACGGTAGTGATATACGGTATCTGCTGGTACTGTACTATCGATTGGCTACGGTACTTAGTCTTGACCTCCCCATGACCTACAATCGACCTCCCCATGACCTACAATGGGGGGTGCCTTCCCGGGAAGGCACCCCCCCCCCCCCCCGAACGGTTCCTTGGACAGCTATGAGGTACAATTTATATTAAAATCATATTGAAAGTTTGAGTAAAAAGTGCGTCACTTACTTCTCGCCAGAATGGAATTCCATCCTCCAACCTTGTTCTCCCTATCGAAGGGATCGACGTAAAGGCGTCCAAGGTGCTCTCCTCAAGTATCATTATTTTAAGACCATAATAAAATTTACCCTGATAATTCCTAATCATTTCTAAGAATGCCACTAATACGCGGTAAATGAACTGCTATACACAAATTTTTCAAATAAAAATCGTGCTGTAGCTGTGGTGCACTGTGTGCGATTGTATTTTCTGTGTTTTGAAACGAGCGTATTCTTGGATAACACTAGAATACGCAGAATTGCTCATTAAGTGGTTTTATGAAAAAATATAACACGTGTATCACGAGCAGTGGATGTGTGCGGGAACATTTTCGAAAAAGTTGTTGCCGTTTTGGCTCCTACTATGATGGGAGAATACCTTGGAGAGATGATTTCGAAAAATATAGGTCATTGGTCCCAGTCCCAGAGCCGGCTTTTAGGAATTTTCCGGTTTTGCTCCTGGCTATACTCTATTTCAGCTCCCAGATGCTAGGCAGAATTGGTTTTGGTCTTAAAATGTGCGGAAAAACATTTCCAGAAACTTTCCTGTTGTGAGCAAGACGATTGGGTAACAATTAAACACTATGCGGTTGAAACGAATTTTTGGACCAAAACAAAAATATTTTTCCTTTCAAGCTTTAGAGTGATACAGATTTTTAATGCAGAATATGAAAGTATATGTCCTCTTACTTGATATAAAAATTTTAAAAGCAAAATTTAGGGTAGGCCCTTTTTTGAATTTTTCACTCAAACATGGCAAACTGAAGAAAAAGTAAAAAAATGTGAATTTTTCATTTTTGTTATTTCTTCTTCTAACTTTTCCAAACATGTATTGGAGTGACGTAGAAGTGGAAATTTTTCTTTTGGAAGACGAATTCGCGTTTATGTGATTGGCATGACAAAATTTTTAGTAATTTTGGATTTTTAATATTTAAATTTATTTATCGAAACATACTCAGAAAATCGTCAACTAAAAGAACATTTTTAACTTCTACATCACTCCAATACATGTTTGGAAAAGTTAGAAGAAGAAATAACAAAAATGAGAAATTGAAAGTTTTTGACATTTTCTTCAGTATGTCATGTTTGAGTGAAAATTGCAAAAAAGGGCCTACCTTAAATTTTGCTTTTAATATTTTTATATCAAGTAAGAACACTTATTCCTTCATATTCTGCATTAAAAATCTGTATCACTCTAAAGCTTGATAGGAAAAATATTTTTAATTTGGTCCAGAAACTCGTTTTTCAAGCGCATTGTGTTTAATTGTTACCCAATCGTCTTGCTCACAACAGGAAAGTTTCTGGAAATGTTTTTCCGCACATTTTAAGACCAAAACCAACTCTCCCGTGCATCTGGGAGCTGAAATAGAGTATAGCCAGGAGCAAAACCGGAAAATTCCTAAAAGCCGGCTCTGGGACCAATGACCTATATTTTTCGAAATCATCTCTCCAAGGTATTCTCCCATCAGAGTAGGAGCCAAAAGGGCAACAACTTTTTCGAAAATGTTCCCGGAGGGTGCTTTTTTCATCCACTGACTCGTGATACACGTGATAAATAAGACGTGTCTGACCAGTGGAGAGATCCGCGACCGCGAACACGCGCACGTCCGGATGCAAACGCTCAACCGACTCTGTCACGTCCTGAAAAAAAAACTAATTATAGTTGAGTTTTAAAAAGATTGAAGCGGAGCGCGAAGAGCCCAATTTTTGAATTCCGCTTCCCCCGCTGTGAACTTCGATGCTAAAAGTTCCAGGGCTAGTACCAGGGTTCCAGGGCTACCGATACCCATATTCAATGCCCGTTCATGTTTGTCTCCCAAACACGTTATCTGGAACTCTCCGAGCAACGGAAATCACAGGGCGAGTGATACCGTAACCAACCTTAAAGGAGAGGTTAAAGATGTGTGATACGAGCTGCACGAGGTTGTCCCATGTCGCCCAGAAGGGGAAGTGACGCATCAACTCCAGCGGGTTCACTCTCAAAATACGCTTATTTAAATTAGACTAATGATCAAACAAGCTCGAATATCCAAGAATCATTTTTCGTTAGCTATGCAACTAAATCAATACCAGTTTCAACGACGTAAAAGACCGTGTAACAGAATTCACGCCAGTGATTCCAAAAAATCAGATACTTGAATAAAGTATGGTACAAGTCAACTTGTTTCCGTAAAAAAGAACGAATTTTTTTTTTGCTTTTTTGCTCATCTAGCTGCTCATCTAATTTTGCTCATCTAGCCACCCCTGGCGAGTTCGTTAGATTTCAATACTCGGCAGCAATCCTAGCTCGTCCATCAACTGCCACCCACTCATACGTCATGCCGCCTTTGATATATCAATGGCGGTATGACGTCATAGTTCTCGTCCGAACCAGTACCCTGCCACCCACTCATAGTGCTGCTCTGCCTCCTTCCTGCAAACGTAGAAGAGATCGGCGGGGCTCAGCTCTCCTCCAATAAGCTCCCTCTCCGCGAACGCTGCCCATGCCTCGGTGCGGTCGATGAACACCGGGCGCACGCGACGCACAAGCCTGCAACGCGTTACGGTTCTTACGGTAGGTGCACCATCAAGCGTCGGCAATCTTTCGATGGGAGAACATAATCGGTTTACATCGGCAATTTGCTTCCAATTGCACAGGCACTGCCGTGATTGTGCGTAGGAATGGCACTTCGGATGAGAACTATGACGTCATGCCGCCTTTGATATATCAAAGGCGGAATGACGTCATAGTTCTCTTCCGACCTAATGCCGCAGGACGATAAGAATGGAACGGAAACGCACCCGTTGAGGAAGGTGCGGACAGTGTCGGGGCTGGCGGCCATCTTGTTTGCCAGTCGGTGCTCGGCGACGCTCGCGTACCCGAGTGTCTTCGCGAAACCATCCCTGCAACCGGGGGAGTCATTTGAAAATACCATCAACCTATTTCGTTTATGAGAAAGATACAAAAACGAACACGTTGTGCCTCAGCTCCTCAATGTTGATCGAGTTGTTGTAGAAGTCATGGTCGAAGCTGGCCTAGAAAGACGGAAACCTAATGATAAAACAACGCAACCATTAATACAGTACCCCGTGACATATCTTAATATTTTATTGCGCCTTATTCATGCTTAGAATTAATGGCATATTACACCAAACTGTACGTCCTACCGTACTCCTCAACTACCGTACCTTACTGATCCACTTATTCCATGCTCCAGCCCTCAGTTGGCGATCGCCACAGTATTGCAGGAAGGGGAAGATCGATTTGGGTGTCATCTTGGCGCGCCACGGACCAGTCGACCAGCGATCACTGCATATACATATACGGTTGCAGTTATCACGTTATGGGATTCACATATTTTAGTCAGGAAGTTGACCAACAAAACACATACTTTAGAACATTATGTTAAGAAATAAAGAAAAATTATGTTTTTTTCCGCTTCTTCATATAATGGAAAAATTTCCTACGAATACGCACAACTATTCAACTACGAGCACCTCGGGTGCGCTTTCTGAATACACTATGTAACACTCGTGGTCGTCTTTGCTACGGAATCCTCCAATGTCCCCATGAGTCCCCACTTCTGGCCACATAAAACAGCACAAACATTCTCCCTTGTTAGTCCTCACAACATGCGTCCTTTCCCGTAGCTACACTTCCACACAGCGAGAGTAGCAGAGCTACGGATGGAAAGAAAGAGAGGGAGAGAAACTACGCATGCCTACATTTCCCTCCCTCCGGACTACGCTTCTCCACAAACTGAGTAGTATAGCTACGTTTCTCTCCTTTCCCAGCTACGGCTCAGCACAGGGAGAGGCAAGGAGCGTGGGAGGACGCTACGGGATAGCAGAGAGTAGGGGAGGGACTATCTCTACCTACACCTATGCACACTACACTATCTCAGCTACGGCTAGAGAGGAGTGTCGCAGCTGACTCAGCTAGGGAATAGGGGGTTTGCAAAGGGAACGAGCAACAGAAAGAGAAGAGAAAAAAGACAGAGAATACAAGAAAAGTAGATAACCTGCCCTGGCGAAGAGTAAAGCTGAATTCACTCGAACATTTGCTTGTCTAAAAGATGTGTTAAGAGACCCTCCACGAGAGAACGTAAAAACTGCACAGGGGTCCTCGGATGGCCAAAAATTCGATAAATTCCAAATTTTTTTTCTGAAGTGGGGGTACCGAGTGGTGAGTGATGGCCGCAATAACTAAGGTTTGGGGTAGATTTTGAAAAAGTTTCTGAGGACCCCACTTTTGGGGTCGAAAAATTGACATTCTCAGAAGTACATGACATATAGATTTTCTGGCCTATTTCGACGCGAAGATTCCGAATTTCAACATCCGGAAGCTGGAAAATGCGAAAGAAAGTAGATACAGACGAAAAACTGAAATTTTCGATCCGAAAAGGCACATAAAGAGCCATAACTAATTTTAGAAAAATAACAATTTGGGTCATTGACATTTTCCGAAACCAGAAGTGATAAAAAATATTCACAATTTTTTTCAGAATTTTTAAAATGGGTATTCATCGATTTTTTCGAGCCCGAATTTGATCATATTAGGTCAAAACGAAGAAATGGGATACTGTAATGTCTCAAATGTGACTCCATAGTTATTTCTGCTAAGAGAAACCTCATTACAATGTTCAAAAGAACTTCCGCCATGAATTTCAAGGTGTTAGATTCACTTGGATCCTCAAAATTTGGAATTGACAAAAATCGTGATTTTGACCTCAATGGTCAGATTTTGGATTTATATTTCGCCGGCATATCACCCTTGTGACAGCTGCCATGCTAATTATTTGTTAGTATGGAAGCTATTCTTACTATTTATGGCTATTACATACGATAATTGAAGTTCCGCTTGATGCGTTATCCAGCTAATATAGCGATTTCGTCCGAAAGATTCGATTTTTCGACCATATCTCATTTATATCACATTTTCATGAGTCGGCATATTGAAATTCGGTTTCAGCGAGTGAAAATACATAAGAAATATGTATTGCACCAGATAATAATGATAATAAATTTTTCATGTTTTTCGAAAAAAATCGATTTTTACTATTTTTGCAAAACATGTTAAAATAACACATTTATGGTGTATTCTCACTCGCTGAAACCGAATTTCAATATGCCGACTCATGAAAATGTGATATAAATGAGATATGGTCGAAAAAGCGAATCTTTCGGACGAATTGGCTATATTAGCTGGATAATGCATCAAGTGGAACTTCAATTATCGTATGTAATAGCCATAAATAGTAAGAATAGCTTCCATACTAACAAATAATTAGCATGACAGCTGTCACAAGGGTGATATTCCGGCGAAATATAAATCCAAAATCTGATCATTGAGGTCAAAATCACGATTTTTGTCAATTCCAAATTTTGAGGATCCAAGTGAATCCAACACCTTGAAATTCATGGCGGAAGTTCTTTTGAACATTGTAATGAGGTTTCTCTTAGCAGAAATAACTATGGAGTCACATTTGAGAAATTACAGTATCCCATTTCTTCGTTTTGACCCAATATGATCAAATTCGGGCTCGAAAAAATCGATGAATACCTATTTTAAAAATTCTGAAAAAAATTGTGAATATTTTTTATCACTTCTGGTTTCGGAAAATGTAAATGACCCAAATTGTTATTTTTCTAAAATTAGTTATGGCTCTTTATGTGCCTTTACGGATCGAAAATTTCAGTTTTTCGTCTGTATCTACTTTCTTTCGCATTTTCCAGCTTCCGGATGTTGAAATTCGGAATCTACGCGTCGAAATAGGCCAGAAAATCTATATGTCATGTACTTCTGAGAATGTCAATTTGTCGACCCCAAAAGTGGGGGTCCCCCGACACCAAACCTTAGTTATTGCGGCCATCACTCACCACTCGGTACCCCCACTTCAGAAAAAAAATTTGGAATTTATCGAATTTTTGGCCATCCGAGGACCCCTGTGCAGTTTTTACGTTCTCTCGTGGAGGGTCTCTTAACACATCTTTTAGACAAGCAAATGTTCGAGTGAATTCAGCTTTACTCTTCGCCAGGGCAGGTTATCTACTATGAGGAAGCTCGTTTGACATGCACATTTCTCAAGCTTATCTCACTCGTTCTCTCTAACCAGCATTGGAATGTAGATTGACTGGGTATGAGTATGATATATCAACTCACGGCCCAATTGCAAGCTACTTTAGACCTGCACTTCTTTTCTCGCTTAATTTCACCTACAACAAGTGGGATTGTGACGTGACAATACCAACGATGCCAATCGATCGAGCATTGCGAGAAGCGGGCAAACGTGGGCACTACTGCTGTAGAACCCACCCGGATAGTGCCCGTCACACTTCTTCCTATTTTAAAATACCAGTTTCCATAAAACCTACCGGGTTTGCGGCTGAGCTAATGGGCACGCTCTCATATTTTCAAATTCAGCAGCAATGCCAGTCCACGTATGCATACAAGCGGAAAGGGTGCGAATGCAGTCCATCTGCCTGCCTGCGGATGCCCACAAATCAACTCACGGATCAACAGCCAGTCCCTGCAGCACGTGGGGCGGGGCGTCCTTGAGGACGGAGGGGTCGGTGACGGAGAAGGTGTTCTGGTCGTTCGTCGACATCACGTTGCGACTGCAATTATCATCGTCACGGCTTGCAATGCGCTAAAATTATAGCAGCACTTTTGCTACAAAAACAACTGGAACGCATTTCAGGAAGACGCACAATTTTGATCAACGATTTTTTTGGCGATTTACAGCCCTAGGTCGGATGAGTGCCATTTGACACCTTGGGCACATCAAAGGCGGCCTTATGTCATTATTCGCATCCGCCCTTGTGCGCAATTTCCGATATCGCCCCACTCACATGTACTTGCTCCTGTACTCGTCGATGAATCGATTCCAACTGCCCAGCAGCTTGCGCGTTTTATCGTCCGTCTTGTCACCGCCCGATGCCTGAGATATCAATTTACTACGGTATCCAGAGTATAATAAAGATAATACAGTAACTACGGTATCGGAAAATCGATATTCGAAACCTTGATCTCCAGGAGGTAATACTCGAGCAGCCGCAACTGCCAGTCGGTGAGGCCCTCCTTGCGCTCGTAGAGGTCCTGCAACGAATATTAGAAGGTTACGGTAGCCATTGAGATAGCATAGACCAAAACGAAGGAAGGCTTAAATTATTAAAAACAAAGGTAATATGAAAAAGATTTCAGCCCATCAAACTAAATGGAATAGCACAGATAAAGCCCATGGTTCTTATTGATTAATGCTCCCGTGTTAGCGGAATCGGCACTCTGCGCTTTAAATATACTTAGGATATGCCAAGAATGAAAGACTAACGGCGATGGCCTTGTGGAAGGAGGGCGTGCCCAGCTTCTCCATGTGCTCGCGCGCGCACATGATCTTGATCTGCAATCAAATATTAATATATTTAAATTTAAATAAGTGAGCATAGGCCAACATTTATCACTTTATGCTTAGCAACACTCGAGGTTAAACAGAACACAATAAAATGTATGGAAAAAAAATACATATGTACAATTGTTTCTGGCGCATTAAAAATTTTTTAAAAATGCAAACGAACATGATGTAAGTCAGCGTCGAAGAGTTTTTGGCTGCAGTCCGGCCAGTCAGTCAGCATCCTACAGAGTTATCGTTTAATTTATTTTCGAAAATCACTGCTACTCTACATTGATGATAATCTAATAACAGTTTTCTAAAAGGATATACTCGTAAGGTAGAAGCCCACATGCATGAACATTTTGAAACATAATAGTATAAAAGGGTCGTACTTGAGCAGGAGGGTATGGAAGAGGTAGTCGATCTCGTACTCCTCGCTCATCAGTGGCTCCATCACCGACTCCCAAGTGCGCACCTCGCCCTCGGCTGAAACACATTTATGTGCTTCTAGGAATTTCAAGGCACTCGGGTATAGTCGCACATGTTTAGAACAAGTATGTTAACAAGTTGTGTGCCTCCCCTACGCTCAAGTTGATTAACAACGTGTAAACTAGTCAATCAGACTTGTTCTAAACTTGTCAATCAGATTGTTCTAAACTTGTGCGACTATACCTGAGCAAATGACCTCAATATATATATATATATATATATATATATATATATATATATATATATATATATATATACTAGCACTTCTGTGCGCTCTTAGGAGGTGTGAATAGAAAAACTGGTGAAAGGCGAGCCCCACTCACTCTTCTCTAGGTGCTCCAGGTGGTCCATCGTCGTCGCCCCGAACTCCATCAGCTGTCGCACCGTGCCCTCGTACATTTGCTGCCATAAATATTATTATAATTATATATTTTACATTGAAAAATACATGAAGTTGGAAGCATATTGGGAAAGTAACTCTTCGTTTGGGATCGTTTGAAATGTTAAGTGGATTTTGTTAATTCTACTGAACTATACTTTAAAAATTATGGAACACAGCCAAATATAATTGTAAAGTTTAAGTAAGAGAAGAATGGCCAACCTGTGGGGTTGCGGAGAGCTTGGGCCAATCCTCGTTCTTGGCCACGTTGTACAGGAACGGATTGTTCTCGACCGTCTCGTCGGGGATCACGGGGAAACTAAAAACAAGAGTACTCAAAAAATATTAAGGAAAAAATATTTAGTTAGGACGAAAAGTTGGAAACTTGCAACTGACATCACGTAATAGCCCGTGTTGCGCGAGGGCGTCGCGTTGCCCATCCGGAAGAGGATGGAGCGGCGCTGCTCGCGCGTACGCCCGTCCGCACGCAGCAGCGACGCGGACGCGGAGGAAGCAGCACGGCTGCGCCAGCAAATCGGCGACCGCAGCAGCTGCCTCACACTCGAGGCGCGTTGCATATCGACTGAAGCACGAAGGAGGTTGGAAATATACGAAAAATGGTGAACGAGATAATACGGAACATTTTGCAAAGGAAAAAAAAATACACTACCGGAATCGATAATATTCATACAAAACAAAGAAGCCAAAAGCGAAAGTCTTCGAAATCACTTTGAAAAGTTAGACGGAAACTCTTACAGTACCTGATGTAGTTTGTAGTGCGCAAGATATCACTAACTAACTATATTTTAAATTAAAATTAATTTCAATACACGGCATTTCACGGTCCGAATTGCAGGTTGACGAAACGACTTACAGACCCCCAAACGCACGCGCCGACTTTTGTGCACACCACCGTGGGAATAATTAAATTTTTGAATGTTACCGTATCCATTAACTTTGCGCAAGGGATTTCGGCATAGGACCAAAAATCAATCGATATTTTCAATCGATATCAGGGTTTCTGCAATGACTTTTTTCCGGCTCCGGTCTTGTGTGTGGCGGCCAGGTGCGCGCACCATGCCGCAACCTGGCGGTGGTGTAGTGGGCGGGGTCTTGGTTTTGTGTGTACGCAAAATGCCGTGCAATATTTACTAGGGTCCACCGCGTGAAATTGAAAATTAGATTAAAAAATTATTTGTTATTTGCATTAAGGCTGTCGGCGATGCAGAATTCATATTCTACACTCAAATCGTGATCAAAATTAGAACTCATCGAGCATTTACGCTCAAATCTAAACCCCGCCCCTCGTGGTGTATGCTGAGCCGCGCGCATGAATGTTCACGCGTGCGGCTTCAGTTCTCTGTGTCAACCTATATATTTTCTGAACAATGTTTTCTGATGTTCGGTCGAGTAATCAGTTTATTTTGCTTAGAATTGTTAACACTTTCGTTTTTGTTGTTTTTGTACACATTTGCTAGTTTCAGATGGGTATCGACATCAACCACAAGCAAGATAAAGGTAGTCCTGGGCCAACTACAACGAGATCGTGCTCAGACGCCTGTTCATGTCACGCAAGAACCGTCGGAGATGAAGTAATCACCATCGACCAGCTCGCAACTCGTGTGCCCTAGGGAGAGAACACCCTCTTCATCAAGGTGCGTGAAGCTATTCATTCAAAGAAAATTAATGCTAGTATAGAAATATCTAAACCATATGTGTATTCTATTTGTGCTTTAGGGTCTCCGCAAGGCTCGCGAGGCCGAGCGACACTCGCATGGCAAGCCCTTCGTCCGTTCCAAGGGACGCAAGTTCGAACGCGCCAGAGGAAGAAGAAAGTGTAACGGATAAAAGGCATTTTATGTCTGTGTTGTGTAGGTCATTTTCGAGTTAAAAAGTTATAAATGTAAAATAAAGGTGTTTTTGACCAATTATGTGTCAATACACTCAATACACTAATATAGGTTAGTGTGTCCTGATTTTATGCGATTTTCGATAGTCGATCTAAGACTAAATATTTATGATATGTCATTGCAAATCCGGAATTCAATGAGGTAGCCTTAAGTTTTAGTTGGTATTGTTTAGAGTTTCGGAAAGTAATTGAATCTACGTAGATAGGAGCGTGATAAGATGCACGAACGAAAGAGTAGAATGTTCAATTATTTATATTAAAACCATGGAGATTGCAAGGGGGAGGGGGGAGGTAAATACTTCGGTATAATTAGTAATTAGTTACAATAGAGTAACGGTTTGTTTTCCAGATTTTAACACGGACTTCAAGGGGGTCAGAAGGAATAATTTGGAGGGGACAACTTCGATAGGAAACGACAAAAATGATATGCTCTTGACATTTTAATCTAGTATATTACAACAGAAATGGCGCTATTCGGGGGGTCTCCGCCACATCAATCTAATAGTGTGTTATGTTGTATTTCATTATGCATTTTCCTTCATGTCCTCAATCATCTCGCAATCAGATCGGTCTGTATCCATCAATGCACCACCCTCTTCTTTCACAATAAGCACTACTGGGCTGACTCGCTTGCGAATGTCTCCATTCATGAGATCACTCTTATACCACTCTTCCGTCCAAATCATCTTTTTGTTGGATCCGCACTCGTATTGCACTAGTGCATATGGAGTTCCGAGCTTGGATGTTTTTATAACAGAAAGAATTTGGAATGGATAGGGAATGTTATCCAGAATATGGACATATTCGCCGACCACTTTCGCCGCGTCTTGACCACTGAATACATTCAAATCAATTTTCGAGTCGTGGTCGATCGCTCTCTTCACTTTCTCAATCAACTCATCCTTAGATAGTGCAATCGAGTTTTTGCTCGTAGTAAAACTCTTTGTACCGTAAGCAGCTTGATTCAATATTCGCTTTCGAACACGCAATTGAATCTTCATAGATTCACGCACTTTTTCATCAGATGATCCTCGGGCAAGAAATGCATCGAGGTCAGCTCTTGTAGGGAAGTATCCACCACTACTGTATAAGTCTTCAAAAAGCTTCTCCGAGGCAGTTTGAATATGAGCAGAACTTGAGTGCTCAATTTTCAAATCCTCATTCATCTTATCATTAACTTTTTCGAGAATTTCTCGTTCTGCCTGTTTCGCCTCCTTCTCAAGAATCGGAGCGAGGGCAGTGCATTCATCCATCACTGTTTCCTGCAGTTTCTCAGGCATTGAGTTAAACCACTGCATCACTCGGTTCTTTCGTAGCATAATTTCAGTGCCTACTCTAGACATCCTAGTGTGTGGAGCTCTCTTCAGGACGTAATCCAAATCACCAAATGCTGCCTCTACGGGAACATTGGTGCATGGTGTTTCAGAGAATGCAATGCGAGTGCATGTCGCTTGTGCTCCGGTCGAGACGCACAGTGAGTAGTATTCTCCACCCTTGAGGAATGGAGCGAAAACACGCCGGAGGAATGGACCCGTAACCATCATCGCCATTTTCGCTACCTCAATGGCCAATGGTGAAGATGGGCACTTCACAACGAAGGAAGGGGTTGTCCAGATGGAATATGTCCTCCGATGTGAATGCACTCAAATCTGGCGGGGTACCTCCAAAGAGTAATTGGGGATTGTTCGTTCTTGAATCAGTCCAAGTCAGCAGCTCTCCGATAATCTTCGGAAAATCAAATACATGAATTTTTTCATCATTAGCAATCCTCCAAATAGGTCCTGTCAAATAGCAATCGACTAATGCAAGCACTAGAATTTGAGCCAAGTATAGGTCGTTGCACAATCCTTGCTTGAGGAATTCGACCTTATCTGCTCTATAGTTGTTCAAGAAGAGCAAGAAATGATCGAGATGAGCAATAATTAGCTTTGCTGCCGCTGGCACTACATTGAATCTATTGCCAGTCAACGTTGGAAGTCTGATCATTTCGATCCGCTCCACTGCGCACCACGCCTCATACTCTTTGTACGTTAAGTACTTAGGAGAGGCTCTCGGCCCAAAATGTTTCATCATCTTTTGTATGAGTTTGATCGAATTAGCCTTTCCTTCTGCAGATTCTGATGTCTTAGTACGATTGTACTCATGCTGTGCAAAAACAGTACAGATCGGCTCAATCAAACTTGCTACAATATGCACCAGGCATGGGACTGAGATGAATTGAAGATGCATATTTCGCTCGCTTGGGGTCATAGTGGCCCATCCACGACGAACAACTGGTAAGATATGACTCCTGTAGTCTCTGATCAAATTCGCAAATTTCGCTTGTGTGGATGCGCGATCTCCCATTGCCGCATTGATCGCTGTGATAACGAGATTACGGAATCTCGGCGTAACAGACATTTGGGGTCTCGATGCCGAGCCGGATCTATCGATCTCGTCCAGAATGGCGAAGAAAGTGTTCAGCGATGTGAGCGCATCCTTCGATGGGACTTCACGGACCCCCAACACTTGGTTGAATGTCTTTCCATCTTTGTCTGTAATTGTAGCAATGTATGATTGCATAGTATGTGTCCGTTTTTTCGTCTCATCGGAGCACACAGTCACTCCCACGTTTGTATTTCTCTCGTTGTTTACGGCCTCAGCCAATACACTCCTATTTTGCTTCTGGGCAAGTGCCATGGCAGTGAATGTATTGTGGGCGACACAAGTTGCAGATGGTAGATCACTGAGTGTTTGACCAGTCATGTTCCGAATAACCGTTTGCATAACTGGAGCGACATTCACGTCGCTCACTCCATATTGTTTGAGCTCAATTGCCGTTTTCCTTGTGTTCAGTGTGTATCGTCCACCCTCTTTGGTCACGATAGTATTTGAATTGCGAATACCATTCGTATTCTCATTCATGACATCCTCCTCTTCCCTCACACAGACTCGTTTGTTCAACAAACGCATCTCCCTCCGTAGTTTCTTTACTTGGGACTTTGATTGGGAAAGCTGCGACTGAGCCTCCTTCCATTCACTCTCAGTATCATCCAGTTTCCTTTTGAGCGATGAGATCTGTTTGCCTTTAGATCTGTTCATTCGCCTTTCTTGCAGCAGATCTCTCCACAACCGATCTCTCGACTCTCTCACACGTTTCAGGTTCATCTTATCTATATTTGGAGTGGTCTTCCCCATGAAAATCACTCGCGAGTGAGTGCCGATAGGCCCTTGCGAAAGGAAAGGAAGTGCATTAAAAGATGCATTCGAGACTGAGGGCGTGAAGACCGGGGATAGGAAGGAAATGCGGTCTGAGTTTGGAAAAGTGATTGTATGTGGCGGAGATGGGCATGATGGGAGCGAGGAATGGGGGGGAGTATTGTATGATGAATGAGGAGAAAGGGATGAGGGGGTGGAAGTTTTGTCATAGGAGGAAGAGGAAATGAAAGGGCTATGGGGCAATTTACAAGGAATATTCAATAGGAATTCGGGTGGCTTACTAATTTCACGTATAGAAATTCGGGTAGAATAATCGAAGGAATCTTTCTTCTTATTAAGTTGTGCTTGCCTCTCAATATTTGTCCATCTCCTCACAACATTGAATAACTTCTTTCGATCGATAGAAATATGCGGTGGCAGGGCGCTGAAGTACCTTCATTACTCAATGAAAATAGACGATCTTTCTCTGATTTTTTTATCAATTTGCATTAAGATTAGTTATTAATGTTCGATAAGAAATCTACTACCAACCGCGTTGCAAGTGAATAGATTGAGGTTGCACTGGACTTTGCCTCAGCATCCAGATACAGTAGCTAGAATATCAGTATTGTGCATGGTGAACAGTGTTTCAAAACAGTGCATAGTGGTTAAGCAATAAACATATAATTGTTCCGTACCTCTCCAACGGAAATTGATTTCCCATCGAATGACTGTTTATTCGTTGATAGACGAGCAACTCGACGATTCCCTTTGTCTGGCACAATCTTGTTTCGTGAGACCTGATTAAATGAGAACTACCCAAAAAATACTAGCAGAGGAAATAGAACAATTGCTCTCCTCGATTTGTCCCCACTCTCGTTTATCTACCGTATTCATTCCAGGAACCTAAGTGAAAACAGTGGGATAAAGAGGACAGTGAGAGAAAATCTTCAATGATCAGTGGAAATGTAAAAGAAGTTCAACTCCAGAGGAGATTTTGTACCTGAGTTTCTGGCTGCTCCATCCTCTCTTTCATTCGATCACTCTCATTGTAATCTACCGTAATCGCTTCGGGAGAGGGAATCTGAAGGAGTAGAGTGTGTTACTACAGATGAACGGTGCCCTTTTCATTCGACTCTGTACCTGGGAATCTACTTGCTCCCTCCTTTCCTCCATCTCCATTCCTTCACTCTCACTGTCATCAACCGTAATCTCTTCGGGAGAGGTCACCTGAATGAGCAGCATGGGTTACTACAAAGGTTACTGTGAACTATTCATTCCATTCTATACCTGAAGTTCTGACTTCTCCATCTTCATTAGATCATTCTCTCTTCGATCTATCGTAATCGCTTCGTGTCGGGCCACCTGAGTGAGTTGAGTGGGTTACGATAGCAATTCGGAGTATTGATCGCCCAATGTATTCATTGAACTGAAAACTTGTCAATGAATTTTATTATTTCTCCGAATTTAGCACTTGTTCGGAAGGATAATCATGTTCAGGGATGAGAGATTTTGATTGAAAAGGGCTTCTGTACGGTGAAATATTCAATCGATTTTTGTACCTGAGAAGACTCCTCCCTCTCATCCATTTTCATACGATCACTTGCGCCATGGCCTATCGAACTTGTTTTGGGAGGAGGCGTCTAAGTGAGTCATATAACTTACTGTAGCATGATATCGTTCTCTAACCTTTGGAAATATCTGGTATGTTGATGGAGAGGGCAAGGAGGGGAAATCATCTTCACAGAACAAGCGAATTTGCTGTAAACGAGGTTCTAATCCCGAGGAGTACGGTAAAGGGAGTATTTCAATTGAAATATTACCTGAGAAGACTCCCTACTTGTCCTAATCGACTGATCAGTGGCAGCTTGATCTACGGTGCTTCGGGAGGATGCCTAAGTAAGTCAACAGAAATTTATTCACTACTTTATTCCTTCATTTTACAAGAAACATAATTGATTGAGAAGTAAGGAATGCTAATTTAAAAATATCCCACCAGTTCTTGGCGGACTTTTATTAGTTCGATTCCCATCCAATTGCTGCCCCTCCATTTCGCACTATCAATTGCATCCGGATCGAACCAATTCAATCCTGAATAGAGATAACTTACTATTTCAGAAGAGATGAAAATTAATAGTATCGCAGTGGCATTCGAGACAAAGGGGGGAGAGTATTGAGGGCAGGTCATACTCACCGATTCCCCAGCGGGTGTCGGAAGGGCTAGCCTCAACAAGGATTGCATCCCCAGTGGCAATCAATTCCTCTCTCAATGATCCATTTTGAGAGAATTTGAGGTAGAGTGCCCGATGCATCACTCCACGGGACACTCTATTCCATCTGAAACTGTTTCCCTCCAACGAGAAGTCGTGACTGACTCACTCCTATTCGCATGATATAGGGTTGCAGAAACAATATGGATGAGATCGTACCTTCTAGCTCTATTCCCTTCTTTGTTTCACGAGCTCGCACTAGAGAGGTCACGATACTCTCCCCTCCCTTCCAATGCCTTGATCAACGGGGGAGCGAGTCGAGTAGAGAGAGAGAGAGCGTGAGCAAGGGGAGAGAAGGAAGATCGGAGGGGTCTGTTGATCTTTGAGGAAAGGGTGTCAATAGAGATCCCGCTTATTAAGTGAGATCACGCACCCACTGGAAGTTTGGCATGTTTTGTGCGAGATTGAGGGAGAGAGGAAGGGAAAGAGTTCAGGGAGGAAGGGGCGCGACAAGCTGGATCTCGATCTCGTTTCTGCAACCCTAGTATGCACTCTCCATTTCCTCTAACTTACGAGAGAGAGTGTGCAAAACGAAGACCATTACTCCCTCAAACCCTCAGGAAACACTCGCTCACTTCCATCGTTTGAATCCCCGGACATGTTTGCCGAGTGTCTTCGTGTAGCCAGGGGATGGGGTGCGCATGATCGCCCTCGCACTCTCCTCATCGCGAAACTCCATGGCTTTTTCGTACCTGATGGTCGATGTAGTGAAAGAGTACGATAGAATACGTTCGAAGTAAGTGAATGCGACGTGGAAGACTACGGTAGGTGACTCACATGTAGAACTGCTCAGATGAGTGGAACGAGAGACCCGTGATTGGATCCTACGAATACAGATCACATTATTTGTTTATGAGCATAGTCCTTCATCTACGAACCTCGATCCTGCAGCGGTAGTGGTTAGAGAAGTGCGATTCGTTAGTGTAGAAGAATACGTATTTCTCATTGTGTAATCCAGGAAGAAAATGTGTCATTTTTAAATGAATATTGTCTTGTTTTAAATCTTTGCTTTACATGACAGGTTGATCCATATGCTTACAGTAATCAATGATTCTTTCCGGGTCTCAATTACGGCACTGTGTTTCGATGAATGTTAAGGAAAGTCTCAATGATAAATTCTTCTGCATTTCCGAACAGTGATCAAGAATAGACAGATCTACTTTTTCCTGAAGATTTATTGCTGAGCACTGTATTGTTCATTCGCAATTAATTTTAGTGTAAAAAAATCGACATTTACCACAAGTTTAATTCGCTTTTCTAAAAAATCTCAATGATAGATTCAGGCCATTTTAATTTATTTGTATCGCCTCATTGTTATTTATACATAGCTTGAAATGCTAAGATGAGCACTCTCTAGAACAAGAAATAATCAAGAAATTTGAATTTTCCACGTGACGATGTTTCCTAATTTTACAACCAGACATTTGACGGTTTTCATTTTTGATTTTCCGGTTCGGTGGTCCCTAAATATTTACATCGATTTCTTTGAATGTTTGATTATTTTTGTTTTGGAATTACATTTATTTAAAAAAAGAAAAGACGGAGAGCCTAAGCCGCCATGAATATGCATTTTTCTGATATTAATTTGAATTCGCGGTTAAATTAACCTTTTCCCGGTTATTTGTGTCGAAATTTGCGGATTGTTTTTGTTGTTGTTGGTCAGAAGTAAAAGATGTTTTACGTAATTAATTGTTTTTATATATGTTTTTTTAAATGCACAAACGGGATTATGTTAGATAGTTGGCCTTCGCTACTGAAAATTGGATTCGCACTTTTAATGGATTGTTTTCTACATGTTGTATCCTCAAAAGAACATGTCGGGAGATCTATGGTCTCTGTTACTATCGGATTCCACCTCTAATTATTCATGATTCAGGGAGGCGGAGCCACGAGAGACGCTCGGCTCGAGAAGCGAGCGGCTGGCAGAAAGAGACCCGGGTCGACGGGGGTATCCGAGAGACGAAGGCGATCGGTCGCCTCCCCCCTTGTCCCGTTCCTGCTCTGTTACTCCTATTGGCTATTCACTACCATTCTCGTTCTCACCGCCCGTATCGACGCTATCCCGCCTTATTCCTTGTATCGCTTGTCTCCAGCTTATAGACCAATACTATTCCTTAGGCATACATTGCCTATCACTCCGCAGCAAACCAGATTCTTGAGTGGTGCCAGCTTGAGTCCTCTCTTCTCGCTCTAACTGACCGGTCGAGCGTTTAGAGAGTATTAGTTTATCAAGATTCACTGGTGTTTTCCATGTTATCTCTTTCTCCCTCCCACCGATCGGTCACTCGCGAAAATCGAACAAATTATGTTAGGTGCGTGGTAAACAACACAATTTTCTCTTATCGTCACATCTGATTTCGGTTTGATGGGATATCGCTTATCACTTGGCTTATGACTTTGCGAATTCCGATAACGTTTTTCAACATCCATCCCCTGCACGCATGATGACGCCTTCTCTCTGTATCCCGTTCCTGCCCTGTTTTTTTATTCACCACCATTCTCGTTCCCACCGCCCGTATCCACTCTAACCTACCGTATTCCTTGTATCGCTTGTCTCTAGTTAATATGCCAATGTTATTCAAACCAGATTCTTGTGTAATGCAGTAACTGCAGTGAGTTTACGAACGGAAGCAATCTGAAGCAATGGACAAGGTGAATACGAATCTACATATCACTCCGGTCGACACTCCCATCTGCGAACTCAACTGCAGAGCCGCCTTCAAAAGTAAGCGACTTTCTTTGTGTTTCGACTCCGAATTAGGGTTGGCTTCGTGAGCTTCGTGAGGCTTCGGAGTCCGAATACACGATCATGTCGCGTGTTCACTAGATTCTCAATGCGAATTTATGAGAACTAGCGGTCGAAATAAAAAAAAAGCCTTCGTCTCTTTATTTTACGCGTTCCCTCGATCGACGAGAGAGCGCAAAGAATGAAGAGACCGTCGTATCGTTTCTCGAACTCTAATTAGAACTATTGTCTAACTCTCAATATTACGTACTTTCTCTCTTTCAACTAGGTGAGAGTATATGTGCATATATGAGAGAAACAGTTGGGACCGCCACAAGGTCGGATGAGAACTATAACGTCATGCCGCCTTTGATATGGGAAAGGCGGCATGACGTCATAGTTCTCATCCGACGCTAGTGCCGTTGAGACCACTGTTCGTGTGTTACCCGGCTCTCAAACGTGGGCAACATTGCTGCTAGCAGCAAGACCCTCCCGGTTTTCGGATAGTGCCCATCATACTTTAGGTACCGGCTTCTGTATACGGTGCCGGTTTTGTGGCAGAACTAGTAGGCACCCTCCCAGATATAGAAAATCAGCAACAATCCCTCCCTATGTATGCCGGCTCTCCTCCTCAGATCTTTCTCCCGCTGAGCATCTATATGCTCACTACATGGCCCGCACCTCCTTCGAGGGTTCATTCATCGTCTTCCTCCAGGTGGCAATCAATTTATTTTCAAAAATGCACCACTTTGCTACTGTTGGTATGGTCACAGCGTGCAATGTATAGACATATCTATGAAGTCTGCGATCGGGCTAGTTCAATGTAAACTAAAAGATATAAAGGTATCCTTTCCTCTCAGACCTCGCCGGAATCCGCTGGAATCTTCGTTGTTCTCCATCGCATCTTCTCCTCTGAGTCCATCGAGGAAGTGAAGATGAAGGCTATTGCTGTTGTGAGTAATTAGTGCTATTAAGGAGGGGATACTCGGAAATTCTTTTCATGGTGTTGTATCTTGATGGTACTGCTTGAAATCTTCGTGTAGTGAATGGTTGGACAATATGGGTTGATCCGTATCAGAAATATTGAGACGTTTAGGGCAATAGCCCATCATGAGTATTAGTTCTATTATACTTATTTTGAAAACTGAATGCTTACTGTATATTTATTGCTTATTAGAATACGATCGAGTGATTAGTATGATTTCAAGGTTTCACTGAGGACGAATGGACGGACTTTCTCACGTACACTGGGTTCCTCTTCTATAACTGCGGAAATTACAAAAGTTTCGGCGATAAGAAGTTCATTCCTAGTGTCCCTGCAGTCAGTTTTCTTTCTTTTAGCTTAATCTACGAACTATTCATAGTTAGTGCTTGCTTCTTTTCAGGAGAGAGTGAGGAGACTGATCTCATCATCCAAAGCGGCTTCTCTCTTCCCCGACCTCCTCTCCATCTACGGTGCAGTCCAGTATGACATCTTTTGCCTCGACAAGACAACTGCCGAGCTCGGATTCAACTCTGACGGAGTGACGACGTACCACTCGGAGAATGTGAGCAAGGAGGACTCCGATCTCGTCAATCGATACATGAAGGAGAAGGTACGGTATCAGGGAGAATGTACGGTATCAGTGATACGGAACGGGTTGGGCCCAATCTTATCGGTTATATCACGGAATTCATGCATCATAGCTTTCCATGCAGAAGCTCGAGGCGTGGAACACCCGTCTGTTCAAGCAGCAGATAGATGGCAAGACGGCACTCGTAATCAAATCTGCATCGATCAATGGTAAGCTAGTAGGATAAGAACTGGGCAAGCGGAATGACATAAAGTCTCCCTTTCATATCAATGTAGTAAATTTTGCTTGTGCTTCAGCCGGCTCGACCGTCGATGAGTTCGAAGGAGTGCAGCTAGTGCTGGAGAAGGGAGATTACTCCGAGATCCTACTCCGGAAAGTGGTACTAATTAGGAAAATTTATGGAAAAAAACAATCTACTTCTGCAGGCTCGAGAATACGCAGCGAACGATAAGCAGAAGGAAGTAATCGATAAATACGTCGACCACTTCACCACGGGTGATCTCCAGGCGCACAGAGAGGCATCGAGAGTCTGGATCAGGGATGTCGATCCAGCCGTCGAGGCATTCATCGGATTCTTCAGAGAATACCGAGATCCCGCAGGTTCGTTTGCACCTCGTCCCACCTTTCACCGATTGTGTTCCGACTCGGATAACACGGTGCTACGAAATACAACACGTCGACACGTTACAAGATAACGCGTTGCTTAAAAAAATATCAACCAGTTGTTTGTTTTCGACACTAGTGCCAAGTACTGTAACTAGAGGTGAATACATCGCCATCTGTTAATCATAGTCTGCATTTTTGATATTTTGGCATTAAGCCTGAACTCTTTCCCATGAAATTTTATATATTAGGAGGATCAAATGCATTTTGAAGGAATGCGCGCGGAGTTCAAGGGCTTGGTGACCGCCGTGAACAAGGAGGTGTCGAAGAAGTTCTCTCTCCTGGTCGAGAAGGCGGAGCAGTTTCTACCGAGGTGAGCGCATGTTTCTCAGACCTGCCTTGGAACCGACTGTCCACCCTGGGAAATTGGCACGATAGCACCATACAAAAATGCAAGCGCTACCTATATGAATCATTCATATTTTTTAAATTTCTATTGTGATCTACCAGCTACGGTACCTGAACAATGAATGTCTTAGCATAATTCTTGTCCCAAATTGTAAGCACTGCTCAGAGCCCTATATTGTGGTTAGTATGTTCACTGTTTACCCCGCAGACTTCCGTGGGGAAAGGCGTACGAGAAGGACAAGTTCCTCAAGCCCAACTTCACCGCAGTCGATATTATCGCGTGCGGGTCGAGTGGAGTCGTGCTGGGAATGATCATCCCTCACATGTGTATGTTGCTATACCTTTGTATTAATATATGATAGAGCAACAAGATAGAAAATAACTCATCATACTTACCCGGGATCTGATTAAGAGAGATCGTTGTGCCAGATTAATAAGAGTAAAGTACAGAATGTCTTTAGACAACAACATCAAGCAGAACGAGGGATTCAAGAACCTTGCTCTCTCCAATTCTATCAGTGCAATGCCCAAACAGAAGATCGCTTTCGTTTCCTCGGAATACGAGGTTGGCAAAGTAGCACTTTACAGCAAGAATATTGTTTGCATCTTAGCAACGGATGTCAAATGGTTATGAGTGTGGGTTGGCCGTAATATCGAGAATATTAAAATGTTTGCAGAAGCTGCTCCACGAGTACACTGCTCGGTCGTTCGAGGTGCAGGTCGGTCTGCACGAACTGCTCGGACACGGGAGTGGAAAGCTGTTCGAGGTGGAAATGAAGTGGTGTGGCAGCTGTTGTGACGCCCGACAGTGTCGGCGCTCCCGCTGTGAGGGAAGAAGCTGCAGGCGTACAAGTCGACTGCCGATGTGAAAGCAACCACGGCACTCTTCGAGAAGTGGGAATACTTTGAATTCGTAGCTTGTGAATTTGTGCTTTAGTATAATGATGTAATAATAAATGCTACAGTATGAGAAATTGTGCTTAGCTAACGAAAATGTAGTACTGTAGGCCTAAACGTGTGGTAATAAATTCACAAACTTAGACTAAACGCGTCGTTCTAAGTTCACAAAACTAGGCTAAAAGTGTGGTTCTAACTGTCAACCAGTTGTTTTGAGGTACGGAGTGAATACGACAGATCTCAAATGGCGGGAGATCGTCATCTCGAAGAGGAAGCCCCGTCGCTTCTTCGTCCAGTCGAAAACGAGACTGTCTGATGATGGAGCAGACGCCGAGCTGGTGACCTACCCCGAGTTGCCCGAGGGAGTTGTCCAGTCTGTCGTTCAGAGGTATGATTTAGGGCTTCGAAGACAATATTTTCAATATAATTATTAGTTTACCTTCCCATAGTGGAGTACTGTAGCAATATAGATTCATCTTCTACTTATAAAAAATTACTTGGATTACATCCGTATTTTTTTTTAAATTTCTTCTGTTTTGAGATTCTCGGCGGAGTCAGTCTCCGTGCTGGAGCAGCTGTGGAAAGCCGACCAGAAGCACTTCCCCCGTGCTTATGGGAAACAGTGATCTGTGACGTACCTTACTACTGTAATTACCTGTGTGTATTCTGAGGGAATTTTGAATGTTTGTTACGTGTTTCGCATACTAGATTTCTGCCGTAGATCTCGCCCGTTAATTAATCAGACTGGTACCCCCCTTCTTGACATATTACCGCGCTACCTCTGCCGTAACATTTTGTTAACATTCTCAATTGTTTTGATCTTGACACCGGGTGAGATAAATAGAAGCTTCTAACTTGATTATTTTTAAAATCGTAGAACAGCTTTCAAGTGCTTTCTAAATGGATGGATGGGATGGGCGCAGTTTGCACGTTGCTATTCCACCCAATGGAAAATCCTGATTTTACTGCAGAATGGCCTCCAGTAAATGCACTTGTTTGCAGTCGAATTCGCACCTTCCGTTCGTGAAAAACTGCCATAATTATTCTGAAAATCATAGTGATCGCTTGCAAATGATCTTTGATCTCACCCATCCAGCGTGTGGAAGAGAACCCATGCGAGTGTCGTTGTGGAAAATAACATCCATTCGTTGGCTGATAATCTCGAAGCGAAATGGAAAATGACGTATCCGACGAGGGAGAGGAACATTTGGCAGAGCGACTGCTTTTATCAGAGTATACATTCAAAAAAAGTAAATTATACCTGAACAAAAATAAAGCTGAGATAAGTAATATCAGTGCATGCAGTTGAAAATGTCGTCTGTTCAGTGTGTTTTGAGGTAGAAATGAGACCTTCTGAATGATCTATGATACCTACTACCGTAATTCATCCAAGTCATCGTTAGTGTGTATAACTTTTCTGCCTTGACCTTACTATAAAAAACGCCTGATTTCCCAAGAGAAATTATTGCGTGAGAAATTTACGGAAAACATGTAAGATGCGGATCTTTGGGCTGGATATAAGTAAAACACTCGATGTTTGTTTTCGCTTTCTAAACATCCCACTCTTTACACAACGTGTACTCTATGTCTTTTAGGTAAGTATGTGCATAAAATATGATCTTTAGAAGAAAAAATATATTGTTGGGCCAATGAACCTTTAGAAATTCGAGGGTGACGCGACAGATAAGAGTGTTCGTGCTACTCCAATCACATTTTCCCTTTCTCGGACTTTACGTTCCTTTCGCAATTTTACACGACGGTATACGATTAAGGCCTTGTTTCTCAGAATGAGCCTAGTTTCTAGTCTGTCAGCTTCCGAGTTACTGGGTGGTAAACAGTGGCGATTGCGTGAAATACTACACTCCCAATCTCACTTTTTTTGCGAGAGAACCAGTGAGAATGGAGTGTCTACTCTCTAGTGCCACTTGGATCGGAGGAATATCCACCATCGCCAATCTCCTCTTCCTCCTTCTCTTCATCCTTCGTCCGCCAGCATCCATCAAGTGAGACTGACTGTCTCATTCATCCTCATCCCTCCTTCTCTTCAGTTTCCGTGGTTATCAACTCCTCTCTGTCTTTGTCAACTTCCTGTTCGCAATCACTCAATTCACTGCAGCTCCAGTCAGTTTGTGATACAATTTAGCAAGAGTTCGATGCAACACGAACAATTTTTATCGCCACTCTGTCCAGGAGTGTGTAAAATGAAGACGATGACTTGAATTTCATACGTTACAAGGCACCTTTTCCCAATTTGCATCCTGTAGATTTCGCGGTACTATTCGGGATCTCTGCGATGTTATTCTAGGATGGTCGGATGGGAACTATTGCGGCATGCCGCCTTTGACACATATATTTATATATTTGATATCAGACCGGCATTTTCGGTTGACATTAAAATTTCGGAAAATCTTGCTTTTTTATTTTTCTATTTAGCACTTGCCTAGACTAGACTAAAACCGGAGTTTCAGATTTTTTAAATGAGCTGCAGCCGCAGCCGGATGCACAGAAAATAAAATCGGTGATATTTGCACAGAAAAGTCTTTCCATGATCAAATGAACGATTTTGGCACACGTTGTTTATTTTTCACTTTTGCGACCTTTGCTGCGAGCACATGCCTAACCAGTTTTTAATTTATAAGTTGAACAGTCATTTTTTGCACCAAACCAAACTTTCCCACTTTGTAGAGCTTGAAATTTTGCACTTACTATATTTTTCCTTGATTTTATCTCGGTGGTCCTGGTACATTCTCAAGCCATCGGAAACCTCATAACGGGCTGCACGGCCTACCTGCAGTGGAACTGATTTCTCAAAGTCGCAAGTTCGAACCCCAGCCATAGCAGACAAATTTTTGCCATCGATTTTGCTCATTCATATGATCCGTAATACTTCCAGACTTGCTTCCTCGATGTTATCACATGGCAAAAAAAAGTGTCTGCCATGGCTGGGGTTCGAACTTGGGACTTGGCGAACTCAGTTCCACTGCAGTTGAACCGTGCAGCCCGTTATGAGGTTTTTGCCGGATTGGGAATGTACCAGGACCACCGAAATAAAATCAAGGAAAAATGTGGTATGTGCAGAATTTCAAGCTCGACAAAGTGGGAAAGTTTGGTTTGGTGTAAAAAATGACTGTTCAACTTATAAATTAAAAACTGGCCAGACATGTGCCTGCTGCAACGGTCGCAAAAGTAAAAAACAAACAAGGTGTGCCAAAATCGTTCATTTGATCATGGAAACACATTTTTATGCAAATGTCACATCTTTTATTTGTATTCACCTTAGCAACCAATGTCCCAAGTTTGCAGCAGCCTGCTGCAGCAGCAAAGCGCATTGGGATCGAACCGAACAAGGAAAATCTTCTAGACCCCTTGCCCGTACTAAAAAACTTTAAAAATCAAATATTTACTTTTTCAATGAAGAAGTAAATATTTGTAAAACGTTGTCCCGATTCTCTCGTGAGGGGCCTGATATATCTCAGGCAAACGCCATCATATCAAAGGCGAGATGACGTCATAGCTCTCATCCGACCTAGTTCCCTAGGATGTCCATTTACCATGAAACAAGTCATATCTCTATTCTTCTTCAGCTCTTCTTCGGCGATGGCACCAACTACATCTTCCTCTCGTGTCGTCCTCATTTCGAGTATTCGATCGTCCTCTTCCTCATAGCGCAGAACTCCCTCTTCATGATGCCAGCAATCATCTTCTGCTTTCGATATGCGATGCTGTGCAAGTGAGTGAGCAACTTTAAGAAGGTAATCAATAATGAAATGAGATCTGAAAGAAAAGAAGGTAGAGGAAGACTTCCTAGGATGGGCGCGGGAGGTGTTTCGGTCCTGGGTCGTAGATACATTCAATTTTAAGTTAAAAATTATCATATCTTGTCCGTATCTTCATCTCACATTTTCGGTTGAGTGAGGATAGAGTATGAGACATGAAAATGTGCTTTCAAACTCTACTAATCTACTAATCGTACTCAATTCAGCGCTCGCATTCGCACGATGATTGAGACTCGTCTCCAATTCGCTATTCTCTGGATCCTCCATTTCTCTGAACTCGTCTTCTCCCTCATTCCCGCTCTCTATCTCTTCCAACCATCGACTGATTTGAAGAGATCGCTGCATGAGAAGTATGACTCAGCCTTTAGAAGACACTTTCTTCAAGAATATTTCCTTGGAGCTTCATATGATGTGAGTTCTCCATCAGGAAATGTCGAGTTAACAAGCGATATTATTAGGTACGATATATTAGCGAAATTAGATTGTAACGCAATAGGGAAATGAGAAACTATTCAATTTGCGCTTTTTCTGTTTCCAATTATCTCTCCTTCGTTTACATCGTTTTTCTTCTTCGGTTTTGTTGCTTTCGGCCTATTCAACATCACTTTATGCACTGTGAGTACACTCCCATAGTGACTACAATGGTCCTAAGTTAATTACAGTTCTGCGGATTCGAAATCGCACGCTTCATAACGATAAAAGCAAAATCGAGAAAATTAAGGAGAGTAAACAGACATGTTCTGATTATTATGAGCCTACAAGTGAGTGCAAACTAGAGCTCGAGAAACTGTGCCACGGTCTCTTCTTGATTTACATTCTTTCGCCATTCGACCGGCCGATGAGACCGTACTTACTATAGTTCGTAATTCGGGCCATCGTCTCTTCATTCTGCACACTCTCTTGACCGGTCGATCGGCGAGAGAGTGCATAGAATGAAGAGAGCGTGGTATCGTTTCTCGAACTCTAGTACTTACATTGAATTATCCATGCTACAACCATAGAGAGAGATATGATAGGTCAAAAACTAATCTGGACCTGATAACAACAAAATCTTGTTGCATTTCATTGCACTTGCTTATCGGCTCCGCCTAAGTAGAACCTTTCCAAAATTAAAAAAAAGAGACAGTGATTCGTACTTCGAGTTCTTTGAGTATTGTGGAAATGTTCTAATGTTTGATAACCAGGTGTTCGCCTCGACTATCTTCGTGTATCTCCCGGGAGTAGTGGTGGCCTTCTGCATGATCATCCGAGTGGACATCTCTGCCTTCTCCCATCTCCTCTCGTCTTCCCTTTCTGGAGGCACTCTCTTCTCCCCATTTATTGCCATCGTCATGACCAAGGAATATCGAATCAGGTGTGGGACAAGGACAGACAATTGCATTCAAAGATTGTAATCTAAACGACTGTCCCATGGTTATCACCTGGCCATGGGAATAGACAAGAGCAAATTACTCTTGAGAAGGCATTCACCATTGATTGAAATTTCCTTCAGATCTTTCAATAAAAAGCTAATTTGACCATGTAATAAAAAATAAAAAATAATAAAAATACTTATCAAATGTTTGTTTTCAGATTGTGTTCTTCTCGAAAGGAGAAAAGAATGGAACCTTCCAAGATCATAACAGCTTCCACTTTGATAAGGATAAACTAGACGACCCTCTCGTTATTATTTTTTGTGCATGGTGAAGTAAACAGTAATTTCACTTCTTTTCAAGTAGCAGATCATCGTGCTTTTTCAAGTAGCAGATCATCGTGCTGGGGTTATCGATTCCAGAAGAGAAGAAAATCCAAACATCATGAGACTTCAACGAAACGCTTAAACTTACACAACTTTCTCGGGTAGAATCTCTACGAAGCTCTCATATGTCGAACTAACATCTAGTCCCATCTATCAGTTCCATCTCCATCTCGTCACCCATTCAAATAATATTATCTCGGGACACATGATACAGATTTATCAAAGTACCAAATGTCTCGATAAAAATTTCAAGAGTTAATGCCAAATTCCTCTCCCGTTCGTTGCTTTTCAAGTCGATAGAGCAGATTCTTACTCGTCGTCGTCAGCTTAAATCAGATACTGATTGTGCTTTGTTTACATGGCTTCAGCGGTTTTCTGCACTGCATTTTCCACTGCAGTTTTCATGACAATGTACCACCACCTGTAGCTGAACTTCCATTTGACGAAAAAAATTGACCCACCAATCAATACGCTGTCGTCCATCTTTCGCACTTCGGCAATCTGCAAAGGAATCAATCGATTTTTTCATGAACTGGGGTAATCATATTCCTAGGGCTGGCTGGAACATGCACCGGAAGCCAGGGGTGGCTTGGAAAGTAATCGTCGCTTTATTCTGTGCTGTCTCTCAACGGCCAGATTGGAGAGAGAGCACGCAGAAGGAAGAGAGTCAGGTATTTCATCTACTGGAAACGTACCAGTCCGGTGGCAGCGCCCACTGCCAAGGCGAAAACGACAAGAAGAAGGAATGGGTAGAGAAGAGGTGCGAGCATTCTGACTGAGCGGATGAGGAATGTAATTATAACACGCTCTCCCATCCGCCCCTTCGGATTGCCAAAAACACAGAGGGATAACAGAAGCTGTATTCAATGGATTCATCACGAGAATGATGAGAAAGCCAATTGTAATATCTAACTATTTTCGCGATATTCTGCCGTCCACTCAAACACGAATTTTACCCTGTCCACGACTTTTTCAGTTTGTGAAGAGATTAATTTCAATAGACGGAGGAAATCTTGACGCCGTAAAGAATTAAATATTCACGTTTTATTTGTACAGTTATAATGTGGGTTTGAACATTTATGCCGCTGAAACGCACGATCAAAACGTTCTCCTCTCACAGACTTTCGAATTCATCGTTATATTCTGTGAGGGCAAGGTATGAGGACGACGAGTTATAATCGACACAATCTTTTTGCGATACGAGGGTGAGCAATAGATAATAGTCAATGAGCCGGCGAACGTGAGCTTTGTCAAGATAATCCAGAGAATCGGAGAGGTAAAGGATGCTCAAATTGTTTTAAATTGTATATTTCAAGCGTAAAAACGCACCAAAACGATAGAATTCTCCCCAACATCGAATGCAGAAGGCGCAAATTGAAGGAAGGTATTGGCCTACGAAGGGATGACGTACACAAGACTTGGCACCGAACCCTGTATGCTTGAAAATAAACATTTGTCTATTATACTAAATTGTGTACTTGAAGGATGAGCGATCGAACTGCGAGTCGCTGAAATCTGTAAATTTGGATTTTAAAAATAATTTTCAAGGGATTTCGAGGTGCACAAATGCTAATATGGAAAACAAAAACATTGATTTTTAAACGCTTACCGCCTAGTGGCTTGGCTAGCCCAATTGTTGGTTCTCTACACCTCGAGAATTAACTGCACGATCATAGCAAGGATTGCGAGAATGAGCGAATCTGCGAGCGGAGCTGACACTGAAATACGAAATACTTTGTCCATATCCGATAGCAAATTGATTACCATATCCCGCATAGCGCATGTTCTCATACGAGACAATGTACAAGAATGAATTCTTCTCCTTCACCCACTCGAATTCGACAGGAAAAAACTGCTGAGGTCCTTTTGTTTTTGTTTTCTAAAGAAAGACAAAAAGTATCATGCGGCAATCACGACAAGGCGTGCTCTACCGCCCCGCGCAAGTCTGTCCTGAGGTTATCAGCGACCTATGCGTCAGGCTAGCCGCCCGAGTTGTGTGCGCGTGGTGGGGGATTTTTACTTTTCGCAATTTTATTCAAATTCTATTCAACTATTCAAATTTATCACTCACATCGGCAGATATCAACGATTTGCCTGCGAAATAGACCAGCGCAGTAACAGGAGCCAGGGCGAACACTTGAACGAACACGAATAGGGCAACTCTGCGATAACAAAGGATACTCGAGTGAGTCAATCGAGTATCAATTTCATTACTCGATTGATCAATCGTTAGACGGTCTCTACTGATCACTCTGTAAGATAATAATCGTTGTGGCGAAATCATACATGCTCACAGAGTGCCGATGTGAAAATAAGTATTCAAAGTTATTTTTTTGGGAATCTGTCATCCTGTCTTGCCCGTATAATAACGAGACTTTTGCATCAACCTAATATTATAAAACCATGCTCATGCCCCGGCCAAAGGTTATGAAATCCGGTCTCCCGGCCCCAGCCACAGCCAAGCGGTGAAAATTAAATCCTCCAGGTCATTTGTTGGCTAATTCATATACACTGACTTTCCTCACGGTTGTTTCCGACACTGCCGTGACAGGCTGGACGCGATTTATTTTTTAATAACGAATCCAAGAAGGAGAGAAGCCTTTAAATTATGTTGTTAATTTAATTTTGAACTTCCAGGGAAAAAAATGTACAACTAACCGAAGCACCATGTGACATCCACACCCAGTAAGAGATTATTAGTGTAATGTTCTCGAGATTTATTCCTAGCAGTATTACGCTGCCCAGAACGACAACGATTGGCGACAATAGTCCAAGAGGTAACAGGGCCTAAAGGTGCGCGTATTACAGCGTTGCCTAGTAAATTCGATTAGACATATTACAAACCTGCGCGACTTGAGTGCGGAAAAATTGCTTGTGCATTTTCGCAGTCATTTCGCTCATTATGAATCCATTCCCACCCAATATGGATCGAATCTGAACAATAAATCATGTCGACGCAATGAAATATTGTTTAGAACTCTTAAATTAGCTGATCATAACATTCTGGGCTTACTTTCAGGGCACAGAATATACAGATCGAATATGATAGGAAGTATGACGGTAGCAAATCACAGAGAAGCATTGTTACAACGTCGATCGAATTCTAAAATGACATTATTTTTTTAAAATGCATGTGTTTTGGCGCATAACCTCTTCAATTAGTCTTGCACCGTAAATATGACAGTCGGCCAAAGTCGATCCGTGCAGTTTGAAAATGTTTTCTTCGAGCTCCATCTTCAGGCCGATTGTTGGAATGAACATGAGAGAGAAGTTCTGAGCGTATTTTTTTAAAGATACATTTATCTTTTACCTAAGAAATTGGCCGAAATAGTTTTTCTAATCTTAAATAACCTGTACTTACTACTGAATTGAGATTGCACAGTATTGGAATTGTATACGCGAGAATGAGTCGTCTCATAATGCTCCAGTGAGGCCTTAACAGTAAACATATCTTCACGATGGGGAAAATGCAAACATTGCAAGCGACATCCACTGAACAAGACAAGGAGCGCAAAGCATCTGCAAATTCCTTGTTCATATGGTTCGAAGATTTCGAAATACCTGCCACGTTGTATGCAGTTGATTCGAATAAGCAACAAATAGGAAATCGTTTAATCGATCGGGAAAGTAGAACAAGAGTGGACCATACAGAGGGACAGCGACTTTGCCATCGACTAATATGAAAACCTGCGAGTAATACCATTGGTTAGGTGTAGTTTTCGTCATTTTAATACAAAATCAGAATTTTTTTGGCGTTTTACAACGACTCGCAAGAATTATTCAACAGTTTGTCAGTGAGTAATTGCCCCTGAACGTGGGAGAGGGGAAAGAATATACGGAAAACAATCGGGAGGAAATGTTCAAAGCGTGGGAAAAAATGAGATTAAGCTTTTGAAATTCCGCAAATGCTGTTTGCTTGAATCTCATTTTTGTTTCTTCTGCCATTTTCTCTCGGGAATGGTCTTAGAGACAATAAAATATAATCTAATGATACCTCTTCTATGAGCAGTAGAAGGAAGCAGGTACACAAGCCTGTAGCTGCTGTGATCATCATTGAAATTCGGTATGGCAAAGCCGCCTTGTCAATTCTCCTTCTCCACATAACTAGAAACAATGCGAAGTTGGTCGATACACCGAATAATGCTGGCATGGTCACAGTCAGTAATTGTTATTCAATCAATGACAAACCTTCCAGTGGTAAGATTATTCGTGAATTCATTACCCATGGGCTCAATACCATTATTGCAAGCAAACTCGATTCAGCTAAAATGTTAGAAGTGAAGAAAGATGAGCTCAGGCAATGGAATTGATCGGCGGGCACATAAATGTAAAAAAAAAACAAAAAGATGTATACTTTAATTTCCTTACGTTCCCACTCTTTTACAACTTTCGTGTTTGAGTAAGTATGCAACCGGTAATCACATGATATTATCCTTGGAGAATTGTAGGACTCAATGAACAATTGCAGTAGGCATAAGCGAAAAACAGTTGAGCTTGGAAAAAAATCAAATGATTACGCGTGGGAGAGTGGAGGGGGGAGGGCGAGGCTTCGACCGGAAAACTCGTCGCGAGGTGATAGCACCCTGCGGGGGGGGGGGGGGGGGGGGTTCACGTAACGGAAACCGACAAAACGGAAACAATTCACAGCTCCCTCGGGAGCCGACGAATGGTCTTGGG
This sequence comes from Pristionchus mayeri, assembly GCA_036245805.1. Taxonomy (NCBI): domain Eukaryota; kingdom Metazoa; phylum Nematoda; class Chromadorea; order Rhabditida; family Neodiplogasteridae; genus Pristionchus; species Pristionchus mayeri. The sequence continues at coordinate 7,416,459 of BTRK01000004.1, read as the reverse complement.
AGTTGTTTCATTTTTAACAGTATGCAGTTCCACTACATCATCTTGTTGAAACCCTCTGTCCAGGTGATTATGAGTTACGCACTCCACTTATGTAGGGGCTGCGCTCGAAAACTGTAAAATAAAGAGTATTTCATGGTTTGATGAACACAAACTACCGTATACAATCGAAAATACAGCACCCCAGCCCCCTCCAACTATAGTAATCCAGTTCCATGGGTCAGATTCAGTTCCTTGGGACACACTTTTGAAAAATGTCTTTTTGTTTCAAAAGTATGACTCAATGAACTGACTCTGATCCATGGAACTGGGTTACGGTAGTTACAGGGGCACTGTATTATCGATCGGATACAGTTCAAACGATTTCCCAATATTAAGCCACGTCGATGGTGTTCCGGCGAGATAAAACTTATTTGCGAATAACCATTAATGTTGTATAAGGTTTATTCCGATCGTGGTCTCTTTTCTAGGTAATCAATAATCATAACTCCGTAGTTCACAGCTCGACGGGACACTCAAGACAACTTCTGAGCACTTCGCAATCGCCGGTCGTGTACTGGAAAAGTGCCGTGGTTTATCTAGTCTTTGTAGTTGAATCTCCTATCAGGAGCCAGCACGGCCTGTATGAATTGCAGTTGAGGGTGATACGAACGATCGAAAGAAACGTATTAGGTTGATGCAAAAGTTTCTGACAATTCCATTTTCGAAGTTTTTTCGGCGTATTTCGACTACATGACGTTTCTTCAAGGTTTTAGTAAAGGGCTTATAAGTAGGGATGTCAGAATCAAGAGGTTGGCGCAGAATGAAGAGGCCTTTTATTGCTCGTCATTTCCCCTCTTGATTCAAGAGGGTGCGGTGTGGGAGCTCTTGAATTAAGAGCTGATTTCACAAATTCTGATGTAACTAGAAAACGCGTAAACATTTTAACGTGAAACTTCGGGAATCTTATGACATAAACATGAGACGGAATATAATCAATAAATTTGAAAATAATAATCATCCAAAGCCTATGAATCCTACCAAAACGCAGGAGAAATGGATCAAATCTCTGGTATCTACACAAAGAGAAGCCTAGATTGTAAGTAGGACATCGTTAGTCAACAATATTATTTCATAAGTAAGGGGCTAAGAGTATGAAGAGTCTACCTACTCCAGGGAGCTGGAGTTACCGTCCCCCCGTTAGAATGGAGAGATCAAGCTAGGACACATGCGGAGGTGGTGGAGAGGAACAGAAAAGATCCATCAGCTTTCATTCTTGATTGATGGCCGAAGAAGGACTTGACAAATACACGAGGACCGCTCCCGATGGTTCAGACCAAGCCAGAGCGTCCTTTCCCAAACCTGCCTGTTCTTTGGAATGAAGTGACAGAGTTTACTGGGTACAAGGACACCCTAGCGAGGTATTATCCAAAGGGGAGGAGAAGAGATTCATTCCACACCCATTGATGAATGTGTCTGCAATAACATACATTACGAAGTGAACAATGCTGACGTAGACAAGCAAAAGACTCTCCTTCTCCACCTCTCCTTCCGCGAAATCGTTCAATGTTCGCATCAGCATCATTGGCAAGAGAGCAGCCCTGCCTAAAACGTAACAGTGAAGAGAAGTCGAAATGGACAAGAACTTAAATACCAAAGATCTAATGACAAAACAACTAATCGAATGGAACGTCAACATACCAATTACAGCTTCATGTGGGTTCTCCCAGGACGTGGGCGACTTACGGGCAAGAAGGAAGATCGAAGGAAAGGGAGAGGAAGACCGAAAGATCAGAGATCAATCAATGATGCGACAGTAACTTCAAATCTATAAGGAAACTGACGAAAAGACCACAACATACCTGATTCGACTTTGCTTGCCCTGCCTTGGCTTCTCCGGAGCTGTTTAACGGGAGAAGGGTGAGGATAGATGGTTCGACAAGGCAGTCGGACAGGGGAGAAGGGAAAATACAAAAATTATCAACAAAAATAGGGAGTAAATAGCAAAAACACACTACGAAGCACAAAGAAACGAGAAGAAGACTGCACGAGCCAGATGTGGCTCGTCATCACTCCCCAGTCATGTAAATGGCCCTTTGTCCGGTGGATATGCATTGGACCAACCTTCGACTTGATCCCCATGCAAATCGGACTCGATTGGACTTTGTTCTGAGGTCGCTTCATTGAACTTCCTCCCCCCTCTTGATTCAAGAGGTCGCCGATCACCCTCCTCTTGAATTAAGAATGACGCCGGTCAGGCGACTGTGGGGAATGAAAATGAAGACTTGAATTAACCTCTTGCTTCGCCATCCCTACTTATAAGTAGACTACAATAGCATATAGCTCGTAGGGTGCCTGATAAAACCGCTTCTGCATCAAAACATGCAAAAATGGAGATATTTTAGTGTTTTTGACTGAACCCTGCTCCTCGCATATCTGTGCCCACTATATCAGTAGTAGGGAAAGAGATGATTGTTCAGATAACGTTGAAAAGACAGGTCTACAAGGCTCTTGGGGCAACTGAAACAGTTAAAAGTATCATTTTCGGCGTTCAAATCTCTACATCATGATTTCGAAACATCGTAATACTAAACAGGTAGATGAATAATTTCCAAAATGTAACTGCGTGCTAGTTCGGAAGCGTAATTCAGAGTGTAGAATAATTTATGTTTATCGATCGATCCGAACTTGTAAAATCACCGCAAATATATAGTCTCAGAAATTCAACTGGTGCTGAACTTGGCTTGAGAGCCGTGTTCAAGGGGACATTTGAGGCCAGCATTATTATGCTAAGTCCTTTAGTATTCCAAATATTCTTGGGAATGGAGTTCTTGGGAATGGAGGTGAAATCGTGAAATGAGTTCTAACCGGTTTTGGCCACCCTGAGGCATGTCTGAGTGACCTCCGAAGTTTCATTGCTTATACTTCATTTTGGAGCCCCCTACGTAGGGTCGGATATCGGCATAACTTACTTTGAGAGCTGTTTTCTTAGATACAGTGAAAGATAGCGCAAAATTGACCTCTGAGTGACCCCACTATTTTTTTGAACTCTATCGATATATTAAAACCAATTTTTCTAAAACTCATTTTTAATAGTGCTACACTCGAAGTCACTTTTCTCAAAAATGTAGGTGAAAATTTTTTTTCACAGTATACGCTGTTCAACGAGAGCTTTCGAATGAGTGGTTTGCGAAAAAAATACGAACACAGTGGTGAGAGTTAAACCCTTTTAACTTCGTCTGGATCGTTTGAACTTTATTTTCCACAGGGATATCGATAGGAAATCGATCATTTTCGACCGAGCGCTCCGAAAAGAGCGGTGTGAAATGAAATCGTCTGTTGAAAATAAAGTTCAAACGATCCAGACGAAGTTAACAGGGTATAACTCTCACCACAGTGTTGGTATTTTTTTTCGCAAACCACTCATGCGAAAGCTCTCGCTGAGCTGCGTCTACTGTGAAAATTTTGGCTGCGCCTTCACCTACATTTTTGAGAAAATTGACCTACAGTGTACCACTTTTGAAAATGCGTTTTAGAGAAAATGGTTTTTATAGATCGATAGAGCTCAAAAAATGAGTAGGGGTCAGCCAGAGGTCAATTTTGCGCTATCTTTCACCGTATCCAAGAGAACAGCTCTCAAAGTAAGTGATGCCGATATCCGACCCTACGTAGGGAGCTCTAAAATGAAGTATGAGCAATGAAACTTCGGGGGTCACTCAGACATGCCTCAGGGTGGCCAAATCCGGTTAGAACTCATTTCGCCAGTCCCATGCTAAGCTCGATTCTCTCATGAGAGGCGTGATATGTACCCATAAAAATAATGCATTAGTTTTGCAGATGTCACGGTTCTCACGTGAAATATAATCAATTTAAAAAGCGGATTATTCGCGCACTATGTAGAATTTGATTGTGAACAGTGCTATCCCTATTGATCGAATTGGCCCAGTATAGCGCTAGTTATAAAGTGTTCCCAAGGCCACGTCAACTGTTCAAAACCATTAGTTTATTGATCGATTCCTAAAAACGGAGTACGCTGCATGAAAATAATCAGAAACTTTTGCATCAGCCTGATACAATAAATAAATAAATAAATAAATATTTATCATATCAAGCGCTAACGCTAGATGAGGATAGAAGGAAGAAACGTACTCCTCTTCGATAGTACACACAGGCGAAGAGAGAAACGCCAACTTCGGCTACGAGGATTAATTCGATGGCCTAAAACTAGTTGCTCTTTTTGGCAATGAACAATTTCTCACGAAGAAAGTCCCCATTCCAATCACATTGGACAATGATGAAACGGAATAGATTATCCCATGATGCAAAAGGACGATGCTTGCGGTAGTACTTGCGGTAGTGCTTGTTGCGAGTATCGCTATCGTGAATGATTAATAAAATTATGGAACCGTTAAAAACGAGCATTATTGCTCCTAAATTGAGATATTCGCCAATTGTTGCACGATGAGTCTCTAACCGCAAATGTACTGAGAGAGCAGAAGCCCCTTCTCGAAATTACTGCCCAGTTCCGTAGAATTCATCAGGCTGAAATATATAGTTACCTCGTGAGAAAGAAAGACATACCCACAACTTCGTGAGAGAAATAGTGCCTCATACAACGAAATATCATGCCCCCAAGAATAGTAGAAAGTAATTGAGACTCTAGGGAATCAGAACCATGACTTTTTACTCGGAACTTTTACTTTCCAAACATCACTTTCCATAATAGTTTGGGGCTCTTCATATTTTTAGAAAACGAAAAAGTGTTACTGTCTTGTTATATTATAGAATATGAGGAAACTAATATGCACAGCAAAGGCGAGAATAATACGGACCTTTTCAATTGGTCGAGAGTACTGTATTTTCACTCAATATTGCTTGTGAAGATTCAAGTGCCCTTCTGTTATCTCGTATGATCGAGCATTAATGATAAATATATTTTTATTGCAAAATTTTCATAAAAATAAGCGCGCTAGAGAGCCTGGAAGTTCGAAGAAAGCGACAAAAAGGCGCCCGGGAGAGCGCTAAATGGATAGGAGGGAGAGGGAGGTCAGGCGGCGAGAGCGCCAGACGGTTAGAGCACGCGCTCTCGGGGTATTCTAGCCTCCTCCTGGCCAACTTCCAGGCTCTCTAGCGCGCTTCAACGACAAGATAGAAACTTACGTTCAACTGATAAAATGTTTATCTCGTCGAGATCTACATTTCTAGCCATGAATCAGGTCCCTGTGTCCTGTTTGACCTTATGCGCATTCTAGCGCATTTCATTGGATTTCTCAGGTTGTATTTTGCATTTCCAGATGCCCGCTTTTTGAGAGTCGTTTCCAGGAATGTTTTTACATTATTTGAAACAACTTTAGCGCAATAGAGCTCATCCCGCAACTTGGAAAAGGTCAAAATATCGATTTTCAAATTTTCGGTTGGAAGACCATTTATGACCAATGAAAGCGCAATAACATGGTGGGAAACAAAGTCAACTGTTGTTTTCGGTCGTTTCAGATGATTTTGAGCCCAAATGAGGTAAATTGAAGATACGGAAGTAAACTTGTCCGGAACTCATTTTGAGGGCGTTTCACCATATTGAGCCCGCTTTTTTTTCTATATTCCGATTTCAATAATTTTTTTGGCAGGAGTGAGGCACATACATGTACTACAACTTAAGCATGATAACTCAGAACTAATTTCCGATTTCCAAAGTTATGACATTTTTGGTTCCCCTGACCGCTTCGCACCAGGATGAACACCACGAATGATTATGTCAACATGAAAGTTGTAGCGCATGTTATTAGCTTTCTTTCTAAGCAAAGAACGACTTTCTATCGTTATTTTAAACGATTTTATGCTCATTTTTGTGTTCCCGATTTGACTTTCGAAAAGTGATAGTCCAATGTTTGGCCTTCTGAATCTCGACGATGACGACAGATATCGAAATTCTGACGACGCAGTTTGAAAGAGCGTCATTTGAAGTACTTCCCACAGCAATTTCTTCCAGATAGGATAAACTTTTTTCCTATCGCCGCTCACCCCCCTCAAGTGGTCGATTCTCTCGCGATTCCTCTCATATAAAAATGTAACACAGAACTACCACACATCCCCCATCCCACAAGCTCGCACGAGCTAAAATACCACCTAACCTCCCCATTACGTCACGTCACTCCCGTCCCATGTAAATGTTGGTGAATAAAGGTTAAGTTACTCTGATGTACGATAGATATCTTCTACCAACAATTCAAGGCGATCAGGAGAGAGTAATACTAAAAATGTTCATAAAACCCACCTTCTTAACTGTCTTTCCGATTTCTCCGACGTACTTCATCATATCTAGATCCCCACCCTTATCCATTCTGAGGATGACGAAGAGACCTTTAAGGATGGTGTCACCTGCCTGCAAGGAAAGGCTCAGGAAGGACAGTGATCCACCCTGCTTTCAGCTGAGTTCGAAGGTGAAAAATGCAAGGATTGCATCGACTGCGTGCTGCGCTCCACTCATCGAAAGCAAAGACGTTTAAACAGGAATCTAGAGAGTTTGTACGCAGAATGTCAATAATTCCTAAAGCATAAGAAAAGTGTTACGTTGCTCACCTCGCGTACAAACTTGTGCCCGTTCTCATCGACGTTTGCCAGCTTTCTTTCCACGATCACCAGCTTCTTCTTCAGTGCCGCCGTCATCTTAGGAGAACGACGCTCAAACTCCTTGAACAACTGAATTGGACAAGTAGCAGTTGTTTCTCGTGGATTCCCATTCACTATCCGTCAGACTGACTCCAAAAACAAAATAAATCACTATCATTCGATAACTTCTAGAGTTGACTATTTTGTTAGGAAGATGAGAGCGGTGACCTGGGTTGAGCAAGAAAATTTACGGTCTCTTCATTCCGCATACTATCTCGCACTGTCTGACCGCCGAGAGAGTATGCGGAATGAAGAGACCGTACAATTTTTGCGCAACCCAGGTGTTGAGTGGGACTTACTTCCTCCTTCGTGTTCACATTCATCGGTCCCATGTTCGAAGCTGCAGCAGATTCAGCCTTGATCTCATCCCTCTCTTTCTCACTCAGGATTACAGCGTCCGTTTCTGCAAAAGCTCATGTGCTGACAAACAACATTGTCCGTGACGACTGAATCAGTGTTTTACGAATATTATCAGACTGATATAACTTTGATTATGCTTGCAAAGAAACGTTTAATAAGAGTAGTACCAGAGCAAGAATCGAAATACGCGTCCGCGGATAAGCCGAGCTGCAGGGTGCGAGAAAAGTATTGTGACACAATTCAATTAAGCCCCACTTGGTGCGCAGTGTTTTAATTTATCCCAATTTTTTGCACCATGTACCTTAGCTATGTAGCTATTTAGCGCTCATGTATCAAACAAATATTTCTTTTAGATTACGAGATTTAATTTATTAAAAATTTAGTGAAGAAAAACGATCATGTTTCTCTCACTGCATGAGTCGTATTCTTTAATGCCGCATTACAACAATGTAATAGGTGGCGAATTCCATTATTTTTTCTTAAGAAGGGCACTTGTGCCCGAGTCTAAGTGTCCATTTAATTTGGAGATTTGGTTATACAGCTTAAAAATATTTAAAAGTAAGCTGTGACGAACGGCCCTCGAAAAAATTTTCTCGAATAAAGATGTCGCGTCCATCAAATAAGAATGATAGAAAAATATAAACGTATGTATTATGGTACACGTCCATTCAGTAGTGCAAATACGCTTTCAGTTTAAATTGGGAAAGCGAATCTGCTTCTGTACCTTTTTCGAATCTGTCCCAAGTGTCGTTTTCAGCCATATTTTATCATGTATGGTTCAGTAGTTTAAACCATGTTTTCATTCAGTTTGACGCTACTAAAATTCATAATTCGGTCCTTGCATATAACATACAAGTTTATATCTCAATATATGGATGCTGAGAAAGAAATTCGAAAATGTGATTTTTCAAAAAGATAATTCCGTATCAAAGTGTGATGCAGTTATTTTCATATTTCTCCGTTTCCTGATATCGTATTTCCGCCTAAACAAGTATACTTTAAAGAGGGATGGTTGCTCTCCATACTCAAGTTGAGAAAGTGGGGGAATTATTATCCGAAGATTTTTTATTATTAATTAAAGAGAAAAATGAGCTGCGGGCCAAGGGCCCATTTTTTCGAACTTGAAAATCGAAAAGCTCTGAAAGACAAAATCGATAGATGGGGAACTGTGATAAAATTGTTGGAGGTACTGTTCGCAGGCATACAATGGCGAAAGCAGAAATCTATGCTATCATTACTTCGCGAGATATTACATAAAAGACTTGACACCATACTTTTCTCGCACCCTGTAAACACTTTTGAGTTGTATTTTATACTTCATTATCACCACAACCTTCTTGGCTTCCTCTTCGAAGATTCGCTCTGCTCGTTTGACATCGGTGTTCTCTCCGAAGATCTCGACGATCTTCTTCTGACGATCAGTGAGCGAAGGAGCGGAGAGGACGAGGCCAAGGGAGAGAAAGAGGAGGAGAAGCGAGCGCATTCTGTAGGGGAGACTTTCGATTGACAGATCCAGGAAGACCATTCAAAATTAGCCAGCGCGATGCGAAACAACGGACATTTTCGTCCTGATAGCTGCAGTGCGTTGAATGATAGGTATTTATAGAGCTGAAGTGTGTGCGAAGACCGCTGGAGACAAGACAGTTGTTTTTCTCTCTCAGTTGTCTCGTGTTCAGTTCCTTTCGACTTCCTCGCTCTCGTGCTGAACATCTCTCATTGCGAGTGGCAGCTGCTTGAGAGAGAGAGCTCAATTCGTTTTCTAAAAAGTGTCATTTTTTGCCATTGTCTGCATTTGGGGTGAAGTGGGAGAAAGAAAGCACAACTTGCTACACGTTCAAATCCAAACGTCAATTTATTCAATTTGTTATTCAATATTCAATATTCAATATTCAATTTCAGTGCTGGCGTGCAAGCAATGGGCCCGATTCACTAATGCATTTCCATGAATTTATTGCAATTCAATAAAAGACGGGAGCTTCTTTCGAAAGATGGGCGCTCGTCCTGTAGTGGTCGGCCATTGTCTTGCACTCGAGTACGTAATTGGAACCCCGGTTGTTATCCCAGTACTCCTTCCCAGCAGACGAGCACCTGTTTGAAAGTTCTTAATCAACTATTCACAAATTACTTCAGAATCATCGACGAAAACTTTGTCTATACCGAAGTGCGAATTCGCATTTGGCTCCAACGGGCATCGAGTGGGGCAGGAAGAGTGTAAAGGAGAAGCTATCAGTGTTCTCCTGAGAAGGTCCATTGATTAGAAGCTCGTTTAGTCCACAACTCTCACCCCACTCATTTGTTGCCTATTTGTTACATCGTATCTCATGTTTTTTTTCGTTGCTTACGTTTCATTTAGATTATAATCTATTTTCTTGTGCCCAATAACATGATAAAATTAATATTATTGACTGCTGAAGCAGCAGCTCCGGCATAGTCGCTCAAGTTGTAAGCAGGCTTGTTCTAAACATGTGTGCCTCCCCCTACACGCACAAGAATATTCAGCAATTATTTCAGAACCATCAACGAAAACCTCGGTCCTTACCGAAGTGTACCAATCCTGTTTACAACTTGTGCGACAACACTAGGTTACCTGGGCGTTCGAAGTGACGTATTGCGTGGCGATATCGTTATATGATCGCCATCCGTCCAGTGTGTACCTCACGATCACCTAAAGCAATCGAATAGTTTCAGGAAAATACAAAATTTAACTTAATAACCATATAAAATAAAGAAAAAATATAGTACTGTAGTCAACAGAGACTGACATCCTTTTGGTAGCTGTAGTTATAGACGGTTACAATTGCTGATAGAGTCATGCCGATAACGTTGACCGACTTGAGACAAATCCCGTTTGTAATAGCCTGAAGAGACCGCTCTTACACTTTTCGAAGTGCTGCTGCACATGTTTTCGATTTCCAACATATGCGACAACGTCGAACGTTTTCTCATTGATCAAAAAGGTGATTAAAATTGTTAGACTCACCCGTTGGATGCGTTCCTTAGAAACTTGATCATAGTCTTTCTGCATGTTTGTAGCAGAAGTGAGTAATTGTATGAATCGCGTGTCGTTGAAGGTGCCCGAGTGGGGAGTGACGCGATTCAGCGACGCCTTGATCAATGGAGATCTGAACATCATTCGTGCCGTTCTCTATGACTATGACACACTCCGCTACGTTCCTGACTTTCCGAGTAGTGGAAATTATGAGTACAACTGGGTCAATGTGGATAACACATATATTCTGAGAGAACGCAGGTGCAAATTTTGAAATGCCGAGAACCGGCTTTTAGGTAGTTTCGATTTTACGGCTTCACTACTTAATTATAAATGTCTTCTACCAGGGATACGTCAACCCTTATAGTGTCGATAAGATTAGAGCAGTTTGATTCTGTTGTTCCCATGTGCCATGAAATTCATACATTCTGTCAGAATATGCGAGATACATATTTACGCAGATCTTTCAAAATTAATCCCTTTGGACAAATCTTCGGATTATGAAAACGTACGGCTTAACGGAGAATGAGTGGATGGAGGATCGAAAATCTTCCGATGAACTGTAGGGGAAGATGCATTTCACTTGTACAAGGTCCATACCGATCGAATCCGCAAAGTGTACTACCTCAAGAAAAGTTGCCCATTACCATTTCTTTCTCACGTAAGTTAAATTGCCCTTGAAGTTTTAGAAAACACAAATTTTTTTGTGAGTATTCACGTCTGGCCCTACCCTCTCTTATCTCAAAATGCTTCGAAAGCATTTGGAACAGACACTGAACTTTGTTAGATAAATGGATGGATGAGCTAGATCGGCCAAGAGATTAATGAGCGCTAGAAAGGGTGCGCAAGAGGAAAAGATACGCGCCATGCATCTCGAGAAACTATTGATCGAGTTCAACGCGACCATTGCCAGTAAATTTTGGGAAATTTTGAAAAATGTTGTATTTCTGCTCAATATTACACAATATTGGTTTCGTCGCACCTTGTCTCGAACCTTTTTCTCGGCTGCAGTTCGATCCACTTTTTTCTTCAGGGCACTGAGCAATGAGAGCGACCGTCTGAAATCAATTGGCAGGAATAACTTAGATCTCAACCGGACGAAGTATCGTTTATTTTGAGAACTCTGTTGCAGCGGCGGAATAATTTACTATAGCGTGGCACTTAATGGTGAGTCAAGCAGTGGGATAAAGTGAATGAAAAACAATTAAAGTTGAAGAACGTTACCTGTGGGGCATCTCTCAGCTCGGCTCTTGCACAGTGTGTGCGAAAGGAGAAGATAAAACGCTGGTCTCTCGCCCCTTTCCCTCGCCGCTAATTGCTCACAATGAACCTTTGGCCCCTACGTAATCAGTCGGCTCTGCAATTTCTCCGGTTCGCATTTTGCAAGATTGCAAAGGATACCCTACCGCTTTCCGGGCAGATGGCATACTGTTAACCACTAGACAACAATGCAAACATTTCGCTGTTAAGCGGAAGAATCGAGTTCCATTCCCGGAACGAGCATAGCTTTTGCAATCGTACACATTGATAATTCCTCTTCTCGTTCAACAATGACCAGTGTTGACTAAAATACTGTTCAGTAAATATTCCGGTTGTTCCTAAATTTAATTTTCTGCGCAACAGATGGTTTGCATTTCGCAAGTAAGTTGCTCAACTATCTCCGGAGGAATTCGCTTGGATTGTTGACTCTTGCTCCACTTACGTGCCCCGTGCACCCATCGAGCCTGTGATAAGGGAAATAATTTTTATGAGAGCATCATCGACCAACGCGAAAAGAGTGAGAGAGGGGGGGGGGGATAGAGAGACACTGCCCACAATGAGAAGAGAAGAAGAGAGACGAGTGATAAATGCAGTGATAAGAGCAACGAAGCAAAGCCGGAGCGAACAATGAGAGTGCAATCAAAACTGCGCCACGAATTCATGAAATCGCACTCAAGGTACATCAGAGTATTCGCTAGTGAGAATGTAGTAGATATAGTTTTTGCATAATCTCTTAGTCAAGAGCGCCTAATTTTCCGCAACTTTCCTGCTTTTACTCGAACTCAAAGATTGTTGGCCTCACATGTATCAACTTCTTCAATGTTGACTCGATTCAAGTAGTTTGAACTTATTGTACATCGGAGTCTGAATTTCACAGATTCTTGCATTAGTCTTCTAATCTTCAATAGTTTATCCTGCTTCACTTCTTCGATTGCCCACAATAATCGTTACATGTTCGACAGCTCCACTCATCGTGTTCGGCGCTCGAGTGATCACAGATTTCGCCCTTCCTAACATTTTACAAATAGTTTTTCTGTAAGACTGGGAGCACGCGAGAAGCATGAGAGAGTGAACAAATGCATGAAATGACATCACATTCACTGAGAGAACGGAGAGTGTTGAAGCTGAAAAAGATGCTAAATATTTTGAATTAAAGGGCACCCGCAAAGGTAGGAATCTCAACCCGCATAGCAGATGCCATACTAGGGATGGCTTCGCCAAAAAGGTATATTCATTTTGCTATGTAAGACCGGTGAGAATGCAGGCATATTGAAAGATTGCTTTACGTTCCATAGGCCACACGCACCATTTCGGTTAACAGCCGCTCTTTCAGCACCGACAATAATTGTGTAGAGATGGAGAGCAAGCAAAGAGAGAGCAGGAAGAAGGAAGAAAATGCTCGGCAGAGCACCCTGCCATTGCCTGGCTGTTAGTTCAAGTTCAGTCAAATTCCATACCTGCATTACTAGCGAATTCACAGCCCGCTTTTGGTACCTGCATATAATAAGTAGGGTTATAAATTTGTGGTGAGGGACCTTTTCGTTGCCTCGCTGAGTTGGCCCAAGGGCTGCTTGATTTTTTGAACAAGTTGTAAGATCATGAGCAATATTGTGAATAAACAGAGTATTACTGACAAAATTGCGACTGCAAGAAAAATTCGACTCTCTGATCATGCTGTGATTCTTACAGACTAAAGCGGGATAATTGACTCTGTCGTTGTTTATAACGAGGAAAGAAGGCTTTCGCTTCACCCAGTCAATAAATAAGGGAATTTCCTGAAAATAGTATGTTACCGCAATTCTGATTGAGAACGTTACCCCAGTTGAAGAAGATAATGTAGTTATAACTAAATAAATTGTAAACACAACGATGGCCATAAACACTTGAACACAAGCGAGAAAAAGTGTATATTTCCATCCGTCAAAACAAAAATACGTGTCGCGAGGTAGCAATTTCTGAAAATATTTTAGCAAATGACCAATTTGTTGCTCACATTTCGTCGGTAGTAGACGCACGAGAAGTAGGACGAAACGGTTCCAAAGAAGCAAGCAACGTAAATCATCTGTAAATATACTTACAATTTAAAACTTTAAATTTAAATAGAAATACATCAAATAACTCGCCAGAGCAGCTGTCATATCGTAAAATTGCGCTAGCGCAGACTCGGCGTACAATAGTCTACAATTAAATTGGACCATGGGGGCGTAAGCACTGAGAGCCAAATCGGCAACTGTAGAGAACAACTGAAAATGGTTATTGACGAAATATTAGATTGAATTATTTACTTGCAAGATCAATAAATATTTGCGATACGATTTGGCGCGCTTGTCGCTGTCGGAAACAATAAGAATGCAAACTAGTGAGTTTAAGACAAAAAATATCGAGCCTGAAAAGGAGAAATTGATGCGGCGGTCTCAAGGAATTCAAATAATGCGCAAAATAACAATATTCTTTTAAAATATTAAATATATGAATTATAAAAATAATGCAACTTTAATAGGAGCTCACCATAAATGCGATGCGACAAAGCGTTTACGGACAGAAATTGTGCACTCAATTCGGTGGTATTCATAAATCGAGAGATACGAATCGAGTGGAGATAATTGAATTTTACTTTCACCTGACCGATAAACACCTGTTTTCGTCCACTTTTCCTAGAAATATTAACCGACGTCACATGAGCAAATTACAGACTACTGTCGCATTTTAGAGATAATTTATGATCCATTTTGTGATTTTTTTTAAAAATTAAAAACAAATTAGTAATTTTCCAGTGGCCACCATTCGTGACTCAGCATTTTAGTTGGCCCGATGTTATTTATTTTCTGATGTATTCATGAATCGACCACAATTAATCTTGTAAAATGCTTTTGGTTTTACTTGGCAGACTCGCACCTGTTCATGACATGTTAACCAAGAAAATGGCCCGATTTCAGCTGAGAAAATAAGGAAAAGAGGTCATCTATGATCAGTTTTCATGATGCTTTTTTCGCAACAAATCGGCGTGATAAAATTTGTATTTTATTGTTAAATTTTATTAAAAAATTCAAACTCAACGCATCTTCCATACCATGGAATCAGAGCATACCAATGAGGTTGACCAGATCATACAATAAATTTATTCTTATTTTGTTGAAATCAATACTTTTAGATGCTTTTCCATTGTGTGAGACACGGAACCTGCCCCGGTCGACATTTCGCCGAGTGCCTGGAGCACCTTCATGTATTGCTGGAACTTTCCATCGACATAGTCGACGCGGATGGCCGCGCGGACGCAGAACGTCCGCTCCAACGCGTCCTGCGTAGGTAAAAACACGTCAAGCGATGTTATAGTTGTCTAGATGGTGTAGTGCGGTGATGCCGACTACTGCTAGGAATACGTATATTTAATACCAGCAACGATTATGTATTAGGATGTCCCATAAGTTCTCGGACTTTTTTTTCAATCCATCTACTACATTAGCCATTGGAGTTAGGACTTAAAATACTTGCGCATAGTTAGTGGCAGAGGGCGTATTGTTACATAATGTCATTATCCTATGCATGCATATCATAGTGATGCGGCAATCTTTGAAAATGCTCATTTTTTGAGCACTTCGTTTTGCTTTTCTGCAACCTCTCCGCGAGATTCTAGGAGAGCCAGATGTGTGTGGTGTAATCAGTATCTTGCTGTGTATATAGTAATACATTAACATCGGTTGTACTGCTATTCCAGTAATAGGAAAATGGAAAAATCGAAAATCAACGGTACACTTTTACGGTTAGTTGTATATTTTCGAGCATATTTTAGACCTTCGCTAACCAATTGTATCAAAAACAACTTTAAAGGTGATGATAATATGTTCTCAACCTTTTGAGGTTGTTTTTAGAACGTAACCAAGCAATGCCTTTGAAGACACTTTGCAAAAAACAAAATTTCCTATCGATGAAGCAAAGCAAATCCAGATATCAGAAATGCGCCTGAAATTATTGAATAGCTGTGTGTATTAATTAAAGACTGTAATTGCATTTCAACTCACATTCATTAGCAAAATAATTAAAAAATCATTTTTTGGATTTTGCTATATTTTGTTCAAATTTGTGTAGCACTCTCCAAAAGAACCAGCTATGCTGGTCTAGTGATTTATTTTTAAAGTAGTATCACACACTTTCAAATAGTCTATGGTAGAATGTTGTTAGATTATATATATAACTTAGAAAGCAAAATGTTCATAATGTCCGGAAACTTATGGGACACCCTAATATTAGGTCGGAATGTCTGCAAAAAATTCCGATTTATATCATCGAGACGCGTTCAGAATTTTAGCAACGAATTTTATGCAGGTTCAAAAGAAAAAAAAGTAATTATAATTAGCCATAAATCTCGCCTTCTTCGCAGTCTTGCCCATCTCTCCGACGTACTGCGAGAGGTCGATATCTTTGCCTTCAATCGTTTTTACGATGGCTAAGAGACCATCCATAACGATGTCGCCTGCCTGTAAAGAAAAGCAGACAATTTGACAAATTTATCGTAGATCATTGAAAGAGGGAGAAAATGAGTGGAGATAGCAAGTTTTAGGCAGGAGTGTGCTATGTTCTCCCTTCCTCAAACCTAACGTTATCTGAAAAACTAACGGGAGCAAAGGATTGATCAACGTAGGGTCATTAGAATCCAAACATGATCTTCTGTTCCGACTGCTACTTCAGAGATGCGTGGGCGGACTTCTCACCGTGCTATCTCTCACCTTGCGTACAAACTTCTGGGCGTCTTCATCGACTTTGGTCAGCAGTTTTTCCACGATGTCCAGCTTCTTCTTCAGGGCCGCCGTCATCTTAGGAGCACGACGCTCGAACTCCTTGAACAACTGAAATGCACAATTTACAGCTATATTTCGAGGATATTGAGTGTATGGCTCCTGAGTGTAAATGAAGGTAACATTTTTTTCTCGATTCCATACAGCGGAAGTAGTACGTTAATGAGAAAGGGGACACAGTGATATTTTTTTTCTCGAATAGATTACCTTTCTTGCCTAGAACATTTTCTGCCGATCACAATATGCACGTCCTTCAGAGGAAGTGCTCACCTCCTCCTTCGTGGCCACCTAAACGGGCCCATCTCCGCAGCTGCGACAGCTTCCGCCCTGATCTCCGCCCGTTCCTCCTCGCTTAGTGCCACTACATCCGTTTCGTCTGAAAAATGACCTTTCTGACAAACTTCATTTTCCAGTTGTTCATAACGTGTTAAATGAAGCCTATACAAGTAATACACCTAACACTTGTAAGATCAATAGCTGAACTGAAGATGTTGATCATCCTGATGTTGAAATTTGAGATTCAACAAAGTCTCAAGTACCATTTATGAACGGAAATATTTGTAACAGCCTTACCAGTGCAAGCGTCGAAGTACTCGTCCCTAGATAAGCCGATCTAAAACAGTTGTTTTCGTTTTTATATTTTTGGCAGTATCGATACCTTCTGTGCCTCCTCTTTGAAGATTCGCTCGGCACGTTTGACATCAGTGTTCTCGTGTTCTCGCCGAAGATTTCGAGAATCTTTTTCTGACGATCAGTGCGCGAGGGGGCGGAGAGGACGAGGCAAGCGGATAGAACGAGAAGGAGTATCGAACGCATTCTGAAACAAAACATCAAAAGTAAAGAAACTTTTCGGAATCCTCTTCAACGAGATTCCAAAGTTTGGAATCCAAACAACGGCTGTTTAATATAACTTATCGCGCTATAGGCAAGATGGGGGAGACCAGGACAAATTTATAGTGCAACATTGCGCGCATAGAAGATTTTAGATTAATGATTGAGGCGAGCAGTTGTTTCTCTCAGTTGCCCGACTCCAACTGTCCAATCACCTGCCCATTTTTTTCTACTAACACGCTTTCTTGCTCGTTGAGTCATCTAACGATGCGACTGGATGCAGTTATCATCATATTGAGTCGGGATGGGAATTTTCTTAGCGCCGAAAAGGTGCCGTTTCCCTTTCAATGGTGAATGAAAAATCGTTTCCCACAACTCATACGCAAAATTTAAATAGATTGCAAACTATGAAACATCTTGTTCCGTGAAGATTGGACAGACGATAGTTGAACAACTGTACGACAACATTCACGGTCATTTTATCCTTGCGAAGCAAACAATGTTAATGTAGCGTGACTTTTTTTACTTAACACCCGACTTAGATCCATTCGTCGATACAGTGAAGCTGGGTGGCTGTGCTTGGATGAGCAGAGGCGATTGCCCGCAGTTGAATACACTGAAAATTTCCTCAAAGCGTAAATTGAAGAACTGAAACTATCCATATTTAGTTTAAACTGTGAAATGGGCATAGACTATAACAAGCAATCTTCGTTGACAGTTACCTCCGATACGGTTTGATGCACATAATGTTGGCGATGGGCGCTAGCGTGAACTGAAGGGCGGACACCTAAACGCTTTCTCCTATTCAAATCCGCACGTTTTCAGACCGGGAATATGGCGCATTGCGCTAGGATGGACGATTGGGTGAGACCAATTGCCATTGATGCGTAGAGCAGAGCCCCAGTGAGAAAGCAGATCAGAATCAATTGGACGTTCAGTGCCTGAATTTCGGCTTGAATATACTGGAACTTCTTACAAATTTACTCGAATCAGCATGAGATGAGCTGCGCGGTTAGTGATGCTCATGCGGAACTGAAGTGATGAAGATTGACTGAAATAATACGACAACCGGACTGATCTGAAGGTTTCCCAGCCCGCTAATTGTTTTGATCCTCAAGATCATTGCTGCACAGAAGAATGAAACAGCGGATGTGAATGACCACGCAATGATTAACGAAGCAAGTGAATCAGCTTTCGGGATTGTGCCTGGAATGGTCGGGTCTCTTGTAGTCTTCGCACAGTGCTGACCGAAGTAGGTGAGGTCTTGCAGTTCTTCGATTAATTCGGTGTCATTAGTGTGGTCTGCAATGTGATGCCCTCGCCGATGTACGTCGAAGTAGCCGAAACCGAGGGGAGCATGGAGAAAGATGACCAACATAATGATTAGAAGAGTCCGCTACAAGGTACATGAGCGAAGTCTGAATGAATATTGTAGTGGTAGTGCAAATTTCTTTTCGAAAAAATTCTCGCCATATTTTTCTTCATATTCCCCCATACTATATGGGAAGGTAAAATATTTCCATGAGGAAAGTGCCAATGAAAGGAATCTGACTTTCAATGAAGGCTGATTGCCTTCGATCACTTTCAAGCGAAAGTGGAACGATACGCAAATTAGCGCGTCATTAAGAGCTATCATCATCTCAATAATTCCTGAAATATGCCGAGATTAACTTGATGATTAATATTAACTTCTAACCTGTGCACAACCAGCAACCCCATACACTACCCAGTGTGCACAATCCGTAGTACTCGATCACGTCTGCGTCATTAAAAATGATGTCTCTTCAATAAAATATCTGTATTTGATGTTGCATATTTATTCAAAATCCAATCTAAAAGCACCATACCGTGGAATCAGAGCAAGTTGCATGCATGCACCAATGAGGTCGACCAGCGCTGAGCAAAACAGTATTCTGGAGTATGGCTTGAGCGTTGGCGATGTTCTGAATGAATTTCGAAATCGAAATTGAAACACATTTCCAATTCACCGAAATGTTGTGAGGTAGAGCATGATCAGATTCGCTGGGATTCCGACTAGAGCTGAGACCGAAGAGATGCACAAGAAGGGGAGATTGCTATCCATTCTAGACATCTGCAGTTCAAAAAGATGCGAAATGAGTGATTGCCCGACGCAAAAAAATGGCAAGGGATGAATGATTACGATAACTTCCGCTCTTCTTTCACTTGGGAAATCAACTCTTTATGCGCACTTCACTTATCACTAACCAACTACATCACCAGACGTGTTTTCAGTATTGCATAAAACGTAAGGATTTGTGAATATACTGTAATTGAAATGAAACCAAGGAATCTTCGTTTCCTCTGTTCAAAAAATGATATAGAGTACCAGAAGAAGAAAATGAACGAACTCACGAAGTGGCAATACAAATAGTGAAGGAACTACCTTGGATTAAAAATAGAATGAACTACAATATATATATATGTGACAGATACGTAATCATTTGAGCGAGAGATGTGCCACTATTTATTTCTTTGAGTAAGAATCCAAATCGAAATAAACTCCCGAAATAAAATAAATTATAATTCCGATTATCCTCGTGTGTTATTCCAAAATTCGGAAATGCAATCTGTCGCAAGAATGAATTAAAAGTCATGATTACGTCACCAATTGTCCGTTTGCTTCTTCCGTTTACTCATCATGACTCAATCATGCGCAGGCGTTGGAAACGCCAGCCCTGCTGAAAATTCAATTACAGTAAGCTCAATGAGCATTTGAACGATTTGTTAAAAATAAAATAAATGGCGGAATGGAACAGGATTAGTCAGAACTCGCGGAATGAAATTAACGATGATATCTTCGATCTCCGAAGTGGTGTTTTTTTCTCTCGATTTCCATGGTTTGCGTTCATTTCTTCGTCGCACTGTAAATCACAATTTGTTCTATTTTCATACACTGTTCTGTCCAATTTCAACACTATTTTATGTTTTGTTCATCTTATCATCAAATCAGGGAAGCTTGACGCTTCTCAATCAATGGCAAGAAATTGTGATTGCTCTACTTGTGGAAGTATTTTTCTGAGAAATAACGAATCTTGATTAAACCGTTTTTACGCTGTCGCAATTTCTATTTTTACTCTATATATAGAGTATAGAGTATAGAGTCCTCATATGCTTTGACATTACGCAAATTGACTGATATTCACAAAGCCTGAAATTGTAGAAGAAAATATATAAATATGTCTTCTATACATATTCTCACAATGCATGTAAGAGAATCCAACGTGATGAGAGAATACTAACCACTAGAATTCGAAGATCGTGAGAAACTAGGAAGAATCACAAATTTTCGTTTTTATAACGTGACATACCATACTATGTGAATTATATAAATTTAGACATTACGCTGTTAAAATTCTGCTCGAGTTCTTACAAAATATTTTGCTCACACAATTTTGCCAAAATCTCTGTGTTATGTAGCTTCTAATTTCAGAATTGGTCCCTTGACAATGCTGGATATTGACCGATATCACTGGAATCTGGCCCGCACTTTCTTCTGTCTTTCTGCCATTTGCTCAATTATGGGCATAGTCTGCAACGGATTGATCGTAGTCGTCACGGTCAAAACAAAGTAATCGATCACTTTTCATCCCGATGATATACCTTTGTTCAGATCAATGCGATCTACATGCAACATGCTGATCGCTTTGTGTGCAATTGGAGACATTCTTCATCAGGTAAGCATCTTTTGGCTACTCTCAAACGCCTCATTCGGCACTTCTTGGATAATTGGCCCACCCCTCCCCTTTCTCCATTACCCCATTCATTTCTAGGTATCTCTCCCTGATTTTCGGCCACAAAGCGCCTTTGCAATGGGAGAGGGGATGAGAAATGATAGGGGAGGGTGGGGGGGGGGGGGGTTGGCCAACTATCAAGAAGCGCCCCTCATTCATTCCCCAGAGTGGCACGCTAATTCAATTGCCACTTCTGCTCGACATCTATCTCGAAATGGACGGAGATCTCTGTGATGTCATCATGGTATTTTTTATATCTTAGCTTTTTTATCTCACTATGAGCTAAATTCCATCATTTTCAGTTTCTTCCAGAGATGGGGATAGCTGTTGGCGGAACATGCATCCTGTGCATTGGCCTGGATAGAATGATCTCTGTTCGATTCCCAACTCGATACCAGGCAATGGAGAGAAGGAAGCTATACCTGGTAAGGCAATTTCATTATTTAACACGATTCGATTTTCCTTTTAGTTTTTCGCTTTTTTGATATTTTGCTATTGTGCGTACCTCTGCATTCTCATGATTATTTTCCGCAAAGAACGGTATGATACCAGTTTTTAATTTTTATTAAACATTTTAATTTATGAATGATGCAGGATGGTTGTGTGTGAGGTAGTGTCACCCTATCCGGACGAGGGCGTAGTCTGGTTCAACTACTGGAATGTCGCTGTCAATTTCACTTCCGTTTTCGTATACACACTAACCTGGCTGGCTCTACGGAAGCAAGCAGGTACTCTAGTTGAATAAAAATTTTAAAGAAGGGGTAACATGAATGCTAGAGAGTCTAGAGAGATCCACTCTAATATCCGTTTGTGTCGCTTCGGATAAAGTGATTCATGATCGGATTGCTGACTTCAACTACCCACAACAGTGGATCAATCAATTAATATTTCGTGTTACCTCTTCTTTAAATTCATATTTTCCAAGAATAATTCAATCGTTCAGATGAGACCATGATGAAGAAGATCGTAAAATCGCTCTTCATAATTGTCGCAGTAGACATCACAGGATGGGTGCTCACTCCAGGAACGATTATATTCCTCCACACGCTCAACCTCAACTGTATTCATCAAACTGGAGATAGCGATAGCGAAAGATCTTTCAGCTCAGCAGCTGTTTGCGTGGACTTATCTGTGCACGATATTCATCAACATTTCCCTCTCCGTTAAACTGTTCATTTACTACTTTACGAGGTTAGCATACGAACAACTATCATGATGCCAGGGAAATGTATCAAGTGCCTCCAAACTCGATTCATCTCTCTTTCAGTTCGGACTATCGGACAGCTATCAGAACGATTCTTTTCAAGAACTCAAATGTGATGCTATTAACGATGAATGCGAACAAAGTGAGCGTTCTATCGGTGACGGCTGTGACCGTGCAATGAAAGCTCGGAATTTCTCGCGAGAATTCATCGTTACTTCACCACAACCAACCCGTTTACATCTATCCAAGAATAAAGCAATACTTTTCTTACCACTTCATCATTTAGTTATTTTCGAATAGACAACCCTAACCTTTACCACAATGAGAGAGAGAGTTGCAGCCAATTTCCCTTTCTTTCCTCTCTGTTAATTCGCCGATTTCTCATTTTTCAAGCTAACCTACATATATAACCTATATGTTTTTATTAAATATGAGTTTAGCAAATTAATATAATCGCAGGATTATGAGCAACCCGCTCGCCTCAGTAATGGCGACATTAGAAATCAATCGGCAGTTAATATTAATGATTATTAGCTTTTTGCTCTGCTTTAGCTCTGCAACGCTTTCATGTGGATAGAAGAATACATACGTACCAGGTGATTTTTTCTTATCTGAGATGCATACATAGTGGAATATAGGAAATGAAGGAAGTTGGCGTTTTACATTTTGTTGTTGCTAGCTGAACACAAATTTATAGTCTTGTTAGCTACTTCTACAAATCATGGCTAGCGGCACTAAATATTGGTTTCTTTCTCGATTTCACTCGCTAATCATTTCAAATTATGTCCTGAAAAACATAGGAACAACCAGAGTAAATCATGTATCTCTTCGTGTGGCTCAATACAACGCTTTCTGCCCCGTTCTGCCCGATCTTCGAGGTTGTCTACATATTCGAGGTTTTTTTTCTTTCTTTTCGGATAGTAATCATGCAGCCAAGCTGTAAGAATTTTTTAAAAACATGGAGTAGCTTTTCATCAATTTAATTTCAGGGTTGCGCTATTGCACTTTTTCTAATTGCCGCTCCAATTGGCGCGTTTGGCTAGTGTATTGCCGGTCCTCTGCATCGTAACGTAATTCTCTAATCAGTACTCCTAAATTGACCGACCATTTTCAGTTTAAGATCATTCTTCTATCAGCAATCAGCAATAGCACACACGCTGCTGGGGACGTTCTCGCGTGCCGCACTGTTGCAGGAACAATTATTGGGTTGCTATTAGAGATCGTAATTCGGATCACCGTCTCTCCATTTCCCACACTCTCTAGACCGGTCGAGTGACGAGAGAGTGTGGAAAATGAAGAGACGGTGACCCGAATTACGATCTCTAGTTGTTACTCCGGCATTTTATGGCGATCACTATTCCCCCCTTCAGACACTCGCCCAATCCTTGTGACAGTTGCCAGCGTGTGCAGAGCAGCCTACTTTGTGTCCGGAATACTGCTGTAGGCATTTCGCCGAGATTATCGAACACAACTCCAATTGTAGCACTTGGACAGCGTCCATTGAGCGATTTCTTGCAAGCTGGTGGTGGAAATGGTTAGTGTTGCTCAAGCTTTATGATAACTTGTTTTAGGATGAGCTTTGATCCAAAACCACATATGAGCAAAAGATATCTGCTCAATTCATTATTAGGTACGAACGAGATAATTGCTCGACACTTGCCGTGTTCATGCTGATCGCTCTACTTAACGAGCTGATCGTCGTAATCACTTCCTTATGTGTAGTATTCGGTAATTAATGCCCAAAGAAAGTCGAACCATCAGAATTTCTAGAAGTCTACACTCCACAAGCACAACTTGTTCTCCTCGCCGTCTTTCAAGGTTCCGGCATACTAGTAAGTTTTCCGTAAGAAATTCTGGTATGTTTTCCGTAGGATATACTAGTAAGTTTTCCGTAAGACATACTAGTAAGTTTTCCGTAAGACATACTAGTATGTAGAGACCGTCAATTGAATTACTCATTTCACGATTGACGAGAAATGAAACTCATTCGATTCCCTTCGTGAATTGATTGACCGGTCAATCGAGTGACAGATCAATCAATTGATGAATTAAATCGATTCCCAATCGATTGATTACTCAATTGGGTAATCGAGTAACAAAGGATGTTCGAGTAATCAAATTGGAGCGCGAGAGGCCGCACTGTTCGACGAAAGATCAGCGAAATGAATCGATTGACGAGGGGACAGAAAGGGCAATCAATCGAGTAACAGAAGGTACTCGATTGAGTCAATCAAGCATCAATTTCATTACTCGATTAATCAATCGTTAGACAGTCTCTACTAGTATGTTTTCCGTAGGACATTCTAGTATGTTTTCCGTAGGATATACTAGTGAATTTTCCGTAAAACATACTAGTAAGTTTTCAGTAAGACGTCAATAAGACGATTGGTCGATGTAAACGATAGTAGAATAGCTTTCTGTACAGCACAAGTAGCAAGCGCAACTTCCGGCTGTTCTTTCATCTTCTGCACATGAACAATGCTGCGAAACGATCGCTGACCGCCCGCCGACTCGCTACTCCGTACACCGTATCCAGACACTATCAAATCACCGAAAACCTCGTCGTTTTCGCTGTGAGTAAATGAAATTTGCCCATTATTTCAATAAAAAAGATTAATCACTATGACTAATCCGGCACTACGCCGGATGAGAACCAAAAAGTGGACCCTGCATTTATTGCACTTTGGGAACCTACAGGGTGTCCAAAAAGTATTGTTACACTTTTGAAACGCGAATTTTTTTAACATGTAGGTCGAGTTGTCAAAACCTGTAATAACACGTTTGAGCCCACCCTTCGGTGCGTTGAGGGAACCTACTAATTAGTTTCCCATAGTCATGGTTCGTCCAAATCGCTATCGTCAAACTATTATCAACCTTTGGACCCTCGGCGACCCCCCAGATTCCATCAGGAGGAAGCTTCGTATTTCCCGAATGACAGTCTATCGCACCATCTCCCGTTTCAAGCAGTTGGGCACTGCGAAGGACCGTCCAAGATCAGGAAGACCCAAGACCGCTCTCACTCAGAAGAACAGGAGAATCGTGGAGAAGAGAGTGAATCGCAATGCCAAACGATCCATCAGGAAGATGGCTAAGGATCTCAAGATCTCCAAAGGATCCGTGTGTGCCATCGTTCATTCTCTTCTCAAGTCCTACCCCTACAAGATGAGAAAGGGCCATGGCCTCACTGATGTCCACAAGCAGAAGCGCCTGGAGAGATGCAAGCTCCTCCTTCAGCGGGCCGATCGTGGGGAGCACTTGACTACCGTTTACTCTGACGAGAAGCTGTTCTCAGTCGAGGAGGTCTACAACAGTCAGAACACCAGGATCATCGCCAAGTCTCCTCAGCAAGCTGACGCCAGAGGTAGAACCATCTCTCGCATTGCCCACCCCCAGGCACTGATGGTTTGGGCTGGTGTGTGCTCGACGGGCAAGACTCCTCTCGTGTTCGTGGATCCCGGGGTCAAGATCAACAAGGAGTACTACACCAGGGCAATTCTCCAGAAGGCCCTTCTCCCCTGGTCCCGCTCCCACTTCAAAGGGGCTCGCTGGACCTTCCAACAGGATTCAGCGCCTGCTCACTCGGCAAAAGTGATTCAGGCATGGTGTCGCGCCCATCTGCCCGACTTCATCTCGAGTGAGGAATGGCCCTCGAACTCCCCCGATCTCAACCCTCTGGACTTCAGCATTTGGTCAGTGTTGGAGAAGGAGGCCTGCTCTACTCGCCACAAGAACCGCGATTCCCTCAAGGCAGCCCTTCTCAAGGCATGGGAGAAGATCGACGTCCCTTACCTGCGGGCCGTCATCGACTCGGTCCCTCGTCGTCTCAGAGAGGTCATCGCGGCCAATGGAGGCCAGATCGAGTGATCGTGCATTGTTATGTTCATATGGTCACTGATAAATACTGTGCCCCGTTTGAGTTGTCTATGTTGCTTTTAAAGAAAGATACATGGTTTTATCCGTGTAACAATACTTTTTGGACACCCTGTACTGTGAACATGCTGGAGAAGGGTACTTTTCTGATTCTCATCCGGTGGGTTCTCATCCGACGATTCTCATGCAACTTAGTGCAATTAATCCGTAACGATTTGCTTTCCGATGATTCGCAAGGTGGCGGTGCCCGCGGCGGTGCTCTCTCTGCCCGGCTTCTTCTTCTGCGCCATCTACCTCTTCCGGCCCTCGAGCGTCTGCGATTTCTCCCGACTCCTCTCCGCTCTTCTCGACTTGCACGTTGCTCTGTAGCCTCGAAGTCTTTCCTCGACGGAATCCGGAGGTTTCAGGTTCAATCTGGAGATTCTTCGCCGAGTTTGCTTGTGTGATGATGTGAGAGTTAGAAGAGGAATGGCTAAGATCCCGCTGATCGGAGGAATCTTTGGTCCGAAGACCAAATCAAATATGACCCTGTGAGCTTCCGTGCATATTGTATTCAATTTTTAATGATATCGTTATAAGGCACTAGGCCGGATGAGAAAAATGACGTCATGCCGCCTAAGATATATCAAAGGCGGCATAACGTCATAGTTCTCATCCGGCCTAGTTCCCGTTCTAAAGGTCGATCGTCGTGAGCGACGCGAAAGACGCCCAGTCTAACTCCTACTTTGCCCAACTGGCAGGAGACCTCGCCGGGCCTCAAGATAAATTTTACTAGCAAGAATGACTTTTTCCAATCGAAAATATAAATTCCATGTTGCCTGTACTCGGGTTCAACACGTTTACGTAAGAATTTGCGTTATGTATATTGTCTTCAAAAGCCATTTCAGGTTAAGTTACGATGTATTCATTTTTATCGATATTGTCAAATAATTGTTCGCATGAATTGTGTTTATATTTCGATATTTGACAAGTGTATCGTATGAATTTAACGAATTTCTGCATTGATTTCAATAAAAAACAATTCCTCAATGGGCTGATTGGATGGGCGTAGTTTGTAATGGGAACGTCTGCGGTTTGTTATTCGATACTGTTCCTGATATCCCCATGTTCGATTCTCCGCCAACAAATGCATTCGCTTGCAAACGAATTCGCACCTTTCGTGCTTGAAAAATTACCATGATTATTCTGAAATTTGATGGAATTAACTAGAAAAAAATGAGAGATATAAAATAAAAATGCAATAAAATAAAACGTGCCCATCAATAGAATGGAGAAGTGTCCAAGGGACGGTCGTGGTGACGAACAATATCCATTCGTTCGATGCAAATCGAGAGAGAAAACAGAACAGAACATAGGCCAGTAGAGAGTTCAACATTTGACAGACAGCCTGTATTGTTTGTTTAATGTTGCTATTCGGAAAAATGGCATACTACCTGAACAAAGAAACTAATATCTGTTCTCCTTTTCATGGTAAGGCTTTCGTTCCATCTAGATATTTTTAGCTCCTAGAAACAACAATTGCTGTCAATTCGCATTCAAATTACCTTTCTCAATATAAATACAGTGACAAAATCTAGTAGGATGGTGAAACACATAATGATCACGGGTAGAATGAAGTCGATGTAGCTACAATAAAATAATTTTTATCTTTCTAGCAGAACTTCTTACAATGCATAGAAATTGCTGCACTCTGTCTCTCCATATAGCCATACCGAATCGTCCTCAATGTATACAATGTAGCAGTATTCGGCTGCAATTCTATGCATTATTCGAAACGTAAGTGTAGTGCCTTACTCCAGAACATTGGCGTTACGTGGACAAAGGCAAGTGCGGCGGGCACCAAAACGAATGCAGATAGGAAGCCATGGTTCGACTCGATGGAATGATACTCGAATCGAGCAACATTATTGATCAACAATTCTAGCTCACTCTTAGCGGATGCATAATGGCGAACAAACGATTTACGGATACTCCGAGGTGAGTGTAATTCTTGAGATTGAGAAAGAACAGCAAAACCTCGAGCAATGATTCATATTTTCAGTTGAATAACGTGAACCGCACCTGGCCGACAATCTTTCCATGTATGCCAGATATCGTAGCCTCCGCGAACCTGAGGAGTACTAGACATAACTAGCAATGGTCGCGAACATCAGAAGACTCGGTCACTCACAGATACGGTCCGCAAGCACTCCACAGGAAGTGAAAGAAAGATCCGCCAAAGTTTGCGATGGCAAGAACTGCACACAGTGATCCGAAGGTGTTGTGGAGATGCCTCAAAGAGGAACACGATTGCCTGAGTAATACCATCATGATGGAATGGCTCGAAACCCCCTCTCAACAACAAATGATAAGTAACGTGCGGCCCACTTATGTCGGTACACAGCGCACGCAGCTAATGCGTTGGCAAGCAAACCGACAAGCGTAATCTAAAAGGATAATTTGCGGTTGAATCAATGAATTTTTTCTTTACCACGCCAAGAAGGGACGAGACGACCACGCGATTCAGCATTGTTCAATTGAATTTATCGAATATGGTTCTTTTTATGTTCCCGTTATACGAACAAATGTTCTTGGTAATTTCTCTAGGGAATTTCGTAAAGAACTACAATGCATGTGTTATTTTGGTTTATCTATAATGAACAAAATTTTGGTTTATCGTAGTGAACATTGCACATTGTATCAGGTTGGTCATAAAGTTTTGTCCCTTTTTAACCAATGTGCATTCTGACATCTCCCTTCGTTCGTTTTTGCCCAATCAACTTAGGTCTTTTAGTTTTAGATTGGGGCGTCTATACTCTCTTCAGTGCACACTATCATAAATCTGCCCGACCAAGCAAATGTCCCAAACTTCATGTGAGCGACATACACCCTGACTTTTTGAAGGATCACCATTTCATTTAGAACAGAGATATGACCCTATCTTTACCACGAGCAGTGAAGCACGATGGGCATATGTCACACCCGGCAATATTGAAACTGATCAGCCTCGAAGGGACTATTAGAGATATGTGCGTAATCCGAGTTTGGGGTTTCATGACACTTGTCACGACACTTTTCTGGAGTATTTTATCTATACCGACGGCCCTTGATATTTCATTTATTCAAAAATGTGAACTGCCTGTCCAATGCAAGTCACAATAATCTTTGGGAGAGAATGTGGCTCTCCATTCATGAACAGGGTTCTTCGGGGTTTAGGTGTCCAATTTTGAACAACAAAATACACACTTTTGTCGTTTTTGTGCAAACCCTGTAGTTTGAGGAGCGGTAATTTCGTGCTCAAATTAATGAACAACCCTTACCCTATCCCTCATCAATTTGGAATATTATGGGGGTCGCTACTTTTTTTCTAGGGCAATCCGTTTCCGAAGACCCTCCATGTGAGGTATTCCGGGTTTTATTTCGAAAAATAATTGATAGACAAATATCACTTTTTTAGATGAGAACGCCAAGGTACTCTTAAATGTTGATGTAATAGAGAACCCTTAAAGTAGTGATGATAGCGCCCATAGGTAGGTGTCCGTCTCGTCAATCCTCGAAACAGGTGATTTATTCGAAAGAACTCTGATTTTTCTACATGTCCATGATTCATGGACCTGTACGAAGCACATTACGAATTCAGCAGCTCTCTCTTTTTGATACTAGATAGTGCACGACTAGTGCTTTTTGATAAACTTTGTGAGCCTCCATCTAAACATTTCTTTGCGAAGTACAGCAACTTTAAGAAAAATCATATTTTTTGTGAAAAATTCAAAGTTACGCAGGCCTTTATTTCTTGCACAGTAGAGGCACATGTACCATTTGACGATACTATTCAAAAGGTTGAACATGTCCCTATATATCTACGTCATGACTGCATGTGGCGATTTGAGCCAGGCAAACTATCCGAACTCAAATTTGGGGTCGGGAATCGGACAAAACTTTATGACCAACCTAATATTAGCAAGCAGCAACATTAGCGAGATACACTGCCACGGAACGAAAACAAAGAAAAGCTTAAGCCACATGGCATAATTTTAAAAAAAATAATAATTTTGAGATGACGATTTGCACGTCGACAATGAGATTTCAACATTTGACGGTTCTTGGTTGACTTGAAATAATTTAAACTATATTTTGTCCGAATAGGAAAGCCCTGATTGCATTGCGATATTCGCTACTGAAAAAAGTGAGGATTGAAGGACCCTGGGGACTCACCTGGTATAATAATATATGAAAATCTTCACAAGCAGTGCTACATTTATGAAAATAATGCTGAAATACGCAGAGACTATCAGTTGTTGCTCTGAAGTTATGACCAAGTAAGCTTAAGCAAAGTTGATTTCACTGTCGAGATTAAACTGCCTCGGCATCAGGTATAATCCAGGCGTCAGAATCCATCCGCCAATATCAACAGCTACAACATAACAAAGCGTTCTTATCACGCGTTTCATAATTTTGGATTCTGAAATATTGATTGTCATTTTATTTACGAATTAATTAATGTCACGTACCAGAATGTGATTTAAGCCTCAGCCAAGTAACGATATACATATTAATGCAGATGAAATTGAGTCCCCAATGAGAATTACAAAACCATGCAACTCCCGAACCGAATGGGACGGACATTTCACATTGCACCAATCTGAACAGGTTATTCATGACAAATTTCCTGTAAAAATACTCTTAATATTTTTTGCTATGTTAATCTAACCGTTGCTCGTAGAATATTATCATGATCATTACGATGTACGCACAGTAAAAGACCATGAGAGATCCCAGAAACTGAACAACAAATTTACCTAATTTACCTTTGAATGAACAAACCAAATGATATCGGAACTTGTTGATCACTCTGTAGTGCATTGTGAAGAGAACTGATATCATTCGATCAAATGCAATGCACAAGATACTCATGCAACCGATTGCGCTGCCCATTTCCGGAAGAATCTGATTTTATTGTGGTGTCCGGAAAGTTCGTATAATTTTTTGTTTTTATTTTTTATTCAATGCTTTACAATTCTCAGTGACCAATGTATGCTCCCTTCTTTCTCACTACCTCCCTCCAGCGATTGGGCAGGGTCTCGATTCCTCTCTTCCAGAATGCGGGTTT
Source organism: Pristionchus mayeri (assembly GCA_036245805.1). Taxonomy (NCBI): domain Eukaryota; kingdom Metazoa; phylum Nematoda; class Chromadorea; order Rhabditida; family Neodiplogasteridae; genus Pristionchus; species Pristionchus mayeri. The sequence continues at coordinate 7,385,669 of BTRK01000004.1, read as the reverse complement.
CTTCGAGACCGCCCAGTTCACGAAAGCCCTCACAACTTCATTTCGATTCTTGAACTTCTTTCCTTTGCAGAAGTCAGAGAGAGAGAGCGGAAGCAGTGGTAGTCGCATGGGGAGAGATCCGGGGAATACGGTGGATGGGGAATCCTCTCGATCTTCAGCTCGTCCATTTTCTTCTGGGTCATCTTCGCTCGATGTGGGCGGGCATTGTCCATCAGAAGAAGAATTTTGAGCTGGTTCAGGAGTCTGGGAGGGACTCTGATCGCGACTTCTTCCAGTTGTTCAGAGAAGAGGTCAGCATTGATAGCGGTTCCAGTAGGAAGGATCTCTTATTAGATCGGAACAAGTAATGATAGAAAGAATCAGTGAATTTCCTCATTTTCTTCAAGGGAACGGGTTTGTGCTTCGTTTCGGTGTCGAAACACTGTTGTCTCTTCGCTGGGTTATTATACATGATTCACTCCTCGCACATGTCTATTATGGAATCTGTCCATCGAAGATCCGATCTACGATGGAGCGATTTCCGACAGTAATTCAAGACAACTGTATCAAAATATCGGCTATACTTCACCACTTCAACAAGTGTAGAAACAACGAGACTGATCCAACCCACATCCCACTTAACGTCAGAGTGACGCAATACATTGTTGACAAACAGATTGCGCAATCACTGCATTTGATCGCGAACTGACTTTTTTCCGAAGCATTATACGAACTTTCAGGACACCCCAATATAAAGATTTGGAAAAATTGGAATACTGCTCAGTTACCAAGATAATCTCGCAAATTTTAATTTCAATTTCGAGGTAAATTCCGAATAGAATTGGGAGATGAACGAGTGTTCCGCACTAACAAGGAGAGGTGGCGCAATGTATATGGAGTTTCTAAACGAGACCTAGCGCATTCGAAAGAGGAGAAAATTCTAAGAACTTCTATTGTTTTCAAATTTGCGGAACGTTCATGTGGTGATGTGGGCTCATAGTGGGGAATATGCAATTTTTGAGGCCGATGTCCCTAAACTCGCATAAACTCACATACTGCCCAGAGCTCCACATGAGCGTTCCGCAAATTTGAAAACAATAGAAGTTCTTAGAATTTTCTCCTCTTTCGAATGCACTAGGTCTCGTTTAGAAACTCCATATACATTGCGCGACCTCTCCTTGTAAACATGCAGTATTATTAGCTACATCAACTACAAATTTTTTCCCACCTGATGGAAGACATCCGCCGTTGCGCACACAGCAATCAGCATGTTGTAGGTAGCTCGAAGGCCCCTCGAAATTATAATTTGTGGAAATAATGTTTTCTGCTGTTTAATAAAAATTGCTTTATCAACTCCGCAAGAATGTTCTTATCGAACTTACGCGATTAATTTTTTTGATATTCTGAGGTAACCTTACCAGTTATAAATCACATACTCTTGTTAAGATACAATTAAAAAAAACTATTAAACGAAAGCTTTACAAAAAAGCACGACAATACATACTTTGTTCTGATGGTAGTCAGGAAGATGATGAAATTAGCGGCGATTCCGGCAAAGGCGCAAATGGACGAAATTCCGAGTAGGCATCGAACCAGTGTCCAGTGTAATTCATCAACACCGTCCATCTAATTTATCTTAAATTTGTCACAAAGATTGCAAAAACTACGGCAATGGACAATACGTCATGAAAGAATTAGAGGAAGCATACGAAGAAAATATAGAGTAACTCGTGATATATAGATATTTCTATTTTATTTGTATCAGGAAAGTTGGAGCAGCTGCGCATGTATGAAAAAATTCTGGTTAATTTTGTGATGGAAAAACTTTCCAATAAACTACAAAAATACATCAGGCCTGTATAATCTGTCGAAAGTAATCGTTCAGAACTTTAGGGCTGAGTTAGAGTAATCATCTCTTTTTCACATCTCTCCTTCGAACGACAAAGTTAAAACTTGGTGATAAATTAAGAAGCGTAATTGTTAATTGTTGGACAACATCGAAATGATCGAATTAGGAAGTGTCAGTGATGGCACGAACACACAGAAAAACATGATGAAGATTTCTCCGTATATCTCTAGAAATATAGAATTCGAAATACTGAGAATTACTCTAACAAACGATTAAAAATATTTGTAATGAAACTATGACAACCACGATATGATCAATTAAATATGTTGCAAACGATATTAGGCTCATTCTCGAATAGTGATCTGATTTCTTTAAAGATTAGCCTCGGACCATTTTTGGCCGGGAACCGAAAATTCCCACGGCCGGAAAGGTTCATGATAGGATAGGGTATTGGCATTCGTTAAAACTCAAATCCAAGTAGCTTTTGGAAATCTTCATTTTGAACCTAGAGGAGCCAAGTTTCAAGTATCAAGCACAACCGGAAGCGCCTCAGTCTGATTTAGCTTTTTGTGTCTTTTTTCAGCGTAGGTTTTTTGAGTGCAAAGCGAAAAGCGAAAAGGTGTGAGATTGATACTCTTGGTATTCCAAAATAATCAGTTCTATAAAATTCCCTAAGAAATCCATATCCAATGTTTTATGAAATCCATATCCAGTGCTCACAAAGAATCCAGTTCCTCGTAATCAGTAAGGTGTCAGAAAAAAAAATTCGAATTTTGGCTATTGATACCGGGACTTTTATTGAACTGATTATTTTGAATAGTAGGATCTCACTCCTTTCAGTGAATTGATATTTGCCAAAACTCACTAAGAATCCAGTTCCTCGTGTGCCTCGTTGACCTTGCTTGCAAAGACAGGATACACCTTCCCACGGAATATGGATAATATTTGTATTTGTTATTCCGCGGTGTGATAATACAATCGGAAGAAAACACGATAAAAATGATCATGCGGAGGAAGATCTTTCTGCCTACGGAGGCCTACAAAATACACTTGCTATCCCCAATATTTAATGAAATAAGAAATCGAAGAAGGGATGCCATCGATATGTATTTTAGCATTTAATGAACGCTTTAATAGCATGTTCGTTCCTGTGATGTCATAATTCGTATGTAAAATTGTAAAAAAAATTAAATGAAAAATTGTTGAAATTTTAATAAATATGTATACATTCCACATACAGAAAGACTAGCTACAAATTCCTAAAGAAAAAATATCGTTGCGTCTGTCTGTCAGTATGTTTGTCTGTCCGTCTGCCCGTCTGTCCGTGACGCTTTACCAAACTACCGTATACCATAACAGTTAGCCTTGGGTCAGACAATATTTCGTTGGTCAGACTTATGACTACCGTATACCCGCACACCATGGTGAGTTTTCCGAAATCGCAGAAAAGTTAAATGCACGCTACCGTAACCCACCACATCACACCATGGTGTGATTTACTAAATCGCAGAAACCTTCATTGCACCTTCCGCACCACCCAACACACCACACACCATGGTGTGATTTACTAAATCGCAGAAACCTTCACTGCACCCTCCGCACCACCCACCACACCACACACCATGGTGTGATTTACTAAATCGCAGAAACATTCACTGCACCCTCCGCACCACCCACCACACCATGGTGTGATGATTTACTAAATCACAGAAAACTTAAATGCACGCTACCGTATACCACACCACACACCATGGTGTGATTTACTAAATCGCAGAAAACTCAAATGCACGCTACCGTAACCCACCACACCACACACCATGGTGTGATTTACTAAATCTCAGAAAACTCAAATGCACGCTACCGTAACCCACCACACCACACACCATGGTGTGATTTACTAAATCACAGAAAATTCAAATGCACGATACCGTAACCCACCACACCACACACCATGGTGTGATTTAATAAATCCCGGAAAACTCACTGCAACTTACCATATACCCTCGCCACACCACACATCATTGTCTCACGGCACCCTACCGTATACTCTCACGCTGTTGTAAAATCAGTCCAACCTGTTCTCACCCCCGCAGCGTAAGCGTTGTGAAAGGCTCGTGAGGCCGAGGGTGAACTTTTTCGAAGAGCATAGCTCGGGAGCCACATTCGGAGTCTTCTAGATCACTCTCTGCGAAATGGGACACACTTATTTCAGAAAATTTATTTTTCGAATTTTGCCATTTCGAATACGATTTGAACGACTGATGTCTCAAAAAATCAAAAATATTTCACGTATTATATGTGACAAATTATAGAATGATTGGACATCAACTCCTGAATAAACAACGAAAAAAATTTTTTCCGTACTCCAGGCGACCGGAAGTGCATTTCGTGTCCTAGTTTTGAATTTTTCCTGCCCCAAAAATGTGCCTTGGTTGGTACCTTGGTTTGATCCAGCATCCATCCTCCACCACATCATTGGGGCATGAACACCTAAAAAATTCAAAACTATGACACGAAATGCACTTCCGACCGCCTCGAGTACGGTAGTTTTTGATGATCGAGAACTGACTTTTTAACACATTTTGGATGATTTCACAAAAACTTATTTTTTTATTTCCTTTTCGTTTTTTATGTGAATAGCAAGCATGCCGCTCTAGACATACGTGGAATAAAAAAGGTATCTACCCACCCATCTGAAGGAATGAAATTTTTTTGAAAATTTGTTTTCGTTGTTTTTTCAAGAGTTGATGTGCAATCATTCTATATTTTGTCACATATACTACGGGTAATATTCTTGACTGATTTTTTGAGACATCAGTCGTTCAAATCGGATTCGAAATGGCAAAATTCGAAAAAAAATTTTTTTTGAAATAAGTGTGTCCCATTTCGCAGAGAGTGATCTTTAAGACTCCGCATGGGGCACCCGAGCTATGCTCGTCGAGTACTACATGTGGACACATTTTGGGCGATTTCGTTTTTTCGCACTTTGCCAAGTGTATCTACAAATATGTTCACTGAGTCAAAAAGTCTCTCGTAAAGGACTACAATTTCTGTGTTATCTACCACATCACGGAACTTTAAGACGCCATTTTTTGTGTTTTCGTCTTTAGTACTGCAATGTTTTAAGTGATGATGCGCTAAAATTTGGATTCTCTTTAATGAACGGAACATATCGTCACGACGTGGTGTGAAGAGTGAGAGGGTAGATGCAAATTGCAAATTTGTATCATCTCTTCTTTAGTGAGAGAGATCGGTTTCAATGACAGTCTTCGTTCAGAACCCGTTATTGGCTAACGATAATTGTGAGAACTAGCTGGTAGCGAGGTGATGGAGTAAAGAACTTCAGAAAATATGGTAATGTTCTAGTAGACATACTTCGAAAGCGGAGGTTACTCGGGTTAAAACCTCCCTCCCCCCAATCCTTACCGCTTTATTTGTGAAATCATTTCAGCATAACAGAATTTTGATTATATTCCAGAAAATTAATTGTTATTCGTTTTACGACAAAATTTTCGTATTATTTTCATATTTTTCGAATTGTTTCACAAAAATATGAAACCAATGTTTTTTGGTTTTCCCTAAACCCTAAGCTACAGTTTCTGATTGCATTGCAGATGCTTGATTAATTTCCTTTTTTTTCAATTTCAACAAATTTTTCACATGAAATTTACCCACTCCACACGTGTGGGAAAATTAACAATGTATGAGCTCGGAAAATATTCGTTATTCAAATGATTTCATGTAGCCAGTTCCAATCTCACAAATACCCTATTGCAGTTACAATACTGTCTACTGACGAGATAGTCCATCTGATCGTCCTTTACACAGTCGATATCACTGCTCTTATCATCAATGCACTTCTCATCGCGGCAATAATAAATCGGTAAGTGAACATACTTACAAATCAAATTGTTTCGTTTTTGACCGTTCCAATTTATTATGTTACATACATTTGCTCTTTTTAGCGTGCAATATTCAAGCAAACACCTGTTAGGACCCTGCGAAAATGCATTCAATAACTGAATTCCATTGTCAGAACACCGGCGCATCTACATTCCTATTCCGCTTTCCTATTAAATACAGCGATCGTCGATTCCACTGCTGCCATTGTGAGCTCTACAACTGCACTAAGGTACTGTCGAAATGTATAGATGTGTGTTATTAGGAGAATTAATACATGTTTAAAATGTAAATGTTACCTCAAGAAATTAGTCATATTTAAGCTGGTACTTCTTTGTAAATTCGGCAGCTCTTCACATTTGTGAACGATTTCAAACCCTCCTCAGGGTCATCAATATCGATCCGTTCATGGTCCTCTCCTACGTTGGTCCCTGCACTCTGATTGGCGCTGAGGCGTGCCACGCTGTGTACTGTGAGATTGATATTCCTTCCGAAATTGTTTCTAACGGGTAGATGAATCATGAGCATTGCGAGTAAAAGCTCTAATCAAACTTCATATTCGGCACTATGCCGGACGAGAACTATGACATCATTCCGCCTTTTATACATCAAAGGTGGCATGGCGTGAGAGTTTCATCCGTGCCTGAAATTCACCGAGAAATTGTTCTTCTTGCAGCAATGAATGTCGCTCTCGTCATCCACTCCTGCGTCCTTCTCCTCCTCTCCTTCTCCTATCGGTTGTGGGTGTTGAGCCAGAAAGCGGTTTCCGCCACCTCACGCACAGACCTTGCCAAGATTGCCCTACTCTCAACGATTCCCAGCTGGATAGCCATGGTCAGTGCGCATACATCGTTCCCCTTCATTCGGTGAAATATGCAAATGCAGATATTGGAGAGTGGTAGCTATATTTTCAGGTCGCTTGCTACAAATCGTGCTCCTTCGATGAAGAGTTTTCTACACTTTCGAACCAGACGTACTGTGCATTCAACTTGCGCGCTCGCGGAGTGTTCAGCACTGATAATCTCCTCCCTCGAGGGATGGTAGCGTACACGTCCGCTGTCTGCGGAGTGACCTTCTTGGCGATAGCGGTAATCCGCGGGAAGCTGTTGACGAAGATCAACGCTTTGGTGAGGCACTCTACAGGGTGTCCAAAAAGTATTGTTACACTTTTGAAACGCGAATTTTTTTAACATGTAGGTCGAGTTGTCAAAACCTGTAATAACACGTTTGAGCCCACCCTTCGGTGCGTTGAGGGAACCTACTAATTAGTTTCCCATAGTCATGGTTCGTCCAAATCGCTATCGTCAAACTATTATCAACCTTTGGACCCTCGGCGACCCCCCAGATTCCATCAGGAGGAAGCTTCGTATTTCCCGAATGACAGTCTATCGCACCATCTCCCGTTTCAAGCAGTTGGGCACTGCGAAGGACCGTCCAAGATCAGGAAGACCCAAGACCGCTCTCACTCAGAAGAACAGGAGAATCGTGGAGAAGAGAGTGAATCGCAATGCCAAACGATCCATCAGGAAGATGGCTAAGGATCTCAAGATCTCCAAAGGATCCGTGTGTGCCATCGTTCATTCTCTTCTCAAGTCCTACCCCTACAAGATGAGAAAGGGCCATGGCCTCACTGATGTCCACAAGCAGAAGCGCCTGGAGAGATGCAAGCTGCTCCTTCAGCGGGCCGATCGTGGGGAGCACTTGACTACCGTTTACTCTGACGAGAAGCTGTTCTCAGTCGAGGAGGTCTACAACAGTCAGAACACCAGGATCATCGCCAAGTCTCCTCAGCAAGCTGACGCCAGAGGTAGAACCATCTCTCGCATTGCCCACCCCCCAGGCACTGATGGTTTGGGCTGGTGTGTGCTCGACGGGCAAGACTCCTCTCGTGTTCGTGGATCCCGGGGTCAAGATCAACAAGGAGTACTACACCAGGGCAATTCTCCAGAAGGCCCTTCTCCCCTGGTCCCGCTCCCACTTCAAAGGGGCTCGCTGGACCTTCCAACAGGATTCAGCGCCTGCTCACTCGGCAAAAGTGACGCAGGCATGGTGTCGCGCCCATCTGCCCGACTTCATCTCGAGTGAGGAATGGCCCTCGAACTCCCCCGATCTCAACCCTCTGGACTTCAGCATTTGGTCAGTGTTGGAGAAGGAGGCCTGCTCTACTCGCCACAAGAACCGCGATTCCCTCAAGGCAGCCCTTCTCAAGGCATGGGAGAAGATCGACGTCCCTTACCTGCGGGCCGTCATCGACTCGGTCCCTCGTCGTCTCAGAGAGGTCATCGCGGCCAATGGAGGCCAGATCGAGTGATCGTGCATTGTTATGTTCATATGGTCACTGATAAATACTGTGCCCCGTTTGAGTTGTCTATGTTGCTTTTAAAGAAAGATACATGGTTTTATCCGTGTAACAATACTTTTTGGACACCCTGTATGTCGATTTACGCACCTATGAGCTGTGAAGGAGGTTAAATGCTAACGCATCTCCCTGTCAAACAATGTCCGCCCGTATCTGAGAGTAAAAAATACGCACTCTATTAAAGGCAAGTGCAACGGAACGATCTCGCAACCAGTCCATCCTAATCGCACTCACCGCTCAAGCCATCCTCCCTGCCTTCATGGCTGCCGCTCCAGCATGCTGGCTCATCAACTTTGTCGGTCTCGTCCACTCGCCTTACCTACAGCGAGCACCACATTTGGTCTGCCTATTACATGTTAGAAGGAACTACCGAAATTATGAAAATCATAAATTCAAGAAAAAGCGAATTAAATATTGCAGGCAGTCGGTGTCTTTTCATTCGGCTCGCCCCTCATCACTCTTATCTTTATTCGACCATACAGAAGGTCAGCATTTTAGATACCAACAATCTGTGAAAAGCGCTTTTTAAAATATTTTATCACAGTTTCTAACATCACGTCTCTTTCGAAGAATTAAGGAGGTGGGAAGAGATTATTTTGCGGATATTAGAATTCGCACAAAAACACTTCAAAACGGATAGAATCAGGCGAGGAATACTTGCAGATTCGTTCTACAGTTGTGCTGCTGCTCCTCCGCAGATGTAGTACGCTCGATATCTGAGGATTGTACGGAAAGCAGAAAACGGAGCAACACCCGCGTCGCCACTACTACAATGTAAACGTTACTATACTGTGATTATGTCCATCCAGTTGATCCTCGAATTTTCATTTATCTCATTCAATCACATTAACCATTTTGCCGAAATTTTCAACTGTGATCGAACTGTGAACAATACTATTTTCATATAGACATGGTTTGGACCTGGTATCTCACATTGTCAGACAAAATAGACGCACGTATGTATACGTACGTACATAAATACAAACATAGACCTCAAAAAATTCACTTCAACCACCAGTGGTTGGTTATCTTCAGAGGCGTTTGCTCTTTGGCTCATTTGCGGCTTGAAAAGCTGCTGCATTCAAACATATTTAGTAATCCACTGATACTGTACATCGAATAATTTTTTTATGGCATATATGAAAATTCCGTTTGGAAATATTGCTTGCCAAATGAATAACAATCTAGTCATATGCAACTATACAAATACAAATATTAGGTTGGCAGGAAAGTCTTTGTCCATGGTTTTGTTTTTACACTGCTCGTCGCAAGTGCATTCTGGAGTTTCCTCATTCCTAGTGAATAACAATCAGTGAAGGGCCTTTATAGTTAAGAACTCCCCATTCCCCTCCCTTTAGTCAGGCTCTAGTAGAGCAACAATGTATGTTCAAGGTGCCACTCACTTCCGAAATGTTTTGCTTTACCTCTCTCTATCCTACACCACGATGAAGGATTCGGAGACCCTACCAGATAATGTTTATCATACACATGTCCCCCCTACAACACCTTCAGGAATTGGATCAACGCTTCGAAGAAGGTGACTTTTCCATCAATGAATAGGTCGATCTGGGAAAACGCGTTTGTTGCACTTGGAGACTTTGAAGAAAGCTGTTGAAACGGACCCATTTCACATTCCCCGTGAAATGACTATTGCACTTAGAGTCCACCATAGCACTGTCGAAGAAGGCTTGAGATCGCTTGGAATGAGGAAATATATCGGTCGATTCATACCTCATGATCTGGTGCAAGCCAGCCATGACCGTCGAGTCGATGATTTCATTACTCTTCTCATTCTCCGAGGTGGGGATCGATGACTGGATCAGCTCATAACGGGGAATGAGATGTGTGTCCTCTACGATAACAACCACAAGATAGCTCATTTGGTTGGAGAAGGAGAGACCCCACAGCGTGTCTCCAAACTTGACCTGCATCCCAAGAAAAACAAGCTGACAATGTGATTTGTAGTGTATGACGTGATACACTTGGAACTACTCCCTGGGGGTATGATAGTCACAGGGGTCAAGTACGTCACACAACTACAGAATTTGAAGTTGGAAGTCGATCGTTCAAGGCTGAAGGACAAGAAAGTGCATAATCAACAAAATGACCCCGTTGCACAGGTCTCTAATCAAATCAAGTAGGAACTGGCTGGATATGCATGGATGGTTCTCCCTCATCCCCCGTATTCTTCTGACTTGGCCCCGTATTACTAGTTGCTTTTCGCAGACCTGCACCATACTCTTAGAGAGAGGGCGTACAATTCCCGTGGAAGTCTCGAGTCTGCTCTCAAGCAATACTTTGACTCACGCCCAGTTGGGTTCTAAAGAAAGGGGATTCATACATTAGAGGTATGTTGGGCGCACATTGTCAATAATAATGACAAGTATATTTGAACTCATGCTATTGTGTCTTCAAAGAAATAAAGTTTTCAAAAATGGACAAAGACTTTCCTGCCAACCTAATACAAATACAAATTTTTACAAAAGATAGAATTTTGCACGACTGAGCTTCGATCCTTCCGCTACGAAAGTGTCGTTTCACTGACAACTTTCACCTGCGAGGATTAGCCTTGCAGAAGTTTTCGTCGGTGTAGGGAAATACAGACCACAGATGCAAATTCATCAAAAATGATGCTATGACCTGAATTTTAAGTTCTACACCTCTTCAACGTATCAATGCAAGTGTTTACTGTTTATATTTGAAAAGTGTAACAACGAAAATAAAATCTGAGATTGACGGTTGTTTATCGGATCATCAATTGTGGATCCATTCAAAACGGATCAAAATTTGACGGTTGGTTGACTTGAAATATTTTTCACTTTATTTTCTCCGAAAAGGAAAGCCCTAATTGCACTGCGATATTCGCTCTATGATGGAACTGCAAAATGATTGGACTTATATTAAATATGCATACATGTCACATACAGGAAAACACACCACAAATGAAGGAAACATGATTAAAGTTCCATATCTCGAAAATGAGTAGCGCATAACAAGCACCACTCAATCCATTATCAAGCATGGAAGGAACTCTACCTTATGGATATCATCTGGATTGCGACTATTTCTTGGACATTGCATATTTATTCAAAATTCATGCATTTCCATTGTTTTGCCCTTCGTGCCGATAGTATGCTCGCTCACAGTCTATCCTGCGAATCTGTATTTGTTATTGGTCGAAACGCCGAAAATGATGACAGAAATGCGAGTGGCGTATCTACTAAACCTGGTTAGACAAAACACTTTGAAATAGCAACCTAACACATGTTTTTCGACTGGACATTCAACTTCTTTCTACAATATTACACTTTCCCACCCTACGGAATCTTCTATTTCGAGGGCCGTCTGTGCAATTTTGGGTTAAACAAGTCGATGCTGGTGGTGAGCTCTTATAATATCACTTCTCTCGAATAAGCTTCATCTAGGGCATCCTCGCATTTGGTGTGGTCAGCGTAATTCCGACCTTCTATTTCATCATGGTGCGCATGCATCAAATGGTCCTCAGTGATGTGCCCAGTCGATTCAAACTTCCTTGGAGGTAGTTTTTCAGAATTATTTACGACTTTTGATTTGTTTAAAACGCGTTCTCTGTAAGACTCGGACGGCCCTCTGCAGGGGGTTGGCACAAGGCTTCAAAATAATCGAATCGACTTGTAACTTTGGGGGTGTCATACCTATGGGTAGGGTATGCTCCCATATGATTTTTGTGACCCTAGCTCAACATTTTGACCTACCAAATTTGAAAAATGAAACTCAATATCCAAGAGCATGTTATACATCATTCGAAAGAGCATGAAAAGTTATGCCTAAATCTATGTTTTCGTTAAAATTGATGCATGTTCGCACGAGATGTTGCATGAAACATTTTCAAACAGTTTTCGGAATGGGAAGCAGTGAAGGGATAGTTTCTGCAAAAAGATTTTGTTACTGTCGATGCAGAATTAAATTCTCTAACGATCTGTTTATTTCATTTTATAAACAAACACCCCGAAATTGCGATTCAGCGAGTTTTGCATGATGCATTCGCGGCTCAGGTTCGAATCCTGCTCGATGCATTTATGTTTTGCCAATTATTTTCAGATTTGCATTTCTGCTTACGTCGTGTGTTCTATGTGAGTAAGTGATTGTAAGTCCACCGGAGGCATTCTAAGCACATAATAGTTATTTATCGTAACATAGCCTGAGTAGAGTATTGACCATCTTCTTCTTCTTCTTCTTCTTCGACACGACTACATCTCAATCCATAGCTCCTCAATCACGAAGAGGTCTCCGTTTCTTTCGTTCCCGAGTAGTTGGAGAGGCGCGTTTCTCGGGATGCCTGTACGATTGCTCCTGTCGAAATGCTGAGCGATTGAAGCCCATCGCAGTGTTTTCCAAGATTAGAGTATATTTTGTACACTTTACTCACAGCCGGTCGGCCTCTGCGCACTTCAAGTGTCTAGCGCACTTTCTTTCACTCTCCTTACATCATTCCAGTTCCCGATGTTGTGTGGTTCCCTGCTCATTCCTCCTGCGTACTCAAGGGAGAGGCTATCAAATGCCACTGCAAGCCGGGATTCGTCCCCGAGGGAGGAAACTGCGTCGAAGAAGGTACGTTCCTCCTTCAGTCTATTATCACGTTATGCATAGTAGTTCATTAATGCTATTTCATTTGACAGGATCCCGGCTGTGGATCCCCGTCATCATCGGCATCCTGCTGCTGCTTCTTGCGATCCTCGCCTTCGTCTGCTAGAGGAAGAGACGAGGAGGAAGTCGACCGACGAGGGAACGACTCATCGACATCGAGATGGAGGACTTCGTGAGTTATTTGAAATCACATTGAATCTTTGTGTTTGTTCTTGTCTTGGTAATACAAAGGTATCTTCTTTCAGGATAGCGCTATCTTCTCGCTCGAATGAGATGCACCAAGAAAGAGTCAACACAGCACGTTGATTTCGGTTCATTGCTTCGCTTGTTTTTTATCTGATAAATGTTAGTTGTTAGAATTTGATTGTTATTGTACAATTGAAGAAGATTAATGCAGTCGGGGTAGTGTTTCTTATCAGTAACGGATGTTGAACAAGCAAAATTTCATTAGGTATAGTCACTGACTTTGAAAACATAGGTTTGGAGTAATGTTCAAGTTGGCAAAACATAAATGCATCGGGCAGGATTCGAACCTGAGCGGCGAATGCATCATGCAAAACTCGCTGTATCGCAATTTCGGGGTGTTTGTTTATAAAATGAAATAAACAGATCGATAGAGAATTGAATTCTGCATCGATAGTAACAAAATATTTTTGCAGAAACTATCCCTTCACTGATTCCCATCCCGAAAACTGTTTGAAAATGCATGTTTCATGCAATATCTCGTGCGAACATGCATCAATTTTCACGAAAACATAGATTTAGGCATAACTTTTCATGCTCTTTCGAATGATGTATGACATGCCCTTGGATATTGAGTTTCATTTTTCAAATTTGGTAGGTCAAAATGTTGAGCTAGGGTCACAAAAATCATATGGGAGCATACCCTACCCATAGGTATGACACCCCCAAAGTTGCAAGTCGATTCGATCATTTTGAAATCCTTGTGCCACTCCTCTCTGAATCTTACAGAGAACGCGTTTTAAGGGAGATAGGAGATAGGTAGGTGGCATACTATTAATTCTCTGTGCCTCCCCAAATCGAGAAATTTTATTTTGCTTTGACGCTTTTGGGAAATCAATGACCTCGCGAATAGCTCGAAACACGTGGCTTCCATTGGAAGGTAGTCGGGAAGGCAAATCAAGTATATTCCAGGGCGCAGTTTGTTATCTTCATCTCTCTATGGATTGCCTCTATCGCCAACGTCGGCGAGTTTATCAAATAAACAAATGACTTGTCCAATTACTCCAGCCTAACCGAAGTACTGTTAACGAAAAAAATCGAACTATTGAGCCTTCACATTTTAGAAACCAGAACTGAAATGGCTCGCGAAACGAGGAGGGATAATCGTTTTATTTGGAGAACCGGGGAAAAGAAGTGAATTCTTGAAGGGTACGTTATCAATAAGACTTAAGGCAATCTCATTTTTTTCTAGAGATGCGTTTTTTCGGAGCGACCTACTTCATTTTCTTGCAACTTCTGGTTTTCTTCACCGATCATGCAATGCACATTCTGAAACGGAATGCGTTGGTCAGCAACTATCTTCCTTTTAGATCTAACGTGCTAGTGGAATAGGCAAATACACATTTCAATTTAGCGTTCGGTTTCAACACGAACGCAGTCACTTACGCGGAAATTATTCGCCATTTTCGAATTTCACGTTGGTCTTAATCTCTTTTTTTTGTGTTTTATGTATATTTAACACTAAACCAGACGAATCCTCGTAAAAGGCGCACAACGCGTCAACATCATAGACATTAGCCGCTGATTTAAATTGGTTTTGTCTAGTCTCGAATCGTTGCCATTTGAAGTCATAAATATAACCTGATCACAAAATGGGGGTTCGTTGTCGGATTACACTGAAAATGAAGACCAAATAGCGCTCAATTTCTCCCTTTTTCAGTTACGTGGTGCTCTTATTTTCTTCGTCGCACCGATGCTGTGGGCGCTCACTTTTAGCGTCGTCGACACACGGGAAATCCTACCCGACGCATTGTACGCCGCACTCAGATTCCTCCAGCTTGTATTTCAAATAATTCGCATTGGGCAAAAGCATGGGGAGATGGGAAAATCTGGGGAGAAGTACTCAACAACAACCTTTAACCGAGATAATCGCCAAACATTTTCGGCATAACCCATTCAGATGGTACTAGGTCAAATGGGAACTAACGTCATACCGCACGTCATACAGCATTTCATATATATCAATATAAAAGGCGGCATGACGTCATGGTTATCGTCCGACCTCTAGCCATTCAGATTCTCTTCTCTCTCAATCCCGCTCAATTCGCTCTCGTCTTCATCCTTCGCAATTCCACACATCGTACAATTCTGATGAAGCGCTTCAGAAGATCTTCATTGTTCAAGATATTTTGTGGACTGATTGACGGGCAGTCCGTCGCGCGCACCACGATTGCTGAAATAACAGTAGGAATGACGACCGCATAGGTTGCTTTTTAAAGCTCGCATATCTTACTTAAAAATTTCATTTGTGATATTCAAAAATTGTAACTATTGATACATGGCAATCATAGCAACAGTTGTAACCATTATGGCCCAGATAAACACTAACAAATTCACTATCCCAAAAATGGATCTCACGAAAACAATTTCGCACTTCCAAAAGCGAAAAACCAGTTTTAGGAGGAAGTAGCATGGCAGCACACCGATCGCTAATAGCGATTTATGCAAAATTAAATATATCACGATGATCATCATCGAAAACTACCCAGAAAACATGTTTTGTTGGTTCCACTTTTTGGGCTCTTCCGAAGCCTCGCTACGAGTTGTCGAATCTGTCGCGAACGGCCTCATATTGAAAGATGATGGAATTGTGATTACACGAATGAACACCGCGGAACAATTCTTATTGAAGAGCTGTATTTTGAAACGGACTTGCGTAAGATGCCATGTAATTCATAAAGAATTTCTCCCTCTTGGTTGTAGTGTGCCGTTCTCGTAAGCACTACTTTATCTATAACTGCTATTCCGATCGTTTTTGATCTTTTATATTTCCTCCTCCATGCCGATTCCCATTAACTTCTCCCTGCTCTCAGCTAATGGAGTGGATCAATTTGACTGGAATCTGGCTATAGTTAAATGATATTCATTTAATTATACTGATCATTTCTTAAAGAAAATTGAGAACGCATTTTTTGAATCTATTCAGAGCTAGTTTAGAACGGAATAAGGCGATTTGAAAGTACTCAGTATACTAATTTACGGTAACACAAAGTAATTGGTTTTTTTTCAAAAACCATCAGAATTGAAAAAGAACAACATTTTTGAGTAATCGAATAAACTGGTGATTTATTATTTTTAAAAAAATACTCACAGCTTGATTATTATCAATACAATCTGATAAAATTTTCATCCATTGAAGGGGGACTCTCGGCAAAGTAGCCACATCGATAGAAGGGAGGTACCACCCTCTAAAGATCATAGCGCGAGCTAGCAAGTGGAAAACCATCCCTAGGATAGCTCAGTGGTACAGCAGTAGTCACGTAATCGGAAGGTTGCTGGTTCGATCCCCACCAGTTTTTGACAAAACTTCTATATATTTGAATTCGCGCATTTCCCTGGCCCGTCAAGCGTCCATGGCACTCAGCCAACTAATCATACCTCTGTTGAGAGTAGAGATATTAATGTAATTTTTTGGAGCCTTTCATCGTTAAGAGGAAATTGGCCATGGTTATGAAAGGATCCAAAGATGAACTTTGCCTACAGTCCTCCTTTAAATCCAGTTTTCATCAATAAATCTCAGTCGTTATACACCAGATCTCTTCAATAACATGATGATTGATGCGCTCGTAAATTATATGCTTCGCATTTGTAGTGTGTAGATTTCGAAATAACAACTTTATTGAGAAAATATTCTGGTCGTATTGATTTATCTAAGCCGAATCACACCTTGCGAACTTCGTGCGAAACGAATGGAAGGCGTGGATCAATTTCACTGGAATCTGGCTCGTTCTCTTCTTGGGATAACATGTGTCTTCGCCGCATCTGGAGTCGTATTCAATTCAATCATTTTTCTTACCACTCTCCGAACCAGGTTTGCATGCCATTTCTGCTGATGAGAAATATGTAGTAAGACCAAGGAAATAAGATCCAACCATAAATCTAATGTTTTCTTGGTTGATGTGCATTGATAAATTCGATTCAGGTCTCTTCGTGCTACTTACAATCTACTCATCGCTGTATGTGCCTTAGCAGATGTATTTCATCTAGTTTGTTTATGCGAATGTGTTTATGAAATCAATAATTTTAAGTTAGGCACACTTGTACAACTTCCACTTCTCTTCGGATTTTATGTGGAAATTGAAAGCTATATTTGCGATTTTATTTTGGTACTTATTTTATTTCTTTTTACAGAGTATTAAAATTTTATATTTACAGTTTATACCAGAAATGGGAATCGCAATCGGATGCATGTGCATTTTGTGCGTCGGATTAGACCGAATGCTGTCCGTTCTCCTCTCAACTCGCTACAGAGTGTTCAACAAATTCCACTATCACATCGTTGAGGCTATTTTGATTCAAAACATAATCGTTATATTCAGATTCTCGGAACGCTAATCGCTGTATACTGCTGTTACCTAGCATTCCTAATGATCGCATTCTTTGAGCATCGGTGCGTTCGAAAAACACGTAATTTGAGAGGAAATTTGGTCTCTTATAGTTGTGCTATTTCACATAATTTGTATAAGACATACTTGATTTGTAATACGAACTTTTTTGACTCTATTCAGGCGAGTTTTCTGCCAGATCATGGCGCCATATGCTGGTTTCGGATACACGCTCTTTGGGTTGTCCCATCTAGTCGTCAACAGTATCAGCATTGCTGTCTACTTTATCACATGGCTGAAACTCCGCTCAACCAGTTGGCGTTCATCAAATATTTTGGGATATTTACTTCTGCAGATTCGAGAGTGACCAGGCGCATCATTAAAACGCTGATTATCGTGGTTGCTGTGGATGTAGGTGGATGGTTCGCAACGCCCGGATTGTTCCAAATAGCGCCATACCTAAATCTTGATGGTGACATCGACCTGGTAGTGGCATTACAAATCCCCATCTTCAGGTCAACAGATGTTTGTCTGGATCTATTTCAGTATTATCTTCATTAATGCAGCACTGTCCGCAAAGCTTTTCATTTACTATTTTACGAGGTAAGAAATGCCAATGATTTGTGTCTATAGAGAAAAAAAACAAATCAGAGCATACTTGAATATGATGGCTAATGAATTTTGAAAAGTCGCTAATGATCTTTTTTTCAGTGGTGAATATCGCTCTGCCCTGAGAGCGTTCGTTCTGGGCGAAAAAATTGTCAAGAACGTCACTGCCATATCGAAAGCAACAGTGTTTTAATATTATATTTTGCCTGCTTTTCAACTACGCATGTCGAGTACGCTGCTCTCTCCCTCCGATATCATATAAACAGAGGCTTCGCGAGCCACGTTTAATTACTTTAGAGCGTCGTAGAATCAACATTGATTTATTATTTCTCCATTCAATTATACATAATCGCTATTCGCTCGATTGCTCTTCTCTACTTACCCGTGCACCTCTCACTCGTTCTCTCAGAAATGCCCACCCACTTCGTATTTCTTTACCTTTAATTCATAGTAATTCTAGTTCAACCCTTGTATCTCGAACACTATCGATTTGGAATTCTCTCTCCATAGAATGCGTTACTTCTTCGCAAAATGTCTTTTCAAATTATATTAGATCATTGCCATCCACTTTTTATCCCCCGTCCATAATTGCCACTTGGCTTGACTTCTGACCCTTCTCCCTTCCCCTCCCTTGCTGCCAAGCAACCATAACCGATTCGATCCAATCGACGGACATCTGTTTCTTGTACATACTCATGATATTATTGCACTCTTACCCTAATCTTTAAGAGACCGGCTCGGTAAGATTCGAGGGTTCGCCTGTTGTGGCCGGACATCATCATCGCCGATATTGACCAAAATTTTTTCCTGGATACCCCCATGGGTCCTCTTCACTAAATCGAGTATTATATGGCTCATGCTCTTGAAACATTGAAATGCCGGGCCATCAAAATTTGCAAATTCGAAATTCGGCAAAATTCAGTGGTGAGATCTAGGTCCGAGGTTAGTGTGGTTTATTAACATACTAACCTAGGCAACAAAAACGAGTTATATTTCGATCCGAAAATTCAATCGCAAACTGGTTTTTCGTGTTTGAAAATTCAGTTTTATTAATTTTTAAATTTTAAATCGAAAAACCGCAAACAAACGTACGGTGCATGTCGTAGAGCATAAAATTCTGCGTCGAGAGACCCCTTAGTGAACAAAAAATTTTGGGGCATGTTTTTCGATAATCGGCCTTAAAAGTAGATCAAAAATAAAAATTTATCAGAATGCCTTCGTGTTGGTGCTCATCTTGTAGAGCTAGTCGAGCTGATCAATGTTTATGTTAACCATTTTTCATGAAAATGTGATACAGTCATTTTATGATCGCTTGAAAATGACAGTTTTAGCATGCACACTAAATTTATTAAAATAAATTTAATCATAATTCACCAGGAACACATTTTCACGAAAAATGGTTAACATGAACATTGATCAGCTCGACGAGATCTACAAAATGAGTACCATCACGAAGGCAATCTGATAAATTTTAATTTTTGATCTACTTTTGAGGTCAATTATCTCAAAACATGTCCCAAAATTTTTTGTTCACTAAGGGGTCTCTCGACGCAGAATTTTATGCTCTACGACATGCACCGTACGTTTGTTTGCGGTTTTTCGATTTAAAATTTAAAAATTAATAAAACTGATTTTAAAAACATGAAAAACCAGTTTGCGATTGAATTTTTGGATCGAAATATAACTCGTTTTTGTTGCCTAGGTTAGTATGTTAATAAACCACACTAACCTCGGACCTAGATCTCACCTCTGAATTTTGCCGAATTTCGAATTTGCAAATTTTGATGACCCGGCATTTCAATGTTTCAAGAGCATGAGCCATATAATACTCGATTTAGTGAAGAGGACCCATGGGGGTATCCAGGAAAAAAATTTGGTCAAGATCGGCGATGATGATGTCTGGCCTGCCCTGGAATCTTACCGAGCCGGTCTCTTAATCTTTATCACCGACAGAATTAATATCCGTTGAGGAAGGAATAGGGGAGAGCAGGTCGGTCTTCGGGCTCGATCACAGCGAGCTGGGGGAATGGGGTGGTGGTATGTGGTGGCATTTCATTTATTTACCCTAGCGGAATAAATAAATGAAATGAAATGAAATGTCAATGATTAAGAAATCTACGCATGTTCATTGACGAAAACAGAATATCACAGGTATCAGGAGTCAGTAGAGGAAGCCAGGAACATTTTTTTCAAACTCATTTAAAATCGACCATACTATGGTGGGATGGTGTACGAGAGGGAAGATTTCGAACGAGTAGGACCATTTGCCCCCAGAGCTGGCTATTAGGCAATTTCAGGTTTCACAGCCGGATATACTGTATCTCAGCTCCAAGAAGAGCTACACCGATGGGGTTCAAAATGTGCGGAAAATTATTTCCTAAAACTTTTATGTTGAAAGGAATGCTCTCGTTAAGGACGTAGAACTGGAAAAGTGGAATAAGAACAAGAAAATAATTATTTTCCCCATGACAGAAGTCGAGTCCATTGATTTTTAGTACATATTATTGAAGTTGAAGAGTCCTCATACATATTAAAAATATAAAAGTGGAAATCGATTAATGAATTTTTTTTTGATATTTCACATTCAAAGTTGATCAGTGGATAATTCGCACAATGAAATAGCTCGTTCTCTTTTCCCGCTTCTTCGATGCTCAATGCAAAAAAAAGAGAGTTACTAGGCCATATACGTTGTATTATGCTCCAAAATCGTAGTTTTATTGATATCTAAAGAAATCGCATTTCACCACCTCGACAATTCCCAATTTTACGTATCGATAATTCAATATTTTCAAACGAGAAGCTGTTTATTAAATATGCATGTTGTAATAGGTATCACCACAAGTTAAAAAAATATACATAGACGCCGCGCAAAATATGCATAAGGTAAAGATATTTTCGTAAGAAAATGGAAAATCGAAGGTGACATTGTTGAAAATAATTATGTTTGAGATTAGTTTTGTTACAATTGATAATCTTTGTAAAAATTAAATTTCAGTCTAGCATCGCCGTAATAGCTCTTTCCATGATTCCACAATTTAACCCCCCCCCCCCCCCATTTAACACATGTATCACGTGTCAGTGGATGAAAAAATCCCCCCGAGAACATTTTCGAAAAAGTTGTTGCCGTTTTGGCTCGTAATATGATGGGAGAATACCGCTTGAAAAACGAGTTGTTGGATCAAAATTTTAAAAAAATGTATTGGAGTGATGTATAATAGAAGTGGAAAATTCTCTTTTGGGAGACGAGATTCTGAATATGTTTCGATAAATAAAGTTAATAATAAAACTGCAAAATTACTAAACATTTTGCCATGCCAATCACATACTCGCGAATTCGTCTTCCAAAAGAGAATTTTCCACTTCTACATCACACCAATACATTTTAGGAAAAGTTAGAAGAAGAAATAACAAAAATTAAAAATTGGCATTTTTTGACTTTTTCTTCAGCATTCCATGTTTGAGTGAAAAATGCAGAAAAGGTCCCACCCTAAATTTTGCTTTTCATATTTTTATATCAAGTAAGAACACTTATTCTTTGATATTCTGCAATAAAAATCTGTATCACTCTAAAGCTTGATAGAAATTTTTTTTATTTTGATCCAAAAACTCGTTTTTCAAGCGCATAGTGTTTCATTGTTACCCAATCATCTTGCTCACAACAGGAAAGTTTCTGGAAATATTTGTCCGCACATTTTAAGACCAAAACCAACTCTCCCGCGCTTCTGGGAGCTGAAATATATTATTGCCAGGTGCAAAACCGGAAAATTCATAAAAGCCGGCTATGGGACCAATGACCTATATTTTTGAAATCATCTCTATAGGGTACATCATAATAGGAGCCAAAACGGCAGCAACTTTTCCGAAAATGTTCCCGCACACATCCACTGGCTCGTGATACACGTGTTAAATGTAAATCGGGTGATACGTATTGAGCATTTTGGCCTCAGAAACAGGGAACAAAAGAAGTGTTTTGATTTTTTCGGTGTCTGAGACGCCAAAATAAAATAGTTTGAAAATAAGCCAAGTTAAATTTTTTCTGACGTATTTCAACCCGTAGAAAACGAAGTTGCACATAATTTCTCACCAAAACGCGAATAAAAGTTTTTACGAATAAAAATCGTAATTTTTGTCCAAAAGTCGGGACATCGCCACATTCTTTAGATAAACACGCTTAATACGTATCACCCGATTTCAACATAGGGGTAAACATGGACGCGGAATCGAATGAAAATATACTTGGATTGTTATAGGGGACTATTTTTTCAGGGCGTCAATTTTGATCATTCAAATGACCATAATTGATTTAACAGGTGAGCAAGCCCTTCACTTCCAACAGGAAAAAGGAATGCTTATCTCATCGAGATCTTTCAGAATTATTGTACATGTTTGGGGTTTGGATAAGCACTCAAAAGATACAAAAACCGACCACCCAAGTTCTGCGCGACACACGCAATAATGAGTCACATATACGGCTACCTAAGGTCGATTTTCGAACTCTACGTGAACCTTATCATCGTTGTAGCTCAAAAAATAAAAAAAAAATACGTCAGAGCCGGTAGTCCGGAAATTGACTAAAAACCGGTTCCAGGCAAAATTGCTAGTACAAAAGTTTTCTCAATTTCCTTATACTCTGTCATAATTTGCTTTGCCAGATTGCTCAAACTTTTGCAGCTAGTTCCTCACGGTGTTAGTTTTCCTGCAATCTCTCAGAAGATACGTGATAAATGCTTTTGTGTTCACTTTTGCTTCCGGTTTGCCTTCTTCTCCGCTATAATTTATATTGAACACCTTTCTTTGCTGTATGCTATTCCCATTCTCCAATTATTGTCAGAACCGCGAATATATCTTTAATATTCCAAGAAACTGCATGTTCCCATCCATGCATTTCATAGATTGCATAGAAAAAAATAGAACAAAATTATTATAATACTTTTTGATTCATTCATCCATCTTTTTTCCGCACTATGATCTAGAACGAGTTTTGAACGTTTTTAAAAGCATTTTTAGCTGCTTTAGATGACCTTGTTGGTATGGTGGTGAGTGCATGGGTTATGTGCTCAAGAATACTGGTGCCACTGGAAGGTGAGAAATTTTGTGACACATACGTTATGAAAATCACATCGCAGCCCTGTTCGGAGTCACTATCAATCTCGCTTTATTTCTCGTTCTGTGGTGGAAGAAGATGGACAAGGCTGCTCAAGCTTATCGAATTTTAATAATGATCGCTACAGTTACTGGCTTCTTCACCTGCTGTCTTCTACTTATCATTGAAGAGGTGTCATTGTTTAAAATTGTGATACTTTTCGAAATATTCCACGAATAACGTAACACGGATGGAAAATAATGAAAATTTATTAGGTTGCTTTGTCCCGATAGATAATTTTCTTTGGACACGATTGTTTGTTCGTTGCAAATAATTACGAGAGCAGAAAGTCTCGTGATCGTTTATCTATGATCTTATTTCTACTGACACAATGCACAGGTTTTCATAATACTCGATGGGGAAGTCGCACTTATTCTATATGGACCACTTATGTTTTACTTGCCTGATCGAGTAAACGATTTTCTAGTGCTGGCTTATGCAAATCAGCTTCATACAACGTGGCAGGTATTATTTCGGGAAAAAACTATTATGTACGATTATTTTCAGTTGCTTTTTGCTCCTTGTCTTGTTCAGTGGCTACATCTTGCAAGGCGTGATTTTATGGGTATCAAAATACCAAAAATGTTAAGGCCGAACTTCAGCATTACCCGAAAAGTTATTCTCGCTTATACAATTCCAATATTGTGCTATTTAAATTCGCTTGTAAGTTGAAATTTAGTTGAATTTGACCGAAATAAATTTGCCCGAATTTCGAAAATATTCATTCAGTTCTGCTCTCAAACTATCGCGTTGAAAAGTGATCTCGAGGAAATCATCAACTCATTGCATGGAACAACATTGAACGACTGTCATATTTATGGGATTGAAGAGGCATGCGTTTATGAAACTGTTGGATTAACCGTGTTTATTTTAGAGTTCGGCCTGTGCAAAGACAGTGCTTTTTCGTGATTTCCTCCCGTCCTATTTCATTTCATATTCAATTTGTCTGTTCTGCTTCCTAAAAGTTGGCGTTTTGCAATATAGTTATTTCTTTGCAGTTGTTTCATAATTATTGATTTTACACGAGTTATTTTTCAGATTCGATATCAGTTGGGTGAAAATAACTGTAGAATGAGTGAGAAAACTTCCCAAATGCACAAGCGATTCTTCCGTGCACAATTAGCTCAGGTTAAGCATGCTTTTCTAAATTAAAAAAAATCTTTAATGTTAGAATTGACATAATTCTTGAATCTTTCTCTTCAGGACCTCGTACCTCTCGGAATTTTGTTTCCAATAGTTGTTATTGTGAGCAGCGCAATAGTTCTTGGCATCAATCTCGAGAATATTACATTATTAATGTGTTACTGGCTCTGGCTATCGCATGGTGCATCGGTAAGGATTTATCGCATATATTTTTAAAATTTTTATACATTTCAATTTGTGTAATTGTAATGTTTAATGCTTCTCTCCTTGGATTCGTTGTGAAAATAGATAGCGACCGAAGTGTGACGAAAGTTTCGGAAATAACAGCGAAGCGTGTGGGTCTACTATATTTTGACCATTTAAAAATATTATTTTTTTTCAAATATGTACAACAAAGCATTTTCAGGTATCATTAACAGAAAAGCAAAAGGCAAACAATATAACACAAGTATCATGAGCCAGTGGAGGAAGCCACGAACAATGTTTTTCAAACCCATTTAAAATCGACCACACTGTTGTGGAATGATGTTCAAGAGAGAAGATATCGAAATAATAATTTGTCCCAGAGCCGGCTATTAGGAAATTTCCGGGTATTCAGCCGGCGTAACTGTATCTAAGCTCCCAGATGAAATTCGATTTTCGAGAAATCGTTAAAACTGCGACCTCATAGCGTCATAACTTTCGTTTTTATAACAACGCGGTGCATTGGATAAGTGGGACAATAGAACGCACAATTTACTTGTGCGAACTAGCTAGTGATCAACTTTGAATGAGAAATTTTCTTGTTCCGAATCTACTTTTCCAGCTCTACTTTCTTAAAGGAGGAGTAAACTCAAAATTCAATTTTTGAAGCTGACTTATGCACGGCCTAGAGCTCCACAACGGTAAGAAGCTCCGAAATTTTCACATTGATATTTCGATTCCGAACAGAGTTATTGCTAGTTGGCTGGGAGCTAGAGCAGGGAAGCTCAGGGAATGGGGCGAGATTGCACGCGGCTGAGAGAGAGTGCGTCCATGGGTGAAACATATTACAACCGGGCGCGCGTTTGCATTTACTCATCCTTTAACTGCTGATTTTCACGTTTTTCTTCCTACATAAAAGTTTCAGGAAATAATTTTCCGCACAGTATGATCACGACGCCATTTCTGTAGCTCATCTGGGAGCTGAGATACAGATACACCGGCTGCAAAACCGGATATATCCTAATAGTCGGCTCAGGGACAAATGACTCAGTTATTTCGAAATCTTCTTTCGAGAAAAATCTATCCACAACAGTGTGGTAGATTTTTTGAGTATGAAAAAATAGTTCGCGATGGTGTTTTTGCTTCATCTACTCGTGATACATGTGATAAATGGATTTTCTTGAGCAGAGGAGAGCGCAAGCGAATGGTGTAGTCTGATCCCGCTATTCTCATTTCTAAGTAGAAATAAGCATCCGAGTGACCATTCGGATGTTTCGAAAAGTCAACATCCTCAATACAACATGAAAAACCCGATTTTTTAATTTGACCATAAATACAATAAACCTGGTACCTCACAACCGTATTTCATTATGTGCGAGTGTTCTACAACGTTACGAGGTGACACAAGCATACATTGAAGCAGTTTTTCCAATTTGAAAATGTTGACCTGTTGGCATAGTTGCCCACCACTCGCGGCGGTTTGTTGGGCAGTGCGCATCCATGAACCCCTATTCATGCCATTTTGTTGGGCAGTGCGCAACGACGTATAGGGGGTCATGGTAAAAAAATTGATGGTAGGTATGGGTAGGTCATGACTAAGTACTGTGCCAATCAATAATACAGTACTTCCTGATACCGTATATAGCTACCGTAACCCCGATTACCGCGAACTGACTTTTTTCAAAAATTGAAAATACCGTACCCTAATTAAAAAGTCAAAGTACCATATCCAATCGATAGTACAGTACCACCAAATACCGTATCCCACTACCGTAATCCCGACTATCACGAACTAACTTTGTCCTGGTAACGGGCACATTCGGTCTGGTGTCGTGAACGATCGATTATACAGTACCCAATTGACTACCGTAACCCAGTTCCTTGGGTCAGATCTAGTTCCTTGGGTCAAACATTTTTCTAAAATCCTAAAACGATAATACAATTATTTTTAAATATCCTACTGTAACTCTAATTAGTGTGGAACCAATTTACGATTTATTTAGGATTTTTATAAAATGATTTTTAATTTTTAGAAAAATGTTTGACCCAAGGAACTAGATCTGACCCAAGGAACTGGGTTACGGTAGTCAATTGGGTACTGTATAATCGATCGTTCACGACACCAGACCGAATGTGCCCGTTAACAGGACATCTTAAAAATAAAGTTAGTTCGTGATAGTCGGGATTACGGTAGTGGGATACGGTATTTGATGGTACTGTACTATCGATTGGTTACAGTACTTTGATTTTTAAACTAGGGTACAGTATTTTCATTTTTTGAAAAAAATCAGTTCGCGGTAATAAGAGACCTTCCACGAGAAAACGTAGGAACCGTACGGATGACTTTTCTGCAACCCCCTCAATATTTTGCTGGTGAAGTTCCCATACCGAGTGCTGATATTTGGCCCAATATGAGTGCCTCTGGTGCACTCTCCGAAAAATGCCAGACCGGGCCCGAAAAAAATCGAAATTTTTACTTTTTTTAAATGTTTGATTTTATAGTTTTTCCGGGTGTATTTTTCGATGAAAATAACGAAAAACATGGTGAAAAAGAAGGGAACGATCGATAAATCGGTATCCTGAACATAGCATACTCACTGGCCGCAGGTTGTGCAATCAAAAAATATTTTGAGATTATGATCAAAATATTTAGATTTTCATCATGGCAAGCAGTTTTAGCGAATGTTTGGGGATCCTATTGACCAATTATGGTCAGAAACAACTTCTCATATGTCCTTTCAATCATATTTATCAATATTTGAGTACAGATGGTGCGACTTGAAAACTTACTCCATAAAACCCATCAAAATGCGTAATTTTGCAACTTTTCACGATTTCAAAGAGCTCTAGATATAGTTGTTCAGCCTCAACGTGACCACAACATGCTCAAAATATATATAAATGATCATACTTACCTAATTTTGTAATTTTACGGGAATACGAGAAAAAAAATTTTGTCATCCGTCGACCCCTCCCTAAAGCTACGTTTTCTCGTGGTACGTCTCAAAAAAGGGTTACGGTAGCTATATACGGTATCAGGAAGTACTGTACTATTGATTGGTAGAGTACTTAGTCTTGACCTACCCATGACCTACCATCAACTTTTTGACCATGACCCCCCTATACGTCGTTGCGCACTGCCCAACAAAAAAGGTGTGCTTTTCACTTCAACAGTAAAAATGCTTACCTCATCGAGATCTGTCAGAATTACTATACATGTAGGAGGTTTGGAGTAGTCGTTCACGATTTACAAAAACTGACCTCGCCGTTGAGACGTGCCACAGGAAATGAGGGGTCAGAGATACGGCTTTCTAAGGTCGATTTTCGAACTCTGCGTGAAAAGATACCCCTAGGGAGATCTTAAAATCAGAAATTTATTTTTCGTTGCGCGGCATATAGGTAGTATTGCTTAGTTCTATCAGATAGTCTCTCACATTATAATATCATTTTCTCCGATGCGTTCATACTGTACGGCATCCAGTAAGTAGTTTCGCAGCACATTGATTTCTCGCGACAAATGAATTTTAATCTAACGATGCAACTGTTTCCTATTGATTTAGACAATGTACATAGAACGAAGACCATTTTGCCGCATGATCTTCTTCTTTCTCATCTCGTTTTGCTCGCAAGGGCACCGTGGGTGATCAACGGAGCACAATCACTGATGATTGGCGAGCGATCTTCGTCAATATATGTTGTGGTCTTACCTGTGGACACCAGCTTTTTCTTTGCTCGAGATAATAAATATAAGTTAATCTCTCCGAATTCACCCCTCTCTCACCAGTGAGGTTAGTGATAGTGTGCACATTGAGAAGCCTCTGCATTCCTCCTCAACTTGTATACATCGACTGACGACAACTGGCTACCTCACCATTCTCGAAGATGTTCTCCTGTCTTCTCGTGATGGGATTTTGTATTATCACCTAATCAACAATTCTGCTACTACCATCATACTGCCAAATATCCAAAATACATCGAAAACGTCAACAAGGTTGCTTTTTTTGTAATTTTCGGAAACCAGTTTACTTACGTTTTAGCACAACGGATACATCGTCGAGAATGTCGAAAGGGCACTGAAGGGGTACAGCACGGAGTATGGACCGAGCTGCTTCGCGCAAGTTTACAAGCAGAGAATGAAGCAGAATTTATTCCTTGAGTAAGTTGAAAAAATGCTTAATGTAAGTGATGAAAACAGTGTGAATTATTGTAATTCAGGTATCGTTCTTCCTTGGTCTGACTTCAACCTTCCAATATTTCAAGATCTGCCCTCGTCCTGGCAAATCATTGATCGTCAGCCTAAAGGCGGATCTATTATCCTGCCGAAAGCCCAGAAACTTCACTTTCAGAAGGTTTGAGATAGATATTTCACTTTCACAACGCGATGCACATGCTACAATATCTGGTAAGATTCTCGAATTGGTACCTTGAACTTTTGCCTATACGCTTTCGTATCGATCTTTTCATAGCGATCTTCGAAATGAACTAACTTGTTCTCGTGGGCGTCCACTCTGTATCAAAAACACGAGACACGCAAATATTATTTGCATCATCCGCTTTAGCGACACCGTGAGAATAACATTTTTCATGAAACAAGTGCTGAAGTAGTATTCGTATTGAGTATCCAAGCACGGCCGATGTTGTTGGTCCTACGATATTAATCAAGATCATACAGACTAATATTTCTCGAAAAATGTTTGATGCACAAGCTACGACGAAGATCCATAGAGATCTTTTCTTAACAATAACCATATGAATCGTGTGTGGGGGGTAGTGAAGCACAATTTAAAAATTGTATCAAAACATTTAACAATATCTCGAATAACGTGATCGCAAAGAAACGTCGCAAAATCACATCATAAAGCAATATCACAAGGGCTCGCATCGGCAATAGTCAGATTTACGTGCTTTAGTGGAATGTTTTCGTGCTTTGTTCGCGTTCCCAGGCACACGATATCGAGCTTATTCAAATTTCCAAATACTGCCCTTTGCCAACGAAAATATGACTATAAATTCAATCGTGTCATTGCGAACTCATAATTTCTCTAGGAGCAGTTGGACACTCGGAATGCGATCTACAGCTTTTCTCCTGATTCTCCTGCTTTGCGCGCCGATTCTCGACGCTCAGCTCCCACTCATCGTCCAAGTTCTCGCACAGAGCGCCGCCAATATTGCCGGTAACTGTTTTTGGAAAGATCCACGGTTATCGCTACACAGCCCATCGCTAGACGACTCGATGATTCGGAGTAACGGTCGACTCTCCTCGATTGGCACGCTCTCTCGCCTCTCTAACCGATGAGAGAGTACGCGGTTTGGAGAGAGCGAGACCATCGCTCATGATTCATAATAGAGATGTGTGACGCTCCTTTGCTCGCGCTGTTTGCTTAGTCCCGGGGGTGGGGGGGGGGGGGGGGGGAGGGGGATATTTCACAATCCGAACACGCACGGCGCTTTAAAGGACCATGTGCTTGCAGGCGCCATCCCTGCTCTCCTCAATGCTGCTCAAATCGGAAACTGCGAGTTGGCGGTATCCAACCTTTTTGATGCCTTATATTTCTCTGAAATATTTTTACAAACTTTTTACAGGAAGTGCAATATGCGCTTGAAGATTTCAACCTGCTCGTCAACCTCACCAACGTATGAAATATTTTACAATCCAGAAATTGTAATAGTAGTATTACTATAATTTTGAATTCCAAGCATGAATGTCGCGAAATAATGCATTTAAAAGTGATGTTCAGACGCTAGCTACTGGTAATCTGGAAACAGCAGTGCAGCAAATTCAGCGTAGGATTTTTCGTTTTTTAAGCATCTATATACTGTGAAATGTACAATATCGTACAAAGGTGCAAGTTCAGAACTTCTCATCAAAATAACGAACGACGTTCTCCTCAAGTGGCCTACTTGCTGGGCAGCTGAGGTATGTCTTACGCCTAGTATTACCAGGTGTTAGGAGACTAATTTCAAATTATTAGAAACAATTCTGTATATCCAGGCGCAACGAGTCGTTATTGCAATGATTGGATTGATCCAAACTCAGATGATGGTAAGGCCCTCAATTATCAAACATGCTCTTGTCTTCCTTTCAGATTCTCTCAGCGCTCCTCAATTGGTAAATAATCAAAATACAGTTTTTTTTAATTGTAATTTTTTTGATTCGCATTCAAGACAATACCTGATAAACTCATGATTTTATTCGTTTCATTTTTCGTAGTAATAACATCAGTCTTTTTTATTATTTCACGCACATGGATTGATTGATTTTAATCTTAAAAGATTGATTGATTTTAATCTTAAAAGATTGATTGATTTTAATCTTAAAAGATTAATTCATCAACGGAATGAGTATTCTGAAATGTACAATACATCGATCTCACATGTGTTTCCTCCCATACGAAATATTTGTAGTTTTATGTAGCCTGTGCACAGTTCTTATCTCTTCGAATAGTCCACACGCATACAACACATCTGGAACACACTGATAACAAATCGGCGTAGGAAACGTCGCATAGCGAGAATTGCG
This sequence comes from Pristionchus mayeri, assembly GCA_036245805.1. NCBI lineage: Eukaryota > Metazoa > Nematoda > Chromadorea > Rhabditida > Neodiplogasteridae > Pristionchus > Pristionchus mayeri. Next base: position 7,354,790 of record BTRK01000004.1, on the reverse strand, counting down.
TGCTGAGCGCAAGTGCGTCGAGCGAATGTCTCACAACAAATACCGCGTCCATCCCACAGCTATTCTCATCAATTTCGCCGCTCTCTACGGACTTGGTGAGCTCCTTTTTATCTCAAGTAATAACTTTATAATTAAAAATGTATTTTAGCTATCTTAACGGTTCTCCTTCCCGAGGCTTTCGGAGTAACACAAAGAGGTAAATTTGCAGAATTTTATGTGTCAGGGTTGTTTATTCTATTCAAAATTGGATATTTCTCAAGGTTTCTACTGCAATGATCGGTCGATCCAGCACCCTTTCCATGATCACACCATCCCCATGGGCCATCTCACCATCGCGTCGCTGGCTCTTTTCCTTGTCATCGTAAGATCTTACTATTATCGTGATAACTGAGTTCTCGAGGGAAGAATATGGTTCGATTCAGCGCTCGATTTTCGAATGTACATTTCAGCCTCTTATCGTGGAGTTTCTCGTTGCGCGCGTCGATTCTTCCGTTGTTTCCTATCATTTGAGAAAAAGTTTCACGCTGCCGTCATTCGTCGTTCGAGCACTAATCATATTTGGTAAATATCATTTTCACAATTATTGATTAATTTTAGATTGTAGGCTATGCAAACATCGGCTTGGTCATGCAGGTTGCACTCACTCAGGTGTGTAGTCGAGTTTGAACTATTGAATTTGTCCTTTCAATTCTAAAACTTTCTTTGGGGTGTTCTCTCGAATTGTTAATATTTCCATTAAAAACGATTTACGAAAACATTTTCAGTACGCGAAATACGGCGCGGGCAGGCTTCGACCTCATTTTATGGACGTTTGCAAGCCCGTTGGATATAAATGCGCGACGCCTAACGAGTTAGTGGACTCTTGCGCGAATTAGTATTGAGCAATGGATATTTTCAGTTACATTGTCAACTATACGTGCTCTGGCGATAATGCTTTCCGCATTTACGAAACGCGTCTTTCATTCTTCTCCGGTCACTCATCGACGGCTATTTATACAGCTCTTATTATGGCGGTAAGTACTATTTTAATATGAAATAGTTTTTTTTCAAATTCTAATCCGAATGACCCATTATTGATGGTGTGAACAACTCGCTCAGAATCTTAGCTCAGATCTATCTGGAGTCTCGTCTAGCGCCACGCTATCGATCTGCTGGAATAAGACGCGCAGTCCAGGTGTTCCCACCACTATCTTCAATTATTTTTAGATTGAAATGTCTTTTGGCATCTCCTCCATTCAGATTCTTCTCGTGATCTCAGCTCTCATTGTTTGTGTCTCGCGAGTCACCGACAATTTCCACCATCCGACAGACGTCCTTGTCGGTATTATCTTCGGAGCAGTAATGTCCGTGTTTACGGTAAGGTACATCATGTTAAATCACTCATTATTGATCTTTCAGGCGAGTAAATTAGCAGGACTGTGTACCTACAATCTCACACCGATTCGAGAGCCCAAAGGAAGAGCAACATTCGCTCGATTCGTTACGAGAATACATGGAAAGGAGTAGGATGAAGGCGTGCTTTAGGCGATTGCAAATTCATGAGCTTCAACTACGTTGCTCTTTTGTACACAAATTATCATTATTAGTGCGAGATATGGTATAGGACATTTTTTGTTTAATGTATAATATGTTCGGTTGTGCAATCGATTTTCTCATAAAAATACGAACATACACTCCATAGACGCACAGATCGACGAGACGAAGATAAAGGCTCTAATTATTGAAGAAAATGTTTCGGAAAGTATTCGAGTAGTTACAGCTCAGTTTTTTAATGTGCATTCTAAATGGGTGGGATGGGCGCGGTCTGCACTGAGCTATTACACCCAATGGAAATGCCCGTCTTCCCCACAGAATGGCCTCCATTGAACCCACTCGATTGCAATTTAATGCGCACTTTCCGCGCGTGAAATACATCCATGATTATGCTGAAAATCATTAAAACTATTGGCTGCAATTATGTATGGTCGCACCCGTCCAGCGTGTGTAGTAGCATCCAAGCTAGGGTCGTCGTAGCGAACATAATCCATTCGCTTGTTGCGAATCGCGAAACAAAACAGAAAGATACGTATGCAAAGATACAGACTTGCATTTGCCATAGCGACTGAAATCATAGTGTAATTATCAAAATGGGACCAATACCTGAACAAAAAACCCACTCTCCGTTCTCCTTTTCAAGATGAAGCTGCCATTCCAGCCAGATGCGTTAAGCGCCTCATAATTGAATGTATGTTATTGTAATTTGTAAATTACTTTTCTCAGTGAAATTAGAGTGATCGAATCAAGCAGGATTGTTAGGCATGCAATGAACACGGGAATAATGAAGTCAACATAGCTAAATATTTGAATATGCTTCCAATTGGACCGAAACTTCACAATGCATAAAACTCATTGCATGCTGTCTCCCCGTAACCCCATACAGAATCCTCCTCAAAATAGATGAAATAACACTCTTCGGCTGAAAATTGAAATGTTATTCATAACTATTTCTGATTCATTTACTCCAAAACATCGGAACAACTTGGATAAACGCTATAGCGAAAGGAGCAGAAACGTGATGCAAACAGCAGTGATGCTCGAGCTCGATTCCTTGGAAAGATACTGCAATAGAATGACATTATTGAAAAATGTGACTCATTTTCACTTTATGCGGATTCGTAATGGAAAACAGGCGGTTGATCGATACTCCGAGATGTGTGTAATTCTTGAGATTGAGAAAGAACAGGGACACCTTGAAAAAGTTAGCGGTTTACTGAAAATACATATTTTCATACCTGACCGACAATTTTTCCTTGCATACCAGATATTGTTGTATTCGAGAACCTGTACTTTCTAAACGTGGTAAATCAAATTATAAAACGGACAGAAACGGTCCGGCTGCGCTCCAGACCAAGTCATATCAATATATATATATATATATATATATATATATATATATATATATATATATATATATATATATATATATATATATATATATATATATATATATATATATATATATATATCTTTATCGCAGCAAGTTGATGCGCGAATACATAAAACCAGTAGCTAGGAACTGGCAGGAACAATTTAAAATGACGGTGTGGTAGTTGAAGTGAAGTGTAGTAGTCGCCGCGTTTCGACGACCCGAATGTAGTAGGGAAAATTCGAGAAAATAAGAAGAAATAGAGATAGTTAAAACAAGTATGAAACGAGTAATTTAGGGGAAATACGTTTGATGAACAATTTGGAAGAGAGGGAAAGGGTTCCTTGAGGTAAAGAATTAATAGTGGAATAGGTGCGATGAGAGATAAATTGTTTAGATAAATTATCAGAAGCTCTAAAACGGGGGAATAATTTGCGAGACGAACCTCGAGTGCGAGATTCTCTGAAATCAAATATTAATGAAGGGGAAACAGTTGATTGTGGGCAGAATAATGAATGAACAAATTTGAAGGAAGATAAATTGCGACGATGGTCGAGAGGTTCCAAATTAAACTTCTCGCAAGAGATAGAATAAGAGATGAAAGGAATTTTACAGCGAAAATGTAATTTACGAAGGAAAATGTATTGAACTTTTTCAAGGAGTTTTCTATCCTTGAGAATGTGAGGAGAATAAACTACTGAACAATACTCGAGAATGGAACGAACATAAGTTTTATAGGCATGGACAAGTACAAGAGGATTTGCAGATTTAATGGCAACGAACATGAAGTTGACACGCTTAGAAGCCTTTTTAACTATATCAACAATGTGGGGGCGGAAGGAAAGATTTTTGGAGATGAGAACTCCTAGATCTTTGACAATATCAGTAGAGGAAATTATAGAAGCATTGAACGAGTAAGCTATTCTAGGATTGGACTTACCTACATAGAGAATATGCGATTTACCTGGGTTGACAGACATTTGCCATGCCAAACACCAGTCATAGATTTAATCTAGAGATGATTGTAGGGGAGAATGGGAAGGAGGCGATTTATGATTAAATGGGAATACGAGCTTAAGATCGTCAGCGAAGAGAAAGGAATCGACAGGACACGAATCGACAATGTCGTTAACGTAAATTAGAAATAGTAATGGACCAAGTACACTCCCCTGGGGAACCCCAGAGGTGACAAGAGAAAGGAATGATAGAGAATAATCAACACGGACTTTTTGAGATCGTGAGCAAAGCCACGATTCAATCCATCTATGGAGATTTCCAGAAACACCATATGATGAGAGTTTAACTAATAATTTTCTATGAGATACAACATCGAAGGCCTTTGAGAAATCGACGTAGGCAACATCAGTAGAAGATTTAGAACAATGCTTAGTAATGAGTTGGGAGAGGAAGGAAACTAATTGATGGGTTGTACTCCTACCCTTACGGAAGCCATATTGATTTGAAGTGAGGAGATTATTAGAATTGAGGAAGTATGAGAGAGTGCTTTTGACAACTCTCTCAAAAAGTTTGGAGACATTACTAGTGAGTGAAATGGGCCTATAATCGGACGCGTTCTCACGCTTGCCTCCCTTTTTGAACAGAGGGCAAACAACTGCCTCTGTCCATAGGGAAGGAACGGAGCCGGTAAGGAGAGAGGATTCAAAAATTAGGGAGAGGGGGAATGCGAGGGAAGTGGCACACTCTGTAAGGAGAATAGAGGGAATGTGATCGGTACCAACTGAACACTTTCGAGGCATTTTTGAAAAGAAATTTTTCTAGGATGAATGGGGAAACATCTATAGAATCTAGGGTGGAAGTGGTGCGAACAGGAAAAGGTGGAATTATACCGTTATCAACAGTGAAAACGGAAGTGAATTGTGCGGATAAGGCCTCAGCTTTTTCGGAAGGGGAGGAGGCGAATGAGCCGTCACCACGCCGAAGCGCAGAAACAGAGGCTTTTTGTTTTTAAATACTTCTCATGTGAGAGAAGAGACCTCCACTGGATGAGAGTATTCGTTTGCCCTCCTTCCTAATTGCTTCACGTTTAATAGCTACGCGGACTTTCTTAGAGAAGGCTTCATAATTGGGGTCGTTATTGCAATACATTCTATATTGAATACGTTTAAGAATATATTTAGAATAAGTAGGGCGATTGGGAGTAAGGGGGATTGTTTCAACGATCACTTGTTGAACAATTTCTGCAAATCTGTCATGCATGTTCTGTGTCGTATCTCCATTGACTAGAGATGTCATCCAGTCGATCCCCGAGAAGAGGGAATTTGCCAAAGCAAAATTTCCCCTCCGCCAGGAGCGACTGACTGACTCATCCCGATTATCAACGGAGATAGTGCGCAGAGAGAAATTGATGTTGAAATGATCAGCGAGACCAGGCGAGAGAGAAACAGATGACAAGAAATGAGAATCGGTAGATAGAACTAAATCAAGAATGTTTGCATTTCGAGTAGGAGAAACAACGTGCTGTGTGAGACCATGAGAGGCGCAGAAATCGATAAAGTTACAGCAAGTAGTGCAACTGCGAGATAGTTTGGAATGAGGCCAATCAATGTGGGGGAGATTGAAGTCGCCCATAATAAATGAGGGAAGAGAAGTGGACACAATTAGATCAGAAATTGAAGCGAGGAGAGGACGGGAGTCGCAATCGTGATTAGGATTGTAGATGGAAATGACACGACAAGGGAATGGTTTGACAATATCAATAGCGAGCAATTCGACACCGGGGGGGAGGCAGGGTTCAAGTTGAACAAAATCAATGGAGTGGGAAAGGAAGAGACAAACACCACCTCCAAGAGTTGGTCTATCTAGGCGGACAAAGGAGTACGAAGTGTCACGAACAACGAATGAATCGGGGATTGTCTTATCCAGCCAGGTTTCACACACCGACGCAATGTCTATGTTGTGAAGCGAAAGGAGAGAGTGAAATGAATCAACCTTGTTTTTGATTGATTGCACGTTGGATTGAATAAATTTGATTTCGCAATTTACCTCGACGCGACGTCTCGGGGTGCAGTCTGTACCACCTTCCCGAGCATCGGTAGAGGGGGTAATCAGAGTTGGCAAGGAGTGAACCAACTTGTGAGTGAAGTTGTGATTATATTGATTGATTGATGCATCCTCTGCGCGACCGCTCGGGGGTTGAAAACCTTCACCTCCCCGAGTGCCGGCAGAGGGGGAAGGCAATGAATGAGACAAAGAAGAGTGTAAGAGAGACGGGAACTGAGATGATGAGGTGTCAGGAGATGAGAGACGAGAGGAAAAAGGAGAAGTTAGAGTGAAGAGAGGAGAGAAAGGTGAATGATCAAGACTCACGCCCTTGTTGGTCTCGTCCTCTTTGTCCATTCTCCCGCCTTGTCCAGCTTGATGACTTGAAGATTCCGGACAATGAATTCCTTTCGTCCGGCAGAGTCGTTGCGAGCGCACGCCTCGGCCCATGCCTCTTTGTACTTCTTCTCCTCCTCTACTGAGTAGTTCGGTCCCGAGAAGATGGTGGGGAATTTGCCGTCTCTCTTGCTCCTTGAGAGAGAGCGAATGAAACGGACTGCCTCCTCCGCAGTCGTGAAGGTGAGAATCAGGGGTCGAACTCCTTCCTTCCCCTTGAGACGGAAGATCTTCATTGGCGTGGGAGTTTCGATCGTTTTGCACAGCTCCTCGACAGATTCCGAGTCTCCCTTCTCCGATATCCAGTTCCGAAGAAAAACCTGGCATTTACGGAGACGGTCGCTCGAATCTGTCTTGATGGTTTCCTTGACCGCGGTCGAAACAACAGTCTTGACTGCCGTTTCGAGGTTGGCATGAAGGAGAGGCCACTCCTTCGAATCGAGAAGATTCAGTCGAGTGGTGACGTCAGCGAGAGGAGATTGAAGAGGAGTGTGAGTATCCACTAGGCTTTTGATGGCCTTGTGAATCTCCTGCATCTGATGCTGGAGCTTGGCCATCTCTCGATAGAGGACATCCAGGGATGTGAAGATTGTGGCTTGAGTAAGCTCAAACCTGCGAGCGTACTTATTCTTGTTGAGGATATAGCCACCATTGTGGAGATGGTAGGGGTGGGCCATATCCTTCTCATCGTACTTTCCTCTCTTCGCGGGGTTCTTCTTGTAGATCTCATCAAATACCTTTCCGAATGCACCATTTACTGAATGGTTCGCCGCATCAGGAAGGTAGAGATGGTCAGAGATGGGGGAGTCCAAGTTTTCTTCCTCGATTGTTGGATTGGTAGGGGAGGAAGGATGACTCATGGTTTCACAGAGAGAAAGGGGAGACGACTGTTCACTGATGAAGCAGATAGAGAATGTGAAGCAGATAGAGAATGTGAAGCAGATAGAGAATGTGCGAAGCAGATAGAGAATGTGAAGCAGATAGAGAATGTGAAGCAGATAGAGAATGTGTGAAGCAGATAGAGAATGTGAAGCAGATAGAGAATGTGAAGCAGATAGAGAATGTGAAGCGAAGTAGGGATTCGCTGAAATTGGCGATTCCAAGAGCAGCGCAAAGTCCGCCGAATGTGTTATGTAGATGTCTGAAGAGAAAACTAAGATGGGGCAGGAGTTGTACGAAAACTGTGAAGGCTATTGAACAATCTGTTAATTTGCTAATCATGTTGATAAAATAACAATTGGGCTCTCCGTACTTATAGCGGTACACTGCGCACACGGCGAATCCATTGGCGAGAAGGCCGGCAATGGTAATCTAAACAATTTACACTCAGCTATTTAGGATAAAGAGGACTGACAGCGAAACAGTTGTCTCAAAACTGCGTTGTCAGTTTGAGCTTGTCAGGTTTGCTTTGAGTACTCGTTTTGGATAAAACCCCAACGGACAAAAGCCCAACGAATCACCGTTCGCTGGAGATTTGCATTAGCAACTTGGGTGCTGTTGTATTGTTATCAGTATGTCCTCTTCAATCTAAAACGGGGTGATGTATCAGTACTACATCACCCCGTATTAGATCCTCTAAATAGGTGATCTTGAGTTTCACAACATATCCACATATATCAGGTTGGAACAAAAGTTTTGCACGATTTTCAAATTTTCGTTTCCACCATACTCTGTCCTTTATTTCCAAAATTATTTAATATTGTTTCATGTATTCGTTGAGGGCTTGAATACTCTTTCTATCACACATTAGTATTACCTATACCATTTGATATCTTGGCGACATTTTAAAGTCAAAGTTGCTACATTTGAGAACTGAACTGCTTAATTTTTTGGTCTGCTCTCTCTGGACATCGATGATAATGCAAATATCAGGGTATATTTGGAAAGTATGATGAACAGGCATCATAAAGTAGTGGTATTCCCTGACAAATGGTATTCCAGAAACTTAGGTCATTTTTGATATCGCGTCAAAATGGGCTTGGTCTGAATTAGTTGACTTCAACGCATAACCGTAGCCGTAAGTCTATCGATCTCAAATGCATTTAAACTTTAAGTACCTTCCATGTTAAGCTCACAATTATTTTCGTGTGGACATACATTGCTTCTATTAAAAAATGCAATATTGCATACTCAGATACTGATATTAGAGTGTCGAAATTGATGTTTCCATGAATGTCATGTTTCCAGCATAAAAGGAAGCTTAGACTTTATATGGTTAACTGAACAAGCACCTCTTACTCTATCACTTATTGGCTTGGTCGAGTCAGGGGATAGCTTCCTTTTGAGGAGATCGACTCGAACAATGTACACCAAATTTTAAAATTTTGGCTGATCATAATTCAAAATTCCAGAAAATATAAATTTTCTAAAAGCGGAAAAGGATATGATCCAGCATTTCTTTATGTTATAAACCCCAAGGTAGTATATGTAAAAGCTCTTAAGATCAAGCCATCATGATTGATTGTCGAGGCAATAACAGCGATCCATTAAGTAACGTTACTTCGCGAATGTTGCAATTTAATGGTCTACAATCCTTGATAAATTGAAGCAACCACTTGATACTACATAGCTTTAGAAAGAACTACCAACGGGCTTTTCACTCCACAATGTGAGATTATACAATGATTTTTTCTGTTAGAATAGGAGCGTGATAAACAAATGTCCATGTAACTCAAAAATTTCATATTTAACGAAACCTGATTTTTTCGCAAACCCTCAGAGCAGGATTCGATTCGAAGTAGCGGATATATTTTACAAATAGTCCATAAATATATGCTATCCGGTTAGATCGGCCCGATTAAAGTGAAGCTTTTTAAGCAAGTTCAAACTTCATGGTCGAAATCGTGCAAAACTTTTGTTCCAACCTAATAGCTTGTTCATGGTCAAAAAAATGAAATTTATGTGAAAAAATATGGTTAGATAAACACCAAATACCGTAACCAATCGATACCTATATTACTTGAGAAGAGTAATTTCTGGGGTACTAAAATATCTATTGGTTACGGTACTTGGCATTTATATAATCGTGATTTTCCACTCAATTCTCAACACTAAACATAGATATGGAGTGAAACTCAAGATTGCCTAGTTAGAGACCTAGTATCTAATCAGGGCGATGTAGTTGAGGGTACACTAATGACAATGCAACAACTACCAAGTAGCTAAATCAAAACTCCATAGAATGGATATCCGTTAGGCTTTTTCCCGACCCCCTTGTTTAAGGTAAATTACCGTGCCAAGCAGAGACGAGACAACTAGCCGGTCAAGCATTCTTGAATAGAAATACCCAAATAAGGGTATGTTCACGGTATCACTGCGTGTCTGCGTAAGAAGAATGCACCCATAAATTTCTCATGGGAGGCCATCAGACCTTATCTCGGCATTACTTTCTAGTGATTACGGGATAGAAAGTATAAAGACCAAAGATAATTTGGATAAATTACTGTAGTAGGTATCACAGTCGGTGGGCTCATTATTAAATTTAAGCGTATTCGGCAATTGGAGATGTCATAGATACGCAATGAAGATAATTTCACAATAGGGCATCGGAGCCGTTTTTACTTTTTAAAGTATTGAACCAACTACACGAATGATACGATATACGTTACATCTTTATCGCACATAGTTTAAATGCGCGAGTACAATAATCTGATGATACTGAATACGAATGCTAAGTACGCCCCGGAGCTCGACATTGTACGAATATCCAATCTATGATATTTGATTTCGTTGCATGCACAGGTTTTGCACTTTTCGAAGATTCGATCTATACTCGTTCCATTCAGTACCTGGTCAGCTGCACTGACTACTTCGACGACATGGCCTTACGAATTGGCAGAATTGACTACCGAGTGACCTACTACGAATATGTCATCGATGTAAGGCAATTTTTGAATATTTACTTCACAAAAACATTTCAGTTGGGCCTCGCTGGCGGAAAGTGAGCACTCGGCGCTTTCGCTATGCAGGTCTGAAAACTTTTGAGCTATTGGAATTGTCTGAAATGGATAGATATCTTGGAAAGTAATCGAACTCCAGAGCAATGGGTTCGGTCCGGAGTGGATTCTCGGGGACGTCATTATCCGACAATTCTGCAACATTCACGACATTGGCAAGAGACGCATTGGATTCGCTCGATCCATCACCGTGTATTTAAAAATAAGGTTAATTAAGAACGTAAAGATATTGATGTTGATTCAGAAGGAACCACTGTAACTCCGCCAGCAACAAAATACGTGCCAACTACGAGTCCCAGCTTCGAATTGACTACTTCAGCAGCCGCGTCATCGGGAGTGATTGGTGCGCATATTTACAATGGTTCATTTTCGGATTATCTGCACGTTTACGGAATCATGAAGATGGAAGACTTATTAAATTATAAAAATTTCAATAAAAATAGTACGTGCACGAATCTTGTACGATATTCCAATATAGTATAGAACAACGTGATGGTACAAATATGTCCATTTATTCGCGCAAAAGTAGTACTAACAAACAACGTGTATTTTCGTGCAGTGTTGGTTCCTCGATCACTCCCTTCCCTTCCTCTCGATCAGTCTCACGAATAGCACACCGTCCTTCGGACCGTGCAAGACGTTTCCGTTCACTGTCTTCAGCTCCATCTGATAGGGATCCTGCTTGGATCATGCTCCATGTGAAAATAAAAAATAACACTATTCAAATTAACAAACATGATCAGGGTGCAGCTCGGTGACGAATCTTCTCGTAACTTCCGCCAGCACCGTCTTGAATTCCATCTCGGCAAAGCGCGCGCCGACACAATTGCGAGGTCCGATGCCGAAGGGGAGATAGGTGGGGGACCAGACAGCCTTCCCGTTGTCTCCGAGAAATCTGCATGTATTCACAATATTTCGCTACAAGACTCATGAAAAAATCTCCACGCTAATACATCCTCAAAAATGGTTTTCATACGCTAGTAGGTGGTCAGGACGAAGATAAACGCACCTAAAAGTTAAAGGTAAAGGTGCAGCCACGTCAAGCGATTTTACAGTCGTAAACGACTACGCTAGGTGGTGTAGTGCGGTGAGGCCGACTACTGCTAGGACTATGCAACCCTGCTGTCCAAAGTGCTTCTAGGGAACGTTACCTTTCGTGTCCGAGGTCACTAAACGCACCTCTCGGGGATGAATTCGCGCGGCCTCTCATAGTGCTCCTCGTTCCACATCACTGCGTGCACGGGCACGACGACGTTGACTCCCTCGGGTACGCGGAGATTCTCCCCGATTGTCGTCTCCCTGTAAGCAAAGCGATAGAAGGAAATCAATGATTCGTTGATTGTTGGATAGTGGAAAGTGCCTCATTTTGATTGAAAAATATTTGTCTTGAAATATAAATGAGCTATTTTAGCAATCGAAAATTCCACTAACTCACAAAAAATAATGATTTCGACTTGAAGAACATGGGGTTCTACTTCAGGATCTATATTTGGAATGTGGATGTGGAAATTTAGGAACCTACATTTAATGAGCGGCGAGGTAATGCGCTCAATTAATCGCTTCAGTATAATGCACAATTTTGAGCATTACTGGAATTTTGAATTATCGCTTACTTGATGCATCGCCGACCGGTGAAAGTGACCACCGGAGGATAGACTCGAAGCGTCTCAGAGAAGACCGCGTGCTGAAAATTATGTATCCTTCCAGCAACTATATCGCACTTGAAAATTCAGGGAATGAGTAAGCCAATCGTGAGTTTGTATGCAATGTTTAGTTCACGAACCAGATATGGGAGTTTCATGACTCGCTCGTAATCGATTCTCTCCTTGTCTTGAAATGTAGCGGTTACTTCCTCGAAGAGCGTTTGCTGCACCTGAAGTGGACAGTTTCCTCGTCAGTTTCCGCGGGTGTATCATATTAGAAATGATCATTTTAGAACTTTATAGACGGAGAGAAATAAAATTTTAATAATTCATCACTGAGTTCAAATGCACAGAGTTCTAAAATGGCCAGTTCTCAAACGACCTCGCGCAATTCACTACAACTTGAGCTCACTTCGGGATGCTTGGCTAGCAGATACGAAGTGTAAGCGAGTGCGGTGGAAGTTGTCTCGTATCCTGCGAGGAAAAATGCCCAAGCATTCGAGACCAGAATATCGTGATGGAACGGTTTTTCCTAAAAAAGTGTGTAACCGAAATTTAAAAAAAAAGAATCTCCTTAAAAAAAGCTCTTAATGACGTAGAATAGATAAAACTCACTCCATTTTCCATTCGCTTCTCATTTTCAGCCAGCAGCAAATCGATGAGGTCGGGAAAAGGGCGAATCTGGTATAAATGAGAGTAAAAGCACAGCTTAGGGAGCGCCAGCTTAGGGAGCGCCAGTTTCTGATCAACACGTGCGAAATAGAATAAGTGACAGTATACAAATCGATCCGTTTTGCAGCATTGAGGCTGGATATGAACAGTCACCATAATTCCGCTTGTCAAGTTTTGTGCTATCCGAATGCTTACCGTTCCAGATGCACGCTCTCGTTTACGTTCTTCAATACTCTCCGATAATGCCTTTGTTAGAATATGCTCTTCCCTTCCAAAATTTGAATAACGACGGAGATATTTGAAGATGGGGAAGAATACTGGAATTATCATTTACTTTAATTCTGTTTCAAATTTGTTACTTAAATTGTTGATATTACTCACGAGCGAGCTTGAAAACGAGAGATTTTTGGAAGTTGATATTGGCAATGAATTCACGAGCACGCGAGTAATACTGATTCGAGCGATCCTACAATAGTAAAATATCCGAGAAATATTATTAAATATTTTTAAAAGGAAAAATTTCCGTCCAAAAATAGATGTTAAATCCCTACAAAATTCGACGGTAATGCCCTTTCTTACTTTGATGCACGAAATGTTCTGCCCCAGCGCGCATCTCGAGATCATGTCCATCGTCATTGCTTGGTATTCGCTGCGATGAACTCTTTCCACTGACTCAATTCCCATTTCTTACCCGTAGATGTCCATTTTTCCTCCATTTACTCTCGATTTCTCCCTTAGTTGTTCCAGCAAAGTGTCCATTTGATCATGAAATAGGTGGTGCATCTAAATATTTTCGAATTGTGACAATTGAAAGACGGAATAAATTGCCTTCTTCATCTTTCCGGAAGTGAAAATTGCGGAGACGACAGATCGTTGCTCCTTCCAGTTCACTCCTGCATTTTAGATGTTCATTTTAACCAGACTACTCTCCTACCGTACGATCCCACATGATCCGCCGCCAGAATTCCGTCATGAATCGGGTACACTGTGTTGATGGCGAGCTTCTGAACAAGACGATTACTAAATTGTTTTTGCAGGTATGCTTACTTTTCTCGCAACGAAGTTTCCAAATTGCGTGATGAACACTTCTTTGATGATCTTTGGATCTGTGGTGAAAATCTCGAGATTCGAACCAAAGTAGAACCTGCGCAATTTTAGGACTTCACTATACCATTAACAATTTTTCTTTTCCTCAACACACCCGAATGTGGAGCCATACTTCCTCTCTAGCATCAGATGAATGATCGGAGTTGCCTCGATTCCTTTCTTAGATTTGAATGAGTAGCAGTGTTCAACAACGTGCGTACCTCCTTTATGATATCAATAAAGTAGAATAAGTTGCCGAAGAGAAATGAGGCAGGAGGACCGGCAAGGCCGATCTCCTCTCGGAGTCGAAAATGGCGACGGCGCTCCCTGTGGAAAGTTAAATTTCACATTTATTGGAGGGGGTAATCTTGATAGAATGCAATGCAATCTTACAGTAGTATGTGAACGATCCATGTTATCAGAGCAACTACGAATAACGATAGGAGCATCCTGTAATACGAACTCAAAAATTGAATTCGCACATGCAATGAGTCAAATGAGTGGCGCTATTGTGCCTAATGTAGGTGTTGTGCAAATAGGCAGTTTGACCCTCGACAAAGAACGATTTTTCTCCTCTCTCCGTTCTTGCCACTTTCTCTCCCTCTCTTTCTAGCGGGACTACAAAAATGTATCGCCGAGCACGTTTCGAGTGATGTGTGATCTTGCAAGCAGTTTATTGAAATGGGGAAAAGCGACGTTGCCGAAATTCGAGTGGTTTGATGATCGCGGATGCTTTCCGAACCTGGAATGACATTGAATTCACGCACATGTCGAACATGTGTATTCTTCCTTTTTTTAATTTTTTTTTGTCAATCAGAGTTGTACATTTATTTGGACTACCAGATGAAGCATCGGAGAACGATATCCAGATCTTTATCCCAATTCACTTCTACGACTTCCGAAGATAATAGTTACATGCTCGACAGCGCCAGTCACTGTTGTCCTTCCACGTAAGAATATCGATGTCGTCCTTTCCATTATGGACCATTTATGGTAGCAAAAAGATGAGGGGTTACTCTCTTCATTTCCCGAACTCTCTAGGCCGGTCGAACGGTGAGAGAGTTCGGGAGATGAAGAGAGTGACCCCTCAGCTTTTTGCGACCATAAATGGTCTAATAGTTTCAATATCGCATTTCTGCATGAATGAGAACGTGCGAGAAGAGTCAACGAGTGAATGAACGATTACATGGCATCAAGGAGAGAACGGAGAATGCTGAACTTGAAAGGGAGATTCGGAAAGCGTTGAACAAACCTGAATACAGATCAGACAGCTGAGTTAATGAGTGACTTAACTTCGATTGATACACGCTTTGTCCGCTCCAGCTGCCTTTACTTTACTGCTTGTATAGCTAAATTCAACTCACCTTCATCATGAGGGAATTTGAGATTCTTTTGATACCAGCATACGCTGACGTCTTGGGCTAGACAAATGTGAATGAGAACCTTTAGTTACATCGCTAAGCTGGCTCATTGGATGTTTGATGTTGCGCACGATAAAGAAACAGACTACGTAAATCATCTGTAAAATTTATCGCATCATCATCTCTCTCAACAATAAAATGAAGAGATTAAATAAAACTCGCAACAACAGTAGTCGCAGACTTTCGGGATTGCTGATTCAACAAACAATAGTCGGCAAGTAAAATGGATTACAAGAGCGGAGACACTTAGGGCCAAATCGGCCAGCGAAGAAAACAATGAGCAATGTTTTTCGCCAAATTATTGATGGGATTTTTGGAATACTATTTCGCCCGGGTGTCGGTGTCAAAAACTGCCATATTCAAACAAGAGATTTGAAAATGAAAAATATGGGTCCTGAAAAAAAAGATAAACATTACAATACTGTGATAATGTGTTTCCAACAGAGGCCCACCATAAATGAGATGCACCAAAACGATTCCAGACAGAAAGTGCGCACTTCGCTCAGTTGTTGTCATGATTTGGCTGTTAAGAATCTTTGCGTCCTGTTTTCACCTAACACATGTTCGCCTGCTCACAACAAGGAGTACTTCGAAAATTGTCCATTCTACTCGAGCAAACGACATAGTGAATTGCGACTATTGCGATCATTTTATCACCAATTTGTTTGCTGTTCTTCTTATCTGTGCCTCCAGGGCATTCGAGAAAGATCTTCACGGTCTTCACACCTCGCCCCCATGGTCATGCTCATGAGTTACAATGCCATCAGCACTCATCAATAAGGGTGAGTAGCAGTGATGACAAAACGGCACATCGAACAGGATTGATACCATCTTGCTCAATCCATGTTGTTATGATCGTCCGACTCTCTTCAAATTGCAAGCTCTCTCGTCTCTCTGACCGGTGAGAGAGCGTGCAAACCAAAGAGAGTCAGACCATTGCTGGTTGTTATCATTAGTGAGTAATGCGACGTAGTATGTTCGTTTCTGTTTCACATGAACTTCACAATCCTCAGTGTGTTTTTTAAAAAAAAATAGCTAAAAGGGTCCTTAGAACTTTCGCAGAAGGCAACATATGGAAAAATAAAGCATAACTCTTCAGGGGACGATTTCGCTGGTCGTATCGGGCAGCATCCAGATGATCTCTTTATGACGACTGATAACGGTGGAGTGATATTCAGGTAAGATCGATAGCAACGATATCAACGCAGAAGAAACGCTGATGATACAGATTGATTCAGGATCCGTGTTTTGAGGAGTAGCTATTCGAATTTAATTTAATAGAAATTAATAAGGGGCAAAATGGATATAATACAAATTATTTGGGGAGAGATGGGACGGGGCTGCTTAGTGCGGTGCCGTTCCTTGAGAGATGGAGATCTTAACGACGGAGCTGGTTGCGAATACTCCATCTGCAAAGCATGAATAACAAACTGTTACGGGGTGTCAGATCACTCAGGTTATGCAAATTCTGATCCAAATAATACAATCGGTGTATTTCGAAATATTGAAGGAGCTTATATGAGTGTAATCATGTAGAAGACCGGAAACAATGTTCAAAAAAGGAGAAACAAATCGCCTTACTGAGTCTAAGAGCTCGAAGTGTGAGATTCCGGATCGATTGGTTGAGTGCAAGGTAGATGAATGCAGGGAGGCCTCAAATGGCGATTGTTCATTAAATTCATTTTAATTTTGTTTACAAAACATGCGAGTACATGTTTTGTGTTCATACCGTGGATGCATTGCCAAGAAACTTGTCCGATGATCATCAACGCGTCCAATGCGGGCATGAAGTTTTCGTAGACGTAGCTGAAATAATGAATGTCATAAAATATTTAACAAATGGATTTCTCACATTGAAGTACCGACCGAGTTCGGGATACTGATGAGAAGTACGGTAATGTACACCTGGAATATATTGTGTATTTCATTTGCTTTTTTGTATTGTGCATTTAGTTTATTTAATGTTTAATATTGCAAGTTCCAGGACAGCCCCTACCGCCTCACCGGAACATTGATGATTGCTTGTTTGCCACTTGTACCAGCCGATCTCTGCAAAAAATTTCGAAATAATTTCTAATCCATTAATGATCATACAGTTTTGATGGCCAGCACGATGACGAAGGTGATGTAGAGGAGGCAGGAGAAGGCGGCTACGGACATATTGTGCACGGCGTGCGGCATGTTGATGTACTGCAGTCAAACTATGTATGCATTCTCAAGAATTTTATGTATTTTTTGTATTGGTTGTCTTTGGAAGGTTGATGTATTGCTGTTCAGCAAGTTATGTAATGCCCGATTTCTGAACAAATTAGGTTTATTAATATCATCATACTGATTGGAACACCTTTTCATGAATTAATATCATCATTTATTAATATCATCATACTGATTGGAACACCTTTTCATGAACACTTTTTACCACCGCTAACAATCAGTCTTAATCTTTGTCCAACAATGCCAATGCACCTCTTCAATATCATGTCCCGGAATGAATGGTGAGAAGAAATAGGATGAGTACTTGGAATTTGCGAGCACCTAAAGCGCATTAATTATTCCCCATTCAATAGTTATTAGCAATAATTATTGAATTATTAAACTATAAATTTAAAGAATATTTGTATTATATTAATAGCAAAAATCAAACCGGTCGTGTGAATGAAACCATGAACATTCCATATGCAGCACAGATATATACATTCGGAGATATACATTCGTTTAGATATACATTCGAAGTTATATCCTTTTGCAGAGATATACATTCGTTTTAGCGCTCTCATAACAACTCGTGTATGTGCTAGGTATCGTATTGCTGCCAACCGAAAACAATTCAGGGAAATTGAGCATCACGAAAAGTCGATTGAGTCCAAGTACGATACAGCAAGCTGAAGCCGTGAACCAAACACCTGAAAATACATTGCCAGACTGAAAAAGATGGATTACCGTATCCACTCATTCCAACGATGATCGACATTGCTGGATTGGATCAGTATACATCACCCTGAATCGAAGGAAACGAAATAACTGCAGCTTGGCAGACAATATCTACTCAGGGAGTCCTTTGCAGGATCTGATTATATTCAACCCGCAATTTCTCTCACAGGCCAGCATGCGAGGTAGAGCGCAGAGTATTATTTGCGAAGCGATCCAATGTTACACTGGCATTGGATATGGTTTGCACGCACCCTGAGAAGGATAATGCCGTACATGATGCAGTTGTCCAGTACTGCTACCATATCGAGGAGTCCGAGCCAGAACATGATCTGTAACGTACTATTAGGTTGATGCAAAAGTCTTGCAGTTTTTTGATATTTTGCCTTCCATCTTCCTTTCAGTTTGACCGACGAACTTCGGTATATTAATTACTAATGAGGCCTTGCATACTCTTTCATACGCGCACCATATCAGCATTGCCCAATCGGAAAGGCGAGAGCAAGACAAAGTAAAAATTGCTTAAATTTAACCATCGAAAACGACACATTTCTCAATATTATGTTTCCTCTGAAGCATGAATGCTCAATTCCTGGTGGTTATATGAAGCTCCCATCTTTACCCTATACATACTTTTTCTCATGGATGATGGAAGTTATATCCTTTTGAGGAATGCATTGATCAGTAAATGACTACTGGTTTTGCATATTTTTGAAAAATGAGAAATTCAAATTTTCTGAAACGAGATAGATGCAGGCGCCAATATTTTTTATGAGAATATAGCCTCTTGGTGGGTGAATATAGCACACTCATACTGAAGCCTGTATGATTAGTCTTCGATGCAAAAAATCCGAAAAAGTTTCATGTAGCCAGCGTCGACAATAAACTTAATCGGGACACAGTTGAAACATATTTTCTGAAAGGGTATACGTGATACTTCGCAGACATCACTATGGGTAGTTTTCGTGAATTTTGCCAACAAATATCCAGTAAAAATACATTTAATGCAAAATTTTGAGCATCAATTGCAATTGGTTTTATCGTAATTTCTTGCGTTGATTACGATATTGGATTGATTGAAACGTATGCATGTGAAGTACTAGTATACCTCTAAACACTGCTATGTTTGTTGGGGATTGAGATTTGAGACAAGATAATTATGATAGTTCAAAGTACGGATACAAAAAACCGCAAGACTTTTGCATCAACCTGATATAATACAAATACAAGGGAAAGATGACTGCCTTCGAGCCTGTTTGGAGTTAGCACTATGTGCCCACTTTACATCAGACTTTTTTTGTACTATATTTACAACAACAAAAAATACCTTGAAGCACGATGTTTTACATACATTTTTTCCTTCTCGTCAAATTTTCTGAGGTTGGAGGTATGACTGAGGCCTACCCAGAATAAAGTTTTGACGTTGCTGCTCGGTCGCACATTGGCTGCAGCCGAGCTGAAAAATAGAGGTTAAAAATTCAGATATCGGCTCTAAGCCAAGCAAGAGAATGGTTCAAGGCATCGAAATGATCGCCATCATGAGTACAAATGATCCTGAGAATATGAAAACAAAATATCGATATTTGCCCTCAGGGCATGAAAAATCACTTTTTTACATGTCCATTTTTTGGATATCCATAACTTTGAAGGAAATGCAGGTAAAAATCAGATTTTTGAACAGGAATATTCAAAATGTATTAAAGATATGATTCCCAACTTTTTAGAGCGATTGGATATCTTTCCTGCCCGCGGCGATGATTTTCCGGAGGTATATCATATCGGAAAACACCCTGTTTACGCACTGTCGTCGCCTGCACTCCCTCGCCCATAGGGGTAAACAAGGTGTTTCCCGACCCTAGTATACCTCCGGAAAATCATCGCCGCGAGCAGGAAAGACATCCAATCGCTCTGAAAAGTTGGTAATCATATATTTAAAACATTTTGAATATTCCTATGCAAAAACCAGATTTTTACCTGCATTTCGCACAAAGTTATGGATGTCCAAAATTGGTCATGTGAAAAAGCCCTGAGGGCAAATATCGATATTTTGTTTTCATATTCTCAGGAGCATCGGTATTCATGATGGCGATCATTTCGATGCCTTGAACCAGCCTCTAGCTTGGCTAAGAGCCGATATATGCATTTTTAACCTCTATTTTTCGGCTCGGCTGCAGCCAATGTGCGACCGAGCAGCACCTTCAAAAATTTATTCTGGTTAGGCCTCGGTCATATCTCTAATCTCAGAAAATTTGACGAGAAGGAAAAAATGTATGTAAGAATAATGCCATTTTGAAAAAGTGTCTTTTGATTGCGTCATCACTACGCAATAACTATACAATTTCGTAATACCCCAACATCATGATCATAATATCCAGTGAATTTGGTACAATATGTCATACTATTAGAATGATGCCTTTCCTGGGCAAAAAGTAACAAAAGATTCAAAAAGTGTCCACTGACTTTCCGACGGTACTGTAGATGTGCCATGCACAAACTAGGGGAGTGGGTTTCTTATTCCGGGTGGACGTTCTTCGAGAAGGCATATAGCCACAACAAACATCTCGATACGAATTATCAATCTTTGTCATGTTACTGAGAAAGGAATGGTATGTTATTTCAAATCTCGCCACAAATCTGTATCCAGACCACAAGCCACCAATGCATATTGTCGACATTTACAATAAAAAGAATCATGCTATTTTGATAGAAGGAAGTGTGTCATGAAATTTTGATTACTCGGGAACGCCAAAAACAACAAGGTGACAATGCCTAGAACTAGGCAATGTGCGTTGCGAAAACGCCTTAGATGGACCAATAGTGGAGGTAATAATGTTAGAAAACTGAATTTTTCTTTGTTCATGGTATACCACAGGGGAACTCCATCAATGACATATTATGGATGAACGGAGAGACGGGAGGGTTTCGATAACTTCCTATATTTAAAATATGACAAGACATTTTTGAAAACATTGAAAATATTAGCCTCTTCCCCATACTTGGTCGCGTTCGAATCCCCCGCAGTCTCAAGTAGAGTTCGAGAAACGATACCACGATATCTTCATTTTACACACTCTCTCACCGCTCGACCGGTCTGGAGAGTGTATGAAATGGAGAGACGGCGGCCCAAATTACGAAATCTAATGCTCACTGTGACGCGTGATCCTGCACTCTTATCGTGATGATGTCATCACACTCATCATTGCGTGCATGCGATTGCAAGCAGAATTTCAGTTTTTTTAAATGAAGAAGTGTTTGTATGACTATAATCCAATGCGAACTCGTCGTGGACACTAGAGTTCGTAATTAGAGCCTTCATCTCTGCATTCTACACGCTCTCTCGATCGGCCCATCGGCGAGAGAGTGCGCAGAATGATGAGAGCGTCGTATCGTTTCTCGGACTCTTCGTGCACACCCTAGTTTCTGCTCGTTCTCCTAACTTTAGTTGCTGATGAAGTAGTAAAATATGTTGTAGGTACCTCGATTTCAAAAGGCATATCAAATTTTTGCCAAAGTATTCGCTATTTGAGAAATTGTTCCGACCTGCTGTTAAAGTGGTGGTTGTGTAGAGAGTACAGTACTTCTGTACTTTCCACGAATCCTAAAGCCTCCACTTCCGCATTGAAGAGACCGAGCATATCCTTGATTGTCATTGAAGAGACCGAGCATATCCTTGATTGCTCACTACGCAAAGAACTTGCAATAGCGGAAGAAGTTCAAAGTCAAGATCTACATGGCCATATTGTTAGTTTGCTTAGTTAAAACAGAAATTAAAACTACATGATGCTGCGATTATCCAGAAATATCAAGTTGATTAATTTCTGATTAATTTCATATTGACCAGCAAATATAACTAACTTTTGATATTGGATTTTCAAAACACACTTGCATTTGCAATCATTTATTCATGTCAAAAATTATGAAACAATATGCTTCGACATCTCTCAAGTGCATTGACCTTGATCGGGCAACATTCTGATATGCGTCATCTTGCAACACTCCAGTATAGAAGAAAAGTGGATGGCACTAGGATGGATCGGGCATGGTGAACCGTGTCATCTGAGAGGCGGCCACCTTCGACGGTGCGGGTGTACGTGATGTTGATTGTTTAACATAACGCAACTGTACAGTCGCCTGAGAGAAGAAATTGCGATTTATTGCAGTAAAACATTTCGATCCACAATTTTGTTGGCTTTTGAATCGTATTCAATTGTCAACTTCGTGAAGAAAATTGTTCGAGGCTGCATTTCAGCTCACCAGAACGAGTGGACAGAACCACAGAGATATGGCGATGGGAAGAGAGACGAGACCGAGGTTTCCCTCGAAGAAGATGCCATAGAGGAACATGCACAGGGGAGCGCCTAGCACGAATAGAGGCAAGAAACTCTCAAAAGGTAAATGTAATGCAAAAAAAGAATCATTATTGTACTCTCAAACGCTCAAGTTCTCTCTCAAGAAATTCTCAAGTTCACTCATCATTATTGGTTTTTTCATCTATTCCCACCACTGCACATTGTTTCTGAAAGGGGACGAAATGAGTGCAACAAATGTGGAGGGACGAACCTGCAGCAACTGCATGACGAAGAACTGTCGCTGCAGTTGGATCGTCCGTGCACTCAGCGCCATCCCAGTGGCAATGAGACGCTTCCGGATCTACACATGTCATTTTTACCCGCCATTTCAGACAACAAAATGGTTGCTGTTCAAGCAATGATTGATGCACAACACAGCATTTATAAATGCTGCGTTGTGCATCAATAACTGAAAGTGGGAGATGTCTAGATCCGACCCGGTGCAGTGAAGTCCAAAATGAAGTCTACACAATGAGACTTTGGGGTGGGGGGGGGGTGTCAGACATGCCTCAGGGTGCCCAAATCCAGTTAGAACTCATTTCAAATCACTCTATTCCTTAGAATGCTGATTTTAGCTCGATTCTCTCGTGAGAGGCGTATGGTGTTCAGTGTTTGATACCTCAATAAGCATGATGATGAGTGCAGTGTAGCATGAGAAGTAGGGGATCACTGCCCATAGAAGCAGAAAGTGGAGCAGAGTGCGGCCGTACTGCAAAGATGACATTCGAGATCTATATACAATTTTAAAATCTAAAATTCGAATTCTAAAATCAAAGATTTTAGTAAATGTCATCTCGATTAAGGCAAAGGCTGTTTTCTAGATCTTTTACAAGTTCAAACGATTCGCGTAATGCAAACCAAAACGAATAGTCCAGTTAGGGAGTTCGCAGTATTGATGAAAACAGCATGCACTCATGTTATTCCAAGAAATTCTATCGTACATTAACGATGTTTTCACTTCAATTTGCCATACGCCTCATACACTAACCTTTATGTTACTGCTAAAGGATTGTGTTTTTACATTTTTGTATAGGTTCGCAAGGAAATCACAAGATGTCAACTCTCACATTGATGTCCACGTATATCATGCTGAGCGAGAATGTTACGACGACGAAATCTGGAGGCAATTCGAACAATTCGACCATCCAGGCGTCCATCTTTTCAGTGAGCTCAGGCGAAGAATGAAATGGTGGAACCGATGCCTGAATCAGGGATCATCTCATTTCGAACTCCTGTCCCCATAGCACACATTCCCACGAACTGCTTTTACCCGAACATAATGCCCGTACCAAGATAGAGATAAGGAGTGAGCAGGGTATGATGAAAGCGACCCCTACGCGTTTACGAACGCTCCAGTGCTTGCTGTAATGAGGCCATAATGAATTTTGGGTTCTTTCGTCATCGGTGATCTTGATGATGCGCTTTAGGGTACGGTACAGATAGAAATGCGTTTGCCTGGAGAGCGCCGTGAGCTGGAGCATTGTCGTTGAAGGAATCAGAATCCACATGTACGATACGCACGTCAACGCGATCTTAAAGAACTCATTACTAACAAAATAGGCTACGAACAACCTTCGATAATTATGATATCAGTTGCTTACCAAGAAGCCGGTGGGCCTCCATTCCGCAGGAATGCTCCAGGAATCCGATCAAGAAGACGACGAAGGTGTCGTCGATGAAGATGTGCGTCTGGAACAGAGAATACACAGTGATATTTTAGTTTTGTTGATGTTATCGAAGCGGTACTAGATGATCACCGTCGGATGGTTGCCTACCGGATGATAGCCAAAAAATGGACCCTTCTTTTGAAATTACTCAGTAGGTTCCCACAGTCTCAAAAATGATTCTGTGAAAGTTCTACAGAAGGGTCCATTTTTTGGTTATCATCCAGTAGGTCACCATCCGACGATGATCATCCGACCTAGTACCATCGAAGCTCGTGAAAAGACGATCGATTCTTACAAAGTTCATAAACGCTATGCTTGAGGAGACGAGAAAGCCAAAGAAGCCGAAAACGTATAACGGTACCTAAAGAGTGATTGGATCAAAATAGAAATGTGTGAACAAACCCGATACGCGGGATCGGAGGGACCGGATTTCGTGAAGTATAAGGAGAGAAGTAAAACCATGTTGAGAGTAGCACCTTAAAGTTTGTTTTTCAAAAAATATCAAATAGTTTGTAATAAGTTATGAGGCGAATCGCGAGAGAATCGACCATTTGAAGGGGGTCAGCGGCGGTAGGATTCAAGGTTGCTCAATTCCCCTATAATTTTGGTTATAAGTACTTCAAATGATGCTCTTTCAAACTGCGTCGTCAGAATTTTGATAACAGTCGTCATCTTCGAGATTCAGAAGGCCAAACTTGGCACTATCACTTTTCGACAGTCAAATTGCCCTCACATAAATGATCAAAAATCGGTTTAAAATAAAGATAGAATGCCGTTCTTTGTTTCAAATGAAAGCTACAATCATGCTCTACAACATTATCTAGACGATATCATTCCTGGTCTTCATCATGATGCAGGGCGGTCAGGGGAACCAAAAGTGACGTAACTTTGGAAATCAGAAAAAGATCATGGGTTATCATGCTTAAGTTGTAATACTTATACATATCTAAGTTTTCGCCAACAATTTGCCAAATCGGAGTAGGAACAAAAAAAGGGGTTCACTTTTGTACGGCGACCCCAAAATGTGCTCAGGACAAGAGTACTTCCGTAACTTCAATCGCCCTCATTTGGGCTCAAAATCGTTCAAAAACTTCCAAAACAACATTATAAGTGTCTTCCCCCATATTATAACACTTGCATTGGTCATAAATGGTCACCCGACCGAAAATTTTAAAATCGGTATTTTGACCAATTTCGATATGCGGGATTGGCCCAAATGCACTAAATGGGTTTCAAATAATGTAAATGCATTCCTCGAAACAGCTCAAAGAAAAATGCTTCCTGAAAAGAGGATATTTCGCCTGAAGAATCCTAGTAAAGACGCAAAACTGTGCCGCTGGCCAAAATAGACGTACAGACTCGGATCATGGATAGAAATGTAGAACACGATGAGCTAAACATTTCATCTGAAGAAAGTGAGTCTTTATCTTTTCGTTGAAGCGTGCTACAGAGCCTGGAAGTTGGCCAAAACCGACGAGAGACGTGCACGGGGAGCTCTAAATAGAGGGGAGGGATAGGGAGGTCAGCCGGCAAGAGCGCCAGGCGGTTAGAGCGCGCGCTCTCGGGGTATTCTAGCCCATTTCTGCCCAACTTCCAGGGTCTCTAGCACGCTTCAGCGAAAAGATAGAGACTCACTTTCAACAGATGAAATGTTTAGCTCATCATGCTCTACATTTCTATCCATATGACGAGTCTCTACGTCTATGTTGACCAGGGCACAGTTTTGCGTCTTTCCGTGGATTCTTCAAGCGAAATATCCCCTTTTCAGTAAGAATTTTTTCTTTCAGCTGTTTCGAGGAATGTATTTGCATTATTTGAAACCCATTTAGTGCATTTGGGCCAATCCCGCATGTCGAAATTGGTCAAAATACCGATTTTCAAATTTTCGGTCGGGTGACCATTTATGACCAATGCAAGTGTTATAATATGGGGGAAGACACTTATAATGTTGTTTTGGAAGTTTTTGAACGATTTTGAGCCCAAATGAGGGCGATTGAAGTTACGGAAGTACTCTTGTCCTGAGCACATTTTGGGGTCGCCGTACAAAAGTGAACCCCTTTTTTTGTTCCTACTCCGATTTGGCAAATTGTTGGCGAAAACTTAGATATGTATAAGTACTACAACTTAAGCATGATAGCCCATGATCTTTTTCTAATTTCCAAAGTTACGTCACTTTTGGTTCCCCCGACCGCCCTGCACCATGATGAAGACCAGGAATGATATCGTCTAGATATTGTTGTAGAGCATGATGGTAGCTTTCATTTGCTACAAAGAACGGCCTTCTATCTTTATTTTAAACGGAGATATGATCATTTAAGTGAGCGCGATTTGACTGTCGAAAAGTGATAGTGCCAAGTTTGGCCTTCTGAATCTCGACGATGACGACTGTTATCAAAATTCTGACGACGCAGTTTGAAAGAGCATCATTTGAAGTACTTATAACCAAAATTATAGGGGAATCGAGCGAACTTGAATCCTACCGCCGCAGCGTGGTCGATTCTCTCGCGATTCCTCTCTTATAACAACGTAATAATTATGGAGTGAAATACATAAAAAAGCTTATCCAAAACACGAGCCTGTATTGGACTGTATTGGGGACGGAATAATGTTCGTTCTTTTTTCTAACCTGTGATGCCTTCGATAGAGAGGATTATACGCATGAAGTAAATCCAGAACATGCCGTTACGTCGAGGGAAGCGGAAGCTACAAGGAAGCACTGTGCCCTGAAGGAGCGATAATCAGTAGAATTCACAGAATGACAAGATCTGATGAGACATGAATAGCAATATTCAAAGTGATTCGATAAAGTAAGCGAACTTATTGGTTAGAGAGAAATAATGAAATATTGATAGATCAAGGACCTTATTTTCCGACGTGACCTTCATGAGAATTTAACTTCGTGAGAAAGCGAATCTGATCTATAATGTCTGCCTATTCCACAATGAAAGCCCCGGTAAGCGATTCTTTTCAATCTATCATTATTCAAACTCAATGTTTAAACTATTCATTTTACATGACTCTAAAAAGCAAGAAAATTCCTGCTCACGCCAACGCACAATCATCAATAATGCTGATGACATTACACAAATGAGAAGAGAGTTCATGAGAACCCCCATCGTCGACCTTTAAACGTGACTTGGCATGATCAAGTGCAATCATTCAGGGAAAATGGCATGCGAAAGTATCATGGCTAATACAACTGGGAAATGCAAACTATGCAATGTTAAATTTGACCCGAAATAATGTTTTGACGGAGGAAACATATGAAAAATACCCTCACATCAATGGAGAACAACACTGATCTTCTTGTGTCAACTGCACTACATGAGATCACGGGATCATTTGAGGGAGGAGGAGCATTAAGAAACCGGACAGCGAAGATCTCGTGAGCTCTAAGAGGGGTTTATTTATAGATCCATTGCTTCGAAAGTCATGCTAAAAGTGCAGTCGACCCGGTCTTTCGAATATGGTTGGCCTATTATATCCCTATTAGAGGCCATACTTTGAGAGGGGAGCCAAGCGGTCGCATAGTCATGTGATAATATGGCATGACAATTGACAGGTGCTCATCTATAAGCAGCTGCGTGAATAGCAAGCGCGTGGATTTGCGCTATTTTCATGCTGGGTTAATGAAACAACGGCAAAGATGCGTAAAGTCCTTGTTGAAATTCACTCATGGTATGGTGATATATTTACATAAATACAATATATTCCGATCATGTATTCGAGAATAGCGCGGTATGTACAGACAGTTTCACAGCTTGCGGATGCGGAGTTTCTGGGGTTTCGGCTGGATAATCTGTCCTTCCTTCGGCTCGAGGTCAATAATCTGGCCGGGACGAGGGGAGAGCTCAAAGTTCTGGAAGGTCGACGTGAGACCGAGGAAGAGCTCGACTCGCGCGATGCCTGTAAAAGCAAAAAGGTTGCAAAAGAGGCCATTTATTTACTTACCTTCTCCCGCACAAGCTCTCTTTCCAATCGAGAAGGGAATCGTACGATCCACTAGATCCTAAACGATGAATTTATCATGCAAATTATGAAAAAAATGTAAGGGTATACTGAAACAATTACTCACCTTTCTCAGCGTCTTTCCGTCCACTGCGATGAATCTTTCGGGCTGGAATTCCTTGGGATTCTCGAACAGAGGATCGTTTTCCATCAAATAGTGAATGTCCGCGTTCACCCACGTGCCCTCGGGGATCTTGTGTCCCTAGAAAATTCCACCATCATTACGTCCCAATCTGAATTCAATGATTGGCCGAATGCAATTAATTAAGTATTCCGATCAATATTTTTTGAGTGTTTACCAAAAATAAGAAATTAAATAATCTCATCACTCACTCTAATCTCGACATCCCTCACTGTCGCTCGCTGGACGTTCGTTGAGAGAATGTTTGCAAATCGCTGTAGTTCCAGCACGCAAGCACGAGCATACGGCATCTGCAAGGAGAACAGTATTCTTGTGCAGCAAAATTACTCTTTTTGATGTCGTAATTGATAATTGAGAGGAACGGACTGTAAAGGAGCATGCTAACTCTGAAATTCCAGCACTTCTTCGATATTTGGCCCACCCCACCCCTTCTTCCCTATCATTTATCATCCTTCCCTGTCGCTGAGGGGTTGTGTGGCCTATAATCAGAGAGAGATAACGAAAAATGAGTGGGGGGGTGGGCCACATCTCGAAGAAATTCCGAAATTCCTGTTTAACCTTGGGTTGATCTGCCATGAATGGAAGTCGATCTCTGCCGACAACTGAGTGCACTTCCTTTCGCAGTTTCTCCTCAAATTGTAATACTTCGAATGTCTTCTCAAAAAAAGGTTGATCATCGACGGGTCTGAATACCTTAGATGGGTAACGACTGCTCTAAAATAGTATGCTTGGTGAAGAAAAACCTGTATCTCTGGGTGCTTGGCGAATATGACAATGGCCCATCTTAGCGTGGTCGTAGTCGTCTCCTGACCGGCCAAGAAGAAGTCGGAGCACGAACCGAGCAGATTCAGCTGACTGTAATCGAGAAAATGTTCTGACTCTGCTCTGCTGACTCTGTGAATTGAAATTGGGAAAATTTTAGGACTTTTCAAGCATTCGCTATTTATCAACTCATTATTATGTACAGTCGCGCGCATAAGTGAGTGGGCAGAATTTGAATTTGTTGTATCTGTTTGCCCAGGAAAGACATCATTCTGGCACTAAGGTGTTATGTACCAAAAAAATGTTCAAAATGTATTGAAGAACTGAATTCCAACTTTTTAGAGCGTTTGGATATCCTTCCAACCCGCGGCGTGCGTTTTTCGGAGGTATACTAGGGTCGGAAAACACCCTGTTTACGCACTCTCGTCGTCTGCACTCTCTCGCCCATTGGGGTAAACAATGTGTTTTCCGACCCTAGTATACCTCCGAAAAACGCACGCCGCGGGCTGGAAAGATATTCAAACGCTCTAAAAAGTTGGAATTCAATTCTTCAATATATTTTGAACATTACCAGATAAAAATCAGATTTTTATTAAACTTTTCCGTAAAGTTATGGATGTCCGAAAAATGGTCATTCAAAAAAGTGATTTTTTCATGCCCGGGGGGCAAATTTTGAGATATAGTATTCATATTCTCAGGATCATCTGGATTCATGATGGCGATCATTTTGATGCTTTGAAAGGGTCTCTAGCTACTCTAGAAGCCGATTTCCGAATTTCAGATCCTGCTTTTGCACCTTCGCTGCAGCAAATGTGCGACCGAGTAGCACCTTCAAAAATTTATTCTGGGTAGGCCTCGGTCATATCTCCAATCATAGAAAGTATGGCTAACAGGAAAAAATCTACGTAAGAATAATGCCGTTTTGAAAAAGTGCTAATTGATTGCGTCATCACTACGCAATAACTATGCGATGACGTGATACCGTAATACCATGATCATAATCTCTAATGAATTTGGTACATAACACCTTAGTGCCAGAATGATGTCTTTCCTGGGCAAACAGATACAACAAATTCAAATTCTGCCCACTCACTTATGCGCGCGACTGTATACAAGGCAATTTTAAAATTAAAAAAAAATGAATGCTCACTCTAAGAACTCGTTCTGGTCCATTCTCTGCTTGTATGCTTGCACGAAGCAGGTTGGCTCGTCGTCCACATTGTAGTTCTTGAGTGCACGATCGACGTTGTCAGTGATGTACTTGTTGAGCTGCAGAAGACACAATTTAATTAGAAAAATTAGCAAAAAAAATTAGAAAAAATTAGAAAAAAGAAAAAATTAGCAAGACAAAGTGCATGCATTTTTTTTTGTTTTCATTAAAATAATCCTCGCACATTTGCCATTTTGGCCTTGAATCGATCGAGTGTGTACCATCTGAGGATCGGCAGCTCGGTTAGGAAGGGAAAGGCCATGCCCATCAGAATTCCCTTCGATTCAGAAGTTTCGTCGATTAACTGCAAGATCTGGGGTAAATGTGTTCGTAGTGGAGATAAAATGTTCAATAAATACAAACATCGTTGAAATCGTTGACGTATTTCATGAGCGTGGCGCAGTCGCCGTGCTTGTGGCGATACCCGAAGAGCACCTCATTGATAATGTTGGCAACCATGACCTGCGCGTGATAAAAGTGGAATACATTTCCCAAATTGTCGTAGGGATGGCAAATCGGCGCTGTCCTTGTTCCCAAGCTATAGCGCTATGTCTGACTGTGATACAGCACACGAAATGAGGTAAGGCAAATTGGTCCGACTCATAATTCGTAGACCCTTTAATAATACCTGAACAGGCCACCGCATGTCCACATTGTCCTTGTCCTCGATGCCATTCAGATGATCAATGTAATCCGAGACGGACGAACGAACCTGAAAAGTTACGTTCACAGTGCAAAACTTGATGTTTTCAACGCATTCATGTTTACGGCTCCATTGAATTCGCATGCGATACATTTAGTTAATTCGATCAGTAAACCTGTTCCTCCATTAGGTTCTTGCCCATTCCGAAATCACGCAAGATCGTGATCGCAGCCCTCCTCTGCTCCCTCCAATTATCCCCATTCGAGTTGATCACACCTGAAAATTTTCTGTAGAATGAGCTTTACAAAATAATTTGAAAAGTAATAGCTAACCTGAATTCGGAGCGAAGGAGAATGCTTCTTGTGAAACTTTGTTGGTGGGGCGGCCGATAAAGTCGTCGCCTTAACGGTTCATTATCAAGTGAAATTCATAATAACCATAATGACCATGGATAAGGAAGATTCGTTCTACTAGAGTTCGATAAAAGGGCCTTCGTCTCAAAAGCCCGGTCCAGACTTATCGAGCTGTGATATAGTGTTGGGAAAAAAAGAAAAAATGGTCCGTGTATCAAAGTTTTTTTGCTACTAGCCGTTCACACCCTTCTCGACGAATGCTTCCTTGATCATCTCGTAGTCATTGATTTGCACGAAGGGAATCGGGGCGAAGACGGTGTAGATGCCATCATATTCCTTGCCCAGTCGAGCAAAGATCTTGTGCTGAGACTTGAAGTCGAACTGAGAATATTGAGATTAAAGAATGATTTTTTCGTGTGAAAATTATTAGTACTCACATCCAATATGTTGCCAATGAACGGAAGGGGCAGCGGTCCTTTCGGGTACTTGGCAGTGAACTGGTAATAGCGAACGATGTAGTAGATCAGCACGGAAGCACCCGCGACGAGTAGGAGGGCGAACATTTCGTGATCTGTGAGGCAAACAGTTGGACGCGCAGGTATTTATCATGAGAAAATTGCGGATAAGAAAGGAGGGATAAAAGAGATAAGAAGGAAATTCATCACGCACATATCGAGGGACTCTAGTGACACACTCCACTACACGCAGGAACAGAAATCGCGCGGTATTTGGGAGAGAAGTGAGCTGTTCTTGGCCGTGGTTGAGGCTATCTAAGGTAAAAATGATCTTGATGATGGAGGGTAGAAAACAGCTAGCGATTGCAAGATAATCGCTGACCTCTAAAGTGGTATTTTCGTTGTTCACACAATTCTGAATGAGAAAGGGAGCTCTAACTCCAATGACATGCGTGTTGCTGGAGGGAAGCAAAGGTGAGTAGCGAACAATTGAGTAGCGTAAAATGAAAACAGTAAGGAAGATAATTTCACTCAGGAGCTGATCAGGTTGGTAAACAGATGGGTGCATTCGGTTCTTTGATATGAGTGGAAAGACGAGAGCTTAGTGTTAGGCTCGACTCTAGCCACGATAAATTTTGAGTAGATAGGGATTAGATTTGAGAACTACGAAATGGAGTAGACTTCGATCCACGGAATGCTGGGGGTTTGATATGGATGAGGGATTTTCACACATTACGCTTCAAATCCTCTTTACAGGCTTGCATTAACCGGAGAAATCCGTTAGATCATATTACGCCTCTCACGGGAGAATCGAGCTGGGGGTAGGACATTTGCGCAACGGACATTTGCACAACGGAGCGCCGTTCGATGGGAATTTAACCTGGCCACTTGGGATTTGTATCATTGTAACTAGTGTGTGCTACTCTACAATAACATATAAAAATCTCCTTGCCGGGCGATCATGAATTTTACTCGTCACCAACGACCAGGGGGTCATGGTCAAAAATTGTGAATTTGAGCTGAAATTCATGGCTAGATAAACACAGAGTACCGTGACCAATAAAGATTCAAGTGCCCCTGTACCCAATGTATCCCAGTACCATGGGTGTATATTGGCTTCGTCATTTGGTGTTTATCTAATCATGATTTTTTACGTAAATTCACAATTTTTGACCATGACCCCCTGGTCGTTGGTGACGAGTGAAATTCATGATCGCCTGGCAATGAGATTTTTATATGTAATTGTAGAGTATCACACACTAGTTACAATGAAACTACTACCAAGTTTTAACTCCAACTATTCATCGAACGGCGCTCCGTTGCGCAAATGTCCGTTGCGCAAATGTCCTACCCCCATCGAGCTAGAATCGCTATTCTTGGAAATGGAATAAAAATCCTGTGAAAATCTCGTTGTAATTCCTCACAACTTCCTCGTCTGTATATCACGACTCTAACTAGAGAATCGAGCAGGCCATGGAAATAGAGGAAAAATCCTCAAATTAGTTCAACCTGGTTTTGGGCATCGTGAGGCATGTCTGACACTCCCCCAAAGAAACATTGCGTAGACTTTATTTTGGATTACGCTACACCGGGCCGCATGCTGGCAGCTCCTCCTTTAAGGGCCGTTTTCTCATCTCTCGTGAAAGATAGAAGAAAATGGGCCTCTGAGAGACCATAGCTCATTTTTAGCGCTCTAGTTCATTTTATCTGAAAGTCAGTTTTAACAATTCTGCTCACGTTTTACAAAAAATGTAGGAAAGGCGCAGCTGAAATTGTATCATGCTACGTAGTTCGCTCTTGGCTATCGAATGAGTTATCTGCGCCGAAAATAGCGATATGCCTGTGTGTGTGAATGAAATATGAAATTCCCGATGAACAAAAACTTCAAACGATCCTTAAATAAAAACTACCTAACTCACACATGCAGATCGCTATTTTCGGCGCAGACCAATCATTCGATTTTTTCCTCTATTCCCATGGCCAGCTCGATTCTCTGGTGAGAGTCGTGATATACATACGAGGAAGTTGTGAGGAATTACAACGATTACAATTTAAATGGAAATGCCAGTTTGCACTCCGTATCACAATTAACGTCCATATTTTTTATATGATATTCGTTACGCGATGGTTCTCTCAATTCACAATTAGAGGTAACATTTTATAACTTTTTGGTACAAAACAGTCGTAACGCAAAAACACATGCAATCAGCTCATACCCAGTACATAAATCGGGCGAGAACAGTAGAGACCAAAATCATTGCCAACGAGGAGAAACTTGTCGCCGCATTGGTGGATCGGGCGAACCCGATTCTCGCCTGTCCGATGTCGTGGACGTTGCAGAATTGCCGGATGAAGACGTCGCCGAGGATCCACTGAGGGCCGAATCCATTCGCCTGAAATTGATCGATAATCAATCAATCACATTGTGATTATCTTCGAAATATGTTTTTATGAATTGAAACTCCGAAAAGAGTGGAAAAAAATTGTTCAAGGAATGACTTACCCCCATGTCAAACGCTGCCAGTACGCAGTTTCCGGGAGGTGATAGACCGAGCTAAAATACCATTGGAATTTCAACTTATTTTCGCTTGTGTCTTTTTCGCTTGTGCAAGTAAACTAGGTGCAACACATACTATACTTACATCCAGGACGTATTCGTAGGATGTCACTTTGTAGTCGCGTCCTCCGATCTTGAATACCATGTCGGGGTAGCTGCCCTTGCAAGGCAGGATGTACTACAAAAGGAATACTGACATTTATCTTTTGTATCGTCTTCTCAGTCGTCTAATATTTTTAACATAGGATGATACCAAAATCATATCGTCAGATTTGTCTATAATTTCCCGATTTTTTCCGTCCCAAACAAAATACGAAATATTGCGATGAAAGTGAACGAGGCGTACCAAATAGACGTTGCTGTTCCATTTGGCCTTCGTCTGTTTGACAATGTTGCTGAATACAGCGGAAGGCGCACCAATCCAGGATGTGCCCGTGTCGGAGATCACCTGGGCTGTTCGATTATTTCTTGTACTCCACTTTCATCTTCGTTTACTTTCTTGCATCATGACAGTATGTCGGATGAGAACTATGATGACATGCCGCATTTGATATATCAAAGGCGGCATAACGTCATAGTTCTCATCCGACGTTGAGATCGCTTCATTCATTCTTTCATCCTTCTATTTCTCACTTTCTGATCAGTTTCTTAGTTATACTGGATGTCCAGTCAATCGAGTCAATCACCAATACCTGATATGAGTTGGGTGCATGGTAACCTCCAATGGAGAAGTCGTCCATCTTGAACTGCCAGTACGTCTTCGAAGTCAGCGGCACGTAGTTAATCTGAACAAGAAAAGTAATAAAATGCAAAAAATGCAATCGAAAAAGCGATCAAACTTTCCATATCTACTTATGGATTTGACAACGATTTGCGTGTTTGCTCACTTCGGCATTGCAGTTGGCGTTATCGAAGCCTCCGAAGGTGATCACGCCTCCGTCGACAGCGTCCAAACTCAGATCTCTGTGCCTGCACCACAGCATTTTTTTCAATTACCTCTTTGACAGTAAATTTTAGGAGCGTTACTGAAGCAAAGTGCATACAAAGAAAATGAGACTACAATACGAAACCTGCTCATGAAGACAGTGAAGATGGGCTCGTTGAGTTGACTGAGCATGTTCTGCATGGGCGGGACGACATCTTTCACCGCCAGATTCGGCCATCCCAGGCCGAGGATTCCTGCAAATGCCACAAGTCGAATAGATTAATGTTTTAAGGTAAATTCTTCTCGAAATCAATGCCATTTATGACGTAATTAGGATAGATAAATGTTTTAAGACTATTTCTTTTCAAAATAAATATGTTAATGTGGTTAATGTATAGATTAATATTTTTTTAGATAAATTCTTCTTGATACTCACCATCGATAGGCTGGTTGCCGAAGACTTCTGCGATAT
The DNA here is from genome assembly GCA_036245805.1 of Pristionchus mayeri. NCBI lineage: Eukaryota > Metazoa > Nematoda > Chromadorea > Rhabditida > Neodiplogasteridae > Pristionchus > Pristionchus mayeri. The sequence continues at coordinate 7,319,240 of BTRK01000004.1, read as the reverse complement.
GCACGGCGACTCCCAATCCTTGCGAATCGTACTGAACTGCGCGATTACTATTTGAGTTCGAGAAACGATACTCTTCATTATATGCACTCTCGACCGGTCGAGCGACGAGAGAGTGCACAGAATGAAGAGATCGTGTTATTATTGCTCTTCTATTCACTATTCTCTATTCGTACATCGCGATTAAATTTACATTAATTAGATTTTGTTTTTATAGATGAGTAATGACTCACTTTCAATCCAGCCAAATCGATGGCGTCGTATCCGATGGTTCCCCAGCACGAACCAGATCCGTATTCTAGCGCGAAGGTCTCAGTGCTGCCATTGTAGGTGGACGAGGCGCTGAACAGAGCGACACGTTTTAAACATGCTTTCGGGAAAATCGAGTCGGCAAATACTCACGAAGTGTCGAAACGTCTCTTTGTGCGTCCAGAGAGAGTGCCAAGGCACGCCTAAACAGCATCATTAAAATCAATACACTTTTCTGAAAATATTAAACAATTTAAATATTTACGAGTGTTGTGCACTTGGAGTCGATGACCCAGAGGTTGGACGAGCCAGTGTCCATCACCACGGTAAAGGACTGTTCTAAACGAGAAATTGATGCAAGTTCTCATTTCAGAAGAAAATCCCGTATTGATTGGAAAGAAAGGCGGAGAGAAGAAAAGTCTTACGGGGTGTGCCCAGCGTGATGTCACCGAGGTAGAAGTCATCGTAGTAGTCACGAAGGCGTTGCTGGTCGACAACATTCTGCAATAGTGCGCTATATCATCGAGGGCGAGCACGATCACTGATTCCTGTGATGTACCAGTCTTCCAATTACTCATCAATCATCAATCAGTGTGTAATATGTGTGCTTGCAAGTCCTTATCTCCACGTCGTTTCAGCGTCACGGGGAGAAAGTGCAAGCGAAACAGTGTCATTGCTCACCTTCGCGCCTATTTGCTCAGCTCTCAACAGTCTTTGTTGCGCCACGAACTGCTCCAGCCGGTTCTCCCTGAAAAGGATGCCGCATTGCAACGCCAAAGTTTTTCGTTTACAAAGATTTAAAAACTCAGAATGCTAAGGTGCATCTATGAATGCTATATTAGCCGCGTTGAGAGTGTGCCTCACCTCAGTAGAGTAGCTCTGTAGGAGGGCGAGCGTCGTGTATCGACTTGAAACACTTTCCGCGTCTCCGGAGCACAGGAGACTAATGAGGCGAGTAGAGAGGCTAGTAGGAGCTTGCGCATCTTAAAAATATTCAACTTTGAAATTACATCATTAATGGCGGTGGATGAACCATGCCCTCTTACGCTATGGCAGAGTGAAAAGACGCAATTTAAATATAGAAATACTGAACAATTTGATCAAATGTCGGAACAGCAAAAAAAATAAAAGGCGAGCAAGGCTTATCACGAGAGAGTATCTGCTAAACTCGAGCTGACGCTATCGCTACATGATAACGATTTATATGGAAAAGGAAAATCTGAAGGCGTATCAGTGAGTCAGACGAGCTGTCAATGTATCATTTTATTGGTTCCTTTCCGTATCTATAGAATTGCAGAAATCAGTTTGGTTAAAGCTCCCGATAGATTCGAAAATACTTGAAAATATCCCAACAATTCAACCCAAGAAAAGGGTATTTCCGATACAGAAACTCATGAAAGTCAGATAATTATGTTTCAGGAATCGCTGTACCAATCCCGAACGGGATACAACTTTTTTTCGCCCGACCGCCAATTTCAATATCCAGTAGAAGGCAACAATCGCGGAAAATTATTTGATGAAGCATCGAATGTGCGTGTTTCACTGGGTGTGATTTTTAAGTCATGATTCATTCGAGTGTTGTGATCTGTACTTCCATACTGATGCTCGTCTACTCTCTTGTGAGCATGTGGAATAAGAGGGCGTAATTGACGTTGAGAACCATCGAAATTTTATTCCTGGATACTGCGAGTTGACATAATATCTTGCAGATGGTGGTCTGGTCTCCGGTGACTAAGTCGGCTGATAAGGGAAGAGTGCAGTGTGAAGAAATAGCAGGGCTCTTGCTTGCGCATGTTTCATTCGATGTAAAGTCGTGATTAAACAAGCCATCGAATTCTTTGCATTGCTTTGCAATGTAAAAGCGCGAAATGGGAATTAACATATTAGAAACGCAAAGAATAGAAAAGAAAGGACTGAAAGGTGTTGACTGATTCCGATAGAAATTGTCCACAGCTCATTCTGGGGGGGTGACAAAATAGAAACCGACAAAACAGAAACAAATCACATCACCTTCGTGACTCGAGGTAGGGATTGGGGAGTTCTTGCATTGTTATCGAACCATGATTTTCCACTCAAATACTCAATTTTGGACCATGACATGATATATTAGGTTGTAACATAAGTTTTGTCGCATTTCGGAGGTTCACAATATTTCCATGAAGGATACTTCTCAAACATTATCAATGCCTGACCTCCTAGTATATGTTTGGGGGTGTTCATGCACATTCAAACCATAGGGTAGAGCTGAACTGCGCACGCTGGCTATGCGAAAAATATTAATATGAATTTAAATTTGGTGCAGATTTTATTAATTCGTTTGATCGGGTGCTAGTTCGCAGAGATGAATAATGAACCAAACTTCTACAGCATGGTGATATACCCCGTCAATGCTCTTTCAAAATATACGCCAGATATGGTGCTATGTTGAGCGGAATCAAAGATATACTTCACTGAGTGTAAGGTTAGCCGCTGATTCGTAGCCAACTTGACCAACTCTTCTGAATCCAGAATTGCAACAACAGTGACTAACATAAGTGCGTTCCAATTACCACTCATGGAGGTATAATTTATCATTAAACAAGTGAGAGAAAGAACACTCCACTTGTGGGAAATTTGAATTTTTATTAATTCAATTCGCGCACAATTTTACCAAAATATGCAAGTTTAGGTGTTTTGAATTAAAGATTGTCATTCAAAAGCTATTTATTTCCAAACTTATCCCAAGTAGATACTAGTAAGGGAAGGGTTTATGGTTAGGATGGACACAACAAATCAGATATTGAACATGTGTGCGAGGTAGGAATATGAAAAAAGTGCCGATTTCATTAGTTTAATTTACATACCATCGTTCTGAATGGAGCCACTTATCTCAACAGAACCCAATCTACCCCAAACTTTGTCTGCATACTGACCACTTTGGGTGAACTATATTCCACCACTATTTGGATCTGGATATCTATTGAGAAGAAAATTCGGCTTGCGAAAGTTTTCGCGACCGTCACCAACCATCCACATTATACAAACTCGTCTACATTTCTAGAACGATTTTCGTTTGTCATTATCCGTGAGTGGTTCAAAATTATGCACATATGTAGTACTTTACGCAAATCACACAAAATCGGCATAATTTATCCTTTTCAAGAAGAGCTGATGCGTGAAAATGATTTGTAATCCTTATCTCAGTACAACTTTGTCTGACTAATGTGCCTCCTCAACTGCCTTGACAGGACTGAAGTAAAGCGCGTAAGAAAGAGTACGAAGGCCCTCACTGATGATGAATAACGAAATTGAGATTAAATTAATTCGAAGAATTTCTGAGGTTAAAATGCATAAGAGATTGGACGCGACAAAACTTATGTTACAACCTGATACATAAGTGGGGTGCGAAACTCATAATCACCCGGACAGAGGATATAAACAGGGTGGTGTAGTAGAGCGCATACTGGTAGCAATACAACAACTACCCTCTCCCTACGTCGTGTCCCGCAGGAGATGTGATTTGTTTATGTTTTGTCGGTTTCTGTTTTGTCACCCCCCTCATTCTCAATACTGAACGTTCGCTTAAATAATCGCATTCCGGTCCATTTCGGGATCCTCGAGAGGCTGGTGGGAAGAGGATTTTCGAGTCAATATATGACAGGCCACCCACTGAGTTTTGAGTAGGATAAAAATTATTATTCCTTCTGTGGCTTAAGGAATAATATTTACAACATCATCCGCTTCCGCATCGAAGGTATTTGTATGTACTCTCTTTTTCCCATGGGTATCGCTCGAATATCTGAATGAAATGACATAAAAACACGCTTGCGAACTTTTAATCTCTTTTGTGCTACCCTTTTGTATGCGATTCTTGGCGTTACTTTCAACATTGTTCTTCTCTCGATTATACTCAACACGAAGAGCAGCGGTCTCAAGGTTTGCTCTACTAACGCCAAACAGTTTAATTTACGGGAAGTCTAGGGCTACGCAATCATCATCGCCAATGGCGCCTGTGTTGATATTACTCAAATTCTCATCGATGCACTGGAAATTCCGAGGTTTATTATTACTATTTTTTTGGAAATATTGACCAAACTTATAGAAATCAAATCAAATCAAATCAATTTATTCAAACTTCAGGGCATGGGCCTGTTGAATCATGCCGTCGGTCCATTTATCGGGGTATCTTCTGCAAATATCAGCCCAGTTTATTCCTACTCGCTCCACTATTTCATCCCGCCATCTCGTTCTTGGTCGTCCAATCGGTCTTTCCTTATCCCACGGTGTCCAGAAAACAATTCTCTGCGTCCATCTATCGTCGTCCAGTGATGCAATTCGTCGTGCCCAAGTCCATTTCTTGTGCATAGCTCGGACTCGAACATCTTGTATCGGTACTTTGTTTGCTAACCACTCATTGCTCTTCCTATCCATTCTCGTTACTCCGGCCATTTTTCTCATCATCGAACGCTGTGCCACAATCAATCTCGTTCGTGCTTTCTTCGTTCTAGCTCCAGATTTCACTGACATGCAGTAGAGCAGGCTCTATGCACATACGGTAAACTCTAGCTTTCAGTCCCATTGCGACAGCCCGGTTGGTAAGAAAATCGTGAAATTTGTTGAATGCTTACCACGCGCTTTCGATCCTTCTGTTTAGTTCAAGCAATAAGTTGTAGTCGAATGATACTCGGACGCCAAGGTAGACAAAACTGCTGACATAGCTCAAAGAATCTTGTTCGATGTGAAGTGATACTTGAGTACGGTTCGTCATGGCGACAGTTTTCTTTTGGTTTATTTTCAATCCAACTTTTTTGCTCGCATTCACCAGTTCACGCAACATACTTGAAACTTCTTTGGGGTCATGTGAAATTAGGACGATGTCATCTGCGTATCGCAAACGGGTCAGATTTCTTCCGTCGATCCTTATTCCAAAATCATCCCAATTCATTTCACGAAATACACCTTCCAGTACACTGTTAAAGAGGTGGGGAGACAACGGATCTCCTTGACGGACGCCTCTTTCTACATCAATGGGCACTTTGCTCGATCCAACTCTTACGAAAACATTGGCCTTTTGGTATACTTGTCGCAAGGTGTTCACGATCTTCGAGTGGATTCCTTGTTGAAATAATGCACTCCACAAGCCACTGAATGTGGAGTGCTTTTGCAGGCTTTTGCAAAATCAATGAAGACCAGGTACAATGGAAAGTTGTACTCAACCGACTTGCTCATCAGTTCGTGGAGAGTAAACATGTGGTCCGTTGTTGCATAGTTCTTGCGAAAGCCGGCTTGCTCCGGTGGTTGGCTCGTGGACAACGTTTTTTCTATTCGATTATCGATGGCCGAGGTGAATGTTTTGTATATCAGATTTAAGAGTGCAATTGGACGGTAGTTTGAAATGTCGAGTTGATTTCCTTTCTTATAAATGAGTGATATCAGTGAGTTTGGCAGAGTATCGGGAACAGTCTCCTCCAGTATCCATTTGTTGAACAGAGAGCAAAGGGGTTTGACAAGGATGTCACTACCGTACTTCAACATCTCTGCTGTCACCTTGTCCAGGCCAGGGGACTTTCCGTTTTTCAGTTTGTAAATCGCGTGCCATACTTCACTTTCGATAATTGGTGGGAAGAAGTCATTTGTCAGAAATTTTTCTCGTTTCGGCCGTCTCGTTCTTCGGAATAAGTCATCGTAATAATTCTTGACTACAGTATCCAGTTCATTCTTCGTGTTCGCAATTGTGCCATCTTCTCGTTCGAGTTGGAATAGTTTTGTCTGTCCTATTTGTGAACTCCTTAGAGCCTTTTTCGTACTATATCCATATTCCACTGCTTGTCGAACTATTTCCAGATGACGCTTTCTTATGTCGTTTTGAATCGAGAAACGCAGTGCTTTACTAGTGACTGAAAACTGCATTCGAATGATCGGCGTAGGATTTTGATCTCTTAATCTTCGTCTTTCAGCAAACAGTTTCTTGGTTTGTGGTGAAAATCGATCTTCAGATGGAACCTGTGTCGTGGATTCGTCAGCAATTGATTGGATTGCAGAAGTCATCCTTTCGTAACTATTCACATCGGTTCGCGTTAGAGACAATATTCCGGACACAAATTTGTTCTTATCAAGTTGCACTTTTGGCCGAGACTTGTGGAAACGACGTTTCACTTCTGACGTTATTTTGACTGTGGCCATCAAAAGCCTATGGTCAGTTGCGAAATCAAAGCTCCCGACAATAAAGACGTCTTGCACTATTTTTGGATTGGTCGTCATGACATAATCGATTGCATTACGGGATTGCATGCTCGGGCTGAGCCATGTCCACTTCCGAGTATCGCGTTTTTGAAAGCGAGTGTTGTGTACGAACATCTTTGCTTCCATGCAGAAGTCGACCAAGCTTTGCCCTCTTTCGTTTCTTTCTCCCAGTCCATGTCTTCCGATAAATCGCTCCTCAATCGCCTCTCTGGATCCGATCTTCGAGTTGAAGTCACCGAGCACCACTATATGCCCCCTTCCACCCCCCGGTAGTCGAACACGACGGGTAGAGGTTGCAATTAGTGTGCTTAGCTCGTTTAGAAAGGTAGTGAAGACTTGATCCGGGTAAGAAGAGGTAGGTGCGTAGGCGTTGATAATACGCAACCCGATTGATGGGATATCCAGGTAGGAGAGACGAGGATTGACAGGGTGGAAGATGCTTGAGTTCGCCCATTGTTTGTCCACCAGGAAGCCGGTACCATGGCTTGATTGAATACCGTATGCCACTAGCAGATGTTGCGAATTGGATAGGGTAAGGCTAGTATGGTCCTTGCGCCTGGTCTCCTGGAGGGCGATGATGTCAAAAGGGCATTTACTCACTGCATCCTCGATCTCGATTATCCTGTCGTCCTTCTTGAGCGTCCTGCAGTTGAGCGTCCCGATTCGAAGAGTATCGACGGGCATGCAGCAGACAGATACCACCGACGGTTGTCCAAGTCGACGCCGGGGGACTCCCAAACGAGAACAGACAGAGAGGAAAGTCAAGATCGACCGCCTCTCAGCCGCGCTCGAATGGAGAATGGAGAATGGAGAATGGAGAATAGAGTACTCACCAACTTATAGAATGGTTGCGTATGATGAGTACTCTATTCTTATATTTCATGGATTTTGCACGTAAGCTGAGGGGGGGGGGGCATATTTAATCGGGATGTGTATTGACCAGATACATCGGAAACGAGTTTTGCGTCATCATGCTTCATCTCATTTTCCATTCACTCTGGCTAATCGCATATCTCTTTTGGTACAGGTAGTCGATATCGTCTGCCAGTATACGTGTAACAAGCATAGTTCTCCAGGTACACATTACTGATAAAAGCCGCGCCATCAAGGATAGTGATTCAAGTGTCAATTATGATCTTATTCATTCCCAACGCAGTGCCAATGATTATATCTATGTTTGCCAGAGATGAGCCTGAGAAGAGCGTTGAAATCCTGGGTTCACTATACCCCGGAATTAACATCACTACGACGACACACAGTGAGATTTTGAGAAACGTCGTTCGAATTTAAGGTCACCTTCTTTCCATGTTATACTCTTGATTTACTAGTTTACAGACTAAACCTTTATATCTTTTCACGAAGTCCATATTTCATATTTCATATTTATCCTGACGTCAGGCACAATGGTCCTGCAGGAGGGTGATTTCGGTGTGGATGGAATTGGGATCTTCGGTATCAGAGCGTCGTTAGGTCAATGGATGGGATCTTCTTTGGCTTCTCTGGTCAACTGTAGGGACGATCGTGACGGATCTCCGTTGAGCATCGAAGTAGATCATCCTGCCGCCGAACACCTGACTTGCGCCGGTTAGGAACTCACAACGCAGACTTGAGCGAGGCTTTCTTGACGGTAGATCACTCGAGACGATGGGAATCCGTCCGTGCTCCTCCTCTTGAAGTGTACCAAGTAGGCGATACTCTCCGGGTTGCTCAAGCTGACGGGAGAGGATTCCCCAAACTAGGTCGGAAAAGAGCGGGGTCAGGGACGACCGCCCATCACGAGCGCTAGAATAGAGAATAGAGAATAGAGAATAGAGAATAGAGAATCCATTGAAGTCCATTGAGTCAACTAAATATTTGCATATGATATTTTCAGGAAGTGTTAGCCTCTTGGATCCTTACTCCGCTCCCACTGATTTATCTGCCATTTTTGGACCATTTATTGTATACACCTTTATTGCGATCGTGCGGAGAAAGGTTAGGCATTTTCGACGACGTATAATCAAAAAAATTTCGAAGATTCTTCGAAAACTGTCCACACTCGCCCACAAAATGAGCTGCAAAACGACGAAGATGTACGAATCACTTGTTCGGGTGTGAATTTTCAGTGCTCTGCATCCATTTTCATGTTCTCAAATTTAGGCACTGACCTATCATACGGTTCTCCCCGTCACAATTTGCATTGGTGTTGCATCATTTTACTTGCAAATAATCGGCATTCGCAGTTCGCTTATCGATGGTCTCATTTTCGTGGTAGCATGATAATTTTCTTGCTAATTTTGAACATTTTATTCTCAGTTCGCGAGCATTCCTGCTGTCTGCAAGCCACTGCTCACGATTTATTTTGTCGTTCCCTACCGACGGTGAGTTCAAATTTCCTATAACACGGGTCTTCTCAGAGATTGCATGAAAACGGACCCCCTGCGGCACTAGGAGCCGAAAGTTTGAGCAATATCCACGAGATATTTATGGCAGGGTATATTGGGGATGAGAAAACTTTTGATGTTGGCAGTTTTACTTAGAACCGGCTTTTAGGGATTTTCCGGTTTTGCGTCCGGCTCTAGTGTATTTCAGCTCCCAGATGAGATAGGATGATGGCATTGGGCTCAAAATGTGCGGAAAAATATTTTAAACAACTTTTATGTTTTCGTCAAAAATGGAAAACCACATCTTCATATTGTAATTTTCCAGAAAATGTCAATGAAATCAGACAATAAATTATACTGGCTCGGGAACCCCCTGTTACCCAATTTTTCTGTTCATATTATGAATCCTCCATGTCGATATAGTTTAGGAAAAAATACTATTGGAACTCTGTGTTGTGCCTTTTTGAGTTCTGATGCCCGGAATCCTATTTTGTGAGCTATGTTGTGATATAGGCATTGCGAAATTAGTCATTATTGGACTCTATTTCTTGTGTTTTGATGCATTACCAACGTTTTGAGATGGAAGACAACCATTCATGCTGAAAAGACCGGAGTCATTTCTGAAAAGTCGATTTTTCCGACCCACGAAAATCGAAAATTTTGGAAGTTTTATATTTTGTTCTTTAATGCAATATTTTAATAAAACTAATCGAATTTGTCATAAAATAGATTATTTCGCGTCGAAACAAGCGATACTTTCGCAATATAAATTTGTTTCAGCAACTCATCCCATACCATTTTCAAAAGCCTGTAAAACCGGTCAATTCCATTGGTGATATAGGCGTTGAAATAATTAATTTTGTCAGTGAAGTTGAATTTGTTGTGAAAATCAGTAATTTTCAAAGTTAGAGATTTTTCGATTTTCGTGGGTCGGAAAAATCGGCTTTTTCAGAAATGACTTTTCATCCGGTCTTTTCAGCATGAATAGTTGTCTTTCATCTCAAAACGATGATAATTCATCAAAACGCAAGAAATGGAGTCCAATAATGACTAATTTCGCAATACCTATATCACCACATAGCTCACTTAATCCCCTTCCGGGCATCAGAACTCAAAAAGCCACAATGCAGAGTTCCAATAGTATTTTTTCCTAGACTATATCGACATGGAGGATTCATAATATGAACAGAAAAATTGGGCAACAGCGGGTTCCCGAGCCAGTAGAATTTATTGTATGATTTCGTTGACATGTTCTGGAAAATTACAATATGAAGATGTGGTTTTACATTTTTGACGAAAACATAAAAGTTGTTTAAAATATTTTTCCGCACATTTTGAGCCCAATGTCATCATCCGAGCTCACCTGGGAGCTGAAATACACTAGAGCCGGACGCAAAACCGGAAAATCCCTAAAAGCCGGTTCTGAGTAAAACTGCCAACATCAAAAGTTTTCTCATCTCCAATATACCCTGACATAAATATCTCGCGGATATTGCTCAAACTTTCGGCTCCTAGTGCCTAGTGGTCATGCAATCTATCAGAAGACTCTTGATAAGCATTTTTACAATCAGCTTTTTATTGCATTTGAGGCATTTTCTGAAGGCGATAGGAAGAGAGGCAGTCAGTTCGCGTATGATTGTGCTTGCATCCGCTCCATGTAAATCATAACAATTGTTTTGTTCCAACCATAAAATTTCGAGAACAAGTACGTGCACGTGATATTCAACAAATTTGTAATTTCCTGATAGAAAGCTAGAGCAACTGAAAACAATCAGTGTGCGTGAGAAAGATTTAAAAAATCAGTGAAACGATCAAAATATGACCTCATTAACATATGTGATTATGAAGGTATAATGTACTATTCAATGATGAAGTCTTCTAAAAGACTCGACGACTAATGAAGCGCCGTTGTTGGTGTGAAATGAAGATACGACGATATCTCAATACCGAAAATTAATGAGAATTTCTAGGAAACCTCGTGCTGCGAAATGAATTATCAACAATGTAAGATACTTTGTATAATACAAAAATAGTACAATTGTATCACACTAAGGATCAAAATATGGTCACGTTTCGGTTTATTGGATTCAAAAGTGATCGGACACAAATATTGTCTTCGGGGAAAAGTTTGTGAGAATTTCTAAAAAAAATGTATTTTTCACATTTTTCCCGGGACATTATTACCTTTTCTCAATTGCGTATTTTCGCCGATTCACAATTCGAGGTGAAAGCGAAAACAAATGTAAGTGATGCTTTCACTAGAGGGCAAGCGCAATTTAAACGGATGTTTGATTTATCTTTCTGGTAAAATGGAAGCAAGATATTTCGACGACGCGATGTACAGCGTTTAATCGTTATGATTTTTTAAGTCAGATTTTTTGTGTTCTTGTTAAATTTTTTGTGAGTTTTTTAAAACTACAATTACGCACTAATTTTGTACGAAATTGTTATGAATTTCGTTTTCATCGAAAATAAAATATGAATCGTTTTCTCCCTACTTCCCGGGCGTATTCGATTCGACAGTCACATAGCATAGACGAGAGGAAGAATGCATGTTGCCAGCTGACACGAGGAAAATATCATATGAAATACTGGTATAACAAAGTTAATCAATTTGTCGTTGAATTCTTCGCTTTTTAGACATTCTTTCCACGCAAATGATCCAAGGAGATTCGTTTGACAGCACGCAAAGCCGGAACTGACGAAATATCTACAGAAAGTGAATAGAGCTCGTTCTTGCTCCTGAATACCATTGTGATTATCCGCGCTGCACTCGAAGTTCACACAGTCGTCGCTGCTATGTCCTGCAGTGTCTGAACTCGTAATTCTGCCTATTTCACTTCTCCCATTCCCCCGGATTGTGGTTTTGATTGTATTGGATTGTGATGGATTTGATTGTGGATTGTGGTTTTGGGGGGACTATTGTCGCAATACCGTGCATGCCAAGACCATTCCGGAAGCGGAGCTTGTATTATTATAATTCTAAAATGTATACATCAAAGCATTCACAGGTCAAATCGTTGTTTTATTCTGAACTGTTATCGTCTATTTTGATTATAGGATACACAAACGCCTTCCGTGTGACCACTGCTGGGTATAAATTTTCCGTTAGCACAGATAGGAAGGTCTTTGCGTTTCAATCAGGATATTAAGAAAAGCGGTTTAAATGAATTCTCGGTGATTTTCAATGAGATTCGATGGCTACGGATCATCATAGACTGTCCATGCATTTTTACAATATACTCCGAAACTATGGTCATGTTTGATTTTCTGTACCTTGATGCCATTTACTCTTTTTTTACGATACGCTACTCTTTTTTTCCTTTTACATGAGTTGCCCCTTTAATATGGCTCTGTTCAATGGTTTGCGCATATCGTCACTAATATAATTCAGTCATTTTAACTCCATTTAACGACATTACATTTTTGCGCAGCGACAAATTTCAAATCACATGAATCAATGAATGTTTTGCTCACTTGCTTGCTAAAAGTCCTTGATTGGTGCCGATTTCACGGCTAGATTTTTTCAGTGATCTGTCTATCCAGATAAAGGAAATCGATAAATGGAGGGAATCGATCGTTACCATTGGAATCTGGCTCGTTCATTCCAAGGCATCTCCAGTTTCTGCGCATTTATCGGCGTACTCTGCAATTCTTTCATCTTCTTCACAACTGTCAGAACGAGGTTAGAATATGAATAGTTCTTTAGTTCTTCTAAGACGTCAGAAAATTCAGATCACTTCGGGCCACCTACAACATTCTAATCGCAGTTTGTGCTCTTGCTGACGTCTTTCATCAAGTATGTCGAGGAATTGTTTATTTTTTCTGTAATTTTGATATTTTAGTTTGGTACCCTGGTGCAGCTTCCGTTTGTAATGGATTATTTCATAGAATTGGATAGTACCTTGTGTGCTGTGTTAATGGTAAGTTTCGAAATCACATTGCGACGATTTCATTGCGGTCTTTCCAGTTCCTACCAGAGATGGGCATTGGTATCGGGTGCACGTGCATCCTATGCGTGGGCCTGGACAGAATGCTCGCCGTGCTGTTCTCACTCAGATATAGAAGCATAAACAATCGCCCCTACCATATCGTATGTGTGCATCTTCGGTCGCCTGATAATGTTTTTTTTTTAGTTTCTCGGTTCTCTGATCACACTTTACTGCGTATACATCTGCGTACTCATGGTTGTCTTCTACGGTGAACGGTAGGGATATTCCGAATATTTTTAGAAAAATTATTTACCATAATGCAAGCACTCATTGCTTTCCGATTCGGTGTTATTACAATTTGGAGATAACCTTTTTTATCGCTTTTTAGGCCCTTATACTGTGAAATACTAGCGCCATTTGGCGTGGGTGCTTCGTGGTTCGCAATCGCGAATCTCTCTGTAAATATCGTCAGTTCGTTCGTGTACTTTCTCACTTGGACGGGTCTCCAATCACATGCTGGTTGGTTGTATTTATTGTCTCAAATGAAGCATTTGATGAAATTTAACTAATTTTAAAAAAATTTCAAAAATTTCAAAAATTCAAAAATTCAGATTCGAGGGCGATGAAGCGAATCATCAAGTCGTTGTTTATCATAGTCTGCGTGGACGTGAGTGGTTGGCTGCTCACTCCAGGATTGGTCGAACTCTCGCAACACCTCGACATCGAACGTAATTAATGTTTTGTGCCTCTCCCCACAACAGTTAATCATTGTTCAGCTCAGCAGAAATTCGCAATGATCTACTTCAGCGTCATTTTTATAAATCTCGCCTTAGCCGTCAAACTTCCCATCTATTATTTCACGAGGTTTGTAGAGTATTTCGTAAACTGATGAATGTACTTTTTTCAGCTCCGAATACCGAGCAGCGATGAGGTCGGTAGTCCTTGGAAAATCAGCCGATGCCAAGATATCGACGGTATCAACGATATCGGTTACTGTTGAAAGATCGAGAACATCTGCCTTCTGATACTTTGCCTCCCTACATCTTCGATATCACATTTTTGCGTACACATTGTGCATTAATCTGTAATTGTTTGATGATTCTCTTGTAGATGCTTGCAATCCCAGGCATTTTATTGTATTCGCATGTAAAAGTGCTTGACAACCTTCAAATCTTAAATCACCAATTGTAACATTATTTGCAACGTAATGCGTTTTTCTTTGTAACAGCACGGATTGCAAGAGACCGAAGATTTGTATAATAATAAAAAGATCGAATAACGAATAAAAAATATCTTGATTAAATGTAATATCCATTTCTATTCACGACTTTGTTCTGTTCCGTGAACATGCAATGCAATTATATGATACACTCGAGCAGGTGAAAACATCCGGAGAGTAAGATAACCAATTATCCAATGTCCACATCACACCAGAAAGTATTTCTGAACACCGCCTCTAAGAGTAGTGATTGATGCTAGTGGGATAATTCCCCCGTGCACAGCTTCTTGTGATCACTTGATCGGCAATAACAAAATTCCACAACGGATGCGTCAAATGAGATGTTTACCTTCCGATTATATAAATTAAATAAACTTTAGGTTGTTTGTCCACTTAGTTTCCACTATATTATTAGTCAAGCGATCATGCTCTCGTTTGGCAACGTTCTGTCATGCACCAATATTCTCCGCTTATGCATGCTATTTTCCTTCCATAATTGTAGGATTGATTAATTCCTCGCTATAATATGGAGTGTGATCGCTTCTATTGGAACCTTGCCCGTTGCTTCACCGGTGTTACGATTGCCTTCACACTTTTGGGCGTTTTCAGTAACTCGCTAATTTTCGTAGTCACGATCAAAACGAGGTCGTTACACTTTTTCTGATTTATCTCAATTAATCGATGGTTTAGCTCACTTCGGAACACTTACAACATTCTCATAGCTATTTGTGCTATAGCGGACGTTTTTCATCAAGTTCGTTCTAAAATATATTCTATACAAAACGAAATACCGAAGCGCATGCAATTTTAGTGCGGAATATGGATAGAATTGTCATTCCTCTTCGATATTACCCTCGAAATTGACAGCGATCTTTGCAACATAATTATGGTAATTTAAAAAAATGCTATATGTGAAATCCATCTCATCTGTTCAAATATCATTCATTTTCAGTTTTTACCCGAGATGGGTATCGCGATCGGATGTACTTGTATTCTATGCATTGGGCTGGACAGAATGATTGCTGTTCTTTATTCACTCCGATATCGAGGAATGAACAAGCGCTATTACCACATGGTGGGCCCTCAATTTTCGCTCGTTAATATGTTTTTACAGTTCCTCGGTTTCCTCAACCTTATTCACTGCACGTTTTTATGCGCAATCATTATAATTTTCCGTCGCAAACGGTTTGCTTTATGACCAAATGTAGATATTTATTTACTTTCTGAGACCCTACTAGGGGGACATGACGTTTTTTTCTTTAGCCTAGTGGAGTGCAGCAGAATACCAGTTGCTTATCCGGACAACGGAAAAAGTTGGTTTATTGGTTCCGCTTTATTAGGTTGGTCATAAAGTTTTGAGCGATTTCGGACCCCAAGTTTGAGTTCGTATATTTTCTTTTGCTCAAATCGCCACGTATTGTCCTGATGAATTTATATAGGGACATGTTCGACCTTTAGAAAAATATAGTTGAAATATTCCAATTATCTCTACTATGCGAGAAATCAAGATCTGCGTAACTGTGAATTTTTCAGAAAAATAAAATTTTATTTAAAGTTGCTGTACTTCGCAGATAAATTTTTAGATAGAGACTCACAACGTTTATTAAAAAGCCCTAGGCGTACACTGCCTAGTTTCAAAAAGAGAGATCTGCCGAATTGGAAATGGGCTTCGTAGAGGTCAATGAAACACGGGCACTTAGAAAAATAAGATTTCTATCGAGCAACTCACCTGTTTCGAGGATTGACGCGGGTGACCTCTACCAATGGGCGCTGTAATCACTACGTACATGGTTCTCTATTATATCAATATTTAAGAGCACACTTTCTTTTCTCATCTAAAAAAGTGATATTTGTATCTCAATTATTTTGCAAAGAAAACGTCAAAAAACCTGACATTGAGGGTCTTCAAGCACGGCTCACCCTAGAAAAAGTAGCGACATCCACAATATTCCTAAATAGTGAGTGATAGGGCAAGGGTTGTTCGTTAATTTTAATAGGAAAGTACCGCCCTTCAAACCACATCTCTAGCACAAAAAAGCCTGAAGTGTGTATTTCGATGTTCTAAATTGGGCACCTGCAATCCGAAGAACCGTGTTTGTGAATGGAGAGCTCCATTATCCCCCAAAGGGAATTGTGACTTGTACTAGAAAGGTAGTTCACAATCATGAATAATTGAAATCTCTTGAACTGTCGGCATAGATATAGTACTCCAAAACTTATCTTGACAAGTGCCATTAAAACCCACATTCGGATTACGCGCATATTTCTAATATGCTCTTTGTGGCTGGTCAGTCTCAACATCACCAGTACGATATATTCCCATCATACTTTACTACTGTGGTTAAAACTGGGTCGTATCTCCGTCCTAAATGAAAAGCAAATCCTTTGAAAAGTCAGGTCGTTGATCAACCACATGAAGTTTGGTGCATCGCCGTATTCCTTTCCTTGATCGGACAGATCTATGATAGTGTATTCTAAAGAGAGTATAAAAGCCCCTATCTATCACTAAAAGATCTAAGTTGATTGGACAACAACGAACGATTGTAGATGCCAGAATGCACTTTAGTAAAAATCGCGCAAAACTTTATGACCAACCTGATATTTGTAAATATGCTGAATTCGGTCCTCTATTTCATCACGTGGTTTGGTCTGCGCGCACATTCCGGTTCGTCCAACATCCTTAAATTCCTGCACTGACTTAAATTTCACTAAAACTTACAAGATATTATTATATATATATATATATATTTATGCTATTTCGTTCGAAATAACGTTCACAGAATTGAAATAGAATAGGCAATTAATGACGGTTAAAATGACGAGTGGTTATTGGGATAATAGGGTCGGGGGGATCTACTCAGATGAACTGGTTTGATTCTCGGTATTTACTAAAAGCCTTGCCGCTCTTGGAAAGAAGCTCTTGTGTCTGTAGTTGTGGTTCGATCCAGGATTATTGAAGTTCATGCCGTTTCGAGTGTAGTAGATTTTGAAATAATGTGGTTTTCGGTTGGAAATACTATATTTGCCTCGGATGAGATTTGTGGCTACTCTCTTATCAATCGCTATTCTACGCTTCTCTAGGGACTCAATGCCCAGTTTCTTGTTGCGAGCGAGAGCAGTGGGCATGTTTTCCCAGGTATGATTAAAACAGCGCATAAATAAACGTCTTGTGTAGTAGTTCTGTACTTTTTCGAGTTCTTTTTTATCTTTATTTTGGTACGGATTGAAGACGGAGGAAGCGCTTTCTAAAATCGGTCTAATATACATTGAGTACGTTTTGAGAAGTACTTCTATATTTTTGGTTCGTAAGGCTCTGCAGTTTTGCCTTTAGTGGATACGGTAGAACAATGGTCAGAGAATGAGAGGTTTTTCTGGATAACAAAGCCGAGGTCTTTCACTTTTTCTTTTTGTTCCAGAGTTGTGGTTCCAATAGCATATGTTCGCTTTGTATTTGCTCTGCCTAGGTGCAGTGAGTTACACTTATGCGCAGCAAGGGGGAGTTGCCACTCTTCGGACCAGTTTACGATAGTGTCAATCGCAGCTTGTAGTGGGGCAGGCGAATTTCCCTTTCTAAAGGATCGATATATTTTTATGTCATCGGCATACATTCTCGCAACGACTCCGTGGTTTTGAACTAGGGAAGGGATTTCTGAGGTGTAAATAAGAAATAACAGAGGGCCTAAGACTGAGCCTTGTGGAACGCCGCTAGTTACAGGCATTGAGGTAGAAAGCGCATCTTTTACTCTCACTTGGATCTATGAGTGAGATATCCTGTTATCCAGTTGACTGTATTATCGGAGAGACCTATGGTGGTGAGCTTGAGTTTTAGCTTGGGGTGGGAGACTCTATCAAAGGCTTTTGCAAAATCAAAATAGATGACGTCAACTGGTTTCCCTTCACTAATAGATGCTGTCCAGTGTTCGAGGACTTTTGAAGTTCACGCGATCGTTTCTTACGGAATCCGTATTGCTCATCGGGGAAAATATCTAATTGTTCACAATGGGTGATAATGGATTTGCACAAAATGCGTTCAAAAACTCGACAAAAGAAGGATGTAATTGAGATGGGCCTGTAGTTTAGGGGATTGGAAAAGGGGGGGGTGATTTCTTAACTGGTGTTACTATGGAATGTCGCCAATGGGAGGGGACCTTTCCAGATTGATAGGAGTTCCTAAAAATGATTTCAAGTGCTTCGGAAATGGGTACGGCAATTCGTTTTATGAAGGTGAGGTCAATGTTCTCGGGGGTTTTACAGGAGGAGCGTTTCCATTTCTCAATAAGGGCACAGATTTCATGCCTAAGAAACTGGGGTTCTTCGTAATTACCAAGTTGAGGGAGGTCTTGACTATTTGGCTGTTTTCCATCACCGATGGTGAACACGCTAACAAAAGTTTCGGCAAGTAAATTTGCTTTGCCTAAGTCATCCATTACTAAGGTGCCATCAGCTCTCGTCAGACCTTCTACTCCCTTGGATTTATTAGAACAACGTTTCATAAAACGGAAGAACTTGTTCTTATCATCGCTTTCGATCACTTTTTTCTCGATGGTTTTGTGATACCGTTGTAACTCTTTGCGAAACTTTTTGTTTAGGTTCTCGAATTCATGTTGATCATTCGGATCGTTGCTATTAATTGATTTCTGCCATGCTTGAAAACGCTTTCCTAAGAGTCGCTCAATATGGGGGGGAAGTTTTCCATGTGAAAGGCTCACTTTGGTCCATGGAACATGGATGTCTATTGATTTTTGAATGACGCTTATCAAGAGGTCGTACATGAGATCCACATGTGATATTTTCGAAAATGCGCTTGTCCAATCGATGTTTGCTAACTGAGAGTTAATGAGGTCATAATCTGCATTTCTGTAGTCGCGCCTCAGAGTAAAAGCGGGTGCCGAATGACTCATTGCAAACTTGAATTCGACCGTCGAATGGTCAGACATTTCGAAAGGGGGGCATTCTTCAGTTTGGGTGACGAGGCTGGGATGGTTACATAATACTAAATCAAGGATGTTTTCCTTTCTGGTAGGTTCTTTGACAAATTGGGCAAGTTTTGCTGAGTTACAGAGGTCAATGGATGATTGGGAGGGAGGGGTAACTGCTTTTGGCTGGGGAGAGGGGAAGATTGACCAGTTGATATCGGGTAGATTAAAGTCGCCAGTAACTATTGTTGGTTGGGGGCATGAGCAAAGGTCAAGAATTGACTTGGCAAGAGAGGCAGTTTGTATCGTATTTGCTTTGGGATTACGGTAGGCGCAGACAATCCTAATTAGGTCACCATTTATATCAACATCGACTGCTAATAATTCGTGGGATTCAGGTACGGTTTCATCAGCAATCTGTGCTGCGCTTATGGAAGAATGTAGTATGATCGCTACGCCACCGCCTCTAGAGTTTCTATCTCTTCTGAACACATTGTAGTACTGATCATGGTCACCTAGGAGAAGCGAGGTAGGGAATGTTGGAGAGAGCCAAGTCTCAGTGAGGCAAATCATAGTATACTTTTTAGAAAGGGTTTGTGAAAGATACTGTAGTTTGTTTTGGACAGAGCGACAGTTGGCAAGAATGGCGGAGAATGAAAGTGAGTTTCTGTCTGCGTGATTATTTTTGGGCCGGTGAATCAATACCAGTTTCCCTGGGCTCCGAAGTTTGGAGGAGTGCCATAGTGTGAAACATGGGAAAGGAACGGATTGGGGGTGGGGTACTGATGAAGGAAGGGAACGTTGGGAATGTGTCTATAGAAGAATGGACGGGGAGGGGCTCCATATCCACTCGAGGCGTTGGGGGGAAGGAAAGGGGAGCTGTTCCGATGGTGGGTCTGATTCAGGAGAGGGCGGGGACGGGAATTCAGGTGATCAGGTCTGTGATTCGAGGCGGAAGTGAACACAGAATCACGTCTGCTTCTCGTTCTGTTCCTAGGTGGGGCTCCGTTCGACTAAGGACGCGACTGCTGGCTGCGGGGTGGTTCGGTAGGTCTGACAGAGGGAGTGGGATCAGGTCCATTTCTACCACAGCCAGGACCGGGAATCTTGCGGCGAGAATCCTCCCTGTCAGCGTAGGAAGGACGGATGTACACTTCCTTGAAGAACGAATCGCGAGAGACACGATTGGCACTCTTTACGAAGAGAGAGGCGTGCTTTCTGGTGGGGAGAACCACCTTGGTCAATCGGATGTGAGGGGAATCAACCTCAGCAGGCGGCATCCGATAGACGGTGATTGGCAGGCATGGGATTCCAGTCAGAGCAGTGAGAGAGATTACTTGATCGAAATCCCTCCTTACTTGTGCTGCCGGGCTGAGAGAGCGATCCACGGGTAGGCGAGCGATGACCACACTCCTTTCGAGGTCAGAGGGAGTCTCCGGGACAGGGGTCGGGGAGGAAGTGGGGCTGACATTGGGATTGGTAGTGAGGGGAGGGGCAGCAGAGGTCGAGGGGGAGTTCATGTCAACACCGTCTACAGTGGCTACGCTCGAGTCAAGGGGAGGAGGGATACGCGTCTCCAACTCACGTATCCTCTCCTCGAGTCTGCGTGAGTACTGCTGCTCCTGCTCGATCTTGTTGCTGAGACTGAGGCAGAACTGGAGGACTCCGTCGAGTGATCCAGTCACCGTGTACTTCCTTTTCTTCGCAAGGGGAGATGCCGTCGGAGAGAGAGACATGCTGAGAATGTGTGAGAGAAGCGGGGAACGTTCCAGCAGGAGATCTCACCGTTGTTGGTACCGAATTCAGAAATTATGCACAGTCGGTACGCAGTGCCAGCGTGATCGAAGGGAGGGAAGGGAAGGGCAGGGGCGAGAGGAGGATATTAATATAATTTAACAAAAAGAATACACAATCTTTTTTCATATTCGAAAGCAATGAAGCGAATTATCAAATCACTACTCATAATTGCAACGGTTGACATCGGAGGGTGGATAGTAACACCGATATTGCTGCAATTATCAATATTCCTCGATTACGATCGTAATTGATTTGCGCTTACCTATTTACAATATTTATGTTCCAGCTATACATAAGCTTGCTTAAAAGTTGACAATGTCAACTAAATTAATCCTAATGCAACTCGGTATTCTGTAGATTCAAGCTGTAGATCTACTTGATTATACGACATTGAAGATATTAAACTTTCAAATATACTGAAAGATGTAAGTGGTTGCATTAAAGCAATAATGTACTTGAGTACTATCCACCCCATGCAATGAGGCCGGGTCCTAGAAGCTTCTCAGAGCACCGATCAATAATGGAATAATAATTTAATCTCCCCCCCCCCCTTCATATTATTTTTCTGTTCCACAATGTTTTTCTTTTCGTATTAGATAAATGTATGTTGTTGATGATGATAAAATATTTTTTAATAAGAAAATACATATATGAATCACATGATAATTACCAAAAAAAACGCAATGCACAGAGACGATCGTACAAAAGCAGTATTCGGTTGACGTAATGTCAAAACGCCGACGTTCTCGCTGCAACCTTATTCGAAATAGATGAATTTGATATCGACGCATTGGTATCAATTGATTTTCCGAAGAGAATCGCTTTCATGGCAGCTCGATATTCGGAACTTAAAATTGTATTTTCATAAATGTAAGCAATTCTCAAATCTCGCGGAATAATAGATGGGAAGTTTGGACGCAAACGCAAGATTTAGGAAAATGACGCAGAAGAAAACTATTGTGAATTCTTGTTGCGCTGGAAAAGACTAGCACGTAGTGAAAACATTAAGCAACTCACGTTGAACGTCGAGATGCTTCGCTATCTCTGCAATTCCTGGAGTGAGCAGCCAACCACTGACGTCAACGGTAACAATAGTGAAAAGTGATTTGATTATGCTCTTCATTGCAGTCGAATCTGAAGTGTATCCAGCATTTATTATTATTTATAAAAACTATTTTAGATGTCCGTGCACCTATTGCATATTTTTGTGTATATCTTGCTATGGAAAATAAGAATTATGACATACCGGAATGCGACTTGAGGCCCCTCCATGTTCGAAAATACACACACGAACTTGTTAGATTTACAGAGACGTTGCCGATTAGGAACCACGAACCTCCCACACCATATGGCGTCATTAAGTCGCAATAAACAAGTCTTAAAATTGCGAGCTCATCATGTAATTCTAGCTTTGAATGGTATTGTATCAGACAACTTTCTATTTTTGAACATCGTTTGATTTTAAACAATTTCCCACCCTTTCTTGTAGTAAGCCACGATGATTACCCAATAAAATATGCAATAGAGTGTGATCAGAGTCCCGAGGAACTGTTAATACAAAAATGTCAAATTGTATGGTTATTGCTTACCATGTGGTAGTATCGCTTGTTAATGCTTCGATATCGAAGAGAGTACACTACTGACAACATTCTGTCCAATCCCACGGACAAAATGCACATGCACCCGATGCCAATACCCATCTCGGGAATGAACTGAACATATCACAATCTGTACAAAGGTTGACAACAGTTACGCTTCAGCGATGAGCGGAGCATCCTAACACCAACGCTTATAGAGGAGCATCGTGGATTTTCTAGTCAACTTGCTTATACTAGAGTTTGAAATTCGGGGTCGGACTTAAATTTTGATTCGAAGATTAACACTTTTAATCATAAGAAGTTCTACATTCATATGTGATATTCACCGTTATCGCGTCGCACACAAAGCTGCCCATTTGCAGGAAATAGTCGAACACAAGCGGGGTCTGCACAAGGGTACCACACTGAAATATAAACTATTTGTATTTGAACGAAATCGTTGTCAAACTTGGTGCAAGACGTCGCCAATTGCGCAAAGAGCGATGAGAATGTTGTAAGCGTTCCGCAAAGATCTGAAAAAGTATTTCTATTTTTTTTATTTTTTTAATTTTTTTTCAGAAAAAATATTGAAAAAATATTGATTTAACTGTCAGTCCTATTTCGCAATACATTGTAATGATTAAAATCTGACTTCGTTCTGACGGTTGTGAAGACGATGAACGAATTGAAGAAAATTCCGACAATTGCGCATATACTCGAGACGCTGTGGAATGACCGAGAAAGATTCCAATAGTAGCGATCCATTCCCTCCATTTTCGAGCGTTGAACGAGATCGAATTTGCGATAGAGAACTGAGAATAAATGTACATTCAATACAGCTATAAGATCTAGAAAAGATCAGGTTAACAGAGTTATGACAATTCAGAGGTTCCCCATTTGCTGGCTCGAATCGATTTTCTAGAATTCTCCATTCGAGGATTACTCTAAAACACCGGAAAGCTAAACATGATCTAAGTGAGCGTTCTGTAGTACAAGGGGCTAATTTTTTAGATCTTTATCACACTGGGCAAAGATTTCCATACGCTGGAAACGAGTTATATTGACCACAGTTCTCTCGTCTAGAATCTTTTTCCATTTTCCTTATTATGTTACATGCTATTTATTTTAAAAACTAATTTTATAACGTTAACAATGCTTGAATTCAAATCGAACGAATGTAACAAACCTAAGTGCGTTTCTTCAGATGCGGATGATGGCACAAAGATGGCAAATGTCGTATGTAATTGAGGCCCAATCTGGTAGAATCTGCACAACACTGTTAACGATCACTTGTGAAGAAGGAACTGCTTGGTAATAACAAGCGAGAATGTCAATGATCAAGGTAGATATGATCAAGATTGTAGATGGCAAACCACAAACGACGGACCATAATCAGAAAAAGCATTAACATTCAGGTGCTAATCCCATTCGGTAATTTAACTTTTCGCACGTTCATGGAGTTTCATGGGAGGAGTTACAGATAATTTAGATCGTAATTCGGTCCGCCGTGCCTTCATAATCCACGCTCTCTAGACCGGCGATCGACGAGAAAAATGAAGAGACCGTGGTATTGTTTCTCGAACTCTACGAATAATTCTTGCCCATAGGAAGGCGAGTCTGACTACAACCGCATTATTCAGCGTTATAGGCTGGTGTCCCATGTACCAACATTTGGTTTCGTATCGAATGAAAGCCACATTTGGAGTGTTCAAAAGCTGAACGAAAATGTAAGATCCGGCTGTTCTGATCGTCAAATCCGGTACATGCAGCAGTCAGATTTTTTTCACAAAAACTTGCCCATTTAGAGGCCCAAAAAATGTGGAACTTCAAATATTTGTGTAAATTAAACTAATTCTTAACTCCTAGCGAGAGCGGACTACTGTAGATATGTTAGCATTGGTTCTATATTGGTCATACTCCTTTGTTGCTGCGGTATTTTTGCGAACACATTTACTGAGTGTGGATTACGGATCTATGCATAAGCAGCACAGTTATACATATCAAGCATCCACGAGAGAATCGGGCTACAATCGTCATTCCAGGCAATGGACAGGCAATCATAAATCATCAATTTTAGCGAAGACAGCGAAGATGGGCTAGATTCGATCGTAGGTTCATCTGTGCAAATAAACCGAATATTTTCGTCGGTGCGGGATAAAAAGGGGGTCGGTGTTGATCTGAACGGCTTCTCATGCTGATCATCCACATTTTGATCGCCCTCACCGTCCTTGAAAACGCTTCATCTACTACAACTGGAAATGGTACTCGAATTTGAGTTCCTTTTAGTTGTTTGCTTTCAGGATGTTTCGATCTCACTGCTGATTGCGTATCTAAGAGTCATCTCTGCTCAGTGAGTGTCTATGATGACGTGATGAATTTCTACTGCAAGAAGACGTGCAATCGAGACTGCTCTCCATTTACGACGACCACCACGAAAAAGCTTTTGTTTTTAGACACAAAAAATAAGAAAAAGAGGTATTTTCAGCCTGTTCTGACCTAACTCCTGATTGCCTGAACAAGCGAGCACTCTGCGCGATGTCTTCGTTCGACGTGTTGATGACTCAGGTCCGCTTTTAATCATTGAGCAGAAGTGAATAAATACGCAATTTTTCTTGTATTTGTTCATAATAATTTGCCGATCAAACATCACATAACTTGTTTTTCAATTTGCTATCTCGAGAAGAATGTTCCAGTTTTGCCCAAAGACTTGTGGACGGTGCACTTAACGGAGGATCTCGAACTGTCTGTTGAAGTTCCACTTTCTAATCAATTGTAATGTACAACTTTAATAAATCAAATTTATCGCCAGTATTGAACTGAACTAAACGGAAGTGATGAAAGCCTTGTGGGAGACGTTCGCGGAGAGTCCCGAGGTTTACTCAACCGTCAACCACCTTCAATCAACTTGAAGGTTGATGCTGGGCAAACATAGTGGCTATACGGGCGTTAGCCTCACAATAGGCTGACAATAGTATGAGGGCACGTGTCCCGATCTTCGCGAAAATAAGTGAATGTGGAAATAAGTGAGTGAGAGAGCTGTTCACTTCCTCAATTTTGAAATAATATGTTCCATTTTATCTGAATTTTGAAGAGCTGAATAACTTAAATGAGATTCTGTCTGTGTGACATGGTAATTGCACAAGTGTCTGCTACGATAAGGCCAATGCTGAGCAAACAATACGCTGAGAAAACGGAAGATATCGAATTATTCACTAGTCAATTCGCATTTGAAAATATCTCCAATGTGAATTGCAGAAATAACGTCGTATTAGATTTCAAGCAGTTCGATGGTGCATCACCCTCGATTTTGTCTTCATCTCCATCGTTCTGTATCGATACGGTTGTTTTGGCGCCTTACTCATGCATCTCCTCTCCTAATGTTCCTTCAAAGCCGTGTATGAATGTCGCCCCTCATTCTTCCTCCAAATGATACCTGAATGTCTTCTCCTTGTCTCCTTACCCGCTCTGGTACTCGGCACTATCGCAATAAATCAGGTTTTTGTAAGAACGTACTGTTATTCAATCTATTATTGATAGAGCGAAAATGTGAAGCTGTCGAACGACTGGTGCAAGGCTACACCAACGTGGGCTTTTAGGCTCTGTCCGGAAGAAGGTAAATAATTTGTAGAAGCAGGCCTTATTCGAAATAACTTTTCGAAATGCTCATAATTGTAATCGATTTGCACACACAGGATAAATAATTGCCACGTTCATTTTATTCCATTTCAGATGCTCACAACGCTGGTATCGTTCAATCATTTTTAGGAGATCTCGAGATGGCTACCAGTGAAAAACTAATACGTGAGTTTTGTTATGTAGCAGTTAAAACAACTCATTACATTTTACTTAAAAATTGTGTTTTCAAAAATAACAATCTTTCACCGAGAGAAATTAATGGAGTAAAATACAGAAATCTGTTTAGGTGAAGGTACTGAGAAATATCTGAGGAAAGTGTTCGGAGCTTCCTACAATGAAACTGAAACGGGTGAGCGTCTCATGAATTAGTAGCAATAACACATTTGTAATTCAGAATTTGTCAAGAAAGCAACTCTGGTGAATGTTTCTTGGTCGGAAGCTGCCAAAACGGGCAATAAGAGCAAGTGGCCTTTCGACATGCTCGATTCTTTGTCTAATGCTGTGTAAGCTCCCGAAAAGTTTTCTGAAAATGGGCATATGATTTCATAGATCTCCGGCGATTCCTCTTATCATGTCAACCAGTAAGGTCTGGCGTCCGATTCTTATCGAATTTGCTAAGAAATACAGCATCAGCATTTACGTCGTGAGTTTCGCATGAGCCTACGCAATAACAACATATTCTTCTCAGGAGATTCCTTCATCAGTCCAGGCAAAAGCAGCGGAGTTTCGATCGTTCAACTGGGTAAAGCAAGAATTGCATTTGTTGTTGGTGCGCGGTCAAAATAATAATTGCATTAAATTTAGTGTTCAGAATTGTTGTTATTGTAGAGCTCGAGTGTACTTGAAGACCTCACCACTAATCTATCTAGAACCATCAGACTCATCACAACCTGCGCCAAACCTGAAGACAGAACTGTAAGCATGTTATCTTACGATTAGAACGGCATCCAATACAGATTACAAGGAAATACAAAAACAAGTCTAAACAATATATTGCCAAATTTCATTACTTTCAAAATTACAGCCGGCGCAGCATCTCATGGCAGCCTTCCACAATCGCGCACTCTTAAATGAAACAGAGACGGATAAGAAGTGCAAGTGGAAGATTCCCGAGGAGGAAAAGGAAGTGAAGATTCCATCGTCAACGCCGACTATCAGGACGGTTACGCTCATTCTGAGTACGATCCTTCTCTCGCTGTAACTGTGCAATTCCCGATAAAAAATGTAGCCATCTCTAAATCATCTAATCATAGCCAGCGTAATTGGGGCTAAAATGCGCTTCTTTTTTCAATGATTATTTGTCCATCCCGAATCGATAGTCGTTTTGTAGACAGTGAGAGGTGGGTATGATAGAGGGAATGACAATTGTGAAGAGGGCGAAGATTGCTTTGAGTCGTAGGGGCACACATGCGCAATCTCTATTCATTCCCTCGTCACCAGGAATAACATACTCGCCAGAGGACGCAAACGCGATTCGAAATGAATGATGGGTAGTTTGATGAAATAAGACGTACATGATCGAGACGCAGAAGGAAAACGTGAACTCATATGGAAATGCCGCTAGGGTAGGTTTTTAAGAGACGTTCCACGAGAAAACGTAGCTTTTGGGAGGGGTCGACAGACGACTTTTTTGCAACCCCCCTCAATATTTCGCTGGTGAAGTTCCCATACCAAGTGCTGATATTTGGCACAATATGAAGGGCTGTGGTGCACTTTCCCAAAAATGCCAGACCAGGTCCAAAAAAAATCGAAAATTTTGAAATTATGAAAAGTACGATATTATAGGTTTTCTCGGTTTACTTTTCGATAAAAATAACGAAAAACATACTTTGACGGCGATCGGAAATCGAGACAGTATCAAAAACGCCAATTTTCGTAGTTTTTTGGCTCCCCTGAAAATTTTTCGAAAATTTTTCTCCGCGTATCCCTGAGATTTCATCATTTTCGGATTCCCCGAGCAAAACTACATAACATATTCGATTTTCAACGAATTTTACCGATGTGCGCAGAAATTATAAGATTTTGATCTTGACCTACTCAGAGAAAATACCGGAATCCGTCAACGCTGACGTCAGTTAAGAATAATCATTTGAAAAAATATTTCGGCTATAACATTTTAAAATCGCATTTTGGTGCCCTGGGATATCGAAATTCGAATTCTACGAGTGAAATTACGTTAGAAAATGCCTAATCTGTTCATTTTGCAAAAAAAGTTTGAAATTCCATATTTCTGTTGAAAATTGTGGCCTGAAAAAAAGGTGAAAAACTTGAAATCTCGGAATATTTTAAAAAGTGTAATTGCTAACGTATTTTCACTCGTAAAATTCGAATTTCGATATCCCAGGCCACCAAAATGCGATTTTAAAATGTTATAGCCGAAATACTCGAAAATTGGCGTTTTTGACACTTTCTCGATTTCCGATCGCTGTCAAAGTATGTTTTTCGTTATTTTCATCGAAAAGTGAACCTAGAAAAAGTGTAATATCGTATTTTTCAAAATTTCAAAATTTTCTATTTTTTTTGGACCTGGTCTGGCATTTTTGGGAAAGTGCACCACAGCCCTTCATATTGTGCCAAATATCAGCACTTGGTATGGGAACTTCACCAGCGAAATATTGAGGGGGGGTTGCAAAAAAGTCATCCGTAGGTTGGTACATTTTCTCGTGGAAGGTCTCTTAAGCATTCTAATCCGACAGAAAAAGGAGCTGAATTTAACTGCAACCAGACAACTTGAAATCCAACTGAAACATCAAATCTCTATCCGCGAATCTCCCTTTCGATGCACAAATCCGACAAGGCTGATTTGTCTTTGACCGAAAAACGTAGACGTTTTTAAAATTTGATCATTATTCGATCCCGTAATTTGTCGTTCAAAAACTATCGCGACCTGTCGTTCAAAAACTATCGCGATCTACAATCGCGACCTTTTCTGTAAGTAAACGATTCTATTACTAATACACCGCGATAGAGCGAGATAAATTTGTCATTGTCATTAGGTGTATTTTGATACGCCATTTTCCGAAATAAATGTTTTTTACAGAAAAATAAAGAAAAATCATAAGATCTACATTCCTCCAAAACATCATTCACTCCTTTCACTGTTCTAGGGAGAGAAAACAGACAGATCTACAAAATATAAGATCTAAATGTAGTAATGCTCGGCTAACGAATCAGTGATCGTTGAAGGCAATACCTGTAAATCGCAACAGCGACAAAAAATAAAGTAGCTGCCTTCTATTGAACACGTCAGTTATCATTCCCACGTGTGCTGTGTGTGATGAATCTTCGCTTTTTCTATCCGGATCCAGATCTTCTCACTGTCTATGGACCCGCTAATGAGACCTATTGGTTAATGTTATTGGTCCGATCGGATTTACCCAATATTACCCAATACAAAGTCGTTTACTACTTTGCGGTAATCATCGAGGCATTGTTTTGTCTGAAGTGTAAAAAATATTATGTCACTATGTTTTAGATAATATCGTTATTGTCCCGCTATGTATTGCAAATTAGAGGATTTCTTCGATTTTGGAAGCTTCGAGTGAGTTGGTCACAAAGATGCATCTTCGCATCCTCGAATACTTCAGGCAATCCATGTAAATTTTCTTCTCATTATTGCTGAGATGTACTCTTCTGTTGGTTTGGGAATAATCGCTCGATTGTTGACAATTCTGTACGAGACTAGAATATTGCACGTTTCCGGTAAGCACATTTGAAGGAATCCGTTAAACATATTTATTATTGTTATCTTATTGCTTATTGTTTTGTATATTTCAGGACTGGAATCAGCGCCAATCCCTTTTCTGGCGATTCTCCGTCAGGCAGCCCACGTAACAGCTTTCTACGTACTTATCGTGGTTGCCATCGAACGGTTATTCATCACCCAACATTTTCTAAATGCACATCAATATGAATATAACAGTCTCGAAAATGAGGTGTTAAAGCGGGATTATCAGCCAAACTAGCCATGACAAACTGACAACGCAGTTTCGAGACATTCGTAAACCGTAACCCATTTTCGAAATTCAGATTTTGAAATCCATATTCAGAATTGAGTTATGGTTCCATTAAAACATTCAAAATTGACCCTGACGTACAGGCAACGAGTGAGAGAGCACGCGACTAGAAGCGAGTTCTCCCTATTTGAAACATATTGCAACCAGGCGCTTTTTTGCTGAGAGTCCTGCTTTAATTTGGTGATTTCAGCACCTTTGCCACAGTTTACGTGGCGGATTACATCCGAGAAGCATCCGAGATTGCACGTATCCTTCCTGCTTCTGGCGTTATTCCTCCTTGCCAGTTACGGAACTGGTTACGTGATAGTTACAGGTGAAGGCTGGTTTTTGCAGTGCTTTCAACGTGATTAGCAGGTGTTGTGAGCGCCTTCTGTCACATTGCTTCCATTCAAGTGCCAAACATCTTCTGCTCATTGGTACGTTCCCAGAATACCACAAATAAAATTTCAAAAGATTCTGCTCTACAAATCCCGTTTTCAGTGGTTCCGCTGGCTCATTCGCTACGACGAACGCCGTCTGGCTCGTTTGACCGATCACTTGAGGAGACATTCCGATGAATACTCACTCAGTTTGCGATTGCAACTGAAGGAGAACATCTGGAGCATGAAGGTTGCATTTACACTCATAATTTGATTGCTTTTCTCAAGTCAGTTGATAGCAAAATTCTGTGAACACTGAACAAATTATAAATCGGAGATTGAAACCATGTCATTAGTAGGAAATAATTGTTCAGAAGATCGAATTTGGCGTTTATTTGCTGACCTTTGGGCTGATCATGAACATGTTTCTCGTCTTTGGTCCCATCCTCACGCTCACTTCTCCTGAACAATTCGAGAAGCTTCAGTGGTTCAGCTGCGCGGGCAATCTGGCATACGCCCTGTTAGTAACTGAATCTTTCCTTCAACATTTTCTGAGACAAAACAAATCTGTAATCTGTCAGCTCTGTGCTGTGCACCTCTCCATGGCTAGAGATCGCCATCGCAATACACACGGGTCGCGTTCCCTCATCGATGCGTGCGCTCTTCGGCGCCAATTAGTCAGTTGTTTTCGTTGCATTTCTTATCGTCTAATTACTTACCAACGCAATACAACCATACATTACCCAGAAGGATTACACCGTTTAGTGATGAGACACACACACACACAGTATTTAGCTCAAAAAATGAGCAAGATGAAGATAGAGAAAATTATTAAAATATTGATTTACAATTAGAAGAATATTAAAAAAATAGAAGAATATTGAATGAATATTTCAGCTTCGCAAAGAAAGCGCCTTTGCCGAATAGCGAGTGTGACAGCTACTTCCGACAATTGGACTCGCAGTGGAACACTGTACTGAACATGCGAAGAATGACTACGTGAACGGACTAGTCATTCGTTTGCATTTATGATTAGTGATGATTACAAATATATGTGTGGAATTTGAAAACATTGATGCATAAAATGGTACTTAGAAAAAACTTTACTTTACTTTGATTTTGTTTGCATGAAAAGGGATTTCTCTTCGCTGAGTTGCATTCGTTTGCATGGCATCGAGTGATTCGATATATTGGGGTTTCCGGAAAGTTCGTATAATTTTTTGTTTTTATTTTTTATTCAATGCTTTACAATTCTCAGTGACCAATGTATGCCCCCTTCTTTCTCACTACCTCCCTCCAGCGATTGGGCAGGGTCTCGATTCCTCTCTTCCAGAATGCAGGTTTCTTCGAGACCGCCCAGTTCACGAAAGCCCTCACAACTTCATCTCGATTCTTGAACTTCTTTCCTTTGCAGAAGTCAGAGAGAGAGCGGAAGCAGTGGTAGTCGCATGGGGAGAGATCCGGGGAATACGGTGGATGGGGAATCCTCTCGATCTTCAGCTCGTCCATTTTCTTCTGGGTCATCTTCGCTCGATGTGGGCGAGCAGTGTCCATCAGAAGAAGAATTTTGAAAAATACAGATTTGTGCTGAGGTGTGAAATAACATACGATTCCTTTCTCAGTAATATGACAAAGATTGATAATTCGTATCGAGATGTTTGTTGTGATAATATGCCTTCTATATGCCTTCGAAGAACGTCCACCCGGAATAAGAAACCCACTCCCCTAGTTTGTGCATGGGCACATCTTCAATCAATCAATCAATTTATCTTATCAGGCGGAAACGCTCAGAAGATGATAGGTCGGTAGTCTTCATAAGTTGCACTCCACCAATGGCTGCCAATAGCTCGGGATAGGTCGTCTCTCCATCGCGCGCGAGGCTTTCCGGGGGGACGAGTCCTATTGAATGGAGTCCAGACAGTTGTCGCACGGCTCCACTGTTCCACTCCCATTCTTCTGATCTTGAGGGCCCAGCGCGCTTTTCGTTTCAATCCTTCCTCATTCCAGTCTCTCAGCTTGGTAATCCCTCTCACGCGGTCATTCCTCCATCTGTCCCTCAGCGTGACTCCAAGCATCTTTCTTTCCATCTTCCTCTGGGTGACTCTCAGCCTCTCCTTCTCGCTAGATCTCAGAGCCCATACTTCACACCCATAGAGAACTGTAGCCGTGATGCAGCTCTCGAAGACTCTCCTCCTGATCTTGATGGACAGAATTCGAGAAGATAGGAGGTGCGAGAGCTTACTCCAGGCCAGCCACCCTAATCGAATCCGGTGTTCTATTTCGTCGGAATGATCCAAGGGAAGAGCTATTCTTCCTCCGAGATAGGTGGCGCTATCGACGAATTCGAATCGCAGATTGCCGATGATTATTGGATTGCGGGTAGAGG
This sequence comes from Pristionchus mayeri, assembly GCA_036245805.1. Lineage (NCBI taxonomy): Eukaryota > Metazoa > Nematoda > Chromadorea > Rhabditida > Neodiplogasteridae > Pristionchus > Pristionchus mayeri. The sequence goes on along the minus strand of BTRK01000004.1, from coordinate 7,286,571 downwards.
TGCAGGAGGTGAGGAGGTTGGTCTTGCTTGCATTCACTTCGAGACCAACTCGGCTGCACGCGTCCATCAGCTTCTTCAGCATTCGTTCCAGCTCGGGTCGAGATTTGGCAACGAGAGCCACGTCATCGGCATACTCCAAGTGGCAAAGGTTCCTTCCGTCGATTCTAATTCCATCTGACTCCCAGTCAATGTTGTCCATGGCTGATCGTAGCACTGCGTTGAAGAGACGAGGGGAGAGGGTATCCCCTTGGCGGACTCCTCGACGCACAGTCACAGGAACGAGCTCCTCATTAACTCGAATGAGTGTAGAGGAGGACTCGTAGAGACGGCGCAACATGTGGACGAGGGAGGGATGGGCTCCGAACGAGAAGAGGGCTTGCCAGCAGGCATTCCACTCCACACAGTCGAACGCCTTCTTGAAGTCGACGAACGCCAAGTAGATTGGGATACCGTACTCGGAGGTTCTTTCAGCGACCTGCTTGATGGCATGCAGGTTGTCGAGAGTACTGTAGCCGCGCCGGAAGCCGGTTTGGGTCGAGGACTCTGTTTCTTCAAGCACAGTTTCGAGTCTCTGAAGAATGACTTTGGTCATTGTCTTCAGGGAAACGGTGAGGAGGGAGATGGGACGGAAGTTCCCAATGTTGGTAGGGTCTCCTTTCTTGTGCAGAAGAGTGACAATTGCTTCGGTCAGGTCGCTTGGAACAGCCTCTCCATCTACCAGATAGTTGAGTAGATCAGCGATAACGGGAGCAAGGTGGTTTCGAGAGTGGTATAGCATATCAGGGAGAATGCCATCCGAACCGGGTGAGTGACCACACTTGAGTTGGGACATCGCTTTGCTGACCTCATCGGGTAGGAAGGGAGGAAGGGGATCCAGAGGCTGAGGAGGGACTGGGAGTGGACACGGAACTGCAGGGGTGTAGAGACCGTCAAAGAAGCTCTGGACCACTGTCTTGGTAGCTGCTTGAGAGAGAGCACCAGTTACAGGGTGGGGAACTAGAAGGCGCTTCTTTGAGGTTTGCAGACTCAGCATGCTCTTCACGATGCTCCTTCCCATGGTTGCTGCTTGCCGTGCTTGCGCCTCCTTTCGCTTCCTGATGTCATCGACGAAACTCGTCCGGGCAGCTTTGCAGGCAGCTGAGTAGGCGACAGCTTGTTGGGAGTTGGATTGCAATTCATGGCGCATCGCTAGGAGCTTCCGCGTTCCACTCGAGATCCAAGAAGGGGATTGGCGCTTCCTCCAGCAGTTCGTTGCCGCGGTCTCCGTGAAAGCCTTTACCGTAGTATAGGCGTCGGCGGCAGAACTGGGGCGGGCAAGGGGCAGTGACGCGAGAAGGTTTGCGTTGACAGTAAAAGCGGTTCGATCGAAATCTAGCCGCTCCCTGCATCTTTTCTGCCTCGCCTTGCCAGGGAGGGAGAGGCACATCCGAACAAGGCGATGGTCGGAGTCAAACTCAAACCGACCAACGACTCCACAGTTGACTACTCTCGCTGTGGCGGGCGCTGCAACGTAGTCAATTTGGTGGAATGCGGAGCCGTTTGGGGATCGCCAGGTCCAGATTCGACCGTGCCGTCTCTTGGGGAACGTGTTCAGGATGCGCAGTCTGTTCCTCACGCAGAGCTCAGTGAAGCAGCGTCCGCGTGAGTTCGGTGTGGGAGAGGCAAAGTTACCGACAAATCTTTCATTGCCAGGTTCCCTCGCCACTCGACAGTTGAAGTCACCAACCAGAACTGGCATATGGCCTTTTGGGGCACTCCGCAGGGCGGTCTCAACCTGGTCTAGGAAGTCTTCATACGCGTCGTCATCGTAGGAAGACGTAGGGGCGTAAGCGCAGACCAGGAAGAGCCGTAGGTCGGGAAGGAGCAGAGTGGCCAAACGAGGGGAGAGGCCATTGAACACAGCTCCGCGCGCGAGTTGCTGTCGAAGCAAAAATGCCACGCCATGGGAAGCAGTGGGCCCGCCCGAGTGGTAGACTACAGTGCCTGAGGATGTAAGATTGAACGAGGCACAACCCACAATCCTGGCTTCCTGCACTGCAACCACGTCCCACTTGATCTTGTCGAGGGCGAGTTCCATCTCCGACTGCTTCTCCCTTGGGCCGAGCGTCCTGGCGTTGATGGTGCCGATGTAGAAGTGGCGACCCATCGCACATCTTGGTCCCATGTTGCAAAAATTACCACTGGTTTATCGATTTCGCTTGTCCGTAGATTGAGGTCTCAAATTCGAAAAAAAAAACGATTTTTCATGATTTATGAACTCAACAAGTATCTTTTGCGTTACACTAGGCACGATCAATAACCAAAAATTAACCCCACGGATTGATTTATGCATTTTTTCAAAAGCATTTCCATGATAAAAAATGTCGAATTTTTGAGCAAAATTTCGCATATGGATTTTTTCCCAGAAACAGAGAAAATATTAATGCTAGTGTTATTTGCCACGCCAACCGCGGCTTCTTGCTATAAGTAGAGACCACAACGCGTTCTGCCAAAATCTTCTCACGAGGCAGTTTGTACGCACAATCGAACCCTAACGGTCTAAATACGGCCATACGTTTTAATTTAGATCGATATTTTAACCCTGCGACGAATTATTATCTAAAAACATTACTCTCGCTCTCAATGGGAAAATGCTAAAAATCGGGACAGCGTGAAAATAGCACAATAATTTGACCGAAACATACCGGTTCGACCGAAACATACGGGTTCGGATCTTCACGGATGGAGGCAGTTTGCACTTTTTTTGCAAATTTTTGTTTATATCTGTTAAATGCTCAGACAGTTCGGAAAATGATCCATCTGTTTTCTAAATTGTGTGACGTATTTTGTGTGATGAACCACAAACTATTGGGGTGTCCGGAAAGTTCGTATAATTTTTTGTTTTTATTTTTTATTCAATGCAATTCTCAGTGACCAATGTATGCCCCCTTCTTTCTCACTACCTCCCTCCAGCGATTGCGCAGGGTCTCGATTCCTCTCTTCCAGAATGCGGGTTTCTTCGAGACCGCCCAGTTCACGAAAGCCCTCACAACTTCATCTCGATTCTTGAACTTCTTTCCTTCGCAGAAGTCAGAGAGAGAGCGGAAGCAGTGGTAGTCGCATGGGGAGAGATCAGGGGAATACGGTGGATGGGGAATCCTCTCGATCTTCAGCTCGTCCATTTTCTTCTGGGTCATCTTCGCTCGATGTGGGCGAGCATTGTCCATCAGACGAAGAATTTTGCCCTGGTTCAGGAGTCTGGGAGGGACTCTGATCGCGACATCTTCCAGTTGTTCAGAGAAGAGGTCGGCATTGATGCTGGTGCCAGGGGCGAGGATCTCCCAGTAGATGGGACCGAGCACTGAGAAGAAGAAGTAGAGGAGTTCCTTCTTTCCGTGCTCTTCCTTCTTCGGGACGGGCGTGGGCTTCTCATCTGCATCCACCCATTGCAGTCTCCTCACAGGGTTATCGTACGTGATCCACTTCTCATCTGTAGCGATGATGGAATTGACCCATCGAAGATTGGATCTACGATGGAGTTATTTCCGACAGACTTGAACACGATTTTTCAGCTGTTCGGGGGAGAGGTCATGGGGAATCACTTGTGGGAGTTTCGGCTTCTTCCCAGATCGATGGAGGATATCGGACACCGTTGATCTGGGAGTACTAGTATCCTTCTTCAACTCACGCACACTGGCCATGGGTTTGCGCTTCAGTGTGCGGAGAACGAGAGGCTGATCGAGGGAGGGAGGGCGTCCAGAGCGGGGTTGATCATCGAGACCAAACTCCCCTTTCTTGAAGCGGGAAAACCACTTATAGCAGAAGGGTATGGAGGGGACGTCAGCTCCTTCCGACTGGGCCAGGGCAGAGTGGGCCTCCTTCACGGATCTTCCAAGACGGTAGTAATGAAGTAAAACTGCTCGGAGGTAGAGATGGGAGTCCATCACAAGAATCAATGTAGCAACTAGGAGACTGATTAAATCCTCTCACTACTCAACGTCAGAATGATGCAATACATTTTTGACAAACAGATTGCGCAATCACTGCATTTGATCGCGAACTGACTTTTTCCGAAGCATTATACGAACTTTCCGGACACCCCAATAGATGAGGCACACTTTATCATCGGTAAGGGGAAAACATTGAATATACGCGAAATTAATCGCATATTTTTACAATAAAGATTCCTCGGAATTTTTCCGTGTTGATACGTCGTCGACCTCGATGATTAGCTTCTGAAATCAGCGAATTCTTAGAGAAGAATTAAATCTGGCTCTCCCTATTCCCATGCTCTCTCACTGATCAGACAGAGCGAGAGAGTGTGCGGAACAGAGAGAGAGTCGCGATTCATGTCTATCAAGAGACATCCCACACTTTCACCCGTTCTCTTGATAAGAAATCGTCTGACTCTCTTCAGTTTGCACGCTCTCTCGTCTCTCTGACCGTCGAGATAGCGTGCAAACTGAAGAGAGTCAGACCATTGCTCCTCCAGATGGTTACGCATTCGTGATGGAAAAGTCCGCGAAGACGGAGTATATCTGAAAATAGTGACATTAGATGGAGGAAAGCTAGTTCCAGTCCACCGTAACATAAGGCGTCCACTTAATGTTCCGGCCCCCGGCATCAACTCCAAATCAATTTTCCTGAGAATTCGTGTTTGCAGCAATGAATCATTTATTGCCTAAGCTTTATTGAATGTCCCTCCTTAGTTAAAATATTCTAATATGTACATCTCTGTCCAAAACACTGACCTTTTTCACTGGAAATATATTTTAGTATGCTATCAGGTGTTAATTACAAAAAGAGCAGATGCTTGATGAGACAATGTAGATGTCTGAAAATGATTTTTTTGAGTACGTGATAAGATGTGTTCAAAGTCGAAAGGCAATTTTCACGACATATAGCGAAATACATCAAGCGTGAAAATATCCGCCAGAATATTTCTAGAATATTACCTAATCTAAATATCAACACACAACGAAAGATTATTAGTTTATTCTTCGGGGGAAAAATTAGTGAAGATGTCTCTCCCCCTCCCTAGTCAATCCTCGTTTCTATGTGAGAGGTGAGAAGCCGTTTAGAGAGGAGAAGATGCTAATGAATGGATGGATAAAGGGGTGGTGTCTTCGCGCAATGTTTCCTTTCAAATAGAAGCTATCACATGCACTTCCCATCCATTTCTCAATCCATTTTTTTCATTTCTCAATCCATTTTCATTTCTCAATCCTTTTTTTCATTTCTCAATCCATTTTCATTTCTCAATCCATTGTTTTCATTTCTCAATCCATTTTCATTTCTCAATCCATTGATTTCGTTCAACTAGATGTCATTCTTCCTCCTGGTGTAGAACTACTTGCCATTGACATTATTAATCCATTTCCCTGTCGTGTAATTTATATTTATAATCCAAATCATTATTGTGATATTCGCCCACTTCTTTCTTATATTTCCGACCTAATTATTTCCACTTCTCTGCCATCCCTAATTATGGGAGACTTCAATCTTCCTCATATTGATTGGTCCCGCTCCATGCTATCCCGTAGTTGCACCACATGTAATTCGTTCATTGATTTTTGTGCCGGAAACGGTCTCACCCAACACGTACTTTCTCCTACCCGCAATGCCAATATTCTTGATCTCGTACTATCGACCGATTCAAATGTCATCTCCTCGCTCTCCCTTTCCCCGGTTTAGCCGACCATTACAACGTAAACTTTTCTGTGCTTGCTATTTCTGTCTCTGACCAGCTCTCGATGCTGGAGAAAGGGAGATTACGCCAAGGCGAATTTTCTGTTCTCGGGGATCGACTGGATGAGCGCACTGGTTAACGGAGATACGACACAGAGAATGTATGACCGCTTCATAAATGTAGTCCAATCAGTAATTTCTGAATGTATCCCAATTACCCCAAATCGGCCTGCTTATTCTAATTATATCTTAAAGCTCCTTCGTATTCAAAATAGAATGTATTGTAATAACGACCCCAATTACGAAACCTTCTCTAAGAAGGTTCGTGTAGCTATTAGACGTGAAGCTATTAGGAAGGAGGGCAAACGAATTCTCTCATCCAATGGAGGTCTCTTCTCTCACATGAGAAGTATTTCCAAACAAAAAGCATCTGTCTCTGCGCTTCGGCGCAATGACGGCTCATTCGCTTCCTCCCCTTCTGAAAAAGCTGAGGCCCTTTCCGCTCAATTTACTTCTGTTTTCACTGTAGATAATGGTATAATTCCACCCTTCCCACCTCGCACCGCCTCTAACCTAGATTCTATAGACGTTTCTCCATTCATTCTAGAAAATTTTCTCACCAAAATGCCTAGAAAGTGTTCACTTGGCCCCGATCTTATTCCCTCTATTCTCCTTAAGGAATGTGCAACTTCCCTCGCTTTCCCCCTCTCTCTTATTTTCCACTCCTCTCTCCTTAGTGGCTCCGTTCCTTCCCAATGGACAGAAGCAGTTGTCTGCCCTCTGTTCAAAAAGGGAGGGAAACGAGAGAACGCTTCCGATTACAGGCCTATTTCACTAACTAGCAAAGTCTCCAAACTTTTTGAGAGAGTTGTGAAAAGCACTCTGTCATGCTTCCTCAATTCTAGTAATATAATCACTCCCAATCAATATGGCTTCCGTAAGGGTAGAAGTACAACCCATCAATTAATTTTCTTCCTTTCTCAACTTATTACTAAGCATTGTTCCAAATCATCAACTAATGTTGCCTACGTTGACTTCTCCAAGGCCTTTGATTCCGTGTCTCATAGGAAACTATTACTTAAACTTTCTTCATATGGCGTCTGTGGAATTCTTCACAGATGGATTGAATCGTGGCTTTGCTCACGATCTCAAAAAGTCCGTGTTGATTCTACCCTGTCACACCCTTCTCCGGTCACCTCTGGGGTTCCCCAGGGGAGCGTACTTGGTCCATTATTATTTCTCATTTACATTAATGATATTGTCGATTCATGTCCTGTTGACTCATATCTCTTCGCTGATGACCTTAAGCTCGTATTCTCATTTAATCATAAATCACCTCCTTGCCAACCTTTCCTTCAATTATCTCTAGATTTACTCTATGACTGGTGCTTGGCATGGCAAATGTCTGTCAACCCAGATAAATCCCACATTCTACATTTAGGCAAATCCAATCCTAGAACAGCTTACTCATTCAGTAATTCTATAATTACATCTACCAATATTGTTAAAGATCTAGGAGTTCTAATCTCTGAAAATCTTTCCTTCCGCCCCCATATCGTTGATATAGTTAAAAAGGCTTCTAAGCGTGTCAACTTCATGTTCATTGCAATTAAAACAGCAAATCCTCTCGTCCTTATCCATGCCTACAAAACTTATGTTCGTTCTATTCTCGAGTATTGTTCAGTTTTTAGGATAGAAAACTCCTTGAAAAAGTTCAATACGTTTTCCTTCGTAAATTACATTTTCGCTGTAAAATTCCCTTCATTTCCTATGAAATGTCCTGTGAGAAGTTCAATTTAGAACCTCTCGATCATCGTCGTAATTTATCTTCCTTTAAATTTGTCCATTCATTATTCTGCCCACAATCAACTGTTTCCCCTTCCTTACTATTTGATTTCAGAGAATCTCGCACTCGAGGTTCATCTCGAAAATTATTCCCCCGGTTTAGAGCTTCTGATAATTTATCTAAACACTTTATCTCTCATCGCACTTATTCTACTATAAATTCCTCATCTCAAGGAACTCTTTCCCTCTCTTCCAAATTATTCCTTAAGCGTCTTTCCCCTAAGTTGCCCATTTCGTATCTGTTCTAACTCTTCTCTCTCCCTCTTTCTCTTTTCTCCCTAAACTCCGTTCGGGTCGTCGAATCGCGGCGACTACTACACTCCACCTACCACACCGTCATTCTAAATTGTACCTACCAGTTCCTAGCTACTGGTTTTTATGTATTCGCACATTTACTTGTTGCGATAAAGATATATAAATCCGATACTCTACCATCGGTTAGACTGAATGAGAGAACACAGGACATTGAGAGAGTCTGACGAATTATTCATGATGGGGTTAGTGATGACGCAAGTGAGGAATGCCAACGATATCGAGAAAGCGATGATCGAGGATTGTTACGAAAGACTGACAGATTTACAGCCATTCTATCTTCCCTTTCCCAATTCACCTCCCTGATTGGTATCAGCACTTGAGACACTACGGATAGCCATAAGCTTTATTCACTCAATACAAAAAGAGGTCGCGGGCAGAGAGGGAGTGTTCTTTTCCTGCTCGTCCGTTGCCATGGCATTATTGCATGTGTCCTTTTCTTGCTCACCGGCGTTGAGTTGAGTAGTCGAGTTCGCCTCAATTTCAATGAGAGGGAGATAGAGGAGGAGGGGGAATCTGTTTTCTCCCTTCCTCATTGCCTATCTCTAGCAGAGCCTCCCTCCCACGAAGATCGATAGCTTCTCTTCAGATTTTATCGAGGGGAGGTTGAGAGATAAAGGGTAAGGGTGATGGGGTGAGAGTATGAAGAAGAGACAACGACACCCACTAGGGGCAAAAAACTGTGACTGAAGAACTTACAAAACAATTCACGAACTTACAAAGCAATTCATGCCCCCGGTATCTTACGAGAATTCTTAAAGGAGTCATGCTCGGGATAGCCATTTTTTGGCATGCATTTGATGTTTTGAAGACTCCGTAACTATAATAAATAAAGGCCGTTATAGTCATAGACATGACAATAAATGCAAAACTATTGACATTGTGTCGTATACAACCACATACAATTCCGCAAACAAGTGTGCTAACAAGGAGACGTCGTACTTTCTCCTACCCGCAATTACGAAACCTTCTCTAAGAAGGTTCGTGTAGCTATTAGACGTGAAGCTATTAGGAAGGAGGGCAAACGAATTCTCTCATCCAATGGAGGTCTCTTCTCTCACATGAGAAGTATTTCCAAACAAAAAGCATCTGTCTCTGCGCTTCGGCGCAATGACGGCTCATTCGCTTCCTCCCCTTCTGAAAAAGCTGAGGCCCTTTCCGCTCAATTTACTTCTGTTTTCACTGTAGATAATGGTATAATTCCACCCTTCCCACCTCGCACCGCCTCTAACCTAGATTCTATAGACGTTTCTCCATTCATTCTAGAAAATTTTCTCACCAAAATGCCTAGAAAGTGTTCACTTGGCCCCGATCTTATTCCCTCTATTCTCCTTAAGGAATGTGCAACTTCCCTCGCTTTCCCCCTCTCTCTTATTTTCCACTCCTCTCTCCTTAGTGGCTCCGTTCCTTCCCAATGGACAGAAGCAGTTGTCTGCCCTCTGTTCAAAAAGGGAGGGAAACGAGAGAACGCTTCCGATTACAGGCCTATTTCACTAACTAGCAAAGTCTCCAAACTTTTTGAGAGAGTTGTGAAAAGCACTCTGTCATGCTTCCTCAATTCTAGTAATATAATCACTCCCAATCAATATGGCTTCCGTAAGGGTAGAAGTACAACCCATCAATTAATTTTCGAATTGAATCGTGGCTTTGCTCACGATCTCAAAAAGTCCGTGTTGATTCTACCCTGTCACACCCTTCTCCGGTCACCTCTGGGGTTCCCCAGGGGAGCGTACTTGGTCCATTATTATTTCTCATTTACATTAATGATATTGTCGATTCATGTCCTGTTGACTCATATCTCTTCGCTGATGACCTTAAGCTCGTATTCTCATTTAATCATAAATCACCTCCTTGCCAACCTTTCCTTCAATTATCTCTAGATTTACTCTATGACTGGTGCTTGGCATGGCAAATGTCTGTCAACCCAGATAAATCCCACATTCTACATTTAGGCAAATCCAATCCTAGAACAGCTTACTCATTCAGTAATTCTATAATTACATCTACCAATATTGTTAAAGATCTAGGAGTTCTAATCTCTGAAAATCTTTCCTTCCGCCCCCATATCGTTGATATAGTTAAAAAGGCTTCTAAGCGTGTCAACTTCATGTTCATTGCAATTAAAACAGCAAATCCTCTCGTCCTTATCCATGCCTACAAAACTTATGTTCGTTCTATTCTCGAGTATTGTTCAGTTTTTAGGATAGAAAACTCCTTGAAAAAGTTCAATACGTTTTCCTTCGTAAATTACATTTTCGCTGTAAAATTCCCTTCATTTCCTATGAAATGTCCTGTGAGAAGTTCAATTTGGAACCTCTCGATCATCGTCGTAATTTATCTTCCTTTAAATTTGTCCATTCATTATTCTGCCCACAATCAACTGTTTCCCCTTCCTTACTATTTGATTTCAGAGAATCTCGCACTCGAGGTTCATCTCGAAAATTATTCCCCCGGTTTAGAGCTTCTGATAATTTATCTAAACACTTTATCTCTCATCGCACTTATTCTACTATAAATTCCTCATCTCAAGGAACTCTTTCCCTCTCTTCCAAATTATTCCTTAAGCGTCTTTCCCCTAAGTTGCCCATTTCGTATCTGTTCTAACTCTTCTCTCTCCCTCTTTCTCTTTTCTCCCTAAACTCCGTTCGGGTCGTCGAATCGCGGCGACTACTACACTCCACCTACCACACCGTCATTCTAAATTGTACCTACCAGTTCCTAGCTACTGGTTTTTATGTATTCGCACATTTACTTGTTGCGATAAAGATATATAAATCCGATACTCTACCATCGGTTAGACTGAATGAGAGAACACAGGACATTGAGAGAGTCTGACGAATTATTCATGATGGGGTTAGTGATGACGCAAGTGAGGAATGCCAACGATATCGAGAAAGCGATGATCGAGGATTGTTACGAAAGACTGACAGATTTACAGCCATTCTATCTTCCCTTTCCCAATTCACCTCCCTGATTGGTATCAGCACTTGAGACACTACGGATAGCCATAAGCTTTATTCACTCAATACAAAAAGAGGTCGCGGGCAGAGAGGGAGTGTTCTTTTCCTGCTCGTCCGTTGCCATGGCATTATTGCATGTGTCCTTTTCTTGCTCACCGGCGTTGAGTTGTGTAGTCGAGTTCGCCTCAATTTCAATGAGAGGGAGATAGAGGAGGAGGGGGAATCTGTTTTCTCCCTTCCTCATTGCCTATCTCTAGCAGAGCCTCCCTCCCACGAAGATCGATAGCTTCTCTTCAGATTTTATCGAGGGGAGGTTGAGAGATAAAGGGTAAGGGTGATGGGGTGAGAGTATGAAGAAGAGACAACGACACCCACTAGGGGCAAAAAACTGTGACTGAAGAACTTACAAAACAATTCACGAACTTACAAAGCAATTCATGCCCCCGGTATCTTACGAGAATTCTTAAAGGAGTCATGCTCGGGATAGCCATTTTTTGGCATGCATTTGATGTTTTGAAGACTCCGTAACTATAATAAATAAAGGCCGTTATAGTCATAGACATGACAATAAATGCAAAACTATTGACATTGTGTCGTATACAACCACATACAATTCCGCAAACAAGTGTGCTAACAAGGAGACGTCGCATAGTGTCCATGTACTTTAATAACGAGACCTAACGCAATCGAAAGAGGAGAAAATTCTAAGAACTACTATTGCTTTCAAATTTCGTAAACGATCTTATGAAGGTCTTATGAAGATCTTATGAAGGGCTCATAGTAGGGAAAGACGTGCTATTTCTGAGACTATGTCCATAAATTTCCACACAGCCCAGACGTCCACAAGATTTTTTTAGCAAATTTGAAAACATAAGAAGTTCTTTGAATTTTCTCCTATTTCGAATGCGCTAGGTCTCGTCATGAAACTCCATGGACAATCTGCGACGTCTTCTTGTAAGAAATTGTATTTCAGGTGTGACATTCATTTTTTTCGAACTAGCAGCTGAAGCATCTGCTGGCTGCCTTCCATAACGCGTAATCTTCTATGAGACGGAGCTGAAGAAGACGTTTCAATGTCAGATTCCCGAGTAGGACAAGAATGTGAACATCGAACAGCCGAAATCGATTTCCATGATCAGTACGCTATGTTAGAGTGCACAGCGTCATTCGCTGTAACACCAACTTAATTTTTCTGAAAAAAACAGTAATAATTTATTCAATGTACAAAATCATGCTCGGATTCACCTGCGTTGCTGAGTTCAAAAATAACTCGTTCAGTGAGCATGACGCGTGTTGGTCATTCATCGAATTTCTGTGCTTGCTGAACTGTTGCAACTCGAAGTTCTAGATCCAAGTGCTCAATCACTTCGAGCTACTTGCCTTCCAATGGAATACTGTACTAACGATGAGAGACTCCGAGGAACAACCGAATGAGTCTAATGGCTCTATTCCTTTGTTTCGAGTAATGGTGTTTCTGAAGTAAAATGTACTGTACTGATTGAATACAGCTCTATGCCAGAATACCATGCGTCTCAACAACACAACCAGATGTTCAATACAATTTACCTTTTTTTTGCTTTCTTAAGCACCTGGCTTTTCAGAATTGCATAAAGTGCTACTCCATTGGCGTGTTCTGAGTAATGCCTATATTCAGAGAGTCAAGGAGGGGAAGTACAAAAAGATATTGAATTCGTCGGTTTTCCCATCCAAGTTCGGGCAGTTGCACCCAGCGTGATTGCACTTGTTTTGCACCAAGATAATCGAAATTTTATCTAAATTGTATTAATGCTCTGTGCGTGATCAAGATCATACATTCATAGTTCACCATACGTTCTTTGTGTTCAAGATCATGGCGATTTTTTTTGTTGCTCGAAGGTTATTCAACCTCTTTGAACTTCTGATTGCATTGGCATTCGAAGGATTGATATTTCTAAGATTGCGATACTCAAAAGGACAGCGCGATTTAAGAAGATAATCGAGATTCTTAAACAATTATCAAGTATCCCGTTCTTTCAGTATGCCAGAAAACATATCACGCAAGTCACGAGAGAAGCGAGCTGGATTTCCATTACTTGGGAATTGAGCCGAAATCGTGAAATGAGTTAACACGATTTCTGCTCAATTCCCACGCTTATCTCGATTCTCTCGTGAGTGGTGTGATATTTGTGACCCGCAAAGTATTTGTATAACCCTTTATTATTTAACAGCTGAACACGTCGTTAGACAAACAAATCATTTATTTTATATTCTACTCTTCTAGTTGCTTGGTCGTATTCACTTTATCGTTGACTTTGTTTTCTCAGTAAATTGATAATTGGAGATTACATTTCTACCATTCCTTGTCTAATCGATCTCCTTCTAGGAACCTCCCCATACAATTCCCCTCTATATTTATTTCGCTTAACTTTTGCATTCAAATACGACATATGAGAGGAATCGCGAGAGAATCGACCATTTGAGGGGGTGAGCGGCGGTAGGAATCAAGTTTGTCCTATCTTGAAACACATTTGGTGACAAGTACTTCAAGTGATGCTCTTTCAAAATGCGTTGCCAGAATTTTGATATCGGTCGTCATCGTCGAGATTCAGAAGGACAAAGATGGTACTCTCACTTTTTGACAGTCAAATCGCGCTCACCTAAATGAGCAATATCACGCTATCGAATGTCAGTGCACTAAGAAGTTCGGATAGGTTAGATCACCATCAATCAACAATATTTTCGCCATACACTTGAACACAGTAGAGTACCCGGGATGGCCAAGCATGGCAACGATAGTGGATGATAATTATCTAAATCAATGTACAAGGTTACGAAGGCTCACGAAGGCACGATCTCGTACCCCGCTCGTCTTTCTTTAATACGGGTGATATCAAATGACTGGGTGCAGAGGCACCAAACTTATATGGAAAATCCGACGTATTTACAGTCTTTTTTCTTTGCGTCCCAGGAATCTTTGAATATGCATTAGTCCGTTAACCGAGGTGCGTACAGAGGGTTGGGTGCAATGGAACCGAACATGTATGGAAAACCCCGACAAATTTACTCTGTTTTCACTTTAATGCATATGACTCTAGGAATATGGGCAACTATGAATATAGGCATTAGTCCGTTAATCGGAATGCTAATATACGACTGGGTGCAACGGGACCGAACTTGTATGGAAAACCCCGACGCATTCTCCAGCTTTTTAACGCCCCCTCATGTACTGTATGAATATAGGCATTAGTCAGACCACGCCTATTGCCTAGCTCTTTATGCAAGTGTGAAGCAGTACATTTTACTGAAGAAAGACCATTAGCATAGAGTCGAGTTCGAGAAACGATACCACGGTCTCTTCATTATTTGTACTCTCTCGTCGATCGACCGGACGAGAGTGCGTGTAAAATGAAGAGACGAAGGCTCGAATTACGAACTCTAGCTAGGAATAACAATAATTAATTAATCTAATTAATTACGAATTGCGAATTCTAGAATAGAGTGAGTTCATTGAGGTGTTCGTCGGGAATCCATCATTTGTAATACGTTTCCTTTGGGAATCGACTAATGGTTCGTTAAATGCAATGTATTATCGAACAAACTGAACAGGCGAAAATGCAATATGAGGGGAATCGCGAGAGAATCGACCACGCCGCGGCGGTAGGAATCAAGTTTGTCCTATCTTGAAACACATTTGGTGACAAGTACTTAAAGTGATGCTCTTTCAAACTGCGTCGTCTGAATTTTGATATCGGTCGTCATCGTTGAGATTCAGAAGGACAAATATGGTACTCTCACTTTTTGACAGTCAAATCGCGCTCACCTAAATGATCATAAATCCCTTTAAAATAAAGATAAAAGGCTGTTCTTTGTTTCAAATGAAATCTGTCATCATGCTCTACAACTTTACTGTTGACGTCATCATTGCTTGTTTTCATCTTGGTGCGGGGCGGTCGGGTGGACCAAAAGTGACGTAAATTTGGAAATCGGAAAAACGTTTTGGGCTTAAGTTGTAGTTCATACATGGATGTAACTTCCTGCCGAAAATTAGGGAAATCTGAGTATAGATTTAAAAAATGGGCTCACTTTTGTGCGGCGACCCCAAAATGAGTTCTGGACAAGAGTACTTCCGTATATTCAATTGCCCTCATTTGGGCTCAAAATCGTTCAAAAGCTTCCAAAACTACATTATAAGTTGATTCCCCTATGGTTTCACACTTCCATTGGTCAAAAATGACCATCGGACCGAAAATTTGAAAATCGATATTTTGACCCCCATCAACTCGCGGGATGGGTCCACTTGAACCAAAAGGCTTTCAAATAATGTAAATACATCCCTCGAAGTTGCTAAAAGAAAATGGGCTCCTGGAATTGCGATATTTCTATTGATTTATCCGAGGAAAGGTGCGAAAGTACATCCCAGGTACAAAATAGGCCTAGAGACCCGAACTATGGCTAGAAATGTAGAGCACGATGAGCTAAACATTTCATCTGTTGAAAGTGAGTCTCTATCTTATCGTTGAAGCGTGCTACAAAGCCTGGAAGTTGGTCAAAACCGACGTGAGACGCGTGCGGGAGAGGGTGGTAAGACATTTCGAACAAAGCATTTCGAACTAGGACGTTTCGCACAATTTCGTGAATTTTCGTGAGCGCGCACACCACTTTGGAAGCGATTTTAGAATTATTTCAATGATTGTTTGTATAATTGTTGTGTAGTCGCCTGTCCCGTACTCCAAGAGCAAAGAGGGAACCGAGCTTTATCGCAGGGCAAGAGAGAGCAACCGCTCAATACAAGAGAAACGTGGAAGAAGGACGAGAGGAGGTGAGACAGACCTCTTTACCTCCTCAATGATGGCATGTAAATGGCGAGAGGATATTGGCATGCTAATGGACAAAGGAGGGGAGAGTACAGTCCTCTTTACATAACAGAGGGAGAGGGCCTATGGAGGGAATATGATAATAGGCATGAGCAGACAGATAAGGTGTCTGGGGAATACGGTAACAGAGGGGAGGGAATCCCTCTCGATATAACACCTCCCTCCAAGATTCTAACTTCAGGGAATCTGACAACAATATTATGATACAGTAATTACTGGCCACGGTTGAAGAACTTTGGGCAGGGATCAGATTTCATCGTATCTGTTCTTCTTGAAGCTGACGTCGAGTCTCTTCGGCGGCACGCCCATCCTCGAAGATCTTCTCGGAGTGGGCTTCTCGTCGACGTCCTCCTTTTCGTCGGGCAGTCCATCGATCGGTCCGTCGAGCTCGGGTTCGGCAATCTTCTCATCGTTGACTCCAGATTCGACCATTCCGAAGGCATCTACTTGTGCCTCATCATCCATCATTGGATCACTTACATACTCGATCTCTCGATCCGAGTTCTGTCTTATTCTCAACTGATTGGCATGCGCCCTCACAGTTCGATCTTGCAGTGATACTTCATAGATGGTCTTTCCGATGCGACCATTCACTGTTCCCTTAGTCCATTTCCACCCATTCGGGGCGACATTCATTTGGTACAGCACGTTATCTCCAACCTTGAAAGATCTCGCTCGTGCGCCGTGTTTCTGATCGAATTGCTCTTTCATTCTCTCGATTCTATCATCCTTTCGTTCGTTTATTCTACACGGTTTCAGCAGATCAACTTCCGACCGAATGTATCTTCCAAACATTATCTCACTCGGCGTTTTACCGTCACATTGAGGATTGGGAGTTTTTCTGTAGTTATGCAGAAACAGTTGCAATGCCTCCTCAAGGGATCGCTCTCCCTTCTGCTTCTGCAGACTCCTCTTTACCGAATCCACAAATCGTTCTGCTTGACCGTTACTCTGGGGATGGTAGGTGGGAGTATTCAAGTGAAGTATCCCTCGTTGACGACAGTAACGATTGAATGCATCAGAGTTGAACTGGGTACCATTATCAGTTACGATTACTCTGGGCAATCCATTCCTTGCAATGGATTCGTTCAGAATACGAATCGTGGCACTTTTTTCTCTCCCATGGTTCGTTCGCCTGTGGCCACGGTTCGAGTGGAATCTTCGTCGGTCTCTTGAGTGCCTGCGCGCACTGGTCACAAGAGAGAACAATTTGCTCAATGTCCTTGTCCATCCCGACCCAGTAGCACACTTGTCGAGCTATCGATTTCATTCTCACCACACCCGGATGACCTCCATGCAGTGTTTTCAGCACCTCCTCGATGAGGAATCGGGGAATCACGACTCGACTGTCCAACATTAAGCAGTCATCTACAACCATCAAGTTTTCCCTCCTTGAGTGGAACGGTTGCAACTGGAGGAACTCACTATCCTTGCGAAGATTCTTCTCATTGGGCCATCTTGTGAGATGGAAGTTTCTGACTGTGCATAGCAGCTGGTCAGCAGACAATGCGTTTTTGATGTCTTCAGAGGTTAACGGCAACTTCTCGATACTGGTTCTAATAATTCTCACAATGAGATCCTCCACCTCTTCCAGCACATTCTCCTCATCTCGATCATCTCTTGAGTCAACAATCAATCGAGAGAGTGCATCTGCATATGCAAAACTTTCTGTGTTGATGTATTCCATCGAGAAATCATATCCTAGCAGAATCGTCGCCCAATGGTACAATCTCCTTGCCGTATGTACAGGAATTCCGTACTTCGAACCGAATATCGATAGGAGAGGCTTGTGATCTGTTTGCATCACAAATCGCCTTCCAAACACATAACGATGGAACTTTGTTACTCCAAAAATCAGAGCAAGACCTTCTTTCTCGATCTGGGCGTATTTGATCTCGGCTGATTTCAAGGCTCTTGATGCATGTGCAATCGGCACGAGTCTTCCATTGACTCGGTGGGCGATCATCGCTCCGATTCCCTTTTCACTCGCATCAGCAGCTAGCACCAATTCCTTCTGAGGATCGTAGTGAATCAAATTCAGATCTGGGGTGGTATTCTTTCATCAATTTCAGCAAATTCCGAAATTATTTTCGGCATTCCGAAAATAATTTCGCGCGCACGTTGGAGGATAGAGCGGTCTGCCGAAAATGAGAGGGACCTCGCGAATGCCGAAATTTTCGGCAAAATGACCGAGCAATTGAGCTCATCACTGAACAATAATTCGGCAATCTATTCGGAGTGACGAAAATTGCGAGATGAGAACAAAGGGAATTCGGCAACGATTTCGGCATTTCGGAACTCAATTTTCGGAAATTCGGCATCGATTTCGGCATTTCGGAATTCAATTTTCGCGTTGCTTTCGAGGGTGGAGATAAGTTGCAAGTCATTTTGACCTATTGGGGCTTAGGTCACTAGTCACTATGGCTCCCGTAAGATGTCATGAATTTAGTAATTTAATGTACTAGTGATGTAGAGTCGCAGTGATAAGGTTAACCATCACTAGCTCGAAATCTAATTTTCTACTAAGACTTCCATACTTAAAGTTACTTAAAGTTAAGTTCCATACTTAAAGTCCCACTGTGAAGAAAGTTTTTTTCGAATTCGCGGCCAATGTATGAACCGCAATAAATCCCTAGCGCACAATTTCAAAAATTGTACAGTATCATATACTATATCGATCAAGGGATGCTGCACAAGGCATGTATTTTCGGGTCATGGTCGATACTTGTGTCATGGTAGGTCAAGACTAAGTACCATACCCAATCGATCGTACAGAACCCCAAGATACCGCATACCCCTACCGTAACCCCGATTATCGCAAACTAACTTTATTTTTTTAAATGCCCCGGTACCGTGCCCAATCGATTATACAGTGCCCAGGTAACTACCGTAACCCAGTTCCTTGGGTCAAACATTTTTTCCAAATATTTTAAACATTTTTCTAAAAATCAATAATCACATATACGGTAGCATACTTTAAAATAATTTTAAAATCGATTTTGGATTTTTAGAAAAAAATGTTTGACCGAAGGAAGTGGATCTGACCCAAGGAACTGGGTTACGGTAGTTACTTGGGTACTGTATAATCGATTGGGCACGGTACCAGGGCTTTTTAAAAATAAACTTAGTTTGCGATAATCGGGGTTACGGTAGCGGTATACGGTATCTGGGGGTACTGTATGCTCGATTGGGTACGGTATAGAGCAAGGATCAACTCCGTGGAAAATGTAAAGGTCCCATCGTGTTAGTGCACAAACTTTAAAAAAAATATTTATTGATCATCCTTTGTCCAAGAGAAACGAAGCATACCGACCGATTGGAGCGAGGGAAAAAGAGAGAAATGACAACGAAATTAATTTAAAATTTCGGCAAGGTGCGGAAATTTTCGGAATTTCGAAAATTTCGGCATTACGAAATTTTGGAAAAGAATACCACCCCTGATGCCAGAATTGATCTAATCTCCTTGAATGCTTTCTCGCATTCTATCGACCAATTCCACTCAACACCATCTCTGAGCAGGTAATCGAGAGGTGATCGCAACTTGTGCATCCCATCGATAAAAGAACCGTAGTAGGATACCATTCCGAGGAGAGATCTCAATGAGTGTACATCTTGTGGCGGTGGCATTTCCCTTACAGCCTTCACCTTTGCTGGGTCTGGTCGTCTTCCAGCTTGATCAATAATGAATCCGAGGTATTAGGTTGTAACATAAGTTTTGTCGCATTTCGGAGGTTCACAATATTTCCATGAAGGATACTTCTCAAACATTATCAATGCCTGACCTCCTAGTATATGTTTGGGGTGTTCATGCACATTCAAACCATAGGGTAGAGCTGAACTGCGCACGCTGGCTATGCGAAAAATATTAATATGAACTGATTTAAATTTGGTGCAGATTTTTTTAATTCGTTTGATCAGGTGCTAGTTCGCAGAGATGAATAATGAACCAAACTTCTACAGCATGGTGATATACCCCGTCAATGCTCTTTCAAAATATACGCCAGATATGGTGCTATGTTGAGCGGAATCAAAGATATACTTCACTGAGTGTAAGGTTAGCCGCTGATTCGTAGCCAACTTGACCAACTCTTCTGAATCCAGAATTGCAACAACAGTGACTAACATAAGTGCGTTCCAATTACCACTCATGGAGGTATAATTTATCATTAAACAAGTGAGAGAAAGAACACTCCACTTGTGGGAAATTTAAATTTTTATTAATTCAATTCGCGCACAATTTTACCAAAATATGCAAGTTTAGGTGTTTTGAATTAAAGATTGTCATTCAAAAGCTATTTATTTCCAAACTTATCCCAAGTAGATACTAGTAAGGGAAGGGTTTATGGTTAGGATGGACACAACAAATCAGATATTGAACATGTGTGCGAGGTAGGAATATGAAAAAAGTGCCGATTTCATTAGTTTAATTTACATACCATCGTTCTGAATGGAGCCACTTATCTCAACAGAACCCAATCTACCCCAAACTTTGTCTGCATACTGACCACTTTGGGTGAACTATATTCCACCACTATTTGGATCTGGATATCTATTGAGAAGAAAATTCGGCTTGCGAAAGTTTTCGCGACCGTCACCAACCATCCACATTATACAAACTCGTCTACATTTCTAGAACGATTTTCGTTTGTCATTATCCGTGAGTGGTTCAAAATTATGCACATATGTAGTACTTTACGCAAATCACACAAAATCGGCATAATTTATCCTTTTCAAGAAGAGCTGATGCGTGAAAATGATTTGTAATCCTTATCTCAGTACAACTTTGTCTGACTAATGTGCCTCCTCAACTGCCTTGACAGGACTGAAGTAAAGCGCGTAAGAAAGAGTACGAAGGCCCTCACTGATGATGAATAACGAAATTGAGATTAAATTAATTCGAAGAATTTCTGAGGTTAAAATGCATAAGAGATTGGACGCGACAAAACTTATGTTACAACCTGATACTTGATTTTGCTCATTCCGAATGAGCACTTCTCTGGTCGAATTCTGAATCCATAATCTTTGATTCTCTCGAGTACTCTTTTCAGATTCGTGTCGTGGTTTTCCTTGTTTTTTCCACCGACCACGATGTCATCCAGATACGCCTGGGCGTTGTTACAGCCGGCAAGCATAGTGTCCATCGCCTTCTGAAAGATTCCAGGAGCTACGCTCACTCCGAATGGCAATCTCGTGAAACGGAACAATCCTCTATGCGTGCACACTCCAAGCAGATCTCTACACGTCTCCTCCACTGGAATTTGCAGATATGCATCACTGAGATCGATCTGACTGAAGAGAGTGCATCCTTCAAGACGAGTGAATATCTCTGTCATAACTGGCAACGGGTGATTATGCGGCTCGAGATTCGCGTTCAGACCAGTTGAGAAGTCTACGCAGACTCTCAACTTCCCGTTCGGCTTCGGAACCACCAGGATGGGTGCTGCCCACTCGAGGTATTCCACCGACTCGATTGCATTCATCGCAAGAAGTCTGTCAATCTCTTCATCGACTTTGGGAAGTAGGGCAAGGGGAATGTCTCTTCTCTTGCAGAAGACGGGAATCGATCCTTCTCTCAAGCGGAACATCGCCTTAGCCTTCTCACACGTTCCCAGTCCTTCCTTGCAGATGTCACTGTACTCCCTCTCAATCCACTTCACGTAAGAGTCATCACTGTTCACTGCATTCACTCGCACTTCACGAGGAATCAATCGGAAAAATGTGACTATGAAGTCCCCCCTTCCCATCAGATTATCCGATTCCTCTGAAGTGTATACACTTCCCTGAGCAGTGCTTCCATTCAACTCAAGTGTGAGATGGCACTTCCCAGTCAGCTCGAGAGGTGTTCCATTGGCGCATCTCGGGAATGCATCGTGCTCACTTCTCTTGGGAGCACCGATTTCTCTCCAAGTTGCTTCAGAGATCAGAGTTATATCGGATCCTGTATCCACTGTCATTCTGATCACTTTTCCATTCATGATCACATCGGTTTCTTCCATCTTCCAGATCCTCTGGAAGATCGCCGCAGACAAGGTTCACCTTACTTGGCTTTCTATCATTGAACTTCTTGATCGGTTTCGTGCACTTGATTGCGAAATGACCGATATCCTTGCAGTTGTAGCAGGAGGAATTCGCATTCGGGCACTCTGCATCGGTGTGATCATAACCACATCGACTGCAGCCTCCATCAACAATTACTTTCCGTTGGAATTTCCTCTGCCACTCGGAACACGAAACACAAGAACGAACACAGGAAACAGGCAACGCCTAATCGTGAGTACTGATCGCCAATGTTGTGTAGTCGCCTGTCCCGTACTCCAAGAGCAAAGAGGGAACCGAGCTTTATCGCAGGGCAAGAGAGAGCAACCGCTAAATACAAGAGAAACGGGGAAGAAGGACGAGAGGAGGAGAGACAGACCTCTTTACCTCCTCAATGATGGCATGTAAAAGGCGAGAGGATATTGGCATGCTAATGGACAAAGGAGGGGAGAGAGTACAGTCCTCTTTACATAACAGAGGGAGAGGGCCTATGGACGGAATATGATAATAGGCATGAGCAGACAGCTAAGGTGTCTGGGGAATACGGTAACAGAGGGGAGGGAATCCCTCTCGATATAACAATAATTTATTTATCAATTACGTTTTTGACTGTGCCGAAAAATATATTAATGAGAACAAAATCCCTATGAATTAAGTTTTAGGCGAAATTGTGCGAGACGTCCTAGTTCGGAATGTCGTTATTCGATTTTGTTTGTTCGAGATGTCTTATCACCCGGGAGAACACTAAATAGAGGGGAGGGAGAGGGAGGTCAGCCGGCGAGAGCGCCAGACGGTTAGAGCACGCGCTCTCGGGGGATTCTAGCCTATTTATGGCCAACTTCCAGGCTTTGTAGCACGCTTCAACGATAAGATAGAGACTCACTTTCAACAGATGAAATGTTTAGCTCATCGTGCTCTACATTTCTAGCCATAGTTCGGGTCTCTAGGCCTATTTTGTACCTGGGATGTACTTTCGCACCTTTCCTCGGATAAATCAATAGAAATATCGCAATTCCAGGAGCCCATTTTCTTTTAGCAACTTCGAGGGATGTATTTACATTATTTGAAAGCCTTTTGGTTCAAGTGGACCCATCCCGCGAGTTGATGGGGGTCAAAATATCGATTTTCAAATTTTCGGTCCGATGGTCATTTTTGACCAATGGAAGTGTGAAACCATAGGGGAATCAACCTATAATGTAGTTTTGGAAGCTTTTGAACGATTTTATGCCCAAATGAGGGCAATTGAATATACGGAAGTACTCTTGTCCAGAACTCATTTTGGGGTCGCCGCACAAAAGTGAGCCCATTTTTTTAATCTATACTCAGATTTCCCTAATTTTCGGCAGGAAGTTACATCCATGTATGAACTACAACTTAAGCCCAAAACGTTTTTCCGATTTCCAAATTTACGTCACTTTTGGTCCACCCGACCGCCCCGCACCAAGATGAAAACAAGCAATGATGACGTCAACAGTAAAGTTGTAGAGCATGATGACAGATTTCATTTGAAACAAAGAACAGCCTTTTATCTTTATTTTAAAGGGATTTATGATCATTTAGGTGAGCGCGATTTGACTGTCAAAAAGTGAGAGTACCATATTTGTCCTTCTGAATCTCAACGATGACGACCGATATCAAAATTCAGACGACGCAGTTTGAAAGAGCATCACTTTAAGTACTTGTCACCAAATGTGTTTCAAGATAGGACAAACTTGATTCCTACCGCCGCGGCGTGGTCGATTCTCTCGCGATTCCCCTCATATTGCATTTTCGCCTGTTCAGTTTGTTCGATAATAGATTGCATTTAACGAACCATTAGTCGATTCCCAAAGGAAATGTATTACAAATGATGGATTCCCGACGAACACCTCAATGAACTCACTCTATTCTAGAATTCGCAATTCGTAATTAATTAGATTAATTAATTATTAATTATTGTTATTCCTAGCTAGAGTTCGTAATTCGAGCCTTCGTCTCTTCATTTTACACGCACTCTCGTCCGGTCGATCGACGAGAGAGTACAAATAATGAAGAGACCGTGGTATCGTTTCTCGAACTCGACTCTATGCTAATGGTCTTTCTTCAGTAAAATGTACTGCTTCACACTTGCATAAAGAGCTAGGCAATAGGCGTGGTCTGACTAATGCCTATATTCATCCAGTACATGAGGGGGCGTTAAAAAGCTGGAGAATGCGTCGGGGTTTTCCATACAAGTTCGGTGCCGTTGCACCCAGTCGTATATTAGCATTCCGATTAACGGACTAATGCCTATATTCATAGTTGCCCATATTCCTAGAGTCATATGCATTAAAGTGAAAACAGAGTAAATTTGTCGGGGTTTTCCATACATGTTCGGTTCCATTGCACCCAACCCTCTGTACGCACCTCGGTTAACGGACTAATGCATATTCAAAGATTCCTGGGACGCAAAGAAAAAAGACTGTAAATACGTCGGATTTTCCATATAAGTTTGGTGCCTCTGCACCCAGTCATTTGATATCACCCGTATTAAAGAAAGACGAGCGGGGTACGAGATCGTGCCTTCGTGAGCCTTCGTAACCTTGTACATTGATTTAGATAATTATCATCCACTATCGTTGCCATGCTTGGCCATCCCGGGTACTCTACTGTGTTCAAGTGTATGGCGAAAATATTGTTGATTGATGGTGATCTAACCTATCCGAACTTCTTAGTGCACTGACATTCGATAGCGTGATATTGCATAGACTACGGCACCTCCAAGTAGAGTGCATGTAAAATGTGATCATAGAATCCGTTTACATTGATTTAGATAATGAAGCATTCTATTTGAAAAATAACTATATTTGTGTCGGTTTCCGCATTTTTAATTACCGTTTAATATTTAACAATGGAAGAAACCGTTAAGTAAAAATAGATTTATTTTTATATTCTATTTTCCTAGTTTCTTAATGCCGTGATCACTTTATCTTTGCCTTAAAGTTTTCTCGGTAAATTGCTGATTGTAGATTACATATCTATTAGGTTGGTCGGAAAGTCTTTGTCACTTTTTCAAAACTTTGTTTCTTTGAGGAAACAATAACAAGAGGTAAATTATACGTGTCATCATTATTGACAATGTATGCCCAACGTACCTTCAATGTGTGTATCCCCTTCATGTTTAACCCGTCTTGGAGCTAAGCAAAGTAATACATGTGAGCCGACTCGAGACTTTCAGGGGAAATTAAGCTTGTATATCTCAGGGCATGGGCCAGGTTTGCGAAAGGCCTATAATCTGAAGGGGCCAAGTCAGGAGAATACGGGGGGCTGGGGAGAACCACCCATCCGTATCCAGTCAGTTTTTACTTGACTTGATTGGAGACATGGCGATGGGGGTCATCGTGCTGATAATACACTTTCGTGTCCTTCAGGCTTGAACGATCAACTGACTTCTTCAGATTCTATAGTTATGTGACGCACTTGGCCCGCGTAATTGTCAAACCCTCGGTTAGCTGCTCCGATTAGATCGTGCCATCCACTTCCCACCACACAGACAGCATGATTTTTTCGGGGCGAATAGCAGGTTTGAGGAGATCCTGTGGGGGCTATCCTTCTCCAATCCACTGGGCTCTCCTGTTGTTTGTACCATATGGGATTCCTCTCTCATAAACGGTTATGAGCCGGTTCGGCTACCGATCCCCACCGTGGAGGACGAAGAGGATCATGAAATCGTCGACTCGGTAGTCATGGTTGGCTTGGCTCAAGTCATGAGGGGTGAATCAACTCCTAATTTTCGGCATTCCAAGGGTTATCAACACTTCTCCTACTATGGTATGATGGACCCCAAGTGTGATGCCCATTTCACGGACAGTTGGGAATGGGCTCGTTTCCGCTACTTTCTTCAACGTTTGAAAGTCCATCTCAAGGGGTCTCCTAATCATTGAGGGAAAAGTCGTCTTATTCGAAGCGATATAACCAATTCCTCATGGTGTTGTAGTGTGGACATGTGTGTCATAAAGATTCTTTAGCAGGGCCACCGAATCATCATTGTGGTGTGGGATAGGAGGAGGGAAAGCAGAACATGGCTGAAGTTGATGTCACTAGGATCATACATCGTTGCTCTATTAGAGCCTGACTGAAGGGAAGGGAATGGGAAGTTGCTTACTATAAAGGTCCATCACTGATTGTTATTCACTAGAAACGATGGAGAGCCAACGGGTATTTGCGACGAGCAGTGTCAACACAAATCCATAGACAAAGACTTTCCGACCAACCTGATACAATTCCTTGTCTACTCGCTATCCTTCTAGAAACCTGCCCATAAAATTGTCAACTATTCTATATTTCGCTTTGCGTTCGAATACGACATGCACTGCATTTTCGACTGTTCAGTTTGTTCGATAACACTTTACATTTAATGAACCATTAGTGATTCCCAAAGGAGCTGACGCAAATCACAAAAGAGGCATTTCAGACTTATCATCATCATTTATTTCAGTTGAGTTCCCTTCTCGATGTCGAATTCTTCCCTTTTCGTATTCTTCAACGAATATCCAGTATTTCCTCTTGTATATCTCTTCGCCAATTCCATCGCATTTCTCCCAATTTTCGCACTTCTCGCCATTGTCCAAAGTGCTCCGCTTCAGAACAACTGCCGGTATTTGTTCAAACGATTCCTTTTTTAATATAACACTTTCATAGCATTCTTTATTGGCAGCACTCTAAGGTACATCATTTGCGTTTGGATAATGAGCTATGGCGCAAAGTTCACTGTCAATGTATGCTTCGCGATACTAGACTTGACGAACACATCGGGATACATGCCTGTGAGCATAACCAAGCCATGTGAGAGATTCTACTTGCATTTCTTCCAAGTCCTTTTCGAGCAGACCTCCGTTTCCACCTCTACCAACTGCACGTCATGTCGACAGTATTCTGTTCGTCACTAGAGATAGCGCTCTCACTGGAACGACTAATCGCAATTATCGATCCGAGACGCTACCATATCTCTCGAACAGCCTGGCCGTGTTTAATCGCTCTAACCGTGTCGTTGGTGAGACTAAATTTACATGTTATAGTAAAAATAGACGTGAGGTATTATGACACGTTTTCACGATTTTCAAGTCTTTTGTTTCATTTTTGTTCTTGTTGAAAGCGTCTGTTCGACAAAACAAAAAAACAATAGAAATAGAAATAAAATCCTGAGTGCCGATATTGTCGGTTCTGCACATACTAGAAGAAGCCAAACACTGGGGGAAAGAATCGGTTCGTAATAAAACATATTCCCAGGCGGCTCTGGCATACGCAGTTGAACATGGTGTGCACAATGGTCAGTGATTTATTTACCCTTCTCTGGTTTAGGTCGCACAAGTTTAGAACAGATGATTTTACAACTTGTAAACAATTGTGTGCCTCCACTTACGCTCAAGTCGATATACAACTAATTGATTGACTAATTTATAAGTTGTAAAGACTCAATCAGATTAGCTTACAAGTTGTAAATCGCCTTGAGCGTTGGGGGAGGCACACAATTGTTTACAAGTTGTAAACTCACTTGTTCTAAACTTGTGCGACCTATACCTTAGTCAGTAAATGCACAATTGCATAATCTCCTCATTTTAGTAGAAGCGGCGCTTCGTCTAGTTGGATCCAGTGCAATGATTACCATTGAAATTTGCGTGCTCGTGGTTAGTCTCTATGAAAAATTTGAATCTTACGTAATGATCTGAACGAAAACAATGTGTTTCACTGCATCATATTGTGTAATTTGATAGATGCAAAAATTCGAATATTTGAGGCTGGTTCTATAGCAGTGTATGCTTGTCGCGTGAGATATGAGAAAACGTACGGTAAAGCGACGCTGGCTGAACGTTATCAGGTACTTTTTTTCCAGATTTTTTAAAATCAAAATTTCCCTTCGCAGATAAACGAAGCATATGAAATGGCAAAAGCACTGATGCCTACTTATATCATTTCTTTCATTCTAAAGGTGGTTTCGCGTCACCGAAACTCTTGAATAACGAGAATTTCAGGGATCTGCAACCATTGCACTAGGCGTTTACATGGCGTACATTAATGATTACGAGTGCCTACTTGGATATCTTGAAGTATACTATTTCTTGGTATGTTTGCTAATTCTCAATGGTTGGTGATTTTTGACACTTACCAGGAATGGCCGCGAGGGTAGGTTGGAGTTTTAGAAAGAGACCTAGCGGGATCGTAAGAGGATCAAAATCTAAGAACTTCTACTTTTTTCATATCTACTGAGGGGCAATATGGACGGCTGGGCTGTAGTGGGAGAACATACCCTGCGAAATTGACGGTTTTACACCTCTCCTCACTATGAGCTCAGACATCCACAGAGGCCCTCAGCAGATATGAAAGACGTAGAAGTTCTTATAATTTGATCCACTTTCGATCCCGCTAGGTCTCGTTCTAAAACTCCAACCTTCCCTCGCGGCCATTCCTTGTGAGGCAAAGTTTTTGACACGGTGTTTTCTTGAAACGAACATTTGATACATCCTCAGATTGACGCTAGCTATGGAAGCTTTTCGATGATCTTCATGCTGATAAAGCATCCCCGTTTAAGAAAACAAGCTACGCGGAAGTTACCCTTATTCAAGTGAGGGCATGTGCTAACTATAACTTAATCGATGCTATTGCAGTAGAGTTTTCCCGATCAACACCACTCTAAGTGCTTCTGACAAGGAAGCCACCGATTTGTACTTCACAATGTACTCTGCACATTGGTGATAAATGTGGTTTTGAGTATAATCATATTCGCACAATCGTACGCGGACTTAGGAAATTGGCTACGTGCCACTCTACGAACCCAATATAAATCACATTATGAAGTACAATTGCAAGATATATCAGAACATGTGAACGAGGAAATGTCGCGCCCGTCCTTGGCAACATAGGCGAGCTAAACAGGCTGTGATAGAAAGTCGTTTCATTATAGAAAAAAAAGAGCTGAAAAAAAGGTTGAAACGGACAGATTTTGCTACCGCTTGAAATTTTAACCGAAAAATATTTAGAAAAAATAAGTTATGTATGCCGTATGTTTAAATTATAATTTGTGAACACCATCGAATCATCTAGATATTCCTCGGGAATCTCGCATTTGCAGTACAGTGCTCCACTGAGATTCGAGTTGTCCAAAGTAGCTGTCACACTCGCTCTTCGGCAACGGCGCTTTCTTCGAAAAACTAAAATTCGACATTCAGATTTTGCATCATACGTTAACTTTCGCTCTGTGCAATTGAATATCCCAGGCTGACAAATATTTTAGATATGCTGGCTGAACCTTTCAAAGAGAATGTATCACCAAGGGAATTTAAAAACGTTGAAACACCACCGGGTGAATGAGGAAGTATTGTGTTATTCGAATTTGCAACGCCACATGCTATAACATTGTGCGTGTGCGCAGGTAGATACAAAATAAGCGTACAATTACTTCCCCCCCCCCTCATTACTCGATGCTGTTTGCAAGATTTTTGAAAATAAACAATCCCATCTTGGAAGGTTCAAACCGCATATCTAAAAAAAATAGACTGACTAGTTGGTGCCGAGCAGCACACGCAGAGCAGGCGGCACTCTCCCAGTGTGCATCGCGATCGCAACCTCCAACCAGGGAGAGGTACACAATGCAGTACTGCAATTTCGTTTTCGCTTATCACTCGTACAGCACCATATCAGAACTTATGCAACTCATGCACTCAGCACTCATGCACCTTGGTGTAGCACTCCTTCAACAATCAATCAAAAGAGTGATATGTTAGCCTTTGGAACAAAGTATCGATCGATTCCAAACAAGTATCTCACAGTGCGTATGCGAGATTCCCTGCGCAGCTGAACCACTGAAGTGTCTCGAATTGTTCAGGAGAAGTGAGGATGAGAATGGGACCAAAGACGAGAACGATGTTCAAAGAGATTCCCACGACGATTAGATATACGCCAAGCTCGATCTTCTGAAAGTTTATTTTAAATTTGTTTTTTTTCTTCCCGAAAGTTCTTAGATCGCTGACGTGAAAGCATGATTTTTTTTAAAAGTTCGATATTTTCTGCTGTAATTTTCTAGTACGCCACAATAACAACCTTCATGCTCCAAATGTTCTCCTTCAGTTGCAAGCGAAGACTGAGCGAGTAATTGTCAGGGTGTTGTCGTAATCGGTCAGTCAGACGAGCCAACCGCTTCTTATTGTAGCGGATGAGCCAGCGAAACCACTGAAACTGAATTGCCTAGCCACGAATACATTTCACAACCGTGACTTGTAGCGCCAAATCAATGCTTATTTTCTTTCAAGGCTATTTTTGTTCAAGCATAGTTATAGATTCTCAGAATGTGTGGAAACAAACCAAAGAGCAGCAGATGTTTGACATTTGTATTACAGCTGATACGAAGAAGGCGCTCACGATGCCTGGTAATCGCAGTTTGAAGATATACCAAGCCTGACTTTACCTTTAACTATTGCATAACCAGTTCCGTAACTGGCAATAATGATGAGCGCAATAAGCAAGAAAGAGATGAATAGCCGCGGCTTTTTCTCATAGTCAGCCACGTAAACCGTGGCGCAGGTCCTGATATAAGGGTTTATGAAATCTGTAAATTAAAAACAACAACCGTTCGATCGTAACAACGAAAAGAACGTAAAAGACATCTGCGTAGCTTGCCTGACGCAGAATAGCCAGAAAAGGGGTAGGCTCAGTTTCTAGTCCTGTAATATGCAACATTATCCAAAAATTGTAATATTATTTAGTTCTAGCATGGCTAATTGAGCTTACCGGAAATGCGCAAAATGCCAGACTCGTAGGGAATCAAACACAATCGACTGAAGAATCCCAAGAAAGCTGTAGCGTACATTTGGCCAATAAGAAGGAGACAATTTATATGAACTGCCTGAATTATTAGATGTTGAAATAGTGTTTTTGCCAACAGACTCACTCTAAGCTTCCAAAACCGGGCAAATCCTCGAATGTGCAAAACAGAACCAGCCAGTAGAGCGATTATCTTTGAGAAAAATGTATTATTAACTTCTGAGAAAGACGAACCTCGGTGAAAGTAGCTAGATAGTAAATGACTTTGAAATGGCTGAATGCCTCCAATCGAACGAAAAGCATGAACCAATAAGTAGCATTCTCTGGCCCATACACAGTCAGCAAATCAGGTTCCGGATAGAAAAAGCGGAGATACATCGCAGCACACTTGAGAATGGTATGTTTTGCCGATACTAAGAAAGCAGATGTGTTAGTGTTTGTCGCAGAGCTAATAGCAGATGTTTTCCCTTCTCAATAATATCTGATTCTTTAGATGAGCATTACACTAGCATTACACAAAAGTTGCAAGCTAGAGAATTTAGCATCGGGTTGCATTTATTGATGTGCAAATATTCAGAATTGCTGAAAGCGAGGTGCAAAATATAAGTTGGAACGTGATGTGCTGCTGAATCTGTGCTGAATCTGTGCTATCGTTTGGATTTAACTCGAAATCGGAATCCTCGAAGGTGCGCGATATAGTGTTCTTCCGAGGAAACTCGCAGCAGCACATTCACGCGATCGACGAAACCCACGTCGATTGTGTATGCATCTTTGAGAATAGATCGTGGACAAACCTACAAATAAATTTTAGTCTTTCCTTGAAAAATACAAGAGGCGAATCGCGAGAGAATCGACCACGCCGCGGCGGTAGGATTCAAGTTTGTTCAATCCCGCTATAATTTTGGTTGTAAGTATTTCGAATGATTCTCTTTTAAACTGCGTCGTCAGAATTTTGATATCGGTCGTCATCTTCGAGATTCAGAAGGCCAAACTTGGTACTATCACTTTTCGACATTCAAATCGGGGCCACTTAAATGATCATAACTTCGTATAAAATGAAGATAGAAGGTCGCTCTTTTTTTAAAAAGAAAGCTACCATCATGCTCTACAATTTGATCTAGAAGACATCATTCCTGGCCTTCATCATGGTGCAGGGCGGTCGGGAGGACCAAAAATTACGTATCTTTGGAAATCGGAAAAACGTTTTGGGTTATCATGCTTAAGTTTAAGTTCATACAAGGAACTAACTTCTCTCCAAAAATTAGGAAAATCGGAGTATAGAAAAAAAGGTGGCACTTTTGTGCGACGACCTCAAAATGAGTTCCGGAAAAGAGTACTTCCGTATCTTCAATTGGCCTGATTTGGGCTCAAAATCATTCAAAAACAACCAAAACAATATTCTAAGTATCTACCCCCCATGTTATAGCTCTTCCATTGGTCATAAATGGCCACATGACCGAAAATTTTAAATTCCATATTTTGACCAATTTCAACGTGCGGGATGGGCCCAAATGCACTAAATGGGTTTAAAATAATGTAAATACATCCGTCAAAATAGCTCAAAGAAAAAGGGCTACTGAAAAGAGGAAATTTCACCTGAAGAATCCAAGGAAACACGCAAAACTGTGACTCCGGTAAAAATAGGCATAGAGACTCGGCTTTTGATTAGAAATGTAGAGCACGATGAGCTAAACATTTCGTCTTTTGAAAGTGAGTCTCTATCTTTACGTTGACGCGAGCTACAGAGCCTGGAACTTGGCCAGAAACGACGGGAAACGGGCCGAGGGGAGCGCTAAATAGATGGGAGGGAGAGGGAGGTCAGGCGGAGAGAGCGCCAGACGGTTAGAGCGCGCGCTCTCGGGGGTTTCTAGCCAATTTCTTGCGATCTAAGCTCTGTAGCACGCTTCAACGATAAGATAGAGACTCACTTTCAACAGATGAAATGTTTAGCTCATCGTGCTCTACATTTGTAACCAAAAGCCGAGTCTCTATGCCTATTTTCTATTTTTGCCGGAGTCACAGTTTTGCGTGTTTCCTTGGATTCTTCAGGTGAAATTTCCTCTTTTCAGTAGCCCTTTTTCTTTGAGCTATTTCGACGGATGTATTTACATTATTTTAAACCCATTTAGTGCATTTGGGCCCATCCCGCACGTTGAAATTGGTCAAAATATGGAATTTCAAATTTTCGGTCATGTGGCCATTTATGACCAATGGAAGAGCTATAATTCAATATATGAGAGGAATCGCGAGAGAATCGACAATTTGAGGGGGGTGGGCGGCGGTAGGAAAAAAAGGTGTCCTATCTGGCAACAAATTCAAATATAAGTATTTCGAATGATTCTCTTTTAAACTGCGTCGTCAGAATTTTGATATCGGTCGTCATCTTCGAGATTCAGAAGGCCAAACTTGGTACAATCACTTTTCGACATTCAAATCGAGGCTACTTAAATGATCATAACTTCGTATAAAATGAAGATAGAAGGTCGCTCTTTTTTTAAAAAGAAAGCTACCATCATGCTCTACAATTTGATCTAGAAGACATCATTCATGGCCTTCATCATGGTGCAGGGCGGTCGGGAGGACCAAAAATGACGTATCTTTGGAAATCGGAAAAACGTTTTGGGTTATCATGCTTAAGTTTAAGTTCATACAAGGAACTAACTTCTCGCCAAAAATTAGGAAAATCGGAGTATAGAAAAAAAGGTGGCACTTTTGTGCGACGAC
Organism: Pristionchus mayeri; assembly: GCA_036245805.1. Lineage (NCBI taxonomy): Eukaryota > Metazoa > Nematoda > Chromadorea > Rhabditida > Neodiplogasteridae > Pristionchus > Pristionchus mayeri. The sequence goes on along the minus strand of BTRK01000004.1, from coordinate 7,253,399 downwards.
CTCAAAATGAGTTCTGGAAAAGAGTACTTCCGTATCTTCAATTGGCCTGATTTGGGCTCAAAATCATTCAAAAACATCCAAAACAATATTCTAAGTATCTACCCCCCATGTTATAGCTCTTCCATTGGTCATAAATGGCCACATGACCGAAAATTTGAAATTCCATATTTTGACCAATTTCAACGTGCGGGATGGGCCCAAATGCACTAAATGGGTTTAAAATAATGTAAATACATCCGTCGAAATAGCTCAAAGAAAAAGGGCTACTGAAAAGAGGAAATTTCACCTGAAGAATCCAAGGAAACACGCAAAACTGTGACTCCGGCAAAAATAGAAAATAGGCATAGAGACTCGGCTTTTGGTTACAAATGTAGAGCACGATGAGCTAAACATTTCATCTGTTGAAAGTGAGTCTCTATCTTATCGTTGAAGCGTGCTACAGAGCTTAGATCGCAAGAAATTGGCGCCGTCTAGAAAATGAATATATAGTTTCATGACTCTTCCTTGAGGTGCTCACTCTGCAATCTCTGCTGCCCATCGCATTTTCCTACGCCACTTTCTCTTTCATCTTTTGCGCACTTTCTGACACACCGTGCTCTCCCGCCATCGAACATTCCTACTTTGAGGCATGATCTCTGCTTTCAAAATTGTATTTTCAAAAAAACACGGTGTGTCAGAAAGTGCGCAAAAGATGAAAGAGAAAGTGGCGTAGGAAAATGCGATGAGCAGCAGAGATTGCAGAGTGAGCACCTCAAGGAAGGGTCATGAAACTATATATTCATTTTCTAGACGGCCCTTTGATGTTTCTTCGTTGCAGTTCTATCATTTTTTTAAATTCTTAAAACATATTAAATATCTGTGCTTTAAAAAAAATACCCGAGGATGCAAAAATGTAAACATTAGAAAAAATGCGATGTTGCTTCATAGTTTTCGCGCTCATATGATCCTTTTTCTCAAGAAGTTTTGAAAGTACCTGGAATTTATAAGTGAAATAATGTAAACAATTATGTATATGATCTCTTCATTTTACGATTTCTCTCACATTTAACAGAACCGTAATGCATTCGAAGAGATATCAGTCGCACCTTTGCTCGGACAACGAATATAACTCCAAGGAGGGGCGCATTAGGTGCTAGAATCCAGAATATAGCAAACAACACGTGTGGACTGTACATGCTGAGGAAGCCTGAATGAGGCGTCATCAACTCTTCGCATCGACCTTCGCAAAACGCATTTCAAGTATTGGAACCAACTTAATTTACCCTTCAATTACGGTACCCTCACTCGCATCCATATGTCGATCACAACCCCAGCGATTCGAGCCTTCCCCGATAAATTCCATGGAAAAATATTAATGAAAATTGACCTTCAACCGCGTAATCATCGAAGGAGTATTCTGGACGAGCGATCGAAAGAGCACGACGAATCTCACTCGGATCGCTGAGTGCAAAGCTCAACGATGACTGTAATTTTAGAATCTATAAAACGAAACGACTACCCTAATACCAGTGTGATGAAATTAGGCAGCGAACAGATGAGACATACGAGTAGAGCCGAAGACGGGCGAGGAGTTCTCCTTAAAATTTCTTCTAAACAGTCCCAATTTTGTTAGAGTACCGATTCAAGATGTATAGTCGAAAGGCGAAAGAAAGCGCGATGAGCCACTGCGATTGCGCGAATACGGCAAGCATCAGCGAGCAGAGACAGTGGCAGAAGAAGGCTGCATTTGAAGGCCTCTGCTTATTATGAGCCCGTTTACGTAGGAAGAGGACTATTTTGAGAAGATCATCTGTCAAAAACGCCAAATTGTCGAAAGTCTGTATTGTGGGGTTCTTTGGCATGCTGATTATATAAATATAATTTCGAAAAACGCACAAGAAACGATGACGCACGGTCCGTCATACACGAAAGCCAGCATGTCTCCAAAAGGCATCATCCTGTAATACAGGGTGCGCCATAATTACCCGGACTACTGTTTTCATAAGATTCCCTGCTTTATAGTGGAACTTGAGCGATCTTGTGTACATGAAAGTTTGTCAGCAATATTAGCAATAATAACATACTAGTTATTTTTGATGGGGCCTCATTTCGCTTTGACACAGGCCTTGACTTTCTTCTAATATCCATCTACTAATTCCCGCAAGAAATTTTCATCGTTTTCTTCTCATGCTATGAGATGAGTGGCCTTGAGCGAGATTAGTGTTGAGTCCTTAGTAGAGGACATCTTGGCCTACAACACCCCCAAACATTGAAGCCGAGGATTTGGGATCGGAGGAGTTCGGGGACCAATCAATCAGAGTGATAAATCGGGTGCATGGGTGTCCAGACGCTACTTTTTCTTTTGAATGATAACATAATCTTGTTGAAAGATCTAGTGGCCCAGATCCAAGTGAGAATGGGACCAGGGTAGAAGCGCGTCTCCGAGGATGTGCATCATGTAATACCCCTTATTGGCCTTGGAGCTTGAAGTGACAAAAACGAGTTGGCACTTTTATGTTGACCTAATTGCAGTGTAACTCCTGATGGAATGGGGATGGTTGGAGAGTTAGTGATTCCACAGCTATTTTCGGATTCTTCAGGATGAGAGGCAGTTATAATGCTGTTTTGGATATTCAGCTTGCGGTCCACGGAAACTATACGTACATCGCTGAATAACGTACAAAAATGCGCGGACCTATAACAATGCAACAACAGTTTACGGTATCATTCTCTGCGGGGCTTGATCTGACGCTCCTCTATTCCGTGCAACTTAATGCGCGTGTAATGGCGAAGATTTAACTGGGACATGAGAGGACCATGAATGGATGCGTTCGAGTTACCGAGTTTCTTATCCATCTGAATGTGGTTTCGAATCACTCTTCTTTCGGATGCGATCTAGGTTCCTAGTGGTGGAAACAAATATCGATTTGCCAATACCCGTACGACTCTGTTCAGTACCAAGCCTATGGTACATACTAACGGTATCGGAAGCAAACGACTTGCGAAAGGTTAGTCGATGGACGATGTAACACAATCCTTGTAGAGGCAGGGAATGCGGGTTTGAGGAGATTGTACATCGACATTACTAGAATACTTGACTAGCTGACATGAAACCTTGAATAGTGAGAGAGTAATGGTTACACGTCATGATAATGAAATAACGGTAGCGCAAAAAGATTGGACCGCGTGATCACAGAATCTTGAAATCAGTCCGGGTAATTATTGCGTACCCTGTAGTTAGCTTGTTGTGGATGCCTTTTATTTGGATACCAAATATGATTGAAAATTGTATTGCACCTGATCATTATGAGCAGAGAAAAGAGCGCAGCAAACATGTCCATCAACACACTATTCGAGATAAAAACCGCATAGGATCTGCAAAATGGATTACTCATACGAATCGTGAGAGATTCGAGCACGGTGTGGAAAAGTAAAATCATTAATTTTATAAATTTTGTAAAATTTATGATTTTTTGTATTCTCCGACGTAGGTCACAATTGGTAGGATGTAACTCACCTAAGTGATGCAGGGGATCGGCGAATGATGGCGCAAAGAAGAATAATGTTCTCAATAATTGCGAGCAAATCCGCGACAGTGTGCACAATAATGGCAACAATATCGTCCATCGGAACCGGAGAAGGGAGTTGAAGGGGGAATTGCATCGTATGAACAAGAGAAATGAGGAAGTATCAATTTATCCAAGATAAGCGAGATTATTATGACATAAATTCTCTGAAAATACTCTTGTTTTTTCTCATGAACTGGAGCAATTGACGTCCATTCACAGATATGGGAGAGTGGTGGGCTGAGCGGGAGGACTACATAGCCGCAGCATTCATTCATAAGACGCATAAAGCTTAAGTTGCAGCTTGGAAAATATTCCTCCGAACTATCCTCTGGTAGATAAAAATCACTGTTGTGATTGTATCTTTCCGGCATTTTCTAATTTGTTTTTGATTTTTCGGATAATTGTAACGACGCGTACAGCTCATTCAATAACCATTGAAATTATGCTTCAAATAATGCATTTAGCTGGTAAACATGTTTCCCCTGTATGCTGGTCACTGGAGAAATATGATCCCTTCCCTCTTTCCTGTGGTATTTCCACATTAGTCGTGATATCGCATTTCGCATCGTGGTTCGTAATTAGGGTCACCGTCTCTTCATTTTACACTCTCTCTCGACAGGGGAATGGCGAGAGAGCGTGTAGAATGAAGAGACCGTGGTATAATTTCTCGAACTCTACTATCCTGGGATAATCATGGACCTGTTGCGAGGATGTTATCTATGTTGTATGGATCGGGGAATTTTACTTGTCAGTCATACCAACAATAATACCAACAATTTTAGTCGTCATTACTACTCAATATCAACAACTAGTCCGGCTGCACCCCGCCTTCAGCGGGATCCCCGTCCTAGATAGGTTTCGCAATCCGTACAGACGCGGTCACAGTGCGCTTTATATATAGGTATAGATAGGGACCACAAGCTCCGCCCACTTTCCTCTGACACGATGCCCCCCTCGAAAGCAAGATAGAGCAATCACAGCGTCCATTCTTAACCAAATGACTTGATCAAAAAAGAATTAGAAAGCTCTTCCCATGTGCTTTCGATATGTGAATATTCAAAAAACAGATTTTGCAGTTGTGGTGTTGAAAAATCGAACTTTATTACGCGATCGGTCATTTTTCACAGTTTTGTGGTATGCATGAGCAGTGAAATTATGATACACTGTTTGAATAGTGAAAATATGAGAGCCAGCAACCATTCAAGCAAGTTGGCCAAAGGAAATCGAAAAATATTGATTTCCCGGTCCGTGATTCTAAGTAAACTAGTCGGTGCCTGGGCTAAAAGATCGCCGTCTCCTTCTCTCCCTCTCCTCCCTCTCCTCTCGCTCGTCTCTGACCCGGCGCGTGCAGAGAGCGGTTGCTCATACGAAAGAGCGCGAATGCAACTCGCTGTCGTCTCTCCTCGCAGGGGTGAGGCGAAGCCGGGAAAGGGCGAAGGAAAGGGCGAAGCCAAAATTTTTGCGATTTGACTGGGAAGGTATCGGAATTGACTCCGCCCCTTTCTTCGTCGTCTCGCTTTTCCCCGCACTCTCTGTTGACGTCATTTCAAACACTTCTTGAGCTCTAGCGCCATTCAGAGATGAGATATCGACAAACGGCCAAAAGTATGATCATGTTAGGACCCCAGCGGTTATGTTGAGCATAGTTTGGGTGGCATGGCTTCATTTCGGCTATACCACTTGTGGTCCCTAGGTATAGATACCAACGTTTCACGTCTATTACTACTTTCTTCATATAAACCGTCCTTGCACATTTTTACTTGTTTTAATTAGTTTGAAAAGATGCATCCCTTGGGATCATATTATGACCTATAATCATAGTTGCCCAACACTGGCGGCGAGGTATTTTCAGACCCCTATTCATTGGTGTGGAGAGCGCCCCTGTTTTGAAGGGCGCTCTCCACAGGGACGTATATATACAGGTTATGGTCAAAAATGGTTTTGTAGGTCAATAGTAGGTCAAGAATAGGTACCGTACCCAATGGATAGTACAGTACCCCCAGATACCGTATACCACTACCGTAACCCCGATTATCGCAAAATAACTTTACCAATCGATTATACAGTACCCAAGTAACTACCGTAACCCAGTTCCTTGAGTCAGATCCAGTTCCTTGGGTCAAACATTTTTTCTAAAAATACAAAATCGCGCATACAATTATTTTAAAATATCGTTCCGTATCTCTAATTACCGTAGAATCACTGTATGATCGATTTATTTTTTCGATATTTTTAGAAAAATGTTTGACCCAAGGAGCTGGATCTGACCCAAGGAACTGGGTTACGGTAGTTACTTGGGTACTGTATAATCGATTGGGCACGGTACCAGGACTTTTTAAAAGTAAAGTTAGTTTGCGATATTCGGGGCTACGGTAGTGGTATACGGCATCTGGGGGTACTGTACTATCCGTACTACTGTACTATCCCCTAGTCATGGGTGTGGAGAGCGCCCCTGAAAACAGGGACGCTCTCCACACCCATGACTAGGGGTTCATGGGGGTCGCCGCCGGCGTGGCCAACTATGCCTATAATATGTTATGCATCTCAGAAATTTTATCAGCGACACGTAGTAATCGCATCACCTTATTTGTTTGTCTTAACTATTCTGGGGCTATTTTATAGGTCGGCAATTACAGCAGAATCACGAAACATTTTAATACGTTCTGGTATGACTGTAGGGCATTCCAAGATCGCTTTAAAATAAAATATACTTTTCAGAACGCAGTGTTCGACGGTTTCCTAAAAATGATTGTTCCGAGGAAGTTCGCAGCATCACACTAACGCATTCGAGACGGCCCACGTAGCTTGCAGTTTCTTCTTCGAAAAAAGGTCGTGGACAAATCTGTAAAACCCGTAAGTAATCTTCAGATTAATGACCAGATCTGCTCATTACAAGTCTATTCATTATAACTTACGCTCGGTAGGGCTGAACGTAGAATAGGGTGATGGCTGGAGCAAGAAGTGGAACGACCGATGCTACCTTGACATACAAGTTGTCAATGTCTTCCCGGTATAGTACATCCAAAAGGATGTCATAATACTGCATTCACATTTTCGATTCCCAATTTTAGGCAACTGTGGTTTGTGAATGCGAAAAAAGGAGTAAAGCTCTGAAAATAGAGAGGACACCTCAAAGATCCAGTCCTAGCAAGCTGACTATGGAGATTAGGTAAGAATATTACGAGTTAAACGTTGAAAGCTTAGAGCATACCTCAAAGTAGGAGTGTTCGATTGCGGGAGAGCACGGCGTATCGGATACCATGCAGAAAATGAAGGCGAAAGTGGAATAAGAGAAGGCAATGGGCAGTACAGCTTGCGAAGTGAGCACCTCAAGGATGAAAGGTGTCGAGTAAATACCAGTCATTATCTTCATTTTTGGCTTTCATTTTTTAGCTTTACATCCGCTGCTATACTTTTTGCAGTTACATTTGTTTCAAATATGTAACTTCTACGGTTAATGTCCTGTATGGAGTGCAGCGACGGGAGAGAGTACAGTTGTGAAATAGAGAGCGCGCTAGAATAGCGCGCAGTGAAGAATCAATAGCAGGAGGAGAGACAATCGATTGAGATCAAAGATCAATCGGAACCTCTGCGAGGGAATGAGATGGGAATGCATAATGAATCATCATCGAAACCTCTGCGAAGGAATGAGGAGGAGGCGGATTCAAGCGGAATATTATGAGTCATCAATGACTAGAGAGTATGGGATTTGGGGAGGTGCAGAGTTAAAGAGACATTTCATAACTAACCCGATGGCAGTATATAACACGCGTCTTCTGAGAGATTGCATGAACCGGAGGAACTAACTGCAAAAGTTTGAGCAATATCGAAAAGAAAATTGTGGTAGAGTCCAGTGGAGACGGGAAAACTTTTATACTAGCGATTTGTCCTGGAACCGGCTTTTAGGCATTTTACGGACTTGGTTCCGGCTCTGATGTAACATCGTTCATTTTTGAGCTACAGTGGCCAGCTTGTGCTCAAAATGCGCGGAAAATTATTTTAAGAAACTTTCATGTTCACACCAAAGCCGGGTGAGTGCGAAATCACGTTGAAAATATCGAAAAAACGAGTCGAGATTCATAAAAAAAATCATATCTCGCTTGGAACCCACCTTTTAGTAGATTTTGATTGCAGTTTCAGAATCTACGTACCCATATTAGTCAACAAAAAATGCGAGTGAGAGTCCGTAGGGGTGAGAATATGTTACGCTAATGCAAAATGTGTGCTCAGTTCGCTAATTCGTGATTTTCAATTTCTTATGCTCAAGCCATAATCGCTCAGATATATATTTCTTTTATAATTTGATTGTTTCTAACCTAGATATGATGTATTACGTTGAAAAAATCAAAGATTTCCACATTTCTTGGAAATCATATTTTCACCTCGATATTTCTCAAATTTGCAGGTTTTAAACTCAACATTTCGAGGATCTTACCCGTCTTTACTATACGGATCGTATAGCATGCTAAGCCATGAGTAATATTTGTTGGTATGGACCTGCTCGACGATTTTTAAAATCTAATTTTTGACACTCGAAAACTCCCGATCGAGCGTGTCGGAAATATTTAAAATTCGATAGTGAGGTTAATATTGCGAATTATGGTTGTTTATAAGTTGTAAAAATGTTTTCTTGAATTATACAGTAAATAACATGTGCGAAATTCGCCATTGCTTTTGTTTCTAAATTTGCGATTTATTCGAGAGTGAGAAAATGACATTTCCGAAAAAAACGTGAAAACTGTTGCGTTTCGAAAGTAGTTTAAGCCGGAGGTTGCGAAAACATTTTTGCAACTTACAAACAACCATAATTCGCAAAATTAACCTCACTATCGAATTTTGGATATTTCCGACACGCTCGATCGGGCGTTTTCGAGGGTCAAAAATTAGATTTTAAAAATCGTCGAGCAGGTCCATACCAACAAATATTACTTATGGCTTAGCATGCTATAAGATCCGTATAGTGAAGACGGGTAATGGCGTGGAAAAATTCAAAGGAGAACTCGACGGAGAAAAAAGTTCTCCTTTATGCCATTTCTGTTCTAGATGAGCTAGCGACTTGAAATTTGGACACAGGGGTGGTTTTTTATTCAGGAACATGTGTACGTCGTTAGGAGCCACAATATTGAGTTTGAGCCGAGTTATTCAAAGTTCTCCCGAGTTCTCCTTCGATGTCGCAGGAGAACTCGGGAGAACTTTGAATAATTCGGCTCAAACTCAATATTGTGGCTCCTAACGACGTACACATGTTCCTGAATAAAAAACCACCCCTGTGTCCAAATTTCAAGTCGCTAGCTCATCTAGAACAGAAATGGCATAAAGGAGAACTTTTTTCTCCGTCGAGTTCTCCTTTGAAATTTTCCACGCCATTAGATCCTCGAAATCTTGAGTTTGAAACCTGCAAATTTGAGAAATATCGAAGTGAAAAATATGAGTTTCAAGAAATGTGGAAATCTTTGATTTTTTTCAACGGAATACAGCATATGTAGGTTAGTAACAATCAAATTATCAAATAAAATATATATCTGAGCGATTATGGCATAAGCATAAGAAATTGAAAATCACGAATTAGCGAACTGAGCACACATTTTGCATTAGCGTAACATATTCTCACCCCTACGGACTCTCACTCGCATTTTTCCTTGACTAATATGGGTACGTAGATTCTGAAACTTCAATCAAAATCTACTAAAAGGTGGGGTTCCAAGCGAGATATGAATTTTTTTATGAATCTCGCCCCAGTTTTTCGGTATTTTCAACGTGATTTCGCACTCACCCCGCTTTGGTGTGAACATGAAAGTTTCTTAAAATAATTTTCCGCGCAGTTTGAGCACAAGGTGGCCACTGTAACTCAAAAATGAACCATGTTACGTCAGAGCCGGAACCAAGTCCGGAAAATGCCTAAAAGCCGGTTCCAGGACAAATCGCTAGTATAAAAGTTTTCACGTCTCCACTGGACTCTACCACAATTTTCTTTTCGATATTGCTCAAACTTTTGCAGCTAGTTCCTCTGGTGGGTCCTTGTCATGCATTCTCTCAGAAGACGCGTGATAAGCGGACGAGACGACACTACTGGAGCTCCGGTACCGGATCGGCCTCTACCTTCTACTATTATTACCCATCCTATGTATTATTTTGTGATGTTGATAAATATAGTTATGCTAATGCACGCGTTCTACACCCCGAGGTATCATCCTGTTGACTTTAAAATCGTGTTAACCTTAGAAAACGTGCGATGTTGTTCCATAGTTTTCGCGCTCATGTGATCCTTTTGTGTCTGGAGTTTTGAAAGCACCTGAAAAAAAATGTTAACAAAAAAAAATGCTTACGAAAAATGTTAACAAATTTAGCAAGAGCAAATGTATTCCGGATCGTACCTTTGCTCTCACGACGAAGATCAGCACGAGGAGAGGGGCATTTGGTGTCAGCATCCAAAATATTGCAAACATAATGTGACCAGTAAACTTGTTGAGAAATCCTGAACGATGAGTCGTTTTCCACATTTAACAGTCAATACGAGATCCAATGTGACTGGTGAAATACATAACATGACAACACCGTAAGTTTTATCTAAAACAGAACCTTCAACAGCGTAGTCGTCGAATGATTCATCCGGACGATCGATCGAGAGCGCGAGACGAATGTCATTGGGATCGTAGTACAACGCTCAACGAGTTCTACAATAAACAACAATATTAAGCAACATGAAGGTTTCAATGGATGATATAAATTTGCTGGGAAATGGCACTGTTTTGATTTGCATGTGGTTCGAATCTCAGCAGCGAAAGGAATATAAAGTTACCAATATGATGAAATTAGGCAGCGAACTGAGGAAGCAGACGAGGAGAGCCGCAGATGGACGAGGATTTTTCCTTATATTGCCCTCTATTCTCTTCCAGATATTGTGATTACCGCGTTAGGATGTATAGCCGAAAGGTGAATGAAATGGAAATGAGCCATTGGGATTGAGCAAAGGCCGCTAGCATCAGACAGCAGAGACAATGGCATACGAAAGCTGCAGGTAAGTTCAGTTGAAACTGTTATTGATTTTTTTGATTAAACGCACAAGAAACGAGCACGCATGGCCCGTCATACACGAATGCTATCATTTCTCCAATGTGAATCATTCTGAAATGTCCTTAATATTTTTTTAGTAATATAAATGTCTCATTGGACATTGGAAATTTGTGAGTGATGTCGGTCCGAAAAGAGATTAGGCCTTCCTGATTATAGTGGCCTACGCAGATACTGAGCTTGAGCCGCAAAACATTAGTTGCAAACCTGATCATTATCAACAGCGAAGAGAGTGCGGCAAGAATGTCCATCAAGACACTATTCGTGAGGAAAACCGCGTAGGATCTGCATTTTTTCATGTAAAACTATTATTGTTTATTCAGTTATAATTTATTTATTTTGTGTATTTTTTCATTGATGTAACACACCTCAGCGATGCCGGAGACCTACGGGCGATGGCACAAAGAAGGACAATATTCTCAATAATGGCGACCAAATCTGCGACAGTGTGTACGACAATGGCAACGATGTCATCAGCGGGAACGGGCGAAGGGAGTTGAAGAGGGAACTGCATAGTATGAACAAGGGTGAGTGGGTGACTGTCAGTGATTCGAGGAGATTCAGCCATGAATTGTTGAAAACAAACCAAAAATCATAGACAAATCTCAGAAAAAAAACATAATTTTCCTCGAAATCATAAGGCGATATTGAAATACATTCTCACACGTGGGAGACTTTGAATAAGCTTAATGCGAACACGTATGAGATATACATATTTTATTTTGATGACTATTACCAAGAAAACGCGTGGGCTAAGGCATGACTCTGTCTTTCGATTATAACTCGATAAGATCAATCATAATCTATGCAAAGCAACTGAGTTCGTGCTCATCATTCATGGGCCTGACTGGAAGGCACACATCCTAATCGCTTTCCAATTTTAATGGTGGATAGGTACCCAAAAGAGACTCTCAAAACCGATTTTAAAGAAGGATTCCTAGCAAAAACGCTCCTGGTTGAAATATGTTTCAAATAAGGAAATAACTCCAATTCGCGTGCTCTCTTACTCGTTGCCTGTGCTTCACGGTCATCTTTGAGTGCTTTAACGGAGCCATAGCTCAATTCAGAATAGAGCTTTAAACATCGCAATTTCGAAAATGGGTTATGGTTTACGATTGTCTCGAAACTGCGCTGTCCGTTTGTCCTGGTTAGTTTTGATGATAGTCCCGTTTTAAAGGCATGCCAGTTCTTCCATTGTGTGCAGAGACAGTTGACTACTAGGCTTCACCTTCATTCGAATCACAAATTACGAATACATCTTTATTCTACCCAATTATTATCCTGCTCCCTGCTCACAGATCCTCCGACTGCCACGTGCATCTCACGTGCGACCGCAGCTGCAGCTTCGTCGTCGTCACTACGGGATGCGCGCCCTGCGGTTGCTGCAGCAACCGGCTAAGCGGCCCGACTACACGGTGGCGGCCATACTTGGCTGCTGCTGATGCTCCTCCCGAAGAGTCCCCTCCTGCAGAAGGTGCTGCTCCGGCTGGAATGAACATTGTTTAACAAGTGAATGTTAACAAATTGCAGAAAGGCACATTATGTGAAAAACGAAGCCGATCACCTCCAGCGGACGTGTCGGAGGGTGCGGCACCTCCTCCAGCATCTCCTCCGGAGGCTGCCGAAGGTGCAGATGCAGCGCCTCCGCCTCCACCGGCACCACTTCCTCCAGGGTAGCCTCCTGACGGCGCGGCTGCAGCGGGTGCAGGGGCCGGAGCAGGGGCGGGAGCAGGCGCTGCTTCGGGTACAGGGAGAGGTGCTGGGGCAGGTTCAGGTGCCGGTGCGGAGGCAGGCGCAGGGGCTGGAGCGGGAGCGGGTGCTGGTGATTGAGCAAATGCAGAGCTTCCACCTCCACTTGCACTGCTTCCGCTTGCGCCACTTCCTCCGGCGTACGCTCCGGTAGGTGCCGATGCTGCTGGTGCTGGGGCAGGTGCAGGTGCGGGAGCAGGGGCTGGTTCCGGAGCTGGGGCGGGCGCGGGGGCTGGGGCAGGTGCAGGAGCCGGAGCGGGTTCAGGGGCCGGAGCTGGCGCTGGAGCGGGAGCAACGCTACCGCCCCCACTTGCACTGCTTCCTCCAGCGTATCCACCGGAAGGAGCTGGTGCGGCTGCAAGAGCCGGAGCAGGGGCGGGTGCAGGGGCTGGTGCTGGTTCCGGAGCTGGTGCGGGGGCAGGTGCAGGGGCTGGGGCTGGTTCCGGAGCAGGGGCGGGCGCGGGCGCTGGGGCAGGTGCAGGAACCGGAACGGGTTCATGGGCCGGAGCGGATTCAGGGGCCGGAGCTGGCGCTGGAGCGGGAGCAACGCTACCGCCCCCACTTGCACTGCTTCCTCCAACGTACCCGCCGGAGAGTGCTGGTGCGGCTGCAGGAGCCGGAGCAGGGGCGGGTGCAGGGGCTGCAGCTGGTTCCGGAGCTGGTGCGGGGGCAGGGGCTGGGGCGGGTGCTGCGGCCGGAGCTGGTTCGGGAACTGGGACGGGTGCCGGGGCTGGTTCAGGAGCCGCAGCTGGTGCTGGCGACGGAGCTGGGGCGGGCACGGGTGCACCTCCTCCACTTGCGCCGCTTCCGCCAGCGTACCCACCGGAAGGAGCTGCTGCTGCAAGTTCAAATTTAAGTTCTATCGAATGGCGTATCATAAGAAAGCGATGTAATGACAGAAAACGCATTTGGTGATTCATCTACGTATCGCATGTGTGGGCCAAGGAAGCCACAAATTATGCTTACATCCACCACCTCCAGCACCTGCTCCACTTGCTGCGGCGGCTCCTGAATCAGCAGCTGGTGCCGCTCCGGCTAAAATTAACAACACATCTTCATGGAATAGTGGATTTATGCTCATGCCCAAACACGATACCGTGCAGGCGTGAAGGCTGAACATTGAAAGTGTAAGAGAGAGGCAAGTAAGAACTAGACGTATCATACCTTCGGAAGGCGCAGGGGGAGGGGCTCCTCCTCCTGATCCTCCTCCTGCTGCAGCATCTGGTGCACTTGCTGCACCTCCCCCTCCTCCTCCGCCGGGGTATTGTCTAAACCGCACAATACTCGCGCCGTGGATGGCGAGTGGCAACAATGCACTGAAAGAAATGTGTAATCACAAAACATCAAACGAATTTTCTAAACCTATAGTCTTTCTCGCTTATGAAATAAGCCTTTTGATTATTGGGTTAATCGAACATATCATGGTGATGTTTTGTTGCTAAATACTATTTTTAGTCAAAATATATTTAACGAAAAATTACAAAAACATGGCATACGTCAATTGGGTACGATTTTTAACGAAATGACGAGCGAACGAATGGACCATCAAGGAAACACTCACCACTGCCATATCATCCAAGTTGACCTCCTCATCTTAGAGAGAGGGGGAAGGTCAGTCGAATGCCGGTTGTCATTTCGCTTTTTATAGACCGACGCTGCTGAGTAACGGTTACTCCCTACTCCAGTTCCACATTTCGTCGGCAAACCAGTGGGAATGGCGAAATAGCGTAGGCGGTAGAAAACAAGAGAGAGAGAGCACATACTCTAAGCATTTGGAGAGCGGGATGATTGATGGGTTGAACCATCGGAACGCTCGTTGTCTCCTCGGCAAGGACAAGGTTCAATCGTTCTGGAGCGGCATCGTTTGGTGATACGTTCAATGTTTCTGTACATTACAAGTATTGCAGGGCATTAATATTGGTTGTAATGCAAAGGATCATTTGCTACACAATCCGGAGAAATATATTAATATTGTCATGCGTGTGACGCCGCCATGAAGTTTGAGTTGTGAGCACGAATACATAGACATGCGAACTATAGATCACTACAGTTTATTCTGAATATATTCATCAACTGTTGGTATATATACCAACAGTTGATGAGATAGATTGACGAATTATGATGCAATTGTTTATTAAACGCATCTTCACAATGGAATGACACAGGACGCTACTTTCACATTGGTCGTCATATTTTTCCTGGTTTCTACTGAGTCGAACATGAAAAATCGAATGATATTGCGAACATCGGAAATACCATTTTTTACCCATTTTCATGTATAAGTCGGTCATGAGTACTTGCACACGATCTATTCGATGTTCAACGTATTTGGAGCAACTGCGTTAAAACACACGCACAGGCTACATTATGCTGAGAACGGACTCTCTCCATATCATACTTTCTCGCCCACTCTAATCACGATAGAGCGTGTGGTCTGGAGAGAGTCAGACGATTCCTCATTATGTTGCACCGCTTCGTATATTTGGGGTGACGACGCATACCTGAGGATGAGGACACGTATTAGTATGCATACTGTGGACAAATTTATAAAATGTTGCTGAAGTTATCGGGAATAAAGAACATCAGCAGCAACACGCTTTTAAGCACTATCTGCACATTACACGTGGGATGCCTTGTGTGATATTATTTATTTCAATTTCGGAAATACACTGGCTACGTAGAATTATGAAACACATCAATTCCAACTTATGGAACGAACTGATAATCAGCACATTTGTGAACCAAAATGTGCAAGTCACATTTTGCGCCTTGCCAGAAAACGATATTTTTTATATTTTGCGTTGTATTGGTAAAAAAAGAAAATAGTATTCAGATGCTCAGTAATTCGCGACTAACAAGAAAAGAAAATTCGAAAAGAAATAGAGTTTTTCGGTTGAAATTCAAGAGAATAGCGCTGTGGGGCGCTACGTTCATGTACATATCAGGCACAAAATGTTCGGGGCTTTTTCCAAACGCGCGATTATCAGCTCTCCCGACACAAACTCCAGACTCCTATCACACTGATAAAAATCTCTCTTTCTCTCGAAATAATCCGATCGCAAGTGATTCTGGCACCCCTCTAGCATGCTTTCGCCAGAATTTGTCGCTTTTCGAAAATATTTTCAACTCATTTCATTTTCTTGGCGCTCTATGATTGCGTGTCTTCTGGGTTTCATGGGCATCTAAATCTTTATGAATCATTCAGTATCAGGTCGCACGGGCCCTCGCTTCGAGGTCCATCTCCAATGGGTTCCTTCTGCAACGACTCCTTTTGGGTGAGTTTCGCCCCTTTTTACTCATGTGTTGATGGGGGTGGCTAAGCTAGGCCTTGTGCTGAAATCTATTACCTTCATTCCATGAGAACTTCATTCACCCACGAATCGTAAATTCATTTTTTAAAAATATTTCAGGAGGACATCTCGAAGTCGCAGTCGCTTCCTCATCTCACGAACTGCTTCCGACACACGATTCTCGTCTATCTCCCGACCGCCTTTCTGCTTGTCTTCCTGCCCATTCTCTTCGTGCAGGCGAGACGAATCAGTCGGAGATTCGAAAGGCTTCCTGTGACAGCCATTTTCATCGCTCGATTAGTAAGTTCGTGCACTTCACTAGAGTTCGAGAAACGATACCACGCTCTCTTCATTCTTCACACTATTTCGCCGACCGACCAGTGTAGAGATTGTGAAGTATGGCGAGAGCGTGGTATCGTTTCTCGAACTCAACACTTCACTAACCTCTCGTTATCAGTTGTTTCGAAATGCTCCCGCAGGTTCTGAATGTGTTCCTTCTGCTCAACTCAACAGCTGTACTCGTTCTCAACATCTTCTTCATCGATGACACCGTCACATCGGACATCGTCTACCCCTGCGTCTGGATGCTTTTCTTTGTCAGTTTGCGCGCACGCGTCATCCGCTTATCAGACCCCGACCCACAACTGATTATCGAGCAATGCCATGCGGGATTTGCTGAGAACCGGAACAAACAGTGAAGATCAGAAGAAGAATATAGTCACCATGTCAGATTCTGCATCTCATCATCGACTGGAATCGCTTGAGATGCGGCCAAATCTCAGCTGGAATCCAGCATCTCTCCATCATTATCTCGGCCATCTGTGGAGCACCAGAATTCGCTTACCACATCGAGAACAGCACGTTCCAGGTGCGGCGTTTTTCTTCCTCAATAATGCATGCAGTACTTGGTGTTGATCTATTCATAGAGTGACGAGGGCGTAAGGCAATCCCCGCAACTAAACACAATGTAATGTTCGTGATTTGGGAAAAAGAGATCGAACAATCACGAATTTGGAATAGTTTGAGAAAAAATGAAGTCTTCCTAAGAAAAATCAACAATTTGTTAGAATTTACGTCTATTTCAGCAATCCATCCCGATCTTCGCTCTCGAAATGGCTTTCTGGCCGATACTCTTGCTGCAGACTCTCCTGTACTGCTTTGCGGACAAGCGGACAGCGAAATCAGTGAGATCATAATTAATTACAATTTCATGAATGTACCGCTCTACAAATCGGATGTGAATGATGTTTGATTCGATACTATTACTAGAGTTTGAAAACGGTGATACATGTTTACATGATTGGATACCTTTCAGCACAAATCAGAGGAGCTCGACTCGTCGTTCATCAATCGACTGACTATCTGGTGGTTCACGACGATTCAGATTCGAGGAGCAAGAAAGGATCTGGAAGTATAAGTTTATGGAAAATGGCTCTTCGGCTACCGGAACATCTGATCATTAGAAATGCTTTTCTTAGGGATAACATGAAAAATAATAAGAATTAAAGGAAAGAATTCATGACCAAATTATAGAATTAGCTTAAGGAAATATAAATTAATTTTTTAAAGATGGATGATCTATTCGAGCTCAATCATGGCTCAACCTCGGAGCACCTATCAGCACTCTTCGAGAAGTATTGGTTGCCCCCGATGCGAGGTCTGTTTTGCAAAAAAAGCGTATCAATATGTAATACGGGCTACATTTAAAGGTATGAGTTCACTATGCAATAATTTCAGCCTATCAACAAAAGCTGCACGAAGCAGAGAAGAGAGGCGATAAGTAAGTCTTCATCTCTATTTAGACGAAATATACAAATAATCAGCAGAAATATAGTTGATACAGTAGCTTAGATGTTCAAATTGCCTTAACTATTCATTTTTCATCAGAGAGATGCCGTCTCAACCCTCGATGATTTTCGCTCTCTTCCGCATGTTCAAGTACGAGTTCATCACTGCGTCACTCCTCAAGGTGAGAAAGCGAACCTTTTTATGTTCCGTGAAATTCCTTAGCTGCGTTTAATGTACTAACATATTTGTTATCAGGTACTCTCCGACACTCTGCAATTCGGTCAACCGTTCCTACTCAAGTGAGTCGATTCTGGAAGATAGGTGAATAGGAGTGGAAATGGCGCGGTGTGCTCGAACAATCTCTGGGGATCTATGAGGCATAACTATCACATTCTCAGCCAACTAATTGGCTTCGTCTCCACGCCCGATGCGCCCTTCTGGCTGGGTATCAGCTACGCTCTGCTCATGTTCATCGTATCCGAGGTACAGTAATCTTGCTCCACTAACTGTTTCAGTAGGGGTATTACTTGACTTTGTGAGCTCATCCAGCACACACAATCAACCTCTGGTAAGTTTCCCAGTGTAGCAACTGGGAAATTCCACTGGGATCCCACTGGGAAAATTCCGACTGGGATCCCCCTGGGATAGGGACTTTTAGTGACTTTCCCAGTGGGATCACAGTGGAATTTCCCAGTTGGTACCCTGCAGGTATCCCACTAAGAACATTTTACCAGAGACGCTGATCCATACTTAATAATTCACAGTGCTACTTAAGTGCTAATTGGTTAATTGCCAGCTGCGTTCGATGATTCTCAACGCGTACTTCAACATCATGATGAGGATGGGCATGAAGATCCAGACGGCGTTGACGAGTGCAGTCTACAGGAAGGTTCGAAGCAAGTACACGTGCCTAAAAGTGTCCATGATACAGCTGAAATACTAATTCGAATCATGATTAGTTCTGTATTTTACTCACATTCTATATGGGTTGATTATGGCAAAACATTGGATGTAGTCAGAAATGGACACCCAACACCTTCCGTTCAGACCCTGCGTCTCTCCTCGACTGCTCGTCGCAGGAAGACCGTCGGCGAGATCATCAACCTCATGGCCATCGATGTGGAAGTACTGCAGATGGTGACGCCACAGATTCAACAGTTTTGGTCGTGTCCTTATCAGGTAGATCATTGGATCGTTTGCAAAGGGAGATGGTGACAAATATTTAGTTGAACGGTAAATAATGTATTGTCAGATAATCTTCGCTCTCACATACCTCATCTTCACGCTCGGATACTCCGCCTCTCCCGGTGTCCTCATTATGATCATATTCGTCCCCATCAACATCTTCTCATCTGTATTCATCAAGAGATGGCAGGTGGGCAATGTTAAAAACCAACACACACACACTCATTCATGAAAATAATTTAACTTTTAAATGCTCAAAGATAGCGAATGATTTGCTATAGATGAACGCGATGAAGATGAAAGACCAGCGAGTGAAGATGGTCAACGAAGTGCTCAATGGCATCAAAGTCATCAAGTTGTATGCATGGGAGGAACCCATGGAAGCGCACATCGACGAAATCAGACAGCGGTATTATTTTTATTTCGTAACATTAATAATTTTCCTTAGGACAAGTAACGATATAATAGAGAATTTGCAGTGAACTGGCGCTCTATCGTAAATCGGGTCTTGTGCGATCGATGCTGGACACTTTCAACAACGCCTCGCCTTTTCTCGTAGCGGCCTCCTCCTTTGGAACCTTCATCCTTTCTTCGGATGAGCACATTCTCACACCACAGGTGCATTTTCCGCACGAACCAGCTGTGCATTATAATTTTATTTTGTTTCTTTTTTTACACGAATACGCTGATGTTGTCTTTCAGATCGCCTTCGTTTCCCTCACTCTTTTCAATCAACTGAGGATGCCCATGGTCATTATCGCCATGCTCATAAACATGATGGTGCAGGTGGGCATTTCAATATTTTTTAAATATACAAGAAAAACAACAGCAAAAAGGTAAAAATAGTAACGAAAACTTTCAAATGCAAATCAGGCAATAGTCTCGAATCGAAGACTGCGCAACTTCCTCGTGAGCGAGGAGTTGGATGACTCAAATGTGAAGAGGAACGAAGATTCTCAGGGTTAGCGATGCCTGTTAATACTCCACGTCTTTTTCTTTCTTTGGAGTAGTTTTATTGTGATTCTACCAATGCATTGCGAGTCAATTGAGAAGCCTACAAAAGCCTACATAAAACCTTACGAAAGTACTTCAGCCAGTCCTTACGCGGTTGAATTCCGTGATGTCGACTGCACTTGGGACGTCGGTGGAGAGGAGGAGACGTCCTGCGTACTGCAGTCTATCAATGCGAGGTATGCAGTCAGTCCAATATCCCTCATCAATCAAGTTTACGCAATAGGCTGTGAGAAACTATGATGAGCTAACAAAGTTCTAATTTCGAATATATTCCAATTTCATAGAGATTGCATCACTCGAGCGGACTAGAGAGTCAGCAAAATGAACAAGATCCAACGAAGGCTTAATTTAGCATTCCTCGCGGTTCTCTGGTCGCTGTAGTGGGAACCGTCGGTGCCGGAAAGAGCAGCTTCCTATCGGCGATGCTCGGTGAGAAAATGAATAAATCTATTGAATTTCCATTCTCTCTATTATCCCCGTTCCATTAAGCTCTAACGGCTCCATTGTTTTACAGTAACGACTGGCCATCATCAAAAAAGCTAAATATCTAATCTAATCCCTGCAAACTCTAATAGAAGTGTTATAAGTAACCATCTCAGGTGAGGTAACTCGCCTTCGTGGCGAGATCACCGTCACTGGTCGACTTGCTTACGTTCCTCAGCAGTCGTGGATTCAGAATCTTTCCGTCCGGGATAACATAACATTCGGACGTCCCTTCGACAGGCAGTGGTATGAACGGGTGAGTATTTTGACATATCTGATTGACTAGAACCATTCTACAAAATAATAATTTGTCTAGGTTGCACTAGGTCGGATGTGAATTATGACGTCATACCGCCTCTGATATGTAAAGACGGCATGACATCATAATTCTCATCCGACCTAGTGCCTTCCAGGTGGTATCCGCGTGCGCTCTGACTCCTGACTTCGCCATCCTTCCTGATGGGGACGCCACAGAGATCGGAGAGAAGGGCATCAATCTCTCGGGAGGCCAGAAGGCGCGCATCTCACTCGCTCGGGCAGTCTACCAACAGGTATCGAGACTTTCCACAATTCACCAATGGCATCCTGTAATTATCCAAAGCTACGCAGGACGATGTGTACCTCCTCGACGACCCACTCTCTGCAGTAGACGCGCACGTAGGTCGACACATTTACAATCAGGTTGGGTGGCTCTTTTATCCTATGATATCAATTAGTAAAATAATAGATTGAACGTGATGTGATGTTCAGTTTGCCAAACTTCGGAATCTCATAGATTACGCTCTCAGTTCACTCAATGTGTGCAGGTTCTCGGTCCGCGTGGTTTGCTCGCGACGAAAACCCGAATTCTCGTCACTCATTCGCTGCTCAACACACGCGAAGCCGATGAGATTCTCGTTTTCAGCGGTGAGAGAACTTGGAAATGCTCAAGAAATTGTAAGATTGAAGGTGGGAAGATCATCGAAAAGGGCAGTTTCCCTCATCTGGTCAGTCATCAGGGAATATTTGCGAAGTGAGTACCGCTGTCTTCTTATTTTGGGAGAATCTATTCAGGAATGTGGTTCTATAGAGGTTGAGCCGAGATTAAGCCCCTGTTTTACTAATGAAAACATTTTGTGAAACCGGACTTCCTTTGCATCTACGTGAACGCTGCCTTATCCAGGTTGATGGAAGAGTATGCACAATCGCATGGAGGCGCTGAGGAGGCGGAGGAGAGCGATGAGAGTGAAGCAGAAGAAGTGGAGAAGAAACCGGAGAACAACGGGATAGGACACAAATCGGAAGTGGCTGAAGAGAAGAAACTGATCAAGAAGGAGGAAATGAAGGAAGGAGGGGTGAGTTACTGCTACTATTGATACGTGGGGAGAAATTCTAAACAGAGATGAATGGACAGAAGACATGCTGACGATTAGAGTTCGAGAAACGATACCGCGCTCTCTTCATTCTATGCACTCTCTCGCCGATCGACCGGTGTAGAGAGCGTGTAGAATGAAGAGAGCGCGGAATTGTTTCTCGAACTCTAGTGACGATGGAATACGGAGACAAATGTTCGTGTAAAGTTGTCAGAATCGTCATATTGTGATATGAGACAAGAAATTATGCAGGTCAACATTTCCGTCTACATAGAGTACATTCGCGCTGCCTCGATTCCCTTGTGCCTCATGTTCCTCGTGATGTACGGGGTGTACATGGGACTGACGATGTGTCGCAGCTTCTGGCTCTCGGCTTGGTCAGTTTCTTAAAAGCGTTTCTTTAAAAAAACGTTTGAAAAAATATACAAAATAGGCCAAAAATTACTGTAGGTCAAACGAGAACGATCCCGCATTCAACGGAACAAGAATGAACCAAGTCGAGAGATTGGGCATCTATATCGGCATCGGTTTGATGGAGTGTAAGTGGATGAATGTTGAGTTTGTTGAAAAATGAGATAGCGATTTGCCAAGTCAATTTTTCTCTTCTTATCACTAGTCATTACTAGATCGTTAACTGTAAATGGAAATGCAATGTTCGTCCAATTGTTCGAGAAAGTGGATCCTATGTGTGAATTCAATTTCAGCCGTGATGTACCTCACGGCGGCCGCCTTTCTCATCGTCGCTGCTCTGAATGCATCCAAGAAACTGCACGCTCCGCTCATCCACAATCTCATGAGGTACTACTCCAATATTTTCAATCACCTCATTATTTAGTAACAATAACATTATCGGTGACAAGATATTTACTGAGGCCGGAGCTGTCAGGGAAATTGCGAAACGAAATTTTGAAGATCGCCAGTCTCCTTCTTCGACACTACTCCGCTCGGTCGGATTCTGAATCGAACCTCAAAAGACATCGACACAATCGACACTCAGATGCTCATGAACACGCGCTCATTCGTGCAGTGCGTATACTCAGTAAGTAGAATGCCTTTCTCATTAGCCTTTCTTTCCAATATCACCTATAAGCTGCGCTCATCTCCTCGTGAGTGGGCATATCTGAAATGTGCAGGATAATACTTAAAATTGCTTTTGATGAGTGGTTTTTTGAGATCATCACGACGCTCACGATGATCGTCATCTCTACTCCTCTCTTCGTCGTTGTCATCATTCCACTCGCAGTCATCTACTTCTTCTTCCTGGTGGGACTTTCCCATATTTAATTTAATTTTGTAGTTAATAAGTTTGATTTTGGAGTGTTTCAGCGTTTCTACGTGCCGACTTCTCGACAGCTGAAGCGACTCGAGTCAGTAAATCGCTCGCCAGTGTACTCTCACTTCGGAGAGACCATCCAGGGAGCTGCCAGTATTCGAGCGTATGGAAAGGTAAGCGAAAGAATGATTGGGGCGGAATGCAACCCAAGGAACCGCAATATTCCTCTTGCTTACGATTTGCTTTCTTTCGCTTCTTATAGGCAGTTCCATTTTTCTTTGCAAATATTCTTATCCAATTGCCAATGTGTGCAGTAAGTTCCGACCTTGAAGGTGTCATACTTCTGCCTCGACTCAGAATCCAAGCTGGACACTCTGATTCTATGCAAGTAAGAGCGTTTCATTTATTCACGGTTGTCGCTAATCTGAATGTGCAACGATAACCGGGCGGATCCGAAACGGTATTTGTTTCCCCTCAGGTACCTCAACGTCGTCTCGAACAGGTGGCTAGCAGTGCGGCTGGAATTCATCGGAAATTGCATTGTGTGTGTTTACTAATACTCATAATTTGATCATTGTTAAATTGATCTTTGATCTCTCTCAGATCTTCTTTGCCGCACTCTTCGCCGCATTCTCGAAAGAGTGGAACTGGGGAATCTCCGCGGGTCTCGTCGGAGTCTCCGTCACATACTCCCTGCAAGTGAGTGCCACAAGCGCTATGTTAGAGTATGCATGAACGGGCTGTCTTGACGCTGAAAACATTTACTGTATGAATCAGTCGTGATCATTTTTTTCAGATCACTGACGTCCTCAATTTCGCCGTCCGTCAGCTGTCGATGCTCGAGGCGAACATCGTCAGCGTCGAGCGAGTAGTTGAATACACGCACACGCCCAGCGAGGTGAGCAGTCGTTCGAAAGATTACCAAACACATCATGTGGCTGCAATTTGGTGTAGGTGTTCCGTTATTAGTGCTTCAAACTTCGCACAAATCTCAGTAACACAATTTTCAGGCAGAGTGGGTGCTTCCGTCAAGTGGGCTGCCTCCCTCGTGGCCATCAGAGGGAGGAGTATCGATCGAGAACTACTCGACCAGATACAGGTGTGCACTTGTCTGCACACATTTTTGTAATTTGTTTCCAAAATGATTTATACAAAGGGGTAAGGTGAGCATTCGAGTCTTCCTCTAGGCCCGAGCTCGATCTCGTGCTGCACGGCATCAGTGCGCGCGTTCGACCGGGAGAGAAGATCGGCATCGTGGGCAGGACCGGAGCCGGTGAGTAGCCAAATCGTATATTCCTTTGATAGTGTTGTCATGCGACCTCCTCAATGCATGTGCACTATGAGCAGCCAGAGAGAGTGAAAAAGCATGTGATGAGAGCACGAGCCGATTTGTCATCACTAAAATCACGATAGTAGTGCATTTCTATTTCACGGAAATGGCTACAAACTCTTTGATCAGAGACGATTCTGCAGGCAAGTCCTCGTTCGCCCTTGCTCTCTTCCGGATGATCGAACCTGCGGGAGGATCGATTTCCATCGATGGAAGATCGACGACCACGATGGGATTACACGAATTAAGGAAGAGACTCACTATCATCCCACAGGTACGTTAGCAAAGTTAGCAAACCTTTGTCTGATTGTTCGAATATTGACAGATTGTTATATTTGCAGGAGCCGGTGCTGTTTTCGGGTACGCTCCGATTCAACCTCGATCCCTTCAACGAGTACTCGGACGACCAGCTGTGGAGGGCACTGCAACTGGCGCATCTCGAGGTTTTTGTTGGTGTTGTCTGACGTCGTGTTTTATGCTTTTATCAATTGTGTATTGCGAACAATCGAAATTATGTGCGTTTTAGAGCTTCACCAAGACGCTCACAGCTGGATTGGAACATGCTATTTCAGAAGGAGGAGAAAATATCAGGTACAGGCATTATGCTTTCTAGCGCTAGATCGATCTTTTCATTTCAACTTTTCATTTCGAAAACAGGGTGTGATTTGAGTAAATGATCTTCTTCAGTGTGGGTCAACGCCAGCTCGTGTGTCTCGCACGAGCGACGTTGCGGAATTCGAAGATTCTCGTTCTTGATGAGGTTTCTTAAAAAAATTGCTCATGATTCAAAGGTACGTTTGAGGCAACGGCAGCAGTAGATCTGCAGACAGATAATCTCATTCAAGCAACTATCAGAAGCCATTTCAAGTGAGATTTCATGATCATCTCATTTCGAATGCTATTTATAGACACTGTACTGTATTCACTATCGCGCATCGGTTGAATACGATTCTCGATTACGACCGGTAAGTAGTCCACTTGCTTGTTAGGCCACGAGAACTTATTATTTGTTTATCGTATTTAATATAGAGTAGAGTAATACATGGAACTATGAACATGATATTACGATGCCATAACTTGATGACAAAGGGAAAACATGATAATTTTGCAAATTATGTAAATTGAGAATCATGGTGTTGGACAAGGGCGAAATCTCCGAGATGGACTCGCCCGCAGCTCTGATTGCAGACAGAAACTCGGTATTCTCGAGGATGCTCGCGGATGCCGAGAACGAAAACAAATGAGTGTCACTGTAATTTGTTGTTGTTTTATTGTTTTCAATTGCGATGAATTTTTGTGAATATGTTGTAAACATTACATTATTTTTTTTTAATTTTGAACCGAGTTATTCACGAAGAACAAGCGTGGCCGACATACCGAAGGACAGATATACAGACAGACATACACACAATAATTCGCACTGACAGACATACATTTCATATTTTTCTACATCGTAACTAGCTTATTTACCGCAATTCATATAGATTTGCAATGCATTACAGCACAGCAATACATTTACAACACTTTTCGTAGGGCGTTAGAATTGACGATCAATGTGCAGAAATGAAAATTCGAATAGTGATATGGAGAATTTTTTTGAAAAGTGATTATGTACTCCTCAAATTAAGACAATTGTATTGGTTTAAGCAGTACAAGCATCGGACAACGTAAACGTGTTTGAATTACTATATTATCCTAATGGTTGCACGATGGATGGCCTGTTTGCCTTTCTATTGGACATCGAGTAGATTTCTCTGGCGGCATTATTCCTCGTTGCAACACTCATCATTGAAGTCGACGATTTCTTCGTGCTATCAGATCTCATCCGTCTGACATAAGAGTACATGATCACTCCCTATAAACAAAATTTGTTAATGATTAAAGAAAATAATTTGATTATACCTGAAGGATCGGTATAAGATACATATAGACGGAAACGACTGCCGTCCACATGTTCATTGCTACCCCAGTGATCAGCGCACCCATCAAAAGAGTGGCTGGGAATGCGAGTACGACTAGCGGCAGGAGAGCCTGAAATTTACGATTTTACCCAAGAATTGTATTTAGCCTGACTGAACCTGAATCAGAAGCATTCTCAAGAAGGCCCGCTGCAACTTGAGTGTATTTGCTGATAGTTTCACTCCAAATGTTTTCAGTATTCGTATTATTTGTGCATAACAACTGATAAAAACAGCGTATGAGATGAAATAGGAAGGAAACGCACAGAGCGCAGCGAATTTTACCACCGACTTTTCCTGGAAATGAATGGATCTTCATACTCGGGTGTAGCCGCACAAGTTTCTGTGTGCCTCCGCATACGCTCAAGTCGATTTACAACAGCATACGAGTCAATCAGGCTTCATTACAAGTTGCAAATCGATTTGAGCGCAGGTGGAGGCACACAAGTTGTAAACACACTTGTTCTAAACGTATGCGACTGTTTACGAGTACTGATTTATGAGAGGAATCGCGAGAGAATCGACCATGCCGCGGCGGTAGGAAAAAAGGTTGTCATATCTTTAAACAAATTTGGTGACAAGTACTTAAAATGATGCTCTTTCAAACTGCGTCGTCAGAATTTCGATATTTGCCGTCGTCGTCGAGATTCAGAAGGCCAAACGGTACTTTCACTTTTCGAAAGTCAAACCGGCCTGACTTAACTGAGCATAACTTCTCTCAAAATAAAGATAGAAAGCCGTTCTTTGCTTAGAAAGAAAGCTGATAACATGCTCTACAACGTTTATGTTGACATGATCATTCCTGGTGCTCATCCTGGTGCGGAGCGGTCGGGGGTACCAAAAATGTCATAACTTTGGAAATCGGAAATTCGTTTTGAGTTATCATGCTTAAGTTGTAGTACATGTATGTGCCTCACTCCTGCCAAAAAAATTATTGAAATCGGAATATAGAAAAAAAAAATGTATGTCAGGTCAAACCAGACACAGGGACCTGTTTCATAGCTAGAAATGTAGATCTCAACGAAATAACATTTCATCTGTTGAAAGTGAGTTTCTATCTACTCGTTGACGCGAGCTACAGGGCCTGGAAGTTGGCTAGAAGGAGGCTAGAATACCCCGAGAGCGCGTGCTCTAACCGTCTGGCGCTCTCGGCGCCTGACCTCCCTCTCCCTCCCCTCTATTTAGCGCTCCCCCGCGCGCCTCTTTCGTCGATTTATATCAACTTCCAGGCCCTGTAGCTCGCGTCAACGAGTAGATAGAAACTTACTTTCAACAGATAAAATGTTTATTTCGTTGAGATCTACATTTCTAGCTATGAAACAGGTCCCTGTGTCTGGTTTAACCGGACATACATTTTAGCGCATTTCATTGGATTCCTTAGATTGAATTTCGCATTTTTCAGATGCCCTCTTTTTGAGAGTCGTTTCGAGGAATGTTTTTACACTATTTGAAACAACTTTAGCGCAATAGAGCCCATCCAGCAACTTGAAAAAAGTCAGAATATCGATTTTCAAATTTTCGGTCGGAAGACCATTTCTGACCAATGAAAGTGCCATAACATGGGGGGGAAACACATTCAAATGTTGTTTTGGGTCGCTTCAGCTGATTTTGAGCCCAAACGAGGCAAATTGAAGATACGGAAGTAAACTTGTCCGGAACTCATTTTGAGGGCGTTTCACCATATTGAGCCCGCTTTTTTTTCTATATTCCGATTTCAATAATTTTTTTGGCAGGAGTGAGGCACATACATGTACTACAACTTAAGCATGATAACTCAAAACGAATTTCCGATTTCCAAAGTTATGACATTTTTGGTACCCCCGACCGCTCCGCACCAGGATGAGCACCAGGAATGATCATGCCAACATAAAATTTGTAGAGCATGTTATCAGCTTTCTTTCTAAGCAAAGAACGGCTTTCTATCTTTATTTTGAGAGAAGTTATGCTCAGTTAAGTCAGGCCGATTTGACTTTCGAAAAGTGAAAGTACCATGTTTGGCCTTCTGAATCTCGACGGATACGACAAATATCGAAATTCTGACGACGCAGTTTGAAAGAGCATCATTTGAAGTACTTGTCACCAAATTTGTTTCAAGATAGGACCAACTTTTTTCCTACCGCCGCTCAACCCCCTCAAATGGTCGATTCTCTCGCGAATCGCCTCTTATATTAAATTCTCACGGTGCTCGGATTGGGATAAAGAAAGGCGCCGAAGGCGAAGAATTTGTCCGAGGCATTCAATTCGCAAACTTTTATTGTAACGTCATCAAAATGCGATTGAAGAGAGGGTGTGGTGATGTAAGTAGTGTATTGAGACTATAAAAATTCAGTTATTAATTCTAAAAAAATAGTTATTAATGGATGCATTATCGTATGCATATTTTGGAAATTTGTATACGAATGTGCGCATTTGAAAATACCGAACACTATCAAGAGGCGTTTGCTAGATGTATCTCAGTTATGGCAACCTTACCGAGAATAAACAGGTTAGGATCATGCAGAAAGAATATGCAAGAATTTTCCGCTTCATATCAGAGTAGTGTGATCTGGAACAATCGAATTATTAATTTAATGTTTTTTTCAAATTAATTTTTTTTCAAGGAAATTTAAAAATCGTGCACATTCAACATAATATAAATTAATAAAATATAATAGGTCCTTTCCTCAAGGAACTTTTCGTAAAATATTAACCAACGAAATACGCACTTGCTCAAAGCCATCCACTGAAGGAGGCAAGATGCTGGAATCAACTCCCAGATGGCAACCATCATTTCAACATATGCCAACATGCCAATGTCATTGAATATCTAGAACACAGGCACGCATAACCAAGCTTTAGCTAAGTAGGATTATCGAATCCTCTTCTCAATTAATTACCCTGCCTTATAATTTATGTAGAATCCTGAAAAGTTTTAAAAAAAAACACGAAAACGATACCTTTGGTAAGTAGACAAGTGGCCCAAAAAATATGTGAACATGGTTGTTGCCATTAAAGATGACTATCTAAATCTTAAGAGTAGGTGTGTGAAATATCGTATCCACGTGCCCCCGTATCCGTATCCGTAATGCCGTCCGTATGCACTCACCAGACACGTACTTACGACGATCAAACCGGTTGATACTCCATGCAGAAGGGTGACGCTCATTGCAAAGCGGTACGTTGAAGCGGCTGATTGCACTTTCTTCCTCCATAATGATACCAGAACATATGCATTGATTACAATACCCAGAATTCCTGACAATACTATCTGTTCGTAAATCATTGTGTTCCCCCACCTTCCATGGCAACAATGACTCGAAACAAATCGATGAGTGCAACCATCTCGTGAACCGAAACCACTTTCTGCAAGAAACTGTACTCGGAAAAATTCAAATTCAGATTAGGGGTAACCCTTTTTAGAATCATTTTGAATTATTTTCTGGCTGAGGTGCAGGCGCGCTAAATAGCCGATCACCTCACTAGCACAACCTGAACACTCTGCGCAAATAGTACAACATTATCCAAAATGTCTAATGATAAATTATTTGATACCGCAAAATTAATTTACATTTTCAGTTTATTTTTCTTTCAACATTCCACATCCACTCCTTGTGCTCCTGCACGATGGAACAATACACATTCTTCAGCATAAAGTAAGTATAAGTAACTCTTTAGCCTTACCTTTAATTGTAGCCACAAATCCAGGCAAATATTTCAGCCACTTCGGAGATCGATGGTGAAAATGATTTCACGTTATCTGTCTCCTATATTCTGTTTAGCGACGCCATGAACATGGGAATATTCTCACAATTGTTTTTCGTATTCTTGCGAACCCCTAGTGGATTTGATTGTTTTGTTATTTTGCCAAGATATGCAGCAACGGTTATTATTCGATGATCTCTTCTTGCCACATTGCTTGTTGCATAACGGTTGTAACAGAGTAGGGATTACAAACCAGATTCAACTTGTATGCCTACTAGAGTCTCCAAATATCACATCTTTTAGAGATAAGATTGCATCTTGTTTTTATGTTTTAGCCATGAATATGGCAAGACCCACTGAATAAAGCTCTGATGAAGGAGGGAAAATAGATGACTTCATAACAAAAACGAATTCAGAAAATATATATGAAAGCATTTTAGGCCTTCGCTGGAGTGAATGCAACATCGATAGAAAAACATCCGAATTCGGAAACAAATATGAGAGGAATCGCGAGAGATTCGACCTCGCGGCGGCGGTAGGAATCAGAGTTGTTTCATCCGGTAGCAGTTTCAGTATAAGGTACGTCAAATGTCGCTCTTTCAAACTGCGTCGTCAGAATGTTGATATATGTCGTCATCTTCGAGATTCAGAAGGTCAAACATGGTAATATCGCTTTTCGATAGTCAGATCGCGCTCACTTAAATGACCATAACTCCTTTCAAAATGAAGATAGAAGGCCGTTCTTTGCTTCACGTGAAAGCAACCATCATGTGCTACACTCTTCTTTGAAAGAAATCATTCCTGGTCCTCACCCTAGTGTAGAGCTGTCGGGTGAACCAAAAATGACGTAACTTTGGAAATCGGAAAAACTTTCTGAGTTTTCATGCTTAAGTTGTAGTAAGTATATATGCCACACTTCTCGCCAAAAATTAGGGAAATCGGGGTATACACAAAAAATAGGGCCCTCTGCCGTGCAGAGACCTGAAAATGAGTTTTGGACAAGAGTACTTCCGTACCTTCAATTACGTTCTTTTGTACTCGAAATCGTTAAAAAAACACCTAAATCAACATTATTTGTTGTTTCCCCCCATATTGTAACACATTCATTGGTGATAAATGGTCATAAGACCGAAAAATTGAAAATCGGTATTTTGACCTACAATATTTCAACTTGCAGGATGGGCCCACATGGAATCAAAATAATGCAATTATATTTCAGTAAACAGCTCAAAGAAGAAGGGCACCTGAAAGGACAAGTTTTCTTTAGATGAATCCAAGGAAAGGCGCCAGACTGTATATAAGGTCAAAATATCAATAGAGACCCGGCTCGTGGCTAGGAATGTGGAGCACGATGAGCTAAATATTTCATCTGTTAAAGGTAAGGCTCTATCTTTTCGTTGAAGCTTGCTACAGAGCCTAGAATTTGGACTGCAATGGGCTAGATTCCCCTGAGAGCGCCTGCTCTAACCGTCTGGCGCTCTAGCCGCCTGACCTCTCCCTCCCTCCCTTCCATTTAGTGCTCTCCCGCGCGCCTCTCCCGTAGTTTTCAAGTCAACTTCTAGGCTCTGTAGCAAGCTTCAACGAAAAGATAGAGACTTACTTTCAACAGATAAAATGTTTAGCTCATCGTGCTCCACATTCCTAGCCACGAGACGGGTCTCTATGCATATTTTTACCTTACATACAGTCTGGCGCCTTTTCTTGAATTTATCAAACTTGTCCTTTCAAGTGCCCTTCTTCTTTGAGCTGTTTACTGAAATGTAATTACATTATTCTGAACCCATTTAGTGCATGTGGGCCCATCCTGCAAGTTGAAATGGGTCAAAATACCGATTTTCAATTTTTCGGTCTTATGACGATTTATGACCAATGAATGTGTCACAATATGGGGGAAACAACAAATAATGTCGCTTTAGGTGTTGTTGAACGATCTTGAGTACAAAAGAGTGTAATTGAAGGTACGGAAGTGCTCTTGTCCAAAACTCATTTTCAGGTCGCTGCACGGCAGAGGGCCCTATTTTTTTGTGTATACCCCGATTTCTCTAATTTTTGGCGAGAAGTGAGACATATATACGTACTACAACTTAAGCATGTAAACTCAGAAAAATTTTCCGATTTCCAAAGTTACGTCATTTTTGGTTCACCCGACAGCCCTACACTAGCGTGAGGACCAGAAATGATTTCCTTCGCAAAAGTTGTAGCACATGATGGTGGCTTTCATGTGAAGCAAAGAACGGCCTTCTATCTTCATTTTGAAAGGAGTTATGATCATTTAAGTGAGCGCGATTTGACTGTCGAAAAGCGATAGTACCATGTTTGTAAGAGAAGTTCTCAGGATCTCTTAAAGAAGGAGTCGCAGCAACCGCGCGCGACTAGAGAAACGAGAGGGTCACTCTCCGTCTCTCTCTCTCTCTCTCTCTCTCTCTCTCTCTCTCTCTCTCTCTCTCTCTCTCTCTCTCTCTCCCTCTCCCTCTCCCTCTCCCTCTCTCTCTCTCTCTCGCCTCGAGTGCTCTCTCGCTCGTCACCTGAGCAATTCCCCTGATGTCCATGGTTGACAATCAGCCAAGTTGTGATAACTTAGTTCAGAGCAGAGATAAAAACGTGAAAATTTCAGAATCTCTTATCGCTGGGGAAAGCTAGGCAATGGTAATAAAAGAGTCATTTTTTTGAGTTTTGCCGCTATTCATCCTTTACTAGTATTGACGAAATTACTTAGTTTTCAGAAATCAGGTACTAATTTACTACTTCATTCGAAAAGTGTGAAATTTAGCTCGTTCGTTAGGTAAGATGAACTCCATTTATTAATTTTCTTAAAATCGACTGACATCAGTATTGCATTCTCCACTGTGAAAGCTTTGTGGTTCTACAAGTTATCGTTTTAATTTGTTATGACTAGTTTGTTCATTCAATATGTGCCGTGTGGAAAGAAGCAATCAGCTATATTATTTATCAGACTCTAATGATATTCAATCTATTAGTGGATGCAATACTTGCCTCCATTCCTATATTTGCCGTTACACTGGAAGGTAAGATTATATAATTGTTGGTAACTGAAATATGTAGCCGTAAGCGATAAAACTGCTTGAACTATGATTGAATTATATTTCTGACACTATGAGTGCTCACATGCATTTTTATTAAATAATGTAACTGCATGAGTTCATATTTCGGTATGATGGTCTTCCAAATTGATTAACTCACAATGCAATCAATTATTGACAATTGTGTTTATTTGTTAAGATTTTTGATGATCACGTAATATCGGGATTTGGATCGAAACGCGAATTCCGAAGGAATTCTGAGATGGTTTCACTCATTCATTTGTGTCAAGCCATCGCAACATTGCAGGGTGAGGAAAAACTTTGTAGCGTGCTATTTATGAACAGACTACATAATTTGTAAGGAATTCTGGGTATTGCAATCAACGCAATTGTTTTGATACTATTATGGAGGAAGCATGTTCAAATAGACGCTTCAACGTATCGTTTTGCGATGAGTTTCACTCTAGTCCATGGAGTATTTATCGGGTTCTTCGTCATAAACACGTGCACGGTGAGTAATTCGTGTTTAAAAATACATTCCTCGATTTAGATAATCATCTTTAATGGAGAGAACCACGTTTACATTATTTTTGGACCTCTAGTTTACCTACCAAAGGTATCTATCGCGTATGTATTTTATTATAAAAAAGGACAAGCTAACGGAGGGAAATGAAACAAAAACCACATTTACTAGTAAACAACAGTTGTTGATTGTGCTTCTAGGTATTCAGCGACATCTGTTTGTTCGTCTTCATTGCACTGTTGGAAGAGATCTGGGAGTTCATTCCAGCCTCTTGCCTCCTTCAGTGGATGGCTTTGAGCAAGTTGGATATTGGAAATATTATTTAAGCATTCTCACCATTTAAACTTGTGTAAATCGTCCAACGACTCGTGTAAATCGTCCAATAATCTAGACATTTCTTCCAGAGCACACTACTCAGATGCTAAGCGCATTATCCTTGAATATTCTTTCTGTATTATCCTTATGTGCTCATTCTCGGTGAGAATTTCCATAGTTGAGATATTATATTTCAAGTGATCATGGTAGGATGTTTTGAAACTTTAGCATTTTGATATAGCGATGATAGTCATAGTGTATCGTTTTCTAAGTCTAAGTTATGCGGAATTTAAAAAAAATAAACATTCAGTCTCAATACACGACTTATCTCACTCCGCCTTTTCTCCAATCACATTTTGACGAGGTTACACGAAAAGTGTGCGAGCTTCAGCCATCAGACAAATTCTATGCCTACGGCGCCTTTCTCCACTCAAATCCGAACACTGTGAGATTCGCGTACCTAAAATCATTAAAATCACATAAATTTTAGGAAAAGTCCGCAGTAAAATTCGCTGCGTTTTCCATTTTCCCGCCATATTTTATCGCATACATTGTTTTTATCTTCTGTTACATGGGAGTAACGCGTATGCTAAACAAGTTTGGAGTAAAACTCTCGGCAAGGACACTCAAGATGCAGTGGGCCTTCTTGAGAATGCTTCTGAAACAGGTTCCAATTCAATGATGAGCGTATCCCATATAAATTCAATTTGAGGCTCTGCTTCCCCTGGCAGTTCTCTCCATTCCAGCCTCACTCTTCATGAGTGCTCTGCTTACTGGGGTAGCCATGGACATGTGGTCTACGATCGTAATCTTCTCCGTATACTGTCTACCGATTATACAGGTTAGATTAAATTACATGTCCCTGTATCTTCAAACAACATATCCTTTATAGGGACTAATAATATATTTATACGTGAAACGGATGGACACTTCACGAGACAGTATTCAGAAAATATCGATTTGAATGATGATACAAATCTGGAAAAACGTCTCCTGTTCCGGCAGTTGGAATATGCGAATCATAGTGTGTATTACACTGTGTAATAAACATGAAATGGATTTCATCGGAATCCCAAGTCTGAACCAAACATTGCAGTAGTATTTCCACTCTCTCCCCGAAGAGATTAAAATCTCCAATATCACCAGAAATTTGTCTTTGTATGAACTTGTGTAGAGATCATATGCTTATTGTCTAATATCTGAAGAAATGCATTTATTCATAGCAATCAGCTGCAATGATCGTATGATAACTGCGATTTATGAGTGATTAGTATTCATCAGAATAGCCTCTAGCTTACCATTAATCTTTTTCATCGATTGTTCACATGTTAATAAAATTGGAGATACAGAAATTGGAGTTTTCATA
This sequence comes from Pristionchus mayeri, assembly GCA_036245805.1. Lineage (NCBI taxonomy): Eukaryota > Metazoa > Nematoda > Chromadorea > Rhabditida > Neodiplogasteridae > Pristionchus > Pristionchus mayeri. The sequence goes on along the minus strand of BTRK01000004.1, from coordinate 7,218,432 downwards.
CAAGTATTCGAGAATAATGACAAATTACACAAAAAAATTCAAAGGTGAATTTGGTCGGAGATGAGCGCGAAATATTCACCAGACAATTTCAATATTTACTACAATTTAAAAAAAACACTATATTCGAATGGGAAAGAAAAGTTGCGTATCTTGTAAGTTCCAAAACTTGAGCTCGCCCAATGAACATCTTCCGATAAACAACAAATAGTAGATCGTCCATTTCCTCCTAAAATTTCGCGAATGAGCGCGATTTGGTACCCGAACAAGTTTTTTTGGATAACCTTTAATCTGCCACGCCTGTTGTTGTGATCGAGATATTTCTTGTATAAAAAGGAGAAGAGATTTGTTTACGTCAACGTCGAGATGATAATTGCCAAGATTTCCTTCCTTCTTCTGCTCATTGCCTTCCTCTCTCTCCCCCTAGCAGAGGCACAAGTCGGAGGAGATCTGCGTGAGTTGCATTCCATTCTGCTCATTCCCTTTCCCTTCCTATTTAGTCAGGAGTGAATGACATGTTGATAAAATAAATTAAATATACGCATATTTCAGGTGGGCCTGGAGGACTCGCAGGGAAGGCTGGATTCGTTCCACCGGGTCAGTTCTAACTGTTCATGAAAGTTCTGCTAATATTACTGTATATTTGTATCCCACATTTCATACCAACAACTAATGGTTTACAAATGAAAGTGAGTTTTTCTTACAGGACTAAGGGGCAAAGATCGTGGACAGGGGCAAGATCATGGTCAAGACAAAGGAAAAGGCAAGGGCCACAGCCACAGCCACAGTCACAGCAAGCAGAACAAGGATGATTGATACTCTCATCCTCTTCTTATCTCTCGTGATTACATCATTTACGATTCATAAAATCATTCACGCAATCAACACACACATCGGAACTGAACGTGTAAACAAAATGACCAAATAGTGTGTCTTTCATTTTCGATAACACTACGTGCCTGCCGTCAATAAACATATATTTTACAGGATAAAAACCTAGGAAGACCTGGAACTTCAATGAACTCCACGAATTTCAACTATACGTTGAAAAATGTGTTTTATTGTTTATTTTATCGAAGAGATAAATCATGTAAACAATACGAATAATGTAATGCATCGGTACACATTCCGCATCTTGAAACGTAAGAAAATAGTGGCTATTTCCAGGATTGTTCCAGCAAGGCGAAGTAAGTGTTTGTCTCAGTGGCAGCATCGCCTACTCGTCGCTCTTCTGGACGCACTTTTGAGGATCTGAACATACTGCTGACGCGTTTTGGTGGAAAATAACTGTCTTATTTGACTCGATAAAGGCACTTTATGTCTTGGAAGTTGTTTTGTCTTGTCTTTGTCTTCTTTGTCTTTGTCTTTGTCTTGTCTTTGTCTCTGAAGTTGAAGTGAAGTAAGGTATGGGGGGGGGGGGGGGGGTAAGTTCATTGAATCAAAAACAGTGCCTCATAATCACTTACATGAGCCTATTTCTTGCTTCGTCGAATCGCTGGCTGATTCGTGGATGTTTCCTGACGAGTAATCCCGTCGTGAGTGCTCCGTTTACTGCCACCACCTTAAATGTAAAAAAAAGGTAAAGGTGCAGCCACGCCAAGCGATTTTTCAGTCGTAAACGACTACGCTAGGTGGTGCAGTGCGGTGAGGCCGACTACTGTCCCGTAATACCATAAATGCCTTAAATGACACACAATACCTTAAGTGCGGACTGATAATCACATAACTTGAGAGCAGATATTAATTTCGCTCACTGAAGTGTACGCGAATTCGATGTAGCCAGTGAGCGAAGTAAACGCATTCTCGAACAGGAAAAAGAAGATGCAGGTGAAATTGACTGAGAACTGAAAAATTGCACGCAATCGTCCTCATTTCATCGAAGCACACTCGCCTTAATCACATAACTGGCGAGGTAGACGGGTCGCATTGCCTTTGCCATCATGTACGCCTCTTTCACCTCAAACGAGAGTGTTTTGACTCATTCTAGTGCGAATAATACCAACTTGATATCTCGCGCTCAGCTCTGAATTCGCATATATTTCGTCATATCGACGACTACAGTAGTGAACGGCGTAGAAATTGAGCTAAATCCCAATCTATTTACATTATCATCATTATTGAATGATTGTTTTTTTAAATACCGAAATGTTCTAAGAAAACGTTAAAAGATGCACCCCAATTGTCCAAGAGTCGATAATGAGCAGATAGACACAGCCGAATGATCGGTGGTCCTCTGAAAGCGGAAAATTTTCTCAGCAAATGTCACGGCTAATTTCGCTCGGTGCACCTGTCTCACTCAAATTACGTGCGGGTGCGGAGAACTGAAGTACACCAGCTTACCTCCGTACATCCAATAGGCAAGGAGGACGGCGAGAAATATCTGAAATGGCGCCGAACTACTTAGCCGATCACTCTTCTCGTAAAAGCGACGACATTAGTCATAAGTTCAGGTCCTTGACATGCATGAGTACGAGCAAACTCACGATAACAACTGTGAGTAGTAATAGACGGAGCCAGTCGAAGGGCCGATTGCAGTATCTAGTCGGATTGATGGAGGAGATAATTCGCTCGGCTGCAATGGCAACCTGCGAAGGGCGAGATATCATGATAAAACCAGGATGGTGTCACCTCGAAACTGGAACAGCACACAAAGCAGACGACGTGCGCAGCGTAGCAGTACTGACGAGTTACTAAAGATTTACTTTCAAACCAGGGTGTATTGATTTGCATAACAATTTACATGAATTGGCAAGATGCTGCTAGCTTCTCTATGAAGTGGTGAAAAAGTGGAACTTACTTGGCTCGAACATGGACTCGGGGAAGAAGCCCTTCTCGCTCACGATGTTGAGTGAGACGATGCAGTAGTGAGCAAGGAACATGAAGAAGAAGGAGAGACACCACGACGTTATCAGGTACCTGCACAGATTCTGATCAATGAGATTATAGAAGCACCAGTGCTATTCTATTTTCCTTCTCATTAGTGTGAGTGCTAGAAATTTTAATTCGGGGCGGGTAATTCTTCTCTGAGTAATTACCTGCAATTGCCGTGTACCGCGGTTTTCTGGACGAGGTAGATGAGGAGGAGGATGGGTATTAGACCGATCGTTAGCATTGATAGAAGGATAGGAGGGCAGATGGGGTAGTCGTTGAGGAAGGCGCTCGTGGAGCTGAGAAAGGTACTCGCGGGGTTGATGATATAGATGAGAGACATCTAAAAGGCCAATAAAGGTATGCACGTTCTTCGAGAGGTGGGGGGATACGCATCTATGTCGAACAAAGAAAAGACAGGGCACCATAAAACAGAAGCAAAATGAGAAAGTACTGAAGGAGGAAAGAGAACCATTTACGAGATGGTTTTGATAATGTTATGATCGCTCTAATCTGCCCGATCACTAAATGCCATTCGGCTTATCAGATAATGTGGTATCTTCTAAATGCAACGGCCGAAAAAATCTAACAGTAATTCGGTATAATAATAATCATATAGTACCAAGGTTCAAATAATCACAATTAGTAGATCGATTACCTCCCACACACACACATACCACCTGTGCGGATAAATCTATTCTAAGCTATTATATTCGTAATTGCATGGCATTACCCATTATCAACTTAAATTAAGCATGTATTATAGAATCAGTAACACATGTCTAAATAAGTTTATATTTCGCATAATGTGTTAATGTAGGTTAATGGAAGAGTCAACGATAACGTCAGTAAGAAACTAAAAACCGTTCCATATGTAACAATATCATCGTTGCTAGCGTTGGACGCAAACTCCATTCCACCTCAGGTGAAACGGATTGAGAGAGCTTGGGCTAACGCATTTTTCTCCGTCGAGGCCCGTCTTAAGTGCAGATCTACCCACCAATCTCATAGTGTAAGTGAGAAGCTTAGATCGGGATTTAAGCTTATTATCCCCTACGTCCTCATGAATCAACGTCGTCATTTGCGATTCTTCAGACAGCCTTCGTCAAGATCTAGTCCCTCCGGGGAATAATTCACGCCATACAATATTCCATTCAGGGAATGAGAACATCTGCTTGAACTTCCTCTTTTTGCCCAAAGGTACAACGACTTAACCATCAGGTAATAACAATACTGAATTATTGGAATATGCTGACGTTGACGATTATCCACACCATTACGCATATCAATGGCTGTACTAAATTATTACAAATGTATAATTGAAATTCAGCAATTTGCTCCGCAACTTCAAAGTAAAAAGTGTTGGGAGAACAGGTGGGATAACACTACATTCCCAAAATCAAATGCTCAAAAGTCAGAGAAGTAAGTAGAAGATAAAACCGTGTCGTCTTGGAGAACAATGAAGCTAGTTCGATTATAAAAGGTCACTGAGAAATTACAAAATCATACGAGTAACTTTATATTTATTCCAAAAACTTATATGGTAGATTTATATTTATTTCCCCATCATTCGTCCACTTTCAACAGCGTCGTCCTCTGCAGCATGTATCCACCGTCCGCAGTGATGATGTTGCCGACCAGAATCTCCGACTTGGGACGATCCGCGAGAAAGATTATGATCTATAAGAAAAATTGTTTCAAGTGATGCCAGGGGAGATTATGAAAACGAACATGTCCAATGTCCTCGGGCACTCCGATTCTTCCGAGAGGAATCGCCGGATTGTTCGCCATGCTTTCGTATGCCTGCAAACAGCGCTACGTAATTGCACAAAGTTAATGCAGTCGGAGATAATTGGTGGAGTGCAACCTCCTACGATGGGTTTTACAAGCCTTTTGCGCTAACCTTTGCCTGCTGCTCTTGACTAGCGCCTGCGGTGGCGATGAAATTGGTGAGCACCGGACCGGGACTGGAAAATGAACCATATTTTGAAACATGCGCTAGCGTATTTATCAACATTTCTGAGAAAGTGAAATGATCTGGACTAGAAAAATCAACGGACTTGACTGAGTTGACTCTGATTCCTCTCTTGATCAGACTTCTGGCCATTTGCACTGTTATCTGGTCGAGCGTTGACTTGGCTGCGGCATAGAACGCCAACTGCAATCGCAAGTCTCCCCAAATACAATCAGATTGTGTAAAGTCGCATTATAAGCTTTGTCGTGTTGAAGAAACGCACAGTATTGATTCTGAGTTGGGCGACGATCGAGGACACGTTGATGATCGATCCCTTGGTCTTCTCGAGGTGCGGAGTGGCGAATTTCGAGAGGCGTATCACACTGAATGTGTTGTAGATATATTATAGACAGAACTGTGGATGAGCGAACGGTTTAACGTTGAGATCGATCATCTTGTCGAAGTCTGCCAGGGGCACGTCGAGGATCGGCTTGCCCATCGCTTCGAACGAAGCGCCGCCAGCATTGTTCACCTATAATTTCATGTTTGCGACAAAAAATTCGTATTTAAATTAGAAGATACATTGTTTTCAACAGAAAAAAAAAATTGAATGAGAATGCGACTCACAAGGACATCGAGTCGGCTAAACTTGTCTACTGTAGTTGCTATTAATTGCTCGTTGAACGCCTCGCATGTGATGTCACCGATTACCTAAACAAATAAAATGTTATAAAAGCAGGAGTTGAATCAAACCTCGAGTATATCTTCCGATTTCGCCCCAGCTGTGAGGCATAGCTGCTTGGTTTCCTAGAATGATTAGCTAACTCTATTCTTCTGTCATTCCATTTTTTTTGATTTCGTGCTATATTGGACTAGTAGAGACACACATTTACTATCCGTTAAGACAGGTCGCACATCTTCAATGAAGCCACACCTCAAGCGCCGATTGATTTCTGCCAGTGATGGTGACTTTAGCACCCTCCTTCGCGAAGAGTACAGCAGTTCCGCGGTCAATGCCATTGGATGAACCTGAAACAACTTGCTTCAGTTAATTCTCAACCGAGAATCATACACTATTTTATACTAGCTAAACGTCATGAGGAACTCATAACATATAACATAACAGTCAAATATATGAGCATACCAGTGATAATGACGACTTTGCCTGTGAAAAATGACATGGCTATCAATAAGACGAGTGTAAGAAGAGTGTGCTCGTTGTTTATATACACCGCAGAGTTGATCGCACATGAGCGTGTTCTCTGTGTGTTTCTCTACCTAACATGCTGTTTGCTAGATCCTTTCCCTGATGTGGCCGGGATCTTTAGGAGTTTACCCCTGTCTCTTTCTCGTTTTTGCGTTTTCCTACTCTCTTCCTCTTCATCTCTCTCCACTCTCTTTCCTTCTCGCTGACCGTGATCTCCCTGATTGTGTTAGCTTAGCCTAACTCTGTTTCTTTGATTCGGCCTCGATGTATTGCTCAAGGAACGAGTCCTTTATATCATCGCAGCCTTAATCTAATTCATATCCTCCCCCGACTTTATCCACTTATGAAAATGGCCGAGATCCACTCATGGATTGTGAATTGTACATACGAGGGTTGTGAAGAAACGCCGGTCAATCGGCATGGGTACAAATCGACACCACTACACTGATTTTAAACATGATGTGAACCCAGTAAAATGTACTATTATTTTCCAATTCAAACATGGAGTGTACTTAATTCACGAAAACAACAAGGTGCGAAACATAAATTGTTCACCATCTTCTTTACTGTTATTGGGAATGCGTTGTCATTCTTTCTCATGCTTGTTGACAGTGCTTCTCGATAAAATGTTCTCATGATTATCGATTGTATATTAATTTTTTCTCTTCTTATTTTCAAACTTGCAAATATTTTTGCAAAGCTGAAGTGAATAATTAAATGTTCAAGAATCGGCTTTCCTTCTGCACAACCATCGTGGACACCAATGATTGAAGTTTCTAATAAGCTTCCATGTCGACGGAAATGAGTTTCCGAATAAAATAGCTCTAGGAATCGGGTGAAAGAAGTAAACGCCATATTTTAATTTTCAGTGCATCAGTTAAAGCTCTTATTTAACTGTACTAGTAACCTCGAAAAAAAGATGAATAGTAATTCGAAACAGTAAACTCGATGCTGAACCTCGACACGAGACATATTGGCACGAGATCAGGTACAATACATTTTGTTTCCTAACCGTGTTGACTTCTTTCCCGTACAAGTTTATTGCATTTCATTCTGGCAATCACAGACAGCGTTAACTCGTGAAACCGGTCTGTAATCAGGCTCTTGGCATAAAGCATAGCCATTTCTTGTTACTGATATCCGTTCACCTCGCTCGATGAGTGAGCTCAACTTCTTGCTGCACATCGACAGAGACTACGTGCTGGATGCCAGTGTGACGTGGGTTTAAATATCCATTAATTATCGATTAGTTTAACTCATTCAGATACCAGAAATTCCTGCCATTGGTGACAATTTTGACTATTCGGCCTATGATTTTCTACATTTTGGCTTCTTGGAAGACGCTGATGACGAAGGATTTGCGATGGGGATACTTCATCAACCAGGTTTGATTTGAAATATATATTTTAAACATACTAAATTTGAATTTAAAGGTAGCCGTTCTTCTGCACGAGTTCAACTTTTGCTTCCTCTATCGAATGCACGTAATCGCTCCGTATGCAGCCCTCTATTGTGATGGGCCCATTTGCCGGGTTGGACTATCGCATGGCTTGCTCATGGTAGTGTTATATTCAATGTTCAAAGCAATGTGTGACATTACGATTGTTTTTGCCAATGACATAATGCACCCTCTCAACTCCTTTCATTTGTAATCGTCTGCAAAACGGCCTTCTAAACAAACACCCCTCGATTCAGAGATTTCTTTTAGGGAATGCTCTCTCTCACTGTGATATGGACGATTCCAACCTTTCTCTTCATCCTAATTCGAATCCATCAACGAGTTGTCATCAACAGTAGCTCGCCGCTACGCTTCTCGACAAGGTTTTATTCACAGTTGTTGAAACATTCACTTCAAAAATCAATTCGAATGTCATTGTATTGCATCAAATGCGATCATGACAACTGTCTCAGATAAATTGACTGTACATTTTTTTGTTTGGAAGACATGTATGTTAAAGGACGCAGATCTTCATCACTGTAGCGCTCACGTTTCTGCTCTCTCTGAACGTCTTTGGATTCGGATACTTCAGCCAAAATTGCGACGCGTGTGCGGAACTTGAGATGGTGAGAAATCGTTATTAGGGCAAATTGTTCAGCTATTTTAAATTGCACATTATCTAACTTTCGTAAATAGTATCAGAAGCGGACCGTGTATCTTAGATCGAAGATCACATTTTCAAGCCCAATTTACAATTTCAGTTTCCAAATTTTTACGAACTTGCAACTTTCACATTTTCAGACTCCAGACCTCGCATGGATTGGTGAGCGAGGCGGTACGCTCTTTCTCTATGGTCCTCCCGGGCACGGGCAGCACTTTATGGGAGGTTCGCGCTCTTGAAATGCGCCGTAATTACTTGCAGCTAGAAAATGCGTATTAGTATAAGGCTGTTGCATAAGTTCCTTTCTTTTTTCTTTTGTACAATTCTGCTGAAGTACGTGTACAGGCGAGATATTCTGATTACCCTGTGTTATAGTCTTGATTGTGGATTACACCCATGAATTGGTTTTGAATGTGCTCACTATCTTCGGTGGCTAGCACGTTTCAGAAAAGGAACATCGGAAAACGGCGATTTTTAGCATTTTGAGTTGGGCACTTGTTGCCGAGAATTCGTGGCATTCTGATTCTGCGCAATCATCCAGTACTAGGACAAGAGTTGATTGTTCACTTAATTGCAAAAAATCCGTATTCAAATGCGTGTGGTAAACAGGGGATACCCAAATCTGTTGATTTCAATGTGTGAATCTCGACATATTTGTTTCAAAGAATTCAGCTCGTGAAAGGATAGACCAATCTTTTCCTAAATATGAATGCATATATGCACGGTAAGGTACTTCACAACCCATAACAATTCAGCCCTTCTTATCGATGTCTATGAATTATGTGGCAAATAATTTGAATCCGTAATTTTCAGAAAGAGTGAATATCTCATAGGGCCCATATTTCATGCAGGGTTTTTAAGGCGCAATTCTCGCGATATGTCACATGAGATACCCCATCATATTGCTTTAGAATAGTGTGACAAGTTCAGCAATATCACTGCTCTCCTCGGAGCTGTGAATAATTGAACACTCGCATCAAACATACTAGTACGATGACTTCCGATCTAAATTGGCCCATGCTCACAGTTATAATCGAACCAAGATCGTGCTCGATATAGAGTGTACTCATGCCCCAATCAACCGTAACAAACCATTAGTTGATTGGTCGATTGCGAAGAACATTGGAGATTATAACGTTCATGCACGAAAAAAGAAAGGAACTTATGCAACAGCCTAATATTAGGGTGTCCCGAAAGTTCGTGCACTATTTTTACTTACTTTTTCCCTTTCGAACTATAATGCACCATATCAAATAAAGTTTTGTGTTTTGTACATGTGCAGGTTTACTAACAGATTCCGCTGTCATACTCTGAAAACACTGTCTAATTACGCTGAAATTACCTGAAAAGTCGATTTTCGGTCATGTCGTTTGAAAATTTCGAACACAAATTAAGACTATTGTGTGAGACCCGGATTGAAACCAATGAAGGAGATGGGTGTGCAGCTATTTTTAAAATAGTCATTCAACAGCTATCTTTAGTGATAGCTGAAGTAGTGCAAAACTTTCAACTTTCATTAATTTTAAAGATGTCTTTTTTTTTAATTATTAAATTTTGTAATCTTTCTTCGAACGACAAGCCACTCAAAAAATAATAGTTCTTAGTTTTAGTTTATTAGCAATCGTTTAGATCCATGTTTGGAATGAAATTCTCAACTTATTAAAATTTTGTGTGGAAAATCGAGTTTCGTTAAAATTCTGCAATGCAATATGGGGCAGCGGGATGTTGGGAAACCTGCTTAGAATGAACTACTAACTCACAGGAGCGGATAGTCTGGTTTATATCTCTTCATATGAGAGAACTCTAAATGGGGTGTTTCTATATAGATCAGGATTAATTATATTATTTTTGCGAAAACGCAAGGATTTCAAGCCCTGAAGTATGTAAACGGAAGAGCAGTGGATGCCCTATCCAACGCCGATTACTACCCCCTTACAAGTTTGATGACATTTGAAAAAACATATTTTCAAAAAGTAGTGCACGAACTTTCGGGACACCCTAATACAATATAATGGCAATAGGTAGAATGAGAACTATGACATAATGCAGCCTTTGATTTATCATGACGTCATAGTTCTTATCCGATCTAGAGCCAATTAGCACTTATGAAAACACAAACCATCTAATTTAGATGTTATTCGGTGAATAATATCTATATTAGGTGGAGCGGGCATACATTTAGTTTAGATGCTGAAACTGTTTTCACAATAATAATTTAAATATTATTCAGAAGTGGTGATTCTGGCGGTCACTCTGGGCATCGTCTTTCTCTTCATCACAGTCGTCACTCTCGACACAACGAGAACGATGAAGAAGCAGAGGGTAAATGGGATTATGGCAATTATTATAGCAAGTAGAGTTCGAAATATGAGATAGTCATCTCTTCATTTCGCACACTCTCTAGTCTGGTCGAGCGGTGAGAGAGTGAACGAAATGAAAAGTCGACTAATGTAAGATCTATTTTTTCGAACTCTAATAGCAAGTATCGTGGGGCCAAGTGGTGTCCATGCTTGAAGCATTGACGCCCAGTTCCCATTCAGGGAGTGTCAAGGGGTGGCCATTATGGTTGATTCTTGCCGATCCTTATACATAGAGCTTATAGAGCGATATGACGATCCTCATGATTTCCTAGACTGAAGAACTGAGCGCAAAATTTTCCAGAAAAATTATCTAAAGTTTAAACGTTGACACTGTTTCGTAGTAATATAGTTGCAGGTTTTGCTCGCCTCGAAGACGCAGCAAGCGCAGAGGCGGCTGCTGTCCGTGTTCTTATACCAAGTAAGTCGATTGAGGAAATACCACTTCACGTCCTGTATTATTTTTCTTAAATTGTCTCATACTGTCATTAAAACAAGAGTCCGTAATTCGGCTTCTTCATCCTTCCTCTCTTCATTTTACACGCTCTCTCGACCGGTCGGTCGACGAGAGATTGAGAAAGAATGAAGAGGCCGTGGTATCGCTTCTCAATTATTGGGGTGTCCGGAAAGTTCGTATAATTTTTTGTTTTTATTTTTTATTCAATGCTTTACAATTCTCAGTGACCAATGTATGCCCCCTTCTTTCTCACTACCTCCCTCCAGCGATTGGGCAGGGTCTCGATTCCTCTCTTCCAGAATGCGCGTTTCTTCGAGACCGCCCAGTTCACGAAAGCCCTCACAACTTCATCTCGATTCTTGAACTTCTTTCCTTTGCAGAAGTCAGAGAGAGATGTGGGCGAGCATTGTCCATCAGAAGAAGAATTTTGCCCTGGTTCAGGAGTCTGGGAGGGACTCTGATCGCGACATCTTCCAGTTGTTCAGAGAAGAGGTCGGCATTGATGCTGGTGCCAGGGGCGAGGATCTCCCAGTAGATGGGACCGAGCACTGAGAAGAAGAAGCAGAGGAGTTCCTTCTTTCCGTGCTCTTCCTTCTTCGGGACGGGCGTGGGCTTCTCATCTGCATCCACCCATTGCAGTCTCCTCACAGGGTTATCGTACGTGATCCACTTCTCATCTGTAGCGATGATGGAATTGACCCATCGAAGATTGGATCTACGATGGAGTAATTCCCGACAGACTTGAACACGATTTTTCAGCTGTTCGGGGGAGAGGTCATGGGGAATCACTTGTGGGAGTTTCGGCTTCTTCCCAGATCGATGGAGGATATCGGACACCGTTGATCTGGGAGTACCAGTATCCTTCTTCAACTCACGCACACTGGCCATGGGCTTGCGCTTCAGTATGCGGAGAACGAGAGGCTGATCGAGGGAGGGAGGGCGTCCAGAGCAGGGTTGATCATCGAGACCAAACTCCCTTTTCTTGAAGCGGGAGAACCACTTATAGCAGAAGGGTATGGAGGGGGCGTCAGCTCCTTCCGACTGGGCCAGGGCAGAGTGGGCCTCCTTCACGGATCGGCCAAGACGGTAGTAATGAAGTAAAACTGCTCGGAGGTAGAGATGGGAGTCCATCACAAGAATCAATGTAGCAACTAGGAGACTGATTAAATCCTCTAACTACTCAACGTCAGAATGATGCAATACATTGTTGACAAACAGATTGCGCAATCACTGCATTTGATCGCGAACTGACTTTTTTCCGAAGCATTAACTTTCCGGACACCCCAATAAAATATCTGATGAGCAGATGGCGGGAGTGAATATCTGCTACATCATCCCTCTCTCACTCATGCTGCTCGCTATGACGATCGACTACACGGCCATCGATTCGAGAGTGATCGCGGGCGTTCGATTCATCCTCGTGGTGAGCAATTCTCCTTATTCACTATTCAAAAAGATTTCCATCTCAGTTCCAATATCAGGAATACGTAATCATCCTTTCTGCTCTCAAATTCCCAGCTCCTTTGCAATTTGATTTCTTTATTCTGTCCAACTTTGGATTCCAGAAAATCGCGCACGTTTTATGAGCTGTTTACAGTTAGAAGTTCAGCTCTAAGAGTTTGAGTTCAGCAAAATGAAATTGTTCTGTTCAAGGAAACACTTAATATTTCCAACGTATTTTGTCTTTACTTCCTCAAGTGCATTTTTAAAATGCGAATTTCAAAATTTCAAATCGAAATACGTCATATTTTGTTGTTTACCGTAAGTTAGCTACAATTTCAGCCGTTTTTCTCACTCGAGGGAACTCAACTCGGCTTGATTTTCTTGCTCAAGAATACGGTACATCGAAAGGTTGATTTTCCGAACTCCCTCTATCCGCAAAGATTCTATTACAGATACTTTTCGATGCCTTTCGCCGGTATGCACTTCGAAAAAACGCCATTTCGATATCGACGACTAAAAAAGAAATACAGGGCCAGCAATCACACGTGTCGGAACTCCCTGGAAATCGTGTATGCGATCAAGAGAAGCCTCGGATCATAGTGGAAACCATTTCTTAGTATTATAATGGAAATAAATCATGATATTTACGAAAATATCATTGTTCGATTTGAGTTTGAGAAACGAGACCACGTTCTCTCCATTCTGTGCTCGCCGATCGACCAGTGTGCTGAATGAAGAGAGCGTGATATCGTTTCTCGAACTATATATTCGATCATTCGCGGAATTTGAGGCGATACGAGACAAGGCCGACATGATTCAAAGAATAATATGCCCTGGAAAATCATGTTAACACATTACTGAATTTACGAAAGAAGAATTACGAGAAATCTGCATTTCACTTCCTGTTTTTGCACAATAGTCGGAAATGAAAACACGTTCAGCTGTGAGAAAGAATTTGACTGCAAACTGTGGGATATTGAATACGTTAGCAATACAGTTTTTTGTTATGATTGTTATCAAAATGTGAATACCCTAGAATATTTTCAAGGGAAAACGTGCCAACTCTTTCTGCAACGTGTTCTCAGTTCCATTATTACGAAGACGTGATCCTCCATTTTCTCCCTATCAATCTTTCCAATTTCAAATTTTGGAATAATTCTCTCTCGTTTTATGAACTGTTTACGAATATAAGAGTGACTTTCTGAGAGAATTGACCAATTCAACCTATATGCCGTACAGCGAAAAATAAAGTGTTTATTTTAAGATGTTCCCAGCGGTAACTTTTCAGGTAGAGTCCAAAAATCGACCTGAGAATGCCGTATCTCTGACCCCTCGTTTTCTGTAGCACGCCTCAACGTCGAGGTCGGTTTTTCTAACTTTTGAACGGATCATCCAAACCCCAAACATAGCTAGTAATTCTGAAAGATCTCGACGAGATAAACATTTTTACTGTTCGAAGTAAAATGCTAGCTCATCTGAGAAAAAATTATGCCCTGTTTAAATCTCAAAATTCTCACCCTGAAATTGTTTTTCGCGAATGTACAAATTAAATTATCTTATTAGATTCCCCGTTAAAGGTACCTCTAAGCGCAAAATTTCACAAAAAAAACTGTGTCGAAAAGTAGTTTCTCGAATAAAGGAAGAAGTCGGAGTGGTTATTTTCGCCCATTTTTACGCAGTTTCCTGCATAATCTTCAAGAGTTACGATCAGTTCTCAACTTTTTTCGACGATTCTACACTTGGGAAGAAATATGAACCTGAAAAACTCCGAGTTTTGAGAAATTCTGAAAACTCGATTTTCTCAAATTCGACATTTCCCATTTTTATGCATTTATAACATCTCATTTTCAAATCACATCCCATTACTGCCCATTAAACCTTGTAGCACACACCAATAGGAGTCGGAAAATTAACATATTGGCTGGTCCCATGTGGCTTCACCAGACTAATTGTTGGTTAAAAACACGATTTCGCGAGGGAAGCAAACGAATAAATTACGATTTAGAGTACAGTTTTGCATAAATAGTCGATATTTTGCTTGTTTCATGTGTTTCTGTAAAAATTTCATCGGATGGGGTTCACTACAAGGAGTATTTATCGTTTTCAATTTTTTTGGTTTTCAATGCTCAGATTTTCGATATTTTTTCAATTTACATTTAGCTGTTCTTTATGTGCTGATTTAGAGTAAGTGAGATTAGTAGAGTTTAAAGAACCACTACACAGATCAAAATACTTTCAAAAGTTGTCAAATGATCGATTTGAATATTTTTCCCACCGTGTTCTACAAGATTCAATGGGCAGTAGTGGGATGTGATTTGAAAATGAGATGTTATAAATGCATAAAAATGGGAAATGTCGAAGTTGAGAAAATCGAGTTTTCAGAAATTCTCAAAACTCGGAGTTTTTCAGGTTCATATTTCTTCCCAAGTGTAGAATCGTCGAAAAAAGTTGAGAACTGATCGTAACTCTTGAAGATTATGCAGGAAACTGCGTAAAAATGGGCGAAAATAACCACTCCGACTTCTTCCTTTATTCGAGAAACCACTTTTCGACACAGTTTTTTTGGTGAAATTTTGCGCTTAAGATAATGTAATTTGTACATTCGCGAAAAACAATTTAAGGGTGAGAATTTTGAATTCAACAGGTTATATTTTTTTTCTCAGATGAGCTAGCATTTTACTTCCACCAGTAAAAATGTTTATCTCGTCGAGATCTTTCAGAATTACTAGCTATGTATGGGGTTTGGATGATCCGTTCAATAGTTAGAATAACCGACCTTAACGTTGAAGCGTGCTACAGAAAACGAGGGGTCGGAGATACGGCTTTCTAAGGTCGATTTTCGGACTCTACGTGGAAAGTTACCGCTGGGAACTTCTTAAAATAAACACTTTATTTTTCGCTGTACGGCCTCTGGTCAGTTCTCTCAGAGAGTCACTCATAAGTATCTCGATTCTAAATTGGGAAATTTAAATTCGAAATATGAGCGGTTATGCAACATTCTCTCAAGTATAAATTCGTTTTAGAAATGATGGTTTTTCTTCTTTAGATCAGTTTCCAGTTGCGATACACTGCTGATATTATTCAAAAGCTCGATAAATCCACATGTTTACCCATTACCGCATTGCAAAAAGAAAAATCGAAAACAATATCAAGTGTGTGAAGAAAAAAGTTATCGTAGACGATTTTCTCACCGAAAATTATGAAATACGTGAAATGTAAGTAGTTGGGTTGTTTTTCCGACATGTGATTGATGTGGGAAATTTTTCAAGAAGATAATGAGATTTCCACAATTGTCGTGCATAAACTTTTCATTTCTATCCGTTACCATCAAACCACAATATCATATGCGCACACTCAAAAATCGCTAAGTTAGACATTTTCGCACTACTCATATGCACTTAACGCTCAGTTATCTGGTTTCAGGACTTTTCAATTGATTACATCTCCTTGTTGACGTGTTTTCAAGTATGCCACAAAATGTTCATTTCAAGACATTTCCGGTCGGTCAATACCAGAACATGTCACATGTCGCTTTGACAGCAGCTCGATTGATATGCACCATCGAAGGAGTAGCAGGTTACTCTGCTCAATTTATTATTACATTTTGTCAGTCGTCAGTTCAGGAATTACGCTGAATCTCTACATGGTCTGTGCGCTTTCGCGAAGGCAACTAAGAAGCTGGACGGATAAGGTGTACCTGGTATCAAAATGTTTGTTACCCATTTCCAATTGTGCTCGCAGGTTCCTCTCATTCTCGGGACAATCCAAGGGTTGCTGTTCAATCTCACCGTCGCCGCCTTTCACTACGTAAAACATATCGAAATTCGCCATCATCAAGTAACTTCAGGTGCCAACTTTCCAGAATGGAACATACATCATTGCGTTAGTCGGACCGCTTCCTAGATATCTTCCCGTGGAAGTCATGCACTTTCTCATGGTGGTAAAACCTTTGATGATTTCCTTTATTTAACGAGCAATCAAGTGCAGGTGGGTCTAGTGCTGGCCGCAATGGGATGGACGCTCATCCCGGCTACTGGGATGCTGCAGCTAACAGGGCTCTCCAGGTTCGCATTGTTGTTGCTCTACATTATTCCCTTTTCAGAGTTCGCTGGCCGATATGGAAACGATTGCTTACTTGTTTTGCTTTCTCAATGGCATGGACTATCGACACTTCGGTATGAGAAAACAATGTTCTTGTTCAGCGAACCTGCAAGCTAGTTCCTCATTACTCGTTTCCTTGAATTGCTACCCTGTTAGCTTCCAGATTTCCGCGACCACATTCGTTCCGACTCCAGAATTCTCGGACATTATTACCAGCATTATAAGGGACTTGTACGCGATGGATCAAGATGATTACGTGTTGCCCTATGGCGCTACTTGGACACACGTGAAAGCTAATGTTTGGACATAATTGATTAATCGAATCATGGTGTGAATCTTCAGAACGGTCGTCACTTTATCATTCCCGCCCTGCTCTTCATCATTCTTCCCTATGCCCTGTCGTACTCCGCTTTCTTGACGCTCGTGCTCCTGGTTACCACGCAAAAATTTCAAAACAAACACACTATCTAAGTTCAGATAAGAAAGCGTCTGCGGTCATTCGGGACTGCTCTTAGCAAGAAAACACTGCTGATGCAGCGGGCCTTTTACCAAATGCAGATGCTACAGGTGAAACTTTCGTGAGTATCGAGCTTGCAATGAGTTTATAAAACAAAAATTCCGAAAAAACACGATATCGTGAACAATTCGTCCTCAGGGTTTCCTTCCACTGGCGATCATGTTCGTGCCGTTCTGCATCTTCGTGGGTGGCGCCTTCACGGGCACGAATATGGACTACCGAGTCTCGCTAGTGCTCACCGCCTTCCTCTGGGCATGCCCCATAGTGCAGGTCTGAGCCACTTCTCATAATCACCTCAATTATTGTACTCTAGCGCACGTACGAATGATAGGAAAGGTTCTAGAGATAGAACTTTATGAACACATCCACACCGAAGGAGTCAATTGCAGGCGGCAGTTCAGATAAGCTTTGTTCGAAAAAGCGCTGCCGCCAAGCCAAGTGCACCCCCTGCGAACACCGTCTCACCGCTCAGCTCCAATAGATTCTCAAAATAAATACAAAAAGTTTATCGGGATTCATGAATACATATTTTCCGTCTGCAATTACGTTTGTGATTCAAGTGGTTTGTGATTCAAGTCGTAAAGTGGTTTCCTGA
Source organism: Pristionchus mayeri (assembly GCA_036245805.1). NCBI lineage: Eukaryota > Metazoa > Nematoda > Chromadorea > Rhabditida > Neodiplogasteridae > Pristionchus > Pristionchus mayeri. Next base: position 7,200,837 of record BTRK01000004.1, on the reverse strand, counting down.
TAAATTGTCTACATTCACGCTCGAGATCGACGCAAGGACACGCGGACTCGATGAAAAGGGGGTAATTTGGCTGTACAGGCAGGCATCTGCGAATCTAGGTGGAGAAACGCCCACTCCGCGTGTTTTCCACCAGGAAATAATGCCCTCCTCTATAGATACATAATTTATTAGCCTTATTGTGCAACAGATTGTTCTGTTTCATTTCCTTTTTATCCATTGTATCTAATCACAAAAAAATTTATGACTTTTTTATGCCTTTATATTTCGCTGATCCAATAGCTGTGACTTTGACAATCACAGTGCATGTAAAGGACTGATGCCCGAAGTTCGGCTATAAAAACGAAGAGGAAATGATGCAATATACTAGTTACGCTTGTTCAATACGCAAGGTTGAGTCCAAAATGACATTCATGCATTATCTGCGACAAGAACAATTTTGCTCTGACCGAGTCACAAAGCATACAATCTAATAATATCCGTATTGCACTCCGTCTCTTGCCATTGTGCACTTACAATCAGAAATACGAAAGGGCGTATTGATGAGAATGAATTAAACCGTCTCAGATGCTTGTAGTATCTAGTCTTAAGAACGGTTTCTCACTTATGCATTTCCGCGTACTCTGATCTTTCACTTCTATTTCGAGATCGGTTTCTTATTTTAACTTTCAGACAAAATGTTCCTGGTTAATTACCTTAACCGTAACATCACAGATGGATTCTTCCCATTATTCGAAATCATTTACTCGATAGAGGTTTGCGCAATTTTTTTGCAAAATAAAATCAATATTTACAGATATTTGTTCAGATCCTTTCAATACTTCTCTCTCTTCCTGTAATTTGTGCGATTTGCAAGACGAAAGTATTTCACCTAAACGTGATCAAACACCTAACGACTAATGAATAAACCTACCTACACAGATTCGCCTCCAGCTCATTTCCATTCTTATGAAAGCCATGCTTTCTGCCGTTGCCAGAATCACTATTATTGCTCATCAAGAATACTGGCTACCTCAAAACATGGAGAAATGTAGGTGGCTTTTATGTAGATTATATGTACAATCACAATTTTCCAGCACATCCACTCTATCTCATTGTTTCCAGCTTGTGCCGAGAATTTTTCAAAGTTTATATTACTGGACTGTGAGATTTGTCGTTTTTTTTTAAAAATATAAACACAACGAATCCATTCTGAATATCATGTATCAAAAATGTGCAAATTTTAGAGCACTGCAACTCGCGTTCGACAGATTCATTGCCACTGTGGCGTGGTCATGGTAATCTAATTCCCATTATTCAAAACATTTCGTGTTTTCAAGGTATGAAAGTCGAACGTCTACTACATTATTGGTATTCATCGTTTCAAAGCTATTTTCCTGCTCCATCTCACTCGGTGCTTCATATTTACTCATAACAGGTTAGTTCTTTCCCAGAAAGAATATGATGTGAATCACAAGGAACCATCCGACATATATGTGTCTAGTTGAATTTAGAAAATACCTCCAACAAGATCAAAATGCTTCATTTCACCTTAAAAGCACACATATTTTATCCTGTATTATTGAAACATCTATCTGTGTATTTCAGAAAGAATAACAGACAAGGACATTATGGTGATCTACATTGTCCAAATTGCTATTGGAGTTGCGGTGAGGTAACCAAATTACTCACAGTAACACTGGGATATATTTTTCAGTGCTTCAAAATTGTTCAACGCCACAACCAAAAAGCGATGATTGCTTTGAAACGAGGAGCTGATATTGCGTTTTATTCAATTTCGCACACTTTTCAAATTCGAGAAAACCTTGTTATTATGATGGTAAGGACTTTTCAGCGCTTAGGCCGTTTGAGGTGTAATCAGTGAAAGTTGAAAACACATTTTCAGATGCTGTCGAAGGTGGCAACTTTAGCTGCTTTGCTAACTATCCCATGTTATATTCTCTATGCAATCTACTCAGAAATTCCTGCTAATTATGGTTTGGACACTCTTCGATATGTGTCAATCGCCCTGTATGATATTTGGATTTCAATGTGAGTTCGTCATTTTTTTAATGAAGACAAATTCCTTCAGAGGTTTTTTGTCCATTGTCGTGAACTTGATTCGATTCGAACGAAAATTTCGAGACAACTTTATGAAATTGCCAATAATTAGTCGAATTCTAAATGTAGCAGGCATAGTACGGTTCCAGGAACGGTAAAATATAATTGATTTTCATAATTAATATAGACATTTTCAGTGTTGTAACAGTGGCATTAAGTGAAAGAGATCTGCACTTTTCCATGCTTGAAAATTATTGGAATGCCAACTATCAATCGATCATTTCCGTTTCTCCCGTTTCATATTCATTCCTGAAACATTGCCAATCTAGCAATTAACAAACAACGTTCTATCTTCCAGCTTTTACAATACGTGCTAATCGCCTTGGCAATGTGCGTGCGCCACGCCGCGCGGCGGCGCGCGGCTTACGCGGATTGATTTTGCGGGATGAATATTATTTTTCACGATTCGAACCTATTATTTTCGAATTCTCCGTAAAATTTCCCATCGGAAGGAGTATTCATTCATATTTTTAAAGATATATTTATATTTATAAATCAATATTTTGAATGCGGAATTTCTGCAACCTACCGTAATCTCACTTTACGACAGCGACAGTTTCGCAAACTGGGATTACGGTAGGTTGCAGCATTACAGAATTCAAAATATTGATTTCTTTTTCTAAAAATATGAATGAATAGTCCTTCCGATGCGAAATTTTACGGATAATTCGAAAATCATAGGTTCGAATCGTGAAAAACAATATTCTTTCCGCAAAATCAATCCGCGCAAGCCGCGCTCCGCCGCGCAGCGCCGCGCACGCACATGACCAAGGCGATTAGCACGTACTGTAGTATGGGTAGTCTTATGAATGATTGTTCAACACAAGAGTTTGTTCAATTGTTGTATTGTATTTATTGTATTAATTATTTATTGCATTCAAATTCATTTAATGTCTCAAATATTGCGTCGGATCGGGATTTCGTCTATAAGGCTCTAATGCATAGTCCGGAATTTCGAATGGCGTTCAGAGCCAAGAATTTCTTTTAAAAAAGTGTTGCGAGTGATAAATATCTAAACGACGTTTAGCAACTAACCATTTCGGATATTTCGTGCTCCTCGTTCACTAGATAACCGAATGTTATAATGTTATAGCATATTTCACGCCTATATCTTATATTTGTGCTTCAAGTGTGATAGCTTTTCGAGCTCACTCACCATGAATAAGCAATTGCGTGCAGCTGTTCAGATAAGTGTTCGACAAGTGCCTCTAAGACGAGTTGGAAGCCATCTAACACCGTCTAAGTCTCGAATCGATATTTATACTTGAGATTGTTTTTAAAACTTTATGAGTGAGTATCTGAGAAGATTAAGCATCTGCCGTACAACGAAAAATAAAGTCTCAATTTGAAGATTGTTCTAGGGGTAACTTTTCGCGTAGAGTTCGAAAATATACCTTAGAAAGCCGTATCTCTGACCCCTCATTTCGTGTGTCGGGCTATACCTGGGTGGTCGGTTTTTGTAACTTTTGAACGGCTCATCCAAACTCCATAAATTTATAGTAATTCTGAAATATCTCGACGAAATAAGCATTTTTCGAAATAAGCAAATAAGCAAATAAGCATTAAAGTTAGCTACGTTCAAAATGGAGATTTTTCGAAGATGGAAAAAATCGATTTTTAAGAATGAGCGAAACTCCTCATTTTCAAGCGTAATCATACTTCTGTATTCTTGAATAGTACATATTTGTTCAATAGTGATCTGAAATCACGATGGTTTTCCTGAAAAATACATATTTATACTGAGATTTTACATAACTTCGTTTCCCTCGAAGCGGGAAACCCCATGCATCCCGCTCTTTTGGAGCGAAAATATGCACCTAGGGGTAACTTATCACGTGGAATCCAATGAGCATGTTCAAAAAGGGGCATTCAGAGGATGAGGTGTCAGGGCACCAATTTTGAGAATTCAAATGTCCTAAACTTTTTTCACAGATGAGTTAGATCTTCACTTCTAAGAGCAAAAATGTTTATTTCGTCGATATATTGTAGAATTACTATGTATTTATGGAGTTTGGATGAGCCGTTCAAAAGTTACAAAAACCGATCACCCAGGTATAGCACGACACACGAAATGAGAGGTCAGAGATACGGCTTTCTAAGGTAGATTTTCGAACTCTACGCGAAAAGTTACCCCTAGAACAATCTTCAAATTGAGACTTTTTTTTCGTTGTACGGCACATAGGTGAAATTCACTTCTCTCAGATAGTCACTCTTATATGTGTGAGTCAAGTCACGTGTTTGTGCTTCTAAATCCACGGCGGAGTTCAGTTCAAGGACAAATGCACCCGACCTAATGTATAGGCGCTAATTTTCTAATACTTGACTCGTGCACCTGCCGATCAAGGCGGGGCACCTTCACTCTCTCCAGCCAGGTGATTTGTCACTGAAAAAAAAATCAAAATTATTTCGAGATTAGTAACCATTAGAGTTCGAGAAATGAAGCGACCCGACACCGCGGGGCCCCGCGAATGAAGAATGATTGGGAGAAAGATCCGACACCGAGGCGCAAAAAGTGGGAAAGATCCGACACCGGAGTTCGAACTCGATGAAAAATTTTGAAACTGGCGCGAGCTAATGCGCTCATTTTAATATTTCAATCTGTTGATCTTTAAATGCGAGAGATCGCGAGTTCATTTTCTCGTCGTTTCTTCCTCTTTTCCTGTTGTTGAATGGCTGGTTGTCGCAAGAGAACTAATGTTAGCCCATCCGTTCCTCTTCGGTATGTTGTGTTATGATATTTTCCTTTATAATTTATATTAAGATCTTCAAAGAGAGTAAAGAAAGATGATGTTGGCCATGTCCAGGAATGGCGGCGAAGCGGGGGTGCTGAGCATAGACGTCTGTGCGCAAGGCATGGGTCATGGTGGTATGTCACGACTAAGTAGCGTATGCAATCGATAGTACAGTACCAGCAGATACCGCATATCACTACCGTAACCCGCTATTCTCGCGAACTGACATTATTTTTTAAAAAATAATGGTACCGTGCCCAATCGATTCTGGAACTTTATCTGACCTAAGGAGCTGGGTTACGGTAGTCACTTGGATAATGTAGAATCTATTAGGCACGGTACCAGGACTTTTTAAAATAAAGTCAGTTCGTGATAATCGCGGAGTACGGTGGTGATATACGGTACTGTACTATCGATTGGGTACGGTACTTAGTCGTGGCCTACCAATGACCTACCATCGATTTTGACCATGACCTATGCCTTGCGCACAGACGCACGGTGCGTATATGCGTCACATTTAAACGTTTTGGTATCGGATTATTTCACGATACCGGAGTTCGGTGTCGGATCATTTTACGATTATCGAGCTCGGTGTCGGATCATTTCTTTCTTCACTCACCGATCGCGGGTCGCCGCGCGATACCGAATGACCCGCCCCGAATTACGCACTCTAGTAACCATACTTCCGTCTTGATGGTTTTGTCGGAGAGCATAGTTCCATTTCGAAAGATTCCAATAAAGCGAAAAAGGTTGATTTGTGCATGCCTTGTCCCGTTGTACTAGCAAACGAGGAAGAAGGCAAAGGTTATTGTTCATTTGACGATCACAGTTCGAGGAAAAGGGCTTGTAATGTGCGTTTACGTATTACGATTACTCTCGCAGAAAGGAGGACAAGGAAGTGTTCATTTCGCTCCCCTTTACATAGATTGCTAGTGACAAGAAAATAGGAAAAGGTAATACGAAAAGTAATAAATACCGCCTTTGAGACTGGATTCTGCGGGAGAACATTGTTGGTGTCAATTTTTTCTAATGCATATTTCCCCGTTCAAACCATTTTGTAAAGTACAATTCACATATTTCCCGTCAAACATTGCTCGTCATAATCTCGATGTCTTGTCAATGTGCACTCGGGTTCCGCTGGGAACGATATCGCCTTGACTGTTATCGAATGTACTTGATGATTATTGCCTCATGTGAGCCTATTGAGCGAGTGGCGTTTTTCGAAAACTTGTTAGACAATATTTTTCAACTGTATTATCAATAATCTGTTTCACTGCTGCAGATTCAGGCGTGATGTTCCTGGTAAATTACCTTAATCGTAACTTCACCGATGCACTTTTCCCGCTGTTCGAAAGCATCTATTCGATAGAGGTTTATTTTTTTTTCTTTTGCATAATGAATTCAATCATTCCAGGTGCTAATACAACTCCTTTCAATATTCTTCTCCTTTCCGGTAATTTGCGCAATTTGGAAGACGAACGTATTTCACCAAAACGTAAGAGAGATCAGATCAACGAGTAGAATCAATCCCTCGACGTTCAGATTCGTCTCCAGCTCATTTCCATGCCTGTGAATGCCATATTTGCTGCCATAGCCAGAATCATAATTATTGCCCACCAAACATTCGGACCAATTCAAAGCAGTAAGCAAACCAATTATGAATTATAAAATGAAAATTAAATGAAATATGATTCGGATGCACTTCGGCATGTTGAAACGACCTTTTTTTTAGCCAACTCGCTCTATCTCATCATTTCCAGTTTGTTTCGAGAATACTTCAAAGTTTATATTACTGGACTGTGAGTTTTGCCATTTTTACAACATTTCTTCGGTTTTGCATGATATAGAATCATGCGCGAGAATCGACGGTCGACTAGCAATGGGATTTCCCAGGAAGTGTGCGAAAATTATTGTCAAAATAGACGTTTACCACAGTTCGTCGACTCATCGATTGAATTCCCTTAAAGGATGAGTAAAGGCAAACGCGCGCCCGGTTGAAATATGTGTCAAATAGAAGAGAACTCTCTTCAAATCGCGTGCTCTCTCGCTCGTTGCCTGAGCTTTCCCTGATTTGGCTCCCCGCCAACTACCGATAACTCTGTTCGTAATGGAGATATCAATGTGATAATTTCGGAGCTTCTTATCGTTGGGGAGATCTAGGCCGTGCATATGGAAGCTTCAAAAATGAATTTTGCCGTTGGTCCTTCTTTAATAATAGCTCTCTAATGTGTTATCATTGGAAATATAGTTTGTGCTCCCTAAACCTCACATTAGAGAAGCATTGTGTCCGAGTAAAGTGGAGAGAGCTTGTCGTACCAGAAAGATAGTAAATCAAATTATATATAATTTCAGCGCTTTACAACTCGCGTTCGATAGGTGGATTGCTACGACAGCGTGGTCTTGGTAATCGACCTTCCGGTATTGTGTTTCACTGTATGTTTTTTCAAGGTACGAGAGTCGAGCACCGACTACTGTATTCGTATTCATCGGTCAGATGATATTCACGTGCTCGATATCACTCAGCACTTCATATTTACTCATCACCGGTTAGCATTTCCCGAGCAATCGTCTGGTTCTCTTCAGTTTGCACGCTCTCTCGTCTCTTTGACTGGCGAGAGAGCGTGCAAACAGAAGAGAGTCAGACCATTGCTCAATTTCCCCCTTATTAGAGTGAAAGTGATTTCAATCTCTAGGGAAAAGCCGTTGCTCGTTTATAGCCAGATTGAATTGAGTACTCAAAGTACTATGAATGTTCTAAATCTTGATAAAAAAGTGAATACATATTCACTCATTTCAATACTATTCAAAGAAACATTTGTGAATTTCAGAACGAATAACCGATAACGGAATTATTCTGGTCTACATAGTGCAAATAACGATTGGAATTGTGGTAAGAACGAGCATAGTTTTCAGAAATGAACTGCACATTTGCAGTGCTTGAACTGCATTCAACGCCACAACCAGACAGAGATGGTGGCATTGAAACGGGGAGCGAAGATTGAGACTTACTCAGTGTCACGCACTTTCCAAATTCGAGAGAATCTAGCGATACTGAAGGTAATTTACGATTTTTTTCAATAACATTTCTAGAGCGTTTTCAGATGCTTTCGAAAGTAGCAGCATTATCAGCCATTCTTACTATCCCGTGCTTTTTTCTTTACGCCATTTACTCGGGAATTCCTGGGAATTTGGGTTTCGACACTTTCCGATATGTGTCAATAGCCCTGTACGATGTCTGGATTTCAATGTATGATTCCACTAAATATTTTCTGGAAAACGAAAAACATTTAGAAGTTTCTTATCCATCGTAGTGAATTTTATACGATTCGAACGAAAATTTCGAGACAGCTTCATGACATTGCCAGTAATTGCCCGAATTCGAAATATAACGGGTGTAGTCGAGATTCGTGAACGGTAAATTTTTAAACTATGTACAATTTGAAAATCAAATTTCAGTGTTGTGCCAGTCGCAGTTGATGAGCAAAATCTACACTTTTCTATGCTTGAAAAAGATTGGGGCTCAAGCTATCACTCGATCGTTTCATTCTCATCATTTTAATATTCACTGTAATTGTTATGTACACACGGGAAGTGGAGAGTAGATTATAGAGTTTATCGTAGAAATAAGAGAAGAATGATTAGCCGCAACTAGCGGGAACGGAAACAAGAATGATATTTTAGGCGAGCGGAGCAGAAATGGCAGGTTACGGTAGTAGGGTGGTGTGGTGGCACACAATAATACTAGCGGAATATTAAAATAGGCGTGTACACAGCAGTAATGTTTCCCGGCCGTAATATTCAATTGTTACTCATTGTTGAAAATTTTTATTGTGTGTTCACCGGTAATATTGCAAGAAAAATAGAGATTTTAAGAAATGCGTAAAAACTTTGCATGAAGTGTGATAACGTGACGCACGATTGCACGCACGAATATTCATTCTTCAAACCTCTGTATTTTGCGATAATTCTATTATTGGAACGATAGACACACCAAAAAAGCCAATCGTGCGTATAATGATAATTGGTGCCTGGATAATCAATGCCGTAGAGGCGAACTTGTGAAAATATGTTGTGCGGGAAAAAATGATTTAATTAATATTTCATAAAAAAATATGTTGCATTAATGCTTCTGCTTAAAGGAGGAGTAAACTCAAAATTCAATTTTTGAAGATATCATATGCACTGCCTAGAGCTCCACAACGTTAAGAAGCTCCGAAATTTTCACATCGATATCTCCATTCCGAACAGAGTTAAAACTAGTTTTCTGGGAGCCAGATCAGGGAAAGCTCAGGGAAGGGGGCGAGATAGCACGCGACAAGAAGAGAGTGCGTCTCTAGGTGAAACATATTCCAACCGGGCGCGCGTTTGCATTTACTCCTCGTTTAAACGTATCCAATTTCTTTCACTCTTTTTGTCGAGTTACTTCTCTCATATCCCCTAGGTGCAGAATTCCTCCCCGGCAGAGCTGTCTTCTCCCTTCGTCTTCGAACCCTACTTATGATGCAGGGGACAAACACGGAAAGAAACAGCCTCTCGCGGGAATGGCAATTAGGGAAGGTGAGAGGGGAAGTGCAATCTTGGTCTAGAGTGGAATCGATAGTTCGACTTGTCAATGTCCATTCCAACAGTATTGTTATTTTTTTCATATTCGTTTGCGATCGTAATACTTTGAACCCTCAGATTGCCTTTACATATTTGCATACCCTTGACTGAGCAAGATGGAGTTCGCATTCGTGTTTCTGCATTCCTTTTTTTTCAAATGTGTTTTTTGGATGGGTTGAAAACAACGGATGTATCTTCTAAACAGTCAAGCAATGTACAGTCTACTACACCTATCTTTGAAGTAACGTATTTCACTGTTCATTATATATTTACAAGAAAAATTGCAAACAAATATTATTTAATTGAAGCATCTGCAACAGTCGATGGATAACTTGTGTCCCAGTCTTTTTCAAGCATCGTAAAGTATATATTTTGTTCATCAATTACGGATGGCATAACACTGAAATTCGGTTTATAAATTATGAATATTAATTTAAATTATACCGTTCCTGCGACTCGACGACACCAGCAACATTTCGAATGCGAGCAATGGCTGGCAATGCCATGAAAGTGTCTCGGAATTTTTGATCGAAGCGAATAAAATTCATGACTGTGTACAAAAAACTTCTAAAATTTGCAAAATCTTAGAAATTAAATTCATGACGAACTCACATTGAAATCCAAACATCGTACAGGGCGATTGACACATATCGGAGAGTGTCCAAACCCAAATCAGCAGGAATATACGAATAAATAAAGTAGAGAACAAAGCAAGGGATAGTAACAAACGCTGCCAAAGTTGCCACCTTCGACATCGTCTGAAAAATACTGTTGGGAGCAGAATACAATAATGAAAATATCATCATTATAGCGAGGTTCTCGCGAATTTGGAAAGTACGCGATATAGAATACGACTCAATCCTTGCTCCTTTTTTCAATGCAACCATCTCTTTCTGGTTGTGGCGTTGAATGTATTTGAAGCTCTGAAAATTTTTCAATGCTCGTCTCTGAGGCTTTGATTTCTCTTACCACACACCCAATCGCTATTTTCACAACGTACGCTAACATAATCCCCTTATCGGAAATTTTTTCTGCAATCACAGATTAATGTACTACACTGATTGGGGGATAATCTGTCCGATTTTTTTAACCTAAATAAATAAGTTCAGATCATGACGTTGATGATGTTTTCGTCAAGGTTGGGCGTACTTCGAGTGCGCCAATTCTCGTGATGAACTTACCGGTGATGAATAAATATGAAGCAGTAAGTGATATCGAGCACGTAAAAGTCATTTCCACGATGAACACGAATACAGTAGTCGACGCTCGGCTTTCGTACCTTGAAAAGAGAAAGTAAACAAAATATAAGTACGACGGCTGCCATGACCACGCTATCGTGGCAATCCATCTATCGAATGCCAGTTGCTGCGGGCTGAAATAAGAATACCATCTGATCGACTTTTGTTCTGATAGAATATTTACGAAAAAATTCGAAACTAACACGCCTGTAATATAAACTTTGAAGTATTCTCGGAACAAACTGGCACCGATGAGATATAATTGATTTTCTGGAATGATGTGATCGATGGGGTGGCTCAGTAATTAATCTGGTTGAACGGCTGACATCACGTGGCGTGTTACTTCCATATCGTGCTTACTGTTTTGAGTTGGTCCGAATGTTTGATGACCAATGATTATGATTCTGGCAACGGAAGCAGTAATGGCATGTACAAGAATGGAAACAAACTGCAGGCGAATCTGTGTGTCGGGAGACAATTCGTTAAGCCTCAGCTGCTATGATTTTTCTCACGTTTCGGTGGAATATTTTCGTTTTCCAAATCGCACAGATGACTGGAACAGAGAGAAATATCGAAAGCAGTTGAATTAATATCTGAAAATGCACAGTTCAATTTGAAAAATAATGACCAAAACCTCGATCGAATAGATGCTTTCGAATACCGGGAAGAGTGAATCGGTGAAATTACGGCTGAGGTAATTTACCAGGAACATTTGGCCTGAAATGGAACATACTGTTAAAAGAAAAGAGAATTGAATGTAGACGAATTGGGAAAAAAAATCAGTGACCGAATAGTGAAGGTAGAACATAGATGTCAATGTAATCATGAATACACATATTCGAAGAAATCTCATTGGCGAGCGACCATTACCATTTACTAAAAGCATTCATCAAACTTTACTTCAAATGGCATAAGTAATAGAATTCATGTTTAAATATTTGATTAAATGATACATCTGTATTATGAGCATACATGGGAAATGGTTCTTGCGCTGGCAATGACAAACATGCTAATGTAAAAATTGTGCAGTGATTCAATATGTGAGAGTATGTCGTGTTCGGACTTTTGTACAATTCGCGAAATTATGGTTCTTAGATTTCGCAAATAAATGAACTCTATTTCTTAGATATCAAGCGTGCGTTCATTCTTTAGAAATACTCACGATCCATTCTTCGAAAGTACTGCCATTCGAATAAGACTATTTATATGCTGTGTCGATGACCGAATACATTGTGCCGAATTTTGAGCACTTTAATTGCTGCCAGTTATTTTGATCTTCTAAGACATTCATGAGAAACCTTCATTTGCTATCAGTACCTCTGGTGGGGAAACCAAAGATCATCGATATGAAAACAAGGAAAAACAACATATTGCAGTGGTATTCATTTGCTTTCGCTATCTGCATCCGCGATCATCCTCGAGAACATCGAGTTTCTGTCTGCCATCAGAGCAGCGGGCGAGTCAATCTCCGCGATCTCGCCCTTGTCCAGCACCATGATTCTCAATTTAGTTGATTATACCATTGTCATTGTTATTCACAGGTCTTTGCCCTCGTTGAAAATTGGACAAACATTTGCTGTTCTAGAACATCTTTCTTCTCACCGGTCGTAATAAAACAAAACCAAAACCAGAGAAAACAAAAACAGAACCACAGATATGTTAAGACTACGCACTCCTATTCCCTTCCCAGAGTTAATCCAACTCGAGGAAACAAGAGGTTAGCTTCGGCAAAATCGTCCACGTCGCAAGGTTTGAACAACAATTCCCCAATTGGAGATAGGCTTCCGCCGACCCAATGAAATGCTGCCCGCAACAAGCGAGGTAAACTTCAACGGGATGATCCACCCGACGCAAGTTCCCAAACCAGGGTTCTCACGATTTCGTCAACGGAGATAATCCACTCCGGCACAGAGATAATCCACTCTGTGACTGACTCGACGACAAGGCAAGATAATCAGATGAAAGGAGGAAAAGATAGACTCAAGAATGAGGAGAAGCGAAATGAAAACAAGGAGAAAGTGCAGAGAGAAGACAAGGAGGTTAACGTAGAAACGCACCAAACGACCACGTGAATAAACCCCTTGAAACCCCTTGCAAACGCCCCTTGAATACGAGAAAAGATAATAATTATTATTTATAAAAAGAGAGCAGCATAACACAACATCCCTCGACGACGACCGGGAGAGGAAGTGAAATGAACAAGAATTACAAATGCTGCGGTGCAAGGTAGTACCGCGTGCTAACAATCGTGGTAAGACACGATGACACACGGCAACGAGACGGGGCAACGATTACGGTAGGTTTGTTCAACGGAAGGGACAAACGTGTCGTACTTATTATTTAATGTACGAATTAAATATTGTAATGCTTATTGGGAGTAATTAATAATTAATTATTAAATAATAATTAAATAATTAAATAATTAATTATTCTAGCGGGAAAACCCCTTCCTTCTACAGACACGATAATCCCGGGTGTCCTAATATGGTACTGAGATGTGAAAATATTGAAGATAGTATCACTTACCGGTCGTAATCGAGAATTGTATTCAGCCGATGCGCGATAGTAAATACAGTACATTGTCTAAAAATAGTTTTCGACCAAATGAGGTGATCATGAGATCTAACTTGAAATGGCTTCGGATCGTCGCTTGTATGAGATTGTCTGTCTGCAGATCCATTGCCTCCGTAGCCTAAAACATGTATCTGATTCGCTAGTAAAATTAGGAAAAAAACCTCATCTAGAACTAGAATCTTCGAATTCCGCAACGCCGCACGCGCGAGACACACGAGCTGTCGTTGACCCACACTGAAATGGATTGTTTAGAAATTTACACTTCAGTATGAAATATTTTCGAAATGCACCTGATATTTTCTCCGCCTTCCGAGATGACGTGCTCCAATCCAGCAGTTAGCGTCTTCGTAACGCTCTTAATTGCGCTTACTTCCATTTGCATGCAGATGTGTAATAATAAAGTACGAGGACTTGCCTGGAAAACAATCTCTAACCAAAGGATTTGTAGCCATGTCAGTGATAGAGAAAGGCACCGCCATCAAAGGCATATACGATGTGGCTATTTACCGGCACCGGTCCTGCCCACGATGCCGATCTTCTCTCCCGCTCGAATGCGCGCACAGATACCGCGCAGCACGAGATCGAGCCCCGGCCTATATCAACGGATCAATACTACACGTTTGAAGTATTTTATCGTCACGGGATAAAACAGAAATAAATTGTTCCGTGATGAACAGTTCAAATAGCGAACCTGTATCTCGTGGAGTAATTCTCGATCACAACGCCTCCTTCAGAAGGCCATGAAGGCGGAAGTCCACTTGACTCCTGCACCCACTCTGCCTGCGAATTAGATTTACGGTAATCTCTAAACTCCAGCTGAAGGAAATGTTGTCAAGTTCCGACGAATAGACTGTCTTAGAAGAGCATGACTATCAACGTCTAACCTCTCTGGGCGTGTTGATGTACTCGATAACTCGCTCGACGCTGACGGCATTTGCCTCGAGCATCGAAAGCTGGCGGACGGCGAAGTTGAGGACGTCCGTGATCTGAACAAATGTTGAGATGATTCAATTACGCCCTCCACTGCTCACTTGCAGGGCGTAAGTAACGGATACTCCGACGAGACCCGCGGACACTCCCCAGTTCCACTCCTTGGAGAAGACGGCGAAGAGAGCGGCAAATAAGATCTGAGAGAGATCAAAGACCATTTTATAGGCATCATTGTTTTCAAAATTCTAATTACTTCTGAAAGTACATGAGGACAAAATAAGTATTTGAGAGTAGTATTTTGCATTCGTAAACACGCACAATGCAATTTCCGATGAACTCCAGCCTCACTGCGAGCCACCTATTCGAGACGGTGTTGAGGTATCTGAGACATTTTTTTCCGGGTATCGAAGTACATTCCTTATTTATATCGTAGAACGAGGTTTACCACTGGGTACTATTAAATCGTAACAGACATGATCTCACTTGCACAGAATCAGCGAGTCCACTTTGGATTCCGAGTCGAGGCAGAAGCGTGCCACCTTAAAGTTCCCAACTTGAATCCTTTGCTGATGTTATCGCTAACTCTTCCATAAGCTCGAATGCTGGCTGCTCCCTGAATCGACTCTCCGAAATGAGAGTAGACAGGCGACCGATGCACCGACTCAAGTCGCTTCAGCTGTCGAGAAGTGGGCACGTAGAAACGCTGGAATAATCAGACGTCATGTTTTTCTCACTATTCGGGAAATAGTATCTGCATTTCCCATACTCTCTCACCACTCGACCGGTCGAGAAAGTGTGTGAAATGAAGAGACCATTACCCGAATGGCGCACTCTACTAAAACATGTTGTAAATGTATTTCCAAAAATTTGCCAACCATGAAGGTGAAGTAGATGACTGCGAGTTGAATGATGACAACGACGAAGAGAGGAGTCGAGATGACGATCATCGTGAGCGTCGTGAGGATCCATAATAGCAGATAATATATTTATTACGCAATAATGTGTATTAAATTAATGAGGATGAGAGATGCAGTCGACTTACCGAAAATACGCACTGCACAAACGATTTTGTATTCGTGCTCAGTTCATTGTCGATGGTGTCGATGTCCTTCGAGGTTCGATTTAGAATGCGACCGAGCGGAGTAATGTCGAAGAAGGAGACCGGCGATCTGTGAAGGTTCGCCTTTGCCCTCCTCTTTTTTCCTGTGAGAACGATCTTTATTTGCACGCATTTTATTAGATAAGGTTAACGCAAAAGCCACTTTCTCATGTGTTTGTATAAATATTTGCATTGTTAGTGTCTTGGTAATTCACATTATTCTGGAGCGTACCGCATGAGATTGTGGATGAGCGGAGCGTGCAGTTTTCTTGACGCATTCAGAGCGGCGACGACGAGAAACGAGGTTGCCGTGAGGTACATCACGGCTGCAATGCGGCACGTCTAGTCGTCCATTCAAACCCAATGGTATCATAATAATGCGAAACTGGGTTGTGCAAAAATGTTACGGTCTCTTCATTCCGCATACTATCTCGCCGGTCAGACAGTGTGAGAGAGTATACGCAATGAAGAGACCGTAAAATTTTTGCACAACCCAGGTGTGAACATATCAATTTCCTTTGCTCTACTTTACAATATCACTTACACTCCAGTGCTCCGATGCTAACATAAATGCCGAGCCGTTCGACCTGGTTCATTCTCGTCCCGTTGAACGCGGGATCGTTCTCATCCGACCTACAAATTCATTGTCGAAGAGGTTATATTTTTTAGCTGAAAAAAGCAAACAATTCTTGGAAACATGTTACAAACCAAGCGGAGAGCCACAAGTTGTCAGCCATCGTGAGTGCCATGTACACGCCGTAGATCACGAGGAAGATGATGCAGAAGGGAATCGAGGCGGCACGGATGTAGTCAAAGTAAACGGAGGCTTGAACCTGAATATTGCGATGATTTCGTCACACTTGTCATTCCATGTGGGCGCTTAGTGAGTGCATGTTCCGAATTAAAGGTATCTTTTGAGTAGTTATTCCCCCTTGCTCATTTCACAACTTATCAACTATTGTGTCCCACTACCTGAACTGACCCCTCCTTCCTTCATTTCCTCCTTCTTGATCAATTTCTTCCCTTCAGCAACTTCTGATTTGTGTTTGATTCCGTTGCTCTCCGCCTTCTTCTCAATGTCTTCCTCAACCACATCACTCTCTGCCGCCTCTTCTGCTGAATCATCCGATTGGGCATACCCTTCCATCAACCTGGAGTACACACCTCATCTTGAGAAATCATCTGTATAACCACAGTAGTAGCAATACGCACTTAGCAAATGTCCCGCGGCGATTAACCAGATGTGTGAAGCTGCCGTTTTCAATTATTCTCCCACCTGCAGCATGCTTAGCTTTCTCGAGTCGTCTTTACTTTTCTCACCGCTGAAGACGAGAATCTCATCAGCTTCTCGTGTGTTGAGTAGAGAATGAGTTACGAGTATGCGGGTTTTCTTCGCCAGTAAACCGCGCGGGCCGAGAACCTGCATGCATTCAGTAGCCTTGTGATCTTTCAAATTTGCTAACCTTTATAAAAGCACATAAATGGAAACAAAATGAAAGGAGAAAAAATGAAAAGAAAATAAATGAAAAGAGGGAGCACATGTTGACACACCAATTGTAGGAAAAGACAATCTGACGAACCTGATTGAAGATGTGTCGGCCTACGTGCGCGTCTACTGCAGAGAGCGGGTCGTCCAGCAGGTAAACGTCGTCCTGCATGAGATATCTTCGATGAGAAATAGGGTTGACAATTCGGAGCACAATTGCTATGTCTCAATTATTTATACTGGAATATTGCAAAAAAATGAGGAGGGACAGATTGAGATATCGCAATTCTGCTCCGGATAGCCAACCCTATTGAGAACAGATGAAAGAGATTGGGCGAATCGATCGAATACCTGCTGATAGACTGCCCGAGCGAGCGAGATCCGAGCCTTCTGGCCTCCTGAGAGGTTCATTCCCTGAGATTTTATGGTTTAAAATTACGGAATTAACGTTGCATCACTTTCTCTCCGATCTCCGTGGCGTCTCCATCAGGAAGGATGGCCAAGTCTGGAGTGAGAGCGCATGCTGAGATCACCTAGAGACATCATTATTTTGTGCACTAGGTCGGATGATAACCAAAAAAAGTACCCTTCTCTAGAATGTTCCCAGTAGGTTCCCAAAGCGTCAAAAATACTTATGCGAAGAAGGGGTCCATTTTTTGAAATTCCCATCCGACGGTTATCATCCGGCCGTCGGATCATAACCGCCTAGTGCCTTATTTTGTAGACTCCTTTTTTTCTATCTCTTCACATCAGCATGCTCACCCGCTCATACCACTGCCTGTCGAAGGGACGCCCGAAGGTGATGTTATCCCGGACGGAAAGGTTTTGTATCCACGACTGCTGAGGGATGTAAGCAATTCGTCCATTGACGATTATCTCACCCCGAAGACGGGTTAGCTCTCCTTAAATATTTCATTGTTGCCCACCTGCTCGTGCGACCATTTGGAAAATTGAAAGGTCTCTCTCAAGAATTAAGAATCTCTTACTTTTTCTTTAGTGATTTGTGGAAAAAAATTTTTGTATTAGCAGGAGAGTTAGCCTTCTATTGCTAGACTTTCAAAAACATCTATACAAATATTTCGTTGAGGTGCAAATCATCCTTCCTACTTCTCATTTCATTCGCCCTCTCTCCAAGAGAGCGGTTGACTTGCGTCTAAAACACATATTTGGATAACTGCAATCATTAATTAATTATGTTTTTCAGGGTATCGTCGCGGATTGGGCGTAGATAAATTATTATTATTATTGTTTTTGAAAGTCTATTCCTCACCGAGCATAGCGGACAGGAAGCTGCTCTTCCCAGCTCCTACTGTTCCCACGACAGTCACAAGGGAGCCACGGGGCACGCTAAATTGGGAACTACCTCGGATGAGAACCATGATGCCATGCCGTCTTTGATATATCACAGGCGCTATGACGTCAGTTCTCATCCGTCCTGAATATTCAATAAAAATGAGCTCAATGTGCACCTCGCATTTATTGAGCTGAGGGCACAGGACTTCTCTCCGTCGACATTCCACGTGCAGTCGACGTTACAGAATTCTATCGCACAAGGACATGCTAAATGTCATTCGTTACTCCCTTTTGATTTCGGGTTTATCTCTCAGCACTAGAGTTCGAGAACGATACCACGCTATCTTCGTTATACACAATATCTCGACAGGTCGCTCGGCGAAAGTGCGCTGAGCATGAAGGGAGCGTGGAATCGTTCTCGAACTGTACTCAGCACATTTATATTATAATATCACGCCTCTCATGAGAGAATCGAGCTAAGCTTGGGAATGATGAAATGAGATCAAACCGGTTTTGGGCACCCTGAGGCATGTCTGAGTGACCCCCGAAATGTTATTGTGCACACTTCGTTTTGGAGCTCCCTACGTAGGGTCGAATTACGGCACCTCCTACTTTGAGAGCTGTTTTCTTGGTTACAGTGAAAGATAGAGCAAAATTGACCGCTGAGTGACCCCGACTCATTTTTTGAGTTCTATCGATCTATCTAAACCATTTTCTCGAAAACTCATTTCCAACGGTGTTACACTTCAGGCCAATTTTCTCAAAAGTGTAGGTAAAGACGCAGCTCTAATTTTCACAGTAGATGCAGCTCAGCGAGAGCTTTCCTTCCAATGAATGGTTTGCGAAAAATATATGAAGTTGCCGGTGAGAGTTTCGCCCTTTTTACTTCGTCAGGATCGTTTGAACTATTTTTTCAACAGGCGATTTCATTTCACCCCGCACTTTTCGAGGTGCGCGGCTGAAAATGAACGAAGTTCAATCGAAATGTCTGTTGAAAAAATAGTTCAAACGATCCAGACGAAGTAAAAAGGGTGAAACTCTCACCGGCAACCTCATATTTTTCGCAAACCATTCATTGGAAAGCTCTCGCTGAGCTGCATCTACTGTGAAAATTTGAGCTGCGTCTTCACCTACATTTTTGAGAAAATTGACCTGAAGTGTACCACCTTTGAAAATGAGTTTTAGAGAAAACGGTTAAGACAGATCGATAGAGCTCGAAAAATGAGTCGAGGTCATTCAGAGGTCACTTTTGCTTAATCTATCACCGTATTCGAGAAATCGGCCCTTGAAGTGAGTGATGCCGAATTGCGACCCGGTGTAAGAAGCTCCAAAGTGAAGTCTGCACCAAAAGACTTTGGGGGTCACTCAGGCATACCTTAGGATGGCCAAAACCTGTTAAAACTCAATTCACGATTTTCCTCTATTCCCATGAACGGCAAATTCAGCTCGATTCTCTCGTGAGAGGCTTGATCTAATTCAAATACAAACAAAAATAACTATAAGTAAAAACTATAATGTACTGTTTGTGCCTAGTTTTATGAGAAGTGTACGGACAGCGCTAACCGTGAGCTTCGTTCCTCTTCACATTTGAATCATCCAACTCCTCGCTCACGAGGAAGTTGCGCAGTCTTCGATTCGAGACTATCGCCTGATTTTTGTTTCGTCGTGCGTGTTTTTGTTTGCTTTATATGTGTTATTGTTTTGACAATTTGAATGTTGAAAAAATCGAATTCTAACCTGAACGATCAAATTGATGAGCATGGCGAGTACCACCATAGGCGACCTCAGTTGATTGAAGAGAGTGAGGGAAACGAAAGCGATCTGGCAGATGATTGTGGTGATGTTATAGATTACGGTACTAGGTCGGACGAGAACTACGACTTCATGCCGCCTTTGATATATCAGGCGGCATGGCGTCGGAATTCTCATCCGACCTGTTGCCTAGATTACCATGCAATATAAGCCACACTTTGCCCGCTTAGTAAATAAACCTGTGATGTGAGAATGTGCTTGTCAGAGGAGAGGATGAAGGTGCCAAAGGAAGACGCTGCAACGAGAAAAGGCGAGGCGTTGTTGAAAGTGTCCAGCACCGAACGAACAAAGCCCGATTTACGAATGAGCGCCAGTTCACTGGAAACTTTATGTGTGGAGTAGAGTTCGAGAAACGATACCACGCTCTCTTCATTCTACGCACTCTCTCGGCGATCGACCGGTATAGAGAGTGTGCAGAATGAAGAGAGCTTTGCATCCTTTCTCGAGCTCTAGTGTGGAGTAAGAAAAATAACAAGTGTACCGTTCTCTGATTTCGTTGATGTGCTTCTCCATGGGTTCCTCCCAAGCGTACAACTTGATGACTTTGATCCCGCTGAGCACCTCGTTCACCATTTTTACTCGTTGATCCTTCATCTTCATCGCATTAATCTAAAAATAAAGAGAGAACACTTGTATCTACTCCCTCGCTCGAGGATTACAAATGTGATTTAATAATGGAAATCGTTAACATTTGTTGATGTGATTTGCATGTAATTACTCATACCTGCCATCTCTTGATGAATACTGAGGAGAAGATGTTTATGGGGACGAAGACGATCATGATGAGAACACCGGGCGAAGCAGAGTATCCGAGAGTGAAGATGAGATAGACAAGGGCGAAGGTTATCTGATTTGAAAATAGTTATATTTCTTGATTTAGCCATGCCCATCGGAAAGAGCCAATGATCTACCTGATAAGGACACGACCATAACTGTTGAATTTGAGGCGTCACCAGTTGGAATATTTCTACATCGATGGCCATGAGGTTGATGATCTCGCCTATGGTCTTCTGTCTGCGAGCAGTGGAGGACAGACGAAGAGTCTGAAAGAGCAGAGTTGGGCAACCAAGCTGTATCAGTGAAACTTTCGAGAGTATTCATGAGCATTTAAACAGTACCTTCCTGTAGACTGCCGTCGTCAACGCCATCTGGATCTTCAATCCCAATCAATCAATCAATCAATATTTATCACGTCATGCGTTAACCTCATCTTCAATCCCATCCGCATCATAATGTTGAAGTACGCGTTGAGGATCATCGATCGGAACTGGAATATGTTCTGATTTGATCAGCTCTATGAAGTCTTTCCCCTAACTCAGTTCAGATTTGCGGTGGCAAATTAAGCGTACCGAAACTTCATGAATTCAAAATGACTCTCACATTCGGGTGAGTATTTACCTCTGAAACGAAGAACATGAGCAGTGCATAGCTGAGTCCCAGCCAGAATGGAGCATCCGGAGTGGAGATAAAGGTAATCAACTGGCTGAAAATGGAATGTCATCAGGGAAATATTATTAGATATTGTATTAACATGATACGACTTTCGCATGTCTATAAGAGTATTGAATACAATCACTTCAGAAGGAGAGGCTGCCCGAATTGTAGGGTGTCCGATAGCACCTGAGAGCAATTCTTTCTTGTTTATTATCGCACTTTTCGAAATTACCTCAGGAAAAATATCGAAGCGGGTACATACCCGTTCCTTGTATACATGTGTTGATCAATTATCATCGTTGTTTTACGTTAAAAATTGATTACTGCTCACTTTGAGGAAGGAAGCGGTGATGAACTCGTATTTGAACATGCGGAAGAGGGCGTAGATCAGCGATGGTTCCGACGGAAGTTTCCTGTTGACATGCAATCAATTTTTACTAGACTTCGATAAGGCCCTTCGTCTCTTCATTTCTCGGTCAAAGCGGGGTGAGATTATTGGAAGAGACATTCATCAAGGTCTAATTTATATCGGCTTCAAAAATGCACAAAAATCGCTCACATATCCCCTCTCTTCTCTGCTTCTTGCAAGTTTTGCTGATAGGCTGAAATGCAAAGGCTTCTAATAGTATGTGAACGTATTAGATCGATAGATGCCGCACATTTGTGAACATTTATTTGTGAATGTTCACCTTGCATTGCTGGTATCCAGTACTTTTCGAAGAGTGCTCCCAGATACTCTGATGATGAGCCGTTGTTGAGCTCGAATAGATCACCCATCTCAAAGATCTTTTTTAATTCTTCGATAATTGTGTTTGAATAGAAAACATATCACAATCAGGGCAATTCACGAAATCACGAATGCACTGTTTTTAGTTATTTTCCCTGGGAATGTTTTCTATTTTTTGAGCTGTGATGATCAAAAACTGAATATTTTTCTTTTCAAGCGTATCTTGCTACCTCCAGATCCTTTCGCGCTCCTCGGATTTGAATTGTTGTGAACCACCAAATCGTCAATCTATTGATGAACGAAGAATCAAGCTCCTCTGATTTGTACTGAAAATTTCAAAATGTCTTACCCCTTTTCCTTTGTTTTCGGAATTCACGCTCTTATAACAGACGGATTGAACACGGTGAAATCTTACCAATTTCGTTTTGTGCTCATCAGCAAAGCAGTAGAGGATGGTCTGGAGCAAGATGATCGGCCAGAAAGCCATGTACAGTACGAAGATAGGAATCGATTTCTGCAAAGGATCATCGGATATTTTCATGATTGTTCGTCCAAAAGCGAACCACCAATGGTCACCTCGAACGTTCTGTTCTCGATGTTGTAATAGAATTCGGGCAGGCCACAAATAGTCCATAGAATCAAAGAAAGATGCTGAATTCCAGATGAGATCTGGCCGCATCTCGCTCGATTCCAGTCAATGACCAAATGGAGAGTCTGAGAAAGGTAAAAAATAATATAATTCAATATTTATTTGTTGTCGCTTTCTGGACGCAGATCAAGATGTGGGGTCAAAAACGGTCGTTCTTCTCATTTCATAATCGTTATTTGCGGTGTGCTTTGTAAGATGGTAATTTGCGGTAAGGTAATTCGTGATGTCATTTGCGGTGTGTAAAAAGTAAGGATAAAAAGTAATTCCACGCAAGGGCGGGCTGTGCCACCCCCATCGTCTGTACAGCAACGAGAGCCTATCCTGGAAACCAGTGGCCTGTTGCGAAACTTCGATCCAGAAATGGCTACAGAAATGGTAGTGATTTCCCGATCTTTTGTTTTCTCCGAGTATTAAGCTAATCTCTCACTGCACAACGTGCTGATAAGCGATTGACGTGAACTGACAAAGAAGAGCATGCAGACGCATGGGTGGACGATGTCCGAGGCGACAGTGCCATCGATGAAGAAGCTGTTCAGCACGAGCACCACGGTTGAGTTGAGCAGAAGGAACACATTGAACACCTAAAGATATTTGGAAACATATACGGCTCCAAGAATAGTGATGTCTTAGGTAACAATTATGGGGGGGGGGTCTTAGGTAACAATTATCGGAACTTTTGCTGAATGCACTGGGCCCTTATTAGGTATCCATTGGAACCTGTATCAACAAATTTCACGGATTGAGAGCTCTACTTTTGTGGTCCGTAGAAGGAACTCACTATTCGAGATTTGAATATGCGGGTGATCGAAAGTCGGTCGAATCTCCGCTTCATTCGATTTGCCTGGACGAAGAGAACGGGAAGGAGGAGCAAGAGGAATGCGGTCGGGAGATAGAAGAGAATCGTGTGACGGAAGCAGTCCGTGAGGTGGGGCAACGTCTGCGACCCTGAGTTGTCCACCTGCAAAATGGAATCAACACAAATAAAGTAATGTAAGATTCACATGATATTCATGACTGAAGAACTGCAAATACCCATTCCTGATGTTCTCAAATGCTCTCGGACGCGAAAGCGAAACTCACCCAAAACGGATCGGAGCAGAATGAATCCATTGGAAATGCACCACGAAGAGATCGACAGTGCTATCTTAACTTTGCGTAATGGTTAAAAAAATTTAAAACCTCTGAAACCGGAAAAGGCTCTAAAACCACTGACAGATTTGCACGTGGTCGGATTAATGTCGAGAGGAGGGCCGATATTTAACAGGGAGATAGGAAGTGGAGTTTCTGACCGGGAAGCTGACAATCATTCTTCCGAGAAAAAACATATTTGTTCGCTGGCGTTGCGAAATTTATCTGACCGTGTAAAATGATCTGGCCAGATCGAAATCGGCGAACTTCAATTTTATTTAGCGATCGTATTTGTAGAAATTATTTTACGCTCCGGAAGTAGTCGAGTTTTTCAAAATATCGTTTTCGAAAAAAATGAGTGGCTTGAAATTTGATGTTGAACTAGGTCGAACGAGATTTTATGCCTTATTTTAGTTCAGCATTACCAGCTCATAGCTCCGTCGGATAATGGTGTTTGCATGGTATTGAAGCGTATCGTAAATCTTTCGATCTCTCAGAAGACCAGCGCTTCTGATCTTCCCTGTTTCGTTCTTTGTCAGCTAATCCCATGCTTCACGATAATCAGTTGAGTCACCGGCCGATAAGCTATGGTTTTCGGTGCAAACTGGCCATAGAATTGACATGTCAGGGTAGTCGATGTCGAATATGAGTAAATCAGTGGAGCTGTTCAGCACGAGCACACCAGTTCATTCTTTCAATCCGTTGAAAAAAATAATTATCTACTCTATTGACAGTGTATGTAGCTAAATTATTTTCATACTTTGTGAGATCTCCCTCGTCTCTCCGTTATCATCAACAACTTCCTCGAATGAGGAAGTATTCCTTACCACTGGCCTCAATTCTCCTCCCTTGGTCATTACTAATGACTCATTAGAGTTCGAGAAATGATACCACGGTTTCTTCATTCTTGCAATCTTTCGTCAATCGACGATCGAGAGAGCGTGTAAAATGAAGAGACGAAGGCCCGAATTACGAACTCGGTCAATCGTCCGTAAAGCACAACAGAGTGCCTCTTTCCAGCATGGAAAATTGGCTGCCATCAATCACTAATCACTCGTCCACTGATAAAGCACCCAGTGAATCACCACTCTCTCCAATGGAGAGTTTCCATGCTGCATTACGCACTCGAGGCAATCAAGGGCAGATTGAACGTTCTCCCTTCCAAGTAGATTTCGTAATTCGGGCCGCCGTTTCTTCATTTCAACACTCTCTCTCGACCGGTCGATCGGCGAGAGAGTGCACAGAATGAAGAGAGCGTGGTATCGTTTCTCGAACTCTACTTCCAAGTCACTGTGTCTCTCTCCTGTTTCTATCTGCTAATACCATGTCATCGGAAAACTGTGACCTGGCATGTGCTTTGTTTATGCATGAATCATAGAATTATGACTTGACATGGGCAATGTTCTTCTTCACGATTCTCCCCAATTGTATATCGTATCATACATACCGCAAAAAAAATTTCCTCGCACGTTTTTTCCTTGAATAACCTTGTGCATTGATTTTTTTCAGTCTACTAATGAAATGAGATGACGCCCTTGCACATCATGCCCGGTCGTTCATTTTGTTTTATCAATATTAATTCAGTATAAATGGATCTTCTTAGAAATAAATCGATTAGAATCCGGGGACTCGCTCGCGAGCAGTCGTTGTTGTACCACTGGAATTGCGAGAGTTGACCAAATGACATCTGTAATAAAACTCACATTCCACCATTAGGGGATCCAGTGATGGGAGGAAAAGGAGATGCTGGCATGCCGGTGGGGAGAGGAGGGAGAGGAGGGGTACGGGTACCGGGCAGGGGTCTTCCGGTAGGGGGCGGAGGGGGAGGCGGAGTGCGGGTTCCGGGAAGTCCGGGTCGGCCTGACGGGGGAGGTGGGGGAGGAGGGGTGCGAGTGGCGGGGAGAGATCCTGGTCTTCCAGTCGGGGGAGGAGGAGGCGGAGGAGTACGAGTTAGGGGAAGGCCTTGGCGCTTCTCGCTGAATTGTTATATGAGGCGAATCGCGAGAGAATCGACCATTCCAGGGGGGTAAGCGGCGGTAGGAATCAGATTTGTCCTATCTCGCTAGAATTTTGGTTACAAGTACTTTGAATGATGCTCTTTCAAACTGCGTCGTCAGAATCCCGATATCGCTCGTCATCTTCGAGAATCAGAAGGCCAAAGTTGGTACTCTCACTTTTCGACTATCAAATCGCGCTCACTTAAATGATCATAAATCCGTTCAAAATAAAGATAGAGCGCAGTTCTTTTTTTCCAATGAAAGCCACCATCATGGGCTACAACTTTTATGTTGACGTCATCATTCCTGGTCCTTATCCTGGACCGGGGTGGTCAGGTGAACCAAAAGTGACATAACTTTCGAAAACGGAAATTAGTTTTGAGTTATCATGTTTAAGTTGTAGTGCATACATGTGCCTCACTTTACGCCAAAAATTAGGAGAGTCGGAGTATGAACAAAAAAAATGGGCTCACTTTCGTACAATCAATCAATTTATCTTATCAGGCGGAAACGCTCTGAAGATGATAGGTCGGTAGTCTTCATAAGTTGCACTCCACCAATGGCTGCCAATAGCTCGGGATAGGTCGTCTCTCCATCGCGCGCGAGGCTTTCCGGGGGGACGAGTCCTATTGAATGGAGTCCAGACAGTTGTCGCACGGCTCCACTGTTCCACTCCCATTCTTCTGATCTTGAGGGCCCAGCGCGCTTTTCGTTTCAATCCTTCCTCATTCCAGTCTCTCAGCTTGGTAATCCCTCTCACGCGGTCATTCCTCCATCTGTCCCTTAGCGTGACTCCAAGCATCTTTCTTTCCATCTTCCTCTGGGTGACTCTCAGCCTCTCCTTCTCGCTAGATCTCAGAGCCCATACTTCACACCCATAGAGAACTGTAGCCGTGATGCAGCTCTCGAAGACTCTCCTCCTGATCTTGATGGACAGAATTCGAGAAGATAGGAGGTGCGAGAGCTTACTCCAGGCCAGCCACCCTAATCGAATCCGGTGTTCTATTTCGTCGGAATGATCCAAGGGAAGAGCTATTCTTCCTCCGAGATAGGTGGCGCTATCGACGAATTCGAATCGCAGATTGCCGATGATTATTGGATTGCGGGTAGAGGTGCAGGAGGTGAGGAGGTTGGTCTTGCTTGCATTCACTTCGAGACCAACTCGGCTGCACGCGTCCATCAGCTTCTTCAGCATTCGTTCCAGCTCGGGTCGAGATTTGGCAACGAGAGCCACGTCATCGGCATACTCCAAGTGGCAAAGGTTCCTTCCGTCGATTCTAATTACATCTGACTCCCAGTCAATGTTGTCCATGGCTGATCGTAGCACTGCGTTGAAGAGACGAGGGGAGAGGGTATCCCCTTGGCGGACTCCTCGACGCACAGTCACAGGAACGAGCTCCTCATTAACTCGAATGAGTGTAGAGGAGGACTCGTAGAGACGGCGCAACATGTGGACGAGGGAGGGATGGGCTCCGAACGAGAAGAGGGCTTGCCAGCAGGCATTCCACTCCACACAGTCGAACGCCTTCTTGAAGTCGACGAACGCCAAGTAGATTGGGATACCGTACTCGGAGGTTCTTTCAGCGACCTGCTTGATGGCATGCAGGTTGTCGAGAGTACTGTAGCCGCGCCGGAAGCCGGTTTGGGTCGAGGACTCTGTTTCTTCAAGCACAGTTTCGAGTCTCTGAAGAATGACTTTGGTCATTGTCTTCAGGGAAACGGTGAGGAGGGAGATGGGACGGAAGTTCCCAATGTTGGTAGGGTCTCCTTTCTTGTGCAGAAGAGTGACAATTGCTTCGGTCAGGTCGCTTGGAACAGCCTCTCCATCTACCAGATAGTTGAGTAGATCAGCGATAACGGGAGCAAGGTGGTTTCGAGAGTGGTATAGCATATCAGGGAGAATGCCATCCGAACCGGGTGAGTGACCACACTTGAGTTGGGACATCGCTTTGCTGACCTCATCGGGTAGGAAGGGAGGAAGGGGATCCAGAGGCTGAGGAGGGACTGGGAGTGGACACGGAACTGCAGGGGTGTAGAGACCGTCAAAGAAGCTCTGGACCACTGTCTGCTTGAGAGAGAGCACCAGTTACAGGGTCGGGAACTAGAAGGCGCTTCTTTGAGGTTTGCAGACTCAGCATGCTCTTCACGATGCTCCTTCCCATGGTTGCTGCTTGCCGTGCTTGCGCCTCCTTTCGCTTCCTGATGTCATCGACGAAACTCGTCCGGGCAGCTTTGCAGGCAGCTGAGTAGGCGACAGCTTGTTGGGAGTTGGATTGCAATTCATGGCGCATCGCTAGGAGCTTCCGCGTTCCACTCGAGATCCAAGAAGGGGATTGGCGCTTCCTCCAGCAGTTCGTTGCCGCGGTCTCCGTGAAAGCCTTTACCGTAGTATAGGCGTCGGCGGCAGAACTGGGGCGGGCAAGGGGCAGTGACGCGAGAAGGTTTGCGTTGACAGTAAAAGCGGTTCGATCGAAATCTAGCCGCTCCCTGCATCTTTTCTGCCTCGCCTTGTCAGGGAGGGAGAGGCACATCCGAACAAGGCGATGGTCGGAGTCAAACTCAAACCGACCAACGACTCCACAGTTGACTACTCTCGCTGTGGCGGGCGCTGCAACGTAGTCAATTTGGTGGAATGCGGAGCCGTTTGGGGATCGCCAGGTCCAGATTCGACCGTGGAAAGGGCCCAAACACACTAACTGGGTTTCAAATGATGCTAATACATCCCTAGAAGTAGCTTAAAGAAAATGGGCTCGAGTAAGTGCGATATTTCTAATGATTAATCCGATGAAAGGTGCAAAAGAATATACCCGTTCAAAATAGACCTGAAGATCCGACCTATGGCTAGAAATGTAGAGCAAGATGAGCTAAACATTTTATCTGTTGAAAGTGAGTTTCTATCTTTTCGTTGAAGCGCGCTACAGAGCTTGGAAGTTGGACAGAAATAGGCTAGAATCCCCCGAGAGCGCGCGCTCTAACCGTCTGCCACTCTCGCCGCCTGACCTCCCTCTCCCTCCCCTCCTTTTAGCGCTCCCTCGCTTGCCTCCATCGTCGTTTTCTGCAAACTTCCAGGCTCTGTATCACGCTTCCACGAAAAGATAGAGACTCACGTTCAACAGATGAAATGTTTAGCTCATCTTGCTCTACATTTCTGGGCATAGGTCGAGTCTCCGGGTCTATTTTGAACTGGCATATACTTTTGCACCTTTCATTGGATTAATCAATAGAAAAATCGCACTTAGAGGAGCCCATTTTCATTGAGCTACTTCGAGGGATGTATTAACATTATTTGAAACCCATTTAGTGTGTTTGGGCCCTTCCCGCGAGTTAATGGGGTTCAAAATGTCGATTTTCAAATTTTCGTTCCGATGTTCATTGTTGACCAATGAAAGTGTTTTACCATGGGGAAACAACTTATAATGTTGTTTTGGAAGTTTTTGAATGATTTTGAGCCCAAATGAGGGCAATTGAAAGTACGAAAGTACTTGTGCCCGGAACTCATTTTCTGTTCGTTGTACGAAAGTGAGCCCATTTTTTTTGTTCATACTCCGATTCTCCTAATTGTTGGCGCAAAGTGAGGCACATGTATGCACTACAACTTAAACATGATAACTCAAAACTAATTTCCGTTTTCGAAAGTTACGTCACTTTTGGTTCACCTGGCCACCCCGGACCAGGATTAGGACCAGGAATGATGACGACAACACAAAAGTTGTAGCCCATGATGGTGGCTTTCATTGGAAAAAAAGAACTGCGCTCTATCTTTATTTTGAAAGGATTTATGATCATTTAAGTGAGCGCGATTTGATAGTCGAAAAGTGAGAGTACCGAATTTGGCCTTCTGAATCTCGAAGATGACGACCGATATCGAGATTCTGACGACGCAGTTTGAAAGAGCATCATTCAAAGTACTTGTAACCAAAATTCTAGCGAGATAGGACAAATCTGATTCCTACCGCCGCGGAGTGGTCGATTCTCTCGCGATTCGCCTCATATTTTCGTATGCAAAGGGGTCGTAAGCTCACATGTACTCGGGCCCCACTGTCAAACAACCATCTATAAGTTATGATTCACATACCGTCCGTCCTCTTCGGATGACGAATCGGACTCAGCAGAGGAAGAGGATGATCCGGGACTGTTCGTGGCGTCCTGGCAGGAACCTGCCAGAAGAATAGCCAAGAAGGAGAAGAGGAAGAGACCTCTCATGTTTCCGATTCCAAGAACATTGTATGTCCCATTTTATAGCACAAAAGCATGGTGTTCAACATGCTTGCCCAGCTGCCGGTGCTCGATTCGAGAGAAGGGAATCGGGCGGAGAACAGATCGAAGTTCTAGTCATCGTCTCTTCAGTTTCCACAGTCTCTAATCTAATCCAGTTTCTAGAGAGTGCGCAATGGAGAGACCGTGATGTCGTCCCTCCACTCGAGAGGAACAGCCTGACTGGTGTATGACTAGATGTCGACAGACTTCGACCTCATCTGCTTGCACCGAGCAGAAATTCACTTAAAGTGGGATTTGATAGGCTTTAGTTGTGTCTTGAACAGCCTGACTATCTATTCTTTGGTCACATCTCCAACAGCAGCCATAAATAATCGAAGCCAATTTCGTCGTACTTTGAATTGTATTCGTCGTACTTTGAATTGTATGAATTGATGAATTCTTAGATTTCGATCAAATGTGACAATTTCATGTATTATTGTGCAATTGAAAGCAAGTATGAAGTGCAGATGAGGGTTGCTTCGACAGCACTAACGGCGTCCCTAGTGAACATTGAAGAAGGATTATCAGCAACCGCGCACCCGGTTGAACTATGTTTCAAATATATTTCCATATATGGAGAGAACTCTTTTCGCATCTCTCTTCCCTGCCTTTCAGGCGCACTTGGCTCTCAGCCAACTAGTAGCGCCGATGACACAAATATACTGCTCAGTGGTACTATTAGAAGTTGGAAAATAGTAGACAGCCAGACTAGTTCAACACTGCTAAGAAGCATTTTTATCTATTCTTTGGTCACATCTCCAACAGCAGCCATAAATAATCGAAGCCAATTTAGATAACTTTTTTAAAAATGATTCAGAGGAAGTAAAATATTAATGATTATGCGCAGTAAGGTATACTCTTGTTGAGTCATGTCGGAAATGTATCGTGTTTTCATTGGACGCTTTGCACTGTTCTTACTACGTAGGTCGTCGTAGTGTTCTTCGATATCATCGCATTGAACGCATTTCGGTACTCAGAACTAAACAAACAATTACAAATAGGAATTATATTTCACCTGGTGGCATAATAAATGAGAAGCTTCGACGCGAGTGCAAAATTCAAGAAAATCGGACCAAAGGACAGCCAGACAAGCGTATGTTGAGCTGGAATTCGTAGAATGGAGTTGCTGAGGATATGCGCGATACGGGGGAGGTTCGATCGATTGATGAAGCGAAGGAAAACAGCTGTCAGCAGCCATCCAAATATGTCCACCGCAACTACTAAGGTCAGCAATAACAGAGTAATTCTGAGAGAATTGAGATATTCCTTGTAGTGTCCGTACAGCAAAAAACTAACCTATGCTGAAAATGTGTCCCTAGGGGTACTTTTTTACGTAGATCACGAAAATCGACCTTAGGAAGCGGTATCTCTGACCCCTCATTTCCTGTAGCGCGACTCAACGGCGAGGTCGGTTTTTGTAAATCGTGAACGGCTCGTCCAAACCCCGTACATATATAGTAATCCTGAAAGATCTCGTCGAGATAAGCATTTTTCCTGTTGGAAGTGAAGGGCTAGCTCATCTGCAAAAAGAATTACGGTCATTTGAATGTTCAAAATTGATGCCCTGATAATACGGTGTCCGATAGCAATCCAATTTTCATTTCATTCGATTCCTCGTGCAATTTTACCCCTGCGCGCCAATTTAAATGAAAATCGGGTGTGGTATATGGAACGAAATTTTCGAAAGAATATAGCGAAAAAAAATTTCGACTTTATTCCTACATTTTTTCTTTTTTTTTTGTTTTTATTCCTACAATTTTTCTTTCACGTTTTGGTGAGGAGATATGTGCATATTCGTTTTCTACGGGTCGAAATACACCAGAACAAAATTAATTCGGCTTATTCTGAGATTATCGATTTTTGACTTCAGAAACAGGGATTTTTCGATGATTGTAAGGCCAAAAATCGATAATCTCAGAATAAGCCGAATTAATTTTGTTCTGGTGTATTTCGACCCGTAGAAAACGAATATGCACATATCTCCTCACCAAAACGTGAAAGAAAAAATTGTAGGAATAAAAAATCGTGTTTTTTGGCCAAAAAATTTCGACTTCGCTATATTCTTTCGAAAATTTCGTTCCATATACCACACCCGATTTTGATTTAAATTGGCGCGCAGGGGTAAAATTGCACGAGGAATCGAATGAAATCAAAATTGGATAGTTATCGGATGAGCTAGCCCTTCACTTCCAACAGGAAAAATGCTTATCTCGACGAGATCTTTCAGAATTACTATATGTACGTACGGGGTATGTACGGGGTATGTACGTATATGTACGGGGTTTGGACGAGCCGTTCACGATTTACAAAAACCGACCTCGCCGTTGAGGCGCGAGATACCGCTTCCTAAGGTCGATTTTCGTGATCTACGTGAAAAAGTATCCCTAGGGACACATTTTCAGCATAGGTTAGTTTTTCGTTGTACGGACGTATCTCGGTTTTCTCAGATTTCCTCTGTTAAGTATTCGTTTATTCGTAGCCGAACCTGAATGAGGAATTGCAATGAACACCACTTTCAATTCCTCATTATCTTCAAAATCTGCTTAGCTCAAGTCACCATTTTGGCATCGAAGGGAAGACCACGTAAGCAGATACGTAATTACGCTGGCCAAGCTGAGAACGATGATTCCAAATGAGAGAAAGCGTACTCCTTCATTTAATGAGTGGATGATCCCGCAGTGCATTTGGCTAAAATGAATGAGTAAATTTTATTTGTCATCAAATATGAAAGGAAAACAAGGGTGTTCACCCCTGTTTTTTTAAGCGAATAGTAGTCCACTGGTGTAAGCGCACGATCCAGTAACGATTGAAGCGTGCATCTTTAGAGAATTGTTGTTTTCACAAAAATAAGCATTTGTATTACGATATGATAATAACATTTGTTGATCATTTGATATCGAAATGGGATGTGACCGAGAACATTCGATCGATTCCAATGAGCATAATGCATGCAACACCCGCGAGTACGCCCAGATCTGGCAGGAACTGCAACACGAATGTATTAATGGATGAATAGCGGAAAAACTAAAAATGCGACTCTTTCAATACCATTGCCTAGCTTTCCCCAACGTTATGAGATTCTGTTATTTTCACAGTATCTCTGCTCTGAACTGAGTTATCGCAACGTGGCTGATTGTAAAACATGGATATCAGGTAAAATTGCTCAGGGGACGAGCAAGAGAACGAAAATCTCGTTTTTCGAACGCGGTTGCTGAACCTCTTTCTTTAAAACACTTTGGAAAAATTACCATGAGCGCAGTACAGAGTGTTCGGTCCATTTTGAGCTCGTAACCAAGGACAATCTGTACCTTAACAAGACCAGCACCCAACTGAAATTCATCTTGTAAATCGGGTGCTTCCGGAGCTGTTCACTTGATGGAAAAAATCGAAAATGGCGCAGACAGCAATGAGGACATTGCACGTGGATCGCATTGATCTGTGTGAAAGTAGGAGGTAGAAAGGAGATGTTTCAATTGAGAGTGCACTTGCACACTTACCTTGTTCTTATCGTGGTCAGCGCAATCAGTAAGTGACAAAATGTTCCGATAAATGCGAATACAGTGGAGATCGTAACGAATGCTCGCGCAAGTTTGGGATGAGGATGCTCAATTTCGACCATCGCCTTGATTTCAACACTAGAAATACATTTTATTCGCAGTATCAAGTTCAATAACAAATCATTTCATGCGCAAAATCGGATGGAAAAGCACAACGACCAGGGAAAAGGAGCAGTAATAAGCAATTCTAATTTTGACAGGAAAAGAGCTCTAAAATCACGCATGTTAAGCACCGATATTAAGCCTTTACAATAATAATTTATGTTCCATGTAATCGGATGTCTTGTTCATAGACAGTGTTATTTATCGTCAATTTTCTGAAAAAAATGGTACCACCGATTACAGGTTTGGATATCACTTACACACATAGTTGCCCACGCCGCCGGCGACCCACATGATCATGGGTGAGGCAGCGCTCATAGACATATGAGGAACTATCTGAGCGGATCGAGCAATTTCACCCATGACCCGTACAGCAAAAAATAAAATTCCTTGAACATAAGTCCCTAGGGTCAATTTCTCACGTAGAGAAAGAAAATCGGCCTTAGAAAGCCGTATCTTTGACCCCTCATTTTCAGAGGTGCGCCGAAGTGGGCGGTCGGTTTTGGAAAATTTTTTTGGAGCTTCCAAACCCCATGAATATAGTTATTCTGAAAGATCTCGACGAGATAAGCATTTTTCCCGTTGAGAGTAAAGGGCTAGCTCATCTGTGAAAAAAGTTTCAGCTTTTTGAATTATCAAAATTGCCACCCTGAAAAATTTTATTCCAGCTGGGGGTTTTTAACATTTCCATTGAATTCTACGTGAAAAAGTACCCCAATGTGCACAATTACAGCAAAATCAAAGGTACCTCAAGTAGTGAACTGTCCCGCCGAAAAGGGCGGGGTTAATCGCAGTTGAGCGAATTTTCCACCTACTGGGTGCTCAGAATGAGTTCACCGCCTCGAATCCAATTCCGATTATACAAAACAGTTAAATATATGATATGGAAAAACTATTTACACACTATTGAAGATAAGATCATCATATTCCCAAATCAAGACATCTCGATAATTTGCTCAGAAGAGTTCATTTGTCGATTTACCCTCTGGGTGCGCTGCCCTATACACATACCCCCTGGATGTGCTGTGACATGCGTATTTTAATTACTTGAATATAGTTTACCCTGTGGTATTTATTGTACTTTATTACTTATTCGCGTGTACGGACAGACGTTGAAATCAAATTCCCTCATTCCCATCGCATCCGTTACACCTGGCATGTGACCACTCTTTTTCCTTTATTTTCCTCACTGTTTAAAAAATGGTTTATGTTTAAAAGAGGTTATTAATGATAATTGTCGAGGATATATCTTATGTATATTCGTTATGTTATGCTTTAATTTTGAATTAATTTATAGATGCGTTCACTTCTGCTCTTGTTTGGAACTCTTTTTCTCACTCACTTCACAGCTCCTGAGATAAGAAAATACGATTGGAATAACGGACTAATTAATTACTTTCTAGAATACAAAAAAATGCTACTTTTCTCTTCCACGAAAATCTACAATTCCGGGAGTGAAAGATGGATAGATGGGATGACGTTCGGATATCAGGAAAGAAATCTCACCGATTCCAGTCGCGTCACCCACAGAGTCTTCTTGATGGTCCAGAGAGGGACACGGAGAAGCCAGAAGATCAGGTAAGCTGCCCACTGAAAATATTTACTGTAATTATAGAGAATATTTTGCAATATGACACCTTGCACGGGAGATTGTCCCACTTGGACAACCAGCCGGCAAAGCGAGAGAGGAGAGCAACCAGGAAAGGGAAGATGAAAAGGAATGAGAAGACAGTGTACACTCTGTAACATAAAAAATAGCAATAAAAATTGAGGACATTTATATTTTTTTAAACTAACGCCATCTGACAGAAGAGGGGAAAGTTTTCGTTGTAGGCAACCAGGAGATCATCATAGGAGAAGAGAGAGAGATGTTGCTTACGAGTGCTACAACGCCCATTCTGGAACAAAATAGTATCTAAAGAAAATAATCCACATTTCCCCGGCAAAACATAGAATACCGAAAATAGTGAAAAATAGAGGGAGAGGGAGAGAGGTCACCTTCCCCCTTGCGGGAATGATATCAACTGACCCTCTCTCGAAGCCACGCCCACTCCGTCCGAGCGTTTATGGTCCCTTGACCTTCCGACCTTTCGGGCGAGGATAAGCATTCCCCCCTGGCGTTCGTAAATGAAGTTGAAAAGATACCGCGCTCGACGATGAAAATGAAGTTGACGATCATGAAAAACTAATGTCAGATTTGCAATCAGCACTCAAAAATATTCGTCATGGTTTCATTTTTTGCGGTCGAACTGCGTCATAATATATCATAGGGCACGCAGGACAGGACTGAAAACCCAGTTGACTAAATTTTTTTGGAGCTTCCAAACCCCATGAATATATAGTTATTCTGAAAGATCTCGACGAGATAAGCATTTTTCCTGTTGGGAGTAAAGGGCTAGCTCATCTGTGAAAAAAGTTTCAGCTTTTTGAATTATCAAAATTGCCACCCTGAAAAATTTTATTCCAGCTGGGGGTTTTTTAACATTTCCATTGAATTCTACGTGAAAAAGTACCCCAATGTGCACAATTACAGCAAAATCAAAGGTACCCCAAGTAGTGAACTGTCCCGCCGAAAAGGGCGGGGTTAATCGCAGTTGAGCGAATTTTCCACCTACTGGGTGCTCAGAATGAGTTCACCGCCTCGAATCCAATTCCGATTATACAAAACAGTTAAATATATGATATGGAAAAACTATTTACACACTATTGAAGTTAAGATTATCATATTCCCAACTCAAGACATCTCGATAATTTGCCCAGAAGAGTTCATTTGTAGATTTACCCTCTGGGTGCGCTGCCATACGCACAATTGCACTCATTTCGAATTTTTGGAATCCTTTTTGAATTATTCGAAAATTGTATTATAAAAGATTATCAAAACAAATCTTTATCAACAATTTTTATTTTTAATCAATATCCCGCGAATATCACGCCATTCACGAGAGAATCGAGCTAAAATTGCCATTCCTGGGAATGGAGCTGAAATCGTGAAATGAGTTCTACCCGGTTTCGGGCACCCTGAGGCATGTCTGAGTGATCCCCGAAATCTTTTTGTGCACACTTCATTTTGGAGCTCCCTGCGTAGGGCCGGATATCGGCACCACCAACTTTGAGAGCGGTTTTCTTGGATACGGAGTAAGATAGAGCAAAATTGACCCCTGAGTGACCCCAACTCATTTTTTGAGCTCTATCGATCTATACAAACCATTTTCTGTAAAAACCATTTTTAAGAGTGGTACACTGTAGGTCAATTTTCTCAAAAATGTAGGTAAAGCAGCAGCTGAAATTTTCACAATGGATGCAGCTCTGCGAGAGCTTTCCAATGAGTGGTTTGCCAAAAAAATACGGGCACGCTGGTGAGAGTTTCGCCCTTTTAACTTCGTCTGGATCGTTTGAACTTTTTTTTCTACAGGCGATTTCGTTTCACACCGCACTTTTCGAAGAATGCGGCCGAAAATGATTGATTTCCAGTCGCAATCCCTGTAGAAAAAAAAGTTCAAACGATCCAGACGAAGTGAAAAGGGCGAAACTCTCACCAGCGTCCCCGTATTTTTTTTGGCAAACCACTCATTGGAAAGCTCTCGCAGAGCTGCATCTACTGTGAAAATTTGAGCTGCTGCTTTACCTACATTTTTGAGAAAATTGACCTACTGTGTACCACTCTTAAAAGCGGGTTTTAGAGAAATTGGTTTTTATAGATCGATAGAGCTCGAAAAATGATTTGGGGTCACTCAGAGGTCAATTTCGCTCTATCTTTCACCGTATCCGAGAAAACAGCGCTCAAAGGCGGTGACGCCGGTATGCGACCCTACGTAACGAGCTCCAAAATGAAGTACGCACTTTAAGATTTCAGGGGTCACTCAGACATGCCTCAGGGTGGCCAAATCCGGTTAGAACTCATTTCACCATTCCCATGACCAGTTAAAGGGATTTACCAGTCAAAAATCAAGTGCACTTCAAATTGCGCAGTTTTCGTCCCTCATTTCAATGCATTAACTCAAAAAAATTAAATAAATTTTATTAAGCTTAAAAACAGGCAAAGCCGGAAAATGGAAATAATTAATTCCGGTGTAAGTCGACGTATTGTGATTACGGTATTTGAAACGAATCGACGTTACGGCGTGATCGCCGTACCCCATCTCATCGACGCTTTTTCATTGGTTTCATTGTATTTTCGGTTAATTTTCGTTATATTTTCATCAAATGTTTCTGCCTTGTAATGCTAAACCGTATATTCACGTGTATCATGGCAGTTAACCTGTCTAACTGTACTTAAATGATTAACGATGAATGTTACGTAAATTTTCTTCTAGTTCGATGTCCAATTTTCTATGCGTTGTTTGCCTTCAAACTGCGACTGATGTGCGGAGTGTGCCGAAGAAGGATAACAAAAGGAGGGAATGGTTCATCCGACTGAACTTGATCGACGAGGAGCTGGACGACCTGGAGAAGCGAGTGCAGGAAAAGTTCAAGGCGAAGAAGAAAGTATGGATATGCTACCGTCACTTCGATAACAAAGAAGCTGCGCTTCCGATTGATGTGAGTATCTACTGATCAATTTTGGTTTACCGATTTGTATTATATTGCCTTGTCACATGCATGGAATGTACTGGAATACTGGTTGCATTGTACGTCTTTACTGTTTTAGCGGCGAGAAAAAACGGATACACCGAGACTCCAAAGGGAAGACAGACCACAGGTACCGGGCATTCTAAGTTTTATACGACGGGCAATCGCATATCTAGTACCTGGAAAATCGCACACAAAACGAGCCCTGGGGAGGCAATTCGGCCAAAGAACATGTCCTGAGGAGGCAAAATAAGCACACGATACACAACAACCATTATAGAATGTGAGGGTGGAGGAGGAACAACCGTGCGAAGATTCAGTAGGCAGCGTCGGGGACGATATCTACGACTTTCAGTTGGATGCACCGTCGTCACAGGGAACAGATTACCTGGTAAGAAAATTACTCAGCCGAATTGGCATACTCCACAATTATAAATGTTGAAAAGTATTTTATTCATTGCAAACACTGTCATACACATAACGGAAATGAAGATGTTTGAAATGATCCTTAAAGTTACCGTACAAGGACGAAACCCTGATCTCGTCGCGTGTACGAGAGAGTATGCAAAGTGAGAGAGCGCGGGATTACGCTGATCACTTTCGGTTTTCCCTTGAGGCTATTATTGATTTTTAGCATTTTTTGTATGCTCATTCTCATCTAATTCAGTCATCGGCTATTCGACGGAGGACAAAAAATAGGGGGTCAATTTTGTCCTCGTCCGGTAACTTTAAATCGACAGCAGTAACAACAGTCATGATATAAATGAGTGATGTAAAAATGAAAGACATCTAGGTTTTTTATCACAATAGAAAACTAAATTCAGTTCGCCCCATCCCAAGGCACGTGTTCGCAAGAAACAGACAACGGCGTGCTAACGGATTCCCCGACAACAATTGATGATCACAAATTCTTCCTCGTCTCCAAGGAATCCCTAATGTCGCTCTTCTCCCGTTGCCGCGACTGCGGCACAGCCCAGATCGAAGCCGGGACCTTCCACTCGTGGACCGTAGGCTCGGCCCTCAACCTGCAATGGGTTTGCCTTGTTTGCGATCGGATTGTGAGGTGGAGCTCTCAAGAGAAGATAGAGGGATACTATGAGGGAAACCTCAAATTCACTACATCTGTTCACATTACTGGAACGCCTGTGCCTGTTAGTTCGATATCTATAGAAGACCAGATCAGCCTAGATTAGAACGAAACATATTGTTCTCGGAAATTTAATTCAGAAAGTCCTAGCGATGGGAAAGGAACTCGGACTGGCCCTCCCCTCCTACAGCACAATGAGGAACCATGTTGCTGATGTGATCATCCCAGCTGTGGATGTAGTGTATGAGACGCACAAGAAGCAGGCAGAGGCGACGGTTAGAGGAGCCAGTGGGGTTAGATATTTCATACTTATTTACATCTTTGACTCACTTGAAAACCTTTCCGTGCATCCGACCTCGACCGCATACCCCGGCCTCCCCTGAAATATGTCCATGAGGGGATACGGTAGTTTCTTATGACCCCTCCCATCCCCTCATAACCTCTGACTGCTCCTGGGCCTGCTTCAATCCATGCGGGGGACGTAGGCCTCTCATCGCAGCTGAAATAGTGTGATGTGAAAACAGAGAAGATCAAAATATCGAACGTTAAAATCCTGCAACTGTGTATACAGAAGTCACAATGATGTTTCACAAACTTCCTTCTCAATATTAGTCGAATTATCAAAGCACCAATAAAAGCTACTAGAACAATTTTTGATTTCATCGGTCCTAATCTTCTAATGCATAGCCGTGGAATAATATAGATATCGGAAGGAAGTTTGAACATTTCAGAAACACGGGATCGACGTGGCGGTCGACGGGAGATATGGTACTCGAGGCTTCACTTCAACCAACAACACCAACACCGTGATCGATCTTGGGACGAACTTAGTTTTAGAGGCAGTGAACATGCACAAGAACATGCGAGGGATAGGTAGTGTTAGTTGTAATTAGTTAGTATCGGGTTTTCTATTACTAGTGGAAACGTTTCCAGACGGCGTGAGTACCCGGATGGAGAAAGAAGGCATAAAGAGAGGACTCACGACATTAATTAAGAAGATGTTCACGGTCAGATATCGCAATTCGGGAACAACGAAACACCGATATTTAAATGTCGCTAATGCTAGTTAATGGTAGATAAGGAGTGTAACTTCGGACAACGACGCCAAGATAGGCAAAATGATCAGAAGCGAGCCCCTCTTCTCCCGAATTCGGCACTGTCTCGACTTTTGGCACTTGATCAAAGGAATCAACAGTGATCTACGAGAGGTTATTAGTATAGTTAGTACGATTAGCTTCAATTAGGTTCACAGTAATAAAGTAAATGGAAACAATCGAAGTCAACATACACAAGTGAATTCAGCTAAGCAAGAAGAAGAAGTGTGCTCTGATAAAATACTGGTGGAAGCACATTGTCAATCACTGTTATCACGTGCACTACCAGTACCGAAGGAACAGGTCAAAAGGGCTCGAGCGATGGAAGAGTCTGTTGGCTCATGTATGTGGACGGCATAAGCATCTAGAGAAAGTTAGTGCAAAAACAAAATAACAATAATATTATTTGTTATATCATGCATGCACGATACTAGAAGTTAATCATACTCAGGTGCCGTTCTTGTCGGGGATCAGTGGATGCGTGCACAAGGAACTGCCAGAGGCTCCATCTCACAACATTGATCGGAAGAGCGAGGAGTTTCGCCAGCTCAAGAAGGTCATCCTCAAGCCCACCTTCCTCGCCGGATTTGTTCGAGCTTCCCCGAAGAAGAATACCTCTCCCTGCGAGTCTTTCAACTCGCTGGTCAACTTGTACATCCCGAAAGACATCGCATGGTATGCTAAAAATTTGACTATTGACCCCCCCCCCCCCCTCCCCCTACACTTCATAACAACTTGAATCGCCATCGGCCTGTTTTATTAAGTTGCCCCGCCTTCTACCACGAGAAGATCAAGCTCGTCGTCCTACATCATAACACGATTGCGATGGCGGATCTGACCGCCTTGAGGGAGGAGAAGTCTTCGTATGTGACAAGGGTGAAAGGACGACAGACTGTGTGTGTGAAGAGGAAGATGTCAGCGGTGGATCACTACTGGAGGAGAGAAGTTAGTACCATGGACAACAGTTCCCTTCCCAAAGCATCAAAGTAAAATTAGTGTGTTCAGGTCTGGAAGGAGGTACAAGAAGTGGCACGCCAAAGGAAGCTGCACGCTTACCTCAAGAAGATCGGCGCCCCGGATTCGATCGCCTACGTCAAAGCCCTCTATGGGAAGGAGAACGATCAGCAGGAGGGGGATATGGTAGAAGATGGAGCAGAGAGTGATGTGTCCGTCGAATTGGGAGGAGGATACGGAGAAGAAGTCGACTCGGACTCGAACCCCATCATGGACCCGATCGTGTTCAGCGTGTCACGATTCGGAGTCGGATCATGAGAGGGGAGAGACGAGGGAGGAGGTACTGTCTTCTGGTTCCGAGTGGAACGAAGGAGAGGAGGAGGAGTCGAAGACTCCAGCTGGTCGTGGAAGGGGGCGAAGTGAGCAAGGGAAGGCGAGAGGAGGCACCAGAGGGAAGGGAAGAGCAGCCAAGGTGGCAGAGGAAGGCGAGACATCTGAGGAAGAGGGAGAGGGCGAAGCAGGAGAGGTGAAGCAGCCAGAGAAGCCGAAGAGAGTGAGGAAGACGAAGAGAGGAAGAGGGGAGGAAGCGGATGGAGAAGAGGAAGGTTACGAGGGGGATGGGAATGAGCCAGTGAAGAGAGTCAGAGGGAAGAAGTCAGATTAGTTACGAACATGCAGGGACTGAGAAATTGTTAGGGGCACATGCATATTTCCGACTGTTTGCATTATTACTCACCTATGTTAACCTCCATTTCATGATGATTAATAAATTACTTTTGAAACTACCCTTGTCTCCCAGCTCCCACTCACCCCTGCCTCCTTCAGTCGATGGGCGTAGATGGCTCCCTCATCTCGCAGCACGCCGAACTCGCACGTGGCGACAAGATCGCGCGGCAGGTCGGGCAGATCGGGCTGCATCATCGGAGCGAAGTCCGGATTCGTCAGGAACGGCGTGACGTACTCCTACAAAACCAGTTTGTAATAGATTGTCGTAGCCAAGGCTACCGTAGAACATGGGAACCATTGATTCTAGCAGCAAACCCTGCCGGTTTTGGATAATACTACGCCAGTTTTTTGTGCACCAACCTAATAAATGCAACAACCTAATAAATCGATAACTAACCCTTACCATAGTTGTGCACGATACGATGGGGGGTGCCCATCCGGACGGGCACCTCCCATCGACGTATTGGGGTCATGGTAAAAAATCGATCGGTAGGTCAAGACTAAGTACCATAACCAATCGATAGTAAAGTACACCCTGATATTGGATACCGTAACCCGCGAATATCGCAAACTAACTTTATTTTTAAAAATGTCCTGTCAACGTGCCCAATCGATTGTACAGTACCCAAGTCACTATCGTAACCCAGTTCCTTGGGTCAGATCCAGTTACTTGGGTGAAACATTTTCATAAAATTGTCAAACATTTTTTTCTAAAACTCCTAAATCGATTATAAAATGATTCACAGTAACGAGAGATACGGTAGGATAATTAAAAATAATTTTACTCTCGTTTTTAAATTTTTAGAAAAAAATGTTTGACCCAAGGAACTGGATCTGACCCATGGAACTGGGTTACGGTAGTGACTTGGGTACTGTACAATCGATTGGGCATGATGCCAGGACTTTTTAAAAATAAATTTAGTTTGCGATATTCGCGGGTTACGGTATCATGTGCTGTACAATCGATTGTTTATGGTACTTAGTCTTGACCTACTGATCGATTTTTGACCATGACCCCGTATACATCGAGGGGGGGGGGGCAATCCCTGCACACCGATGATCCGTACCGTTTCGGGCGCAAGTCTGTAGTCGATCGAGACGAAGAGGCGTGTGCTCATCATTTTGGCCATCGTGCGCGTCACAGACTCATACCTGAGATAGGGAGATAATCAATAATTGCCAATGAATCGATAAATGATATTACTAATCGATAATTAATGCAAAACACTCACATCTCCGTATTGCCCAAAACGAATCCACCACCGTGGATGAAGATGATGGCGCCGTCAGACTCGGTAGTCGCATTATTGCGAGGGTGATACACACGCACCTGCATTACAGTACCATATCTGCTACAGTACTCCACTACCGTACCTTGACGCCGTCCCAGTGGGTCGTCTCCATGAGCAGATTCGGATCCCAGTCGAACATCGGCCCGATCAGTCGACTCAACGCGGTCGGCGTCCAGCGCGTCCAGTATATCATGCAGTAGGCGTTCGAACACAGGCGCGACTGCAATCGAGAAGACTGTTTAGTATGGTAGGTCGATGGGCATGAAGAAGAGTTCCCCGTGTTACAACCATACCTGCCCACACCGCCGGTAAACCCAGGAGCCTATATACGTCGATTGTTTTAACTACCAAAACGTTGATAGTCAAAAGTGTAACCTAGCGAACTAAAGTTGACCCACCGTACTGTGGTACGGCAAATATGTTTCACACTGGTTGGACTCGAACCCACTACCTTCGGTTTCCAAGCCAAACTTGTTAGCCACTCGGTCATGATTTAATAACGAAAAAAATAAAAATAAAATTTCCTCAGAGTTATTCAATAAAAAGGTAAAGGTAAAGGTAAAGGTAGTTCCGTCTTCAGCGTATTTTTCAACGCGCGGAACGTGCGCAGGTGTCTTTTGATCGGTGTGTACGCATCCATAGCATATAGCGGCATAGGTTGTCACTCAGTTGCCAGCCGGCGACGCCGCCCCTTTACTCCTGGTTTTAGTACCAGTACCAATTGGACCAGGCTTGGTCGGCCTGATGGGGTGGTCTTGTTCCGGACGGGATTCGAACCCGGGACCCTGCGTCGCTCAGCCAGACACACTACCGGCTGAGCTATGCCCCCAGCTATGTTATTCAATATTGATGAACGAACTGAATTTTATGGTATCTTTTAGAAAAAAAAGTCAGTTCGTGATTGGCCAATGGGCATACGGTAGTGAGGGTTACGGTAGGTTACTGTAGAACATCAATAGTGATTGATGATTTTTTGTAAAAAAGTTTGACCCAAGGAACTCAAGTTGCTCCACGAAACCCGGGCTACGGTAATCAAGTTACTGTAATTTGGGTTACTGTAGTCCCATAGTGTAAGTTGGTACGGTAGTTGGACTTGATTACATCATGATCTACCACAACATTATCGACCATGAACGCCGATTTTTTTTGACTACCAGATTGAGCAAAATTACAACGTATAGGGAGTTGTCGATTTTT
This sequence comes from Pristionchus mayeri, assembly GCA_036245805.1. Lineage (NCBI taxonomy): Eukaryota > Metazoa > Nematoda > Chromadorea > Rhabditida > Neodiplogasteridae > Pristionchus > Pristionchus mayeri. The sequence goes on along the minus strand of BTRK01000004.1, from coordinate 7,156,204 downwards.
TTTTGACTACCAAAACGTCGTCAGTGCTGGACAGGTATGGTCACAACCCAAACTCACCGGATAGTAGTAGGAGATTCGAAGCACGGGCTCGATGATGTGCATCGCCACCTTGTCGATCGTAGACTTGGCCATCTGAAGTGATACTATTCAGCCTATGTAATCACCCCGTTGTGAACATCGTGCAGATCTCCAACTACAAGCACTTTGCAATGATCCTCATCTACATCTACCGTATCTTCTCGGGAGGGGTCGATAGAGAACTGCCGCCATCAGCAGCACCAGCACGCCCACGATCGTGCCTCCGGCGACCAGATGAGATCCCTTCTTCTGCTTATCGCCAGCCATCTGAATCGACATTACAGTAAGGTGAGAGGGTGAGAGGGCGATTCGGAAAGTAATACAGAGACGCGCGCCGATGGAAGGGAAGCATTATGAGTCCGATGGAAGGGAAGCATTAGTATTCCGGGTACCCGATGTTATATGTAAATGTTAGATGGGGAACGTACCGGGTCTCGACCTTGACGAAGAAGTTGTCCTTCATGTAGTCGGGGTTCGTCAGCACCGTCCGGCAGTACGGGTAGGCGTTCCAGGCCTCCTCGTGGATCGCCAGCGAGCCCTTGGGCGCGATATTGCGGGGCCTAAAACAATTAAAACTTATTAATTTACCGATTAAATTTTAATAATCAATAATAATCAATAATCTAGACAGGCGGCGGATAGGGAGCATGGCTCCCTATCCGCCGCCTGTCTAGGCCTTGCTCGCGTCGGCCGCCAGAATACGGTTCAATAACATAAAAAAACGCATCACAGGTTCATTTGAGTGCATAAACAGAAAGCGGAACTAATCTACTTCATGTTTTACGACCATTAAACGCAATAAATGAATGAAAACAACAGAAAACGTCGAAGAAACCGCAGAAGATACGACGCCGCCGCCGTGATTGACTCTTGCCGCTAGGTCGCAAACAACTAGATTTCTACCGTAATTTTATACCCATCGGCTGCAGAAGAATGTTTTTAAATTCGCCATTTTTAAAGTCAATTTTAACAAAAATAGTATTTTTATTATTTTTTTGTGTTTAATAAGTTGTTTTGAGTCGATTATCACAGTCGATATTCAAAATTACAGAACGTTTTAAAAATTAAACTTTGGGACTACAAGATTCCTTTAAGGGCAACTTTTGCTTGACCGCCCATGAGCTGCACTTCATGGTTTTGTTCTATCTTGATCTGGTCTCCTCTATTATCAATTCCTTCTGAACCCAAAGGAAAATCTCCAGAAGTAGAAGCGGCATCGTTATTTGGACACAGTGAATTGTTTCTGCAATAGGGTAATGAAATCAATACAAATGAGCCAATTCTGACCTGCTGCAGAGCATTCTGCATAGTAGTAATGTCACGTCCGACTTTCGATATTCATCCAATTTTCCCGGCTGTATGGACGAGTCTCCCCCGTTGTACAGCAGAGATTTGATATACGATGAGCTGGTATCGACCACGAGATGCCCCGCTTGTGTGAAGTGGCATTCCTGGCACTCCAAGGGAATACGTGACTAATCGTTACAAAGGACTTTTCGGATGTAATAGGTCTTTAAAAAAATAGAAAATTACTTGTGATTGATTCGGAACAGGGACGAGGTGATTGGCACCTGCTGAGGCAATGAGCAGTAACGCTATTTTGTGAAGCATGTGTTCCTCTCTAAAAGATAGCCATTTCAATCTTGGAACTAAGAGACAATTTTGAACAAAATATAAGTAAGTATGAATACAAACTTTCGATTCTCAAATTGAGCAAGATACATTTGAAGCAATATTTTCTTTCCCAAATGTTCTGAAAATCGTTCCAACATGACATTACGAGGATTTGCCTTTGCAATGAAGCCAATTACCACCGGAAACCTTTTTATTTGGCCCTTCCCAGAAGACAGTTCGCAATTTCCTCAAATTAAGTCTATGACCAAATGGACCTGAAAATTACATGGCAATGAAGTGGAAACATGTTTTTGTGATGTATTAATGCAATTACGATGCAAAAGAACCTAGTTTTCGTACAGTAAATATGCTGTACATACCCGACTCACGTGACCGATTTTACTTAAACGAGTGGAACATTACAACGCATGACCCGATTCCAATGAAATATATATGAAATGAAAGTACCCAGGAAGTCTAACAAATCGCGCATAGTGCCAACCAGAACTTTTTGGTATTTCCAGATTTTTTGAAATGTTCGCTAAAGTTGGACCCGAGATGCAATTTTTGGGTTTTCGACCCAACCAAAGATAGAAAATGTTCCTCGTACACTCCTCTTTCATTCGTCTGTTGACAGTTTGTACGTATCTTTATCGGAAAATGCCGAAAAATTGAGTCAAATGTCGATCTTTTCCGAAAAAAATGAGACTCCGCCCACTTTCGGAGCATGCCACGGCGAAAGAAATTTTTTTTCGGGAAATCGGGCAAAGCCAATTGAAAGAGCTCGTTTCGAAGTACTTTTCTTAATTTTGCAGGCAATTTAAAAATCATGAATTCCTACGTCCCGGCAGGCCTCAGAGTTATAGAGTATCTCGCGATTCCTCTCATATGATCCCGGAAATATTTTGCTGATTAATCCACGAAAGTTTTGGGTGAATCTACAAAATATTGTGAAAATATTATGCTTTCTAATTGTTTGCTCACCATTTCCAAAGAACTCGTATCCAATTCCGGCGTCAATGACGTGCTAAACACAGCTGGCAATATCATTATAGCCACCGTTACCATTCGCAATGAGTAGACGCGGAATTCCCTAAATTTCTGAAAATAAAAATGAATAATTAGAAATCGGGAAATTTCCATACTTTCCATTCTTTGCCAGAAGCCATTAGCACTGCTTGCAGACGATAGTCAAAACATAGATTTATTTAAGATCGAAGAAAAGCGTACAGGGATGCCCAAGTGCGCGAAGATGCCAAAACTGAGTGTGCCCACTACAGGGAATAGTGGCACGGGTACGAGCAGGAAACAGAGAACAATGTTCACGGCGTGAATCCAAATCTGGGTTGTGGAAAAATTTTAGGTCTCTTTATTCCGCATACTCACCCGCCGGTCAGACAGTGAGAGAGAGAGTAAGCGGAATGAAGAGACCGTAACATTTTTGCACAACCCAGATCCAAATCTGGGAAACGGTTTAGTATTTGAGGCTGGCTCATTTTTACTGACCTGAACGTGAATCAGATGACGAGTGTATCCGACTTTGTGCTTAGGCGTCTTGAAAAGAAGGAAATACAATGCGAGAGATGAGGCAATAAGTGATAGAATGCCGATGAAATGTAAGAGTGGGATCATGATTGATATGAGGATGGGTGAGATGTTTATAAGCGTCATCGAATCCTGGAAGGCATAATTACAAGTTAAAAGAATTACATCACAGAATAGCAACAAAGCTTTGGTGTCCACATCGTGACTGACCAAGTACAAATTCAAATTGTGCTGCTGTGCTTGAATGATGCGATACCAAGAACTGGCACAATACCGAGAAACAGCTCCCGACTTCCAGGCAGTTTTCGTCTTGTTCTCACATTTTGAGCTTCGATTAGTAAGGAGTAAATATGCATTAGCTCTATAAAATTAACCAATCAACGAGCATTATCCTCATTGATATGTTATAGAAAATTTTTCAAAAAAAATGTTTCATGAATGATAATTACGAGGGCTCGGAAACTGATAGGACAAATACTATTCAACATTCTATATCATTCTAGAATGAAGTGAAATTGGTGAACTCTGAATCGGAGTCTGCGAGTCCAATAATCCCACGATATAAGACAACAAATGCAGCACAAGATTACTAAACTGCATATTGAGAAATATTTTTTTTATTCCAAGCGGGTATATAACAGAACTGAAAGGACAAAGGTAAAAATGACCCCGCGGCCTTGATAGATGGAACTTCCATGAAGAGATATGTCTGAATGTGATCCTACTTCACTATGCAATATTACGCAATTCTCGTGTTTTCGCGTGTTCTTCACTGCTGCCCTCTGTATGCCGTGTGGAGATGAATGATGGCCTCTAGAGTTCGTAATTCGGGTCACCGTCTCTTCATTTCCCACACTCTCTAGACCGGTCGAGCGGCGAGAGAGTGTGGGAAATGAAGAGACGGTGACCCGAATTACGAACTCTAATGGCCTCCCTACCCCCAGCGGGCGGTGCAGTAGCGAACACGCGAAAACACGAGCACAGTTACTTGTTCTATCGTTGAGGTATACGGCAAACACGGCCATGAAAACCCTCAAATAATAAATATTGAAGACTCTTTAAAACACCATTCATCCTTCTCCATGGAAATTGCATTAATCTTATTCCCTGTTTTGGTGACTGTGCAATGCACGTTTCCGAGAGCAAGGTTATTACGCGCGCGAAAATTTTTCCGCTATGACAAACAACATTAGAAAGAAGATCCGTTGTGATTTTGTCGCTTGTGCTTTTGTCACCACCCCCCCCCCCCCACAAACCTGCTTTGTCAGATTTGAAGAGTCAACTGTTCAAAGGATAATTTTTTTTGCCAAAAAAATCTATTTTCCAGATTCGTAAATCAATCTAGCAGATCTGGACATCGAAATTGAGCTACATCTTGAAACCGTATTTCCGATCGTACCCTGCATTGAATCAACGAATAAAATTCTAATAAAATGAGATATATTGTAGGAGGACTGTTCCCCCACTTTCCACACATCTCGAGGCATTCTACAGCATGGCTACAGGTAAAGCGTCAAATGGTCTCTGAATGTTGAGTTTGCAACGTGCAAATTTGAGAAATTGTGAAGAGAAAAAAAATTAATTATTGACATCGTAAGGTATGTTTATTAAAGAGAATACTATCTAATTATGCCTAAAAAGTTGAAGTACAATTATGCATAACAAGTTTAAGTCCTGCATATCTAGGTGACTATTCTCCGCTAACGATCTGCGATGAATCTTGGCCAAAACTGAAGCAATTGGGAGAACCGTAAGCACATTTAAGGATGGCCAATTGATTAGCAAACGACCTTTCAGAGTGATACCGTTGTGGCATGCGCAGAAGAGATATCAGAGCATTACAACACCCTCAGTGACAACTGAGCGGACTACCAGTGGAGGCGTGTTTATTGTGAAGGCCATATCCGCTATTATCATATGCTGCCACCTGCTTTCACGTTAATTTGCTTATTCTAATGTATCACAGTAATATTAGAGATATTAAGTCCCGTTAATGCTATACCGAGGAACTCAAAATATATTCCTGATTATTAGTTATAGATTTGTTTTCAAGATTTCCCGATTCCAAGACCGATCCATTGTGTTCCGACAAAATTTATTTAATTTATCTCGATCACAGTAAAATACTTTCTAAGATGTCCAAGCCGTAGTGAACGTCGATTCGCGGATTCGCGTTGTTGTATGTCTCACCCCTTGGGTGTTTCTGATGTGGAAAATTCGCATCAATGTGTTCCACATTGCAATTCTCATTTCCTTGATGTGCTGCAATATAATCAATCCTTTTTTAACGCATTCATTACTGTCTAACTTGCATGTGAATGGGATTCTTGAGAATGAATACGAGTGACGCCTGAGTGGGATTGAGACAGAATAATAACTGAAGCAAGAATCATTAGCTTAAATTAAATAAAGGTATGAACCAGAATCAATGATCGCATAGGGGCGTAAATCATTCCAGGAATGGAGGTTGTATCGATGAGTGTTAGTAGACAAAGCATGAATATCGGGAAGAGATAAACGACAGCTGTAGTGTACATCTAAAGTTGAGTATTTGTCTCTATATTAGGGTGGTATGATACCTGCCACGATGTAACGACGAACATCCTCTTTGACATATCTTCAGTGTTCCAATTCAGACTGCTCTACAACAAAAAAAAATGTTACTTTGCGTATTTTCTTGACGAGAATTATGATTTGAGAGAAGATTGTGAATAACACGGGCAATATTAGAACAGCCGCGATGAAGATTGAATATATGGCTGAAGATGATTAGAGAAATCGCGCTCGGTATGCTCACCAAATTGGAAGTACTGTGGACTTCCCGACCTGCCAAACATGAAAATCGTCCCTCCTCTCCGCATAAGCCATTGAATCTCTCCTTCCTGGAGTCATAAATGCACAAATTAATGTTACTACCCTTCGAACTCTTCGAATATGGTAATTCCGGTTTCAAAAACATGCATATCTGGGGTGAGTTTAGCTCCTTGAAGTGTTCAGTATGTGCGCAGAGTGATATGCGAGCGTTGGGCCACTTCATTGAATTACGCACAAAACCGTTGTTAACTCATTTCTAAATTTTGGCTAAATTCCCAAGTAATGGAAATCTATCTCGGTTCTCTCGTAATTGTAATGGGCGTGATATACGCCTACGGGCCGGTGCGTTCATTTCTTGATTCCCATGTTTAGAAAAAAAGTGAAAAAACAATTTTTTCTGGTAAAACATCGTAAATAAAACACTGCCAACCTCCATAATTGTGGACGCATCATCGCAGTCTCGTGCGAAAAATGCCCAACCGAGAATAATCAGCAAAACACTAAATATATTGACTATTGACAGAACAATCTGCCACCTGGAGAAGAAATATTCAAAGAAAACTAGGGAATAGCATGAAATAAACCTTATTTTTATGGATGGGGATCCGGTCATGATCTTGAATGATTGGTGCATCCGGAGAATGATGAATTCGAAGGGAAGCACCACTAGAAGAACAAAAACAACGAAGCAAATCTGAGACTGGTTGATAATTTATGGTTGTTCGTCGTTTCTAACGATGAGCAGTCGATTTGGAAGTCCCATTCGGCAGATTGGCCCATCACAGTAGATGGCGTCATAGGGGAAGATGAAGTACGGACGGAATACAATTGAAAGGTACCACTCATTTATTATATGACCAATCTAAAAATGTGCTTCTCCATTTGTTTCGATAACCTTGTGTTGATAACAATAACCCTCACCTGATACAAAATGTAGCATATTCGAACATCACGAGCCATACTTTTGCTTTTGAACAACAGCAAATACATCATTAATGGATGAATAGTGAAGGCATTGCAAATAGCCAAATAAAATTTAAAACTGCAATTATGAGGGAACTTTGATTGGACACTCGTCAAACTGACCAGTTCGTATAGTCGAGGTAGTAGTCACGGTCCAGATGAAAACCATAGCGCATCGTTGTATTCTCAGATGAAGGCGGGTTTTTTAGATCGAATTTAAGCGCAGCGATGTTCTTCAAACATGCAATTATCAAACCCAATGATTACTCGATGAAAAAAGAGAGATCCGGTGCAGCATGTACTTAATTTTCCAGAAAATAAACGAAAACATTGGGCATTCGCTGCCTTTCGTATAGCATTTTTATTTTCAGGAAATGGTAGAAATTGCTGACAATCTACAACTTCGTGCATACAGCACATGAGACCGTACGTAACGTTAGAGATTAAACTGCTTACGATAAAGTAATTAACATGCAGTTGCAAAATGGCTCTCAGAAGCGGTACAGTTGATGAAATTCGAAATGGTAATAAGGATGGAGAATTCGTGATACAAATAATCATGTATCAATTTTCCTGTGGAAAAGATTTTTTTAGCAAAGATCTGTTTCACTTCATGTGTTTTCACTCTTGCTGGTTCAACATATCCTAATGTAACCTGCCCCACCCCTATAAACACGATTTAGTAAGAATCGGGCATTTGTGGCACGTTTAAAAAGTATAAAATCGGTGAAACTGACTGATTTTGAAATAGTATTCACGGGGGTATGACAGAAGCGCAATGATAAAAGAGCAAATCGAAATATCTTTGTACAGATTGGTGATGGAACTTGGTGATTTTTTATACGTATTCATGGCACATGGGGTTCATGGTAAAAATCGTGTGTGGCTGTTTGTTTTGAATCTGGACGAGGTAGCAACGCCGACACAATCTACAATACAACCTCTTCAATTTGTCGGCTACCGTATCCCGATACACCATAATCTAGCTTATTTATTGCCGAGAAAACAGGGTCGTTTTCACTTTTGAATATACAAGAACAAATATGAGGTCATGTGCCTAAGAATCGAGCAAGGATAGGGACAGTCCAAAAATATCGTTTCTCTATAAATCTGCGCCGTGGGGTTTTCGATGCTGCTGAAAACGGTGGGCGTACTCATTTTGCACTCAGAGCCTTCGTTGACTCCAGACGGCGTCACGTCGAAAACTGGGTTTGGCGTATTTCGACCCTCCGGAAAGAGCCAAAATTACGTGAGTAAGGTTTCCGGGGTAGAATTTCATGCTTATTACGCCTATCCACTACATTTTTCATGAATTAGTAAAATAAATTTTATAATTTCAACTTTTCATAGAGGTAATTGCGGGCCAAATGGGTTACAGTTGCACTTGCGTGACGTGTAGATTCAGAATCTCGTATAGAGAATCGAGATTTTTTGGCTGTCGGTGAATCAGCCAAATCTGCTCGAATCTCACGCAAACGGGCTCATATGTATGTGAGCACGGTGTGCAGCAATGTCATACATAAACGGTATTATGAATGTTTGCAGGATGACCACAGCCTGGTAACAAAAATATCGGAATAGTAATCGGAATAGTAGGAATAGTAAAAAATTCCCTGCTTCGCTTCTTCAGGACTCGTCCTTACGCTCGTAATCGTGGTCAGATTTCAATTAAATTTTCTTTAAACAAGTCACTGGATATGTAGTCCATATGAATATGAAGTGGAATCCAGATATGGAGTCGTTCTAGTCCATACATGGACTAGAACGTGGTTGTTTCAGAAGCAGATCGTTGTCTGAATCCTCAAATGAAATGATGTCCGACGACGAATATCAAATATAGAGTGAGCAAGCGGATAAAAAATGACTTTTTTTCGCCACTCTCCCCGTTTTTACACAGGTTTCTACAATAAACATTGAAAATTATTTCTCACTTTGATCAAAAATCGGAATAGAAAATCCTCGAATGCAAGTAATGATCCATCTCATTTGAGGATAAAGAGAACATGTAATGTCATTTGATATCTCTACTTGACATGTGTATCGTATGGTATCTCATCTTATCTCTTTTACTCATGACATAAAAGCTTGTTTCCTCATTTTTTTCTGACTTTTTCTCAATCTGTTCCATTTCTGCCTGCATCTTCCTCAATGGAAAAGATTGCGAACAATTCGCGAATTCGCATTTTGTTGTATCAATTGATTCCTCTTCAGAATGCTGGATATCGATCGATACCACTGGAATCTCGCCCGCACGTTCTTCTCTCTTTCTGCTATCTGCTCAATTATGGGCATAATCTGCAACGGAGTGATCGTGGTCGTCACGGTCAAAACAAAGTAAGATATTCGGTTCGGGGCAGTATCACTCCGTGTTTTAGAACTCTTTGTTTTTGAACTCAATGATGAATGTAGAAAACTTTACTTTTCACCCTCTGTTGAGTTCTAAAATGACCAGTTCAAAGACGATACGGCCATATTCGATTCGGCTTTGAGATAAAATTTTAAAAAAGAACATAACTTAGGTTATGCGCTCCATCTGCAACTTGTTGATCGCACTGTGTGCAATTGGCGACCATGTATGGACTAGAACGACTCCATATCTGGATTCCACTTCATATTCATATGGACTACATATCCAGTGACTTGTTTAAAGAAAATTTAATTGAAATCTGACCACGATTACGAGCGTAAGGACGAGTCCTGAAGAAGCGAAGCAGGGAATTTTTTACTATTCCTACTATTCCGATTACTATTCCGATATTTTTGTTACCAGGCTGTGGTCATCCTGCAAACATTCATAATACCGTTTATGTATGACATTGCTGCACACCGTGCTCACATACATATGAGCCCGTTTGCGTGAGATTCGAGCAGATTTGGCTGATTCACCGACAGCCAAAAAATCTCGATTCTCTATACGAGATTCTGAATCTACACGTCACGCAAGTGCAACTGTAACCCATTTGGCCCGCAATTACCTCTATGAAAAGTTGAAATTATAAAATTTATTTTACTAATTCATGAAAAATGTAGTGGATAGGCGTAATAAGCATGAAATTCTACCCCGGAAACCTTACTCACGTAATTTTGGCTCTTTCCGGAGGGTCGAAATACGCCAAACCCAGTTTTCGACGTGACGCCGTCTGGAGTCAACGAAGGCTCTGAGTGCAAAATGAGTACGCCCACCGTTTTCAGCAGCATCGAAAACCCCACGGCGCAGATTTATAGAGAAACGATATTTTTGGACTGTCCCTATCCTTGCTCGATTCTTAGGCACATGACCTCATATTTGTTCTTGTATATTCAAAAGTGAAAACGACCCTGTTTTCTCGGCAATAAATAAGCTAGATTATGGTGTATCGGGATACGGTAGCCGACAAATTGAAGAGGTTGTATTGTAGATTGTGTCGGCGTTGCTACCTCGTCCAGATTCAAAACAAACAGCCACACACGATTTTTACCATGAACCCCATGTGCCATGAATACGTATAAAAAATCACCAAGTTCCATCACCAATCTGTACAAAGATATTTCGATTTGCTCTTTTATCATTGCGCTTCTGTCATACCCCCGTGAATACTATTTCAAAATCAGTCAGTTTCACCGATTTTATACTTTTTAAACGTGCCACAAATGCCCGATTCTTACTAAATCGTGTTTATAGGGGTGGGGCAGGTTACATTAGGATATGTTGAACCAGCAAGAGTGAAAACACATGAAGTGAAACAGATCTTTGCTAAAAAAATCTTTTCCACAGGAAAATTGATACATGATTATTTGTATCACGAATTCTCCATCCTTATTACCATTTCGAATTTCATCAACTGTACCGCTTCTGAGAGCCATTTTGCAACTGCATGTTAATTACTTTATCGTAAGCAGTTTAATCTCTAACGTTACGTACGGTCTCATGTGCTGTATGCACGAAGTTGTAGATTGTCAGCAATTTCTACCATTTCCTGAAAATAAAAATGCTATACGAAAGGCAGCGAATGCCCAATGTTTTCGTTTATTTTCTGGAAAATTAAGTACATGCTGCACCGGATCTCTCTTTTTTCATCGAGTAATCATTGGGTTTGATAATTGCATGTTTGAAGAACATCGCTGCGCTTAAATTCGATCTAAAAAACCCGCCTTCATCTGAGAATACAACGATGCGCTATGGTTTTCATCTGGACCGTGACTACTACCTCGACTATACGAACTGGTCAGTTTGACGAGTGTCCAATCAAAGTTCCCTCATAATTGCAGTTTTAAATTTTATTTGGCTATTTGCAATGCCTTCACTATTCATCCATTAATGATGTATTTGCTGTTGTTCAAAAGCAAAAGTATGGCTCGTGATGTTCGAATATGCTACATTTTGTATCAGGTGAGGGTTATTGTTATCAACACAAGGTTATCGAAACAAATGGAGAAGCACATTTTTAGATTGGTCATATAATAAATGAGTGGTACCTTTCAATTGTATTCCGTCCGTACTTCATCTTCCCCTATGACGCCATCTACTGTGATGGGCCAATCTGCCGAATGGGACTTCCAAATCGACTGCTCATCGTTAGAAACGACGAACAACCATAAATTATCAACCAGTCTCAGATTTGCTTCGTTGTTTTTGTTCTTCTAGTGGTGCTTCCCTTCGAATTCATCATTCTCCGGATGCACCAATCATTCAAGATCATGACCGGATCCCCATCCATAAAAATAAGGTTTATTTCATGCTATTCCCTAGTTTTCTTTGAATATTTCTTCTCCAGGTGGCAGATTGTTCTGTCAATAGTCAATATATTTAGTGTTTTGCTGATTATTCTCGGTTGGGCATTTTTCGCACGAGACTGCGATGATGCGTCCACAATTATGGAGGTTGGCAGTGTTTTATTTACGATGTTTTACCAGAAAAAATTGTTTTTTCACTTTTTTTCTAAACATGGGAATCAAGAAATGAACGCACCGGCCCGTAGGCGTATATCACGCCCATTACAATTACGAGAGAACCGAGATAGATTTCCATTACTTGGGAATTTAGCCAAAATTTAGAAATGAGTTAACAACGGTTTTGTGCGTAATTCAATGAAGTGGCCCAACGCTCGCATATCACTCTGCGCACATACTGAACACTTCAAGGAGCTAAACTCACCCCAGATATGCATGTTTTTGAAACCGGAATTACCATATTCGAAGAGTTCGAAGGGTAGTAACATTAATTTGTGCATTTATGACTCCAGGAAGGAGAGATTCAATGGCTTATGCGGAGAGGAGGGACGATTTTCATGTTTGGCAGGTCGGGAAGTCCACAGTACTTCCAATTTGGTGAGCATACCGAGCGCGATTTCTCTAATCATCTTCAGCCATATATTCAATCTTCATCGCGGCTGTTCTAATATTGCCCGTGTTATTCACAATCTTCTCTCAAATCATAATTCTCGTCAAGAAAATACGCAAAGTAACATTTTATGGACCCGAAAAACCTTTTTTTTTGTTGTAGAGCAGTCTGAATTGGACCACTGAAGATATGTCAAAGAGGATGTTCGTCGTTACATCGTGGCAGGTATCATACCACCCTAATATAGAGACAAATACTCAACTTTAGATGTACACTACAGCTGTCGTTTATCTCTTCCCGATATTCATGCTTTGTCTACTAACACTCATCGATACAACCTCCATTCCTGGAATGATTTACGCCCCTATGCGATCATTGATTCTGGTTCATACCTTTATTTAATTTAAGCTAATGATTCTTGCTTCAGCTATTATTCTGTCTCAATCCCACTCAGGCGTCACTCGTATTCATTCTCAAGAATCCCATTCACATGCAAGTTAGACAGTAATGAATGCGTTAAAAAAGGATTGATTATATTGCAGCACATCAAGGAAATGAGAATTGCAATGTGGAACACATTGATGCGAATTTTCCACATCAGAAACACCCAAGGGGTGAGACATACAACAACGCGAATCCGCGAATCGACGTTCACTACGGCTTGGACATCTTAGAAAGTATTTTACTGTGATCGAGATAAATTAAATAAATTTTGTCGGAACACAATGGATCGGTCTTGGAATCGGGAAATCTTGAAAACAAATCTATAACTAATAATCAGGAATATATTTTGAGTTCCTCGGTATAGCATTAACGGGACTTAATATCTCTAATATTACTGTGATACATTAGAATAAGCAAATTAACGTGAAAGCAGGTGGCAGCATATGATAATAGCGGATATGGCCTTCACAATAAACACGCCTCCACTGGTAGTCCGCTCAGTTGTCACTGAGGGTGTTGTAATGCTCTGATATCTCTTCTGCGCATGCCACAACGGTATCACTCTGAAAGGTCGTTTGCTAATCAATTGGCCATCCTTAAATGTGCTTACGGTTCTCCCAATTGCTTCAGTTTTGGCCAAGATTCATCGCAGATCGTTAGCGGAGAATAGTCACCTAGATATGCAGGACTTAAACTTGTTATGCATAATTGTACTTCAACTTTTTAGGCATAATTAGATAGTATTCTCTTTAATAAACATACCTTACGATGTCAATAATTAATTTTTTTTTCTCTTCACAATTTCTCAAATTTGCACGTTGCAAACTCAACATTCAGAGACCATTTGACGCTTTACCTGTAGCCATGCTGTAGAATGCCTCGAGATGTGTGGAAAGTGGGGGAACAGTCCTCCTACAATATATCTCATTTTATTAGAATTTTATTCGTTGATTCAATGCAGGGTACGATCGGAAATACGGTTTCAAGATGTAGCTCAATTTCGATGTCCAGATCTGCTAGATTGATTTACGAATCTGGAAAATAGATTTTTTTGGCAAAAAAAATTATCCTTTGAACAGTTGACTCTTCAAATCTGACAAAGCAGGTTTGTGGGGGGGGGGGGGTGGTGACAAAAGCACAAGCGACAAAATCACAACGGATCTTCTTTCTAATGTTGTTTGTCATAGCGGAAAATTTTTCGCGCGCGTAATAACCTTGCTCTCGGAAACGTGCATTGCACAGTCACCAAAACAGGGAATAAGATTAATGCAATTTCCATGGAGAAGGATGAATGGTGTTTTAAAGAGTCTTCAATATTTATTATTTGAGGGTTTTCATGGCCGTGTTTGCCGTATACCTCAACGATAGAACAAGTAACTGTGCTCGTGTTTTCGCGTGTTCGCTACTGCACCGCCCGCTGGGGGTAGGGAGGCCATTAGAGTTCGTAATTCGGGTCACCGTCTCTTCATTTCCCACACTCTCTCGCCGCTCGACCGGTCTAGAGAGTGTGGGAAATGAAGAGACGGTGACCCGAATTACGAACTCTAGAGGCCATCATTCATCTCCACACGGCATACAGAGGGCAGCAGTGAAGAACACGCGAAAACACGAGAATTGCGTAATATTGCATAGTGAAGTAGGATCACATTCAGACATATCTCTTCATGGAAGTTCCATCTATCAAGGCCGCGGGGTCATTTTTACCTTTGTCCTTTCAGTTCTGTTATATACCCGCTTGGAATAAAAAAAATATTTCTCAATATGCAGTTTAGTAATCTTGTGCTGCATTTGTTGTCTTATATCGTGGGATTATTGGACTCGCAGACTCCGATTCAGAGTTCACCAATTTCACTTCATTCTAGAATGATATAGAATGTTGAATAGTATTTGTCCTATCAGTTTCCGAGCCCTCGTAATTATCATTCATGAAACATTTTTTTTGAAAAATTTTCTATAACATATCAATGAGGATAATGCTCGTTGATTGGTTAATTTTATAGAGCTAATGCATATTTACTCCTTACTAATCGAAGCTCAAAATGTGAGAACAAGACGAAAACTGCCTGGAAGTCGGGAGCTGTTTCTCGGTATTGTGCCAGTTCTTGGTATCGCATCATTCAAGCACAGCAGCACAATTTGAATTTGTACTTGGTCAGTCACGATGTGGACACCAAAGCTTTGTTGCTATTCTGTGATGTAATTCTTTTAACTTGTAATTATGCCTTCCAGGATTCGATGACGCTTATAAACATCTCACCCATCCTCATATCAATCATGATCCCACTCTTACATTTCATCGGCATTCTATCACTTATTGCCTCATCTCTCGCATTGTATTTCCTTCTTTTCAAGACGCCTAAGCACAAAGTCGGATACACTCGTCATCTGATTCACGTTCAGGTCAGTAAAAATGAGCCAGCCTCAAATACTAAACCGTTTCCCAGATTTGGATCTGGGTTGTGCAAAAATGTTACGGTCTCTTCATTCCGCTTACTCTCTCTCACTGTCTGACCGGCGGGTGAGTATGCGGAATAAAGAGACCTAAAATTTTTCCACAACCCAGATTTGGATTCACGCCGTGAACATTGTTCTCTGTTTCCTGCTCGTACCCGTGCCACTATTCCCTGTAGTGGGCACACTCAGTTTTGGCATCTTCGCGCACTTGGGCATCCCTGTACGCTTTTCTTCGATCTTAAATAAATCTATGTTTTGACTATCGTCTGCAAGCAGTGCTAATGGCTTCTGGCAAAGAATGGAAAGTATGGAAATTTCCCGATTTCTAATTATTCATTTTTATTTTCAGAAATTTAGGGAATTCCGCGTCTACTCATTGCGAATGGTAACGGTGGCTATAATGATATTGCCAGCTGTGTTTAGCACGTCATTGACGCCGGAATTGGATACGAGTTCTTTGGAAATGGTGAGCAAACAATTAGAAAGCATAATATTTTCACAATATTTTGTAGATTCACCCAAAACTTTCGTGGATTAATCAGCAAAATATTTCCGGGATCATATGAGAGGAATCGCGAGATACTCTATAACTCTGAGGCCTGCCGGGACGTAGGAATTCATGATTTTTAAATTGCCTGCAAAATTAAGAAAAGTACTTCGAAACGAGCTCTTTCAATTGGCTTTGCCCGATTTCCCGAAAAAAAATTTCTTTCGCCGTGGCATGCTCCGAAAGTGGGCGGAGTCTCATTTTTTTCGGAAAAGATCGACATTTGACTCAATTTTTCGGCATTTTCCGATAAAGATACGTACAAACTGTCAACAGACGAATGAAAGAGGAGTGTACGAGGAACATTTTCTACTCGATGCATCCACATCGACATCGTCACCGACCTGAGCACTCGAACGTTGCTAAATTGCATCCGACGCTTCATATCGATCTACGGTGCACCGACCACGATCCTAGCCGATAATTTCAAGTCGCACATTGCCTTGGACGACTGCCTCAAGGCCGTCCTCGACCCTTCCTCGGACCCGACAATCGTTGACTACTGCGCCGAGCAGGGCATCGAATTTCGCTACATCACTCCAGGAGCATCGTGGGAAGGCGGGCCGTATAAAAGGATGATCGGATTAGTCAAGAAATCCCTCGAAGCAACTCTCGGAAAGAACATCTACTCTCTGGACGACACTATCACGATTCTGAAGGAGATTGAAGCCATCATCAACTCAAGGCCGCTCTCGTACGTCTCCTCCGAGGGCGAAATATCTCCTCTCCGCCCAGTGGATTTCACTCGTCCCTACGCGAAGACGTCACTTCCACGTCTCCGAGGAGAGAAGGACATCGACGATGACTGGAATCCGACCAAGACGACCCAGCAGATGCTTGAATCCGGATGGAAATCCACCCTCGAACGCGTCAACCACTTCTGGACACGCTGGACATCGGAGTATCTCTCAACACTCCAAGAGAGGTACAAGGAGACTCATCCGAGTCCCCGATCCACTGCCCTATCGAAGCCAAGATTGGGCGACGTCGTCATCGTGGAAGACGAGAATCTCGACAGAGGACAGTGGAAGCTCGGACAGCTGATTGGATCGAAGGATCAGCTCACTCGTTCAGCTATTGTTCGCCTATCAAGTGGAGGATCGATCAGCCGCCCAATCAACAAGCTGCACAAGATCGAGATCCCCTCTGCGAAAGCTGATCCTCCTCCTCAGCTGCCTACGAAAGAAACAGAAGAAGAAGGCCCACCGCGTCGACGCCATCCCATGGTCACACGCAGTCGAGCAGCTACCACAGCACTGCAGCTCGTCATGCTGACCTGCATCTTCGCCATTTCATTCGCCACTAAGGGCCCGTCAACTTCAACCGACTACTCCGTCAGCTCCATCCTCCACGCAACACGCTGTGCCAAGGAAGGAGCCGCAATCACTGTGCTGCACTCGGACCGCTCGTTGTGTTGGTACCCAGTGAAATGCCCCATCGGAGTTATCACTGTCACAGAAGAGAAGACGATAAAATGCGCTGCATGCTCCTGTCCGAGTGGGCTGACGGCTGCTCGTATTCGACAAGCTCTCTAACTCGATTCTCGACGTCTTCTCATCTACCCAAGGAACTCGAAAATCATCGCCCGGACGACTTCTGCTCATCTGAGCCCGCCGTACACTGTTCTTCACGAGCTAGCGTTACGGCCATTCCGCAGATAGAGCTATTCGACCACTCTATCTTCACGATTCCGAGCCTTGACATCAAGACTACTGACTACGTCCACAGCGAGGACTACGTCTGCTTCGACGCGGACGGAACGAGGCTCGACAGCCCTGTCGACCCTCCGTACGATGGAACTACTCAATTCTGCCTGACCCATTCCTGCACAATTAACAGTGAGAAATTTTGTGCCTACGACGCGCCAGTGACGCAACTGTCCTCGCTCACACATCGTCAGCCCCCTCTTCTCCTACTCGCATGGGGCTACCGTATCTTCAAGTACTACCCCACAAAGGAGATCGCTCGCCATCCACTCTCTGCGCATCTGGAATGCACCACTGGAGGAGGAATCGTGTCAGCATCGGAGCCAGCCACCATTTCCGCATGTGTCTCCAACTTCTGCCAGTACCACCCGAGTATCCAGAACACGAGTATCTTCTTTCCTACGGAGATAGTCGTAAGGAAATACACAATCACTGTCAATATGCAGACCGCCGACGGAAGAACGCAGCGACTCGTCAAGAACTGCGGGGCTCAGCCCTTCTATGAGTCCATTCGCTGCTGGATCTGTTGGGAGAAGCTGATGAACTACCAGTGCCTCACTCTCATAAACTACCTGGTCGTCATCCTCGCACTGCTCGGAGCAACAGCAGTGGTTTCACTCATCTCTCTCCTCCTCCCAGCGATATATCTCCTCTCCAAGCTGATCCTTCCTCTCGCATGGACAATTCGACTCATTCGCCATCTCTGTCACAATACCGTAGTCAGAATCAGGAGGATATTCAAGAAGCGAGAAGAACCACTCCTTCCGACGACAGTTCGACCGGCATTCCGCCCTCGCCATCCCATTCGCCTACGTAGCCTCAAGTACGCGACGTCGGTATCGACGCTCATGGCGATGTCTCTCCTCTCCTTCGCATCAGCCTGCACGGAGACAACTACTCTCCTCGCATCTTCCCGTTCTTGCACGGACAACGACTGCATCTTCTCGGAAACCACACGGATGACCCTTCTCCCCTTCGGACAGCAGTCCTGCCTAGCTTTCCAGAAGGAGAATTCAACCGATGGATTCATTGCTGTCACTGTTGAGGACCTCTACTACCGCTGCCAGAAGCGCTCCCTCTTCTTCACTCGAGACCACAAGATCGATGTCACCTCGAGTCACCGATGCGACACAATGGGAGAATGCACAGGGAGAAAATGCGAGGCCATTTCGCACGACAGCAAGATTTCAGATCTTCCGAGTTATGCGAATTCCGCCCCCGGATACTCATTCTGCACCTCCTCGTGCGGGTGTGTAACCTGCGGGGGATGTTTCTACTGCGACTCGAGCTGTTTGTTCTACCGAATATTCGCTGCTCCGACTTCAACCAAGGTCCACGAAGTTTTCTCTTGCCCCACCTGGGAGCCCGTCGTCAAGGATACGGTGTCATTCAAGACCACCCGTGAGGACGAGAAGACGACGCTCACCCGATCGTCGTCGTCGTGGAAGAACCTTCAGCTTGCTCTCACTTCGATTACCACTCCCGCTCTACCCATTCTCAACTCGGAGTTCATCACAGACGGAGATTCTACTGCGATATTACTCGGTAGCACCAAGGCCGAGCCGACTGCGAACTTTCCTTCCCAACTGATGTGCCCAACCCAAGAGGACGCTACGGAATTCCGATGCAAATTCGGAGTTGAAACATGCTGTGTCTGCCCCGATGGGAAGACCGATCGACACTACAACTCCCGCCTCCCCATCGTTCATACGAACGTGAAGATCTCGAACGAGGCATCTGCGATAGTCGCGAAACTATATGCTGGATCCGCTCTCGAGATTCAACTGACGACGTCGGAGTTGAAGGTCTCCTCCTACTACTACGAGGACACGATTATTCTGGAGTCTACAGCTCTGGTTGGATGTTTCTCGTGCCTAACTGGAGCGACAACGAGTGTGCGTTGCCGATCTCGACTCCACGATTTCAATACCCCCATCACTTGCAACGGAACACCACGTGGAATCATCAAGTGCTCCCCACGCGGGCAGACTACGGAACTCGTCATCAACGAAGATCACTCTTCCGTCGAGCTCGACTGTTTCGCTGGCCCGGAGGGTGACAACGCCAATCTGAAGATCTACGGGAAGCTCTTCTACGCCCCCACCATGTCTATTCACGATTTTTATAATGATTCATCTTATTCCCATTCGATTTCTTCCCCGTCTCTCTCCCTTTCTTCGATCGTTGACCCCATCATATCACTAGTATCTCTTCCCCTCCAGTACCCTTTAATCCTCGGTGGTATAATCCTTATCATAATCATCGTCATTATCGTCATATATACTAGATCTCGCTACTTTACTCTCTCGTCCAAGAACGACTAACTTATTTACATTTGCTTCTCTTCACTTTTTGGGCCGGAGTGTCGTTATCCGACTTATCAGTACAATTAGTGCAATTAGTACAATCGTACAGTTCCTCCCCTCTTTAGTATGTGATTCATACCCCCCATGCTTATAAGGGCAATCCCTTGCTCCTTTCTATTCATTTGTACTATTTCTCCCCCTTTCTCTTCCCACACACATTAATCGTATCCCAATATTTCTCTCGTATTAATCGCGTTTGTTCTCTAATAATAAAGGTTTAATTACCCAAGTTTGAGAGGTGAACATTCGATTGGTCACGACAGAGGGAGAGTGAGAGAGAGGGAGAGCGGGAGAGACAGAAGGAGAGGGAGAGAAGGAGAGAGAGCGAGAAGGGGATAGGAGAGAAAAGAGAGAAGGAGAGTGGAGAGAGGGATAGAAGGAGATGGGACAGAGGAGAGAGAGTGAGAGAGAAGGAGAGAAGGAGACAGGAGAGAAGGAGAGGGGAGAGGGAGAGGGAGAAACAGAGGGGAGAGGGAGAGATGGAGAGAGAGCAGAAGAGGCGGGAGAGAAGGGGAGAGGGAGAGATAGGGAGAGGGAGGGAAGGAGAGGTTAGAGGGATGGGGAGTTGAGATGGAGGGGACATGTTAAGGGAGTTTGAGAGAGAAATTTTTCATCCGAAATTAATAAAACGAAGGCTAAGAACACATCCCCGAGCACGCCAGTCGATTGCGCGCGCCGAGGCGCGCGCGATCGGCTGGTAATCAATAAGGAAATGGATTTCCAAATTTAATGGGAACACCTGCTAACGTGTTTTGGGCGTAGTCCCACTAGTTCCCTACAATGTTCGAAAAATGTTCCCTTTTCAATGCCTACTATACCTTGACAAGGTTCATTTTCCGATGGTAATTCTCACTGTGACAACACTATTCCCCCCCCCCCCCCCCGATATGAACATATTTTTTCAATCGAACAATATGTAATTCGTTGATCTGCTTTTGTAGTCTGTTTGTGGTTACTCGATGACACGAAGATTAACGTCTTTGAGCACTGCTGTCTTAGAAAACTGCCATTTTTGGTGTAATAAGTATATTGTTCATGAGAGCTCTACTGGCAAATTAGTGGAGTGTGGGGGGCGGACATCTACCACACCCTGATCCTCTAACTAGGCGATCTTGAGTTCATTCCCGCTGCTCATCTATGTATCACGGGCATATTTGCCCAACACTGGCGGCGGCAAGTGAGGCACCGCTCATCCATGACCCCCCCCTATTCATGGTGAAAAAGTGAGGCAGCGCTCATAGACGTATAGGGGGGAGTCATGGGTAGGTCAAGATTAAGTACTGTACCATTCGATAGTACAGTACTTCCTGATACTGTATCTAGCTACCGTAACCCCTATTACCGCAAACTGATTTTTTCAAAAATTGAAAATATCGTACCCTAATTAAAAAGTCAAAGTACCGTAACCAATCGATAGTACAGTACCACCAGATACCGTATCCCACTACCGTAACCCGGACTATCGCGAACTAACTTTATTTTTAAGATGTCCTGGTACTGTGAGAATAGAAAGCGTAGTCCGTGGTGTGGTGGGCGAGATTTAGTATATTTGTTTCTAAGTATACGCGGAATATTTTTCCTCCGCGTTTCGCGTATATTTAGAAACAAATGTACTAAATCTCGCCCACCACACCACAGACTACGCTTTCTATTCTCACAGTAACGTGCACAATCGGTCTGTTGACGTGAACGATCGATTGTACAGTACCCAACTGACTACCGTAACCCAGTTCCTTGGGTCAGATCTAGTTCCTTGGGTCAAACATTTTTCTAAAAATCCAAAATCATTTTCTAAAAATCCTAAATCGATCGAAAAATGGTTTTACAGTAATTAGCGTTACGGTATGATACTTCAAAACAATTTTATTATCGAGTTAGGATTTTTAGAAAAATGTTTGGCCCAAGGAAAGTGTGATGATTTTCAGTGAGGGCTAATCGTGAACTGGAAGCGCTCGAAATTGGTCATAATGAAGCCTTGAAAATCGAATTTTTGGAAGTGCTGAAATTTCGTGTTATTTCAGCATGATCTAACTTTTTGATCGAGAAATGTTATAAATTGGTTGAACTGATCGGTTGGAATGATAAATCTGTGAGATGAGAAATTATCAAAATTTTACATCTCATTTTTTCGACATTCGGAGCCATTCTGCGGAAAGGGTCCACCCTAAAAGTGCCGACTACTCATTTTTCCTATACACGTATGGAGTTAAGCTTCCATAATCTGCAATAAAATTCACTTTGTTTCATACTCCCCGAGATGGTATGATTTTATTTGTACTTGGGATTTCAGATTTTCGTTCATAGTTTCGGAACTTGGCGTCCTACGGTTTCACTTTCAACATGAAAGTTGTTCATCTGATTTTTCCGCATCTTTTGAGCCCACTAGCTCATCTCCAACACATCTGTGAGCTGATATACGTTAGAGCCGGATACAAAACCGGAAAATTCCTAAATGACGGTTCTGGGACCTGTGACCTAGAAATTTCAAGAAGTTGACTCTAGTGTATGCTACAGCCATAATATTAATTAGAACAAAAAATAAAAGTTGGAAATTGTTCCCGGGGGTTGTTTTTTTCCTCCACTGACTCATGATAGCTGTGGTATGTAGTCATGGTCCAGAATTTGCAATTAAGGGAAAGTTACACTATTTCTTGACAGACACAAGCTCTCATATCCAATCGATATTATTATACACTATTCCAGTAATCTAGTTCCATTGGTCACATTCAGCACCTTGTTTCAAACTTTTGACAAACAATTCGTATTTTCAACTATGTGACCCAAGGAACTGAATACGGCCCATGGAACCCCCTATGAACTAGGTAACTGTAGTTACTCGTGTACGGTAGTATCGATCTGATTTGGAAGTTTGTTTCTAGATCTAAACAGGGTGGTATAGTGGGGTGCATACTGGTAGCAAAGAAACAATTTCCAAGTTGCTAGGTCAACTCCCCCATCGAACGCCACTCCAATGCGGTTTGGTCGTTGCGCTTTTTTCCGCCATAATTATGCTTTCATGTAATATAATTGTAATTAGTTTCGCATGCCAGCGATTACGTCAACTAGGGCATTATATCAGACTATTTTATAATTTTCACCCCGGTAACGCGAACAACAATGAAATAGGATTAGAAATTCTTGCCACGACTTTCTTTTCCAGATATCACTGAGTTCAGTTGTAAAGTGATGGAATACCTTTTTTTGGAAGTAAACAAGACTTTGACTGCTGACTATTTTCCATTGTTCGAAAGCATCTACTGTATCGAGGTGAATGTAAGCATTTACATATAAATTAATTTTAATATTGACTAGATTGTATTCATTCTCGTTTTCTGCTCGCTCTCACCAGTGGCCTTCTACATGCTCTGGAACGCGCGGCCATTCCATCGAAATGTCAGTCTTCATGAATATAATTTTGAATATAATTTTCAATCATGTTATTGTAATAATACATTAATTTGCGGCCAGTTGCGGCTATCTTTCTGCAATCTTGTCGTCCAGGTAAATATTGCTGCTTTTTAATTACAGCGTTTTGTCTGAGTCATTTAGTTCCACAAATTTCAACCACGATTCCAGGGGCTGATCGGCACTTCCGGTCGACTTATTGTCCTGTTCAACCAATTCACGAATGGTGGTCCTTTCAGTAAGCACATTTAGGTGAACAAAGAAATAAACTATTGACTCTCAGAAGAACGACCCTCAGTCATATACTGCAATGAGATCTGGAATGCTTGAGGCCTTTGTTGGAACGTTCGTGATAGTTTTGGCTAATAGTAGTTTTGAATTCGCTGCAAGATGTAACATACTTTGGCAGTACGTATTAGGACATACGTAATGATTGGGATACTTTAGGATTTTCTTTTCCCCAATTGAACGACTCGTTGCCATCTTAGCGTGGTCTTGGTGAGTATATATGATCGTTTCAAAATATAATACTTTGACTGTCATTGCCCGTTGCAATTTGCATTTTTTCAATGAGTATTATTTTATTTTTCCAACAACCTTTTTTTAAATGGCACTGGGTGTTATGAAAACTATGGCGAGATGCCGCCTTTGATACATCAAAGCCGGCTTGACGTCATAGTTCTCATCCGTCCTAGTGTAGATAAAATAGGTGAATGCAGGTACGAGAAGGAGTCTCTTGGGACACTCATCGTCTTCGTTCTCTTGGAGGGCAGCGCCGTGCTCTGGTCGTGGGGATGGACTGTTCTCGTCGTTTTCGGTAATCATATTCGAAATTCGGGGCACTAGCAGTCGACATTCCTGTTACCGCCTATTCTTAGAATGAAGACAATATCGTTTCAAAGTTTACTGATTTACATATATTCATCGAACATTTAGCTAATATACCTCACACTTGTGTGAGGTATTATCTTAGCCTCAGGAAAGAAACACGAAAAATATCGAATTCCACTATTGTGCTGTCATCATATGAATGTGAGGAAAACGTTTGGAAAAGTGTTTGATTGATTGTGTTTAATATGTATACTGTAATTCAGAATACGTCGGCTTGAAAGTCGTATTGATCCGTTTCGCATGCACCTTTACCGCCGGTACTTTAGTAAGTTGCAAATAACATTTATTGAATATTTGTTCTGGAATGTGCAATACATTAGTTGTGACATTAGGTCATTCATTGAGGTCTAACTATGGTCGAATAAGAAGAAAATTGTTTTCAAAAATTCAAAAAAAGAACTTATGGGGGGAACTTAAGAGACCTGCTCTGTAAAAATCGACCACCCCCCGGACACGTCCTCTAGCAATGAGAACCCAAAGCCCATACTTGGTAGTTAGGAGGGTCTTGGGCCTGCATTGCACAAAATGACTCATATTTTATGTCACCGCCTAAGATGCGTGAGAAAATCCGCATGAAGTGCAAAAAAGTCGAAAATCGTATCTTCTAAATGGTAGAAGATGGACTTAGTATCATATTTTCATTAACGTAGGGGTACTCTGAAACTACTAAAAACTTGTTTTGATTGAATTCTGCATAACTTCAAAAATATTTTTCGGGAAAAAAATTTCGTATTTTTGATCTAGATCTCCCATTTCGAGTGGAATTCCATAGCTTTCATGCACATGTTGGAATACACTCGTACCTGTATTGAACCCACACCAAATTGGATACTCTCACTTTTTCAAAGTCTGGGGATTTTGAATCAAAGGTAGTGCTTATGTGCACCTGGGTGATAAACTGAAGCCATATCATTCACTCGATGGGTAAATCGATTAAACAAGATATTTTTTAAACATTTCATAGCTTGATATAATACATTAAAACTTGAAAACATGAAATTATTGCATTTCCGAAAATTCGATTTTTGATTCTATGTTAATTTTAGTATCTCAAAAATGTCATTCGCATTGCAAATCCCATAGTTTCGACCAAGAAGGTGCAGTAGTTCTCACGTTAAGTTCAAATATACATAATGAGCTTCATGTGTGCTTTCAAAGTCCCAATATATGCGCCCAAACATCCCTGATCGAGAGAAACGAAAAAAAGGAAAATATCGAAATTATGAGGTAATGCACTCAATTTACTATCTACGAACGGTTCTTAACATTCCTAAACCGCGTGCGTCATGTTCTCATCAATGGTACCTCAGAATTATCCATTTCTGAAATTTGGTTTTTCTGATCATCGATTTTGATGAAATTTTGATATCCAAGAAACACCTATATTAAAGCAGATCCAATAGTTTCAACCGAGAAATGATAGCAGTACTCAGCATGGATGCAGAAATACAAAATCAGTCTCCCACGTGCTTTCAAACTCCTGTAAAATATGACCAAATCTACGTGATCGGTAGAATCAAAGAAAAAAGTATAGCGAAATTTAGATGAAACTGCATTTTATTTTGTATTAAATAATGTATTGTAGTATTATTTAATCATATCAGTCATGTTGGCATCACTAGTACCACAATTTGGCATCTTGAAACTATTGGATCTGCTTTAATATAGGTGTTTCTTGGATATCAAAATTTCATCAAAATCGATGATCAGAAAAACCAAATTTCAGAAATGGATAATTCTGAGGTACCATTGATGAGAACATGACGCACGCGGTTTAGGAATGTTAAGAACCGTTCGTAGATAGTAAATTGAGTGCATTACCTCATAATTTCGATATTTTCCTTTTTTTCGTTTCTCTCGATCAGGGATGTTTGGGCGCATATATTGGGACTTTGAAAGCACACATGAAGCTCATTATGTATATTTGAACTTAACGTGAGAACTACTGCACCTTCTTGGTCGAAACTATGGGATTTGCAATGCGAATGACATTTTTGAGATACTAAAATTAACATAGAATCAAAAATCGAATTTTCGGAAATGCAATAATTTTAGGTTTTCAAGTTTTAATGTATTATATCAAGCTATGAAATGTTTAAAAAATATCTTGTTTAATCGATTTACCCATCGAGTGAATGATATGGCTTCAGTTTATCACCCAGGTGCACATAAGCACTACCTTTGATTCAAAATCCCCAGACTTTGAAAAAGTGAGAGTATCCAATTTGGTGTGGGTTCAATACAGGTACGAGTGTATTCCAACATGTGCATGAAAGCTATGGGATTCCACTCGAAATGGGAGATCTAGATCAAAAATACGAAATTTTTTTCCCGAAAAATATTTTTGAAGTTATGCAGAATTCAATCAAAACAAGTTTTTAGTAGTTTCAGAGTACCCCTACGTTAATGAAAATATGAAACTAAGTCCATCTTCTACCATTTAGAAGATTTTCGACTTTTTGCACTTCATGCGGATTTTCTCACGCACCTTAGGCGGTGACATAAAATATGGGTCATTTTGTGCAGTGCGGGCCCAAGACCCTCCTAACTACCAAGTATGGGCTTTGGGTTCTCATTGCTAGAGGACGTGTCCGGGGGGTGGTTGATATGGTCGAGTCTTACGGAGCGGGTCTCTTAAACATGAACTACAGTCGCGAGCATAAGTCATGGGACACTTTTGGAATGGGTTTGAACTTTTTAACCAGGAAAAATTCAATTCTGCTACTAGGAAATTATGCACCAAATTCATCAGAGATTTTTATTTTTGATATTGGCGTATGACGCCACAGTCGTTGTGTAGTGATGACGCAATCAAAATGCACTTATTCAAAACGGCATTATTCTTACATGGATTTTTTCCAGCTCGCCAAACTTTCTGAGGTTGGAGTCATGCCCGAGGCCTACCCAGAAAATTTTTTTGAGGTTGCTGCGCGCCCGCATATTTGCTGCAGCCTTGCTGCAAAATCGATGTCGAAAATTCAGATATCGGTTCATAGTCAAGCTAGAGACTGGTTCAAGGCATCAAAATGATCAACATCATGTGTCCAGATGATCCTGAGAAATTTGAAAGCAATATGTCGAAAATTGCCCTCAGGGCACGAAAAAATCACTTGTTTGCGCGAACATTTTTTGGACATTCATAAGTACACTGTAAATGCAGGTAAAAATCTGGTTTTTCCGTAGGAATGTTCAAAATGTATTGAAGATCTGATTACCAGCTTTTTAGAGCGATTAGATACCTTTCCTGCCCGCGGCGTTCGTTTTTCGGAGGGATACTATGCCCGGAAAACACCTTGTTTACGTCTGTATTCTCTCGCCCATAGGGGTAAACAAGGTGTTTCCCGACGCGAGTATACCTCCGAAAAACGGTTGCCGCGGGCAGAAAAGATATCCAAACGCTCTAAAAAGTTGGGAGTCAGTTCTTCAATACATTTTGAACATTTCTACGTAAAAACCTGATTTTTACCTACATTTCCCACAAAGTTGTGAGTGTCCAAAAAATGGTCATGCAAAAAAGTGATTTTTTCGTGCCCTGAGGGCAAATTTCGATTACATATTCTCAGGATCATCTGGACACATGATGGCGATCATTTTGATGCCTTGAAACAGTCCCTAGCTTGACTAGGAGCCGAGATCTGAATTTTCGACCTCG
Organism: Pristionchus mayeri; assembly: GCA_036245805.1. Classification (NCBI taxonomy): domain Eukaryota; kingdom Metazoa; phylum Nematoda; class Chromadorea; order Rhabditida; family Neodiplogasteridae; genus Pristionchus; species Pristionchus mayeri. The sequence goes on along the minus strand of BTRK01000004.1, from coordinate 7,128,405 downwards.
ATTTTTCAGCAAGGCTGCAGCAAATGTGCGGTCGCGCAGCAACCTCAATTTTTTTTCTGGGTAGGCCTCGGGCATTACTCCAACTTCAGAAAGTTTGGTGAGCTGGAAAAAATACATGTAAGAATAATGCCGTTTTGAATAAGTGCATTTTGATTGCGTCATCACTACGCAACGACTGTGGGATTGCGTCATAGCCCAATATCAAAAATAAAAATCTCTGATGAATTTGGTGCATAATGTCCTAGTAGCAGAATTGATTTTTCCTGGTTAAAAAGTTCAAACCCATTCCAAAAGTGTCCCATGACTTATGCTCGCGCCTGTATATGCATTTTAAGAGACCCGCTCTGTAAGAATCGAGCACCCCGCGGACACGTTTGGCCTAGCAATGGGAACCAGTTGTCCATTCTTGGTTGGGTGGAGTGCCTTAGGCCCGCATTATGAAATTTGTATCGTATTATATGTTACAACCATTGAGTGGGAAGAAAATATTAATTTGGTCGAAAAATGACGAAAAATCATTATTTATTAACGCTATACGATGGACCCAATTTTCAAACAGCATCACTCTATTAGTGCCCGGGGGGTATATAAAACACGTTTTAATGAAATTATACTTGATTCTATTAGGTTGGTGCAAAAGTCTTGTGGTTTTTTGATATTTTGCCTCCCATCTTCCTTTCAGTTTACCGATTACCCTCCGTATATTAATTACTAATGAGGCCTTGCATACTCTTTCATATGCGCAACCTATCAGCATTGTCCAATCGGAGAGGCGAGAGCAGGACAAAGTTAAAATTGCGAAAATGTATCCATCGAAAACGACACATTTCTCAATATTATGTTTCCTCTGAAGCATGCATTCTCAATTCCTGGTGGTTTTATGAAGCTCCCATCTTCACCCTATACATACTTTTTCTCATGGATGATGGAAGTTACACCCTTTTGAGAAATGCATTGAACTGTAAATGACTACACATAGCATTTTTATGTTGATTTCGCATATTTTGAAAAATGATAAATTCAAATTTTCTGAAAGGAGAAAGGTACAGGCGCCAATACTTTTTCTAAGAATAAAGCCTCTTGGTGGGTGAACATAGCGCACTCATAGTGAAGCCTGTATGCTTGGTCTTCGATGCAAAAAATCCGAAAAAGTTTCATGTAGCCAGCATCGACAGCATATTTTCCATAGCATGTAATTCGGTCCAAACTTAATCGAGACACAGTTGAAACATATTTTCTGAAAGGGTATACGTAATACTTCTCAGACATCAGTATGGGCAGGTTTCGTGAATTTTGCCAACAAATATCCAGTAAAATACATTTAATGCAAAATTTTGAGCAAAATTTTTTTTTCAATTTCAATTGGGTTCATCATAATTTCTTGCGTTGATTGCGATATCGGATTGATTGAAATGTGTGTATGTAAAGTGCAAGCATATCTCTAAACGCTGCTATGTTTGTTAGTCATTGTGATTCGGGACGAGAGAATTATGATAGTTCAAAGTACGGACACAAAAAACCACAAGACGTTCGCACCAATCTGATAAAATCACCATTTTGACCAAAAATATCATATTTTTCGACATAACAGGCTTCTTTCGAACCAGAGCCAATAGGTTTTAGGTACACGTTGTGCCTCGATGATGCCCGCCAGTACCCCACACAAAGCCGAAGCCCCATCAGGCTGCCAAGTTTGCAAAATTTTTAATCAAATGTGTGACATGCATTTTTTCGGTCAAATTCTTATCAGTTTTCGGCTGAATAGTCATCAATACTCGGTTGCTTTCTACATTTTCTAGCATAACTGAAGACGAGTAAGTTCATACTGCGAAAGAAACAGGAGTATCACTCATTTCTAGAAATTCGATTTTCGAGCATTTCCAAATTGGAAAATTCATACATTGCTAACTTGCAATCTGAAACCCAAAGCCAATAGGTTCTGTGTATCCGTTGTACTATGGAGCAAGATCAGTGAGAAAAATGGAATGGAAGACCCCTAGGCACCTGCCAAGTTTGCGAAATTTTCTATCAAAGTTGCGAAATTGAAGGTACCGGACACATCGCTTTACGATTTCAGCCGATTTATCGTGAACACTCGATTACTTTCAACAGTATATGACATTATTGAAAGGGAGAATTTCATAATGCACAAAAAACCCGAGTAGGACTCATTTTTAGAAATTCGATTTTCGAGCATTCTAAAGTTGGCAAATTCATGCATTGATAACTCACCATCAGGGACCCAAAGCCAATAGGTTTGGCGCATTTGATATACTTCGGGGTACAATTAGTGTGAAAAGTTCAATGAGAGGCTTGTAGGAACCTGCCATGATTGCGAAATGTTTACTCAAAATAGCGAATTTTGCTTGGTCGGTCAGAACTTTTCCCAATTTCAGCCGATTATTCATTAATACTCGGTCGTTTTCATCAGTTTACAACATTTCTGAATGAAAATATATTTTTACTGCTAAAAAACAGGACTAGGACTCATTTCGAGAAAATCGATTTTCAAACCCTCTAATGTTGGCCAGTTCACGAATTGCTAACTCATCTTCAGGGGGCCCAAAGGGGGTTTAGTGCATATGCTATTCTTCGGGGTACCAATCGTTTGAAAAATGTATTGGATGGCCAGTTGGTACCAGCCAAGCTTGCGATATTTCTATTGGAAATTCAGATAAAGCGTTTTCAAGATCGTTATCATCGAAATCGGAAAATTGATTAAAGTTTTTGCAAAGTTGGCAAACCTCAACGGGCTATCTATTATTCTATTCTTACTAAACGCACTCCGTACTACAGCGCATGCTTCAAAACTTTTGGCTTTGTGCCCCTGAAGATGAGTTAGCAATTCGTGAACTGGCCAACATTAGAAGGTTTGAAAATCGATTTTCTCGAAATGAGTCCTAGTCCTGTTTTTTAAGCAGTAAAAATATATTTTCATTCAGAAATGTTGTAAACTGATGAAAACGACCGAGTATTAATGAATAATCGGCTGAAATTGGGAAAAGTCCTGACCGACCATGCTAAATTCGCTATTTCGAGTAAAAATTTCGCAAACATGGCAGGTTCCTACAAGCCTCTCATTGAACTTTTCACACTAATTGTACCCCGAAGTATATGAAATGCGCCAAACCTATTGGCTTTGGGTCCCTGATGGTGAGTTATCAATGCATGAATTTGCCAACTTTAGAATGCTCAAAAATCGAATTTCTAAAAATGAGTCATTTCATTGATCATTTCATTCCACGTGTATGTCCCAGTGCGGGGTGGTCGGGTCGACCAAAAATGATCAAATTCTGGAAATCGGAAAAACCCCCTGAATAATTATGTGCGATTTGTAGACACTATATGTGACTAACTTGACCACAAATTTCAGCCAAATTGAAAGATGTATAAAAAAAGGGCGTGACTTTCCGTCCGGCGACGTCAGAATGAGTCCCAGACCAAAGTACCCTCTAAGCTTCAACTGACAGCTATTAGCCTCAAATGGGTCCAAAATCATCCAAAACAACATTTAGAATAGTTTGCGGCATCAATGCAGTACTCCCATTCTGTAAAAATTACGATAGGACATGAAATTTGAAAATCGGTTTTCAGACCCTTAACGACTTAAGAGCTTTGCCTGTATGTGCTAAACCACTTTGAAATAACATAGGAATGTCCCTCTAGGCTATTCATAGAAAGGTCACACCTAGAAATACGAAATTTCACTTGAGGGAACCGAGTAAAAGGGAAAAACTGTACTTTAGGTCAACATAGTGTTAGCGGCCCGACACATAGCTAGAAATGTAGAGCACGATGAGCTAAACATTTCATCTGTTGAAAGTGAGTCTCTATCTTTTCGTTGAAGCGATCTACAGAGCATAGAAAATGCCCAGAAACGGGCTATAATCCCCCGAGAGCGCGCGCTCTAACCGTCTGTCGCTCTCGCCGCCTGACCTCCCTCTCCCTCCCCTCCCTTTATTGCACTCTCGCTCGCCTCCACCATCGTTTTCTGCCAACTTTTAGGCCATGTAGCGCGCTTCAACGTAAAGATAAAGACTCACTTGCAACAGATGAAATGTTTAGCTCATCGTGCTACATTTCTAGCTATGAGTCGGGCCGCTAACACTATGTTGACCTAAAGTACAGTTTTGCCCTTTTCCTCGGTTCCCTCAGGGAAATTTCGTATTTCTAGGTGTGCCCTTTCTATGAATAGCCTAGAGGGACATTCCTATGTTATTTCAAAGTGGTTTAGCACATACAGGCAAAGCTCTTAAGTCGTTAAAGGTCTGAAAACCGATTTTCAAATTTCATGTCCTATCGTAATTTTTACAGAATGGGAGTACTGCATTGATGCCGCAAACTATTCTAAATGTTGTTTTGGATGATTTTGGACCCATTTGAGGCTAATAGCTGTCAGTTGAAGCTTAGAGGGTACTTTGGTCTGGGACTCATTCTGACGTCGCCGGACGGAAAGTCACGCCCTTTTTTTATACATCTTTCAATTTGGCTGAAATTTGTGGTCAAGTTAGTCACATATAGTGTCTACAAATCGCACATAATTATTCAGGGGGGTTTTTCCGATTTCCAGAATTTGATCATTTTTGGTCGACCCGACCACCCCGCACTGGGACATACACGTGGAATGAAATGATCAACATAAAAGTTATAGAGAATCTTCTCACCTTTCTTTCTGAGCAAAGAACGAGTTTCTATCGTCATTTTAATCGTTTAAGTGGGCTCGATTTGACCCCTAAAAAGTGAGTGTCCCAAGTTTGGCCTTCTGAATCTCGAAGACGACGACAGTTATCAAAATTCTGACAACGCAGTTTGAAAGAGCATCATTTGAAATACCTTGCATCACGCTTAGATCAGGATAGGATGATTTTGGTTCTACCGCCGCGGAGAAGGTGATTCTCTCGCGATGTCTCTCATTTACCCCCAGGGCACTACTAGAGTGATGCCGTTTGAAAATTGGGTCCATCGTATAGCGTTAATAAATAATGATTTTTCGTCATTTTTCGACCAAATTAATATTTTCTTCCCACTCAATGGTTGTAACATATAATAAGATACAAATTTCATAATGCGAGCCTAAGGCACTCCACCCAACCAAGAATGGACAACAGGTTCCCATTGCTAGGCCAAACGTGTCCGAGGGGTGGTCGAAATGGTCGATTCTTACAGAGCGGGTCTCTTAACAAATTTATCTTTATTAAGGTCACTATTATTGTTGTTGTCATGAACTACCAAGCAATGAGGCGCATGAAGATCGGAGCTCGCGTCCATCAATATTCAATTGCAAAATCCTTCCAGATTCGCGAAAATGTAGCGATTATAAAGGCAAGTGACACTTTTTAAAACAAAATGCACCCTAACAATGGATGTGCGCTTTGAGGTTTTGCTCAAGATTGGGATCAACCTCATCGGCCTAACAACGCCCATATTCGTGCTCACTTTCAAAGCAAAAAAATGAGCAGAGAGCAACGAACAGTAATAAAAGTCAAAATGCTTGCAGCTACCCATTCATGCTCATATCATTCCTTCCTCTTTCTGATGTTGTATTCGAGCGGGCGCTGAAGCGAATGCACCATGGATCTCGCATATTTTGCCTTTTCCAAGTTATCCGTTGCTCACGACGAAAAACTGCACCGGTCAAATGCGATTCATCGGACATGTTATTAGGGCACTAATCATCATCATTCTGTAGAACTTTCACAGTAGGTTCCCAAACTCTCAAAAATGATTCAGTGAAAGTTCTACAGAATGGTCCATTTTTTTGGTTATCATATAGGTTACCATCCGACGGTGAGCATCCGACCTAGTGCCGTTATTAGTGGCTCATATAGAATTATATTTCAGTTGATATTTTGAATAATTTAAGCCACGACTAAGGCACACAAGAAGATCTTTTCAGAGTTGATCTCGTTCAGTACTAACAAGGAATGACCGCGAGGGTAGGTTGGAGTTTTTGAACGAGACCTAGCGCGATCGAAAGAGGGTCAAATTCTAAGAACTTCTACGTTTTTCATATCTGCTAAACGCCACTGTGGATGTCTGGGCTCATAGTGGGGGGAGGCGTAAAACCGTTCATTTCTGAGACTATGTTCAGAAAATCCACTACCACCCAGACTTCCACAGAGGCGTTTAGCAGATATGAAAACGTAGAAGTTCTTAGAATTTGATCCTCTTTCGATCGCGATAGGTCTCGTTCAAAAATTCCAACCTACCCTCGCGGTCATTCCTTGTAAGAATATGAAAGTCGGGTGAGAATCTCAAAGACAATTAGTGGGTTTTCTTAGCAGGAAGCTCTCCCATATGTTTATCCCATAATCATATGTCTTCAACATGTATACATATATATACCAATCTAAGATTTTCCCACCCAATTTCGGAATCCAGGGAAACTGGTACTGATTCACCGACTCAAAAATACTCACTCAGATAGAAAATCACTTTCATTTTCCGCCCTTCTAGCCAACTGCCGCTCTATTCAAAACAAACTACAATATCTCTCGCGAACCCTTTCTAAAAAGTATACTATGATTTGCCTCACTGAGACTTGGCTCTCTCCAACTTTTCCTACCTCCTTCCCAAGCTATGTGATGCAGGTTCTATGATACATTATTCGCAATGTTGCTTGTATAGTTTATTCGATTGCATATGTAATTTATGTACTCATTCTTATACTGGATAGTAAGACGTTTACCAATGAACACACCATACCAGTTTGAATTTCATGGCTCTTGTCATCACACTATATGGGCGTAGATAAAACATGAGTATTACAGGGTGTCCAAAAAGTATTGTTACACTTTTGAAACGCGAATTTTTTTAACATGTAGGTCGAGTTGTCAAAACCTGTAATAACACGTTTGAGCCCACCCTTCGGTGCGTTGAGGGAACCTACTAATTAGTTTCCCATAGTCATGGTTCGTCCAAATCGCTATCGTCAAACTATTATCAACCTTTGGACCCTCGGCGACCCCCCAGATTCCATCAGGAGGAAGCTTCGTATTTCCCGAATGACAATCTATCGCACCATCTCCCGTTTCAAGCAGTTGGGCACTGCGAAGGACCGTCCAAGATCAGGAAGACCCAAGACCGCTCTCACTCAGAAGAACAGGAGAATCGTGGAGAAGAGAGTGAATCGCAATGCCAAACGATCCATCAGGAAGATGGCTAAGGATCTCAAGATCTCCAAAGGATCCGTGTGTGCCATCGTTCATTCTCTTCTCAAGTCCTACCCCTACACGATGAGAAAGGGCCATGGCCTCACTGATGTCCACAAGCAGAAGCGCCTGGAGAGATGCAAGCTGCTCCTTCAGCGGGCCGATCGTGGGGAGCACTTGACTACCGTTTACTCTGACGAGAAGCTGTTCTCAGTCGAGGAGGTCTACAACAGTCAGAACACCAGGATCATCGCCAAGTCTCCTCAGCAAGCTGACGCCAGAGGTAGAACCATCTCTCGCATTGCCCACCCCCAGGCACTGATGGTTTGGGCTGGTGTGTGCTCGACGGGCAAGACTCCTCTCGTGTTCGTGGATCCCGGGGTCAAGATCAACAAGGAGTACTACACCAGGGCAATTCTCCAGAAGGCCCTTCTCCCCTGGTCCCGCTCCCACTTCAAAGGGGCTCGCTGGACCTTCCAACAGGATTCAGCGCCTGCTCACTCGGCAAAAGTGACGCAGGCATGGTGTCGCGCCCATCTGCCCGACTTCATCTCGAGTGAGGAATGGCCCTCGAACTCCCCCGATCTCAACCCTCTGGACTTCAGCATTTGGTCAGTGTTGGAGAAGGAGGCCTGCTCTACTCGCCACAAGAACCGCGATTCCCTCAAGGCAGCCCTTCTCAAGGCATGGGAGAAGATCGACGTCCCTTACCTGCGGGCCGTCATCGACTCGGTCCCTCGTCGTCTCAGAGAGGTCATCGCGGCCAATGGAGGCCAGATCGAGTGATCGTGCATTGTTATGTTCATATGGTCACTGATAAATACTGTGCCCCGTTTGAGTTGTCTATGTTGCTTTTAAAGAAAGATACATGGTTTTATCCGTGTAACAATACTTTTTGGACACCCTGTATTATGGCCAGAAAGTATGCCTCAAGAGAAGTTGTTTATACAGGGTGCGGAGAAAGTACTTTGACATGGATTTAACCATGTATCTTCCTTCAATGGCATCGATTTTTTTGAAACAGTACACATTATTTATCAGAGACAGTAGGAAGATAACAACATGATATTACTCGATTTGACCTCCATTGGCCTTGACGACAGCATTGATACGAGAAGGGACTGACTCGATGACGGATCGCAGGTAGTGGGTATCGATTTTCTCCCATGCATTCTGGAGGGACTTCTTGAGGCTATCCAAACTCTGGTGGCGAACAGAGCAAGCATTCTTCTCCAGTACCGACCACACACTGAAGTCAAGGGGAGAGAGATCCGGACTGTTCGAGGGTCATTCATCGGATGGAATGAAGTCGGGCAAATGGGTGGTGCACCAGTTCTGGGTCAGTTTTGCGGAATGAGCGGGGGCAGAATCCTGCTGGAAGGTCCAATGACGTCCTTTGAAGTGGGAACGAGACCAAGGGAGGAGGTTCTTCTCCAGAATCTCCTTGATGTAGTAGTTCTTGTCCACCTTCACGCCGGGCTTGACGAAGACGAAGGGGGTCTTGCCAGTCGCACCCCCGCGACCCCTGCCCAAACCATCACCGATTGCGGGTGGTAAACACGTGAGACAGTTCTTCCTCGGGCATTGGCTTGCTGACACGACTTGGCAATGATCCTCGTGTTCTGGCTGTTGAAGACCTGCTCCACCGTGAACACCTTCTCATCCGAGTAGAGAGTCGTGAGATGTTCGCCATGTGCGATCCTCCCTAGGAGCTTCTTGTATCTCTTCAGTCTCTTTTCCTTGTGAATGGCTGACAGACCATGACCCTTACGCATCTTGTAAGGGTGGGACGTGAGACCAGAGTGAACTATCTTGCGCACCGAATGCTCGTCGATTCCGAGATCACGGGCCATCTTTCTCATAGATCTCACGTGCAACTCGCATCTGCACGATTTTCTTGTTCTTCCGAGTGACAGCAGTGTGAGGTCTTCCCACTCTAGTACGTTCCTTAGTCGTGCCCAGCGCCTTGAAGGGGCAGATGGTATTGTGAACGGTCTGACGGGAAACTCGGAGTTTCTTCGAAATTCCAGCTGGGGACTCGCCGAGGGTCCAAAGGTCAATAATGGATTTCCGGTACTGGTGGTGTCGAGTCATTACTAGGGGATACTATTTGAAGTGCGCATTGCACACCTCGATTGGTATACTAAAACGTGTTATAATATGCATTAACAGGTTGATAGGACTGATGAAATATTCGAGTTCAAACTTTGTCAAAGTACTTTCTCCGCACCCTGTACGATGATCTTGTGATAAAATTATTATAATAAAACCGAGTCACCTCGTGTTGTCCTTCACATGAGAGGAATTGTGATTGAAGAGAGCAGCTGAGGTGGTCAGCGGCAGAAGAGTGCAAATTGATTGAATTTACCTGGGCTATTTTAATTTTATTTAATTATGATCTTTCAACCTGTCGACATTACCCATGAAAATGTTTTCGAACCCAGTTCGTTCATTTTTTTCGAAAATGGTTGATTTCGCGAGTTTGATCAAATCAGCTTAGAAACGAAGCAATAGCGACTACTTCATTAAGCATTCAAGTATGGCTCTCTGACAGCGGAGTAAAGCACTAAAGCCAAGTTAGTCAGTGGATTAATCAGTTAGTGAACCGGTCAATCCAGGGCAGCCATGCGTTGCAAAGTTGCAGAAAGGGAGAGTTATCGTCTCGGCGTACCAGTTAACACCGCCTGTTCCCCGCCTATAAAACCCCCTCATCCCTCTCCATCTCATCAGCTCCAAGATGAAGTTCCACACTGCGATACTAGTCGCTTCCTCCTGCTCCGGCCTCACCCTCGTCATCTCCCTCCTCGTCATGGCTCAGATCTATGCCAACGTCCAGGACTTCTGGAGCGAGCTCGACGCCGAGATCGTCGATTTCAGAGTGAGTACAGTAAACTGTTACCGCACCCTGCTACAGTACCCCCATCGAATGAAATCTTCAGACAACGACGGATGACCAATGGCGAGACCTGGTCGCGCTCTCTCCTCGCTACAAGAGAGAGGACAAGTACAAGGAGGGAGGCTCATACGGAGCCAATCCCTCTGCTGGAGTCGAGGGTGCTCCCGCGCACATGGAATCCAATCCGCCCGGGACCGCACTCGCCTCAGCCTGCCAATGCAATGCGAAGAACAGGTGTCCCAAAGGGCCGACTGGACCCAAGGGCGCACCCGGAAGCCCCGGACCCAACGGAGATGCGGGAATTGTAAGTGTGCTTAATGTTGCTCGAAATGATATCACTGTCCCCAAAATAGGATTGGCTTCTGTGGGAATTTAAAAAAAAAATTTTTTCGTTTTAATCCTGTACACTCTCTCGCTTGAACGAAAAGAGAGAGACAGTTTTTTCTCATTCCCACTCTCACTTGCAGTGTCCTCCATGAGAATCCCTCTTTCAGGACGGCCACGACGCCAGCGACGCCGACGATCTCCATATGGACAATATGCCCATGGACCGATGCTTCTACTGCCCTCCTGGCCTGCACGGGCCTCCCGGACCCAATGGACCCACAGGCCTTAGAGGCATGGCAGGCCCAGATGGCGCCAAGGGTTGGTGCAAATCTAATGATGTCTTAGGATGAAATTATTTATCGATTCATCTTTGTTGAACTATCATGTATAGGTGCCGATGGTCGAGATGGCATGCCGGGTATGCCTGGAAACATAGGTGGGCCGGGTGGCGTAGGGAAAGAAGGACACCCTGGACCCCAAGGCGAGAAGGGAATGGACGGCCGAAAACCCATCGGAAGACCAGGACCCAAGGGACAGCACGGTGCGTTTCATCATGCATGCATACAATGCATTGAAATAGTTCAGGACCTTCTGGACCTCCCGGAACAACGGGAGCGCCCGGAAAGGATGGACCTACCGGAGAGGCGGGTGAACCAGGACCAGCTGGTGCAGAGGGAGACAAGGGAGAGGCCGGACCTACCGGACACCCAGGACACGAAGGTAACCAGTCGACTACCATACTGTCGTAAATCTAACTACTACTAACTAACGACGACTACCAATACTAATAACTAACGACTACTGATTACTAAAGAACAACTAATAAAAATGCAAAATACAAATTACTAGGTTACTAACGATTACGAGAAAACCACGATATCATTATTGCTTATTTAGGCCACGATGGTCGTCCTGGTTTCGATGGAGGATACTGCCACTGCCCGGCACGAAGAGAGGGAGGATTAGGAGGAGGAAAGGGATCCTACCGGGATGCTTCCTAATTATTCAAGCAACTTTTGCAATAAAAAAGTCATGTCTCCTCCCGAATTTAAAAAAATATCTCCGAGTGTAATCCCTCGGTGAGAAAAAACGCATACATCAAGTTATCTTTTCCGAGGATTATCGTCCCTTCAACGCATGCTAAAGCGTACGGCTTTGCTTGAATCCAGGAAGTCATCGCTGATGTAGTGAGATGCAGCTGAAGCAAAAGTCATTGACTCATAGACGTCATAGGCGGCAAAAATAAACACGCAAGTCACCAGCGAATCGATCTAGATTTTTATTTCATGGGAATGACGCCGAAATCGAGAAATGTTTTGTGAATACACAGCTTGTACAATTCAGCTTCCAAGGGGATTTGGGAAGGGGATAGCACAAGTCAGCAGTTTTCAATTGCTATTTGTGTGGTAATTTATTAGAAAGTTGTCCGTTGAAAAATCTATCGTATTGCTTCACAGATTACGAAATATTCTGTGCGGTGGTTTGTGTGAACGAGGCAACCATAGTCTCCTTGCGCAGTCTTCGCCAACTAAAATCCGGATGATATTTGCAATCCTTCCCTCCAAACTCACAACAGAAGTGGCTCCCGATAACTTGGAGTTGTTGCTATTAAAATCGTCGTATGCACAAACGCGTGTGTCATTTGAAAACAGAAAATGAAGTTGTTAATATCTGAACAATTTTGATTGTTTTTTTGTTTGATAGATGCATGTCCTCAATCGTGATCTAACTTCGTAGACTTTCTCGGTTGGCCTGATAAAATGTACATAACAATTTACGTATTCAAGCATGCAATCTTCTTTCCTGTTACTCACCAGGTGTGAGGGCGACTGCAATCATCGAATATGCAAAGACACTCAACGGGGCGAGTTGGATGGTTAGAGGAACCAAGGTCTGAAATGTGGTAGTTGAAGTGAATGGTACGCAAAGACGAATTCCAGCACGTTCAACCCACCTGCACCAACAGTATCCACATAAGCTTACGCTGAAGTGTTCGTGTTTTGTTGCTCATTGTTGCTCGCTAAATGAATGATGGGAATCAAGCAGAAAAAACATAAAAATCAGAAAATTTCAGAAATTTTAAAAATCAATTTATCGTAGCTGAAATTCTATAAAACGCGAACTAATCACCAATTTGAGCATAACTATTTCGTGTTCGCATGTAGGCGACTTTAATCTAGCAAAAATTTAATGTTCTTGAAAACTACATAGTGGAATCCTAATTAATTTCTTTGAAAAACACGCAAGAGTTTCTTCAAAAATGTATTCAATTTTAAACACTACTTCTAAAAAATTGAGTGTACTTTCAGAAAAGTTTAAAAATTAATCGCCAGAATTAGCTATTTTTTCTGACCTATTTCTTTTCTGATTTTATGTTTTCTGAATATTATTATCTGTTTCTAATCAGAAAATTTTATGTCTCTAAAATGACCAAATAAAAATCATACAATTCAGAAACAAAAAATCCCAGCCCTGATGGGAATAAGGAGAATTAGATCTCACCTGCTTGGCAAGAAGGTAGAATGTTCCCAATACTAAGTAACTCGCAATTATTCCCGTGAGTGCCATTAGCTTAAGTATTGACCGAGTTTAATTAATCCCATTGACCATACAAATATTGTTGTAGATGCGAGCAGAATGGTGTATTCGGGATACATTATGGGATCGTAGACAAATGCTCGATATTTCGTATCTTCGAATAGATAATATAATGATGGATAATTCTGCAAAACACAATTCACATATACGGGGACATTACTTACTTTTCGGATTAACTCAGGTCCTCCTTCTAGATTTCCATACAAGCCCATGTGTACGAAGCCAGGTATAGACAAGATTATGAAAATGACGACTCGAAAGGTGCCGCGAGAAATTGGCTGATACACACGTATTTTCACGAAATATCGAGTAACCAACCGAAACGGTTTGATGTTTAGCCATCTCAAATATGGTAACGAATTTGTAATGAAAACAATAGATGATCGATACGGCCACAAAAGGTACCCTGAAACACATTAGCGACTGGAATGGACTGTTTTTCTTTGCAGTATCGAGTCCGCTCACGATTCCGTGATGCCCGGTGAAACCAAACATAGTGCACAGGATGCCATTACAGAGCCCGCCCGGAATCGGATACAAGCCGATTGGAGAAGCGAGAAAGCCGAAATTTAGATCGACAAGAGTGATCGAGATCTGTATGAATGATCTAGTATCGATTGCATACTATCATTACTGACCTGGAGCACAATTAAGTATCGAGCGAAAGCCCGACCCCCTGGCAGCGTTTTCTTGATCATCAGGTAGAGTGCTAGCGCGGAAATGAGGTGGGTGACGACGCCAACGGCGTGCTGATACGCCGGCATCGCAGTGTGCCAGAGGGGATGCAGGGAGAGATTTGGCATTGCGGGAGACTTGAAAGGATTGCGCGCTCGCGTATGATAGTGGGGGATTGCTTCTGCAGGTGGGAAGATAATGAATACAATTGCACCTGTACGCCACTTATATCATACCTGGATTTCATACCTGGATTTCCTACTCATGACACATCGTACTCATTTGCAAGGCTGTGGGTGCATTGGTACTCTTGCCCTCAAATCTCCAGTTTGCATTCTAAGAGAATTTCCGCTTTCATACGACTTCGAATGCTACATGATTTTGTCGTTCACAGACTGAACAGGTGAAGACCATCCTTCTTCTTCGAGAAACTGCGTACACTCGTAGAATCAAATGAGTGTTTTACTGGAATAGTGATACTGTTTAACGCATCCAATGAAACATCGTGTTAATTAATATTGTAATTATATAAGCCATGTAGTGTCTTCTTGAGATTGCAGATACTCGTGCAACTGAACTCAGATTAGATCCGTATAGTACGGTAAGATTTGCATTCATATTCTGATCATTAACTGACACAGAACATAATTTCACACTTACCATGCAGCTATTTTTAGAAATTTTGGTAGTTGTCTCCTCATTGCTCATACACTCTGGCCGAAAGATTGTATGAGAGAGTGCGCGGAATGAACAGACGATAAATTAACCCGAAATTCCCACTCTAATATTAATGTGATCTAACATGAGCACAGATAGGACAAGCACAGAAGAAATTATCAAAATCAGACTGATTTCTGAAACGCAACACTGAACACGCACTATTAGGAAGTCATAACTTCATTCATGCTTCGGAATATGATCATATTACCTTGAAATTTTTCAAGTTGCACGTACCATTCGCTAACATTAATGATTAGTCTGTTGTTTTATACCATTTTCAGTTATTCGTATGATTTTGATCAATTATCTCAGCGAGACTCACATTTTACACAACGTGAATATCTTACCAAAAATTTAGCTTGAGATCCGAGTGCAAGATCCGAAAATGGATATCCGAGTTTGCCCTGCATCGTGTCAATGATCGAATCAGCATTTGCTCCAGTTATGAGCTCACTTTCCTCGTTAGCAATTTGCCATGTTTACCGCGAATACGCGATCTCATAACAAACCCGAATATTTTTTAGTTGTAGTTTTTTTAGTCCTTTAACTAATTATCGTTTATTATATAAAATCGATTTGATATCTTCATTTTCTTCGTTTATGTATTAGGTTGACTAGAAAGTTCTGTCGCATTTTGTGGTCTCACTTCAATCCGTTCGTTCTCATTTCTCTGTCGATATGAGCCGCCCCATTTTTTAAGTTAAGGATGGGTGCACAGGGGTGTTTTAGATATGTTTTAGATTTGGTAATCCCAATCAGTTTAAACCAGATAACGGCAGAAGTTCTCCAAGGAGTGTTCTTGTCTTCACGACATAATTATATTCTTATTTTTCTCCGCTTTCAAACCGAAGGCAAGATAACTTCCTATAGCGTATGTGTATCAGATACATATCCCCTGTCTACCACTGCCCGAAGTTGGCTGAACGATGTCGATACTATGGCGGTAGAACAAATAGATTAGGTTCGAGCAGATGGATCTACCTCACTAGACCTTCGTCGTCTTCGATTAGATGCAAACAATGGCCTCAACCATATTATGCGCGATCTTACCATCACAGTTGGGGACAACCATCCCACCCTAAATCATAGATTTGAGATATTCCGAAACGTGAGAAAATGGGGAAAATATTTTCTTGGCTGAAACCCAGATTCTGACAAAAACACAATGTTGAACGTGTCTCTGACTTTGTCCTTTCCCCATGGCTCTGCCCTTTGCCTTCCCATAAGATCTTCATTTCCTGGGATGGCGTGCTATGACTAATACCTTCTACTGTTCTTTGCATATTCCTTGACCATTGATCGTTCCAATTATCACTTGCTCGCGGGACTAGTTAACTTCTAAGTTGAGCAGGAAATCAAAGATCAGGAGTCGTTGAAATGAGGTTGGTCAAATTGTTTGAATCATGGATCCCATAACATCGACAGTGAGGTATCCGTAACATTATAAATTTGTAGCAGGGAACTATCCCTAGCACTCCTTATAGTACTTAGAGGATGCATCATTTTGAACTGTACTAATGAGCAAAAGTTTAGACACGAAAAATACGACAAAACTTTCTAGTCAACCTGATATTTGCATAAAAAGGTACATAAAATAACTTGTTTACAATTACTTGTAATTGTATCAGTTCTGTTGAGTCAATTGTAAATAATATTCATAACAACTAATTACGAACACAGCGTGTTCGTAGATCAGCTGGGATTTTTGCAGAGGAGGAAACGTGAACTACGGAAACCCGGCTGAACATCGTATTCTCGCTCGAGAACTCGGGAAGGAACGTTCGTGCAATTCTTGACAAGCCGCTAATTTCGAAGAATGTACGCCTGAAATCGCAATATATCAGAAAAATGTATAATTTTAAAAAAAAGTATTAGGTTGGTGCAAAAGTTTCGCAACAAAATCTGGATTAAGGTTTTCGAGCTCTATCTTGCCTCGGTCTTGAGCTACTCTCATATGGTTTCTTGTATATTATTAGTAAATGTGTGCTCTATATAGCGCACACTACATCGCTTCTCATCAATCATTACCACCAATGAGATATCATTCCAAAGTCTGAGAGTTGCAATTTCTTTTGAACTTTTCGATCGATTACTACTCTTTGCACGGCAAAATTGGCGCCATTTCAACACCATTTTCCAGAAGTATGTTGACTAAATATTGTACTATGGCGAGTTATCCGCATCAGCCATAAAGCAACTTGCCAAAATAGGCACGTATTCCGGAAATGCAGGGTATTGCGTCTGGCAGATTTAGATCACATTCACAGGAATTGTTGCTCGGAGAGCTCGGGATCACAAATTAAACACAATCAGAAGTACATATCATGATAATGCTATAATTGAAATTTGGTGAAGATTCAGCTTTCCGTTCGAGAGATTTCATGATTTTGGTATTTAATCTCAAATTTTAACGTCGAAATCGGTCTTTTTCGCCTCACTAGTTATCCGTGGAAACTCGAAGCTACCATTTAACGTGTTCAATGGAAGCGTCCACCCTTACTGATTAGTTTCTCTAAAGGGTGGGAGCTGTATGGGGCTCGTTTAGTTTTAGCTGTGGGTTGTGTTGAAAACCCAAAATCATGAAAAGTTCGCCAATTTTTATTTATCATTGTTTTTCTACTGAATGACTTTGGATCGATCGGCTTTAAACTAATAATTGAAATGGCCTAACACTACCTCAAATAATGCCCAAGTGGTATTTGATACATGAAAAGCATTCACAAGAAAATATCAAAAATCTCTTGTTGCGAAACTTTTGCACCAACCTAATATGTTCAGTTGCTCACACACTCAGATTCACAAATGCATACTTACCGATATTCTGTGATTGTGAGCATCAGCAAGAGGGGGTCGACGAGCGGATGCGTGGCGCAAGCAGGAGGCGTGACTATTGATATGTAAGGAATCGTGATGCCTGCGCTTATATTTTGATTAGCATGAATCATCAAAATTTGCATGCATCGTTAATGAAAACTTGTCGAGGAAATGGAAAGCTCTAACCAAACACTGGAAGCACTACGGAGGTTATGGCGGGATAGTACGCAGTGAAGAGCGGCCCAAACGCCTGCAATACGTTAATTGTGAAATGGAATTTATGAAAAAGAGTAAACGATAAATACTCACAATCTGAAGCGACTCTTAACCAACGCCAACCTGATAAATTAACGATCGAAAAAGTTGTTTGTGTAGTCGCATTGACAACGCGCTCTTTGTTTGATGCCTGCATCTTCGTCTTTGCTAATTAGTATACTAATTAATTATTGGTCACTTCAGATACTTGTTGATGAGCAAGCAGCATGCGACGATGACTACGTAGGCGCACGTCATTGCAAGACACATAATGCCGAGCCCGGCCAGGTTTCGCCATCGCGGGCCCTCGAAGGTGTCTCGCGTCTAAATACTTAAAATGTTTTGTGATTTTGAATCCTCACGGACCCAGTAAAGCGCGTGTACGTGCTCGCTTGCAGTCTCATAGCTGTGCACTACATCCATATGAATGGACCCGTTCAAGATTGGCGCGAGAATGCGCATGCTTTCAGCGTCTGGACGGAAGAACCAATAGAAGATGGAAAACCTGGAAAACACAGTTTTTACAATAAAGATTCACAAATCTTACGTGAGCGCATCGATCGCCGCAGTAAATAAGATGAGAGCCGTGAAGAATTGTAGGAAATTTTCCAAAAATCGTGGACTGAAAAAATTGCCATTTTCTGTGATCGTAATCACTTACTGTTTGATCGCCAGAAGTCGATAGAGAAAATGGAAGATGAGAATGGGAAAAGCGTGCCCGTATGCGCCGAGGTACAGAGCCACACCTGTATGCCGATTCTGATTGGTTAGATAAATAACAAAAGCGGTACCCCCACCTAGACGATCCTGATAGTATCCGTGTCCGCGCGTAACGAACGCGTTTCCGTACATTTCCGGTATCTAGAATCTGTGTTAATGATGTGGGAATTTGTTAAAATGATTGCATCGTTTCTCGAACTGACTGGGTAAACGAGAAAATGGAGCGTGTTGTAGTACATATCGGACAGGGCGAAGAACATGATGAGGCCGCGGTATTTGCCGATGCGATCTCGTTTTGAACTGATACGAATGATGAATAGTAGCAGTAGGTTGAAGACGTAGGCGAGTACAGTGAACACTAGTTGAACGATGATTGCTATTTCCTGGAATATTTTTTTGTTGTTTCCCGTTTGCAATTGCTTCTTACGTTGACAAGAGGATCGGCATAGACTTGATGGGACATTTCGAGTATTGAATGTGTCTGAAAACATGACAATTTTACGAATAAAGAATGACAGAAATGGAAAACCGAAATTCAAACAGGAAAATTGAAAGCAATATTTAATTGAAATTTCCGGAGCCTTTCGAAAGAATCTGCATGGCATGCAAGGCCGGAAGGATAATTTGCTGGAAGGAACTTAAATCTTGGGATATCATACCATGCAGAAGCAAAGTGGTACTTTCAGATAGGACAATTCTGAAAAGACAAAATACAGTGTCCTTGGCAAAGGATTATTATTATCATCTTTGAGAAAATTACAGATTGCTGATTTCTCCTGATGTCATGTACGCGTCTGCAGAAGTGTAACTGAAGGGAAAAGTGGGATCAAGAATTGCGTCATGTTAACTTTAGAAGATCGTATGAATTTTCTTTTCCATAGTCAATTGTCGCTTACACCGCTCTCTTTTTGAGCGCGCGGCCAAGAATGGTCGCTGTTCGAATTGTCAATGGAAAAAAAAACGTTCCGTGAAAGTTTACATGGCGAAATTTGTACAGCCGTTTCCGTAATTTCGACGCCAGCACCATTCGACAGCTCTCGCCACATGCCACTCCTATCCCAATCACATACTGCCCAGGTCCGACAAGTGAGTCATTTTTCAAACCCTGGACAAATCAAAAGCTACCCTGGTCACATCACATGTCAGACACACTTTGGAATCTGGGAAGCATGTGATGGGACCTGTATGCTATAATGCCGCGTTGCTTTTATAAGTCGTCTTGAATGCAATGTTCGTTGGTGGAGTGCTTAATGTGAGCTTCGTGTCTGTGCGCTGATGCGCTGTGTCGCAAATGATAAGTCACTAACCGATCATAGATCGCCCGATTAATGTTTCGCGTCTATCCGTCGAGACACCCCTGGGAATTTCGTGATTCTCGATGAATGTCTACACAGACACATCTGCGCAAGTGGATACGAGAGGCGGCGCGAATAGGCCTACCACATTAGATCGTTGTGCATTTACTGTTGCTCAACTGTTCCAAGAATGGCGACCGTCATGTCTACTTTCGAATCGACAGATCTCAGGTGAGCCTTAGGAGGTACAAGCTGAAATTCGCCCCCCCCCTCCCCAATTCTGGATCTTTCCACCGAAATCAACTGTCATAGACTGCCTTCCCCGAGACTTACCACAGCTTCCACCGCCACAAATCCAAATGTGATCGCTCAAATCTGTTGTGTCCCCTGAAAAGAGACAGTGATACCGATTTGTCCCCCAACGGTACAGAGCCGACAAGTTTGCCTTTCCACATAAAGTTTTAGTGCTCTTAGGGTCTCGGTATGTCCATTTCATAACGTTATCTCTTTCAGGTCTCTTCTCGAGGGTGTCTTCATTATCGGCGTCATCGCTGTCCTCTATTTCATCGCATGCAAAACCATCGAATACATTGTAAGCAAGAATTCGTGAAATTGATCAGAATTAGATGATTTGTCTCACGTAGTTATTAGTTTTTCCGGAACATTGGCTCTTGAACTTTTTCGGAACTTTTTCCCGTTCCAGAACCTTTCCTCTCGGAATATTTTTCACAAAATCGTCCTCGCCCACGTTATTTGTGAAACACAATTTTTAACGTCTTTGAAACCTTTTTCATTTTTGAAAAAAAATAGCACTCCTACCTTATTGTTAGTAAGAAATAACCTGCGAAAAAAATTCAGATGAGACTCGATGAAATCCTGGAAAAAACATGGACATTTCTAAAAAAAATTCCAACTCGTTGAGTTCCCACACTGACATTCGGAGTTCCGAGTTCCAGACTATCGACTCGTGTCCAATTAATTCCGAATTAAATGTTCTAAAATAAAATGTACAATATGTATTGTCCAAGATGAATGGTCCCGTGCACCATCTTAACAGCACACCAGATTATTTTGATGTTAACATTAGGTGGAAGTACTTTTTTTATGAACCAGAGAAACTAAATTCCAACTGATTTGCAGGTTGGTCTACATCGATGTACGAAAGGCTGAGCAGCATCGGAGAGAATGGTCGACAGCCAACTGTTATCCATTGTATGAGTGAAGCCATTTATGTTCCCAATTGTAGATAAAAATTGTAGATAAAGAAACGATTCTTCTATTCCATGTTCGTGTTCCTCAAACAGAGACATTTGCTGTTGACAGTCAATTCGACGAATCAATAATGAGGTTTAAAAAAGATGGGGGGTGACAAAACGAAAAGCGACAAAGCGGAAACAAATCACAGCTTCTTCGGGATTGCGGGTTGTTGCATCGTTACTAATATGCGCTCTAGTACATTTGCATTTATAAATCGTATTACTAGATATTGAGTTTCAACGTATAGGGTTCATGGAAAAAAACATGTAGACAGTTCAACAATCAAGTAAATGTCCTTTTTACCACACTCACTCGCAGACAGAAAACAGTTATATATCACAATCAGGGTTAGCGATCATCAAAATACATTCATTTTTGGCGCATAATGTAAATAATTGACAAAAAGTTGAATGTTATGCGAAACAAACCAAAACTCGTTTCGAGTTCGGCAATTGTTTTGTTTTTATATTGTAATTAATCGTGCCTCTCACGGGAGAATCGAGCAGACCATGGGAATGTGACAAGAATCGCAAAATCTGTTCCAACCTGGTTTGGTCATCCTGAGGCATCTCTGACAGACCCCCAAAGGCTCATTGTGCATAATTCATTTTTGGGCTACCTTCAATGGGCATATCTCGACACTTCCCTCCTTGAGATCGCTTATTTTCGAATATGGTGAGATATGGAGCAAAATTGGCCTCTGAGTGACCCGCTCAACTTTTGAACTAACAAAGGACCATAATCATGTTGCATCCTGATTGGTTCTGAACAAAAAAATATGATCATGCCTGAAATAATTCTTTTGCATGTTCATTTACATTTGTAATATTAACGAATAAAGTCGAAAAACAACGAAGTTGTGTGAAACGCTTGATACATATTTCCAGGTTACTTAAATATATTCCATTACATCTAGAATCTCGCAGAAACTAATGAGTGGGTTAAAATTCGATCATTCTTGTTTATCAACAGGATATTGAAGATACAATGCAATGATAGACATTCGGCCTGTTTAATCTGTCAGAAAGTTGCGAGAAAAGTTCGCGAACTTTTCACGGAGCTCGATGAAAAGTTCACGAACTTTTCATCCAGCTGCTTGAAAAGTTCGCGAACTTTTAACGCACCTCATTAAAAATCATCCATCATTTTTCTCTCTCAACGTTTTGTTGGCGTTTTCTTACCATTTTTTTAAACACCATTCCACTTTCTGAGCTATGTATCACTCTCTTTCCCGGGCGATGCTTCCCTTTCTCCCATTCCTGCCAGTCCGGAGAAGGATACCCAATCTCCCGTATACGAGGCGCCACCACGTCGCTTTTTTCAGCGACAACGAGGCATTCTTCCGACAGCGATACGGTATGAATGCATTCAAATCGAATTATTTATACGGCTCATATTATGAAAAATGAAACATGATTAATTCGTAGCAAAGTACATCGATATATGCGAATATTTTACTATCAATTCACTCATGACTCTAGAAACATGAATAATTTATATATCATTCTACATCATGAAACCCTAGATAATCAATTCATTATGACCGTGTGATTACGGTAATTCTGAGATACGGTAGTCAATCACTTCTTCTTCTTCGATAGCTGTATCTTCTTATCTCTCGTGCACACGACGGATCGTATCACTAGGGTGCAAGAACTGCAAAGAATACTATTCTTCCAAATTTTGCTTTGTACACCCAGACCACGGCATCATTCTTGAATAAACAAAACAATAACAACAACAACACAACTCACTGCTTCCCCTCCGAATCTCTGCTCTGCCTCAGCCAATGCGGTTTCTTCGTACTTCTTCAGGGTCAGTTCCATTCGCTCGATCTGGGAGAGGAGAGATATTACGATGTCACTAGACAAACGTCTCCTAGCATCTAGCATCCACTCAGTTTAACCATCTGCCGCTTTTGTGTTACACTTTTTTTTCATTTTAATTAAGTACGAACTCTTCGTAGACGTCTTCGGAGGAAGCACGTCCAGAAATGCTTCATCAGTCCGTTCACCTTAATTATTTGCTCTTTTTATGGCCATCTCGTGAAACCAAAATCCACCTATCCAGTTTACCCACAACTACTTCTATATTCATGGTGTATCTGCCCATTCCGCCGTTTTCCATTCGTCGCCCCACCATCTGCACTCCACTCACCGCATCATGCACCACTCGTATCTCTCCGACGTAGGGCGTGAGCTGTCCCCACTGGGTGGCGGGATCGAGGGGCGACGCCCGTCGCCCGTCTTTAGCGTGCACTCCGTTCGCGACTCCTGCGAAAATGTGATTCAATTTTGCATTTATAATCCTGTAATTAGTTTCTAGAAAATATATATAGCACTAAAATTTCAAAGGAAAACTTTTCAAAAATATTGAATAATTCGGTAACTAGCGTGTTTCAAAGTTAAAACATTTTCCTTAAGACGCAAATATTTCAATCGTGGGTACGGGTCCGGTCACACAATAAAAGTCGCTATCAACATTCATGTTTCCCATTGTCTACTTGTTGATGGTTTCCTCACGGAACCAAGCAAATTCACTCCATTCCTCCAATATAAAATCCTCACCATTGGACGCCGTCCATGGCGATTTGAGTCAATCGTCTGAGGGATCCATGATGTCTTGCAGGGAAGAAATATGGTTACTGTAGCCTGGATTTTGCCACAAATCAACAGTAATACCAAAAATATATAAAAACAGATGCAGTAACCGCCAGCTACCGTACCATCTCAGTGACGTCATCGAATAAGTCGTTGACGATGGATTTTTTCGGAGACGCCCAGACTAAAGATGGCACTTATTACATTACGGTTTCACTTATTACTATACGTGCACCTTTCGAAAACAAAACAAGCAAAACTATGATCTTTTCATGATAGATCATAGTTTCAGCACTTTCCTAAGAGACGCAAATTTCGCATAAATTAATAATGAGTCGTTAAAATTTCGCGCTACATCCTCTATTACCCACAATCATTGTAACAAAGTAACCCCAATGTTCGACCGTACCTGATTCCGTCTACGACCTTAATCGGCTCCAGCTGCAGTTCTGTCTTTTCCTCCGCCAACTCGGCCGATTAAACCACATCATCCGCGTCGCCCATCCAGCGCTGCAGATTTGTCAACGTGCTTACGCTTATTAGGTCGGTTGAGAACTATGACGTCACGCCACCTATGATGTATCCAAGGAGGCATGTCGCCATAGTTCTCATCCGACGTAGTGCCCTTCACTGTCTATGCACATTTTGGTGCGTAAATATGCGCAATGAATTGCGGAACGATCAAATTCCACGCGATAAAACTTAGATACATAGCTTACATGATACCCGCACATATCTAGTCGTTTCTTTCATGCAAATAGTCAAGAACTACCTTCAAATGCCAATTCACCAACTCACGTGCAACACAGCGAATCCTCCTCCGTTGCTCTTGGCCGCCTCTCCATTCGCAGCCCCATTCGACGTCCCGTTCGTGACTGGCGCGTCTAGAAATGCATGAGGGTTGGCTTGCAATTTGATACCATGACAACAATTCAAATTTAATTACAAAACATAAAGTACTGGGCTCAATTGTTTAGTTTTTCACCATTCATTTTTTTGATATCCAGTACAGGAGCCTGTGCTAGGCACTTCAATGATGATTGGCCGTCGCAACTTTTCGAAAAGTTAACCAACAACTGATGAGGAAAGGTTTCACACTATGTCCAATAATCCAAGAATGGTCTGCAGCAATACTATCAAATTTCCTTCGAGCAAACTCAACAATCCCCAGTAGCACTGGTCGTACTGGAGGAGGATGCTTCAGCTCCAGCTGCTGCAGAAGTCGACTGCTGTGCCTGCAGAATCCTGCTGCACCTGAGAAAGTCGCTGAATAATGATCAAGAATGTTTCACCCGACCCATAGCGTCTGTGTTTCATGAGGGAGCCAAATGAAACAAAGAAACAGTCAACCAATTAAGCTCCAGCATACTTACTTTTTACAACTAAAACTAATTCTACGTTGAAAGTAGACGAGACAGAGATCAAATATTAAAGGTCAAAGATCCCCCCTCCCCACCTCCTAATAAGCGTTGCACGCTGCTTCGCTGCTTAATTGTTCTCACTGTGGTCGACTTTTCACCGCGCAGCGCTTGCAATTAATTCAAAATCTCCTATGAATTCAACCCCGCTTTAAGCACTAGATGCTGAATTTATCTCGCTGATGACATTGTCCGAGAGGTACTCAAAATTGAGCCGGTTTCACTTAGCTCGCCACTCACGATATTTTTAAATCAAAAAAAAATTAAGCCATGAATCATCTCTGAAACATTGATCACCTGGTCAAGAAGCGGACAAGTACTACCGTAATACTCCTACCGTACCTTCCTTGTCGGCCTTGACGTAGTCAGCGAAGGGATCGTCGGGATTCGGAAGCACCTGCCAGAGTTTTGCTTCAGATTAGACACAAAATGTCGTCCCGTATTCGATACTTTGATTTATCTAACCCGGCATATTCCATCAATAGCATGCAGCGTCTAGATAATCTTCCACACCACTTAGAGTTTAAACGGCTAATTTTTTCCAGTACATTACCCCAAGTTTTTGAAATTCTGATTCGACATCCTTTAAAATATGACTTCCACCGTACCTCTCTTTCCTTATGGAAGTAGTGCGAGGTTGCAAACTTCACCCAGAATTCCTCTCCTCTCGTTCTTCAGCCGACGCCGCACAGAACTCCCATCGCTTCGCGTCGCACGTCACGATCTGAAAATAAATCGATAATCTACCGTAGTTGTCAACCCGAGCACATATCTGGTACAGCAAACCCTTGATACGGATACTGTAATCGACTGTGTTACCTCGAAGCACTCTTTGTCCTCCTAATTGCCTTTTCCTCCTCCGAGCTTGCGCGAGTATCCCCTTCTCTTCTTCGAGTTTGCCACTGTCTGGGGGTCATCGGAATCGAGGCCCGAGATGTCGTCGACGTTGAGGGAGCAGAAGGAGCACCGTCGTCAGAACCACCACCCGACATAACTGAAAGATGCAATATAAAATGTATTCAGATAGTAGAGAGTGTGTACCGCTTCAACCATGTTCCACCATATCATTGTAACCCTTCAGAGGTCCTTTGTACCGATACCGTGTGGAGGTTTAGCCAATATACAACAATATTGCACTATTCACACCCTCCACAAACCCGTTTCACGATCTCCTCATTTCCTTTACCTCTCAAAAACCATTGATTTACCGAGCATTTGCAAGGAAAATAAACAAACACTCCACTGACCCTCTCCACTGGCCACAGGTCCCTGCATTCCTCCTCCTCCATTGTTGTTCTCTCTGGGAGTCCTCTGCTGTCCTTCCACTGCGCCTCCAGTCTCTCCTCCCTCCAAAAGTGCTGACGTAGCCTGGGAGTTGCGAATACACTGTCGACCAGGTAGACGCACAGCAGCCAGTCCGAGAAACACCTTAAATGAAGTGTTACGGTAGATTATCAATAGACAAAATAAAGGATGGTTGCTTGCAACACTTAGACAAAATCAAGTATCCCGCCTGCTAGTCTTACGTCTCACCCACTCCTAATGATCTTGCCCGAACAAATACTGGCAGTGCATTATTATCTATCAGCATATAAATGTAATACACAAACTAGTCAACAACTTGTTCATTTCCTCATGTTTATGTTAATCTCAATCTATTGACATCAAATGCGGTATCTCTTTTCCCTGTCCATTGTCCATATACTCCTTGAGACTCTGGTGGTAGGTCAGCTTGCCATCGTTCGTGAGGGTCACGAATTTCTTCTTCCATTCGCCACAGTTAAGGGCCGATTTACCTGAAAATCATGTCAATAATACAGTAACCTTCCTACCCTCCCTTACAGTACTATTGGGGTGTCCGGAAAGTTCGTATAATTTTTTGTTTTTATTTTTTATTCAATGCTTTACAATTCTCAGTGACCAATGTATGCCCCCTTCTTTCTCACTACCTCCCTCCAGCAATTGGGCAGGGTTTCGATTCCTCTCTTCCAGAATGCGGGTTTCTTCGAGACCGCCCAGTTCACGAAAGCCCTCACAACTTCATCTCGATTCTTGAACTTCTTTCCTTTGCAGAAGTCAGAGAGAGAGCGGAAGCAGTGGTAGTCGCATGGGGAGAGATCCGGGGAATACGGTGGATGGGGAATCCTCTCGATCTTCAGCTCGTCCATTTTCTTCTGGGTCATCTTCGCTCGATGTGGGCGAGCATTGTCCATCAGAATAAGAATTTTGTCCTGGTTCAGGAGTCTGGGAGGGACTCTGATCGCGACATCTTCCAGTTGTTCAGAGAAGAGGTCGGCATTGATGCTGGTGCCAGGGGGGAGGATCTCCCAGTAGATGGGACCGAGCACTGAGAAGAAGAAGCAGAGGAGTTCCTTCTTTCCGTGCTCTTCCTTCTTCGGGACGGGCGTGGGCTTCTCATCTGCATCCACCCATTGCAGTCTCCTGACAGGGTTATCGTACGTGATCCACTTCTCATCTGTAGCGATGATGGAATTGACCCATCGAAGATTGGATCTACGATGGAGTAATTCCCGACAGACTTGAACACGATTTTTCAGCTGTTCGGGGGAGAGGTCATGGGGAATCACTTGTGGGAGTTTCGGCTTCTTCCCAGATCGATGGAGGATATCGGACACCGTTGATCTGGGAGTACCAGTATCCTTCTTCAACTCACGCACACTGGCCATGGGCTTACGCTTCAGTGTGCGGAGAACGAGAGGCTGATCGAGGGAGGGATGGCGTCCAGAGCGGGGTTGATCATCGAGACCAAACTCCCCTTTCTTGAAGCGGGAGAACCACTTATAGCAGAAGGGTATGGAGGGGGCGTCAGCTCCTTCCGACTGGGCCAGGGCAGAGTGGGCCTCCTTCACGGATCGGCCAAGACGGTAGTAATGAAGTAAAACTGCTCGGAGGTAGAGATGGGAGTCCATCACAAGAATCAATGTAGCAACTAGGAGACTGATTAAATCCTCTCACTACTCAATGTCAGAATGATGCAATACATTGTTGACAAACAGATTACGCAATCACTACATTTGATCGCGAACTGACTTTTTTCTGAAGCATTATACGAACTTTCCGGACACCCCAATACTACCGTACCACCGCTTCTCTTGTACAGCTGTCCCTGCATGATGGGGATGGCTCTTCCCTGGCCCACGTCTCTCATCTTCTCAGCCGATCCATCGTAGTAGTGGTGCGGGTCGGCGCTGCTGCCTTTGCTGGGACGTTGCTGCAAAGAATCAATAAATAGTCAATCACTACTGGTTACTGTATCTTTACTAATATGAAGTTCTTGATAAAATATTCATGAACGATTTACGTTGCTAAGAGCACCATGCTACTCGGAGTTTCACCTATAATCCGTAAAGCCTACTTGCTCCTCCTAGTGATAAATTGATCAGAAGTGCTTCAACACTCACGAATATGATATCCTTCTGTTCTTCCTCTGGGTCGTTGGCGTTGAGGAGGGCGTCGGGAGGTGCGACGTCGAGACGGACGAGGCTTCCATGCCCGCTACAAATCCAAGTATTGCTTTGCTGTTTGACCAGGTGATTTGCAAATTCTCAGTTTGAATCGAGAACGAATGCCGTAGAACTGAAGGCAAGAAACATAACAATAAGACCAAAGCGATAACTGATTGCATTATAGTTTGGTGATTTATGAAAAGCGTGGTATAATAGTTGGTGCAATCACTAGAACATTCGTGCAACTTTCGTATTACACGAGTTACCGTACATGTGTTAGGATGCAAGGTAAATGTTTTCAAAAAGTGCTCCTAAACAGCACTTTCCTTCGTGATTACGAACAAACATATTTTTTTGGTTTCAAATTTCGAGTTCCCGTTTGCGGTTACAGGATTATTGATTTTGTGTCAAAAGTATCAAAAGCACGTGTCCTTTTAATGTTACATCTCAACAGGACACCAGTGCTAGTTTGATGTTCCTCATTAACATTTTTTAAAAACATTTTGGACATATAATGTCATTCATGGACTGAAACTGGTTGGTTGGATTACGGTAGCAGAAAAATGTTATGATCACGAAAGTTCAGTTCACACTCCCCCCCCCCCCCTCCACTCACCTTTCTCTTTTCTCTCATCGATCCCTCTCCTCGCAACCATAATCTTGCATTCCGCCTCCTGCTTCAATTGTTTCGCAGTCATCCCACGAGCACCCAGAATGAGACCCACGAAATTGGACTGCAATTATGCACTAAGTGATTGAGAAAGCGCGAAAATAATACTAGAAAAGTGCTAATATTTATCCACAAGATTCATCTTAAAATATAATTTTAACAACATACCAAACACAACGTGGATACCGTAACCCACCCCTTCAGAAATTGAATTTTTGATATTGACATCAGATTTTTATTGGTCCATTCACCCCGCTCGAACCTGATACCAGATCTCAAGTGACAAATAAACCAAACATTGCCTGGATACCGTATTCCAGACCTTCGGAAACTTATTTTTCGGAATAAAATATGAGTTTTCCCTCCCATTCACCCCTAAATGTTGTTTCAACACTAAAGCAGCAAATAAACTAAACACTACCTGGATACCGTAACCCAACCCTTCAAAAGTTGATTTGTTCGGTATAAACAACTGAGTCATATCCAACTCATTCACAACTAGACCGAGCGCCAATCCATATTTCAAGCAGCAAACATACCAAACACTGCCTCGATACAGTAACCCAACACAAGAAAAAGAACTTAATTTCGCGTTCTTTCTCGCTGGTCAGACAGATCGAGAGGGTGTGAATCGAGGACAGCACTCGTCTATCTGTCATCATTATAGCCCACCTCGAAGGTGCGTGCGAATGCCTGCCAGAAGAACTGCTCCTTCCCAGCCAGAGTCTTAGCCTGCTCGCGGAGGTGCTCAAAGAATTTATTATGGTCTCAGGAATCGAGTCAACCACATATTTTCCCTCACTCACGAGTTGCTCATTTCCCACAGTCTCGGGGAGTGAGCGAGATAGCATGAAAAATGAAGAGTTAGAGAAAACATTGCTCACTCTCGACAGTTCCATGTCGATAGCCCCTCCCCCAGCCACGATCGAGTTGTTCTTCGTCTCCCTGAATATCGATTTATATTATTAGAAGAAAATTCAGTTAATTAATTAAATGATCTAATCAATAGGTTTAAGGACTCTAACAGAACTCCCAAGCTTCACCCTCGCCTGTCATAACGATGAGAGAATTCCCGCGAGAGTGAGTATTGTGAAGAGAGACGTGCCAATTTGTCAATAGCATTACAGTATACTCCTCTATTTTACAGAAGGATTCCAAATCCACCGCGCCAAAAAAAAGCGCCAGACCTACCAGTGTCCACAGCTCGACCCAAGTCTATGGTAGGTCATCACCTCGATTACTGTAACCATCATCGTGCTTTTCAGACGGTCTTCTGAGCCAGTCGGCTTCCGTCAAGATCTCACCTCTTGACGATCATGATGGCGTCGTGCAGCCATCGCTCAGTCTCCGCGATGAACTGATCCGAACCTGCAGGAATCATAGGTATAGAACATAAATATGATAGGTGCACTTCGTTGAAAGATTCAATCCCCATTCACAATATTGTACTGCTTAAGGAAGGTTAACACTAATTAATTTGAAGTCAACTGTTCACCCACTACTCTCTCGTTTCACCAGCTCACTA
This sequence comes from Pristionchus mayeri, assembly GCA_036245805.1. Lineage (NCBI taxonomy): Eukaryota > Metazoa > Nematoda > Chromadorea > Rhabditida > Neodiplogasteridae > Pristionchus > Pristionchus mayeri. The sequence continues at coordinate 7,098,017 of BTRK01000004.1, read as the reverse complement.
AGGAGGCGCGAAATAACAATATTGCACCGTCCTAATCAGTGGAATAAACAAAAACAAAATACCACATCTCACGCGATGTCAAAAATCACTGCCCATACAAGTTGTTCGTTTCTCAATATATTCACACGACAAAGTGCAAATATACCCACAAATTATCTGACACAGCGAAATTAATTATGCAACTCCAAAAGCTGTCAAACAACCACATTCAAGCTATAATTCCTCGTTCGAATAGAATAAGTTTTCGCTAATTGGCCCGAAATATACGCTACGATCAAAAACATGTTTTTTGTTTAAATTTTAATGCAGGAAAAAATTGCCTGCTAACGAGAGCAGCATCAAACCACTATGATGAGATACCCAACACTAGCTCAGCTTAGCTCGATCTCTTACGGTGCGCCGCAACGATTAGTTGCCAATTTTGTGCACAGCTTTGCTCTCCCTCTCTCACCTCTCCCTGCCAATCTGTTGCTCGTAGAATCGCTCGCACTCGCCCAGTGCATCCTTCGAGATCTGCGAAACTGACGGAATCGAACCTGTAATCGATAATTGTTAAAACCGTACTTCGTGAAGCCTCGATTACCATGTGGCCTCTTTCAGACAATGGTCAATCGACATTATTTGCAAATCCGAATACGTATGCAAATACAGCATAGAACAGGACCTGAAAAATAATGTTTTTATTTCGAAGGAAACAAACTGTTTCATCATGGCCACTTTCGTGTACCATGCAAAAATAATCACTTGACGGTGGATGAATCCTAGGAATACACTAGATATTGGCCCTGACCTCAACTACGCAAGTTGTTGTCGCAATGTATGTTAGTGGACGCTCACGCCCATTTCTATCAGACGTAATCTAAATTAAAATTGAGGGTTTTCAAACGATTATTGTACCTTACTCTCATCTGTGATCGCAGTCTGGCACTCAATGCCACATATGAACATCCAATGCACGCGACGCATACAAAAGATGCGCCAATCAGCATTGGAATCACTACACTCCCGTGTTTTGATAGCCGCCACTGAAAAATATGCAAACTAAAAAAAATCGAAAACAATGGAACAAAACCTGGACAAATTTGGATAGAAAGGGGGGAAAGAAGAAATACATGTGTGTTTTGGCAATCGATCACATACGTGTGGATACAAGCCTCCTGCTTCATCGTGTATCCAGTATGCCTCAAGGAACGCTCCCATCACACCCACGACAACGCTAATGAGTAGTAGGCAGACGGAGAATAGCTTTATCGCACGAATGGTTGAAATCTGACAAGACGACTCTTCCTCTTCCTTTTACTCAACATCTGCATCGACTGAGCTTTTCTCAACTATACTGAACAACGTCTAATACCTGCTTGTATATCGTAGGTAGGAGCAGAGCGGTCGTTCTGTTCAGCGCTATGAAAAGAGTCGAGATCAATTCGCCGCATCTGCAGAAGCACAGCGAAAAGTGGATGATCTGAGTGCTTGGACTTTGTTGGAATCAGGACTATGGACCAACTCTGATAGTGTATTCAGACCGCGCGAGTGCGAGGGGCAGACATCCAAGTGCAGGGAGGGACTTGCCGATGCTCAGTGCACACAATGACACGAGCTGTAGACATAACTGATCTGAAAACTGTTATTTATATGTTTCATACGGTTTTATAGTCTTGGCATTTCGAGGCAATAATTTCGAAATTAGACGAGGAGGCGTCTAGCTACCTTGTCTAGAATTGCCACAGTGCATTGGAGGCGAACATACCGCGCATATCGTGAAGAATGAGTTGTATCGTAGCTTGAAACGTGGAGCGCATATGACGTAGGTGAGTAGTGATGAGAAAAGCACTGTTGCAGCAGCGAAAATCACTAGGAATAGCAAGACCCAGTGCGTCACGAGCACGATTGCCGGAGACGTAACCATGCTGTACAAGAAAATGTAATTCTTAACTGAATATATGTAGGATATAAACTTGATAGCACGACAATTTATCAATACGAAAAGTGGAATATGTATGGAGACGTAGGTGTTTTCCAAGCAGTTGGAAATACTGTTCTTGAAGACAGTCTACAGAGAGAAGAAATGCGGTACTACCCCGATTTGTAAAATTTATCTTGGAAATTTCATTTTGTAAACGAATTTTTCGTAAAAACAAAATTTAGAAAAAAATATCTGGAAATTTACTTTTTGGAAAAACAATTGTGGAAAAAATAAATTGGAAAAAAGTTTTGGAAAGACACACTTTGGAAATTTTTCCACTGGTTACGGTACATCTCGCTGCATCGAGAGAACCGCGAAATAGAACGATTAAATTTAAACATTGATTTTGCATTATTTTGTATATTTTATTTCTTTAATTATTAGTATTGTTAATTACAATAATAATATAATAAAGGAAAATAATACTATGTTTCGAATTTGCTGATAAATGACGAAAATGCTTCATAGGTTACGGTAGTTTTCCGCTCGGCTACAGTACTACCGGCCATGGAAAAATTTCCAAAACGTGCATTTCCAAAATGGAAATTCTGAAATGTATTTTCCATTTCGTGCCTTTCCAAAAAATGAATTTCTATAATTTTTTTCGAAATATTTTTTTCCAAAATTTGCATTTACGAAATGAAATTTATATTTCGGGGTAATACCAGAAATGCGAAGGATAAAAAGGCGGAGAGCAGAGAAGGAATAAAGGCCCTAAATACAAAAAAAAATTAATGCGATCAGATTGACAGTCCATTTGTGCATTTTTACAGAGTACGCAGGGTGCATATTCGCATGCGCTGACTACAATACAATTATGAGGTAAGGGAAGATATCCTAGGTGCATGATTAGGGTATTTTTGGGGCATCGATACGAGCTCGATCTACAACGACAAAATAGCTTTCTTCTAAGGTAATGGCAGCAGTACAGTAGTTCGCCTTCTGTTGTGATTTTTCTTATGGATTGAATGAAGTAAAAATTGGTAATAAAGCAAGGGGATCTTTAGTCTCTCATGAAATAGTCAACATAAACCAATAAACAGTGATACATCTAGAAAAGCACATTTTGATTTGTGTGTTGCAAGTAGATGTACGGATACGGAGGTCATGGATGCCTTAATGTACCCAAAGCAAGTACTACAAAAGCTCTGTTCATTCATAGTATGACAGAAAACGACCTAAAAGAATCATAAAATTGAACACGATATTTAAATTATGCAATATATTCTTGCCGGTACACTCTCTTCATGAGGTATTCATGAAGTAGACCTAATGAAAGAAAACAAAAAGGAGGAAGTTTACAATAATTATCATTCCACATTTAGATCAGTTAGATTTCACCTGATCTAGGGGAATTTATTTACGGAACGGAATGGAAAATATAAAGAAAAGGTAATTGATAGCTGCATGTGCGGCAAAAACTACTCATTTGTAACGATACAACGGGAGAAAACGGTAAAGTTATCAGAATACTTGACTCCCCGCGGAACAGTTATGTTTTGATTTCTCGTCATTTTATCCAATCGAACAATTAATCCCAACACTTTTTGAGTTGCTGGACTTTTGTCGAGTGGGCGAGTTTTTTTGATATAAAGTATGGATACATAATTCGATGATAATATCAATGATTGGTTGATACAAAATATGATTTATCTCTGGGGTAATGTACAACAAATTAGACTGGTGAACGTTCGTCATCTTCCTCAATATCAGACAATTCAACGATTACGGTTGTCTGACTGACTTTAGGTGCTATGGAACCATCACAAATAGAGCGAAATCCGGCATATTTACAGGGCAATCCAGGAATTACTGATGATTGCGAATTGTCTTCGTATTCTCTTCCTGTTAGAAATCCGTGCCAAATTCGCGACTTGTTCCTCTGATAAACAAATATCTCGTAAATTAAATTCAAACATGGGACGTACCAATCGTCTGGTGCATCTGAGAATTATCAGGACTAATGCAAATAGGATGAGTATGAAGATTGAGATATATAATGGGAACCTGAACGATTTTAGTTTGCATAAATCTGCAATTCAAAATTCGGATCACTTTCTCATCACTTTCCACACACTAGTATGGTAAAAAACGAGGATGTGAACCCAAATTCGAAATCAAAGAAATACAACATATTTAAAGAATAGTAAATTCATATTTTTGGCAAAATCTTACCTGAGATCCGCAGCTTCATAATCTTCAAGATGATCGAAGAGAGGAGAGAAATGCATGTGAAATGTCGAATGACTGGGGGCTAGAACATGCAGCTCCGCCTCGGGCGCATCAGCTCCATTTACGCAATTAAGAAATAAGAAACCAATAAGCAATACACATTACCGATTCTCATCAGCGAAAGCCACGATTTACTCAACTTCCGGTTCTCAGTGAGAGCGTGCTAAAAAATTCAATTGCTTTGAGGAATCGGCGATGGTACTAAATTTCAAAGAGGTGGGTTGACGACATTTCGCATCAATTTTGTTGTATCTAAAGAAGGAATTTCATCATGCACGCGCCTGGTTGAAATACGTTTCAAATAGGGAGAGAACTCTCTTCAAGTCGCGTGCTCTCTCGCTCGTTGCCTGCCCTTCAGGGTCGCTTGGCACTCAGCCAACTACTGATTACTTGGTTCAGAGTAGAGATATGAATGTGAAATTTTCAGAGTCTCTTGTCGTTGGGGAGAGTTATTCCAGGGTTATGACATCGTCAAAAGTTCAAATTTGCTGACAGTACTTTTTTAACGAGATGAACCATTTAGATGCCTGCACCGAAAGGACTTTTGATTGGAGATGCCTGCACCGAAATGACTTTCGGTGGCCGAGTAATGAGTATTACACCACCCGTCCCTCCACTCGACACCCTCAGTAAATCAGAACACCGGGCAACTTAAAACGATCCATCACCTGCACAAGAAAAGTGCATTTTGTGGGAGGATATGTAGGGTGACAAAACGTAAACCGACAAAACGTAAACAAATCGTAATTCCCTCGGGATTCGAAGTAAGTACTTGGGAGTTGCTGCATTTCTACCAGTATACCCTCCACTACACCAGCCTGATTCGATCCTCTAACTAAGTGAACTTGATTTTCACTCACCACCGACGAATAGGGGTTCATGGTCCAAAATTGGGAATTTGAGTGGAAAATCATGATTAGATAATTACAAAGTACAGTGATCAATGAATATTCTAGTACCCCGGAAAGCACTCTAACCAAGTAGCATATGCATGGATTGGTCACGGCATTTGGCGTTTATCTAACCATGATTTTCCACTAAAATTCCCATTTTTGGACAATGAACCCCTATTCGTTGGTGACGAGTGAAACTGAAGTTCACATAGTTCGACGATCTAAACAGGGTAGAGTAGTGGAGCGCATACTGACAACAATGTAAAAACTCCCATGTCCCTACGTCGATTCCCAATGGAGCTGTGATTTGTTTACGTTTTGTCGGTTTACGTTTTGTCACCCCCCGGATATGTTTTCGATCTAGGCATCGAACTGTGTCGTAAGTTATATTTCCCCAGTATCGTGTTTTGGGGTCTATGCAATGGAGTAATAGATACCTAACTTTTTTGTTGGCATTATTTATTCAAATGGTTTACAGTGACCTAGTTAGCCGACTGTCTCATGCCGCTCCGTCGTGAACACCTCCACAGTGTGTGTGTGGCTCCTGGACCAACCAGTGAGCCATCTGCAATCTTGCATTAGCACCCACTCTGCCAAAAGTACTCACGCCTTGTATGGATGCACGAAGTAGAGAGTTAGGCAGGGAGTGGCTAGTGCCGGCAACAATGCAACCTGGAATTGCTATTCGAAACCTGAATTTCGACGATATTTATGTGAGTAACCGTGAGAGAATCGACCAACCCGCGGCGGTAGAAAAAAAGTTTGCCCTCGCCGGGAACAAAATTTGGTGACAAGCACTTTGAATGATGCTCTTTCAAATTGCGTTGTCAGAAAGGCCCCCTCAAATGGTCGATTCGCTCGCGATTCCTCTCTTATGCAATTTTACCAACATCGTAGTGTCATTGCAGTACACACAAAGATTGGAAGAACAGCGTGCATAGTTAGAGCCTCAAATAGTCTGATAGATTAAGTTTAAAAAATTAAAACTTTAGCCAGCGATGCATGCATGCTCCTTGACTTTTCACTCATATTTGCTGTCCGCAGCCGCAAGATTGAGAGCAGCTCAATAAGTATTAAATTATCAACTGTGCAGGCCTGCATAATTTCTGAGTCACAATTACCAACTGACCCTGTTGCGAATAATCACAATGTACATCACGACCATTACGGAGTATAGCAGCACGGACATGCACACTATCGATGGGTATAGTTCGTAAACATCGGAATAACCTGTAAATGTTTTGATATTTGCAATTCATGATTTATATTTGCATACCAAACAATTCGAAATTGCTTGCGTTACCGTGATCATAAAGCTGATCTACGAGCCACTCTAGCTCTTTCGTTGGCGTCACTGTATTAGAAAATCCATAAATGTGCCAGGCTGTAGGCGCGAAAAGAGATATGCATAGCAAGAGAAGGATCGGGACTTTAGGAGGATTATTTGCGAGTAATATACGAGTTCTAAATAGGCACCAGATAAATGACGATTAAAGAGAGAAGGCGTTACCTATACCTAGACACCACAAGCTCCGCCCACTCGGCCCGGACAGTTCTCCCCTCTAAAGCGAGATTTGAGGAGCACATGCGTCATTCGCGACCAAAACAGTCGACCAAAAAAGAATTCGATAGCTTTCCCCGAGACAAATCGAGTGGTTGGTCGACGAACTATGTCTGACTCCTCTAAGTAGGTCAAAATTGAAAAAATTAGGTTAAAAAGCCGTTTATACGAAAAATTATAAGTTCGTCGGGCAATATTCATATTTAATGGTCTCATATCATTCCAAAACGCGAAAGCAAACGAAGATTTATACTTTCGTTTAATTGTGCTCCTCATTTGAATTTTTTTGAAGCTCCAGGAGAAATTCTAAGCAAGTTGCGCTATTTACCGTCGATGAGGCATTGAAAGGATACTCTCGGAACGATATATTCGGCTGGCTGTTTTATCGATTTATCGATTTTTATCGCGTTTTCATCGATTATTTTATGCATTTTCTTGCTTGTTCCTAGTCTACGTGAACTGGTCTATCATTGTTCCCGTTTTGGTGCGGTTTCGATGCGTTCATCACTTATAATTGATAGGATTAGCCGGCGTGATCCGTTTTTCGCTCCATCTCTAACGCGTAAGTAAGTATTGCTGTGATTATTGATTACTCTTCTTAGCTAACCTTTATTTTTTGCTATAAATTACCTCTGTTCATGCACTCTAACGCGTTATATACATCCCTGATGCTTCAGTTCGTCCAACTCGTTAGATTTTCCGCCGCTTTTTCGTTGTTTTTCTAGTCGTATTTCTTATTTATACTATTAACTTTGTAGGCATTCATATGAAGATACTTGCTTACGTGTGCGCATTGTTTCTAAATTGTAAAATGTACTATTTCAGGTTCACTCCGCCATGAGCAACGGCGTTGTGGACCGGGACGTCACCTACGCCCGGCTGCTCTCGCTGTTTGAAGGGAAGAAGAAGGTGACTGAGGTAGCGGCGGGGTGCTTTGTACTCCTAGGCCGTCCGATTCACAAAGGTCTGTATTTTATTGTAGATAAAGTTATTTTTTACAGCTGTCGTGTATATTTGCAATACAATATATCACACAAGGGGTATGTTGGCTTTGCTTGTTAGAAAATGAAATAGCAATATAGGGTATTCTTCATTCTACAATAGAATTATCTTTCCGAATTCGTAAATATACCCTCTTACACTAGTTGTATAGGAGTTTTTAGTTGGGAATGTTGGTTGGCAGAAGCGTTGGCAACTATTGTAAATATATCTCATGGCGTTCGCCCTATCGGCATCTACTCGTGTATACTCCTGAGTAATATTCTAGAATTTCCACTAATCTATCCTTGCTCACTCGTTGGATTCATGGCTAGAAGAGACGTATATGGATGAATTAATATTCCTTTGGAGTTATCATTCTCCTTGATCAAGTATTTTCAGTTTGCAATGATCGGTCAAGCATTGACTGAATGACTAATGATGTCTTTACTTACAATTAGGTTAGGCATTATGGGAATATTCATTGCTTGTCTGATGTATTTTAGCTGAGTTGAAGAGATGTACCACCTTCATCTCGCGCTCTCGGAAGCTCGCCCTGAAGACGATGGCGGACATCATAATGGGCAGGACTAAGCAAGATAAGGCCCATTTTCTTAATTCGTACTGTGGAATAGCCACCTATCTAGGGACCACTCCTTCCCTTCCGCCCTTTCCTGTGGCTCCTTCCGTGCCTAGCCTTCCGAAATCATCCTCCGTTTCCGCTCTTTCCCCTGCCCCCAAGCTCAAGAAGTTAGGCTGTGCTGTCCATACTCGAATGATCAAAAACCTGACAGCGCAGTTGTTTCGAGCACGAAGGAAACGCCTTTCTTGTGGCGCTGCTAGGTTCGATTCGTAGACGCAGTCGAGTAATGAAAAACTAAAGACTCGCTTAGCCTCTCTATCTGATTCGAATCGGACCTACTCACGCGAGAATAGTTACCTTCGTGAAAAGGTAGATGCTTTATCCGAAGAGAAATCTCGTCTCGAAAATGAGCTGCGGTTCTCAGAGAATTCTCGACTTGGGGCTGAAGAGTCTCTTGCCGAGGTTCGTTCGGGTACTGTAACTCTTTTCGAGAATGGGAGTTATACTTTGGATACTGTAGTTACCGTTCTCGAGCTTCTTGATCTCGGCGTGGCAGACGAGAAAGTGAGACGGGTGATGGAATCGGTGGCGAAGCTGGTGAAGGCTAAGCTTGATAGGGTTCCCAGTCCCAGTACAGTTCGTAATTTCGCGGTGGCTTCACTCTCGGTTGCTAAATCGCACGCATATGAACGCATCGATCAAGCAATTGAACGGGGCGATCAGCTGTGCCTTTACTCCGACGAAACAAACAAGTCCGGAACGAAATTGCAATTGTTTGGTGCGGGATTGCCGAAGGAAGGGGGTGGGCAGGAGATTATCTTGTTTGGGCTGGTTGATGTCCCCGATAGATCTGCTGAAACTGCCTTCTCGAGCATGCGTGCTCGATTGGGGGGTCTCACTGGAGGTGTCGGTGACAGTAGTCAGGCTGGCAAGTTCATCGACCGTTTCTTCGCTTCACTTAGCTGTGCGATGTCCGATCGTGCAGCTACGCAGAAGAAGTTCAACGGGCTGATCGATGAGTATCGGGCAATAGTACTCCCTAGAGTCATCACTGACTGGGATACTTTGTCTGATGCTTCTCGTCAGCAGCTGATGACTTTCCATGTCTTCTACTGCCAATTGCACGTCATCGCTAATAATACTAATGTCGTGCTTGAAGCCCTCGCAGAACATGAGCGACACACCACCGGGAAGGCCGTTCCTTCCCTCTCCCCGACGGTCCTCACCGTTGTGAAAGAGGTCGCCCGTCTCTTCGGAAACCGGTCGGCGGGTCTGCACAGCTGCAGCAAGGACTTCAAGGTTTGGTCTGGTTTAGATCAGACCAACAGTAAGTTTCCGTTCCCTTCCTTCCTAGGGCATAGGTTCAATGTAGTGTTCCTTCTCGCGAGTCGCATTTTCTTCCATCGCAAGAGTCTGAAATCGTTCATCGACAAGATGGGGGCAGGCAGGCCTGAGCTTATCAAGCTCAGGGAGCTGCTTGATCTCCCTATTGTTGATGAACATCTCCAAATTCTTGGTCTGCTTGACCAATTGGTCACGGGCCCGCTCTGGCGACTGGCTGAAAATGTGGTTCACGTGATGGAAACGGGCACGACCGTATCCCTTCTCCTTTCGTGGGTGAGTGAGTGTAGAGATTCTCCACTTTCCTTCTTCTCGGGGAATGGCTCTGTTCCATCTTTGCACTCGATCGCAGCTGGGGACGAGCAATTCCTTGAGAATCTGCTTTCTCTGAGCTTCTCTCGAGGCTGTCTCTGTAGTGATGGAGTCTTCAAAGGGATACTTTGAGCATCTCTTTGAAGATTTCATCGGCTCGGGCAAGTACTCGGGGAAAGTCGATGAAGTGGTGATGGAGCGCACTCTTTGTGCATCCGCCACCAATAGGTTCATTGAGAGTGGATTTGGATTCGTGGATAGGCTCTACTCTTACAAGCCGAACATGAGTATCCTCCGTCGTGAGGCATGTTTATTGATCTCGAAAAACCACACGATGGCCTGGCTCGCTTCAAAAACATCAGAAGAGAGGCAGGCGATCGTGGCGGCGGCCCGAGCATCGATTGGCACGCTTCGGGAAGAGGGAATTCGTGCCAAGAAACTCCTGAGTGAGGCTATCCTCGCAAAGGGTCTTGAGAAGGAGAAGGAGTACGCGGTCAAGTGTGCCCTGCAGGTACAGAGGAGGAATCAGGCAGTAGATGCCATCTCCGATTTTGGCTTTATAACTTCCACAAATCGCATCTCCCTCCTGCTCGATTCCCCCTCTGCACCTGCAAGGGCAAGAGCGCTTGCTGCCCAAATTCGTTTCAGGGAGAGGGCACTGCAGCAGAAGCCACCGGAGGACAAGATCTACACGTTGAGTTGCAAGGTTAGGAGACTTCTCCCTGAGAATTTATACTGAACTATTCACTTTTTTGTACCTTGGAAGTCTTCCAGGGATCGAAGCTGTCGGAGGCCGAGCTCAAGAGGAGACTCATCGTGCTCATCGAAGCCTATCAGAAATGTTAGTTTTATTTTATTCTCTATTTCCATTTTAGTTTAATCAAAAAAATATAAGTAGAACTGTGAATGTAGGGGAAATTATTTATAAATTATTTTACTACTCCAAAATGCTTACACTATTGCTTCATGTTGAGAAAATATTACGGTAATCATTGAGAATTATCGATTAGATCGGCCTATCTATCACTGTATTTCATTACTGTATCTATTCCAGGTTCCGTCCTCTCTTCTTCCCTCGACCATCCCTACCAGGGCCGCAAGATCTGTCGATGGGATGGAGATGTGGCAGAGGATGGGATCGTCTCGTCCGTCGTCAGGAGAGGTGAGACCAGTCTGGTCACCCTCAGTTTCCCCTCTGGTCCTTCGACCATCCCCCTTTCTCAGTTAGAGTTCTCACTAGAAGAGGGATTGTTCGACTTTTTCGACGATCTCCTCTAATCCCCAATTTATCTTTCTTACTGTAGATTGATCTTTGATCGCATAGTATTCATAGTGTACCAGATATTCTCATTCTAAAGTAGAGTTATTTATGGTCACTTATTGTAAATTTGTTTTCTGTTCTCAGAAGTTTTATCTTCGATCGACTTTTGATCTTTGTTCTTTGTGCTTAGCACGATTGTTCTTCTCGCAGTTGCTTGCCTTCATGTTTAGTCTTGTTTGTTTTCCGTAGTCTGTACGTTTCCTTTCCCTGCCCAATTTTCCCCTCTTCCCCTACTCTCTATCTCGGTCTTCTCAGACCACTTACAGTATCCACTGCCCCCTACCGTACCCTTACCCTGTTCGCTAGTTTCCGTGTCTTTCTGTGAATTAAAAGGTCCACCTGGCTGCTCACCTCCACGTGGTGTGGACTGGGCACCATTCACTCGCGTTCCTATCTTGTTGTGATTACTTCTGTTGTCTTGTGCGTGAATGGTGGCTGAGGAGCAGCCGTAATCGATAAATGTGATATTTTTTTCTTGAATACTCGTACAATACACACAAAAGCGTCGGGGGCTATCTTAAATTAAGATTGGAATGGAATTTCTTACATTTGCATAGCGAAATCGACGAAAGAATAGAAGGGAAAGCGATAAAGGAGAGAGGAGAGGAGAGGAGAGATTGACTCCGCCCACTTTTCCTCTCGTCTCGCCTTTCCCCCCTCTCCCGTTGTGCTCGTCGCGCGTGCTTCGCGAGCTGTATCTCGCTTTAGAGATGAGATATCGATGTAATTCCAAAAGGAGGATGTTATTGAGACCCCATGGGACTGTTTTAACCCACTTTTGTCCAGATTCCGAAACATCGGCTATCCACGTTGTGGACCCTACCTATACCAGAAGGAGAGAGCCAGAATGGACGAATCGTGCATGAATATCGTCGTGAGTCCGACTGCATAAGCACAAAAACGCTCAGAAATCGCCAGGCAAGATGGATTGGCGATCACTATGATTGAACGGGGCGATGCAAACAGACGACCGCCAAGCACGGAATGAGCAATAACGCAGAGCAATTCGGCTGAGCTCGCGTAGAGGAGCAGGATTGAGTACACCTGTAGAATCTTGATTGAAACGCTCTTGGAAATGCATGCGACTTTCAAAATCTTTGGAGTTTTAGACAGTATTATTAATATAGAAACTGCATTCATGGCCGCTCCAAAGCAGAGTGCAAGTGCTCGTATAAATTCGTAGATCATGCGCGACGAGAGATCTAAATATAATAATTATAATTATAAAATAATAATAATAATAATAATAAATATTCCTCCACAAACACACATCAAACCAGCTTAAGCAGCAGTGTATGTACATTCTAGTATGAACAAGGAGATAAAAGCTTAGTGGTTATGGTTATGACCTTGTTGTGCGAATATTTTTTATGTCAATTGTAAAATATTACTGGTGATAAATAACGGCAGAAAATCAGTAATCGGAAAACTGTGATTTACCGATTCGCTATTATTGAACACTACGACTCACCTCTCATTCTCGGCAAGAGTCGAGGCTATAATTCAGAACACTGGGCAAACAAGTTAAATTTGGTTGGTGACGAGAATGACATTATTAAAGGAAGAAAACAACCCGTACGCACATGCATCATTTTCTATCTTTATAAAAACATAGTGTTCTCGCATTTCTTTCACTTCTACCATAAATAGTGTAGTTTGCTCGCAGATTTGCCTGATAAAGAGAAAGAGCATACGGAAAATACAGTACTGTGCAAAAGTTTGGAAACATTTTTCAACTTATCATAACTTCATCCAACGCCTCCCAATAGACTCATAGTTTGGAGCATTCAAGAGGTAAACCTCACGAGAATATAGCCATATGGTGTATACAGAATATTTATCAGGAGTCGCAAAGTTGCGCTGATCAGGCTTTAGGTGGTCCATTCTTCATCAGTTAAGCTCCACCATTTCCTGCCCTTCCCTCTTGCTATCTCGTTTCTCCATCTCTCCCGAGGTCTTCCCTGTCCTCTGCTGTTAGCTCTGGTGTAAGGGATCCATGTTGTGAACCTCCTTGTCCACCGTTCGTCCATTCTTCGGATCTTATTTGCCCAGTTCATCTTTCGTCTAGTTGCTTCCTCTACCCAGTCAACGACTCCTGTTTCCATTCGCACTCGTTCGTTACTCCATCGATCCATCCATGTTACTCCAATCATGCGCCTCTCCATTTTTCTCTGCGCAACTCGCAGCACTTGTTTGTCTGACTCTCTCATTGTCCAAGCTTCGCAGCCATAAAGCACGGTCGACATGAGACAAGCGTTGAAGGCGCGTTTCCTTATCTCTCTGTTGACAGTCGCGTGTTTGAGTAAATGGCCAATGTTTCTCCAAGCGAGCCAAGCACACTGGATCCGGCGTTTGACTTCAATTGAGGGGTCCAAAGGGAGGGAGATCCAACTTCCTAGATATTTTGCACCATCTTTGTACTCAAAGATTCCTCCATCGACTTCGATCTGTTCTCTATTTGTTGCACTCGAAGTCAGCAAGATGGATTTTCGTGGGTGAACTTCGAGTCCAACTCTTCCAGCCGCATGAATAACTTTTGTCAACATTCTCCTCAGTTCAACTCTGTTTTTCGCTACAATAATGACATCGTCTGCGTATGATAAGGTGGTCAGCTGCTTTCCATCAATAGTCATCCCATCTCCATCCCAATCAACGCTGTCGAGAGCCATACGTAAGACGCATTTGAAAAGTTTCGGAGATATTGTGTCGCCCTGTTTCACTCCTCTCTTCACTCTCACTTCGACCGCACGTTCGTTTACTTGAATTCGGGTATTTGTTCCTTCATAGAATCTTCGAAGCACATCGATCAAACGTGAATGGATTCCTTGAATTTGGAGAGCTTGCCAAACGGCTGGCCATTCAACGCTATCAAACGCTTTCTTGAAATCTATCAGTGCCAGGTGAATGGGTATTTTGTACTCGGTGGTTCTCTCGATAAGTTGATTGATGGAGTGAATGTGATCAACAGTCGAGTATCCAGGTCTGAACCCTGCTTGGCTGGTATCTTCTGCCTGTTCTAGCAGTGGGAGGATTCGATTGAGAATAGCTTTTGTCGCGACTTTGCATATAACACTCAGTAGGCTGATCGGACGATAGTTGCTGATATCTGATGAGTCTCCGCCTTTGTGCAACAGGGTTACTCTCGAAGTCAGGAATTTCGGAGGAATTTCTTCTCCTGAGAGAATCCCATTGAGCATCCGCGTGATCAATGGAGTAACTGCGGCTTCAGACAGAATGAGCATGTCAGGCTTCACTTTATCATCACCAGCAGCGTGCCCGATTCGGAGACTTTGTATCGCATACGAGATTTCTTCTCTCAAGAAAGGCAGGATAGGCTCTGTTGACGGCGTGATAGCGAATGGAAGAGGCACTTTTGGAGTATATAGACTCTCGAAGAATTGTGTGACCGTACGTTCAGTGTATTCTTGAGAAGCTGTGCCTGTATTTGGGTCTTTGAAGAACATTCGTTTCCTTGTTAGTTCATTCTCTTTCGTCAATCTTACAATACTCCTCCCACTTCTGATCGCCTCTAACAATTGCGTTTCTTTTCTACTCCGAATGTCCTCTATTAACATTGCCCTGGCAGCTTTACAACATTGTACGTATTCCACTGCTAATTTTGGATCGCCTTTCAATAAGTGCCGCTTTTCCAGTAAACTTCGTGTGCCTTTTGATATCTTGTGTCGATTTGTTTTCTCTTTCCAGCAATCAATTGATGTAGTCTCCGTGAGTGCTATAATTGAATTGTAAGCTGCAGCCGCGTCTTGAGGTTCGCATATTTCCAGATCGCTCAGGATATGTGCATTCCTTCTGTATGCTTCCCTATCGAATTCCCATTTCTTCTTTCTGTCTTTCTGCCACCTCCGCATCCCTCCGAGATCCAATTGAATCCGTATCATTCGATGGTCGCTATCAAATTCGAACTTGTTGACAATTTGGCAGTTTGAGACAGGAGCTGATTGTGGTCCTAGTATAAAGTCTATTTGATGTTTGGTTGATCCGTTCGGACTGCGCCAGGTCCACCTTCTCGCCTTTCTCGATTTGAACCACGAGTTCCAAACTTTCATTCGATTCCGTATACATAATTCGACTATTCTCCTTCCTCTATCATTCATCTCTGCGTACGTGTAGTGTCCGACGATCATCTCCACTCCTGCTTCTCTCTTGACACGAGCGTTGAGGTCACCGATGATGAAAGGACGGAATCCTTGCGGGCACGCTCTTATTGAGTTTTCTACTTGGTCGATGATCTGGTCGTATTGCTCATCAGTAGAAGCGGAAGTGGGGGCATAAACGACGACAAGATACAGTTTCAGTGTGGGCAGAGTGAGCAGCGCCACCCTGTCACTTACACCTGTAAACTTGATCGAACTAGCCAGTCTATCTCTGACCACGAAAGCGACACCTTTATGAGACTGGGTGCCACCACTATGGTACAGAGTTGAAGAAGAGAGGGGTAAGCATACCGTCCCTTCGCCCACGATTCTTGCCTCGGTGACACAGACGACGTCGTAGCGGAGTTTGGCCAGAGCTCGATCGAACTCCTCTTGACGTGTCTTCGAAGAGAGTGAGCGGGCATTGATGTTGCCGATGATGAATGGTTGCCGGCAGCCCATAGCGGTGTTACGACCCCTGCCGCACCACTGGCACTTGGGGAAGGACCTCCCGGTGGAGGGGACGGAGGAGGAAAGGCGAGCTCAGCCGCTCGTCGCCCGCGCAGAGACCAGGAATGATATGGTGTATGGGCATACATCTAAAGAAGGATACGTACTGTGTGCAGTTTCCGTGAGTGTGTTTGAAATTATTTTTTAAACCTCGACGAAAAGTCGATACAATCCCATACTAAATGTGTGTAGTGTAACCTTTGATGATAATAATTCACTTCTGAACTCTTTTGGTGATCATCCAAAAACGCCAGAATATCGATTTTCCGAGACCTCTAAAATTTATTTTGGCGGCTGTATCTCAGGCCATAGTTGATTTATGGGGCCTAAATTCTGTAGATATTGTACACTCAAGATGCAGCAACAATCTATCCAGTTTGATTATGATCCGGCTCCAAACGGAAAAATTCGAAAAACTGTGGACCTCATTTTCATCATCATAAAATCCAAGTTCAACACATTGGAAAAATTGTAGTTTCTTGCTACATCATGCATAATCTCGCCCATGAACAAGTTTGTAAAATTGCGAAGTCAGGCGCTTCTCGCTACTTATTTTACGGGCGAACGACGTACGAGGGACGGAGGTGCCGAGGTGGTCAAATGTGACATGAGTCAAAGATGTATGCCCATACACCTAAATTATCGTGAGGTTTACCTTTTAAGTGCTCCAAAGTTGGTTGAAGTTATGATAAGTTGAAAAATGTTTCCAAACTTTTGCACAGTACTGTATACAATCAGATTTAAGGAATGATTTATTAGAACTAGCATTGTAAGTAAGCAATATGGAAATCATATGCATGCACGAAGAATTGTCAGAATCATCAGAGAATAAGGGATCACTATCTTCGAGAAAAGACACGGGGGTTTGTCAAACTGTGTTCAATACGCTGCAATTATTGCGGCTTTTGGAGTGTTTCTACTACTCGAACCTTTCTGAAACGGTGAAGAAAATCAGTAGTAAGAATTACTGTGATCGAATGAACAGATGAGTGCAGTCCTGTGATTTCGTACATGAGCAGTACAAATTCTGAGACAAGCAATGTTAGAAGCGGCAATGATAAATGATATACCGAGTGACTCGAAACCCATCGCATATTGTGCAATTAGAGCAGTATTCGGTGCAAAAACGGTGATTCCGGGAATACATGCCTGGAGAACAAACACATTGTGTAGTTATTTGTGTTAGTGAACATATTGATTGAAACGAGTAGGTTCACGTCTACTACTCTCTCTTTCTAAATACCGCGCACAATTCCTGCGGTTAGGCATTTAAAATTATTTGTTTTTGATCCTTACCGAGAAAATCTAACAACGCTTACGAAGCGTGCACTAGGGATGGCATCGCAAGAAATGGATCTCTTCATTTTACACACTCTCTCACCAATCCGACCAGCGATAGGGTACGCATAATGATGGTACTGTTTCTGACCAAGCCATCCCACGTTTGAGAAACTTACGTGAGCCAAGAGTGATATGGTGAGGCGTCGATGTTGTCTACGAGTCTTCACACTTAGCAACTGTACTCCAGACAACATATGGAGTGTATGAACCGACACCTGCATCGATCTATCATTCCTCTCACGAGAGAATGGGTTTGAAACTCTAAGGAATGAAGGGCAAATTGTCATATGAGTTCTAACTGAGTTCTTAGCTATCCTGAGGCTGATTTATTCCCATGGTCTTGTTTGCAGACTTCATTTTTGACTTCCCTACACCAAATCGCTTGTTGGCAGCTCTCAATTGGAGAGTCGATTTCTCGAACACAGTTATAACACATGTATGAGTCAGTGGATGAAAAATCCAGCCCCTGGGAACAATTTCCAAATTTTATTTTCTGTTTTCCTTTATATTATGGTGGTAGGATATACTAGAGTCAACTTCTCGAATAATCTAGGTCACAGGTCCCAGAACCGGCTTTTAGGAATTTTCCGGTTTTGCAACCGGCCCTACCGTATAACAGCTCCCAGATGTGCTACGAAGGTGGCACTTGGCCCAAAATGTGCGTAAAAATCTGACAAAAAATTTTTATGTTGAAAGTGAAACCGTAGGACTGCAACCTCGGGAAATATGAACGAATAACTGAAATTTCATGTACAAATAAAATCATACCGCCTCGTTAAGGGACAAACCCTGTGAATTTTATTGCAGATTATGGAAGTTCAACTTCATAGGCATACATAAAAATATAAATCGGAACTTTCAGGGTGGCCTTTTTGAGCAATGCAGCTCCGAAGGTCAGACAAATGAGAAGTCAAGTTTTGAAAAATTTTCATCTCGCAGATTTAACATTACAATCGATTAATTCAATCAATTTCTAACATTTCTCAATCATGGAAGTTAGATGACGTTGAAAGAGCACGAAATTTCAGAACTTCAGAAAATTCGATTTCCAACCCTTCTGAGATGCCATGTTCGTGAGCATCGAACTCAGGATTTACCCTTACCTGGAAACGCACTTGATTCGTGATTAATAGTTGGCGCAATCGTGAGTGCTTTAAGCCATTTCTGGCTCTTCATCACTTTCCATTCTCTTGTTCTATATGCTCGAACTTGCAAGATCGCGAGGGTCGAAATTCAAGAAAATTATACTTTGGCTAAATTTTAAACTATCTCCGCTATTTTCGATCACCAAAAATAATTTTGAGAGCAGATGAAATAGAAAACATCGATAATGTCAGCATAGTGCTCGTTTAAAAATATATGCAATTTTTTAAATTCGAAATTTCAAATATTTTGAACAATCTTGAAAACTTCCGAGTTTTTAGCATATTCCATCTAGTCCACTCTCAAAATGATTTTTGGTGATCGAAAATAACGGAGATAGTTTAAAATTTAGCCAAAGTATAATTTTCTTGAATTTCGACCCTCGCGATCTTGCAAGTTCGAGCATATAGAACAAGAGAATGGAAAGTGATGAAGAACCAGAAATGGCTTAAAGCACTCACGATTGCGCCAACTATTAATCACTAATCAAGTGCGTTTCCAGGTAAGGGTAAATCCTGAGTTCGATGCTCACGAACATGGCATCTCAGAAGGGTTGGAAATCGAATTTTCTGAAGTTTTGAAATTTCGTGCTCTTTCAACGTCATCTAACTTCCATGATTGAGAAATGTTAGAAATTGATTGAATTAATCGATTGTAATGTTAAATCTGCGAGATGAAAATTTTTCAAAACTTGACTTCTCATTTGTCTGACCTTCGGAGCTGCATTGCTCAAAAAGGCCACCCTGGAAGTTCCGATTTATATTTTTATGTATGCCTATGAAGTTGAACTTCCATAATCTGCAATAAAATTCACAGGGTTTGTCCCTTAACGAGGCGGTATGATTTTATTTGTACATGAAATTTCAGTTATTCGTTCATATTTCCCGAGGTTGCAGTCCTACGGTTTCACTTTCAACATAAAAATTTTTTGTCAGATTTTTACGCACATTTTGGGCCAAGTGCCACCTTCGTAGCACATCTGGGAGCCTTTTATACGGTAGGGCCGGTTGCAAAACCGGAAAATTCCTAAAAGCCGGTTCTGGGACCTGTGACCTAGATTATTCGAGAAGTTGACTCTATCCTACCACCATAATATAAAGGAAAACAGAAAATAAAATTTGGAAATTGTTCTCACACACATCAACTGACTCGTGATACCTGTGATAAATAAACGCAAATTGACCCTGGATGATTACAACTCACAAGGGAACTGCAAAAGTTGGTCTCTCAATTAACGAAATTTGTATACAGGGGCTTCAATGGACCCCTATGGAGGTCCCATTCGCTATTTGCAAAGTACCGATAATTGCTTCATAAGACCCTAAATTTGACTTAGAGTTCAACACATAAAATCTGCAAGGGCGGTTCCCAGAATAGTGGAAGAGTTGTGGATCTCTCGAAGGGAATCTCTCGAGGCGCAGTCCTTTCTCTCCACATACAATCATTCTTTTGACTATTGTCGGTTCGTCCTCCGCTTCAACCGATCGGTTTTGCTAGGGTTCCGAAATTGACTCACTCGAGGAGACCTCGAACAAAGGAGAGAGTGAGGTCTCTTTTTTTAATTAGAAACGTGACACGTCTCCCTCATTTTAATATTACTTTTCCCACGTCTCCATTCTTGAATGAGAAACGAGAGAGACGTCCCTCCATTCCCCAATTTGATCACTATTGTGAGCGGTTGAGTGGGATTCGAGGCAAAGTTGATTTTCAGCGATAATATTGAATGGAATTTATTACGTTTGGCTACAATTGAGAAGAGAGACGTCTCTCGACACGTCTCCCTCGCATTTTCGACCGAGAGACGTCTCCGAGGGAGACGTGAATGAAAGGAGACCTGAGTTTCATTTCTCATCTCTCGAGGGAAACGTTTCACTTTCGGAACCCTAGGTTTTGCTCATTTTTACAACTTCGACATGTTCGTTAGCATTCATTAATTCCAAAAAATGTCTTTGATATGTGGCTTCGAAGCAATTTCGCATCATTCATAACATTCTTCAGTATTTTGAAATGAACAGCTTTGAAGACGACAGATGACATGACCCTTGATAACGAAATGTTTTTTTTTTTAAATTTTTACCATATTTACATGATTAAAATCATCACCCAAATCTTATAAAAATGAGCAAAACCGATCGGTTCAAGCGGAGGGCGAACCCACAATAGTCAAAAGAATGATTGTATGTAGAGAGAAACGACTGCGCCACGAGAGATTCCCTTGGAGAGATCGAGAACTCTTCCACTATTCTGGGAACCGCCCTTGCAGATTTTATGTGTTGAACTCTAAGTCAAATTTAGGGTCTTAGGAAGCAATTATCGGTACTTTGCAAATAGGGAACGGGACCTCCATAGGCGTCCATTGAAGCCCCTGCATACAAATTTCGTTAATTGAGTGACCAACTTTTGCGGTTCCCTTGTCATGTTTCGAGATCTTTCGATATATGCAAACTAAATTCTCCAACTCCAATTTTTAACAGTTGTTCATAGAATTCTCTCAAAATATCGATAAATCAGCAGCATAAATTCCTAAAATTTGAGCTGCTGCTTTGCCTTGCTATGAACCCATCTTAAAAATTGCATGTTGGGAATTTGTTTTTGATAGATCGAAAGATCTCGAAAACTTATAAAACATATCGAAAGATCTCAAAAAAAACGTTTAAAAAATGTCACTCAGAGATCAATTTGGACCTATATCCATCACTGTTTTCGTGATATCGGCCCTAGAGGAGAGAGCTGCTGAACTGCGACGAAAAAAATGAAGTCTGCACAAAGAGAACATGGGGGTCAGTCAGGTATGCCTCAGGATGATCAACACTCATTTGTCGATTTTCGTCCATTCCCTGGCTCAGCTCGCTTCTCTGGTGAGAGGCGTGTTATTTCTTTCAAAAATATATAATTTCAATAAATTCCTAGCGTATCAAGTCCATCAGAAAGGTCATCTTTGGGAGCAGAATAAATTAACAGACCACAAAGAGGTTTGTGGAACAGAACGCGCTAAGAAGTGTGAGTTCCGCACAAATGATATTGAGTCGCGAAGGATTTAGGCAATCGATGCGATTCACGACTTCCAAAGGCCATTGACTCGAAAGTAGCTAAATTTGTAAAATGTAATATAATAAAAGGCGCAATATATTACAAATTGACTATAAGGTAGCTAAACTTGTAAAATGTAAAAGAATAAAAAACAGTACTCTAGAATTAGAATTTAATCCCACCTCTAAGTGCGAAAACCGCACTAATTCGGAGTTTTCGAGGCACAACTGAGAATTCGAATTGATTTGTTTTTTCATCAAAAAAGCCCAACCTGTAGAAGTGGGCCCTGAGCGAGAAATATGAAATATATCAATGAATATACAGGAACTAAAATATTCATAGAAACACGAAAACGATGAGCTGGAGGTAGAAGGATCTGGCATATATATTATTGTATATTCATTATTTATTTAAAATTACTAAAAAAACAATACCTGATTACGATAACTTGCACAAGCGGTATACGGAAGTGCCATCGAACAAATTAGTGTCGTCCATAGTGCCTAAATTGTGGTTAAGTATGTACTAGTGATTCCAGATCGGCGCGCGCTCTCCACGTTTCACACGCTCTCTCGCTCTGTCTGACCGGTGAGAGAGCGTGCGAAACGAGGAGAGCGCGCGCCGTTTTGGCATCACTAGTATACACCTACTGTATGGAATTAATGTTTGTGAAATATATATTCCTGTTGTGTCCCACCGTGAACATGCGTCACCCGGAGTAACCCGGGGTGACTCGGGGTGACCCCGGGTGACCCATGATGACCCATGACCGACTCCTGACTCGGAGAGTGAATTTTATGAATCGAGATTATGATATTCGGGTTCAGCACTTCCTGGCCGTTCGAACCATATATATTTCATAATTTATTTCTAAGAATAAAAACACTCGATTTTAATGGCAAATAAGGCTATCAAAGGTCTGACCCACATAAGCCGCATATTGGACCAGCAGGTAATTAAGCTTCTTCCCGGTTTTGCATTCAAATGTTCACCGGTTTTCAGCCAAGTGATACATTTCACGATTTCTCTTGCTTCGTTTTGTTTATATTATTGGGGTCCGGAAAGTTCGTATAATTTTTTTGTTTTTATTTTTTATTCAATGCTTTACAATTCTCAGTGACCAATGTATGCCACCTTCTTTCTCACTACCTCCCTCCAGCGATTGGGCAGGGTCTCGATTCCTCTCTTCCAGAATGCAGGTTTCTTCGAGACCGCCCAGTTCACGAAAGCCCTCACAACTTCATCTCGATTCTTGAACTTCTTTCCTTTGCAGAAGCCAGAGAGAGAGCGGAAGCAGTGGTAGTCGCATGGGGAGAGATCCGGGGAATACGGTGGATGGGGAATCCTCTCGATCTTCAGCTCGTCCATTTTCTGTCTGGGTCATCTTCGCTCGATGTGGGCGAGCATTGAAAGAAGAAGAATTTAGCCCTGGTTCAGGAGTCTGGGAGGGACTCTGATCGCGGCATCTTCCAGTTGTTCAGAGAAGAGGTCGGCATTGATGCTGATGCCAGGGGCGAGGATCTCCCAGTAGATGGGACCGAGCACTGTGAAGAAGAAGCAAGTTCCTTCTTTCCGTGCTCTTCCTTCTTCGGGACGGGCGTGGGCTTCTCATCTGCATCCACCCATTGCAGTCTCCTCACAGGGTTATCGTACGTGATCCACTTCTCATCTGTAGCGATGATGGAATTGACCCATCGAAGATTGCATCTACGATGGAGTAATTCCCGACAGACTTGAACACGATTTTTCAGCTGTTCGGGGGAGAGGTCATGGGGAATCACTTGTGGGAGTTTCGGCTTCTTCCCAGATCGATGGAGGATATCGGACGCCGTTAATCTGGGAGTACCAGTATCCTTCTTCAACTCACTCACACTGGCCATGGGCTTGCGCTTCAGTGTGCGGAGAACGAGAGGCTGATCGAGGGAGGGATGGCGTCCAGAGCGGGGTTGATCATCGAGACCAAACTCCCCTTTCTTGAAGCGGGAGAACCACTTATAGCAGAAGGGTATGGAGGGGGCGTCAGCTCCTTCCGACTGGGCCAGGGCAGAGTGGGCCTCCTTCACGGATCGGCCAAGACGGTAGTAATGAAGTAAAACTGCTCGGAGGTAGAGATGGGAGTCCATCACAAGAATCAATGTAGCAACTAGGAGACTGATTAAATCCTCTCACTACTCAACGTCAGAATGATGCAATACATTGTTGACAAACAGATTGCGCAATCACTGCATTTGATCGCGAACTGACTTTTTTCCGAAGCATTATACGAACTTTCCGGACACAATATTGTTCGTTTCTTTATAATGTTTTTAGTGGACTAGTTTAGCAAATAATGGGAAACCATGAAATGTATCAGTTGTCTGAAAACCGTGGAAAGTTTGAATGCAAAACCGGGAAAAAGATTAATTACCTGCTGGTCCAATATGTGGCTTCTGTGGGTCAGACCTTTGATAGCCTCGTTTGCAATTAAAATCGAGTTTTTTTATTCTTATAAATAAATTATGAAATATATATAACACACTATCTGACAGAATCGAAATAGACTTGGCACTTGCCAAAAATTCGAATTCCTACTGACTTCACCAATAGGTCGGCCTCGTCGAGGGAAATCGACGTGCATCACCAGAAGTTCGATCCGCATCCGCGCGGTCGCGGGCGCGGATGACGAAAAATACTACGGTAGCATCGATTTCTTTAAATCGACTCCAATCACTGCGGCAGTAGGGGCGCTGCATTCCTTGGCAAATTCTAAGACTTTTTTACTCCGGTGAATTTTTCGATCAGATTCCATCTAACGCTAGAAATCGATAATTCTACTTTAACTTCGGATACAATTTCAATTCCCCAGAAATTTTTCAAGAACCCCCACAAATATTATCGTTGATTTAGCTTTTGCTTGAGCCGATACATACTTCAGTAGAAAGGCGCGAATTAAAATTTCCCGGAAGGAAGTTAAAATTAATTATGAATGAATTATTGTGCAATTTTTGGGTTACGGTAAGTGAGTGCAAAGGTTGGACGACTTTTACCAACGGATGTCACATGGTCTTAAAATCGATTTTAGACAATCCTACACCATTTGTAATTAATTCATAATTAATTTTAACTTCCTTCCGGGAAATTTTAATTCGCGCCTTTCTACTGAAGTATGTATCGGCTCAAGCAAAAGCTAAATAAACAATAATATTTGTGGGGGTTCTTGAAAAATCTCTGGGGAATTGAAATTGTATCCGAAGTAAAAGTAGAATTATCGATTTCTAGCGTTAGATGGAATCTGATCGAAAAATTCACCGGATTAAAAAGTCTTAGAATTTGCCAAGGAATGCAGCGCCCCTACTGCCGCAGCGATTGGAGTCGATTTAAAGAAATCGATGCTACCGTAGTATTTTTTCGTCATCCGCGCCCGCGACCGCGCGGATGCGGATCGAACTTCTGGCGATGCACGTCGATTTCCCTCGACGAGGCCGACCTATTGGTGAAGTCAGTAGGAATTCGAATTTTTGGCCAGTGCCAAGTCGCTGAAGAAATATGTTGATTTTCTCAGATAGTCTGTTATATGGTTCGAACGGCCAGGAAGTGCTGAACCCGAATATCATACTCTCGATTCATAAAATTCACTCTCCGAGGCAGGAGTCGGTCATGGGTCACCATGGGTCACCCGGGGTCACCCCGAGTCACCCCGGGTTACTCCGGGTGACGCATGTTCACGGTGGGACACAACAGGACTGTATTTGGAAAAAAACTTACAAATGATTTGAGTGGAGATATGTTAAATGGGTTTCCGAGTACACCGTCGCTAAAAAGGCACGGAATCGGAAAGACGAAAAGTGGATTCAACAATATTTGCAGATATAAATCGGAAATTGCAGACAACACCTAAAAGGTGTCTTTGAAAACCATACATTTGCACGAAATGCCTACCGTAATCCCGACAAGAAAGTTCCGATATACGGTAGATGCAAATGACATGTATCGTGTGATAACGTATATCGCTACCGAGCTCAACACAACTGTGAGCGATACGGTGAAATATCGAACATTGTCAAAAAGAAGTTTAGTGCTTGCGGGAATCGGGTCGATCATGGTGTCTGTCCTGCAACCCAAAAAGTTTTCTCCTCAGAATCAGTGTTCAAATGTTTCATAATATCAGACTCAAAGCCTTATAAAGGAAAGCTGTGAAAACTATGAACATTCAGTGTAGGCTGTGAAAAAATAATGGTACGCTTTGCAAAATAATTGTGCATGACCATGTGCATAATGCTATTAACTTCCTCCTTCAATATCCCTGACGTTCGAATGCGAATAAACATTCAACTCCCTTGGCGACATTGATTGTTTATTCGAATGCTTCATGCATCATCAGTAATCTCTGATGTGCGAAATACTTACTCAGCTAACTGAGCAGTACCGTGGTCAATTTTAATAGTTGAAAATTTTAAAAAAAATATATCAGATTTCTCGTCAGAGAATCGGGAGAACGAATTGACATGAAAATTATAAATATTTAAATACAAATGGATTTTAGTTTAGGGTTGGATCGTAGTAGGACCTATACGAGACCTATTGCGTGTTGAATTTGCCCGCGAGTCCTGTGTTCAGCACCGAGAACTGGCTCCCTCGAGGAAGCTTGGCGTACATGATTTCATTCAGCTTGTGCACATTCGCTGCGATATTGGGGTGTCCGGAAAGTTTTTAGAATTTTTTTTCGGAGGAACATATAGTCCACAGTAACGATTGTCCATACCAAATGTCAATACTATTGAATGGAGTAACCATTGCCCAATCACACATACCATGGAATTTCCATCAGCTGTTCTCACGTGTTTTTAGCAAACGTTTATGCAATGGATACTGAAGTCACCCAAAATCACGTTTTTGTCTATTTTTATTATTTTGCAAAAGGCTTATTCTTGATGAAATCATCCTAATTTTTTCACAGTTTCATAATGCGTGAATTACTAAATATATATACAAAATTTGGATGGAATCGGTCAACTGTTCTATCTGCAACAATCAAATATTTCAAAAATTCTGAATCTTCATTCCCACATTTTCGATGAAATATCATGATCAAATAAATAATTGATATTATATTTCCTTCCAAGCTCGTCAAATGTTATGTGTACAACGTAATATGGAGTACCACTAAATATCTCCAATTAGCGCATATTCAAATTAGGGTTCGATTTGATCGCACAAAGAAAGAACCTCTGCTGTTTCTTTTGAATATGATCAGTAATGAATGCTGGCGATCAATAACTACAAATGAATGGCACAAGTGAAGCCCACTTAAAGAATTGTGGGATCTTGTACTTTAAAATTAGTAAGTAAAAGGAATCAAACCCATGCGTTCCTATGCAGCAAAAATATTATAGACTAAAACGCTACGGTGGGTCATTGAAGTGCCAATAACATATAATTTTGTTAAAAACAAGGGAAAGGAACTGGTGCAAATCGCATGGTATGTGTGATTGGTCAATGGTTGCTCTATTCAATAGTGTTGGCATTTGTGATGGACAATCGTTACCGTGGAGTATACGTTCCTCCGAAAAAAAATTCTAAAAACTTTCCGGACACCCCAATACGCTGCCGACTGCTGAACCAGATCAACTCGTTGGTGAGCAATCATATGATATCATATGAGATTCATATCGTTCTCGATTTCCGCATAATTTTCAACAGTAACTAACGCAAGATAACATGCAACATGCACATTGTAGACCAGAGCTAAGGAACGAGCGTGTATTCAGTTCATCTTGATGGCACTAAACACTCAAGCAATCCTCCCAAATTGTCTTGTCTCCGGGCCACGTTTTCTGATTTGCTCGGTCTCGTCCGATCTCACTACATGCAACGCGGGGCGCACATGGTCAGAATATTTGTGCAGAAGCCAAGAAAAGTGCTTCTGTTTGACGATCTCTAGATTACGTTCAACAAAATGCTTAATGAATAGTACTTTCAGTCAGTAAGTATTATGAGAGACATCACAAGAGAATCACCTTCTCCACGGCGGAAAACACAAAATCATCCTATCCAGATCTAAGCTTGGTGTAAGGCATTTCAAATGCTGCTCTTTCAAACTGCGTCGTCAGAATTTTGATAACTGTCGTCATCTTCGAGATTCAGAAGGCCAAACATGGGACATTCACTTTTCATATGTCAAATCGAGCCCACTTAAATACTCATAATTCCGTTTGCAATAAAGATAGAGACTCGTTCTTTGCATAGAAAGAGAGCTGAAAACATTCTCTATAACTTTTATGTTGAGCATGTCATTCCCCGTGCACGCCCCAGTGCAGGGTGGTCGGGTCCACCAAAAATGACCGAATTCTGGAAATCGGAAAAACTTCACTGAAGAACTATGCGCGATTTATAGACCCTATGTGTGACTAACTTCACGCCAAAAAATAGCCAAATTGAAGGGGGTAAAAAAAAGGGCGTGACTTTTTGTCCGGCGACGTCAGAATGGGTCATAAACCGAGACACTCCATTACCTTCAACTAGCAGCTATTGGCCTCAAATTGCTCCATAATCATCCAAAACAACATTTAGAATTGTTTTCGGCCTCAATACAGTACTTCCATTGGGTCAAAATTCCGACCAGACCAGAAAATTGAAAGTCGATTTTCAGACCCTTCTCGACTTGAGAGTTGGGTCCATATGCGCTAATATTTCATATCATATTTATCCTGACGTCAGGCACAATGATCCTGCAGGAGGGTGACTTCGGTGTGGAGGGAATGGGGATCTTCGGTCTCAGAGCGTCGTTAGGTCAAGGGATGGGATCTTCTTTGGCTTCTCTGGTCAACTGTAGGGACGATCGTGACGGATCTCCGTTGAGCATTGAAGTAGATCATCCTGCCGCCGAACAACTGACTTGCGCCGGTTAGGAACTCGCAACGCAGACAGCGGGACTTTCTTGACGGTAGATCTCTCGAGACGATGGGAATCCGTCCGTGCTCCTCCTCTTGAAGTGTACCAAGTAGGCGATACTCTCCGGGTTGCCCAAGCTGACGGGAGAGGATTCCCCAAACTAGGTCGGAAAAGAGCGGGGTCAGGGACGACCGCCCATCACGAGCGCTAGAATGGAGAATGGAGAATGGAGAATGGAGAATGGAGAATGGAGAATGGAGAATGGAGAATGGAGAATGGAGAATTAGATAATTTACAGGCTAAATCACTTTCAAATAATGCAGGAATGTCCCTCTAAGCTATTCATAGAAAGGGCGCACCTAGAAATACGAAATTCCACCTAAGGGAACCAAGGAAAAGGGCAAAACTGTACTTTGGATCTGCATAGTGCTAGCGCCGCGACTCATAGCTAGAAATGTAGTGCACGATGAGTTAAACATTTCATCTGAAGAAAGTGAGTCTGTATCTTTTCGCTGAAGCGCGCTTCAGGGCCTAGAAAATGGTCAGTTATCAAAATTCTGACGACGCAGTTTGAAAGAGCATCATTTGAAATGCCTTACACCAAGTTTAGATCTGGATAGGATGATTTTGTGTTTTACCGCCGCGAACCCCCCTCAAATGGGTCATTTTCTCGCGATTCCTCTCTTATATATGTGCTCTGGGCTTATTGTTCTTCGACCATACAGCAGGTGAATATTACGCATGATTTATTCGACAATATAATATTCTCCGCTTTCTTCTTTCATTTTTGCACACTCTCTAATCGGGTGTGTTGAAATTTCTGAAGAATGAATTTTGCAACCAGCTCGCACATCAGTTGCATTAATTTTATTTGTTGTTGTAAATTCGATATCATTTGACGACCTACTTTCAGATTCGCCCAACAGTGCTTCTGCCCCTCCTACAAAGATGAGTTGCATTCGATATCAGATAACATCGCGGTGCACGCAGAAAGCGGAGCACAAAGTTGCAACAAATGTCATATGGTAGAATGATTGATTGTTTGGGTTTAACCAGACTCCATTTGGTGTAACTACAACGTTAATTTTTGAGTGAAAAAATAGATTTGAATAGTAGGTGACTTGGGCGCCTTGCCTCATCTTTCGAAGTTTGAGTTCGTTGTGACGAAAAACTCTGTTGAGCAACTGCATAACACGTGTATTACGAGTCAGTGGAGATGTGCGGGATCATTTAAAAAAAATTGTGCCAGATTTGTCTCTAATTAAATTGGCAGAATACCCTACACATATGATTTCGAAAAATATGGGTCACTGGTCCCAGAGCCGGCTTTTAGGAATTTTCCGGATTTGCACCCAGCTATGCTGTATCTCAGCTTCTAGATGAGCTAGAGAGATGGCATTGGGCTCAAAATGCGTGGAAAATTATTTCCAAAAACTTTTCCGCTTAGTGCAAAGCGATCCGACAAAACATAAAAACGGGCCGTGCGAAAGGCTAATTTTTGCTACAAATTAAAAATATTTCCTCTACCAAGGAGTAGAGTGATACCGATTTTTAATGCAGAATATTGAAGAATAAGTGTGTATACATGTATACATGATATAAAAATATGAGAAGCAAAATTGAAGGGAGGCCTTTTTGGCAATTTTCATCTTTTTCATTCATTCATTCATTCATTCGTTTATTCCGTTAGGTGGGAGTTCAAGAAATAACGAGAGGGTATACAAGAAACGGATGTCCGTCGATTGGATCGAATCGGTTGAAGGTTGCTAGGCAGCAAGGGTAGGGGAGGGGACGGGATCAAAGATCAAGCCGAGTGGCAATAATAGACGGGGGATAAAAAGTGGGGGGTTGTGAACGGATATAACTAGAAAATACACTATGCGAAGAACTAACATATTCTATGGGAAGAGCATTCCAAATGGACATGGTTCTAGATACAAGAGTGGAACAAGAATTATTTGGTATGAAAGGTAAAGATATACGAAGTGGGTGTGCATTTCTGAGGGGGCGAGTGAGTGGCGCGCGTGTAAGTAGAGAAGAAATATCAAGAGAATAACGGCTGTGGATAATCGAATGGAGGAATAATATATCAATTATGAACCTACGGCGTTCTAAAGTCATTAGATTAAGCTCATGGAGCCGATGCTTATATGATATAGGAGGGAGGGAACAGCGTACATACATTCTGCGGGTATAGTCACGCTGAACTCTTTCAAGCTCTTTAGTCAATGCTACACTATGTATAGGATTCCAGATAATGGAGCAATATTCGAGATTTGGGAGGATGAAAGTATTATACGATTTGAGATATAACTCAATAGAATTGCTACGAAAGGATTTAAAAATTAGATTAGATTTGGTACGGGCTTTAGAAATAATTTTACTAATATGGGATGAGAAAGAAAGAGAAGGGGAGAAATGCACTCCTAGATCTTTAATGATACATTTACTTGGGTCATTGCTAGGCTCGTTTAAGATAACACCGTTAATGGTGAATAGTTTACGGGGATTATGTCGGCCATAGTGAACAATGTGACATTTAGTTTCAGAAACGCCAAGATTCCACTGCGAGGACCAGTTAGAAACAATATCTAGAGCGGATTGCAAGTCATCTGAGAACAGAGGGGCTTCAGCGAACAACTTGAGGTCGTCTGCATACACAGAATAATAAATGGAGGCCGGGAATTTTACACAGATATCATTGATAAATATGATGAAGAGGAGAGGCCCGAGACAAGATCCCTGTGGCACGCCAGATATGACCGGGGATGGTGGGGAAAATGAAGTGTCAATAAATACGGATTGCGTACGACCAGAGAGATATGAATGGAACCATGATACAATGTGATTAGAGATGCCTAACTCGGACAATTTATGTAACAATAATCTATGATCAATAGAATCAAAAGCTTTTCTGAAATCTATGTAAATTGTGTCAAAAGGAGAGCCATGCTTAGAGATGCGGAGATAATGTGCATAAGTCTCAGCAAGATTAGTGGAAGTTGATCTACAATTTCTGAAACCAGATTGGTGAGGGTCAAATAAGTTGTTCTGGTCAAGAAACGCCGTAATTTTACCTATGATAATCTTCTCAAAAACTTTACACACAGATGAAGTAAGTGAAATAGGACGAAAATCTGTTATAGAGTTACTAGATTTTTTTGGAATAGGTTTAACTAAAGCTTGACGCCATTGAAATGGCACTTGGGAGGTAAGCAGAGACTTGTTAAAAATAGTAAGGAGAGGAGATACAATAGATAATCTACACCTCGAAAGAACTATACTGGGAATAGTGTCGGGAGTAACATTCACTTTGGGGGCAAGCTTACTAAGTGCACAGATAACATCCACGTAAGAAATTGAAGGGAGATCGAAAATGAAAGAAGGGGAAGGGAGAGGGACGATTGGGGAGGGCTAAAGACAGAAGAAAAGAATTTTTCAAAAGCTACACACTTCTGGTCATTAGATGTCAGTACGGAACCATCAGAATCAACGATTCCAGAAGGAGTGGTCTTGGGAGTACTCAATTTCTCCTTGCAATAATTATAGAAAAGCTTAGGATTGGAGGACATAACAATACGATTTTCAAGGGAGCAATGAAATCTATTTAGGGCAGAATTAAAACGCTGGGTCATAATAGCACATGCACGACTGTTTGGAGCAACTCTAGTTAATGTCTTACATTTCCCGTAAATAATTTTTAAAGTTCGTGGATATCTAGAGAAAGGGGAAGGTTTAGAGAGAGGAACAAATGTGTCTAAAACGTTATTTAGAAAGGCAACAAAATATGTATAAGATTGGTGGGTATCACGATTGCTCAAAGCGTGGGTCCAGTCATGAAAGTGTATACAGTCATTAATCGAGATCCAATCAGCTAATCTATAGTTACGGGATGGAGCACAAACATTCTGAGGAGGACGGGGAATGCGAAGGTCAAATGTCACACTGAGATGGTCACTAAGTGCAGTGGCAGGAGACACATTACATATAATATTCTCATTACAAAATAATAGATCTAAATAGCTATTGAGCCTACTAGGGAAAGAGACAAACTGATTAAAGTGATGGTCTGACACGAAATCTAGTAGGTCATTTTGGTTTGGAGAAGAAAGAGAGGGCCAATCAACATTAGGAAAATTGAAATCACCAATTAAAATACAAGGAAAATCAACCGAAATATGAGTTTCTAAATTCAAAAGAAGTTGAATAAGAGAGTCATTAGGGGCGGAAGGAGATCTATAAATAGTAAAAAATCTAATTTTCCTATAAGGGAGAGACGGGGAGTAATCTAAATGAATATCAACTACACACGACTCGACAAGTGGTGAAGAAAAGGTAGAAATAAGTATGGGATTCAAAGAATTATGAACTAGACACGCGACGCCACCACCCCTACCGTAATCAGCAGAAGTAACGCGATCGCATCGAAAAGGCAAAAAATCAGGAAAACCGCCAACAAGGAGAGAGTCGCTATCACTATTATCTAACCAAGTCTCAGATATGCAAATGATGCGGTACTCATGAGAAGCGATCAAGAATGAAAGCTGAGGGGATTTACATCGAATGGAACGAGCATTAGCATAGAATACGGAGACAGGAGAGTTTCTAGAGTGACGTGTACTTAATATCGATCGATTGTGTGTTGACCTAACGAGGGAATGACTAGAGAGTGAGGGGAGGGGAGACAAGAGTGGAAGTATGGTACCCTTGCTGCCACTGTCCTATCCTCTCCTCGTTGTCACGTGGTCAGTGCGGGAAGGCGCGATTGCAGCCGGATCGGGAGTCGAGGGAATGGAGGCAGCAGAGGGAGCAGAAGAGGGAGTTCCGGAGTGTCCTGGATAAGGGAGATCGGCAGAAGAGGTCTTACTAGTGCGAGAGAGTCCGTAACGGGGAGGGAGCGGGCGAGGGGTACGGTAATTGATCAGAGTGAAGTCGCGCACTCCGCACACAATCATGCGAGCTTCAAGATTGCGTCGCATGGCCTCAGCGCGCGCTTCCTTCTCCAAGGACAGCTGAGTGGGAGTCAGGTCCTTCCTGATAAAGGCAAGAGAGTCCTTGAAGGGAGAGGGACGGCCTGGCTTTCCACGAATTCCAGAGAGGAGGGCATCACGAGTAGTCTTGTCCGGGCAGCTTATCTTGAGAGGGCGAGTACCGGGAGGACGATCAGGAGGATGGCGGTGATGAGAAATCTTCTTCTCATCCCACGCCTTCTTCACCGCATCACTGCCCGAGTACTGGACGAGGTCAGCGATGAGCTTCTCGTCGGCAGCTGCTCCCTCCTTCAGGTTCTCCTTGTGTCCAATGACGACTGCCCTTGTTTCTTTATCCTCGTACTCCGCCCTGTCAGAGATTACACGAGAGCACGACTCGTACACAACGCGTGCCACGTCGAGAGTGGGGGCGAGTGAGGTGGGGGCAGGGGGAGGGGGATAATCCTTTTTGGCAATTTTCATACATTTTTGGTATTTGTTTTTCCAACTTTTCCAAAGTGTTATTGGAATGATGTACATGCCAAAAAATCTTATTTGGATTATGAGTTTGCGGGTATGTGTCGATAAACAAATTTAACTTAAAATTATACAACAGCTAGATAAATTTTGTCATTTCAAACACATACCCGCAAACTCATCATTCAAATAAGATTTTTTTCACATGTACATCACTCCAATAACACTTTAGAAAAGTTGGAAGAAGAAATACCAAAAAATGTAAAAATCACATTTTTTCACTTTTTCTCCAGTGTGGCATGTTTGAGTGAAAATTGCCAAAAAGGCCTATCTTCAATTTTACTTCTCATATTTTTATATCATATGAGGCGAATCGCGAGAGAATCGACCATTTGAGGGTGGCAGCGGCGGTAGGATTCAAGTTTTTCGATCCGGCTATAATTTTGTTTATAAGTACTTTGAACGACGCTCTTTAAAACTGCGTCGTCAGAATTTTGATCATCTTCGAGATTCAGTAGGCCAAACTTGGTACTATTACTTTTGGACAGTCAAATCTGGACCACTTAAATGGTCATAACTCCGTTCAAAAGTGAGATCGAACGTCGTTATTTTTTTCAAAAGAAAGCTACCATCCTGCTCTACAATTCTTATATTGAAGTCATCATTCCTGCTCTTCATGCTGGTGCGGGGAGGTCGGGTGGACCTAAAATTGCGTATCTCTGGAAATCGGAAAAACGTATTGGGTTATCATACTTAAGTTGTAGTACATATACATGTCTAACTATTCGCCAAAAATTAGCAAAATCGGAGTATACACAAAAAAAAGGGACGCACTTTTGTGAGGAGACCCCAAAATTTGTTCCGGGCAAGAGTATTACCGTATCTTCAATTGCCCTCATTTCTGCTCAAAATCGTTCAAAATCTTTTAAAACAACATTACAAATTGTTTCCATTCATGCTATAGCACTTTCATTGGTCATAAATGGTCACCTGACCGAAAATTTGAAAATCGATATTTTGGCCCCGATCAACTTGCGGCAAGGGTCCAAACGCACTATATGGGTTTGAAATGATGTAAATACATCCCTCGAAACCGCTCAGAAGAAATGGGAGCCTGAAAATG
This sequence comes from Pristionchus mayeri, assembly GCA_036245805.1. Classification (NCBI taxonomy): domain Eukaryota; kingdom Metazoa; phylum Nematoda; class Chromadorea; order Rhabditida; family Neodiplogasteridae; genus Pristionchus; species Pristionchus mayeri. Next base: position 7,063,215 of record BTRK01000004.1, on the reverse strand, counting down.
TGAAATTTCGACTCAGGGATCCAAGGAAAGGTGTAATACAGTATATCAGGAAGAAAAAGAGATAGAGACCTGAACTATGGCTCAATGTAGACAATGAAAAGCTAAACATTTCATCTGTGAGTCTCTATCTTGTCGGTCAAGCGTTCTACAGAGCCTAGAAGTTGGCCAGAATCATGCGATAATACCCCCGAGAGCGCGTGCTCTAACCGTCATGAAGAGCAGGAATGATGACTTCAACATAAGAATTGTAGAGCAGGATGGTAACTTTATTTTGAAAAAAGAACGACGTTCTATCTCAATTTTGAACGAAGTTATGACCATTTAAGTGGTCCAGATTTGACTGTCGAAAAGAAATAGTACCAAGTTTGGCCTTCTGAATCTCGAATATGACAACAGATATCAAAATTCTGACGACACAGTTTTAAAGAGCGTCATTCAAAGTACTTATAACCAAAATTATAGCCGGATCGAACAAACTTGAATCCTACCGCCGCTGCCACCCTCAAATGGTCGATTCTCTCGCGATTCGCCTCATATGATATAAAAATATGAGAAGCAAAAAAAGATAGGCCTTTTTGACAATTTTCACTCAAACATGCTACACTGGAGAAAAAGTGAAAAAATGTGATTTTTACATTTTTTGGTATTTCTTCTTCCAACTTTTCTAAAGTGTTATTGGAGTGATGTACATGTGAAAAAAAACTCTTATTTGAATGATGAGTTTGCGGGTATGTGTTTGAAATGACAAAATTTATCTAGCTGTTGTATAATTTTAAGTTAAATTTGTTTATCGACACATACCCGCAAACTCATAATCCAAATAAGATTTTTTGGCATGTACATCATTACAATAACACTTTGGAAAAGTTGGAAGAAGAAATACCAAAAATGTAAATATCGCATTTTTTCACTTTTTCTCCAGTGTGGCATTTTGGATGAAAATTGCCAAAAAGGCCTCCCTTCAATTTTGCTTCTCATATTTTTATATCATGTATACATGTATACACACTTATTCTTCAATATTCTGCATTAAAAATTCGTATCACTCTACTCCTTGGTAGAGAAAATATTTTTAATTTGTAGCAAAAATTGGTCTTTCGCACGGCTCGTTTTTATGCTTTGTCGGATCGCTTTGCACTAAACATGAAAGTTATTCAAAATAATTTTCCGCACATTTTGAGCCCAATGCCACCTCTCTAGCTTATCTAGAAGCTGAGATATAGCATAACCGGGTGCAAAACCGGAAAATTCCTAAAAGGCGGCTCTGTGACAAATGACCCATATTTTTCGAAATCTTATGTTTAGTGGTCCAGATTTGCCTTTAATTAGAGTCAAATCTGGACCAACTTTTTTTGAAAATGTTCCCGAAGGGGTTATTTTTTCGTGAGACACGTGATAAATATAGATCGAATATTAGATATCGATTGCAAACTGACGATTGACCCAACAGCAACCAGCACAGCGAAGGCAACAATCCTGCTTGACCGTGATGTGTTCTAAGATATGCAATTATAATCGAAATTATGGAGCATTAACTAATTACCATAAATGAGCAAGAATGCGATGGTACAAGATATTGAGAGGAAAATGATCTCTTGAAGAAGGAAGAAAAGAAGCGTGGAACTCTTGCCGCCTTCATACCTACGGACAAGTATTGAAATTTAACCCAAATTAAAGATCACCAAGCCCATGCTTTTGTTGCCACCCAACGATCCAGAGCGAGAACGGGGAGAGCGAGAACGGGGAGTCTGAGAATCAATGCTAAATGTAGTACGCACATGTTGGAAACCTTTCATTGTCGATTGCAAAACTAACTATTTTTAAAGTATTGGACAAATACAGGGTGATATGGAAATAAAATTGAAAGAAAAAAATGTGTCTTCGGATCTCAGCTGAGTTATCCGCTCTGAGGAGGTGTATTTCTCGAAAGGGATAAAGAAACATACAATGCGGTAATGTATCCCAGAAAGATCTGCTTCATCAAACTTCCGAATATCAGCGACGGAGTTTCCACTGAGATGTAAACGCACTCGCATTCCGAGAGAGGCTAGCTACCGTATTCCAGCGGGCCGAAGTATTCGTGACGCATTACAAAGGCTCTAGAGATGATGAACACAATATCGATGAAAACGGTGAATATTATTCGAAGGCGAATCTGAAAAAAAAGTTATAAAAACAACGAGATTGATTATAATTCTCACCAATAGATGTTGTTTTGTTGCCTTGAAGGCCAGTATTATCACGAGGATGCCAGCGACAATGGCCGAAACTATGAAAACGAGCTGAATGTTGAAGGTCCATCGGATTAACTTCACACACCCACCTCCACTGAGTAAATTATCTCGAACAAAGGATAGAATGGGTCAGTTTTCCTTCGATTCCGATAGTTTACAAAATACATTGTATGGTTGCAAAAATGCGAACGAACGTGGTGTTATTTCGAGGGAGCACTTAATCAGTGCTCCTAGGCAGAATGCGAGACCACAATATGTCAGAAAGTGCAATAGAAATTGACCTGGAATTTCCAAGACAACGGATTATCGATCAATTTTTATTTATGCCGAATATACATGAAAATGATTTCCCGTAATCCGTAACGAACATTATCCGAATGAAACAGGTGTAAACAATGCTAAACGTGTAGTAGAGATGATTATTTTCTGTAGTCGGGCTAACAGCCGTTTCATGTACTTTTGCTGTTTACTACTACTGTTTAATGGTCCCATCGTTTAGCTCTTTGATGTACTGCCAGGTCTATTGGATGACCTTTTGATTACGGGGACCGAATTCAAATAAATACATGAGATGAGATCGTGTGCAACTTTGGTTCTATATGTCCACACTGAAAAAACAAAGGACACCATTCTATTTTGTGGTTTCAAGCTCTCATATGTGACAAATAAGTATATTCATTATTTATCATCGCTAGATTACATTTCATTGTGATCATCTACCACATGTAGAATTGCACTGCACCTCCGTCCTGCACCATTCCTCTGTACCACGTGTTCCACTCCAGATCCACTCCGTACATCATATCTGCAATGGTTCGCAACGAGATGCTATATGATGAGATGAGGTGAAATACCAGATTAGACGCGATAGGATGTTCTATCGTCGTATGCCACATGCGTCTTTTTGGTAGCAATTTCAAAGCATGCTTACCATCGGAAACGCGCGACTTCCATCTTCTTATGGGCACATTCGCTCCGCACGATCCCTTCACAGTCGAGACCCAGCCTTGCTTGAGACCGCGCTGAACGGGGATGCGAATTAGAGTGTTCGTAATTCGGGCCGCCGTCTCTACATTTCACACATTCTCTCGATCGGCGAGAGAGTACACATAATGAAGAGAACGTGGTATCATTTCACGAACTCTAATCTGAATCCGTTTTTTGCAATTGTACGTTTCGGCAACTGAGAGAACACTGGGCTGATGATATATTATGCCGGTCTCCTCGGTTCCGAAACGACTAATTTCGAAATGCGTTTTGCCAACTTGTCACCATAACAACAACAACATGTATTGTTGGGAAAACACTGACTCCTTCCAGATTGTGCAGGTATTTCTTGCCGGATTTCGTGAACGCGAGCAATTTCAGATCGCGCCATTCAGAGCATGCAGCGCGCACTCTGCTGATGTAGTGCTCGGCCAGCGAGACTGCGCGACCCATCAAACCTGAAAAAATGACCTCTCGTCATAGTTCACACCCGACCCTGTGTCGATGAAGAGGAAATTATGTATCTGACTAACTGCTTTACAAGTATTCTGAAATAAGCTAGAAGAATGATATTCAATATATTATATAGTGAATATCATTCTTCACCGTATGCCGACGCTGCAACTAGAGACACCATATGCCGAGTAGAGTGCTGAAAGGAAGAGTGAAAGGAAGACTCTGCCCCTCGTGCGCGGCGATAAATGAAAATGAGGAAGAAGAGAAGGCAAAGTGCAAACTCTTCCGCAAGAGTTGGCTCGGAAAAACACCGTATTTGAGGCTTTTCGACCACATTTTTAAATGTTTTTAATTTTTGCATACCCATCCCAAATTCGTTTACTTGCATCGATTTAAATCTAATAGACTCGGTTTGGGGGGCATTTTGACAAATTTGTCTGATCTTTCCGCCCTTTGTATACATCATCCATACATTTTACGCAACATAACTGTGAACTCGCTATGCCACATCGGTGTCCTTTTCTTTTTTACTGTGTCCTTTTGGGACCTCCTCACCAGGAACTAGAAGCTAGAATGGTTAGCTATTTTCAAAATCGTGGGAAAGTCGGATCGTTCTAGAGGTGCAAGCGAATTTCAATGCAACCCTTCTTACCTACTGAAACGCGGTTGATTCGCTCCACCACGATAATGGAGGGTTGTCCACTAACTGGTCATTGATCTTGCTGGCAATTTATCAACGAGTAGTTGAGTGACATGCATGACCTTTTCTATTTAGCAAGACCAGAGGATCTCTTGATTACTTCTTCCAATGGAACTGCAGTTCCCCAAACGGTAGTCATTGTGCAACAGCTTTATAGCTACCCAGTGTTCAGCAGATTAATGCTAAACAACTGGTGAATGAGCGATCAACTTCAGCATTTCTAATTTATTCGACACTGGCTGAAATAAACCTGCACGGAAAGTCTTATCTTTTGATCAATAGTGGTGCAAAAGTCGTACATTTTGAATCAAATGTGATTCAAAAGTCTAATCTTTTGAATCAAAAGTGATACAAAGGTCTCATCTTTTGAATCAATTATGATACAAAGGTCGTATATTTTGAATCAAATGGGATACAAAAGTCGTATATTTTGAATCAAATGTGATACAGAAGTCTTATCTTTTGAATCAAATGTGATACAAAAGTCTCATCTGTTCAATCAAAAGTGGTACAAATGTGTCATATTTTGAATCAAATGTGATTCAAAAGTCTCATCTTTTGAATCAATGGTGATACAAAAGTCGTAAATTTTGAATAAAATGTGATTCAAAAGTCGTATATTTTGAATCTATTGTGATTCAAAAGTCGTATCTTTTGAATCAAAAGTGATAAAAAGTCTCATCTTTAGAAAATCGGAGCAGGTAAACTGATTTGGGGGATAGTTGTGCAAATGGATAACTAATTACACTTAAAAAATCCGATCGAAAAGCTTCAAAAAATGTGTTTTACCGAACCAACTCTTGAGCAAGAGCCCCCACTCTCCCCCACTCTTGCGCAAGAGTTTGCTCTTTTGCATTTCTCTCCCTCTCATTCCCCCCACACCGCGCGCTCTGCCCTCTTCCTCTCAGCACTCCAATGCCGACGCTGAAACCGCCCAAAAACGAAATTTTTCGACTTACCCATTCCCCTGCGCATATCGTATCCGATGCCGTTGCTCTGTATCTGGGCGATGCAGATCTTGTCAGAAGCGGGGCAGAATGCGTGCACTCCGACGCGGTAGTTGTAGTAGTAACTAGAGTTATCGTATATGTTGGCAAAATCAGAACGACCGAGGCACCGAGTAATTTTCTGAGTCACTGCGAATACGCAAATTTAGGAGCTTTGACTTTGCGCATATTTTGCATCATTGTCATGGAAATTCTGTTAACCGCCTCGAGGAAAGCGTGTTTTCATTCTCGAACTCTAGTAGTAACTAACCAAACATGTGAATGAAGTGAGTGAAGTGAGTGAGTGAACATATGAAGTGAGCCATGTTAAAAAAAATGACTAGAAAAATGAAGGTATCTTCAATAGAAACAACTCAGTACTGAAATTGTGGATTGCTCGACTCACTTTATGTTCCAGAGCTGCTCGGCAGAGGGAGGATACGAGGGTTTCTGAAAAAGCAGATGTTGGGAAAAACAATAATTATGATGGACACATTGCAGCATTTGTTGATTTAAGTTTCAATGTTACATCCATTGTTTCAAGAGGTTCAACTTTGTTAGCAACAAGCCGACGGGGCTACTAAATATAGTTCACAGCATTACCCCTTCACAATATCCCATCACACCTTCGTTGTCAGGGCTGTCGTCTTAGGCGTGGTGCCTTCTACAGCCATTGGTGTAGTTCCAATCGTAGGTGTCGCGGTGTCGGTGACCTCAGGAGTGGTTTGGCTTGTCCTGGCCACTTCTGTTGTCGTGGCTTCAGACGTCGTCGATTCAGTGGTCACAGTTGTTGCCAATTCAGTAGTCGTTGTCTTCGAAGTTGTTGCTTCTTTCGTCGTGGTCGCATTGGGGTCGTAGACGCAGAGAACGTGGCTCTCTCTCCGGATGCCCATCTTCTTGAACCCATTCGAATCGAAGAGAAATCCAGTCCCCTCTGTGCAATTGAGCAATTCTGGAATTATGTTATCAATCATGATTTTTTTCGAGATAGGCAGCATTGATAGTCAAGTGGTGAATATAGAATGAACACCTTATGATATCAATTATATTTCATTATCGGAGGTTGACATGGCACACCGTTTGAAAATCCGACGAAGTCAGTGGGCGTTCCATCCATCCACACATAAGCTTCTCCAGCACTCGGGCAGTAAGCATCCAACCAGAAGTTGCCAAATCGAAATGAGTGAATGATCTCAGCAGCATCCTTCCAGAAGTAGTATTCCTGAACGAATAAGTTTCAGAACTTCAAACAATAATCTGGAGCTTCTGCACAATCCCGGACAAAATCCAAGATAGTCATCATCCAAGAAAAGGCATTGCAAACTTGGATACCTCATAGCATAATGCTAGCTGGTTTAGTACAATGTACGAGGCGTATGCACACCTTTCTAGGCCATGCTAATGTGAATGCATTCTGGCACATTGTCCGGGATTATTCAGAAACGCCTAGTCAAATACCATAAGTTAAAGAAAAATGTAAGATATGAATACTCACTTCTTTGCTGTGAATCGAAGGCGCGAATGCGTTCACTTTCTTGCACTCATCCACTGCTCCTTGATAGCTGTAGGTAAGCGATCGATCGGTGTGCGTGCACAAGCCCTTGTAGAAGGAGAAGTCCGTGCGACAGACTGTAGCTGCTGAAATTCATAGGATAACGAGTGATATACGAACTTTAATAAAAAATAATTTAGTATATGACTACTGAATCAGGTCCATAAATTAGAAAACTAATTCGATCATGGCGTAGTTGTTAACATGGTTACGAGTATAGTTCGTAATTCGGGCCTTCATATTTTCATTTCACAAACTCTCTCGATCGGTCGATCGGCGAGATAGTGTTCGAAATGAAGGGACGACGGCCCGATTGGCGAACTCTAGTTACGAACCTGCTCCAGCTGCGCTTTCCTTCGCAACTTCGAAGGCGAGATCATCGGTCTCGTTCGTGGGCTGATCCCTTCTTCGAGCAGATGCAGATACTGCGATTGCGGCAGCAATAGCGAGAGTGAATCTCATCGATTTTTTCTCCTACAATATGAGAATATAATATTTCTGAAAGAAATTTTTTAAAGTAATAATTCTGAAATACGGTTCTGAAAGAAAATCAGAAGCCGACTTTTTAAAGTAATAATTCTGAAATACGGTTCTGAAAGAAAATCAGAAGCTGACTGTGGAAGCTCAACCTGATCAGGCTTATATACGCGGTATCCGAAGACCTCGCACGATGTCTAGACAAACTATCAGATAACGAATATTGTAGTGGTCATCCGATCAAAGAATCAAACGTTGAGAATACAATTACAGACGCGAAATTTGACACACCGGGTCGAGAGTAGACACAATGACAGATCTGATAGAGCTGCCTAATTCTTTAGAACCCGATGTGTACGGAAATGGGATGTACTACTACTACTCAATCCCTGTTTTAATAACGGCGTGATAACCGAATTTCCTTTTTTTTAAATGATAGATTGATGTTATCATAAATGGATTTTTTCGTGAATCTTTGAGATTTATGCGTGTAGTCGACGTCGGTGCCCTTGATTGATTACGTTCAACCCAATCGAGTACATTGAATTCCGTACTCTCTGAGAACTGTTTTGCCGTTGGGCCAAATTTGGAGTCATCAAATGAAGCCAACGTGTTGTGCATTTCATGTAGGAGGTCATCCAGGCTATTATCTTGACCATTCAAAGATACTGATGGCGAATCATTATTCTCGCGATACGCCTGATAACGCATCGGAGAACGTACACGAATCAAAATCAAAGAACCAAAAATATGCATTTTTATTTCTATTAATGCTGATGGTTCGTCAAAATAAACATAGATCACACCATATACAGCACGTGCTAATCGCCTTGGCCATGTGCGCACGCGGCGCTGCGCGGCGCAGCGCGGCTTGCGCGGATTGATTTTGCAGGAATAATATTGTGTTTCACTATTCGAAACTATTATATTCGAATTCTTCATAAAATTTCACATCGGATGAACTATTCGTCCATATTTTTAAACAATAAATAAATATTTTGAATAAATTCAACTGCAACCTACCGTAATCTCAGTCAGCCGCAGTTTGCGATTGCGACTCATGCAAATGTGACTTTTCTAAATTGTCTTCGATTTTTCGTTTGCTCTATTTCTTTATCGATTTGTGGCGTTTTGCTCGTGTATTTATGCTTTTTTCATGTTTCTGGTCCTCGCGCGCATGAGGGGGGTCATCCCAGTCGCTTTTTATTTGAGCTGAGCCGATTAGGAAGCAAACTACAGGTCCTTGTGTTAAACTGCCTCGATTTCACTTGCTTTCTTAGTAGTGTTCGTGACTTTGTGGCTTTCTTAACTCGGTAGTTAGTAGTCATTCTCATTATTTACGAGTAAATTAAGGCTGCAAGTCACAGATGCTGGTTGAGGATCGACACCACACCGGATTGGAGCGAGAAGGGGAAGTTTTGTTTCTATATTTTTATAATTTTTGTGGGAAACGTGTGTTAGATTAGTAAAACGTTATCTGTTTCCAAGGAAACTTGTTTGAACCCGATTTTGGCTAAATATTATGGTTGAAACGTAAAAAAACATAGTAATCGGTTTTAAACATGTTTTTTATTTAAATTGTTTAGTAGTGAATGAACTGTAGTAACGATAAATTTACCTTTTCAGCCCTCATCAAGAAGCGGTCTTCTCCCGGCGCTGAGGGACGTACGGCGCTGAGGGACGCCGTCCGTCCCTCAGCATCTTCTCTGCTCTCGTCAGGTACCCTTCTTTCCTTCGTCTGTTGGGGTGGGGTTGACAGTGTTTGGCTTGTGCGGAATCTCTCCAGATATCCGCCGGTGGCGGCTCACTTCAACGACTGCTACTCGTTGCGGGAGCGATCAGAGGTGTGTCTGTTTTCTTCCCGCTTATTTCATTCGTTGGCAAGAGAGAGAAAGGTGCATTTCATATTTAAATTATGACTGGTAGGAAAGTGTGTTTGATTCGCGACTGTTATTTGACAAGAATCTAAATCTCCTGATTACCATAAATTTAATTTATTTTGTCTTAGATTCCGCCTCTCTCCACTCTGTATCATGTTCTCTTCAGTTCTCCCCGCGACTCGGTCGCTCCCTCCATAGAGGCGGGCGCGCTCCCCCTTACTCAACGCAGCCGTCGCTCCTATCAGGTATTCTTCTTTCCATCGGCTGTTGGGGTGGGTGTAACAGTGTGTGGCTTGTGCTGGAGCTTTCCAGAGACCCGCCTGTTGGCGGCATTCCCTCATGAGATGTGGTTTACGTGTGCAAGGACACCGCCGACCAACCCAGATAAGTTTCATTTATTTATATTTTATTATATATCAAAACAAAAGTGAATAATGACAACTTCTTGGGATTAGCAGGCGAATGTAATCCGAAAAAAGAGGGTATAAACTTTGATATTGTTACGATTAAATGTGTCAATGTAAAATGATCTTCTGGTTGCTCTGTATTGCTCGGAAACAGGAAATGCCGATTCAATTTAATACAAATTGCGAGCCTTTTCCATAATTGCAAAGCCTAGGGAAGAGTGAACTTTCTCGATGTTGCTAACACAATGGTCAATATACTTATTGCACACGTCTACAGTGATTTCATTCGACCAGTATTGATCAATCGCGTCCTCTAGGCCTTGTCTAGTGGTGGGGCGGCCGTCACTCCTCAAGTGATGCTTAACTTCTCTCCATAGAAACTCAATCGGATTGAGGTCCGGTGAGGAGGGCGCCCAATCGAAGACTCTTACTCCCCATGCGTCTAGTTGACTCATAGTAGATCGAGCAGTGTGGGAAGAAGCACCATCCTGCATGAAGAAGCAGTTGCTTCTTCCGTAGGTCCGATCGAGATAGGGAAGGAGATGGGAGGATAATATGTCGGTGTATGAGGGGGCGTTCAGTCTTTCATGGCGATCGAAAAATACGAGATCTCCTGGGCCAGCGCGACTCATACTAGCCCACACTTGCACCTAAAAGAATATTAGGGTGGGTATGCAGTCTAAAGTAGCTAATCATCCAAATCGTTGATTAAATATACCTTCTCAGGAAATTTCCTTTCTCCTACTAGACGATCAACATCGTGCGACGACGACGTCGTGATCCATGCGGTGGACCCACCAAGAGCAAAGATGGACTCATCGCTGAATACCTAGAAGGTCAGTTTGATCTCTTCTTATGTCAGGCTAGCTTCCTCACAACATTATCGAAGTTCTCTTCTTCGTTTATCCATTTCTCGCAAAGAATGAACCTTTTCTCTGCTTGGATCTCACTAACATCTTGCACTTTGCTGTAAATATATCGAGAGATTTTGCTACAGGTTGTCCAAAATCTCACATTGGCCGTAAATCCTTGAGTAATAAACTACGTTTAACTCCCCTCAGAACACCAATAGGGATATCAACATCCATATCGCATTTCAAGTTTGAAGCTACCTAAATTAATAATCATTTCAACATTATGATGCTCCACTTTCCAGGTCCATCTTCTACTTCGACGTAGCTTCAGATTTTTAGGTAAGGAATGTTGCTTAAGAGAGACTTTTTGAGTCAGTGAACATGTGCTTGGCAAAGTGCGAAAAATCGAAATCGCCCTAAATGTGCCTACGTGCAGTAGACACCGAGACTAGGGGACTCACCCACCACTTTTTGAGTGATCTAGGTCGCTCGTCATTAAGTGCGCCCATCTTTAAAAGTGTTACAGTAATCCGACGATATTTTTATTTCACTATTGATCATAGTGGCGCATATCTCGAAAGTTGCGCCGAAACCGGCTCATTTACCCCTCAAGGTTTCATCCTAATGGATGTGCGCGCCGAGAAAAATCGAATATGCAAAATCAATTTTAAATTGTACCTCGTTCAGTTGGGTGTGTAGATCCCTTTTTTATTTAATGAATTTGAAGCACATCAATCTCACACAGTTGATTTTTCGATTTTCTCTGCGCGCAGAAGATCCAGTATTATTAAACCTTTGGTTAATGAGCAGGCATCGGCGCATCTTTCGATATAGGCGCCGCTATAATAAATTACAAAATAAAAATTTCGTCGGATTACGGTAGCACTTTTTACAATGGGCGCACTTAATAACGAGCGTTCTAGATCGCTCTATAAGTGGTGGGTGAGCTAGTTACGGCGTGTACTATTGTTTACATTTAGTGCGAAGGGTTTTCACATAAATGTTCGCACACTCAGATAGTCTCTCTTAATAAGTTCCCTTTTAATTACATCTAGATTATTGTGAATTCGGTTATTTAAATTTTCCACAATCGATCGCATCAGTACGTGATTTTGTTTGCGATTTCGTTTCGTGAATGGCGTTCTTGGCGCATCCTTACACACTATCAATCAATCGTTTAATGCCTCCAGTACTCATCTTTCGAGACTTTAAATCAATTATCAGAGATAGAAACAATTCAGGGCATTAGCGCGTACGTTCTAAAGGCACACGATTTATCTAATTATGAATTAACCTAGCATGCGCAAACCGAATTCACAATATTCCTAGATTCACTTTTCATTAATGTGATTTATTGTAATGTTTAGTTAGCACTTCTTGGATTATTGTACTCTAGAGCCCGAGAAACGATTCCTCGGTCTCTTTATTTTACTCGTTCCCTTTCGATCAAGTTGTTAGAGAGTGAGTAGATTCTATTCAATAGAATGACTGTGGCATCATTTCTCGAACTCCCACCCCCCCCCCTCTCATTCCTCTTCTACTCTATTCATTTCTTGCTATCCCTCTGTGATTCTCGGTCTCACAACTCCGTGGAGAGAAGGGATGGGAATGATAGTGGGAAGGGGGCGGAGGTGGCCAATCATATTAGTAGTGCTATTTAGGTTGCATTCATCGTTCATCTCCATTCTCCATTCTAGCGCTCGTGATGGGCGGTCGTCCCTGACCCCGCTCTTTTCCGACCTAGTTTGGGGAATCCTCTCCCGTCAGCTTGGGCAACCCGGAGAGTATCGCCTACTTGGTACACTTCAAGAGGAGGAGCACGGACGGATTCCCATCGTCTCGAGTGATCTACCGTCAAGAAAGCCCCGCTGTCTGCGTTGTGAGTTCCTAACCGGCGCAAGTCAGGTGTTCGGCGGCAGGATGATCTACTTCGATGCTCAACGGAGATCCGTCACGATCGTCCCTACAGTTGACCAGAGAAGCCAAAGAAGATCCCATCCCTTGACCTAACGACGCTCTGAGACCGAAGATCCCCATTCCCTCCACACTGAAGTCACCCTCCTGCAGGACCATTGTGCCTGACGTCAGGATAAATATGATATGATATGACATCGTTGTGGTGATTTTATATTCACGATTTCTATTATATCCTTAACTTCATGCTACTTAGTTACAGTAAAATATAATACATCACCTGTTGAAGAGAAGTATACTTGTTCTTGTTGTAGATCTCCATCATTTTGTGTTGAATACTATCAGTATTTTCACCGAGAACGTAAGATCTAGACAATTATTTTATGAAGTCAGTATCACTAGGATTCACTTGTAAATGTGCGGTCTCTCCGATCCTCTCTTCTCCTGGCTTTCGTAGAATGACTTGACCTGTGAATACCTCAATGGATTGGGAGAGGTAGCTGAGACGGATCGGAGAGCCTGCGTCACGGTCATCCCTTTGTATTTTGCTTCCCGCAGTCTTGATTTAGTGTCTTTGGACAGGTTCATCTGATAAATATACTTAACACGTGGAACATACTTGAAGTTGAAGCATGAAATGAACGAATCACGAGAGAAATGGCAATCTGATTGTGATTTGACTGATACTGTAGCTTCATTTGCCAATGCAAATGTGATAAGTCTGATGCAATCTTATCATCAGTTGGTCTGATACTGTAGCTCCTTCGGTCTATTCTGATGCAATCTGATGCAATCTTAGTACGATACTGTAGCTCCGTCGGTCTATTCTGATGCAATCTGATGCTATCTTAGTGCGATACTGTAGCTCCTTCAGTCTATTCTGATGCAATCTGATACAATCGATGGGGGGGACAGGGAGATGTTATTTTCGAAGAAATCGTTGTTTCTGAATCTTTCGCTGTGTTCATAGTTGATTGTGCGTCTTTAGAATTCCAGATGACGTCTCATTTCGTGGGTGAAATCTGCAATGGAGTCGACAAAGGCACACATGTCGTCTATCTGTGCAAGGATATTTGCATTGGGAAGCCCAACTTGGGGGATATCGTGAGGGTCAGACCAGGGGTAGGAGAGGAGACGGATGTGATCGTACGATTTCGATCGAATCATGACATCTGCAGATCGTATGTAGAGCAAGCAGCAAACAGTGAGTATCTTATACCCCTTTTGATTGGGCATTCTTACACCCCCTTCCAGAATCCCGGCCAACTAAGACTGTGTTAGTAGTACCCGAGTCAGCTACACCTCGAAGATCAACGAGAATGGGTTGGAATAGTACATGGGTCGATAGCATGAGGGATCGTATGCATGATTTAGGAGCGTCTTCTTCTCTACTCCCCGCTCAGACCTTTTTCGATTTGCCCGGAACATCTATGCGAGTGTCAAGGAGAACTCAGCATATGAAAGGAATCATTAAGAAGGAACCATCTGAGAGTGCACTTACCCTTCCTCGTTCGCGGTCCCACTTCGTGAGTGAGAATGAGGATGCCTCTATGCAGGCTCCTCGTCGCTCAGGTACTTACTGGGCTACATATTTGACTCGTTTACACATTAGGTTCTTCAGTTTCGTTCTCAAAGAGTAGATCCATCAAAAGGGAGGAAACAGATTGGGGACTCAATTACGAGGATTCAGGTGATTATCTCATTCCATCTTACAATGCTACCATATTGTGCTACCGTACTCTCGAATACATTCCTACTAACTGTGTCTGTTAGATGAATCCTTCTCCCCGATTCGTAATCGGGAGTACTTGAACATGAGACACGGAACCTCTCCGACCATGAATAAGAGGAGAAGGTCGTTGTACTCAAGAGGAATGGATGATATCGATCCATTTCAATCGTTATGTCTCCCTTCAACGAGTACTCAAAGTGAGATTTACCAAATATGAAACTAATCGTCAATTCTTCCTTCATTTATGCCCCTGTGTATTCCCAATAACAGTATGGATGGTATGATATACATATTTATCGTGCGATATGAAAAACTTATACGTAAATCATGCTAAAAGTTTCCTTCACAATTCGTTAGTAATCTAATAAGCAGAAATGAACAACAAACATGATAATCTGGCGAAGTCGATGTCTTCCCTCTCTGGCGATTCCAGTGAGCTAACGTCTCCTTAAATTCAAATAGTTGATCATCGTAGGATTAAAGCTGATGCAAACGCCGAGAAAGAAAAGGAAGGCTACGAGTGTGAAAGGTTTGTCACATTGATATTGTGAAACTATACATGAGCAAAAGCTCGTCGTGTGTCTACTCCCACCTCATCTTCCGTCCCTCATCCATCTCCTGCTTCCCACCAGTCCTCGAGTCACTGCACCAACTGCAAGAAGGAGAAGAGAAAGGTTGGAAACTGAAGAGACTGACTTAATGGCTGACTATTTGAGAGAAAAATACTCGAGAAAAGACTAGAGATAATGGAAAATTCGATGTTGAATATGGAAAGATACGTAGAATACATTGCACTAAATACTGCAGCCAGACCAGTAACAAGATGTGAGTTGTTTCGATGATAGATAACAACTGTTTCCAGAAACATAAGTAGTTTTCAGATAGGGGAGTAGAATATCTAGATAGAGATGAGGTCGCAGACCTTTCTCAATCTACACCGAACAACGCGACCTTCCTGAGATACATTCTCGACTCTCTATTCTACGGTGATGCCCAGAATAGACTCCCTTCATGTGAGAGGGACAAGGATCGTATGCTATATGCAAAAGATGTGCGGGCTTTTTCCCTTGTAGGATAAAACCACTGACCTGATCCTTCCCAGGTCTTCTTCACCCTCCGCTGCAATTCGGAAGACGAGTCTAGAAAAGTATGGCCTGAATTGTTGCGCCAGTGAGTCACACATTGCAACACTTAGTAACTATTTAAAATATTGTCATAGTTACGATGACAACATCGTGCGTCGTCGCAACATTTCGAAGACATGGGAAGAGAATCGACCCCAGCTCAAGCTGTTCAATGCGAAGAAGAAACAGAGAAGAGCTGTGATCGACTCGGGAAGTGAATCAAGTGATAACGAACATTGACCCTTTCCCCGGTCACATTCATTTTGCATTTCCACATTTTCAAATCGAAATAATAGCAGAAAATAAGCTCTTGTTTTGTATAGATCAGCCGAAAAAATTGTTCGTTAGAAGTCATCATTCACTTTTGTTTCGATAATAAAGAAGATAGATGACTGGACTTATCTCGGGTGGTGGGAGCAGTCGTTGCACTCGCATTCAGCCCTCGGGAAGGGAGGGTGTCTCTAGAAAGCCTCAGCACCAGCCACACACTGTCATCCCCTCTCCCCAATAAACTATGGAAAGAAGTGTACCTGATAGGAGCGACGGCAATGTTGAGCGAGGGGGGGGAGCGCCCGCCTCTCTGGGGGGAGCGACCGAGTCGAAAGGGGGAACTGAAGAGAAAATGAGAGTGAGCGGAAAGACGGGGAATATGAGACAAACTAAATTAGCATTACGGCATGCATATTCTTGTCAAATAACAGTCGCGAATCAAAAACACTTTCCTACCAGTCATAATTTAAATATGAAATGCACCTTTCTCTCTCTTGCCAACGAATGAAATAAGCGGGAAGAAAACAGACAAACCTCTGATCGCTCCCGCAGCGAGTAGCAGTCGTTGAAGCGAGCCGCGACCGGCGCATATCTGGAGAGATTCCGCACAAGCCAAACACTGTCAACCCCACCCCAACAGATGAAGGAAAGAAGGGTACCTGACGAGAGCAGAGAAGATGCTGAGGGACGGACGGCGTCCCTCAGCGCCGGGAGAAGACCGCTTCTTGATGAGGGCTGAAAAGGTAAATTTATCGTAACTACAGTTCATTCACTACTAAACAATTTAAATAAAAAACATAGTTTAAAACCGAGTACTATGGTTTTTTTACGTTTCAACCATAATATTTAGCCAAAATCGGGTTCAAACAAGTTTCCTCGGAAACAGATAACGTTTTACTAATCTAGCACACGTTTCCCACTTGTTTCGTCAAACTAAATATGATTCAAACAACAAAAATTATAAAAATATAGAAACAAAACTTCCCCTTCTCGCTCCAATCCGGTGTGGTGTCGATCCTCAACCAGCATCAGTGACTTGCAGCCTTAATTTACTCGTAAATAATGAGAATGACTACTAACTACCGAGTTAAGAAAGCCACAAAGTCACGAACACTACTAAGAAAGCAAGTGAAATCGAGGCAGTTTAACACAAGGACCTGTAGTTTGCTTCCTAATTGGCTCAGCTCAAATAAAAAGCGACTGGGATGATCCCCGACATGCGCGCGAGGACCAGAAACATGAAAAGGCATAAATACACGAGCAAAACGCCACAAATCGATAAAGAAATAGAGCAAACGAAAAATCGAAGACAATTTAGAAAAGTCACACTTGCATGAGTCGCAATCGCAAACTGCGGCAGACTGAGATTACGGTAGGTTGCAGTTGAATTTATTCAAAATATTTATTTATTGTTTAAAAATATGGACGAATAGTTCATCCGATGTGAAATTTTATGGAGAATTCGAATATAATAGTTTCGAATAGTGAAACACAATATTATTCCTGCAAAATCAATCCGCGCAAGCCGCGCTGCGCCGCGCAGCGCCGCGCGCGCACATGGCCAAGGCGATTAGCACGTACTGTACATATCTAGACTGTATACATGTATATTTTCGTCGTTTTTTGTTTTTTGGTCTTAAAAGAGTTTTGGTCTTAAAAGAGAATTCACCAAATTATTAAAATACTATGAAATATTAATTTGTAGGAGCCTGTCGACATTCCTGTACTTCCCTTTTCGAGAGAGTATACGGTAAGGGATCTTCTCGAAATTTCCCTATTAATGGCATAGTTTATATATGCATGATATTTACAAGAGATATTAAAATAATTATAAAAATATCTAGATATATAAGAGAGACTTTATGTAAATTCATGTAAAACTTTGTTGGCAAATATTTCAGGCAATTGAGAAAATGCACCATTGCCCAGGTTTCAAAGCCTCTCGTCGATTTCAGCAGTTTAACGAATTATTTCAGTTATTCTTTGTTATGTGTCAGTTAGATACTACATTGAAATATTCTAGTCTCAAACGATTCAAAAATTCATCAACGTTCACGAATTTGCGAGGTATTCGCATGGCAGGATACGGTAGCCTGAAATTTTATCACGAACTGACTTATTTCGGTTTTTGAGGTTTTCTCAAAAAGCGTATTTTTAATTTTCTTCACTATTTAAATGTGAATAGTCATCATTGAGATCTACATGCGGCTGCAATAAAAAGTGTTCCTACCCACCCATCTAAAAATACAAAAATTCAAACTATTTGAATTTGTATTTTTTCTTGAAGAATATTTAACCAATTCTTATGGGACTTGGTAAATGTAATCACACGAATATTGTGCATTTTTAGAGATATCAGTCGTTCGGATCCATAGCGAAAGAACAAATTTCGAAAATTGAAATTTTTCGGCCAAAGTGCATCTCATTGCTCTGTGCTTGACCTAGGACACTAAATAAACCATGGCTCAGCAACTCTCACTGAGTACTAAATATACGCACGTTTAGGGCGAATTCGATTTTTGACCTAATGCCAAGTGTGTCTACAAACATGTTCACTGAATCGAAAAGTCTCTCATAAGTATTTTCAATCGCATTGTTCATTTCCAGGGAGCAGGAGCAGCGACGATGAACGATTCTGGACTCATGCGCGGACTGATCAAGGAGGTGAGTTTGTTAGCGATGCCAACAATTTCACATTCAATTATAGGAGAAAGCCGATCGTCCCTCGAGTTCTCATTTGAGAGATTATTCTGTGAGTACGCAGACAGATCTTCCATTTTAAATTTAAATAATTTAAATTTTAAAATGTAGCGTTTTTTTACACTTAATTTGCAGCACTCATCAAGCGTGTCTACTCGAAGAACGGAGACGCCTGCAAACGAGGAAACATTCGAAGATGCAGGCGAGGTTCAGGGAGAGGAGGCTGCTGAGGGCCAGGTATTCGTTTAAAAACAGTGTAATATTAGGCTTGAAAAATGCCTAGTCAAAAAGGAAGGGAAGATGGGAGGGTTCCTAAGATGTACGGGAGGGAATCTTCGTTTTCGTTTTACATCTCTCATGAGTTTGAAATTCGGGTAACATAACTCGTCATTTTTCGTTCTCTCTCAACGAATGATGATATAATCTTTTTCAACTTTGACTCAAATACGCTTCCTCCTTTTTTACCGCTCGATAGTAACAGTATTTTTTTAGATGTTAATAGATGTTTTTTAGATGTTTTTTTTAGATGTTAATGATTTCAGCAACGTTCAGGAAGAGAACGCTGAAATTGATGGATCCGGCGAGATTGAGGACAAGCCCGTGCTTGGAAACCTGGAGTATTTCGATGCAAATGTAAGCGAAACTGGAGTGTAGCTACATATTTTGAACACTTGTGTTATGCCAGTCGATTCGACATGCACTAAGCTATTCGCAAGACATGAGTTCAATGCACAGTCAGGAGTTCAATGCACAAGATCATGCCATGTACGAGAGCGTTGATAATTCCTTCAACTTTCCTTCCTTCCTTTACAAGGAAGAATCAGAATATCCCGAATCGGGGTGTCCAGAAGACATGATCGAAGTCACAGTCGAGAGCGCACACGAACCGATCCACCACGGAGATGAGGCGAGTTAGAGATTTTCCGCAATACTTCACAAATCAGAATATTGAAGATTTTCTAAATATTCAGAAAACCCTTTAAAAAGTGCATCTTTCAATTTGATTTTTAAGAGCATGCCCCAGCTGGAGCCACAGGGGGTTGCCGCATGAGTTGCACACACAGACACGATCTTCCCAATCCTAGAAGAGGTCGGAACAGTATCCTAGGGAGATGTGGTATTGGCAAAGTGCGCGCAATTTGAATTAGTGGCCTCAGGGGGGCAGTCGATGGCATACGAAATGGTTCATACTATTCATTAAGCAGATTGCCGAAGTGGTGAAATATGGCGTGAAAAAAATACGTGATAACTTCAGCGTCTTCGCAAGCGCAGATGCATGGCGGAGAATGCAGAGGGCGAGGAGCTCTCTGCTAGTTCTTCCACATACGTGTGCGGTGTCTGCCAAAGGCCGTTCGACTCTCGCAGGGGCCTCACCAGTCACATGTCCACTCATACCGGTCAGTTTCATGGTTTTGACTAATCCACAAAAAAGTAATGTTGTTTCAAATATTGAGTGCAAATTGACAATTCGAGAGTTACCGGCTTGTCGCTATTTCTCTTCCTGAGCGTAATAGAGACGCGCGCGCTAGGGGCTCATGACCACCAATCTTAGAATACCTCTATATCGTTCAGGCGTACAATGTACCAAGTGCAAGCAGCACGTTAACAAGGAGAATATGAGGGTACACGTTGCGAAATGCAACGGTCCGACTAGGAGAGGAACGGGCAGCGGGAAGGGAAGAGCTTCGAGCAAGCGAGAAGCGGACCTTGAGCTGAAGAGAAGAGAGACGGAAAAGAGTGCAAGAACTTCTGAGATCCAAGAGATTGTGTCGACTCCGGAAAGGAATGAATGCTGGATTTGCGGAAAGAAGTGCACCCATCAAGGCCATCTGAACTACCACATGCTCTCTCACACGGGTATGAGTCGTTTGCATATTGGGGTGTCCGGAAAGTTCGTATAATTTTTTGTTTTTATTTTTTATTCAATGCTTTACAATTCTCAGTGACCAATGTATGCCCCCTTCTTTCTCACTACCTCCCTCCAGCGATTGGGCAGGGTCTCGATTCCTCTCTTCCAGAATGCGGGTTTCTTCGAGACCGCCCAGTTCACGAAAGCCCTCACAACTTCATCTCGATTCTTGAACTTCTTTCCTTTGCAGAAGTCAGAGAGAGAGAGAGCGGAAGCAGTGATATTCGCATGGGGAGAGATCCGGGGAATACGGTGGATGGGGAATCCTCTCGATCTTCAGCTCGTCCATTTTCTTCTGGGTCATCTTCGCTCGATGTGGGCGAGCATTGTCCATCAGAATAAGAATTTTGTCCTGGTTCAGGAGTCTGGGAGGGACTCTGATCGCGACATCTTCCAGTTGTTCAGAAAAGAGGTCTGCATTGATGCTGGTGCCAGGGGCGAGGATCTCCCAGTAGATGGGACCGAGCACTGAGAAGAAGAAGCAGAGGAGTTCCTTCTTTCCGTGCTCTTCCTTCTTCGGGACGGGCGTGGGCTTCTCATCTGCATCCACCCATTGCACTCTCCTCGCAGGGTTATCGTACGTGATCCACTTCTCATCTGTAGCGATGATGGAATTGACCAATCGAAGATTGGATCTACGATGGAGTAATTCCCGACAGATTTGAACACGATTTTTCATCCCTTCACAGTCGAGACCCAGCCTTGCTTGAGACCGCGCTGAACGGGGATGCGAATTAGAGTGTTCGTAATTCGGGCCGCCGTCTCTACATTTCACACATTCTCTCGATCGGCGAGAGAGTACACATAATGAAGAGAACGTGGTATCATTTCACGAACTCTAATCTGAATCCGTTTTTTGCAATTGTACGTTTCGGCAACTGAGAGAACACTGGGCTGATGATATATTATGCCGGTCTCCTCGGTTCCGAAACGACTAATTTCGAAATGCGTTTTGCCAACTTGTCACCATAACAACAACAACATGTATTGTTGGGAAAACACTGACTCCTTCCAGATTGTGCAGGTATTTCTTGCCGGATTTCGTGAACGCGAGCAATTTCAGATCGCGCCATTCAGAGCATGCAGCGCGCACTCTGCTGATGTAGTGCTCGGCCAGCGAGACTGCGCGACCCATCAAACCTGAAAAAATGACCTCTCGTCATAGTTCACACCCGACCCTGTGTCGATGAAGAGGAAATTATGTATCTGACTAACTGCTTTACAAGTATTCTGAAATAAGCTAGAAGAATGATATTCAATATATTATATAGTGAATATCATTCTTCACCGTATGCCGACGCTGCAACTAGAGACACCATATGCCGAGTAGAGTGCTGAAAGGAAGAGTGAAAGGAAGACTCTGCCCCTCGTGCGCGGCGATAAATGAAAATGAGGAAGAAGAGAAGGCAAAGTGCAAACTCTTCCGCAAGAGTTGGCTCGGAAAAACACCGTATTTGAGGCTTTTCGACCACATTTTTAAATGTTTTTAATTTTTGCATACCCATCCCAAATTCGTTTACTTGCATCGATTTAAATCTAATAGACTCGGTTTGGGGGGCATTTTGACAAATTTGTCTGATCTTTCCGCCCTTTGTATACATCATCCATACATTTTACGCAACATAACTGTGAACTCGCTATGCCACATCGGTGTCCTTTTCTTTTTTACTGTGTCCTTTTGGGACCTCCTCACCAGGAACTAGAAGCTAGAATGGTTAGCTATTTTCAAAATCGTGGGAAAGTCGGATCGTTCTAGAGGTGCAAGCGAATTTCAATGCAACCCTTCTTACCTACTGAAACGCGGTTGATTCGCTCCACCACGATAATGGAGGGTTGTCCACTAACTGGTCATTGATCTTGCTGGCAATTTATCAACGAGTAGTTGAGTGACATGCATGACCTTTTCTATTTAGCAAGACCAGAGGATCTCTTGATTACTTCTTCCAATGGAACTGCAGTTCCCCAAACGGTAGTCATTGTGCAACAGCTTTATAGCTACCCAGTGTTCAGCAGATTAATGCTAAACAACTGGTGAATGAGCGATCAACTTCAGCATTTCTAATTTATTCGACACTGGCTGAAATAAACCTGCACGGAAAGTCTTATCTTTTGATCAATAGTGGTGCAAAAGTCGTACATTTTGAATCAAATGTGATTCAAAAGTCTAATCTTTTGAATCAAAAGTGATACAAAGGTCTCATCTTTTGAATCAATTATGATACAAAGGTCGTATATTTTGAATCAAATGGGATACAAAAGTCGTATATTTTGAATCAAATGTGATACAGAAGTCTTATCTTTTGAATCAAATGTGATACAAAAGTCTCATCTGTTCAATCAAAAGTGGTACAAATGTGTCATATTTTGAATCAAATGTGATTCAAAAGTCTCATCTTTTGAATCAATGGTGATACAAAAGTCGTAAATTTTGAATAAAATGTGATTCAAAAGTCGTATATTTTGAATCTATTGTGATTCAAAAGTCGTATCTTTTGAATCAAAAGTGATAAAAAGTCTCATCTTTAGAAAATCGGAGCAGGTAAACTGATTTGGGGGATAGTTGTGCAAATGGATAACTAATTACACTTAAAAAATCCGATCGAAAAGCTTCAAAAAATGTGTTTTACCGAACCAACTCTTGAGCAAGAGCCCCCACTCTCCCCCACTCTTGCGCAAGAGTTTGCTCTTTTGCATTTCTCTCCCTCTCATTCCCCCCACACCGCGCGCTCTGCCCTCTTCCTCTCAGCACTCCAATGCCGACGCTGAAACCGCCCAAAAACGAAATTTTTCGACTTACCCATTCCCCTGCGCATATCGTATCCGATGCCGTTGCTCTGTATCTGGGCGATGCAGATCTTGTCAGAAGCGGGGCAGAATGCGTGCACTCCGACGCGGTAGTTGTAGTAGTAACTAGAGTTATCGTATATGTTGGCAAAATCAGAACGACCGAGGCACCGAGTAATTTTCTGAGTCACTGCGAATACGCAAATTTAGGAGCTTTGACTTTGCGCATATTTTGCATCATTGTCATGGAAATTCTGTTAACCGCCTCGAGGAAAGCGTGTTTTCATTCTCGAACTCTAGTAGTAACTAACCAAACATGTGAATGAAGTGAGTGAAGTGAGTGAGTGAACATATGAAGTGAGCCATGTTAAAAAAAATGACTAGAAAAATGAAGGTATCTTCAATAGAAACAACTCAGTACTGAAATTGTGGATTGCTCGACTCACTTTATGTTCCAGAGCTGCTCGGCAGAGGGAGGATACGAGGGTTTCTGAAAAAGCAGATGTTGGGAAAAACAATAATTATGATGGACACATTGCAGCATTTGTTGATTTAAGTTTCAATGTTACATCCATTGTTTCAAGAGGTTCAACTTTGTTAGCAACAAGCCGACGGGGCTACTAAATATAGTTCACAGCATTACCCCTTCACAATATCCCATCACACCTTCGTTGTCAGGGCTGTCGTCTTAGGCGTGGTGCCTTCTACAGCCATTGGTGTAGTTCCAATCGTAGGTGTCGCGGTGTCGGTGACCTCAGGAGTGGTTTGGCTTGTCCTGGCCACTTCTGTTGTCGTGGCTTCAGACGTCGTCGATTCAGTGGTCACAGTTGTTGCCAATTCAGTAGTCGTTGTCTTCGAAGTTGTTGCTTCTTTCGTCGTGGTCGCATTGGGGTCGTAGACGCAGAGAACGTGGCTCTCTCTCCGGATGCCCATCTTCTTGAACCCATTCGAATCGAAGAGAAATCCAGTCCCCTCTGTGCAATTGAGCAATTCTGGAATTATGTTATCAATCATGATTTTTTTCGAGATAGGCAGCATTGATAGTCAAGTGGTGAATATAGAATGAACACCTTATGATATCAATTATATTTCATTATCGGAGGTTGACATGGCACACCGTTTGAAAATCCGACGAAGTCAGTGGGCGTTCCATCCATCCACACATAAGCTTCTCCAGCACTCGGGCAGTAAGCATCCAACCAGAAGTTGCCAAATCGAAATGAGTGAATGATCTCAGCAGCATCCTTCCAGAAGTAGTATTCCTGAACGAATAAGTTTCAGAACTTCAAACAATAATCTGGAGCTTCTGCACAATCCCGGACAAAATCCAAGATAGTCATCATCCAAGAAAAGGCATTGCAAACTTGGATACCTCATAGCATAATGCTAGCTGGTTTAGTACAATGTACGAGGCGTATGCACACCTTTCTAGGCCATGCTAATGTGAATGCATTCTGGCACATTGTCCGGGATTATTCAGAAACGCCTAGTCAAATACCATAAGTTAAAGAAAAATGTAAGATATGAATACTCACTTCTTTGCTGTGAATCGAAGGCGCGAATGCGTTCACTTTCTTGCACTCATCCACTGCTCCTTGATAGCTGTAGGTAAGCGATCGATCGGTGTGCGTGCACAAGCCCTTGTAGAAGGAGAAGTCCGTGCGACAGACTGTAGCTGCTGAAATTCATAGGATAACGAGTGATATACGAACTTTAATAAAAAATAATTTAGTATATGACTACTGAATCAGGTCCATAAATTAGAAAACTAATTCGATCATGGCGTAGTTGTTAACATGGTTACGAGTATAGTTCGTAATTCGGGCCTTCATATTTTCATTTCACAAACTCTCTCGATCGGTCGATCGGCGAGATAGTGTTCGAAATGAAGGGACGACGGCCCGATTGGCGAACTCTAGTTACGAACCTGCTCCAGCTGCGCTTTCCTTCGCAACTTCGAAGGCGAGATCATCGGTCTCGTTCGTGGGCTGATCCCTTCTTCGAGCAGATGCAGATACTGCGATTGCGGCAGCAATAGCGAGAGTGAATCTCATCGATTTTTTCTCCTACAATATGAGAATATAATATTTCTGAAAGAAATTTTTTAAAGTAATAATTCTGAAATACGGTTCTGAAAGAAAATCAGAAGCCGACTTTTTAAAGTAATAATTCTGAAATACGGTTCTGAAAGAAAATCAGAAGCTGACTGTGGAAGCTCAACCTGATCAGGCTTATATACGCGGTATCCGAAGACCTCGCACGATGTCTAGACAAACTATCAGATAACGAATATTGTAGTGGTCATCCGATCAAAGAATCAAACGTTGAGAATACAATTACAGACGCGAAATTTGACACACCGGGTCGAGAGTAGACACAATGACAGATCTGATAGAGCTGCCTAATTCTTTAGAACCCGATGTGTACGGAAATGGGATGTACTACTACTACTCAATCCCTGTTTTAATAACGGCGTGATAACCGAATTTCCTTTTTTTTAAATGATAGATTGATGTTATCATAAATGGATTTTTTCGTGAATCTTTGAGATTTATGCGTGTAGTCGACGTCGGTGCCCTTGATTGATTACGTTCAACCCAATCGAGTACATTGAATTCCGTACTCTCTGAGAACTGTTTTGCCGTTGGGCCAAATTTGGAGTCATCAAATGAAGCCAACGTGTTGTGCATTTCATGTAGGAGGTCATCCAGGCTATTATCTTGACCATTCAAAGATACTGATGGCGAATCATTATTCTCGCGATACGCCTGATAACGCATCGGAGAACGTACACGAATCAAAATCAAAGAACCAAAAATATGCATTTTTATTTCTATTAATGCTGATGGTTCGTCAAAATAAACATAGATCACACCATATACAGCACGTGCTAATCGCCTTGGCCATGTGCGCACGCGGCGCTGCGCGGCGCAGCGCGGCTTGCGCGGATTGATTTTGCAGGAATAATATTGTGTTTCACTATTCGAAACTATTATATTCGAATTCTTCATAAAATTTCACATCGGATGAACTATTCGTCCATATTTTTAAACAATAAATAAATATTTTGAATAAATTCAACTGCAACCTACCGTAATCTCAGTCAGCCGCAGTTTGCGATTGCGACTCATGCAAATGTGACTTTTCTAAATTGTCTTCGATTTTTCGTTTGCTCTATTTCTTTATCGATTTGTGGCGTTTTGCTCGTGTATTTATGCTTTTTTCATGTTTCTGGTCCTCGCGCGCATGAGGGGGGTCATCCCAGTCGCTTTTTATTTGAGCTGAGCCGATTAGGAAGCAAACTACAGGTCCTTGTGTTAAACTGCCTCGATTTCACTTGCTTTCTTAGTAGTGTTCGTGACTTTGTGGCTTTCTTAACTCGGTAGTTAGTAGTCATTCTCATTATTTACGAGTAAATTAAGGCTGCAAGTCACAGATGCTGGTTGAGGATCGACACCACACCGGATTGGAGCGAGAAGGGGAAGTTTTGTTTCTATATTTTTATAATTTTTGTGGGAAACGTGTGTTAGATTAGTAAAACGTTATCTGTTTCCAAGGAAACTTGTTTGAACCCGATTTTGGCTAAATATTATGGTTGAAACGTAAAAAAACATAGTAATCGGTTTTAAACATGTTTTTTATTTAAATTGTTTAGTAGTGAATGAACTGTAGTAACGATAAATTTACCTTTTCAGCCCTCATCAAGAAGCGGTCTTCTCCCGGCGCTGAGGGACGTACGGCGCTGAGGGACGCCGTCCGTCCCTCAGCATCTTCTCTGCTCTCGTCAGGTACCCTTCTTTCCTTCGTCTGTTGGGGTGGGGTTGACAGTGTTTGGCTTGTGCGGAATCTCTCCAGATATCCGCCGGTGGCGGCTCACTTCAACGACTGCTACTCGTTGCGGGAGCGATCAGAGGTGTGTCTGTTTTCTTCCCGCTTATTTCATTCGTTGGCAAGAGAGAGAAAGGTGCATTTCATATTTAAATTATGACTGGTAGGAAAGTGTGTTTGATTCGCGACTGTTATTTGACAAGAATCTAAATCTCCTGATTACCATAAATTTAATTTATTTTGTCTTAGATTCCGCCTCTCTCCACTCTGTATCATGTTCTCTTCAGTTCTCCCCGCGACTCGGTCGCTCCCTCCATAGAGGCGGGCGCGCTCCCCCTTACTCAACGCAGCCGTCGCTCCTATCAGGTATTCTTCTTTCCATCGGCTGTTGGGGTGGGTGTAACAGTGTGTGGCTTGTGCTGGAGCTTTCCAGAGACCCGCCTGTTGGCGGCATTCCCTCATGAGATGTGGTTTACGTGTGCAAGGACACCGCCGACCAACCCAGATAAGTTTCATTTATTTATATTTTATTATATATCAAAACAAAAGTGAATAATGACAACTTCTTGGGATTAGCAGGCGAATGTAATCCGAAAAAAGAGGGTATAAACTTTGATATTGTTACGATTAAATGTGTCAATGTAAAATGATCTTCTGGTTGCTCTGTATTGCTCGGAAACAGGAAATGCCGATTCAATTTAATACAAATTGCGAGCCTTTTCCATAATTGCAAAGCCTAGGGAAGAGTGAACTTTCTCGATGTTGCTAACACAATGGTCAATATACTTATTGCACACGTCTACAGTGATTTCATTCGACCAGTATTGATCAATCGCGTCCTCTAGGCCTTGTCTAGTGGTGGGGCGGCCGTCACTCCTCAAGTGATGCTTAACTTCTCTCCATAGAAACTCAATCGGATTGAGGTCCGGTGAGGAGGGCGCCCAATCGAAGACTCTTACTCCCCATGCGTCTAGTTGACTCATAGTAGATCGAGCAGTGTGGGAAGAAGCACCATCCTGCATGAAGAAGCAGTTGCTTCTTCCGTAGGTCCGATCGAGATAGGGAAGGAGATGGGAGGATAATATGTCGGTGTATGAGGGGGCGTTCAGTCTTTCATGGCGATCGAAAAATACGAGATCTCCTGGGCCAGCGCGACTCATACTAGCCCACACTTGCACCTAAAAGAATATTAGGGTGGGTATGCAGTCTAAAGTAGCTAATCATCCAAATCGTTGATTAAATATACCTTCTCAGGAAATTTCCTTTCTCCTACTAGACGATCAACATCGTGCGACGACGACGTCGTGATCCATGCGGTGGACCCACCAAGAGCAAAGATGGACTCATCGCTGAATACCTAGAAGGTCAGTTTGATCTCTTCTTATGTCAGGCTAGCTTCCTCACAACATTATCGAAGTTCTCTTCTTCGTTTATCCATTTCTCGCAAAGAATGAACCTTTTCTCTGCTTGGATCTCACTAACATCTTGCACTTTGCTGTAAATATATCGAGAGATTTTGCTACAGGTTGTCCAAAATCTCACATTGGCCGTAAATCCTTGAGTAATAAACTACGTTTAACTCCCCTCAGAACACCAATAGGGATATCAACATCCATATCGCATTTCAAGTTTGAAGCTACCTAAATTAATAATCATTTCAACATTATGATGCTCCACTTTCCAGGTCCATCTTCTACTTCGACGTAGCTTCAGATTTTTAGGTAAGGAATGTTGCTTAAGAGAGACTTTTTGAGTCAGTGAACATGTGCTTGGCAAAGTGCGAAAAATCGAAATCGCCCTAAATGTGCCTACGTGCAGTAGACACCGAGACTAGGGGACTCACCCACCACTTTTTGAGTGATCTAGGTCGCTCGTCATTAAGTGCGCCCATCTTTAAAAGTGTTACAGTAATCCGACGATATTTTTATTTCACTATTGATCATAGTGGCGCATATCTCGAAAGTTGCGCCGAAACCGGCTCATTTACCCCTCAAGGTTTCATCCTAATGGATGTGCGCGCCGAGAAAAATCGAATATGCAAAATCAATTTTAAATTGTACCTCGTTCAGTTGGGTGTGTAGATCCCTTTTTTATTTAATGAATTTGAAGCACATCAATCTCACACAGTTGATTTTTCGATTTTCTCTGCGCGCAGAAGATCCAGTATTATTAAACCTTTGGTTAATGAGCAGGCATCGGCGCATCTTTCGATATAGGCGCCGCTATAATAAATTACAAAATAAAAATTTCGTCGGATTACGGTAGCACTTTTTACAATGGGCGCACTTAATAACGAGCGTTCTAGATCGCTCTATAAGTGGTGGGTGAGCTAGTTACGGCGTGTACTATTGTTTACATTTAGTGCGAAGGGTTTTCACATAAATGTTCGCACACTCAGATAGTCTCTCTTAATAAGTTCCCTTTTAATTACATCTAGATTATTGTGAATTCGGTTATTTAAATTTTCCACAATCGATCGCATCAGTACGTGATTTTGTTTGCGATTTCGTTTCGTGAATGGCGTTCTTGGCGCATCCTTACACACTATCAATCAATCGTTTAATGCCTCCAGTACTCATCTTTCGAGACTTTAAATCAATTATCAGAGATAGAAACAATTCAGGGCATTAGCGCGTACGTTCTAAAGGCA
This sequence comes from Pristionchus mayeri, assembly GCA_036245805.1. Lineage (NCBI taxonomy): Eukaryota > Metazoa > Nematoda > Chromadorea > Rhabditida > Neodiplogasteridae > Pristionchus > Pristionchus mayeri. Next base: position 7,033,771 of record BTRK01000004.1, on the reverse strand, counting down.
CACGATTTATCTAATTATGAATTAACCTAGCATGCGCAAACCGAATTCACAATATTCCTAGATTCACTTTTCATTAATGTGATTTATTGTAATGTTTAGTTAGCACTTCTTGGATTATTGTACTCTAGAGCCCGAGAAACGATTCCTCGGTCTCTTTATTTTACTCGTTCCCTTTCGATCAAGTTGTTAGAGAGTGAGTAGATTCTATTCAATAGAATGACTGTGGCATCATTTCTCGAACTCCCACCCCCCCCCCTCTCATTCCTCTTCTACTCTATTCATTTCTTGCTATCCCTCTGTGATTCTCGGTCTCACAACTCCGTGGAGAGAAGGGATGGGAATGATAGTGGGAAGGGGGCGGAGGTGGCCAATCATATTAGTAGTGCTATTTAGGTTGCATTCATCGTTCATCTCCATTCTCCATTCTAGCGCTCGTGATGGGCGGTCGTCCCTGACCCCGCTCTTTTCCGACCTAGTTTGGGGAATCCTCTCCCGTCAGCTTGGGCAACCCGGAGAGTATCGCCTACTTGGTACACTTCAAGAGGAGGAGCACGGACGGATTCCCATCGTCTCGAGTGATCTACCGTCAAGAAAGCCCCGCTGTCTGCGTTGTGAGTTCCTAACCGGCGCAAGTCAGGTGTTCGGCGGCAGGATGATCTACTTCGATGCTCAACGGAGATCCGTCACGATCGTCCCTACAGTTGACCAGAGAAGCCAAAGAAGATCCCATCCCTTGACCTAACGACGCTCTGAGACCGAAGATCCCCATTCCCTCCACACTGAAGTCACCCTCCTGCAGGACCATTGTGCCTGACGTCAGGATAAATATGATATGATATGACATCGTTGTGGTGATTTTATATTCACGATTTCTATTATATCCTTAACTTCATGCTACTTAGTTACAGTAAAATATAATACATCACCTGTTGAAGAGAAGTATACTTGTTCTTGTTGTAGATCTCCATCATTTTGTGTTGAATACTATCAGTATTTTCACCGAGAACGTAAGATCTAGACAATTATTTTATGAAGTCAGTATCACTAGGATTCACTTGTAAATGTGCGGTCTCTCCGATCCTCTCTTCTCCTGGCTTTCGTAGAATGACTTGACCTGTGAATACCTCAATGGATTGGGAGAGGTAGCTGAGACGGATCGGAGAGCCTGCGTCACGGTCATCCCTTTGTATTTTGCTTCCCGCAGTCTTGATTTAGTGTCTTTGGACAGGTTCATCTGATAAATATACTTAACACGTGGAACATACTTGAAGTTGAAGCATGAAATGAACGAATCACGAGAGAAATGGCAATCTGATTGTGATTTGACTGATACTGTAGCTTCATTTGCCAATGCAAATGTGATAAGTCTGATGCAATCTTATCATCAGTTGGTCTGATACTGTAGCTCCTTCGGTCTATTCTGATGCAATCTGATGCAATCTTAGTACGATACTGTAGCTCCGTCGGTCTATTCTGATGCAATCTGATGCTATCTTAGTGCGATACTGTAGCTCCTTCAGTCTATTCTGATGCAATCTGATACAATCGATGGGGGGGACAGGGAGATGTTATTTTCGAAGAAATCGTTGTTTCTGAATCTTTCGCTGTGTTCATAGTTGATTGTGCGTCTTTAGAATTCCAGATGACGTCTCATTTCGTGGGTGAAATCTGCAATGGAGTCGACAAAGGCACACATGTCGTCTATCTGTGCAAGGATATTTGCATTGGGAAGCCCAACTTGGGGGATATCGTGAGGGTCAGACCAGGGGTAGGAGAGGAGACGGATGTGATCGTACGATTTCGATCGAATCATGACATCTGCAGATCGTATGTAGAGCAAGCAGCAAACAGTGAGTATCTTATACCCCTTTTGATTGGGCATTCTTACACCCCCTTCCAGAATCCCGGCCAACTAAGACTGTGTTAGTAGTACCCGAGTCAGCTACACCTCGAAGATCAACGAGAATGGGTTGGAATAGTACATGGGTCGATAGCATGAGGGATCGTATGCATGATTTAGGAGCGTCTTCTTCTCTACTCCCCGCTCAGACCTTTTTCGATTTGCCCGGAACATCTATGCGAGTGTCAAGGAGAACTCAGCATATGAAAGGAATCATTAAGAAGGAACCATCTGAGAGTGCACTTACCCTTCCTCGTTCGCGGTCCCACTTCGTGAGTGAGAATGAGGATGCCTCTATGCAGGCTCCTCGTCGCTCAGGTACTTACTGGGCTACATATTTGACTCGTTTACACATTAGGTTCTTCAGTTTCGTTCTCAAAGAGTAGATCCATCAAAAGGGAGGAAACAGATTGGGGACTCAATTACGAGGATTCAGGTGATTATCTCATTCCATCTTACAATGCTACCATATTGTGCTACCGTACTCTCGAATACATTCCTACTAACTGTGTCTGTTAGATGAATCCTTCTCCCCGATTCGTAATCGGGAGTACTTGAACATGAGACACGGAACCTCTCCGACCATGAATAAGAGGAGAAGGTCGTTGTACTCAAGAGGAATGGATGATATCGATCCATTTCAATCGTTATGTCTCCCTTCAACGAGTACTCAAAGTGAGATTTACCAAATATGAAACTAATCGTCAATTCTTCCTTCATTTATGCCCCTGTGTATTCCCAATAACAGTATGGATGGTATGATATACATATTTATCGTGCGATATGAAAAACTTATACGTAAATCATGCTAAAAGTTTCCTTCACAATTCGTTAGTAATCTAATAAGCAGAAATGAACAACAAACATGATAATCTGGCGAAGTCGATGTCTTCCCTCTCTGGCGATTCCAGTGAGCTAACGTCTCCTTAAATTCAAATAGTTGATCATCGTAGGATTAAAGCTGATGCAAACGCCGAGAAAGAAAAGGAAGGCTACGAGTGTGAAAGGTTTGTCACATTGATATTGTGAAACTATACATGAGCAAAAGCTCGTCGTGTGTCTACTCCCACCTCATCTTCCGTCCCTCATCCATCTCCTGCTTCCCACCAGTCCTCGAGTCACTGCACCAACTGCAAGAAGGAGAAGAGAAAGGTTGGAAACTGAAGAGACTGACTTAATGGCTGACTATTTGAGAGAAAAATACTCGAGAAAAGACTAGAGATAATGGAAAATTCGATGTTGAATATGGAAAGATACGTAGAATACATTGCACTAAATACTGCAGCCAGACCAGTAACAAGATGTGAGTTGTTTCGATGATAGATAACAACTGTTTCCAGAAACATAAGTAGTTTTCAGATAGGGGAGTAGAATATCTAGATAGAGATGAGGTCGCAGACCTTTCTCAATCTACACCGAACAACGCGACCTTCCTGAGATACATTCTCGACTCTCTATTCTACGGTGATGCCCAGAATAGACTCCCTTCATGTGAGAGGGACAAGGATCGTATGCTATATGCAAAAGATGTGCGGGCTTTTTCCCTTGTAGGATAAAACCACTGACCTGATCCTTCCCAGGTCTTCTTCACCCTCCGCTGCAATTCGGAAGACGAGTCTAGAAAAGTATGGCCTGAATTGTTGCGCCAGTGAGTCACACATTGCAACACTTAGTAACTATTTAAAATATTGTCATAGTTACGATGACAACATCGTGCGTCGTCGCAACATTTCGAAGACATGGGAAGAGAATCGACCCCAGCTCAAGCTGTTCAATGCGAAGAAGAAACAGAGAAGAGCTGTGATCGACTCGGGAAGTGAATCAAGTGATAACGAACATTGACCCTTTCCCCGGTCACATTCATTTTGCATTTCCACATTTTCAAATCGAAATAATAGCAGAAAATAAGCTCTTGTTTTGTATAGATCAGCCGAAAAAATTGTTCGTTAGAAGTCATCATTCACTTTTGTTTCGATAATAAAGAAGATAGATGACTGGACTTATCTCGGGTGGTGGGAGCAGTCGTTGCACTCGCATTCAGCCCTCGGGAAGGGAGGGTGTCTCTAGAAAGCCTCAGCACCAGCCACACACTGTCATCCCCTCTCCCCAATAAACTATGGAAAGAAGTGTACCTGATAGGAGCGACGGCAATGTTGAGCGAGGGGGGGGAGCGCCCGCCTCTCTGGGGGGAGCGACCGAGTCGAAAGGGGGAACTGAAGAGAAAATGAGAGTGAGCGGAAAGACGGGGAATATGAGACAAACTAAATTAGCATTACGGCATGCATATTCTTGTCAAATAACAGTCGCGAATCAAAAACACTTTCCTACCAGTCATAATTTAAATATGAAATGCACCTTTCTCTCTCTTGCCAACGAATGAAATAAGCGGGAAGAAAACAGACAAACCTCTGATCGCTCCCGCAGCGAGTAGCAGTCGTTGAAGCGAGCCGCGACCGGCGCATATCTGGAGAGATTCCGCACAAGCCAAACACTGTCAACCCCACCCCAACAGATGAAGGAAAGAAGGGTACCTGACGAGAGCAGAGAAGATGCTGAGGGACGGACGGCGTCCCTCAGCGCCGGGAGAAGACCGCTTCTTGATGAGGGCTGAAAAGGTAAATTTATCGTAACTACAGTTCATTCACTACTAAACAATTTAAATAAAAAACATAGTTTAAAACCGAGTACTATGGTTTTTTTACGTTTCAACCATAATATTTAGCCAAAATCGGGTTCAAACAAGTTTCCTCGGAAACAGATAACGTTTTACTAATCTAGCACACGTTTCCCACTTGTTTCGTCAAACTAAATATGATTCAAACAACAAAAATTATAAAAATATAGAAACAAAACTTCCCCTTCTCGCTCCAATCCGGTGTGGTGTCGATCCTCAACCAGCATCAGTGACTTGCAGCCTTAATTTACTCGTAAATAATGAGAATGACTACTAACTACCGAGTTAAGAAAGCCACAAAGTCACGAACACTACTAAGAAAGCAAGTGAAATCGAGGCAGTTTAACACAAGGACCTGTAGTTTGCTTCCTAATTGGCTCAGCTCAAATAAAAAGCGACTGGGATGATCCCCGACATGCGCGCGAGGACCAGAAACATGAAAAGGCATAAATACACGAGCAAAACGCCACAAATCGATAAAGAAATAGAGCAAACGAAAAATCGAAGACAATTTAGAAAAGTCACACTTGCATGAGTCGCAATCGCAAACTGCGGCAGACTGAGATTACGGTAGGTTGCAGTTGAATTTATTCAAAATATTTATTTATTGTTTAAAAATATGGACGAATAGTTCATCCGATGTGAAATTTTATGGAGAATTCGAATATAATAGTTTCGAATAGTGAAACACAATATTATTCCTGCAAAATCAATCCGCGCAAGCCGCGCTGCGCCGCGCAGCGCCGCGCGCGCACATGGCCAAGGCGATTAGCACGTACTGTACATATCTAGACTGTATACATGTATATTTTCGTCGTTTTTTGTTTTTTGGTCTTAAAAGAGTTTTGGTCTTAAAAGAGAATTCACCAAATTATTAAAATACTATGAAATATTAATTTGTAGGAGCCTGTCGACATTCCTGTACTTCCCTTTTCGAGAGAGTATACGGTAAGGGATCTTCTCGAAATTTCCCTATTAATGGCATAGTTTATATATGCATGATATTTACAAGAGATATTAAAATAATTATAAAAATATCTAGATATATAAGAGAGACTTTATGTAAATTCATGTAAAACTTTGTTGGCAAATATTTCAGGCAATTGAGAAAATGCACCATTGCCCAGGTTTCAAAGCCTCTCGTCGATTTCAGCAGTTTAACGAATTATTTCAGTTATTCTTTGTTATGTGTCAGTTAGATACTACATTGAAATATTCTAGTCTCAAACGATTCAAAAATTCATCAACGTTCACGAATTTGCGAGGTATTCGCATGGCAGGATACGGTAGCCTGAAATTTTATCACGAACTGACTTATTTCGGTTTTTGAGGTTTTCTCAAAAAGCGTATTTTTAATTTTCTTCACTATTTAAATGTGAATAGTCATCATTGAGATCTACATGCGGCTGCAATAAAAAGTGTTCCTACCCACCCATCTAAAAATACAAAAATTCAAACTATTTGAATTTGTATTTTTTCTTGAAGAATATTTAACCAATTCTTATGGGACTTGGTAAATGTAATCACACGAATATTGTGCATTTTTAGAGATATCAGTCGTTCGGATCCATAGCGAAAGAACAAATTTCGAAAATTGAAATTTTTCGGCCAAAGTGCATCTCATTGCTCTGTGCTTGACCTAGGACACTAAATAAACCATGGCTCAGCAACTCTCACTGAGTACTAAATATACGCACGTTTAGGGCGAATTCGATTTTTGACCTAATGCCAAGTGTGTCTACAAACATGTTCACTGAATCGAAAAGTCTCTCATAAGTATTTTCAATCGCATTGTTCATTTCCAGGGAGCAGGAGCAGCGACGATGAACGATTCTGGACTCATGCGCGGACTGATCAAGGAGGTGAGTTTGTTAGCGATGCCAACAATTTCACATTCAATTATAGGAGAAAGCCGATCGTCCCTCGAGTTCTCATTTGAGAGATTATTCTGTGAGTACGCAGACAGATCTTCCATTTTAAATTTAAATAATTTAAATTTTAAAATGTAGCGTTTTTTTACACTTAATTTGCAGCACTCATCAAGCGTGTCTACTCGAAGAACGGAGACGCCTGCAAACGAGGAAACATTCGAAGATGCAGGCGAGGTTCAGGGAGAGGAGGCTGCTGAGGGCCAGGTATTCGTTTAAAAACAGTGTAATATTAGGCTTGAAAAATGCCTAGTCAAAAAGGAAGGGAAGATGGGAGGGTTCCTAAGATGTACGGGAGGGAATCTTCGTTTTCGTTTTACATCTCTCATGAGTTTGAAATTCGGGTAACATAACTCGTCATTTTTCGTTCTCTCTCAACGAATGATGATATAATCTTTTTCAACTTTGACTCAAATACGCTTCCTCCTTTTTTACCGCTCGATAGTAACAGTATTTTTTTAGATGTTAATAGATGTTTTTTAGATGTTTTTTTTAGATGTTAATGATTTCAGCAACGTTCAGGAAGAGAACGCTGAAATTGATGGATCCGGCGAGATTGAGGACAAGCCCGTGCTTGGAAACCTGGAGTATTTCGATGCAAATGTAAGCGAAACTGGAGTGTAGCTACATATTTTGAACACTTGTGTTATGCCAGTCGATTCGACATGCACTAAGCTATTCGCAAGACATGAGTTCAATGCACAGTCAGGAGTTCAATGCACAAGATCATGCCATGTACGAGAGCGTTGATAATTCCTTCAACTTTCCTTCCTTCCTTTACAAGGAAGAATCAGAATATCCCGAATCGGGGTGTCCAGAAGACATGATCGAAGTCACAGTCGAGAGCGCACACGAACCGATCCACCACGGAGATGAGGCGAGTTAGAGATTTTCCGCAATACTTCACAAATCAGAATATTGAAGATTTTCTAAATATTCAGAAAACCCTTTAAAAAGTGCATCTTTCAATTTGATTTTTAAGAGCATGCCCCAGCTGGAGCCACAGGGGGTTGCCGCATGAGTTGCACACACAGACACGATCTTCCCAATCCTAGAAGAGGTCGGAACAGTATCCTAGGGAGATGTGGTATTGGCAAAGTGCGCGCAATTTGAATTAGTGGCCTCAGGGGGGCAGTCGATGGCATACGAAATGGTTCATACTATTCATTAAGCAGATTGCCGAAGTGGTGAAATATGGCGTGAAAAAAATACGTGATAACTTCAGCGTCTTCGCAAGCGCAGATGCATGGCGGAGAATGCAGAGGGCGAGGAGCTCTCTGCTAGTTCTTCCACATACGTGTGCGGTGTCTGCCAAAGGCCGTTCGACTCTCGCAGGGGCCTCACCAGTCACATGTCCACTCATACCGGTCAGTTTCATGGTTTTGACTAATCCACAAAAAAGTAATGTTGTTTCAAATATTGAGTGCAAATTGACAATTCGAGAGTTACCGGCTTGTCGCTATTTCTCTTCCTGAGCGTAATAGAGACGCGCGCGCTAGGGGCTCATGACCACCAATCTTAGAATACCTCTATATCGTTCAGGCGTACAATGTACCAAGTGCAAGCAGCACGTTAACAAGGAGAATATGAGGGTACACGTTGCGAAATGCAACGGTCCGACTAGGAGAGGAACGGGCAGCGGGAAGGGAAGAGCTTCGAGCAAGCGAGAAGCGGACCTTGAGCTGAAGAGAAGAGAGACGGAAAAGAGTGCAAGAACTTCTGAGATCCAAGAGATTGTGTCGACTCCGGAAAGGAATGAATGCTGGATTTGCGGAAAGAAGTGCACCCATCAAGGCCATCTGAACTACCACATGCTCTCTCACACGGGTATGAGTCGTTTGCATATTGGGGTGTCCGGAAAGTTCGTATAATTTTTTGTTTTTATTTTTTATTCAATGCTTTACAATTCTCAGTGACCAATGTATGCCCCCTTCTTTCTCACTACCTCCCTCCAGCGATTGGGCAGGGTCTCGATTCCTCTCTTCCAGAATGCGGGTTTCTTCGAGACCGCCCAGTTCACGAAAGCCCTCACAACTTCATCTCGATTCTTGAACTTCTTTCCTTTGCAGAAGTCAGAGAGAGAGAGAGCGGAAGCAGTGATATTCGCATGGGGAGAGATCCGGGGAATACGGTGGATGGGGAATCCTCTCGATCTTCAGCTCGTCCATTTTCTTCTGGGTCATCTTCGCTCGATGTGGGCGAGCATTGTCCATCAGAATAAGAATTTTGTCCTGGTTCAGGAGTCTGGGAGGGACTCTGATCGCGACATCTTCCAGTTGTTCAGAAAAGAGGTCTGCATTGATGCTGGTGCCAGGGGCGAGGATCTCCCAGTAGATGGGACCGAGCACTGAGAAGAAGAAGCAGAGGAGTTCCTTCTTTCCGTGCTCTTCCTTCTTCGGGACGGGCGTGGGCTTCTCATCTGCATCCACCCATTGCACTCTCCTCGCAGGGTTATCGTACGTGATCCACTTCTCATCTGTAGCGATGATGGAATTGACCAATCGAAGATTGGATCTACGATGGAGTAATTCCCGACAGATTTGAACACGATTTTTCAGCTGTTCGGGGGAGAGGTCATGGGGAATCACTTGTGGGAGTTTCGGCTTCTTCCCAGATCGAAGGAGGATATCGGACACCGTTGATATGGGAGTACCAGTATCCTTCTTCAACTCACGCACACTGGCCATGGGCTTGCGCTTCAGTGTGCGAAGGAAGGAGAGGCCTATCGAGGGAGGGAGGGCGTCCAGAGCAGGGTTGATCATCGAGACCAAACTCCCCTTTCTTGAAGCGGGATAACCACTTATAGCAGAAGGGTATGGAGGGGGCGTCAGCTCCTTCCGACTGGACCAGGGCAGAGTGGGCCTCCTTCATGGATCGGCCAAGACGGTAGTAATAAAGTAAAACTGCTCGGAGGTAGAGATGGGAGTCCATCACAAGAATCAATGTAGCAACTAGGAGACTGATTAAATCCTCTCACTACTCAACGTCAGAATGATGCAATACATTGTTGACAAAAAGATTGCGCAATCACTGCATTAGATCGCGAACTGACTTTTTTCCGAAGCATTATACGAACTTTCCGGACACCCCAATAATTCACATCATGTTCGGTACAAAAATCTAAATTTACTGAAAATGTTCGAAAAGATCTCTGTCAAATAATTGGAACTGGAGAAAAAACGTAATTGATGGCAGGGGAGAGGCCATTCGCTTGCGACTCCTGCGATGCCACCTACAGATGCTCCTCGAAGCTAATGGAACACTATCGCAAAGTACATGGTACTCATCTCTACGAGTGTTCTGCCTGCGACCAGAAGTTCGTCAAGCGAAGTCTCCTGAAGGCGCACGAGAGGCAGAACCACGCGGAGGTCGATGAGGACAAGGAGAATGAGGAGACTAGGCTGGACGAGGCACCTTCGTCGCCGGAGTTGTAATCTATCTTGTTTCGCTTTATTTGAGAAGTATCCCCACAGAAGATACCGAATTCATTGTATTTATAATATCACGTAATATAACTCTGCATATACCTTGTCCATGTAACACGATTAACTTACTATTATTTTCAACAATCTTGTTTTTATCAGGCATTGAATTTATCCCTATTATTATCAATTTCAAATTCAATTTCAAAATCATCGGAATGATCATTCGGACGATATCCGGAGGGATTTCGGAGAGGGAAAAAGACGCATCAGAGGAAGCAGGATCCGTGACCATCGAAGGGGTGATGAATAGGAAAAGTGACTGGATAATACTGTGCTAGTTTGAAGACATCCCACTTACGGGTTGGAGAAGGAGATACGCCTGGGTCCTCTGTAGCTCTGCCAAGTCGGCGTGCGCCCTCCTCATTTCGTATGCTCTCTCACCGGCCAGCGAGAGAGTATGTGAAATGAGGAGAGCACGTGCCGATTTGTCACCACTAGTTCACTGATAGTCTTTATTTTAAAAAAAATGAAAAATCGATCAAGAGAGCAGATAAATTGGCGATGTGCCACACATTCGTTACACTACTCAGTTGAAGCTTTCGTGAAAGGGATTCATTTTCCGACTTTGTTCAGGAACTTTAATTTTCATAAATTATATTTTTAAAAAAGCCAAAAATTTACACATTTTCAACATCATTCTGAAAAACAATTCCACGGGTAATTCAACCCTGTATTATTCATGCAAATCGTGAGCTCGCTTGTCTTGCTATGCCTCTGATTTCATTATGGAAGTAATTATTTTCAATGTTTATTCAATGACAGAGCCATGCTCGAGCTATCACATGTATTCAACTTGTCGGAAGGAGGTCGGTCTCACCAGGAATGCAGGGACACAACAATAGGCAATCAATCAATAATTAGTGATCGTTTTCCCGCCAACGCTAAACCCGTCACGTGCTTGAGATACAAGTAGTCTGTTATGCCTACAATACTTTTTTGCTCAAAATTTACAGTATCAGTGCTACTCTACGAGTGATATGTCATTAGCTCTACTGACTATGATATCGTCTCCTTCTCCTAACGAATCCGTCCCTAACTGAGAGCTGCTGCTGCAGCTGTCGTGGTTGCACGTAGACGACGGATCGAGGGATGGGCGCACCCGGTCGTATCAGCTGCAGCGGCTGCACGTGCTGCACTTGGTGTGGTAGTAGCGGCTGCATTTGCTGCGGTTGCTGCTGCAGTCGAGGTACTCGCGCCGAGGAGTCCACGGTCGCGTGCTGCGGCTCGACATCCAGAAGAGACGAGATGGAGGGAGCGTTGGGTGACTGAAAAGAGTTTGTATTGTTGAAAGACTTTAAAGTCCTAAACAAATTCAGTGTAGTGTTTTTACTAGGTTTCCTGAGCTAATAGGTTTGAAAATTCAATTATGCTCACTTTTGGAATGTATGGGAAGAGTGCGGCGGATGCAATGCGGTTCAGTCGCTGTTCGTCGACGGAGAAATCAGTGAGCAAGACGACATGACGATTTCGCACCTTCAGGTGGAGGTTGTCCAGATGCAGTACTGCAATACGGGAAATGATCCTTCGCTCGTTCATCGTTGATGTTGTTTTTTCAGAGATGTTGTTTTTAGGTGCTTAAATTGCTATCGAATTGTTATGACCGCTCGCGATTGGCGAGCTCTCGTAATAATATCACTATTATTCTAAAAAAGAAGTAACCTTGTGGCACGGGAAGTGGAAATCCGGTGGCGAATAGTTCATTGAGCATTCCCTCTATGAACTGCGAGGAGAGAATGGCGATGTCGTTCAACTCCTCCTTAGTGATTCGCAACTCGCCGTATTTCTTCACGAGATCAAATCGATCTAGAGCGATCTTCCCGCGAATGTTGCCCTTCTGGAAGTGTGACTTTCCGTGAAAAGCTCGTTTAGTCCACAACCCTCATCCCACTCCTTTGTTGCCTAGTTGTGACATCGCATCTCATGTTTTTTTTCGTTGCTTACGTTTCATAATCTATTTTCTTGCGCCCGGTAACATGATAAATTATTATTAGTCGACTTTTTGTTTGTTAGCAAAAACGTCACAATGTAGCAAGCTGTCCCATTTAAAATTTCAAAATGTGTAGTATACCCGGGGTAAATATCGAGAGAGAGAGACATGTACATAATGAATTTGGCTCACCAAGATCGACATCTGAGCTGATACGATGACATCAACACTGAACAGAGCTATTTGCCGCTTCCTGCCCATCTCCTCGACGTAGAACGCGAGCAATCCGCCCAGTCGCATCGACAGAACACCTGCAGAACAAATTGTGTACAATCGAAGAAATAGTATTTTAAAAATTAAAATAGTATTTTAATTTTAAAAAAGGGATGGCTAGCCGAGAATTGGCTCTCTTCATTTTCTATGCTCACTTGTTGGTCTGGCAGGCGAAAGAGTGTGCATAATGCAGAGAGTCGTTCATTGGAAAGCCATCCCTAGTTCATGCAAGCTAAAGTACAGTATTTAGCAGCGGAGGAGCATACGTCACTACTCTGTAGATCGTATCGAAAATATGACGTCCTTCAATGCGAACAAGAAGGGCATTTCCCGGGGGTTTCCAGGTAATCGTTAAGATCAATGGTTTACCGCCGTCTCTCTCGCTGAAGATGCAGGCGGGCGAGCGAGTGGCCGAGAAGAGCATCGCCATCGTCGCATTCGGGTACGCCTAGGCGGATCCGACTTCATTGTCATTCCATGGTTTTAACCCCAAAACAAAAAAATACATGCAATGCACATATGAGAAAGGTGGTCGCTTCAATCTTTCCTTGTTTCGAAGCCATCTATAAAAAGAAAATACCTCATTGAGTTGCGGGATCAAGTCTCCCAGGCAGAAGCTGCCATCGCACTTCGTCCTTAGCATCGACTCGGCTCCCTTCGTGGTCGAATCGACGAAGATCCGCAGCTTACGCTGCCTGCAATTTGTATTTGCTTCTGATTTGGGCCATATCCGTTTTCTATAACACCGAATTCCTAAGTGGAGTCGATTAAACAAATGAACTAGTGCGGGCACGCAATGGTAGATCACGCGTGTAAAACTCAATTTACCCCCCCCCCCCCCAATTCGTGAGCAACTCACTTGTAAGCATGGTAGAAGAGCGAGTTGAGGACGAAATCGCTGAGGGAGAGCGCGAGCATCTCGTTGTTCTCAGTCTCGGGCGCAGGAATGAGCACTGGCCCGAAGGGAGTGTCGCCCAGACCCTGAAAAAACAGCCGATGATGTTTAAAGACTGATAATCGGGCATTCGTTTCTTTCATTTCCATACTCTATTATTTCGCGACCTGCCTGGACAGTGTACGAAAGGAAGGAACGAAGGCCCGTTTATCGAAATCTAGTGATTTTCCGCTCCCGCATTGCTCACTTGAGCTTGTAGTTTGAAAGCTGCTTTTCGAAGCACGTTAAAGTTGTCGGTTTTTTTCGAGAAATTGGCGATGGGGCAAGAAAATGAAGAGACTATGCAGATTGTAGACTTGCCCTACTTTCTAGCTGACTCATACCTTATACGAGATTTCTCCCGACGAACCGAGATCGATGACGTTATCTCCGCATTGCGGGTTCTCCTTCAGTCTGCAGAGATACGATTGGTCATAAACCAGTAGTAATTGCTTCTCGAGATAGTATCGCGTAGTGAACAACGACCATAAATCTTAGCTACCGATCGCATTTCCGTTCCTGTTCGGGCAATTACGAGTGGTAAAACAAAGAGTGTTGCCGAAACAAACGAAAACACACGCTACCGGTAGTCGATGTAGAAGTCCGAACTGAAGTCCTGAAAATGTAAACCATTTCTTTTATTTCAGCGTTTTCACGAGGGTTTCTATAGAAAAAACATAAAAAACTTTCGACAATTGCGAAACGTAGATATCGTAACTAACCTTATCGAAGAAGTTTGTAAAGCTGATGCCCTTCGTGTCTTTCGAATGTAGATCCTTCGTCTTCAGGGAATTGAGTCGAACGGCATTGGACAAGGGGCTCTTCGTTTGCACCTGATTGTTCGATTATCGTGTCGCTAGATTTTAGTTGCGATTACACTTTTTGTAGTCTATTTCACACTTTGGCTCAACAAGGAAGGACTAGCCCAGTCAAGGCAGTAATACACACTAGGGATTACATTCTCTCTGATCGTATTTCTCTTGCACGTCAGAGAAACGAGAGAGCATAGCTAGCGAGGAGAACACCCCGATCCCCATCTATCCACTCATTGCTCGATTGACATACCACTTGACACGCAGGCTGCACATCCAGCAAGCCTGATCACTCAGGGAAGAAGGTAATAATAGCCCTAGAGTCCTTATAAGCAAGTCGCTACTCTATAGACGGGATATTTTGTGAGATCTTGAGGCTCAGTGGGCATTTCTTCTATTTCTGGCACGCTCCCTTCTATCCCTCCTATCATTTCTCATCGCTCGCCTCCACTGAGGAGCATGACTGAAAACCAGGGAGATTAGCTTATAAATGAGATCGAAATTTAAAGGGGGGATGACGTCGAGCATCTGGCTCACAAACCAAAGAAGATGAGCTCACCTCGGCGAGCTTGACGTTGAGGTCATCGTCGACGTACTTCTTGATCTCCGTGCAGATAATTCGCTCCAGCATCGACCGCACATTCTCCCCGATGCCCGCCTGTCAAAATTCTCCATATTGAATAGCTCAAAATTTTCTAACGGCCTGTTCATTTTGCACACTCTATCGAAGTAGTGGTGAGATACTGTATCACGAGCTTCAATATTGTTCATTTTTTTCTGCGCATAGCAGTTTTCATGCCCCGGGGCGCAGTTATTTCTTGGGGCAGTGGATGAAAGGAGAGGAGGAAGGAAGAGAGGGAAAGTGGAAACGAGATCTGCACACGGGGGCGCGAATGCAAGACACAGGAAGAGAAGGGCATGCATCAATATGGAATGAGAGGGAAAGCGGACAAAGAGAAGAAACCCCCATTATTTACAGTTCAACAATTTTTGCTCGTAAGCCTCAACTAGCCGAAAGCCTTATCAGACTAGTCAGTTGGGCCCATTCACAACTGTTGAAGAGCAGGCACAAAGATGCTTGCTCGAATGCGAACTAACAGTAGTTAGAAACATCAGTTATTTCAGGGATAACATTGTGATAGAGTTTGCATGCGTAACAGTGCCAGTACTCCCGAAGCGAAAAATAAGGAAATTTCCACCAACCTTGAATACGGTTACGGCGAGACCGAACACTCCTCCGTTGTGATTGATGACCTGCAATTCATCTGACTCTCTTTGATCTACGTGCACTCTCGCTATTTCTCTCTTGCCCTCCCGCTCTATCGCTGTTCATGCTGTTCGAGACATTGCTGAAGAAACGGAAATTAATAGCGCCTCTCTAAGGATCACCTCGCTCTCGATGTTTTTGCTGCTCGCTTTTTCAGCTGCTTAACCTTGCAAAAGCGTAATCTTGAGCAATAAATCGAAAACAAAGCTCTAATGGATTGAAAGATAGCACTTTTTTCATTTGACCCGATTTTGGCATAATATCACAGCTAGTGCATAAGTATCAATTTTGCAAAACTATTTTGGAAACTTGACACAAACCAACGTTTTTGAATGAATATCGGCTCACCTCGACAGCTTTGATGGACGACGCGCAGTACAATGTCTGCACTCTGGCCGATCCCTCTGGCGATCTCTCCATCTCCGATTCGATGGTCAAATCCAGTCCCTCGGCCAGTATCTCCGCCTCTCCAGTCAGCTCTAGTGGCACCACGATGTTCGTCTGCCCAGATAGATCGCCGATGAGCCTGAAAGAGATCGATAAATTGATCTTTACAGTTGAGCCCCTATCTTATGCGATGTGCGATGATCGCATCCGTTATTTCACCCCCCCCCCCCTACTTCTCAATCACCGATACGGTTCCACCCAGAACAACCCCCGCCAGCTCGGCAAACATCGCAAAGAAGCATGGACACATTATATTTAATGTACTGAGCGCGCAAAAATGCGCTTAGGCAACCTTGGGAAGTGCTAGCGTGTGTCGAAAAATTATAGTCGGGTTTGGTCCATGCATGCCTTTGGCTAACCAGGAAAAAGGATTGTGCGATAAATCGAAAAGGGACCAGAGAGCGAACTCTAATTTGCAGGGTATTAATTGTCCATAATGAACGAAGCGAAATTATAATCAACAAGCACATTACACTGGTAATTGAAAATATTGAATACCCGATATCGACGTTGCGCATCTCCCATAGAACTCTGTTGGGAGCCTTCATCGAGATGTTGTGGAAGGCAGCCCTCTTGAATCGAGACATTCGAATCTGCAAAATATGTATAATTATAACTAAATAGACGACTTGAGAAAAACGATGGGCTCCCACTGGTGGTCTGCAACGACCGAAGAATTCCGACCTATCCTCATCTAGCGTTAGCGTTTGAACTGATACATATTGATTGATTGTATAACCAGTATTCATCATTATATTTTCCAACGTATGTACATGAGGATATTCGATACTATAGGCAAATTTGCATCGATCTTTAGGTGGATAACGAATGCTGGGAATAGGAAACAAAGGATGTTTAGTGAAAGTGAAAATCGCGTGCTTGCATACCTTGGAGATGTTGATGACACCCTGATCGGAGGGCAGTCTATGTTCGACGTTGGGAATCAGAATCTTGGGCAGCTGGTTGGCGAGGAGGTTGGAGGCAACCTGGAATTATGTGGGAAATCATTGATTTTCCTCTCGTTATCAATTTGCTCTTGATCGTTGAGCGATCACGACGTGCTATCTACAATTATCGATATTTCACCCTTGCACCATAAATATCGCGAAGATAAAATGCTCCAATCTGAAGCCACTTTCTCTGCTTTGACTTTGTTTCCAAACTATGTGACTTTCAGATCTATCTAGTGTTGCTGCAAGCATTACGTCATAAACTACAAAGTAAATAAGTAATTGTGTGACGTAATGCATGCAGCCACTCTAGATAGATCTGAATCCGGAAAGGGTGCGGTCGCATGGGGTGTTGCATGGTGATCATAACTCATGTTTCGCACACCAATCACTCAATTAAGTCACTGGTTGACTCAAGGTGTGATAATAACCGCGCCAAACGAGCTCTTCGCGCAGTAATTAGTCAGCCACGTGATCGATCCGAGAGGACGGAACTAGCTCTCGTTCTTTCTCCGGGGGTGAGGGCAGGTATTTCAGCTCATCTTCATAAGTTATACTCCTTAGGAGGGATTTCATTGTCGAATTGGAGAGGTAAGTGTCGAAAGTGATCCATCAACATTTCATCTAGCTTTGCCTTATTATTACGCAATCGTCTTGCTGACAGTCAGCCTGCACGCGTTGACCGGTCATCTTCCCACCAGGGGTCCGAATGAGAGGGTTACCTACCTCGATCAAGGTCACCGATAGCCCTCACTTACCAGATTGAGCGCCTCGACGCCTCTCGGAAACAGTCGGACTCGGACGCCGGATGCATTCTGGAAGGGACCCGAGAGGAGTGGGTGGAAGTCAAAGGATGGGGTGAGACTCGCTGATGAGAACCTCCTTTGCCTGCCCGGTTGGAGGACGAGGGAGGCCGAGCGTGGAGGAGGAGGAGGCTGATTCGGGCCAAGGGCGAACGCCGGGAGTGAGAGTAGTGAGAGGGAGAGGAGGGAGAGAGAGAGGGAGAGACATACCATCACTCGCGAGCGGCGAGCGATCTAGTGTGTGCGCGCAATTCTCCGCTATTGCCAACCGCCCCCTTCCCCACAAGCCGATGCTCCTCCTCCTTGTTCTCCCAGCTCTGCTGGGAACAGCCGCCGGCTCACAGCTATCGGCTATTTTAGGTGAGTTAACCGCGCGGCGAAAGGGCACGCGCCGCGTGGTTTTCACTTTTGTAATTCGATCGATTCAGGCGATGCGGCCGCCTCACAACTGCTCAGGCATGCAGCGAAGATCACGCTGGCAGAGCCGAGATATGTGGAGGTATCGATTAGCGATTATCGATTGATTGATTATCGATTGACTTGTCGGACCGTACTATTTTCCTCTTTCTTGAGTGTGTCCATGTATGTTCGCGAGTCTGCGCGGGGGGTGCGAAACCGGTAGCGGTTGCTCAACAGCTGTGAGAATTGAGGAAAGAGGCAAGAGTCAGCTGATGATGTATTGAATGTGTACTGTTTCCCGATTGTTTTGCCGGATTGTTGCTCACCGATCAAATCTCGCCCATCCTACCTCTCGTTTCGCAAGAGCCTGTTTTGGGAACAATCCTAGAACAATCCATTGCTTGGGATTTCGTGTTATTTGAAACTGACAAATTATGCGTGTACTTCTCAGGTGTTGCTCAAGACCGCGGACGAGCCTACATTCGGTCCTCTGGCAAGGATAGATCTAGCCAATCGAATCGGCTATCGCAACCTCTCCCTGCAATTTCATCGCGATGAGGTAATCCAATTTGGGCTGAAATTACCCACGATTACTGGGAAAGGAAATGAGTAGTAGGATGTAATGATGACTCTACACACACACTATTTACCTGAAAATGGGAAATGCCGAAAAGAATGCACGATTGATCAATCAATATTCGCAGGTGCACGTTACGGTAGATCAGTTTTCGCTGCTGACCTCTGCAAATCTGACGAATCTCGCCTGGCCACTGGGACTGGATGATCAGGCGTACGAATTGGACGTGCAGGCAAACAAATTTGCTTTTGAATGGAATAAACTTCAAAAAAATGTCTAGTATGAAAGAAATAGGCATGCAAACAACAGCGGCTAAATCTGTGAAAAATTATACTAAAATTGTCGAGATATCTGAAAATTCTCGACTTTGTAGCTGCCTCGGGGCGAAGTGCACGTGTTGCTGGACGAGTCGTCGCTGTCCCTCGAACGCTGCAATCTCTCCTCGCCGTCGCTCTCAGCTGGCGCCTCAACGCACTGGCTCGCCGATGCAGGTGACTAACTGCGTTACTAATTCCCGATTTTTGAGGATTATCGGTTAAAACATAGCAAAACGTTACATTGTTGCATCGTTCTGCCATATTGTTGATGTTTGTCGAAATCTAATAGACCATCATGGAAAAAAATGATTGAAGGCGCCTCTCTGATGGGCTACATCCTCTCGCCTGCTCTCGACTCTGCACTCTGTGGCATTCTCGCCGAGCACCTGGCCCAGCTGAACCACACCAACGTGATGTGAGTTACATTAACTATTATTTATTTGCAGTTTCTATCAGGGTGTAAATGCTGGAATTGAGCTGAAGTACTGCCTGAAATATCCAAAATGGAGTTCGGAATTAGTGGAATTAGGCAGAAAATGTTCTTGGAAAATATAAATTGCAGGAAGTTCCCAGTGGAATCGCTGCTTCCGCCGAAAGCGAGGAAATTCCTTGCTCAGGTGCGTTCAACCTTTACTATCTCTAAAAAACTATGCTCACTTTCCATGCTAAACATAACTTCAAAAAATATCCCGCCAGATTTGAGGAATACGTTAATGCAGTTGTCAATTGTTAATTCCTTCGAGTAAAATATCAGTGGGCTCGCCTAGGAATCGCACATATTCTGAAACAGCAAAAAGAGTGAATGCGAGAATAGTACAGTATATATCTCTCTAGGCATCCTCGATATCTCTCTAGGTATCGTCGATTTCTATCGATAAGAATACAATATGATAAAGTGTTCCTCAATTGAAGGAGCAGACAGCTCTCTTCTATCGCCTGCAGCGCATCGACGTTGACACGCATCAGCTGCGAGTGCTCGTGCAGATCGAGTGGAACAAGCGAATTGTCAGTTTAGATTACAGTTCGAGAAACGATTCCACGGTCTCTTCATGTTTTTTGAGTGACAAGATAGCGTGGAAAATGAAGAGGCGATTTTAGCTTTTAGCTAATGTCCATTTTGCACAGTCAGCTGACATTCCGAGTAGTGAAAGAGTTTAAAAAAAGATGAGTTCGTATGAAATGGTTGCAACCGATGACTAGGTTGAGATGGAATGTTTCTGCGCTTTGCAAGTTTAGTTTCATCACGCCATCTCTCGTACCCAGGCCCACGCACGAAATTGCGCTAATCGTCTCCTCATTTTCCACAATTTCTCGCTTTATAGGGAATATAAACTAATTAACTAATTAACTAGGAAAAACTAATTATAAACGATGAGTAGCTTGGGATAGTATATAACTGCAGAGCAGCGATGAATCAGTAGATGAGGTCATGGAGGGCACGAATTCGACAGTATTTGACATGGAGCTGAGAGGAGATGACATGGTGACTGTGTGGATCGAGGACGGCATTCTCAACGAGCTCATCAGTCAGGTACGGTATTCATGGAACATTGATTATAACTAACAAACTAAAAAAACTAAAAAGGCTAAACAATAAATGAGTATTCAATTGAGTAGCTCTAACAAAAGTCTAATCGGCGAGATAGCACGCTGAATGAAGGAAGTCGTTTCGAGAGAGATCTCTAATCTCAGTGTGCATGGGGCTACATATGACTGTCAGTTAGTTAGTCATGTACAAAGAAGTACTTGCAATATGTTATGTAATTTATGAAACCTATTTGAAAGAACATTTTAGGTGGAATGGGACTTTGCCTGGATGGAGGAGCAGATTCCGCTCTCGTCTCCCGTCATTCCTCCCGATTCGCGCGAGTTCCTCTCTACTCTCTGCTCGCAGTGCTACTTCCTCGTCAATGTCACGGCCAAGGGACAACCGACGATCCAGGCGACCAACAGCTCATTCGTGTTCGAGAAGTCAGTTGTTTTTAGCATCAACTTTCTTTTTTAGACCTTTTCACGTTAACAATAATACATTTTCGTAAATAAGATGGAAATGTGACTATTGGATTAGCAGTTTTTTAGAAGAGACAACGTCAATCTACGCGTGGTGAATCCGGACAAGAACGTCACTTCCGTATTCGTCGCATTTACGTTAACCATTAACGCGGAGATACGGTAAGTCGCACGAATTATCGCCAACTGAATTGATGACAGAAGCTGATTTTTTGAGAATTAAATTTTCATACGTATTAAATTAAATAAATTTATTAACAATTGTCTCGAAAATTTTATTACAGACCTTCTTTCGACAACGGAATTCTGCGTACGCTGGTGCAGCTGCAGGACACGCACATTGAAATGGAGAAGGGCGCCTTCCCCAAGAACTGGGGACTGTTCATGCAGGATCTGATGAGGGGTACGTGACTCAATCGAGGCAATACAACTAGGCTGATACGCAGGAAACGCTTAACTTTATTTCTTTTTCCATTAGTCGTTCTACTTGTCTATCATGTTGCATTGAATCAAAACCGTCTAACTCAGTATTCAGTATTCGGGAAAGATTATTTACATGTGCGCTCTGCAGGCATGATCCTGGACATGATGTGGCCGGAGATCAAGAACGCGATCGAGGAGCTCAGCTACGGGAAGGGAGTGCGCATCTCGCCCGCTTGTGGCATCGACCCGAGCAAGCTCAATCTGGAGATACTCGAGGGCAGGTGAGACTGAAGAACACATGATCAGATGATAACCTTCCGGATGGTAACCAAAACTAGTACCATTCTGTTGTATTTTAGGAGAAAACTAGTTGATATTCCGAGAACATGTTGTGAAAATGCCATAGATAACGGTGATCATCCGTCCTTGTGCCGGCTTAGGGTAGACGATAACAAGCATAGTAACCTAATGAGTAAGAGGCTTCAACTATTATCACTGATTGGGTAATGTAATAATCGAACACTTGTACAATGAGATGGGCATGAGAAAAAAACGATACCGTGATATCTTCATCATATCTTCTCCAACGCACCCAATCCAACGTTACGATAGCGAGCAAAACATTCATTATTAATTTAATCATACCTTAATGACCAATTATGAGTAGCCATCAGTAATTGTGTGCGAACACTAGAACAATACAAATTTGCAGTTTCTCCGTGACGACCAAACTGGACCTGAACAGGCTGGAGCTGGAACGATGCATCAAGGAAGTGAAGAGTTCCCTGCCCAATCCTTCCAAGCTATTGAACGGACAGAAGTTCAAAAAATGAGAAATTTCGATTTAACGCTATGATCTATCGCTCAAATATCAATTCAAACGGGCTCCACAAGCGTGTTCTGACGCTCGATGTTTCATATTCGAAAGGACCAACTCACGATAAAGCTAATCAATATATCTAAAGTTTGACTCTGTCTTCTTTAAACATTTTTCATGGCCCCAACTTTCTAACTCCTGTATGGTCTATAAGATGACAACAAATATACTTTCCTGACCGCATAATTAATTGATTCTTGTTCAAGCAAATTCTTGTCGACAATTCGAGAAGTAAAACTAAGGCTTTTCGAACCGGGAAAACGACAGTTATTGAAGGTCGATCAAAGAAATCAAACACTTTTATTAATTCATTCATTCAATCCGTTTCGCGAAGTTGAAAGAAATTAGTGTATACAACAAACGGATGCCCGCCGATTGTATCTAATCGGTTGAAGGTTGCTAGGCATCAAGGGTAGGGGAGGAGACGGGATCAAAGAGCAATACTAGCACTTGATAGCACTCCGTTCGTCGATCGCTTGCGAGTATAGCTTACGTACATCGGCATTGGCTGTTTTTAGCTTGCGCAGGCTGAAGATAACTGTTAATTGTGAGCTGATATTATTACGACCGCGTTGACGCGCTAATTCATCACGTTTTCTGCAAATTACGACATTTTCAGCTATCTCATAATGGTGTGTGATCCATTCTAAGAGGTACAGTCTCACAGTAACCAGTCTTATCAGTATGTGAGTGTGTATTTTAGTCATATTTTCCCATTTACAAGCCCTGATAACCCCGCTTCTCTTTTATCTTAGCGTTGTAGAGATGTTACTTGTGTATGAAAGTTTCATACTTTGCAGTATCGCCGTTGCATTTATCAACATGGGTGTTCCATTGTCCAGACATAAAAGGCATCGCGAGGTTTACGAGAAGCAAGACTCGATTGGTGCGTGAAATGGTTGTGAATAATTACCTTTTATCCTTTGCAGATGCGAAGCCAGTCCCTGTGTAAGGATCGAATATTTCAAAAACGTTAAACTTTTCTTGAAATCTAAATATATCTTCACTCCACTCAAGCATATTTTGAATTATATAGTTCCTTTCTCAGTGTATATAGAAATGTGAAGAAGCAAGCGGCACTCTCAACCATCATCGACAATACGATAGAACAGGAGAGGGCCGAAAATATGAGACGAGTGAAGATTCTCCTATTAGGTTTCTTCATTATCGTAGCAAAAGTAACCAGACAATTTTCATGTGGCGCCGATGCTGGAAAGTCAACGATTTTGAAGCAAATGAGGTATAATTCTTTGCGGATATAAAAATGTATTTGCATTTCAAGAATTCTTCACATGGACGGTTTCAACGAAGCGGAGATGCGCAGTTTCAACAAGCACCTCAGATACAACGTTTTCGAGGTTTCTAAAATAACCTTTTCGAAAATAACCAAATATTTCACGCAAATTTCACGCAATTTCAGATATTTCACGCAATCGCACTGGGCGTGCAAGAGCACGTTGCAGTTAGTGAGGAAAATGAGAAGGTAAAGCGATGGTGATAATCTAAAGGAACATAATAAATCATTTCAGAAATGGATCAATCGGTTCGCCGAGGGACTTTCATGGTTTAGGGGAATCGATGATGAGAAGGAGACCGGCGTTCTCCTGGCATTTTTGCAATTAAAAGTAAGGTTACATTCACTACGTTTCATTAGAGCTGCTACAGACAAGCCGTGAGGGTAGGCTTTTTCAGCATAGCAGTTGAAAATGACGAGGGAGCAAATGAGTGAGCAATAAGACACATACTATTGAAACATCACGTAAGAACTGACTTTTCCAGAGCGTCAAATATTTCATGAAGCAAAACCCAAATTACTCTTCGCTACCTGATAACTCGGAATAGTAAGTTATCTCGAAATATTTAAATTGAGAAAAATTTATCGCAACACAGCTACATTCCCATGCTTGCCGACCTGCTCGTCAAGAACTACATGCCCACACCAGAAAACATCCTCAACTTGCGCATTCCCACCACAGCCGTCAACGAGATCAACTTCCACTTTGCAACGAGCAGCATACGGTACCGTACTCTTTTCCGAGTTTTGGAGGTTCCCGTACGGAATTCAGGGCATACTATAGTATCGCAGGTTAATCGACGTGGGCGGGCAGCGAACGTACAGGAAGAAGTGGATTCACTGCTTTGACGGCGTCGCTGCTGTTCTATTCGTTGCATCAATGGCCGCTTATGATCAGGTGATCAATCGCCTGACTCTCATCAGTTTGCACGCTCTCTCGCCGGTCAGAGATAGAGCGTGATCCTGAAGAGACTCAGACGATTGATCGATCAGGTTCGTACAACGGTTGGCAATTTGAGAAAAGGCAGCAAAACCGCTACGCCTCTCCTTGGATTGTGAAATTTGGGCGATCGGGTGGTTTAACTTGTATTGAATTGGCAACCATTGCTCGTATTATTGAAGAAAGTGCGAAATTCCATTCATATACATTTCGATCTACATTCGAGCGAATGAGTGAAACGACGAGTCGATTATCCGAAATCTGAAGTCGATTATTTTCTCTGCCATCTTGACCGATTCATCGATTTTCTAAAATAAAAAAAAACTGAGTTCTCCAATTTCAGGCTCTTGAAGATGTGGATGCTTCGATACAGCCCGTTTTCTATGACGATGCCCTTGCTTCTACATCAACACCAAAGGTAAGAAGAAAAGGGTAGCCACACTTAACTCACATCTTCAGAAGCAAAATCGTCTGAGAGAATCGGCTCAATTGTTCAGCGAAATGATCCGCTGCAAATTTCTTAGAGCTGCAGCGTTTATTCTCTTCTTGAACAAGGTAATGTGAATTAGAGTTAAAAATATTGGCAATCGTCTATTCATTTTCACACACTCTGGACATAACGAGTTGAAACAGAGTTCGTAGAATGGAATTCCAGTTATCATTCTCTATTGGGGGTGACAAAACGTAAACCGACAAAACGTAAACAAATCACAGCACCCTGATTAGATCCTATAAGTAGGCGAACTTCAGTTTTACTCACGACCACCCCCTCTCTATTACCAAATTTTCAGAAGGATCTTTTCGCTAAGAAGCTTCCTATTCGTCCCATCAGCAAGCACATAGCTGGATACAGTAAGGCGCACCTGTTGGCACTTCCTCGGTTTCTGGCCACCCCCGCTCTCATTTCCCACCCCCGTCCCTCATTGAGGTGTTTACTGGCCGCAAAATTAGTGAGGAATAAATAGAAATGGAAAAAAAAAGAAACCGAAGAAGTGCTCGCCTGTTATTAGGGTGTCCGGAAAGTTCGTATAATGCTTCGGAAAAAAATCAGTTCCCGATCAAATGCAGTGATTGCGCAATCTGTTTGCCAACAATGTATTGCATCATTCTTCCGTTGAGTAGTGAGAGGATTTAATCAGTCTCCTAGTTGCTACATTGATTCTTGTGATGGACTCCCATCTCTACCTCCGAGCAGTTTTACTTCATTACTACCGTCTTGGCCGATCCGTGAAGGAGGCCCACTCTGCCCTGGCCCAGTCGGAAGGAGCTGGCGCCCCCTCCATACCTTCTGCTATAAGTGGTTCTCCCGCTTCAAGAAAGGGGAGTTTGGTCTCGATGATCAACCCCGCTCTGGACGCCCTCCCTCCCTCGATCAGCCTCTCGTTCTCCGCACACTGAAGTGCAAGCCCATGGCCAGTGTGCGTGAGTTGAAGAAGGATACTGGTACTCCTAGATCAACGGTGTCCGATATCCTCCATCGATCTGGGAAGAAGCCGAAACTCCCACAAGTGATTCCCCATGACCTCTCCCCCGAACAGCTGAAAAATCGTGTTCAAGTCTGTCGGGAATTACTCCATCGTAGATCCAATCTTCGATGGGTCAATTCCATCATCGCTACAGATGAGAAGTGGATCACGTACGATAACCGTGTGAGGAGACTGCAATGGGTGGATGCAGATGAGAAGCCCACGCCCGTCCCGAAGAATGAAGAGCACGGAAAGAAGGAACTCCTCTGATTCTTCTTCTCAGTGCTCGGTCCCATCTACTGGGAGATCCTCGCCCCTGGCACCAGCATCAATGCCGACCTCTTCTCTGAACAACTGGAAGATGTCGCGATCAGAGTCCCTCCCAGACTCCCAGAACCAGGGCAAAATTCTTCTTCTGATGGACAATGCTCGCCCACATCGAGCGAAGATGACCCAGAAGAAAATGTACGAGCTGAAGATCGAGAGGATTCTCCATCCACCGTATTCCCCGGATCTCTCCCCATGCGACTACCACTGCTTCCGCTCTCTCTCTGACTTCTGCAAAGGAAAGAAGTTCAAGAATCGAGATGAAGTTGTGAGGGCTTTCGTGAACTGGGCGGTCTCGAAGAAACCCGCATTCTGGAAGAGAGGAATCGAGACCCTGCCCAATCGCTGGAGGGAGGTAGTGAGAAAGAAGGGGGCATACATTGGTCACTGAGAATTGTAAAGCATTGAATAAAAAATAAAAACAAAAAATTATACGAACTTTCCGGACACCCCAATAGTAAGAGTGTATTGCATGCTTTTAGCTGGATCAACAGCTGAGGAAGCTTCGGAATTTATCAAGCAATATTTTCTCAAGGTAAAATTGCTAGAAGGAATGTTATAAACCTTCCACGATTTGCAGCGAAAATCTACGAAGGATAGAGATCGCAAGGTCTATTCGCACTACACTTGCGCCACCGAAACGAAGAATGTCGAGTTCGTATTCAAAGCAGCCTTTGACATCGTCCTCCAGAAGAACCTGAACAGTAGCGGTATACAATAGTGTGACGAAGGCTTGCAAAGAGTCTTATCAAGTTTTGAAACCAATTCAATGGTTTTTGACTAACAACTTCGTATCAACGCGCAATAATTCGTGTATTCATTTCCCCCAACAATATTGCATCAATATTTAATTCTATAAATTCGTTTTTATAACTCGCTATGTAAAGCCTATACACCAGCTATAAACAACCCTGACGTAGAACCCCTTTTGCATTTACATTAATATGTCACTGCACATCATTATTAGACAAATGAGCATGATCACGATGATCACTTATTACTTCCTCCTTTCGCATCACGAATAACAGTATGCCAAACGAAGCATAACCAACAAAGCATACGCAGACTTGAATATACATATCCTTAGTAGTTAGGCACTACAACACCACAATGCATGTGACCGATTTTGCATCCCCCATACTTCATTTCTTGGAAAGGTGGGGTAACGGTGGAAAGCTGGCGCAATAACATCGTCGCTAGGAGATAAGATAGAGGATAGAAGTCTTTCTACTTAATCGCATAGTCCTTGCCTCGAGTGAGGAAGCAATCCAACATTAATTATGCAGTGGGAAATTCTCCTCCTTGAAGGTCGATATCACTCGTATAAAAAAGTGATGCTTCACAATTTGAAACAGAATGAATGTATCGAACTGAGGTGTTCTACTGACCTGGGAAGATTTCCACAACTCCAAATTAAACTTCTGACATTCAGTATTCGTTTTACCATTGACAACAGACTTCTCGGGCAGTTGTTAATCTCGGGTCGCTTTTTTCCTTGCTTTGAACAAGGTGTGAATTTCCTCACCAACCGTTCCCTGAGATTTTTCTCCAGAGCATTCTCTCACGGAGCTCCCCTCTGTGGGAAATGAGTAAGATTGGAATCTTACATGTCAGAGGAGCTCAAAACATAAATGGAGGCAGGGGGATTCGAGCCAGCGACCTTCCGATCGCTTGTCGGGTTGTCTGCCACTGAACTAATCACTCTCGTCTCTCCACCCACCTCGTGCTATGGTGTTCGGGGTTCCGGCCATACCTCTCTTTACAAATTCTAGATATGATAAAGAGTATGGTGGAGATATTGTTCGTTATTACTGGGACATTCATCACATTTCTTTAACGCAAATACATGGGAAGTCACTGGGAGAGAAATTGTAATTTCGATTTATGCTCCAACACTAAGCAAAAATCATAAAACATAGAATCATTATTTTAAAAAAAACATTAGCGTCCCATCGGAAACTGGACACGCATCGCAACCGCTAACGCGTTGGCATTGCATACCTTATCATAAACTGAAAGCTTTTTTGACTGGCGCTTTCGTTTCGAAAGGGATTTTGAAAGTACTTCCCCATCCGGAATACAAAGTTATTACGCGAAAAAAATTTCCGAAATTTCCAGAAGAAAAATTTTTACGACCAAAAAATAGGTGTTGGTTGGTCTGTCCGTCCGTGTACCGTAACCCGGTAGTGGCGTTGGGTCAGATCGTGTGTCAGACTCATGATTTCATCGGAGGATCGAAACAAAACATTGATACTCTACTGCTACAGTAACCGTAAGCTACCGTAACCCGTAGCCGTGGGTCAGACGCTGGGTCAGATTCCTGATTTTGTCTGCGGATGGTTGCAAAAAAGCATGAGAACCATGATTTTGCAGGCATTTTGCATCATTCAAATGGGCATATTTTCTAAATATTCAGGGAACTTTATAAGAGGCGTAGTTGCCCACTAGTTGCTACATATACCATAAACTGAAAGCTTTTTTGTCTGGCGCATTCGATTCGAACGGGAATTTGCCAGTTGGTGTGCATTTAAATCACAATGTCAGCAGCGAAAAAGATCAGAAATTTTCAGAATAAAAAAAATTTCGACCAAAAAACGTTTCTCTGTTTGTCCGTCTGTGTACCGTAACCTGGGTGTGGCGTTGGAGCAGATGTTGTGTCAGACTCACGATTTAATCAGAAAATCGAAGGAAAACATCAATACCGTATTACTACAGTAACCGAAAGCTACAGTAATCCGTAGCCATGGGTCAGACGCTGGGTCAGATTCATGATTTCGTCTGCGGATTGTTTCAAAAAACGCGTGAAAACCATTATTTTGTAGCATCCAAATGAGATTATTTTCTAAATATTCATGGAACTTAAACAGAGGCGTAGTTGCCCACTAGTTGCTAAATATACAATAAACTGAAAGGGTTTTTGTCTGGCGCGTTCGTTTCGAGCGAGATTTTGATAGTATGTCCCCATCCGGAATACAATGTCAGCAGACGAAAAAGATTTCAGAAATTTCCAGAAGAAAAATTTTTACGACCAAAAAATAGGTGTTGATTGGTCTGTCCGTCCGCGTACAGTAACTCTTAAGTGGCGTTGGAGCAGATGTTGTGTCAGACTCATGATTTCATCGGATGATCGCTGCAAAACATCAATACCGTACTTATACCGTAACCTAAAGCTACCGTAACCCATGTTCGCTGGGTCAGACGCTGGGTCAGATTTATGATTTCGTCTGCGGATGGATGGAAAACGTCAATACCGTCATTCTACCGTAACAATAGCCTACAGTAGTCCATCGCGCTGTGTTAGATGCTGGGTCAGATTCATGATTTCGATGGACAAATTATGAAAAACGTCATGACCATTCTGTAAGCTCTAGCGTTGGGACGTACGCGGCATGACAACCACGATTTTGCCGGCAGCAATAAGGAATTATTTTCGGAATACGCCGGGAACTTCTACTTTTACATGAGGCGTAGTTGCCCACTAGTTGCAACATTTACAATAATCTGAAAGCTTTTTGTGTTCGACACTTTCGATTCGGATGGGATTTTGATAGTATGACCCCATCCGGAATACAAGGTCAGCAGATGAAAAACATTCCAGAAATTTCCAGAAGAAAATTTTTTACGACCAAAAAATGGGTGTACGGTTGTCCGTCCGTGTACCGTAACCCGGCAGTGGCGTTGGAGCAGATGTTGTGTCAGACTCATTATTTCATCGGAGGATCGATATAAAACATCGACACCATATTGCTACAGTAACCTAAAGCTACCGTAACCCATGATCGCTGGGTCAGACGCTTGGTCAGATTTATGATTTTGTCTGCGGATGAATGGAAAACGTCAATATCGTTATTCTACCGTAAAAATAACCTACAGTAGTCCGTCGCGCTGTGTCAGATACTGGGTCAGATTCATGATTTCGATGAACAGCTTGTGAAAAACGTTGATATCATGACCCTTATGTAAGCTCTAGCGTTGGGACGTACGTGGCATGAGAACCATGATTTTATCGGCATTTCGCCGGCATCAATACGTGATTATTTTCGGAATACGCAGGGAACTTCTACATTTACAAGAGGCGTAGTTGCCCACTAGTTTCAAACTTCAAATATTCGCTTTTCCTTCACTTCCCTCACACACATGTATCGTGTTTTCCCATTTCATAAATATTGTTTTTCAATGTTGATGCTGACTATTCAGCATTTCCTCATCTCCACTAACCCCGATCCCGACCTGGCAAAATCATCCCGCAATGGTGAGACGTTTGTTACTAATATAGATGATATAAATCCAATTTACTCTCCTCTCCTTCGCCTTTGGATAGTATTGTGGTAGCGCAAAGCTGCCGTCTTGAGATATGCAAACAATATGTAAATAAAATTATAAAGAGAGTCTAAAATTCTAAAGGGAGGGGAAGAGAATGCTCGAAATTTCGACCTTCCGACAACTATAAAAGTGAAAGAATTTCATGTTTTCTGAACGATTAATTTTGCAGGGCCATGCTTCGGAGCTCAGCAATGATTGCTGGGTTGATGTGCTCTCAAGGGTTGACCAGTAAGTGACAATTCAGAAAATTTTGAAAAATATATGGTCGCTAACAGTGCTCAATTCTCCAAGGCACAATTGTAAATTGAGATCGTTTTATTTTCCGCTTGTAAATTCAACACATGCATATGTAGCGTCGATCTTGACGAGATTTCGACAGTGAGTAAGATGATGTTCAACATATCCAATTCTGCTCATTCAACGGCGACCAAAGTTCACGCAAAACTAATTGAAATGTTTTGGGTATGTCAGATATCGGCTCTGTCTAAATAAGCGGGGCCCTTGGATACATGATGCTGTCTGCTTTGGCGGGCCCTTCCGGATTTGGCGGGGCCGTTTAATGTTTTTGAGATGGATAATCCAATGCTGCTTAGTGGTAATATAATTTCATAAAGATGATGCAATAACGTGACAATATCGTATATTTCCAATCACAAGCGTTAGGGAAGTTCAGGGAAGGTGTCCTTTGACTCCACATTGAACATCACACCAATTTAAACGTTCCGTCATTTTGACGTAATATGTCGTCATCTTACCTAATATTTCGTCATTCTTATGCAATGCCTGTGTGTGCTTTTTTTGCTTTTTAGTGTTTTTTTCACTGAAAACATAATTTACTTAACGTGAATTGACCTTGCTGTGAAGAGACTAGAGAGCTATCTACAATATATGGAACGAGCTAGCCCCGGCTATCACTCCCCTAAAGAGTCATTCGAGAACCCATCCATCCCTCTCCAACATAACATTCACTTCAGGAAGGAGCAAGATGCGACAAATAACGATGTACTAAACATTCTGGGGGCACTTACAAACTTTCAGTGCAAAAACAGCGAATATGCATGTATTGTATAAAAA
Source organism: Pristionchus mayeri (assembly GCA_036245805.1). NCBI lineage: Eukaryota > Metazoa > Nematoda > Chromadorea > Rhabditida > Neodiplogasteridae > Pristionchus > Pristionchus mayeri. The sequence goes on along the minus strand of BTRK01000004.1, from coordinate 7,002,344 downwards.
TGACGAAATATTACGCAAGGTGATTACATATTGCGTCATGATGACGCAACGTTTATGCTGGTGTGGCGTTCCATGTGGAGTCAAAGGACACTTTCCGTTAACTTTCCTGACGCTTTTGGAAACGGAAAGCGCGCTGGGCCCTCAAGGTCAGAAGATCCGTGCCACTACGGTGTGGAAGCCATACAATAGGAAGCCCCCCCCCCTGGGAAGCCTCATGTACGATGGATAGATGATTTGACCCGAGATAATGGCTAACACTGGTGGAATGAAACTTATGGAGAATACCGCCCCATCCTCATCTGAGCACCTAATGCCTGACATGATACATTGTTTGATTGATTGATTGATTGGTGCGAACTATGCGATAAAAACACGTTAGTGCATCATCACGATGAAATTTCATTGTCAATAAGCTATTTTACATAATTTATCCCCTTCCAAATCCGGATTTGAAATTCCTTTGGAATTAGATTTGTAATTAGGATTTGGAATTGGAATTTCAATTCCAAGCCCCGTTAAATCCGGAAAAATGGGGGGGGGGGGGTTGGGCCCCGCCACATACAAGGACCCCGCATATTCATACAGAGCCCAGATATCTCTTCTTTAAAAAATCCATAATTATGTCAGCTTAACGAATTCTTCTTATATGTCGGGAGCAAACAATTGGTCTTGGTTAAAGCAGCTAATGGGAATGAACTGTTTAAGGACGTGCCATCGAATTATCGTGATCCAAGAGTGGGTAATTACTAGTTTTACAGCAATTAGTATTTAATTATGTGTTGTTGGCCATAATGTGTTTTATTATATTTGCGTTAAGTACTACGTGGATGAGAATGCAATCGATCCAGCACTCCTACAACGAGCCTCTGCAATATTAAATCGATTTGAATTTGAAAATTGCGAAATCAACAACGTGAGGAGAAAGAGAAAGAGCTTGCTAATCTCTAATTATCAGATTGTGATCGACAGTTTATTTTTGGATTTCTTAGAGGAAACGTCATTCACATCAATCAAGCTATGTGCCTGCATATTTGAGACAAACTTGAATGCAATGAATGGGAAGAATAGGTAACAGAGGATTTCTGAGAGAATCGAGGTACTCCATACAGGGTCCGTACAACGAAAAAATAAAAAATTGTCCCTAGGGGTACTTTTTCACGTAGATCACGAAAATCGACCTTAGGAAACCGTGTCGTTGACCTCTGATTCCCTGAAGCGCGCCTCAACGGTGAGGTCTTTTTTTGTAAATCGCGAACGGCTGCTCCAAACCTCCTACATATATAGTTTTTTTATGAAAGATTTTTGAAAGATCTAAAAGATCTCGACGAGATAAGCATTTTTCCTGTTGGACGTGAAGAGCTATCTCATCTGTGAAAAAAGTTGTGGCCGTTTGAATTCTAAAATTTGTCTCAAACTTGTCGCCCTGAAAAATTTTACTTCACATTACAATCTAACTTTACTTTCATTCGATTCCGCATGCATTTTTACCCCTAGGGCCAAATTTATAGGGAAATCGAAAGGGGTATAGTTGGAGATTTTTTCAAAAGAATATTGCGAGGTCGAGACTTTTGACCTAAAAATCACGAGTTTTTCCGCCCACACACTTTATTTTTGTTTTTGGTGGAAAAATAAGTGCAAATTCGTTTTATACTTGTCGAAATACGCCAGAAAAAGTTCAACTAAACTTGTTCTGAGATTTTTTTTATTTTTGGCCAAGTCTCGACCTTGTCATTTTCTTTTGAAAAAATCTCCAACTATACCCCTTTCGATTTTCCTATAAATTTGGACCTAGGGGTAAAAATGCATGCGGAATCGAATGAAAGTAAAATTAGATTGTAATGTGGAGTAAAACTTTTCAGGGCGACAAGTTTTAGACAAAATTTAGAATTCAAACGGCCACACCTTTTTTCACAGATCTATTAGGTTGGTGCATAAGTTTCTTTCTTTTTTCTTTTTCAAATTTCTGTTGGCGTGCCTAGACTCTCATGATTTTCTGAATACCATGTGTTACGGCCATGGCGGTAGATTACTACCATACATTTGATTTGGATCTACGCGTCATCGTGAGAACTTGATAAGACTCAGAAAATTAACATAGGAAAACGGCGATTTTGAGCATTTTGGGATAATTTCAGGTTATCGAATACTTTTGGGATTCTGATTCTACCCAATTGAGGAACACTTGTGCAGGAGTTCTTTGTTCTAATAAGCGTAAAAAATCCGGATTCGAACGAGTGTGTGAGACAGGGGAATCCAAAAAAGTGTTGATTTCAGCGGATGAATCAGAACACGATTATTTCAAAATCAGCAGTTCTTCAACGTGAAGTCCTATTCTTTCCTAAATTTGTTAGCATACTTAAAGGGGAAAGTACTTCACAACCCGTCGAAATTGAGCATTCGTTAATGCTGTGTAAGGAAGTTGCGCTCAGCAATTTGTGATCTATGATTTTCAAAGACAGTAGTTCTGTAATTGGGCCAACATTTCTAGTAGGTTTATCAGGGCAGGTTTGGTGGGCTATGTCGTATGGCATACCCAGTCAAAGTACTTTGTAACAATGTGCTAGATGTAGCCTTTGCGCTATTCCCCTCGGAGCCTAGAGCAATTGAAAAGTCGGATTGCTCTACCTGGTCCGATTACTTCCGAACTAAAATGCTCAATTCTAATTGATCGAATCAACACAATATAGTGTTCGCTATAGAGTGTACCCATGTCCGTATCAACAGCAAAAACAATTATTTGATTGGCTCATCACAACTACCTGGGAAGGTCAGAATGTTGGTGCATGAAAAAAGAAAGAAACTTTTGCACCAACCTAATACTATATAGATCTACAGATTTCACAGATCTATCTACTGCTCAAAACCAGTCAGATTTACACATGGAGATATCGATTCTCCCTGCTCCTTCTACAGGTAGGTCACATCCTTCTCCTCATTTTTCAAAATTTATGTAATTACCGCGCATGTCCTTGCCTCTTGAGGGGGTATTGATAGTGGGTGAAATGAAAATAAGATAACCTGCATTTCGCACTCAAATCCTCAAATGATTGAGGTGTGGTTCATCGCCTTGAACCTCCATCTCTCTATTCTCTTCATTCCATTCCCACTCTATCCTCTCTTCGGCGCATTTAGCAGAGGAGTCCTCGGGACGTATCTTCACGTATCCTTCCACTACCAGATGGTACCCCCCCCTCCTCTCCTTCCCTTCCTCCTCTCCCTCCCCTCCCCTTCATCCTCTCCTCCACCAGACTGCTCTCATCTTCATCGTCGATGATTGTATCACCTCTCTCCTGATGGCCGCTCTTTTCCGCAATCAATCGCTCGTCCTCCGAGGCAGATTCAAACTGAGCGATCCTCAACTTGTGGTTATCATCCTCCTCATCCATTTCTCTCTCGCAGCAAATGCATTCATTTTCGTATTCATCGACCTCCAACTGGACGAACAATTGACTATTCTAAGCACGGTAACCTACTAGAATACTAAATTTGGGTATCTCATGATTTATCATTCGCTCTGTACCAGTCAAAAGAGTTGGGCACAATGAAGAGATTATTACTAAAATTTACTCTACAGTAGTCTCTTTTGATCTACAGTAGTCTCTCTATTCCAATCCTTCATGATTCAGCGTTTTCCTGGTCTCGCCTGGATATCTACCCATGGTTTCGTATGGGCTGCTTACTCGTGGAATTGGGGCGCCTTCTTCTTCCTTCTCTCCATTGCCTTCCAGTCTGTGATCGTCGGATCTTTCGCGCTGCTCGTAGTCAGCAATACGATACGGATAGTGAGAAGGCAGAGGAGAATCATTGGGAAAAGACATGACAAGAGACTCAATCGGAGAGTGAAGAGAGTGGACACGCTCGTCATATCACAGGTCAGTGCTTGAGTTCGAAATTCTGGTATCCGTCTCCATATCTCATAAACTCTCGAGCATTCGGGAGAGGTTCTGGAATGAACAGACGATTACCCAAATTGCGAACTCGAATGTTCGCTATTATTCAGAACAATTGAAGATATGGTGTGCAAAATTTGCATAATTGTATCACTGTGGTTCATAATATAAAATTTAAAAAAAACTGAAGGGTCGATCGTAACTTATTTATCTCTGAGCTGATTCCCCCCATTACCATTGTCATCTGCCTCGGCGGATATCTCCCATTCTGTACGTATCATCATGGGTTACAAAATGAGACCCCTCGGGAACAATTTGCAAAAGTTTTCCTTATCTGGCCCATGCTATAATGTCGTCGCTCTCTGAGCTCACTAATTTCCCATTTTAGCTCGCTCATTCCCTCATGCGCTCTTAGGTTTTTTTTAAAAATTTCGAAACCAATTCGATAGTTGATTCGATTCCGAATGAGAGAGATTTCTGTAAGGATTGCATAGGGGTGGTGATGAATCGAATAGAGTGGTAAAAATGTGTTAATTTGATTCAATATGATACCGATCTGTCTATTCCTGTTGCAGATGTATCGTGGACTGCCATTGCCTGCATTGCCACGCATTCATTAGCCAACTCGTGCGTGGCAATCCTTCTCAATCCCAAATACAGTACATGCTAATCGCCTTGCCCATATGCGGCCGCGGCGGCCCGCGGCGACCCGCGGATTCCGCGGATCGATTTTGCGGGAAGCATGCAATTTTTCACCATTCAATTTTTTGATTTTCAAATTCTCCATAAAATTTCGCATCGGATGGACTATTCATTCATATTTTAAAAGTACATAAATCGATATTTTGAATGCAGCAATCCTTCAACCTACCGTAATCGCAGTTTTCGATTTCACTTTGCCAGTCGCTTTCGCAACTGAGATTACGGTAGGTTGAGGCATTGCGGCATTAAAATATCGATTTATGCATTTTTTTAAAATATGAATGAATAGTCCATCCGATGCGAAATTTTATGGAGAATTTGAAAATCAAAAAATCGAATGGTGAAAAATTACATGCTTCCCGCAAAATCGATCCGCGGAATCCGCGGGTCGCCGCGGGCCGCATATGGGCAAGGCGATTAGCATGTACTGTATATTGACTACATGAAGGTCTTTGGACTGTCTTTGATAGAGAGCCGAGCTGAGGTGAGATGAGAAGGGAATGAAGACAAACAGCGAGAGATAGTACTATTCTGCCAAGTTAAAACGCGTTCTCTGTAAGATTCGGAGAGGGGTGGCACAAGGATTTCAAAATGACCGTATCGACTTGCAACTTTCAGGGTGTCATACCTATGGGTAGGGTATGCTCCCATATGATTTTCATGTCCCTGGCTCAACATTTTGACCTACCAATTTTGAAAAATGAAACTCAATATCCAAGGGCATGCTATATATCATTCGAAATAGCATGAAAAGTTATGCCTAAATCTATGTTTTCGTGAGAATTGGTGCATGTTCGCACGATATTTTGCATGAAAGGTGCATTTTCAAACAGTTTTCGAGATGGGAAGTAATGAAGTGATAATTTCTGCAAAAAGGTTTTGTTACTGTCGATGCAGAATTCAATTCTCTATCGATCTGTTTATTTCATTTTATAAACAAATACCCCAAAATTGCGATACAGCGAGTTTTGCATGATGCATTCGACGCTCAGGTTCGAATCCTGCCCGATGCATTTATGTTTTGCCAACTTGAACATTACTCCAAACCTATGTTTTCAAAGTCAGTGACTATACCTAATGAAATGTTGCCTGTTCAACACCCGTTACTGATAAGAAACACTACCCCGATTGCATTAAAGAAGGAGTGTCAGCAAATTTAAATTTTTGACGCTGTCATAACCATGACCTAGACAATCATCCAACGATCATAGCGCTAGCTAAGAGGATAGGCAAAGGTCAATCGCATAGCTCAGTGGTAAAGCAGTCGCCGCGTAATCGGAAGGCTGCGGGTTCGAATCCCACCAGTTTTTGAAAAATCTTCTAGATATTTGAATTCCCGCAAGTTCCTTCCCTTCAAGCCCTCCTTGGCATTCCGCCAACTAATGATAACTCGGTATCAAAATAAAGATACGCATTTGAAATTTTCAGAATCTCTTATGGTTGTACAAAGGTCGGTCATGGTTATGACAACGTCAAAATTTCAACTTTGCTGACAGTCCTTCTTTAATCTTCTTCAATTGTACAATAACAACCAAATTATAACAACTAACATTTATCGGACAAAAAAACAAGCGAAGCAATAAACCGAAATTAACTTGCTGTGTCGCCTCTTTCTTGGTGCATCTCATTCGAGCGAGAAGATAGCGCTATCCTGAAAGAAGATACCTTTGTATTACCAAGATGAGAACAAACACAAAGATTCAATGTGATTTCAAATAACTCACGAGGTCGTGCATCTCGATGTCGATGAGTCGTTCCCTCGTCGGTCGACTTCCTCCTCGTCTCTTCCTCCAGCAGACGAAGGCGAGAATCGCAAGAAGCAATAGCAGGCTGCCGATGATGACGGGGATCCACAACCAGGATCCAGTCAAACGAAATAGCATAAATGCTCACCAGATCATAGACCTTTCCACCAACAGCTTCAGTCTCCTTCTCATCTTCCATCATCTCATCAGTGGCTGCTCCTCGTCTCATCCTCACCGGTGTGCCCACCATCCCCAGAGATGAACTCCCGGGGGGGGGGGGGCTGGGCATCCCAAACAGGAGATATGAGTGACTATCTGAGAGAATTGAGCAATTCAACCTATAAGCCGTACAGTGAAAAATAAAGTTCTGATTTTAAGATCTCCCTAGGGGTAACTTTTCACGTAGAGTTCGAAAATCAACCTTAGGAAGCCGTATCTCTGACCCCTAATTTCGTGTATTTTGCCCTACCTGGGTGGTTTTTTATGAATCTTTTGAACGGCTCATCCAAATCCATACATATATAGTAATCCTGAAAGATCTCGACGAGATAAGCATTTTTACTGTTGAAAGTGATGAGATAGCTCATCTTTGAAAAAAGTTGTGACCGTTTGAAATAAAAAAAATGTCTAAAAATTGCCGCCCTGAAAAATTTTTTGGGGGCTGTAGTTTTTTAATTAGGCGCATTCAAATCGTCATGAAAAAGTACCCCTAAGGACACTTTTTTGCGGAAAAATTCGATCCCCAATGATGTTTACTGGGTCTCGCAAAATGCCGAAGTGCAGATTTCCCGATCGTTCAAACCAACAACGTTCAATAGCAAAATAACTAACTCACTCTCATACATTGTTATTAGTGTTTTTATCTTATTTTCAATATATTTTGTACATTTGAGCAGGAGTAATCGTATCTAAGTGAACATCAGGTTGATTAACAGTGTTTCAATTTGATTTGACCCTGTGGTACACTTTCGCCTTTGTTTTGACAACGAAATCTCTACAATCAAAGGTCCTACTGTCAACAGATCTGAAGTATAAAGTCTATGTGATAGTATAATTAATACTAATGTGTGTCGGAACCATTCCTATGTATTACAAGTTTCTAGTGGTGCGTAATTTACGAATTCCGCGTTTCTGCCACATCAATTCCTACTCGAAGCGTTTCACTTTCAACAGTAAAAATGCTTATCTCGTCGAGATCTTTCAGAATTACTATATACGTATGGGTTTGGATGAGCCGTTCAAAAACTACAAAAACCGACCACCAAGGTTCAGCGCGAAACACGAAATGAGGGGTCAGAGATACGGCTTCCTAAGGTCGATTTTCGAACTCTACGTGAACAGTTACCCCTAGGGAGATTTTAAAATAAACACTTTTTTTCGATGTACTGCCTTTGCTCAGTTTTCTCAGATAGTCACTCATATGCGCACCTCACTTACCTGGTCGCGGTGGGCAATTCGTTGGAGACAGTGATCTGGGTGAGTACAATTCCCTAAAAGAAAATCCATTAATTCACTATCAGTAAATATTGAATGCGGCATGTATTCGTGAAATATTTTTGAGACTAATATCTAATTTCAGCACTGCCATGGTTTCATCTTCAAAGACCGTGCCTCTGAACAGTGCCGTGGAGGCCAGCTACGTATCCAATTCATCAAGTCCCCGCTCCGAGTCTCCGGTCGAACACATGCAACCCAAGTGCGGAGAGGCGGACCGGCTGTGAGTAATGTGTACAAAATATACTCTAATCTTGGAAAACACATCGATGGGCTTCAATCGCTCAGCATTTCGACAGGAGCAATCATCCGGGCATCCCGAGAAACCCGCTTCTCCCCCTACTCGAGAACGAAAGAAACGGCGACCTCTTCGTGATTGAGGAGCTATGGATTGAGATGTAGTCGTGTCGAAGAAGAAGAAGAAGAAGAAGACGACGATGGATAATACTCTGCTAAGGCTACGTTACGATAAATGACTATTATGTGCTTAGAATGCCTACAGTGGACTTACAATCACTGACTCACATAGTAAACACGATGTAACCAGAAATCCAAATCAAAAAATAATTGGCAAAACATAAATGCATCGGGCAGGATTCAAACCTGAGCGGCGAATGCATCATGCAAAACTCGCTGTATCGCAATTTCGGGGTGTTTGTTTATAAAATTAAATAAACAGATCGATAGAGAATTGAATTCTGCATCGACAGTAACAAAACCTTTTTGCAGAAATTATCCCTTCATTACTTCCCATCTCGAAAACTGTTTGAAAATGCACCTTTCATGCAAAATATCGTGCGAACATGCACCAATTCTCACGAAAACATAGATTTAGGCATAACTTTTCATGCTATTTCGAATGATATATTGCATGCCCTTGGATATTGAGTTTCATTTTTCAAAATTGGTAGGTCAAAATGTTGAGCCAGGGACATAAAAATCATATGGGAGCATACCCTACCCATAGGTATGACACCCTGAAAGTTGCAAGTCGATACGGTCATTTTGAAGCCTTGTGCCAGCCTCTGTAGTGGGCCGTCCGAGTCTTACAGGGAACGCGTTTTAAGAGACGAGCTTCGAAGAAGACGATTACATCGGTAGTTCCTATTCCAATGCTCACTCCAGTCGAATAAATGCATTTCAAAAATATTTTACTGATACAATTATGGAATTGAAATTTCAACGATTAGAATGGAATGACTGTGAAGAATCGGGTTCGAAGTCTTTCAGCTTGAAAGACGATAGATCACGAGCGTGAATGGATAAGATGAATGGACGCATATAGCATAATCGTCAACTCAATTTTGCATAAGGGGTAATTCTGCGCTTATATGCCAGACGAGTATCATTCGATAACATCATGCAATGTTTGTCTATCATTATTTTTCCCTCAGGATATCTGTTCCTCCGAGTCGTGAGGGTGTAAAGTTCCTCCGTAAGTTGAACACAAGTGATCAAAGTGACCCTCAGTTTACCACTTTCACCTCTCTTTCTATCTCTGTAACCTCTATTTCTTTCCCTCTTCTCGTTGACGGCTGTTATTCCCATGTCCCCGTCTCAGCCGTATTTACTCTCTGTCTCGTCTGGAACTTTCGATTTTCGAATTCGATAGACGGGTCTTCATCATCTTCCCATACTCCTTCTCCGCTCAAACGGTCTAGAGAGTGGGAGAAACTAAAAGACGAAGAGTCCCGTTTATTGAACTCTACTCTCCACCCTAACTACACTTCGCTTCATTCTTATAATTGAATGTACACATCTTTCACTCTCGTTTTTTTGCGAAGATATTGTTAGGGCTAACTAGCTTTCCAAAATTCTCGAGCTCGAACTGTTTATGACGCTTGCATGTTAGATACCATTGGATTCGCCCAGCCGGGGGAGTCGAAATTAGCTCAAACCCTGGAGCGAGGGTTCGCAAACTCCTCGAATTCGTAGGGTTTCGAAACATGGGGCTTTGGGCACTGAGAAAGCGCTCTACCTCAACACCCTGTGAAAAGTGAAAAAGGTTCTCATGTGATAATGATTGCTACATTTTCTTGCTGTTTATATCATTCTGTGCGTTATCATGGTATCGTGCAATCAACCGTATCGTGTGAGCCTAGCGTTTTCTTTCTCTCGCTACCATCAAAATCAGTAGTTCAAAGTGAATAATTTTCAGGATGACTAATCTATTGGGCATCGAGTTTGCTCCGATGCACGTCCCGTTGGAGCGAAGACTGCAGGTATCATTTAGCTTGATTGAAATCGCGACAATCAATTATTGAAATAAGATATATAACCATTTATAGACACTCGGCGTCTTCTACCACTGCTTTCTGTTCCTAGTAGCTCCGCTGGTTGTTCTTTACATGATTGGGTGGATGGTGAGTAGAGTGTGCAATTCGGGCTAAATTTTCCGCAGCTCTTCAACGGCTACGCACTGGTGATTGCTGCCTACTTCGTCTGGTTGTGGTGGGACTGGGGCTCGCCCTACCAGGGTACGGTATCAGGCAGTACTTGATCCGCAAGCCTACCGTATCCATTGCCCTACTCTCAGGAGCCTACGCATCTCGGTACTTCCAAAATCTGCGCATCCACAAGTGGTTCTGCGGATACTTTCCGCTCAATATCTACCCGACTGCGGAACTTCCGAGCGACAAAGTGAGTGGCTTGACCCACCAATCTACCGTAGCATTTTAGCTAAACAATGCTTTAAGAAACCCGGATTGTTTGTTTGAGTTTCATCAAGGGCCGAAAAAGGAAACAAATGAAATTGATATGCTCGAAAACATACGGTAAAATATTAATCAACATTATTGTTTGTCTAGAACTACCTGATCGGATTCCATCCGCACGGTGTCATCTCCATTTCCGCCTACAACTTCATGAGCAACGGAACTGGACTCCTGGATCGCTTTCCTCACATCAACTTCCACCTCTGCACACTGGCCAGAAATTGCGACATTCGTTGCTTCATTTATCGACTTGTCAATTGAGTGAAATGGGCATACCACAAGCAAACAAAATGATTAAAAGCAATTTTTTTAAAATTAAATTACAAGACTACAAGCAATGACACCAAGCAAAATGATTACAATCGTATTACGATTCATATCTCAATCATAGCTGTCCAGCAGTGGCGGCGACCTCGCAACCATGAACCCCGGGTCATGGTTTTTTGGTAGGTGGTGGGAAAACCTCAGTCATGGAAGATAATCCTAAGGTACCATAACCATCATCATATACACCGAGTCAACATGTATTTGTCGGCTACCGTATCCAGAACTACCGTAATCTGACAAGGAGAGGTCGCGCAATGTATATGGAGTTTCTAAACGAGACCTAGCGCATTCGAAAGAGGAGAAAATTCTAAGAACTTCTGTTGTTTTCAAATTTGCGGAACGTTCATGTTGTGATGTGGGCTCATAGTGGGGAACATGCAATTTCCGAGGCTATGTCCCTAAACTCCCATAAACTCACATACTGCCCAGAGCTCCACATGAGCGTTCCGCAAATTTGAAAACTATAGAAGTTCTTAGAATTTTCTCCTCTTTCGAATGCGCTAGGACTCGTTTAGAAACTCCAGATACATTGCGCGACGTCTCCTTGTGAGTGATGTAGGCACATCACAATGTAGTAAAACATATTTAAGAGACCGTCCACCAGAAAACGGAAAAGGGTCACGGTTGGTCAAAAAATGGATTTCCTCCAAACTTTTTTCTTGCAGTAAGGGACCAAAGTTAGGAATGCAGGCACCATTGGGGGGGGGGGGTCTGGGATCGATTTCGAAATTGTTACAGAAACCCCTCATTTTTGGGGGTGAAAAAATTTGTTTCCGAAAAGCTTCGTTTTAATAGTTTTTCCGGTGTATTTTCTCATGTAGATAACGAATTTCCATGTGAAAATGGTCAGAAATGAGATACAAAAAAGTTAGAGCCAAAAATCGATTTTCGCGATCCAAAATCCTACATAAATGCACATAACTTTGTTTAAAAAAATAATACTTTGGGTGATTAGCATTTTTCGAAAGTTTATCATATGATACATCTTTGAGAATTTTTGCAGAATTTTTAAAATGGACACTCATGTTCAAATTTCGGCCCGAAGTTGACACTATGCCAAAATTTCATGAAAAAGTCTCGATATTATTGAATGTAGATACTGGTTCCAGCCTCCAGTCACCTTCAAATTTCAAATATAAGTCGTTCTAGATCATATAAACATGTTCATATGAAAAAATTGTCAAAATGGAAAAAAATTAAAATTTCGATTTTTTTTTGCTCAAAATGGTCGAAAAATCGAAATTTCAAAATTTCTCCAATTTTTTCATATGAACATGTTTATATGATCTGAAAAGACTTCTATTTGAATTTTGAAGATGATTGGAGGCTGGAACCAGTATCTACATTCAAAAATATCTTTTTCACGAAATTTTGGCATAGTGTCAACTTCGGGCCGAAATTTGAACATGAGTGTCCGTTTTAAAAATTCTGCAAAAATTCTCAAAGATGTATCATATGATAAACTTTCGAAAAATGCTAATCACCCAACGTATTATTTTTTTAAACAAAGTTATGTTCATTTATGTAGGATTTTGGATCGCGAAAATCGATTTTTTGGCTCCAACTTTTTTGTATCTCATTTATAACCATTTTCACATGGAAATTCGTTATCAGTAGAATATAGGGTCTTAAGATTCCAACCCTAGGGGGAGCGGATGTCCTTGAGCCGCCCTCGGGCTAATTACCCCCTCCTCCCCTCCCTCGCCCCTCTCCCTCGCCCTTTGATCTTGCCGACTACCGTAACCCTGATACTAAAACCCGGCTACCGTAACCCGGCTACCGTAACCTGACTACCGTAACCCGAATACAGTAATCCTTCATTATTTGAATTTTAATTTCGCATTTTTCATACAATCATTTTTAAATATTTTAATTTTAATTTCGCATTATTTTAATTTTAATTTCGCGTGTAATCTTTCAATGTTTGAATTTAAATTTGAGTAATCCTACAGTAATCCCTACAAAAATAAGCAATATTTTAATTTCGCGTTTTTCCTACAGTAATCATACAGTAATCCCTACAAAAATAAGCAATATTTTAATTTTGCGCTGTAATCCTACAGTACTATTTGTGTAATTCTACAAATTTTCCGGATATGACCAACTCTAAAGCTCTATTTCCTGGATATGGCGCGAAAAGTTGCAAAAAGCTACAGCTAACGCTTGAATGTTATGAGCACCATTGCAAACATACAGAAAATACGTAAATTTCACCCATATGCGTACATGAGACAGTGAGCCAGCAGTGCAATAGCACGAATGACAGGTCTCTCTCTCTCACCCACCCTTGAGGTCAACCTCTCCCTCCCATTCCCTCTCCCTCCACCTCCCCTCCCTCCGCCTCCCCTGCCTCTCCCTCCGCCTCCCTCCCTCTCCCTACCGCCCTTTATCTCGCCGCCTCCCTCTCCCTCCTCGCCGACTGCCAGCCGGACCCCTCTAGCGCACTACCGTAATCCCACCTACAGTAATCCAAGTACCGTAATCGGGTCATGCTTTTCCCGCAAAGTCAGAGAAAAACCAGCCATAACATGCGGAAATACTCGAGACATAGTCAGTACACTCGCAATTCAATATCCCGACTAAGCATTTGAACCCACTGTACACAGGCTCCGCCCACTTTTGCTTTCGTCGCTGTCCAGAGTCACGCCTATATTTAATCACCAGTCATGCTAATCCTCGCACACTTGACACAAATCCGAGCAATAGCCACACGAGAGAGCGTAGACGGTCAGATAAACCCCACACACTGACACAATCGATGGTAAGATTGTACAATCGGTGGCAGCATTTTGACCCAGCGCTGCGGAAGTATCATCTTGACCTCCTAGCAAGACTACCCATACCAAACAATGGTGAAATCACACCCTAGCAAAAGTAGCAAAATTGAGCCAATAGCCGCTTATTCATAGCACAATTTGGTTCAATGACACTACATTCATGGTAGAAATTAGTAAAACTACAGCTTATACACAACAAAATTGGTGTAATGTAAGCTTATTTAGACCATAATATGTGTGCTTTAAGCTTGTGCATTGCAAAATTAGTCCAATTTCATATTATTTACATCAAAATTTGTCCAAAAACACCATGTTCATGCCAAAATAGGTGTACATTAGGGCTATTAATATCAAAATAGGCGCGTTTAAGCTTGTTCAGACCAAAATTAGTGCAATTTCAGCTTAACTACAGCTAAATTTGTCCAATAACAGCAAATACATAGCAAAATAGGTCTTACACCATATTCACAGCAAATTTGGTTCAAAATCAGCGTATTCATAGCAAACTTGGTGCCGAAACACCATATTCACATCAAATTTGGTTCATAATAAGCCTATTCATTGCAAATTTGGTGTCAAATACTATATTCAATGCAAATTTGACACCATGCAAGGTTGTTCAGCCCTCAAATTGGTCCCAAAAACACTATATTTATAGTAAAATTGGTCCAAAATAGCTTAAGCATACCAGAAATTGGCGTATTTTAAGCCTGTTCATAGTAAAATTGGTCCAAAATAGCTTATGCATACCAGAAAAAAAAACACCATATTCATAATAAAATTGGCCAAAAACACCAAAAACACCATATTCATAATAAAATTGGTGTACTTTAAGCAATTCAGACCAAAATAGGTACACTTTCAGCTGTTCATACCAAAATCTGTGCAATTACAGCTTATCTACAGCAACTTTGGTTCCATAAGATTTTCATAACAACAATTGCGTACTGTAAGCGTGTTTAGACCCAAATTGGACCAATAATACCATATTCACAACACAATTGGTCGAAAAACATCTTATCCAGGGCAAAATTGGTCCAGTAGTGTCTTATTCATAGCAAATTTGGTCCAAAACACCATATCCATAGCAAAATTGGTCCAGAAACATCATATTCATAGCTAATTTGATGGTGTGACACCTTGTCCGTACCACCAATAGATAAAACAACAACTTATTTGCTACAAACACAGAAGTATTCCGGTTTTTAGACGTAGATAGACGGTTCTGACCGGTTTTTAGACGCATATAGATGGTCATTGCAGCACACAACCAGTGGACATATCACACTTTATGGTGAGTCTTGCTTATCCTCGAAACGCTGCAACGGTAGGTTCATGGAAACACACATCATATGCAGTTGATCAGCTACACACGTAGATAGTTGTGCCTAGTAGTTTCATGCATATATTCACTCTAGCAAGTGGTATAACACGTGCTCGTAGGATGTGTATTCATTGCAAAGACGGTTCAATGACCGGTTAATCCTAAGACAACACGTGAAGACGTTTGGTTCTACAGAAAACGTCGATGTATACCTATGCCAGACAGTCGAGTTGGTTCTGGACGTGTTTCAGCGTGTAAACCCATTGAGGACAGCAGATATTAAATGCATTTATTAACACTATGTACAACACAAGCAGACGAATCCTTAACACAATGCACATATTATGTGTCTGTGCAAGTGTACATGTTTACACTTATGTGCGTGTGCATGTGTACATGTGAATGTGTGTAAGTGTCTGCGCATATTTGCGCATGTGTGCGAGTGTGCGCGCATGTGCATGTGTGCGTGTAAGTTACGGACATGTGTGTTCATGTGTGCGTGTATGTTGCACATGTGTGTGCGTGTATGTTACACATGTGTGCGTGTATGTCGCACATATGTGCGCGTGCAAGTGTGCAAATGTACACGTGTGCATGTCAATTCCACGTTTGGACGCGCAATCTTCCACCACCATGTTGCGGACGCTTTGTGCGTACTTCCGAAAATGCTCTAGGAAGTGCATCATGTGGAGTACGACGTTTACGAGTTGTTAGGTTACGAATAAAGGGTAATGGACGAGGAGGCCGACCGATTGGTGCGTCAGCAGCACGCTTTCTACTAGGACCAGGAGGTGGGTACCGTAGTGTAGGTGGATGTGGGAAATTAAAGAAACCATCATTTCCAGGTCGTTTAACACCTTTACCCGGTACTCGTTGTGGTGCTTTTCTTATACGAGATGCTCGCGGTGGTGCAACAAAGGCTACAGGCTGTGGTGCAGAAGTTTGCACTGCAAGTGTTTGAAATGGTTTTTGTTGTTGGGTAGGTACCTCTTGTTGTACTTGTGGCTGATGTCTTCGTCTCTTTTGAATCTTGCTATGTATTGGTACACGGGGGATACGATCGTGACCATGCTGTACCGCCGACCTGCGTGGTGAAGGAGACCTCTCTTCTTCTTCTTCTTCTTCATCCTCATCTTCTTCCTCATCTTCTTCTTCTTGCTCGTCGTATTCGTTCTCTTCTTCTTCATGATGTGTACGTGATTCTATACTCATTTTGAAATTGTGAATACGCTTGAGTAAATCCTCGCAAAGCATTCGCTTCTCATGACCGGGCATGTTAGGCAATTTCAGCATTTCCAGAACTTGATTTTCCATTTGCTCAAGTGTAGCTTCGTCCTTCTTGAGTGCAATTATAGGCATGAGCTTATATTTTGACTCGTAAAGCATTCGCTTCTCATGACCGGGCATGTTAGGCAATTTCAGCATTTCCAGAACTTGATTTTCCATTTGCTCAAGTGTAGCTTCGTCCTTCTTGAGTGCAATTATAGGCATGAGCTTATATTTTGACGTGTTATTCATGATGACTACAGTTGTGATCGGTTCTGGGAGAACGCTTCAGGAAAACTAACGGTGTGTAGCGAGCTCACAAGAGATAATGAGCTGGAATCACAGGGAGTGATGTATTTATACCCCACGCATATGGTGCACACACGAGTCATACGCATAATTTACAGTAAACCACCTGCAAAGCACCCAAAAAGTAGCGTAATACACCAGTAATACAAACAATTTTACGGTAATGCAACTGTGAAGCACCCAAAGAGTAGTGTAATACGCACAATTTTACGGTAATACACCATCGAAACAACCATACAGTACAGCAATATATCAGAAATACGCTCATACAGCATAGAACGTCAGCAAAACATACTATAGCATAAGCAAAACACATATGGAGTACCGTAATGCAAAACCAAATACCCATAACGTACTGAAATGAATCAGCAATACACACATAAAGTACCACAATACATCACCAATGCATACATAGTTACCGTAGTTCAACAACAAAAACATCCATAAAGTAGCCCAATACATCACCAATACATGCATACTTACTATAGTTCAGCAACAAAACATCCATAAAGTACAGGAATGTACCCATAAAGTAGCACAATACATCACCAATACATGAATAGTTACCGTACTTCAGCAAGAAAACACCCATAAGGTACTGAAATACATCATCAATAGACACATACTCACCATGATCAACAGGAAAACACCCAAAAAGTAGCGTAATACGCACAGTTTTACAGTAATTCACCGGCAAACATACCATAAAGAAACACACACATAAAGTAACCTAATGCATGCATATCCAACCGTAATGAATCAGAAAAATACACACACTTGCCGTAATGAATGCGCAAAATACACAGACTTACCTGAAGCGTTCTCCCAGAACCGATCACAACTGTAGTCATCATGAATAACACGTCAAAATATAAGCTCATGCCTATAATTGCACTCAAGAAGGACGAAGCTACACTTGAGCAAATGGAAAATCAAGTTCTGGAAATGCTGAAATTGCCTAACATGCCCGGTCATGAGAAGCGAATGCTTTACGAGGATTTACTCAAGCGTATTCACAATTTCAAAATGAGTATAGAATCACGTACACATCATGAAGAAGAAGAGAACGAATACGACGAGCAAGAAGAAGAAGATGAGGAAGAAGATGAGGATGAAGAAGAAGAAGAAGAAGAGAGGTCTCCTTCACCACGCAGGTCGGCGGTACAGCATGGTCACGATCGTATCCCCCGTGTACCAATACATAGCAAGATTCAAAAGAGACGAAGACATCAGCCACAAGTACAACAAGAGGTACCTACCCAACAACAAAAACCATTTCAAACACTTGCAGTGCAAACTTCTGCACCACAGCCTGTAGCCTTTGTTGCACCACCGCGAGCATCTCGTATAAGAAAAGCACCACAACGAGTACCGGGTAAAGGTGTTAAACGACCTGGAAATGATGGTTTCTTTAATTTCCCACATCCACCTACACTACGGTACCCACCTCCTGGTCCTAGTAGAAAGCGTGCTGCTGACGCACCAATCGGTCGGCCTCCTCGTCCATTACCCTTTATTCGTAACCTAACAACTCGTAAACGTCGTACTCCACATGATGCACTTCCTAGAGCATTTTCGGAAGTACGCACAAAGCGTCCGCAACATGGTGGTGGAAGATTGCGCGTCCAAACGTGGAATTGACATGCACACGTGTACATTTGCACACTTGCACGCGCACATATGTGCGACATACACGCACACATGTGTAACATACACGCACACACATGTGCAACATACACGCACACATGAACACACATGTCCGTAACTTACACGCACACATGCACATGCGCGCACACTCGCACACATGCGCAAATATGCGCAGACACTTACACACATTCACATGTACACATGCACACGCACATAAGTGTAAACATGTACACTTGCACAGACACATAATATGTGCATTGTGTTAAGGATTCGTCTGCTTGTGTTGTACATAGTGTTAATAAATGCATTTAATATCTGCTGTCCTCAATGGGTTTACACGCTGAAACACGTCCAGAACCAACTCGACTGTCTGGCATAGGTATACATCGACGTTTTCTGTAGAACCAAACGTCTTCACGTGTTGTCTTAGGATTAACCGGTCATTGAACCGTCTTTGCAATGAATACACATCCTACGAGCACGTGTTATACCACTTGCTAGAGTGAATATATGCATGAAACTACTAGGCACAACTATCTACGTGTGTAGCTGATCAACTGCATATGATGTGTGTTTCCATGAACCTACCGTTGCAGCGTTTCGAGGATAAGCAAGACTCACCATAAAGTGTGATATGTCCACTGGTTGCGTGCTGCAATGACCATCTATATGCGTCTAAAAACCGGTCAGAACCGTCTATCTACGTCTAAAAACCGGAATACTTCTGTGTTTGTAGCAAATAAGTTGTTGTTTTATCTATTGGTGGTACGGACAAGGTGTCACACCATCAAATTAGCTATGAATATGATGTTTCTGGACCAATTTTGCTATGGATATGGTGTTTTGGACCAAATTTGCTATGAATAAGACACTACTGGACCAATTTTGCCCTGGATAAGATGTTTTTCGACCAATTGTGTTGTGAATATGGTATTATTGGTCCAATTTGGGTCTAAACACGCTTACAGTACGCAATTGTTGTTATGAAAATCTTATGGAACCAAAGTTGCTGTAGATAAGCTGTAATTGCACAGATTTTGGTATGAACAGCTGAAAGTTTACCTATTTTGGTCTGAATTGCTTAAAGTACACCAATTTTATTATGAATATGGTGTTTTTGGTGTTTTTGGCCAATTTTATTATGAATATGGTGTTTTTTTTTCTGGTATGCATAAGCTATTTTGGACCAATTTTACTATGAACAGGCTTAAAATACGCCAATTTCTGGTATGCTTAAGCTATTTTGGACCAATTTTACTATAAATATAGTGTTTTTGGGACCAATTTGAGGGCTGAACAACCTTGCATGGTGTCAAATTTGCATTGAATATAGTATTTGACACCAAATTTGCAATGAATAAGCTTATTATGAACCAAATTTGATGTGAATATGGTGTTTCGGCATCAAGTTTGCTATGAATACGCTGATTTTGAACCAAATTTGCTGTGAATATGGTGTTTAAGACCTATTTTGCTATGTATTTGCTGTTATTGGACAAATTTAGCTGTAGTTAAGCTGAAATTGCACTAATTTTGGTCTGAACAAGCTTAAACGCGCCTATTTTGATATTAATAGCCCTAATGTACACCTATTTTGGCATGAACATGGTGTTTTTGGACAAATTTTGATGTAAATAATATGAAATTGGACTAATTTTGCAATGCACAAGCTTAAAGCACACATATTATGGTCTAAATAAGCTTACATTACACCAATTTTGTTGTGTATAAGCTGTAGTTTTACTAATTTCTACCATGAATGTAGTGTCATTGAACCAAATTGTGCTATGAATAAGCGGCTATTGGCTCAATTTTGCTACTTTTGCACCATTGTTTGGTATGGGTAGTCTTGCTAGGAGGTCAAGATGATACTTCCGCAGCGCTGGGTCAAAATGCTGCCACCGATTGTACAATCTTACCATCGATTGTGTCAGTGTGTGGGGTTTATCTGACCGTCTACGCTCTCTCGTGTGGCTATTGCTCGGATTTGTGTCAAGTGTGCGAGGATTAGCATGACTGGTGATTAAATATAGGCGTGACTCTGGACAGCGACGAAAGCAAAAGTGGGCGGAGCCTGTGTACAGTGGGTTCAAATGCTTAGTCGGGATATTGAATTGCGAGTGTACTGACTATGTCTCGAGTATTTCCGCATGTTATGGCTGGTTTTTCTCTGACTTTGCGGGAAAAGCATGACCCGATTACGGTACTTGGATTACTGTAGGTGGGATTACGGTAGTGCGCTAGAGGGGTCCGGCTGGCAGTCGGCGAGGAGGGAGAGGGAGGGAGGCGGAGGGAGAGGCAGGGGAGGCGGAGGGAGGGGAGGTGGAGGGAGAGGGAATGGGAGGGAGAGGTTGACCTCAAGGGTGGGTGAGAGAGAGAGACCTGTCATTCGTGCTATTGCACTGCTGGCTCACTGTCTCATGTACGCATATGGGTGAAATTTACGTATTTTCTGTATGTTTGCAATGGTGCTCATAACATTCAAGCGTTAGCTGTAGCTTTTTGCAACTTTTCGCGCCATATCCAGGAAATAGAGCTTTAGAGTTGGTCATATCCGGAAAATTTGTAGAATTACACAAATAGTACTGTAGGATTACAGCGCAAAATTAAAATATTGCTTATTTTTGTAGGGATTACTGTATGATTACTGTAGGAAAAACGCGAAATTAAAATATTGCTTATTTTTGTAGGGATTACTGTAGGATTACTCAAATTTAAATTCAAACATTGAAAGATTACACGCGAAATTAAAATTAAAATAATGCGAAATTAAAATTAAAATATTTAAAAATGATTGTATGAAAAATGCGAAATTAAAATTCAAATAATGAAGGATTACTGTATTCGGGTTACGGTAGTCAGGTTACGGTAGCCGGGTTACGGTAGCCGGGTTTTAGTATCAGGGTTACGGTAGGCGGGTTACGGTAGTCGGCAAGATCAAAGGGCGAGGGAGAGGGGCGAGGGAGGGGAGGAGGGGGTAATTAGCCCGAGGGCGGCTCAAGGACATCCGCTCCCCCTAGGGTTGGAATCTTAAGACCCTATATTCTACTGTTATCTACGTGAGAAAATACACCGGAAAAACTATTAAAACGAAGCTTTTCGGAAACAAATTTTTCACCCCCAAAAATGAGGGGTTACTGTAACAATTTCGAAATCGATCCCAGACCCTAGCCAATGGTGCCTGCATTCCTAACTTTGGTCCCATACTTCAAGAAAAAAGTTTGGAGGAAATCCATTTTTTGACCAACCGTGACCCCTGCCCAGGTGTTACGTTCTCTCGTGGACGGTCTCTTAAAAAGGATCAGTAATGCTTGGCCGTGATACCGTAACCTAGATAAAGTAACCCAAGTACAGTACCATAACTGGCTATCGTGAACTGACTTAATTTGACTTAATTTAAATTTCAGAAAAAAATTAAGTCAGTTCACGATAGCCAGTTATGGTACTGTACTTGGGTTACTTTATCTAGGTTACGGTATCACGGCCAAGCATTACTGATCCTTTTTAAGAGACCGTCCACGAGAGAACGTAACACCTGGGCAGGGGTCACGGTTGGTCAAAAAATGGATTTCCTCCAAACTTTTTTCTTGAAGTATGGGACCAAAGTTAGGAATGCAGGCACCATTGGCTAGGGTCTGGGATCGATTTCGAAATTGTTACAGTAACCCCTCATTTTTGGGGGTGAAAAATTTGTTTCCGAAAAGCTTCGTTTTAATAGTTTTTCCGGTGTATTTTCTCACGTAGATAACAGTAGAATATAGGGTCTTAAGATTCCAACCCTAGGGGGAGCGGATGTCCTTGAGCCGCCCTCGGGCTAATTACCCCCTCCTCCCCTCCCTCGCCCCTCTCCCTCGCCCTTTGATCTTGCCGACTACCGTAACCCGCCTACCGTAACCCTGATACTAAAACCCGGCTACCGTAACCCGGCTACCGTAACCTGACTACCGTAACCCGAATACAGTAATCCTTCATTATTTGAATTTTAATTTCGCATTTTTCATACAATCATTTTTAAATATTTTAATTTTAATTTCGCATTATTTTAATTTTAATTTCGCGTGTAATCTTTCAATGTTTGAATTTAAATTTGAGTAATCCTACAGTAATCCCTACAAAAATAAGCAATATTTTAATTTTGCGCTGTAATCCTACAGTACTATTTGTGTAATTCTACAAATTTTCCGGATATGACCAACTCTAAAGCTCTATTTCCTGGATATGGCGCGAAAAGTTGCAAAAAGCTGCAGCTAACGCTTGAATGTTATGAGCACCATTGCAAACATACAGAAAATACGTTAATTTCACCCATATGCGTACATGAGACAGTGAGCCAGCAGTGCAATAGCACGAATGCCCTGTCACAGGGTATGCGCAACCATGAATAGGGGGGCATGGGGGTCGCCGCATGCGTGGACACCTATGATCTCAATTCAATTTTATTGCTAGGATAGTAGGAATATAAATCATTTATGATAAACACAAGTTTTTTGACGTTTCTTTCTGAACAAAAAAAGGTTTTTTTTATAATAGTATAACAATATTATTATATGATCATAATAATATTAGTATATTACATAAAACAGAATGAATAGGTGGGCAACTTCTACGTGCCGCTCCGTCGTGAGTGGTTCCTGCTGCACGGTGTGATCAACTGCTCCAAGGAATCGCTACGGTGAGCACCAAGCCGCCTCGCGTGACCGCAACGCATCCACGATTTGAACGAACATCTATTCAAGATACGTGCTGGGCAACGAACGCAAGGGTCAGGCTGCAGTGTTGGTGGTGGGCGGAGCGGAGGAGGCACTCGATGCTCATCCTGGAAGATATGTGCTCACACTCAAGCACAGAAAGGTACGGTAGCAAATAGAGTTCTTCATTTTAGCTAGGCGTCTCCTCACTCCGCATAAACCAGTCGAGTGGTGAGAGAGAATAGCATATGATGAGACGATCACTTTCGTTCAAGTTTCAGTGAAATCCGATTGAAAAATATCTCAAGCAATTGAATGAGTACAATAGCTTTCCCAGTATACCTACACCATAAGTAATATAATTGGTATACGGAGTGATCTACTGTATCCTGTCCATCTCAGGGATTTATCAAGCTGGCGCTAGAGACGGGCGCTCATCTCGTGCCCTCTTTTGGCTTCGGCGAGAACGATCTCTACTGCCAAGCAGCGAATGAGCAGGTTCGGTAGGCAAACTTAATCCGATTGGACATATTTGTAAATGAGAAGTGCCCCCATCCGTCGCGTATACTGCCGGACATTAGTTCTTCCTGCATCATTCAGCGGTGAAATGTTGACCTACCGTAACTCTCACGATCAGGGCTCGACCGTGCGCAACATGCAGGAATGGGTGAAACAGCTATGCGGGGTGTCTCCGGTGATCGCGTACGGTCGAAGCGTCTTCACCTACAATTTTGGACTCTTGCCGTTCAGGTAGACGCTCCTTTGAATCACACCATGTAGGCATATACTGGCATTGCTAGGAAGAAGCTGGACACTGTCCTTGGCGCGCCCATTCCAGTGGAGAAGACCGAAAACCCGAACCAAGAGCAGGTACTTTACTCAGTTTTCGCGATACATGAAGGAAACAATTTACAGGAGCGAAAATCATATTTTGAATAAACAATAAAATCAATAAATCAATCAATAAATGTATTTTCAGATCGACGCCCTGCACGCTCTCTACATCAGTAGGCTGACTCAGTTGTTCGACGAGCACAAAGCAAGATACGGAGTACCAGAGGAGGACGAGCTAGTAATTCACTGATTCCCGAATTTAAGTCAACCCCAGATATCGCGAAGGAAATGTATTTATCAGCAATTCAAACTGCTTCCACCCCAAACCCTCCTTTTCGCTTTTAAGCTTTTATTTAAAAATAGCATACCGAGTCAGAAAGCGTGGTTAACTAGCGTTGACCTTCAAAAAATAACGTCTAGAGTGTTCTCCTAATATGGTAAAATAAGATGCACATGGTTAGCCACCTAACTTTATTGTTGTTCAACTTTCATGAATAAATATTTCAATAACAATTTTAGTATGTAATTAAAAATTTTGTAGCTCTGTTCTAAGTGTTCTCATTTTCTCATTTCCACTTAGAGAGGTAGGCGACAAAAATTGAGCATTCTGCACGGAAGCATATTTGACAATTTGCACTGAAAGTCGAAGTTTGGGGAGTCATATCTCAAAAATCATCGTTTTTAAAAATCTACTTTTTTCATAGGATATATATTTTCATGAGTAGATTCCAAAAATCGTATTGGAAATCTGCGCACGAATTTATACATTTATGAAAATGGCAAAAAAATGGTCAAAAAATGTGTTTTTCGACCAAAAATATTTTATTTCGCATTTTTCAGCATTCGGATGTCGAAATTCGGTTTCTACGAATGAAAATTCACCTGAAAATCTATATGCCATGTAATTCTGTGACTTTTTTGACCCCAAAAATGGGAGGTACCTGAAACATTTTTAAATTCGACCCCCAGTCTTAGTTATTGCGGCTGTCAATCAGCACTTGGGGCCTACACTTCAGAAAAAAAGTATGGGAATTATCGAATTTTTAGCCATCCGTGGATCCCTGCACGGTTGTTACGTTTTCTCGTGGAGGGTCTCTTAAATAAATCCGGTCAGATCGATTATAATTTCATTTTTCACCTTTTACTCTCCGACATTTTAGAAAAATTTAAAAAATCATTTTTATAAATAAAGAAAAATAAATTATATAGGCGTGATCGCTATCAAATTCTGACCCTAGAGACTTACCCACTTAATTTTCGGAATATCGGACGCAGAGATAATCCCGATAATGTGTTTTCGACGTGCCGTCGTCTGGCCTCACCGAAGGCTCCACATGCAAAATGAATACACCCATCGTCATCAGCACCCTCGAGAACCCCCAATAGTGAAGTTTCAGAAATTCGACCTTTTTTCTCTGTGCCAGACATTGCTCGATTTTTAGGCAAACGGCGTCATATTGGTTTATCCGATCAAAATGTTCCGAAATTATATCTTGCAGTGTCCTCACCGATCGCATCCCTTGGAAAGGCTCCTCTGTTAGCTCTTCGACGACAAGGAAATCGACTCTCGCATCGAAGCGCTCATCTGATATGACTTCATCCGAATTAACTACAGCAATCTAATTCACGTATTATATCGAATTATCTCACATTCAATTTTTTTGCAAGTACAAATAATTGTTTTATTCATATAAAAGAAGACATGGTGTGATTAGAGAAAGGGCACGTCGGCAAGCTGGAAATGGAAATGCATATCGCAGTGTACAATAATAATCAATATGAAGAAATGGGCAGTTAACAAGAACATAACAATGTAGAGATTGTAAGTCTCTCATGTCAGAGGAGCGCACAAAAGACTGATGGAGGCAGCGGGATTCGAACCGACGACCTTCACATCCATGGATAGATGCTCTAACCACTGACCTATGCCCCCGTTGTCGGCTGTCCTCTCCTCGCGCTTTATGGTTCATAGGGCCAGTGGTCACTACAACAAGAAAAATTGTTCGTATGTTCGATGTAGTTCGTCTGATGACGATTGAGAGGGATATCAATGGCATATCATTCCGGACCTTTTCCATAACTTTTAGCCACTGTTTCGGGAGCTGGTACGCATACCCGGTAATTCTTTGCCAACACTTAATTTATGCATTGTTTTCACTTCCCGTCGTTTTTGATTTCCCATCCATCTCCTTTCCGCAAACATTCAACATAGAGCGTTGCGATGTCTCGGAACGGATATGTAGAACTCATCAAGCCAATTAGGCAAGTGACCATGTGATAAAACTGGATTTATTTTAATTAAAATTATTAATTCAGAAATTACCTAAACCGTATTCTTTGTCTGCTCATGCTTGGTGCCGTGTATTTCTGCTGGAGAGCACAGAACGTGGGATCATATCAGCAGATGTTGCATAGTCTGCATATAGATTAGAACAAAATTATGTTTTAACATTTACTGAGATGACTCAATTTTGACATAGGGGCAGCAATGGTATGCCGTTACCGAAATTTCCGCAACGGCTCATAACGATCCTCATAATGGAGAAAGCGATGTTCAACTTCCGGTGCGTATTCTTACTACTAATACGTACAGTTCACATTTTTAATTGGATTTGTGGAGTGATTATAAAATATTTACATCTACGCTTCCCGAATATTAACAAAATTATAGAAAGTGCAATCGACTGTTTTCGAAATTTTTAATATGCCGTTTACAGTCTGTTAAAATGTTTTGAAAAATGAATTTGTGAATTTCCGATCGACTTTTCGGAAATGCCGGTTACGGAATTATCACCCCCTCGATGGATCATCTATAATGGTTTTTGCATTCGCCGTATTGGGAATTCAGATAGAGAGGAGACGATCAGAGTGCCCGACTCGGGCATGCACGATCTCACGGTTAGTGCACTATGATCACTTCGCCTCTATTACAATCGTCTCTAGAAGCGTACCGTCAAGCGGGACAAAATAAAAACATTTGCTTGATTTTGTTGTAAAGTACGGAAAACGACACCAAATGTTTCACTTTGCTCCCGCATGACGATACACCAACGGATTCTCGGCAGTAGATCGGATGATCACCGTCGCATGTTATCCTTCCGGGTGATAACCAAGGTATACTTTTCCTCACAAGTATATTCACAGTAGGTCCCCTAA
This sequence comes from Pristionchus mayeri, assembly GCA_036245805.1. Classification (NCBI taxonomy): domain Eukaryota; kingdom Metazoa; phylum Nematoda; class Chromadorea; order Rhabditida; family Neodiplogasteridae; genus Pristionchus; species Pristionchus mayeri. The sequence goes on along the minus strand of BTRK01000004.1, from coordinate 6,975,471 downwards.
CTGTCAAAAATAATTCTGCGAAAGTTCTACAGAAAAGTCCATTTTTAGCAGATCATCCGGAAAGTTATGATCCGACGGTGATCACCCGGCGTAGTGACGGCTTTCATCATATTTGCTTCTTTTTTCAGATTTTTGAAGATGATCTCACCTTGCTCACTCATATCAGCGCATCTGTCCTCGATGAAGAGTATCTGGCGGAATTGGTGAATATCTCTCTGCATTTTTAAGATTCTTCAGTGTCCATCATTTTCCTACATCCTAGACACTGTTGTGAATGCTCGATGTAGAGTGGATATAAATTCCGAAATACAGCTTTCAAATTGGCGGGGACCAATCTCTCTCGCAGTATTGTTGCACGATGGATTTGATGAGGATTACGTAGCAGAAAAGGCGAGTTGGACAACACAATTTGGAATCGAAAGAAATCGCATTAAATTGTAGATCGAGAATGCAGTATTATCTGCACAAGATGTTGACGGTGCAAATCTCCTTACTGTCCATGCAATGGTCGAAAGAGCCCAGGTGAGTGTGGTGCCAGTTGAAGCATGTTTTCACAGTTCGATGATTCGGTGCCGAAAAGATTTTGAATGTTTTGAAATCGCTCATCCACTCTTGAAACGTATTTTCGAAAGACTCTAAAGTATTTCAAAGATGCAAATTTTAAATAATTATTAATTATCCTGATGTCAATTGGCCTACGAATCGTTCAGAATCTGAATTGCGAGGAGTCCGCTCAGCATAATCGAGATCAGAAATTTAAGTCGAACCTGGAATACTTCGCGTCGTACCCGATAAACACAGTTCGAAATGTGGCAAGGATGGTAAGCTGCAGGGTGGCTGAAATGGATCACGGTTAACCGTCTTGTTTACTCTCTCATACGGGTCATCCGTGAGGGGAGGGAGAGAGAGACGAGAGAGTCTCTATCACCACAGTAAATAGAGAGAGTAGGACTGCCAGAGGGGACGGTTAACCGTCTCATCCGTCTCTGATCCGCCGAGGCTCTCTAAATAGCGACCCGTTGATCCATTTCATCCACCCTAGTAAGCAGTAGAGTTCGATAAACGGGCCTTCGTCTCTTCATTTCACACACTCTCTAGACCGGTCGAGCGGTGAGAGAGTGTCTAAAATGAAGAGACCGTGGTATCGTTTCTCGAACTCTAGTAAGCAGCCTCCTCTTTCGCTCTTTTCATTCGCGTGCAGTTCTCAACTACTCGCTACATCGTATTCGCCGATGCTGATTTCTTCTTCTCTGCCGGTTTCTACGAGAAAATGCTTGCGATGCTCAGAGAAAACGTGCCGCTCGGTTCGAAAAATGTCCTCGTGTACGGATTCTTCGATGTGAGCAAAGCGCAATCAAGATTGAGGTGAAAATAAATCCGAAAGTATCGGGAAACTAATATCTCAGAAACAACCAACTCACAAAAGCTGATCTAAAGTCACTAATTGCTGCTGGAGATTTGGCCGAATTAAGATTGGATTGGGTAAATTGTATTCTTGAACGGATAATTGATATTCAATTCTCCCATTTTTAGAGGGGATTTCATTCGTTGCCACAGCTATCAAAGTGGATGGAGGAACCCGAAATGGAGCACCCTCGCGTATTCAATATTACCATGCCGTATGTGAGCTAAATCATATTCATCGTAGTGTTAAAATGGTTCATTAATGACTTCATTCATGCATTGATTCATTCGTTCGTTCATTCCGTTTCGATGAGGGTAAACGGGGAGGTGACAATTGCCCAACTCGTTACCGTTCCCTTCCACAGAGTTCCCCCTTTAGATTTCAGAAGCGAATTTCAAAATACTTTTTTTTTAATTTTTTTCAAATTGAATGTGTTCAGGCTCGAGTACCATATATACTGGGAGTTTGAGCTCGCTGGGTTGAGAAACATGCCACTGTTTGATGAACATTTTCCATACCGCATGTCCAACAACCTCGTATTGGTTGGTTCATCAGCATGCTAAATTTTCTTAGAAATTTATGTAACTAATAATCGAATCTAATTGCAGCGCTGGGAACTGTGTCGTGCCGGCTACCATCTACTGCCCTTGACCGATCTATTCGTGTACCACACTGTGTCCACAGATGTGAACGATAAGGACAACATGGTCGGAAAAGTATCAAAGATGTGGATAAATAGCCCGAGGTTTGGTATGAGCAGTTGAGCCAGGAAAAACGACAAAATCCAATAAGTTCAGAACTTTCAGTTTCGCTCGAGCAATGATAGACTTCAGGAAACGTATGCAGCAATTGTATCCCGATTCGAAACATGATTGTCCTTTGTGAGCAATATTTCGTAAAGTCAGATAGTGTTTTTTTTCATTCGAATAATACATCTTATGCCGATTGTGAGATTAGAGAGAGTGTGTTTGTCATTTACTTATGCCGATTGTGAGATTAGAGAAAGTGTGGATGTCATTTTCGAAAACGGTAAGTTTGGTATGAAGTGGGATGGAACAGCGATATTTTAAAATATTCGTGCCCTGCAATGAAGATGCATCCACAGTTGAAGAAAGAATGAACGGATCATTTGTCCTCCTCCAATATCCATCCCAAGTCGGTATTCGTCGGTCGTTGCAGACCAGTGTGGGGGGGGGGGGATCGTTCTTCTCATATCCCCAGCGGATTTTTTTAAATGATCGACTACACAATCAATTATAATCATTTTATTCCTTCGCACGTATATGCTCAATTAACAAGGAAAAAAAAGTAAATACAAATAATTTGTACTTAGGGGAGTATTTTGTGAAGCATCCCCGATTCCTAGTCATTCTAGGTAGGATTGAGCTAGTCATTCTGGACGAAAGGCAATGAGAGACGGGATTTCTAAGAGACCGAGTAATGACGTCAGAACCTCGTCATTTCGTCACATCCGGTTACGTCAACTGATTTTTTTGAAGTGACAACCGATTTGCTAATCTCAGTAGTAGATGCTGATTCAAAAGATGCTAGCCAAGGGATGCGATCGGTGAGAACCCTGCAAATATAAACTGTTATATTTACCGGGGACTAACAACTTTGCAGTTTTTCGGATGATCACCGTCGGAACTTAACCAAAAAAGTACCCTTCTCTAGGTTTTGCATAATATGCTGCCACACTATCGAGGACTCTTCTGCACCCTTATTGCAAAAAATGTTATATTTTACCATCCGACCTAGTTGCAAAAATATAACAAAGGAGCTAGATTAAGTTCAACGGCAGAAGTCTATGGTTTGGAATGTTGTTCCCAACAAAATCAGGAAAATGATTAATATTTACATGCGATATAACTAATGACTCGCCTTCGGTATGGCTTCACGTAGTAGAGTGTCAGCACTGGATTTACTACGGCAGGAGAGACGATGCTCTGTAAACATAATGATTGTACATGATAAGGCATTTCTAGACGTCGCCCAGTATGTGCGTGGATAGGGAAAAAAAGTTCACATGCTTATTATTCTCATTATTATAGTTGAGTAATGCACTCACCGTGTACTCGAGCATTTCGATCTGCACAGAGTGATAGTAGTTGGTCATTTGAAGGAACACGAGAACAAATGAGATCATCATAAAAGAGGGAAGCACAGAATGGATAGACAGGACCTGAAATCAGGTTATTAGGGGTCGAAATCCTGGCCACGGTCTCTCTGTTTCGAACAGGATATTAGTATAATATCGTATATTCTCTCAATTGCTATTCATCATCAAATGAGCTTTTTTATGTCATGATTCATCAGACGGACCCTTATTAGGGCACCGAGTCTCGGAAGGAAAATATGTGCCAGCATATCTCCAGTTGGAAATATATGCCAGCATAAAATAATCAATCTTGGTGTACCTTTACTAGATAGTGGTGCATCTCTCTTGTCCTCGAGCTCATCTTTGAAGCGTTTGCAGCGAGCAACCGGAACACCTGCATTAATATACAAGTTTGGCGCAAATTTTTTATATTATATAGTCCGATAAACGGACCTTCGCCTCTTCAATTCACACTAATTCACACCCTATCGATGACCCTCTTGTTTCTTCCAACGAGTGGTTGACCGGTTAGAAGGGGCGGGGTTCGTGCCAATCAGTGGTTGGTCAGTTTCCTGATCAGTGGTTAACCAGTAGAATGACGACCACATGTAAAATACTGCTGCGCACTTTTTTGACTTGTTTTGCTGGGATAGACATGCTAAACCCGTCGCGAGTAGAGATCAGTCTGCCTACGAGGGACCCCGTAACGGCTATACGGCCTAACTACGAGTAAGCTATGGCTGGTTCAACGATTCCTACGATAAGAAACGATGCCGCGATCTCTTCATTCTATGCAATATCTCGCCGATTGAGCGGTCGAGATAGTGTAAAAACGAAGAGACTGCGGCCCGAATTACGAACTATACTCCCACCCAGGATTGACCACTAGTTGGAATAAACCAGAGCGGAGAGTATTGGTAATGAAGAGTAGAAATTGTTGCGAATTATAAATAGCATGTATCTAGCAAGCGTCGCCTACCGCTCGTCTCTGTAGGAATGTGTAGGTGTAGAGCAGAGGGCCTGCACCCATGTAATACACGAAATTGGAAAGACAGGAAGGCGACGTTATGTCGGGAAAGCCTGGAAAAATCAAATATTGTTTTCCGAGGAGGGCGAAAAAGGCGCGAGACGTGTATTGATTTCATTTGAACTCAATTTGCGTTTATAAACACGGAATTAAGAAACATGCGTTCGAAAGTCGGGTTCATTATCTTGATAGAGTTGTGGTAGACGTTAGAGAATTTTGAGACAAGTGTATCTCATGAAATTCTCACCTATTACGAAGTATTCATCGCAGTGTCCATCTCCGTAAATCTCCGCGATAGAAGGCTCCATGACCTCCCGTGGGTCGACAATAGTAAAGAATGTTATCTGAAATGAGTCGGTAAATATTTAAAGGGGCCGTCAAGAGGCTACCCGCTAGGGGCGGCGATCTCGTAAACCGAAAATTAATGACTGACAACTTGAGGTATGTGAGGAAGGCACGTGAGGAGTATGAGGGCCTGTAGCTGGAGCCAGCCAAGTGGATGCTTACAACGTAGAATGCGATGCCGGAAATGTGAGAATATTAGAATATTAGAATCAAATATTGTGATTGACCCCTATATTTTTTTTTTTAAATTTGTGATTGACCCCTGTGTTTTTTTAAAATTTTGTATGGACATGTTTTCGACAGAACAGCGAACGACGAACACAAAAGAGACAAAACCAAAGCCACCAAATACCAAACCACAGACATCACGAGCAATTTCAAACACATCCGTACTGACGACTTCAAAGAAAACAAAGACAACGCCAAGACTATAAAATCCTAGATGATGACTTCATTATGTGCTATATCGTGCGACATGAATATGAAATAAGAAGGCACATGGTGGATTGGAAAATGCTAAGCACGATCGGACCGCGTCTAATAGGGAAATTGACGAATTGCAAGTTTCGGTGTTACCATAATAAAAAAATTATGGCATTATTACAATATTATTAACTATTACTATGTAGAAAAAAGACAAAACGTCTGCTGTCAAAGCTACCCTATCATTGACTTCCATCACGAAAACTGCTTGCACTTTTCATGAGATATCTCGTGAGCACATGCACCAATTCTTACGAAAACATGGATTTATGCATAACTTTTTGTGCTATTTCGAATGATATGTAACATTCCATTCGATATTGAGTTTAATTTTTCAAAATTGGTAGGTCAAAATGTATAGGTAGGGACACAAAATTGTGTTGGAGCATACCCTACCCATAGGAATAATAACCTGAAAATTGCAAGTCGATACGTCCATTTTGAAGCCTTGTGCCACCCCCTGAATTGGGTGGTTTAAGTCAACGGTGATCGGGAAAAAAACAACAGCAGATTTCCCTGCAGATATTTCGTGCGAATACACATCAGGTCAAAATTACCTTTTTCAGAATACTTCCTAAATCGATAACCGAATTCGGCGCTTCCACAGATAATACTTCTAACTCATTATCATAAAATATCATACATAATTGAAAGTGTAAAATAAAATCGCATAGCTATGATCAAACATCGAATGAACTTATCGCGTTGCACTTTCTCATGCTGTTACGATAGCTGAGATTATTACAGATTGTGAGTGATCTCAAATATTCCTAAATGCTAATTTATAATTTGTTCTTTTGTGTGGTTTGAGTAATTCTTTATGATTGCATTAATTCAAGACTTGGTATTTGTTTCATGAAAACAAATTAAGAGGAAGAGAATTTCTTGGGCAAGTGAAAAAATAATTATTTGAATTCTTTATCGCGTTATTGGCATCACAATTCAAGTATAGATTATTATGCAAAGGACATCATTTGATGTATTTTCTCGTATTTTCTCATCGAATCCGCCATTGGGATACCAACGTTATCATAGTAATGTCATGTCCAAATTCGAAGTGGCAATTGAAACGTTTGTAGACGTGCCAATAGGGAAGCGTCTCCATTTGATGAGATCGGCGAGCACCCTGTAATATTCTGATAACAGGTTGGCAAACTGATCAATGTTATTCAGCCGCAGCTAAAATTTGGTGGTGGATGTATGAGGTCTACGCAAAAGTTATTTCATTTTGAACCAAATTACAATTTCGTGAACATGTGTGGCTCGGGGTGATTCGGAGTGGCGCGTGTTGTCGCAAGGTCATTCTTTTGTTTTGAATGACTTTGCATAACTGTTATATGTCGTATTTTAGCGCGCTTTTATGTAGATATTCGGTTTCTTTGGAAAAAATGGGTCTACTCGCCTATTTTAAAAAAAAATGAACCTTGTATTCACATATAGTTTAAAAAGTGCACAAAATAACGAATTGCTCGCCTTCGATACGGCTTCACGTAGTATAGCGTGAGCACTGGATTCACTACCGCAGGAAAAACCACAATCTGCAATCAGCCTGACTGAAAATCCTGAGCATCTCTATTCAATTTCACGTCAAGATTTCTGCATCATTCCTGGTGTTCAGTGATCTCTCTCAATCTTCGCATAACACCTATACACAAAAGTGTGTGTGGTATTAGAATTGGAATGTTCGTGCGAATCATTTCAATGCAATTTCACTGCTAGTGAATAAGTATTGTTTAATTGAACTATTATTAAAATCGTTGTGATGGGTAGAGTAAGTGCACACCGTGTATTCGATCATTTCGATCTGCACGGAGTGGTAGTAGTTGGTCATCTGGAGGAACATGAAAAGGAATCCGAAGATGAGACATAAGGGAAGAACGGCATGGATGGAAAGAACCTGAGGTGTAACAGGGAAGAATAATTCATAAATTTGAAAAAAAAAGTACCTTAACTAGATAATGGTGTATCTCTTTTGTCATCGCACTCATCTTTGTCGCGTTTTCACGAGTATTCGGAACACCTGCATAAATGATAAATTTATGCCCAAATCTCGCCTGCAGTACGGCAATTCGCTCATTTCACAATCATCTCTTAGCATGTATCTTACCGCTCGTCTCTTCAAAAATATGTAGATATAGAGCAGCGGACCCGCGCCGATATAATACGTGAAATTTAGCAGACTTGAAGCGTTCGTAACATCAGGAAATCCTGAGAAATGAAGACATTGGCAGGAAGGTGTGTTTTGGAAACGCGATTTAGTGTAGAAGCGAAATTCGGGTCAACTATTAAACAATTTTGCTCTCGATGGAGCTGTAAGTATTTTTAGAACTGATCGAACTTCGAAATCTATCCACTCAAAGTTTGGTCACCTATAACCGCGTATTCATCGATGTGGCCAGCACCGTAGACCTGAGTGATGAACGGCTCCATGACCTCGCGAGGCTCGACAATGGAACTGAAGAGTATCTAAAAAAGAGTAGTCGAATTCGAAGAATGATTGATATTTTAGTTCGATAAGCGGTCCTTCGTCACTTCATTGCTCAGGTTTTCGCCACTCCAACGAGTTTGGGAAATGAAGATATAACGGTAAGTTTATCGACCTCTAATTGGAAGGAAATTTTGGTGAAATGGGCAACTGACTGCTTGAGGTATGTGGGGAGGCAGGAGAGGAGGATTAGGGCTTGCAGATGCAGCCATCCAAGTGGATGCTCACAACGAAGTGTGCGATGCCTCAAAACATACATGCTGACTAGAATCCGATAAGTGGGGCTTCTTTATGGTCCTACCATCGCTGGACTGGTCAAGAAAGGGCGTGAAATGAAGAGACGAAGGGACGAAGGAACGTTCACAGAAATCTAATTCTGCGTTACCTGTACCAGAACGAGAGCGCAATCAACGAGCATGTATGCATTATCGAAAAGTGCATGAACTGGAAGAAGATCGTGCAGAGGGAGTCGGAGACAGCCCGGCAAGGACCGTGGGCCATCATCGTTACCGCAAGACCGTTGATGAATAAGCTAAATAATTAGTTAATTAATTGATCTAGTAATGCAAATTTGAGATAGTAAAAAATCATGAAAAAGCTACCGAGCATTGAGCAGAATATGCAATACCATTCCAAATAGATCGTTCAGTGCGGTGTTCAAAATTATGATCGAATAATTCTAAATATCGATTTGTCGATACATTTTTCCAGTGTTCTAACCTTCAATGATTCTGGAGTATGGTGGACAATTATGAAAACAGCAACCGAGTTAATTGAAACTCCTATGAACACGAACAGGTGGTGAGCGATGTCGAATAGAGTTGCGAAGGATACGATCATTGTCAACGTTATACATGACTCTCCGAGCACAATCGACGTATTTTATAGGCCGGTCTCTTGCGGTTAGTTACTGTAACATTTGCAAGATGATTTGTGCAATTACAAGAAAAAGTCAGGTTGTATTCTCATAGAAAAGGAAATACTGTGATCAGGATACAATGACAGATACAAAGATTTATCGTCCATTGATAACACGGCAAAATTGCATATATTTTCCAGAACGTTTGTTACTTTTCTTTGAATAATCGCCATTTCGGTGAAAAATGCGAACAATTTATATTCTCGTAATTGTATTAATTCATGACATAAAAAAATTGCTGAATAATGGGAATAACACTCACGACACGAGAAAATCGATTTAGATTTACAATTTTTTGGATCTTGGCATGAGGATAAATTTTCATAAAACACCTCACAGCGCCCCTCAGAGCGCGGGGTTTGCGTCAACCAGCAGTTGACCAGTTCCCTGACCAGTGATTAACCAGTAGTAAGCTGATCAGTGGTCAACCACCGGATGCCGATTCTATCCCGGGGCGTGTAGAGAGCACTCTACGAGAGACCTCCGACGCAGCCTAGACAGCCGGGCTAAGAGAAAGCCATGGCTAAATGTACGATCTCTATGATCGTATTTTGTAGCTACTCCCGAAAGACGGAATTTCCGCGCGAGAGTATACTAATGTAAGGGGCACTCCTATTCCTGAGTGCGAATAATTTGACTCTCTAAAGTTGCATACTGCAGGAGGCCTCTCAACCACTGGTTCCCTGACCAGTTTGTGGGCAACGCGCCACCCACCCACTGGTCAGGGCGCTGGTTAACCACTGGTTGGGAGAAACCATAGATGGTGGGAGTAGACGAATCGTGTGAACGAAGAAATCAGAGATCACAGGAGGAAATGATAACAATAGAGGGAAAGGTTACATTTGCTCAACGAGTAGACGAGTGCAGATGAGACCAAGTTGATGACTCGGAGATGCAGATATCCGATTTGTCGTACACTCCTCCTAGACAGAGTAAACGAACGGATGCAGTGAGCGATTTCTCCTCTGATCACTCTGCCGACGATCAACGATCAGCAACTCTTCCACATGGGTGCTTCATCAGGTGCAGGGTGTTCGAGAATAAACTAAGGATTAGGGGGGGGGAGAGGGGAGCGGGATCATCCGAATCGTGTCGCACAAGATAGAGAGTGCCGAGTACACATCCATGTACACAAGTGATCAATTTTTTACTCAAATTCCCGTTCTCTGCAGTGTTTCACCGAGTGCCGATGTCTTATTTGCTTCGATGATTGGGATGACGAGAGACCGACCAATCAGTGAGCTTACCGAATATTTGATGATAACCGAACGAATTGTGCGATAAAACAAGAATAGTACGCCATTTATTCCTACCCCGAATCTTCATGTGTTAAAAACCGATATGAACTAACAATATACAACAAATAATGTTAGGTATATGCGGGGCTGCATCATTTTATCTCTACAGAGGGTGAAAAATAATGTCTTCCAAGTTCATCAGTGTGTTCAAAAACAATGATACAGCCACGGTCTATGCCTCGACGGTGGTCACTGAGGGCAACGCAGAAGACATGAGATCCTCTCTCAACTCGTCGTGTCTCACTGACGTCACTCTGAAGCCCGCGTAGACGGACGAGAATTCGTGCAGATTCAGCGCCCAGAAGGCGGCGTTAATCGCCACGAGCGAGTACTCGAAGATGCAGAAGATGGAGTAGGCTGGAATGGTGGGATTATAGCAGGATCAGAATGCAGATGGGCAAGGCAAGGCACTGGACGTTATAGCTTGGAATACATGAACACTATCGGTAGATATCTATACGAGGTGGAGATTAGTGTTCGTATTTCGGCTCGCCGTCTTTTCATCTCCAACAGCCTCTCGTCTGGCTGAATGGCGAAAGAGTGAGGGAAATTTGGCATACGGTCTCCCGAGTTACGAACTATATTGGAGATTGCATACCCCAGCTGAGGCAAAGTCGCTGCGAGAGAGGGTAGAAGGTGCTAGCGGCACTCGCAGCCAGGATGAAGGCAGCCAGGAGGAGGCACTTGCCGATGAAAGAACGACGAAACTGAGAAGGGACGAGTGATAATAATAATACTACATTTATTGGCTGGTTTTACAGGTTAATATTAGTGCAGATGGTTTAGGTGAAATTATTCAATCACAAAACGATATTGAAATGTCGAATTATGACACATTTTGCAGACTAATGATGAGTCCCGGCATCGTGAGATCTTTTTTGGGTTTTATGCGGACTAGATGGCTGGCTCTGTTTTCGAATCAGGATCCGTGAAAAATATCGATGTCCCCTCTGCAGGTCAGGGTCGCATAGAAAACTCTTCGAGTGTCACGATATTCACCATGCTACTTGTGTCCTTGAGTCCGGTCAGGCGCATGAGGTGAATGGTGACGATCATGCAGAGCACCGTGCAGAGTGCCCACTATGCGAAGAAGGCCGCGTGCACGTCTGAAAATGAAGAATCTGAAGACAGAGAAGAAGTAATCAACTAGGTGTAGATAGACTAAGAAATTAACAGATGGAAATCGAGATTGTCGAAAGTACTCGAAATCCCGCGACGACAATAACAGATATATCAGAAACAAGGAATCGCCTCAGAGGTATTGCTAAATTGCCTTCCATGATACGATTAACGCCTAATGCCACGAACGTGGCACGATGTCAAGTGAAGTGGAAACTGGAGAAACTCACGAAATCCCGCGATTGAGTCGACATCGAACACAGTGATTAGCACGAGCGAGAGTCCCTCTATGGTGCAGCACGTGGCCAGCCAGATCCGACCCGAACCAGGCAACCACACTTGGGGATACCGCAGGCCACGGCACATTCGCCTTGTCCGACTTCCTTTCCATCCTATAGTGGTGATGTGATGGGAAACAATCGGTGAACTTCCGGGGTGGCTGTTGTGCGATGTCTTCCCCTTTGTTTCCTTTTCCCGCTCATTCGCCATACTCTCAGGAATTTTGAGCAACGTGAGTGTCATTGTGACTGGAATGGCGAATGAAGAAATACAAAATCGTTCTCTCATCAACTGTGCTCTGAGATGTGTTGTGTCATTCCTCATTGAAGGTCGGGACGCCCAATCTGCATGAATGATTGCTTTTATTAGGTTGTCCGGAAAGTTTTTGTCACTTTTTAAAAACTGTATTTCTTTGAGGAAACAATAACACGATTTCAAGTATACGAGTCATCATCATTGTCAATATATGCCCAATATTCCTTGAATCTATGGATCCCCTCCCTGTAGAACCCACCTGAGCGCCAAAAAGACGTAAAATTCGAACAATTAAGAAAATTGGAAAAGTCGCCTGATTCGAAGCGATGAAACCAAATCTTGACTGTGTTGTAGTGAGGGGGCATGCGTGAAATAAAAATACTTCAGTATGGCCTCCGAATCCTTCGTCGTTGTGTAGGATAGAAAGAGGTGAAGCTGTAGAATAACGGAAGTGGATGGTACTAGTGACATACATCGTTGCTCTACTAGAGCCTGTCTGAAGGGAAGGAGTGAGGAGGTGTTTACTATAAAGGCCCTTCACTGATTATTATTCACAAGGAACGAGGGAACGCCAAAGTGCATTTGCGACGAGCAGTGAAAAAACAACTCCAGTGACAAAGACTTTGCGGACAACCTGATACATTAAAAAAAAATGACTAGGGAGTGAATGTCTACATTACAACATTAATGTATTTGAATAATACAATTCAGAATATTACAGCGATTCGTAAACAGGCTTAAACTGACAGTTCACTTTCGTTCTGGGAGGCACGTGGGTTGCGATTCGCACCTCACTTCCAGAGTGCTTGCTTGTTAGGATTGGCTACATGATTGCGGGATTGTGAGCTCGTATTGGAAAGTCCATTGCAATGGGGTTGTTTTTGCAAAGTCTCACTTACTTTACAATACTTCCTATTTCCGCTGAGGTTTAGAGAGAGGGAGGCCTGTAATAGTAACTACTGCACCCGTATTGTTCAAATTTGACACGAATCTTGTGCTTGCTAGAAATAGCTCAGAATTGTCCTGTTTACAAATAAATAATGATAAGAATGGTTGAATAAATTGTAAAAAGCATGTTCCGAATTATGAAATTCACTAAGAGAGCTACCCAAGGATCATCGCCCCCTACCTAATGCCATCTACAATATACATCTCTCTGCCCTCAGAGTACTTTCCCCTCTGTCCCTCTCCTACTCCCTCCATCTCTCTATGCAAACTGAGACAGTCACTCGTCCCTCTTCCGTATTTACTCACTGACCCCTCTCGGCCTTTCTCACCCCCCCCCCCCCCGCACACTTATTCTCAAACGACCATCCCCCAATCATTTTGAAAGTTTTGTGTAAGCAATATGTTTACCAAATATGCATCAAATACTGTGGCTCCTTCTTTTGATGTCTATGTTTCTATTGAATTATTCGCTCATCGCATGGTTAAATATGTCTCTAAAAGATCGAAACGCCTACCGTTACCAGTAAAATCGGTGAACACGTGAAATAACCCAAGAATGGCCCCAAACAACTCAGTTTTTTCTCATCTCCTATATTTAATATCCGATCTCTACCCTTCTTGATCCAATATTCTCGATATCGTTATCGCGCTGGTAATTCATGCAACATTCGATTCCGTCGATCTCCCTACTCTCTTTATCTTCCCTCCCCACCCCATCACGACTACTTTTCAAAAGGATCAACGAGACATGCCGATAAGCCGATACTTTCGACTTTGGTTCTTGTGAATTTTAGGCAACGAAACGCACACACACTGCTTCCCTCCCATTCACATACTATGAAACAAATGAGTCATCTCTGCAACAAGGCAGTTGTATATTACAGTTTGAGAAACGATACCACGCTCTATTCACTCTGTGTACACTCTCACCGATCGACCGGTCTAGAGAGTGTGTAGAATGAAGAGAGCGTGGTATCGTTTATCGAACTCTATTGCATATCTCCAGCTTCCTTTTTGGTCCATTCTAGTGTTTGAATACTGACTCAGTATCTACTGAGATGACGCTAGACTCATATCGTTTCCTGTAATATTTTATCATGAGAGAGTGAAAACGGGTTGTTCGCTTTTCCTAACTCCATTCAGAGTCTCATTTTTTTAAAAATTTCTGCATTGATCCGCACGTGCATGCACTTCTTATCGCATTGATATTCTCGAACACTTAAAAAAATCGCAGCCTCTCAAAAATCGTGCCATTTTATTTTTCCCTCGTTTATAAAAGCTTATCTCTAGAACGTGTCTTATTCTGAGGGATGGCTCGCTTTGACTACTGGCCGAGATATGGATACGATAATTATTCCGTCATCCTTCCATTCGAAGACTCCTACGATGGAAAGAAGTTTACTTCATGGATGCAGGTGAGAAAAGTGATAGAGAACACCTCTCGAGATCGAATATGCTAAACCGACTCTCCATGTCATCGCTGATTAGTTTCACTTCAGTCAATGAATGCAATAGAGAGCATTACGGGAATATCTAGTTTAAAATTGTAATAAAATATTTCGAAAAGACCACATTTCGTGTTTGGTTTTTAAATTACACCCGGGTTTCATTTTCGAGATCCAAACGCCTCGATAAAATTTATGAAGTTGATATGCATTGAGGCGAATTGGGCGCACTCGTTGAGTGTCTCTGCCGCGTATGTCATCGTGATTTTCGCGGGCCGCAAACTGATGGAGTCTCGCAAGCCATTCTCCCTCGACACACCTCTATTCGTGTGGAATGCTGGACTAGCCATATTCTCCATTCTAGGCTTCCTACGGGTGACTCCAGAATGGTAATCGATATTAGGAAGATTACGGTAGTCGAGGATTCCCTGCAGGTTCTGGTCGTGGAGGGGAGAGAACGATCTCACGTACTCAATCTGCGTTGCATCCTATACTCATGCAGTCTCTGGCTTCTGGACACAACAATTTGTGCTCAGCAAGGTACGGTATATCGAATGATATGTATAAGCGACTAATGTGACCGAGACAAGTAGCTCGTTAACTATGCGTATGGAGCTTATCAGTGGATGGGGAGGGAATGATTCAGATGGGGTGATCCATGAATTGGGAGAGAGTTGAAAGCAGCTTCCCTTATCAGACATCGAAATGAATACACTTAGATAGCGACTCAAAGTTCTGCAGACACGTATCTCGCTAACCATGCGTAAGCAGCTTATCAGTGGCTGGGCATAGGATGATTCAGATGAGGTGATGGTCCGGAATGGAGAGAGAGAGCGCGCGAAAGAGACAGATAGAAGCTTGGGGAGATGAGATGATAGCGCCGAGTCGAGTTAAAAAATTTGAATAATGTGTTCCATTGCAGATTGTGGAACTTCTCGACACGGTATGTTTCACATCTGCGCGTTTTTAAATGTTTTGAGACGTATGCCGCATACATCGAATTTAATCTGAATACCCATTCGATAATAGCATAATTTATACAAGTCTGATTAATCTCTTTTTTAAATTTATTTTTTTAAATTTTTCTAACCTGTGAGAGAGTGTGCAAAACGAGGAGAGATCGCTTACTACTGTAGGTGTTCTATAGGTTACTGTAGGTAACTGTAGGTGTTCATCGTGGCTCGGAAGCGGCCTCTCCTCTTCCTCCACTGGTATCATCACATCTCCGTGCTCGTGTACACCTGGCATGCGTACAAGGATCACACTGCCTCTGGTCAGACATTTATTCTATTCACGCTGGATTTCGAGAGGGGGCGCGGTTCTAGAAACGAAAACACGCTCTTTTCATTCACGCTCTCGCGCCAGTCGAATGTTTTGTGGAAAAATTAAGAGATGAATACTCGATTTTCGAACTTGAAGTTGCATCCAGGCATCATGATATGCCACATGCAACTTCGCTCAGGTCGTTGGTTCGTCTGGATGAACTACGGGGTGCACGCGGTTATGTACTCCTACTACGCCATTCGATCGCTCAAGTGGCGGGCTCCCAAGTGGATCGCCATGTTCATTACCGTACTCCAGATCTCGCAGATGATCGCGGGAATCACCATAGGAATCTCCGTTTACCGTATCAAGGTACTGTACTCACTTCGCTATCGGAAACTGATAGCGAGGATGAAATGCACGAAAATGATGGGGAGAAAAGTCACTAATCGTTCATGAATCTACCGTACGTTCGGACAATGGATAGATAAAATATAAGGGCCAGAATAAGATATGTCTAATGCGTTAGAATCAGCAGTGTTCTAGAAGTGTTCTCCCGCGAGATCGGTCTCGATGACGTGATTTTACCTTTGCCTTTTCACTCTGCAGGCCTCTGGAGGCGAATGCCATCAGACGTGGGGCAATCTCTTCCTCAATCTGGCCATGTACTTCTCCTACTTCATCCTATTCTGCAACTTCTTCTACCACGCTTATATCAAGAAGGTATTCCCATTTATTCGGCACCAGCTCGAATGAGAACCCTGACGTCATGCCGCATGTCATGGCTCTCATCTGATATATCAAAGGTGGAATGGCGTCATAGTTCTTATCCGACCAACTGTTTAATCAGAAAAGAAAAATGTCGTTCTTAAAAATTTGATGACTTTTATTTAATCGACAATGAAATTTAATGAGAAACGTCCAATATTAAGAACAATCGGTACGCTGTGCTGGATACGAAGAAGGAGACGTCTAGTGGAGAGACGAAGGAGAGACAAGAGGAGAAGAAAGAGAGCAATGGGGTGACGACCAGGAGGAGGGCACACAAGGTCGACTAGACCTGATAACCTCTCGATTGCCTACAGAATTACATTTAAAATCTCGATTTTCCTTTTTTATTATTGCCACACAATTCAACTATTTTTCTCATTGTTCTTCGTAATATGTAACCACAAGCCCCGCCCACTTGCTTCTGACACGATGCCCCCTCGATGCAAGACAGAACCATCACAGCGTTCATTCTTAACCAAATGACTTGATCAAAAAAGAATTCGAAAGCTCTCCCCGTGTGCTTTCGATATTTCACTATTCAAAAACAGTTTTTGCACCTGTCGTGTTTAAAAATCGAAATTTGTAACGCGATTCATCGTTTTTCCAGATTTTTGCTATGCGTGAGCAGTGAAATTACGATACAAGGTTTGAATAGTGAAATTATGATAGCCAGCAACCATTCAAACAAGTTGGTGAAGAGAAATCGAAAAAATATTGATTTTTCTGTCTGTGATTCTAAGTAAACCAGTCGGTGCCTGTGCTAAAAGATCGCCGTCTTCCTCTCTCCCTCTCCTCCTTCTCCTCTCGCCTGTTTCTGACCCGGCGTGAGTAGAGAGCGCGCGCTCTAAAGAAGAGTGCGCCGCTTCGCTCTCTCGCCTTGCCTCACAGGGGTAAGGCGCAACCGGGAAAGGGCGGAGCCCTGCTCAAAATTTTGGCGATTTGACTAGGGAATGGTCGGAATAGGCTCCGCCCCTCTCCCCCTCGTCTCGTTTTCCTACCGCTTTCCGTTGACACCTTTTCTCGTACTTTAAGAGGTCTAGTGTGATTCTGAGAAAATATATCGACAAACGGCCAAAAGCATGATCTTATTTGGATCCCAGCGGGCAGTTTGAGCATAGTTAGGGCCGCATACCTTCATTTCGGCTGTACCCCTTGTGGTCCCTAAATATGTTTATTTAAACAATAGAGAGCACATAGGTAATTGACAACTGAGGTAAAGACTGTGTACATGAGCGAGAAATAATCGATGTTGCGATCACTGAGAAATTCAATTTGTACACCACATGAATTCTACATTTCTCTACTTGTCACAGAATATTTGCTAATGTATGCATGCGGGAATACGACTTGATTTCACCGTTGTTATTGGCATACGACGCTGGCGATCTTACTTCGCTTCACTTGCATAACCAATGTACCACGAATCGTCTTATTGAGACTGAGGTAGATTAATGGGGGAGTCCCTGAGGTGATGAGAAACAATTAACGCTATGACATGTGAGCATACCATGCATTAACATCCAGCCAAAATGGCCGAAATATAATGCCGAATCGACGGTGTTTGAAGGAAGAAATCGCAAAATTGTGAGGACTGAGATTTAGTAATGCGATTGATACAGACTACGGTGGTAAATTTGGCTTACATTTAATCGAATTCGTCCAGTCAAAATGCATTATGAACATTGCCATCAGATGAATGATTATGATCAGTCCAGATTGGATGAGAATATGCTTCTTTGCAATGGTTACCGCATTCGATTGGCTCCACCTCGTCGGCTGAAATTCAATGAAAAGTGAAGCGAATAAGGTCGAATCAAGATATTACATTGCCATGTTTGTGAAGAATGCCTGCTAGCAGCAAGATATAGAGGATGAGCGAAACGGTCGGCATAACGATAGCGCACATAAAGTGAATGTAACTGTTGTACTGTAATGGCAAATTATGATATTGCAATGTCGCATTGCGTACCACAAATCGACCTTTGAATATCATTGGATCAAAGAACAGCATGTGCTGGGTGGAATTGAACAACATCGGTGGCGTGAACAGTACCAGAACGCACACATGCACGGTGCAAATAAGAAGCACCAGAAATGTTCTCGAGCCCTCAAAGTGATATTCTATCATTATCTCTATCGCTGAACTAACCTTGAAGCACCACATAATAACCTTAATGAGCATAATCTCTCCAATTCGATTAATTGCGAGAATGTTGCATGCGGCCGCGGAACAGAAGAAGAAAACTAAACTTCTTGTCAAAAAAAAATAAAACACAACGAAAGATCCCACATTCAAGACCAAGCGAGTACATTAGTTGCAAGCGCGGATGTGCACAGTATACTTCTCCCTGAATTTTAATTTTAAAAAAGTATATTAATAATTTTATGAACACTCACTCTATACAACATTATTCCGAAGCCAACCGAAGCGAACATTTGATCAAATATATCCGCCACCGCGAGGTAGATCATTACCTGAGTACTATCGATTTATTATTGTCACTTGTGTGACCTACTTTGTAGGCAGAAAGCTTGCGCATCGATATCATTGCCATTGTACAGGCTGCATATGGAGGAATTGTAAGAACGCCGAACATTACGCAGAAAAGACCCAGATGAGGACGGCGAGTTCCGCGCGAATACCAGTCGATTTCACCGAGAGCGCTGAATTGGTTTAGAGTTGTACGGTCTCTTCATTCCGCATACTCTCTCGCACTGTCTGACCGGTGAGAGAGTATGCGGAATGAAGAGACCGTAAAATTTTTGCACAACTCAGAACATGATAAACCTGCAGTTGTACTCTTCGTACTGGTCCATCCAGATGTTGAATCGAAACGTAGGCAGACTCATGGTGAACGGAGCAAAATATACTGAGTGGTATGTCGATTATCGAACACCCCCAGGGAAATTATTAGAAAAAGTGCGCGAACTTCTTCAGTGCCAATGTCTTGCTACGGTGGCGTGACTGCGAGTGAAAAGTACCGAGTATGCTACCGAGAATGAAATGATTCGCGCACAACTACAACTTTATAAATATAAATATCAGTGAGTTCGCGTAAATCGCATGTCTAAGGGGACAATGAAATACATTGACAATGTTTCCACAGAATTTAACTGTGCATGACACCCGTCAATACTGTATTTTGGAAACACCTTACATTTGTTGTTATTGTTTACGAAAATTTGCATATGCAATGTGGTAACAAGGGAACTGCGTTGAGCCGGCTTCGACTTGACTGCACGCGTTTATATAGTAATCACAACCGTAACTGTGTGGTAGCAACACCAAAATATCATCATTACATACACATTATGCAACGAGATGTGGTAACAAGGGAACTGCGTTGAGCCGGCTTCGACTTGACTGCACGCGTTTATATAGTAATCACAACCGTAACTGTGTGGTAGCAACACCAAAATATCATCATTACATACACATTATGCAACGAGATGTGGTAACAAGGGAACTGCGTTGAGCCGGCTTCGACTTGACTGCACGCGTTTATATAGTAATCACAACCGTAACTGTGAGGTAGCAACACCAAAATATCTTCATTACATACACATTGAAGACTTGCAGCTTTCTCAACCATAAATGTGTAAAGGCATAATGCGCAATGCATCGTGATGAGCTTGCGTTGTGGCTCATGAAGCACCGTAGTTAATCTCTCGGGAAAGCGACATACCAAAGTTATAAATATGCTAATTAGCTGATATTCTCTTCTGAAGCAGTTTAATGAACAACAGAACACGGTCTTTAATCTTCAATCTTTACATCAAAGCTTTGTTTTGAGACGGACAAGTAGGCAAGGAAGTATCCCCGCTCACTTGTTTTCTTCGTTATTGTTGAGTTTAATGGACTTTTAATGTGAAGAAAAAAAACGGCAGGACTCTACTAGCACACGTTGAAAACGAAACTGGCACTCTGACACTAAAAATGGAATGATGATTAGCAATTTTTTTTGAAGATCGGAGATAACAAATATACAAGATACGCAAACCCGGGAACTTCTTCTAATAGGCTACACAGTCACCCAATCCAGCCACTAACTTATGCCACGTCACACTAAGTGCAAACTCGACAATTTCGTCAGATAAAATCTCACCGTTTCGAACCAGTGGGATTCGACTTGATTGACGACCGGATAACCTCTTCGGGAAGAAGACGGGGAAACGATCCTGCTTCATTTGAATCGAGGCTGCAATTCTAAAATTGCCGATAGCACAGAAGCAAATCTCAGTCACGAAGTCAAGGTCCAGCCACGCACAAAGAGATGTGGCTGCGCGCACTCCGCACGAACTGATGGAGCACGACTTCTAGCCCGGGTCGCACAAGAGATGACCCGGCTAGCACACGCAAAACGCAAACAAGAAATTAAAGACGATTGTAGATAACTCTGTGGCATCAAACCACTTCGGAAATTCAAGAACGCGAGCAATTGAATTAATCGAATAAAGTTTATAAAAGCTTGTAGGCAATTAATCGATAACAACGGTAAGTGATAACAGGAATAACCAAAATATATTTAGTCGAGGTAGAGCTACCGTAATTTGCCTGATTGGCAGGTACACACTAGTGATGCCAAAACGGCGCGCGCTCTCCTCGTTTCACATGCTCTCTCGCTCTGTCTGACCGGCGAGAGAGCGTGTGAAACGAGGAGAGCGCGCGCCGTATTGCCATCACTAGTATACACAACAAACATTTAAAATATCCTATTTGCCGGTTTTACTTTCCGGTCTTGCGAGAAAACGATAAATTACGATAAACTAATTAATTATTTACTTAATTGGATAACGATCACAGAAGAAATAGAGGTGGTGACGGGGTGACGCACCCTCTTCACAAACCATTATCTCGCCCAGTTATATAAATACGATTTCATACCATTTCTGTTATTGAAACTCGTTTCCACACATTTGATGGAGATGTGCAGCTCTTCTGGAAAAAGTCTAACTCATTTACATCTGCGGCTTACTTATACTATCGAATCGATATAATTAATAGCATGAACAAGATAATAAATTGAAAAAAATGTAAGTTATAATCCTTGGTAATTGATTCCGATTTACTAGAGCCGTATAGCAGGTGATGAATGCCATTTACCCAATATAATTGTTTAGATTTGCTCAAACCGATACTCAAGCATTGTCGTGTGATTGGATTTCATTGCGGTTCAATTTTACTTTCCACCTGCTTTTAATGTCCTGTTTTTTTCATGCGTGAATATGTACTTGTCTGCAATGGTGCAATATTCTTGGATAAGAAAAACAATATGAAAAATAATCACGTCTACATATTCCGCCTTCTTTCTCTTGCAGCTTTCTGATCCCACTATCGAAACATGTAATTTCGAAAATCGGAGTGATTGGGAGAAAAGGTCTTAGTGTGCGTGGTCGTGTGTAATGGTCAACTCTTTGCATGCATTGATTTCTGTGGATCCGATATTCATTTCTGCCACTTCGTTGACATTGGAATTTTGTAAATTTCGAAATTCGTTTAAACTTTTCTTTAGTTTGTACATTCTCGAGTGTGGAGAGGTTGTGCGGTATGAAGAAACTAATTTTGAAATCTAATGCATTTCAAAGGACTGTTCTCTTCGGTATTTACTTCTCCTTTTCAGCGCCCAACTTATCATGTCGTTGGTCAACACAACATAGCGCAGCCATTTCCTCTGTTTTTTTTCTGTCGCAGAAAGGCAAGTCGCTGAACACGAGCAGTCACCGCGGCAATTTAGCCATCACGTTCGTTTGATGCTTAACAACATACACACTTCGTATACTATTTATGTATATGTATCGTATATCGTACCTGCCACTTACATGTAAAGGAATGACACGAACAGTTGGAACATATGGAAACAGAGAGATGAGCTGCTTGTATCATTTTAATGAATGCCAAAATTAATACAAATAATACCAAAAATTAATAAATTAATAAAGTAAAATTTATACCAAAACGATTTAAAAAATTACCATGAGGAAATATTGTACAGCGCTGAAGTAGATCCACTGCACTCAATACCTGCAGTGCACGCACGAAATATAATAAATTGTCTTTGAAAATATAATCAGATTGGCTAGACACATACGACGTTTGCGCGCTTTCGCGCTCAGTTACATTGCTCAAAATGGGATTCGATTTGATCGAGAGCAGACCATTTGTGTTTTTTTGCCTCATAATTAGGGATGGCGAAGCAAGAGGTTAATTCAAGTCTTCATTTTCATTCCCCACAGTCGCCTGACCGGCGTCATTCTTAATTCAAGAGGAAAGTGACCGGCGACCTCTTGATTCAAGAGGGGGAGGGAGTTCAATGAAGCGACCTCAGAACAAAGTCCAATCGAGTCCGATTTTCATGGGGGATCAAGTCGAAGGTTGGTCCGATGCATATCCACCGGACAAAGGGTCATTTACATGACAGGGGAATGATGACGAGCCATATTTGGCTCGTGCAGTCTTCCTCTCGTTTCTTTGTGCTTCGTCGTGTGTTTTTGCCATTTACTCCCCATTTTTGTTGATAATTTTTGTATTTTCACTTCTCCCCTGTCCGACTGCCTTGTCGAACCATCTATCCTAGCCCTTCTCCCGTTAAACAGCTCCGGAGAAGCCAAGGCAGGGCAAGCAAAGTCGAATCAGGTTTGTCGTGGTCTTTTCGTCAGTTTCCTATAGATTTGAAGTTACTGTCGCAGCAGTGATTGATCTTTGATCTTTCGGTCTCCCTCTCTCGCTTCTTCGATCATCCTTCGTGCCCGTAAGTCGCCCAAGTCCTGGGAGAACCCACATGAAGCTGTAGTTGGTATGTTGACGTTCCATTCGATTAGTTGTTTTGTCATTAGATCTTTGGTATTTAAGTTCTTGTCCATTTCGACTTCTCTTCACTGTTACGTTTTAGGCAGGGCTGCTCTCTTGCCAATGATGCTGATGCGACCATTGAACGATTTCGCAGAAGGACAGGTGGAGAAGGAGAGTCTTTTGCTTGTCTACGTCAGCATTGTTCACTTCGTAATGTATGTTATTGCAGACACATTCATCCATGGGCGTGGAATGAATCTCTTCTCTTCCCCTTTGGCTAATACTTCGCTGGGGTGTCCTTGTACCCAGTAAACCCTGTCACTTCATTCCAAAGAACAGGCAGGTTTGGGAAAGGACGCTCTGGCTTGGTCTGAACCATCGGGAGCGGTCCTCGTCTATTTGTCAAGTCCTTCTTCGGCTCTCAATCAAGAATGAAAGCTTGATGGATCTTTTCTGTTCCTCTCCACCACCTCCGCATGTGTCCTAGCTTGATCTCTCCATTCTAACGGGGGGGGGGCGGTAACTCCAGCTCCCTGGAGTAGAAAGACTCTTCATACTCTTAGCCCCTTCCTTATGAAATAATATTGTTGACTAACGATGTCCTACTTACAATATAGGCTTCTCTATGTGTAGATACCAGAGATTTGATCCATTTCTCCTGTGTTTTGGTAGGATCCATAGGCTTTGGATGATTATTATTTTCAAATTTATTGATTATTTCCCGTCTTATGTTTATGTCATATGATTCCCGAAGTTTCACGTTAAAATGTTTACGCATTCTCTAGTTACATCAGAGTTTGTGAAATCAGCTCTTAATTCAAGAGCTCCCACACCGCACCCTCTTGAATCAAGAGGGGAAATGACGAGCAATAAAAGGCCTCTTCATTCTGTGCCAACCTCTTGATTCTGACATCCCTACTCATAACAATTGTATTGACTTCCCTTATCAAATTTAGTTCCGGTTTTAGAAGAAATAATATACTAGAAAATTTACACATGAACAGCACTAATAAATTACACAAATTACACATGGTGTAATATACACATGAACAGTCCTAATAAATAGATCGGTAAATTGTGCAGGCAAATGTGAATAAATAAATAAAAATTTCCAAGGAAACGAATCCGAGCATTACTTCCGTACTCAATGTTTGCACTATGTGAGCTGTCCTAGGCCGTAATAATCTGTTCGGAATCTCAACGTCATCTTTACCAGACCTTGATTCACAACATCAAATTTGCATTTGCTAATCATAGTAATCACGATTGAGCGTGCACATGAAGGAAAAAAGTACTTCCTTTCCATCTGTTCATGTTTTTCACTATATTTCGATGTCATTATCGTCCAAGCCTTGACCAATATGGCGATATGCTCTTTTCCGTGGTTTTCATATTAACTTTTTTATTTCTCCTTCATGGCCTGAAATATTTCCCAAACGTTTTTGCCTCATTCTTCTTATATCATACCTACGTTGTACATCACATTTTTGTTGTTTGTACATCACATTTCATTGTAATATCATGCTAAGAAATCACACCAGACCGCATTACTTCTTCTCTAATTGTAATGCACAACACGAAAACATCATCACGAGGAAGCATTACTGCGACTTTAAGAGTCAAGAGTTTTCTTCGTAGAAATGATGCACATATAATATTTCCTTGTTATTTTATTCAATTTTATAACAGTTTGGAAAAAAAGTTTAAAAGAAATAAGTTTCGACTCTGTAACCGCGAAGTATCCAGGCTTGGCCACATAGTGAGAATCTCCCGATTTGATATCGAAGAGATATCACGCCTCTCGTGAGAGAATCGAGCTGGGCTTGGGAATGGTGAAATGAGATCTAACCGGTTTTGGCCATCCTGAGGCATGCCTGAGTGACCCCCGAAATGTTATTGTGCACACTTCGTTCCTACGTAGGGTCGGATTACGGCACCTCCTATTTTGAGAGCTGTTATCTTGGTTACGGTGAAAGATAGAGCAAAATTGACCTCTGAGTGACCCCGACTCATTTTTGAGCTCTATCGATCTATCTATAAGGTTGATGCAAAAGTCTTGTGGTTTTTTGATATTTCGCCTTCCATCTTCCTTTTAGTTTGATCTATAAACTTCCGGATATTGATTACTAATAAGGCCTTGGATACTCTTTCATATGCGCACCCTACCAGCATTGCCCATTCATAGAGGCGCGAATAGGAAAAAGTTAAATTTTACATCTGTCGAAAACGACATATTTCTCAATATTATGTTTCCTTTGAAGCACGAATGCTCAATTTCTGGTGGTTATATGAAGCTTCAAACTTAACCCTATAAACACTTTTTCTCATGGATGCTGGAAGTTGCACCCTTTCGAGAAACGTGCTGATCTGAAAATGACTACCTTTTCCATTTCCGTGTTGATTTTGCATATTTCTGAAAAATAAGAAATTCAAATTTTCTGAAAGAGAAGAGAAGCAGGCGCCAAATTTTTTTAATGATAGTATAGCATCTTCGTGGTTAAATGTAACGCGCTCATGGAGAAGTCTGTGTTATTTGTTTCTGTAGAAAAAAAATCCGAACAAGTTACGCGTATCCAACGTTCACTGCTAATTTTCGCTATCATGTAATTCTGTTCAAATTTAAATATGCGCCATATCTAGCATATTTTCTGAAAGGGTATGAATGATATTTCATAGATAACCATATGACGTAGTTTCATGAATTTTGCCTGCTAGATGCCAGATGAATATAATGATGGCTAATTTTTGTAGATAATTCGCAACTAGTTAAATTATAATTGCTTGCGTTGATTGCGAGATATGTGTGATTGAAATATGGGCAAATAAAGTTCAAGCATACCACTAAATAATGCCCTGTTTGTTTGTCAATGACATTGTAGACACGCGAATAATGATAGTTCAAAGTAGGGTCACAAAAAACCACAGGACTTTTGCATCAACCTTATAAACCATTTTCTCGAAAACTTATTTTCTAGGGTGGTATACTTCAGGTCAATTTTCTCAAAAATGTAGGTAAAGACGCAGCTCAAATTTATACAGTAGATGCAGCTCAGCGAGAGCTTTCCAATGAATCGTTTGCGAAAAATATACGAAGTTGTCAGTGAGAGTTTCGCCCTTTTTACTTCGTCAGGATCGTTTGAACTATTTTTTCAACATACGATTTCATTTCACACCGCACTTTTCGAAGTGCGCGGCTGAAAATGATCGAAGTTCAATCGAAATGTCCGTTGAAAAAATAGTTCAAACGATCCTGACGAAGTAAAAAGGGCGAAACTCTCACCTGCAACCTCGTATAGTGTTCGCAAACCACTCATTGGAAAGCTCTCGCTGAGCTGCGTCTACTGTGAAAATTTGAGCTGCGTCTTCACCTACATTTTTGAGAAAATTGACCTGAAGTGTACCACCGTTGGAAATGAGTTTTAGAGAAAATTGTTTAGACAGATCGATAGAGCACGAAAAATGGGTCGGGGTCATTCAGAGGTCACTTTTGCTTAATCTATCACCGTATTCGAGAAATCGGCCCTTGAAGTGAGTGATGCCGAATTGCGACCCGGTCTAGGAAGCTCTAAAGTGAAGTCTGCACAAAAAGACTTTGGGGGTCACTCAGGCATGCTTTAGGATGGCCAAAACCGGTTAGAACTCAATTCACGATTTTACTCCATTCCCATGAACGGCAATCAGCTCGATTCTCTCGTGAGAGGCGTGATATGAGCAAATAAGAAATTAGACGTTTCTATGGTGTTGAACGATTATTTATTACTGCTGACCATTGATGTGTCATGGTTTCCTCGACCGTATCCGCTCAAAATGTTTCGGGTTTCAATGTCATCGCTCAACCGTTTGAAAGAGCGCAAATAAAGAAACAATTACCCGAATTCCGCTCTATTCCTGATCAATGATACGGCAGTGCAGATAAAGACAAGATCGATTTTTCGAACTGAATTTCATAAACAATCGATGACAAGATACAGTGAAGCGGAAAACATGGAGAAAAAGGTGGTTGACAATTCGTTGCATATATTCTCACTTCAAAGCTTAATTACAATTTCTCCGATTATCGGTATCCTAACGATGTAGTATGCACTAAGAGGTTATGTATCGTATTTGTACGAGAACAAATCGTACAGTATTTGAGTTTGGAGAATATTGATCTCAAATCGAATATTTTTTATGTGACGTTCAAACCAAATTCATTACTCGTCATTTCCAAAATAGGTTATTTCTTATTTGCCTCATATCAATAATAAGTATTAGTCTAAGCCGACGACATCGTTAGATTCCAATTTTTGTTCACCTCCTAAGGTCTCTTTCACGTCATTTATGATAATAATAATAATAATATTTTTTTCCGTCAAAACAAGCAGTGCGTTACCGAGTATACCCTTCTCAAACCGGCAATATCATGCAGTAGTGAATAGGTCAATGAGCACGGGATGAGAATCTGAGATTCGAAGAAGAAGCTTTTATGTTATGAATAGCTGTGATATCCTAAAATGCAGGTAAAAGGTTTTCTCAGATCTCTCACGATCGAGTTGTACTCGACAGTTTTGCAGTCATCTCTCCTACTTATGTCTAGCCTCTCCCTCTTCCTGCTTCGAAATAGAGGCATTAGAGCTTCATTTGTGTGCTCATCGTCTATTCATCACTATTGAAAAAGAAATGCTGCAAATCGGTTTTTTGCTGAATCTGATTTGAGCCGCCCTTTTAAAAAAATGTTTTCGCGAACGCATGTACTCTTTTTTTAAGTCTCATCTCTCCCTCCTCTACCTTTTTTTCAGATAGGGCGAATCGATTACAGTTAGCTTCGTACTTCATGTCGTTGCTCCATTCGGTATTATCATTATCGCCTGATTTGTCCGCCCTTAAAATGTGTTTGCGCGAACGTCTTACATTAGGAATCTACATGTATGCCAATCGTATCAGATTTGTCATCACGAAAAGTCGGATGAAAACTTCGCAAACTCTGAACGTACTTCTCGGCATTTTGAATACTGCCGGGTGCAGTGCTAATGTATTCATAGTGATAACTACCGCACGAACAAAGTGAGCGTTGACTAATAATATTATCATATATGTGCATCGTACAGCAATGTAATTGCAGAACACTACGAACCGCTTGTAACATTCTCATCGGTTTCTGTGCCATGTCCGACGCCCTTCAACAGGTTTCCGGGAAAAAAATAACTCATTTGTTCAAAATAATTTAAGCTCGGCCAATTTATTACGATCGCGCAGGTTGCGGTAGATCAATTGAAAATATCGAGTAAGACTTGCTGCTTGGCACAGGTGAATACTAATTACGATTTGGCTCGCTGGAGCAAACCAATACTAGAATTTTCTTTATATTATTGAACCGATATTATGAGAAATACACCCTATGTGAAAAGCGAGTCTGCCATTCGTTTAGATCCTTCCAAGCTTTGGGCTCACCTCCGGTGGTATTATTGTTCTCCTGATCGCAATCGACAGACTTTTGGCAGTTCAGTGCCCCATCTTCTATATCAGCAAGAACAAAAAGCGATACTTGATGGTTCGATTTCAACGTTGAAGTGTTGAAGTATTGACACATTGAAGCGTGATTTTCCAGATCAACATTGCTGTGATTATTATTCATAACTCGATTCAGTACGCTTTATCATATTTCTACTTTGAAGAAAGGTGAGATATCAAATTTTGAAAGGTAAAATGGAATCTGTTTCAGACAAGTCCTGTGCTTACCACTTGAGATGTATCAAGGAATAACAAAACACTGGTTCGGAGCCACGGCCTTTGTTGTTATTGTGCATTCCATTGTTATATACGTCATGGTTTGGTTCAAGTTGAGAAGGAGAAGTAAGCATCATTTATAATTTCTGGTGATAATAATGAATAATCATCTTTGTTTAGCATCTCAATGCGCTCAAAGACGTATATTAAGGACAATTCTTATCTTAATGAGCATTTTAATGATTGGATCGTTTCTTTCGACGACCATGGTTGTTAGTGTCGTATTCGTGCTCAAACTAGAAGGTGAAGATAATATTAAAAGTTTTTTTTAGGAATGTAGCCCCTGCGAGTTCAGTAATTCAGTAGACTGTTCAGTAATTTTTCTCCTTTTATAATAATAATAATTTTTTATCATGCGACAGTGCAGAGGTATAAAATAGATGTTACAGGGAAAATTAGAATCATGATAATTACGATGTCATATCTAGATGACAAAGGGAGTATAGCCGTCAGTTACAAGCGAGAGTGAATTAGAGATAATGAGAATAATCAATACTATTTATAGCTCTAGCTCTGAGCGAGAACAGTTCACTATTTCTAGAGATTACAATATTATTAGGGATACGGTTCCATAAGGGTACAACTCTATTTGTGAGAAATGTGTGGTAAAAAGCAGATATGGAACGATGTTTACGTAACTGGAAGAGATTGGGGCGCCTAGGTCGAGGGGGGGGGGCTAGGAGGAGAAAGGAAGGGCAGCCTATGTCTACATCTTCGTGAATAACTTTATGAATAACTTTTGGCATTTAGCACTCTCAACTCAAAAAAAAACAAATCGGGAGGATATTTCTAAAAATATAACATTGAGGTGAAGCAAGATTGATTGGGATGCAGATCGCGGGGACTCCAATTAACATCACGCTCTCACTCAACTGGCTCGTTCTGTACACAACAAGTGCCGAATATCGCTCAGCGTTTCGAAGTCAATTGTGTTTCTCGATCAATTCCATTATTCAAGTACATCCAAATTCTAGTTCTTCTTCTGGTTCACTACAATTAGCGCAATCTAAATAATCTTTCATTTATGTTACCCATCTTGAAGTTCATTTTTTGTGCAGATTCTTTTCTGTTGATATTTGGGTCAAACACTTCCATAATTTCAATAGTTTTTTTCCAAAGCCCATTCAATTTTTATGAACACACATTGTTTCTGATTTGCTCTGGTACACTATTCGCATAAATTGGTGTAAGTTATTATTTGGGAGATGAAATTTCTCAATTAGCCGGAACTGAAGCTTCTGCGCAGAACCATTTCTCCTCGCGATCTTAAAACTATTAATCATTCTGACAACAACAAAATCATCATACAATTGTAAGACTTCTTGGATGGCTTGCAGCAAGTTCCGACTTGTGACGGAAATATGCACACGGCGGTTCCGCAGATGCCGACATCCTCAGAGGGTCCGCTGCATGTATTTGACGAATTATTGGATTATGCAATTCTATTACCTGCATGAATTTCCATTGCTTATTTCTTTTCGCTACACTGCACGATCCACAAGTAGTCGCGCACAGGCCAGTAGTCGACCACTCACTCCATACTCCATCAATCAGCAATGGTATATTTCGCACTCTGCCTAGCGCTTATCCTCAAATCATTATTTAAGAATTCAATATTATAAATGCACACATCAATAGTCGTCGCAGGAGTTGCGGTAGTAGTTGTAGGGGTGGTGTAGAGAACTTGTAGTAGGGCTCGTGATAGTCGTGGTAGTCGTGGTAGGAACCGTGGTAACCGTGGTAGTCATGGTCGGGGTTGTGTTAGTCGTGGATGGAGAAGTGTTAGTTGTTGTCAGGGTTCAGGTAGTCGTGGTTGGTGAAACCAAGTGGTACTCCACCTGCCATTTGCGGTTTTCATAGAGGGCCAAACAATGTGCTTACAATCGGCCGTGCGCAGGTGTTTTTGAAGTTTCGGAGAAACAAGCACCAGGATGAGGTGTAATGGTAGATGGTGCAAGGCATGGGGCGAATAACTCCAGCGAATTGTGCACAGACTTCATCGCTACAATATCGGAATTTTTTTTGTGAATTTAAATAATCTCGCCTTTCGCTTCCTCGGGCGCACGTGCATGCGAGTTGACAGGCGGCGTGCGAGGCTACGTCGAAGGGACCAAACTGAGTCACCCTTGCTCGGTTTGCAGTCAGTGCCTTGTAGATTTGGCCATGAACCTGGACAAAATATGTCGTGAATGATAATGATTACTGGTCGTGTTGGCATCCATGTAAGTTGCTAACAGATGGCGAGGCACCGCGGGTAGGGGCATAATATCCATTACCAATTGATGAGAAGAACTAACCTGCAGCAACATGGGCAAAAAAGGCAAGAGACGCATGAGCGGGTGGTTGTTTAACGGGTGAAGATGAGACGGGTTGACTCTTTTACAGACGCACAATTATTGTCATGGCGATTGGAGTGGGCAACAATGAGACAAGGAGGAAGCATCAAACCACTTCGGACCTGTTTGGGCAGCTTCAGGTCTCAAATACGCACAGACCACTTGTGCTAGTAGGAGAAATACTGTCATTTTACACTATTCAGTGTATTCATCGGATGAGAGTCCTACTTTTGCGGTTCTGAGTGATAGAATGCTGCGTAATTGCCAGATTTTTAATTATCATTCTCGAATGGATGGGTCGAAATTAGGGCGGCAAGAACGGGGTCACGGGTGACCCGCGCTATTCACCATTCCGCAGGATCACCCGATTTTATGACCCTGACCTGTTTCTGACCCGTAATTTCGGGTTAGAAGCGGCTGTCACTCCTTGTCGAAAGGAAGAGGAAGCGCGAGAGAGTGCGATAAGGGGAGAGAGTCTCTCGGCGCTCCTTCCATTTACCGCCCTCTCTCGGTCTACCTCTTCCTTTCTCGCTCTCACTCTTGACCCGTGTCTGACCCGTATCCGGGTCTGACCGACCCGTATCTGACCCGTTTTAGAGGGTCAAAAGGTCAACCCGTGATCCGTTCTAGCCGCCCTAGTCGAAATGGATCGAAAATGGAGGGTAAAGGTTTGAAAATAGATTTTCGGCCAATACTACATTTGATATCCGGATTTAGCATGACATTTATCAAGTCGGAGACAATCTCACCTTGAAAGAGCGCTTCAAACGATTTCGTTAATTTCCAGGTACATAATGCAGGGAGATAACTTCAAAAAATGGGATATCAAAAATTATTGATGTGATATTCCAGGAAGGCTTTTGATCTACCACCTCTCTTGCTCTGCCTCACCCCCCCCCCCCCTACACAGGGCCAAATGTTTTGGTACGTAGAATATGAATTCGAATTCGAATTCAAAAGACAGGGGAAAGACACTGTGATCCAATGATATTTTTGATTAAAAAATGGCGAATAACGAAATATCCTACATAAATAATTTGTATTGAGGACAATATTAATCATGCGAGATGAATCAAACGACTCTCACGAATACTCTCGAATAAATAGTTTATCATGTGTGACAATTATACCCTAGGAGTGAGCATTACATACACATTGTTTTGCAAAATAAAATAAGGTAAAATGTTACATCTATTTTCTTAATATTTTCAAATCCGAGTTTGAGAAATATTACACATATTTTTGTTGAATATTCGTTTGAGCGCTTCACTAACTAAATCTAAAATTTCCGGTTATTGAGGGTGCCATTCTTCAGGAATCAGAATTGATTCTTTGTTGAAGAATTTGGCCAGTGTGTGGTAGTCGATGTTGGTCGCATTGAATGCATTTGGATTGGTTGCGAGCACATTCAGCAAGTCTGTGATAATCTGGAATACCTATATGTCACGATGCTTTAGCACGAGCTCTCTGTAGAATATGTTTACACAAGTAAAGTGATGTTTACATGTGCGTCAGAATGGTTCGGCTTCGTCTCACGAACAAATACACGGGGTTCGTATAGATTTGCTTGATTGCCCTCTGCTAAAAGAGAAGGATCTGAAAAAAGGCAGTATTGACAGTGAAAACTACTCAATCGATAAAAACATGTGATACCCCAATATACTACTATTTGATCATACTTACTCGTCAGATACAGATACAGATTTATTCAAGATGCATGGTCTGGGCCTGTTGAATAATTCAATTACTTACTCGTCACAGCATCAGAATTCTGGAGAGCAGTTAGCTCGTTGTCGATCCTTCATCTCTCCTCATGCAATTCGCAAGCGTTACACGCACAGGAGGTGAATGGACAAGGAAGATGGAACTGAAAGCAATAACCGTCTAACGCTCCGATTAATATGTCTAGACTATAGGGAGTTGCATTGTCTTCAATTAATATATCTAGACTAAACGAAGTCGCATTGTAAAAGGCCAGGCACTTCCTGTTTCTCCCTTTTAGCATACTATAGACTATAGTCTATAGTGGAGATGGATGTAACGTTTCAAACCAGCCTACTTTCGGTGAAAACTATGGTATATTAAAGATGAATCTAATATTAACCTTTTTTATAGCAATAACTCCATGACTACAACACCTGGAGCACATATACTGCGTATCGCATCCACTCTTCGATGCGCGATACTTAACAAGGGATTTACATAGCTAAATAGAGGTAATTTTTATCGATTTTGCTCTTACGTGGTACTGACCGGAAGACACATATCCCGATCGCCTTCTAATTTTGGTGGTGCATAGGGACCCCCAAGCGAGTCTGAAAACCGTTTTGCAAAGTTGCTCAATGGACCTAGTAATTAAGACAATTAACATTTTCTGAGTTCGCTTTCACTTATAGAATCATTTCTGACGCGACAAAGTCAACCGGCTCGGTGGTCGAGCGGTAGTGAAATGATGCAATAACCGAGGGGTCAGTAGTTCGACTCCGCACCCCTCCCATACTTTTTTGTTCTTTTAATAATTAATCTTTGGTCTCTCGATTTTGTTGCTGGTTACGTTTGTTTCCTTGGCTAGGTAGACATCAACTAGTAGTCTCATCGAGGTGTTCAGAGAAAGATACGGACGAAATGAAGATCGATTAATAAGATTGAAGAAGAAAAAGCAATTTGAAGATTTGATTGAATGGTTGCGTCAGCTTTTCCTATTTGATTCCGTCCATGAAAACGTCGGCATCTTGCTTGCACTTCCCCTCAACCATCAGAGTTCTCTTCGGAATGAATTCTGCAACATGGTGAATGTTTGTCAAATTAATAATATGTGCTGGATTGTCATTCAATTGAAACACAAACAAACGTAACCAGCAACACAATCGAGAGACCAAAGATCAATTATGAAAAGAACAAAAAAGTATGGGAGGGGTGCGGAGTCGAACTACTGACCCCCCGGTTATTGCATCATTTCACTACACTCGACCACCGAGCCGGTTGACTTTGTCGCGTCAGAAATGATTCTATAAGTGAAAGCGAACTCAGAAAATGTTAATTGTCTTAATTACTAGGTCCATTGAGCAACTTTGCAAAACGGTTTTCAGACTCGCTTGGGGGTCCCTATCTACCAACAAAATTTGAAGGCGATCGGGATATGTGTCTTCCGGTCAGTCCCATGCTAGTAATGTTAATAAATTGTATTCCGACAAACCTCAGCCGCGACTTTCTTCTTTCCGATGTTCACTTGATTCCTGACAACATGACGGCGGCGTGAAATTAGCTCACACTAAAAGTAAGTCATTGAACGGCATGGATACATGCAAAATTGATGTACCTTTCGGCATCCGCAACCGTGCCTATTTTGATCATGTGTCAACGTATTTCCATGCGCTAGACATTTCTGTAAACAAATAAAGTAATTCTCAATTATCAATGACGCATGCAAAAATTCCCTAGTAACAATGAATAGGGAAGAGTAGAAGAGCAAACTGACCATTTTTGGGGCCATATTAGTCGTTGATGAGGGGCTTTGAATGATGCTAGTCTATGGGAGGAACCGAGTCTAGATTATAATCTTCATCGCGCGAACTTTCTTTCCTAACACAAACAGAGTCTCCAGTACGAAATATCTTGTAATTTCAAGCGTATTTTCTGGTCACTTTCGAGATGATGAATCGATCAATATTTTTTCTCAGGTAATCTTCAGTGATATGATGAAAATAAAGTATTGCTGGAGAGAAAAACCATTAACCAGGTCGCCTCAAGCGCTTTGAGATTACAATCTGTACCGAGATTACAATCATGTCAAATTTGAGTTGCACAAGTTTTGGGCGTGCCTTATTTATCCAAACCTTCAAAAAACTATAACGGATACAGTGCGCCTCTCATACACTGAACATGCGCTTTTCTCTACAATTGACACCGGATTCTGACGTGAGGTAGAAATCTCAAGTATAATTGTGTCCACTATTTGCTCAATCAATCAACTGTTTTCGTTCACTTATACATTTTAATCATAAAGCGCTGTGTCCGTACGTCTGTTCGGATTGCGAAACGATTACGAAATGGGGAGGGAGAGAGAGATCGCGCGTCAACAAGTTGCGAAACGAGTGATTGCGAAACCGCTAGGACGGGACCCCCGCCGAAGGCGGGGGGCAGCCGGACTAGTACATTTTAATCACAAGACCAGTAATGTGACGGAGTGCCTTTTTCAAATACAGAGCAGTGCCAATTTTGCCTTTATTTGACCTTGCGGACTATCGACCTTAGAAAGTGGTTGAGATCAAATTGAGAGTGAAAGGATGAGGTCGATGCTCGTTTCGAAGACCGGTGGTGCAGATTAGGGATGGCGGTACTAGGTCGGTTCAACTATGACGTCCTGTCGCATTTGATGTTGCAAAGGCGGAACGAAGTCATAGTTCTCATCCGACCTAGTGCCGGGATGGTTTCGCATGCAATGACTCTCTTCATTATACGTGCTATCTCGCCTGCCTGACCGGCGACTAGAGTGTTCTTTTCGGATAATCGTCTCTTTATTTCGCGTACTCTCTCGACCGGTCCAGCGGTGAGAGATTATTGGAAATGAAGAGATGATTTCACCAATAACGCACTATACTGACCGGTGAGAGAGCAGTCAAGATGGCAAAAGGCATTTCTTCTCCCCCCCCCCACCCCCCCGAATGACTTCATGCACATGGACAATTTAATATTTTATTGTTTTCATTCTTTCTTAAAATGCAATTCTTCCGTACATTAATGTGGACGATTGAATAGGGAAGACTTCGATTCTTTCAAAGAATCGTTTCGATTGCTGGCACTCTTTGCAGCGTCGAGGTTGAAGAAGGGATTGGAGAATCGAATGAAGCCGGTCGAGGCATCCGAGAACGGTGAAGATGCGGAGGGCACTGAGGTGGCACAAGAATCGCTTGAAGCCGTCGGAGACACCAACTTGACCACTGCAATAAAGTAACTAACTACGCCATAGATTACTTCCATTGATAAATATAGAAATGACAAATTCGAGAATGATATTACTCACAATCTTGCAGTCTTCGGCGAAGTATTGATCGTCCGTGGGGCTGCTGTTCATGAAACGAGTGGCTGATGTCAAGCTATCCAATCTACCCCTTGATGATTTCCGCTAAAATACGCTTTCACTTTTCTCGCTTCTAGTGAAGATCACACCCATGCGTGCGAGATTTGTACCGCGATACTACAGACATTGTTTGTGATTTGTTCTCGATAAATAAGATTGCCACTCTGCTGGATCAGGAATGCCACGGATCTGAGATCCACATTTGCTACTCTCTTGCTCGACAAAGAAGCAAAAGAGTGTGATAAATTGAGAGAGGTTCTTCCATTCTCTCCCTTTTCTGCAATTAATAATTTATCTACGCCCGTGGCGCGACGAAACATTAAGGTATCAGGTTGAGTAGAAAGTTTTGTCGTTTTTTGATATTCAAACTTTTGGTTACTGTTATGGTTCAAACGGGTGCATCATTTAGATATTCTAAGGAATACTATGAATAGTCCCGTGATATAAAATAATGATGTTGCGGACATCTCATTGGCAATATGTTGGGAGCTATGATTCGAAAAAGTTGATGATTTGCTTTTCAATGACTCGTGATCTTTGACTTGCCGTCCATCTTAGAAGTTAGACACGGCTGCGAGCAAGTAATGATTGAAAAGTGCAATGTCCAAGGAATAAAATACTTGTAGTAAGAGGTATCATCAACAACAGGCCTTACCAGGAAGTGAAGCTTTTATAGGGACCGGCCAAGCCATGTGGAGTGAGAGGTAGAAAATGTCACCTCCCGGATGGGTCCTTTCGAGTTGGACCTTGAAATTAGGCCAGTAGTGAACACTAGAGCTGTCAAATGAAGAGAGAAAATGAAGATTTCATTCTCACTCACAAAGGCGCGCTGAGCGGCGTCATTCTTCATGAAGAGACAGAGTGACCCGTCCTCTCTTCATGAAGAACGACGCTTTCTTCATGAAGAAAACGATCGATTTTGACTAACATTGCATCATATATTAAAATTTCTTCTATCAGATGTTAAGGCATCATTTGCTTAGTCACTAAGTGAGATTTTACGCTCATTCGGCCTTATTTTAGCCTGCCGCCGTTGAAAAATAAAAGTTGATTTGCAGTCATGTAATGTATGCCATTGGAAAGAGTATAAAAAGTTATGGTTATAGGAAACTTTTCGTAGTTTTTCATGAATATTTTGCATAGACAAGACTGATAAATTAGGGATTCTCATGGGGTTTGTGAGTAAAATCAATATTGAAATGATATGCATGGATTATATTCATTACACATACTTCATTAGTATTTGTTACTGTTGATTGCAAATTTTTAAGCCAAAAACGATAACTGGTCTCAAGTTAGAACTGTCTCTGTGAAATTCTCTCTTCATGAAGAGCGAGAACGACCGGGTCATTCTTCGTGAAGAGAGAATGAGAGGGAGGGAAAATCCCTCTCTTCATTTGTCGAAATTCTCTTCATTTGACAGCCCTACTGAACACAGACAATAACCATTAGATTCATGCACAAAGTTTTGGGCTAGTTTGAATAAATAGATTTTTGAATTTTTGGGTAAAATAATGGAATTTTTAGGCAGTCAAAATGGCCTTTGGAATGTTATCCTGCCAACCATGCTGCAAGATCACGTGATTAATTGTGCCCATTTTTTGCTCAATCCACTTAGCAATCATCCCATGTAGTAACATTGCCTAGGCAAATGGAACAGCCTTTGAGAAGGGACAAAGTAAGCGACACATTAATCACTGATATTGTGAGAATCCCTGTTTCAGCCGAAAAAATATTTCTCATATTTTCAAATGCTTCGGAACAATTAACGCCCATGGCTGATGATGGAATAGTTACCCCCAATAGTAATGTTGAGATTGCGCATAGTGGGGTTGAGGCTATTGCCTGCTTCTAAAAGAGGGCGCTTAACAACTGACGATGTATTAGGCTGTCAGGAAAGTAATTGTAGATTTGGAGCTTGATGTTTGAACCATCCTAAAATCATTTTCGTTATCGATCTCAAGCTAGCTCTTTAGTGCATATTAGGGGATGACTTGATCAATATATGCATATCTTCAAATCGCTTCATGCTTTTTGGGTTTCCGAAAAAATCAAGTTTTACCACATGTGACATTTTCTCTATTTTCTGGAAATATTTTTCGCTTCTCGTATTTTGAAGGGAATTATGGCTGTAACTTTTCATATAGTGTAGTGAGGAGCCCATTCGCAGTTCTTTCGAAAATTAGGTCTAAGGCCGTTCTTGCCTCAAGTTAGCACGATTTACACACAGTTTGAATTCAACTCCTTTCGAGTTAACACTTCTCAAGCGATAATGTTTCATACATCGAGGGATATTCAGACTGTCTTCTCCATAAGTGCGCTTCCATGATACACTATGGAGCTACCTACTACTGGGAAACAATTCATCTCTCGTCTTTTCTACTTTTAGAAAACATGAATTTTAAGGATTGTTGAATAAAGGTCAACATAGCCAAAATTTCGACTTTTGGTGTACGGTGAATGAATACATTTCCTCAAAAGTGAGATATCCCCTGACTTAACCTAGCCGAATACTGGTAGATAAAGAGTAGCTCTAACATGTAACCACAAAAGTTAGGACTTTTCACCAATTCTGGAATCAGGAAGTTGTCATATAGTCGAATTTCGATGTTCAAATTTCAGCTTCAGGGTGGTGAAAGCTGCCTGTTTTGACATAAGAATTGCGAACATATCTAATTAAAAATTTAAGCTGAGCACGAAAGGTGCTTTCAGTTTTACTGCATTTTGTTTCCATAAGTTTATTGTTACGGGTACAAACTCAGTTCAAGCATTTATGATGACGTTCCGTAAAGGGCAATGCCACAAATGACTGAGTTTTCAGACAGGCCTTTCGTTACGGATCAGAGTGATATGTTGTATTGTGATGTGCGTATGTCGTACTTTTCGCACATGACATAAAATTTGCCATATCTTAGCTCTCCATGGATTGCTGGGCCAAAATGATATCAGTGCAACTCTGTATTGATATATTTTTAACTTCAATCTGTATCCTCAATACCAAATGGAAAGGCTTGAACCAATGTGCAATGGAAAGAGTATGCAAGGACTCAACGAGTTAAACATCAATATGATAATCAGGATGAAACAAAGGACGGGGTTTCTCTGAATCGAAAATTCGAAAATCTACAATTACTTTCCTGACAACCTCATAGATTCATCAGGCTGAATCTAATCAATTAGATTAAACCACTTATTGATGATTGTATCGAACAAACTTCGCACCGCGGTAGCGATGGGACAACTCCTTGATATGGATGCCCTATTTGATGTTTATCTACCTTTGTTGACAAAGTATAAATTAATAAGAACATCATTGTGTCATGAAAACATGAATCCTCGTTGACGAACTTTTAGATTTAACTCGTTTAGACAGGCAGTGATTACCAAATCTAAATCATATCTAAAATGTGCCGTTGCGTACCTCATCAACTTGAAACATAGTGCTTCTGCTTTTGACAAAGAAATGAGAACGAAAGTATTGAAATGGGCCCTCAAAATGTGACAGAACTTTCTACTCAACCTAATACATGAGTGATCAAATAGCAAGGAAATGTGAATTGACTCTCAGTAATTATTCAGTGTGAGAGAGTATGGCGATTAAAGGGTGGTTCAGTAATCGGCGCTTGAATAATCGTATGTGGGGGCGGTTCGAATTTCTTCAGGGAGTTGGGAATACCATCTGGATGGTCTAACAGGAAAAGAATGAAATCTAGAAGTGCTGGTGGTCAGTTCGATATTGAAAAAAAACCAACAAAAAAAAATTAATTCCTACTCTCATTTCGTCTCGCCTCTCCATCGGTGCCGCACACTTTTCACCCTTAGAGCTTTTGCTCTAACGATCTCGATTTTTGTCTCTGGGTACGATCCAAAAATGTGCGCAAAGTGACATAATTATGCTCACACGAATTGAACATGAACAGTGCACAACGATAATTCGAAACGACGAATCCCAATATGATTTGATAATATTGTAATTTCAAGATTAAAATCAAGCAATGAATGGGAGCAACGAATGATTTGTTCACATTGAGCTATTTTCCAAGTATGCCATATTCGACCTGAACGAGCAAAGATTGGGTTCACCAGACATACTCTACTGAAATCTGAATTTGAAAAAAAAGTAGATTTGACTAGTCTGAAATCTCTTCCACCTAGTAAAAACAAACAATGCGAGGGCGTAAGAAGAATACAGTGAAAATTATATGGCTGCCATAATGATTCATGGGTAAGTTGAGGTCGCTGATCTTGTCGTTGATGTAATGGTTTTCCTTGCGAATTATAATTACCCGTGAAAAGAGCTGATCGTGCTACATCATGAATAGGGTTGTCAAAATGAAGAAATGAAATGAAGAGTTCATTTCATTCTCCACAGTCGATCTGCGCGCGCGGCGTCATTCTTCATTGAAGAGGGGGTGAACGGTGCCCTCTTCAATGAAGAGGGGGAGGGAGTTCATTGAACAGCCATCACGGTTTTTCACAAGAACGAAGCCTAATCGATGCCGATTTGCATGGCGATTTAGCATAAGACTTGGTCGATGCATACCGACCAGACAAAGGGTCATTTACATGGTCGGGAGAGATGACGAGCCATAGTCGGCTCGTGCAGTCTTCCCCCTCCTTTCCTTTCCTTTGGCTGTTTGTTTTTGCTGTTTATCTCGCATTTTTGTTGATAATTTTCGTATTTTCACTTCTCCACTGCTGGTGCCTAGTCGCTGTCTGTTCTCGTTGTTCTCCCCTGGAACTGCCCTCCGGATCAGTCAAGTCAGGCCGAGCAGTGCCGAGAGCAGGTTTGTCGTAATCTTTTCATCTGTTTCATTAGAGTGATTGTTACATACGAGAGTTGACGCCTGTTCGTTATAAAGTTGACGTCAGTGAGTGATCTTTGATCTTTCAGACTTCTTCCTACCCGTCCGTCCGTCGTTCTTTACTACTGTCGCAGTGTCTCCCGAACCGCAGAGAAGTCCGTTAGACCTTGGTTTATTATTATTTCATTCTAATTGTTTATTTATTGCCCACTGATCTTTGATCTTTGATATTCACATCAATTTCAACCTCTACTCGCTGCGCTGCTACTGCCCTTGTTACGATGTTCCACCCAATCACTAAGAGGTACGTTTTCATCGAAATTATATTTACTTTTTGATCCTATAGTCTATCTTTGATTGTCCAGGGCGTTGTCTTTTTTGATTCTTGATCTTTAAGAAACGCGCAAGCTCTCGTGACAGCTGAAACGAATGGCCTTATCGAAGGATGTCGCTAACGGAGGAGTAGACCAGGCGAGTGATTTTGCTTATCCATTCCCTTTTTCACCACTTTGTTATGTATGTGCTTGCAGGATCGACGATCCACGGGCGTCAGATGAATCACTTCTTTTCATTTGGCTAAGACTTCGCTAGGGTGTCCTTCTTGCCAGTAATCCCTGCCATCTCATTCCAAAGAACCGGCGGGTTTGGGGAAAGACTCGCTGGCTTGGTCTAAACCATCGGGAACCATCCTCGTGACACGCCCTATCTCCCTGGTGTGGGTACACCTATTCAGTCGATCTCACCACAAGAGCACCCCTCACCTTATAGGATGATGTTGTTG
This sequence comes from Pristionchus mayeri, assembly GCA_036245805.1. Classification (NCBI taxonomy): domain Eukaryota; kingdom Metazoa; phylum Nematoda; class Chromadorea; order Rhabditida; family Neodiplogasteridae; genus Pristionchus; species Pristionchus mayeri. Next base: position 6,933,773 of record BTRK01000004.1, on the reverse strand, counting down.
ATTGTCCCACTCCAATTCTTTCTTCCACAAGACAGTAGATAAGCGTATCTGTTGTGTGGGAGTCTCGCCGTAGTGGCTAGCAGAGGCAGTCTCCCCTTCTTTTGATGCATCGGTAGGACCCCAAGCTTAGAATATCACAATTTGTTGATAACATTCCGTATCCCGTTTATGGCATGTGATTCCCAAAGTTTTGTAATAAAATATTGACGCGTGCTCGAGATACATCAGATTTTGTAAATCAGCTCTTCATTGAAGAGCTCCCCACTCCGCACCCTCTTCAATGAAGAGGGGAAATGGAGAGCAATAAAAGCCCTCTTCATTCTCCGCCAATCTCTTCATTTTGAAGTATATCACTACACTTTTTCGGCACTGCGGCACACTTTTGGTACAACCGTTGCAGCCAAGTTAATGAAAGGGAGATTAGGCAATCTCTCTCAATCTCTCACTTTCTCTTTGTCAACAAACTCCTCCACGCTTAATGAAAAGTCCATAAATGCGTGCTTTTAGATTAGGAGATCGGGCTAATCCTTAGGAGTTATCCTTAGGAGTTAGGAGTTCTCTAAAGATGACTTGATGATTGTTATTTGATTGCCAAAGATCTTAGTCAAATAACAGAATTTGAAGCATTAGACGACCGACAAGATATTTACGGAGTAATTTGTAATGTATTTGTTTTCCTCGGCGCGATTGCTATGTCTGTCAACATGTTCAATGAAAAAAAAAAAACACCGTACAAATAACAACCTGCTTGACGCATTTCTGTAGCACATCCGTTTGTTTTCCTCAGCTCTCCAGCAGTTTGAGTCAACAAAATGGTCAACGAGCAAGTGGTAAATACTAGAGTTCGAGAAACGATACCACGCTCTCTTCATTCTACATACTCTCTCGCCGATGGACCGGTCTAGAGAGTGTACAAAATGAAGAGAGCCTGGTATCGTTTCTCGAACTCTTGTAAAGAAGTAACAAATTGACTCGATTATTTCTGCAGTGTCCGTCATAAAAGACCTCAAAAGCTCGTACAATGATCTAATTGCAACATTAGCTTCCAACAACTATCTTTACCACCCGACCCCGTCAACTACTCACGGACCGAATATCGCAAGTTGACTGTCTTTATCTACACGTGTGTAGGTACAGTGGCTATTCGTGAATATCGTTGTATACAAATAGATGCAGGTAATGTGGTGGCTCAGTTCTCGATTCAGCTACTATCATCGCAGCGAACGAAAACCTTCACGACGTCGCCTTTCTGCGTGCGCTGGAATGCAAAGGGCTCTAAGTCGGATAAGAACTATGACATCATGCCGCCTTTGACATATGGCGGAATGATGTCATAACGTAGTACCATACACAAATGTTTTATGTAATTCAGACCATTCTAAGTGCAAATTCGGGCAACGGTATTTCCATTTCACACACTCTCTAGATTTCTATAATGGCAAGGGAGTGAGGAAAATGAAGATATCATACAATTTCGCATTCTTTTCCATTCCTCACCTCGAAAGCTTCAACGGTCTGCTCGAGCGGGTAGTGAGCTCTCGTTAGCTTGCTAAGATCGATCTTCTTCGAAGCGACGAGTTCCACAGCGGTTGGGTAGCTGAATAGTTCATGTAAGACACTCGCGCGGTAATAAAGGAGGTAAGACCGGCAAGTAAGCCGATCGGCACTTAACTTGCAGGATACACATTGTCACTGATGCCATAATCAATATTTAAAAAAAATAAAATTTAAAAAAAAACAAATATTAACCAGTTCTTGTATCTGAGCACTCCCCTCACATCGACTTCTCTAACGGTAGCAGCGACCATGGGCAGATCGCACCGATCAGAGGCAATGCCTACGATAGTAACTACTCCACCAGCACGGACCGTCTGCAATTGAATAGCGTTACGGAGTTCAGAAGGTATGTTGCTAGCCGAGAACGGATAGAAATGAGAGGGCAGAAGAGACACACGAAATGAGTGGCGAAGTGAAAGAGGCAATAATACAACACTCCCCCAATGGAGTTTAACACTGTAACTTGCAAACTTTCGATGATGTTGCAAGGGCAATGCAATGAATTTCAATCAAGTAATTGAGTTCCATAAATGGGTCTTCGTCATAATTTCAGAAGCTTACTAGACTGCAGAGCGATGAGAGAGTATTGGTAACGGAGAGACGAAGGTCCTTTTAAATATTATCGAAATCAATCAAGTAATTCCAACCGTGATGGCAGTTTCGATGGATGAGCCAAGTCCCGTGCAATCAATTGCAACATCGGGTTCTTTCCCAAGAGCAGCCAGCACTTGCTCACGGGCCTCCGCGGGAGAGAGACCTCTGAAGGTGTCAGGGATTCACAAAGAAGGCTGAATTCATTTCCAATTTCTACTGTTCGCTATGACGTCGTCACGGTATTAGCTAGTACTAGTAGAATATCTAGTAGTAGATGGAGATTCCCCTATGCTATCGGGCCTTACATCTTGGTTGATAATTAAATAGAAATAGAAATATTATATCTCACTTCACATTCACTGTGTGGTGCACTCCGCATTCCTTAGCCGTCGCCAATCTTTCCTCGTTGATGTCCGTGATGACTACGGTAGAAACACCACGCGCGAGAGCAACGAGGGCATTGAGAATACCGATCGGACCTGAGATGACGTCGCTAACGTTCGGGTATATTTTTAACTAATCGGGTGTTCATATTCAGATCGTATATTTAGAGCCTATATTGTGCATGATTCCTCACCGGCGCCAAGCACGAGCACCTTCTGTCCCACTGTGACTCCTGCTCTGTTGCAAGCGTGAATTCCTACTGAGAGAGGCTCCAGAAGCGCCCCTTCGTCATAGGAGATAGATGGAGGAAGCATGCAAAGATGATCATTCAAAAATATGGATCAGTGTTTTCTCATATTGACGTTTCAGTTAACATGAATTCATTGGGCATACTTGAAGCAGAAGTCAGCCGGGTGAGCGATGTAGCGAGTAATTGTTCCATGGACTGGAGGAGTGGCGAAGTAGTGCACGTCGGGACACAGATTGTACGATCCCGACTGGAATGGAAGGAGTACTGTAGGATGGAGAACTACGGTAACCTACCTTGCACTGGAAGCACACTCGACAGGGAATTCCCGACTCGATCGCGACTCGGTCGCCTCCATGGGAAATATATTTGATGCCAGTTTTTTTATTCATTCGGAAGTGACACTATCATAATTTTTTTGTAATTAAGGAAATGGACCCTTTAGTCCAACGCTATCTTCCCGCTCTAACGGTCTTGAGAGAATGGGACATGAAGATACTATTATTCTCAAGTTCAACAACTGTACCTGAGAAAGCTTACCGGGCGCGAATCCTTCAACTCCCTCTCCCACAGCTTCGACAGTTCCGCTGGTCTCGTGTCCAATGACCATGGGATCACGAACGGCGAACGGACCGATTGAACCTGTAAGAGAGATCAAAGATCAGTGAACAGGAAGAAATGGAACAAATGCAGAAATCCGATTTCCGGGCCATACCTGAAGCTCCTAGCAGATGAATGGGCAGGTGTATAGAAATATCAAATATCAACCGATGCATTCCTCACCTTTTACGAGGTAGTGCACATCGGATCCGCAGATAGCGACTGTGTGCACTCTGGAAACGCGATCAATAAACCATCACATGCGTAAAATCATGGAGCTATTTTTCTACCTCAGTGAAGTAAAAACTGGGGAAGAGAAGGAAAGGACTGGTGAAGTTCAATTTCGGATGTGAGGTGTTCAACTCGAGAAATATCACATGAAAGTGAATGCAACCTGATCAGGAGCTCTCCCTTCTTGGCAACTGGAATCTCCCTCTGCTCCAGTCGAAGATCAGCCTTGCCGTAGAGAACTGCCGAGAGATTGTCCATCTAAATAGAGATCAAAGATCAAACGAGAAATGCAGTGAAGACACGAAGGAGATAAACTGAAGACCAGACTGGAGGGAACAACAATGTGATTGGGGGAATATATAGCCGGGCAGAAGAGTGGGGGACAGCTGATATTTGTGGTGGCGGAGCGTGCTATCCTCGTCTCACAATCCCTCTCGATAATAATAATTTATCATGTGTGACAGCACAGAGTTATAGAATGATTGCTCCGGGAAATAAGGACATGATATTACGATGCCATAACTTGATGATCTGCCTGACTGGAGAGAAAACACAATAAATCAGGAGGGCACCAAATTGGAACCACTGGTTGACATCACGGATGTTGCAAGAGAGTGAGACGGACGAGATGGGCCAGTGGAGAGATGGATGCAAAGTATGAAGGCCAATGAGTAAGTTAATGACATCATTAGGAGGGATGCCTTCATGTTTTTGTCAATAGACTAGTACGGCTACCTGCGATTTACGAGCATTAAGATGGAGTTGTTTAGACTCGGAGGGAATGAGAGGAAAACACGAGACATTATTGATGCTAAGGCCTTCATCTCTCTCGCTAGACTACAATAAACACAGACTCCCTTACACGAAAAGGGCACACTAGTTGAGTTGTTGAAACCTCGAGGGCTTCCTGATCTATCTTTTAAAGAGCATTAAAAGCAAGTGATTTTCAAGAGTGCGCGACTTTAAAAGAGGATAAAAGTGCCGGCACTTCCCCTTTGCTTGCACAGGCGTCCTAAAGTCTAGTTTAATCTTAGCAGTTATGATTGCATCTCTTCCTAATTTCTCCTTCAGTTGCATGCCTACTGTGGTTGTGAATTCAACTCGTAAGTATTACGTTCCCTCAAATATGATATTACTTTATGGAGCCATTCGTAATCTTACTTTTGTGCAGCCAAACTCACAGCATTCATGATCCTCGAGGAGGAAACGAAAACAAACGAAGACGCCAGTGAATACAGGATGCAGGCTTGCGCGGAGATCAATCGCAACGTTGAGGTTAAATGAGGAGTAAACTCAAAATTCATTTTTTGAAGCTATCATATGCACTGCCTAGAGCTCCACAACGATAAGAAGCTCCGAAATTTTCACATTGATATCTAAATTTCGAACAGAGTTATGAATGACTATCTGAGATAAATGACAAGAGGCCGTATAGCAAAAAATAAAGTGTTGATTTTAAGATACCCCTAGGAGTAAATTTTCACGTAGAGTCCGAAAATCGACCTTAGGAAGCCGTAACTCTGACCCCTGATTTTCTGTAGCGCGCCTCAACGCTGAGGTCGGTTTTTGTAAATCGTGAACGGTTGATCCAAACCCCATAAATAGATAGTAATTATGAAAGAACTCGACGAGATAAACATTTTTACAGTTGGACGTAAAACGCTAGCTCATCTACGAAAACAGTTGTGGCCCTTTGAAATTTCCAAATTTGTCCTGGAAAAGTGTTTCAATGTGTGTCATTTTAATAACGATTATTAGATTCTTCGTGAAAAGATACCCCTGGAACCAACTTTTCGTGAAAAATTCATGAATCAGAGGGGTCTCCTAAATCAAAGAAGAGGAAAGATGGTTGCTATTTCGCAGATATATGCATTTTTAAGCCGAGCAACAGCGAACTTCAATCGACATTATGCAGTTTCTTACATTGCTAAGGTATGGTAAAAATATAATGCAGGAAAAAATGCCATAATCTCAATTCGAGAAAATTCGATATTCTGAACTTCGATTTGTTTTGACTCATATATCTTTTCCATTTCGATACGAATTCCCAATTTTCTGGGTAATTCTACTATCACAGAGGAACCTAAGTCAGAAAATATTCAAAGTTGGGTCACCACCTATAAGGAAGGTTGTCATATTTGTCCTTGAAAATGCACCGCTGGGTTTGAACAACATATGTTTTTTAATGCTAACAGGCGAAATTTCGAAGACAATCGCTTGAATTTATGCAGTAAAATAATGTTTCAACATTGCTACATATACCATAAACTGAAAGCTTTTTTGTCTGGCGCATTCGATTCGAACGGGAATTTGCCAGTTGGTGTGCATTTAAATTACAATGTCAGCAGCGAAAAAGATTTCAGAAATTTTCAGAAGAAAAAAAAATTCGACCAAAAAACGATTCTCTGTTTGTCCGTCTGTGTACCGTAACCTGGAAGTGGCGTTGGGTCAGATGGTGTGTCAGATTCATGATTTCATCGGAGATGGATGGAAATCATCGATACCGTACTACTACCGTAACCAAAGTATACCGTAACCCAGTGCGCTGGGTCAGACGGTGGGTCAGATTCATGATTTCGTCTGCGGATGGATGGAAAACACCAATATCGTTCTTCTAACGTAACATAAACCTACAGTAGTCCGTAGCGCTGTGTCAGATGCTGGGTCAGATCCATGATTCCAATGGTAAATTAATGAAAAACGTCGATATCATGCCTCTTTTGTGACATCTAGCGTTGGGACGGTCGCGGCGTGAGAACAATGATTTTTCCGGCACCAATAAGGGATTATTCTGTCTTTAAAAGAGGCGTAGTTGCCCACTAGTTGGCAAACTATAATTTAATTGTTAAATTGCACATCCCCTTAATCTACAACAATTTAATTTTTTCACGCCTGATAATCTACATTTTTTTTAAAAGTCTCATATTTCGCAATAATACATAAAATATTAGTCATTTTGTTTTTAAAAGTGCCATAAAAATATAATTTAGCAGAATTGCACACAACGGAGCTTACAATTTAATTTCGGTCTTTCCCGATGCTCTAAATTTTGCATATTTAAGGACAAATATGACAACCTTACTTTCGCTCTTGCTCGGCTTCAAAAATCATATATTTGCGAAATAGCAACCATCTTTCCTCTTCTTTGATTTAGGAGACCCCTCTGATTCATGAATTTTTCACGAAAAGTTGGTTCCAGGGGTAACTTTTCACGAAGAATCTAATAATCATAATTAAAATGACACACATTGAAACACTTTTTCAGGACATAAATTTGGAAATTTCAAAGGGTCACAACTGTTTTCGTAGATGAGCTAGCCTTTTACGTTCAACTGTAAAAATGTTTATCTCGTCGAGTTCTTTCATAATTACTATCTATGTATGGGGTTCGGATCAACCGTTCACGATTTACAAAATCCGACCTCAGCGTCGAGGCGCGCTACAGAAAATCAGGGGTCAGAGTTACGGCTTCCTAAGGTCGATTTTCGGACTCTACGTGAAATGTTACTCCTAGGGGCATCTTAAAATCAACACTTTATTTTTTGCTGTACGGCCCGTAGGTGAAATTGCTCAGTTCTTTCAGATAGTCACTCTTATAGCTATTTGGCTGGGAGCCAGATAGGGAAAGCTCAGGGAAGGGGGCGAGATAGCACGTGACTTGAAGATTGTGCGTCCCTAGGTGAAACATATTCCAACCGGGCGCACGTTTGCATTTACCCCTCCTTGAAATCTAGTCTAGTACGGGGAATGCGATTCTTTTTTTTGCAATGCGATTCCCCTACACGAGTATTGCTGTCCAGTGAGCTGAATACTCCAGTAGATGATGCGTATGTTCACTGAAAATTCATTTTCGTTGTTTGTACGCTGAACTCGGTTACGAGTGAATTTGTTTATTAAATTTTGACGCCTAATGAATGAATCGCATCAACAATTTAAAGCATCAAAGGACATGTGCAATTGATAATATAGAAAAATCGTTATAAACTTTAATATAAAATTCGATGGTCTAGTGTCTCTGCTGCTCGCTCATTTTGTAATATTTTCCTCTTTTGTCGATTAGCTCGTCGTGAGTGCCTCTCGCAACGACTCGACCATCTTCCACGAAGCAAATCTCGTCTGACGGTGTTGTTGTTGTTTTTCTAACTTTTTAAAGAAAAACAACAATATTTGAATTTTCAACTCACCACAATTACGAATCGTATCGAGCCGATGCGCGATCACTATTGACGTACGGCCTTGAGCCGAGATTCCAACGCCCCTCGCACAACCTTAGCTTTCAGGATTAGTGAACTCTCTCATCTACTATGTGCTGACGTCGGCAAACCTCTTTTCCCCAACTGTAAATGTGGGTAAATATGAAAAAGAGTAACCATTTCACTCTGAGTGTCCAAAGCGCTCGTAGCTTCGTCGAGTATGATCACTCTTGGTCTTCTGACTAGTGCCCTTGCTATTGCGATGCGCTGCTTCTGACTAGGGATGGACTTACCGTCCGCCCGTTAGAATGGAGAGATCAAGCTAGGACACATGCGGAGGTGGTGGAGAGGAACAGAAAAGATCCATCAAGCTTTCATTCTTGATTGAGAGCCGAAGAAGGACTTGACAAATAGACGAGGACCGCTCCCGATGGTTCAGACCAAGCCAGAGCGTCCTTTCCCAAACCTGCCTGTTCTTTGGAATGAAGTGACAGGGTTTACTGGGTACAAGGACACCCCAGCGAAGTATTAGCCAAAGGGGAAGAGAAGAGATTCATTCCACGCCCATGGATGAATGTGTCTGCAATAACATACATTACGAAGTGAACAATGCTGACGTAGACAAGCAAAAGACTCTCCTTCTCCACCTGTCCTTCTGCGAAATCGTTCAATGGTCGCATCAGCATCATTGGCAAGAGAGCAGCCCTGCCTAAAACGTAACAGTGAAGAGAAGTCGAAATGGACAAGAACTTAAATACCAAAGATCTAATGACAAAACAACTAATCGAATGGAACGTCAACATACCAACTACAGCTTCATGTGGGTTCTCCCAGGACTTGGGCGACTTACGGGCACGAAGGATGATCGAAGAAGCGAGAGAGGAAGACCGAAAGATCAAAGATCAATCACTGCTGCGACAGTAACTTCAAATCTATAAGGAAACTGACGAAAAGACCACGACAAACCTGATTCGACTTTGCTTGCCCTGCCTTGGCTTCTCCGGAGCTGTTTAACGGGAGAAGGGCGAGGATAGATGGTTCGACAAGGCAGTCGGACAGGGGAGAAGTGAAAATACAAAAATAGGGAGTAAATGGCAAAAACACACGACGAAGCACAAAGAAACGAGAGGAAGACTGCACGAGCCAAATATGGCTCGTCATCACTCCCCTGTCATGTAAATGCCACTTTGTCTAGTGGAGATGCATCGGGCCAGTCTTCGACTTCATCCCCATGCAAATCGGTCTCCATTGGACTTTGTTCTGAGGGCGCTTCATTGAACTCCCTTCCCCTCTTGATTCAAGAGGTCGCCGATCACCCCCCTCTTGAATTAAGAATGACGCCGGTCAGGCGACTGTGGAGAATGAAAATGAAGACTTGAATTAACCTCTTGATTCGCCATCCCTACTGCTGACCTAAAGACAATATGCTTGAACATGGTCTAGAAAGTGCCAAATTATGTCGATCTTTTCCGAAACGATATGCAAACGATAGGGTTAGTGTTAGGAGGAATCTATGTCGCACTCATGGCATTATCGTATCCCGAAATTAAGTATGGCGTGAACAGAAAGATCGTTTACTGGGATTCAATTTGAAACATAATTTATCGATGTTAGCGCATTAACTGACAAACGATGACGCAACCGCTATTACTATTCCTTGATGAGCTTTTATTGATGTAAACCGAGATTCTTGAGAGAGTTGTGATATACCGTTCCCATAATGACTCAAGTACGAAATGTCATGGATGAGAGTGGGAGGCATTTTCTGTAAAGGTCATTACAGTAGTCCGAACTTGAGGACATCCCTACTAACTAGGTAATTTTACCCTTTCCAATGCGATCACATCAGCATTTCTCATCGAGGCGAGCTCAGTAGAAGTCATGGTTGCTGAATTCGCGTTGAGAGTTCCGTGTCGTGGAATACTTGTAATCATTAACGCGTATGCGCCATAAAAACTATTGTATTAAATGTGTGCTGATTAATGTGGTTTCAATGCCAGATGATTGCGCACATTAACTGATGTATTTCGTGAGTGCTAATCCCTTCTCCATCTTCTCCTTTCTTTTCATCCCAAGCCGGTCTCTTCCGAGTCTTCCTAGCGCTCCTCTTTTCCACACTCTAGTCGATAGCTAAGTAGATATCTCTCACGCATGATCGAAATAATGCGTGATGTTTCGGTGAATATACGTTTAGAATTTTAGAAAGTAGTTTAGAAATGTCGACGTGGAATATGTTTTCGTAGTCAGATTCGACATCTGTGATAATGTCGTGGAAACACGCATGATGTGTGATGTCCTTCAGAACCTAATCATCTGCATCCTATTAGTGTCACTTATACACAATACCAATTTCCTATCCAGCTGTTCTGGTTCTGATTTCTCCATTCACGGCGCATTGATTGGAAGCACAGTCGTGCATTGTAGATGTATGGGCTAAAAGGAGTGGCATATTCAATCGGAGTTATCGGAATCATCGCAAATGCGCTTTACATCCACGCCATTCGACGACAGTTTGTTCACTTGTAGAGTATCCCTTACGAACGTATCCCTCATTTTGCAGCACTCCCGAGGCTTTACAAACTTATGCGACTGTGTTTTTTGCTTCTTCAATTGCTGATTGTGTTAACCTATCAATGATGATGGCAACGTTATCCAGGTGATATGATAATAACCCGATTTGAATTATTCAAATATTTCTAGAAAGGTCATCTTCAGAGAGTCGGCAATATTGGAGTACCATGGCGTATGCTCTATTCTCGGTGATGAAGCTTGCTGGATATTATATAGTTGGGTTTTGAAATGTTTAGCATTATTCGATATGATATTAAAAGAGAACAATATGACTTAGTAGCGTAATTAACGTTTTTTTCGGCATCCTGGTGTGCTCATTATGCATCGCCAATTCTCTTCTCTGCGTCTCATTTGGCTATCGATTGCACGCCGTAGGCAGATTGACTCCGTATACGGTCAGAATGTTAAATTATGCACATTATTGATGCAAGTCGGCACATTTTCTTCTCGTTCTGCCTGGCCTGTCAAAGCGCACACGAAAGGAGGAGTGCACATGTCTAATGCGTATTAGAGATCGATAAACGGGCCTTCGTATCTTCATTTCGCGTATTCACTAGACCGGTTGAGAGAATATTGGAAATGACGAGACGAAGGACTGATTATCGAGATCTAATGCGTATGCAACGCCTGCTATTTGCAGAAAATTCACCGGCTGATTGCGATTGCTCTGCTAGTAAATGTGATCCTCGCACCGAGTTTGTACCTTGCGCAAAGAGATGGAAGCTACCATTCCACGTTCATCGATGAGTACAGACAGTACAACCCTGATGCGCCGAGCTGTCTAGGTGAGGGGCAGAAATCAACCGACGCGCAAATTGATTTTCAGGCATCTTTTTCGCGCAAGAATTACGCATAGTCTCCTTCAGAGTATCTACATCGCTCGAGTTGATAATCTGCTTTGTCATAATCGTTTATTTCCGGGCAAAAACTATCAAGAAAATAGCCAAATTCAAAGTTAGTTTCGCAAGTAAATGATGATAATATGTTGTTGCAGACTTCAATGAGTGATGCAACGAAGGCGGTCCAGGCCCAGCTGAGCCGGGTTTGTTGTTTATTGATTCTACAGAAGAAAGACGACAATTGCAGGCTTTGAACTTACAATTGGCTTCATCGTCTTTCTACTTCGCAGGAGTTGTATTGTACTTCGTCGGTCTACTGTCCAATAGCCCGATTCCTCTTGAATTCGGAATTCCGGTGCGAGTTCGTAAAATGATATCACGCTACGTTCACGCTATACACTCCCGATTTCGAGATCGAGAGAGAGCTAAGCGAGAACATAATTATGACGCATACGTCATTTACAGGTGGTTTGCCTCCAGAGCGTATGTTCCCCTCTCATAAATCTCTACGTTATCATACCATATCGGAGGTTTGCAGAATCGTAGAATTAATGTTTAATTTATTTGTTTAGATTCATCCTTCGATTTCTTACCAAACGATTCGCAAAAATCGATTCGAATGTTATACAATAAGGAGAGGATGCGTTCTATCCATAATGGCGTGATGTCCCCATAAATAGCAATAAACAATTTTGGTTTCATTTGGATTTTTTTAACATGTTCATGTCTATATTTATTGTTGTCCATTTCGCCCTAAAAAGCGCCCGTACATCCCTCGTCGAAGACAAAAACGCATTTAACTTGGAAGCTGGACGAGTATGAAAAGATCGAACATCATTTATCCACAATTCGCACATGCGTTATTAGAAGTATACACACATCTATATCTGCAGTGTAGTACCTACTAGGGTACTAGCTACCTTATCTCATGCATCACTCTTTCGTTATATTCCAACAGAACTAATTCATTGACTCTATTTCTTTAATGCAAAGGAAAACATCTTATTTGTTTGTATTACGGCTCTAAAATGCTCGTGGAATCTGCACCTGCTCACACCCTCGTGGTTCGAGATGTGTGAGTGGCGTGTTTTCTTGCACAATCTTAATCAGCTTGCTCATCGGGTCTTCATGCTTAGCTTCATGATTAAGACCAGTCTAGCTTGTCTGTGCTACGTGCGTAAACAATTGAGATGTGTGATTCAAAACATCGTACATGTGACTCAGATGAGGAAGAATCTGACTCGAGCAAGACTTTATGGGAGGAATCACGAGATAATCCGGCATTACAGGGGGTCACATTGTTTTGTGCTCGATTGGTAGTGCGCATGGGTCTAGATTTGTATACTTTGCACGCGCCCATACATATGAAATTTTCTGATTAAACACGCATAACATAATAGGCACATCGTTCATCATGAATTTAGCACAAACACTTGACTTGAACTATAAGGATAAACTTGACGAACTTAAGATTTAACAATAAATTTATCGTCCACTGTTCGGACATCTAGGAAACATGTAAGGGTGCAATTATAAGTCACTACTCCAAAGAAGGTCATGCTGACTTGATGTCGAGTTCCATCCCGATCAGCTCCGCTGTGATGGGATGCATGCTCTTACGAGTTCGGAGGAAATTCTCCCTCACTTCCTCGGAACAGATCGGCCACTGGTAGAGCTCCCTGAAGAGAGTTTATAATTGCGAAATATTGCTCCAAAACAGGTACACTTGTCAATGAATAATAATCAAGCAGAACAGATGTTGAAAATTCGACGCACCGATACACAGGCCTACAGTACTTCAGGCGACCCTGACTGTTCAGAAATCGAATTGCTCGGGGAATGATGGGTTCCCATCGGGATTTGATGCAGAGCCGGATCCAACTGAAACAAATTCCCAATTTTGATTAACAAAATTCACTCACTTGAGAAGAATTTCGCAGTTTTCGCTGTCGTTTAGTGAGTAGAGCGCATTCATCGCGTCCAGTTTGTAATGTTCGATGGGTGGATCGTGCTGTAGGAAATACGTAGTTACTTCTCACGAGATTGAGCGTACCTGCCACAATTGCGAAAGACATATGATCTGCTGAAGGGGCTTCATCGCTGTGTATGCTTCACGAGTAATGCCCTTAACTACTCTATTTTTTTATATTCAACCGATTGTTCACCTGTACTGTGATCTGAGTTGCTTCAATCCATTCATTGATCAATGTATTGCAATCCACGACCATCTCCTCATCATATCTGAAAATATGATTAATGGTATTTTTAAAATAGCATTTTTTTTCTATTTTCACCCCGTCACCTCCCACGTCGCTTACTTAGGCTTTGCTGGAGGCATTCCCGAATTCAATAACCACGAGGGAAAATCGATCGAATCCAGAATCTCTTTCTGATCAGCGAAATAGTTGTACAGGTGCTCGATCCACTGATCCGTGTTGATTGATTTGTGCGAGAAGTGCTTGAAGTAATCGCGCACGTACGGCTCGAAGATCTCTGTTTAATGTTGACTAATGTATCAGCTGTTTTCATTCGAAAGGTGAACCTGGTCCTCCCAATCTCTGCTCGAGTGTGAACAGTAACGCGGAGCCCTTCTCGTATGGAACAACAGAGAATGTCATGCCTGCAATCGAATGATGTGTTAAAGAGGACCATGATGTTATCAAAACAAACATCAATCCATTTCACTTACCAGGATCGACGCCTTCATGCTCCTGCACTAGTTTCGTGTAGGGATGAGTGGGGTGGAACTGCTGATGTACCTGAGCTCTATGAAATGAACATGACTTACATGACTGATCACTCACTGCAGGGATCAGGTTGTTCGTCCATCCATTGAATGACATGAACTGGCGGTAGGTCTCGCCCTCTAGTCTCCCGCCAATCTTCCGTTCGATGAAGACAGTGAATCCCTCGTTGAGCCTACATAAAAATTTACGCTTACACTTTCACAGTAGAATTCGGATAATCATCTCGACATTCTGCACAGTCTCGAGCATCGAAGATTATTTGGTATGTGGAAACATTCTAAAGAGCTCACCAAAAGTGCTCCCAATTCGCGTTCGTCACCAGATTGCCAGACCACGAATGAGCGATTTCGTGCGCGATAACGGAAACCAACGATCGGTCTCCCGCCTGGACATCAAATTAGCTACAATAAAGGCGATTCAAATACAATCACATACAATCAGGGTGGGCGTAAGGAAGGTCAGGCACGGATTCTCCATGCCTCCGAAGGGAAACGACGATGGTAGACACACCATGTCGTAACGACCCCAGATGTACGGTCCCACGATCGACTCGGCGCACGAGAGTATGTTCTCAGTCTGATAAGGGTCTATTAGAGGTCCAATGAAATTCAAGTTTCCCTTGTTCTACTCATAGAGTATATTTTGAAGTATATTTTGTGAAGAAAAAAGCAGCGTGCTACCTCGGCGAACTCCCAGTGAGCTTTCTCTACAACCGATGACTCCGCCCAGACCGCACACCGAGGTGAGATGTCCCTCTTCTCGAGTGCTCCCACGACGATAGCGATCAGATACGAGGGAATAGCCACAGGCTGAATGGGGGTATGGTATACAATTAGAATTTCCGGTATTCATATTTCCTGTATTTACTCGATCGGTCTAGAGAGTATATGAAATGAATAAACGAGTACGGAGAGCTAAATAATCGATATGGTATGGAGTGCATATATGCCAGTGATCTCAATAGTATCCGCTAATAGCATAACCATAGTGAAAATAACCATAACGGAGTTCAATAGTAAGTTGCTAGGTCAACTTCCCATCGAACGGCACTCCGTTGCGCAAATGTCCGCCCCCCCCCCCTATTTCAGTGGATACCTGCTCGAAGAAGAAGGTGGTTCTCTTCGCATCGCTCTTTGATCCCTCCCCGATCGCAGACATGAGCACGGTGAAGAGGCCGGCCGGCACCGACACCTCAACTTCCAGTTCATCTCTTATCAAGACCGATCCGAACCTCAGCGGTGTAGGTCGCTTTGACTGATGGGGTGTCCATGCACGGCACGATTGATCGGGCGTGGATTGCCTGGAATCGAAAAATGAACGGAGATGATATCCAATAGTTCGAATCTCGGGCCTTCATTTGTGACGGTCACTAAACCCGTTGAGTTGCGAGAGTATGTAAATAATGAGAGGTTGCTTATCGGAGTCTAAAAGATGTAATGCCCAAAATACCTGGCACTGCGAGAAAAGATACGGCGCTTTGCCATCTGTTGTCTGCTCTTTTGTGAGCCACTGAAGCGCCGTGGCCTCGTTCGAGGTCGAGTAAGCAATGTTGATGACTCTGATAATTGATATTATCGATAATTAGAGTATGTTCACCCACAGTTCCGCGCCTGCTCGATTCTTCCCTTCGGGTAGGCAGATCCATAGCTTGGAGCCAAAGGAAGTGTACGAGTTGGGGATAATTCTGAACTCGACTTCGGTTCCGCCCACGGTTACGGTTCGAATGGAGAGATCGCGTGCGTCCAGAATCGGAAATGGTTCGATTGGAATGTGTGAGAGAGATAGTGAGGGTCATCGGACGATTCCGCGAATCGAGACACTTCGACCTTTGCATGATAAGGACGAGTGCGAAACGAGAAATGAACAAGTTCCACTCACCACTTTGTCCGTTTCCTTCAGAATCTTGACGTCGAGGGAGACTGAACCAATGAGCATTTGGAGTTGGAAGTGCACGTCCCACTTGATGGCCATGTGGGTCACCTGAAATTTTAAGAGGAAAATAACGTTTTTATATTGTTTTCTAGACACCGTTTGGTAGCCATGCATTATTCACTTTAGGAAAAGTTCGCACTGTTAACGAAATTTTAATAAATAATTTTATTCAGCAATTTAAAATTTGTAGGAAACTTGGATGAATAATACGGGTATGTCCAAAAAATCGTTGCGTACCGTTGCCTGATCGATATTTGCCGCGCTGCATGGATCTCCTCTTGGTTCCTTTTGATCTTTTCCATTTTGGAAGTGACGAATCGACGGCGCGCTCAAGCACATTTCGTGATTGAAACTGACTGAATAGGTCGCACTTCTTATCTCCACGGCGAATCCGCCCAGACAAAATCCCCCTCACCGCTTTGTCATCAATTTTTTTCCGAGGGGAGATGATGACATCACTTCTTCTGAATTCGGAAAAAAATGTTGCACTAATGTTAACATGACATATATTTTTCCAACAAAAATAGTATGAAGAATCTCTGTTACACTACTTCTCTGGCCCAATTTTTACGATCATAATACGATGCTCACCCTACTGATCGACCTGCAAAACAACAGATCGTCGCAAATTTTATGAGTTTGATGTGATGTTCAGAGTGACAGAGGAAAGTGTCAAAGTGTTGTATTCGTGGGCGTCTATACGCTCCGTTTATGGTTTTTGCTGAATATTGCTACTTGTTCTAAATAGAATCATTGGATTCGTTCTGAAATCTGCAAATGGTTTCTTTTCCTAACAAAGGTTCTTTTAGTGGGAGTGAATGCTGGACTCGAACGCTTCCGACTTCGTTCCAGTTCTGGTGGGAATAACCCTCACATGCATCATCGCCGCCCTTTTCGCTGCACACATCGTGTACAGGGCGTGCCAGTGATTCATTTCACCAAATTTGCGACACTCTAAGTGTGCACCATTTATAAATTTTGAAGAAGCTCGGTATTATTGTTTTCTACGCAAGTTGATAGAGAAGAAGGTTTAAAAAAGGCCTTCCGCGGTATGGCATTTGTTTGGAAAGCGCACCAGAACCACTCTTATTGAGCCAAATATCAGCACTCGGTATGGGAACATCATCTGTGAAATATTTGCATAGGTTGCCAAACAGTCATCCGTGACAAAAATAAGTTTTCTCGTGTATTGTCTCTTAACGTCCCGAACTGTCCCGTTCAATGTCTGCCCGTCATAACATTAACTACTCAAAAAGGACTATGTCAAAGACTTCATTATGCAAACATCAAATATATCTCAATTTAATAGAGACGAAAATTATAACAGTAAGAAGTATGAATTATATATTGTTAGAATTCATTCCTCTTCTAACATGGAGTCTACTTCCGATCTGAAGGTGATTTTTGTAAACATGAGTTGTTTACAACTTATCTCACTTACAGATTATGAGGGAGAAGTTCCGAAACATTTTAGAAAGGAACGATCAGGTAGTACTGAATTTCATGATCACACGATGTAGGGGTTGGAAGGACTGGAAGAACAATTAATAAATGGAGCTCAGATTTCCACCTCTAAAATTGAATTTAGGTTGTAATATATAATTGCCATGTTGCTGTTCAATTGAAGTTTCCATATTTTCACCATTGCTATTTCAATCGAGTACTCTTTTCATTGACGGAGTTGAAACACGTGAAATCTCGACGGGATCTCGAGCGTGAGTCCGAATGCAGATCGGACAACCTGCAAAATATACATGGTGTAATATGCTAAACAATAGAGTTCGCAATCCGGGCCGGGCCATTCGGTATCGCACCGCGCCCCGCGATCGGCGAACGAGAAATGAAGAGGCCGAATACCGGGGTGCGATTGGTGGAAAAGGCCCGACACCGATACGAAATTTAGGGCACAAAAGATTGCCTGGCCTGTGCTAATGACATTCTAATAGTAAGATAAGAGCCGTTATATTACCAATGAGGGTATTAGAGACCTATTTTCGCTAAAAATATACCCCTTCCCCCTTCCCCTTCTCCTTAGTATCCAATTGCGCCCCCTCCGAACACAGACAATAAACTAACCTAAGGAAGATCTAATAATTTAAGAAGGGCCTGGGGACATAACAAACATTTCCCATCCGATATCAAGCTAGATATCGCAATTCAAATCATTTAGGATTGTTTATTCTGGGTTCCTGTAGAAGAAACAGTCAGAAATGCATATTTTAGATTAATTCTAATAATTCTAAACGCCTGCGAGAACGAACGAACATAATTTCTTATCCACTCTAATTCGAAACAAAAAGTAGCAAGTATTTGTCGGCTACCGTATTCCGTACTACCGTAATCTGAGTACTGTGGGCACACCACGATTTGGTAAATCATGCCTAAGACGGATCAGGAAAGCTCTTCGTGATTAAGAATCACGCGAAACATGGCATCTCATTATGTATTGCTCGTGCATAGTGTAATTTAGAGTTATCCTGATATTTTTTTTAGAAAAAAGCTGCATACCTGATTAAAAAAATGAGAAGAGGCAAGAACATTCCCACGAACAACCGATTAGGAAGAGAAAATGATGAGAATGCACGTTCTCGCGATCTATTAGGCTGTTGTCCAAGTTCCTTTCTTTTTTCATGCATGAACATTGTAACCCCCACTGTTCGTTGCAATCGACCAATCAACTAATGGTTTGTTACAGTTGATTGGAGCATGAGTACACTCTATATCGCGCACGATCTTGGTTCGATTATATCAGTGAGCATGGGTCAATTTAGATCGGAAGTCATCGTACTAGTATGTTTGATCCGAATGTTCAATTATTCACAGCTCCGAGGAGAGCAGTGATGTGCTGAATTTGTCACACTATTCTAAAGCAATATGATGGGGTATCTCATATGACATATCGCGAGAATTGCGCCTTAAAAACCCTGCATGAAATATGGGCCCGATGAGATATTCACTCTTTCTGAAAATAAGGATTTCAAATTATTTGAGACATAATTCATAGACATTAATGAGAAGGGCTGAATTGTGATGGGTTGTGAAGTACCTTACCGTGCATATATGCAATCATATTTAGGAAAATATTGGACTATCCTTTCACGAGCTGAATTCTTTGAAAAAAATACGTCGAGATTCACACGTTGAAATCAACAGATTTGGGTATCCCCTGTTTACCACACGTATTTGAATACTGATGTTTTGCACGTAAGTGAACAAGCAACTCTTATCCTAGTACTGGATGATTGCGCAGAATCAGAATGCCACGGATTCTCGGCAACAAGGGCCCAACTCAAAATGCTAAAAATCGCCGTTTTTCGATGCTCATTTTCTGAAACGTGCTAACCACCCAAGATAGTGAGCAGATTCAAAACCATTTCATGGATGTAATCCACAATCAAGACCATATCACAGGGTAATCAGAATATCTCGTCTGTCCACGTACTTCAACAGAATTGTCCAAAAGAAAAAAAAGAAAGGAACTTATGCAACAGCCCAACTCGAAATTATGTAAAAGCGCACATTAGAGCGAGTCGGTTTCGGGCCTTTCTCATTTCTCGCACGTCGGTATCGGGCCTCTCTCCCTCTCATTCCTCGTTCACGGGGCCCCGTGGTATCGGGCGGTATCGTTTATCGAACTCTACTAAACAATAATTAGTGCGAGAGAGCACGGCAAACAGCAATGTTTATGAGTGACTATCTGAGACAACCGAGCAATATCACCTATATGCATGCCGGAGAGATCGGAGAGATTGTCCCCAACATTGTGGGACAATCTCTCCCACTATTTCGGCTGATCAAATATTATCAATGCACTTAGGCATCGCGTGTGCCCGATCTGGAGTTAGCGCGACCCGTGGGAAAACGTGCGCCAAACATTTTGGGTGTTCTACGAGCAAACCTAATGAAAATGTGTGCATGTGTAGTGCATGTCAGTCATATTCTGAATGCAATACTCAAATAAACTCTTCTTGCAGAGCTAGTGAGCAGGACAATGCGCCGTACTTTCCACGGTCTATGGAGCATGTGAAGATGAGTATATGCATTACAATAGGCGCGCAACGAAACACGGAATAGGCACATACAGTCATGATAACCAAAAAGGGTGGAATAACGAATTGAAAAACAAAATTAATACGATTACACTTTGATATGTATACTCAAATTAGTGTTTTGACCGACATGCACCTGCGTTGCAATTCCAACTCAATGAAGAAAGGGACAGAAATGGACTCCGTAGGCGTGAGAGGTTGGCAAGAATAACTCGGTATTTCTTTAAATTAACCATTATTTGAAGTTCTAGATGCATTTGGCAAATTTTGGAAATATTTTTTGGGAATTCGATAGGAGTACCTTTCCACCACAAACATTTCATGGCGATTGAGATATGTTGCGGCCAGTCTCAAATTGACATATCCTGAGTGCAATATTCGGTAGCATGAGATGGGACCTGAGAAGACCCGGTTTGAAACATCTATTTATTCCGGACCCTAGTCCGAACTTGGGACATGGATGTTGAGACAGAATCTACCATTCCTGTGTGTACTTTGTGAATTCCACTCTAGTTGTTTCATTGAACTCTGATTGGAAGAGTGAGCAATTCTAGCGATGGTCAAACACGACGCCTCTTGTGATCTCTCGCTGTCTATTGTCTTTGAAAATCGTGGGTTTGTCCTATGTAAAGTTCAGGGAAACGCCGAAGATGAACTATTGGATTCTCACAATGATGTGGTGAAGGCGATACGCATCAGAAAACACGCATACACGCTGTATTTTTAAAAATACCTTTTCACTTATATGAGAATATACATATTATACATTTTATTATACATTTTCACTTCATGGAAAAATCTACTTACACAACGTTCAACTTACTTACACTAAATTCATATCGGTAGTTCTTTCTATACCACCTTCTCCTCTTCCTTCGCTAGAGGTTTAATTGTGCATTCAAATTTAACTGCAACCAACCCGCACATTTCAATATTAGTACACTATTACTGTAACCAAATCATTAAAATTTAAGAAATCGTGCGGGTGTAGTTGCATGCGAACCACAGCGTAATGATTTGGCCTCTTATCCGAACGAATAATTGACCAATCGCTAACGATTGCGTTCGATCTTAACGCGCAAATGGCACAAGAGCGCCGTCGAACCAAGGCATATACCGTGTGGGTACCTGGAGGAAAGACAACAGTTTGTTGGAATTGTCCATTTTAAGGTTCCGGTCAGCCTTGGTAGATGGAAACTGGAAGAATGCGATGTATGGCATAAATTGTAATAATAAATGCTTTGCAATGTTGTCTCTCTTTTCAGATTCGCATCAAATCATTACAATTGTGGAATTATCGATTGAAGGATTTTTTTTCCGAAGCAGTGTAAATTGTGTAGTGTGCTCGTTTTCGAGTCGCTGAGACATCGTAGTGCAGAGTTGGAGCAAATGTCAGGGTGTTCCATTGCTCATCTCACTAATTCTCCCTTCTTGTCTCTCTTTACACGGAACGCGCTGCTTTGTTTTCGCAATGGATCTCCTCTCATAAGTGAGCAAAGTACCCCTTCATCTTTTGCTCTCGGATGAGAGTGGAGGGAAATAGAAAGTGTGCTCCAGATAGCCTATAAAAGGACGCGTAACTCCTGCTTTATGATGTGATCCATTCCGTTTTTACCCTGTTCAAATCGCATTATTCGTTCGCGCAATCACTCTTTACTTGGTTAAATGGAAAATTTTAGATGCCACCTTCCGTTTTTTCTTCATCTATAGCTGAATTGGTTAATCTTAAATCTCCCACGTTGCAACAAAAGAGGGCTGCGGCTACTCTCGATGAGAGCAGGAAACCTCCGTCAAAGCCTATCATCCGACCGTCTTCATCTCCTACTCTCCCTTCTTTGCCATTGACAGACAGCTAACTCGAGGCCGATCTCTCACGAGTCTTTACACTTCTCCGTGAGGCACGCGAGCGACAAAAGCCCACCTTGCACCTGTGCACCTCGAACCCGGCGCTTGCTGACATCATCGGAAACAGGCAGCACCATATGCGCACCGAGTTCACATCGTTCGCTTGGTCATTGAGCAAGCGATCTCAAGTTTTGCTAAGGGAGATCTCAGTCCTAACTCTGGTTGTAGAGCTTAACATTGAGTACGTCGAGAAGGAAAACATTTATCGGAGATTGTCGCGCCAGATTAAGTCCGCATTCGACCACTTCCGGGAATGTAACTGATTCGAATTCAGTAATGTAATAGTTGGTGCTCTTCTGTCACAATGTCACAGTTGCATAATCACTGGCAGGGTAATATTCATACGTAGCATGCTTCTTTCTTCCGTTGTTATGTGTGTTGCCATTGAATTTATTTAGGAAAAGAGCGATACAATCTTTTTTTGCAATTTGCCTATTATGTTGCATTTTACCGATCTATAAATGATTTTTGCACTTGGTCACACGTCAATAAACATTGGAAATACAGTTTAGGTAATCGATGATCATTAGAAGGTCATTGTTTGAAGAACGATGGAGCAAGTGCATATTTGTCCGTAGAGAAAGTATGAACAGCAAAGTGCTCTCACTAGTCATCAACCAACAACTATTATTTGCAATTTAATTACTGACCTACAGTCGCGAGCATAAGTCACCGGGCACTTTTGGAATGGGTTTGAATTTTTTAACCAGGAAAATTTCCATTCTGCAACTAGGATGTTATGTACCAAATTCATTGGAGATTTTTCTTTTTGATATTGGGGTATTACGCAAGCGCACAGTCGTTGCGTAGTGATGACGCAATCAAAATTCACTTTTTCAAAACGGCATTATTCTTAGATGGATTTTTTCCAGCTCATCAAACTTTCTGAGGTTGGAGTCATGCCCGAGGTCTACCCAGAAAAAAAATGTGAGGTTGCTGCGCGACCGCACATTTGCTGCAGCCCTGCTGCAAAATCAAGGTCGAAAATTCAGATCTCGGCTCCTAGTAAAGCTAGAGACTGGTGCAAGGTATCAAAATGATCGCCATCATGAGTCCAGATGATCCTGAGAATATGGAAACAATATATCGAAATTTGACCTCAGGGCATGAAAAAATCTCTTTTTTGAATGACCATTTTTTGGACATTCATAACTACATGGGAAATGTAGCTAAAAATATGGTTTTTGCATAGGAATGTTCAAAATGTATTGAAGATCTGATATCCAACTTTTTAGAGCGATTGGTTACCTTTCCTGTCCGCGGCTTTCGTTTTTCGGAGGGATACTAGGGTCGGAAAACACCCTATTTACCCCTATGGCGAGAGAGTACAGACGACGAGAGTGCGTAAACAGGGTGTTTCTCGACACCAGTATACCTCTGAAAAACGAAAGCCGCGGGCAGGAAAGGTAACCAATCGCTCTAAAAAGTTGGAAATCAGATCTTCAATACATTTTGAACATTCCTATGCAAAAACCATATTTTTAGCTAGATTTCCCATGCAGTTATGAATGTCCAGAAAATGGTCATTCAAAAAAGAGATTTTTTCATGCCCTGAGGTCAAATTTCGATATATTGTTTCCATATTCTCAGGATCATCTGTACTCATGATGGCGATCATTTTGATACCTTGAACCAGTCTCTAGCTTGACTAGGAGCCGAGATCTGAATTTTCGACCTTGATTTTGCAGCAAGGCTGCAGCAAATGTGCGGTCGCGCAGCAACCTCACAATTTTTTTCTGGGTAGACCTCGGGCATGACTCCAACCTCAGAAAGTTTGGCAAGCTGGGGAAAATCCATGTAAGAATAATGCCGTTTTGAAAAAGTGAATTTTGATTGCGTCATCACTACGCAACGACTGTGCGCTTGCGTCATACCCCAATATCAAAAAGAAAAATCTCCGATGAATTTGGTGCATAACATCCTAGTTGCAGAATTGGAATTTTCCTGGTTAAAAAATTCAAACCCATTCCAAAAGTGCCCGGTGACTTATGCTCGCGACTGTACATCAGTTGAGTAGGCGAATGTGATTGCATAGTAGTGCTAATGTGGCTAAGTAAACAGAAATTTCCCACAACCCGTGAAGCCGCGGCCAGGAGCTAAACACACAATATAACATCTCGGTCAATTTTCGATCTGGCACGAGCCTAATTCGTGCCCATGTGGGCTACTGATTTAGATGTATTGCGATTTGCAATTTTAACAATTTCAATCACCGTGCGAACTTGACTCGACTGTTTCAGCTTTATGATTGTCTGGCTGTCAATGCTACTAAAGGAGGTGAGCGCGTTCTTTGGCCCTTCGCTTCTAGGATGTGCCCAATCTACGAAACTCGAAGCTCATTTCAGCTCCAAGGGGCTAATTTTACGAGAAGCTCCATGTTTAGTACAAGGATCGAGCTATGTTCAGCGAATTAATGCGCAATTCTGAATTGAGGTTTTTCCTAGGGAACCCCCGTGCATCCCACATGTGTGGTCTGCGCTGGTCGATCATTGAGAGTTGGCAAATCTGTAAACATCAGGCCTCTTCCCCATTACTTCATGGTCAAACGTTGATGTAAGGCGGGCTGATTATTCGATGAGGAAGAAACCCTAGACTGAGCATTTGCTCATATCTACGTATTCCGGGGTATCCCCAAGACCATCAAAGATGTTTCATCGCCGTTTGATACTCGTATTCTTCCTTTTCAGCAACGCGCTCGGAGGAGCGATTCTGGACAACAGACTGTGAGCGATACTTCTTTCTAAACTTAGAATAATTGCGATTCACTCTGGGGAAAATTGTCAAATACACATTTTAGGCGAGATCATGCAAATGACAACGAAGGCATCGCTATCGATGTTGTATACAAAAGTGGATCGACGAGCTATCAGTCGTTCCTACCAGGTTAATTTTTTTCACTACTGACGGATATAATTTATTGTTACTAAGTTTTTTTATCAGCGAAAAATCGTTATTTTGTCCGATGAATTGAAGCTTTGAACAGCCAATCCATAACATGGGGTGCTTCATAATGTATTTCAACATTCTCACAGAAGTTTCGGCAAGATTTACTTCAATGGGATTCATCTCATTGGATAAAGAATTCCGATTTGTTGCTGAAGGGCGACACTAACAAGGGGTCGTCGCGGAGTGTCCATGGAGTTTCATAAAAAGACCTAGCGCATTCGAAAGAGGAGAAAATTCTAAGAACTTCTGCTGTTTTCAAATTTGCTAAACAATCATGTGGTAGTCTGGGCTGTATTGAAATTTAATGACATAGTCTCAGAATTACTCTGGTTTTGGCCTTTCCCCCCTATGAGCCCAGGCTTCCACATGATCGTTTTGCAAATTTGAAAATAACAGAAGTTCTTAGAATTTTCTCCTCTTTCGAATGCGCTAGGTCTCGTTATGAAGCTCCATGGACACTCCGTGACGTCCCCTTGTAAGTTGTGAATAACGTATAATTAAGAGACATTCCACGAGAAAACGTACCTTTTGGGAGGGGTCTACGGATGACTTTTTTGTTTTGGCCCAATATGAATGGCTGTGGTGCACTTTCCGAAAAATGCCAGACCAGGCCCAAAAAAAATCGATTTTTTCAAATTTTTAAAAAGTAAGATATTATAGGTTTTTCTGGAGTATTTTTCGATGAAAATATCGAAAAACGTACTTAGAAAGCGATGTGTCGTCGATAAAGTGTCGAAAACATGGATTTTCGATATTTTTTGGCCGTCCTGAAAATTTTTTAATGCTCTGGACCAAAAATAAAGTCATTTTCGGATTCTCCATCAAAAACTGCGTTTAATATCCAAATTTCAAGAAAATTCATATGTGCGCTCGGAAGTTATGTGTTCTCGAAGAAGGCCACCCTAGAGCTAACTTGAAGATACAAATAATCACAATTTGTCCGTATTGTGCCAAATGGGCAGTTTTAAGCTTCCAAACTTGTTTTTACAACAAATATAATAATTTGAGGTCATGAACTGGCAATTTTAAGCCTTTAATTTGGAAATTTCATTTTTGGAAAATCCTAATTTCATGCTTTCTACAAGTTTCGACATTTTTTCGCGATTATATTGATCGCAATGATCATGAATGTCCCAGTACGACATATTATTATAGAATAAGCTTCTGTAAAGTTGTTTGCATATATTAAGCTCACAATTTCGTACCCTAATGATTTTAAAAATCGAGAAAATGCAATTTTTTTCGATTTTTTTGAAATTTTGAGTGTTTGGGGCACTCTGAGATTGCTAGATGAAGTTCACCCGAACCATATTTCAATAAGAATTACTAAATCCAACCCAATTGATGATTTCCAATTGGTTTGGAAACTATCTGACGAAAATTTTTTTTTCATAATTGCTGAAGTGGAAATTTTTTTATGGAAATATTTTTTTTGTCAGATGGCTTCCAAACCAATTGGAAATCATCAATTGGGTTGGATTTAGTAATTCTTAGTGAAATATCGTTCGGGTGAACTTCATCTAGCAATCTCAGAGTGCCCTAAACTCTCAAAATTTCAAAAAATGCATTTTCTCGAATTTTCAAATCATTAGGGTACGAAATTGTGTACTTAACATATGCAAACAACTTTACAGAAGCTTATTCTATATTAATATGGCGTACTGGGACATTCATGATCATTGCGATCATAATAATCGCGAAAAAATGTCGAAACTTGTGGAAAGCATGAAATTCGGATTTTCCAAAAATGAAATTTCCAAATTAAAGGCTTAAAATTGCCAGTTCATGGCCTCAAATTATTATATTTGTTGTAAAAACAAGTTTGGAAGCTTAAAACTGCCCATTTGGCACAATACGGACAAATTGTGATTATTTGTATCTTCAAGTTAGCTCTAGGGTGGCCTTCTTCTAGAATACATAACTTCCGAGCGCACATACTAATTTTCTTGAAATTTGGATATTATACGCTGTTTTTGATGGAGAATCCGAAAATGACTTTAGTTTTCGTCCAGAGCATTAAAACTTTTTCAGGACGGCCAAAAAATGTCGAAAATCCATGTTTTCGACACTTTATCGACGACACATCGCTTTCTAAGTACGTTGTTCGTTCTTTTCATCGAAAAATACTCCAGAAAAACCTATAATATCTTACTTTTTAAAAATTTGAAAAAATCGATTTTTTTTGGGCCTGGTCTGGCATTTTTCGGAAAGTGCACCACAGCCATTCATATTGGGCCAAAACAAAAAAGTCATCCGTAGACCCCTCCCAAAAGGTACGTTTTCTCGTGGAATGTCTCTTAATTATACGTTATTCACAACTTACAAGGGGACGTCACGGAGTGTCCATGGAGCTTCATAACGACTTTTTAAATTTTTTTCGATTTTTTTGGGCCTGGTCTGGCATTTTTCGGAAAGTGCACCACAGCCATTCATATTGGGCCAAATATCAGCACTTGGTATGGGAACTTCACCAGCGAGATATTGAGGGGGGTTGCAAAAAAGTCATCCGAAGGTTGGTACGTTTTCTCGTGGAATGTCTCTTAATCTGAATACACTTCAGTTCTGCTTCTCTCATCAACCTTCATTTTCACTGCTGCTTCCGTCATTTCGTGCGCTTTTCACCTTCGAACTCGCAAAGCAGCCAACATCCTTGAGAACACTGACCATCTATTGAATATGTGAACCGCTTCGCCGTTGTATCATATTTCTCTGATCGCGATTATTCCTACGTTGTCCTGAGACAATGAAAATGAAATAAATGTAACAAAGCAAAAGAAATGAGTTCTTTGTTTGTGCTTTCGCATATATTTTATGATTTTTTACTATAATAAAATAACAAAAAATTATACTAAACAGGTTTGGAACAAAAAATGCAACCTAAAAATAAAATACCGAACCCTGAGAATATTCCCACTGTGCGGTAGGGCAAGCTACGAAATAAACACCGCTCCAATTTACAGCTACAAAATTTGCATTCTCAAATAATTTCGATAAAGCTCCATTTTGAGAAATGCAAATAGTCAAAGGATATACAAATTCCTGATGAGAAATGAAAATGTGTAAACTGTACGCGACGATTATACGTGAAAATTGTTTCATACGTAATGACTATTTTAATAATCTTTAATCTTTAATCTTTAATCTTTATCGCCAACGCATGAAGCGCCGTCAAGGGAAGGACAAGTGGGGAGAGTAAGTTGGCCTTTTAGCTCGATCAAAGCGAGCTCAGGGGATGGGGGTGGTGGAATGTGGCAGTTACATGTTACAATCGTATTCGTGAGGATGATATGATCAGGTCAGGGGAATGAAAGAACCATCAAGAGACGTAAGAACGCATGTTTTTCTCAGTTAAAAGAAAATGGGTATTGTGTATTTTGCAAGCAACCTCGAAAACACCATCAAATTATTTTGTTACATTTCAGCAACAAAGTTACCCTTCATCTTCAACAATATTGTGCGCTTCTGCTCAAACAACGAATGCTAGATGCTCCATCCCTTTGCAATTAGATAAATATTTCTTCGGGTTGTTTGTGACTATTCTCATTGCTGCACTGCCTCGGCTCAATCGTTGAATCACCTCTCATTATAGATCTATGTTACAGTTTGTGTGCGTACTGGCATCATCAAACTAAAGCTTTCGTAGTGAATCAGAATCTCGAAAGATCAAAAGGCTAACTTACGAGCGCCTGTTTGTCCACAAATCGGGCACTTTTAGTGTCTCTGTTCTCTGCTTTACTGTGCAAACTCTTCTGTAGGTGATTCCCCCCTCTCTTACCATTCACTGGATGCTCTCTCTCTCTCATTTGCATTATCTTTCATTCTCTCTAACTATCTATCACGCTCTCTCTATCTCTCTCCTCGTTAATCTTCATAATACTTGCTGTGCCATCAATGCCTGTAGTCCTTCTCATCCAAGGGCGGAATTTGTGACTCACCCGGATGCGCGGGTGGATAAATTTCTTTAAATACGCCACCATTCGCTTGCCTTCTTCAGATGAGCAATTGCTGCTATTCTATGGTTTATAGTGATAGCTCCTTGCTCATCCCCACTTTTATTGGTCGTTCTATAAATTCGTTTCTTAATTGCGTTTTCTCGCACTCGCTATGTATCAATTGTGTACACATATGCCCACAGCTGTGCAGATTTCTATGACAAGAAGCGACCTGGAATCGAAAGAGAAATCGGAAATGGAAAATGTAGCTATCGCCGAACGAAAAAGTACGGTTTTCAGATCTTTGTATTGTGTGCACTTTCAAATCTACAGGACGTTTCCACTACATTTGTTTCGTGATCTTGGCCATTTCGGTGCTTCATCTCTCGTTCATACAATCGAGGTGAATCTTCTTTTTATGCGAAATATCATACACATCTAAGCGTAATTTGATTGATTTTACTCAATTAATTCATTTTACTGGTTATCATAGTCATTATTCTTCACAGTGTGACTGCATTCAACACTGCGTACGTCGTTCTGTCCGATCAGAAATCCTCTCCGCTGTTCAGCCAATTCCTGAGCTTGCACAACCAGTCGAATGATAAGGAGCAACAAGAAGTGAGCACTTTTACAGCTTTTCAACATTGTTAAGGATTGCAAGCAGATTCTTTCCGCAAAATCAAAACTCATTAATGAAGAAAAACAAGTGTGCCAAATTAAGACTTCTTTCGATTGGTCGCCCTCCTCTCTTCCATTAAGCGAACGACGATATCCCTATACTGCCCTGCAACGAAGCAGCTCTTTTGCGGGTTAGTGATTCGGGAATCGAACAACTTTAACCTCGAAACGGTCTTTTAAAGCAAATGTAATCTTCAGAGTCTCGTTTCCAATTTGAATTATTATTTGTGATTTTCAGCATCATTCGCGGGAGGCCTAATCGGAACAGTCCCAATGCTCTACGTACTGCGCCGTCTCGGAGCGCATATGGTGAGCAGTGTCTGACAACATGCATTTGGATGCATGTTGTCAGACACTGCACTTGTATTCCTTAGTAGAGTTCGATAAATGAGCCTGAATCTCCTGATTTCACATACTCTCTAGACTGCTCGAGAGGTGATAGAATATTTGGAATGAAGAGGCGAGGGCTCGTTTATCGAACACTATTCCTCAGACGATGTTCGCCGTCGGCGCCATCTCCTCCCTCCTCTGCGCCCTAACTCCCCAGACAATCGCGCTCTCATTCGAACTGCTAGTCGCATTGAGATTCGTAACAGTGAGTTCTATATTTGCATTAATAATTTTAAAAGTTATTCCATAAATCAGTATGACCTTTCCTATTTTTGTAATAACAAAGACTTTCAGGGTTTCGTCACGATTATTCTGTTTCCCGTGATAGGATTGATCATTGAGGAATGGGCGGGTGTGCAGGAAACGGTGATACATTGTATTAATAATAAATATATTTATTAATCAATAACTGATTAATTAATTAAGGGTTTTTTCGTCGCCGTTCTAACCGCTTACTTGGAAATTGCGCCTTTGTTTACTCTGCCCGTTGGTTCTCTCATCGCAGAGAAGGGTCAGTTGAGATTTATTTGTTTTTGATTTAATAGTCGAATATTATAAATTGCGAAAAAATATGGCAAAGTTCCTTGACGCACGTTTGGAAGAGAAATATTTTGAAAATTCTATTCATCCAATAAGAGGTGACACTCGACGATCTGACTTCTCAGCTGTTCCATCGCCTAGTGCCTGCAATGTGCGACAATACCATTCTTTCCAGTCAACTGGCCCACTGTCTTCTACGTTCATGGTCTCGCTTGCGCATTATTCACGATTCTGTGGCTTATGTTTTACAGGTGCAGATTTAATTAATTGCTTATTTTAAAACATCTAGAGGCAAATAAACACACAGAATTTTGTAATAATAAATATTATTTTAGAAATATGGCCATCAATCATCCCCTGATCAGTCGAGAAGAGTTGGAATGCATACAGAAAGGAAAAAGCAAAAAGGAAGACAAAATATCAAACGTAAGCACCCCAAAGATGCAACGTTTTCACAACTCATTTTTACAATTATAAAGATACAACATTTTACACTTACATATTTCAACAAATAAAATAAATACAATTCAGCCGCCCTATCGATCTCTGTTCACTTCCCTTGCCGTATGGGCTGTCATCATATCTGCCTTCGCGACGGTTTTTGTCACACAATTCATGAACATTTTCAGCCCTCAGTGAGGCCCGCTTTTTGCATTCATTTTCAGAACGTCACGGCAGAAACATTGTTCTCTATTTTTTGCAGATATTTCACTGCGGTCCTGGGATACTCGCCCAGTCTAACTGGCACTCTCACAATCCTTCCTTTCATCGCTTTGCTGCCCGTCAAAGCAATCACGGGAGTAGTATCGGACAAGCTGAAAAGGCTGAGCGAATTGAGTCCGAATCTTTACCAACGCGAGGCTCAAAACCGAGCTCAATAGCAGCGGAACCAACCACTGCTTAGTTGGGAAAGAAGGGAAGAGCAACTAATTATACGGGGGGGGGGGCGGACAAAACGTAAACGGACAAAACGTAAACGGATCACAATTCGCTGGGAATTCGAAGTAAAAACTTGGGAGTTGTTTCATTGTTATCAGTAAGTGCTCCAGTATATCACCCTGTTCAGCTCCTCTAACAAGGCGTTATTGATTTTCACTCCCCACCAATGACCAGGGGGTCATGGTTCAAAATTGAGCTTTTGAGGGGAAAATCATGGTTAGATATACACCAACTTCCGTAACCAATAGATATTCCAGTACCCCAGTAACTACTGTAACTAAATGAAATATGCATTGATTGATTTCGGTATCTGGTGTTTATCTAACCACAATTTTCCACTCAAATTCTCAATTTTGAACCATGAACATAGATATACATAGATATGGAGTAAAACTCAAGTTCGCCTTGTAAGAGGAGCTGAGCAGGGTGATATACTGGAGCAGTTACTGATAACAATGAAACAACTCCCAAGTTTCTACTTCGAATTCCCAGCGAACTGTGATCCGTTTACGCTTTGTCCGTTTACGTTTTGTCCGCCCCCCAATTATACGAAATCGGTGTTCTGTCCTGGACTAGTTATTGGTTTTTGCATTCGCAAATTAATGAAGAATCTGAAAACGCAAGTCTTAGATTGCAAAGCTACGGCTGTTCAATTCACTCGCTGCTTATCTGGGTGCAGCCGTTCTCCTTCTCGTCATTCTCGTTCCACCATCTACAAGCATCCCCGCGGCAACAGTGCTGATCAGTGAGTTTACTCAAAGTATAAATGAACGTTGGTATTAAAGTTGCATTTTAGTAATTACTAGTTAATGAATGAGTAGTGAATCCAGCGGTGCTTAGTGAATCCGCATGTGTAGATACTTTTATTGTGAATTTCCGAACATAGATTGCTTTCCTTCACGCTAATCGCTTTTTTCTATAAAAGGAAACAGTAGATAGTGCATGCTCTTCTTCATTTTTACAATCATTGTTAATGTATGGCATGATCATTTAGAATTTCCCCATGTATTTCAGTGATTCCGTTCGTCCTTCTCGCTTTCACTGCTGGTGGCTACCACAAGGCAGCAGTTTTGGTCTCTCCCCAACACTCATCATTCATCTTCGGAATCATTAACGTACGCAATTAATATCCGAGTAACATTTGTGGCCCTCAAATACTGATTCAATACTTCAACGCATATTGAATACTATCAAGACAAAATTCGGAAGAATACGGAAATTAGCAGAAACAATTCCAGTTCTGCGCAATGGCAGCACTACTCTCTGGTTCGATCCTAATTCCACTCATCGCCCCCGATAATTCCTTTGATCAGTGGAAAATCGTGTTTATAATGTGAGCAAATTTCAGATTTCAACGAAAGAGAACAAGTTGCAGATTCATTGTTGTTTTGGTTGCATCGAACACATTCTTCATTTTCTGTGCAAAGGCGGCACCAGAAGAATGGGCGAAGGAGAAGGTAAATAGATAACGTATCTTCGAATCTCCACTGGAGATTCTCCAGTAACAGCTTTTGCATGTAAAAAAATTTTTTAAATGGAAAACGAAAAAATACGCAATTTGAAGAAGAATAGTAAAAACTATCTTCCATGTTATTTTGGGCACTGAAATTGCGTGTTTCATCATGAATTTCAAATAATCGTCAAAAATAGTTGCAGGTGGACATCGTTCAACTGGTTGAAGCACCTCGAGCCATCACCAAAAACATGAGAAGACACACATTCCTGTGAACATTTGCGAGTCATAGTTTCCTATCGAAATTTATTCGGGTAAAATGAATCCACTCATGATGTGAAAACATATTTTCTGTTGAACATACAGCTAGAAAGTATTGAATAAATTCATATTGAATTGAAAAAAATGGAACAACAGGGAATACAATATGCTGCATGCTTAAATAAGGAGCGTCAGCAAAGTTAAACTTTTGACGGTTTTATAACCATGATCTAGCCCACCGTGCACAGATCATAGCGTGAGCTAGGAGGCTAGACAACCATCGGTTGATAGCTTAGTGGTAGAGCAGCCGCCATGCGATCGTAAGGTTTCGGGTTCGATTCAAACCAAATGTTTTGGCAGATCCTCAAGATATTTGAATTCCCGCACTTCCCTTCCCTACAAGCCCTCCTTGGCACCCTGCCAACAAATGATAAAGCGGTTCAAAATAGAGATATGAAAGTGAAATTTACAGAATCTCTTATGGTTGTTCCATACTAGGTCATGGTGATGGCAGCGTCAAAATTTCAACTTTGCTGACACTCCTTCTTTAATGGTCTCCCATTATGTGACATTACCCCGCTGAGGGATCTGCGTATTCGATAAATCAATAGCGAATGTTAGCATTTCGCACGCTTGATTTTCATTTACAATCAACGATTTCCTAACCAGGATTGCTGTAAAGTGAGAAAAAATGATCTGGTAAAGTATGAGAAACCACTTGTGTCGAACCCGGCGAGGAGATTTCCACACGAACTACGGGACTACCCACCAACGTAATAGTTAAAACAAAGCGTGAAAAATGATTGTAGAGTGTTGTTTTAGAGAGATGGAACATGACAACACATGATTGTTTATACAACGAAAAAGAGTGCGCGGAGTGAGAATCAGTTATCCGCCACTAAACTTTTATCTCAGATATATGACAGATTAGACAGATCGAAGGTGTCGTGATCAAGCATAATTTTAACTGTGAATGAAACAACAAATTTACGAGCGGTTTCAAAACTCAACCATCGTGAAATATGCTTTACCATTAATCAGATCAATGCCGCTTCGTCCCTCATTCTTCCTTCTTATTATCTGTTTTTCCCTTCATCATCGACTTCATGTAACGTTTGACGAAAAATTGAATGAACAGGATGGCAAAAGTGAAATAGATGAAGAATCCGAGGTAGAGATTGGGCAGAGTTTGCTGGCATCTGAGAGATCAGAGATCAGCTGTGTTTTAGTATCCAGGTACCAAGCTTTGGACCTGGGTCCCAAAAAAGTGTAAATTTGGCACCCGAATATCATGGGCTACCCATGTCCGGAAGTAATTGTGCGTTTGGCTTGTGATGGTAAATGGGTAGCCTGTGAGACCCGAGTAGCCTGATGGGACCCAGATTCAAAAATATACTTATTCGGGGCTCTGGCCCGAATTTGGAACTGAGATATTGAGTGCAAAAAGATCAATGTGGTTCTCCGCCTCTTCACTGCTCACTCTCTACGTTGAGTTGCGAGAGAGCCTACATAAGGAAGATTGTAGAACATTATCCCCCAACCTCTGCTGACTTTTCTCAAACCCAATTCTACATCCATCCCAGCGCTGTCTTGATGTAGTACGTCCACACCGAAATCGTCACGCCCATCACCATCTGGACCGTCTGGCAAGTTGTGATGATAACTGCTACCTGAGATGAGAGTAGCATGAGCTGGACAACTCAAGCTAGAGATGTTACATTTTCGTCAAAGGAGTCTTCATATGTATTCACCATCCTATTCAGGACTGAAGCAATGTCTTTTTCTCAGAGTAGATTGAAGTGTTGCAATTTCGATTTGTGTGCTTGTCTTTCCATTTCTCGCATTCTAATCAGTACTTCGATTTATTGAGACCCGCTGACCCGCTTATTGGTGAGAGAGCATAGAGCATGGAGAAAATGCGAATTTCGAAATCTGTTCCTTACCCGTTCTGGTGGCTTGTAGCCAATGGCTCGTGCAGCGTAGTATGGGTACATCAGCGAGTGCGCGGCGTAATTCATCAAGATGAAGGCACGGCCAGGAGTCGCGTGCTCAGCACCTGCAATAATCTCATTGCGACAAGCCAATTGAATCACATTATTATGACAAACATATTCAAGCGATGATGGGACTTCATTGGCTGCGCTCCACGACTGGGATCCTATGGAACGATTCGAATCACGCATCGATGTTCAAGTACGATTGCTTACGATTGCTAGTACTGCTCTCTAAATCCCCAATACATTTCGAGTATCACGAAAGTAGGTTTGAAGTAGGTCTCAGTTGTCGTTTATTTACTATAACTGATCCAAAATCCCATAACTCCTATGAATGGATGGAATAAAAATTTGTATTTGTAAAATCCCGACGAACCGGCATGAACCGCATAGATGAGCACAACCGCGTGATGATAGTAGTGGAGGAAGATGAGAGGCCGTTTTCTGAGTACGATGAAGAGAGTGTCGCCCAACTCGAATAGTTGAGAGGAAGAGTGGGAAATTATCTTTATTCAACATTTTTTCAGGGTCATTCTTAGAATGAGAAAAAAAGTCAGAATTTCACGCAATAACGAGTGTTTTGAAATGTATGCATCGAAAAAAAGAACAATTGGGGGTTAATACCTTAGAGATGAGGAATAGCAGGGTCCAGAAGGGCGCAGCGCCCTTGTGAGATGGATTTGTGCACAGTGTGGTGTAGACGCCACGGTATAAGAGCGACTCGAAGAAGTCCTACAAATGTCCGCCTTCTTTATCATTCTCTCAATCTAGGCAGCCATTCGACGTAAAAAATCACCGCAAAACGCATACTTATCTATATTTATATTGTACTATTATATTGTACTTCTCAAGCAGAATTGTACTTCTTATTGTACTTCTCAAGCAGAATCTTCGACAAAGATCTACATTAGGAATACCCCCTTGCTATATGTCACATCAATTCCAGTAACCAACCTCTCCAAATCTGACGAATCCTAGCACTGAGAAGAGAGCGAGAGAGAGATTCCAGAGGAAGAGAGGAGCACGGAGGTCGAAGGGAGGACGATCGCGCATCGTCCGTTAAATGCACTTTATGAGTAGGAAATAGACCACCTTCAAGGAAACTCTCGTTTTTCTGATCTCTCAAAACGTAAATAATTGTGAAATGGAATGTGAAATTTTAGGAAAATTTCATCTTGCAAACTCTCTAGGCCGTTGGAATCTCTCTAGTGTATCTTGAGATGGTAGAAACCGTGGAATCGTTACTCGAACTCTAAACGGGTATGTCACATGGGACTAGAGACTAATTTTAGTAATCGACCTCGCCGATCGACCGGTCGAGAGAGTATGTGAACTAACACTAGTAATTGCATCTTCATTTCCCACTTCGTTTCACCGCTCGACCGGTTGAGATTGAGTATGTAGAACGAAGAGACGTTTAGCCGAATGATAAAAACGCTCACTGAAATCGTAAAAGTATGTTGCCAGTACTTCTGAAGGAACCAAGTAGCCTCTCGCGTCCCATGGAAATCCTCGAAGGGGAGAGTGAACCTGGCGTTTACAGGTTATGATTTCTGAAATCGTCGGAAATCCAATAAACAAGTCTAAAAAATTGTGATGTAAATGAGGACAATTTTGACAAAACAAATATCGCACTTGTACTCGTAGTTGGAGAGAACTTCGGTGTAGTTCTCATGATTGATCTCGAACGTAGTAAGTGATGAGTACAACCCGCTCACAAGGTCCATTCGACCTCGTCGCCCAGAAAATACCTCTGAATATATTTTTTATAATTTTTTAAAAATAATGGTTTTGAAAAAGTTCAATATCATACGTATAATTTCCCAGCCTAAACATGATTATAGATAACTATAAAATCAAAATAAGATATTTTTGAAAGTTGAGAGACATCAATCGCAGCGGAAAATGAGCGAAGCAAATCAGAGCGAATGAAAACAAGTGAAAGCCGGTCGAAGAAGCGCCGCCGATTTCCCTCGCCCTATCCAGTACACCGGATTTGCAGGCCCGTTCACGTCTTTGGTGAACAAGGAAGTGCTTTGGATTTATGGCCGAAGTGCTGAATATGTGATGTTCGTTACTTAACCTTTCGCGATATCTTTGAATGTCCACTCGATTTAATCTGTACTTTGGGTCATCAGCTTCTTCAATCACATCATAGTAATTTTTGAAATCGTTTGGGGGGAGGCACATACCCTCGCCAAAAACAATTATTTGGATGTTGCGAGGCTTTTTGCACCATCACCGAATTGGTCTGTGTGAGCTAGCGAAGTACCAGTCAGCAGAATCTTGTCTACCAACTAATTGCAAATATTGGCAGTGACTCCAGATCAAAAATTAGCAATTCCAAATTGTTTTGTTTTTCATGTTTGAGGCAGGTGAATCCACAAATATACCTTAGAGATGAGGAATAGCAGGGTCCAGAAGGGCGCAGCGCCCTTGTGAGATGGATTTGTGCACAGTGTGGTGTAGACGCCACGGTATAAGAGCGACTCGAAGAAGTCCTACAAATGTCCGCCTTCTTTATCATTCTCTCAATCTAGGCAGCCATTCGACGTAAAAAATCACCGCAAAACGCATACTTATCTATATTTATATTGTACTATTATATTGTACTTCTCAAGCAGAATTGTACTTCTTATTGTACTTCTCAAGCAGAATCTTCGACAAAGATCTACATTAGGAATACCCCCTTGCTATATGTCACATCAATTCCAGTAACCAACCTCTCCAAATCTGACGAATCCTAGCACTGAGAAGAGAGCGAGAGAGAGATTCCAGAGGAAGAGAGGAGCACGGAGGTCGAAGGGAGGACGATCGCGCATCGTCCGTTAAATGCACTTTATGAGTAGGAAATAGACCACCTTCAAGGAAACTCTCGTTTTTCTGATCTCTCAAAACGTAAATAATTGTGAAATGGAATGTGAAATTTTAGGAAAATTTCATCTTGCAAACTCTCTAGGCCGTTGGAATCTCTCTAGTGTATCTTGAGATGGTAGAAACCGTGGAATCGTTACTCGAACTCTAAACGGGTATGTCACATGGGACTAGAGACTAATTTTAGTAATCGACCTCGCCGATCGACCGGTCGAGAGAGTATGTGAACTAACACTAGTAATTGCATCTTCATTTCCCACTTCGTTTCACCGCTCGACCGGTTGAGATTGAGTATGTAGAACGAAGAGACGTTTAGCCGAATGATAAAAACGCTCACTGAAATCGTAAAAGTATGTTGCCAGTACTTCTGAAGGAACCAAGTAGCCTCTCGCGTCCCATGGAAATCCTCGAAGGGGAGAGTGAACCTGGCGTTTACAGGTTATGATTTCTGAAATCGTCGGAAATCCAATAAACAAGTCTAAAAAATTGTGATGTAAATGAGGACAATTTTGACAAAACAAATATCGCACTTGTACTCGTAGTTGGAGAGAACTTCGGTGTAGTTCTCATGATTGATCTCGAACGTAGTAAGTGATGAGTACAACCCGCTCACAAGGTCCATTCGACCTCGTCGCCCAGAAAATACCTCTGAATATATTTTTTATAATTTTTTAAAAATAATGGTTTTGAAAA
This sequence comes from Pristionchus mayeri, assembly GCA_036245805.1. NCBI lineage: Eukaryota > Metazoa > Nematoda > Chromadorea > Rhabditida > Neodiplogasteridae > Pristionchus > Pristionchus mayeri. The sequence continues at coordinate 6,895,221 of BTRK01000004.1, read as the reverse complement.
AGTTCAATATCATACGTATAATTTCCCAGCCTAAACATGATTATAGATAACTATAAAATCAAAATAAGATATTTTTGAAAGTTGAGAGACATCAATCGCAGCGGAAAATGAGCGAAGCAAATCAGAGCGAATGAAAACAAGTGAAAGCCGGTCGAAGAAGCGCCGCCGATTTCCCTCGCCCTATCCAGTACACCGGATTTGCAGGCCCGTTCACGTCTTTGGTGAACAAGGAAGTGCTTTGGATTTATGGCCGAAGTGCTGAATATGTGATGTTCGTTACTTAACCTTTCGCGATATCTTTGAATGTCCACTCGATTTAATCTGTACTTTGGGTCATCAGCTTCTTCAATCACATCATAGTAATTTTTGAAATCGTTTGGGGGGAGGCACATACCCTCGCCAAAAACAATTATTTGGATGTTGCGAGGCTTTTTGCACCATCACCGAATTGGTCTGTGTGAGCTAGCGAAGTACCAGTCAGCAGAATCTTGTCTACCAACTAATTGCAAATATTGGCAGTGACTCCAGATCAAAAATTAGCAATTCCAAATTGTTTTGTTTTTCATGTTTGAGGCAGGTGAATCCACAAATTTGAACGAAAACGACACTGATGTGTGTGAGCAAATTTTAAAGCTCTGCGGTCTTACTATCCGAGAGGCAAGGATGAGCGCGCAATGATGTGATGATCTCTTGAACAAGGAACTAATTGACTCTCCTTTCTCTTTCTTTCTCCATTGTGCTCTTTCATTTTCTCTCCTTCCATTGCCAAAGTGAGCAAAATAATCGTGGACGAGAATGGCACGCATCCAAACGGGACATATCGTTGACATTTGTGCACAATAATTGAAAAACACAAGGATAGCTTCAACAGCTCTTACTACTTCTCTTAGACTACTATGACACACGCGGGAGAAAATCCGTCCGGGAAAGAGATACTCATACTCCGCATTCTGGTCCCAGCCCTTCCTGGAAGTGACATGAGGCTGTTTCTCCTGTGACTTATATTTTTGAGCGGCTTATTTTGAATGAAACGAGAGAGGAGAAAAACAGTCTAATTCGTTGCAATCTTCGAGTTAAATGGCCATTTGTAACACACGCAGCGGCACTACGCCGGATGAGAACTAAGTACGCAATTCGGGTAGCCTCTTCATTTCTAACACTCTCATTGATCGACCGGTTGAGAGAGCGTGATAAATTAAGAGATAATTACCCGAATTGCGCACTCACCGGATGAGAACCAAAATACCCTTCTGTAGGACTTTCACATAAACATTTTTGACACTTTGGAAACCGACTGTGAACTTGCTGGAGAATTTACGTTTTATGGTTCTCATCCATCGGCTTTCTTCCGACCTAGTACATACGAAGCCGATGGGCACTCATAACGTGTGCGTTTGACTCTCATTGCTCACAAACATATCTAATACAAATACAAATACAAATTTTTATTCCATCTATTCAGAGTGCATAGGAGGTATTGGATTATCCTTGATGTAGTTGATGGAAGTTACGTCGCTCCTTGCGATTCGTTGTGTTTGGGTCGAGGCAGTAGGGGTGGTATAGTATACTAGATACGTAGAACTGAAGGGGGGGGGGTCTTTTTGTGTGAGGGAAACTACATGGGCACGGAATTGTTGTGCGGGGGAAGATACAATATTATAAGGTAGGTTATTCCAAACATAGTTCTACTTACAACAGTGGAATGAGTGTTTTTAATTAGATAGGGAATCGAAAGCCGTAGGGTGTGTGCTGAGCGAAGATTATGAGAGATCGGTGAAACTCGAAATAAGAATGAATTATCTAATTTATAATTTCCATGAACACAGTTATGGAGAAATAATAGGTCTGTGATGATCCTTTTGCGCTCTAAAGTTGTTATCCCGAGATATTTAATTATGTCATAGTATTTAGTGGTGATATCGAGTTCACATATTCTAAACATTCTACGGGAAAAGTTTCTTTGCAATGACTCAAGCGTATTAGCGAGACCAATAGCCGTTGGATTCCAAATGGGGCTGGCATACATTGCTAACGGTAAGATAAAAGCTTTATAAGTTTTTAGGTATATTTGTGGATCGGAACTCCTAAATGATTTGAAGAGGACATTAATATATATAATATATTACCGATACGGTCTCATAGCAAAGAAATGCGAGAAAATTTATTAGATGAAGGACTGAGTAAAATTTGACATTTTGAAAGTTTCTAAAAAATTTGCCCAAACATGCTTGGCATAAATTATTTGTGTGAACTTGTGAAGTTATTTGCCATCTGGTACTACTTTGAAAATATTGAGCATTCGATACATTTTCGTGTCGTCTTCCATGATGTCATCTGCCCTCTGAGAATTAAATTGTATATCTAAAGGCAAATTGTTAAGAGACCGGCTCGGTAAGATCGAGGGTTCGCCTGTTGTGGCCGGACATCATCATCGCCGATCTTGACCAAAATTTTTTCCTGGATACCCCCATGGGTCCTCTTCACTAAATCGAGTATTATATGGCTCATGCTCTTGAAACATTGAAATGCCGGGCCATCAAAATTTGCAAATTCGAAATTCGGCAAAATTCAGTGGTGAGATCTAGGTCCGAGGTTAGTGTGGTTTATTAACATACTAACCTAGGCAACAAAAACGAGTTATATTTCGATCCGAAAATTCAATCGCAAACTGGTTTTTCGTGTTTTAAAATTCTGTTTTATTAATTTTTAAATTTTAAATCGAAAAACCGCAAACAAACCTACGGTGCATGTCGTAGAGCATAAAATTCTGCGTCGAGAGACCCCTTAGTGAACAAAAAATGTTGGGCATGTTTTTCGATAATCGGCCTTAAAAGTAGATCAAAAATAAAAATTTATCAGAATGCCTTCGTGTTGGTGCTCATCTTGTAGAGCTAGTCGAGCTGATCAATGTTTATGTTAACCATTTTTCATGAAAATGTGATACAGTCATTTTATGATCGCTTGAAAATGACAGTTTTAGCATGCACACTGAATTTATTAAAATAAATTTGATCATAATTCACCAGGAACACATTTTCACGAAAAATGGTTAACATGAACATTGATCAGCTCGACGAGATCTACAAAAAGAGTACCATCGCGAAGGCAATCTGATAAATTTTAATTTTTGATCTACCTTTGAGGACAATTATCTCAAAACATGTCCCAACCAAATTTGCATTTTTATGGCTCATTCGACGCAGAATGTTAAGCTGTGCAAAGTGCCTAACATGCCCCCATGAAATTTTTAGAATTAATATTTTAAAATAATTTATTATTATTTTTAGCACAGTCCCTCGAAAATGTACTTTTCTAGCGATCATAAAATGACTGTATCACATTTTCATGAAAAATGGTTAACATAAACATTGATCAGCTCGACGAGCTTTACAAGATGAGCACCAACACGAAGGCATTCTGATAAATTTTTATTTTTGATCTACTTTTAAGGCCGATTATCGAAAAACATGCCCGAAAATTTTTTGTTCACTAAGGGGTCACTCGACGCAGAATTTTATGCTCTACAACATGCACCGTAGGTTTGTTTGCGGTTTTTCGATTTACAAATTAAAAATTATTAAAACTGATTTTAAAAACATGAAAAACCAGTTTGCGATTGAATTTTTGGATCGAAATATAACTCGTTTTTGTTGCCTAGGTTAGTATGTTAATAAACCACACTAACCTCGGACCTAGATCTCACCTCTGAATTTTGCCGAATTTCGAATTTGCAAATTTTGATGACCCGGCATTTCAATGTTTCAAGAGCATGAGCCATATAATACTCGATTCAGTGAAGAGGACATGGGGGTATCCAGGAAAAAAATTTGGTCAAGATCGGCGATGATGATGTCTGGCCTGCCCTGGAATCTTACCGAGCCGGTCTCTTAAGCTAAATCTTACGTCAATAATCACGAGCAAGCACAGAACATCACCCAGCCGCGTGGCAAAATTATTAAGTCCGTTCTTCTCATAGGTCTTGCACAATTCTCTCGTAATTTTGCCGCTTAAATCAGCACCAAGCTTTGTCAATTCAGTGGTGGAATCTGACATATCTGAAATCGAAAGTTGAGATCCTTACTAGAGGAATGGCAGCTGTGTATCTTGCCGGAATAAGGACCTTAAATGTCGAATACAGCTAATGAAGCTAATGAAGCTAATGAATAAACTATTCTTGTTTTGATGTGACAATCACATGAACTGTTAACGAGTAGGTAATGATAATATTTGGCCACTCTTATTTAGCGTTTTTTGAGAGAAGAATCAGCTTTCACTTAGTCCTGATTCGAAGAATTATATCCAGTAACTCCATATTTGATGAAGGTTGATTTTTTGTTTACTCCCACAGAGTAAGAACCAACAACTTTAATTCACATAGAAACACAGAATTCACCCAGACATTCACAGAAATTTTCGTAGATTTTCAACAAATTACACAAGTGATATTTTCCGAGTATCTAAGGTTATCAGAGGAGACTAACACCATCAAATTGGTGCTGCAGGTCCACGATCATACCGAAATTCGCGGTTACCACCCAAAGTGCAAATACTGTAGATGTAACGTTGTGTATTTCACAGTTTTCAGCGCTCTGATAAATGTTCTAATAATTTGTAGTCAAGATTTGGAAGATTTACGAGCATATCACTGTTTTATTAAATCTGTGAGAGCACGGTGGGAGTCGGCGCATACTTTCTACAGTACTCGTTTCAAAGGCAGTTCTTTAATATTGATAACTACAATTTTGAAACGTCCTTATCTAATACTTTGCCGGAGACTCAGTTTTGTTGACGGATTCAATAGCAATGATTTCTCGATCTCATGAATATTTGAGAGATGCATCCAAAGATTCAGGAGACCAGAAATTTGAAGCTAAACAATTAATCATCAACATGAATGAAACGCGGAACTTGCTTGGAGACGTTAGGTCTTCCGTTTTGAAAGATGCACAGTGAATGCAGTGTAGTGGAATAGTTGTTTTACCGGGTAGAAGGTCTACGCAGAATATTGAGCTAAAATAATTGTACGCGTAATTGAAAATAAGTGTATGTGATCTGAAAGACATTTGTTGTCTTTTATCTAACGATTCCTAAAGTTGCTGAAATAGGTGTACCAGTAGCATTGTGCCGGAGTTGAAATCCCTTAGAGACAAAGGAAATCTCGTTCAATTTCTTGTGCTGAAATTACATATTTTAGGATTCGATCTCTTGGAATTGATAATCCGCGGGCTCACTTTCAGAGAATCACGGATTTAATCATCCTCAAGCATATCTGGCAACGTTTTGCTTCTTTGATATCATCAAAACGTTAGTTCCATCCAGTGCCTGGTCGTGCCAGGCCTAAGCCTCTTCCTCTTCCTCCTTCCTCGTCATCCTTCTCATTCTCCTTCTCCCTCCATCCCTTCGTAATCGATGAACAACTCCCCGCTTCTTCATCCGGTTCTACCTATCGTTGTGAAGCGGTTATCATCATATCTCCTTCTTCCCCTTTCATATAATTCTCTTATTCTGCATAACTTTTTGCCCGCACTACCTCGCTACTCTCTTGTTTTAGATAGTCTACGTTAATGTTGTTCTAAGTGAAGAGCTGCGATAGAGCCGCTCTATTCTTATCAACATCATTCAGTTGGTGCCTCTCCTTCCCCTCTCCATGGTCGGACTGGCGTACTCAATGGAGGCTCAGCAGTCCGGCTGTCCACTTGCTGCCGAGATCTACCTCTCCGCAGGATTCCATGCGGTGCAATGGTGCAATGTGCGCGGTGGCCAGATACTGTAGAGCGAGCTTTCTACCCTGTTATCACAAACTGATCGAATAGATCATTTGCAGCTCTGCTCCTGCTCCTGTTCCATTCTCGTGATCGTGTACCTGCTCCTGCGCTATCACTGCAGGAGTATGCTGGAATGCACGACGAAAGTAAGCAAAAGTCGAGAAGATATTGTATTGAATGAGGATTCCTAGCGAGAATGTGAGAAAACGCGGGAAACATGCATAGAGAAATGCGATGAATCGGTAATCCCTAGCAGCATGTCTAATTTGACTTGAAGTAAAATTTTGCCCCATGATTTTTGAGAATGTCTTCAGGAGCAGTTCATTCTCCTGTACATCTACCAAGCGATCTACGCTATGGCGCAAATCTTTAATCAGGTTCGCTTACGAGACTATATTTTTTGCTGGAGTTGATTCCCAAACATCCAGTAGTTATTTCAAAAGACTTTGCTCAGATCGTCTCACTCTACTACCGGTACGCCGCCGAGAACCAGTGTCAAGCTGAAATCCCGCGCGTGAGTCTGCACAATTCTATCTGCTCATATGAGCAGGACACCTCCGCACTGCCCAGGAAATACTATAATATATTTCCGGCACCAGGTCGAATGAGACCCACCAGATGAGAACCAAAAAAATGTTCCCTTCTACTGCATGTTCACATTAGAAAGGTTCCCAAAGTGACAAAAAATGCTTCTGTGAAATTTCTACAGAAAGGTCCATTTTTGGATCTCATCTGGCATGGTGGCGCATTTCTTCCTTCAGAAGCTGTGTTTCGTGCGAATGCTCGGCAGCACCGTGCTGCCCAGCATAGTCGTCGTGCACACTGCAATCACTCTGGAACGAGGACTAGTCACTTTCTCGATCGATAAGCGCGCTCGCATGGTGATCTCGCGGGTGATTCTCGGGATTTCGGTAAGCTTTTACAAATACACATATTTATTACATCCGTAAATGAACGGGGAATTCGGAAAGCTCCTTACCGATGTTGATCGAATTTTGGATCAGTGAGTTTACAAGTTTACTGAGCAACTTTACTGAGTTTACTGAAGTTTACTGAGCAGTTTAGTGAGCAAGTTTACCAAACGTCGACAACAGCATCGAAGTCAGTCTAAACAGTAGGGTTGGCAGTACGAGGGGAGGTTACGAGCTCGTTATACTCCCCTAGTGTTGCCGACTATACGTTTTAGCCTGACTTCGATGCTGTTGTTGACGTTTGTTAAAATTTCCAACTACTGATCCCAAATTCCACCAACATCGTAACCTCCCCTAGTGTTGCCGACTCTACTAAACAGCTTGTGCAGGTCGCCGTATCCATCGTGTACGGCTTCTTCACCTATCAGCACGAGCCTCTCGAAGGCACCAGTCCCTACTGCAGCGCGATAACTACGCACTCCGAATGGGTGAGCAATAGAGTTCGAGAAACGATACGACGGTCTCTTCACTTTACACAATCTCTCCCAGCTCGACCGGTCTAGAGTGTGTGAAACGAAGAGACGAAGGTCCGAATTACGAACTCTAGTGAGCACGGATTAGAGTAAGAGGGGCGTCGATGAGATTATTGAAAGGAAAGTGCAAATGCAAGGGAGCGTGTAAGAGCTCCCTCCCCCCAGAGACCATAGCGCGAGCCACGAAGGTGGACGGGCATCGGGGGCTTAGCTCAGTGGCAGAGCCGTCACGTGATCGGAAGGTCGCGGGTTCGATTCTCGCATCCCCAAAATGTCTTTTGACAGATCCTCTGACATCCTACACAAACAATAAAGTTGAATATTTTCCAGAGAGTCGCGCTGGCGATAAACGGCATGTTCTTCCTCGACATCGTAACTGTCGTGGGCACGTTGGCCTTCTGGAGGATCAATAAGAAGGCTATGAGCACGGGGTGAACGATCCCGTGGATACTTGTGATAATATATTTCCAATTCAGAAACTTCGATTCGCTCGATGCGAAGTACTCCCGAATAATGAACAATCGCATAATCGTCAACACACTATACATCGAAATTCTCCACAGTCTGGTGTATGCGTACTTGTTCGGTGAGTGAAGCTCTATTTATTGGGCACAAGGTCGGATGAGTCAACTATGACGTCATGCAGCCTTTGAAATATCAAAGGCGGAATGGCGTTATGGTTCTCATCCGACCTAGTGCCATTTATTATTTTATGTCTGACGCATTTGTCGTTCCTGTGATGACGTAAGCGTGCAAGCTCTTTAATATGTATTTGAAGTTGTATACGCGCTCGCTGCCTATTTTAAGCTGCACACGAAGCTCGATCACTTCTACCAGAACGTGGTTACCAATGTAAGTATAGTGTACTAAGTCGGATGAGAACTATGGCGTCATACCTCCTTTTGATAGGTCAAGGGAGGCAGGACGTTAAAGTTCTCATCCGACCTAGTGCCCAAATCTAGTTATGAGAAAGAGTCGAATGCGCCCACTTTAGATATTCCCCTACTACGTCTGCATCTGCCCCATTGTCATCGTCATTAGTCTGCGCTACGGAGATGCCAAGAGAAGGAAGCGTCTGGAAACTTCGACCGAAGCGTCTCCGAGGGATCGCACAGAAGTAAGAATGCAATATTGTTCAAAGAAAATAATCAATATTCACAGATTCATTTCAAAACTCTTCACAAAGATTGGGAGGTTGTTCTCGCCACTCCCGCCGTCGGACAAAATCCTTCAAGGTCTACTGTCCACTCTTAGATAATGCCCGTATTCCCGACCACCCCCTTTATAATGACATAAATGTTCCCTCGTCTATCATTCTTGATGAACTTTACGTAAGGAACCCCATATTGATATTTATATTTTCCATAAATTGAATATTCAAGATCTATCTCAATCTTTCGTTCTCGACGCACATACATTCAATGTAGAACACAATTGTGATGCTAGTATTACTCACACTTGAGACGCTAAATGAAATCCATTTCATCATGAGTGATTTCAATAACATAATATTTTTCGTTGACTCATAATTCCTAATCTAATAATATCATTTTCGAAGAATGGTTATTTCCTGTCCAATTGTACTTGTTCGATGATGCATGTTCACCCCGGTACTTTTTGTTTCAAGCAGCTGGCCTATCCAACTCTATCATCCTTCGTTAAATGATAAATATTTTCGCTGGACATGTGATGTAAATTGTAAACAAAATGAACAGTCAACATACCGCAGAGAAGCCAATCCGATGAGACAACTTTTCATAAATATCTACGTCATGACATTTACAAATAGCTTCATACACTCGAAAATAGACGTGCAACTACATGAGTAAATACACAAAATACATCTGCATCAAGCACTGAGAGCGATGTCATCACCTATGGAAACACGAAGATGCACCACTTTTCCGATGAGTCAACGGAAAGAGAATCCGGAGATCGGAAGAGAGAGAAGTTACCGAGAACTTGGAAGAGTGCCGACAGAAGCCAAGCAAACATCGGGATCGCCTTTGCTCAGTATAAATATACCAGAGAGAAGGGTACAGAAACCACAGTTTTTCTCTTCTCTTCTACCCAATTGTTGCTTTAACTTCTTCTATATTCACATTTCAGAATGCAGCAATTCCTTCTCATCTCCGCACTTCTCGCCGTTGTCTCGGCTCAGTTCGGTGGATATCAGCAACAGCAGGGCAATGTCGGCTTCGAACGACAGCAAGGCAGCGGATTCGACCGACAACAACAACAACAGTTCCAGCAGTTTCCCAAGCAGCAACAGGGAGGATTCATGCAGCAGCAGCAGCAGTGGGAAAGCGGAAGAGGAATGATGGGAGGAGCCATGGATCGCGGAATTGATCGTGAGTAATTGCTCATTTGCTTCATTGTACTTTCTGAAATCACATCAATTGTGTTGGCAGTTTAGTTATAGTGGTGTGCTTTATGCCAAGCCCCAATAATTGCAGACACAAATCCAGGTTGCTAGATCTTAAAATTCGTCGAGCAATGGTCTCGCTTTCTCCAAACTGCACACTCTCTCATCGGGTAGAGAGACGAGAGAACATGCAAATCGAGGAGAGTCAGATCATTACTCAATTCGTCCACTCGCAGGTCCCCGTCAGCGCGGCCCTCCCTTCCTGCAGAATGTGACGAGACAAGCCGTCTTCGAGTACTACCAGATCTTCCAGAACAGAAACCTCACCAAGGCGCAAATCACTAGCGCCGTTGGCAACTGGTCCACCACCTACAATGTCGCCGTGAGTCTGCCAACTTTGACTAAAATTACGATTATCTATGCTAGTGAATGCAGAATGTAGCATATCAAGCTCGATATGCATCGCACAAATGCGACTATCCGAATTTCAGGACCAAGTAGCTGCATTCGACAGGGAAGTGGAGCAGATGAAGCAGGAGTCCAGGCAGAATGTGACCTCTGCCATCCAAGAATTGCCCGCCACGCTCAACCAGGTATGACGAAAGAGAAATGAGTCGGGCGAAAATGTGACCAAAGTGTGGTGCCGATGCGATGAGCAAACAGTGAGGATCCGAGTTCGGCTTAACATCTCTTCATTTTGCCTCCCTCTTCACTCAGCTTACGGAGAGAGTGTGGAGAATGAAGAGAGTAGTGACGCTAGTCGACTTGTCATTGAGATTGCATTGGGAAATTTCTGACTCTCTTGCCAGCATAATGGCGCATTTTCTTTCAGATCTACTCGATCATGGACGATCAGAGCCTACCGCCCGCACAGGAGCAGCAGAAGATCGGGCAGATCTTCTCCAACTTGACCTACCCCCTCAATGTGCTCACTGGAAATGCTCTGCACACGGGGGGAAGAGGAGGAAGGGGCGGAAACGGAAGAAGAGGCGATGATTCGGGAGAACTCATCATTTTCGGATTCTAGACAATGATGGGAACCAAACCAAGTATTCATTCCGTGTCAAAGTGTTCTGTGATATGGTACAAACCAAGCAAATAAATATTTTCGACATAAACGTTTTTACAACGTTTTTCGAATTTCGCCCATACTGTGGTAGTATAATACCCTGGAGTGATGATTTCGAAAAATATAGGTCATTTGTCCCAGAGCCGGCTTTTAGAAATTTTCCGGTTTTGTACCGTATCTCTGCTCCCAGTTGAGCTAGAAAGGTGGAGGAGGGCTTAAAATGTGCGGAAAATTATTTTGAACAACTTCTATGTTGACAGCTTTTGTGTGCGATGCTAATTGAAAATGTTATGGTAAAAAAGTCCATTTTTTCAAACAAAAAATATTTTTTTCGACATCACGCAGGGAACTTGCAGCGGATTTTCTTTGCATATTTCGAAAGAAGAAGTCAACCTGCATTATATAAAAAATTAGCAAAGAAATTAAAGGGTAGGTTTGCATTGTAATTTTGGGCCAAAAGTGGAACTTTGGCAAAATCGCAAAATCATTATTTTCAAATTCTTTCAAAACTTATTTCTTTCACTTAAAACGTTTTTTTTTGCACTGTAAATATATGCATTTCGAATTTAAAAGTTCATAATAATTTCAAGGTGTACTTTTGGAAAGAATTTGAAAATAATGATTTTGCGATTTTGCCAAAGTTCCACCTTTGGCCCAAAATTAAAATGCAAATCTACCCTTCAATTTCTTTGCTAATTTTTTATATAATGCAGGTTGACTTCTTCTTTCGAAATATGCAAAAAAAATCCGCTGCAAGTTGCCTTTCTAGCTCAACTGGGAGCAGAGATACGGTACAAAACCGGAAAATTTCTAAAAGCCGGCTCTGGGACAAATGACCTATATTTTTCGAAATCATCACTCCAGGGTATTATACTACCACAGCATGGGACAAATTAGTGATACAAATTTTCAAAATGTTCCCGCACACCTCCACTGACTCGTGATACGTGTGTTACATATATGCACACATATATGCATAATTCGTTGCTCTTCTGCATGTGAAAATTCAATGTATCACGGGTATCACCAGTCCGTGGAGGTATGTGGGAACAATTTCCAACTTTTATTTTTTGTTCTAATTTATTTTATGGTTGCATCATATACTAGAGCCAATTTCTTGAAATTTCTAGGTCACGAGTCCCAGATCCGTCATTTAGGAATTTTCCGGTTTTATAACCGGCTCTACCGTATATCAGCTCCCATATGTGCTAGAGGTGCGGTTTTGTGCTCAAAATATGCGCAAAAATCAGATGAACAACTTTCATGTTGAAAGTGAAACCGTAGGACGCCGAGTTCCGAAAATATAAACGAAAATCTGAACTTCCAAGTACAAATAAAATCATACCATCTCGGGAAGCCGGAAACAAAGTGAATTTTATTGGAGATTATGGAAGCTTAACTCCATACGTGTATATGAAAAATGAGTAGTCGGCACTTTTAGGGTGGCCCCTTTCCGTAGTATGGCTCCGAAGGTCGAACACATGATATGTCAAATTTTGAAAATTTCTCATCTCGCAGATTAATCATTGCAATCGATCTGTTCAACCAATTTTTAACATTTCTCGATCAAAGAAGTTAGATAATGTTGAAAGAACACGAAATTTCAGCACTTCCAAAAACTCGATTTTCAAGGCTTCATTATGGCCAAATTCGAGCGCTTCCAGGCAACGATTTAGCCTTCCCTGAAAACGATCGCTAACAGTTCTCAATAGATGTCACCATCATGAACACATTCTGGAACTATGAGATCTCCAACGTGTTCCAGGCCTTGATTTCAATTCTCCAAATTGAAGGATCGCGTTGTTATAAATTCAAAATGATTATATTTTGACTAAATGGTAATGAATCTCGGCTCTTTTCGATCACTAAAAATTATTCCTTCAATTTGGAGAATTGAAATCACGGGCCTGGAACACGTTGGAGATCTCATAGTTCCAGAATGCGTTCATGATGGTGACATGTATTGAGAACTGTTAGCGATCGTTTTCAGGGAAGGCTAGATCGTTGCCTGGAAGCGCTCGAATTTGGCCATAATGAAGCCTTGAAAATCGAGTTTTTGGAAGTGCTGAAATTTCATGTTCTTTCAACATTATCTAACTTCTTTGATCGAGAAATGTTATAAATTGGTTGAACTGATCGATTGCAATGATTAATCTGCGAGATCGGAAATTTTAAAAATTTGACATCTCATGTGTTCGACCTTCGGAGCCATACTGCGGAAAGGGGCCACCCTAAAAGTGCCGACTACTCATTTTTCATATACACGTATGGAGTTAAGCTTCCATAATCTCCAATAAAATTCACTTTGTTTCCGGCTTCCCGAGGTGGTATGATTTTATTTGTACTTGGAAGTTCAGATTTTCGTTCATATTTTCGGAACTCGGCGTCCTACGGTTTCACTTTCAACATGAAAGTTGTTCATCTGATTTTTGTGCATATTTTGAGCACAAAAACGCATCTCTAGCACATCTGGGAGCTGATATACGGTAGAGTAGGGTATAAAAAAGGAAAATTCCTAAATGACGGTTCTGGGACCTGTGACGTAGAAATTTCAAGAAGTTGACTCTATTATATGCTGCAACCATAAAATGAATAAGAACAAAAAATAAAAGATGGAAATTGTTCCCGCAGGTTGGTTTTTCCATCCACTGACTCATGATACCTGTGGTATGTTAACATTTACAGGTGCAAATAATTACATCTTCACGTCAACAAGATGAAACGGTACATTTTCGAATATCTTCGTGCCAATCAAGGAATAGGCATTCTTCGAAGATCGGAACGATGCTCTCCTTCGAGTTGTGCGTCATTAACCTAAATCCATGAAATATTGCATCGAGATAACTCACTATTTATCTTCTTTTTTGCACCCCTTCTATATCTCTACTCCATCACTGTCAATCTTCATTATGAGGAGATGAGGAGAAACAAACTGTTCTGTGGAACTACTCATTAAATACTATCGCATCTCGATACGCTTTCGAGTGCAGATATAATTCATTGATTGCTCGTTTACCTTTGGAAGTGCCCACTCCTCGGGCTCTGCTTTAACGAAAATCACAAACACAGCATTGGATAAGATCAACACGGCGATGAATCTAAAATAGTTCATTGTCATTGAAGTTCAATATGGCATCTCACATTCCGAATACAATTTTCCATTGATCGTACGTGTTGTCGGGCGTGAGGAGTGGAATGAAGAATGTGGCAGCCAGCATGGATATCATGTTGGTTATCTGAAGGGGGGAGGGGGGTTATATCACGGTTTCTTGAAAATATTGACTATTGGCACTGGCCTAGCAGTCGCGAAGACGGAATGTACCTTTACTTTTACTTTTTTTCTTTAAAATCTAATAGTTTACATTGCTATTTAAGAAATCAAGAGCTCTAAGTAATCGAAAGAAGAAGGAATTATCCTCACGTGCATGAGGCTGAACACGAAGGGCGAGTGTTCTCGCGAGATCATCACAGTCGATTTGCTGAATCCGCAAGACGTGAAGGCATACAGCACGAATGGAACCACTGAAAACGAAGTGTTTTCACAAGTCTCACTCGTGCAACAGTAATCATAGCAGTAGTCGGCCTGCCCGCACTACACCACCTAGCGTAGTCGTCTCCCGACTACTGTAAAATCGCTTGACGGCTGCTCGTTTACCTTTTCCCTTATTGCTCGTGCTGAATACTCTGATTGAAGCAGATATATGTATTTGACGGCACTAGGTATGATGAGAACTATGACGTCATGCCGCCTTTGATAGATCAAACGCGGCTTGACGTCATAGTTCTCATCCGACGTAGTTCCCTTGAGGCCAACGAAATACGAAATTTGCGTACTGGTAAACGCAGTAGCTGCTGTTTTATTATCCGTGGGCGATACCAAGATGACTAGCGCGAAGAAGATCGCCCCTCCAAAAGAAGCAAGCGAGTTGAAGAGCCGCATTTTTCCGACCTAAAAAGGTTAACACCGAATTGTATGCCTATATTTTTTTCTCCCTATAAGTCAGTTGATTTACACGATAAATTGAAATAACATTTAAAAGAAAATTAAGTTCCTACCTCGCTCATCCTCGTCAGTCGATCGGAGACTAGCCCAGTGAGCAGTTTGACTGGCATGGTTGCGACCGTTGGGATGATTGTCAGCGTGCCAGCGAACGTTGGCGAATAGCCGAGAGCAAAGGAGAAGTACCTAAAAGAATAAACTATATCATAAATTAGTATTGACGTACTGAGGACTGAATATGAAGAGGAATTGTAGGACAAAGTAAGTGCCCATGGCCGCGATGAACACTGCCCAGACAGCAGGGGAAGAGAGAACGGAGCGAATCGAGGGCTAAACCAGGGGGTTTACGCAACGTGAAAGCACTTTCTGAACTTACACTCGGAGGTTGCCCTACTCCGGTGTGTTTGCCTTTCTTGATCCTCTTTACCTCGTCGATAGAGAGTAAAGGGTGGTCCGCAGGATCATCTCTGGCAAGTGGTGAATTGGACAAGGTGCAGGTGAGTTTTAAAAAGTTTTGGGTGAGAAAAAAATGACGATAAAGCGTTACTTGTACGCCAAGCGCAGTAAAATCGTGAAGAGCGCGCACAGTGAACCAATAATGTAGAAAGCAGATGGCCAGTTTACTGCAATGTTCAGCATATTTTTCTGCATTTTCTGAAGTTTTGAATGGTGATTTAATAAGGCAGAGCTCAGAATCCACCACTCTGTTAGGTTATCACGGTCTTTTTTAAAGTGTTCGAATGTTTCATCGCTTCTAAGGGCCAAGATAGGCGGGGGTGGAACAGTATTTAAGCTCTCGCAACTATCAAAAAGGGCGACGCTTTTAGACCAAAATTAAATGAGTTATAGCCATCCCCTGTAACTAGGCGTGGAATAGTATCTAATGCAAGCGTACTCTGCTCGGCAATGAGAGCGCCGACAGGCAGCGTGAAGAGTATGCTGATCTCGATAGCCGAGGAGAGGCACGAGATGAAGAAGCCCTGCAAACAATAACTTATAATTAGTAGTGCTTTAATATTATTTACTTAATTATAATTAATTAATTAATTAATTAACCCTCTCTTCAAGAGCTCCCCAGTTCTCGATGATCGCACCGATCAGTGGCAGAAGTGGAGCAGCGACGAAACCCTAAATTGTGAAATATTCACCTATCGACGATGAGCTTCATATCAAATAATTGTCTTTAAAAACACGGCATTCAATGGAAAATTTCCAGAAAACATTCGCTTCGAGACCAATCGCAAAACAGCTTGCACATTCTCGATAGATCTGATTGAAATCGAAAACTTAACCTTTTTTCATATGATAGTGGGAAATATGTGTATCGAAATCTATTGAAAAAATACCGAAACACATCGAAGAGCAACGAAGACGGCGAATGAGGCATTGATGGCGTGGGGAGTAACGGCGCAGAGAACAGCACATATCGCACCAATAGTCACCATCGTCTGATGTCAACGTTTTTAAAGCTAATATATCAGGTTGTCTCAAAAGTTTCTGACTATTTTAATTTTTTCCATGTTTTCACCTCCCCTGTCTTTGGATGTTGACCGATTTAGGGGGGGGGGGTGCACATTTAATACACTACCGTAAAGTACTCCCCTTAGGTTATTAACTGGTCATATTTGATAGATGTACTGTTATATCCACTTATATAAGGAGCGCGCAATCTGAAAACTATACTTGCTGGTAATTCACGAGGTAGCATCAATAGATCCTGGATTTTGTATTGAGGATCCGTTGGAGCTCATTTGCGGTGATTTTTCGTTAGTTCTTTCCCCAATAAATAAATGAATAGAATTATGAAATATTTAAACCATCCATTATGGAGTTTAGCTTATCGGAATGCGGAAGTCCAATCGCAAGCATTAAAAAATATGACATTTTCACAACCTCCCGTTCCAATCAAGCATTGATTTCCGTACTTTACGAGGTTATTTTAACAATTAGTCCTTGGACTATCCCTCATTCAGCAGGCAGAATCAACAGGACAATCCTGTTCCAGAATTCATCATCAGCAAAATGCTCCAAAAATAGGCATATTTCGACCTGTCGGAAAAAAATAATGCATTTCTCTCATACCACGCATCAGAGTTTCGATTTCAATGCATGGTAGCATTTCACCACCAAGACCCTACCTCATGCTAAAAGGAAAATTCAAACATCGGATGGTGACGGGAGAAAACTTAAAAAATTAAAGTCAGAAAATTTTGAGACAACCTAATATTTTTAAAATGGAACTAGTAAACTCTACATGGAAAAGCGATCTTACCATGCGCACTCCGATTCGTTTCATCATCCACAGCATGGGAAATGTGCCGAAAAGACTGCCGCAGAATGATCCTGCAAAACAAAAACACGCGATTTTAAAATATCTATTGTAGATAACTAATAATTGGTAACTAAATAAATCATTTAAGGTGATTTATTAATATTTATCTAAATTTTTAAATAACTCGCCAGCGAATGCGAAGCTTTTCTGCATTGCTGTCATTTTAAACCGACGATCGCTCAGTGGCAGATAGTTGGGAGCCCAATCGAATGACTCCTGAAAGCTGACTGCCCATAACCTTTTGTCATACGCGAAATTCTTCATAAGGGGATATGGCCCCATCCTCACCGGAGCACTACTGCCTGATGTGATACATAATATTAATAGTAATCCGCGAAACCAAAAGCTGGGAAAACGCACATCAGATGCGCATCATAAATATGTTGTTCTATATTTCCATTTTCAAGACGATGAAACTGTCAAAAAATAGCTCACACTACTTGCCTCTGCACTGTAAGCGGCGGTGAATTTATCGGAATTGTGCAATGATGAAGCGTTTGCTTGCAGCTCCAGGTATTCGACATAGCGTGGAGAGGTGCGAAGATCCGACATCTCAACGTAGGCAACGTTGAAGATCATCAAGCTGAAACCGCATAATATTTGTGATTCATTTAATTTAACGTCTCCACAGTTACCTAGCTTCAAAGAATGCGAAATAGACGATGCATGCTGCAAGTATGACAAAACGAGCGTGACCGAATTCACCTGTAAAAAACGTAGAAATCGCAAAAATACGTAAAAGTAAAAACCTCTACAAGAGAATCCGCGAGGAATCTGCATTGCCGACAGATTTGTGAGCGTCCTAAAACATCAATATTTTTTCGAATAACCGACTTCCGAGAAGGGGAGAAAAAATGTCAAAGTCGCTCCTCACAGAACTCCCCAAAGAATACAGCAACAACATTATGGCAGGGCATATTTATGGGGAAGCGGCGGCCGCTGTTCGATCAGTTCCTCGACGCGGCGGGGGCGGGGAAACATTTGCATCCCGCTAGCAAGTGCACTCGAAAGCACAGTGAGCATCACCAGACAATAAGCACTCATGTTTTTCTCTTTCACGACAGTCTAGAGCGAAGATTTAGCAGAGAAATCGGGAAAACTATTCTCAATTTGCATGATGATCGGATGAGAATTATGACGTCATGCCGTATTTGATGCATTAAAGGCAGCATGCCGTCATAGTTCTCATCCGACCTAGTGCCCTCGCGGGTGGTTGGAAGAACACATTTGCTGTCATTTCACATTGTGCCAATATCGGAAGATCACCAGTTTGAATCACAAGTGATATCCGCAATTTTACCACGGGTCAGTGGAGGTGGCCGGGAACATTTTCAAAAAGTTGTTCCCAATTTGATTCATATAATGGTAAAAGAATGTCTCAGAGACAACATTTCGAAAAATATATGTCATTAGTCCCAGAGCCGGCTTTTAGGAATTTTCCGGTTTTGCACCTGGCTATATTGTATTTCAGCTCTCTGATGAGCTACAGAGGTGGCATTGGGCTCAAAATTAGTTTAAAATTATTTCCAGAAACTTTACTGTTCAGAAACTTGTAAAATAATTGTCCAAAATAGCATTTTCCACATGTGCATAGTCCCTACAACACTTTGGAAAAATTTTATGAAGAAGGCACCAAAATAAACAAATATCAATTTTTCGACTTTTTCTATGTTTGAGTGAAAAATGTCAATTTCAGGTATCTCCATTTTTGCGTTTTATATTTGTATTTGATGTCCATGGACTTTTCCTTTCATAATATGCAGTAAACATCTGTATCGCTCTACCGCTTGATAGAGCAAATATTTTTAGTTTGAGCCGAAAAAAGGTTTTATAATCGCATATGTGTTTCACCGTTGTCCAATCGCCTTGAGCTGAACAGTAAAGTTTCTAGAAATAATTTTCCGCAAATTTTGAGCCCCGTTCCACCTCTGTAGCTCATCAGGGAGCTGAAATACAGCTTAGCAAGGTGCAAGACCGGAAAATTCCTAAAAGCCAGTTCTGGGACTAATGGCCTATGTTTTTCGAAATGTTGTATCTGAGTCATTCTTTTACCATTATATGAATCAAATTTGGAACAACTGTTATGAAAATGTTCCCCAGGGCCCTGTTTTTCATCCACTGAATCATGATACACGTATTACATGAATTGAAAACAGCCTGAAGTCATATTCTCATTGCATTCGAGGGTATGCATTGGTAAGACTTTACCCCTTGTTTTGCTGGAATGTTGACGCTGTCTTGCCAATAGGGCACCGATCATGAAACAGTGATCCGATTTCGACGTGTTGACACCAGACTTCCTCGTTTACTCTTGATGGAAAACAGATAATACTTATCAGGAGAATGTCCTTTCTGATGATAAATGCCCTTTATATCGATCGGGATGTGGGAGATGAGAGCTCCTCGATCTCACTTCTGCCATCCTTTTCCCCGATGCTCGGATATTTCTCTCTCAACTCCAGATGTCCCTTTTCCTCCTTCAATCACGCAGTAATAAATTACAAATTTATGTGTCAGGATGGCAAAGATGTGACTAATAGTGTCATGAAATGTTTTGTGTAATTTATTTTGATATCTCAAAATGGATTTTTAACAAACTGTTCTCAGTTTCCAAATAGGAAGGAAGATAGAATATTGAAAACATGTGCAGCCGAAGACATACAACAGATGTCATTAATCATGGGGAGCAACTAGAGAGGATGGCGAATTTATTGACTGAAACCTCGATTTTGATGTTACCGTCATCTCATGTAGTGCTGAATCGCAGAGATAGGAATTCTGACGTTGTCTTGCCAGTAGATTATCAAACGCTACGTTTTCGCCCATCTATCTCTGTTTCTCCTTGGTGCATTGTATTCTATGTCAAGTAGCTTCGCGTTTTTGCTATAACATTCTGGTGTTTCAACCACAGCGTGTTGGTGTTGAAATATCACCGACAACTGAACCATTCCTTTGGATATTTGCGGCATTCAGTTTAATTCTGCCCTTGCCACCCCCCCCCCCTCTTCTCTGACCATCTCACCCTCGCTCTCTTCCTTTCTCTCTCGTATCACAACGGACTCCGAGATAAACATGTGGGGATCACTCGGAAAGATGCGAGATAGAGCCAATACTTCCCCCTTTCCTCGGTGCATTCATCCTTCCGCCTTGTTTTCGCCTACAACTTTCCTCTCGGATAAACCTCTGCTCCTCACGCGAGTAATCGTCTGACTCTCTCCAAATTGATCTCTCGCTTTCTAACGGGGCGAGAAAGTGTCTAATATGATGAGAGTCAGACCATTGCTCCCTCACGTAGTCTTTGTGATTTCGATAGGAAACTAGAGTTCGAAATACGACTACCGTCCCTTATTTTTCCACTTTCTGAAATGGTGCCAGACTGTGTAAAATGTAGAGACGGTTACCACAAATTTCGAAGAACTCCTTTGCTTGCAGCATGAGCGAGATCAAGGTGGAGCACTCGTGGGAAGCCCAACAGTGGGACTGGCCGCTGCAGCACAATGACGGCGTGGTCAAGGTTGGCGCCCTTCCTCCCTTAATCGAGAAAATGCCTTGGTATATCTTGAGCTACTCATTATTTTCCAGTTCCACAACGACAAGAACAAGTTCGAGGTTGCGCTCGATGCTCAGCACTTCACACCCAGCGAGATCCAGGTTTGCAGCAAAGTTCGAGAAACAAACATGAAAGTCAGCCTTGTTCTCTGATTCTCTGTCTAATTAAGGGATTTCATTCGATTACACTCTAATAAATGCTTCGGGTGACTGGTAATTATCCCTTCATTTCCCACTCTCTCACTGCTCGACCGGTATTGAGATTATGGGAAGTGAAGACACCATTGCCCGAACTTTCTGTGGTATCTTAGCCAGCGAAAAAGAAGAAGCGGGCATCCGAAATTCGAACTTGTCCAAAAATGCAAATTATTTGTGTTTAATGTTCAGGTGAAGGTGGTCGGCCATCTGATCGACATCCACTTCGAGCACGAGAAGAGAGTCGACTCGTACGGGCACGTCACCAGGACCGTCACCCGCAGCTACCAGGTGAGAACAATGCGGGAATTTGGAAATCAATTTCGAATATACCTTCTGATGTTATTGCATCCTCCTTGCCAAGCTAGAAAAGAGAGTAGAGTCCAATAAAAAGGCCTTCGTCTCCTCATTTCACTCTCTACACCGGTCGAGCGGTGAGAGGGTATGAAATGAAGAAACGAGGGCTCTTTTTCAAACTCTAGAAGATGGTGAAATCAAAAATATTGGTAAAATTCAGCTGCCCGATGACGTCGATCCCTCATCCGTGAAGTCGACGCTCTCCGCCAGAGGAACGCTCGTCATCTCGGCAAACAAGAAATAATAAGCCCAGTCGTGTTCTCTGACTTCATGTCTACTGTGAGCAATGTTTTCCCTGTCGCCTATTGTTCGTAATCATTGTAGTGTGCTTCGTATTTTCTAGTGCCTTTCGTATTTGTGTTCTGATAAAGGGCGGGAATTCATCAGTGGCTCTCTGTCTGATGCAAGAACCGTTGAACGCAAAGAGTCAGCTGCCGTGTTTTTGCGATCCTGGCATTACTCTGGAGTAGAGTTCGCAATTCGGGTCAGGTCATTCGGTGTCACTCGCCGACCGCTGAGCTGTGAATGAGAGGGAGAGAAATGCGGGTCGACCCGGATAAGTTGAGGAAGATCCGACACCGGAGTGCCCAAAGCCTTGTATTACAATTAAAAAAACTGAATGAGAATTAAGGAGCGGCTCCACTTGATTTATCGCGAGAGGCCGGTCGAGACGAGCGAAATCAGTAGAAATGATGAGAGTGCACGTTCTCACGATCAATTATTAGTGCAGTGAATAGTAAAATGTGAGCATTGGGGCACTCCGGTGTCGGATCTCCCTCAACCTATGCGGGTCGACCCGCATTTCTCGCCCTCTCATTCCTCAGTCGCGGTGCCCCGCGGTTTCGGTTCGTGTCATTTCTCGAACTCCACTCTGGAGTCTCTTCAGGCTACCCCAGAGAACAATGCCATTCGAAAGAGGACGTATCTCTCAGTGGGAAAACTTCCTAGGCTGTGAGAATACTAAATTAGTTTGTATTTCGAAACCAACGGTATTACCGATGAGATTCCGTCGGAAAAAAATAGTAGAGCATTGAATAACACGCTTTTTCTGAGAGATTGCATGAATCTAAGACATAGTGTTGCAAAATATTCATCGTGCTCGGACATCGACGGAATTTGGACCAATGATTCACATTAGAATTTATAGTTTTTTTTGTGAAAAGTTCGGAGCCGTAAAGTAAAAAATGCCTATAATCCGGCTCTGAGAACTTCAAAAGTTCTGTAATCAATAACTTGGTTCAAAATTATTGCAGAAAAAATGATCATCTCAACCAGTTCTACAACTTTACGTTAAAGTCATCGTCGAGTGGCTTCTAAATCTTCGAAAAACCGAAAATGGATTTACAATTATTAGCCGCCCTGAAAAATATGTTGTCTTTTTCCAGTTGGTTTATTGCAGAATCGAATTCTCCAGGTCATTTTACATCGGACACCTAAACTATCAGCATTTTAAAATTTAATCCCGGCTTTCAGAAGACCAAAAAACAGCCGATTTTTCGAAAATTTCGAAAATCGAGGATAAATAAATCCCGAATTCTTGCTTCCAAACTGGAACTCTCGGGCTAAAATATCATTTCGGAATAAGTACAACCAGTTTTTAGATTTGTGAGTGTTTTGAACAGAAATTTTTTTATCGGATGTTTCGGCACTTTTCAAGGGTGCGAGGAAATAGCCTTTTTCATCCCGAAATTTTTTATCTCGAATTTGCCTCTAACCCTCAAAACTAATTGTACTGACTCCGAAATGATATTTTAGCCCGAGAGTTCCAATTTGGAAGCAAGAATTCGGGATTTATTTATCTTTGATTTTTCTAAATTTTCGAAAAATCGGCTCTTTTTGATCTTCTGAAAGCTATAAGTACCCGGGATTAAATTTTAAAATTCTGAAATTAAGGTATCCGATGAAAAATGATCTGAAGAATTCGATTCTGCAATAAACCAACTGGAAAAATGCAACATATTTTTCAGGGCGGCTAATAATTGTACACCCATTTTCGAAGATTTCGAAGCCACTCGACGATGACTTTAACATAAAGTTGTAGAACTCGTTGAGATGATAATTTTTTTGAGCGACCTTCTACGATAATTTTGAACCAAGTTATTGATTACAGAACTTTTGAAGTTTTCAGAGCCGGATTTTGGGCATTTTTTACTTTACGGCTCCAGACTTTTACAAAAAAACTATAAATTCTAACATGAATCATTGGTCCAAATTCTGTCGAGGTCGGAGCACTGTGAATATTTTGTAACACTGCACCTGGGTTCTATCAGAAGACGTGTGATAAATTCGCTGATATATCGTTTAATGAATCAATGAAGACTGGAAATGTCTAAATAAGATAGATGTGAAACCGAAATATGGATAATAAAATATCGATCATTTAAGAAATCGAGCATGCTCTCGAGGTTGTCGAAGCTTGTGGATTCATTAGTGATCGCATGTCCGTCAGCTGAAAACAAAAATATTTAAATTTATTAATTTGATGTTTCAACCCTCACGATCACACTAATTTATTGCAAATTGATGTTCTTTGAAGCCAAAAAAAGAATACTTTGTTATCGATTGCTCCGGGCTGGCAAATGCTGAGCAGCTCTTCGTAGCCTTCGATAGAGTGGATGGCCGGATCTAAAATATATGAGGGGAATCGCGAGAGAATCGACCACGCCGCGGCGGTAGGAACCCAGTTTGTCCTATCTCGAAACAAATTTGGTGACAAGTACTTAAAATGATGCTCTTTCAAACTGCGTCGTCAGAATTTCGATATCTGTCGTCATCCTCGAGATTCAGAAGGCCAAACATGGTACTATCACTTTTCGACAGTCAAATCGGACTCACTTAAATGATCATAAGACCGTTTAAAATGAAGATAGAATGTAGTTTTTTTTTCAAAAGAAAGCTACCTTCATGCTCTACAACGTCATCATTCCTAGTCTACTTCCTGGTGCGGGGCTGTCCGGTGTACCAAAAATGGCGTAAGTTTGGAAATCGGAAAAACTATCTGGGTTTTCATGCTTAACACAGGTATCACGAGTCGATGGAGGAAGCCATGAACGATTTTTTTCAAAGATTTTCAATATTAGCCATATATTGATGGTATAAGGTACTAAGGACAAGAAATCGAAGGAACCAGGTTATTTGTCCCAGAGCCGGCTTTTAGACATTTTCCGGTTTTACTACCGGCGATAATGTATTTATGTCCGCAGAAGAGCTACAGGGATGGCGGAGGTCTTAAAAAATCGGGAAAAATATGTCAAATAACTTTACTGTTGACAACTTTCTGATTGGACCAAAACTAATAATTCTGGGATCGAAAAACCACATTTTGAATTGAAAAATAAATATTTTCCCTATCACGCAGTAGAAACGCAGAGGTTTTTATTGCGGAATATGAAAGACTAATCTCTCATGTGTCTTAGAAAAAAAATATTAAGGAAAAATTTTAAACCGTATTTTTTGATAATCGCGGTTAAAGGTGAGGCACCGAGGTGACGAATTGGAAATAATTGAAATATTCTACATTTTACGTTGAACTTAGACCAGCTTTATGCTGTTTCATTTTGAATAACACAGTATACATCGAAAAATGTTCACAGGAGATCGGATTCAGTAGTTCCAAAAAATTCGATTTTCAGGTCTCGGATTTTGGCATGTTTAGGGGAATGTAAAATATCTTTATCAAAGTGAACTTCCATTGGTCATGTGCTGAGGTTCAAGTACAGTAGGTAGTCTATCAACATTCATAGAACTCGGCCCTTGCAATTGCTCAAAACATATAGATATTCACAATCGAATTTACGAAAATGAAAGATCCGAAAAACAAAAACAAATCGATTCTACCCAGATTTCGCGAAAATCGATCAGATTTGAACGTCAAAATTCATGTTTATACCGTATAAGTCATCAGAGACACTGATTTGTTCAACACACACCATTTGATATTTTTTGTTGTTTCAAAGAGATGGAAATATTTTTTCCAGAAACAAGCAATATAATTGTGTTCACTGGGAATTCATACTCTTATGATCTTAAAATGAATTTTAACGTTCAAATCTGATCGATTTTCGCGAAATCTGGGTAGAATCGATTTGTTTTGTTTTTCGGATCTTCCATTTTCGTAAATTCGATTGTGAATATCTATATGTTTTGAGCAATTGCAAGGGCCGAGTTCTATGAATGTTGATAGACTACCTACTGTACTTGAACCTCAGCATATGACCAATGGAAGTTCACTTTGATAAAGATATTTTACATTCCCCTAAACATGCCAAAATCCGAGTCTTGAAAATCGAATTTTTGGGAACTACTGAATCCGATCTTCTGTGAACATTTTTCGATGTATACTGTGTTATTCAAAATGAAACAGCATAAAGCTGGACGAAGTTCAACGTAAAATGTAGAATATTTCAATTATTTCAAATTCGTCACCTCGGTGCCTCACCTTTAACCGCGATTATCAAAAAATACGGTATAAAATTTTTCTTTCACATTTTTTTCTAAGACACATGAGAGATTAGTCTTTCATATTCCGCAATAAAAACCTCTGCGTTTCTACTGCGTGATAGGGAAAATATTTATTTTTCAATTCAAAATGTGGTTTTTCGATCCCAGAATTATTAGTTTTGGTCCAATCAGAAAGTTGTCAACAGTAAAGTTATTTGATATATTTTCTCGATTTTTTAAGACTTCCTCCATCCCTGTAGCTCTTCTGCGGACTGAAATACAGTATAGCCGGTAGTAAAACCGGAAAATGTCTAAAAGCCGGCTCTGGGACAAATAACCTGGTTCCTTCGATTTCTTGTCCTTAGTACCTTATACCATCAATATATGGCTAATATTAAAAATATTTGAAAAAAATCGTTCACGAAGGGGCTAGTTTTGCTTCACTGACTCGCGATACATGTGTTAAGTTGTAGTCCATAGATGTGCCTCACTTCTCGCGAAAAATGAAAGAAATCGGGGTATGGATAAAAAATGGGATCACTTTTGTGCAGCGACCTCAAAATGAGTTCTGGACAAGAGTACTTCCGTATCTTCAATTTTCCTCATTTGGGCTCAAAATCGTTCAAAAACACCCAAAAGAATATTATAAGTTGATTCCTCCCTTGATGTCACTCTTTCATTGGTCTAAAATGGTCATCAGACAGACAATTTGAAAATCGATATTTTGACCCCCATCAACTCGTGGGATGGGTCCAATTGAACTAAATGGGCTTCAAATAATGTAAATACATCCCTCGAAGTGTCTCAAACAAAATGAGCTCCTGGAATTGCGATATTTCCATTGATTAATCCGAGGAAAGCTGCAAATGTACAGACCAGGTTAAAATCGACTGAGAAACCTGGCTCATGGCTAGAAATGTAGAGCACGACGAGCTAAATATTTCACCTGTTGAAAGTGAGTCTCTATCTTTACGTTGAAGTGAGCTACAGAGTCCAGAAGTTGGCAAGAACTGGACTAGAATCCCCCGAGAGCGCGTGCTCTAACCGTCTGGCGCTCTCGCCGCCTGACCTCTCTCTCCCTCCCCTCCTCTCCCGGGCGCGTTTGGCTCTGTAGCACGCTTCAATGAAAAGATAGAAACTCACTTTCAACAGATGAAATGTTTAGCTCGTGGTGCTCTACATTTCTAGCCATGAGCCATGTTCCTAAGTCGATTTTAACCTGATCTGTACTTTTGCAGCTTTCCTCGGATTAATCAATGGAAATATCGCAATTCCAGGAGCCCATTTTGTTTGAGACACTTCGAGGGATGTATTTACATTATTTGAAGCCCATTTCGTTCAATTGGACCCATCCCACGAGTTAATGGGGGTCAAAATATCGATTTTCAAATTGTCGGTCTGATGACCATTTCAGACCAATGGAAGTGCGACATCAAGGGAGGAATCAACTTATAATATTGTTTTGGGTGTTTTTGAACGATTTTGAGCCCAAATGAGGGCAATTGAAGATACGGAAGTACTCTTGTCCAGAACTCATTTTGAGGTCGCTGCACAAAAGTGAGCCCATTTTTTCACCCATACCCCAATTTCTTTCATTTTTGGCGAGAAGTGAGGCAGATGTATGCTATACAACTTGAGCATGATAACTCAAAACGTTTTTCCGATTTCCAAATTTACGTCACTTTTGGTACCCCCGACCGCCCCGCACCAGGAAGTAGACTAGGAATGATGACGTCAACATTATAGTTGTAGCACATGATGGTAGCATTGGAAAAAAAGAACGGCGCTCTGTCTTCATTTTGAACGAAATTATGATCGTTTAAGTGATCGTGATTTGAATGTCGAAAAGTGATAGTACCATTTTGGCCTTCTGAATCTCGACGATGACGACATATATCGAAATTCTGACGACGCAGTTTGAAAGAGCATCATTTGAAGTGCTTGTCACCAAATTTTTTTTGAGAGGACAAACTTGATTCCTACCGCCGCTAACCCCCCTCATATTGTCGATTCTCTCGCGATTCCTCTCATATAAAATATTGGGAACAAAGATTTAGGAAAGTGTAAAGTTTGAATCAGCGGGTCTGTAGGCTTAGGGAAGGGTGGAAAACGAGATATACAATATTATTGCTTTACGCAAACTACCATCTCTATCAGGCGTGATAGCAAAAATACAAAGAGGGCGCCTAACCCTTCGGACTATATTACTTACTCACCTCTGGGTCGGCGCACGATCTCCCAAATGGACTTTTTCAGACTCCGCTGCAGGAAATACGTCTCCATCTCGCCTTTTCCTTGAAGGCATCGATTCAGTACTGAATTGTGCGGTTCTGAGATCATTCAGGCACCCAATTCGAAAAACTCGGAAAAAAACGAGCGTTACCAGTGGACAACTCGCATTTGCTATCCATTTGACACCACCAAAACAGTAAATAAAGAAACGAAGATGAATTTGCCTTTATCGGAATCCTTCCGCGGGGCACAAACTCGAAGCGTCCTGAACGCGAGGCACATCTGAAATGTGAAAAAGTAGGTAAAAAATAATTTAAATATTGAATTTTGCCATTGATATAGTCCTCAAGCGCCGCCCACTCGGCCGGACTGAATTCCGCTCGAAAGTGAAATCGGGGAAGCTGACTGATGGGCCTTGGCGGAGAGATGGATGCGGCCGAGCTGCGAGTGGGTCTCCATTCGAGAAGCAGTCGTGATCGCCTCGCCGTACATGCAGTATCTGAGCAAAAGCAAGTTAAAAACATCAATAACTTACAGTGATTGTTTACATATGGTAGCAATATTCGCACCTTTCAAAAAGCCTTCGAAAACAACTAAAAGTCGTCTACGTGACGAGAAGGAGGAAGCAAAAGCCAACCTCGGCTTGTCGTCACTAACCACGCCAGCAACTATAGGTCCCGAGTGGATTCCGATGCGCACCTCAAGTGCGTCTTTGACCTATCGCAATCAATAATCTAAAAAATACCAAAATGGGTTCGTCGGTGCGCGGGTCATGAACTTCTCGCGATTCCCATAGCATTCCTGCAAAATTTACAATAATTTGCATCCATTCCGTTCTTCTTTCGAAACAACTCAAATCTAACCAAGTGCTGTGTGGCAGAGTATCTCGGCGTGCTCTGGCGTGTGCTCGGGAATGCCCGACACGGTCATGTAGCAGTCACCGACCGTCTCCACCTTGTACACCTAGGATACGGTAGTTCGCTAGGTCAGACATCCGACTCACGTTACTGTTGAAGCCAACGAGCCGGTCGAAGCGCGTAAACAGGTCGTTTAGCATGATGACGATCTGTGTTTTGAGCTTTTTTAATGAAATATAGTGCTTCTAACCTGTTTTGGCTCGCTCATAGCGACAATCGTTTCGAATTGCGGAACGTCACTGATCATTATCGACGCTTCGTCGTATTGTCCTGCAATGGTTGGATTCATAGCTGTCCAGCAGTGGCGGCGACCTCGCAACTCCCGTGTTGCAACAACTGCAAATTTGAATATTTTCTTTTCTTTTCAATAATCTATAAAACCGTGAACTGGACACCCTGGAATCGACCAAGACTAGTAGGAAGACCAAAGATGAGATGGAGGGACGAATCAATTTGGAAACAAATGGGCTGAAAAATGCCGAAGAGACTCCGATTTATGGAGATACTCTATCTTTCAACGGGCTAGATACCTGAGGCTTGAATAAATATTTATGAGAGGAATCACGAGGGATTCGACCACTCCGCGGCAGTAGAATTCAAGTTGGTTCTATCTGGCTGAAATTTTGCCTACATGTACTTCGAATGATGCTCTTTCAAACTGCGTCGTCAGAATTTTGATAACTATCGTCGTCGTCGTGATTCAGAAGGCCAAACTTGGCAATATCACTTTTCGACAGTCAAATCGCGCTCACTTAAATGATCATATCTCCGTTTAAAATAAAGATAGAAGGCCGTTCTTTGTTTCAAATGAAAGCTACTATCATGCTCTACAAGTTTGTGTCATTGACATCATTCCAGGCCCACATCCTGGTGCAACGCGGTCGGGGACAACAAAAGTGACGTAACTTTGGAAATCAGAAAAACAGGGTTGGGTCATCATGCTTACTTTGTAGTACATATATGTGCGTAACTTATGGCCAAAAATTGGACAAATCGCGGAGGGGAAAAAAAGTGGCGCTCACTTTTGTCCGGTGGCCCGAAAAGGGGTACCTGACAGCAATACTTCTGAACCTCCTATTGCCCGCAATTGGGCTCAAATACTTCGGGAATCATCTAAAACAACATTTTATCTCGTTTCCCCGATAGCTGTACCATGGTAGTTGGCCAATAATTACGGTAGAACTTGAAATTTAAAAATCGATGTTTTGACTTTTTCAACATGTGAGATCATGCGGTAAATCGCTTTCAAATAACATAAAAATGGCCCCCTAAACTAATCATACAAATGGCATACCTGGAAATACCTTATTTCAGCTGAAGATTCCATGAAAAGGTGCAAAACTGTAATTTATGTCAAAATTGTCCTAGCGACCCCGCCCATGCAGAGAAATGTAGAAAATGATGAGCTAAACATTTTATCTGTTGAAAGTTAGTTTCTGTCCTTTCGTTGAAGGGCGCTACGGAGCATGGAAATAGGCACAAAACGACTGGCAACGCGCCCAGGAGAGCGCTAAATAGAGGGGGGGGGAGAGGGAGGTCAGACGGCCAGAGCGGAAGACGGTTGGAGCGCGCGCTCTAGGAGGATTCCAGACCAATTTCAGCCAAGTACTAGGCTCCGTAGCGCCCTTCAACGAAAAGATAGAAACTAACTTTCAACAGATAAAATGTTTAGCTCATCATTCTCTACATTTCTCTGCAAGGGTGGGGTCGCTAGAGCAATTTTGACATAAATTACAGTTTTGCACCTTTTCATGGAATCCTCAGCTGAAATAAGGTATTTCCAGGTATGCCATTTGTATAATTAGTTTAGGGGGCCATTTGTATGTTATTTGGAGCGATTTACCGCATGTGGGCCTCTCTCACATGTTGAAAAATTCAAAACATCGATTTTTAAATTTCAAGTTCTACCGTAATTATTGGCCAACTACCATGGTACAGCTATCGGTGAAACGAGATAAAATGTTGTTTTAGATTATTTTCGAAGTATTTGAGCCCAATTACGGGCAATAGGAGGTTCAGAAGTATTGCTGTCAGGTACCCCTTTTCGGGCCACCGGACAAAAGTGAGCGCCACTTTTTTTCCCCTCCGCGATTTGTCCAATTTTTGGCCATAAGTTACGCACATATATGTACTACAAAGTAAGCATGATGACCCAACCCTGTTTTTCTGATTTCCAAAGTTACGTCACTTTTGTTGTCCCCGACCGCGTTGCACCAGGATGTGGGCCTGGAATGATGTCAATGACGCAAACTTGTAGAGCATGATGGTAGCTTTCATTTGAAACAAAGAACGGCCTTCTATCTGTATTTTAAACGGAGATATGATCATTTAAGTGAGCGCGATTTGACTGTCGAAAAGTGATATTGCCAAGTTTGGCCTTCTGAATCACGACGACGACGATAGTTATCAAAATTCTGACGACGCAGTTTGAAAGAGCATCATTCGAAGTACGTGTAGGTAAAATTTCAGCCAGATAGAACCAACTTGAATTCTACTGCCGCGGAGCCCCCCAAATGGTCGATTCTCTCGCGATTCCTCTCTTATATTGAATATTGAATAGAATGAAAACCTCAGGAATGCTGGTGACGTAGGGCGAGCAGAGGTAGATGATGTGCTTGTTCGACGAGAGCATCATCATTTGACCCTGAATTGAGAAATTGTTGGTTACTTATTAGATCTAATCACGTTGAGCGTCAAATGCAGTCCTTGGGCATGCGAAGTGTCATCGGCGGAGCTGAAATGCAATATATTCCTATGTCAAACAAGGGAAATTTGTCGGTCTAACCTGTCCGAGCCGACCTGTCTGTTCCTCACCTCGCTCGGACTCGCCCTTGCCTGAATCAACCATTTAATTCGAGGAACGATACCACGCTCTCATCATTCTACACACTCTCCTCACTCGACGTATAATTCGATAGTGTGACTCTCAAATGAAGGAAACATTTGTAGGTTTTCGATTTCTTAAATCGGCCGTAGTATGCAAACGAGATGGCGAATATTGTGAATTCGGAGTTGGTTGCCCGCAATTTCCAACTCGCCTGCAGCACGAAGACTGCATTGATGAAGTTGCAGATGTTGTCGAAGTCGAGGGCGATCTGAGGGCGGGTGATCTCGAAGAGACGCATAACGGGAGTGCCCGGAACGAGCAGATCACGGGGCAGGTGGTTGCTGCAAGATGAAAATATGGTTTTCAAAATCATTATTTATAGAAGATTCTCAAGCTGGATGGCTAAATTCGTGATCGGGATGTCGTCAGCGAAACCACTTTCGCAATCGTCACGCTAAACACCACTGACTAGAGTTCGAAATTCGGTCAATCGTCTGTGCACTTTTTGAAGTGTCGAGTGACGTAGAGGCGATTTCCCGAATTGTATGCTCGGCAAGAGATCACTAACTAGAGTTCTCGTCCGGCAAACACATGTTTGCACTCCTCGTCCATGATGAAATGGTAGGGAAGCGCAGTGGCGAAGTTGGTCGGCGTCATTCGCAGGCAGTTTTCCGATGATTCGAGGATCGAGGATGGCTTCTGGAACGATACCCGATAATTAGTTTCACCCTTATCATTGGTGTGGTCGGATGATATCCTAAAAGGTGATGGCACTCTGGTAGCATTGCTAACACCCACACTTAACATGGCCATTTGTGGTCCTCAACACGAAGGCTAACATCTCTAGCATTAACCAAATATCGGTTATTCAAAGAGTGCCTGAGGACGAACCTTTACAATGAAGTTCTCAGAGTTAGTGTTTCCTTCTAATTTTATCTGGAAGATGACGTGTTCCTCGATTCGCTCTCCAATAGCCATCTGCAATGCTCCGTCCGCAGTCATGAAACAACTATCCAGTGGCCTTAGATATGCAATCGACTCCCTTATGTGGTCAAATTCAACGGGCGCATCTGATTTATGTTTGGCTTCCGCACACTTTTGCGGTTCCCTTATCACCGGCACAACGGGGAAATATTCACAATTGGGCCACCAACTTCCTCACTATTGAATAATTCGAAATCAAGCAGCCGTACCTGCACAGATCTCTGAGTTCTGCCAGTGATGGAGAGACTGACGTCGATCTCAAAGACGCGTCTCGCCACTTCTCTGATCACTCCTAAATGCCTCTTTCTCATAATATTCAAAACAACAAATGACATTCGCTAGTGATAAGAAGGGTTTTCAAGCCGAAATTTGCAACGGTGAAGCAGGACGCCCAGGCAAGTAGAGTTCGAGAAACGATACCACGCTCTCTTCATTACGTGCACTCTCTCGACGAACGGCCGGTCGAGAGAGTGTGTGAAATGAAGAGACGAACACCCGAATTACGAACTTTATAGCCAAGCCTGCCGAATTCGTGCTAATAATAATAATAATAATAATAATAAATAATAATAATAATGATAATAATAATAATAATACAAATAATACCTTTCACAATCGGATACAGCCCGGGTCGACCCGTGTAGTAGTGCAGTGTGATGGTGCCGTCCTGGTTTTCCTCGCAGCGAAAAGATGGGCCTCTGTGAAGATCTTGCAATACACCAAACTAGACTAATTTTTTTAAAAAATCTTCCTAATTGTCTACCTGAGATTAGCCTTGTATACGACGTGATCAATGAAGTAATGCAGCGAATCCAGATTATCAAGGAATCCCTGAATTTGCGCGAAGTTTTACCATATTCGACGGAATTTCAGGAAAAAGGGGGCTTTTTGGACGAGAAAAAACGAAACTGCAGAACACGCTGGTCTTTCGTGCCCCACCTTGAGATTGGGGCTCATGCTCCTCACTAGCTCGTCCCATCCCATCTCCATCGTGTACTCGATGAGAAAGGACCCGTACAGCTCCCAAACCTGCTCCTTTGGCGTCTCTGCATTTTTTAATAATCCATGCAATCATTATCTTGTTAGTAGAAGGAATTTATAGAAACATGCTGTCCGTCATACTTCAAGTCAAACGAGACGTTTTCCGCGACCATCAACGACGAGTCACTGGTGATGACGGAGACACTGTCCACAAGGAGGTACGTGTCCGCATCCTTGTAGTAATGATTGACGATGTTCTCTTTGCCAGCCTCGAAGCCGGATCGGTCCCTGTATCGTTCATTTTTTTAGATGAACGGAGGAGATATGAGATCCTATCGTATTTTTATAATCGAACTAAGGACTCTTGTGTTCGTCTGCACTAAAAAACAGAAATACATGTAAAACTAACAGGACATTAGCCCACAGCTCCTCGCCGTACTTCCTGAGCATCAGCTGTCGAATCGACTCGTGAATGAAGCCAAACTGGAAATTGTATTGATTTCTACTCTGAAATAGACCGATAAGCTCACCATTCTTGCTCGCCTTCAGGGTACTGACTCAAAGGAGTGATGCGAGCTGAAGAAGATATCTATCAGGAATAGGA
This sequence comes from Pristionchus mayeri, assembly GCA_036245805.1. NCBI lineage: Eukaryota > Metazoa > Nematoda > Chromadorea > Rhabditida > Neodiplogasteridae > Pristionchus > Pristionchus mayeri. The sequence goes on along the minus strand of BTRK01000004.1, from coordinate 6,861,160 downwards.
GGAATCCTTCTAGATGCACCTGGCTTCTTCTCCTCTTCAGAGAGGTGGGCGACCATCGCGTGACTGCTCTTGGGAAGGAGCAATGGTCTGACTCTCCCCATATCACACACTATCTCGCCGGTTAGAGAAAGCGAGAGAGTGTGTGATTTGGAGAGAGTCAGACGATTACTCTTGGGAAGACTTGGCAAGAACTGACTCTCTTCAATATGCGTGCTCTCTCACCAGTCACTGAGGCGAGAGAGAACACGAAATGAAGAGAGGGCCATTTCTTCTCTTTTCTGCTCATTCGCGATGAAATCGAGAATGACAGATGAACGAAGCATTAGGGAAAGGAGAGGAGAGGGGATATTTCTGAAATCGGTCTAGGAAGGATATTTCATTGAGAGGGAGCAGAGCATCAGTCGAGAGAAGTTGATACGAAAACGCCTTTCAAGAAGTCGTTTGAGTGTCCCGTGAAACACTGTTGACCCTTTTAAATCTTGCTAGGCTTGTTCAAATATTTAACTGTGAATGATGATCCCTCCAAATATATGCTGCAGTATTTGGTTTACGCAACATGTTTTTGCGCATTCCTTATTTTCCCTCACGAGCTTGCTACGGATATCCACACGCTTGATCTCTTTGATCTTTTCTTCGTCTTTGAAATTCTTGTGATGTTTATTTTTGCACCTGCTTCCTCAGGCCGAAGTGAGAGCAGAGAGTCAAGGGAGCGTAGAGAAGTGGAAAGAAAGGGGAAATAGATGAGACGAGGGACGGGAATACTAGAGACGTGCTGAAAAAAATCCGCAGAAGATCAGGTAGAAAGAAGTCCCGCACATGTTATCAGGCATTGCGAAGTATACTCGCAGGGGAGGCGCTAAGGTCAAGGGCATCGAAAAACGAACCGGTAGAACCAGTAGATGTGTTCGTTTTAGAACTTTTGAGAACAGATAAATTTAGAGAGCATATTTTTCACCCTCGGGAGAGTTCTTCAATATGCAACCCCGATCTTCTCTTGCTCTTGCAACACTAGGTGTGGGCGTGCTTGAGTGACTGAGCGTAGGTTGGAAGAAGTAACCCAATACGCGTGTAAACAAGATGAACGATTAGCTGAAGTCATAGGTGGATGCTATTCTGACTTGCCGTTGACTTGCGGGTGTTGCTGGTCTTGCCTCAATGAATCTAACCAACTTCTTACACGGAATGACTAGATTGACATTTGTATAATGTCACTTTACCAGATCATTGCTCTTTCTGTGGTCACTCTACTTGTTGTTTTGAAGTGAGATCATGCTCAGATCGTCACACTTCTTCATTTTAACTTTTTTCTATTTTTTCGGCCAGTTACTAACTTGAGGAGTTCGTGAAATGGAACCACGGTCTCCATATTATCTATACGCTCTCGCTATCTGTTGGAGAAGAGAGTATGTAAATTGAAGAGACGGTGACCCGAATTTCGAACTCTAGTAATTTGAAAATATACTGGCACATGCTACTGTTTTCGAGATTCACTCGTGATCTTAGCGACATCGCATACATAAGATGCATGCGTTTCGGCCTTTTCTTGTTTCTGTGCGGCCTCGTGATATCACTGATTTATGTGCACCGGATTTAGGTCGGCATCGTCTTGAGAGCCGCTCATCGTCACATCCTTCGACAATAATGATTCGTTACGTAGCTTTGCTCATAGTTTTTCTCGCCTCTTCAACAGCACGAGTAATCCAACCATCGCAGGTATTTGAACTTTTTAAAAGTTTTCCAAGAACATTAAAGAAGGAATGTCAGCAAAGTTAAATTTTTGACGCTGTCATAACCATGACCTAGACAATCATCCAACGATCATAGCGCGAGCTAAGAGGATACTCACATAGCTCAGTGGTAAATAAGTCGCCGCGAAATCGGAAGGTTGCGGGTTCGAATCCCACCAGTTTTTGAAAAATCTTCTAGATATCTGAATTCCCGCACTTCCTTCCCTTCAAGCCCTCCTTGGCATTCTGCCAACTAATGATAACTCGGTTCAAAATAGAGATATGCATTTGAAATTTTCAGAATATCTTATGTTTGTACAAAGGTCGGTCATGATTATGACAACGTCAAAATTTCAACTTTGCAGACAGTCCTTCCTTAAACGTAGTCCTAGCAGCAGTCGGTCTCACCGGACTGCACCGCCTAGATTAGTCACCTCTTAACGACTATGAACTATCTTGGTGCTGCTGCTTTTCGTTTTTTAAAGATTGTTTTGTGCACACCACACACCGCTCGAAGAGTTGCTTACTTTGCAAAAACAGTGTAATTTTGCAAACTAGGCCTTCGAAAATGGGTCGATTTGATGGTGAGATAGGAGCAGTTCACAAAAAAATCATAAGATCCGCTACCTCATCACTGAGCCGTCATATCCGGACATTTACGAATATAATATTCATCTGTTGCACCTTTCCTTCCATCCAGACCATCAACGAGAACGACGAGGACAGCATCTACATTCCACCTCACCATCGACTGCAGATGGCAGGCCAACCTTCGATCCCAGTTAAGGCTCTCCGAGGTGAGGTGCAATCTACATCGTGTTATCGCGATTAACTATCTCACAGTAGCCAATGGAAAAGCTGTGAAGCAAAATGTGCGAATGTTTCAGAGTGTGCAAAGAACAATTCGGCTGCATGTCCGTCGCACTCGATTGATGGCCCGTATTCTTGCATTTCCACCGATTGCATCTGTGACGGACGGAATGATTGCCCCCGAGGAGAAGACGAGCAAAAAAGCGTCTGCCACTACCACCGAGTAAGAACGAACTGCGCCTGCTGGTGTCACCAAATGAGATCTGAGCAAATGAGATGTGACCTCATAGTCAAAAGCTAGGGGAGTGAATCATAGTTTTTTTTCTCATTTCACTGATGGACTTGGAGCACTGTATTTATTCCCAAATGTAGAAAAAAACACATTTCTAAAATTTTAAACTGGATTGATGAAAATCCCATTCAGGTTCACATGCGGGAAATGGAAAAGCAGCGCAAGCTACTCTCCATGATGAGTGAATCATCACAAAATGATGTCGAAGATCTCGACTGAATAGTCCCGCCTTTCCAGTTCACATTTGCAAATATGCCATCAGTATTATCGATAAAACGTAAAATAACTTCTATCGATTTTAAAGAAGGATAATCAGCACACATGCACCCTGTTGGCATATGTTATCGTATATTTGTGAGTCAAATTTGCTGAGACAACCAATTACCTAGCAGTAGTATTTTAACTCTGTTCGAATCCTCGCCCTATTCCTTCTCCAGAGCTACGTCTATGCCGGATGATATAGCGATTTGCACTTTTAGATCTCGATGGGCACTGAATTACATCTAAATTCTTCGATCTCAAATGGTTGCTCACGTCGGCAAGGAATTGATTGATATGCTGCATGCAACGCTTTGGTGAGTATTTTGATTCCGGAAGTCCTCTTCCTGAAATTTCAAATTTGTGCTAAACGCTTATTCCGCACACCTTTCAAGTGTTGAGTTCGGACAGCTGGGCTGGACGAATGTGGCTTTGTTAAAGGAACGCCCATCCTGTCAAAGTTTCCATTATTGAATTTATGCAAAGACGACAGTAAAATCACGTAGACTGCAAACTAGGTTATCACATTAGGCATATTGGAAGAAACATAAATACCGAATTGCGATAAGATATTTCACAAATGGCAAACCGATAAAGAAGGAATGGCTTACCGTCATAATTAGGGATGGCGAAGCAAGAGGTTAATTCAAGTCTTCATTTTCATTCCCCACTGTCTCCTGACCGGCGTCATTCTTAATTCAAGAGGAGGGTGATCGGCGACCTCTTGAATCAAGAGGGGGAGGGAGTTCAAAGAAGCTACCTCAGAACAAAGTCCCATCGAGTCCGATTTGCATTGGGATCAAGTCGAAGGTTGGTTCCGATGAATATCCACCGGACAAAGGGTTATTTACATGACACGGGAGTGATGACGAGCTATATCTGGCTCGTGCAGTCTTCCTCTCGTTTCTTTGTGCTTTGTAGTGTGTTTTTGCTATTTACTCCCTATTTTTGTTGATAATTTTTGTATTTTCACTTCTCCCCTGTCCGACTGCGTTGTCGAACCATCTATCCTCGCCCTTCTCCCGTTAAACAGCTCCGGATAAGCCAAGGCAGGGCAAGCAAAGTCGAATCAGGTTTGTCGTGGTCTTTTCGTCAGTTTCCTTATAGATTTGAAGTTACTGTCGCATCAGTGATTGATCTCTGATTTTTCGGTCTTGCTCTCCCGCTTCTTCGATCGTCATTCGTGCCCGTAAGTCGCCCAAGTCCTCAGAGAACCCACATGAAGCTGTAGTTGGTATGTTGATGTTCCATTCGATTAGTTTTTTTGTCATTAGATCTTTGGTATTTAAGTTCTTGTCCATTTCAACTTCTCTTCACTGTTACGTTTTAGGCAGGGCTGCTCTCTTGCCAATGATACTGATGTGACCATTGTACGATTTCGCAGAAGGACAGGTGGAGAAGGAGAGTCTTTTGCTTGTCTACGTCAGCATTGTTCACTTCGTAATGTATGTTATTGCAGTCACATTCATCGATGGGCGTGGAATGAATCTCTTCTCCTCCCCTTTGGCTAATACTTCGCTGGGGTGTCCTTGTACCCAGTAAGCCCTGTCACTTCATTCCAAAGAACAGGCAGGCTTGGGAAAGGACGCTCTGGTTTGGTCTGAACCATCGGGAGCGGTCCTCGTGTATTTGTCAAGTCCTTCTTCGGCTCTCAATCAAGAATGAAAGCTTGATGGATCTTTTCTGTTCCTCTCCACCACCTCCGCATGTGTCCTAGCTTGATCTCTCCATTCTAACGGGGGGGGGGGGCGGTAACTCCAGCTCCCTGGAGTAGAAAGACTCTTCATACTCTTAGCCCCTTCCTTATGAAATAATATTGTTGACTAACGATGTCCTACTTACAATATAGGCTTCTCTATGTGTAGATACCAGAGATTTGATCCATTTCTCCTGTGTTTTGGAAGGATCCATAGGCTTTGGATGATTATTATTTTCAAATTTATTGATTATATTCCGTCTCATGTTTATGTCATATGATTCCCAAAGTTTCACGATAAAATGTTTACGCGTTCTCTAGTTACATCAGAAATTGTGAAATCAGCTCTTCATTCAAGAGCTCCCACACCGCACCCTCTTGAATCAAGAGGGGAAATGACGAGCAATAAAAGGCCTCTTCATTCTGCGCCAACCTCTTGATTCTGACATCCCTAGTCATAATGAATGAAGCTTCGGTAATCATAAGGACGATGTGAGGAGTCCATCGGGGTGTGGCGAACCAGTATCGCTCACTCGTCTCATTAGCGTCTAAAATTGCTCAGAATGAACTGTTTTTTTTCGCCATAGTTATTCGTCAAATTTAGGTGTGAATTACAAATTGTCTTGGAGAAATTTTCATTTTCTTTGTACGGCCTTTCGTGAATCCTTTCAGATAGTCACCATTTATTTGCAAACGTCACCAAATTTCTTCGCCTCTCCGACATTCTCATTACTCCCTTATCACTCACTCCTCTCCGTTCCATCGGCTATTCTTATCACTCCCCGTTTTCCTCTCTTGATGTGTTGTTCGATCGATTGACTGTTTGTCCACGTGCTCCCTTCTTCTTGCTCCAATTACTAATTGGAGGATGTCATTTGACCGTGGTGCCGGCACTCTCCGCATATCTGCTAGTCTCTTCGCCAAGAATCGAAGACGTCTCGTCGATGCTCTTCGTGGACAAGTGCCTGCCAAATCTGTAGTATTACTCCAGGGAGGAATCGAAAAATACCGGTACAACACGGATTTCGAGGATCTTCCGTTCAGACAGGTGCGTGGGATCCGTAGTTATTATCTAAATTTAGATCGTGATAATCATTTACGAATTGCGATCGTCTAGCGAGAGTGAATTGTGAAATGCGGCTGTAGCATGCTGATTTTTTTTTCATGGTTCTACCATAGTCTATGGTCGATAGATTTGAGAGTGCTAAGCAATGGTCTGACTCTCTTCAGCTTGCACGCTCTCTCGCCGGTCAGACAGTCGAGAAAGCGTGCAAACTGAAGAGAGTCAGACGATTTGCTCAAAGTGCTACCCTAGAGTCCAGAATAATGCTCATTCAGGAGTCCTATTTCTTCTGGGCATTCGGCGTTCACGAGAGTGAGTGCTATGGCGTGATCGATGTCGACTCGGGCAAGTCGATTCTCTTCCCTCCTCGACTCTCTGCTGACTTTGAGATTTGGATGGGAAGGCGAGTTCGTTATTTTTTTTGGAAAATCAGCCTAATATCTCAGCTAGCAAATCCTTATCAGCCTACACTCTATTCTTGTCATTCACGTTTTTGCTTCTTCGATCATTCGATCATTTCAGCCTCAATGGCGAGGACTGGTTCAAGAAGAAGTACGAAGTGGACGACGTCCACTTCAACGATGCCAACACCATCCACGACGTTCTCGCCAAACTCGGCGCCTCTACTCTACTTGTTCTCGTCAGTTGTATCTACAATACAAACCATATTTTCGAAAAACTTTTTTAGAGAGCGGAAAATACCGACAGTGGCAACGTGCTTGAGCCAGCAACATTCGCGGGAATCGAAAAGTGAGCTTCGAAGAGTACCTAGGGGAGGATATTCGTTGACTCATCTGGAATAATTGGCTCATCTCATATTTCTGGCCGATCCTAACCTTTCCCATCTGAACCCATTATTTTCCTAAACTCCCACAGTTTTTTTTCAGAATGAAATCGAGGTGTTGGCAATGAAAACTAGGGAGAGTATTCTTCGAGGAAGCTAGAAATGAAGAAGTACATATCCATAGATTGCCCATCCGTTCACGCAGATTCGCAAGTAACGAAGTGACGCTTTACCCGGTCATCGCTGAACTGCGCGTGTTCAAGACGGACGAGGAGCTGGAGGTGATGAGATACGCATCGAAGATCGCTTCCGATGCTCACAAAGCTGCGATGAAGCACATCGAACCGGGCATGTACGAGTACCAGCTGGAGAGGTGCGAATATTTCATAAATAATTCATAAGTTTTCAAGGAAACTTTCTTTGGTGGAGAATGTACATTCTTAATTTTGGTGAGGTACGCAAGTTTTCAAGTACCTCAGTTCTTCGATTACGTTGTCGTCAATCTGGAAAATCTTAAGGTGGTTTTAAGACCTATCACTACAGACAAGCGAAAGTATGTATTTTCGATAAACACTTATCAGTCTCTTCCGTCACACATCCTACTACACTGGAGGCTGCCGGCATCTCGCCTATACTTGCGTCGCTGCCAGGTTACCTTCCCTTCGTTCATTTTCATCAGTTTTCGTTTGATTCATATCTTGCCAACTTCATGTAATCAACAATTTTCCAAGTAATCTACACCTTTCTCAGATTTTTTCTTGTAAATTACCTTTATATCCCAGTGGATGCGACTCTTCCATTCTACATTACGGACATGCGAACGCGCCTAACTCAAAGCTGATCAAGGACGGCGACATGTGCCTATTCGATATGGGACCGGAGTACAATTGCTACGGTAGGCCATATCGTAACTATGGGTACCAGGTCGGAGGAGAACCAAAAATAATATCCTTCCGTATGCAGAAGACGTTTTGAAATTGTGCGCGAAGCTAATGTGGGAATACTGGGGAAGTGCTCTTTTTGGTTCTCATTCGACTTGCCCAGCTATGGCAAGAACACGATCTAAGTAAAGGGGGTAATTCTCAGCATCCGACATCACCACTTCGTTTCCCGCCAACGGAAAATTCACCGACCGTCAGAAGCTATTCTACAACGCGGTACTGGATGCCAACAGAACGGTGTTCAGAGCAGCAAAACCAGGTAAAATCAACTAGAGGGTCATGCGCAATTTCGTAGGCTTATGCATTAACATCCTCCAAACATTCCTCCCTCAGGTAATTGTGCCCGATGCCTGGTAATGTAAAACAAATCGCTCATATTAACTGCAGGGGTGCGATGGACGTCAATGCACGAACTGGCTGAGAAGGTGATTCTGACGCATCTGAAGGCAGGAGGACTCGTGGTGGGAGATGTGGATGAGATGGTCAAGGTACTGTATTCATGGCAATGTTTATTGGTAATGGTAAGAGAGTGCACAGAAAGATAACACGTCGTAATGTACTGATTGTCTCTGAGCTAATTTGACTGGAACATGCAAACAAAAGAGATTGTGATATAATAGAGGGGAGGTCATAATTCGGACAATTTGAGGCCCGTCTCGGCGCCGTTTTCATGCCCCACGGATTGGGGCATCTCATTGGACTGGATGTGCACGAAGTAGGAGGATATCTGGGAGATGCACTGCCGAGATCGACACTGCCCGGACTGAAGAGCATCCGAACTACCAGAACACTGCAGTGAGTATTAGAGTTCGAGAAACGATACCACGTTATCTTCATTCTGCACACTCTCTCGCCGATCGACCGGTCGAGAGGAGAGTGCTGAAAGGAAGAGGGCAGAGCGCGCGGTGTGGGGGGGAATGAGAGGGAGATAAATGCAAAAGAGCAAACTCTTGCGCAATAGTGGGGGAGAGTGGGGGCTCTTGCACAAGAGTTGGTTCGGTAAAATACCTTTTTTGAAGCTATTCGATCGGATTTTTAAGTGTATCCATTTGAACAACCATCCCCCACATCGGCTTAGCTGCTCTGATTTTCATAGCGGAGGGTTGTTTTTGACCGATTTTGTTCTTCTACATACGTCATCCTTTCTTGTTAATAAAAATAAATGTGGAGGCGCTACTGGTTAACGTGGATTTCTGTCAATGCGACCCATTTCCATGTATCATTTTAGATTCAAATAATGAGAATTTTGTATCACATTTGATTCAAAAGATGCGACTTTTGAATCACATTTGATTCAAAAGATGCGACTTTTGTACCACTTTTGATTAAAAGTCAAGGATTTTGCGATGCTGGTTGCGAGCATCGTAGAGAGACGTGCTATAACTCATTCGATAGAGCGTACACGGTTGCCCGCCTAGACACTTTTCAGAATTGTGAAATTCCCACTGGAAAGGTGCGAAAATCGCATTCAAAGTTCGAAATTTTCTCTGGCGGTTCGGGCACATTTTCGGTAAAGTGAAAACGCTTGCGCAAGAGTGAGGGGGGGGGGGGTGAGGTAAAACACCGTACTTGAGGCTTTTCAACCGAATTTGTAAATGTAGTTGGTGGTGCATTTGCATACTCATCCCACATTAGTTTACTTGTATCGATTTACATCTAATAGACTCGGGGTATTTTGACCAATTTCTTTTTTTTATCTTGTTGGCAATTTATCAACGAGTAGTTGAGTGACATTTTCTATTTAGTAAGACCAGTGGATCTCTTGATTACCTATTCCAATGAAACTGCAGTTCCCCAAACGGTAGCCATTGTGCAACAGCTTTATAGCTACCCAGTGTTCAGCAGATTAATGCTAAACAACTGGTGAATCAGCGATTAGGTCAACCTCAGCCTTTCAAACTTATCGGGGGTCACTGAATCTTGAATCAATAGTGATACAAAAGTAGTATCTTTGAATCAAATGTGGTACAAAAGTCTCATCTTTTGAATCAAAAGTGGTACAAAAGTCTCATCTTTTGAATCAAAAGTGGTACAAAAGTATCTTTTGAATCAAAAGTGATACAAAAGTAGCATCTTTTGAATCAAATGCGATACAAAAGTCTCATATTTCGACCGCACTACACCAACAAGGATATCGTCTCATGACGACTGTAAAATCGCTTGAAGTGGCTGAAAAAATACTAAGAGAATTTTGGCTGATGATCCCTTCACTTTTATTGAACTGATTGTTTTTGCAGGATCTCCCTCCTTTTATTGAATTGAAATTTTGCCAAAATTCACTCAGCTGTTGACTTTGCTTGCAAAGCCAGGATCCGCCACCTTCCCACGGAAGGTGGATACTACTTTTGTACCGCTCTTGATTCAAAATAAACGACTTTTGTATCACATTTGATTCAAAATATGAGACTTTGTACCACATTTGATTCAAAATATACGACTTTTGTATCACTATTGATTCAAAAGATGCCACGTTTATATCACTTTTGATTCAATAGATGAGACTTTTGTACCACATTTGATTCAAAAGATGAGACTTTTGTTTCACTTTTGATTCAAAAGATACTACTTTTGTAACACTATTGATTCAATATTCAGTGACCCCCGATAAGTTAGGTTGACCTAATCGCTGATTCACCAGTTGTTTAGCATTAATCTGCTGAACACTGGGTAGATATAAAGCTGTTGCACAATGACTACCGTTTGGGGAACTGCAGTTTCATTGGAATAGGTAATCAAGAGATCCTCTGGTCTTGCTAAATAGAAAATGTCACTCAACTACTCGTTGATAAATTGCCAACAAGAACAAAAAAAGAAATTGGTCAAAAGACCCCCAACCCGAGTCTATTAGATGTAAATCGATGCAAGTAAACTAATGTGGGATGAGTATGCAAATGCACCAACAACTACATTTACAAATTCGGTTGAAAAGCCTCAAGTACGGTGTTGTACCTCACCCCCCCCCCCCTCACTCTTGCGCAAGCGTTTTCACTTTACCCTCTCCTCTTCCTTATTTTCATTTATCGCCGCGCACGAGCGGCAGAGTCTTCCTTTCAGCACTCTAGTCGAGAGAGTGTGTAGAATGAAGAGACGAAGGCCCGTTTATCGAACTATAGTGAGTATGCAGTTGATATTATGTGCTTACGGAAAGCAAGTTAAACTCAAGTCTCCTTATTCTACACACTTTCTCTCTGTTGATCTTTTGAGAGTGTGAGCATCGAAGAGACCGTGTCACTTTGTTTTCCGAACTCCTTTACAAGAAAATGGAAACTTTTCTCTCCAAATTTTATCACCATGGGTAGAATGTAGATAATACTTTAATGTCATCTTTATCATAGAGCAAGGCGATTGATATGAAAGTGTCGTGGCAATTTTCAGGGAGCGAATGACAATAACCATCGAGCCAGGCTGCTACTTCATCGATACACTATTAGACAAGGTGAGAGAAGGCTGGAAGGAAGATCGACAAAGACATCTTCAGGCACTAGCAGACGAGACTCTCAAGAAGTTCCTAGTGGCAGAGAAAGTGAACGAGTTCAGAGGAGAAGGAGGAGTGAGGATCGAGGATGATGTCATCATCTGGTGGGTTCGAGTTGAATTTCAGAAAATAAACGCATGCAGCAACTCTACGAGCCTACATAGCATTTCCGGAATATCGAATTGTTTCATACTTGTTAAATTCTGGAAATGCATGCATTTCAGGGCAAAAGGAAACGAGAATATGTCTCAGCTACCGAGAACAGTTGAAGAAATCGAAACATTCATGGCTAAGTAGACAGGCTCATGTTGATCCAAGTGCCTTTTCATCCACAATGAAATTTATCCTTCACTGTGATGTCATTACATAGCAAGATATTGATCGAATTTAACACTCTCCTGTTTGTTACGCCCTCGAGGGATATATTGTTGGATGATGCAATAACCAGCGAATGTGAATACTACTCGAGACGAATAATCATTATGCTCGGAAGAACATCTGATATTATTCCTGCTAATTCGGTCCTTACTCCGCAAACAACGTAGCGACCAAATACCGATGTTTCAGATGGCATTACTCTAGCGTTACTTCCTGATTATTCTATTCATCAAGTTTGCAGGAATAATAACAGCTGTCCTTCCGAGAATAATGACTATTCGTCTCGGGTTGTAATCACATTCGCTAGGTATCGCACCAGTCGATAATATCTCCCTCGTCTCTGCTAAATGATGTTCCAACTTCCGTCTCCAGTTCCCCTCCACGACTTGCTATCGATTGTCCTCGTATCGATATCGGATTCCATCGCAATCTTTATTAACATCGTGCTGCTTTTTGCCATCGTATTCAGATCTCCGGACACCATGAGGCAGACTGACGGTCGTATTTCCAATCAATACAAATCATCTCAGATCCTACTCCGTTCTGCTCTTGAATTGCGTTCTAATGGACATCATCAATTCATTCTGTTCCATGATGATCGTCATTAGGTCGAGAAAGACAAATATTAAGCGAAATCATAGCTTCAGAGATATTCCCGCTGGAAATATCCTTGCGTACATCTATGACGGGCCGTGCGTCGTGGTGTCAAGTGAGTTATGAGTCGGATCAATAACTCGGTAGTGTATCGTTTTAGAAATCGTTATTTTAGAACTCTACAGGGGGGAAAATTAAGGAACTCCTTCAATTAAGGAACTCCTTCATCAATCAGTTCAAAAACAAAGAATTCTGTAAAAGATGCCCCCCCACCCAAAATTGATAAGTCAGGCTATTTCTGCCATTGCCTCTTCGCCGTCTTCTTGTATTCCTTCACGCAGTCTCTGTACCTTGTCGCCGCCTCATTTGGCTTTCGACTATACATACTGAAGCGGTATTTGCCTATTCAAATCGAATTTAACGTGCATTTCGTTGAGAAGTACGCCCCAGCCGCGGTCAGTGCTGCTCGTCAGTCTGCTAATCCTTGTGCCCAACCTCCCCATCTTGGTCGCGCACAACTACTGGGATTGGCAATTCGAAGTCGAATGACGAATTCGCATTAGCCTACCTCTAGAAAATTGCGAAACCCGAGGAGGGGAAGGCTACGGAGAATTCGAAATTCGGAATTGCAAACCCTAATAATTCCTGTAGACATGCATGTTTCTCGGAATTTCAGACGTCATTTACGTACGCAGTCGATGATCCCGAAGACGTCCGTCGAGCACTCGCTATGGCTCGGCCGGATTACGACCTGGATCATTATGCACTTGAGGGTAAACTAAATTGTGGGCCCAGCCAATCGCGTCAAAGTCATTCAAAGCAAACAATCGGAAATTGGCACTATTTTATATGATAACTATTGCAGAAGTGACAAAGTTCATATCCCCCTCCATGCCAATTACACCTTTCTTGTAGTTTTTTTGCAAAATTCGGTAACATTCGCTAAGCCTAAATATCATGTAAATACGAAAGAGTTTTATGAGAGGAATCGCGAGAGAATCGACCATTTGAGGGGTGACAGCGGCGGTATGAAATAAGTTTGACCTATCTGGCAAAAATTTGTAGGACAAGCACTTCGAATGATGCGCTACAAAATTGCGTCTTCAGAATTTTGATATCTGACGTCATCGTCGAGATTCAGAAGGCCAAACATGGTAATATAACTTTTCGATTGTCAAATCCGGCTCACTTAAATGATCATATCTCCGTTTAAAATAAAGATAGAAAGTCGTTTTTTTTCCAAAGAAAGCTGCCATCATGCTCTAAAACTTTATGTTGCCCACATCACTCCCGGTGATCATCCTGGGGTGGTCGGGCGCACCAAAAGTGGTGTAACTTTGGAAATCGGAAATTCGTTCTGAGTTATCATGCTTAAGTTGTAACACATATAAGTACCTAACTTCCCTCCAAAAATTGGAAAAATCGGAGTATGGAAAAAAAATGGGCGCGCACTTTTGTACAGTGACCTAAAAACGAGTTTCGGTCATGAGTACTTCCGTACCTTCAATTATCTACATGTGTACTCAAAATCATTCAAAAACATCCAAAAAAACATTATAAGTTGTTTCCCCCCATATGTGAACACTTCCATTGGTCATAAATGGTCATCTGACCGAAAATTTGAAAATCGATTTTGTCACCCTTCTCAACTTGAGGCATTTGTTCATATGCACTCAATGACTTCCAAATAACGTAAAACTGTCCCTCTGAACATATCAAAGCAGGGGCGCACCGATAAATATAAAATCATAGCTGAGGGAGCCGCCGAAATGCGCAAAACTGTTCTTCAGGTCAACATAGACCTAGGGGGTCGGTTCATGGCTAGAAATGTAGAGCACAATGAGCTAAACATTTCACCTGTTGAAAGTGAGTCTCTATCTCGTCGTTGAAGCGCGCTACAGAGCATAGAAGTTGCTAAAAACGGCCCGATAAACACGCAGTGGAGCGCTAATTGAAGGGGGGGGGGAGGAGGGGGAGGTGAGAGGGAGCGAGCGCCAGACGGTTAGAGCGCGCGCTCTCGGGGGATTCTAACCCGCTTCTAGCCAAATGACGTTTGCTCCCCAGTAATGGAACACCTCATAACTGAGGTCGGTACAGTTTTGAGAAGAAATGGATTTCTGAGAATGCAATGCGAATAAATGGAAGAAAAAAAAAGATAAATTAATTTTCCTCTCACAATTACAGTACATGCTAATCGCCTTGCCCATATGCGGCCACGGCGGCCCGCCGCGGGCCGCGGATGCCCGCGGATCGATTTTGCGGGAAAACCTGCCACTTTCGTGAAAAATGGTTTTGATTTTTGAATTCCTCGTACAATTTTGCATCGGACTGAGTATAAAATATAAATTTGATAATAGAAAAATTATTGAGGAAACCGATTCAAAGGAAAAAATGGCTACAGTAACCCCAGACAATTTTCCCTCGGTTTTCGGTTTTTAAATTTCTTTCGCCCAATTTTCCGGTCGCCTACCCGGTTTCGAAGCCAAGTTTTCTCGCTCGATATTTTTCGATTTATCACTAATGTTCTTGAATTTTAGTGGGTCGGCCACTGTGGCCCGCTCCGCTAAAGGCCATAGTGGCCCTGCTTTTTGGGGCCACTGTGGCCTTACCTTGTATATATATTTAATATACCGCTATTATTATCGTCGCGTCGATTGATTGATCGTTTATAATATTTACTCTAATTAATTTTGAATTAATGCCATGTCCCTTCTTCTTATATTTTATTGTTCTCTCTTTGGGGAATATTTCTGAGTGATAGAACTGTGAGAGCGAGTAGAGTAATGATGTTCTATTTATCATTTTCTTGTGAAACGTGAACATAGAGAGAGAAAGTATGCGTATAATTAACGTCGAGAGGATGATTATGCATCTAATTTCTAGAGAGCGATAATTTAATGGTCTTAATATATCTAGGCAGGGACATGAAAGGTAGACTGTTCCCCAAATGGCGAAGCAATGCGTTAGTCTGCTCGCAGCTTTGCGAGTTGAGAACAGCCATTGCGGGGTCAGCGTCATAGGAGCGTAGTCTGAGGGCCATGGCGCAGCTCTTGTGGTTGTGATGGTGAAAACGATCAACAAGGAACCGGACGTTGGAGAATCTCTCTGGCTCTCGTGCCAGGGAGTATACAGCCAGACGACACAAGTTATCGTATATTATGGTAGCTGGCATATTCGAACCAAGTCGGGTGAGGACTACTTGGAAGACATCTCGAACTGACTCTGGGGTCTTGAGCACTCGGAAACCATAGGGGCGGCGGTGGGTGCACATGACAAGCATGAGACCGGGGCTGAGCTTCTTGTTTTCCCCTATCACTTTCTCGGCGCATTCCAATTGCTCATCCAGCTTCTTGTCCTTGCGGTATGTCGTCAGTCCGCGCTGTAGAGGCCACATGGGGAATGATTCCATTCTACTCTCATTGAGGGGACCATAGTAGGACTCATTATGCGGGCCAATGCTCAGAAGGTAGTCACTCTCGCATCGAATATAGTCGAGCGCAGAAATGATACAAGCAGGGAAGGAATCATCAGCACGAATCAAGGGACGTAAGCTAATGTAGAGGGTGGGGAATTCTCTTTGTACTGCTAGTTCATGCTCCTTCCATGTTAGAGAACCATCTATGAGACTGTCGAGGAGAGTTCTGCGATGGCCAGTGAATCCTGCCTACAATGCGGCGAGAGAGTGTGGGAAAGTGAGAGAGTGGCACTGTACCTGCAGGAGGAGAGGAAGAGGAGAGTTGGAGAAGAGCATAAGCAGAAATGCTCGATATTCCTCCTTGACCTCGCCGTTCTCGTCGATTGCCTCGTTAAGAAGGATGGTGATGGGTGCAGGCCAGCAGATATCGGGGACTGCTTCTACTTCCCCATGAAGGAAGAGAAGCATCGCTTGTCTCTCTTGAAGTTTCCCGAGGTACGGTAGGGGTGACTCGATGAAAGCCTATAAATGTTTCCATCCACGAACTTGTAGCTACCACATCCGAATTACCGTTGTAAAGGCTTTTGTGTGCTTACATATTTTCCCTTAGGGATCTCTTTTTCGTTGGCCACGGATGATCGTATTCCCAATTGAATGCCGTCAAAACCTAGTGCACGAGGGTACTTGCCGCACTGGTCGCAGCCGAATCTAAGACAGATACCCCAATCCCCCTCTTCATTCCCGCAATAGTTTACATGTGGTCGGGGATGTGCAGCCTGGCAAGGTAAGCATTCCATGCTCGAGAGAGGGAAGAGAGAGAGAGAATTTCTTTTTGAGATCGGCCCATCTCCAGTCCGTAGTCCACTAGAGAACGCCAGTAACCTTAATGTTTCAGGACATATTCTTTGCTCGATTATGCGTTCTCGTATTGAGAAACCCTCTGACATGGCCATGTGGTAGAGTACCTGAAAGAGTCATGGCTGCCTTGGCTAGCATGCTCTCGTAGAACTTGAGGAGCGAAGTGTTCAGGATCATTCCTTCGCTCAGACAAAATACACTCAATGGATAGATGATGTTTTTGCAGCAAACTGATGTTTCGATGGTGACCAATGTTTTGGAGAGAACCCCTCGGTCATCTACCACTGTGCACTCTGAACAATCGATCTATGATTTCATAGTACTCTCCCTGACCAACCCCTTGTCTTCCGATGGAGGGGTTGAGCATGGTCACACCGAGTGCTCGCAACATCCTTCCACTGGATCACTACCGTACCCTCGCCCTCTCCATCCATTTCCTCCGATTGCAAATCGAGATGAGATGACCCGTTCAGAGCCCTAGGATGAATGTGAGGGAGCTACTGGGTACAATTCTCTTACTTGACATGAGGGCATGTGTCCTTATGGCATAGAATGCATGTGGCTCGGGTACGGTATGTCCTGACTACTGCAGGCTGGATCTTCTCTGCACAAACGAGGTAGAGGCGGAGTTTGTCAGAGATCAGCGAGATTCCGCCGTCGATGTAAGGCTCTGTGAGTGGTTGTTAATTTCCATTCAGTGTTCTCTTTCCCTGTACATTATAGTTTGAGGTGTGTTCATTCCAAAAGGTTCAGACTATTCATGAGCGATTAGCACACACCTCCTATTGGCTGATCGTACTCCCCAGCTCGAATGGCCTTCGCATGGATGCACTCCATCTCCGAAAGTTGGTCGGAGTGCTCTCGATGGCGATGATCGAGACTCTGTCAATCATTTATTTTGTATAAGCTGGTGGATTGTGTTCTTATTTGATAATCCTAGTAATATCTATGTAGCATATTCCAAGGTAACGAGAGAGCATGTAATATTGAGAGAGTAGTTCTGATCTGCAGGCGAGAGAGTGTGGGAAAGTGAGAGAGCACCTCGAGCAGAGCGGATAGAGGAGCGTTGCATGAGCATAGGTAGATTGGAGGCACTGAAACTCAGTAACACAGTTTACTTTGCAATGCAATCCGTGCCTAACCTACGTACGATAGCCTCCTCACGTCTCTTATTAGCTCTCCTGTGATCTCGTTCACAGCTGGCATCATAATGTAGCGGCGATCTAAGATTCTGGCACATCATCCAATGTTCATCCCTCACTGACCATTGTGTAGCACCCTCGGCACGTACTCCCCTCTCAGATCATTCACATATTTTTCCACTGGAAGGAGGGGGGAAGAAGTGGGGATATCATTCCTGCGAAGCTATTCTGTCATATCGTTCTACTGTTATGCAGGCTCACAGATCTAGCGTCGTGTTATCTAAGACGGGTGCGGGTTGCGCCTCTTTCACCTTCCTTACTCGCGTGACCTTGGGTCTAGACGGAGATCTAGACGAGGATCGTCTAGGGATGGCGCACTCTTCCAGTCCACCAATGTTAAGCTGACTCGAATGTACTATGCTCATCTGAATTGCATCGATTTTAGACCTAGAATAGTGAAAATAATCGATATTTTATCGTTTAGTTCAACTATAATGTAAAGCCATTGTTTTCAGTTCCTAAATCATTAAGGGAATATGGGCCACAGTGGCCTTCGTTGTCTTCTCGAACTTTCCTTGGATAGAGGCTACTTTTCCTTTACGATCCGAATTCCCAATTTTCTGGGAAAATCTAGTAGAACGGACCAACATATGTCAGAAAAAGTTGAGCTTAGGGTCCTCATCCATCCGGAAGGTAGGTATATTTTTGCTTGAAAATGCAATATCGCGCTCGTAAAAATATGTTTCACATGATAATCTCGAAGTTACGAGGGCTATCAGATAATTTTGTACCCTATTGAACTTCTTCAACTTAGGCCAAGTATATATTCAATCTAATAAAAATGATTTTTTGGACACCTGAAAATTAATGTTTTTCAAAAACTGCTCATTTACCGTTGTAATGCATAACGCTTGAGGAATTTTGTTGGGGAAGGTGTATACAAGTAAAATCTAATCGATTCTCACAAAATGACGCTAACATTTTGTTTTCGTTCTTTTCTGACACTCACAATTTTGCATTTTCAAGCAAAAATATACCTACCTTCCGGATTGGTGGGGACCATAAGCTCAAACTTTTTTGACATATGTTGGTCCGTTCTACTAGATTTTCCCAGAAAATTGGGAATTCGGATCGTAAAGGAAAAGTAGCATGCGCTTAAACATGAGAAAAATCGAGATGATGAAAATCGATTTTTTCGAATTGAGATAATATCCGTTTTTTGTACGTTATATGTTTGCCCGATCAAAAAGTAGCTATAAACTGACTAGACTTAATCGGAGTTCACGGTGGATCGTCTTAAAAATAGACATATTTGCAAAAAAATCACTACCTTTCCTCTTCTGTGATTCAGGAGACCCCTTTGAGACAAGACTTTTTTCACGAAAAGTTGGTTCCTAGGGTACCTTTTCATGAGGAATCTAATAATGGTGATTAAAATGACACTCATTGAAACACTTTTTCAGGGTAGAAATTTTTATTTTTCAAATTACCCTAACTTTTTCCACAGATCAGCTAGCTTTTCACTTCCAATAGTAATAATACTTATATCGTCGAGATCATTCAGAATTACTATCTCTGTGTGGGGTTTGGATTAGCCGTTCACGATTTACAAAAACCGACCTCAGCGTTGAGGCGCGCCACAGAAAATGAGGGGTCAGAGATACGGCTTCCTAATGTCGATTTAGAAACTCTAAGTGAAAAGTTACCCCTAGGGACATTTTAAAATCAAAACTTTATTTTTTGCTGTACGGCCTATATCCTCGGTTCCCTCCTCAAATACTGACCAGACGAAGATAGATGAGACCAGTTGACTCGATCTTCGCTTATTTTCTCTCTCGCTTCTTGTTGTACTCCACTTTGAATCCTCGGTGTGAGGAGTCAAATTATTCTGTATGACACACATAATATAATATTCTTATCTCGTTGCGCCTTGTGCGTAGATAAAATATATAATATATATGAGAAAAAGCTCGGTTCTCTCAGATAGTCACCTATATATTTTTAGAGTGCTCTGTTTCTTCCCTTACTCGCTCCCGTCATCACTCTATACTACGTGCAACCGTACAGATCGTGAGTTTGAAGGCTCGAACTTACCTTTTTCCGAAATTCAAAAACGAAATTCAAAAAAAATTCAAAAACGATTTCTCGGGTAAACGGAGTGCGGAAATAATAGTCTAATTGCAGATTTGTGCTGCAGCCCATATTCAATACTACTAATGTTCAGAAAATAAGCCAATCGATTACATCAAATGCATAATCCATCGACTAAATTGGGTGCGCTCGCTAACATGCGTTTGATAATAGAAAATTGTGCATATTTCAGTAATTTGCCTCCTAAATACTACCATATGAGAAGATGTGGTAACACGTGATCCATGATGGTCCTTTCTTCAATAAAAGGAGACCAATATACTTGCATTCTTCACGACAAATCACTTTTTCGCGATTTTTTTCAGCGAAAAGAATTTCTATTCACCTACTGTTTATCACTATACTACAAGAAATTATATGACCTGTGCAATATTGAATTGTCATCAAAAAATTGCTCTCTCAATGTAACTTTACTTCTGCATCAAATCGTTTCGTAAATTCGCACTTATGTAAGAGAGGAATCGCGAGAGAATCGTCCACGCCGCGACAGTAGGAATCAAGTTTGTCCTGTCACTCTAAATTTAACTTGCTTTACCGAGAACAGTCGAAGAATTCGAATCATTCACGCCTAAGTATACCAGCTCACGTTGATCGAAACGCAGTATTATCCACTATGGAATTTATACCTTTACTTTGCTGTCCTTACACAATCAAGAGTGAAGATATTAACAATTAATATTGTTCGATTCGAATTGGAATTTTCTGCATCATACTGATCGAATTGGACACTGCGCTCTTTGTTGCTGCTACTTTGTGAGCACGGAAAAATAATTTCACAATCTGAACAAATGCTATGTATCAGTTAAATTTTGTATTTTTTTCAAACATTTCGATAACTTGGACTCCTGAGAATGAAATATATGCAGAACTGAGATCCATAAACGTTGAATAAAGTCTGAAATTTTATTAATATGATTTGACAGCCATACGCCGCTTATGAATACCGCAAAATGTGAGAGGCTCGCTCTCCCGAACTGATCTACCGTAAACCAGAAATGAAAGGTAAATTCGAACCACGAAAAAAATCCTGATGAAAGCGCAGAACCATCCAGGAACGAATATTGGGTCGATTAACATTAGCGAAAGCATTACTACAAGTGGCGATAAAAAGAATATCAGGGCGCCGATAATCTTCAATTTTTGTAATTTAAAAAAAAAAGTCAGTACTAATTCGCCTGCACGAGAAACATGTGAAGCATTTTTCTAGCCATTGTTAGAGTATAGCCTGATAAATATGTCTGCAAAAAAATTAAATTAGATAATAGCATCAATGGTTGATTCAAAATCCGGAACGAATCAGTGATATGAATTACCGAGTTGGTCTTTGAAATATTGTTTACTGCATGCAACGTGAATATAACTAGAATGGGAGTGATAGTAATAATTGAAATTCCCAGAATCAGCAGCTCTGGAAATGACGGATCGACAATTAATGTAGTTATTTATTTTGGATTTTCAAACCCCATTTGAAGTATTGAGGGTCTCCTGGCGGGCCGAAGAGGAAAATCGTGCCACCTCGGTTGGATAACCAAGAAAGCTCTGGATGCTGAAAAGATAAGTTTGTTTTCTATTAGGATTTGACTGTTAAAATAATTAATTATTATGTGAAATGTTTACACACAAACTACTCACCAAAACAATCTCATCGATGTTGTCATGGTCTCGCCCGAAGAATCCAAATCCAAAGACATTAGCTAGTAGGACGGAATTGATGAAGAAATACAGGAGACTCTGCTGACTGAACAGTACAATTCGAGAAGACACCACGGTCTCTTCATTCCATGCGCTCTCTCGCGATTCAACCGGTCGAAAAACTCTGGTTTCTTCCAACCAGTAGGCGGGCAACTGGTCAGGATACTGGTTGACCAGTGGTAAATTGGTCAAGCAACTGATTGACCAGTGGTTAGCCAATGGTCCGCCCACTTTTACTGGTCAACCACCGGTTAGCCAGTTGTCTGAGCAGTGGTCAACCAGTGCCCTGACCAGTGGGTGGGGAGTTGACCACCTACTGTTTGGAAGAAACCAGAGTAGAGGGTAAATTGAAGAGACGATACTATCGTCACAATAGCCCGAATATCAAACGCATGTGAACAGTATTAATTCTGTTAAAAAATATTTGAGTAAATTTGTACATTCTTGTCAGTCTCCGGCCGTTATCAATTGGAAAGGCCATCTGATACAGTTTCACTGTTAATGGCGTGAAAGTTGCAGTTACAAGAATGACTCCAGTAGCAAGAAGTGCCTGAATGTTCCAAGCAATCAATCCATCAATCAATCAGTTTATCTAATCAGACGGTAAATGCTCAGCAGTTTTTCTGAAAGAATAACAATAGGCTTTGTAATGGAAGACCTACTGATAAAGAATAGCTTGCTAATCAAACCCTCGAATTTCAAATTTTCATGCTTTCTGATGCCTCATCGACTCATCGACTCATTGACGAGATTAAAAATATTCACCATCAATATCTGTTTATGGATCCCCATTCCGCATAGCGGCCCTTCACAGTAGAATCCGGCGAATGGAACCAATGGGTACATTCGAAGTACGGAGGAGAAAACCAAGTCGTTGATTATTAATGCCATCTAAAGATAAAGAATCCTAAGCGTTCTTTAGATGTTTTGAACATCGCATTGGCACCATTTTCTGGAAGATTATGGGTAACCTAGAAACGTAATCTGTTGAATTGTATAAAAAGTTTTGCAAAAAATCGGTCATTTTTGGAAAAAAAAATTACTTACGTGATTTAGAATGTAAAATATTCGCAGATCAGATTTCATCGTTTTGTTATCAAACAGGAGAACATATTGCATGAATGGATGAATTGTGAGCAAAGAAGCGATGGGAGCGTAGAATTGGACACTGACGTCTTGACTTTAGCGCCCCACTCAGAAATCTACTCACTTCATAGACACCTCGATTAGGTAGTCCCGGTCCCATTCGAAGCCGTATCGCATTGAGGCATTCGATTCCATTCGAATCGGCAGTAATTGACAGCGACTAAGCGAACATGCTACGCTTCGGTTTGCTTGTTGAAAATTCTGTACAATACAATTTCCGATTATTAGCGCTTTGCTTCTTAAAACCGCAATCTAATAAAAAACTTAACATTTGAAACTGAAGTTGGGGTTATTTTGAAAAGGATTTACAGGATTTACTGGTTATTTTGAAAAGGATTTACCGTTCAGGGTCGAGTAATCCTTAATATATCATAATTCACCTGCGCAATGGTGTGCTAATAACAGATAAAATCAAGCACTGTTCAACAAAAAAGTTCACCAATCTAAAATAAATGGTAATTCTGAGAAAAGCAGATGCAAAAATATGGACTTACCCTAAACTTTCTTATCCCACATTCGATGAATAGTGTATTTCAACACCGGTGATCAAAACTAATACATCGCCCGCTTAGAAAGATCCCAGTAGCTAATTTGCCATAATAACTGAAACCTAATGATATTAAATTGTGACGACGTAGCAAGGAAGCAATATTTAAAAAGGTGAGAAGAAAAAAATGTGAAGATCTAGATCGCTTAGTTCATCTATCGCAATTCCGCATCGTTACATTTCGAAAGAAAACCCAATTTACCGTAGATGTGCTCTTCGCTTTCTGGTAAGGTCTTCTAATGTCGATGAACACCGTTTACAGATAATATAACGGATTTCCACGGATTTCCATGGCCAATTTGATCTTTGAACTTAATTTCTCACATCCAATTTTCATGGATTTCGGAATAGGAGTACTTCCGAGTGGAACGAGCTGGCTGGGGGGACGGGTGGTTGGTAAGGCAGACATACGATTAGCCTGAGTCGTCGGGCTCACTCCACGAGATTGAAAATTTGTGATGGTCAGCCTTTCCCAGTAGACTCAATAAGCCTGTCTGCTTTTTAATGTAAACCATCTCTTTCAATAACAACACCTGAAGGGAAGCCATTAACAGTCTAGCAGGGGCGGAGCATTTCGGCGTTTTTAAGTATCATCCTAGAAAGGCATTGATGTGTCTGACTGAACAAATGAACGACGTCTCAAAATTTCACCTCATCGTCCCTGCACCAACTATGCCTTCGATCATTCCTGATCTCAAGTAAGCAGATAAATATATTATAATTATCTAGAGTATTGTAATATTGATCATAACCATAGCTGTCCAGCACTGGCGGCGACCCTCAGGTGGGGGGGGGGGGGGGGGTGCGCAAGCATGAACCCTGGGTCATGGCTTTTCGCGAGGGGGACCTGCGCAAGCATGAACCCCGGGTCATGGTCAAAAATCGATTGGTAGGTCATGACTAGGCACTGTACCCAATCGATAGTACAGTACTTCCTGATACCGTATATAGCTACCGTAACCTCGATTACCGCAAACTGATTTTTTTCAAAAATTGAAAATACCGTACCCTAATTAAAAAGTCAAAGTACAGTATCCAATCGATAGTACAGTACCTTCAAATACCGTATCCCACTACCGTAACCCCGACTATCACGAACTAATTTTATTTTTAAGATGTCTTGATAACGTGCATAATCGGTCTGGTGTCGTGAACGATCGATTGTATAGTACCTAACTGACTACCGTAACCCAGTTCCTTGGGTGAGATCTAGTTCCTTGAGATCTAGGGTTAAAATTTTTCTAAAAATCCTAAATAGATCATAAAGTGGTTCTACACTAATTAGAGTTACAGTAGGATACTTCAAAATAATTTTATTATCGATGTAGGATTTTTAGAAAAATGTTTGACCCAAGGAACTAGATCTGGCCCAAGGAACTGGGTTACGGTAGTCAGTTGGGTACTGTATAATCGATTGTTCACGACACCAGACCGATTGTGCACGTAGCCAGGACATCCTAAAAATAAAGTTAGTTCGTGATTGTCGGGGTTACGGTAGTGGGATACGGTATTTGGTGGTACTGTACTATCGATTGGATACGGTACTTTGAATTTTTAATTAGGGTACGGTATTTTCAATTTTTGAAAAAAATCAGTTTGCGGTAATCGGGGTTACGGTAGCTATATACGGTATCAGGAAGTACTGTACTATCGATTGGTACAGTACTTAGTCTTGACCTACCCATGACCTACCATCCATTTTTGACCATGACCATGCTTGCTCCAGGGGGGGGGGGGGGGTGCGCAAGCATGAATAGGCATGAATAGTTCATGGGGGTCGCCGGCGGCGTGGACACCTATGATCATAACCATACCTGTCCAGCACTACCGACGTCTTGTCAGTCACTCAAAGTTCACGACCCCCTATACGTTGTATTTTTTATCAATTTGTCAGTCACTCAAACTCGACGTATAGGGGTTCATGGTCGATAATGTTGTGGTAGGTCATGGTGTAATCAAGTCCAACTACCGTACCAACTTACACTATGGGACTACAGTAATCCAAATTATAGTAACCCAGTTACCGTAACCTCGGTTCCTTGGAGCAACTTTAGTTCCTTGGGTCAAATTTTTTAAAAAAATCATAAATCAATATTATTTATGTTCTACAGTAACCTACCGTAACCCTCACTACTGTATACACATTGTGGAATCACGAACTGACTTTTTTCTTGAAAGTTGTGGTTCAAATCGAGTTTTTGTTCCATGTTGGGGAGCTCATTGAGCAAACTTTTGTTATTATATTTTTGTCTCAAAATCATGGTCGAGTGGTTAAGGAGCTTACCTTGGAAACCGAAGGTAGGCGGTTCGAGTCCTGCTATTGAAAAACATCTCTGCTAGGTTTCGGGAAGTTCGCCTAAGATATGCTGAGTTATCAACGCCTACCGTACCCCGGTCCGGTGGGTCAACCCAAGTTCGCTGGGTCAGATACATGACTTCATATCTTAAAATCACTGCAATCATGCTAGCAATTATCTTTGTCATATTTCTCTACATTACTGCTGATTAAGAGACTTTATCGGTAATATTCGAGGGTTCATCTGTTGTGGCCAGACGTCATCGCCGATCTTGACCAACTTATTTTTTTGGATACCTCCATGGTCCCTATTCACTAAATGGGGTACTATATTGATCATGCTCTTGAACCATATATTAGGTTGGTCATAAAGTTTTGCGCGATTTCGGACCCCAAGTTTCAGTTCGTATATTTTCTTTTGCTCAAATCGCCACGTATTGTCCTGATGACGATATATAGGGACATGTTCGACCTTTCGAAAAATATAGTTGAAATATTCCAAGTATCTCTACTAAGCGAGAAATCAAGATCTGCGTAACTTTGAATTTTTCAGAAAAAATAAGATTTTATTTAAAGTTGCTGTACTTCGCAGATAAATTTTTAGATGGAGACTCACAAAGTTTATTAAAAAGCACTAGGCGTACACTACCTAGTTTCAAAAAGAGAGACCTGCCGAATTCAAAATGGGCTTCGTAGAGGTCAATGAAACCCGGGCACTTAAAAAAATAAGATTTCTATCGAGCAAATCACCTGTTTCGAGGATTGACGCGGGTGACCTCTACCTATGGGCGCTGTAATCAATACTTACATGGTTCTCTATTATATCAATATTTAAGAGCACACTTTCCTTTCTCATCTAAAAAAGTGATATTTGTATCTCAATTATTTTGCAAAGAAAACGTCAAAAAA
This sequence comes from Pristionchus mayeri, assembly GCA_036245805.1. Classification (NCBI taxonomy): domain Eukaryota; kingdom Metazoa; phylum Nematoda; class Chromadorea; order Rhabditida; family Neodiplogasteridae; genus Pristionchus; species Pristionchus mayeri. The sequence continues at coordinate 6,834,986 of BTRK01000004.1, read as the reverse complement.
CCTGACATGTAGGGTCTTCAAGCACGGCTCACCCTAGAAAAAGTAGCGGCCTCCACAATATTCCTAAATAGTGAGTGATAGGGCAAGGGTTGTTCGTTAATTTTAACAGGAAAGTACCGCCCTTCAAACCACATGTCTAGTACAAAAAAGCCTAAAGTGTGTATTTCGATGTTCTAAATTGGGCACCTGAAATCCGAAGAACCATTTTCGTGAATGGAGAGCCCCATTATCCCCCAAAGGGAATTGTGACTTGTACTGGAAAGGTAGTTCACAATCACGAATAATTGAAATCTCAAGAACTGTCGGCATAGATATAGTACTCCAAAACGTATCTTGACAAGTGCCATTAAAACCCACATTCGGATTACGCGCATTTTTCTAATATGCCCTTTGTGGCTGGTCAGTCTCAACATCACCAGTACGATATATTCCCATCATACTTTACTACTGTGGTTTAGATTGGGTCCTATCTCCGTTCTAAATGAAAAGCAAATCCTTTGAAAAGTCAGGTCGTTGATCAACCACATGAAGTTTGGTACATCGCCTTATTTTTTTCCTTGATCGGACAGATCTATGATAGTGTACTCTAAAGAGAGTATAAAAGCCCCTATCTACCACTAAAAGATCTAAGTTGATTGGACAACAACGAACGATTGTAGATGCCAGAATGCGCTTTAGTCAAAATCGCGCAAAACTTTATGACCAACCTGATACATTTCGGTCAGCGAAATGTCCATTCTCGAAATTCAGCAAAATTCAATATTCTGACCGAGGTCCGAAATTATTATGGATTATTGACATAATAACCTTGCCAACAAATTCTTTTTCGATCCAATAATTCATTTGCAAATCGATTTTGCAATTTCGAAAAAATATGGATTTTGCTGAAGCTCGAGAATGAACATTTTGCTGACCCGGAATTTATGTTCCAAGAGCATGATCAATATAGTACTCCATTATAGAATGAATAGGGACCATGGAGGTATCCAGAAAATAAAGTTGGTTACGATCGGCGATGACGTCTGGCCACAACAGATGAACCTCGAATATTACCGATAAAGTCTCTTAATCAGCAGTGATGTAGAGAAATATGACAAAGATAATTGATAGCATGATTGCAGTGATTTTAAGATATGAAGTCATGTATGTGACCCAGCGAACCTGGGTTGACCCACCGAACCGGGGTACGGTAGGAGCGGATATGTTAACTCAAAATATCTTAGGCGAACTTCCCGAAGCCTAGCAGAGATGTTTTTCAATAGCAGGACTCGAACCACCTACCTTCGGTTTCCAAGGTAAGCTCCTTAACCACTCGACCATGGTTTTGAGACAAAAATATAACAACAAAAGTTTGCTCAAAGAGCTCCCCAAATTGGAACAAAAACCCGATTTTTACCACAAATTTCAAGAAAAAAGTCAGTTCGTGATTCCACAATGTGTATACAGTAGTGAGGGTTACGGTAGGTTACTGTAGAACATAAATAATATTGATTTATGATTTTTGTAAAAAGTTTGACCCAAGGAACTAAAGTTGCTCCAAGGAACCGAGGTTACGGTAACTGGGTTACTGTAATTTGGATTACTGTAGTCCCATAGTGTAAGTTGGTACGGTAGTTGGACTTGATTACACCATGACCTACCACAACATTATCGACCATGAACCCCTATACGTCGAGTTTGAGTGACTGACAACCGAGTGTCAGTTACTCAAAATCCATGAATAGGGGGTCATGGGGTTTACCGGCAGTGTGGGCAGGTATGATCATAACCATAGTTGCCCAATACTGGCGGCGAGGTGATTTCAGGACATGAACCCCTATTCATGGTGTGCGGACTGCGCCCCTCTAAATGGGGCGCCATCCGCACATCATGGTCATGGTCAAAAATCGATTGGTAGGTCAATGGTAGGTCAAGACTAGGTACCGTACCCAATCAATAGTACAGTACCTACAGATACCGTATACAACTACCGTAACCCTCGATTATCGCAAACTAACTTTATTTTCAAAAAGTCCTGGCACCGTGTCCAATCGATTGTACAGTACCCAAGTAACTACCGTAACCCAGTAACTACCGTTCCGTGGGTCAGATCCAGATCCTTGGGTCAAACACTTTTCTAAAAAAAATCAAAAAAAATTATAAAAATTCCAAATCGATCATAAAAATATTCTACAGCAATTATAGATACGGAAGGAGAATTTAAAATATTTTTTTGCCCGATGTTGGAATTTCAGAAAAATGTTTGACCCAAGGAACTGGGTTAAGGTAGTTACTTGGGTACTGTACAATCGATTGGACACGGTACCAGAACTTTTTGAAAATAAAGTTAGTTTGCGATAATCGAGGGTTACGGTAGTTGTATACGGTATCTGTAGGTACTGTACTATTGATTGGGTACGGTACCTAGTCTTGACCTAAAATTGAGCTACCAATCGATTTTTGACCATGACCCCCTTATTCATGGTGTGCGGACGGTGCCCCATTTATAGGGGCGCAGTTCGCACACCATGAATAGGGGTTCATGGGGGTCGCCGCCGGCGTGGGCAACTATGATCATAACCTTTAAAATGTCACATTGGTAAGAAATGTTCAGTGTGCATCCTCACATTCTTCTCGTTCTCGTTCCATTCATTCTTCTAATAATTGTCATTCTCAAGTGTACCAAGGGCCAGGTACCTTTTATCGACGATTCTCGGCACTTTGCACCCGGTAGTGATGATGTAAACTTTAAAAATCGACTTTAACCAGTCACTTTTCACAGTGAGATTCATCCAAGCCGGCTTGCGAATTCCGTTTCAAGATCCGTTCATAAAGAAATTGACGTTTCTTCAGGAACAGGCGAATGACCTCGCAACGACCTATATCGTTTCGAGGAAAGCAATTCACTATCCACAAGGTGTCCTGCACGTGTAATCATGGCATACATATTGAGAAAGCGTTCACAATTTCAAATTTATGACGTGTTACTCGATTATAATGTTTCTCGAAATCCAAATAAGATTTTTTTTAAATGTAGAAATAAATTTTCTGAATCGAATTTTGGCACATCTCAAAAAAAGTTTCATGGTGGAAGGTGATATACCGTAACGAGGTGGAATCGGGCAGAGCCAAGCCCTACCGTTCCCATCCAGAACTCCAGAACTTCAAGCAGAGTGACGTCTCGAGGATTTAATTATGGGAGAGGGTGGGGGATCACCTTCGTAGGGCGCGCGCTCGCTACACGCGCCGGGGCAGAAATTAATGTTGGGGTACGGTAGATGATCGAGAAGTGAAGAAACCCTGCATTTAGACTATGCAGCCAACATACAACAATCAATTAAGGCTTCGCTTATAAAGGTGACGTCATTGATATGTCCGGTGCTCTATAAACCAAGAGGAAGCGCAAATGCGTGCCAGATCTTTCCCTCGGGTGCACCTGATGTTGTGCCGCGTCCCTGTCCTCTGCCTATCTCACTTGTTGACAAAGATCTCGCCCCACTCTGCCTCTCTGGCTCTCCTCCCTCCTCTACTGATCTCTGCAATATGCACTGCTCGTTCTACTCCCTCACCCTCAATACGTGCCATCGCTCTCTTTTTATTTCTCTGTCTTCCTCTCGTGCCATCTCTATAATTCGTTGCAAGTTCAATAGCGGGTGCAGTCTCTCTTTCCTCAATTTCTCCCTACTTCTCGCACCGCGCAACTTCTTCTGCCCTAATATCCCTAACATCGTTTCTAGAGCTAAAAAAAGGTATCCTCTTTGTATGTACTCCGTTCACCACTCCAAAAATAGAGATACTGTGTATAAGGAAAACATGATTGTAAAAATGCAGAACTCTGTCCTCAACTCTCGAATTCTACGAGATTACTGCCTTTTTCGCTTGATACTTCCGACCAGTTGTTTTTGGATGAACTTCAAGATATGCACAGCTATCTCAGTACACGCCGACCTTATTGCGACCTTCCTGTTCAGGCAGCCTCTCTTCTCTCTATTCCCTCTACTCCGCGCAGTTTGATCTTTTGATCCCTCCGTTCACTTTTCTTCCTTCAATAAGTAGCATAACATCCCCCCAAGCTGGAATCTTGTTATAAATAACGTAATATAGAATTTATTCTCCTCTCTTACTCACTCTCTTCCAAAAGTCACAACGCTCCATTCAATGCTGTTCTTGGTCCATTTTTTATACTAGTGTGATCCGTATCTCCACTGTTTCACTTTTTCCCTATTTAAAGAAATTATATAATATTTTCCAAAAGAGCCGCCCTTTCCTTTACATATTTTGCTCATCTCCACATTTATTGCTTTCGCGGAAACTGTATCATTCCTTTCGGCGTGATACTTCGGGAAACGATAGGCATCTTCATTCTAAACGCACACTCTGTTAATCTGAGAACGAGTGCGAATGAAGAGACGGCAGATCCGATTTGCTATTTTTGGAAACACGGCATAGCTTCAGATGAATCTGGAAGCAGTGTGCACGGGAGAAGAAGGAGAGAGAAGAGAAGGAGAAGGAGAAGAGGGAGAGGGAGCAGTTGAACTCCATTCAAACCATTCGCAGGAGGACCTACCCTTTCGGAGATGAACCGAACCAGGTCGGACTCTAAGCCTTTAATTAGACTTCAAAATTTTTTCGTAGCCTTTTTGAAGTTAAACTCTCGCATTCGGTTTGCTTGAGAAATCGATCATGCTGTTGTGCTTCGAACAACAAGACAGCAGAATGTTTCTCCTTTCAGTAGCCGGTCTTACCGCACTACACCACCTAGAGTAGTCGTCTCCTGACGACTATTATATTGCTTGACGTGGCTGCACTTTTACCTTTTCTACCTTTCTCATTTTCATTTCAGCCGGTTCTCCCTACTAGCTGGACCACCGTCACTCTGCCTACAATTCCACCAATTCGAGCACTCGTAAATACACACAATAAGAGGCTGATCGTGTCAGAGTGTCTGCCAGCCGCTTCCACGCCCATGTTAGATGGAGTATCCTCTATCCTCTAATCTCTTCCCACATTTCTGACACCTCCGAGCCTCATTTACCTCAGCAGTTGATGAGTAGCTCTAGTAACCATCTCTTAAGGATTGCTCGAACTGTAAGCAGAGTGATAGTAGGCAATATGGAGACCGTGATATCGTTATTTACTCAAATTTAGTAATAGTCATTCCAGTCTCTACTCTGCTTCGCCTCCATCTATCTCTCCCTCGTCCACTGCCTCATCCCATCTTCCTCCTCTCCCTTCCTCTTCAACCACTCCTTCTTCATCATTACCTGACCTCTCCTCTTTCCCCTCATCTACTGCTCTTAGCCATTTTAATCCTCGTCTCGGATCATCCCCCACTTTATCAGATTTATGCTCAATCCTCCCATACGTACCTACTTCTACTCTACTTATCATTTGCGCACTAAACCATGAAAGACTGAAAAAAGGTCTACCAGTGGTTAGCCTTATCGAATATTTGGTCGCTGCCTCCACCCTACCATTCCCTTCTTCAAATGTTCATTCGATTGAGTCCTCTCTTCTTTCTCAACTTGCAGATCGGTGTGGTTCTCAGTCACAATCAGGCTCGATCCTACCTCGCACTTTCACTAATTAGGAAGCCGCATTTCTTGTTGTTGCAGAAGCTTCATCTAATGTTCGAGCATGTGCTGTATTTTTTTTTGTTATCTCCCCCCTCATTATCACGCCAACGCCATTCCAGTCGTCCTAATTGATGCTCAAATAGCACACACGATGATTGTTAATACTTGAATATTTATGCTCTCTTACGCGGTGATATTTTTTGAAAAAACGAAAGAGTTCTAAACATTTGGATCACTGATTGTTTTCCTATTTGTCTCAAGATGAACGAACAAATACGCAAATTCACATTTTTCGCTTCAAAAACATACTTCACCAAACAGTAAAAATATGAAAAAAATTGGTAGATGAAGAATTGAATTCTCAAACCGGGGCAAAAGTTTGATCTGCATTCGAATTTTAAAAAAATGGATGATGGCATGACCTCACTACTTCAATCAGTTCATTCTGCTAAATATCAGCTGAAAATATATCCGCCCTTGCCTCATAAGGGCAATGGGTAGTATGGTGCGAACTTTGAGCTACAGTCGCGCGCAAAAGTGTTTGGACACTTTTTGAATTTGCTGTAACTTTTTGGCCAGGAAAGGCTTCAATCTGGAACTAAGGTTGTATGTACCAAATTCATCGGAGGTTATGACCATGGTATTGGGTATGACGAAATCGCCCGATGGTTGCGTAGTGATGACGCAATAAAAAAGTACTTTTTCATAACGGGATTATTCTTACGTGGATTTTTTCTAGCTCGCCAAACTTTATGAGGTTGGAGTCATGCCCGAGGCCTACTCAGATACAAAATTTTAGGTTGCAGCGCGACCGCATATTTGCTGCAGCCTTGCTGCAATATCGAGATCAAAAATTCAGATCTCGGCTCCTAGTCAAGCTAGAGACTCGTTCTAGGCATCAAAATGATCGCCTTCATGAGTCCAGATAATAACTGTTAATATGAAAACAATATCTCGAAATTTTCCCTCAGGGCACGAAAAAATCACTTTTTTGCAAGCCCATTTTTTGGTAAAAATCGGAATTTTGCATAGGTATATTCAAAATGTATTGAAGTACTGATTCCCAACTTTTTAGAGTGTTTGGATAACTTTCCTGCCCGCGGCAACCATTTTTCGGAGGGATACTAGGGTCGGGAAACACCATGTTTACCCCTATGGGCGAGAGAGTGCAGACGACGAGAGTGCGTAAACAGGGTGTTTCCCGACCCTAGTATCCCTCCGAAAAATGGTTGCCGCGGGCAGGAAAGTTATCCAAACACTCTAAAAAGTTGGGAATCAGTACTTCAATACATTTTGAATATACCTATGCAAAATTCCGATTTTTACCTAACTTTCCCGCAAAATTGTGAATGTCCAAAAAATGGGCATGCAAAAAAGTGATTGTTTCGAGCCCTGAAGGCAAATTTTGAGATATTGTTTTCGTATTAACAGGATCATCTGGACTCATGAAGGCGATCATTTTGATGCCTAGAACGAGTCTCTAGCTTGACTAGGAGCCGAGATCTGAATTTTTGATCTCGATATTGCAGCAAGGCTGCAGCAAATATGCGGACGCGCAGCAACCTAAAATTATTTATCTGGGTAGGCCTCGGGCATGACTCCAACCTCTGAAAGTTTGGCGAGCTAGAAAAAATCCACGTAAGAATAATGCCGTTTTGAAAAAGTACTTTTTGATTGCGTCATCACTACGCAGCTATCGGGCGATTTCGTCATACCCCAATACCATGGTCATAATCTCCGATGAATTTGGTACATACTACCCTAGTTCCAGATTGAAGCCTTTCCTGGCCAAAAAGTTACAGCAAATTCAAAAAGTGTCCAAACACTTTTGCGCGCGACTGTATTGCCTCCTAATTTCCAAGTAACTTATTACACTCGGTCGAAGCAGTGGGTAGAATGAAGATACAATACAATATTTAATCTTTAATCTTTAATCTTTATCACCGACAGTATTAATAGCCGTTGAGGAAAGAATAGGGAAGAGTAGGTCGGTCTTCGGGCTCGATCACAGCGAGCTGGGGGAAATGGGGTGGTATGTGGCAGCTATATGTTACAATCGAATTCGTGAGATAGATAAGGCTATTTCGGAGGATTTACTGATTTCTCTGCGGAACAAGGGACGGGGTGAGGTAACTATTGGGTCAGGGAGTGTGTTCCAGAACGGTAGGACTCTACTAGCACAAGTGGAAATCGAGACCGGCACTCTGAAGGGAATAGAAATGCGCAAACTATTTGAGGAGCGCAAATCACGAGCGGGCGGAGTGATTGTGTACAACTCGGCAGAGTCGTGGTGAACGTGATTATGAATAGAGTCATACACATAGAACATATCCCGTAAGGCGCGGCGATACTCGAGGGTTTCAAGGGTGAACGTTTTCAATCTGTCAGGGTAAGATAGTGGAGGAACAGAACAACGTCGTAGAACTCTCCTGGTAAACTCTCTCTGCACAGATTCGAGCTCATTTACAAGACCTATTGAAGTGGGATTCCATATTATGCAGGAAGATTCTAAGAGTGGACGAATGTATATTTTGTATTCTTTTAAGAGAAGGTCGGGGGACGTAGAATGAAATGATCTCAGCATCAGATTGCACATTGATCGCGCTTTCTTACTAATTGTATTTATATGGTACCCGAAATGCAGGTTTTTAGTAAAAAATACACCAAGGTCTCGCACTATCTCTTTGCTTGTTATAATTTGACCATTAAGAAAATATTGAGCTCGGTTCTTCAGATTCCCTAGGTGTAGGACATTACATTTAGGTGAGCTAATACTCATATTCCACTGGACAGTCCAGTCAGATATTTTGCAAATCGCATTTTGAAGGTCAATGCTATAATCAGGGACCACCCCATAAATCTTGAGGTCATCAGCAAATATATTGTAATGAATCGTCTTAGGAATGCATTTACCCAAATCATTGATGTAAATAATGAACAACAACGGTCCGATAGAGGAACCTTGAGGGACGCCAGACTGGATAGGTGAGGGAGGGGATAAATAATCACCGATGAATACACGTTGCGAGCGACCTAGGAGATAAGACTCAAACCATTGCGTAATAGCGGATGATATTTCCAGTGAGGAAAGCTTATGGATAAGCAGTCTTAAATCGATCGAATCAAATGCTTTCTTATAATCAACGAGGATTGTGTCAACCGACTTTTTCAGACTCAGCTGCTTAGCATAGAATGAGTGCGTTTCAGATAAAGAGGAAGTAGTGCTTCTAAACCTTCTAAAACCTGCTTGTCTATTATCTAAGATGTTATGCTCGTCTAGAAAAACAACAATGGAATTAATGAGAATTTTCTCGAATATTTTAGAGGCAGTGACCGTAAGAGAGATTGGACGATGATTAGAGATAGAAGCATCCCCAGATTTTTTTGGGATTGGTTTTACATGGGCAATTTTCCATTGATTGGGTGACGTGCGCGAGGAAAGAGAGATGTTAAAAATAATGGTAAGGGGAGTAATTATGGAATATTTACACTTGCAATACACTATGTTGGGAATCCTATCGGGAGAACCGTTTACCTTAGGGATCATTTGTGAAATAGCAGATAGTATCATTTCGGGACCAATGTAGGGTAAGTCAAATGAAGATCGGGGAGGAGGGAACTTTGGAGGGGTTACATCCAAAGGTGGGGTTTGAACATTAGCAAAAAATTCAGAGAATGCATTAGCCTTCTCGACATTACTTAGAAGAATATCTCCATTACTATCAATAATACCAGGTAGTTTTGAGCTATTAACCTTCAATCTATTCTTGCAATAATTAAAGAAGGAACTAGGCTTTCCCGAGTATACTGCCCGTGATTCGCGTTGAATTTCATAAGTTTTAAGGGCCTGGTCAAAACATCGGCGAAAAGAGTGTGTTAGGTCACTATTCGGAGCCAATTGGTGGAATTTTTGCAACCTCATGAACATCTTGTGAAGGAATTTGGGATATCCTGACGATAAGGATGGCCGTTTAAGTGGGACGTGAGCATCTAGGATCTCATTAATGAAATCGCTAAAATATTGATATGCCTCAGTAGAATTTTTATTTCTTAATGCAAGTGTCCAATTGTGCGCATGGATGAGGTAAGTATTGGGGTGTCCGGAAAGTTCGTATAATTTTTTGTTTTTATTTTTTATTCAATGCTTTACGATTCTCAGTGACCAATGTATGCCCCCTTCTTTCTCACTACCTCCCTCCAGCGATTCGGCAGGGTCTCGATTCCTCTCTTCCAGAATGCGGGTTTCTTCGAGACCGCCCAGTTCACGAAAGCCCTCACAACTTCATCTCGATTCTTGAACTTCTTTCCTTTGCAGAAGTCAGAGAGAGAGCGGAAGCAGTGGTAGTCGCATGGGGAGAGATCCGGGGAATACAGTGGATGGGGAATCCTCTCGATCTTCAGCTCGTCCATTTTCTTCTGGGTCATCTTCGCTCGATGTGGGCGAGCATTGTCCATCAGAAGAAGAATTTTGCCCTGGTTCAGGAGTCTGGGAGGGACTCTGATCGCGACATCTTCCAGTTGTTCAGAGAAGAGGTCGGCATTGATGCTGGTGCCAGGGGCGAGGATCTCCCAGTAGATGGGATAGAGCACTGAGAAGAAGAAGCAGAGGCGTTCCTTCTTTCCGTGCTCTTCCTTCTTCGGGACGGGCGTGGGCTTCTCATCTGCATCCACCCATTGCAGTCTCCTCACAGGGTTAGCGTACGTGATCCACTTCTCATCTGTAGCGATGATGGAATTGACCCATCGAAGATTGGATCTACGATGGAGTAATTCCCGACAGACTTGAACACGATTTTTCAGCTATTCGGGGGAGAGGTCATGTGGAATCACTTGTGGGAGTTTCGGCTTCTTCCCAGATCGATGGAGGATATCGGACACCGTTGATCTGGGAGTACCAGTATCCTTCTTCAACTCACGCACACTGGCCATGGGCTTGCGCTTCAGTGTGCGGAGAACGAGAGGCTGATCGAGGGAGGGAGGGCGTCCAGAGCGGGGTTGATCATCGAGACCAAACTCCCCTTTCTTGAAGCGGGAGAACCACTTATAGCAGAAGGGTATGGAGGGGGCGTCAGCTCCTTCCGACTGGGCCAGGGCAGAGTGGGCCTCCTTCACGGATCGGCCAAGACGGTAGTAATGAAGTAAAACTGCTCGGAGGTAGAGATGGGAGTCCATCACAAGAATCAATGTAGCAACTAGGAGACTGATTAAATCCTCTCGCTACTCAACGTCAGAATGATGCAATACATTGTTGACAAACAGATTGCGCAATCACTGCATTTGATCGCGAACTGACTTTTTTCCGAAGCATTATACGAACTTTCCGGACACCCCAATAATAACCTCCCAATTAGCAAATGAGTAATTTCTGGAAGAGTCAGTTCTAATTTCCCGGGGCAAAGTGAATGAAACTGAGAAGCTTATCCCTACGTGGTCAGAGAGAGGAACATCAGGAGTGACAGATGATATTATTGGAAAGTTGCACAGAATGAGATCAAGTCCACGGGTCGGAAAATTGATAAATTGTTGGAATTTTTTTCGCAATTATGAAATCCAAAAAAGGGGAGATAGACTGCACCGGGGAAGAGTAAGAATTCCAATCAATATATGGGAAGTTGAAGTCACCAATAATAATGGAAGGGTGAGGGCAATTTGAGATATTCTCTAGATAATAAAGAAAGGGTACAAAGGAAACAGACGGGGAGTTTGGCGCTCGGTAAATGACAATTATTCTGAGGGAGTTGTGCTGGGAAGATGCTGCAGTGTATACATCGACAGCAAGACATTAAAAACCAGGATTAGTGAAGCTTGAAACAAGAACGGGGAGGAGGGAAGAATGCGCATACAGTAGGACACCTCCGCCTCTGCCCACTACACGATCCGCTCGAAACAAGAAATAGTCGGGGAGACCTCTCAATAGAAGCGCATCGCTATCACCACCAGAGAGCCAGGTCTCACTAAGAGCAAGGATCGGATACTTGCAATTCGACATTATGAAGGTTATTGTATCGATAAGATTCCTAACGCTCCGAGCATTACCGTAAAAGAAAGGGATGTTTTGAGTAGGGGAAGAAGAAGGGCGACATGAGAAAAGAGAAGGAATATAAGGAGGGGACCTAACACTCACATAACTGCCACAGACCACCTAAGGAAGAGGAGTGCTGCGCTATTCATTCGCCGTCTGAGCCTCGCTACCTGAAGAAGCGTGATTGGAGGGAGAAGGGATGGAGGGAGCGGCGCCGTTCTTCTTGCGTGTTGCAACGTTCGAGAAGTCCTGATTGCGTTCGGAGGGGATCCTGGTGGCCATGTTCATGTAGTGATCGGGGAGCGGGCGATACGTCGGGCCTTTGAACTCGATCAACTCGCAGTCTCGTACACCGTAACGGAGACACTTCGCCTTGATGTTGAGGTCCTTGGCACGAGCACGAGACACTTTCTCTTGCTCCAATTCACTTGGCATCAGATCCCGACGGACGAACATATTGGGGGTGAAGTCCGACGGACGACCTTCGTTGCGAATACAGGTCAGCAGTTTGTCACGGAGAGAAGCAGAGGGGAGGGACAGCTTGATGATACTCTCGTTGACGAGCTCTTTTCGGGGAAACGAGCGTGTTTGAACAGGCCAGCGTCGTACGCAGTCTTGAGTTCACTGTCCTTGGTATGCATTACCAGCTTCTTCACGAGGGCTTCATCATTTGTGGTTGTCTGAAGGGGATTATCTGCCTCAAGGCTACCCACCACGACAGCTCTCTGACTCTTGGACTTGATTTTATCGATTTCGGAGATTGCCTTGACGACCGACGCATAGGTGGATGCTGGCTGGGGTACGGTAGCCTTGGGAGAGTCGGAGAGGAGCTCGATGATCTTGTCAAGCTTCTGTTCCAGCCGAACGATGTCCGCTTTCGTGGCGGGAAGATCCATTGGAGAGAGGAGGGAAGGGAGAAAATTGGGGAGAGACCGCTCACGACGGGCGACGAGGAATGAAATGACAATACAACAATACAATATTTATCTGTTTTCGGTTTCTGGGCGCAGATCAAGATGTGGGGTCAGAAAAGGTCGTTCTTCTCATTTCAAGATGGTCATTTGCGGTGTGCTTGCGAGAGGATGTTGGAGTGCATTGCATAGATAGAATCTCACTGTAGGTCGTAAACGAAGCCTTGCGTGTTCTAAAATCTTCTCTGCTCGAATCCTCCAGACTCGATGATCAATCTTTCAACGAGATGATCGAGTCTAGATTCTGAAGGACCAAACATCTTAGTAGGTCATACCCATCACACGGTGACCACTCCGGCTTGGATGGGGATTCTTTTCTTGATGAGTCGAGGCGGAAGCGAGGGGTATTAGGGGAAACCAATCCAAATCAGAGAGAAAAGGGAGAGGGACCGCTCGCGACGACTAACAAGGAATGAAGATGCGACTAATCTAATGTATCACTAAACTCACGGACGTCGCGTAAAAATACAATTATAAGCCAACTGACGAATGCTCATTTCAGGGATGTTTTCGAATTTATTTCACAATTCATGTATGAAGGCGCAAGCACAACACTTCAATTCTTCGCGGTGCAGGAGGCTTCGCTTTTCACCTACTCAACAATAGTAGCATATTCGGGGCTCAACGGTTACGAAGACTGCACATCTCCGCCGCAATGTTCGACCTCTGGCTCTAGTATTTAGAATGCTTATTCAGTCATTCATGTTTTCCGTTACGACTAGATTGCAGTAATATCACGAGCGTGTATAAGAAACTGATGTGCGTCGATTTTGGATCGAATCGGGAGTGCTGCAAGAGTAGGTGCAGGGACATGCGGATCAGATTATTGATTTCTTCAACGATTTGTTATTGAAAATTGCCCGTTTTCGGCGCCACCATGGCCGTGATTTGCTGTGCACCTTCATATTTTCCTCGACTAAGAGAAGGAATGATCAATAGTCGTGCTATGTCAATTACAGCAGGAGCGAACGTCGAAAGGTCTCAGACAGAATCGTAGTGAATCGAAATTTCATTTCCAGAAACACGAACGAGAAAGCTGACGTTTACTTCACAATGCTGTCCATTGATTTCAGAGGAATTCGTTGACTAGCATTTTTTAGGAATTCGTTGACCAGCATTTTTGGTAAATCGATTCCATATTTGTGATCGTTGTCTTATCTCTTGAATACGGCCAACGAATACGGAATCGATATTTTAATATTTCATTAGTAGATTTTCTCAATTTTTCAAAATCGGTAGGTCAAAATGAGGTAGCGACACAAAAATCATATGAGGACATACCCTACCCATAGGTATGACACCCTGAAAGTTGCAAGTCGATACGATCATTTTGAAGTCTTGTGCCACACTCCCTGCAGTGGGCGGTCCCATTCTTACAGAGAGCGTGTGTTAACAATTTTCGCACACGCACACTCCGCACAGCGGTTGTCCGCACACTACGCACTCGATCACATAAATGTCGCCGTCTGTGAACAATTTGATTCCCTGTTATCTGTTATCTGTTGTCTTGATCTCTGATTTTCGCTTCACGCCTTGTTTTAGCAGGCTACCACGCCCGTTTTCTGGTGTGATCATCTCCGATATGTCCCTTGAATGCGCCGAAAACGTCCATTAATCATGGTGAATCATGGGGTTCGATCAAACGACTAACATCTTAGATTGCCGTCCCTGAGGAAAAACACTCCAATAATTGCAATTTTGGGCCAGTGGTATTATCTGTCGAAAATTTAGTCGGTATGCTAATCTAGTTAAGTCGAACTGAGCATTCCGAATATTTATCCGGAAATTTTTTCAATCATTGTTTGGTCATGTGACGAAGACCATGCCGCTTTAAAGTTCAACCGGCGATTTTGTGATCTGAGTAGGGTGTGAGCCAGTGCTTAGAAGTTCGTTATTATCAGACGTTTGAGCATTTTCAACAATAACGAGATATCGGAGGAGGGCACATTTGGGTGCACGAAAACACAAAGCACATTTTTGGAACAACACAATAATCTGTCTGTCTCGCCCCGACAGACTAATTACAAGAATTTTCTTTTTGATTGTTGTTTGGAGAAAGGTGTTAGCAATTCTATTAAAGCAGACAACGATTTTTGTTTTTGAAACAAATTGAATCCATCGCAATATTTGTCCCATTGTGCTGCTTGCCACACCTGCCCCGTGTATCATTCCTATCGCAAGCGTGGGTGCATGACATCGTCACAGAGCGCGGTCTAAGAGATCAGACCATTCACAGGAAGAGTGGGAGGAGGGTGAGGGGCGAAAAGGAGAGAAACCATGGAAGTGACTACGTGCTAGACGCATCGACGGGAGTATAAAAGGACTCCCTCTGGATGAAGTCACATCCACATCTTGGGATGCTTCTCCTTGTCTGTCTGATCGTGTTCGCTTCCTTCGCAAGTAAGTACTTGCTCGTTTATTACCAGCCTGCACAGCCAGTTGACTCGTAGCAGTGCTTGATTGTAGGATACATTTGTAATTACTTATTAATTGGCGAGATTAACTTTGCTCATAGACGGAGCGGTGGAGTTCTCGCAATCAACTCTCTACGACATCTACGATTTTTCCGGAGAGAAGGAGGTTGGCAAGAGAAAATAATCGCAGCTAATCCCAAGTTCTTGTGCCTCGTTTCCCACTTAACTGCTTAGTCGGCAAACTGGGATACTGAAATGAGTTTCGCAAGATGAAAAATTGAAACCTGTACAGATCATCGGTAAGGCAATTTTTCATTATATTGTGTGCATTATAACGTTAGGCCAAAGATACATGCAGGAAGTGATAGAGATCTATTTCTCACGTCATGAGATCCCATGCCCATAGATAGACACCGCAAGCTCCGCCCACTTTGCTCGGGAACGATTCCTCTCTAAAGAAAGATTTAGGGAGCACGAGCTGCATTCGCAACTAGATCTCCCCTCTATCTATCAGTGACCTGAGGCGGGACATCCAAGTTCGTGTTTGAGTAGGTCAGCATACGACTTAAAGGTTGCGAAAAGGCGAAATCATCCCTAAAAGTGGAAGCACTTAGCTCCCCCTTTGGCCATTTGTTACTCAAGGCTTAAGGCAACTTTCTATCAAATCAGAACATTCAAAAGTTAAGGCGCTGACCCGTGCTTCAAAGAAGATCAGTTTGTGGGGAGCTCATTAAGGGAGAGAGGCAAACGCGAAACTCCGCCTCCTCGCCCTCCCTCTTCTCGCCTGTTTCTGCCCCGGCGCGTGTAGAGAGCGGCTGGGTATGCAAAAAAGCGCGCTTGCATCCCCCTCGACTAACCTTTCGGGAGTGAGGCGCATTCGGGAATGGACGAAGCCCTGCCCATTTTTTTGGCGATTTGACTGGAGAGTCTGCGGAATTGGCTCCTCTCCTTTCTCCCTCGTCTCGCTTTTCTGCCGCTCTCAGTTGACACCTTTTCATTTACTTTATGACCTCTAGCGCGATTCAGAGATGAGATATCGACAAACGGAGAAACCGTGATCTTTTTGGATCCTTGCGGGCATTTTGAGCATAGTTAGGGTGGCATAGGTTTATTTCAGTTATACCCCTTGTGGTCCCTACCCATAGAAGACTTTCTAGGGCTTTGGTGATCGGATAAAGAAAGCTCATAATTGCCCTTCCGATGAATTGTAAATTTGCCGTACGATGCTGCAGGTCGCACTTCCCCGCTGTGACAATGGCTGTCTCATCTTCGCATCAATCAAACAAAGCCAGGTAATATCATAATTTGTAATAAGTTTAATACACATTTTCTTATAAAAAAGCACCTTGAAATGGATTTTGCAGCACTTCTACATGAACCAACTCATCGTCCGCGATCACACGATTGGCAAGGAGATGAGGTGCGGATCAATTATGAATTTTCGGTTTCGTCCACACTGACAGACGACTGAGATACTCAGAGGGAAAGGCAAACGTATATATTTATGATATTGTTTGGACTAATGATGGCAATTTTGGGGATTCAAGAAGCGAAAACAGGAACGTGGAATGTCCACCACGAAAGGTTTGGGTCGAAATCGCAAATTCGATCAAATAATCAGGGGAATCCGTAAACACGACGGGTGAAGTGTATGCATATTATAATTAATGAGTCTTAGTGAATTAATGTCGCTCCTTCTCTAACTGCCATTGCAGAATACAAGCCATATCGAAGCTGCAGCAGAAAGAAGGGCACATCTCAGAAGCTGCCCTACGAACTATCTGTGCGTTTTGGTTTTCCTTCCGGGACACTTTTTCAAGAGACTGGAGTCCTAATATTGGAATCGGAACTAGAATCGTATTGGGATTCCATGAACAATCTTTGCACGCTCTTTCTATTCGAATTCCAACAAAGTCTGTCTCTATCTCTCCCGTTATTCGAAATCTCAGGATAACTCTAGTTCCTATCATAAACTACTGACTCGAATGGCTAAACTGAGTTTTAGGCGAAAGGCCGCTACTCCATCGTGAACTTGAACGACCCGTGGACTCCCGAGAACATGATGACGGACGTCGCCGTCTATGTGGTCGACCGCACCACGGGTACGCTAACGCATTCGATGCCTGTAAAAATGCTGAAGTTGATACAGTGGCGACACTTAATTGTTCATTCCATCACGCGCTAATCATAAAATATTGTTTGCTAATTGTTTGCTAAAGTTGATTTCTAGGATGCGCCTTCTTTACACGGAAGTAGCCGTGCTATACATTTCAGTGGCGCTTGCTTAGCAGCGTTTTCCCGCGAGTTCAGTATGGGATGCACCTTTACTTGTACTTCAGCCCTCTCCGTCGACTACGAGATCTACGACGCGGGTTCGATGGCGCGCGCCAACGTCGTGCCCAAGGGAGTAGTCACTGTGCTGGGCGCAAGGCAATTCGTCGTCAAGGCCGACAAAGGAGCGGTGAGCACTCCCTTTCACTTCGAAGTCCGCAGGGCACTAAGTCGGATGATAACTATGACGTCAGGCCGCTTTTGATATATCAAAGATGGCATGTCGTCATAGTTCTCATCCGACCTAGTGCCGTTCGCAATGAAAGAGACAGTGTGAGCAGTATGTGTCTTTGTCTTTCAGTGTCACAGTGTCCTAGGAAAATGCCTGCACACCACGGAAGTATCCATAAAACGAATAGTACGGAAAACGGGTGCATTTGCGTCAGTGGCCGACAATCAAATAAGATGATCAGCTATTAACTGATATAGGAAGTACGGGATACAGGTGTTGAATGGTTCTAACTGAGAACAAGTAAAAGCATGTTCTTCGTAGGCAAATGCTTTCTCCGCCCGTCTCGCTGGCTTCGACAACGCCGCCGAGAACAACGTCGATGAGTGCACGTACGCCTACAAGACCCAGTGAGTAAAGGAGCTGTACAAGCTGTACAAATCTGTGTAAAAGGGGAAATCGCAATTTTAAAAGTCGCGATATTCGATACGTTCTTTCTCGGATCTATTTAGAGAGTCCGATGAAAATGCAACAGTGATCTGAGCAGAGTTTGAAGATGCAGTGGCAATAGTTCGCAATCATTACATCCTTTCTTACAATCATAACATCCTTACCTTGTACTTCAGTTCTGCTGATTACCGCGAGCTGCAAAAACATACTAATCGCTTTCAAATGGCAGCTAAAAAAGAAGGGAAAATAGTAAAATACAACTGTTTGAAGGACTTTCGAAGGCTTCGAGTTCCACGTGAATGGTCCTCTGATCTCTATCGCATTCGACAAGAAGAACCTCGTCGCGATTCAGGCAAACTACAATTGGCGAGAGATTCGCATTTTGTATCTAAAAAATACACAAAAATATATTAATGCAAATCTTGGCAAAATTTGGCAACGAACTTGCCATCTTGCAGAGAACGTTCGAGATCTCTCCAAAGCGGGTTTCATCGCTCCTCCCGGCTTCAACGGATGCGCCAAACTCGATGCGAGCAAGGTCAGAAATACAAAATCAGAATATTGATCGCATGCACCGTTTCGATGCTGAGTAGAATGAAAAGTTAGCCTCTATATTTGTGGCGACTTTCGCTGTGCATGAATAGGTGCGTTTGCAGATTTTCAGCGCGTCTTAATATTAGGTTGGTGCGAAAGTTTCTGACTATTTATTTTTCATAATTTCTCCTAGCCTATTTCGATTGCCCGCAATTCCTCTATAGTTTTAGTGACGTCAGTAGTGGTGGAGTACAGGAAAACATTAACATTTGATATATCGGTTATTGAACGTGAGAACATTATTTTCATATCGAAACTGCCTAAAATGGTTTTTTTTCGGTGTTTTTGGTTGAACTCAACTTCTCAAATATTTGACACCTCCTGAATTTGCCCAACATATATGTAGTAGGGCAAGAGTTGCTTGTTCAGTTAAGCGTGAAAAACCCGATCTTCATTGAGAATGAGAAGAGAGAAACAATAAAAAGTGCTGATTTCGATGTTTAAATTTCTAAATCGCGGTTCCGAAATATCCTACTTACCTATTGATTGATGAATCTGTTCCTAAATATTAGGTTGGTGCAAAAGTTTCTTTACAAGGTATTTTCGAAGTTTTCTCGTAATTTCTTTACTTGTTCCAAAAACTACTCAGGTATTATTTGAGGCAGCATATATGTACCACAATCATTGGTTTATATCGAATAGATCTTACGTCGATCTCGGGAAAAATAGTGCCAATCGAAAATTCGCAAAATTCGCGTTTTTTGGGTATTCCGCAAAAATTATCACAAAATTTAAGTGAACGGAATACCACTTTCGTTCTTCTGAAAAGTTGATCAATAACGGTTGTTGTGTCCGCAGAACCCTTGAGCTGGTGGTTTTGCTATCTCGTGGAAATCGTATGAGGTGGAAAAGATCCGTTGGTCAAACTTCGAAATCAGCACTTTGAAAAGTGCTGCTCTTGAGAGGAACAATGAATCATGACCATTTTTCTATTGGAGCATTAAAATAATAGGTTCTTCTGATTTAGCTTTATATGTGACCAATTGCTCATCCGGCAAAATTGTAGAGCACGATTATTAAAATTATGCTAGTTTCAAGAACTGATGTTTCCGAAAATCGACCCTCCCTTAGCAACCTATTTCATGACTGATCTGACGCAGCACATACAATATAATTCCCAGTAAATGTGCTTTACGAAAATGCTGTTATTGCGGTATAATCACTACAGTGTATAGAGAAATAACCTATCACATAATCCGGAGGAAATTTGAATTTTTTGACTTTGGCATCTTACCCCGCCTGAACACCCGACCGAGCAGGATTGAGCAAAGGTGCGCTATGAAGAGTATACATCTACTAATATAATAAGAAACACCCCATCAAGATTGCTCAATAGCGAAGCAAGATATGCACGAAAACTGGGGAAGTAATTTTGTAAAGAAACTTTTGCACCAACCTAATATAATTTTGTTCTAAGATAGGAAGGTAGAAAATAATGAACCACTATTGAGCTCTCAAGGTCGATCTATACGAGTACAGTGCCAGAAAATATAAAACAAGCATTTTCCAATTAGCGTAGTTTACTGATTTGGCCAAAATGTTAAGCGGGAATTCAGGGGACCATAATTTCTGAAGAGTTAAATTATATGCCTTCTCAATAAGGCTTCTCAATAATCCTTAACGTTTGTCTCAATCTCGTTTGTCCTTGGAGTTACGATCAATTGAATAGTATTGAAAATCTAGAACAATTTAGAGTTTGACTGTGAATAGTGTCATCCTTGTTGATCGAATTGGCCCGATATTGTATCGCGTAAAAAGTATTCCCAAGCCTTCATCAACTATGAATAGCCATTAGTTGATTGGCTGAATGAGATGGACGGGGTAGGTAAAAATGCCCGAACATGAAAATAGTCAGAAACTTTCGCACCAACCTAATATCATCTAAGGTGACAGAGATTGCGGGCTCTATCTGACACTACGTCGGATGAGAACTATGACGTCATGCCGCATCTCATACATCAAAAGCGGCATGATGTCATAGTTCGCATCCGACCTAGAACCCTGTATCTATGCCATTCGCACTCGGCAAGATCCACAACACGCCTTTGCAGGTCTTCCCCCAATGGAATAGCGGATTCTACGGGGCGGAGTTCGACCTACACTCAACCACGTATACACGACATTTAATGGGGGGGGGGGCGAGAGAGATTAATGGGGGGGGGGCGAGAGAGGGTGAGAGAGTGCCGAGAATAGATGCATAGATGCATTCGAAGAGAGTGAGGGAGAAACGAGATCTCGACCTCTTCATGTAGTAGTGTTGCAAAAATCCATGTCAAGGAGTTTTTGTAAGAAAATGTGTATTTTAGTTATTACAAATTATGATATTGCCTGGCTTTGTCTTCTATATCATACTTCAGCAAGGTCGGCGTCACTTGGGACATCGACTGCAACGTCACCCAGGACATCGTCATCAAGGACATGACCAACAGCAAGAGGAACACGTACGAGTATTTTGGATAATTCGCTATAAAACAATAAGATTAGATCCTAAAGCAAACACTAAAAGGGTAAGAACGTTGTAAGAGCAATGTTAAGGCTAAGGTGTTTAAGGTCTTTAGGCTATTTTCGATTAAGACATTCAATTTCAGTGTGAACGGGGTGCAGAAGAACGTGCAGATCGTCATGGAGAACATTGATGTATTTTTTACTTTATTTTATTTTTATTTTTTTTTCCAGTTATCTTTTCCATTCAGTAATTGTGCATCGCATTTTCGGTGAAACGTAGATTCAAGGATCTTAGGAATTGAAGCATTTCATAGTAAATGCGTCGAAGTTGAAAATATAGAAATCCAATTTCAGTTCGCGACCTACTACTACAACGAGGCCACTCCTCCCCACGGCTTCATCGCGAGACACACGCCGACTAGAGCGTAGAAGATCCGCATGTAACCAGATCGATAAAGATTCTTCTCTTTCATAGTTCGGCGAATATCGTTTATACATCACCAGCTACTTCATGTTCTCGACGGGCTATCGTCGTAACCGAGAGTAGAGGGTGAATATTTTGGGAAAGAAGCGATCTAGTGGGGTTTTTAAACATTTTTAAAAATCAAATAGGTTAAGTGTAAATCAAAATAAAATATTCATAAGTTTGAATTTAAAAAATGTTCACAATTGTTGCAACAATCATGCATTTAGATACTCCTTGTAGTGGCCGACAATTTCGCTGTGCGTCACCAAATGTCACTGTCTTTTCTACGCTTAGCACTAGAGTTGTGCAAACGATAACGATAACGATATTTTGACGATATTTTCCCCACTAATTCCTGTCATTTCGATATATCGGAATCGGTCTCTGCAGATCATTTTGAGTTACGATATATCGTAATGAAAAATACGATTAAAATAAACGTTTATCAACAATTATGGAATAAATAGTGGTTAATCTTCGTGATCAGTCTCCTATCCCGACTCTTCATCGTCTTTTGTACTATGCTTCTCATTAGCCATAATTAGTCATTAGTCATTAGCGATTCCGATAATATCGCATATGTAATGAGGAATGAGAGGGATATCGCATAACTAATTCCATTTCATTCGTCGATTCCGATATATCGATTATCGTTTGCACATCCCTACTTAGCACTGAAAAAATTTGATTTACGCGCGCTACATTTTATCCCAACTTTGCCTCACTTTCTCTGTAACTGAACGCACATGAAGAAAGCAATTAATTATCCTCTGTGGACTGTGCCAAAAGGCACCTTTTAAATTTCGAAAAGCAAACCCGAAAAACTGAAAAAATTGCTACTGAATCTCGTGTCGTAGACATGCGTAAACTAAAAATAGTTACCGTTTCCCTAACAACCAAATCTAATTCTAGTACAAGGTAATGTTTTTCATTATCTTTCTTCTTCGAACTGCCACCTCAATAACAAGTCTTCAATAGTAACGAAATGGGATGGGAAATAGTCATATCAATATGGGATCACCGTGATGCGTCACTAAGCGTACCCAACTGAAGATACCTGCACAATAGGTACACAGTATATAAAATTGTATTTGCCGACTACCACTGCCCGTGTTACTGTAATCCGATTGCTTTACGTACATAACTGAATGCTCACAAATACCCCACTTACCGGAAACGAGTTGATGATGCTTCCTTTTTTACCGTTTCCTAAGTGTCGTCCATGAGTGCGAATCGTGTGATATCAGGTTGTAACAAAAGCTTTGTCGCTTTTTCATAGTTTGGGTTTCTGACATTCAACGTCATTCCTTTTTGACCGATTTCCTAATGATTATTCTCACACATTGTGTGCTTCAACACTCTGTCCTGGGGACATTTGTGCAGATCAATCATATAACATCTGTAACACAGTGCGAAGCCAAAGTCACTACATTCGATAACGGGGCAACCCATTTACATCCATATCGTTAGACCTAGTGATTAAAAACACCGAACAATGTATATATCCGACCCTGACAAGCTCATAAATACTAGGACTGATGACGAGCAACATCCATCCGCTTAGCTATGCTCTAGTGGCGTGAGCTACTCTATTTGTAAGGGGACGATGCAAAATATGATCACTCGGAACTCGAACTAGACTTATTTTTCTGTAGTGACGATTCAGATGCCGTGTAACCAACACGGAATATAAAGAGGACATATATGAACTATGACACGTGCATTTCCAGAAAAATGCATTTCATGTTTGAACAAGTATCAGAGTGAGACTGGATTTACGTCACGTCAATGAAAGAGATCGATTAATGAAAGCATTCAATGAGTTGAAATACAAAAATATTCGTAATTGTCACTACAATCAAGCATTTAGATATTCTTCATAGAGGCCGAGATGTTCGCTGTTCGGCACCACTAATGTGACCTTCTTTTCTACGCCAAGCACTGGTGCTTCAGAAATGATTGGGTCCGCAGGAGGAGCAGGCGGAGATGAGATACGGGCGGGCACTTCATTCACTCGTCCCGTCAACCAGAATGTTTCCATGACGCCCTTTCCCTGAGAGGATTAAGCTCTCATTATTAAATGTTTGATCCCTGCTTACCTTAATTATGACATCGCCTCTGCTTTGGGTGTTGTACTGTCCCGCGTACGCAGATACGAGTAAATTGTTAGCTTCCGCAGACATATGGATGAGACCGGGCTAAACGTATTATATGGCTTCAAAACCAAGGAAGAGATCAATTGCAAGCACCTTTCCATTGCTCTCCATTCTCGATCCGGTGTTCACGGTGTCTCCGAAGAGGCAGTAGCGAGGCATCGTCAGGCCGACCACTCCCGCCACGCACGGACCTACGAAAGCATCAGGTTCATGCATAGCCGGAATAGTGTTTGAGGGCACTAGGTCGGATAAGAACTATGCCGTTAAGCCGCCGTCTGGTATGACGTCATAGTTCTCATCCGGCATGTGTTAGCTTCTAATGAGGGCTCCACTTTCTAAGTGCTTTAGTGTTCAAACGCCATATTTTTCAGAACAGCATAATCAAAGTGTAAACAGTAGTTCCAACCGGTGTTCATTCCAATGCGCAGGTTCACGCGCTCCGCCGGGAGATGGGGCACGCGGAAGGCGCGCACTGCACTCATAAAGTCGAGCGACATCTCGGCAATGTCGCGAACGTGCTCCGAGCCTGTAATATTAAAAGGTAAAGGTAAATCACATCTTCGAGACTGGACTCGCCGGGGAAAAACTGCTGGGTCAGTGTCAATTTGGTCGGATTCAGTCTGGAGTGCCCATCTTTCGCCAGACCTATTTACCTGCGTGATCTAGTCACCACTACCAAATCCCCGTCGCCCAATGGGTAGGCGCCTTGCTGGTACGGAGACGAATACGCACTATCCATGAGCATTTATTTTGTATAATAAAAATAAATGATTGCATTCAGCAACAAATGAGCTGACCATTGCGATGCGGCAATCCAGACACGCAGAGGTAGCCATCGCCGATAGTTTCCACCTTAAAATATAAATATTTCGGCATTTCCGAGGGCAGCTTACCTTGTAAACCCCGTGATTCTCAATGATAGTGTCGAAGGAAGTGTACAGCTCGTTCAGCAGGTTAACGATCTGTAAATTTTGGATGAAATTCAGTATAAAATTCATCAAAGGAATCTGTCTAACTGCCTAGTGGTGGATGAGGACGGAAAAACTTACTAGAAATTTGGAAATACGAAATAGAGGCAGTGCCGATACCTGGATAGGCGTGCATTTCTGGCTGAGCAGCGTGAATTTGACAACATCCGAGAAGAAAATGGTGACGGATTCGAAAGATTCCGGCTCGACCGACTGGCCGAGCTTCAGCTTCTCCGCTACTTGCCTGAAATTTGTGCGTTTGCTGTAGTCGGTGTTTCATCTGGTAATATTGTAGTTCACAAAGTTGCACGTCTAGATTGCGATGTCTGCATAAAGAATGTGTGAGTCACGTCTTGCGAATGATAAGCGCATAATTTTAGCCTTTCCATGCGTGCTTATGCGGAGGGAGGAGAGATTGATTGACAGACATCAAGTTCCATATTTAATTTTTATCATTCATAAAGTTTCTAGTTGTCCACCGTGTCCCTGTTGGAGACCGTGAATTCAGACAACCCTTTTAAAAATATTTTCAGAAAAGAAAATATTTCCTCACACAATCTAATTGCAATTCCAGATGAGGGGATTCATCCTCTTTTCGATACTTGCATGCTCTGCTGCCCACCAAGACTCTAGCAACCAATCTGGATTCAGATCCGGTATGCCCTTTTTGCTAAGCTCTTCTTTGAGCCGTGAACACTTTAATAATTTCCGGTCCCGGTCATCGTCCGGACTTCTTCGATTTGATCTCACAAGGGGCTCGAGAAGAGTTCGTCGACATAATGTTCGACCAAGAAAAGTCACGGGCACAGATACTCGAGGATGAACTAGACTGGGGAAGAGCGAACGGAATTGAGGCAAGTGAATTCGTCTTCATCATACTTGGCTACCTTAGTTTAGAAATCAAGAAATGATATCATGACCTATTTACGCTAACACTCTTTTCCAATTCATCTCATCTATGTACATAGTTTTTTTCTTTGAGTGGAGAAACAGTAGCCCGAATACAAATCTGTTTCCGTCCCGATTCATGTACTAGTGATCGGGTTTTCCCTTATGCAATTGTTTCAGAAGGAGGTCCGCGAGCATCAGACGGCTCGTACTTCTTTCTGGACCGAGCACCACAACAAAGTCGACGAGGCCGTCAAGATGTTGCCTGAGGCCCTTGTGAAGGTACTGAACCTTGGCCTCAGATATAAAAAAACGCTCTAGATTCTAAAATTTCAAATTCAGATGCGCTCCTACTTTCGTGATCACTCGCTCTCGCACGATGAACGTTCAAAGGCACTCCATCGACTATTCAAGGTAGTTTCCTTCGCTCCAATTAGTCGAGTCCGGCGATTGACACTAGATGTAGGTAAGATGTTCGTGTACAGTTTAACCCGATGCATACTGTCGCCTTATACTCACGAGCGGAGTTATCAACAGTGGCGTATCTATAGTTATTGTCAATTGAAAATATGATACATTTTTCAGGCTAAGCCTCCCGGGCTTACTGTAGATAGTTATTGATAGTTACTGCAATTTGAAAATTATTTGCTCAGGCTATGACTCCCGAGCTGCGCGCTCTGGTGCAATCCACACGCTCTCACAACATGGAGAAACTGGCAAAGAGCGAGACGTTCCCGGCCCACAAGAGGAGAAAGGCCATCAGGGAAAATCTACTCAAGGATAATAACGCTCTCTGATATTATGCGGATCCATTCCCGTGAATAAACATGCAATTACAACCATCTACCTTGGTAACTTGGTATTTCTTGGTACCTTGGTATTTCTTGGTAGCTAGGTATTTCTTGGTACCTTGGTAGTTCTTGGTACCCTTGGTAGTTCTCCCGCGAGCCCAGTCTCGAAGACGGGATGTACCTTTACCTTGGCAGCATTCGATACAGCAGCAAATCGCTCTTCTTCTTCTCTTCCACGAGTTCTTTCGTGCGCTCGACCACCTCCTGTAAATTCACATATGCTGTGAATTAATGATTCCAAAACGGCTTTTCAAGCAGACTGGAAGACTGCTCAGCCCTTAATTTCAGCGTTGTAGCCGTTGTGCCGTTTCCGTTTTGTCATCACTATTTCGGATGATAATTATGCACTAACTTCCTCCAACGTCCCAGCGTACTGCTCCATCATGTTGAAGACGTGATCCATCAGATTCTGCTGCCTCCCACTCACCATCGACCTCATTATCGATTTCACCTGCAGAATCATGCACATCCCTAGCAGATTACGATATTTTTCAGAATATTTTTCCACGTATCGTGCTCTTTTTTAGTCACTTCCATTTCGTGATGGAATACGCGCACTTCCCGTTTGCTTCTACAGACTACATGGTTCATAGCCCGATAAGAGCTCTTCAAAGGTCTGGTGATGGATGGGTATGACAGGCCGACCTTTGGAAATGCATTTTTGATTGTCATTCGGCCTTAGCATCGCAAACGAAGTCACCTGCTCGATAGTAGGTCGGTCCGAGGGAGTCTCACTCCAGCAATCGCGAATTAGATGGAGCTTCAAATAAGTTGTGAACTCAATAACTAGCGTTTAGATAATTAGGCCATGTTTTCGATTCGGGATCCCATTAGCAGATCGGAATTCCAAAAAATACAGTTATTTTTTGGGACCCCTATTCGAAAATAGAGTCGATATTTGTTTACCAAGGTAGTGTTGAGCTCGATTCCTTCTGCGACATCGAGGATAGGACGAGGCGGAGCACTACCGCCTTTCTTGATCATGTAAACGAGCTCTGAAAATGCATTTTAGAATGCAAGAAATAGAAGTATTAGGTTGAACAGAAAGTCTTTATAAACTGTTTTGCTCGATCACTGCTCAGTGCACGAGACCTTTGGTGTTCCCTCGCCTCTAGTGAATAACTCATGACAAAGGGACTATGTGGTCAACAACTCCCCATTCCACGCCTTTCATTCTGCCACTAGTAAGACAACGATGTTTGTTCCCACGGCCTTGCACATCCGCAACGTTCTGTTATTCGTATTCCTCTCTCACACTACAATGAAGGAATAGGAACGTCAGTTGGCTGAAGTGTACGATTCATATGCCACTCACTACCAGACCATGCGCAATTGGTACCAACTCTTCGAGAAGGGGGACTTTTCCATGGATGATCATGACCGGTCTGGGAGGCCACCCGAGCTGGATTTGGATGCGCTACGGATCGTAGTGGAATTGGATCCTTCCCAAATACCCGCGACATGGCAGCCACACTTGGGGTATCGCAAAGCACCATCGTAAAATGATTGGTCTCCATTGGCAAGAAGAAGAAGCTAGGCCGTTTCTTACCCCACAAATTGACCCAAGACCAGTTTGACCACCGTGTCGACGATTCCCTTTCTCTACTCACTCTTCACGCTGGAGATCGATGGTTGGACCGTCTCATAACAGGGGTCGAGAAGTGGGTCTGCTATGAGAATCACCATAGGAGGGCACAGTGGGTGGATGCCAATGAGACCCCACAGGACGTCGCAAAGCCTGACCTTCACCCTATGAAAATCTTGCTCTCTGCCTGGTGGGGGGTGGATGGCCCGATTTACTGGGAGCTCCTACCCGAGAAGCGGATAATTACTGAATATGTCTACACTAAACAACTACGGAATCTCAAGAAGAAATTCGCACAATCTGCCCTGAACGGCAAGAAAGTGTACTATCAACACGATAACGCCCGACCCCATGTTGCACGGCAGGTCAAGCAGGAGCTGTCCAAATAAGGCTGGATGGTTCTCCCTCATACACCGTATTTTCCTGACTTGGCCCCTTCGGATTATTGGTTGTTCTCGGATCTGACCCGTCATCTCGATCAGAGATCCTTCATTTCCCGTGGGGCGATCGAGGCCGCACTCAAGCAATATTTTGATTCGCGCCGAGATGGGTTCTATAAGGAGGGAATCCATAAGTTGCCTGAACGTTGGAGATTTGTCATAGATAACAATGGTGCATACGTTTGATTTCGCTCTTGCGCTTTATTGTCAGAAGAAGGGAAATAAAAAGTTTATAAAGACTTTCTGTTCAACCTAATAAGATAGCCGCATAGAATGCATTCAATCAGGAACGTGAGCTGATCTCTCAGTCGTGCACATCCTCAGTGAGGATTTCTCACCGTCAGTGTTTTCACTCCGCTGCTTCATGTTCCACGCGGGTTTCCTAGTGACGATCTCTGAAGCGATTATCGCGAATGCGTACACATCCGATGCCTTCGTCGGATCTGATGAAGCATCTCGTAGCAGCTCCGGCGCCTGCCACAGCACTCCTGCAGTGCAATGTTCACATGTCATTGCAAGTGAAGACGATGGGGGCGAGGCGGTACTGCCAGGGGGAGAGGGAGGATGTTTCGAGATAGTCGAGGAGAGAGAGAGGACGTTTCGGATGGGCCCAATGGAGATGCTTCGGCCTAGGTTCTGCTCCAATAGTCAGAACTGCACTCACTTCTCTTCACTGTCTTATCAAACACTCTGATCGAACGCAGACCGTAGTCAGATAGCTTCACCTGCAAAAGTTCGTGTTCAGAGTTTATTCAACCATGTTAGGACACCTGCCATCTGTCATCAACCAGACACGTGGATGAACTGAGATTGCCGTGGCATTGCAGGAAGGACGAGTGGAGGTAGTCGAGACCCTGGAAACGGTGAATCAACTGTCTTAAAGGAGGACTGAAGGCAAAGTTCAACTTTGGACCCTGTCATTACCATGACCTAGCTCCTCTTAACGACTAAAGGCTCCAAAAAAAATTACATTAATATCTCTACTCTCATCAGAGTTATGATTAGTTGGAGCGCGTGCCATGGACGCTTGATGGGCCAGGGAAATGCGCGAATTCAAATATCTTGAAGTTTTGTCAAAAACTGGTGGGATCGAACCCGCAACCTTCCGATTACGTGACTGCTGCTCTACCACTGAGCTATCCTATCGATGTGCGTACGCTTCCTAGCTCGCGCTATGATCTTTGGAGGGTGGAACCTCCCTTCTATCAATGTGGCTACTTTGCCGAGAGCCCTCCTTTAAGTACAAAATTTTGCAAAAAAATTAACCGTACATGCACGATGTCTCTGATGATCGAGAACACGAAGTAGGAATCGAGCTGCATCGTGCCACGCTCGATGATTTGCTGAACCAGTATTGTCGAAAATAGTTTATTTTTAATGAATCTATTTTTGATCGATTGGGGTGCGAGAGAGTCTGTAGGATGCAAATTGTGTGAACACTATTACGGTTGGCCAAACGATGCCGCGTACATCCCCCTCGCATATTCCGAAATCAGGGGAGGGAGAGGGGGACTAGAGTTCGAGAAACGATACCACGCTCTCTTCATTCTGCGCACTCTCTCATCCGGTCGATTGGCGAGAGAGTGGTTAGAATGAAGGGAGCGTGGTATCGTTTCTCGAACTCTACCAGGGGCTCGATACGTAGCATCGTTTGGTCAACCCTAAACTCTACTACAAAAGTTGCACCGTCAGATTGCCTCTGCTGCAGTACTTCCAGAGCGAGAGCATCTGTGGGCCATCCAGCGACATGCCGATGAAACGATTCACGTTGTCGTGGTCGAACGTGCGCATCTGTTGTTGTTTTGATCTTCCGCAAATATAACGTCATCATACCTTGCGGAACTCGACAGTCTCCATGTGGTCGATCTTCATTATCGCCGCGTGCTTTGTCGCCATTACTAGTTCCTTGGAATTGCGAGTCTTATAATTTCGTTTTTATTTATCTACTCACATTCGAAAACATACACTAAATAAACATATGAGTTATGCATACCGCTGGATTGAAAAAATGTTAGTTATCCGGTTTTGGAAATCAAAAATTGAAAAATATTTGAAGTAGTACTTTGTTGTAAAGGAAGAATGCAGTGGTGGCTGTTTCCATCATGTGCTCCGATTCTTTGGTCACTCTTGTCGAGGTCGACGAGGCGCCAGTAGACGACAGCGACCGAAGACTCTGTCCCTCCTTCTGCAAGGGTAAGGGATGGTGTGGATGGTAGATTGGAGTGTTTAGTGATTTAGTAAAATACACCACTATGTTGTTATTTTCATATTTTCATGTAACATATTTTGCAGGTATTGTAAGCAAACATTGTTTTAAAGACAAAACCTATCTGAAACCAACCTTTCTGGTCGGTTTCTCAAACGATCGATGCGATATCTGCCACAGCGAATTCAGCCTCGCGATCTCTCTTTTACGCTCACTGAAAAGGATAATTTTACATTACATTCGAAGCTGCAAGGTCAAATCTGTTTTTCATACCGCCAAACGTAGGCTGACACGCATATCGCCACAATCACAATCAGCACTGCCAGCACGCAGCCAATGCCGATGTAGACACCGTTTTTCTCCCAGAAGTCCTGAACAAAAAATATATTATTGTTACAAATTGCTCTTGAAATCTCGCCTTCGGGCAATTATTGCCGAGCAAACCGCAGATGGGCACGGTGAGGGGAGCACGGCCTCCCCACGGAAGCCACAGGCTGGAGGCTGGATCACCCGAGAACAATGGGGAGATCGTCTGCAATATTTTTGAAAATGGACAACAAGAATCCGAACACTATACTTGACGATCAAAGCAGAGCTAAGCATAACATGTTCATGGCAGCATAGCGGTTCCTCATTTCCCCTACCGATCGAGAAGGGGCGGAAAATTACCCGAATTTCAGACTGTGCACTCTACTCACGGCACAGATAACGCAGCCTACATTCTCCAGCGTCTGCGGGTCGACGGTGATGTTGAAGTAGGCCGTGACGACGCCCATCGTGTCCAGAGCGGCGACGGAGAAGAGCGGAGCACGCGTAGTGTTGACGGTGATGGTGACGTCACCCGTCATTCCTATAGTCCAACTATGTTCAAAATGATGTCCCGAAAGTTTGACATGGTAGTGAAGAGATTTCACCATAGAAAGTTCCGTCGAGATTGTCCTTCAACAGCGCGGAGTTCGTCAGTCCACCCTTGGGATCTTCCCGGAGCGTTCGATTCAGTCCCAGCGCGTACAAGTAGAAGGCATCGTGCAGTGATCGAGCGAATGTCGACGCCTGACGAATCTGATTTCGTTCATATGTCCAGGTATGCTAAAAGGTGAAACGATCCTTACCCCTTGTCCGCCGGCAGCAACTTCCAGACAGGTAGGAGAATCGCAGTAGAGTGGAGGACCTTAAACGACCTTGACTATGCCCGAACGCAAAGAAAGCCCGCAGAATCGCTGGCGAATGCGCAATGCACTTCTCACCGGTGATCCTTTTGAGAATTTCATCCCCGAAAGCTTTCGCAACATCGTCTCTGCGACGAGTCAGATCAATCTGTAATAGCATTATTGATTGAATCATCTGTGTAACGATAATGGAAAGAAGAAGGAATTACGTACTGAGATAACTCGTGTCGCGCCCTGTCTCGCCAGTGCAGTCAGTCCATCAGTGATGTTGCCCTCTACATCCACCCAGAACGGAACGTACCCCGATTGCACTAAACGATCGGAATTTTTCGGATTCGTAGCATGGTTGCGATGGAGAGTGAATCATTCAATTCTCAGGATTCCAATGCACTTTGTGAGGTTTCCGTTTCAATCAAAGCAGGAAGTGTGAGTGCATTCTCTCTTATGTTTTCATTATTCTCTCTTCTAGGCATTAAACATCAAGATTAGTATTCTCACATTTCGGGCTTCTTCAATTTTAAACGCTGAAATGTGGGACGTATAATGCGCATAATTGAAAATGTATGAGCAAACAGTTAGACGCAATTCACAACTTACATCGCTCGGGTGCGTTACCTGACTGCCCTGTAAATATGGTGATCATATTTAATTTATTTAATAAAATGCCTACCGAAGCCAACGCCTTTTATTTCGAGAAGAACGTAGACGTATTCGTTAGTGGTCATTCCAAGCTGGTTTGCTCGGGCAAAGAATCGACGCTTTTGCGTACCCGAGGGAATACACAGAAGGATGACTGGAATAAGAGATAATCATGATGTCATCTCTATTAAAGTTCCAACGCCCATGAAATTATTTGAATTTTCGCGCGTGCCTGATCACATCAAAAGGAGTGAGCGAGCATGCAAAAATAAAAAAAGCGGGAGTGATCAGACACGCGCGCAAATTCAAATATTTTTAATGGTGTTGGGTAACTTAAAAAATAATTGTACTTCTCGCTCGCTCTTTTGCGCTCTGCATCCGAGCGTAGTAAGTGGAGTTGGAAGACTCGTCGAGAACCGCCTGAGCGTAATGTCATCACTGGTAATCAGCATAACACGCGTCTTCTGAGAGATTGCAGGACCTTGCGGAACCAGGAGCCCCAACTTTCAACAGTATCCACGAGATAATTATGCCAGAGTATATTGGGTATAAGAAAACTTTCTAAGTTGGCCGTTTTTTCAGAACCGGCTTTTAGGCATTTTCCGGTTCGCACCCGGCTCTACCGTATTTCAGCTCCCAGATGAGCTAGGATGGTGGCATTGGGCTCAAAATGTCGGGAAAATTATTTCCAACAACTTTTATGTTGACAAAAAAGTTCGTCGACGTCAAATTCATATTGAAATTTTCGAAAAACTGAAACCAAAAACATAAAATAAATTCTACCGGCTCGGGGACCCCACCCTTTCAAGTATGCGGTGCTCATATTCGAATTCTCCATACCCGATTCTATCAGAAAAAAAATATAGCCGAGCTCCTTAGGGGTGACAAGTGGTCTTTCCAAGGCGAAAATAGCGTCCAACTCGCTCAATTTCAAAATCACTTTTCAGAAAATCATCGGATAAAAGCTCCAAAACATGACTATGTGGGCGAAAACATCATAAATAAGTAACATAACTCTAAATAACTCGAATGGAAAGCATTTTGCCACTTAAAAAAAAATCGAAAAAAATTTCGAAAAAATTGCCTCGATTTTCATGAATTTCTATTTTCATAATTTTCATGTATCTTTTGCAACCAAATCATATAAAACGATGAGATGGTAATGCAGAGGCATGATTTCTTCGAAAAAAAATCAATTTCGGTCACAGAGCCGGAAATCACAAACTTTCCGGTTTTGGTTTCAGGCTTTGGCCAAAACTATGTTCTCTATGGAAAATTAAAGCCGTCTAGTTATTTATATTTATTAGTAACTATAAATAAACGCATTTTACGCTAGAAGGAATATTTTTGTCAAGATATGATAGTCCTGCATTTTGTAAATTGTAATTTGTATTTTCGAAGTGTAATTTCAGCTGCAATTGAATCTACGCTGAAATTTAATGTCATAATCCTTTCTTGTAGCAGAAAATGTGTTTATTTATAATTATTATCAAATATAAATAACTAGATGGCTTGATTTTCCCTACATTTACTAGTCTGGTCCAAAGCCGGAAACCAAAGCCGGAAAGTTTGTAATTTCCGGCTCTGTGACCGAAATCATATTTTTTCGAAGAAATCATGCCTCTGCACTATCATATCATTGTTTTATATGATTTGGTTGCAAACGATCCATGCAAATTATGAAAATAGAAATTCATGAAAATCGAGGCAATTTTTTCGAAATTTTTTTCGATTTTTTTTTAAGTTGCAAAATGCTTTCCATTCGAGTTATTTAGAGTCATCTTACTTATTTATGATGTTTTCGCCCATATAGTCATGTTTTGGAGCTTTTATCCTATGATTTTCAGAAAAGTGGTTTTGAAATTGAGCGAGTTGGACGCTATTTTCGCCTTGGCAAGACCACTTGTCACCCCTAAGGAGCTCGGCTATATTTTTTCCTGATAGAATCGGGTATGGAGAATTCGAATATGAGCACCGCATACTTGAAAGGGTGGGGTCCCCGAGCCGGTAGAATTTATTTTATGTTTTTGGTTTCAGTTTTTCGAAAATTTCAATATGAATTTGACGTCGACGAACTTTTTTGTCAACATAAAAGTTGTTGGAAATAATTTTCCCGACAATTTGAGCCCAATGCCACCATCCTAGCTCATCTGGGAGCTGAAATACGGTAGAGCCGGGTGCGAACCGGAAAATGCATAAAAGCCGGTTCTGAAAAAACGGCCAACGTAGAAAGTTTTCTCATACCCAATATACTCTGGCATAATTATCTCGTGGATGCAGCTGAAAGTTGGGGCTCCTGGTTCCGCCGGGTATCCGTTTTCATGCCTTCTCTCAGAAGACGCGTTATAAATGACATTTATTAGATCCATGGGAATCATTTCGAATACATTCTGAGGGAAAGAGTACAAAATATTTTATTGAAAATGTAATCGAACCTTGTATGCGAGATTAGTTTGGTAGGTATTGTCGTCATTCATTGCTGTCAGAAATGTATTTTGTTGTGTATATTTAATATTTTCACCGAAAATTGATTGATTCTTTTCGAAATAAGGAAAACTGACGTCAGCGATGTGGCAGTGATCATGGTTACGTAAGGGAATCGGATGTCGTCCGCGAGTGCGGAGAGGAAGGTGTGACCCCACATGAAAGTTGGCTTAGAGTATGCTGTAGAGAGCGTGCCGGAGTAGATACCTCCTGAAGATGTGAGAAAATCGCATTGAAAATCGCTCGCTAGCCTGCTCTACTCGCATTAATACGCAAATACGGCACTAGATCGGACGAGAACTATGACGTCATGTCGCCTTTGATAGATCAAAAGAGGCATGACGTCATAGTGTGGACACTCATTTTTAACATGCATTCGCATAGTTGAGTATTCATATTGGTCAAGCATTTTTCAGCACCGATGTTAATTCATTTTCGAAAGTATCATCGTTTCTTAATTATGTTTGCTCACCGCATGGGGGTCCGACGACTGCATGCACATCCAGATCTTCTATAAACTCGATCATAGCGCCGACTGTGTCCGTCGGGTCACAATCACAGTTACGCGCGAAGAATCTGCGGTTTCCTCAATCTCATTTGATATCTGTTTTTTTTTCGAATTCTGAAGTTTATTCTGAAGAGATAGGTGACTTCCAGCACAAACACAGTAAACAAATGATTGGGAATACTGGTGAAACTGACGTGAAATTGTATCCGTTCAGCAGATTCTCGTCGTTGATTCTGTCCAGGGCGACGGCTATCGCTCCCCCGGATTGCGCCCAGCCTATCGCCTTCTGATCCACGCTCTCAGCGACAATCAGACCGACTCGAATCTAAAGTTGCATTCGTAACGAAGTAAATTTCAAAGTGGATCGTTGATGGGAAACCAACATTTTTTGACATAGTCAGTGGACTAAACGAAACAATGTGGATCACATGCGTACCTCGGTAATGCAGCTGACACGATGTAATACAGCCGAAAGCAGAATAAACAATCTCCACATTATTCTTGTATAGACTCAGAGGTGGATGTGGATA
Organism: Pristionchus mayeri; assembly: GCA_036245805.1. Taxonomy (NCBI): domain Eukaryota; kingdom Metazoa; phylum Nematoda; class Chromadorea; order Rhabditida; family Neodiplogasteridae; genus Pristionchus; species Pristionchus mayeri. The sequence continues at coordinate 6,799,145 of BTRK01000004.1, read as the reverse complement.
TCTGAAAGTGCGGGGGCATGTTTTTATATCCAGAAATTCAATCATTTTTTTCCCGAGGACTCGTCCGCGGAGGGTTTCATTTCAATCTCTGTTTTACGTCTACCGCCGCCTTCGACTTCCTCTGTGGGAAAGATTAGTCAGACTTGATTAAAAATCTAGGGAATGAAATTTAAAAACCCCTTAAATATATTACATGAAGCCCAACACTACAACCTCGAAATGAAAAGGAACTGCAAATTCTTTAAAGTGTGAAATTTGGTGGTGAAGGTCGAGAAATTCGCGACCGAAAGAAATAAATCGGTGAAAAAGAACAGACCATATGCTACACTGGCCCAAAAATGAGTTTTTATATCCAGGACCCTTCATATGTAAACTTTCTGTTGGAACCAGGGTAACATGTACATAATGGAGCCGGGTGGCCTGTCCTGAGACCGGGGCCGAAAATATGAATCAATTTTTGACCTGGATAGCCTGTTATAGAAAACCAGGCATGCGGCCTGGGCAGCCTTTGGACCCAGGTTGGACCCGCGTTCCAAACTTCCAATCACTTTTTAGGGGCCTGTACCGGGGTCCCAAAATAGTCGTAACTTGCTTCATTTAAAAAATCAAAATCCCGTTTTGAGGATTCCAGTGATGGTTTGGTGAGCCACAAAACTGCCTTGCCTGGTTCTTGAGGCAATTTCGCTGATACTCCTTATTTAAATTGGGAGAAACAAGAACACTGACTTTCTAGGTAACATGATGAAGTATTGGGCCCTGTGTCAAACATACCCGACTCGAATTGAATAGATGTCTCCCACACGTCGTTGCCTCTGCAAATGGCTTAATTTTTCTCAGTAATATTTTCTCAAATTGAATGATGAGCAGACTGGTTGTACTTATCCCTTCGTCGATCGCGTAAAATAAACATAATTCAAAATGAAAAACAACGGCTATTTTCGACGAGCTGAGTTCATTTCACCATACTCTTCATCCCATAGTGATACTCCTCAATCAGATGAATAATCCGAAGGCTGCTGATTCCGACGTGAGTAGACCAATTTTTTCATAATTTTCCGAAAAATTCCAGATCATTCCCTGGATCGTGCAAGTGGTTCTAGCAGCTACTGTCCTTGCGTTCATCGCAAATGCCATTCTACTCGTGATCATGATCAACCATCAGAACTAACCGATGACATCATTATGTGCTATCCAATCGATGTTGCACCACAGTTCAGCTTGCGTATTACCCGGAACGACCAGTTATGTAGAGATCCCCGTTTGCAATAGAATAGCTGAAGTCGCACTTCTCCCTTTCCTATAGAACGCCCAAATACAACCCATTTTATGAAAATGAACAATAAATCAACGTTAAAATAGCGTTGCTTACAAAGGATGCCGCTGTAAATTTAATATCAATATGGTATTGTCAAAAATGGTGTTAGTACGGAGAAGTTATCACTACGAGAGTATGAGAGGAAATGGGGGGATATTAGAGAAGAACCAAAGTGGAATTGTGCAGGTTGATGAGATCGAAAGAACCGACAATTATGACCACATGGCGAACCTATTATTGCTGAACAATCTCGCGCTGATGCAACGCGGTCGGCGCTCCCCATAATAAGGAATTCCTTAATCGAATGCAGTTTCAAATGACGATAGTTTGAAATTTTTAAAAGGATGCTCCGGAGAATATCCAGTCAACCAAACTGGGAAACATGATGTCTTTCTCAATACAGTAGATGAAAAGACGACTATGGAGATGAATCACCGTTAAATAGGGTCTTTTAAACGTGACATTCAATTGAAAGATGAGAAGTGCTACCGAGCCAAGTTTATTGCAGTTATTATAACATGATACTTTAATTAGGGCCACGAGGGGATAACTAGCTTGCCCAGGTAGCACAAACACTGTGAAATAGTAGGATTGGGTATTGAGAATGATATCTGTTAGTTCAGATTATTTATTAAGTTGACCAGTAGCATGACACGGAGGATGCAGAGAACTCCGATTACTGCTGCAATCACTGGGAAGATGTTCTGGAATTCGCAGAATATCGATAATGAATGGGAGAGGAGATGCGAATTACCCGTAACAATTGTAATTAAATTACCCGGATGCAAATCACTCGATAACGTGATTTAGACTGATTCTATTCTCGATAACTTTCTGGATCGGTCTACATTCACATGCCGCCCCGTTGTTAAACGGTTTTCGAACGCTCATTTGTATTTTTTTAGATGGAGATAAGATGCGCAAATGTGTAGATGATTGCGCACTACATTGTGGCTACACTGTAGCCTGGCACTTGTTTTCAAGTTACCCATGATGTTTCGAGTGTTTTCCTTGGCAGGAACGCAGTGCATAGTGATATACCTTCCTGTTCTATCGAACATTTGTTTTGTCCTCTCATTTCCCTCAATTCGTGTTTTTCAGATGGCGCCAAAAGCTAGGAAGCCAATTGAACCTCCGTTTCCTCTACGAACGAAATTTCCTTCGCGATTTGAAAGAGCGGGATACAAGATTTACGTGAGATCTTTTTTAAATTATACAATTCCACTTGGCAAAAGAGGCAACGATTAAGAGGCACAAAAATCGTCGTAACCTTGAGGTTATTTTTTCATCCGTCCATTGTATGTATTTCTTCGGCAATTGCTAACGAATAAAAGCGTTCTTCACTTCGAAGTGATCAGATGAGAATCTACCCAATTCTCCTTTTGCTAGATTTACGTGAGATCCTCGCTAAATCATGCAATTCCAATCCACATTTCGAAAGGGATGAGAGTTGAAAGTGTTCGTTCAATGTGTGTTTTTTGGTAAATGTAAGTGGATGAAAGCACCCCTCAACTCAACATGACCTGATGAGAATGTCCCCAAAATTAATTTAAAGAATTTCAGAACTACATGGAAAATTCGTTGTATCCCATTCGCCCGCTCTATTTCGGAGTGACAACAGCTGCAGCTGCTGCATACTACAGCAAACATAATAGCGGTCTCATCAAATTGCTGCCTGATTTCGCTGGGCATAGTGTATCTCACGTAAGTTGAAAGCGTCCTTCACTTCGAAGCGATCTGATGACAATCTTCCCAATTCTCCTTTTGCTTTTCGTCATTTGATCAACTCTGCTGTTCTCTATTTTAATTTTAATTTTATTTAATTTTAATTTTAATTTTTATTTTAAGAAGTCAAATTGCAGTACGCTAAAATAGGCGTGGTTTCGCTTGCCACTGCTTATGTGCCCGTGCTTTGCCTGTGCAGCATCCTTCATCGCATCGTCTTCAGCTACAAGGGATGGCTATTCGAGAACCCGAAGAATCCCTCGATTTCGACGAAAACATGGGCGGTGAGCATTCGTAGATTGTACGGGGTCAAGGTGCGATGAAGACTAGCAGATAACAAGGAAGGTACAATTCATGCGCAAATAATGCACGGAATCTAAGCGAGCAGTAGCGTATGAGAACGAAAGCGTAAAGGGATGTAATAACAGAGGTCTTCTGAGAGATCGCTGGTGGTGATTTACAAAAAAATAGAACTGCATGAATTGGATCCCTGGTAAAGCGTTTGATGCATCTACGGTCAGGGATCTTTGTTTTGGAGTTTCGGAGCCGTAAATTGCAAACTGACTAAAAGCCGGCTCTCGAAATTTCGAAAATTCGAAAATTCATAAGTTCTTTCAAAATTGAGCTAGAACGATTTTCAAAAGATGAAAATGTTCGACTCGACGAGCTAAACAAGTTTTATGTCGAATGCAAAATGGTCAGATAAACATGAAACATCGAAAACCTGCAAAATTCTAAATTTCGATATTTTATTCGTTAGAAAAAGTGATGTCGTGAAAAAAACATTCCACGTTTCGCAGAGTTTTCTTCAGATTCGTAATCTACGCACTTTTGTACCCCAGCAGCTTTCTTTTCTTGGAAATTCGAGGTGGACAACTTCGTTTTTTTCATTGTCATACAATGAAATTAGCCTATTTTTCGATTTTTCGTTATTTCAGAGCTGTGTAGAAATCTAATTTCAGCTTCATCCTTTCTATTATTTACGTATAACAGCTAGGGATCATCACTAAGTCATCATTGAGAGCTTTGGAGGGAAACCGAGAAAAAAAAATTTCTCGAAAGAAATGGACCTCATCACCGTGGCATGAAAAAATGCTGAAAAAAATTTTTTTTCCGGTTTCGCTCCAAAACTCTCAAGAATGAATTATTGATGATCCCTAGCTGTTATAAATAAATAATATGATGGATGAAGCTGAAATTTGATTTCTACCCAGCTCTGAAATGACGAAAAAAATCGAAAAACTGGCTAATTTCATTGTTTGATAATGAAAAAAACGAAGTTGTCCACCTCGAATTTCCAAGAAAAGAAAGCTGCTGGGGTACAAAAGTGCATAGATTACGAATCTGAAAAAAAACTCGGCGAAACGTGGAATGTTTTTTTCACGACATCACTTTTTCTAACGAATAAAATATCGAAATTTAAAATTTCGCAGGTTTTCGATGTTTCATGTTTATCTGACCATTTTGCATTCAACATGAAACTTGTTTAGCTCGTCGAGACGGTCATTCTCATCTTTTGAAAATCGTTCTAGCTCAATTTTGAAAGAACTTATGAATTTTCGAATTTTCGAAATTTCGAGAGCCAGCTTTTAGGCAATTTGCAATTTACGGCTCCGAAACTCCAAAATAAAGATCCCTGACCTTATATGCATCAAACCCTTTACCAGGGATCCGATTAATGCAGTTCTATTTTTTTGTAAATGGGGGCTCTGAATTTCATGCATTCTCTCAGAAGACCTCTGATAATCGAAAATAATGTCACGAATTTTATTAAAATACCACCACCCCATTCCCCCAGCTCGCTGTGATCGAGCCCGAAGACCGACCTGCTCTTCCCTATTCCTTCCTCAACGGCTATTAATGCTGTCGGTGATAAAGATTAAAGATTAAAGATTAAAGATTAAAGATTAAAATTTGAAATGGATTAAACCAGGTTCTGCGTAGCATCCTCCATCTCGTTCCTCCTCGGCTAAACTCGTGCGAATCCCTACTTCCCCGCATGCCCGTACCTCCGATTGAGCAGACTGTGGAGCGGTCAGGAGATTTTATTTATTATTTTTAATTTAATAATTTATTTTAAAAAATAATTAATATTCGCAGATACCTCGTATCAATTGAGGAACTTCACTCAAAAGAAGAGCTGGCAAAAATTGACGCTTTGGCTCGTCAGTTTCTAGCAGGGGAGAGCCGAAAGCTGCAAAGGTGGCCAAAAGCACTGCAACGCTCACAAATTTCTGATTTTTTGTCCAGAATGACTCAGTTGTACTCCCTTATCGTCAACAACTATGTCAGTCGTTTCTGGGAGAAATTCGTGTACCTTCAATCGAGGTTAGTTTCGAAAATCATCAAATCTTCTGAGCGTTACTCTTAGGAAAACGCCACTCATCACTTCCTCCATTGCTCATGTGGACTACTTCGAGAGAACGCAGGCGACGCGCGCTTCCAGAGCCGCGAGAGTGGCCTACATCGAGACTCAGTCACAACTCGCCATCGACAGCCAGACCCTCAAGCCGGTATCATAGACCACAAGCTCCGCCCACTTTGCTCTGACAAGATTCCTCTCTAAAATCAAGTCAGATAACACGGATCTCCTGTAATAATGCAGGAACCGAAGTGACAGAAAAATATTTTTGGTCATGGATTTCGCTGAAACCAATATGACTGACCAAATGAGGAACACGTCTATCACCTCCGTTTTTCAAAATTTGATGTTTTGACCTACCACTTTGTATCTCAGTCAATTTTTGACCTACAGAGACCGCATTTTTTCCAGTCGATGCGCATTCAGGTAATCTACAAATAAGTTCTTTTAGGCTAAGAGCGGCAATTACGTCTTCTCTTAGTTTTGCTAGTGGCGATATGATACTCCTCGAGTTATGACAAACGAACTATGTACGTACCCCAATTCCGGGGTGGGGAATCCGAATCAATCATAAAAATCGTGACCTTTTGATCATGAAAGGTAGTTTCAGATCAAAAAGTAAGTTTTTTTAGCAAAACTAAGTGAAGACGTAATTGCCGCACTTAGCCTAAGAGAACTTACTTGTAGATTACCTGAATGCGCATCGACTGGAAAAAATGCGGTCTCTGTAGGTCAAAATTGATTGAAAATACAGCCTTCCAAAGTGGTAGGTCAAAACATGAAAATTTTGAAAAACGGAGGTGATAGACATCCTCACTTTGGTCAGTCATATCGGTTTCAGCGAAATCCATGACCAAAAATATATTTCTGTCGCAAAGTGGTCTCATTTTCCTGCATTTTTACAGGAGATCCGTGATAAATCACTGGCTTCATTCATGATGCATAGAATCAACGGTTGAGCGACGATACCGGGATTTTTTCACCGTCTCTCGAACTATACATCATTCCATTACGAGAGAAATATGTTTCAGGCTGCTGGAGGAATGATCAGCGCTAATAATATGGACAAGCAATACGCGATGACGAGAGAACCAGGGGAGAAAACGGATAGACTGATAAAATATGGTGAACGAGATTTTCCTCATAAATACAAATTCGCATTTTAGGAATATCCAAGCACATTGTCGTCATCTACAACGGGGGAATCTACAAAGTGCACACGGTTGACGAGAGTGGTCGAATATACACTACTGATCAGTTAACTGAGTGAGCGTTACATTAGCTTTACGATTGATAGCAACTACCAATTGAGCATCTTCATCGAATTACTCGCTCGGAAGAATACGAGTATTGAGGGTGCAGCTGGAAGAGTGCCTGCGTTGACCACGGATAACAGGTGTACATTTCACGGATATTTCTAAAATTCAAACAATGCGTTTGAGTGACTGTAATTACGCAAATGTGATTAATTGGAACATTGTATTCATATGATTCCATGCATGACTCCTAGGGCTATCTGAATCTGAGATTGCCCAGTGGGGGTGCGAGCCTTAGCAGAACGCACTGATAACCGTTAGAACCAATTTGCAGATCGCAATGGTTCCGCAATCGTCGTCGATTCTTCGAGCAAATTCCCAAGAACGCAAGAGCACTGAGAGAGATTGAGAGCGCCATCGTTGTGCTCACATTAGACGAGGCAACAGGAGACGGATATGGACCGGTGCTTTTACGCCCTCATTAAAATTCCGATTTTCCAATTTTCCTATGGGCACTGAGAAAAGGTACTATGGCCCATTATGGGCGATAGTCTATTTGCACGATTTCCCTGCGCTCTCGTTAACATTTTCTTCTATTGGGGTGTCCGGAAAGTTCGTATAATTTTTTGTTTTTATTTTTTATTCAATGCTTTACAATTCTCAGTGACCAATGTATGCCCCCTTCTTTCTCACTACCTCCCTCCAGCGATTGGGCAGGGTCTCGATTCCTCTCTTCCAGAATGCGGGTTTCTTCGAGACCGCCAAGTTCACGAAAGCCCTCACAACTTCATCTCGATTCTTGAACTTCTTTCCTTTGCAGAAGTCAGAGAGAGAGCGGAAGCAGTGGTAGTCGCATGGGGAGAGATCCGGGGAATACGGTGGATGGGGAATCCTCTCGATCTTCAGCTCGTCCATTTTCTTCTGGGTCATCTTCGCTCGATGTGGGCGAGCATTGTCCATCAGAAGAAGAATTTTGCCCTGGTTCAGGAATCTGGGAGGGACTCTGATCGCGACATCTTCCAGTTGTTCAGAGAAGAGGTCGGCATTGATGCTGGTACCAGGGGCGAGGATCTCCCAGTAGATGGGACCGAGCACTGAGAAGAAGAAGCAGAGGAGTTCCTTCTTTCCGTGCTCTTCCTTCTTCGGGACGGGCGTGGGCTTCTCATCTGCATCCACCCATTGGAGTCTCCTCACAGGGTTATCGTACGTGATCCACTTCTCATCTGTAGCGATGATGGAATTGACCCATCGAAGATTGGATCTACGATGGAGTAATTCCCGACAGACTTGAACACGATTTTTCAGCTGTTCGGGGGAGAGGTCATGGGGAATCACTTGTGGGAGGTTCGGCTTCTTCCCAGATCGATGGAGGATATCGGACACCGTTGATCTGGGAGTACCAGTATCCTTCTTCAACTCACGCACACTGGCCATGGGCTTGCGCTTCAGTGTGCGGAGAACGAGAGGCTGATCGAGGGAGGGAGGGCGTCCAGAGCGGGGTTGATCGTCGAGACCAAACTCCCCTTTCTTGAAGCGGGAGAACCGCTTATAGCAGAAGGGTATGGAGGGGGCGTCAGCTCCTTCCGACTGGGCCAGGGCAGAGTGGGCCTCCTTCACGGATCGGCCAAGACGGTAGTAATGAAGTAAAACTGCTCGGAGGTAGAGATGGGAGTCCGTCACAAGAATCAATGTAGCAACTAGGAGACTGATTAAATCCTCTCACTACTCAACGTCAGAATGATGCAATACATTGTTGACAAACAGATTGCGCAATCACTGCATTTGATCGCGAACTGACTTTTTTCCGAAGCATTATACGAACTTTCCGGACACCCCAATACATTGCTTTTTGTAAACTAATTGATTTGTTGTTGAGGATGCGCCGGAGAAACTTGCAAAATTCGAGAAGAAGATGCTCGCGGGCGAAGGGGACAATCGATGGGCAGACAAGTCACTCAATTACGTCGTCTTGGCGGATGGAAGCGTTCGTCTATCATCTTTGCCTTTTTATATCTAGGATAGCAGTAAAATTTCAACAAAAGTAAAAACCATTATTATTTTTGTAATAAAATGGTGCAGTTCGGTGGCATCGTCGAACATTCGGGCAGCGATGGATGCGAATTTGGTCAGATTCAGGAGATTTTCTCGTACATGGAACAGCACATTGTGCCGTGAGTCAACCGACATTTTCACCCCTAGTACATCAGCAACTTGAGCTTCTTTTAGATACGCACCAATGGATGAGCAGCTAAGAAGGGAAAGGGAGTTCGATGCCGAGAAGAGCGGATTGAGATTCGCCGAATTACTCGAGATCGACGTTGACAACGAGGTGGGCAAAGCCAGCATTCTTATTGTGTACTTATTCTGGTAGGAGCAAAAAAACGGCACTAGGTCGGATGATAACCTACTTCATGATAACCAAAAAATGGACCCTTCTGTAGAGCTTTCACAGTAGGTTCACAAAGTGTCGAAAATGATTCTGTGAAAGTTCTACGGAAGGGTCCATTTGGTTCATCCAGTAGGTGATCATCCGACGGTGATCATCCGACCTAGTGCCCAAAACCTATTCACATTCTGTGAGTTCTCCCATCATTCTAGCGAGAGAGCACGAAGAATAAAGAGAGTGATCTCTTGAGAAGGGCATTAGGTCGGTATATCAAAGGCGGCATGACGTCATAGTTTCCGTCCGACCAGGCGTCCTTGAGAAGCCATCTCAAGTTCCCAATCATCAGATGGCTGCGGAGATCGATCTGTGCTTTACGGCATATCAGAAAGAGATCGATAATGTCCACATCTCTTCGCTGATCTTCCGCGATTGGGGCAAGGACCGAATCAAGCAGTTCCGATGCTCGCCTGATGCCTTCCTGCAGATGGCAATACAATTGGCGAATTACAGGGTAGAATTTTTAAAATATATTTATATTAGGAGTAAGAAGTAGTTGACGTGACCTTAATTCCAGCATAAATTAATGAGGAACTGTCTAGATTCGGAGATATACAATAAACGCTAATTCACAGGACCAGGGTCGGTTCAGTCTCACGTACGAGGCGGCGTCGCCTCGGTTCTACCGCGACTCGAGAACGGAAACCCTGCGCACGGTCACAGAAGCGTCCTGCGCGTTCGTACGAGCTATGGAGGACGAGAGCGTAGATGTGGGCGAGAAGTTATTCAAATTGGTTTTACGGCCATTTTGAAGAAAATTTGGTAATTCCTGTAAGCGCCTCATCTTTTTATATACTCTTTTTCGTTTCGACCGGTATCGAATTTCAAACTGCGTGTTGTAGAGAGCAGAGCGCGTGAATCTTCTACGTGCGGCGTGCGGAAAGCACGCGAACAACAACCGTGAGTGCATGGTTGGCAAGGGCATTGATCGGCATCTCTTCGTGCTCTACGTCATGGCTAAGGTACAGCATTATTCATCAGTTGAAATAACGCCATGCACAGGCAAGCGGAACGCCCTCCGCCTTTCTCGATCACTGCATGCAACAGGAGTGGCTGCTGTCCACTACACAGGTATTGTTGGCACTAGGCCGGATGGGAACTGTGACGTCATGCCGACTTTGATATATAGAAGACGGTATGACGTCATAGTTCTCATCCTACGTAGGGCCGTCTTATTGAATACCAAGAGGTGAGGGACTAAGAGCGATGAGACTGAGAGACCCAAGGGCTAAGATCATGAGTAAGAGCATCATGAGCTAAGCAACTCCAGCCTCCAAACATCATCAACAATCGCACGGAAGATGGTGAATACGAGAAGTTCGCGTGGATGTGTGGATGCTTCGGAGCAGTTGCTGAAACGGGCTACGGTACCTAGATACGGTAGTCGTAATGAAAATCAATATTTGAGGTGTTGCCTATCGACTGGCTGGAAATCACTCCATCTGCGTGCATATATCGAGCTATCATTCAGCTGAGAACACGGTTACTGGATTGGAAGTTTTTGTTCTTATGAGTTGCTTCAGGATTCTGATCGGTTTCGCTCACATCTCGTCCGAGCACTTAACGAGATGGCTAGCCTATTTGAATAAAGATGCCAATAATCAAAGATAAATAATAATTATTTAAAAAATCTTCTCTCTTCAAACGAATTGCAAGGTCGATTTCAAAGCAATAAATATGTGCTGTGCTGGAAATTGATTTTTTACAAAAAAATCATGTTATTCAATACTATAAAGGGAGTGGATATTATAGTGCAATGATAGTGCAGTTTACAGCTTATTGTAGTCGTTAGATCGTTAATGAGATGGATTTACCTACCGTAACCCTCGCCCTCTCCCCTCGAACTACGGCCACCCCACTTACGCGCCTCGTTCCACTCTCTCTGCTGCCGATCACTCTTTCTCAGATGTCGCGAGCGTCGCCAACTCCTCGCTGGCTGCCCCGTCTGCTGCAACAGCAAGTACCGCCGTCGGAGCCAGTAGCAAGTGAGCCAGAGGCAGTAGGGCCCCCTCGTGTTTCACCAATAGGTCGAATTTTCTTCACCGTAGTTTGTCATTTCTATCTTTCAATGCGAGATCAGTGCGCAACAAACTTGATACAATTTCTTTCATTTTAAATTCCCATGAACATAGAATTCTGTTTATTACTGAAACTTGGCTTGACTCTGATGATCCTGATGCTTTACTAATAGGTAGAAATCCAGATTATTTTTGTTTTCGGAGAGATAGAACTTTATCAGTTGATCAATCTCGTGGTGGCGGAGTCGCTCTTTTAATACACTCTTCGATGAAACCTATCCTAGTCTCCACTTTCACTTCACTCTCATTAGAATGCGCAGTTATAGATATTCATATATTATCGTCCAAAATTCCCATACGGCTAGCTGTTGCGTATAGATCGCCTGATGCCCCTGATCAATCTACTATTGATCTCATTAAGTATCTTTCTGAACTTATCACTATAAGTGAAACTTTCATACTTTCTGGCGACTTTAATTTCCCAGAAATAGATTGGCTAAAACTAACCTGTCCACAACATAACCCTTTTCTTGATTTTACCTGCGATCATTATTTTACTCAGCTAGTTAGCTTTCCTACGCGTGGTAACAACGTGCTCGATCTAGTTCTGTGCAATACTAATGCGATCTCATCGGTTACATCCTCTACCCCTCTCAGTGATCACCTGAGTATAGTATTCAAGCTGCGCATTTCATCTCCTCCTTCACTCACTCACATGCCAACGCGTTTGTATCAATTTGCTGATTGGGACTCCATCAATCAAGCGATTGCATCCATTAACTGGTGCAATGCCTTCTCACTTTTAGATACTGATCAGTCGTATAATTATTTTGCTGACAGAGTTAATGAGATCCTAAATCAATTTGTCTCCCGTTCTAAGGAGAACGATCATTCCAAGTATCCCAAACGCCTTAAAATTTTGCATAATAAGTGTAATCTATATTTCGGTATTGCGCCTAATAGTACCCTTGCTAAGAGACTTAAATCCCGTTTTGATAAAGAACTCGAATGTGAGAATGAAAAACGCGTGGTTAATAGCGGCAATGTTCGTAAATATTGGACATTATGTAAAGAAAGACTTAAGCCTCCCAAAGTTTCTACTCCTGGAATTATCGATCTTAATGGTAATATCAGGTTGTAACATAAGTTTTGTCGCGTCCAATCTCTTATGCATTTTAACCTCAGAAATTCTTCGAATTAATTTAATCTCAATTTCGTTATTCATCATCAGTGAGGGCCTTCGTACTCTTTCTTACGCGCTTTACTTCAGTCCTGTCAAGGCAGTTGAGGAGGCACATTAGTCAGACAAAGTTGTACTGAGATAAGGATTAGAAATAATTTTCACGCATCAGCTCTTCTTGAAAAGGATAAATTATGCCGATTGTGTGTGATTTGCGTAAAGTACTACATATGTGCATAATTTTGAACCACTCACGGATAATGACAAACGAAAATCGTTCTAGAAATGTAGACGAGTTTGTATAATGTGGATGGTTGGTGACGGTCGCGAAAACTTTCGCAAGCCGAATTTTCTTCTCAATAGATATCCAGATCCAAATAGTGGTGGAATATAGTTCACCCAAAGTGGTCAGTATGCAGACAAAGTTTGGGGTAGATTGGGTTCTGTTGAGATAAGTGGCTCCATTCAGAACGATGGTATGTAAATTAAACTAATGAAATCGGCACTTTGTTCATATTCCTACCTCGCACACATGTTCAATATCTGATTTGTTGTGTCCATCCTAACCATAAACCCTTCCCTTACTAGTATCTACTTGGGATAAGTTTGGAAATAAATAGCTTTTGAATGACAATCTTTAATTCGAAACACCTAAACTTGCATATTTTGGTAAAATTGTGCGCGAATTGAATTAATAAAAATTCAAATTTCCCACAAGTGGAGTGTTCTTTCTCTCACTTGTTTAATGATAAATTATACCTCCATGAGTGGTAATTGGAACGCACTTATGTTAGTCACTGTTGTTGCAATTCTGGATTCAGAAGAGTTGGTCAAGTTGGCTACGAATCAGCGGCTAACCTTACACTCAGTGAAGTATATCTTTGATTCCGCTCAACATAGCACCATATCTGGCGTATATTTTGAAAGAGCATTGACGGGGTATATCACCATGCTGTAGAAGTTTGGTTCATTATTCATCTCTGCGAACTAGCACCTGATCAAACGAATTAAAAAAATCTGCACCAAATTTAAATCAGTTCATATTAATATTTTTCGCATAGCCAGCGTGCGCAGTTCAGCTCTACCCTATGGTTTGAATGTGCATGAACACCCCAAACATATACTAGGAGGTCAGGCATTGATAATGTTTGAGAAGTATCCTTCATGGAAATATTGTGAACCTCCGAAATGCGACAAAACTTATGTTACAACCTAATACTATAGTAGAGGACGTCGAAAGAGCCCAAGCTTTTAATGAATATTTCGCATCTGTTTTCACCGTACCACGAACTTCCCAATTACCAAAAATTTCGTATAATTCCAACATTTGTGAGATTAATAGTATCACACCTGCTGATATTCTGACTATCCTTCACGAACTTACGCCAAAAATTAATTTTTCTCCGGATGGGATCCCTAATCTAGTATATTCAAAATGTAAGGTTTCTATTTTTTCACCCCTTACAATAATTTTTAACAAAAGCTTAACTAGTAGAAAAGTCCCCGAAATTTGGAAAAAAGCAATTGTTAAACCCATTCCAAAAGCGACTAATAATCTTATTTCTAACTTTCGCCCTATTTCTCTTACTTGCAGCGCGTCTAAAATTTTCGAGAAAATTCTAATCAAGGAAATGGTTCGGTATCTTGAAGATAATTCTAAACTCGACCTTCACCAAGCTGGATTTCGGCAATTCCGATCCACGTCTACCCAGTTAGCCGAAACTCATTCATTTTATATATCTCTAATTGCCGAAAGAAAATCATACGATGTAATTTACTTCGATTTTAAGAAAGCTTTCGACTCTATTGATCATGGCTTGCTTTTTCATAAGCTCAGCGACTTAGGATTTTCAAGCAATTTAGTCTCGTGGTTCAAAGACTATCTTTTGGACCGTAAACAATTTGTACTAGTTAACAGATCTTTGTCCCAACCAATTACAGTAATCTCTGGCGTACCTCAGGGATCTTGCATCGGGCCACTTCTCTTTAATCTGTTCATTAATGACCTGCGTTCCATAATTCCATCAGAAATAAAGTACGGTATATATGCTGACGACCTCAAAATCTTTGCTGAAGTTCCAAAATTATCTACCCTTTTACAACAAACTATCGATGGGATTGTATCTTGGTCTGCGCAGTGGAACATGAATCTTTCAGAAACTAAGTGTTCAGTTATGCATTATGGACCCTTAAAGACTCGTGCAAAATACAATTTGGGCAATACCACTCTTACAGCCGTTAATGTAGTTAAGGATCTCGGTGTCCGAATGTCTCCTGATCTCACCTTTAAAGCTCACATCCTTAACATTGATTCGAAAGTACGATCTAAGATCAATGTTCTCTTTAAATCATTTAGAAGTTCAGATTCACAAATCTATCTAAAAGCTTACAATGCCTTTATTTTGCCTCTGGCAATGTATGCTAGCCCCATTTGGAATCCAACTGCCATTGGCCTCACTAATATGCTTGAGTCACTGCAAAGAAACTTTTCTCGTAGATTGTTTAGAAGATGTGAACTCGATGCCACCACTAGATATTATGACAGAATCAAGTATCTAGGTCTTACAACTTTAGAGCGCAAAAGGATCATCACTGACCTGCTATTTCTACATAACTGTGTTCATGGGCATTATAAATTAGACACTTCATTCCTATTTCGTGTTTCACCGATCTCGCACAACCTACGATCTTCACACCCCTTACGGCTGTCTATTCCCTACTTAATTAGAACCACTCATTCAACTGTTGTAAGTAGAACTCTTTCTATTTGGAATAGTCTTCCCTTTGATACTGTATCATCACCACCGCATCGTTTTCAGAGCTTTCCGAATTTCCTGTTAATTTATGGATGGAATAAAATATTTGTATTTGTATTTTCGTTTTTTGGACGGACAATATTTTCGAAATGTGAGTGATCAGTGGTTCGTCGGATTCGCTAATCTTCGGTGTGGTTCACTGCTCCCCGTGCTACAGTAGTCGAGGCAGCGGTTGTTGAAGCGCGCACTGAAACGGCAACCTCATTTCTAGCAGCGGCGCTTCCGGCGGGTGTGGGACTACCTTGGCCTGGAATAAAAATAATATTCTAGGCCAATAATATTTTACGTTGAGAAATTAAAGTGGAACTCACATGTGAAGATCTTCTTCAATTCGCGACGAAAATCTCGATTGCACACAAGCACGATCAGTCTGTAACCAGTTCTCGATTCATCTAGCTCGATACCGTATACACTATACGGTATAGAGTTGACAATATGAGTCGAGGTAGCGAGAAAATTTTTTAAAAAATATGTAAAGGGAAAGTGTTGCGTGGTCGCTTGTATGCCTCTGATTTCCGGCAGTACCGTATCCATTCATTTACGCTTAGTCGCACTTAGCTTAGTCGCTTTTCGATTCAAACGAACGCTACAGTACCCATCCATGCCGTTGACGAGCACCCAGGAGATGGTAGTCAGTGCGTAGGCCTCCCACTTGTTGCTCGCGAAGCCAGACAGCCAGAAGTAGGTGATCAACTCAGTGATGAAGAGGATTCCTTGAAGGGATGCCTGCAGAGTTGGAAAAAAATAAAAAATTAAAATTAAAATTAAATTAAAAAATGTCTCTTTATTCTATGCGCTCTCTCGCTGTTCAACCAATCTATGGAGTGCATGCAATAATGAGACTGTGACTAGAGTTCAAGAAACGATACCACGCTCTCTTCCTGTACACTCTCTGGACCGGTCGATCTGCGAGAGAGTGTGTAGAATGAAGAGAGTGTGGTATCGTTTCTCGAACTCTAATTGTGGTCCGAATCCATAAATGGACCTGGTAAACGAGGATGATCTGTCTGCTTCGTCTCTGTGCAGAAGCAGCGTCGATCTTCAAACATTCATCATTGGAGCAATTGAGAAATAGGGGATGAGAAATATGACGTCATGCCGATGTTTATATGTGAACAACAGCATGACGTCCTAGTTCTCATTCGACCTAGAGCTATAGAGTATTTTTAAGCTTGCGCTTTCATAGTCTGGGCGACTAGAGAGGAAAATCGAGAGATTTAATTTGAAGCCATTCTAAGTTCACACTTATTGTAGTTATCTCTGATAACTCACATGCTTGACATTGAAGCAGTGCAGTCTTGCAATGGAAGCGACGTCCAGAATGGCAACGATGACGACCGACGTGCAATTCAATGCGAAATCTCCGTACCTGAAAAGGCAATTTCGAAATTTGAAGTTTGAAATCAGATTTGAAACTAATGTATAAACTGACCATTTTACTCTGTTGCACGCTGGATTGTCCTTGAATGTGTAGATCCATGAAGTGCCGGGAAGGTAAAACCAACAGTCCACTAAAAAAGACTACAATTATGGGTAAGTTCAGTTAGGCTTTAGCCGGGGGAATGGCCAGACTTAAAAATCAAAAAATGTTATTCCCGATCTTTCTCGGATATGATATAAGAGAGGAATCGCGAGAGAATCGAGCACTCAGCGGCGGTGAATTCAAATTAGTTCTATCAGGTTGAAATTTTGGTTATAACTACTTTGAATGATGCTCTTTCAAACTGCGTCGTCAGAATTCCGATATCGGTCGTCATCGTCGAGATTCAGAAGGCCAAACTTGGTACTATCACTTTTCGAAGGTCAAATCGCGCTCACTTAAATAATTATAACTTTGTTTAAAATTGAGATAGAAAGTCTTTGTTTCAAAAGAAAGCTACCATCATGCGCTACAACTTTTGTGTTGACGTCATCATTCTTGGACCTCACCCTGGTGCGGGGCGGTCGGGTGCACCAAAAGTGACGTAACTTTGGAAATGGGAAAAACGTATTGGGATCTAGCGCGAAATTGATTGTGCCTATGGGTGGCTATCTGGTGCCCAAAAATCAGCCAAATCGAGAAGGGGAAAAAAAGTGCGCTAACTTTTTGTACGGTGACCCCGAAATAGGTCCCTGACAGCAATACTTTCAGAGCTCTCATTGGCCACTATTGGGTGCAAATACATTCAAAAACATCAAAAACAACATTATAAGTTGTTTCCCCAATAGCTATACCACTTTCATTGGTCAAAAATTACAGTATGACCTAAATTTCAAAAATCGATTTTTTTGCCCTCAACAACCTTTGGGATGGGTGCTATTGCACTAAATCGGTTCCACGTAACGTAGGAACATCCCTGGAAACGTTTCAGAGAAAGTGGGCACCAATAAATACGATTTTTCACCTAAGGAATTTAAAGAAAAGCTCAAAACTGTACTTTAGGCAAATGTAGACATAGCGAACCGAATTTTAGTTGGAAATGAAGAGCTCGATGTGCTGATCATTTTATCTGTTGAAAGTGAGTTTTTACCTTTTCATTGAAGCGCGCTATAGATCCTAGAAGTTGGTAAGAAATGGGCTAGAAACCCCCGAGAGCGCGTGCTCTAACCGTCTGGCGCTCTCGCCGCCTGATCTCCCTCTCCCTCCCCTCTATTTAGCGCTCTCCCGGGCGCGCTTCCAGTCGTTTTTTGCCTATTTCCATGGTCCGTAGCGCGCTTCAACGAAAAGATAGAAACTCACTTTCAACAGATAAAATGATCAGCACATAGAGCTCTTCATTTCCAACTAAAATTCGGTTCGCTATGTCTACATTTGCCTAAAGTACAGTTTTGAGCTTATCTTTAAATTCCTTAGGTGAAAAATCGTATTTATTGGTGCCCACTTTCTCTGAAACGTTTCCAGGGATGTTCCTACGTTACGTGGAACCGATTTAGTGCAATAGCACCCATCCCAAAGGTTGTTGAGGGCAAAAAAATCGATTTTTGAAATTTAGGTCATACTGTAATTTTTGACCAATGAAAGTGGTATAGCTATTGGGGAAACAACTTATAATGTTGTTTTTGATGTTTTTGAATGTATTTGCACCCAATAGTGGCCAATGAGAGCTCTGAAAGTATTGCTGTCAGGGACCTATTTCGGGGTCACCGTACAAAAAGTTAGCGCACTTTTTTCCCCTTCTCGATTTGGCTGATTTTTGGGCACCAGATAGCCACCCATAGGCACAATCAATTTCGCGCTAGATCCCAATACTTTTTTCCCATTTCCAAAGTTACGTCACTTTTGGTGCACCCGACCGCCCCGCACCAGGGTGAGGTCCAAGAATGATGACGTCAACACAAAAGTTGTAGCGCATGATAGTTGCTTTCTTTTGAAACAAAGAACGACTTTCTATCTCAATTTTAAACAAAGTTATAATCATTTAAGTGAGCGCGATTTGACCTTCGAAAAGTGATAGTACCAAGTTTGGCCTTCTGAATCTCGACGATGACGACCGATATCGGAATTCTGACGACGCAGTTTGAAAGAGCATCATTCAAAGTAGTTATAACCAAAATTGTAGCTTAAATGAACAAACTTGAAATTCTCCGCCGCTAATCCCCCTAAAATGCTCGATTCTCTCTCGATTCCTCTCATAAAAGGTATAGACCAGTGACAATATGACTCATACCCATTCTTTATTGTGTGAAAGGACCAGAAATCCGTACCAATTTGAAGTTCGTATGTGAGAATTGCTATCGCAAAAATCCAGCTACAGGCTATTATTATACGAGTGTTCGACTTGCTGGAAATTAATTATGAGTTTCCGCCAATCATCGTTATTCTTCTTATGAATATAATAAGTAAATGCTAATGATAATTAGAAATTAGTTTAGTCAGACATGCAAATGATCATTAACGAGGAACTGAGGAGCTCACGATTTTAGTGTCTTTCACGTCTGTGAAAATATAGGATAGGCTAACCTGAATATCTTCGAGTAAGTCAGAGGTGCGGATACGGCAATAAACCGATTAACGGAGATGCACACATGTGAGAAACAGCAGATCTAAGAAAGAAGTGGAATATTTTCGAAGATATTTTGCTCTAACTTGATAAGCCAGTAGGGTAGCGAAGCCGAAATGATGAGAAACCTCATACAACTCGCGAGGTTGGCTAAAACATTGGGATTATGCGACTTTAGTTGTCTCCTAACTTACAAATATATAGTAGGCGCTAGGTAGAATGCGAGAAGAAATTGATGGACGCTGTCTACTATTGCCTAAAAACCGGGAAAATGTCTAAAATTTTTGCGAAATTTAATTATTTTTGTGAGATATATTAATAAATGGACTATTTGGGCAAGTTTCGTCCATCTACTTGGATCAGAACCTGTGAGAGAGTGAGGCTCCCGAATGAGTTGTTCAGAGAGGGAATTGATCTGAGGAAGACGACGACGCACAGATTGCAGCTCAGCCCGACGAGAGCCATCTACAAGGAAAAAACGCTGGTTAAAATGGTAACGGGTCAAACAGGAAATACCATATTAACGAATGCATGATATTTTCCTCCTTTTTGGACTCAAGCAATATCCAGTTTTCAGTTTCATCTACTCACCGGGAAAAGGATGAGTGCGGCCACGTGATTGTCCTTGCTCGTGTCGAAGTCTCCCATCTCTGATAAATAAAGATATACATGCCAGAGAAGCATAAGACTAATCTAAGATAATTCGCAAGATGCTCCAATGATAAGCAAAAGTAGTGTTCGCGAAAGTAGCTATCATGTTTTCGAACGCTTGCACGGAAAGATTTAGTCGTATTGGGGGGAATTCGAGAAAGCTGGCTGTATGCGAAAGGCACTGATGTCTTTGAATTCAACAGGAAATGGCGACGCCTCCCCACGCAATTCTCGGGAAATCAGTGAGGCGAATGATGAGGATCTATGCGTGATAACAACAGATTACCTTAGTCAAGAGTACAAAAGATCTGCTCTATTGTAGCTCTACGCACCCGACTGACGCTATGACTCACGTTATGCTTGAGTGCATTTCGGCATCTATGAGCTGTTATGATAGACTAGCGCACAATACTACAGCGATCAATGTCGTATCATTTGTGCTTGCTAGTTGCTAAAAATAGCAACACCGATCACGATCTCTTGATAATGAATAGACGCACGGGGTTCGCATTGGGAATTTTCAAAACTTCCAAAAACTCAGATGGTGTGTCTGGATAAGAGACTCAGTGTCCCGTGTTTGAATGCCCTTCCGCAAGAAAATCAGCCCACCAGAATCAGCAATCAACCGACTCGAACTGGTACTTTTTGTCAAACTAGGAGTGAAAGGGCTGCGGCTCCGGGTGGAAGCAGAGTAACAATAATAATAATGATACAATAATAATGAAAGAAATAATGTAATAATGAAGTGGAAGTAATAATGATACATGTGCAACTTCACGCATTGAAGCAATATGCTGCAGACGGGGTGTGGCAAAACGGAAATCGAAAAAAACGGGAACAAAACACAGCTCATACGGGAGTCGAAGTAGGGACTTGGGAGTGTTGCATTGCTACCAGTTACTATTCGAGCAGTTTTCAAATTACCCCTCGTTGAATGCGGTGCCTTCAAAAATGAAAATATGGCTAAACGAACTACACTGGTCGATAGAGCTCGGGAAGTTAGCCGGGGAGACTGAAAATGACCGTCCAAAATATATTTTGAACGGTACTGAGCGATCCGCAAAGTATGAGCTGAGCGAGCGACCGGTGCTGCAGCTCGAAGAGAAAGCGTCATGCTGACTATTCCGGTTACGGGGGTATTAGATGAGTCTAGGGAAGCTCAAAACCATCGAAAACCCGAAACCAAAAAATACCCGTTGTCCCAAGTTTAAATCAAATCTCTCGTGAAGGGCGTGGGTAGTACCCCAAGTTATAAATTTATTTTCAGAAATCCACATTTCAGAAAAAAAATTTCAGAAAAAAATATTAAGAAATAAAAATTTAGAAAGAAAAATCCTGTAAAAACTAATTTCGTAAATTCATTTTTCAGAAATCCAATTTCAGAAATTTCGTTTCGTAAGCTACGGCAATCGTGGAATATTCGCCACCTTCACTTTGATTATTTAGTGTTTAATTATCAGTTCTAATATTTTTTCTAATATTTTTTCTCGTATTAGGCTTTCCGTTGTCGTGCCCATCCATTAAATATCATAATCATTTTAAACAATGCGAATTTTATGTTTTAATGCGCAGTTCTATTTCCCGGCTACAGTAATCAGCAAATTTACGGCAAAAAAATGCTGAAATCTGACTTTCTGAAAAAAGTTTTCGCAAACTGGTTTTTTTCAAAAAATATTTCTCAATTTGATTTTCTGAAATTTTTTTTTCCAAAATATATTTTTCTGAAAATTAAATTTCTTAAAATTAATTTCCAAAAATAAATTTACAATTTGGGGTACTACCAGGGCGTGATATGCAATTCTACTTCTCAACTGAGCGAATTTG
This sequence comes from Pristionchus mayeri, assembly GCA_036245805.1. Lineage (NCBI taxonomy): Eukaryota > Metazoa > Nematoda > Chromadorea > Rhabditida > Neodiplogasteridae > Pristionchus > Pristionchus mayeri. The sequence continues at coordinate 6,777,575 of BTRK01000004.1, read as the reverse complement.
CATATTGGAATAGAATACTTCCTCCTTGGACAGAACTGAATTAATTATCAAAGTGCGATTAGATCCTCTGAACTGGTTAGAAGTAACCTTTTCGCATTGATAAGCTGAGAAGTCACGATGTTGACTTCTTCCTCTTCTTCAAACGTCCTTTTTCTTCACTACACTGATTACAATAGGGATTCTCTGTTCGACTTCGAGATTCGATTACAATTCATAATTGGGGTCAACGTCTCTTTATTGCGCTAGCAGTGAGAGGGTATAGAGAGGGTATAGAATGAAGAAACACTGGTATGAAATCTGGAAATCAAGATGTACCCCGTCCACCCTCCCTTCTTTTTCGCCCATTCCACATTCGGTTCTATTCCAATACTGTTTCTTCTGATTGCAACTCGGAAGTTCGCCTTCCACCCTAATTGCCGGTGGCGGTTGTGGGTGAATCGGAAAAAAACTACAATCTCAAGCTTCCTGATTTCGTTCTGGTGCGTTTCACTGAATGGATTGATGGTCAACATGGTCATGCTCATCGAGAAAACTATGAACAACGAAAGAAAATCTAGAAGAGATTCATCCCGAGAAGAATTATTTACTCTCGTGAGGTTGTAATTTACATTTCATATATGGCACCACTACGCCCTCAAACTATCGGAATTAGATAATGTAAGAGGCGTTGTGAGTCATCTCATCGGGAAGGCTTCTCTCAACGCTAGATGTCAGATGAGCTTTATTTGTAGTTACCTCGAAACTTCGGATGTCGCACAAACTTCAGATAATTCGGTTGTGTAAAAGCGTATCCGACTTTCATCTCTGTGAAATGTCTGATTAGAATATCGATCCCTATTAATTATTATTGGCTATAATACTCACATTCAGGTGTGTGAGGCGTCCTATCTATCCGAAAAATGTTCTCGAAAAACTCAAAGAATATTGAAGGGAATTGGAATAGTAATTCCTTGTTCAAACTTTCTGTAGATGAGCTTCTTCGATGGCAAACTCTACGCGCTCTTACTTTACGACTTACTTTACGATGAGCTTATTTTTGCCTTCCGCGTAATCGTCTCTCGTCTCTCAAGGTGTGCACGCATTTAACTGCGCGTTCTCCTCTACTTTCTTAAATTATCAACACACCTCTCTTTGAAAATCAGTGATGCCAATGATGGTCGGAAATACAGTACATGCTAATCTTACATTTTTCTACGAGGTCTGAAAATTGTCTGAGACACGGAAACATAGTTATCCCAATGAACTAGTCATAGATAACAATTCTCCGTTCTCCATCTCATTATCCGACGCAATGCGCATGTGATTTGCGATTCCTAGGTGATGAAAAGCCATATTGACGGACCAGCTCGAATGGGTATACTGTATTTTCAGATCCTACCATCATAGAAAAATATAAAAGATAAATATTCTAATCGGGAATAATGCGAGGAACATGAAAATCGATGTCTAGTTGCTTGAAAATTACTCGTGCTTCCGGAAAAAAACGATCTGCGGGCCGCCGCGGCCGCATATGGGCAATGCGATTAGCATGTACTGTAATAATTTAATGTTGGGTAGAATTCGAAGATCAAAATCAGAGAACCGGTTAAAATAGCTTATGTAAATTCTAGCATGGTAGAAACAACCGACAAGTACTTCACCATGCTTCAGAACTCATGGAAATCCACCTCCGGCATGTCGTTCTCTGTAACTGAACCTCTGATGTAATGCCAAATGAAGATAAAAGACTAATGCTAATGCAAAAAATACGGTAGCCCCGTTCTAAGAGATTTATGGACCACATGCTCATTTGTTATTCTCAAATGCAGTTTAAATTGTTAAAATGACAATTTCACGAAATTGCACAGCAAAATATAGTGTATTCATTTCATTGATTCATCTACGAAACAAGGACGATCTGAGAGGGGACAGTGAATGTCGTGAAAAATAAGTGAGAAAAGGGCTCCACTTTCGTCTGTTGGCCGCACAAGAGGAGAGTGCGCGCGCCCACGCGATAGTCTTTCATGAGCAGGATGATCACTGCGGCGTCCCAGAGAGGAAATGCCGATATGAACGACGCGCTGAGCTCCTGAGGCACTAGATTCGCCACCCCAAGGAATGGCGCGTTGAGATTGCTCACGTAGGGAATGTAGACACACAGAAAGGGCACGATTGCCTTAAATGGATGGATGGTCTAGGACGGAAAGCGGAGTGTACCTGTACGCACAAAGCGATGAGCACCATACGCTGCGATTTTCTGTTGGCGTCGGACACTAAGGTGTTCATTTGAGTGTGGTAGAATGTCATCGTGGACAAGGCAACAGAGGTAAATGAAGCAAATATCAGAATGGTATCGGTAAATGCGAGCACGAAAAACGCACGTTCAGCGAAACGACCTTCAGGCTACAAACTCGTCAAGGTTAATTTATGCATTGAAGCCTGCCTTACCCAGTAGTCAAGGATGAGCCAGCCGTCATTGATGGTAATATTGAACTGTTCATGGTACGACTCCCTCAATACGATCGTCCCAGGCTCATTCGCGTCCCCAATGGAAAAGGTAATGAGAATGGTATACCTGCAAGCAATGACGATTTTGGTATACTTTTCCTTTAGGCAATTGCGAATTGTACATCACAAAAGCTTGTGAACTAATATCTGAAAATATGAATAGTTTTTTTGAACTTACCAAGTCGCGATAGTTGAAACTGTAGCTGCAAGTAGGAACGATATAAATAGCTTGCTCGAATAACGCCAGAGTTTCTCCGGGCTGAAATAGCATCAGATCGATTCTGTAGGAAGTTGGGTGATTGTAGAGAACACACCTTTTGATTGCCCAGTAACGGTAGAGAAAGTTAAAGTTGGTCAAGAAGAAGGGAAGCGTGTAACATGAGACGTAAGTGCACGCGACATGCTGAACAATTTGAAATGAACGCATAAGACGTGAAATGAATTACCCGACTCTCCCAGAATGTCCTGCCTACAACGCCTATGATCGAGCCCACTCGAACTGCGGTCTGAAACGTTGGAGATATAACGAAAAAAGACTTTCAACATCTTTAACTGACCACATTGAGTAGTGCCTCGAGAATCGATAGAAAAATATCCTGGACTGCGAAAATGGTGAGTAAATGCTTGTACGCGCCCAAATCAGCACGCGAGAATCGATGAATGAGAACGAGCAGGAATACATTCAGAAGAATTCCAGCAACTGAAGAAAATCTCATATCCTCCCTCCTCTGATGGAAAATTGTTATTTTTCAGTATTCAAGCCCCTTGTAACTATCCCTTTCTCTATCACATGGTCATATGCTGAGGTTCAAGTACAGTAGGTAGTCTATCAACATTCATAGAACTCGGCCCTTGCAATTGCTCAAAACATATAGATATTCACAATCGAATTTACGAAAATGGAAGATCCGAAAAACAAAACAAATCGATTATACCCAGATTTCGCGAAAATCGATTAGATTTGAACGTTAAAATTCATTTTAAGATCATAAGAGTATGAATTCCCAGTGAACACAATTATATTGCTTGTTTCTGGAAAAAATATTTCCATCTCTTTGAAACAACAAAAAATATCAAATGGTGTGTGTTGAACAAATCAGTGTCTCTGATGACTTATACGGTATAAACATGAATTTTGACGTTCAAATCTGATCGATTTTCGCGAAATCTGGGTAGAATCGATTTGTTTTTGTTTTTCGGATCTTTCATTTTCGTAAATTCGATTGTGAATATCTATATGTTTTGAGCAATTGCAAGGGCCGAGTTCTATGAATGTTGATAGACTACCTACTGTACTTGAACCTCAGCACATGACCAATGGAAGTTCACTTTGATAAAGATATTTTACATTCCCCTAAACATGCCAAAATCCGAGACCTGAAAGTCGAATTTTTTGGAACTACTGAATCCGATCTCCTGTGAACATTTTTCGATGTATACTGTGTTATTCAAAATGAAACAGCATAAAGCTGGTCTAAGTTCAACGTAAAATGTAGAATATTTCAATTATTTCCAATTCGTCACCTCGGTGCCTCACCTTTAACCGCGATTATCAAAAAATACGGTTTAAAATTTTTCCTTAATATTTTTTTTCTAAGACACATGAGAGATTAGTCTTTCATATTCCGCAATAAAAACCTCTGCGTTTCTACTGCGTGATAGGGAAAATATTTATTTTTCAATTCAAAATGTGGTTTTTCGATCCCAGAATTATTAGTTTTGGTCCAATCAGAAAGTTGTCAACAGTAAAGTTATTTGACATATTTTTCCCGATTTTTTAAGACCTCCGCCATCCCTGTAGCTCTTCTGCGGACAGAAATACATTATCGCCGGTAGTAAAACCGGAAAATGTCTAAAAGCCGGCTCTGGGACAAATAACCTGGTTCCTTCGATTTCTTGTCCTTAGTACCTTATACCATCAATATATGGCTAATATTGAAAATCTTTGAAAAAAATCGTTCATGGCTTCCTCCATCGACTCGTGATACCTGTGCCCAGGAGAAGCGGTGATGGAATATTTTAGGGAGTTATATATTAGAACCGAAAATTAATCGCTGTACCGAAATTGAAGGCCTCGATGTACCCATGGCGGGGGAGCATGGCGAGTAAAGCTGACTTCAATTTATTTTGTCTTCTTTGAGGCAGATAATGACAACTGCGTCTACTAGAGAACTCATCATTCTGGGAATGGACCTCTCCAGGGATTAACAGAGAATTTTCAGACACGTACCTAGCCAGTCAATGCTCAAAAAATACCAGTAAAGTAATGAAAGAAAATCGTTCTAAGATGCAAGGAAAGGCAATACGAGCAGTAGCCAATCTGGATAGGCAGACTTCATAATGAGCACGACAAACACCTGCTGATCAATGTCCTTCAAAAGTGCACTGCATTCACCGAAATTATACATCTACTGGTAATTTCGTAAATTCCATATTAAAAGTCGTTGCCTATTCATAACATCAAAAATGCAGGTAATATTGCGCTAGTCCCAACTTCTGCGGAAGATAATATTCTTAAATGTCTTCAATCCATGTTTTGTGGTGTTTTCGCATCAATCGCGTAGCAACGATGATTCCCGGGAGTCCCTTTTTCCCGGTTCCAATTATTGGAATATTTGCGCAGATATTCCAGAAGGAAACAGTACTTCAGAGTTCAGCTCCGATTCAACAAGTTAAGCTAAAAACTGCACCGGAAGATTGTTGACGGAACAGCAGTGTCCAATGAATTGTGTAAATAATTATCTAGTGTTTCCAGCTCGTTCAAAGATCGTAAATGCTAGTAACCTTTCTAGTATCGAAAGGGCGAGACGGAACAAGTGTAAAGTCGAGAGAGCGAGAGAGGGGGGAATGAACAAAAGTGTGAAGGGAGAGAAAGAGAGAAAGAGAGGACGAGATAGATGGATATAGAGAAGAGGAGTGGGTGAAGCGGGTATAATGAGAACGAAAGTGCTGAAGAAACTACATAACGATTGATCAAGCTTGTATCGTACTTGGCCAATGGAATCTCGATAGAGAGACTGCTAGAGTGTTATTTTGCTTTTCCGATAAATAATCTTTTTTGTTTGTAAATGGTGGTCTAATTTTGTTTGCGTATTTGCCGGATCTTGAATAACATTTACTTACTTTCTGATGTAGATGAGTAAACGAACACACATTGTTTCTTTATCACTATTCCGAACTTTTTCCGTGTCCTCTTTTTCTTGATTTTTTTCCAGAAATGCCGCTCCGTCCGGCATCCAAGGACGACGTCTCCGAGCTGTACGACATGGTTGTGGTATGGCTAGGACCACTTTCACTATCCGAATATTTCGTTCAGGAACTCGCAAAGTTCGAAAAATTTGAATCTGAAGTGACGCTCAGTCGGGAGAAGTTCAGCAAGGACTTCGAAAACGGCTGCTTCTACGGATTCATCGTCATCGACGATGAAGTGAAGTAGCTTTCGAAACAAGGTTCATCTTCGGAATTCAGACTGGAAAGTCGGCTGGCATGGTGCTGTATCACTTCCGATACGATTGCTGGACGGGAAAGGTATACATTTGTAGATTCGTTTGATCATTCGGAGAAGCGATTGCAAAAAAGTGGCAGGGAAGAAATTGGGCGAGAATTGATGGGGAATTTGAAATGAAGAATACGCAATTATGGTTCGATCACTTGTCTTTCAGACCATGTACATGAACGAGTTGCTAGTCCGGTCGGAGTTCCGAAATAAGAAGTACGGTAAGCAGCTGTGGGCTGCAGTGGCAAAGGTACGGTAGCCTCAATCGATATACAAGTCAACTGTTGGCAGGTGGCCAAGGAGAATGATGTGGGATTGATTACTTGGAGCGTGCTCGATTGGAACAAACCAGCAATCAACTTCTATGATTCGGTTACTTTTTGTTGTTTTCTGTTTTAAGTTTAACATTTGAGGTGGCCGGAGTATCGGAAGAGAAGAACGAAGCGGGTTTCCTTCGGTACAAGATGACCAGAGAAGGAATCGATCGTTTTGTCGCCGAATCCAATAACGCGTGAAACACGAACTAATGCGGGTAGAGAAATATCAAAGCTGTTGTGAGTAAATGGTCTTGAACTGATACCGATAAATATTCACCGATTTGTAATAGTGGAGAGGTATTTTCGCTTTTCCTAGCATTACAACTAGGGCAGTTACGAGCATTTACATATCGATTTTATTTTCGTATCGATATTCAAAATCATTTACTCTAATTCAAGTGATTGCACATAAAACTGGATTATCAGTAATATTCCCGAAAATTGTTGTAAATGTGTTAATTTGCTAAAATAACGCATGCTATTACCAGCTCTCGATTCTCTGAAAGTTGTCAATTAACAGCTTTCGATAATCCTGTTTACCGGCGTATCTTCTGTGTCTCCATTATTAATCACACGTCGGTAGAGAATCACTGAACTTTCAATTCATTCAACTTCCCAAAATGGAACGAACGTGAGAGTATTCCCAGTACCGTCATCAGTGCGCAATACACTTGCACCGGAATGAGTGAGGAAAGGAACATGATTGCTGATCCCATCAACGACTAGAGCAAGTTCAGTCAGTTTTGCAGATTTCGAGAAGTGAGTCAGACCTGGTGAAACTTGGAGATGGAGAACACCTGTGCTCTCTGCTCGGGCAGAATGAGTGCACAAATCACCGTTCGCGATGTATTCAGGCAGTTGTCGCCAATGCCAAAGAGAGCAGCGATCACAAGCGGCAAGTAGAAACTGCAATATAATAATCTTTCCGGTTGTGATTTGTGATTAGAATTGTTTGCAGTGGAACATTTTTTCGTTAGACTGGAACCCTCTGAACTTCACTGCATGAAGAATAACATATTTTTAATAACGTGAAGGTGTAAGGGTAAAGTAATGTTATACTTCGATGCTGACACTTCCTGGAAGTGATTAGCAGTCAAAGCGTAATTTGGTGATGTGCGTTTCAATTTAGATCTGGTCATTTTAGAACGCTAATGTTTGATTTCAATGGAGAGTTCTGACGTTGTACCCACGACGGTTATTCGAACAAAGTGCTCGAAAATTGGATCAATTTCTAATGAATAGTATGTTATGCTCGCTTGGGAGGCTGACCGATAGCAAGTTTTTTGGAAACATTGAAAAATTGGGAATGCGTCGGCTTATCGCTACAATTGTGCATCCCACTGAAATGTTTGCATCCCTCGAGTTTGTGACCACATCAGCAGTAACTATTCTCACTCAGCATGTCGCTCAATCCAAATACGATCGAATAATAAGCAGGCAGATACATGCTTTCAGATAGCTTCTTTGTAAACGTAATCGTTGTTGGATACACTGAGCACCAGAGACCTGGAATATAGTAAAGATCAATGAAAGTACGAGTGAAACGCACTTGTTGTCATTCCAATGTAGCCGAATAAAGGGGTCAGCTGAAGAATGTGCTTCTCGCGCATTGTCGAGAATGTTTTCTCTGAATGATATGATACTCTTATGTTACGCAACATACTCGAAAAAGGTAAAATAAGAAATATGTTAATCCAGTATTTACTCATTTGAATGACGAATCCGATGCGTTCCTTTCTGTAGGATAGCGATGCAATAGAATTATTGACGGCTCTCGTTGGTATCAACACGAAGATGATGTTTGAAACCAGTGTCACGAGTAGGAACGCTCCGTATAACAGCCTGAAACTCACAATGAAACCTAGGCGAGCGTGATACCGAGTTCTAGACTAGTTCAGATCAGGGATAAATAGTATCCTCTTTCCGCATTTACCAACGCGTTCTCTAATCGGCGAACGACTACGCAAACGAAGATAGAGTTATTATGAAAGAATTCCTAGTCCAGAGGGTAGTTTGCTAAGGTTTGTGTGTCTACCTTCATGGCAATCAGCTGGTTCGACAATACGAGAATATGATTATGAACCCGATAAGCCTTTATTGTTACTAAATCAAGTTCAAAATCAGGCGAGAAGAAGGCTTAGCGGGATCCATGTTCTAACAATTAACGCGAATTTGCCCACCTTATTTCGCTTTCAGAGTATTGCCGATAGCTGCTATCTATGCTGGTAGCTTTGGAGAGTAGATCCACCTCCGAGTTCTCTTCAGATACCTCGATGGTAAACAGCATGACCATTCCGCCAAGGGTCATGCTGAAATGGGTAACTTTATGGTCATTCAAGAACGAGAGCGAACCTTATCATGGCCAGCGCCCAGGTAAGTGCAGAATTTCTCTCGATTGTTGCTTTTGTGGAGTGCTCAGTCGCGTAGGCTCCATGACCCGTGTAGAATACTGATTCAGTTTTTATTTGAATTTCAACATTTTATTTTCCATTAAATCTGTTCAGAGCTATCCAATGCCTGCAAAAACTAACGCGCGCATCCGATTCCGAGCGTCGCCGAAGTGAGGTAGTAAGGAATGTAGTGGATGAAGAAGAAGGAGGCAATGTGAACGGAGAAAAGCGTCGATCCAAGCAACAAAGCGTACTGGAAAGATACAGGATTTCAGTATAGTTCGTAATTCGGGTCACCGTCTCTTCATATCTCACACTCTCTCGCGCCAATCGACCGGTCGAGAGAGTGTGCAGAATGAAGAGAGCGTGGCATCGTTTCTCGAACTATAGAGTTCAGTAAGAGGTATCACTGCACACTTTGGATCCGAGAATCCCGAGGGCCCAGGGCGCGACGAGATTCGCCAGTGTGACGGTTACGTAGCAGAAAGCGAGGCTGGAAAGCGTATTTATGGAAACATGGACTACTATCATAGTTGCCCACGCCGGCGGCGACCCCCATGACCCCCTATTCATGGATCAGCACTGCTCCCCTCAAATCGAGGGGAGCAGTGCTGATCCATGAATAGGGGGTCATGGTCTGAAAATACCTCGCCGCCAGTGTTGGGCAACTATGACTACTATATTAGTCCTGCAACATGCAACCTTCCCTTTCACCGAGCTCGCTGTGATCAAGCGAGAAGTCCAACCCATTCTTTCCCTCCTATTCTCAGTGGGGAACAATACTACGTATTTGATAATCCTGCATTTTTTTCTGGTTGAAGTATTCTGTGTGGTGTTAAGAAAAATTTTGCGAAATTGTTACACCCGCCGTTGGTGAGGTCATTTCAGAATTGCATTGCCACAATAATAAATGCATGGAACCCGTAGTATCCCGCGTGCTCGTCGATGCTTTCCGGTGATCGGTCGTGCACCGAGTGCAGAACTGGTTCGACGATCGTGAGCTGCGTGTCGTACCCTGAGATATGGGTTACGGTATTCAAAATAGGTTAACGGTGCACCCATGAACATGCAGAGTTGGCCGAGACCAAGCAGAGCTGCACACGGCAAATCGTACCGCGATTCGCGCATCGTATCTTGAAATGATGATGATGGATACTGTACACATTGACACAATGTAATTATGTGACAACATTTTTTTTTGTAAAATCCTAAATTCTAGTGTATAAAAACATTTATGTGCAACGTGATTTGATATCCTACTTCTCCTAAAAAAAGTGGACTGGTCATTTCGCGATGCATCCAAACGGAAACTAGGAATGCTTGAATAATTTTCACCTTTTATGTTCTTGTTATCACAAATTTGACATGTCCCGCCTTCCCGGGAATTCCCCGACCTTTGGTAGAGAGTAGAGTTTGCATACATTACCTCCAATCATACAGTCATAAGATCGGGTGGCAGATTATCGCTGCAACAATTTTCTTCATATTTTCTGTTGTGGTATTGTAAATTAAATGTGTTTCATAATTGCGGATATTCAAATCTATGTGAAAAAAACTCTCGAAAATGTATCGTTTCTTTCATTATCTCAGCTCACTAACTAAAGTCCTTGAAAAATAATACTAATGTTGTACATGGCACTAGGTCGGATGAGAATTATTACGTCATAGTAGTGACAGTTGAAATCACTATTATGTCTGAACTTTTTTGTGACGAGGAGCTGTAGAAAACCAGTAAAAGTAACCATAAAAATACTAAATGATCGTCGACAAATGGCAGATTGCATCAGATCCACCACAGTATTCCTACTCATTGTGATGAAGTGGAACTACAACCCAGCCCTAGTTGGAGGTTGGCTCTAATCGGATCTGCCCTAATCTTCCCTATATTTTGAAGATAACACTCAGTCTGCACATGATTGCTTGTTTGATTTCCCCCGGCTGTACTCCCACTCACGGGGGAATCCCCGATTCGGGGGGGGGGGGGGGGGGATTCCCCATAACATGTTTTGATTCGGTGCTCCGCTTCGGAACATAACAGAACAATACGCAATTCCGCTAGCAATAGATCCGTGATTCGAGAATAATAACCTTTCTCTTGCCCACCATGGGAAACGAGTCGGGAAGGTGAGGAAAAGGAGACGTGAAGATAAATTGATCATTTCTCTTGGGGGCATGTCAGAATCGAGAAAATTCGGCCACGCCATAATTCGACTTCGATTAATTGTTGTCCTAGTTACTTATCTTTCATACACTTTATATTTGCTTCTTTAAAATTCTTCTTGTGTGTGCCGATTTTTTGGAACTTATTTCATTACGATAAAATACTCGCTTTGCAAGTGTCCCCATCCACTCCTTGCATATGAATTATCAGTCTGTAGAGAGGCTGTTTCACTTTTGCGCCGAGTGGAATTATGTAGCATGAGATCATGAGATGTAAAAGATAACAACCAATGGAAGTAAGCTTCGTATGTGTTTGCTATTTGCTCTTTTGCCCACTGTGCCCCTGTTCCGATTATATCGACTGTATTTACACCGTAGTTGCCCACGCCGCCGCCGCCGCCGACCACCACGACTCCCCTATTCGTCGATTTTTGAGTCGGCCAAGACGCCGCCAGTGCATGGCAACTATGATTTACACTGATGCTTGTACTTGAACCTCATTCTCGTAGCTAAATATATTTATCATATTGTTCGAGGCGGAACGAGGCACGGTAATTTGATAGTATGTGACGATCAAGTAGCATGAAGTGTGACAGCATTTCATAATAAAGCTGATGAAAAGTGGCTGAGAGATCGGGGTTGTCTAGAGATCTTTCTTGGTCAGTTCGACTCTGCCGAAGTCTCCGTTGTACACGTCTCGACCCTCCGACATGAACTTGGCAAGTGACGTGATTGTGAAGCGACGCACCAGCTCTTCACGACGTCTGCAATCGAGTAGGCTAGGCTGGATGAGAACTATGACGGTATTCCGCCTTTGATATATCAAAGGCGGCATGAAGTCCGGCCTACTACCATTGAGTAAGACGACCGTCATGTTGGAACTCTACAGATGATGTTCCAGGAAAAAATAAGGCAATTCATATTACGTTTTTTTTAGATTTACAGACGCCATTATTGAGGATAAGAGGGATAGATTTCAAAATTGGCCCATTTCTAGTGCTTTTTATTTGGAAGGTCTGATTCAAGTAGCTCACTTCTTGTCTTCCTCCTCCTCTTCATCACTAGTGTCTCCATCATCTATTGAGCTCTCCGACACAGTCTAAATTTCGATATGACTTTTTTTAAATTTTGTAATAGCAATTTTTTAAATTGTGTAATAGCACTTGTATGCAACGGAGCTGATGTGTAGCAATAACCTCTTTCTCCTTCGGTGCGTCTTCTACGCAGTGCTCCTTGCTGCACATCTTGCTCTCGATGAAGAGCATCGTGCCGAAGAATCCGTTCTCCATGGCGACGACGATGCCCTTCGTGACGACTCGCATGAGGGGAAGACCCGCTGTGACGACCACTGCTACCACGCCCGAGTACTAAATGATGGCTTCAGTCTAGGGATGGTATCGCGAGAAATTGCTCTCTTCATTCTGCACGCTCTCTCGCTAACCTGACCGGTGAGAGACAATGTAAAATGAAGAGAGCATTTCTTGCGAAGCCATCCCTACTTCAGTCGACAAATAAGTCGAACCGCTTTTCTAATTGGCAATGTATATCTATTGAAACGCAGTTATGCCACCAAGCATTTAGAATCGGAGCCGCACTAACTTTTTCTGCTGGTCTCGTGCTCAAAACATGGTCATTCAATGATAAATGTCGGGCATTTCTTCGGTTTTTGTCCACCCCCCCCCCTCCCTCACACCTCTATGAGCGGGATTGGGAAATTAGAGGGGGAGGAGGTGGCCAGAAGTCGAAGAAGTGCCAGATGAATACATGTGCACTCACGGGGATATTGACGGGGTTGACGTCGCCGAGTCCGATCATCGTATACGAAAGATACGAGAAGTAGAAGGCATGGAAGAAGTTAAGACCCTGGCACAAAGATTTAATTGTTTAAAAAAATAAAACATGAAACTGTCGCTCACTTCCTCTTCTCCCTGATCATAGAAGTGGAAGAATACGGCCATTATGGCAATGAATGCCATTGAGATGGCGCATATTATGGAAAGTGGAAAGCGGATGGACTCGAGATCAGTCGTCTTGCTTCCACGCGACGTGCTGAAATGATAAAAAAGGTTAAAAATTATGACGTTTCCTACATAAATACAATGTTATCAGCTGGGCTGGAGACACGATATGCTCACACCCACCGTATTTTGATGAGCAGCCTGCCCCACACTCTCGTCATCCCAACGAGAAGCAGCTGTCCAAGGTCTCGAATGACGATCAGCCCGAACGGATAGAAGATGATCGAGTACCAGATCGTACAGAATCGGCCCCAATTAGTGCCAGGATAGATGCTTCCTTCAAAGAGACTCTGTTCGCAACGACTTCAAAAGGTAAAGGTAACGATAGTTTCAATTGTTACCATATCCGACAGTCGTGAATACCGTGTATACAAAGAAAAACGCAGCCGTGAACGTCCATTCGTAAATTTCATCGTCGTGTGACTCAAGCTAAAATAGTTTTTTTCAGTAACGATAAATATTGTGGAATAATAACCTTGTAAAGCGTGGAAAACTTGTACTTGCCCTCAATTTTGAGCAGCTTCGTGTACGCTTGCTGAAATTTGTTTGATTTTTTGATGGCCATGATAAATTAGGAGAGAACAAACGTGAGGTGCTATAAAGAAAGACCTTGACTAGCACGACGATTTCCGTTTCATTTGCGGGCAGATCTTGCGTTAGCAAGTCCTTTGCAATTTCTTCGAATGCCTCGTTTAGGTTGACGTACGTCTCCGCCACGGCCTGAGTTGAGCTCTTCTCCTCTATCATACGATGTAATACGATGATATACTACGATGATGATGATACGATGATATATCGAAGCATGATGTTTCTTCAGTCTTTTAATACATAAAATGGCTATGTTTTCGAATCGGGGTCTTTTTTTTTCGAAACTCAAAAAATTATCGGAGTCCCATGACTGTCTGAAGGACTCCGACCTTTTTTCAGGGACACCGATTCGAAAACAGAGCCCATAAAATACCGTGATTCTCAGTCATACAAAGTCTGCATATTTTTCTTCGACTCGGCAAGAAACGAAGTCTGTGGCAACGAGAAGCGCTCTAGCTGACCTCCTTCTCTGCGGGTGCTTCTATCAGCCAGAACATCAGCGAGCCGAGCAGCCAGGCGACGACGATGATGAGCACGAGCAGAATGTGACGGATGCACTGCATCCGACGACCCGAACCGAGCCAGTACAGAGACCGCGCGAATCCTCAAGCAATCAGTTACATTGGTAAGGGGACCGACATTGTCGCCGTTCGCTTGCAATGCGGCATAGCGACTTGGGAGTTGTTTCATTGTAACAAGTATGTGCTCCCCTACATTTTACATTTTGGTACTAAGATGTAAGCATATTTTCTTGCAATCCCTACTATCAGAGCAAATGTTTGAATCATATTTTTCTCGGAGTAGTACACTCTCGTTCTGAAAACTTGCTCGAACTTGACTTATTGAATGGACTGAAAATTTTTCCCATCGCTCTAATCAAGTATATTATGCTTGATTAGGCATGTTAAAGACTAATTTGGATGGTCTAAAGATTATTTTCGCATCGCTCATCTAGCAGTTGCTACTCACTGGATTGCTTGGCCCTATGCTGGCTTCTGCTTCGTGTTGACCGTCGTCTTTGGGCATGACATTCGGCCTCATTCCGTTGCAACTAAACAAATAAGTTGCTCGAGTGCCTCTACCAGAATGCCGTGATTGCATCTTGCCATCGTTCAAAGAGGAAATATCGAAAAATACTAGAGGGCGAGAGGTCAAACGATTATCTGATAAGCAGATAAGAGGTCGCCTGATAACGCGTGTGTGCACCGAGATCAATCGCTTGGATTGATGGTAGAGTTCGTAATTCGGACCTTCGTCTGTTCATTTCACGCACTCTCTAGACCGGTCGAGCGGTGAGAGAGTGCGGGAAATGAAGAGACGGTGACCCGAATTACGAACTCGAATTGATGGTAATCGCTTCTGGGGACCGGAATGTCTCGCCTGATTTACGGAAGGAGGCCCACCGGAATGTGGCCCGTCATTAGGCGTTTGATCGAAGGGAATTTGCAGAGACGTCGCGTAGTTTCTGCAAATTACTTGTTCAGAAAAATAGATCATAGTTGGCATCAATTAGATGAAACTACACCCATTATTGCTCATATTTTGATCAGGAACAACGATTTCAACGACAACGATATGAGGAACAACGATTTATACTTGGAATGTGGCATTATGATTATATTGTTAAAATATTCCTTGAGAATATTTTAATATTAAAAGACATGATGTACGGTAATATTTCCCTGGCATAACAAACAAGTGGTTTGCATTGCTCACTTTTGTGAATGCGCTTCGTTTTCGGACGAAGGGAGTGAAAGACCCATCTGGACGGCTTCAGGCTTCGTAGTGATCTTCCCTTCCGACGTCGTTGAGGGAGCAGCAGGAGCACCATTACTGTAACCACACATGGTAACAGCAGCCACCTGACTGATAGGATAGGCTTACACGAAAAGTCGAGAAATGAATCGCATTCACCTCAGTTACTCGTGTCCTGTAGTTGGATTGGTCGTTCGTTGGGCTTACGAGCAGTCGCTTATGTAGGCCAGTCCGCCCATTTCAACTTGTTGCGTTGCTTGGATGTCATAGGAGACGATGATTGCATTTCCCCCGTTGACCAAAAGAGAAAATATTGAAAAGACGAGAGCACAGGGAATCAAACGATTATCTGAGTGTGGATAAAATTGGACGGGTCCTTTGATAACGATCGCGCACTTCACCGACAATGTGAAAGCCCCTGATAGCATGTTGATTCGCAGGGAACTCATAAAACACATCAACTGCGAAATCGGGGCACTCAAAAAGGTGCAAAAGTGAACACTCACTTGTAGTTGATGTGTGTGAACTTACTGAAATATGCTCTTATTGGGTGAGATATGATGTGCAATAACTGCCTAGATAAGCTTATAGCTAATACGTTCATAATTGCACAATTCACATGATTGTGTGCCTCTCTGTCCATGACTCGGCACTTATCACGGATTTCCTTTTAGAACTCATTAACTAATGCGACATGTATTGTTCTCACATTTAACCGAAACTGGTAGGTTGGTATAGTGAGGGCGAGAAGAATTCGCTTTGCGAAAATTGTATGTTGTAGGGTAGTAACAACTTATGAATTCAACTGATTGTATATCGATCAGTTTTTGAGCTTCTACGACGATCTGAAAAAAGATTCGAGAGAATCTGATGTGCAAGTAACGCCGTTAGTGACTCTTGGGGCATTAGATTCGAGGAGACCCCTGTATACAACCACATCCACCGCAAGCTATGCCTGTGCACGTCCCCATATACTTAACCTGTCGGATAAAGAATTGAATTGAAATTTAACTTGTTCGGCCCAGATCAGCTTGTAGCGAATTCCATCTCTGCGCTCATAAGTGTAAAATGTACGTGAATGTGTGCCCTTGTGCCCATGACTCTGCACATAAGTGCGTAGCAGCTGCGGAGAGATTGGGTGACAGCCGGGTGCATGGGATACGGTACTGAAGCGTGTGGTAGCAGGATAGATCAGAGACCACCGGAGCGAAGACATACTGTAGGTGGAGAGAAAAGGGCACACAGTCCAGCCCCCCCCCCTTCGAGAGGAGACATACGGTATGGGATCAGAGATGGCCGGATCGAAGACATCATATGAGAAGAGATAAGATAAATATGATTGAGTGTTTCCTGTTTCGTTTTCACTGTCTAGATAGAGTGCAATTGAATTCAACGAAAGAATCTAGATTGACGTGAATTTCTCCACTCTTCTATTCACAAGCGGTATGCTCTTCTCAAGGGCGGTATTCATCAAAAGACTCCCGACAGCCTGCAGATTCTTCCCTGCTTCATCACTAGAGTGCGGAGATGAAGAGTTCGAAGAAGCATAAGTCCGATCTTTACTACTAACGCAGTGGATGACGGGTGGGTTTTGAGTCAGATATCATCAAGGTCACGCTGGCGCTTTGTTTGAACCACCTTTGTCTGGTATGACTGCATCATTTGCATATTAGAGAAGATAATCTAAAAAATGAATACGAGAGGGCGAGAGTTTTCAAGGAAGAGTGTGAAAATTTTTAGCCATGTATAAACTCATGATGATCCTAAAAAGATTTTGGATCGATTGGAAGCAACTATTCCCATAATTTTTCACGAGAGAAGGGGGTATAACATTCGTGTTTGTGTAATCACTCGTGTTGTAGGTCACGGTTATGACAGCGTCAAAAGTTTAACTTTGCTGACACTCTTTCTTAAAGCCTCAGTATCATGACAATAGATGGAAGAACCAAAAAAACGCTTAGACGAATGCAAATTTTTGTTTGGATGATCTTAACATTGTGCACACACTCAAACATACCATGTTTCAGGGATTCGATAGTACTACTCGCTTTTTTATATTTCGCTCCCTCTCACCTCAGAGTGTGTCACAACGAATCTCTCCTCGACCACTGTCGAGTCATCCCACGGTGGTTCCCCACACGGCACCATACCCTACCCCTAGCAAGGGAGATTGGCGCTCGCCGGCACCGTATTCGAGTGTAATCTGTCTCTCTCTCAATCTCTCTCTGGAGTCTGGGACAGGCCAACTATACAACACGTATTTGCTCTCCAAGTACTGCGACTTTCCGGAACAATATTCCACAATCATGTTTTCCATATTTCCTCGAAGCTCATGTGTAGAGCAGCATTGAAATATTGTCGACTGGGTACTCAAGAATGGGTAAATTACCTTAACGCATTCCCTCATAAGCTAGCCATAATTCTGCACAACATTCTACGGTTTTCCGAATTTGCTCTCCAAGTACTGCGACTTTCCCGAACAATATTCTTCATTCATGTTTTCCATATTTCCTCAAAACAATATAGAGCAGCATTGACCGCATTGTCACTGCCGCATACCTAGACTCCGCAAGCTCCGCCCACTTTGCTCGGGCACGATTCCTCTCTCGATTCCTCTCAAGATTTAGGGAGCACAAGCTTCATTCGCAACGATAACGTTCGCCCACAACAAAAATTCGAGAGTTTACTATAGGGGAATTGGAACTCTGGGTCGACGAACTATGACATTTGACTACGCGCGTTTTTACAATTGTAGGACTTCCGTTGTTTATCCGGAGTATCTGCAAAAGTTTTTTTTCGCGCGGTGTTGTAACACACGGACTGACGATTAGCAATCAAAGATCTTCACCACTGAACCATGTATGCGCATGCATTCGACGCTTCTTTCAAAAGTAGGATCTTATTAGGTTCCTAAGGGACAGTTTGACCAATGTTTTGCATCAACTGCGACAGTTCGGTGGTCCATGTTGCGGTCCCTTCGCATACCATTTTTTCTTTAGACAATTATTTTTCGAGTTCATAGATCTAAAATGACTCGACCATGGCTTGTGATGCTTAATTCGTCACGGATTTCACTAGCTCCCACTTCTTTCGGCATAATTATTGGCGCTGAGGTACAACACTTATATTATTGAACTTTTTGTTAATTTTGTAGGTCTTCATTTCCATAGTTTCATGTATATTAATTCCCTTCGTCACAGAAGCAATCTACAATGCGGGTGAGTTTTATGATTTTGAGAAAGGATAGCACGGCAGTTTCCTTCTATATCAGGTTGTTCGGAAAATTTCTGTTTTCAAGTATGGACATTAGTCACTTCTTCTTTCATTAAACTTGGCCAATCATCTTATTGTTTTTTGTAGCTGGCGTGGGCTTGGATACTATCTATGGCAACCAATCGACGATACCTTTTAGAAAAATAGGTCTAGAGCAATTGAGGGACAATCGAATTTTCTTCGAGATTTTTAAAGTCTCATATTTCTTTGCAAGGTTAGCATCGGTAGCCGTCTAGATCTCGGAAGATATGGCCCAACGAAGATCACCGAAATTCTGTTTTATGGTGTTTTGGCATTTTATATCTTTTGATATTCTTCGCTAGCTTGCTATGCGATTGAGATGCGATTTGAAAATGCTGCAGTACTCTACCCCTAACATATACCCCTAACACATACCATATATTATATATAAATCCTTCCTGGTAGATCATGTCGAGAAATGATTTCGGAGGTCCGTTTTCTTCTCATATCTCCGTTCATATTCGACTTAGAAAAAATGTCTGGCAGATGAAATGTGTGCTTTGATGTGTTCTTCAAGATGAGATTGTGTCCGACTCGTTAGCTTTCTCATGGCACTTGCTTCATGCCAAATCGTCCACAGAATATGGCACCTATCCAAATTTTGTCTCATTCGATGAGTCTCATCGAGAGCTCTCAAATTACATGCTGAATGACCTATTAAAGCAGGATCCCAAATGTAGATTTGGCCGAAAAACCATTTTCATACCTCCATCCCTTCTTTTTCGAGGCATTTCGACCCTCCTACCCGAGCAAAACAATGGGAAATTCGGTAATTACGAATCATTCCGTCCCGTATTCCGGAGTGGGTGGGTCGAAAAGCTTAGAAAATGAAGGAGTGAGGGTTTGAAAATGGTGTTTCGTACAAAACTGCATGTGGGAACCGGCTTTAGTAGGTCATTCAGCATGTCATTTGAGAGCTCTCGACGAGGCTCATCGAATGAGACAAAATTTGGATAGGTGCCATATTCTGTGGACGATTAGGCATGAAGCAAGTGCCATGAGAAAGCTAACGAGTCGGACACAATCTCTTCTTGAAGAACACATCAAAGCACACATTTAATCTGCCAGACATTTTTTCTGTCGAATATGAACGGAGATATGAGAAGAAAACGGACCTCCGAAATCATTTCTCGACATGATCTACCAGGACGGCTTTTGATCTACCAACTCTCTTACTCGAGTTCAGAGATCCTCTATACAGGGTCTATCGAAAATCGACAAGAAAATGGAGGGTTGTCTTTACCATGTGCATGGATGTTTGCGATTCTACGATGAAGCGCGTGATATATAAAATAATGGAGATCGATGGCTACAATAATTGATAAAGATAAAAGAAAGAATCTTTCCGAACAACCTAACACGTGTCTTCTGAGAGATTGCATGAATTCGATACCCCCTTTGACAAAATGTTCAAACTGCTCAGATCTTGGCCATACTATCATGGTTGATGCGTCCACATACTAGAATTTTTCCGTTAATGTTATGGAGCCGGAATATCAAAACTGCCTAAAAGCCGGCTCTTGAAATTTCAAAAGTTCAAAAACTCGAGCAAATTAGTAGTTCAAAAAAGATAAATGACCATCGTCTCGGGATGAATAACTTTTGTGTTGAAGGTTTTTGTGTACCTTAAACGGAACAATATGCAAATTCCAAAAATTCATTTTTTGCAATATAAAAACAGTGGTTTGCGAAAAAAGATGTTCTATATCCAGATGAGATCTCTTCAGATAGATTAGATTCGGAATCTACGTCCATTTTTACCCCTGGAAAAATTGCATTTAGGAAAATTGACGACGGAATATTTGTCTAAAAATCGCGTCGAATGACGAAAAATGCGTTTTTTGGGTACAACCCAAAAATCGAGCTTATGAAGCGAGGCGTTTAGATCGAAATTGATACAGTTATAATGTTGTTACATTAAATCTGGATAGGAACAATCAAAAAATATTCAAAGAACACGATATTTTCGGATTTCGGAAAACTCGATTTTTCGCCCCTCGAACATGAAAAAATCGAGTTTTCCGAAATCGGAAAATATCGTGTTCTTTGAATATTTTTTGATTGTTCCTATCTAGATTTAATGTAAAAACACTATAACTGTATGAATTTCGGTCTAAACTCAAAGCTTCATAAGCTCGATGTGTGGGCTGTACCCGAAAAATCCGCATTTTTCGACATTCGATGCGATTTTTAGACAAATATTCCTTCGTCAATTTCCCTAAATGCAATTTTTCCCGGGGTAGAAATGGACGAAGATTCCGAATCTGAAGAGATCTAATCTGGATGTGGAACATCTTTTTTCGCGAAACCCCGAAAACCACTGTTTTTATAGTGCGAAAAATGAATTTTTCAAATTTGCATATTGTTCCGTTTAAGGTACACAAAAACCATTAACACAAAAGTTGTTCATCCCGAGACGATGGTCATTTCTCTTTTTTGAACTACTCATTTGCTCAAGATTGAAGAAAGATATGAATTTTTGAACTTTTGAAATTTCAAGAGCCGGTTTTTAGGCAGTTTTGACATTCCGGCTCCACAACATTAACATAACAATTCTAGTACTTGGACACATCAACCTTGATAGTATGGCCAAGATCTGAGCAGTTTGAACATTTTGTCAAAGGGGGTATCGAATTCATGCAATCTCTCAGAAGACACGTGTTAGGTTGTTCGGAAAGATTCTGTCTTTTATCTTTATCAATTATTGTAGCCATCGATCTCCATTATTTTATATATCACGCGCTTCATCGTAGAATCGCAAACATCCATGCACATGGTAAAGACAACCCTCCATTTTCTTGTCGATTTTCGATTCTGAGCAGTTTGAACATTTTGTCAAACGCCACCTGCGATCTCTCAGAAGACACGTGCTAATACCTCTTACCATTCGATGGTAGAGAGTTTGATTAGAGTGAAGCAACCGTGATATCGTTTATCGATCAATAGCGAGCACGCATATTGTGGTTCAACTTATTTTATTACTTTCCACCCTCTTCCCCACGCTTCCTTTCTCCTTTCAAATGGTTTTCCTACATTGAGTGTGAGACAACTATCGAACATGTTAGCAAAATCGGAACGGCCACTGAGCCCCACCGGGTAAATTTCACTTTTCGGAGTAATTGCGAATACGCAAATTTGAAAGCTGTGATTGTGCTCATAATATGTATCATGGTTGTCGACGCGGATATGCCGGGTCAATTATGGCCAGAAATCGATAAATCGAAACCAAACAATTATGGTGCGATTACGGTGTTTTGGAAAGCTCACCAATGTCGGTGAGCCAAATACTATACCAAATACCAAATACTGAAATCGCACCAAAATGTTGTGTGTTTGATTTATCGATTTCTAGCCATAATTGATGTGGCATATCCGGGTCGATTCCGGCAAATCAACCATAATAAAAATTATAGCTCGAAATTTGCGTATTCGCAATTACTCCGAGAAGAGAAATTTACCCGGTGCGGCTCGATGGTCGTTCCGATTTTGCTCACATGTACGATAAATAGGGACAGATACTTAAAAAGGAGTAGGATAGAGAGCAGCGTTAGGAGGGTGGTGCTCAGTAATTTAAGAAGTTCTATTGTGATTTTTGGTAGACATAAGACAAAAAGAAAATGAAGGAACCACAGTACCATTCTATTCTAAGGGTGATTCACCGCAATTTTCGAATTCAAATTCGCATTATTACCGCTGTATTCTTCCTTGCTGCATTCTCGCGATATGCTCTACTCTATTATCAACTGTTTGACATTCCATTGGACGGTATGTTGCATAGCTCTTCCAACACTTTCCATGTTATCAGATTACGACTACTTTCTGATCATGAATAATATTGTGAGAGATACTTCGTTCGGGTATATGTGTGGAATGTAAGTGAATCATTTGCTTGAAATTACAGATCAAAACGTACGTGTTTCTGCGGAACATTTACAATGATGATAATTGGGAATTAATAAGCGATATGCAAATAACATTTCAGGATACCTTCGTTCGCTCTGGAACGCTCTCTTGCTACGTTCTTTTGGAAATGGTAATTATCAGTAGAATTTATTTTATTTTTCTCATGGCATTTGTTGATATACGTGATTGCTTCGAAATCAAAATTGTATTCGGTTCACTGATTCAATTGGGGGGGGGGTGACATTTGCCAAACGGACATTTGCCAAACGGACATTTGCCAAACGAGCCGGCGTTCGCTTGCAATTCGGCAAAGCGACTTGGGTGTTGTTTCATTGTAACAAGTATGTGCTCCCCTACATTTGCATGTGTATGTCTTGTTACCAGGCGATCATGGGTTTCACTGCAAAGCAACGTATAGGGGGTCGTGGTTTAGGGGTTTCCATGAATACGTTGATTTGGAGTAAAACTCTTGATCGCCTGGTAACAAGCCATCTATATGCAAATGTAGGGGGAGCACATACTGGTTACAATGAAACAACTTCCAAGTTGCCATGCCGAATTGCAAGCGAACGGCGGCTCGTTTGGAAAATGTCACTCCCCCATTGAATTGCCCTCGCATTTACACTAATGATTGATCATATTTGAAAACGAGCGCGTCAGCAATTTGGTAAAAATAGGTACGAGCGGCAAACGCCTGATGCAATGGTTGCACTATTTGTTATCGAACTTTCCAACGTCATTCCTGCTATTTTGAATTCTACAGGGTGGCTTCTCGGTAAACTTTATTACGTTAATTTTAATAAATAATATAATAATAAACAAATGTCAGGGTGGTGGACTTTTACATTCAATGTTATGTTTCTTCTATTTACCATCATTATAGGAGCAGTTGTCAGCATTTTTCAGCTTATCGAACTAATTAACTGTGTCAGATATTTTTGACCGCTTATGTGTACAATCGTTTGGTTCTCCGAGGAATGTATATCTCTATCTCAACTTACTCGCTGGCAAAAACTTTCCAAATCCGAGAGAATTGCAGGATCAGTAAAACACAATAAAACACATAATTGCTTGCAAAATTACATTTAATATTTTACTGTTTTGTCAGAATAAGCCCTACGGCCCGAACTAGCCTATCTTAGACACAGGATTAAAAGTGTGATCCCGTAGGAATTGTGAACCTGATATGACAATTGAATTATTGCTACATTCGTACTGCTTTGCCAGTCTTCTTCCGTATTATTTTCAGTTTATGATGCGCATTGGATTTCCTGTCGGGTCTATCACGGCTGTCGGTTTTGGTTTCTTCTGCTACTACAAGTGGGGGTCGGCTGAATGGCAGTTTTCGCGATACATCTCAATCGCACTCTTCGATCTATTCGTCTCATCGTAAGTATTTATTTTAATATTAATAATTATTAATTTTTAAAAAAATGTTGTTTTTCCAGATTCTGCCTGTTTTTCATGACGCTAGCCGTAAACATGGACTCGGAATTCCAGCGACAGTTTAAAGATCCCTCCAGACGAAATTTTTTCGAATTCGCTCCATTTGCATGAACCGCAATTTCGAGCGCGCAATTTCAAAAATTGTACAGTATCATACAGTATATGGAGTACCAGGGGGGTGGTGCACAAGGCATGTACATTACGGTCATGGTCGATAATTGTGGCATGGTAGGTCAAGACTGAGTACTGTACCAATCGATCATACAGTACTACCAGATACCGTATATCGCTACCGTAACCCAGAATATCGCGAACTAACTTTATTTTCAAAAATTCAATATACCGTATCCAATCGATCCAACAGTACCCATACCGTAACCCAATGTACAGTACCCTGTGCTACCGTAATCCACACCACGTCGGTCGATTGCAAACTGACTTTTTTCCAAAATTAATTATATATAGTTAGTTCTTTGTCTATACAGTACCCATTGTACCGTACCCTGTGCTACCGTAATCCACACCACGGCGGTCGATTGCAAACTGACTTTTTTCCAAAATTAATTATATTTAGTTAGTTCTTTGTCTATACCGTACCCATTGTACAGTAACCCTTCCTACCGTAATCCACACCACGGCGGTCGATCGCAAAGTGATTTTTCCAAAACTTTTTCTATTGAGTTGGTTCTTGGACTATACCGTACCCATTGTACAGTAACCCTTGCTACTGTAATGGACACCAAAGTTTATAGCACTTGTCTTGAAAACAGAAAGTTCCTAACAACAGGTGCGGGTCGAGATACTATCTAAAGGACGATTATGATTATTACACTGCGAAGAAAAACAATTGCAAACAATTTAGTATTTCATACATTTTATTTATTGAAATAACGACTAATCCACAATCATTTGAGGTGAAGTAGCATGAATATAACTTGGCGAATATTCAATAAATCCCATATACGATCCATTTTGTGACGGCCACAGTGTTCTGACTTTACTAACAAAACACGATGGGAGTTCTATCCGTTGATGCTCTCCCAATTCGCCTTGAAAGACGAGGGCGATAAAATACCTGTAGCTGCCGTACCGTAACTTACTGTAATGAATATATTGACAGTTTTCATGGAAACTAAGACACAATTAACATTTTTGAAATACACGAAGTCTCACCAATTGTTATCTTGTTCCTCAATCGACTCCAGTGAATCGGCCTTCTTCATCTGTTTCATGATCGTCGAATACATCACAGATGCTGATTTTGAAACCTTTAAATGTCATACTTTATCGGACCAATTAGAATTA
Source organism: Pristionchus mayeri (assembly GCA_036245805.1). Lineage (NCBI taxonomy): Eukaryota > Metazoa > Nematoda > Chromadorea > Rhabditida > Neodiplogasteridae > Pristionchus > Pristionchus mayeri. The sequence continues at coordinate 6,752,416 of BTRK01000004.1, read as the reverse complement.
ACTGCTTACATCTTTATTGAGGAAGTGCTCGATGAACTCCGGATAATCGGTGATACACTTGTCAGGGCTTTCTCCGGAGGGCAAGTTTATTAGTTTTTCTAATTCACTTTTCATTTGTTTCCCACGGTTAGTGAGGCCCTCACAGTGACTCCACAACGACACACAGCAATAATTGGGCCGGATTCCTACTGAATGTACAGGGCATTTGTTTCCACATGCGCATTTTTGAGCAAAACTGATAAGGTCGGGGTGAAAAATTTTAGATTTGGAATCGTGCTCCAAAAATGTATTTTCTACTTGTACTGCTGCTTCGACTTCTTCTTGCGAGGGTTCCAGTTCGCTAAAATCCACGACTACCTGTGAATAGTTGATTATTGTACATTCGTATATTTTAACATGAACGAAATAGTACCGTGTTCTCCGCAGGCTCAGTGGAACTGAAAGAAACAATTCTTTATCAAACATCTACTTTCGTATTTACCTTATTTCGACGGAGTTGATACAAATGTCTATTTGTCTGAGATTCTTGAATGAGTCGATCAGAGCTTCGCGATACTTGTCCCAGTGATTATCAGACCTCAGCGAATGAAGCACCAAAGAGAGGTAATATTTGTGTTTGGCGGGAATCAATTTAGACACTCCCTCTTTCATGGCTCTTACATCCCATATACCGATCAAGTGAGCTTGATATTCCACTCTCTCGATCACGTCAATGATGTGTTCGTGTTTTGGATCAAAACGACGAAGAGAGCACAAAGCACTGTACAGATCGATTTCCGAAGAGGGATCATTGAACTTGCGGATCGGGATAGCAGAGGCTCTGCTATCCGAACGATCAGTTGCTCTACGTATGCAATTGCCCATCGTACAAGAAGAATCTGAATTAATAATAATTGTATGAATAGTACAGTAATTAATTATTATCGATACAATGAAATCAAAATAAGATGAAGAATTGCCCAGTCTATTGATGTAAGCGAAAGCATCTCTTTCGTATTGTTAGGCCACCCCCCATATTTATCACCAAGTAAACGCATAACCCTCTGGCACAGCTTCCGTCCATCAGTTACTCTCACTAGAGTGGTGATCGGATCTTTTCACTTGAGCCACCCCTCTGGGTGCGCTGATATGTGTTCACCAGTTGGATCACTATAATATAGTATTCCCTGTGGGTAAAGTATTGAATAGGTGATATGTAGCGGGAGCGTCCGACCATCTAGAGTGATTCACTCGTTGGCATCAGTTAATTGAGCTATGCCATTTTCATTCTTCAGTTATTTTTTCTGTTTGTAGAATTTTGCATACAATTTACTATAAATAACTCATAGTTTTAACAGTATCTTGATTGCATTTCCATTTTAATTTTTTCTCAGTAATGTCTACCCGGACTCGTCTGTGCATCAAGTGCAATGAGCGGGCAATTGACTCATACTCTTTCTCCGAGGATCCCACAGAGAGAAACCTGTGGATTAGAATTCTCGCTGCTGGGGATGACACGGAGGAAAAGAAATTGAGAGCGGCAATTTCCAATGCCGGATCGGCAAGAAGCTATCTCTGCTTGTACCACCGTTCGTTGATTCAGAACCACTTAACCGCTGGCCAACGTCATCCTGCCGCTCTTTCAATTGATCAAGTAAGAACTATTTATTTTTATATGTAAATTTTGTCGACTAATTTGTTTACATCTCAGTATGCACATCAATCTTCTTCCTCTTCATCTTCCCAGCCAATGGGTCGTCGTAGTCTGAGCAAAGCTGACTTCGTAAACAGAAACCGCCTTCAGTCACAACTAGGTGCCGAGAATATGGAAATAGTGAGATTAATTTTAGTTAATGAACTACTAGATTTGCATTACTACTTGTCCATTGTCAGTACTCCAAAGTGCATTCCCCTTTTCAGGCCTCAGACCAATCGTTCGAATCGAGTGTTAGACCCGGTAAAAGACTGCACGATGCCGATGTGAATGAAGATGCCTCTCATATTGCTTAGTTGACATAGATTGCTTACTTACACTATTCGTTAACTGTCCAGTCCATTGCAGAGGAAAATGTTCTATTCGACGCTACACAAAGGTTCGACACTCCCTTGTCACAGTATTCGTATAATCCAGTAAGTACATATTAATACTAAATCAGGGAGCAGTACTACACGTGCGGGCAAAGTGTAATGTGTAATAATTGCAAAGAGAGCCACAGCTGGGAGAGTTCTCCAGTTGTTCCCACGAAATCAGAAGGACCCAAAGAACAACTGCATCGAGTTACTCTTGATCTCGTTCATTCGTCCATGACTGCGTCGTATGGATATGGTGTAAGAATGAAAATAATTATGAAAAAGTGAAAATTGTGTATTTAAAAGTAAATCCTACAGGGTGTTGCACCATTCATGAAGACAATCGATTGCGCATTTCCGAAAAAGAGTTCATATCATTCGATCAAGAAGGACTACCTAGTGCGTGCTGTTAACAATGTGTATGAGATACAGCAAGAGAAAGTTGTAGAACATGCTAAGTCAATTCTTCGAAAGGTAAAACAAAGTAATGATTTCCTATCTATTTGAATATTTATAGGGCGATCAATTGAATTTGGCTGGTGATGCACAATACGATAGCAGATGATACAGTGCAATCTGGGGGAGATATGTCATACTGCTAAACCCTTCTGGACTGGTGCTCACCTACTCTAACAATTCCAAGAAAATTGAAGGTATGCATTTCCAGAAACAAAAACATCGTTTTCGTTCTATTAGAAACGTCATCGCCGCGCTTGGAGTGCATCGGTCTTCGCAAGTGCCTGGCACACGTAAAAACGTTGCTGAATGATGAGTTCACTAATCCAATTAGAAGGCTGACAACCGACAGAGCGAAAGAAGTCAGTTCTGATAAAATAGTGATATTTTCCTGCACAATGGTACAATCAGGTTATTTCGCTCATGAAGCGAGAATATGCGTCGATTGATCACCGCTTCGACCCATGGCACTTCGCGAGAAATATTTTGCTGAAGCTTCTCAAGGTAAGAATATTATTATCACACAACTGAGATATTTATGCCATGTACATATTTTTGCAGCAAGCGAGCATGAAATCGAAGAGGACTCTAATGCCGTGGGTTCCTCTAATCAACGCTCATATCTGGTGGGTTCTCACATCGAACAGTAAACCAGAAGAAGCGAAAGAGATGTTGCTTTCGATGTTGAAGCATGTGACAGGTGTTCACTCGTGGACAAAGGTTAGTCTTGAATGAGGATAAATTAAGCCTTCCGATTTTACATTGCAGGACGAATCCTTCCGCGTGGTGCAGAAATGCCGAACACATCCGGACACATTCGTCTCGAGAACTCCTCCTCTCGTCCGAGACGGGAAGGCTTACGCGGCACTCAAAGGGATCCTTCACGGAAGTGACAAGAATACACAACCATCGGTATTGGAGTCGGTGGCTAAAGTCAGTCCTGACATGGGCACATCAATGGGGGAGGGCTTCAACCACATTGCTGTGATCCATGCACCGAAGGATCAATTCTTCAATTATGATGGACACGAACTGCGCACTCGAATTGCTATCATCAGACACAATCACGGACAGTCAGTTCACTTTCATGTATTTGATACTAGTTCAATAATACAAATCAAAATACATGTGTTAAAAATACATGTTTTCAGGTTCGAGACTCTTGAAGGAAAGAGAGAGCCAACGAAGACGAAAAAATATTTCAACAAAACCTGGAAGAAGGCGATGGAGAAAGATGTTAGACCGGAGGCTTCAGATAAATGGAGAGACGCAATCCTTGAAGAGATGATCAATATCAGGTACGTTAACTAGCTGATATATACTTGTAAACGTCGATTTCCCAAGGATCAATATGGAGTCAGCGGAGGGGAAGAAGAAAAAGACTGAATATGGAAATGCAGAAGATGCGGAGGTATGCACACTCAATATTCAAAGAATCGATAATATTCATTCACATATTGATTTTATTCCCTTTCAACGTCATACATTTCAGGAGGAAGAAGAAGAGATGGCTGATTCTCACAAGGATTCTGCAGTGGAGCGCGTATTGTATCATCAACTACTGAGTAGAGAGAGAGGAGAAGAGATTGAAGATGAAGAAGGAAAGTATGATTCTGATGATTCAGTTGAACTTTAGAGTTCGTTAAAAACGTTTAAAAAGTAAATACATTAGTTACTTTTTGCAATAAACCATGCAATATAAAATATATTTTCTGTGATACGTGGATTAATCTCCATTTACTCATACAAACATTTAGAATGATATATTATTTAAATTTCTCATAATAATTGCATATTAGCGATAAAATAGTGAGAATGGTGGCAAACAAACCTATCTCGAGATGATCGGACACCCCTTTTTTCGCCTATTCAACGATTCACCATATGTCACTTCTCCCATCATTACATGATTTGTTCGATAGAGATCGTCCGACGCCTACTCCTATTTGTTACGCGTGCATGTTGTTAATATTTATTACACGAGCATGCTTAGTACTCCGGCATAGCTCCCGTTCATTATTATTATCTCGACTCACCCCATCCTTCTCTTTTCAAGACAAGCGCTACAGACGACCGGATAAAGATTGTAAATTATAAAATATTATTACAAATATTGCTCGCAAAGTTGCTCGTGATAGAACAAAGAACCGATTTTTAAAACGTATTCCTAGAAAAAAGTCACGTTGCGATCGACCGCCGTGGTGTGGATTACGGTAGGAAGGGTTACTGTACAATGGGTACGGTATAGACAAAGAACTAACTAAATATAATTAATTTTGGAAAAAAGTCAGTTTGCAATCGACCGCCGTGGTGTGGATTACGGTAGCACAGGGTACGGTACAATGGGTACTGTATAGACAAAGAACTAACTATATATAATTAATTTTGGAAAAAAGTCAGTTTGCAATCGACCGACGTGGTGTGGATTACGGTAGCACAGGGTACTGTACATTGGGTTACGGTATGGGTACTGTTGGATCGATTGGATACGGTATATTGAATTTTTGAAAATAAAGTTAGTTCGCGATATTCTGGGTTACGGTAGCGATATACGGTATCTGGTAGTACTGTATGATCGATTGGTACAGTACTCAGTCTTGACCTACCATGCCACAATTATCGACCATGACCGTAATGTACATGCCTTGTGCACCACCCCCCTGGTACTCCATATACTGTATGATACTGTACAATTTTTGAAATTGCGCGCTCGAAATTGCGGTTCATGCAAATGGAGCGAATTCGAAAAAATTTCGTCTGGAGGGATCTTTAAACTGTCGCTGGAATTCCGAGTCCATGTTTACGGCTAGCGTCATGAAAAACAGGCAGAATCTGGAAAAACAACATTTTTTTAAAAATTAATAATTATTAATATTAAAATAAATACTTACGATGAGACGAATAGATCGAAGAGTGCGATTGAGATGTATCGCGAAAACTGCCATTCAGCCGACCCCCACTTGTAGTAGCAGAAGAAACCAAAACCGACAGCCGTGATAGACCCGACAGGAAATCCAATGCGCATCATAAACTGAAAATAATACGGAAGAAGACTGGCAAAGCAGTACGAATGTAGCAATAATTCAATTGTCATATCAGGTTCACAATTCCTACGGGATCACACTTTTAATCCTGTGTCTAAGATAGGCTAGTTCGGGCCGTAGGGCTTATTCTGACAAAACCACCCCCTTGTGCACCACCCCCTTGGTACTCCATATACTGTATGATACTGTACAATTTTTGAAATTGCGCGCTCGAAATTGCGGTTCATGCAAATGGAGCGAATTCGAAAAAATTTCGTCTGGAGGGGATCTTTAATAACCTTTCTACAATATCGAGAATCAGGCGAATTTTGGGATTGAAGGTAAGCTGCAGTTTGGCCGAATGAAGAGATTGCCTTTCCAGGCTCCATTCTACAGGAAATCCAACCTGAAGAGTGCGCACAAAATGCAACCGGGAATCTCAGCTACAACAAGCTCATATTTCGAACAACTTGAGGCATCTTGGCATCTTGGACTGAGAGCGGGTAGAATGACAATAATATAAAATTTATCGAAGTGGTAGCAATCGTATAAATATAATCATCCGAATAAATACAGAACAAGATATGATGACATGCTCCTGAGTTGCAATGGTAATATTTATGCTCACGCTCCGTTGGTCAACATGACTCATTGGTTTTCGTAGCGCGTACAGTTTGCCTTCCCATTGACTGTGGGATTCCAATGTAACACTTTCGATGTGCGAATATCGTGCAAAAGTGCGCGACAACCGAAGGCAGAGTTGGCCTAATTTAGCTAACACGCGTATCACGAGCCAGTGGAGGAATGCGGGAAAAATATCGAACTTTTCTGCCCTGATTGGTCCCAGAGCCGGATTTTAGGGATTTTCCGGTTTTGCACTTGACTATACTATATCTCAGCTCCCAGGAGAGCGATAAACGTGTCATTGGGCTCAAAGTGTTTGGAAAATTATTTCCAACAATTTTTCTGTTGGAAACTTTTCGCTTTATCAACTATTGGAGATTCTGTGTCCGCAAAACCGGGCGCAAAATCAGAAAATAAATGTTTTCACCTTCACGCAGGAAACTTTCAATGAATGTTTATTTAATATTATGAAAGAATAATCATTCATATGTTTAGGAAAAATATTAGTGATGGAAATAAATTACCCCCAAATCTCGTGATGTGATGCATTTATGATTATAATCACAAATTATTCCCTCCGATGCGCCTAAATGTACATTTTAGTAATACAAGTATGTGATTTTATATGTTTCTGAGAGATTTGATTAAATTTCTGTTGAAAACCCCAGAATTCGACCAACTTGAAAAAATTGATTTTCACACCCTTAATTCCCCCATGTTTGTAATTTCGCACGTTAACAACTGCATCCAAGATGAGTAGGTATAATTCTTTGTAGATGACGAATAGAGTATATGAGTGACTATCTGAGAGAATTTAGCAAATCTACCTATGAGCCGTACAGTGAAAAATAAAGTGTCGATTTTAAGATCCCCCTAGTGGTAACTTTTCACGTAGAGTTCGAAAATCGACCTTAGGAAGCCGTATCTCTGACCCCTCATTTCGTGTTATGCGCTGTAATTGGGAGGTCGGTTTTTGCATCTTTTGAACGGCGCTTCCAAACCCCATAAATGTATGGTAATTCTGAAAGATCTCGATGAGATAAGCATTTTCACTGTTGAAAGTGAAGTGCTAGCTCATCTTTGAAAAAAGTTGAGGCCGTTTGAAATCAAAATTTGTCTAAAAATTGCCGTCCTGGAAAATTTTTTGGGGGCTGTCGTTTTTTAATTAGTCGCATTAAAACCGCCATGAAAAAGTACCCCTAATGCCAAATTTTCAGCGAAAAAGTCGTTCCCCTAAGATGTTTCCTGGTTCTCGCAACATGCCGCAGTGCAGATTTCCCGATATTTCATATCAACAAGATTCAACAGCAAAAAACCTGGAATTCACTCTCATTGAGAGTCATTGATGTTTTTATTTTATTTTTTTATATATTTGAAACATTTTGAACAGTTGAAATCGTATCTAAGTGAACATCAACTCGATAGACAGTGTTTCACTTTGATTTGAGCCTTTGGTACACGTTTAGCCTTTGTTTTGACAACGATATCTCTACAACCAAAGGTACTACAATTAAGAGATCTTAAACATAAAGCATATGTGATATTATAATTAATAATAATTTGTTTCGGGACCATTCCTGTTCATTCCAAGTATATAGTAGTGCATAATTTGCCAATTCCAGGTTCCTGCCGCATCAATTCCTAATCGAAACGGGCTCAAACTTAATTTTTAAGCACTCTAATGTCAAAATTCATATTCTACGAGTGAAAATACACCAAGTTATTATGTTTTCATACGTAACCATGATTTCGACATTTTCACCCCTTACTACCAGGGGCAAAAATGTGAAAAAATATTTTTTCTTTAATTTTACTTTTGTAACATTTTTTCTGGAACATTTTCACTCGTAGAATATGAATTTTGACATTAGAGTGCTTAAAAATTAAGTTTGAGCCCGTTTCGAGAAGGAATTGATGCGGAAGGAACCCGGAATTGGCAAATTACGCACTACTATATACTTGGAATGAACAGGAATGGTTCCGAAACAAATTAATATTAATTATAATATCACATATGTTTTATATTTCAGATCTGATAACTGTACCTTTTGTTGTAGAGATATCATTGTCAAAACAAAGGCCAAACGTATTCCACAGGCTCAAATCACATTGAAACACTGTCAATCGAGCTGATGTTCACTTAGATACGGTTTCAACTGCTCAAAATGTTTAAAATATATTAACAATAAACTAAAAACATCAATTACTCTCAATGAGAGTGAATGCCAGGTTTTGCTGTTGAATGTTGTTGATTTGAAATATCGGGAAATCTGCACTGCGGCATGTTGCGAGAACCAGGAAACATCTTAGGGGAACGACTTTTTCGCTGAAAATTTGGAATGAGGGGTACTTTTTCATGGCGGTTTTAATGCGACTAATTAAAAAAAGACAGCCCCCAAAAAATTTTCCAGGATGGCAATTTATAGACAAATTTTTGATTTCAAACGGCCTCAACTTTTTTGAAAGATGAGCTAGCACTTCACTTTCAACAGTGAAAATGCTTATCTCATCGAGATCTTTCAGAATTACCATACATTTATGGGGTTTGGAAGCGCCGTTCAAAAGATGCAAAAACCGACCTCTCAACTTCAGCGCAAAACACGAAATGAGGGGTCAGAGATACGGCTTCCTAAGGTCGATTTTCGAACTCTACGTGAAAAGTTACCAATAGGGAGATCTTAAAATTGGCAGTTTATTTTTCACTGTACGGCCTCTGCTCAGTTCTCTCAGATAGTCACTCATATATATATATATATATATATATATATATATATATATATAATAAAAGTGGCAGATCCATGGCTTCGAATCTCTTGTATTCTTCGCTCAAAACATTCTTTTTTCAAGTTTCATCGATTTGTTCTTCCTGCACTTCGACTGCCGAAGGGACGCACGGGCGACTGGTAGTGCTCACTTGACGAGACATTTCAAACCAAAATTACATCTTTACTATGGATCTAAAAGTCGCACACCTGTCTGAGGTAGGTCGGAAAGATCCTGATCTCTCTCCCATTGCTCATAGTAACGGTAGACAGTTTGGAATGAGGAGTGAGGTCAGTCTTAATTTAACGCAGCTTTAACGAGGCGATCCGAGGAATATAGTGAACGCAACATTTCAGCATGTGATAGGACGCATAAACCCGATTTCACTACCGAAGCTACCATGATATCATGATCCTTGCGTATTGAACAACAAGCAATGGGCGAAGTGTACCGGAAAGAGAGCAGCCATGGGTTCCCGCCACGTCTCATTGCCATGGTATGTTTCTGTTTCCGGGAGACTCCCTAAACGGCACTAGGTCGGATGATCACCGTCGGTAACTTCTCAGATATAAACAAAATCATGAGCCCTTCTCCAGAATTTTCGCATTAGCACACGTCTTCTGAGAGATTGCATGAAATCGAGGCCCCCCTTTGACAAAATGTTCAAAGTGCTCCGATCTCTTCGAGATTATCAGGGTAGGGGTCCCTAAGGTCCAGTATCTTTTCGTAAAAGCGGATTCCGCGATTTCTCAAAAGTACCTAAAAGCCGGCTCCTGAATTTTCAAAATTTTGAAAATTCATAAAATGCTTAAAAATTGAGCTACAGTGTCGTTCAAAAAACCAAGAGAAGAACAACTTTTATGTTGAGACTTCTCGGGTGGCGAGACGTCTTTTTATAAAAAAGTGCAAAAAATCATTTTCCGTTGACATTTTTTCTCATTTTTTCGCCGCCGTGAAAAAAAAAGTTGCATATATCCCTGAGATTTTATGAGAATCGTAATCTACAACCTTTTTTACCCCTGGAAAAAAATTTTCAAGAAAATCGAAGATATAGTATTTATCGCTTTTTGGCCTCAAACATGGCGAACCTCGTGTTTTCAAGCAAAATCGAAAAGTTCATGATGTCATATTTAAGTAATTATCGCTCGTCGATATCTTTGCTTCCCGTTTTTAATGTTTTCTGACCTATTCATACCGATTTCCATTGAAAAAACCCGAAGATTTCAATACTTCTTAAAATCAAGAAATCTGAGAAATATCGTGAAAAATGTGATTTTGTGAAGTATTGAAATCTTCGGGTTATTCAATGGAAATCGGTATGAATAGGTCAGAAAACATTAAAAAAGGGAAGCAAAGATATCCACGAGCGATAATTACTTAAATATGACATCATGAAATTTTCGATTTTGCTTGAAAACACGAGGATCGCCATGTTTGAGGCCAAAAAGCGATGAATACTATATCTTCGATTTTCTTGAAAATTTTTTCCTGGGGTAAAAAAGGTTGTAGATTACGATTCTCATAAAATCTCAGGGATAGCGAGACGAGGGTGAGAGGGCGGAGCCAATCCCGACCCCTCCCCAGTCAAATCGCCAAAAAATTGGGCAGAGCTTCGCCCTTTCCCGGTTGTACGAGAAAGCAATGCACTCGAACTCTCTCGTAGTCGCGGCGCTCTCTAGTCACTCCGGGTGAGAGACGGGGGAGGGAGAGGAGGGAGAGGAATGAGAGGAATGAGAGGGATTTGTCAGCCATGCGCGTTTCGAATTCGATGAAGCACATTCATCATTCGCAACCAAATCACTCGCTCAAAAAGGAATTCGAAAGCCCTTTCCATACAGATTCCAACGACGCATGGCGAGCACGAAAAAGTTAACTCTGAGTAGGTCAGCATACGACTTTTATAGTTTTCTAAGCTATGTCGCATAATAAAAATCGTATTCTGACCTACTCTGAGTAAACTTTTCGTGCTCGCCATGCGTCGTTGGAATCTGCATGACAAGAGCTTTCGAATTCCTTTTTGAGCGAGTGATTTGGTTGCGAATGAAGACTGTGCTCCTCTTGACTCGCTTTTGCGGGGGAAAGTGTCAGAGCCGAGTGGGCGGAGCTTGCGGTGTTTAATTAATTCACTCGAATATTCTATAATTCAGCTCTAGTCTGCAGTAGACTCCCGTATACTCCCTGTGTGGCCTTCTCCCCTGCCCTGTGTTGTTGCCTGCCTGGTAGCAAGATTCGGTAAGTCATCGAAAGCGGCCAGAATAATGCATATTTGATGGAAAAGCAAAGCGTATTGATATGAGATGATAAATTACATTGGTATGAGATGACTCTACATTTTGCGTGCTCTTTCATCAATCTGATTGGCGGTACGGATGGGTCATTTTCAGCCCCAATATGATGTCGTGTTCACACTTCTTGTCCATAGTCCATCCGACGAACTATTCAAATACCAAAATTTATAGCTCTTTGGCCTCCTCATCCTTCGAAACCATTTTTATGATCGTGGCACGCATCTTCCTCTCGCTATTGTTAGGCAACCGAGTTTGTTACTACGATTTCGATCATGTCTTCTTTTGAAAGGACTACAAAGGGTTCGCATCATGATGACTTTTGATCTCGAATACGAATTGGGGCGGGAGCACGGGCTTGTATGGATGGATACGGTTGCTATTCATACTCATATCTCTTCACAAAACCAGTTCTGCTGGAAAAAATAATATTAATCGTCAATAAATGTACGTTCTACAGACTTTTTTCCGTACGAAAATTATCCTTTTCGTGTTTTGTAAGCTTCAATAACTTGAAATAACGGCGACTCTTATCAAAGATCTTTGTGAAAACAACAATGGGTGACTGTTGTGAGGTAAGGTTGTAGTTTGGATGATCTCAGGTTCCTGAGTAGCTTGATGAATGATCGCTCGCGGACTACCAGCGAGCCTTGTCTCGATGTGCAGGAGAGGGAGGATGTGCGCCCCGAGCATCTCACTGTACAGGTACTATTTCGAATCTAGGTTTGTGGTGTTGCGGATTCAAATGTATTGATGGTTTTAAAAGGAAAAATCATGAATATTCAATTGCTAAATATCATCATAACAGTATGTCGGATGATCATTGATCACCAGTAGGATCCGGATGAAAACCAAAGATTGTGCCTTTCAGCAGAATTGTTTTCAGAAAACCTCTTAACAGTGTGGGAACCCAGCGAAAAATACTGTAGGACTCATTTTTTGTTTTCATCCAGATGGTTAATATCATCCGACGGTTAGCATCATACGTAGAGCCATTCAGGGACTGCCCCGGAAACAGAAACAGGCCATGGCAATGAGACGTGGAGGGAACCCGTGGCTGCACTCCATGCCGGTACACATCACCCATTGCTTGTTGTTCAGTAAGCAAGGATCATGATAACATGGTAGTTTCTGGAGTGACATCGGGTTTCTGTTCCCTATCACGGCTTGTCGATATTTACAGGATGACCTAGAAAAAGATGAAACATTATCAGGCTGCGCACAATCCTCATTCCAATCTGTCTACCGTCACTATCAACAATGGGAGAGAGATCAGGACCATTCCGGCCTACCTCAGACAGGTTTGATGCTTCGAGAACCATAGCACAGATGTAAGTTTAGTTTGAAATGTCTCGTCAAGTGAGCACTACCAGCCGTGCGTGCGTCCCTTCGACTGTCGAAGTGGTGGATGAGCCAATCGATGAGAGGGCGGCACCTAGAAAGACGCGGAACAGTAAAATACATCAGTCTGATTCGAATCAGCAAAGCTCGTTCAGTGTTCGTGCGGGGCGCAGTAGCAGTTCTGTCTAGGCATAGACGCTTCGGATTCCGGTACGCTGCATAATACAGATTTTCACAACAAAGAGAAGGGTAAAAAATTCATAAATGTGGAAGTTGTGTAAGATATAATAAGTGTATTCGGTGAACTGACGAGATAGCAACATTTTCTTGGAAATGGACGCTTTGTCAAAATCTGAACAAAGGAATTGTCAGAAAAGCCTTTGTTCAAATTTTGACAAAGTGTCCATTTCTCAAAATATTTTGCCAACTCATCGGTACACCGTGTATTCAGGCACACTCTTCTTGCTATTGTTCTGGCTCTCTATACCCTCGCTGGCATGTTCATGTTTCGTGCAATAGAAGTACCGTATGAGAGGAAGGTGAGAGAAATTGTCTGACTCTCTTCAGTTTGCACGCTCTCTCGCCGTTCAGAGAGATGAGAGAGCGTGCAAACTGAAGAGAGTCAGACAATTGCTCAGAGGAAAGTGTGAGCAATCTGAAATTCGTGGAATATTTGGAAGATTCCTTCAGGACGAGATGGAAACTCGTGAGGCTCTGGAGGCTGCTTTCGAAAAATTGGGAAACGACTTCAAGAATTCACTTCCCGATGCGAACAAGGCGATGAAACTCAAAGTGAGCGTTCGAAACAAAACGATGTCAACAAAACATCCAGGAAGCCTACCTCAATCTGCTCAAAATCGACGGAAGTTATGTGGGATCGACATTCTACAAGCTTGAAGAGCGAGATGTATGATGCATTGCCTATTTTTGATATAGCTTTGAATTGGAAAAAGTATGCATTCTTCTCAGCACATCTTGTGGACGTGGACTCACGACACGGCCTTCTTCTACGCCTTCACTCTCTACACCACCATCGGATTCGGTTAGTTGACCATTGAGCTGAACCATCCGAAAAATATTTTAAATTTTACAATCGCATCGATTTGTTAACGTTTATTCTGGAAAGTAGAGTTCGAACTTCCCGTCATCGTTCATTTTACGCGCTTTTTGTGCTGGCGAGTAGGGAAGAGTGTAGAGTGAAGAGGAGATGATAAAATGTTTCAAAATCAAATGGATGTTAATCATCTCATTATGTTTTAAGAGACCCTCCATGAGAGAACGTAGCTTCTGGGAGGTGTCGACGGATGGTTTTTTTACAACCCCCCTCACTACTTTGCTGGTGAAGTTCTCATACCGAGTGCTGATATTTGGGCCAATATGAACGATCCTAGTGCACTTCCCCAAAAATGCCAGATCAAACCCAAAAAAATATCGAAATTTTCATCCTAAAATAAAATACGTGCAATAATGTTTTCCGGGTGTATTTTGCCATGAAAATTCGAAAAAAATGGTTCTGGAAGCGATTGGGTTACGGTAAAAGGTCGAAAATTGAATTTTTCGTCTATTTGTTGTCTTCCTGAAAAGTTTTGTTCGCGTTACAGTGAGATAATGTCATTTTCGAATTCAGCGTGAAATTTTACCCCCGGTACCATATATTCGATCAACTGATGTATTTTTTCCAAGTAATGTTTAGGTTACCTGATAACAACCAAAATCGATACATTTAAAATTCGAGTTTCACGAATACAGCTCAAACAAACCAAAATTCGGTTTAAAACTGATTTTTGTGACTCAAAGGTGGAATTCCACCTCAAAAACGCCTTACTTGAAGATGCAGTCCTTTCCTACCACCGGACCAAAGTTAGCGTCGACACGAGTCTTTCATCGTCTCGAGAGCTATAACGTCCGTCAGCCCTAGTTCCAAGGCGAGCGAAATATGGTACCGGGGGTAAAATTTCACGCTGAATTCGAAAATGGCATTATCTCACTGTAACGCGAAGAAAAATTTTTCAGGAAGACAACAAATATACGAAAAATTCAATTTTCGACCTTTTAACGTAACCCAATCGCTTCCAGAACCATTTTTTTCGAATTTTCATGGCAAAATACACCCGGAAAACATTATTGCGCGTATTTTATTTTAGGATGAAAATTTCCATATTTTTTGGGTTTGATCTGACATTTTTGGGGAAGTGCACTAGGATCGTTCATATTGGCCCAAATATCAGCACTTGGTATGAGAACTTCACCAGCAAAGTATTGAAGAGGGTTGCAAAAAAGTCGTCCGTTAGGTAGGTACGTTCTCTCGTGGAGGGTCTCTTACGTAAGGCACACGTTTATTCCACTGTTGTGAGCTTCTTCAGGATCGATAGCTCCTGATAACGTGTGGGGTCGGGTGGCGACCGTCGCTTACGCCATCGTCGGCATTCCCCTCACTCTCGTTGTCTTCCGCGATCTCAGCTCCGTCTGCCTACTCCACCTGACCAGAGCATACTCTAAAGTGGTTCGCACGATAAGGTAAGCACACGGCCCTTTACAGGGGGTGGGCGAGATATGAGAGAGAACAGAGACTGATAGCAATCTCTCGCGAATTTACATGCTCTCTAACGATTGTTCTCGAAGCGTTTTCAGGAATTTTGCCATAGAATGCCGTGAAGCAGGCATAAATTCTTCAAAAGCATAGCAGTACCGGAAAATGAATGCTTCACTTCAGAAAGGCCGGCTACTCCTCCTCAACGAAGGATATTGTACTCACTGTGAAAGTAAGATTTATCATTAATCAGAGATTATACCACAAGAAATGGAAGAGAACACTGACTAAATGATGAATTTCAGGCGGCCTTGGTGCTCTCCGTTCTCTACACACTCGGCACTGCAGTCTTCGTGATGATCTACGATGATCTTATGGGACCCGAGCCGGTGAGAAAACTGGTCAACAATAATTATCCTATTGAGGCGGCCTAGAGGCATGCGAATCCTCGCTTCTGAGGTTTTGTCCCAGATTAAGCAGTTTCTCCTCGAAATAATTGCACATACTGTCAGGGGCTGGACCTGTTCAACTCCTACTACTTCTCATTCATAACCTATACGACCGTCGGCCTGGGAGATGTAATGCCCGTCAACCATCCGGTTAGACTTCTTCTACTAATTCTACTTGATTTATCGGGTGAGAGAGTTTTGAATATGCAAAGTATAATGAAGAGAAAGGATTGCGATTCCTTTTGAATTTCCGAAATTGCGAAATTTGCATCTATTCAGAATGCTTGTGTCGTCGCAATAGTCGCACTCATTAGCTTGCCCCTCATCTGCGCCCTGAACCAGGTGAGAATTGATGACGCACTTCATTCTCATTCAAAGATGAGAATGAATTGCATCATCTTCATTCGCCCGAAGTGCCTGAGCGCACTCGTTGCTCGAGCCATTATGACTGGACTTGCACTTCATTCTTCATTTTAAATTTTTTGTTTGAAATACAATTTGATCATTGAGGTGATTTACATGGGCGCAGAGAGCCTAATCTATCACACTGTTGCATGCGTGGAGGCTTCCATCGATCGGGTGGCTCTCGAGAAGAAGGATACCGTATCTGGAGATGATGAAACAGATGCCATCGTTGAGCCACGCCACTGAAACTTCGCATATCACCAACAAACATTGTAATATGCTCGAAAGTTTATGCTAATACATAATTTCTCATTTCGTTAATTTAAAAAAAAACTACAAGCAATCCAGAATTGCTAGCAGTTTCCTGTGGATAAGTACAAAATATGGAAAGAAACTCACGAAGCGAATCTCAATCGCAAAAAAAAGAACAAACGCTTCTTGTGGGATCTTCTTGTGGGATCACTTTTCCATCCAAGATCAGCAGTATAAGAAAAGATCGAGTCGGAAGAACAGTATTCATTTTATAAATTCAATCGCGCTGCGATCATTCTTGCCTGGAGCTTCTACGAATCCATTTGCACGAAACCATCTTACCAGTCAAGAACTTCACACTCCTTGCCGTTCATCTTACACATCTTTGTTTACAAGTTCTGGTTTCTGAATGCTTTCTCAAAAAAATCGACTTGGAAATACGTTTTTATCAATGTGAGACCGTCAGTGCGGGTGGAAAGTGAGCTCATCTAAAATCAGTTTGTTTAATAGAAAGAAGTGCACGATCACATTAGTCTTTGGTATAGTACAGTGAAAGGTCGGCTCGTGCGAATAATCGTTAGAAGACATTTGGAAATGCTATCTGAAGACTATGTGGTCATGTAATATAGCTTTTTCGCACTCATCTCAGCTAGATATCCAATGATTCAAATTAATGGGAGTAGCAGTCTCCTTTATCGTTCCCACGATTCCGTGAGCTGTCGAAAATAATTTTCGGTTGTGCTCCCAGAGTCTTTTTCGATAGTCAAGTATTCGAACCGTTTTGAGAATCTGAAATGACTTTTCCTATATGTGTACCCTCTCTCTAATTGCTTACCGAACGGAAATGCCGACTAGTTTCGATCTTAGTCTCACATGATACATTAGAAACAGACCTGAGGTCAGCCCACAACTAAGTTCAGTAAGCTGAAAAATTAAACAGAGAAACAATTAATGTATTTGTTCCACAAGCCGAGATATACACCACTTCGCAAACACTGTAGGGTACCATATGAGCCACGTAGATCCAATTCACGATTATTATTGAGACCTGTAGATATCTTGGTAGTCATGTATACCGATTGTGGAGGAACCTTGATCGCAGTACCCAAGAAGTACACCGGGACCATGGCGCGAACGATGTTGTAGGCTTCCCGAATCTGCGATTATAAGGGGTATATCATTTTAGAACTGGTCATTTTAGAACTCTGTATATTTCAATTCCGTGACGAACTCGGAGCATTTTTTACCCTCTGTAGAATTCTAGAATGACCAGTTCAAATGTGATATGAGAGCGTTTGCCTAAAAGTCGAGCAGATCCGAAATATTTTGGCACAGCAAAAAAAGTCAATTTTCCAATTTTGAGTGATTTGGGGTTATCGATGGCGCTGAAGAAGATAGGCATACTCATTTTGTACGTAGAGCTTCCGTTGGCTCCAGACGACGTTGCGTCGAATTCACATTTTGAGACTTTCCACAGCTGAATTGAGCTATAAAATTAATGGAACGAGTTTTCTGGGGTGACATTTTATGGCGAACACGCCTGTGTATTTCAATTATCATAATTTTCTAATTAAAAAATTAAAAATTCAATTTTTCGCTCCATTAAAAGCGAGCTTAGCAAATACATGGACGGAACCGCCGTGAAGAGAGGATTTCAAGTATGTAATTTCATCTAAATACGTCATCAAACTTTTGAGAAATGTTGCAAATAGTGCTTCGTTTGAACATAATTTGGCGAGTTATCGTCCGATCTTCCTCCTTCACTTGACCTCAGCCCCTCTGGTATTCCCCTCCTCTGCCTCTTTCCTACGCCCCCTGGCAGTTTCAGTGCATGTTTGCATGTTGCCTCGTCCAACCTCGCGTTTTCATCTGTTTTGAGCGCAGTTATTTTTAGTTTTCTCAAAAGTTTGATGTCGTAATTAGATGGAATTACATAATTGAAATCCTCTCGTCACGGCGGTTCCATCCATATATTTTCTAAGCTCGCTTTTGATGGAGCGAAAAATTGAATTTTTAATTTTTTAATTAGAAAATTATGATAATTGAAATACACAGGCGTGTTCGCCATAAAATTTCACCCCAGAAAACTCGTTCCACTAATTTTATAGCTCAATTCAGCTGTGGAAAGCCTCAAAATGTGAAATCGAAGCAACGTCGTCTGGAGCCAACGGAAGCTCTACGTACAAAATGAGTATGCCTATCTTATTCAGCGCCATCGATAAGCCCAAATCACTCAAAATTGAAAAATTGAATTTTTTGCTGTGCCGGGCTCTGATCGAATCTTCGGCAAACGCCCTCATATACCCCATTATAAAAAAAGAGCTATACATTTTCGCTTACTTGATATCGCTGATTAAGCCGCTTTTCACTCGTCCGGTCTTTCCTTCCAGCATAAAAAACGACTAGAAAATTAATCTGAACCTCGAACGATAAGAAACTATTTAAAAAGGTTCAGTACCACGATAGCCGCAATGTCCAATGAATTGCTCAGAAGAGCGCCCATTGCACGAGTAGCAGTGGCATCTGAAATGAAGAATAAGACATTCATTTCGAAGCAGAACTCGATGGCTGAGACGATTGAGATGGTATTGTGAAAGTGTTCTTATCCGAACTTGTCCAGTTTTTTTCTGCCCTATTTCTCACCTGAAATGATGAGCTTGGAGATAAGGCAGCTTAGAGCGAGCTGAAAATAGCGTGTAAATATGAGTTTGGTGACACCATTTGTACCGATGATGCAAAATAGAGAGAAATGGAGCCCGCAGCTGTCTTACTGTGGTGGTACA
This sequence comes from Pristionchus mayeri, assembly GCA_036245805.1. Taxonomy (NCBI): domain Eukaryota; kingdom Metazoa; phylum Nematoda; class Chromadorea; order Rhabditida; family Neodiplogasteridae; genus Pristionchus; species Pristionchus mayeri. Next base: position 6,733,456 of record BTRK01000004.1, on the reverse strand, counting down.
GTGCTGGATTGCGAATGGAGAGACCTGTTATTCATTTAGTCTACCTTTAGGTTAGAACCACTAAACACCGGCACCTCGTTCCAGCCCGATTCCCAGTTCGAAACAGGTGCTAGCGTACCACGACGTGCCATACCATCCAACGATGTACTTTCTCATGCCTGAATTTCCATCACACATACTGAAGAACAAGAGACGAACTCTTCGGGTCGAAATCCTGCGAGAAGAACTCCGTTTCGAAAAGGATGAAGTGTATGGAGAGCCAGCAGACAGTCGAGTAGACGACCAGTTGAGAAACACCCCACAAGCACAGCATTATTCTTAAATTTAAAAAAAATGTAAATACTTGAAGGAATGCTAACCTGCAGTTAGAATGTATGGAAGATCGGAGAACAGCGAAGAGTAGAAGTAGGGAGGGGAAAACGCAGAGAATTGCGAGAATGATCTGCAAATATATTTGTAGGCTCAACCGGTCGAGATAACGCAAAATGAAGTTGACCATTGTGTTCACCACCCTCGAGAACCCCTTTCCACAAGTTTTCGTAAAAACGCTGTTCCAGACCCTTTGGAATATTCTTCGACTCTTAGAGAATCGGGCTCACATACGTGATTTTACAATTACAACCAATCTCGAATAGTGGCAATTCTTTGGTTGCTGTCATTCCTAATTTCAAGAGGAGCGGCAGAAACGAATGAGATGCCATTTTACCTTGATGTAGAACAGGACCGGATAGAATTCGCAAAGCCGCCTTAATTCTGCTATCACATCCATCATGTTGTTGAGTAGTCTTCGACGCGCAGTTCTTCAGTGAAAATACACTACAGAGAGAGAAAAGCGAAGCTCTCATTGGAACGATACCGTAGACGTGTTAGCCTCAGTATGCCCTTCTCATCGCACCCTTTTCACTCATCTCATCGCCCTGTAATGCAGTGAACCTTTCGGCTTAATGTGGTATTTACAGTCTTCTCAGGGAAAGATTTATTTTTTAACTGTGGGAAAGCTAATTCTTTCGAATACAGAATTCATTTTTCAGGAAATTTTCGTCGAGAATGCGATACGAAAGAAATGAGCGGTTGTTGATAGTTTGTGATTCGACGACGAAGGGTGGCTTAAAACTAGAGAAGACAGCATCAACGCTGTTTACTGTCACCAACTTTGAATATTGAATAGCAAAGTATCGACAACATTCACCCTCTGATTCGGCCATTGCATAGTTTCTGTGAGTATGCATTGTATGCATTCCATCGTACGCCCATCTTTCCGTGATTCACTTCTCCTACCCTTTTGAACGTTTCTTTTCATTGTTGCTCAGACACTTCCGATGACGCATCACGGGCATAAAGATGGGGCGAGAGGGGGGGGGGGGGGGGGGGGGCGATAGTCGACGGAATATCTAGCGGGCAGACGATAAGGGCGGAATGATATGAGCAGCGAGACACGCCCGATGCTTCTCACGCTCTGTACGGACGGATTGCATTCACAATCTGGCCCACTGTTAGTTTTCGCGTTCACAACGTGAAAATAAAGCCGATTGAGCCAACTCGCTACGCTCAAATCTGCTCGTGTTATTATCAAACTTGTAGCACGTCATATATTCATAGTTATGTTTGCGCTTCCTCACATATGCGAGAAAAAATTCATCCTTCTTCGCTCCTTTTCACGATTTGATTTTTGACATATTGATCGTTTTTCCCCGATATGGCTCATTGAATGCTCCTCTCATCACTGTTGTTCATTTCCTCTATAATGTGTAGTGTAGTTCGAGAAACGATACCACGCTCTCTTCATTCTACACACTCTCTCACCGATCGACCGGTCTAGAGAGTGTTTAGAATGAAGAGCGCGTGGTATCGTTTCTCGAACTCCAATGTGTAGCTAAATGTGCTTGATCAACTTCTTCATATGCTCTGCACTTCCAATTTCCGCCTTGAGACACTCCTCTCCAGGCGTCGTCGTCATAGAAGCCATTCGGGCATCTGAGGAAAGAGAAAGTGTGTGTGCGTGTCTCGGGCGAGCTACATGTTGAGCCTTCCCTCTCGCTAACCCTCGACGATGAAGATGACTAGCCACGCGCCAAAGCAGAAGAGGAATGATATTCAGGTCAGGCTTTTTTTTCTCAAAATTTCTCAAAAAGTAAAATCCCCCACCACGTGCACACAACACGGGCAATTAGCCAAACGGGCGCTGATAATCTCAGAACAGACTGAACGATGAATTTTTCGGATGATGATATCCGTATGCCACTTTACTTTATATTTCTACTTTCTTTCTTTTTTAGGGCCTACGAGCCGTCGCGATCTTCGGCGTCTTGCTGTTTCACTTGGCGCCCAAGCGATTCATAAATGGATTTCTCGGAGTGGACACGTTAGTTATCTCTTCAAATTTCCTGAAACGATAGCACGTTTTCCCCCATTTTACGCACTCGCTATATCGGTTGATTTGGCATTGCAAGGAAGGAAGAGGAGTAATCGTCTGACTCTCTTCCATTCACATGCTCTCTAATCGGTCAGAGAGGACGAGATAGTGTGCGGTCTGGAGAGAATCAGACGATTGATGAGGAAGAGACAGTAGAAAAGTGTACCGACCTGAACACTTTTGAAATATCTACCGGTCAGGTTCTTCGTCCTCTCCGGGTATCTCATGTCATCGATTCTCTCGAGAGAAACGACAATCGACCGGGCAGTCGTCAAAATTTTCTACGTTCGTCGCTTCAAGAGAATCGTCCCGCTCTACTCCATCATGCTCGCTGTACTCGCAGTCAGTTTACTGTTATGGGAATTGTGCAAAATCCATCTGCCTCAACCTTCCCTCCAAAACATACAGAGAGTACAAATTAGAGTTCGAGAAACGATTCCATGATTTCTTCATCCTACGCACTCTCTAGACCGGTCGATCGGCGAGAGAGTGTATAAAATGAAGAGACGAAGGCCCTAAATACGAACTCTACTAAACAGACATAGAGTGCGGGTGGAATGCAGGTGATCACTCCCCTCGTCTTCCTGCCCACTGACATGTCTCACTTCATCGCCGATATGGAATGGGCACTGCCATTCGCAGAGAACATGCAGAACGTCCTGAAGAAGTTCGACTACTGGGACGAGGTGGGTCTGTATGCTAATTAAGGCAAAAGAGAGCACAATGAAGTGAGAGAGAGCCCTCTCATTCCCCATTGCCCGCTTTTACGCGTGCGGTTTTGCTCCTGCTGTGATCTCCTGCTGTGAGCCGGCTTTTAGCCGGTCTGAAAATCCGTTTTTCATCCCAACTCCATGTGTTTGTGCGCAAATTATTTCATAGTATGCTATCCCGCGTACCTTGAATTGCTTGGCGAACAATTGGTGTTCTCAGAGTCCATGAATGTCGTCCATGCAGGTCTTCAGCTCTCCAGTGCTCCTCCATGCGTGGTCACTCGGCGTCGAGATTCAGTACTACCTCATCGTTCCCTTCATCATGATCGTCGCCAGATTTGGACAGACAAGGCGGTTTAGGATGATCGCCTTTCTCGTGTTCATTGGAGGTATGCAATTTCGAATAGAGTTCGAGAAAATATATCACGCTGTCTTCATTTTACACACTCTCTCGCCTATCGAACGGTCTCGATAGTGCGCAGAACGAAGAGAGCGTGGTATCGTTTCTCGAACTCTAATGTGTAGCTAAATGTGCTTGATCAACTTCTTCATATGAACTCTAACAATTCCTTCGATCATTTTAAAAAAGAATCCAATGGCGGACTTTCGCGTATTCCCTTTTAACGTTGTTGCTCACGGGAGAAGATATTTTCAGTCTCCATCGCTATTCATCTTTTTTCGTCCACCACTGTCGCATTCGGGTTGCTGTTTTCAAGAGTCTGGCAATTCCTGACTGGTAGCATCTTCTTCGAGTTGGAAGGGGCCCTGGATGAGCCGACGCCTGCACAATACCAGGCGAGTCAAGAGATCTAAGAAAAACACCAAATCTTCATAGTGTTCAAACGAAACCACGGTTCCTTAATTCTGAACACGCGCTACCAACACTTCTAGGACAGAGCATGGTTTACAATAAAAAAACAGTTGTTTGAAAAACACGAATAACATCTACGTTAAGACTCTTCCGCTCACATCGATTGATGAGGAGAAGTTGCTGGACGAGGAGGAGGATGGAATCGAGAGTGGAATCGAAGATCTGCAAATTGGTGAGGTTATTTGAAATTTGTGAGAAAGTGCAACAGACAGAGCAAGAAAATGACCAATGATTGTTTACTTCCCTACATATAGGGAAAGTGACTATTGAGCACAATGTGAGCCCATAAATGACCAGAAGAAAGCAAGAATGGTATTCCAGTGAGAACACAAAAGCCTCGGAGCGGCGGATGGCGATCGTGGTCATACACCCCATTCATCTCTCTCATTTCCTATTGCGTGACTTTCTACCTCGTCTGGATGGTCATAGCATCGATCTCTGAACCGAAGCTGAGCCGATTCTTTGTAAGTCCCTATTTTTAATTACACGGAAAGTCATGATAATGAACAAGGCCGAGTCGTTTTTACCAGCATCATTCATCCTGAGGATCACTCGAGTCGAGTCGAGATAGAGCAAGCAAATAAAAAAAAGAGTTTCCTATACCGCACTCTTGTTGCTCGGCCTCCCTAAGTGCCATTCGAAAACACGAACGTTGCAGGTGACAATAGCCACTGGCAATCTGCTGCTGCTCGGAAAATACACGCAGAACAAGATTCTGTCGAACGAGTAAGTCGCGACTTTCTGAAATTGTATTTCCATGAGCTAATTATCTTTACGGTTCCTACCATATTTTATTGTAGGATCATGGTGTACATCGGCGACCTTTCCTACTTGATATATCTCGCTCACTGGCCAGTCATCGTACTATACAAGTACTACAACGACATCTCTGATCTCACTATACCAGGTACATTTTATCGTTTTGAATAGTAGTGTACAAAATTCGGGTAGTTGTCTCCTAATTTTACGGACTCTCTTGACAGTTGAGTTAAGTTGAGTGAAAACTATACTCTTTTGCAGACATGTCTCTCTGTCTCCTCTCTACTCTCATTATCTCCGTACTCCTCCATCACTCCCTCGAGTCCCTCTTCATCTCTTCCTCCTCCTTCATCTCCTTCCTCTTCGTCGCTGTCGTATACTCGATGATCATCGTCGCTCTGATGATGGGCACTCTGCAGCGAATCTCCGAGCTAGCCCATCCACTGGGAGAGGAAGGAACTACGAGTAAGCGGTCACATCTTATGAGCCCGTTCGCCTAAGAATCTCCTTTTCCCGGGGAATTACGGTACAACGAAAAGACACGCTTCGAACCGGCAGAAGTGCGACTCTTATAACGCAATATCCGACCGGATCGGAATAGACTTGGCACAGGCCGAAAATTAGAATTATTTCTGACTTCACCAGTAGGTCGGCCACGACGAGGGAAGCCGACGAGCATCGCCAGATTTTCGATCCGCATCCGCGCGCGCGGGGGCGCGGATCTTGAAAAAACTACAGTAATCCTCGAAATTTTTTAAATCGACTCCTATGACTGCGGCAGTAGGGGCGCTTCATTCCTTGACAAATTCTAAGACTTTTTTACTCCTAGGAGTTTTTCGATCAGATTCCATCGAAAGCCGGAAATTGAAAATTCCACTTTTACTTTGGACATGAATGCAATTCCCCAGAAATTTTCGAACAACTTCCACAAATTTTATTGCTGATCTAGATTCTGCTTGAGCAGGTACATCCTTCAGGTGAAAGGCGCGAATTAAAAATTCCACTAAGTTGGTCAAAATGAATTATGAATCAATTATGGTGTATTTTTTGGGTTACTGTAACTGAGTGCAAAAGTTGGACGACTTTTCCCAATCGGTGTAATATATCTTGAAAATCGATTTAAAATTGTATTTCACCAATTGGGAAAAGTCGTCCAACTTTTGCACTCACTTACAGTAACCCAAAAATTACACCATAATTGATTCGTAATTCATTTTGACAGCAGAACCTCGATCAGCAATAAAATTTGTGGAAGTTGTTTGAAAATTTCTGGGGAATTGCATTCATGTCCGAAATAAAAGTGAAATTATCGATTTCCGGAGTTACGTGGAATCTGATTGAAAAACTCCTCGGAGTAAAAAAGTGTTAGAATTTGTCAAGGAACACAGCGCCCCTACCGCCGCAGTGATTGGGATCGATTAAAAAAATTTCGAGGATTACTGTAGTTTTTTCAAGATCCGCGCCCCCGCGCGCGCGGATGCGGATCGAAATTCTGGCGATGCTCGTCGGTTTCCCTCGTCGAGTACTACCTATTGGTGAAGTCAGAAGGAATTCGAATTTTCGGCCTGTGCCAAGTCGCTGAAGAAATATGTTGATTTTCTCAGATAGTCTGTTTTATATGCGAACGCACTCAATTTTCGATTTTACAATTTTCAATTTTCAATTAAATACAATTTTTTTCAATACAATTTTCGCTGGATTTATGTAATTGAAAATTCTGGATGAAACAGCGAGATCAACATGTAAAGCTATAATTAGGGACCACTAGCTCCGCCCACTTTCCTCTGACACGATGCCCCCTCGAAAGCAAGACAGAGCAATCACAGCGTTCCTTCTTAACCAAATTACTTGATCAAAAAAGAATTCGAAAGCTCTTCCCATGTGCTTTCTCCCATGTCACTATTCAACAATCAGTTTTTGCATTTGTGGTGTTGAAAATTCGAACTTTATAACGCGATCCATCATTTTTCACAGATTTTTGATATGCGTGAGCAGTGAAATTATGATACACTGTTCGAATAGTGAAAATATGATAGCCAGCAACCATTTAAACAAGTTGGCCAAAGGAAATCGAAAAATATTGATTTCCCGGTCCGTGATTCGAAGTTAACTAGTCGGTGCCTGGGCTAAAAGATCGCCGTCTCCTTCTCTCCCTCTCCTCCCTCTCCTCTCGCTGGTCTCTGACCCGGCGCGTGTAGAGAGCGATTGCTCATACGAAAGAGCGCGATTGCAGCGCATTCCCGTCTCTCCTCGCAGGGGTGAGGCGAAGCCGGGAAAATGCGGAGCCCTGCCCAAAATTTTTGCGATTTGACTTGGAAGGGATCGGAATTGACTCCGCCCCTTTCTTCGTCGTCTCGCTTTACCCCCACTCTCTGTTAATGTCTTTCCAAACACTTCTTGAGCTCTAGCACCATTCAGAGATGAGATATCGACAAACGGCCATAAGTATGATCATGTTAGGACCTCAGCGGCTATGTTGAGCATAATTTGGGAGACATGGCTTCATTTCGGCTATACCCCTTGTGGTCCCTAGCTATGATTTTCAAATCGCAATCTTCCAGAGATTGAGCCAGCTGTTCCGTCATTAGTTACAACGGGATGGACTACAATTCCCCCTACTGAGGGAACCAATGGCACTATTCCAACAATAAATTCACCAACGACAGTAAAGAAAGGTAACTTGATTGTGTTTCCCTTCCCAATTACACTAAAACGCCACTCTAGTTAAAATATTTCCGAAAAAAAAGATTAGCGAATGGCAAATAAAGTGTGAGGCGAAGTTCCAATATTCCGGTAATACAAAAAATGCGTAAAGTACGTTCATTGCAGTGATGTTCAGACGCATGGAGGCAATTTCGTGGAATCAGGCACAATCGAAGGTTGTCTACTTCCGAAATCCCGACGGATGCGTGAGGGATTTTGAGGCGGAACGGTTAGCTCCCTAATCTATGATTCACTCTTAGTCTTTTTCATGCAAATATCTACTACATTTAGGAGCAGTAGAATTTAAATTGGTATTATTATTGTTTATTTATTCACGTGTTCAGATGGACTGGCTTCACCGAGGAGGCTGCGCTGCGCTGCGTTTCTGTTGGTTTTCTCTTATCACACGTATCACGAGCCAATGGAGGGATGCGGGAACAATTCCAAACTTTTTGTGCCTGATCTCGACTCTAATTTGGTGGAAGAATACCCAGGACAGATGATTTCGAAAATTATAGGTTATTGGTCCCAGAGCCGGCTTTTAGGAATTTTCCGGTTTTGCACCTGGCTATGCTGTATTTCAGCTCCCAGATGAGCTAGAAAGATGGCAGAGGGCTTAAAATGTTCGGAAAATTATTTCAAGAAACTTTTATGTTGATCATTATTCACTAGAACAACAATTGGAAATGTTATGTCAGCGAAACCGAAATCATAATCAGAAAATAATTGTTTTCACCATCACGCAGGAAACTTGCAATGGATTTTTATTGCATAATATGAAAGAACAAACATTCATATGTTTAGGAAAAATATTGGCACCGATAAATATAAAATCATAGCTGAGGGAGCCGCCGAAATGCGCAAAACTGTTCTTCAGGTCAACATAGACCTAGGGGGTCGGTTCATGGCTAGAAATGTAGAGCACAATGAGCTAAACATTTCACCTGTTGAAAGTGAGTCTCTATCTCGTCGTTGAAGCGCGCTACAGAGCATAGAAGTTGCTAAAAACGGCCCGATAAACACGCAGTGGAGCGCTAATTGAAGGGGGGGGAGGAGGGGGAGGTGAGAGGGAGCGAGCGCCAGACGGTTAGAGCGCGCGCTCTCGGGGGATTCTAACCCGCTTCTAGCCAAAATCGCTTCTAGCCCATTTCTAGCCATGAACCGACCCCCTAGGTCTATGTTGACCTGAAGAACAGTTTTGCGCATTTCGGCGGCTCCCTCAGCTATGATTTTATATTTATCGGTGCGCCCCTGCTTTGATATGTTCAGAGGGACAGTTTTACGTTATTTGGAAGTCATTGAGTGCATATGAACAAATGCCTCAAGTTGAGAAGGGTGACAAAATCGATTTTCAAATTTTCGGTCAGATGATCATTTATGACCAATGGAAGTGTTCAAATATGGGGGGAAACAACTTATAATGTTTTTTTGGATGTTATTGAATGATTTTGAGTACACATGTGGATAATTGAAGGTGAAACTCATTTTTAGGTCACTGTACAAAAGTGCGCCCTCATTTTTTTCCATACTCCGATTTTTCCAATTTTTGGAGGGAAGTTAGGTACTTATATGTGTTACAACTTAAGCATGATAACTCAGATCGAATTTCCGATTTCCAAAGTTACACCACTTTTGGTGCGCCCGACCACCCCGCTCCAGGATGATCACCGGGAGTGATGTGGGCAACATAAAGTTTTAGAGCATGATGACAGCTTTCTTTGGAAAAAAAGAACGACTTTCTATCTTTATTTTAAACGGAGATATGATCATTTAAGTGAGCCAGATTTGACAATCGAAAAGTTATATTTCCATGTTTGGCCTTCTGAATCTCGACGATGACGTCAGATATCAAAATTCTGACGACGCAGTTTTGTAGCGCATCATTCGAAGTGCTTGTCCTTCAAATTTTTGCCAGATAGGTCAAACTTATTTCCTACTGCCGCTGTCCCCCCTCAAATGGTCGATTCTCTCGCGATTCCTCTCTTATGTTATTCGTGCCCTTAAAACAAAACTAAAAAACTAAAAAAAACTCGCTGAAGCCGAATTTGCATATGCGAATTTCCCAAATCTTGATATAAAGGAGATATTAGGTTGGTGCAAAAGTCTTGCGGTTTTTTGATATTTTGCATTCCATCTTCCTTTCAGTTTGACCGATGACCTTCCGTATATTAATTACTAATAAGGCCTTGCATACTCTTTCATATGCGCACCCTATCAGCATTGCCCAATCGGAGAGGCGAGAGCAGGACAAAGTTAAAATTGCGAAAATTTATCCATCGAAAACGACACATTTCTCAATATTATGTTTCCTCTGAAGCATGAATGCTCAATTCCTGGTGGTTATATGAAGCTCCCATCTTTACCCTATACATAATTTTTCTCATGGATGATGGAAGTTACATCCTTTTGAGAAATTCATTGATCTGTAAAAGACTACATATTGCATTTTTATGTTGATTTCGCATATTTTTGAAAAATGAGAAATTCAAATTTTCTGAAACGAGAACGGTGCAGGCGCCAATATTTTTTTCTGAGATTAAAGCCTCCTGGTGCGTGAATATAGCGCACTCATAGTGAAGCCTGTATGCTTGGTCCTCGATGCAAAAAATCCGAAAAAGTTTCATGTAGCCAGCATCGGCAGTATATTTTCAATAGCTTGTAATTCGGTCCAAACTTAATCGAGACACTGTTGAAACATATTTTCTGAAAGGGTATACGTAACACTTCTCAGACATCAGTATGGGCAGGTTTCATGAATTTTGCCAACAAATATCCAGTAAAATACATTTAATGCAAAATTTTGAGTATCAATTGCAATTGGGTTTATCATAATTTATTGCGTTGATTGCGATATCGGATTGATTGAAATGTGTGTATGTAAAGTACAAGCATACCTCTAAGTACTGCTATGTTTGTTAGTCATTGTGATTTGGGACGAGATAATTATGATAGTTCAAAGTGCGGACACAAAAAACCGCAAGACTTTTGCACCAGCCTGATACGTTCGAAAAGTCGATAATTGTAGACAAAATTGTGAAATTTTCAGGATATTAGAACGTCGACAACTTCAAATTGCCATTGAAATTGCTGAAAATAGTAACAATAACATACAATATTACTCATAGTTTACAATACGACTTATTAAAGAGGCGATATGACGTCAAAATAATTATCCAAACTCTGTGCAATGAGGTAAAAATCGCGAATTTCGACAACTTGAGTTTTTCAGGATGCTAATGAATCTAGAATCGTCAAAACGGATTTTTGTGAATGATTTAGCCATTACAACGAGTTTTCTATCAGTTGGGCTAAATTAGGAGTCATATTTGTGAAATTTCAATTTCAGTTTCTTTCAATTTCAGCATGGATGATCAAATTCAGCCTCGAAAAAGTCGTGATATGTCCATTTTTTAAATTCTGAAAAAAATTGTGAAAGTTCCACATCACCTCAAGATTCCGAAAATGTCAACGACCCAAATTGATATTTTTCTAAAATTAGTTATGGCACTTTATGTGCACTTTCGGATCGAAATTGTCGGTTTTTTGCTTCTAACTTTTTCCTTTCGCATTTTCTCGCTATTTAATATTGAAATTCGGTTTCTACGCGTCAAAATACACCAGAAAATCTATATTTTATGCAATTCTGAGAAGATCAATTTTTCGACCCCAAAATAGGGGAGTGCCCGAAACTTTTCCAAAATCGAACCCCAGCCTTAGTTATTGCGGCCTTCAATCAGTACTAGGGGACTACACTTCAGAAAAAAAGTACGGGGATTATCGAATTTTTAGCCATCCGAGGGCCCCTTCACAGTTGTTACGTTCTCTCGTGGAGGGTCTCTTAAAAAATCACTAAAAATCGATATTTACATGATTTTTAACACCGTCAAAAAATGGAAATCAATTTACAGACGGGCACTGGGACGGCCAAAGTGCTTGTGACGGGCAACTCTTACGGCTATCGAGCCTTCCCTGTCCTCCATCGGCTATTCGCTGGTCGATATGCACAAATGCGGATGTTCACGAGAAGTTGTAAGTTGTGCATCTGTATCCACACCGTCGCTCTACTGTCCCATTGGGTTAATTGATTCTGTGCTAACCATGAAAATTGAATATTAACAGAGGAGTTTAGAAGAATTTATACTGCAAAATTTGTTTCTCGTTCAACAGATGCATAGTGTGAATGCGCAAGAAAGAATTAGGGGATAGCACTAGGTCGGATGAGAACCCAACGTATGAGAAAAAAGTACCCTTTTCTAGTGTTCTCACAGTGCTAAGGAAGGGAATTATTTATGGTTCTCATTCGGCGGGTTCTCAACCGACCGCGTGCCAGGGGGATCGATAATCACATTTCAGCCCGTGTCTTCCTCACGACGGACCCCGAGTCAACGATATTCGCTGATAAGGAAAGAATCGTCGTCGAGAAATTCCAGCCAGACATCACCTTTCTGATCGAGAAGTGAGTCAAGGAGAGAGACGAAACATCGGCACTAGGACGGATGAGAACCCACAGGATCAGAACCAAAACAAATTGAAAGAGATACGTTCCGTAGTAATTTCGAAGAAGATATTTTGTCAGTGTGGGAACTAGTGATGCCAAAACGGCGCGCGCTCTCTCGCCGTTCAGACATAGCGAGAGAGCGTGTGAAACGAGGAGAGCGCGCGCCGTTTTGTCATCACTGGTGGGAACCTAAAGTGAAAATACAGGAGAAGGGCACTTTTTGATCCTCATCCGGTAGGTTCTCATCCGACCTAGTGCCCGAAGTATCACATGATGCACTCAGAGACTCGTTCAAAACACTGATGAGTCCACTCATGGGAAACGTCGAGGACGATCCCATAACCAAGCAAGTGCAAGCAGCTGTGGACATTCTAAGGTCTCCGACAATTTTGAGAGTTTGTACTATCCATTTTCCAGGATGGGTAAAACATGAATGGGAGATAAGGAGGGGAGGTGAGGAGAGGGAATTAGATAAAAAATATGTAAAGTGAAGAGACGTGATCCAAAATTCGAGCTCGAATATTCAGCAAGCACAGTTACTAGTATTGGTGAAGAATGAGTTGGAGGAAAGAGAGGGGTTGAAAGGGAATGACGAGAGCGGGAGCGGGTCAAAAGAAAGTAATAAGATGAGAAAAGAAAGAGAAAAGATGAGAAAAGAAAGAGAAAAGAAAGCAGTTCAGCAATAACTCCGGGACGGTCATCGTCGATCAGCAGTACGTGAAGCCGAATTTCAAGGACGGCATCGCCTACATGATACAGAAGAGACTGCAGCAGGGCAAGGACGAATTCGATGACCTGAGCATCTCGAGAAAGGTGAGCGTTGCTGCTGTGATTGTGTTGGGCAGACCACGTTTGTTTGTGATGTAGAGCTCCCGATTATCTCTTGGTGAATCTAAAAGGGAGATTATCTCGCCATGGCTTGCATTTGTCTAGTCATGTAAAGAAGCAAAGAAGAAATGCGAAAATGTTTTCAGGAGTACGAAGCCGAATTCGTCAACGAAAGAGCGCGAATGGCGACTATCAAGAACGAAAACGTGATCGTGCACAGCGTAGAGGATCAACTTTGCCCCGGAGAGACGTGCTATTTGTGAGGGATATTTTTGTTCTTCTTCGAAATCAGAGTCATTTCAGTTTCAATCGAGACAATATGCACTCGTACTACGGTGACAACGCGGCGCACATGACGAGTGAGGGACTCAGGTGAGACGCAAATTCGGCACTTCTTAAGATTCTGACTAGAATTGACCAAACTAGGGCACGTAGCGAATCTCTACGCGCCTCTCCCTCATATATCGCGAAATCAGAGGAGGGAGAGGGCGTAGCGAATAGCATCTAATTCTGACCTCCCCCCCTCCCACCCCTCTCTATTAGATTCTCTACCCCGCCCATTATTTATAATCCTCCCTGGTTTGAGATATCACGACCATGGTGAGGAGAAATGGGAAATTATAATAGGCGAGGCCAGAAATCAAAGAAGTGCCACAAAATTAAATTGTGTATTGACAACATTTTCAAATTTGAGATTACTCGAGCCCAAGTATGCAGAGATAATTGAAGACTTCTTGTTGCGGTTGCAATCGAGAAAAAGTGAACCAATCATAGCGAATTAGGTATATATGTGCTTTCTCCTGTTACGAGTATTTTCTACACGTGTTGTGTTTCACGCTCAATTAAGATAAATTCTGTTTTGAAACAGTACGTTTAATTTTGATGGGTCACATGAATGTATCATATCGTTCGATCAAAATGTTTGCTATTGTCACTAGTGTAGTGACTACACTGTATCTAGTCCCATCGAGTTCAGCAGTCCGTTTTGATGCTACGTCACTACTAAGGTTATCTTCAGTGTCAAATAAATGGGAATCCGGAGATTTGTGAATTTATTTACTGCGGTTCATTTATTTTCACTAGTGTGCTTCATCGAGCGCAAGTATTGAACACGGCGTGGGTGCTTGAACAAACCTTTATACTCTCTCTCTCTACCTATTGCAATACTGTGAATACACAGCCATTCAACCAATGAACATTAACGAAATAATGAGTTGTAGCTTTCACAGCGCACATTGCCTCTCTCTGGGTAGCACTGCTCTCTATCCCGTTCCGTCATTCTCGGCATGTCACTGTTCTTTCTTCCTCCGAACAGCACTGATGCGATCTTCAATCTAACCAGACCATCGCCAGATTCAGTGCCAAGTAAGATATAATGTTTTCAGGCACTTGGTCGGTTGAGAATCCACCGTATGAACCAAAAATTACCAGTATTTTCGCATTAAGTACACTGTCAAAACGACCTCTTCGAAAATACTGCGGAATGGCTTTATTTTTGGTTCGCATCCGACCTGGTACCGATTTTCACCATACAAATTTTAGTTGCAGTACCCGAACTCTATCCGGAAAAGACGATCAGTTCAATGGCAACCACACTCGCGATAATCATGTTGATTGCAAGTTCTCTTTCAAAGAAAACAGATGCATTTTCATGCTCTTTCAGTCATAATCGCAACCTCGATGTTCATCATATTATTTGGAGTAGTTAGAAAAAGCGAAGGTTAAGTGTTCACTAATCAATCATGGGTTAATAAAAATGTATCAGGAATTTCGACACTTCATCCGGAAACTTACACTGTCAAGAATGATGTCTACTAACGTGTTTGCCTAAATATTTATGGAACGTAGCCATACCGTTCAACTTCTTGTTCCTAGTGTTTTACATGAAAAGCCTGCAAGTCTGACACTTTCCCGGTGCATCCGATAAATGAATCCACTTCTTCATATTTGAAGAAATACAGCATTCATGCCCAGATTACAAGTTCTTAGTCAAACTACAGGGTGTCCCAAAAGTATTGATACACATGTTACCTCGAATATCTCATTTACTTCTATGAACGAGAATCTGTACTCTAGCCTGTATACTCCTCCATGCCATACCTGCATATTAGTTGCCTTGGATCCAAATCAATCCATACAAAATTCTGTAGCAGAGTCAAATGCATATCTGTTCGTCGTCACCGTGACCCGCTACTGATTTGCACGAAAAAGTCGTTGTAAAAGAAGACCAGATATGCAATCAATGGTTACTCAAGCATGTTATAGAGGGGAACCATTCCACTTTAATGCACTTATGACGAAATGGTTCCACGAATTCTAGATGCCGAGAAATAGTCATTTTGTGATGGTATACTTTTGGCGGAATAAAAATCACAATTTTGGAATTTTGTTCAGCATGATGATAATGGGATACAAAATTCTACGGCTTTTAACAGTTTCGAGGTATGTATTTTAGGATCATAAAAATGGATGAAACGATGATCGAATAGCTCAAATAAGCATCTGAAAAAATCGCAAAAAATCAGCAAAAGAGGCAATCGGAAACATTTGGACAATTATTCTGTTACACTATTAGTATTCAGCTGGGCTCAAAGTACATATTTACAAACAATAACGGTAGCGTATCAGGACTTTAATTGAATGAATCGCGTAAGTTCATAGTTAAGAGTTTTGAATATCATTTAATCAAAAACCGTACATTGGGTGCCGTTCATACAAAAATCATTCAAAAATTCAATGCGGACTTAAACCCGATCATCTGTATCAAATGATTACCATATTTATAACCAATGATATTTGCTCTATCCATCATAAATCGGACGACTCTTAAATGACTACTCTTGTTGGAATGCGGATGACAAGAACCAAGTCGCATTTCTTGTGAAAACTAGCGAAATTTCCGTAAAAATATGTCTCAGAATGTAAAACTCTTGAAATGTTCGGACTAAACTTCTAATATTTAGCATGCAAGTTGGCAAGTATCTTATTTGCATAATGCTAAAATGTGGGACCGACTAGTCATATGTGTTTGAAGAGTCATCAAATTATAAAGTGTATCAATACTTTTGGGACACCCTGTACACTGCTTGACGCTTTGAGTGATTGTCTGGGTCTATAGGAAGTTGTAGCAATAATAATAATAATGATAATAATACTAATAGATAATAATAAATAATAATAATAATACAATAATAATGTAATAAAGTTGTAAAGGGAATTTGTCTTGCCTGTGGAATTTTTCCATGCCTATTGATGCTATCTGGGCCGATGAAAATTGTCTAGACTCCACAGCAAATGATCGGCAAATATCGTTGGCGCAGACAACTTCCCCTGGGCCCAGATAATTGACGTGGGTCCAGACAAATATCCCCCAGACAATCATTACAGGTCTATTTGCTGCTTTAGACAAATGATTGCTGTACTCTCTTTCCCTGTGCGACACTGGACATCTACTCCATCCTCCCGGGAGGGCCCCTTCTCCCCCCCCACCCCTGCCCTCTCCTTCCATCCCCCTTCTCCCTTCCATCCCCCCTTCCCTTCCCCCCCTCCCTTTCCCTCCCCCACCCCCCCTTGCTATGCTATCTTATCGCAAATTCTGTACACGATCATACTAGCAAACGATAAATACTCTCAATACTTCATTATGGTGAGATCATTAAGACGGGCTACTGGGACAATGGGCGAATCTAAGCGATAGGCTTCGACGATTCAACTTCCATGTACTTGATGAGATCAGCACGCTCGCCAGCCTTCTTCAGTCCGGCGAACACCATCTTAGTGCCGGGAATGTACTTCTTGGGGTTCTCGAGGTACTCGAAGAGCGTCTCCCTCGTCCAGGTCACTCCCTTAAATAATCATCATTAATCTAGATACCGTATCCCACTGTCACCATTATCTACCGTATTCAAGGAGTACGGTACCTTGGCCTTGTTGGCGGCGGAGTAGTCGAATCCATCGACGGTTCCGGACACACGGCCGATGATTCCGTGGAGGGTAGGTCCGGTCTTGGCGGCCTTCGAGTCGGCGACGTGGCACTGCAGGCAGCGCTGCTTGAACACCTGCAAGCAAATTGGCACTAGTTCGGATGAGAACTGTGACGTCATGCCGCCTTTGATCTATGAAACGTGACGTCATGACGTCATAATTCTAGTTCAGCATTCAGCATTCTAGCATTATAGTTCAGCATGACGTCGTCATAGTTCTCATCCGACTTAGTGCAAGCAAATTTCATCAATAGATGAATTGTGGATTAGGGATGCCTAAACGGCATACGGCGACTCCCTTCTCATCATTAAATGATGATCATTTCCCTCTGGCTAGATTCCGTTATCGTCCGATCTACCTCATTTCGTATGCGGAATGACGTGTCAAAACGGCGACTCCGTTTGAATGGAATGCAAATCAAAAGGGCAAAACGGTTTCAACTCCGAATAGACATTCCTATTGTGGATTCCGAAAAGGATATGCGCGCCCAAGTTGGAATAAAGTACAAGAAAAGTTTGCACATCAAAGAACTCTTAAAGTTGAGGGAAACGAGCGAGAGAGAGAGAGAGAGAGAGAGAGAGAGAGAGCGCGCGCTCAGAGTTCGATCAATTTCTACGTGCCTATTTTGTAGCCGGAATGGCTTCTCGCGTTAGCCCTCGTGTTTTTTGTGCGCACAGAAAGAGAGGGAGAGGCATGGGTCGCGGGCATAGTTGCGACTATAGTTCGAGAAACGATACCACGGTCTCTTCATTCTGCGCACTCTCTCGCCGATCGACCGGTCGAGAGAGCGTGTAAAATGAAGAGACGAAGGCCCGAATTACGAAATCTAGTCGCGATCCCGACGACACTCTGATGGTGAATGAACTGCGCCTCGTTATGAGTGGTAGGGGGGGGGGTCACGGCCAGAAAATACTCATGGGGCTCACCTTCTTTCCGCGCTCGTAGTCTCCGTCGGGGATGGCGGCCATTGCACTAGTTGAAGAACCTCAAACAGAATAATGATGGCGACAAGAACCACGAAATAACGCGCAGCTAGATTCCTCTGACGAAATTACACAGAGTAAGGGGGGAGATAAGAGAGGGAGAGAAACGGACCAGTCGGGACGAGCGAAAAGCGAGACAGTGAGACAAGAGAAGAAATTGGAAAGGGCAAAATTCACGTACCATGAATGCAAATGTCCTAATCAAAGTACCAATGAGGAATCGAATTGATGAACTTTTGAACTTTTGGCACTCTTGGACTTTTGCCCTCGTAGTGTTCGACAATGAGGAATACGTGCATAATCGACCCCGAATGCAAATCCTAGACGAAGTTAGGGTGGGGAGCAAGAGTGGTGAACAAACCAACGTTACGGCATTTGCATCGTCCGTTACTATGGTCGAACGGCGCCTTCAGACTGATAAAGACAAAGATTTTATTTCCAGACTAACTTCAGACAGTAAGCTTGGCTATCTGACGTCGGGATGCAACGGCGAACCCCCCCCCCCCCCTTCTCCCAACGCCCTATTGTGAAATTCAAGAGGTTGTAGCTTACCCAACTTCAGACGAAAGCCTCTAGATCTCACATTCTTCAAACATTGTGAAACAAGCCTCACTCTATTCTCATCCATCCATTTTTCAGTGACGCACGAGTCTGCTCTGCTCCATCTACGCAACTGCCCCCTTCTCGTATCTCTCTGCTCTCTACTTTGCTCTCTATCATGTCCCTAGGGGAGTTCATTCTCTCAAGACCTCCCTCCCTCTGTCTCCCCCCGCCCTTCTTCTCTTCTCAATAGCAGTCCTTTCTCCAACCTCCGGGAGTCTCGTACATTCTCTCCACTCGGTTTCTATTCCTGTCTCGTCGTTCAGATAACTTTGTTGGCCGGTCTTTGCTTCACTTTTGCCGTATCGACCCAAAACTCCCTTACTTCTCTCCGCTTTAGTCAGGCGCTTCCACTCTGACACGCATAGTGCTCTACCCTCTCTTTCATACTCATTCTGTTGAGCCCGCGAAGGAACCGTCCCTTCCTCTTTTCACAGTAAGCTCGTTGAGAAAGAGCGCACGAGATAGGAGGAGTCACTGTATTTCCTGAGTCTCTGCATTTTCTTTCCTCATTCGAGTCACAAGTCCGATCGGGGGGTTGTTATCGTGGCCGTGCCAGAGCATTGAACGAGAAGAAAAAAGTATGACGCTTGGCCACTTCGTTTTGCTGCTAACTCAATCGCCGCCTTCTTTCCACTAGGAGAAAGCCACGCATTTAGCTTTTTCCGCGGTGGGAAGAGTAATGTTTTCCTTGGCCTGATCAGTTTGTGTGCTACCGTATCCTTTTCCAGCGATGAACAAAACGTCGCACTGGCACACGACGCAGAAGATGAACTCGTCGGCCTCGGCCTATCAGTTCAACCCACACGACCCGCGGTACTACCAGTGCCTCTGCTGCGCGAGGCTGCACGTTTCGGTAAACTTTTTCACTAAAGGACAATATTCATCTACCTCCCGATCTGAATATGTATTAGCGTCCTTTGTTGTTATAATGTAGGCTACTTCTGCTGTAAGGCACTGGCGAGTCTGGCTTAGAAGTCCTGCTAAGCTCGTCACCCGAACGAGAAAGCAGTCTATGAGTTGTGCGCCAAATTTCATTGCGGTAATCTTTCAACGTCGCTCAAAATAGGAACATTCTCACTCCAGTCATTCCATAAAATGTGATCTATTGTAGGCGCTGGCGAAAGCGATGGCCGTCATCTGCATTATCTCCAACATCCTCCAGATTTGGGGAGCCATCGTGTAAGCTACTTTCCGACACTTGGTCGGATGAGAACTATGATGTCATGGTTCTCATTCGAAATAGTGCCACATTTTCTGAATTCCATATCCTGTAAGTAATTGAAAACTGTACGACCGCGAGCAATACCCAGGAATCTGTGTGAGTGCTCACTAGAGTTCGGGAAACGAAACCACGCTCTCGTCGTTGAACACAATCTTCCGGAAGGTCGAGGGGTGTAAAGAAGCGGGCATGATATCGCTTCACAAACTATAGTGTTCACAAAAAATAACTCTGACATGGTTCTGCGAGAGGTTTTCTATTCTACAGGCAAGGCACGGACGTCAAATCCGTCGTGTGGATTCTGTTCGTGAGCGGAGTGATGGCAGTCGCCGTCTTCCAGGTACACGAAGCAATCAGACTTCAGCATTCAGATCACCGCCCTTTCATTTTTATTCTCTATATGCCGATTGAGATGCTAGAGAGCGAGCGTTTCTCGGAAGCTATCAAACAAATACGAAATGCATTATTTTTCCGAGTGTGTTCGTAAACTGGCGTTTCTGCGATATCTTGAGCGGTGTTTTGCACCGTGTTCTAATCTCATAGTAAAGGAGCTCGGAAGAATCTCTTCTCGTGAATGCATAGACTTTCGTATCTCGAATGCAAAATCTAATTTGCTTCCTTTGAAGGAGCATCGTCCCACGCTCACACTACTTCTCGTGCTTCAAGTGAGCATTAGATTCAAAATATTTATTTAGATACATCTTAGTTTGATCACGGTAGAGTAACGAGGCTAGAGCAGGAACTGCAATGAAAAATGTTCGATAAATACATAAGTGGGGAAGTGTTTGGGGGGAAAGCTCGCGAACAACTTCCTGGTTCCGTGAATCTATGATTCAACGGGAGAAGCGTTCGGGACAACCTAGCATTGCATAACTACAAACTCTTTCCCAGGACTTCACGTATTCATGCCAAAAGAGGAGTGATATGTGAGAACCTTTTGGTCTCTGGTCCCCACCCATCCCCCCTCTACCCTCATTTCCATTTCTCTCAGTCCGTTATAGAGGGGGGGGGGGGGGGGGCAAAAAGCGGGAAGTGCATTTTCACATTTCCTTTTCCTCATCAGGGTCTCTCAATCGCCGCCGCCGTCGTGGTCATCATCCTTTTCGTCGGAATCTTCATTTTCAAGGCTGATCTCCCACCGGAAAGTGAGCATTCCTTCCCCCCAGGGGCTTCACGTATTCATGCCAGAAGGAGGAGTGATATGTGAACACTTCTTTGGTCTCTGGTCCCCAGCCATCTCCTCCTCTACCCACATTTCCCATTCCCTCCGTCGGTGATAGAGGGGGCCGAAAATCGGCGTGCGAAAACTCGAAATGGGGTATGCACGGAGGGGGAAATGAGAGGTAGAATGTGGGGTCAGAGATCAAAGAGGCCCTTCTCCCGAAGCCCGGCCAGTCCAATGGCACGTAAGACGTGGCCCATTCGTAGATGGGAGAATTGCCGAAGTGCCGATATAGGCACTATGTCGGATGAGAACTATGACGTCATGCCGCCTTTGATAGATAAAAGGCGACACGACGTCATAGTCCCCATCCGAGCCGTCGATATGTCATCTTTCCAGTGCGTGCTTATGGCCCCTTCGTCTACGTAATGGCCGTCTACGTCATCGCTCTCATGTTCTGGAGTTTCGCAGTGAGATTTCAAGAGATTACCGATAAATCGATTGATTCGTAGAACATTTACATTACAAATGGATGTATCTATATGAAATTTCAAATTTTTGACAATTATAGTGGGAATGGTTCCTTGAAGAACAGTTCTGGTACAGCTGACTATTTGAAACGAACTCATTTGGCTTATTGTTAAAACCCCGGAGTATTTTTTGCGGAAATCCATTAGCCATGACGAAAACAGGAAAGTTCAAAACGAGAGAGGGAAAACAGGAACGGAAGATGTCTTTCTTGTCAGAGATGTCCTTTTTTTGAAACATAAACGAGTGGAAGGGCATCTAGGAGTTAGACTAATTGCAGATCATGCTCCACTTCTACACCTTCCTCACTGATCGCGAGAGGGCGGGAGCTGTCGCTGTGATGTACGAGGCACGCCAGCCATTCCAGCAAAGGACCACCGAAGGTAAGCGCTCCTCCATTCGGTACGGGGTCGGACGAGGACTATGACGTCATGTCATCTTTGATATCAAAGACGACATGACGTCATAATTCTTATCCGACTTAGCGCCCTCCATTCTTGACATGGATTAGCAGAAACTGACTCGCGTCCTTGTCTCTCGCGTCTCTCAATAGAACTCTCAGAATAGCCTGTCTTTGTTGCGTAGCCGTACTCCATTCTTCCTTTACTCGATTTACTACTTTGCCTCCTATTTGTATCCCCTATGGACGAGAATCTGAACTCGATGTCAGAATCTGAACTCGAGTTCGGTCTATCCTCATTTTATTCTGCTCATTTTCTCTCTTTCTCTTCCTGTTGTGTTCGAGATTTCATAAAATGTAGAGAGGGTTGTCTAGTTCATCCGGTTGAATTGAGAACATTGGACGATTGCTTGTTCACTGGCAAAGTTAATCCTACTATTCTAAACAAAATGGCAATTAAGGGTCTCGCGGCGGCCGACTGGTAGACGAGAAGCGGAGTCCTCGACCCTCTCGGGACGGCCACATTCCCTACCCCATCTACACCCCGCAACGCACGCCCTCCCTCACACCCGCCCACTCGCCACTGCCCACCCCGATGAAATCCGCCCCCGAACCCGTCATGTTCTTGCATCCACCTCCTCCTTACGGAACAGTGGATGAGAGCAAGACGGAAGAAAACAAGGATGACGAGAAATGAGCTCATGTATGTAAGCAACTCTTTTTGTTCATTTTTTCGATTCAAATAAACTGTATGGGTTGAATGTGAGACCTGTCGTTCATTAGTAATGAATCATAACCGTCCTCGTTTATCCACTTCTTCCTCTTGCTGCCGATGATCATCAACGGAAAGGAGTTTCGTTGGCATAACTGTCCCCCTGGGAAGCCAGACGGACGCTGGAGAGACGACCTTAGCCGACCCATTGTTGACACACATTGGTGGAGTGCAACCTATGATGAATATGAGTGACTATCTGAGAGAACTGAGCAATTTCACCTATGTGCCGTACAGCAAAAAATAAAGTGTTGATTTTAAGGTACCCCTCGGCGTAACTTTTCACGTAGAGTTCGAAAATCGACCTTAGGAAGCCGTATCTCTGACCCCTGATTTTCTGTGGCGGGCCATCAACGATGAGGTCAGTTTTTGTAAATCGTGAACGGTTGATCCAAGCCCCATATATAGATAGTAATTCTGAAAGAACTCGACGAGATAAGCATTTTTACTGTTGGAAGTGAAAGGCTAGCTCATCTATGAAAAAAGTTGAGGCAGTTTTAAATATTTAAATAGTTATTGTGTAAACACTTTTCCCGGGGTGTAATTTTAAATATGTTTATTGGATTCCTCGTGAAAAGTTACCCCTAGAAACAAATTTTCACTCGCAAAATCGCGAGACAATGATGTTTCCCGAAATGCGGAATAAGGAAGCATGATGAATCACTGAATTTCGAAAATTTCGCGCCATTGCGATTTCAACATTTTACCAATTAGGAAACGTTGCCAGTACTGTACTTCAACTTTTTATGCATAATTGGATAGTATTCTCTTTAATAGACATGCCTTACGATATCAACAAATCATTTTTTTCATATGCCAAATTTGCACGTTGCAAACTCAACATTTCGAGACCACTTGACGCTGTAACTGTGGCCATGCTGTAGTATGCATCGACCTGAGTAAAAATTGGTGGAACAATCCAACTCGAATATATCGGGGCTCCAGTTATTGACGCCCGAATATGGCTTAAATGAAAATGTCCGAAATATTTAAATTCATTTTGGGAGTTAATTTTGAGAATTCTCATTTAATATTGTTGTAAATAATGTTTTTGTAATCTGATGTATAAACTATATGCAAAAATACACACCTCTTGCCTTTTCAAAATTTCGATTTTTGAAAAATTGTCCAAACGATCGCTTTTCCAGACGTATTTGATTCCTCAGGTTACGAAAACATTATTTACACCAATATTAAATGAGAATTCTCAAAATTAACTCCCAAAATGAATTTAAATATTTCGGACATTTTCATTTAAGCCATATTCGGGCGTCAATAACTGGAGCCCCGATATATTGGAGTTGGACTGTTCCACCAATTTTTACTCAGGTCGAGGCATACTACAGCATGGCCACAGTTACAGCGTCAAGTGGTCTCGAAATGTTGAGTTTGCAACGTGCAAATTTGAGAAATTGGCATATGAAAAAATGATTTGTTGATGAAAAAATGATTTGTTTATCGTAAGGCATGTCTATTAAAGAGAATACTATCCAATTATGCATAAAAAGTTGAAGTACAGTACTGGCAACGTTTCCTAATTGGTAAAATGTTGAAATCGCAATGGTGCGAAATTTTCGAAATTCAGTGATTCATCATGCTTCCTAATTCCGCATTTCGGGAGACATCATTGTCTCGCGATTTTGCGAGTGAAAATTTGTTCCTAGGGGTAACTTTTCACGAGGAATCCAATAAACATATTTAAAATTACACCCCGGGAAAAGTGTTTACACAATAACTATTTAAATATTTAAAACTGCCTCAACTTTTTTCACAGATGAGCTAGCCTTTCACTTCCAACATAAAAAATGCTTATCTCGTCGAGTTCTTTCAGAATTACTATCTATATATGGGGCTTGGATCAACCGTTCACGATTTACAAAAACCGACCTCAGCATTGAGGTGCGCCACAGAAAATCAGAGGTCAGAGATACGGCTTCCTAAGGTCGATTTTCGAACTCTACGTGAAAAGATACCCCTAGGACATTATTTATTTGAAATTTCATTTTTTGCTGTACGGCCTGAGGTAAGTCCTCTCAGATAGTCACTCATATAGCCTCATCAGAGCACACTGCCTGATTTGATAAATTGATTGATTGAATGCAAGCAGCGAGAGTCACTAGCGAATGCACATGCAACTGCGAATGAATTACCTATAGCTGTGTCTCTGCACACTATCATCTCTTGCCTTTTCCCTGTAGAACACCCTACAATCAACCCTCCAAAATATTTATCTCGTCATCATCTGGAATGTACCATTTCAAACATAAATATTGGTCAAACGCTTCATTCGACTTTCTTCTTTGCGATCTTCCTGATGCAAGACTTCGCCAATTTGAATCCAGTCATTCCAAAGATTACGAGCAGCAGGAACACAGCCGCAATGATCTCCTGAATCTCATTGTTACGATCAAGCGTCCTATTCGGATCTTCCAGGTGATGTTTCATTATACTACTGACCATCTACTCTTTGTTTCTTAGCTTTTTGAGGTCACTTTTCATGGTTCTACAAGGACCAGTTCTAACCCGAACTCACTGCGTTTCTGTACTCCACCCAGTTCATTTCATGCGAGAGAGGACGCAGTGCACTCGAGGGCCCGAATTCAGCTGCGAATTCCACGTATTTCACAATCTGGATGCGATCATTTGCATAACAAAAGGAAAGCAAGTGCAACCAGTTCGTGAGCTTGTTGTGGTTTGCTTCGTAGCATGGACGAGACGCGCTGCGCCTCTTGACGGTATCTGCAAAGAGTCTCTCCTCAACCCCCAAACCCATCCCCTCTCTCTTCTCTCTAACATTCTGATGAAGCATTCCTATGAGGTACTATAAGGAACACATGCAGTCTAGTGGCTTCATTATTTGATTATCTGATAGCTCACTTCACGTTTCCGACGACTTCTTCGATTATCTTTGCAAACTTCTCAGAGTTGCGAATTTCGGATTTGTCGAATATCTGACAAGTTCATAATTTTCCTGAAATCGCCCATTCGCAACCTTTCCCAGCCCATTGTACTCCATCATTCCCGCATTTCGGGGCTGATCTGCGAACAGCGGCACGATTATTGCTGCAAGTATTTTTTCAATGTCAAAAACAAAGAATTCGAGAATGAGCAGTTCTAAGATGATACGCCGACTTCCGACTAGGCAACCTCATCACATGCACCGATTTTCAGATCAAACCAGGTACTCCAGCTCGCGCAGTTTCCAGTATCGATCCCATGCCACCATGAGTGATGAACGCAGTCAGGTTGGGATGATCTGCAACCGGACTCGCTCAACTGTAGGGGAAGTTCGAATGCTTACTAAGAATATCCGTCTGTGGCATCCACTGAGTCAGCACGACGTTGGGCACCTGCGGGTTGGGGACTAGATATCACGCCATTCATGAGAGAATCGAGCTAAAATCGCCATTCATGGGAATGGAGCTGAAATCGTGAAATGGGTTCTAACCAATTTTGGACACCCTGAGGCATGTCCGAGTCACCCCCGAAATATTTTTGGGCAAACTTCATTTTGGAGCTCCCTAGGTAGGGTCGGATATCGGCATCACCCACTTTGAGAGCACTTTTCTTGAATACGGTGTAAGTTAGAGCAAAATTGATCTCTGAGTGATCCCCACTCATTTTTGAGCTCTATCGATCTATACAAACCAATTTCTCTAAAACTCATTTTTAACGTTGATACAATGTAGGTCAATTTTCTCAAAAATATAGGTAAAGCAGCAGCTTAAATTTCCACAGTAGATGCAGCTCACATGGATACGACCGGAACTCACATATCCCAAAATTCATGAAATATTCACAGAAAATTCAGCGCGAAATTCTGACCAGGAAATTACTTCCAAAACTTCCCATATATTATTATGAATATTTTTTCAGGGTCAAAAATATGCATTTTTATGCGTTTTTGCACTGAAAAAAACCATTTTCCCCACAAAATCAAAATTTCAAAATATAAAAATATATATATGGGAAGTTTTGAAAGCGATTCCCTGGTCAGAATTTCGCGCTGAATTTTCTGTGAATATTTCATGAATTTTGGGATATGTGAGTTCCGGTCGGTGCCATGTCAGCGAGAGCTTTCAAATGAGTGGTTTGCGAAAAAAATACGATTCGGCTGATGTGAGTTTCGCCCTTTTAACTTCGTCCGGATCGTTTGAACTTTATTTTTAACAGGCGAATTAATTTCACACCGCTCTTTTCGGAGCGATCGGCCGAAAATGATCGATTTCCTATCGATATTCCCGTTGAAAATAAAGTTCCAGCGATCCAGGCGAAGTTAAAAGGGCGAAACTCACAACAGCCGAATCGTATTTTTTGCGCAAGCCACTTATTGGAAAGCTCTCGCTGAGCTGCATCTGCTGTGAAAATTTCAGCTGCTGCTTTACCTACATTTTTGAGAAAATTGGCCTACAGTGTACCACTCTTAAAAATGGATTTTGGAGAAATTGGTTTGTATAGATCGATATAGCTCAAAAAATGAGTGGGGGTCACTCAGAGGTCAATTTTGTTCTAGCTCCAAAATGAAGTATGCACAAAAAGATTTCGGGATTCACTCAGACATGCCTCAGGGTGCACAAATCCGGTTAGAACTCATTTCACCATTCCCATGCTCCGCTCGATTCTCTCATGAGAGGCGTGATATCACGGATCTCCTGTAAAAATGCAGGAACCGATGCGACAGAAAAAAAATTTCGGGTCATGGATTTAGCTGAGACCGGTAGGACTGACCAAAGTGAGGGCGGGGAGAACGCCTATCCACTTCATTCCTCGAAATTTGCATGCTGAACGGAGTTATGACCTACCGCGTTGGAAGGCCGTATATCGGTCAGTTTTTGAGCTACAGCGAGCGGATTTTTTTCAATCGACTCGTAATAGAGAAATCTACAAATAAGTTCTTTTACGCTCCAAGCGAAAATGACGTCTTCACATAGTTTCATGCAAAAAACCGTTTTTCTCGTCTCAATATGCTAATTTTCCATCTTTTCTGATGAAAACATCACGATTTTTGAACATAGTGCAATTTTTGAATGAAACATGTTTTGGTACGTATCTCCCCTCCAACTTATGCAAATGAAAGAACTTATACCACTTTTGGATACCTCTTCAGTAGGTCTCCAACAATGACTCAGGGGTACGAAACCCTGAAGTTAGCCGTTTTCGAGATACGGAGTAAAAACTAGTTGTATTGCAGAATTTTGAGGTTAAATGGTCCCAAAGTCCACTAGAACCTTGTATCTACTCGATTTTTATTTTTGATTCGGATTCCCCATCCCAAAATTGGTGAACGTGCATAGTTCATTTGTCGTGGGAGGAGGAGTATCATATCGCTACTCAGTAGGGGGTCTAGGACTTGTACAAATTTTTTGGAGAAAATGAAATTTTCTGTGTAATCCATTGAATAGGGTTTTTTCTCCGTATCTCGAAAACGGCTAACTTCAGGGTTTCGTACCGCTGAGTCATTGTTGGAGACCTACTGAAGAGGTATCCAAAAGTGGTATAAGTTCTTTCATTTGCATAAGTTGGAGGGGAGATACGTACCAAAACATGTTTCATTCAAAAATTGCACTATGTTCAAATTCTCCCCACTGAGTGCCGATATGATAGTCGACCTACGACGACCAATGAACTATGCACGTACCCTATTTCTGGGATGGGGAATCCGAATCAAGAATAAAAATCGTGATGTTTTCATCAGAAAAGATGGAAAATTAGCATATTGAGACGAGAAAAACGGTTTTTTGCATGAAACTATGTGAAGACGTCATTTTCGCATGGAGCGTAAAAGAACTTATTTGTAGATTTCTCTATTACGAGTCGATTGAAAAAAATCCGCTCGCTGTAGCTCAAAAACTGACCGATATACGGCCTTCCAACGCGGTAGGTCATAACTCCGTTCAGCATGCAAATTTCGAGGAATGAAGTGGATAGGCGTTCTCCCCGCCCTCACTTTGGTCAGTTCTCACTTTTACAGCGAAATCAGTGATCCACAATTTTTTTTGTCGTAATGGGGTCTCATTTTCCTGCATTTTTACAGGAGATCCGTGATATGTCCGATAATCACTGTCGGATGATAACCAAAGATCGCACCCTTTTGTAGGATTTTCACAGTATCTTCCTACACTATCTTCTCCGAAAATGCTACAGAAGGGTGCAATTTGTTGATTAGCATCCGACGGTTATCATCGGACGGTGATCATCCCACCTAGTGCCATCATTCGTAAGAGTCGAGGCTGCGGACTGACCTTGGCAGCGTTGTTCTGGGAGAAGTCATCGTCTGCTTCGTACTTCCATATGAAGGTGATCTCGGGCAGCGATCGGATTGCCTGGAGTAGGGTTGGCCAAATGATGCCGCATAGCTAATATCTAGGTGCCTCTCCCTCGCATCTTGCGAAATCAGGGGAGAGGGAAGCCGCATAGCGAATCGCTACGCGGCATCGTTTGTCCAAACCTGAGTCTGCAGGGGAGGACGAGAGAGTGCAGAGAAAGAGAGAAAACTCTCTCATATTTGCATGCTCTCTCTCTACGACTCTCGCTGCGAACATTGCTGGCATTATGTCAAAAACACGTGGTATGTGTCAATCATCAGCTTCGATAAGAGCCATATGTACCTCGAGAATCGCCCTCTTCGTATCCAGTGATAGGTAGATCGACTTGCACACTGATCCGAACGAGAGCAGGATCGTCTTCTTCCGGATTGCCAGTACATTCTCCCAGTCCTGTAATGACTTCGCATAAAGTTTACTAAACGAAAAAGCTCAACCGCAGATAGCTTCTGAGGCTGTCGGGTGCCGATACCGCCAATGCAGACAACCTTAAAGAAGGACTGTCAGCAAAGTTGAAATCTTGACGCTGTCATAACCATGACCGACCTTTGTACAACCATAAGAGATTCTGAAAATTTCAAATGCGTATCTCTATTTTGAACCGAGTTATCATTAGTTGGCAGAATGCCAAGGAGGGCTTGAAGGGAAGGGACGTGCGGGAATTCAAATATCTAGAAGATTTTTCAAAAACTGGTGGGATTCGAACCCGTAACCTTCCGATTACGCGGCGACTGCTTTACCACTGAGCTATGCGATTGACCTTTGCCTATCCTCTTAGCTCGCGCTATGATCGTTGGATGATTGTCTAGGTCATGCTTATGACAGCGTCAAAAATTTAACTTTGCTGACACTCCTTCTTTAATGGATGAAAGGGGTTGAGAAGGTGCGGATTATGTTGGCTCTGGGATGGTAGTACCTTGGATAGGGTCGGTGTAGCGAAATCGATAAGCGGTTCAGAATTGACGAAATTGAAGGTAGAATGAGTAGCAATTGAGCGTACCGAAGGAAAGCCGGGCCCGAATCGCTCTTTGAAGAGGTCGTCAATCTGGAATCATGCGTAGCCGATAACGATACCCACTGACTCACAGCAGCGCGCATGTAGTAGTAACTCCATCGAACTAGGAAATCAGCGTAGAGGTTGACAAGCCGATCCCAGATCGAGTGAACGTTCATTCCAGGTGTGTATAAAGCTGAGAAATAAAATAGATAAGTATGTGATCAGAGCATTAAGAGCTTTCTTCATCTTTTTTTCGAACAATGGAAGAGGAAAATTATGACAATACGGCTTTTCAGACTTCTTGGCCCGCTTTTTCACTGTGTAGTTTTGAACCATCCTGGATTAGAGGAGAGAAAAGGGAGAGTGGGGAGATGGAGAGAGTGACACTTCACTAACAAGGGTCAGTCTCCTCCCTCTAGCCAGTTTGCCTCTTCTCTCCTCCCATTAAGGATTCAACAGGTGAAGCGAGTCCATTTTGTCATCCTCAGAGGACACTCACAGGGATCGAAGCTGGGGAAGGCAGGAATTCCGAATTCGTCCAATTGATGCCCGAATGCTGCGTGAGAAGCGGACCCGATGATAGCTTTCGGCTTCAGAATTTGAGTCAGAGCTAAGCAAATTATTGATTTCACGCATAATCCGGGCAATCACCGACTCCGCACATGTCGAAATTTTCAACTATCATCACATCGAACTTCTCATTCTGAAAAAATGGCAAAATACTCTTCCTCTCGTCTAATCTCATTCGTTTGCCTCCTACCTTCATTCTCTCCAATATATCTGGCGAATCGAGAATACCTCGGCATTGAGTGGAGAACATTCTGGCAAAGAACTTGCCAACCTAAGTGGCTCATCCATCTCACTCAGACATACAATCAACCCACGAAATATGCACTGATCGGGTCATAATCATTCATGGCGAAGAAATTAGCCTTGGCTTGCGTGAAACCGCCTCGGAGATCTTTAGTAGCCTGGCTCTGAATGGTTGTCTAAAACAATTGATCTGGAAAGATGTACAACCTGCTCCACGATGACCTTCTTCGACTTCTCCGAGCCATCCCGAATGTCAGGGTCGATGACGCTGATGAGGGAAGTCTGCGAAATTGTATATTTTCATTGAAAATCAAGCGAGAAAATGAATCACTCTCTCCCCTGATCTCTTCTGAACTGTGCTTCATGCGTTAGTGATAAACATAAAAAATTAAAGATCACGGAGCAATATCACTGACCACATCGTGTCCAGCGTCTACTAGCGTGTCAGCGATACTTCCCATGAAGTTGGACATCGAATGGCCGAACTTGGGATTGTAGACGAGAATCTTGTAGGAAGTGGCCAGATGGAGGCAATAAAGAAGAAGAAGAAGTTGACATCGCATTCCTGTCTAAAGTTATGAACTGAATGTGGAATGAGAAGATGAAAAGTGTAAGACCACCAGTCGATACCACCCATTCTATTCACGGTTTGGCAAACACTTGAAATGGTAGTGTGTGAAGGAGCAAAGGCACGAGGGAGATGGCCAGAGTTTGATCAGATCGACAGTAAGAGGCCCATAACGCACATACAATCTAATCATGGTTCTGGTCAAAAAGCGAATGATAGCCTTATCAATGGCAGCTCGCAACACGACCTTTTCGCCAATTCCGTCCTTTCTCGCTTCAAATCGTACGAATACCAAAGCAGAATCAGACATATATTTTGTTACATTTCCGTTTGTTAGAATTGAGTAGGAGATCTCGGGAGTTACTTACTTAAAGCGAGCTATGCCGCGTTGTTCAGCTAGTCTTCTACCGTGTGCTCGAGTTGTCCAGTGGCGATAGGGTACTATCGTTGCGGACGATCTCGTACTCCGTCCGACGCTGTACGACATCTTGACATGCTCCTCGATGGAGCCTCTCCATCGTGCATGTGGTCTCCCCGGTGAACGAATGAGTGCGTGGGAAGGGAACCAGTGAGCGGTCCTCGTTGACCATATATCGTCGTCTCGTCTCAGAACATGACCGGTCAATCTAATGATGCCCTCCTCATGTAGCAGTGAAGAAA
This sequence comes from Pristionchus mayeri, assembly GCA_036245805.1. Taxonomy (NCBI): domain Eukaryota; kingdom Metazoa; phylum Nematoda; class Chromadorea; order Rhabditida; family Neodiplogasteridae; genus Pristionchus; species Pristionchus mayeri. The sequence goes on along the minus strand of BTRK01000004.1, from coordinate 6,701,662 downwards.
GACTGTAATCATACATCATCGCTTGCCCTCTTGGTCTGTCGAACAGCGTGAAGGTTCGCCCCGACGAGGGAACGATCCAGCACTCGATGTGTAGTCTGGATGTAGGAGATGATCGCATCTCCGTGTAGTATTCCGAGTTGAGAGAATCCAGGCAGTCACAGTATCGATATAAGATCGCGTGAGGGCGTTGAGGACTGCGGGCACTTGAAAACTGTCGAATTATGCCCAATATCGGAAGTGGGAAAATAATTTGTGTATTTGAGAGATGATGAAGAGTGAATCTCTGAGAGGAGATACACGTTGTTCTTCAGGGTAAGTACGAGAGGTAATAGTGTTTTAATAGAGAGAGGCTCTCTCGCTTGTGGATCTCGGAGCGTGTAGGTAAGAACTGTATAATCCCGAAACAGGTGATGAGATTTCATGAGAACTTCACAGGAATCTGTAGTTCTGACAACAGTGGTAAAAATACTCTTAAAGTCATAAGATGTTGGTGAAAAATATGCCTCCATAATATTATCATGCACTCTTCGCAGAGGAAAAAAATATTTGAAAAATGATTTAAAAAGTCAGCAATCGATACATTCGAATACCGTACTTTAGTGTGGGTCATCAGCTGCTTGGTTCAAGGCGACGCGCCTCTCTCTCTCTCCTTGTTTGTTCATGTCGTCGTCAGTTAATTTAGACTCATACTGACATGTCAAAAGTATTTCTGGGCTACCATCCGTCAAATTATGCGCATTTCGTTTCCCGAGGCAGATGTTCACGATTAGCGTTTTCCTTTTTGTAAACATGTTTATCGATTTTGTTTACTATTAGTAAATACACTATTCTTAGAATTTTCTCCGGTGCTGTCATTTCAATTACACATCAATTACATCTTATCGCGTCTTTTGTTTTCTACTTGTTGACTTCGTGTGTCAGTTCACTCGATATTCCGCCCCGTCTGACTCACCGCCCCTCTTTCGAAAGCACCCCCCCCCCCCCCTCTCTTTCCACCCATGTCGACTTCTCACCTTTCTCTGTTGCTCATCAAACATATTTCCCAGGTAAACCATGGCTTCCGAGCAGTTTCTGAGTCTCTCTGAGGACGATTTCGAGGTTATCCAATCTGGAGTTGGTGAGTTCTGAGATATATTTATTGGCCTAGTTGAAAATCGCATTCTGTGTGGTTCTTAGAGTTTTTATTAATATTAATTATAGATTATAGCATAGTTTACTGTTACAAAATATACTCTCAAAATATTGCCCTTTCGTCGTGCATGTTGTGATTGCTGTTGCCTATGCAGATAGCACGTATCGATCGATCGACCCGTCCCTCAATGAATCACTCGTGATCCCTCCGATGCTCCTGTCGACCACGACGCTCACTGATGAGAAGTCGATGAGTAATGACGAGTCGACGATCACGAACAACCACCAGGAAACGGGAGAAACGGGACTGCTTAACTGTGAGAATTTGATCTGTTTTCACTGTTAAGTTCTCTGTTGCTAAAATATTATTATAATTAATTCGGCACTTGTCTAGTTTAGGGGGTAACTCCGCCCACTTTCCCTCTGCGTCTCTGACACCCTGCCTCTCCCTTCCTACCCGCCTGTAAACAACTACTCACGCGCTCTAGTAAACAACTTGCTTACATGGCGAGAACATTGTCTATAGAGTACGCATACTTCCTCCCCTATAACGGCGACCCGCGAAGCGGGGAGCCCTGTAAGCAACGATAGGGATCGTTGCTTTCCGCTTAGGCTAAAAGCCGGCGATATACACAAGGCTGCGTAGCTCTAGCCCTTTCTGTTCTCCATTACCTGAGTAGGGACACAGGGGTCTGAGTAGGAGGAATGGGCTTACCCCCTAAACTAGAGAAGTCCCATTAATTCATACTCTATCACCTGAATAGGTAACACGAAAGTGAAGGTTTCAAAAGAGTAGGATATTAGGTTGGAACAAAAGTTTTGCACGATTTAGGTCATGAAGTTTGAAATTGCTTGAAAGGCTTCACTTTAATCGGGTCGATCAAACCGGATAGTATATATTTAGGGACTATTTGTAAAATATATCCGCTACTTCGAATCGAATCCTGCTCTGAGGGTTTGCGAAAAAAAATCAGGTTTCGCTAAATGTGAAATTTTTGAGTGACATGGACATCTGTTTACCACGCTCCTATTCGGGCAGAAAAAATCATTGTATAATCTCACATGGTGGAGTGAAAAGCCCGTTGGCAGTTCTCTCTAAAGCTATGTAGGATCTAGTAGTTACTTTAATTTAGCAAGGTTTACAGACCATTAAATTCAAACATTCGAGAAATAACGTTACTAAATGGATCGCTGTTATTGCCTCGACAATTAATTATGCTGGCTTGATCTTAAGTGCTTTTACATAAACTACCTTGGGGCTTTATAACATAAATAAATGCTGGAGCATACCCTTTTCCACTCCTAGAAAATTAATATTTTCTAAAATTTCGAATCATGGTCAACACAGCCAAAATCTTGAAAGTCGGTGTACATTGTTCGAGTCGATCTACTCAAAAGGAAGCTATCCCCTGAGTCGGCCAAGCCAATAAGTGATAGAGTAAGAGTTGCTTGTTTAGTTAACCATATAAAATCTAAGCTTCCCTTTATGCTGGAAACATGCCATTCATGGAAACATCAATTTCGATACTCTAATATCAGTATCTGAGTATGCAAAATTGCATTTTCAAATAGAAGCATTGTATGTCCACACGAAAATAATTGTGAGCTTAACATGGAAGGTACTTAAAGTTTAAATGTACTTGAGATCGATAGACTTACGGCTTCGGGTATGCAGTGAAGGCAACTAATTGAGACCAAGCCCCTTTCGACGCGAGTTCAAAACTGACCAAGTTTCTGGAATGCCATTTGTGGTGATCCCCATTTTCATACTATGTTATGATGCCTGTTCATCACACTTTCCAAATATACCTTGATATTTGCATTATCATCGATATCCATAGAGAGCTGACCCCAAAATTATGTAGTTCAGTTCTCAAATGTAGAAACTTTGACTTTCAAATGTCGCCATAAAATCAAATGGTATGGGTAATACTAATGTGTGATAGAAAGAGTATCCAAGCCCTCAACGAATACGTGAAACAATATTAAATAATTTTGAAAATAAAGGACAGAATATGCTGGAAATGAAAATTTGAAAATCGTGCAAAACTTTTGTTCCAACCTGATACCTTGGTCAATTTCAATTTTGTTATTATTTTCATCCGCATTTCCCCGAGCTTTTAATTCTCGACATCCCTCATGTAACATTTGAGATGCTTCCGCGTTATTACATTTTAAATTTTAAAATATTCCTTGTTTTCCTTGTAGTAGATATATTTCTCGTTTAAAAACCACAGAAGTTGATATTTGGTTCAAAATTCCTATGATAGGGGTACTTCATGGTAAAAATGATAAAACTTTTAAATCCGTCAATTGCAGCCTCAATTCTATCAATGGCCTCCTCCAACTCGTCCGATGCGATCACTGCCATGCTCAGAAGCCAGTCGGAGACTATGTCGTTGATGGAGAAACAACTCCAGGAGTTCTCCATCATCCAGGAGTCCATTAAGGTGAGCCCATATCTTTAGTTTTAGTATCTTGGCTAATACAATGGTCCTCATTGCTTATAGTGTTGTGTTAGAACTTTCAGAAACTTAAACAAGAAAGAAAGTAGAATTAGTCTCTTACGACAAGGTGTGCTTTGCCGCCCCCGTGCCAATTCACCGTTTAGTCTGTCCTAAGGATTAATGCATTCATCTTCTCAGGCATCAAACTCGCTGCAGTCGAAAGTGGAGGATCTCTCGATGAGGAATGAGAAGCTGGAGAAGGATCTGGAGGAGACTCGCAATCAGCTGATGAGTCTCAAGACGATCAGTGATAGCATTCAGTCGAATGTGAGACAGGAAGTGGACGAGGAGGTACGCCATGATTAACAGTAGGACGGCGAAAACGATTCTCGAGCACTTTGTTTACTCCTCTTTTCGAGTGCTCGAGGGAAGGCGTGTTTACGACCCCTCTCTCGTCGAGTGCTCGTTTTGGCGGGAAGAGAGAGCGAATGAGTCGACTCATTTTCGAGTCGAAATCGAGTCAAGGCGATTTTCTCAGCTCGCTGTAGTCCAAATCATTTAACTTTTTGACAGTTGGATTCCGCTTGACGTGACAAATCGAAAAAGTGTAAACATGAGGGTAGAAATGAAGATTTAGTTTTTCCGATTTTTCTTCAGGTTTGTGCGGGGAATTTCAATATATTCATCGTTTTTGCATAAATACCCTAAAATGTATATGTGTTCGATAGCTCTGATCGAGCTGATTCAAACTGCGCAAAGAATAGGCAATTTGGACCACTTAGAGCTGAGAAAATCGCCGACTCGATTTCGACTCGAACTGAATCGGCTCACTCGTCCTCTAGGGGGCAATAAAAGGGAGAGGGTCGAGTGCTCGAGAGACTCGATCTCGACTCGATCCAACTAGTAAACAAGTCGACTCGATGAGTCGTTTTTCCCGCCCTAATTAACAGTATTAGCTGCTCTTTGACTAACAAATGCAGATATTTTTTCTAATAAGGGAATGTAAGAGACCTCGGTGAAATTATGAAATCTGAAGTATTGGACCTCAATCTGGACAATGGGTGCATTCTAACTGTACTTTCCAAAAATGCTCGTTTTTTGTTTTGGGCATGATGAAATAAATAATTGTAAGTCATAACGATCTTGCAGTTCCGTAAGAAGGACTCGATCATCTCCTCGCTCTCGCAGCAGGTCGTCTCTCTCGAGCAGTCGATGATGAGCAATGCCCAGTCGCAGCCTCGTGTGAGCAGTGGATTAATTGTTATGAATCATCCATTGCATCACGTGGTCTTGAGTCTAGCAGAATTTCTCTACTCACATTTTGCCGCAATACGTTGTTCAGAGGAAGGAATCAGGCTAGCCCATATTTCTTAGGATATGATAAGATCGCACTTAGGTTGATTAAGGTTGGGCCGCTTACGGTCAGCCTTAGGTTACAGAACTGCTCAAGCCCCCAGAGTAAAAAAAAATTATATTTAAGTTTGAGGAGCATATCCTGCACCGTGTTCCCTCTCTGGACGAGACGGAGAAGCTGCGACAGGAGAACGCAGCTCTGCACAAGGCGAACACTGAACTGCAGTGAGTGCACACCCGAAGAGTCCGGGCAGCAAATGCGGGCTAGCAGCAAAACCCTCCCGGTTTTCGGAGTTTGCTCATCATAGTTCTTCGAGTTTAAGGGTGTCAGTTTCCGTAAACACTGCCGGTTTTGTGGCTGAACTAGTGGGCACCCTCCCGGATTTTGAAACTCAGCAGTAACGTCTGCCCACGTATGCCGGGCAGTCCCAATAGAATGTACATGGCAAGCCATTCGCATCTCTGTGCATCGACTACAAAAGCTTTTTTTCTAGAGTTGGCAAGACGAGACTAGGAATCGAACCTCCTACGTATTTCCCTCTTCGAAAATTGCGAAATATATAGAAGGAAATATATCGGTGGGCAAGAAAAATAACAAATTGGTCGCCTCTAGATAGAACGAGACCGCCCGGTAGACCGAAGATACGATGGAGAGATGAGTTTGTCAAGGCGATTGGACCGAACTGGGAATCTAAGTGCAGAAGACACCCTGATTTATGGAAAACTTGCATCGTTCAACAGGCATACCACCTGAAGCTTGAATAAATATTGTATTGTATTGTATAGAAGGGAAGCGTAGCGGGCTCTCTTCCTTATCCCGAATTGCCATTCCAACCTGGGACGGGTGTCAGGATTTTTGTCAGCAAGTGCCCTAAGCTGATCAATTTTTAAAAATAATTTCAATAAATTTGGGATGATTGCAGGAGTCAGTTGTCGGAGGAGATGGCGAAGAGACTGAACGAGCGCGAGCTGAGAAAGACGCTCCAGAGCTCCGTCGACTCGATGCAACTTACGGGTGAGCTGCGAGATTCCACCAGAACCATCACGCATGCTCACTCATGCCGTGACGGCTGGTCATTCGAGGTCGCGTTGCAACGCCTCTCCCTCGCCTGTTTGCTATATCCGAGTAGAGGGAGGCGATGCAGCGTTGCAACGCGACCTTGAACAGCCAACTCTAGTGAAGATGGGATTGAGATCGCACAAATTGAATTGAATAATTGAAGAAATGCTCGTTGCACGAACTAGATGATACGATCGTCGATCTCCGACACGACATAGAGACTATTAGATTGTGATTAAAAAATGATGTGCAGGTTCGATCACAGTGGAGAATCAGCAAGTGACTCGCGCAATTCAAGAGCTCATGTCCAAGTCGGATGAGTGCGAGCAGCAAAAGAAGAAGGTACGGTGGATTATCGATTTTTTACGTCGTCGATTTTTGTAAACAATTGTGCATGTCAGATCCGTGAGCTGGAGGCGGAACTTGGCAACTGTAAGGCCGAGTCGGAAAACAACACCGCTATTATTGCGGTATATTGTAGAACTTTAACAAATATTTTGCATATTTCGTAGTTTCTTATTCAGTGAACGGCACTAGCACCACGAAATTTGAGGGCATTTGATCTCGCTGGAACTTCTGATTAGGAGTCCTCTTTTAGAGAATTAGCGAACATTATTTTTAGAATGATTGTTCACTGGGCTTCCCAATGACTAGATGATTTGAAGAATATAGATTATTGCTAGAAAAATATAGATTTAACTGCCCAACAAACGATTTTAGTATCCCAATTTGGCGCTATGTCGAATGAGAACTATGATGCCATGCCGCATTTGATATTTCAAAGGCGGCATGGCGTCATAGTTCTCATCCCACCTTGTGCCCCCCCCCCCCCCCTTTCTGCAATTGATATGCGTCTTCTCAGGTGCTGCAGGAAGAGAACGTGGAGGGAACGAGAATGCTGGCTGAAAATAGAAGGAAGATCGACAACATGAAGCGTACCCTCGAGAAGTATGGCCACTTTAGCGACTTCTAAACGCCGCTGCTCCCTTGTCAGCCCCTTCAGTTACTGTACATACCACGCTTGTTACTAACTGAGTTGAATATACTGTACGAAGTTGAACATACTGTACCTACAACAAACCATGTATCTCCCAAACCCCTATTATTATTATTGTCGATTCGGAAGCCACTGTCAATAGTGAAGTTGGATAAAATTACATTTATGGCAGGGAGTTGCATCACATGAATGATAATGATTGTATTAACAAGTGGACGAGATATGTTTGGTCAAATTCTTGTCTATAGTTCCTTCTCGACGATGCGAACGGACTCGATAAGTACCTGCAAGAATGCGATTGTTTGAAAACGGTTAGGGGTCAGTGAATTCCGAGGTTTCGGTAAAGTTCCACATCCTATGGAAAAGGGGGAGTGGTGCCCTTGTGGAACGAATTTAATTCTGTCACCTTCCTCCATGATTTTCGGTTCCTTGTGTTTCATTGATAAGTATGCTTACATCCACAAATCTCCTGATGTCGATGAATGAGTTGTAGAGATGAACAGGAGCGACTCGAATGATGTACGGATAGCGCTTGTCCACCTGAAATGAGCGCATCTACAGCACATCGAATCGATTTAGAACTGACCGCGACACCGCGCTTCACCAGCTCCTTGTAGATGCGATCGATGCTGACGTTGAACCTGGCAGATTACGGTAGCTCTTGTCGACTACGGTAGATCTTACTTGAGAGACAGCTGGCAGCCTCGTTGGTCGATTTCCTTGGGTGTGATGGACTGGCATGAGATCTTGTTAGAGACGCGAGCGGATGAGGAAGCTCCGAAGAAGTGGCTGAGAATGAACATGTTGAGAGCATGGCAAAATGTAAAGGTGCAGCCACGTCAAGCGATATTACAGTCGCTAAGAGACGACTACGGTAGGTGATGTAGGTGAGGCCGACTACAGCTAGGACTACCTATCCCTGAGATCATGGCCAGTTCTTCGATATTTTTCTTCTCAAGCCCCCCTAATATCTATGTTTATCTATTACTGTTCCGTGACATCTTCTCCCTGTCTTCCTGCTAATTCCTGATTAGATTAGTTTTGTTGAGGGGAGAGGTGGGAAAGGTGTCAGATGCAGGGATGGGCCAATTATGGAAGAAGTGTCGACAGCAAGCACTCACTCGATGAGATACTCCAGATACCCGGTGAGCTTGTAGCTTCGTCTGCGGAGATCCTCCATTTCCACCCCCTTGACTGTCTAGAATGTCCCCATCACCACCCAGCCACCTTCTACCGTATACCTCGAGGAATCCGATAACGGGTACTACGAGATGCACGGGAGGGTTGGAGATACGGTAACCGGCAGCGCCTTCGTCCAGGTCGAGTACTGTAGAATCGACGTTGCACAATCAATCGATAACTGACTCTTCACCATTATCCATGTTGAATCGAGTGGACATCTTGTGACTCCACCATCCCAGCATTCTCTCTCGCTTGTCGTCCTTGAATCTGAAAACAACTATGACGTCATGCCGCCTTTTATATATCAAAGGCGGCATGATGTCATCGTTCTCATCCGACCTAGTGTCATCTGAATCCGGCACCTCATTCTACACGAGGACGACGAGAAATGTGAGAAGAGAAAGAGAAAACTCTCCCTCATTTACATGCTCTCTAGCGAATGACTCTCGGAACGAATGTTCTTGGGCGTTATGCCAGCAAAATGTCATGATTCCTTATGATTCAGGAAAATGCAATCGGATACCTCTCGTGGACGAAAGCGCCAGCGAGTCCTCCAGCGCCAGTGCAACCGTACTGTAACTCAGTTATCGATCACTCCTTCTTCATTACCGTACCTTGTACGAGCACCAGCAGGCGAAATCGACGTTCCATTCATGCAGCTTGAGGGGGACATTGGCGAACGCGTGCGCCAGATCCCAGCCTACGAAGCAGTCCTGATATAGTATTATTAAAACGTTCCGAAAGAAACAATTTACTACTTAGGCACGATGTGCACATAAATATGGGCGGAGTCAGACTCGCACACGAAACGCTTGAAAAAACAACGTGCGTGCATCAAGTGCGCGAAGTTTAGAAATCTCGCTAGACGCGCACTGGGCGTGGTGTAGGACATATTTTTATATTCCAATATTATAGTTCTTTGAGATAATCGTCGAGGATATACACGACTTGTACTAGTACCTTGGCCTGCCCTGCTCGTGTGATCGTTTCCATGTCGAACAGCTGCCCGGTAAAGTACTGAATGCCGGAGAAGAAGACGACCGCGATGGAGTCACCCTGTGAGATAGAACAACATTGGGATCATGGTTTTGCAGCGACGTGCTCCTCCCTCCTCCTCCTCCTCCCATGATTTACAGATTGCCGCATCGAAAACGGGAAAAAATTGTCCGACTCTCCTAAGTTTGCACACTCTCTCGCACGTTTGAGCAATCGACAGAACGTATAAAATGAAGGGACTATTCCTGCGAAAACGTATAGTCAATTCTAGTGCAGATGGATGTTGTTTACCTCTTCCTCTATGTATTTCACGATATCCTCAGTGCGGAGTGTCTCCTCGCCCTCACGAGGCGACATGCACACCTGCAAAATGATTCGATAATCAAGAAACGAGATGCAAGATATTTCGTTGAATTAGATGAGAAATTTCATGGGAAATGTTGCAGACGCTGTCAAGGAAGTGTCTTCTTCCTCAAACTGCTCACCATGCTGGTTGCCGGATCGAATCCCTTGAGACGGATCTGTGATTCGATGGCGTAATGATCAGATGGGAAGGCGCGCGATTCCAGCAGTATCTTGTGTCGTTGAGCAGTAGGCGTGTAGAAGGCGGTCTGAGAAAAAAAATTGTATGCGTTCTACCAGTTAGATCGAATCGAAGGGCATCCGTTTCTTGGATACCCTCATGCTATTTCTTGCGTTCTCGTGAGTGGGTAAACGAGTGATATTTGGTCACCAGTAGGATGTGGATGTTGACAGTGAGTCCGTTCATGAGCGTGACCTCGACGGGATCAGCTCCGACGAGCTTAGCAACGCCGTCAACTGCCTGCAGTGCACCGAAATATAAGAATACTGCATAGATGCAAGGGGCTTCGACACTTGATTGTCTGTGATTCTCATCCGACCTACTACCACGAGTCTACAGAAGTAACGTACGCATTCGTCCCCATGCGCCCAGGGAACCGGCTGCGAGAGATGCCCGAAGACGCCGCTGAAATGTTGTATGATTCATTTGTATGAAATATTATTACATTTCTAAAATATGCACTCTCAACCATCAGTATGGATCTTGTACATCTTCGTCTGAAGATGAGGCTCTTTACAGATGATAAAAAGTGAAACTGACACTTGAGCCCATTTGTCCAGCTGTTCGTTCATGATGCGACGAGTCGCCTTGGGCATGAGACCAAGTGAGTTGCCGCAGAGATAGATCGAATCGGCTGAGGGATCGACGAGAGATTGATCGACTGAAGATCAAAGATTACAGAATAGTGAAGATAGATCACTACAGTAATCCAATAAAATGTACCATCAGGAAGGGTGGCGTTTTTAGGGTACTCGAATTGGTTCCTCAGATCAGCAAGCGGGTCCTTGGCGAGGAGATGCGCGGCCAGAGAGGAGTCCGAGGCATCGGGAACACCTGATCGATATATTGAAAAGGCGGATCACGAAATGATCTACCGAGATGGTTGACCTCCTCCTGCAGCCAAGCCTGCACGTCGAAGGCAGCAGATGACATCCTGAATAGGATGTTCGGATGAGAAATATGACGTCATGCCGCCTTTGGTATATCAAAGGCGGCATGACGTCATAGTTCTCATCCGAACTAGTGCCCCTGAATAGGATTGACTATTCACGACAAGACAGCGAACCCGCTACGCCTACTACCTAGTCCGATTTCAAGAAGATGCGAAAACTACTCGCTAGTAGCGGAAAATATAGAGTGCGTCGGGTACTCGCGAGAGGAAGTAAACAAGTGCGGATGAGTAAGAGCCATCCTCGCCACCCAATTCGCTACATACTATGTCTCGTATTGCCGCTTGAAAGGCGAAACGAAATCGATAAAGAAAGACGCGGATATTTCGGATACAAAGAATAGTGCAGATCGATGCAACATAGGGGGGGGGGGGGGGGGGAGTGCGCCTATTTTTATGGGACGGGGCAGGGGGAGAAGTTCGTAAATCACGCTGAGATAGGGGAAGCGATAGTGATCGACGAGTAGAGAACGGCGAGAGAACGCCAGATTAGAGAGGAGCAGATAAGATTAGGGCGATTTCGTTGAATGCCGAGCGTGCTAGCAGATCTGATACTGGCAGAGAACGAGAGAAAAAGGGGGAACAACTGACGCGGGATGTATGTGGAAGTGCGAATGAGCAACTGGCTGGAATAATATTCCAACGTGAATACTGAAAATTAACTCGGAACAAGGCAGTTCGGATGGAAATAAGATTAATGTTAGCAGATTAGTTACTCAAAAATTACACTTTCTATCAATATGACCCCTTGGGTGCGTCTCTGCTTCTCTGAGCTGTTCGCCCGCACTCTCGCCATTGCTCTCACACTAGTTCTTGCACCCCTCTGGATGTGCTTGTGTTATAGAAACATGCAAGACGCGAGATGAATTGCACAATGTGAGGTCTCTCCATAATCCATGGAGGATGAAAGAGTTAGGGGAAGAGCGGAGCTGATAGTACTGGTGCACCGTTAGTTCGAGGTTGACTCCGAAGAATGAAGTTTGCTTTAGCTGTAATTTGCAGACATCGAAAAGTGAATGAGTAGTGATTGAGAATCCGGACATTTTCGAATGATTCATATGAGTGACTATCTGAGACAACCGAGCAATATCACCTACATGCCGTACAACGAAAAATCAGGTGCTGATTTTAAGATCTCCCTCGGGGTAACTTTTCACGTAGAGTTCGAAAATCGACCTTAGAAAGCCGTATCTCTGACCCCTCATTTCCAGTGTCGCGCTGTTGCCAGGTGGTCAGTTTTTGTAACTTTTGAACGGCTTATCCAAACCCCGTAAATGCATAGTAATTCTAAAGAAGAAAGATCGTAAGCATTTTCACTGCTGAAAGTGAAAAGCTAGCTGATCTGTGAAAACAGTTATGGTCATTTAAATATTCAAATTCGCCGGCCTGAAAAAGGTTCAATAGCTGTGTACTTTTAACCATGATTATTCGATTCTACGTTAAAAGTTACCCCTAGGTACATAATTGCAGGAAAAAAGAGAGGTGGTAAAGCAGATTTATGAATCGCGAAATATGAAAATGCGTGTATTCTGTGAAGATTTTCTATAGTTTTCAGTCGATCCACTGTGACCTCAAATCAGTTTTGAGCATTTTATGACTATTTTATCCCAGTGGAAATAAATGAAGCTGAAAAACACCGAATTTGGCGCTTTTTCGAAAATCCGATTTTCTTCACATCGAAATTTCCCAACTTTATGCCCAGCCAACTTTCCATTTTAAACCGGAATCCTGCATTTGCTCTGCACATCTTCCAGTATGCCTCGACATTAGCAAGAAAAATAACTAGTGAGGCTGTCAACGTATCAGTAAGTCATGATTATTATTGCTTGAAAACTTGTTTTTGAGAAGGAATGAATATAAAAATTTAATAATTTGCGAAAAGATTGGTTTGAAAGATTGATATTTTAACAATTTATCACTTTCTCATACGGATTAAGTCGATTATTGGTGTTTAAAATACACTTTGCATTATTTTATATATTTTTGTATTCCATTGACTAAAATTTTACCAATTTTTCAATTGATTGGACGTGTTATATTACATCCGTTTTTAAAGAAGGAGTAACACGAAAAAATAATTTCGTATGTGGTTCTGTAGATGTTGTAGAGAACAGAAACCCGATCAGAAATCACTTTATCCGAGGTGTCACAGATTACCTTGAGATACAGAGAGGAGAAGTTTGGGCCTTAGCGCAGGCGAAATCAGGGGTACTGTATCTCGAGCCATCGATTGGTAGTATCAGAAAAAGCAGCAACAATAATTGCATGGAGCTAGACTCGAACCGCCGTCGTTTGTATTGAGAGCTCCGGCGTTACCCACTGAGCTATACCCTCGATTGGCCATGGTCGAGGGGGGACTACCAATCAAACGGGAAAAGTCCCCCTCTGGATTACCGTTAAAACTATTGTATCTCGTGCTCCTCCATTCCAAAAAAAGAGTTGATTTTTTGCTTTATCACTGGCTATAACATTCATACAAGAACAACTTGAGTATTCAACAAATAAAAGACAACAAAAAGGTTAAACAACAACAAGTCAAGAAGTTCGATCAAGTGTGCGTGTGGTCGTACTTCCTCTTCACCAATTCCATGTTTTCATTAGCTCTTCTTCCGACACGAGCTGAATTTGTAGCTTAACTTCGGGAGATAATTCCAAATGAGATACCTGCTAGAAAAGCGCGGTTATGCGGAGAATCTTGAAGCGATTCTCGATACACAGCATCATCCTACGGCCTTGAATACCCTGAAAGAGGATAGTTGTGAAAGCAGGGTCAAGCTGCCAAAGGAATTCACTTTCTTCGATAAGCAATACGGATAAATATATCCAACTTGGAGCTAGCACAGTGTTCGTGTCTGACCGGAATGCGAAATCGGTCGGGAGAATGAAAGAGAGTGCACGTAAGAAACCTTCTCCACTAGATTACAAAACCTACTCCGCTAGCACTGCAGCCCCCGCCAAAATAGAGGTCGTAATCGGGCTAGTTATACATAAATAAGCGGATAAATAAAATTAGCTTACTCTGTACAGTCCTCCCTCCCAGAGGGTGTCCTTCATGCTGGGAATGGCGCAGTCCCACACGAAGATATTGAGCGACCCATCACTGTTCTTCGCAGACTCCTGGAACCGGGGGCGATTTACGCCACGAACCGACAAACTCGTGTATAAATTATATAAATTATTTCGGTGTCAACAGCATAATTCGCATTGATAATCATTCTACCCTACTTTATTGATCATATGACCGTGTTTAAACAAGAACCAAGCATGGGAAATGATATATAGTCGACTACAGTCCTGTTGGTTTCCCATGTGAACACGTTGCGCTCCGAGTAACCCCCAGTAACCCCCACTGACCCCACGGGTCTAGCACGTTCATTTTTGAGAGAATCGTGCTTAAATTGGTTTTGTTGTGTTCTGCATGCAATTCTGCATCGAATCATATTCAATTTGTACTATTAAAAGTTGAAATATTTCGGGAAATTAATTTTGAAGTTGTCGAAAAGAAAAAAATCACTTCCCGGTTCACAATACGGTACTCAAGAAAAATCAGTTCGGGGTTCGCGTTTTGGCAACTTGCCAGCTGGCTACGTGGATTAACTTCGATTTTTGCTTTCAATGCGTATCTTCGCTGTTTTATTAATTATTGTCTACTTATTGCCGTCTCAGAACATTGGCGACTCGTACTGCAAGCTGATCCAAGGCGGACATCGACTGGAGTAATCTGTCAGATGAGTGATTTTCCCATATTTATATTTCCTTTGAACGGTTCAGTAAAGGCTTGTGCTGAAGGTTGTAGGTGACCGATGCCTTCTTTATCGATCGAGGAACAATGGAACAGGAATACAACACGGTTCTTCTTCAACTGGACAACAATCAGATGAGTAATTTTGTACAATTAATTTACACAATGATTGCCTAGTTATCATCTGTCTCTTGAGAGTTTCTAGCTGTTTCTAGCATTAACATCTCTTACGGATCAGTATTGACACATTACAAACGAGAGGAGAGGGAGGAAACAGGAGAGGGGAAGGAATATTGGTTAGCATTTTCTACTCAGGAATTTTCTCTCGATTGAAATTGAACTGCCTTTTGCTCAGTTCCTATATTCTTGGAAATCGCACTGAGGAGGTTGCGGAGTTAGTGAAGCAGTTATGTGAAGAAGAGAGGGATTCAGATGAAACTGGACAACAATCAGATGAGTAATTTTGTACAATTAATTTACACAATAAATTATTATAGTTAATTGTTATACTTCCATTTATCAATAATGGGGCCTCCTTTAACTTTATGAACTAATGTCATATTCTTCTTAACGTGGTTAATATACTTCCTACAAATGTCTTTACTAAGGATATGGGTCCAGTAGTGTAGGATAGAAGTCTTCAAATCAGATAGGCTCTTGGGCTTGCGATTCGTCCTTACCCAGATCTTCAAATCCCTCCAAATATACTCGATGGGATTCATGTCTGGAGAGGACGGAGCCCACGGAGCCAACGTGATCCCCCAATTGGCAAATTGAGCTTGTGATGTTTTCGCAACGTGACATGGAGCTCTATCCTGTTGATAGACAGCCTCGCTCCTTCCTCTCCAGTTGTCAATGAATGGGAGCAAGAAATCCTTCATTATTCCCATATATGCCGGTCCGTTTAGAGTCTCTCCCGGCTCAATGAATGCAAGAGGGCCTGCTCCATCCCAAGTGATGGCTCCCCAAATCATATACTGCAAAATAGATTTACTTTACTATTTCTAATAATTTTGTAGCGTACCTTTTTAGGGAACTTATGAATGCTAGTAAATCTTCTTTTATCATACTGATTTGATGAACGAATGAATCGACGATTTCCGCCCAACTGTACAGTACATTCGTCACTCCAAATCTAAAAGTATTTTTACTAATAAAGTATATAGAAGACCTAACTATTACCCAATTGGCGAAAGTTTCATTAGAGGCCATGAGATCATCGACATATTTGTATCG
Source organism: Pristionchus mayeri (assembly GCA_036245805.1). Taxonomy (NCBI): domain Eukaryota; kingdom Metazoa; phylum Nematoda; class Chromadorea; order Rhabditida; family Neodiplogasteridae; genus Pristionchus; species Pristionchus mayeri. The sequence continues at coordinate 6,685,986 of BTRK01000004.1, read as the reverse complement.
CTTTTGCATTTGGGTTGGATTGATGGTCGGGACTTTTCTACGAATATTCTATTGATCATTAATATCTTGGTGCAGAATATAATCATATCGAAATGTTCACTTTTCAGAGTATGTTTTCACTCCCTTCATCTCCATCAACCTCCTTAGGACATATCGGGTGATGGGGATTCCGTACTCCTCCTTCAACTCGTCAATAATCTAAAGTGAGTGTTTTCATTCTTGAAACCAAGTTCCAACTTTCATCCTGCTCTGTCTCGAGCTCTTCATCTGAATCCCTCTCTTCTTCACATAACTGCTTCACTAACTCCGCAACCTCCTCAGTGCGATTTCCAAGAATATAGGAACTGAGCAAAAGGCAGTTCAATTTGGGTAAGGACTGGGTAAGGACGAATCGCAAGCCCAAGAGCCTATCTGATTTGAAGACTTCTATCCTACACTACTGGACCCATATCCTTAGTAAAGACATTTGTAGGAAGTATATTAACCACGTTAAGAAGAATATGACATTAATTCATAAAGTTAAAGGAGGCCCCATTATTGATAAATGGAAGTATAACAATTAACTATAATAATTTATTGTGTAAATTAATTGTACAAAATTACCCATCTGATTGTTGTCCAGTTTCATCTGAATCCCTCTCTTCTTCACATAACTGCTTCACTAACTCCGCAACCTCCTCAGTGCGATTTCCAAGAATATAGGAACTGAGCAAAAGGCAGTTCAATTTAAATCGATAGAAAATTCCTGAGTAGAAAATGCTAACCAATATTCCTTCCCCTCTCCTGTTTCCTCCCTCTCCTCTCGTTTGTAATGTGTCAATACTGATCCGTAAGAGATGTTAATGCTAGAAACAGCTAGAAACTCTCAAGAGACAGATGATAACTAGGCAATCATTGTGTAAATTAATTGTACAAAATTACTCATCTGATTGTTGTCCAGTTGAAGAAGAACCGTGTTGTATTCCTGTTCCATTGTTCCTCGATCGATAAAGAAGGCATCGGTCACCTACAACCTTCAGCACAAGCCTTTACTGAACCGTTCAAAGGAAATATAAATATGGGAAAATCACTCATCTGACAGATTACTCCAGTCGATGTCCGCCTTGGATCAGCTTGCAGTACGAGTCGCCAATGTTCTGAGACGGCAATAAGTAGACAATAATTAATAAAACAGCGAAGATACGCATTGAAAGCAAAAATCGAAGTTAATCCACGTAGCCAGCTTGCAAGTTGCCAAAACGCGAACCGCGAACTGATTTTTCTTGAGTACCGTATTGTGAACCGGGAAGTGATTTTTTTCTTTTCGACAACTTCAAAATTAATTTCCCGAAATATTTCAACTTTTAATAGTACAAATTGAATATGATTCGATGCAGAATTGCATGCAGAACACAACAAAACCAATTTAAGCACGATTCTCTCAAAAATGAACGTGCTAGACCCGTGGGGTCAGTGGGGGTTACTGGGGGTTACTCGGAGCGCAACGTGTTCACATGGGAAACCAACAGGACTGTAGTGAGGTTACAATAGTTAAAAATCCAAATCAAATTAACAATCGGTACCTTATCGGCAGCACCGTCGCTGGAATCCCGTCCTATTGACGCCCGAGGGCTGGAATCTCAATGGGCTCATAAAATAAAACGTCAATTTATCACAAACAATGGAGGAACATGGAAACAGTAAAGAAACGCCACGAAAGAGAAGAGAGGACAAATCGCGAGCATCGGGGAAGGAATACGCGCTGCTAAGTGGAAATATACGCCTCTTGATCGAATGTATTACTCCAAGTAAATTCTAAAGCAATAATACAAGTGCATTGAAGCGAAATATCACGCAACAATGAAGATTACAAGGATAAAAACACGTGACACGGTTTGCGGATGAACACTGCGAATTCGAAGTATGCGATCCGTATATTTCAAGGGTTTGTACTCGTCAAAAATGAGTTACTACGATTCAGACGGTTGCCAAGAAATATTCGAAATAGAAATGACCACGAATAACAAGAACAATCGACCAGGACAATAAATGGACGGAAAAAAGCGAAAAATCGCGATATTATTCTTGTTACACCTTCTTTAAGTTGGGAGAGTTTATAATTACATGAGTTTGTTCCTCAGTCTTCGCGAACTTTGTAAATACCCACTTTATCAAAATTGTTCGTTCTCGTCAACCATTTTCAAGCAATAATAATCATGACTTACTGATACGTTGCCAGCCTCACTAGTTATTTTTCTTGCTAATGTCGAGGCATACTGGAAGATGTGCAGAGCACATGCAGGATTCCGGTTTAAAATGGAAAGTTGGCTGGGCATAAAGTTGGGAAATTTCGATGTGAAGAAAATCGGATTTTCGAAAAAGCGCCAAATTCGGTGTTTTTCAGCTTCATTTATTTCCACTGGGATAAAATAGTCATAAAATGCTCAAAACTGATTTGAAGTCACAGTGGGTCGACTGAAAACTATAGAAAATCTTCACAGAATACACGCATTTTCATATTTCGCGATTCATAAATCTGCTTTACCACCTCTCTTTTTTCCTGCATTTATGTACCTAGGGGTAACTTTTAACGTAGAATCGAATAATCATGGTTAAAAGTACACAGCTACTGAACCTTTTTCAGGCCGGCGAATTTGAATATTTAAATGACCATAACTGTTTTCACAGATGAGCTAGCTTTTCACTTTCAGCAGTGAAAATGCTTACGATCTTTCTTCTTTAGAATTACTATGCATTTACGGGGTTTGGATAAGCCGTTCAAAAGTTACAAAAACTGACCACCTGGCAACAGCGCGACACTGGAAATGAGGGATCAGAGATACGGCTTTCTAAGGTCGATTTTCGAACTCTACGTGAAAAGTTACCCCTAGGGAGATCTTAAAATCAGTACTTGATTTTTCGTTGTACGGCCTATAGTTAGTTCTCTCAGATAGTTACTCATATAACGATCTCAGAATGCGCGCATAGGACTTTTTTTTAATTTTTGAAGCGATGGTGGAGAGAAATAAGATTGGGGATGGGAAGAGCAATCAGCGATTGAACATTTGAAAATTTGTTGCACTTTACAAAGCGTTTCAAACTTCAGATATCTCATGAGTGTGGAGGGGGGGGGGGGGGGGGGTTGGGGGATGGAATGTGTACTCTCTTCTCTTCCTGATGTTCTTGAAAGTTGATATGCTCTCGGAAACATGAATTTAAATCAATACATATCGGTGACAATCGTCATGTCTAACTATGCATTCATGCGCATGCGCACCGCCATCTTGTCTAGTACGAAAGTGAGTACCCTTTTTATACTTTCAAAGTATGATACTTCGTCCTTTTTTCACTTACTCGAGTCTTTCGGAATTTTAAGACGATTTGGGATTACGATATCAGATAAAATGAGATTTTGTCAATTTCAAATTCTGAAATTCGATATTTCGCGGATCGGCAGTTGGCGTAAATTAAAATAGATTCTGGCATCCATATTGAACATTCCACTGCTTTCAAGTTTTGATTGTTTTTCCGTTCACTGGAGATTTTTTTCACATTTGTTTGTTTCCGTTTATTCCGACAAAGTCTATCTTCCTTTAATTACCGTAATCATTTTCGTAAAATTCTACAAATTACTGCGCACATAAATTTATTATTCATTGGCGAAGACTGGCTTGAATATATAAGGACTAAAGTAGAGCAATTTGCAAAATTAACTGAATAAATAATATTTTAAAAATTCGAAAGAAAACTCACTTTGCAATACAGATACTTACTCGGTTTATCAAGTGGGCGGGGCGAAGCTAGAAGGTTCGAATCGAAAGCAGGGGCCCTTCGAAGGTTGATTCGTGAAGTTTCGAGCGCAATCCTTGTCGTTTTAATTGATCGTTATGTTTACTTTGCCGAGCATTTCAATTATTTAGGTAGAAAATGGCCCAGAAGGTTCCGAGAGCGGGTCTGTCCCGTTTCATGAAGGAAGGCTCTCAGGTGCGATTTGGCTCTTCTTTTTGTTGCTATTTCTTCGATATCTGTCTATTTTCGCGTTGCAGTTCTTCAAAGGAACTGATGAGGCCGTTATCCGTAACATCGAAACGGTTTGCGAGCTCGCCGGTCAGATCCGATCTGCTTACGGACCGAACGGTTAGTTTTTATCCTTTCCTTTTAGGTAATTTACTTTAAATTAATCGTTATACAGGAATGAACAAGATGGTGATTAACCACATCGAGAAGCTCTTCGTCACCAACGACGCGGCGACGATCCTTCGCGAACTCGAGATTCAGCATCCTGCCGCCAAAATCGTCGTGCTCGCCTCGCAGATGCAGGAAAAGCAGGCTAGTTTCGTATTAATAATATTGTTACCCCGATCTGGGCTTCTGCAGGAGTGCCCACATTTGCTTATGCTCTGATCCGTGGTTTCAAACGGTAGTATATTAGTAAAGGAAAATAGCCGCTATAGATCTTTGCGTGCTAAATTAATAATAATTCTTTCAAACCTCAAAAGACTAATGTGAAGTAAAAGTTGGTTGAATCAGCAACGATATTCCAGCCTTCTACTATATGTGGTAGTCATATTTCTAAATTTTCATTATCAAGGATAGTTTAGGTTGGCGATAATACCAACACGGTCGTCATTCTTGCTGCTGCTCTTCTCGAGCACGCTGCCCAGCTGATCTACATGGTCAGTTTCCCATTTAAATGTATATTTCAAGTTTTATTTGATGGCTTCGTATTTAATTTAGTGTAAAAATCAACTAGCATTTAAATATTATCTTATTATTACATTTTTAATTCGATTCTATTATTGTCAAGCCCATTTAGGTTAGAAAGCTTCTGGCCTTGGAGATATTTGCAAATACATCTTTTTTTCCAATATATAATTGTAATTCAGGGTCTGACTCCGCAAGAGGTCGCTTCTGGATATGAGATGGCCTGCGACAAGGCACTCGAGCTTCTGCCCTCCCTTGTCGTCAAAGAAGCCACTGAGCTGAAGGACGTCGCTCAGGTATTTATCTTTGTTTTGCAAAAATATATTGGGGTGTCCGGAAAGTTCGTATAATTTTTTGTTTTTATTTTTTATTCAATGCTTTACAATTCTCAGTGACCAATGTATGCCCCCTTCTTTCTCACTACCTCCCTCCAGCGATTGGGCGGGTTCTCGATTCCTCTCTTCCAGAATGCGGGTTTCTTCGAGACCGCCCAGTTCACGAAAGCCCTCACAACTTCATCTCGATTCTTGAACTTCTTTCCTTTGCAGAAGTCAGAGAGAGAGCGGAAGCAGTGGTAGTCGCATGGGGAGAGATCCGGGGAATACGGTGGATGGGGAATCCTCTCGATCTTCAGCTCGTCCATTTTCTTCTGGGTCATCTTCGCTCGATGTGGGCGAGCATTGTCAATCAGAAGAAGAATTTTGCCCTGGTTCAGGAGTCTGGGAGGGACTCTGATCGCGACATCTTCCAGTTGTTCAGAGAAGAGGTCGGCATTGATGCTGGTGCCAGGGGCGAGGATCTCCCAGTAGATGGGATCGAGCACTGAGAAGAAGAAGCAGAGGAGTTCCTTCTTTCCGTGCTCTTCCTTCTTCGGGACGGGCGTGGGCTTCTCATCTGCATCCACCCATTGCAGTCTCCTCGCAGGGTTATCGTACGTGATCCACTTCTCATCTGTAGCGATGATGGAATTGACCCATCGAAGATTGGATCTACGATGGAGTAATTCCCGACAGACTTGAACACGATTTTCCAGCTGTTCGGGGGAGAGGTCATGGGGAATCACTTGTGGGAGTTTCTTCTTCTTCCCAGATCGATGGAGGATATCGGACACCGTTGATCTGGGAGTACCAGTATCCTTCTTCAACTCACGCACACTGGCCATGGGCTTGCGCTTAAGTGTGCGGAGAACGAGAGGCTGATCGAGGGAGGGAGGGCGTCCAGAGCGGGGTTGATCATCGAGACCAAACTCACCTTTCTTGAAGCGGGAGAACCACTTATAGCAGAAGGGTATGGAGGGGGCGTCAGCTCCTTCCGACTGGGCCAGGGCAGAGTGGGCCTCCTTCACGGATCGGCCAAGACGGTAGTAATGAAGTAAAACTGCTAGAGATGGGAGTCCATCACAAGAATCAATGTAGCAACTAGGAGACTGATTAAATCCTCTCACTACTCAACGTCAGAATGATGCAATACATTGTTGACAAACAGATTGCGCAATCACTGCATTTGATCGCGAACTGACTTTTTTCCGAAGCATTATACGAACTTTCCGGACACCCCAATATTTTTGCTGGGTCTATTGAACGATATCATGCGCTTCTCATTGAAATATTAAATCATGTTTTTAGTTTTTTACCGTTTCATCATGATTTTTTTCAGGTGAAGCAGTGGATCCGTTCTGCCATCACCTCGAAGCAGTACGACAACGAGGAGGTGATCGCCGATCTCGTGTCCAAGGCTTGCGTCCAGACCTGCCCCAAGAACGCCGCCAACTTCAACGTCGACAACATCAGAATCTGCAAGGTGAGAGCATCAATAAAATTAAAATCTAAGTAAATTGTATTGTTCAAAAATATGCTTCAGATCGTGGGATCCGGAGTGCACTCTTCGACTGTCATGTCTGGAATGGTCTTCAAGAGAGGAGCCGAGGGAGAGATCAAGAAGGCCAAGAATGCCAGAATCGCCGTGTACACTTGCCCCTTCGACCTCACCCAGACCGAGACCAAGGTAGATTGGAGAGATGTTTCCAAAGCGAATGCAAATTTGCGAAAATAATAACTTATTTGCAGGGCACGATTCTCATCGAGAATGCGGATGAGCTGCAGGGGTATGCAGCGGGCGAGGAGAAGGAAGTCGAGGAACAGGTACTGGGATAGCAGCTAATGCACGCCAGTTGCCAGATTCTGCTTGTATGATCAGTACATTGGTCAATTAGGTAAATATACAATACACCAATGCATCTCCCCTTACACTACCCTGGTTGAGGCATTGAGGTGGTGTGAGAGAAATACGCAAACCAATCTCATTGGCGTGCAATTTAGATCAAGGCTCTCGCCGACAACGGCGTCACGGTGGTCGTGGCTGCGGGCAAGTTCGGTGACCTCTACCTGCACTTCCTCAACAAGTACAAGATCATGGCTGTGAGGTGAGAGTAGGAGCGCCGGGTTAAACAAGTCACCCAACGCGTTGCTGAGTACGCCCGGGGAAGTGATGATTACTCACCTGTTTAGACTCACGTCCAAGTTCGATCTTCGTCGATTGTGCAGAACCGTCGGCGCTCAGGCGCAAGCCAGAATCGTTCGTTTTTTCTCTCTCATATGTTTGTTTGTTATTAAATTGACCCAATTTAAGCTTGATTGCTTTCAGTGTGCTCCTCCAGTGAATCTTCTGGGCGTGTGCGAGTCGGTCGAAGTGAAGGAGATTGGAGATGAGGAAGTCGGCATTCCAATTTGTTTATTGCTAGGAAGACGCTAGAGTGGATGAGAACTATGACCGCATGCCGCCATTGATATCAAAGGCGGTAGGACGTCATAGTTCAACCTAGTACCTTAAGGAACCATTTTGTTTCTGATTTGAAGACGATCAACTAATCTCCCTCCTCGTTTAGGTGACGGTGTTCGAGTGCGGAGGCGAGGGAGGCCGCATCGCGACGATCATCGTGAGGGGCGCATCCCAGTCGAGAATCGATGACGTCGAACGAGCCATCGACGACGCCGTCAACTACTACAAGGCACTCACCAAGGATGGAAAGGTAGAAAGGGCCGAACAACAATATATTAAAATATTTTAATCATTTGATTATTTTTAGGTCTGTATCTTAAATGTATCATCTGTTTGCAGTTGCTGGCAGGCGCGGGAGCAGTCGAGATCGAGCTGTCTCGTCTGATGGAGTCGTGGGGCGACAAGTGCGCTGGCCTCGAGCAGTACGCCATCAAGAAGTTCGCGCACGCCCTCGAGACCCTCCCCAAGTGCATCGCAGAGAACGGAGGAGTCAATGTGAGTGTTCTTCAGTCGTCTGAACATTGTGGGGTGGGAATTCTCGCAACAATGACGTACCATGGTACTTGAGGCTACCGAGCTGCTCACCCGTCTGTATGCTGCGCATGAAGCCGGAGATGCCACCGCCGGAGTCGATATCATTGAGGTACTGCAGAGGGCGTACGGCAATATTGTGATCCACCATTGCGGGCCACGCATTACACCGGACTCTAGTAGTGCAGAGAGAAACGACCTATGTATTTCAAGAATAATAATTTATAAACGCCTGAGTCGCGAGGATACCTTGGTATCATAAGTAATTAGTGATTACAGGTGAGGGGGAAGGGACTCTCACAAGGAATGGTCGTCTAGTGTTCATCGCCTTTTCGAAAATCTTCAAAGGGAATAACTAGAGTATCGTCTGGGAAGCCTGAAAGTGTTGTCTATTTTTGCGGAGGAGCCCTGAGGGCAGAGGAAAGTCAATAATGTTAATTGGGACAAAATATGATGGGACATGATGGGCTTCCCAGACGATACTCTAGTTTGCTTTGAACAACAGAAAAATAATTCTTGAGGTTAGGGCGGGCTTGCACACCTAGATCACGGGCATGATTTTCGAGTGGTAACTGAATGGAAGTTATATTATAACGAGGGAAAGATTGTTTCGAACCTATGCGGATGTGTGAGCACTTATACGCAAATAGAGACCAGTGATCGAAAAGTAGGTCCAAAATAATATAACGTGCCCGGTTTTTGGAGTTTGGACCACTGCAAAAGTGGAAAACGTAGCCATTTTAAGTTTTGGTAAAATTGTGAAAACGTGCCCATTTTCAACGATTTCATATCAATAATTTAGAAACCTGGCCAATTTTTACAATATTTGTGACCTACTCTTTCTACCTTTGATAGAGACAATTGATTAAGTTGGGTCCATTCAAATAGACAATCAAGAGCTGATTGAAATTCTTATATTTTGAAAAATTTTCACACCTTGAGCAAGGCGAACCTGTTAGAAGATAATAAGTGCGATGTATTGTGTTTCTGTACTGACTGATGATTGCAGGGCGGAGTGGCGAATGCCGTGGATCTGCACATCTTCGATCTCTACGCGGGCAAGCGATCAGCCATCAAACTCGCGACTGAAGCTGCCTCCACCATTCTCAAGGTTGACCAGGTATGTGATTGTGTTGGATTGTATTGGCTGAGAGCCGTTTTCTACACTTTATTACACACATTATTAGCCTATATCGTGGCTCCCCCGAGCATATACAAAGTAAAATATACAATATCAAACCCCAATTGCAGATCATCATTGCCAAGCAAGCCGGCGGCCCTAAGCCCAAGGCTCCGAAGTCTCAGGATGAGGACGACGAGGGAATGGCATAAATCGATACTGGAGACTATCCAATTGATCCTTGATCTTCTTTCAAAGCTTTGTCTGTTGTGTAACCCGTGTGTGTGTCCCTCTTACAATCGCATCTCAATCTTTTTCAATATACCTTGTTGATCTTTGATCTGCTCGATTGTTTGTTTGTTTTGTGCTTGTTGATACCTTTACCTTTTTTAAATTTCAACAACTTGCTTACGTTTGTAATGTTTGTGCATTGCGTGCTAAATTTTTCTGTAATGCATAAATATGTTCAAGAATTAATGATTTCATCATGGTGCACATACTACACAAAAACTAGTTCGCAACAAGAAAAGGTTCGCATGTAAAGCTACTATGGTTTGGGTCGAGTTAGAGAGACCTAGGAAGGACTGATGACTATGAATGCTGTGTAGGGTGGACATATGGGATGAGGGGGTCGGACATGGCTAAAGGGCAAGTGGATTCACTTGGTCAGACGGAGATTACGGTATTGAGGGAGGTTGCGAGTTGGAACGATAATACAATCTATGCGAAATATGGAAAAAGGAGTAACACAAGCTGGAATGTCCCATGATAGTACAGAAGTATTAGAACAGTAAAACAATGCCAAATATGAGTGGAAAACTTATTATTGCTCCTATCAATCTCGAACCGGTTTTTGAACACAGACTGAATTATTGAGAGAAAACATCAAGAAACCAAGAAAACAAATAAACGAATGAATACTCTGTCTCAGATGTTGGGTTCGTTCGACTAATAATCTCGAAAGCTCGCGAAATCTTAGGCCTTCTAATGAGATTCATTTACAGGATATCGATCGGATGAAAGGGGGGGGGTCTCTGGGAGGAGGAGGCGAGGAGGGGGCGGGGCTTCTTCTCCTTCATAGCCTACTTCAGCTCCTTGATCACGGGTGTCTTAAGGGTGGCAGTGGGGGTTTTCAGGTCGTCACTCAGGTATCGATGGGCGAATACCGACGAGAGCGAGAGGGGATTCGCGGCGGGAGAGAGGATGGATGCCATCGAGGCTGCCTGAGACGACGGGAAGGTGAACACCTGCAAAAATTCGAAAATATAATATGCAAAGGGAAAAGGAAGCTCCGTAGTTCGGATACTTTTCAATGCGCTGCTGTCTCCTTTACGATAGCCTATAACTGCACAGTTTGCCAACTGCGACCCCGCCCGTTTGCATCCTTATAAAGCCGTTCCCAACAAGAATGCCGGGTTAGGTATCGTGTAAACGAACCGGGGTGGATGTGGTGGGCGTCTTGCCCATGGGCGAGAAGATGCCCGACAGCACCGATGGATGCAGCAGTGGAGAGGCGAGGGAAGGGAATCGGAACACCTGCAACCCGCACGGTAACGATCGATATCATGCTGCTACAGTACCCGTAAACGAACACCATTAATCGATACAATTAATCAATACTCACCGTGGGATCAGCTGGGATCGAATTCGCTTGCGGCGTCGACTCGTTTTTGGTGTCTGAAAAAATATAATAAAAATAGCATCTAACAGACCATCATTAATTGCTTTCATTATCCTAATCGATATTGTCTCACCTTTGGTATCCTCCTTGGCCGCCTTCTGGTCGCTTGATGCACTTCCGTTGGACACGGCTGCAGCTGCTGCGGTCGTGGTTGCGACTGCAGCTGGAGGAGGAGGGCCGAAGAGGGGCGAGGCGAAGGCCAGCGGAGAGTTCGGGCCGTACAGCGATGCAGAGAGCAGAGAGTGCATCCTGGAATGGAGAGATCAATCGAGAGATCAATCGAAATCGATACTGAAGTTGATAAGAAGATACTTCCTTGACCCATTTCCTTGTTAAAAGAGAAACCAACAGAAAAGCACGATAAGTTCGCTTCGGATGAGAACTACGACATCATTCTGCCTTGAAATGCCAAAGGCATGACGTCATAGTTCATGACGTCATAGTTCTCATCCGACTTAGTCCCCATCCACACTCACATCTGCACGAGGTTTCCATTGGCCATGAAGGGCGAGAGTGTCTGCAGCAGCGAGGGCGTACTCATCGCGTCGACCGAACCCACGCCGCAGGCTGTTGCAGCTGCTGCTGCGTCGTCCTGCGGATTCTGCAATACGGCCATCATTTCTCATCCCCAAAACCCACTATAATCAGGGAGTGGACGAGCTCCAAAATATGTTTCCAGGAGCGTCTTTTCTCATCCGGTGAAGGCAATACCTTATTTATTGCACACCACCAGGGTATTATGAGGAGAGAAGAATATAGAATTCGCTCTATGATCACTACAGTATTTCGTCACTTTCATAGGAACACACACTAAGGGCCACACTACTCACCGCAGACACTTGGGATAGGTTGAGTGGTTCGGGGCGTGCTCTCCTGCTGGCCAGTCCCCCTCCCCCTCCTCCACTCGTCGGCGTCGTCGCCGCAGTCGTCGTCGTGTACGTGCACGCGGCGGAACTCGTCGGCGGCCCGAATGCACTCCCCATCCCACCACCGCAGTGCTGCGACTGCAGCTGCTGCTGCTGCGACATATGCAGCAGGCCATTCGCCATCGATAGCTGGGGCTTCACGTCGTCCGCATCCTGCAAGTTAAGGAGTTTGACACATCAAGATTTCGATACACTATTGCATTTAGAGGGCGCGACGGTTCCCTCGCCTAAAGTTCCCATTCAGAGAAGGCAGAGGGGTAACGAAGTATTGAACAACCCTCTACCAGAGTATCCAGAGTGCTCACATCGTGGAATCCTCCCGATGGCGCCTTCCTCTTCCTGGTCTGCTCTCCTGCATCCGAGAGGGAGGAGGATGAGGTGGAGGGACCGGGTGGGGAGAGGAGGGAGGATGCACCCGAGGATGCTCCAGCAGTCGCCACATGCAACGTCCCCCGATTGGGCGGAGTGAGGGCGGCAGTAGAGGAACCAGAGGTAGACGAGTGAGAACCCACGCTGTTGGGAGAACACGCGCTGCTGTAAAATGAACTTATCGATCGATAAGCGAATGATCTACTAATCGATAGACCCACGCTACCGTACCTGTCCGAGGGCGAGGGCGTGCTGCTGATGCCCGACAGGATGCCGGCATGCACGGCGGAGGCGAGCGAGGAGGAGCCGGTCGAGCTACAGGAGACGGCGGGCGTCGCCGTGGCTGCAGCTGCTGCTGCTGCAGCGCCACCGCTGATGGAAGGCGTGCAGTAGGAGGGCAGCTGCGGCATCGACGATGCGCCCATCGGCAGCATCGGATTGCCAGCGGAGGCGGCGAAGTTGAGCATCGAGTGGGGCACTGAAGGGTCAGGATTACAAACATCTAGATACATTATGGTAGAAATGCAAAATCAGCCACTGCACACCATATTTTAAATGTTTGTAGAGGATCGACCACTTTACACATTATTCACTACGGTAGTCGGATTGCCCATCTAAAAATAACCCGGTAGATGCCTTCCCTTGGCTTCAAAAATCCTAAGTCGATATTGTAAGGTCGAAATGACCATGCTTTTTCCATGTGACTATAATATACAAATGAATAAACATGGTTGAGCTTCGACTACCCTTCCGCAATGCCCTGATCGGTTTTCTTCGTCACGCGTGTGTATCACAATTCGATCATCTCTTTTCGATAAATTCCGTTCGCTCTTTTAGTGAGTCGATAACGATAACAAACACGTCTCTCTCTCTCTCCCTCCCTCTCTCGGCCGACTCGCCCATTAACTGTTCACACAGATCGGCTGACGAGAGGCGCGGATAAGTTCTCTTACACCTCGTTGTTCTCACATGATGACATGAGTCAGTCGGTGCGCTTAAATATAGAACCCCTACGTGGGCACCATCGCTGCTAGGAGCTCAACCCTCCCGGTTGTGGGACAGTGCCCATCATGCTTTTTGCAGTTTTGCGGTACCTGGGTTTAGGTTCTGTAAAGCCTGACGGTTTTGTTATCGAAATAGGGGGTACCCTCCCGGATTTTGAAACTCAGCTACAATCCTTGCACATGCATGATAGAACCAGCCACTGACTGTTGAGCATTCGCAGCTGGTGCTGCAGGGATAGCTGCTGCTGCAAGTGCTGCTGCTGCTCGTTGCGCGCTTGCAGCTGCGACTGCTGCTGCTGCAGCAGCAGACGACTGTCCGAGGGCGAGCCTATAACCGCGATGCTTACTACCGAACAGTGCGCTCGAGCAGTCTCACCCGCATTGGAGGAGGGGTTGAGGTTGCAGCTGGGCGAGGGCTTCCCGATGGCATCCGGATACCCGACGAAGCGGTAGACGAACTTCTGCCCGTTCACCTAACAATCAGCCCAGTTTAGCACTAAATAAAATAAAATTGTATTAGTCTATCCTGATTTGAACCTTTTTAGATCTTCTGAAAGGATGAAAATGATCCAAAATCATAACTGGATTAAAAAATATAAATGCTAAAATGGCGCACCTTCTTGATGATGTTCTTGTCGTAGTAGTACCGCAGGGCGCGACTCAGCTTGTCGTAGTTCATGTTCGGCTTCGCCTTGCGCACTCCCCACAGTCGCGCGACTGCCTCCGCATCGTGCAACTGGAAGAATGATAGTACAAAGAATATTATATCTACCACCCTTGTATGCTAACCTACACAGAAAGGCCATAGATTACATCCCACGAAACTTCCCCACACAATACATCGCTAAAAGCGGCCTAATGAGCACAGTCGTATATTGATATTTCCCTAGTAGGAAAGGAAGAAGCCACACAATCAAGCATAAAATCATTAATCTGGCAGGTAATACATTGATCCTCTAGCAGGACTCCTGGCCTACAGGAAGTCCACCGTAAAGCGCGGCTCGTCATCAAACAAAGGATAAGGGGCTACCCCCTGGGCCTGTTTCGTAAAGGGACATATACAGTAATCACGCGCGTTACCGTACCTTGAACTCTCCGTCCCTGGTCGTCCACTGGATGAGGTTGGTGTGGGCGCCCGTGTGGAGGAGTTCGTAGAGGAACTGCCACAGGGTGATGTTCGTGTCCATCGAGAGAGGAGGGGAGGACAGGGAGGGCTGCAAAGGGGGGGGGGGAGATCAGATAGAGGATGGGGGGGGGGTGCACCGTCGTGGAACTGGCCCTTTTCGATTTCTTTGTTTTTGAATCCATTGATGGATGTGGAACAACACTTCATCGTGCATCCTCCGGCTCACTAGAGACGATGGATCGAGTGCGTACCTTCAGGTCTTGCCCGGGCTGTTTCAGCTGCGTCTCGGCGATCGAACTCGCTGCTTGAGCGGCTGCAAAGAAGAGCATTTCGTCAGGTCAGGTCAAAACGTAATTCCAGACATGTTCCAGAAGATTTCCGCATAGTCTCGAACACGTGATCCAAAAGTGTGGCAGGGGGGGGGGGGGGGTGGCGATTAAAACGAGCAAAGCGACTACAATTCCTCCCCTCCTCATCGCACTCTCTAATCAGTGGGAGCAACTCGCGAGTGATAGAATCAGCCAATCAATCGATTTTGCAGTCGTCGCCCATTTACAATGTCCAAAGCAATTTTCAGAGGAGAAAGAATACCGCGTGGTGGTGAAAAACCCCCCTCGTAACTATGAGAACGAAAACTCTCAAGCGCCGAGAGGCGCAGCAGGCGAATTTGCAACCACTAATTAGGCTTGAGAAAAGTAGTGGGGGTATTTTGAGGCAGCCTCTACGCCTCGAAGAAGGATCGAGGAGGCAAGTAGTATCGCATCCATTTCATCGACCTATTATCAATAAACAATGTTTTCCCATGGCTTAGTCATCATCAAAATCGGTCAGTTCTCTTCGATAATCGATAAGAAAGAAAGGGGGGAGAGAGTGGCTGCTGAGAAAGCAGAGGAGGGGTCGGGGGAGGAGGGAGAGATACGATGGTGATGAGAAGGGGGGAAATAATCAGGTAGATAATGAAGTGAGGAGGGTAGATCACAAGAGGAGAGAGTGCATCTAATTAGGAGGGATCGAGAGAGCGAGAGAGAACGAAAGGAAGAACGGGTGAAACTGTCGAACAGTCATGGTCGCAACCATAAGACAACGGGAGAGAGAGAGAGGAGAGAACTCGTTTCCCCCCTTCTCCTCCCTTATTCGCCTCCTATCACTCCCACCTAATACACACACATACAGAACAACTGCTGTAACGGGTGTGAACTGAGCGAGAGGATCACTACCGTATTTATTACCGTACTCCCTCGATATACGGTAATAGGGCGATCGGAGAGCAGCCGAATGCGAATTGAATAGTCATAATCACTAACGCGTCAATATCGCAGCGGAAGTGATAGATCGTAGGAAAGACGGAGAGGAAATGGGAGGAAAAGGGATAGTGATAACTGATTGGTGATAGAAATGCAGACAACCCCTCTCACTTCTTATCGGCGTAACCCTAGCGAAGAACCGTGTGTCTAATCACATCATTTGAGTCGCGCGCGCTGGAAAATAGCACCGTAGCCTACCGTAATCACAATGAGATGTACCTGCTTCATTGGCAGACAGAACTGCGATTAGATTCTGGAATAGCAGTACTCGTTGCATCTGCTGCAGCTGCTGCTGCCGTAGCTGCTCCTGCTGCAGCAGCTGGGCCGCCTTCTGCAGCGGATCGGGGGGCGGGTCCTCGAGGGAGAACGGAAACGGCATGCCGGTGGGTACGGAAGAACGACGACTGAAGAAGCAGGGAGACTCGCACTGCACTCAGACAATGCAGTGGGACAAAGGACTAGTCACTCTCCTTTCAGATAGGCCAACTTCTGATTCTATCAGAGGGGCGGAGCTTCTTCCTCTCGTATCTTCTCCCGGATCGGCCGCTCTATCGCTGCTCAGCTTCCGAAAGGGGGAGAGAGTGGTGCCCCTCGGAGGAACCGGGGGAAGTGCTCGGGGGAACAGTGCGACCTCCGGCATACTGTAGGCAGAGAGATCAAAGGGCACGGAGGCAGAATGGGGTAGTACCAGAGGCGGTGTGGTGGATCGAGCCGAAAAGGTGGGAGTTCTGACCCCTGCCTGGTAACAGCTAATCCCATTAATTAGCAGTTGTATTCAATATACTGGATGGACACTCGATCAACGGTAGCTTGTTGTATATCACTACAATACTTTAGGAATCTCCGCTATGCTCGCTATTCTAACCCGATCTATTATCATCCAATCAAACCCCTCGCTATTCCTCCTAATCCTCTCCGTCGTCTCACACATATATTTCCCCTCTCCTCTCTATCACTCGATCAGTATGGGAGGGGCTATCAACGGGATGCTACAGCTTGCCTCTGCTTTCCTTCCTTCTCATAACACGTTTAAGATCCCTCATCAAGCTCTCGATCGTTCCGCGCCACGGAATTATGAGTGCTTCTCCCTCCCGCAGAAGGAAGACGATCAGGAATGGAGAAAGGAGGAGGCGAACGGATCAGACATTCATTGTGGAGATAAGTCAACTGATAAATGAACTGTGGAATGCGGATTAGTGTTGGTAAGAGCGCGCCAAGAGAGAGACAATGAACATTGGGCGACAATGTACAGTATTTGGAGGCAGCAGCTCGGGCTTTCGCTCTCGTCCGAACGGGGGGAACAAGCTTGAGCTGGTTACCAGTGAAAGTCGGGCTGAGAATCCAAGAAGGGAGGGAGGGAGGAGGAGGGAACACCGCTGCTCGAGGGACGAGATATAAGCGGATATGAGAGTGAGAGTCACTCACTTTCGCCCCCCGAGGAAAGCAGGGAAGACCTCCCTTCACACACCCTCCTGCATTCCTCCACTCTCTCTAAACACGACTCAACCGGTCATCCCGGATCCGCCATTTCTTCCCCCCACTCTTCCCGTGCTCTCGCCGCACACAAGACTTAACCATAAGGATAAGGAAGTAGCGGGTGGACCATAACAGTATCTCCCTCCCACCTACCTACCTGATAAGCGCACCTTTAAAGCTGTGCAATAACAGCAGGACTGATAGCTCTGCACAGTGCAGGTTCGAGGAGAAGGAGGAAGCGGAAGTGCAGTCGCATGGCGCAGTGTCCCGATAAGAATCGCTCTTTACGAAACGGAGTGGGACAGTAAGGAGCCGGACTCTCCTCCAACCACACTATATCATGCCAATTATACAGGAGCAGAGAGCGCGGCAAATTAAGAGTGCGAGATCAGGGCTCGAAAGGGGGATGAGGAGGGAATGGCGAAGAGAGATGTGCCAAGTGGTCGAACACTGTGTAGTTTTCAGGAACAGGGTGCTAGCCTACGTTGAATCAGATGCACACTACACGGTGTAGGCGGATGTACCGTAGCCAGAATGTATCGGGAAAGCGAAGACGGAGTGACTAGTAATATCTGTGTTCCCCCCGCTCTTATGTACCTCCCAGTCATCCTTCACAGATTCATGGTCCAATTTTGAGCGGAAATCTGAGCACCAAAAGGGGGGGAAGATAGTAGAGAATAGTCGGAGAGCGTGGGTATGATTAACTCGGGACAACCGGGGTCGCTTTGATGTGCGACGATAAACCGCCGCCTGCCCCCTCTGTCCTCCAGTCGCGTCTTTCCCCCCGAAGGAGAGGGCGATCGTGAGTCAGAAAGACTCCAGAGGGAGAGCAGGATGAGGTCTAGTAGGAGGATGAGCAATACCCGGGCACAAAAGGAAACGAGAGAGAAATGCGAAAGGTGGAAGGGCATCACTCATTAACCGCCCCAAATGAAGATGAAGGGGAAGCAGCAGACGACTGGAGGAGGAATGAGTGATCAGGAAAGACTGACCGACTCATGCGGATGTGGAACAGTCGTGATCATTAAAATGCGCAACGGTGGTCATTGAGTGGATCTAAGGGGGGGGGGGGGCGAACCTTTTCCTCTCTCGGAACGTGTCGTTTAAACTCGAAAAGTGAATGGGCGGATAGCGGGAGAAGGGAAGGAGGGAGCAGATGCAGAGAGACAAATGAGGGAATGCGAAATAGTTGAGAGGTTAAGGTAAGAGACGAATCAATGAGACGCCATTCACTCATTTGAAATCAAACTCAGTCGACTATAAAAAAGTAAGATGATATTTCTTAATCTATACAAAAAGGAGCAAATTCTCTTACAGGTAAAATAAATGTACGCTACAGGGACAATTAGAAGGAAGCCCAGATGAAATGAGCCGGTGAATGGGTGACTTGTAGGAAACGGGACAAGGGAGGGAGAAGAAAAGAAGAGGAATTCGGAAAGACTGTAAACGGTTAAAGAGGGGCTGATGATGATGATGCAAGGTCGTGGAGAGGAGAGACCACGGATATTCGAGAGGGTGCAGCATGTGAGAGGGGAGAGAGAGTGGGGGATAACAAGAGAGTGCCGGAATGGTCAAAGGGATCAGCAGAGTGCCGGGAATATTACCAGCCGGCTCCTTAAGGGGGATCAATTACCGACTGTATGAAGTGGGAGGTTAAATGCGTTGACCATTCTTCTTCACCTAGCTACCGTATCCCGACTAGCTACCGTATCTCGAGGAGTCCAGTGGAAATCCGCGATGCGTCAAATTCGATTCGCTAACGATGGCATCGGAAGGGGGGATCCGGAGTGGGGAAGCAACTACCGTTTCCTCGGCTCACTCTTCCACTCAGTTCACTGGCGCGTACTGAACCAGATTTGGTAATCAGTAGTCTTACAGCCACCGAAGGCAACGGCAATCAAATTTGAGATTGTGGATCTCAAGCATTGGGCACAACCGAAACTTTAAAAATTGAACTAACCACAGTGATCCTACAGTTCTCACGGTCCAAATGGGAGAAATTAATCAACTGAGCGGAAAACGAGATAGGCTACGAATAGGGCAAGGAGGGGGCGCTTTCGAATATACTACCGTATCCCAGAAGAAGGATCTCGCAGGCAGTGCCAATCATGGGCGTCAATAGTCCCCCTCCCCATCCGTCGGTCCTTGACCAATCTAGTGAGGGTCCGATACTGATCATCACCTTGGAGTGAGATGCACTAGAGAGTGCACGCAATCGAGAGAGGGTCCTCCTCGCCTCACCCCTCTCACAACATTTACTCTAGATAAGGTAGCACAGTGGGTAGATCTCCGCCTATCCCTAATCTCTTCCCACTCCCCTGGCACTACCGGTTTAAGAGAGTTACTCGAGACCATCCGTCATCAGAGTAACAGTGATATGCAGTAATTGCCGTGATTAACTCTACCAACCATCATCATCTCATTAATATAGGACAACTGGAAAAATAATAATAGCAATAGTAATAAAATAATGAATTAATGAATGAACAATACTAATCATCATCGGATGTTCGACGCGGTGCCAAAGATCTCCATTAATTTCCACTTCTTTCTTTGATGGGCGGCAGTAATTTATAAAAGAGGAGCAATCTAGCTGGGGGCCAAACGGGATCCGCGACACATTGCGCAGAGGAGACTCCAGATGTGTTGATCTACCATAGGAAGGAGAGGAGTGGGGGGAGCAGTTGCTTCCCGAGGAGCAAATTAGAGGCGTTTATTTAAATAGGATAAATGAGATGGGTGCAAGGCTGCGGTGCGCAATGCGCTCCTCCTTCCCACATTTCACACTTCCAACCTCATTCGGGAGGTTTTGACTCCTCAGTCTCGCACCCTTTTTGCATAAGTGCGGTGGTCAGCGGTCAATGGTAATGTGCCGAGAAGTCACTGCGAGACCGCCGAGACGCCATATTCAGAGAGATCCTTGGTAAAAACTTGTCGTACCGTATCTCGCGCATCTGAGAGCCTGTAGGCACTTGAAACTTAATCGATGCCCGCAATCACTGACAGAATAATGAAGGCAGGCACTTAGTACGGTGTGTGAGTGTGAGAGGTTAGAGGTGCAAATTAGTCGATTCGCCTCATAAAATCTGTGGAGGAAGGGGTGGAAATACTGGTGCAAGAGAGGGGAGGGACAAGTGTATGGGTATGTCTATGGGAATTCAAGGAAAATAGTGAGACTGAAGGTGAGATAGTGAAGAACTGGCGGATAGGGGGAATTTAGAGGGAGGAGGAAGTCCCCACTCAACTGCGATTAATTCTTATCGAATCCTTGTTTTGCCTCATCTACGATCGCGCACACGAATCTATCAACAACACTGTACTATCATTGATATTTAGGAAGCGCACGCGATCGAAAAATCAAGTGAAAAATAGGCGCGGGTGCGTTTGATGATACTCAAATGAGAGAATCTCTGCGCCTCCTTCTTCCAGTGATATCATCATCACGTGACTAGTCTCCAAAACAGGAGCCATGAAAACAATATTTAGTATCTACAAAAAATGTGTGGGAGCCTGCGTCTAATCAGTAGTCTAGATAGGGCTCTTAAAATGGGTACGACTTTCACATTTATCAAAAAAAATCGCAGAAAATTTGCACGTGTTCTACTTTTTCACTAGTCATAACTCTAATCTCGGTGCAAGTTATGGCATTTCGGAACTATTTTCTGACCTCTGCGTCTGATCATGGCTTCACAAACGATTTCAGGACAATAAAGAACTAGTCTCGTCGTAATTTGCGTGATTGATTACTTCCCAGATGACTTGCAGACACCAACTACTGCAGAAGATGGCATCCAGGACAAATTGGACAAGGGGTGTGAAGGGTGTAAATGATGGAGAGATACTCCATTCGTGGAATGAGAACGGGGGACGGAAGGAGGAGGGGGGAGGGGGGAGAAGAAGGAACGGCTGATAGATGATCGCAGCCGCAAGCGGGCTGTCACTGTGGAGGGGGGAGGATCAGAGAGATGAGAGGACAGTGACAGCCATCGCGTAATAATGATCAACTGCCTAATGGAGCAAAGAGAGGCTGATAGGACAGATGAGAGGCGGCCGGCTCCCCTCAGTAACCATACCATACCGAAGAGACAGGCATGTCTACCGTATCCGAGAAGGGTACTGTACACCATTCGTTACCGTATCATTCTGCTGATCACCCGATACATATTATTCGTTCCATCGTCTCGGCAAGCGTCAAATCCTTTCTGTGCGCACAAATGGTCATGGGTGGATTCTCTCAAATTGACGATATCCGGGGGGATAATCAGCCCGATTCTGTGATAGTGGATTCAGCAGAGCGACGACGCCCCCGCTCTTCTTCTATTAGAGTAATAGGCAGAATATGCACGACGATGCTGAATGCGAGGCTAGACGGAGCAAAAAAAGCAGTGCGAGTGTGCTATATTGGCGACCTGGGTTGTCAGGGGCCGGGATCGGTTAACGATCCCCCCGCTCTATCCAACTTCTTGTGTGTATAGCCTGCCGTAAATCTTGGCACGCGCCATCGATATGCGAACAAAGGAGTGAGTGATGGAGGGAGGAGGCAGAAACAGTAGACAGGTATCCAGGGGCGATTTATGGACTTGCCCCCGGATGGCGAAGAGGAATTCAAAGTTGGAACGGAAAGGTCGAGTGAAGAAACTGTGGGAGATTGATGGCTAACTAGTGAACAGAAGAATCACATCTGGAGATTAGTCCAAGGCGGGAAGAGAGGGGGAGGGGGGGGGGGAGAAACCGATGGATGGCGGGGGCACAAAGGAACGGGACCCAAGGGTACTGTCTGATGAGCAGAGCAAACATCATCACGAGAGGCATTACACTGTAAAGTGCGGCGCATCTTTCATAACAGTTCTAGTAGCTCAATCGATGTATGGAATAGACCCAAGATTACACGGTATTCTCATTCTCATCAGTGGAAGAACAGAGACCTTTCTCGAAGGGTATGACAAATATCTCAAAAAGGTAAGAATTCGTTCTCGGAAAGTGTGTAAATTCTCGAAACTTGAGAGACGAGTAGTGTCAGTCTAGTCTTGGTTCGTGCAGCGCGTATCCTAGATGGACAATAAATCGTGAATTCCGACATCTCTGCACCGTAATTGAGAGGGGTTCCCAATGGCATCTCGATAAGGGCTTCCCCATGATGGATGAGCGAGATGATACAAATCTCGGAAAGAATGCCGACAGATGGAAGAAAAGGGGGGAGGAAGGGGGAGCCATGAATCGCGCCTTTCTTCCCTTAATTGGCCAATCCCATTAGGGGGGAGATCGTAATATCGCTTATCTGATCGGGGGCGGTATCATATGAGGACGCTGAAGGCAACAGAGTAAGTTCATGAATGAAGGGGGATGAGCGAATGCAAAGTGTGATCTCTGAGACATTAGTGACTACAGATTGGCAGAGATTCACTCATCCGCGCATCAGGCGATATAAACAATTGCGCAACGCAACGCTTCCATAAACACATTTGAAATCCAGATGAAGAGATGAAACCCGTGGTTGATCTACCACAATGTGCCACGCGCCGAAGCAGGCACTATGGAAGGAAGTGTGGACTGTATCTCTCCATTATGCTGACGGAAAAGGAAGAGGAGTAGTGGTGGATTCTCTCCTCTCTTTACTCGCACTCCTTCTCCATTGACAAATCGCCGCTACGGGCACCACACAGCTGGGAACACAACTGCACTCGCAGGAGGAGCGATTCGCATATACGGGAAGAAGACCATTCAACTGACCGCAAATAGAAGAAGCGACGAGATAGTGCCACTATCTATCTACTCGATTATGCGCTCATATCAGAGAGTAGAATAATCATCATGAGAGATGGGTGACAAAAGGAGAGAGTAGGCGTTCTTACCTTGGTTACTGCCAGTCGGCTCCTCCTCCGGCGTCTCCAGTTTCACTAACCGTGAGATGTCGCCCATCTATAAACAGCTGGATCAGCGATGACTCTCGAGAGATCATAGAGAATTATCGAGTAAAGGGGAGACCATGAAAGAAAACGGGCAGGATTCCGTGCATACGAAATGAGGAGATCTGAGGATACGCGCCATGTGAAGAGAACGGCGCACAAAGGATAGAAAGGAGGGATAAGCTGGGGATAAGAGCGACCCACGGTCAAGAAGCAAGGACGGCACCGATGAATGGGTGCACGAATCAACAACAATAATGGATGGAAGGGCTGAAGCACATTGTGCGGTTGATGCGAATCCCGCTTCTATCGAGCATAAACAAAGAATCGGAAGTAGATTCAATTATATAAACACAATTAAAACAATGAATTATCATAATTTAGTGAAAAGGAAAACTGCACGTACGAATATTCGATATGCTCAAAGTACCGTATTCATCAAAGAAGGTCACACACGGAATTTCTACAGTACTTTTAGATCAATAATATCAAATTTCATTCAAAAATCAAAGATTCGAATTTGAATATCATTTGCATAACGACGAATGCAAATGCGCTAACATCCATGCGAATAAAAAAACGTAGACTAATGACTGAGAACTTGTAGCATTTACATGTTTGCGTCAGAAAGGGGCTAGAAGACGTCGTCTGAAGTGTGTGAGCCCGATCCATTTGAAAGAAACAGGTGAAAAGAGGCGAATCCAGGTGGTACTAGTTAACCCTAGCTAGAGAGCGGAAAAGGTTATCAGAGTATAATCAGATGAGATTTAAAGTGAGTAAGAGAGAGAGAGGGAGAAAGAAGAGATGAATGGGAATCGATAGATGAGTCTTCCTCCCTCAACATGTGAACAGCAGTCAGTCAAGTCAATCTCCTCTATCTCTCTCCCTCTCAGACTCTAGAGAGGTAGATAGAGTGTCAGATTCACGGGAGAAGAGAAGAAGGGGGAGAGAGTGGGGCTTACGGGACATCACACTCCTACGTACGCTTATCAAACTTATTGCCCTTTCTTTTTATTGCTCCACCAATTGCATCTTTAATTTTCGATCAACAATCATATGAGATATTGAATGTGCTGCATGAATGTTCAACTATTTTTGAAATAAATTTGATCGACAGTCAGGGGCCACAGTGAATAGGATTGCAGTAATGATGGGGAGCAATCTAAAAAGATCACAAGTCCAATTAGGAAACATTAAAATTCAGTCATACATTTGTATTCCAATAATCTCTCAACATTCCTAGTAGATAGAGATGACGAAATGAGTGAAACAAAGGGATTGGATGGTTTGGATGAAAGTACACATGAGGGTTTTCTAAAATCTATGAATCTCACATCTTGCAGGAAAAGATTGAACAAGTACAAATGATGACATTACAGAGTTAAAACGCTGGACAAAAATGCAATGAAATCTTACAATCTCGCACTACTAAGAATGGCACGCTAGTAATGGGGATGTACAACAAAACAAACAAGTATACTCTTCACAATCGTCAGTCTACTGTAGATTCTGGGTACGTAGTGTTATGGTGAATGCTTGCGTGCAGTGGGTGCGTCTGAATAGACGACTTTCACAAATTGAGCTTCTCGGCGACAGCAGCAATGAGAGCGGCGCCACGTGCGGATCCTTCGTCTGCGGGAACGACCTCCCACTGAGAATATCATGATTGTGATCGATTAATTAAATATTTTTCATTGCTAATACCGTTGAAATGTAGCAAAACCAGCCGATTTTACAAAATTCACGATACGACAGTGCTTCTTCAATTAGCCCACTCCCTCTTCCTCTATTCACTCTACCACACTCACATGGCAATTGAGAGGGGCGACGAGAGTGAGCTTCTCCTTGAGCATGCCCATGTAGGTGGGATGGAACTGCACGAGTGCCCCGCCCACTCCGATCTTCACTCGAGACGAGCCCAGATGACGGAGAAGGGCGCCGATGGCTACAAATCACCATTACCGATAATTGCTATCCCCAACTTCTTCAACACCTGGCATGTTTTTACGAGTATAGATTCACAGACTTTCCACACCAAAATGTAGAAAGTGGGAAAACAAGTACTACTAATTTCCTGATTTACAATTTCTTTAACGAGGAATGTTACATTAGCACAACCTAGGTGAAAGTACACACTTTAGAATGCCTTTTTGGAGTTTCGAAAAAGTTAGATTCCATTCATAATTCAAAATATGCACTAACCAGCCGCCACGATACTCGCTGATCGAAGGGAGATTCGGTGGCAGACCTACAACACATTGCATTCATTATTTACAAAATTACTTGAAACCGCTCAGCAGCGTGGATCATGCAGTGCTCGAAAGGGTAGGTCAAAATAATTTCTAAAAAATGGGTATCTTTTCTGCTTTTACACAGGTCCGAACTCCAAAAACCAGGCACGTTAAGACAGTTTTGGACATGCTTTTCGATCATTGGGACCATGGCATGAGCATGTACTTCACGGATAATGGCATAGTCCAGGGAGGAATGAGTGGGCACTTCCAGCTCGTCACAGATCCTCCTGCACGCCTTGTTCGTGTCGGCAGCACTGGAAAGGACATATTGATCGATGATGGCTGAATAATGCCAGATATTACAATGCATATTGCTCATTAGTGGGAGAACCACGAATCAACTCCGTAGGTGTGATTAACGTAAATAATCAAAGACTAAACACCAGTGTGAATAATGCGTTGATAAAAAAATAATGAGAAATATTTATCAAAATCTTATGATAATAAAAAAAAGTAGTTCCGTCGCCGCATGTTTTTCAATGACAGAATATGCACTGGTGTATTTTCTCGGTGTACGCGCATCAATACCTTTGATAATAAGTAGAACTTAGCGCGCTTTCTCGTAAGAAGCTGCGATGATAAATATTGCTCATAATATAAAGAACCGTTCGGGATTAGGACAAAGCCTGGGCGTATTTAAAGAAAGTTAGGCTTCATTCTCCAATAAATCTTCCCGAGCTTGGAAGGGACCTGGTAGTACACTCCCGGCTTTACTATCTCATCCGAAATCCCTGCCATACGTGGGAAAGCATCGCTGCCGAGCTTCAAATTCCGGGAGGATGCCCTCTAGTTCAGCCACAAAACAGGTAGGGTTTACGGAAACGGGCACCCGAAAATTGGAAGAAGAATGCTGCTTGCTATAAGAAAATCGAGAGTGTTGTGCCGCTAGGAGCAATGGTGCCCGTTTTGTTATCCCTGCACACGCATAGTTCGATGGACCATAGATGCACCTGAGTATCTCCAGGATGTACTTGGTGGGGAAGTTGTCCGGTTCGTCCAGCTTCTCGCACTCCTGTCCATCGAAGAGCAGTCGATCGAGTACCAACTGGGCCAGCACCCGTCTGCACACCTCCCCCAGATACAGCGCACCCGTCAACTTGTCCACCCTGCAATCACATCACTCCTGCTTATCTTGTTCTTGCTTACTCAGATAATAACGTGCAAGATCGTGGTGCAAAGAAACGGAACTGGCACGATCACTAACATTTGCTTTCCCTGATGCACGGAGGCTGCGTCGATCTCTCTGTCAAATGGCGTCAGAATGTCCTCCAACTCGCCCTGCAAACCATTCGTATCACAGTTGTATTCACGACTCCCCACATATCATCCTTCAGATCTCTCTCGACAAAGGCATGCCGTCACAACGGTTGTTTCCATGGGAACAATCGAGTGCATTCACTCACGTTAGCTCCGAACTCCTCCCACTCCGTCACCACCACCATCTCCGGGTGCGGATAGGGCGAATCCAGCTTCTTTATCCTCTCTGTTTTCTCCAAATACGACGAATTGCAACTGAAATGAGATAGTTCCCATGTGCTTCGTGATACAAGAAGAAACAGGAAGTGACGAAACATTGGTCAAATAAGTAGCGCATTATCATCTTAGCAGAATGCAATTGCAATTCTGCAGGCGCAAATATTTCGAAAATCTCCATTAATCTCACTTTGGCAGTCACATTTAGCACATCGTCTGAGCAGACTGGACGGAACCAATGTAGCTAACGAGGGCGAGCACAAAGTGACGTGCCCGGCACAAGGTCGGATTAGAACCAAAAAATGTACTCTTCTTCAGCATGTTCACAGTAGGTTCCCAAAGAGTCAAAAATGATTCTGTGAAAGCTCTACAGAAGGGTCTATTTTTTGGTTCTCATCCGACGGCTCTCATCCGGCGTATTGCCGACGCACCCGTATCCGATGACAACTCCGATGGTGCACTCCGGTCCGTAGCGGTGAGCGGCTGCAGCAAGCTGCCCCACTGTGTCGTTCATCACTGCCTTGATTTGCGCACGAGTACTCTGCAAGACGATAGTTCATATGAAAGGACGATTATCCATCTACGTCTTCGGGATAACATCGTTAAAGGAAAGCTCCGAAGTGGGAAGGAAATGCTCCGAATTTTCGCTTAAAAATATATTTTTATAAATTTTGGTAATAGATTTCCATAATTTTCTGTAATATATAAATCTGGGATATGCATAAACTGACCATATTCAGCTCCAGGGCATCCTCGAGCAGCTTGCACACATCCTTCTGAAGGCAGTCCTTGATGTCGAATCCCTTCGTCCACCATAGCAATCGAGCAGATCGGATCGAGAGTTGCTCACACGGGTACGAAAATACGAACCTTCAACACTTCAGTTATCCAGCACCAAGCAATTTACTAGCGAGAAAAAACGTTCGCATTAATCTACTCTCTATTTCCTGCGAGCTGCATTGTTCGCATTCCAATCTACCCTGCTCTGCCAGAGCGTACTTTGAACCGTGCTCCCAATTGGGCGAAAAAGATAGACGAACCAGCAACAATGATGAGAATGAAGATGAGTAGCTCACCCAATGGACAAATTGGCCTCGAGTAGATCGAACTGCTTCAGGAACTTGTGCAGACAATTCACGATGAAAGTGAACAGCTGCAACGGGGGAAACTTTGAAGGTCGCAGTTGTTGACGTCATTCTCGAGACTACTGTTTATTCGCACACTTCGTTTGTCACGAGGGGTCAACATGATTCAAGGATGATAAAGTGCATCTGATCACGTATCAAACCCTATTTTTGCAAGACTTAAAAAATAAAATAGTGCCATGTAAAAATGTATATCATGCTGAATCTCATACAAAGTGAGTTGGATAGATTACAATATTGGACAAAATCAAAACTGTTGTTTCATTGATGTTGTTTGCAATATTTGAAAAAAAACGTACCTGATCACCCGTTCCCTTCATCACAGTACTCGGCAAGATGTAATTGTTGCTGATTGTGTCAGGTTCGCAACCAGTTCCTTTCAGTGTCAGCAGCATAATTCTCAGATTCTTTCCACTCAAATCGATCACAGCGTACTGACCAGATTCTATAAAGAAAAAAACATACACACAGTAGGCACACTTAAGCTTATAGTTTGTGCGGAGTATGCGATAGCAGTAATCGTATGATTATTTCCTTAGAGGAAATGACAGCAAAAGCGACCTACACGATCACAGAGGAAAAGAAAGTAATGCTATACCCGATCCATCTGGAAGCTCCGGCACGAAAGAAGGAAGCATAGCAATACTAGATCCTCCCTTCTTTTCCAGCCCAGCAATCATTTCTTCCTCGACCTAGAAGAAGATCTTATCAAAATCGAACGATTAAGAAGAAATATCGCAATAGTAAAAATATTTACCTTCTGGGAAATCTCACTCAGCTTGTCATCACCAATGATGAAGGAGTCCAGAATCTTCAAGATTACAATCTAGATTAATCGAGAGGAGGGTAGGATAAGAAGAAGAAGTGCTAAGAACAATTCTAACCTCGAGAACATCGTCTGGAATCATGGCCGACGTGTCGTTAGTGGCTCGAAACCAGAAGGATAAGTCGTAAGGAAGTAGCTGATACGATGGTGGTTTAATTGAGCAAACAGAAACCTCGCAAAACTACGTAATTGAGCTATCACAAGAGCACGAGTGAAGCCGCGCAAAAAATGAAAGAGCCTCTAGTACGCGACGCGTTGGTGCGTTGCGTGTGCCCATACGCTGGGACAAACCTCTTAATATTTTTTCATGAATTTAGTATTTGTTGATTTTTTAAAAAATATTTACTAAAAATATGCACATCGTCATCAAATGTATGCCTATCATATGTTGCAAAGCGTGTACGGAAAATGAGATTATCCTTGACTCCTATGGCATATTGATACCGAGACTAGTCTAGACTGAGACTGATGTCCCCCTTCTCGAGGAATTCTCATTATCAAATGCGGCAAGGCCGCACTGTCCCCCACATCTCCATAAATTGAAATCAGTCTTGGGTCGTTTGCTGTCCGTGCACAGGGTCGTATCACAGTAGGATGCCAACCTCGTCTCTCGATCTCTTCATAGTCCATCCGGGTCAGGGAGGGCTAGAGACAGTGCTGAGGGGAGAGGGTCTCCCCATTGGTCTCAACTCCATTCACACATCCATCTGCACGCATCCCATTGAGGAGCTGGCCTCAAAACAGGTGGTTGCTCCTCTCTCTCCTTCCGAGTCCTTCCCCTCAATTGACTCGCACTAATCCTAAGAATGCCACATACGCGATGAACAGCATGTTCCTCGGACAATGAGTGCATCTCTGGGTGGGTTTGAAGAAGATACATCTTATTTTCTAGCTGGTGTCTGAACAATGTGTTAGCCTCCCCCGGAAGAAGACGAGTGGAGGCAGGCAAGTTGTCATGTCAGTCATCGAGAGACATCTTGAAAGGGAAGGGAGGATGCTCCTCCTTCTCTCGTCCCCTCCCTTCCGGTGCTCTCAAGATGTATAATCGTATGGACAACTCTCGTCATCTGGTCAAATGAGCATCTTCTCTCCATCGAGAACATCTAGGCGTCACTCGATATCCTACCGTAAAAGGGCATCGGTCGTTATTCCTTGTTCTACTGACCCCCTACGACGAAGGAAGGATCAGTTTTCCCTAGACTATTCGCTTACCGTACTCCTTGCAATCCTCAACTTTCCAATCTTCCTTATTCCTTTTTGCATCCCTTTGCAACCTACCGTACTCACACAATGAGAGGCAACGCGCATTTCATTACCCGTAAGTGGGTGAGAGCCCCTGTTTGAAATGGGAAGTTGAAAGAAGGAGGGAGGAATCCCATTCACACTTACGGGCCGATCCCCTTCGCAACTGCCTTATGTGGGCCAGTCTTACCGTATACCTTCACCAGATTCTCTAATTTGTCACAGACAGGTCATTTTCTAGTTCAAACTTCCTTGTGTAAAGACTGCAGTTTTTCTAAGACAATGCTATGTTCCAGATCATAAAAATCGCTCTTTTCTCCTAATTCCTTTGGTTATTTCCCTTCTAGTCATCTCCTACGGTTCCCCAGCCGCGACCCTATGCCCGAACTCCCTCGGGTACAGTTTCCGGTTGCGGGATAGTCTCTGGTCCTGTCACTCTTCGCTCTCGAATGCCGCCTCGGTCGGTCCCTTTGTCGTCTCCTCCTTGAGTATCTTCAGCTGTCTCCGATTCTCCCGCATTCTGCCCATATTCGCGTGATTGTAAGCGCCATCTGGGTTGGATGATTCGTACGGTGGCTTGTCACCTTGCTCCCCCTCATTCACTCGCTTGCGCAACCTTCTAATGAGGATGATCAGTACATATTATTCGAGTCCATGCTGTCACCTCCATTCAGACCAAGGGATTACGCGGTGCTTGATCGGTCAATGAGTCTTCGTATTCATCTACCCCTTACCGTACCATCCTATTTGTCTCCCCCCCCCCCGTCCCTCTCGCCTTTTCTCGTATACGATTCCCTCCAGATTCCCCAATTAGCATCTCATTGGTGCCTTCCCCCCCGAAATGACTAGGTAGTCGTCGTCACACCTCCGCATATTCCTCCGCTTTCCCGTCTGTGCTTATTCACTTACCGTATTCCGAATGCATAATTCATTCGTTCTCCTTCTTGGCTCCTTTTCCCTCCCATCTCTGCTAGTCAGAGAGTGGGCCGATTCGAGAGGGGGAGCGCTCTTCTGTCAACAGTCCGTATTCATTCTTGGTGACACCCGGGGCGGCAAAGCCCCGCCCACTCCATTCTATCTGAATGTCGCTTCCTTAGAGTCGCGCCCTAATCCTCTCGTGTATCTATCCCACGGGCTTGCCCTTCATTGACCTTTGATCTTTCTAGTTTTAGTTGTTTCATTTTAGATTGCAATGGAAGACGCCAAACGTCGTCGTCTTTGGAATCCCGCAGTGGAGGAGTCAATGGGGAAAGAAACGAATCCCGAGCAGATTCAGCACACACAAGTTGGTTTTTTTCCTCTAAATCCGATCTCGAATTTATGTTCTCATTTTACATAGGGCTTGATAAGTCGAGGGTAAGACAGTTTCGAGACATAGAGTAAGCTCATTTCCATTTCCATCTCTCGAGCATGTTCCACATAGTGAATGATGCTGGTATCATCCCAACAAAAGGCGCCTTCGTATCCAATCCTTCTCTTCAGCTCGATCCTCGAGCGACGGCATTCGCTCTGGCTGCCTTCGCTCAGCAGCAGTTCATGCAGCAGCAGCTGCAGCAGCTGCAGCCACCTCAGCCCAACCCACTGCCCTTCATGTTCCAGGTCATTAATGCGGCTCATCTTTCTAGCGTCATTACTTTAGAGAGGGATATTCGTAGCATAATTATTGCAAGTAACAAATGCTGTTCTCGCTTAACCAGTCTGCTATTCCTAGACCCATTGATGATGCAGGTTAAAGACAAAAAAGATTCGTATTCCAGCCTTATCTTTCGATGGCTCTTCCCCTCTTCAACGCACACCAGAACCTGCATCGACCTCAGAAGAGAAAACCTCCCGTGCGAGTGAAGTCGCGTGAGTAAAAGGAGCTAATTATGACGCAGTTCGGGAAATGAAAAAAAGCGGTCTCTTCATTTCTCACTTACAATTCGCCAATCGTGAGAATTCACATAATGAAGATACGACTACCCGAATTTCGAAATCTAATTTGACATAAGTGTTCGCAGTGTCTCCAGTGGACTCGATGCCGTCTGCTTCTCCCCCCTCTTCCACTCCCTCCTCATCCTCATCCTCCCTCACTCCCTCCTTCAATCCCATTGTCAAGTCTGCTCTGGGAATCCACGTGCCTAATGAGAACTGCTGCGCAGTCTGTGGCGCATGCTTCCGGTAGATTATTTACGACCGTTTCCCCGAGAGGCTTGATTACATGTTATGCAAACGACGCTATGCTACATCTCAATAACAAGAGTTTTCCCCCGCCTTCAATCTCTGATAATTCTCGCATCTCTGCAGACTCACGACCGACCTCGTCACGCACATGCGCAACAACCACCGCAGGAACAAGTTCACCCGCAAATCCGATGAATAACCGTGCTCATTCTTATTCCGTCCCCCCTTCTTCTATCCCCGTTAATTTACCGATAAGATAAAGTGTCGAATGGCCATGTGCGATCATTTGAGTGCTCAGTGGTTCATATTTTCACCATCACCCATGTACACTGTGAACTCGAAATCGCTTCTTCTCTCCTTTCCCGTTTAGCAACGGTTTCGCAATCTGGTCGAACTTGCACAAACATAATTTCATATATAGGTACAGATATATTCATTGTTTGAGGTGTGTTTCCAATTTGCATTGAGAAATAGTCTCGATCACGATAATCACGGATCCCCGGAGACTCATGACAAGTTGCGAAACCAGTTTCACTGAAACTCTCCTCTGTACTCTCTCTCTCTCTCTCTCTCTCTCTCTCTCTCTCTCTCTCTCTCTCTCTCTCTCTCTCTCTCTCTCATCCGGTCTTCCGTCTCCCCTCTCGACCGTTAGAATGGGTTCTCCAAGCCTATTCTCATCATTCACTCCCCTTATCGGCCTAATCACAATGTTCTTATCAGTGTCTCTCTCTCTCTCTCTCTCACTCGGGGTCTCATTCAGCCCTCTCTGCACCACGTGCTACTTCTATGCCCATTCTGTATCAACGATAGATCATGCTAATAAATGCGTGAGCAACATTCGACAAGAAACCTCGCTAATTAGTGTTGATCACTTGCAGTAGCATCATCTCTCATCAACATGAGCGTGCCTAGAGAGTACCTAGCTCTTCACCACACATTTTCGATTTTCGCGTACATTCTCGCAACTCGCCCACTCTTCTCTTCTCACTTCTCCAAAGCCGATCTATGTTTTTCTCGCAAGCGGCGCAACGTGATTGTCACACGTTTATGACTAATCTGTGAATATATTATTCTGCGAGTGAAAACGCCACATAGAAATGGCCTCCCAGTCGATTTATTCATTCCGCATTCGATTTCTCTTCTCTTGTTGTTCACAACGAGACGTCTTCAGATGTCTTCGTCGTCGTCGTTGAGAGCGGATGTCTTGGACAGCCGAGTCGACGATGTATCCGCCTACGACACGAACATCCTCCTCTTCTACGTCAACGGACGTCGCGTTGAGGAGAAGATGGTGGACCCCATGATGACTCTCGCCACCTATCTCAGAGACCACTGTGAGTTGATGCGTGTAGAACAGAGTTCTAGAAACGAAACCACGCTCTCTTCATTCTACACACTCTCTCGACCGGTCGATCGGCGAGAGAGTGCATAGAATGAAGAGAGCGTCGTATCGTTTCTCGAACTCTAATGTAGAATGCGGGAGAAATACCAGCGACCCTGTTATCGTCTCTCGAGCAACGATCGAGAAATGATGCCATGATCATGCTACATTTTCGATCTAACCCCAACCGTGTGCGAGTACTAGTCGGATGAGAACTATGACGTCATGCCTCCTGTGATATATCAAAGGCGGCATGACGTCATAGTTCTCATCCGACCAAGTGCCTAATTCAGTGCGTCTAACCGGGACGAAGATCGGCTGCAACGAGGGAGGCTGTGGTGCGTGCACAGTGATGATCTCCGAGCGAGATCCGAAGAACGGGCAGATACGGTATGGATCGATTACCGTATCCAGGGATTACGGTAATTGATTGTGCAGGCACTTCTCTGCCAACTCGTGTCTGATGCCCATCTGCGGCGTGTTCGGGAAGGCAGTGACGACGGTGGAGGCACTGGGAAACGTCAAGGACGGCAGACTGCACGCTGTGCAGGAAAGACTCGCCAAGTCAGACTCATTTCATTCGGAACATTAGGGTCATGTAAGCGTCTCAACACAATCTCTAGCAATTATGATAGAGCTAATCGAATGAAGAGATGATTACTCGTATTCTACTGAACAGCTCGACATTTCGGTCACTTTTTTTTCATTCTTTTCACTCTCGAGATCGGTTGAGTTGCGAGAGATAGACTGAAGAGACCGTGAAATACTGAAGAGAAGACTGAAGCGAATATTTCCAGAGTGCACGGTTCTCAGTGCGGCTTCTGCACGCCCGGCGTCGTGATGGCCATGTACTCACTTCTGAGGAACACCCCGCAACCGAGTGTGGAACAGATCAACGAGGCCATGCAAGGTATCTAGCCCCCATCTTACGAAGCATTCATAGCAAACAAAAGCTGAGGAGCGTTCTCTCGTCAGTACCGTGAAAGAGAGTGATAATGAAGATAGCAACCCTCAATTTTTCTCGACCATGAGTCCAGTGTTAAATTCTGTGCGGTAGTCACAAGAAAGATTAGAGGGACCAATTTCACCATTTCGCTAGTTCTAACCATATTTTTGTTGCTCCCCATAGTTTACACTCGCAGGAAATCTATGTCGGTGTACCGGCTATCGTCCTATCCTGGAAGCCTTCTACTCCTTCGCCAAGACTGAATCCGGAGATCTCAAGGTCGTTTGCAATCTCGTTAAATGATGCTTATCATCGTTTCTTGAAAGCTCACACAATGATTGAGCGAGATCGATGCCAATTTCCTTATCGGCCGAGCAGAGAAAATACAAAGGAGCATATATGAGCTCAAAAAACCAACCCAACTCTTAAGAACCTTGATTACTACTTGTTAGTTACTACTTAGTCGACAAAATATTAGTGATGATTATTGTTGCTGGAGCATACCCAACAGAAAGCGAAGACAAAGAGAGACCAAGAAAAAATGCTCTCTGCCCTCACCACAAATCACAAAGTCCACATCACTTTTCAGGTCACTGAAACAGGCTGTGGAATGGGCGAGAAATGTTGCAAGAAAAACGGAAACGTCAAATGCGGAGGAGAGGAGAAGATTGGTGA
Organism: Pristionchus mayeri; assembly: GCA_036245805.1. Classification (NCBI taxonomy): domain Eukaryota; kingdom Metazoa; phylum Nematoda; class Chromadorea; order Rhabditida; family Neodiplogasteridae; genus Pristionchus; species Pristionchus mayeri. The sequence continues at coordinate 6,650,937 of BTRK01000004.1, read as the reverse complement.
CCTGTCTACATGCGAACCCTACGACCCCACGCACGAGCTGATCTTCCCACCAGAACTAACGGTCAGTGATATCAAAAGTGGGATACTCGGTAAGCCTTTTCATGGTTATGGAGTACTGCTTGTGTTCTTCGTAAAGCCGAAATGTAGGACAAGGGTGTTGAGCGTCAGTCTTTATCGACGCGAGACGTTTCGGGAAATTAGTGAAAATCTTTACCAGAGGGTAGCAAGAATAAGTGCGCTCCCAATAGTACCAATTGCTTATCCATGATGACCCCAAGACTGATGCCTGTTACACTTCCCCCATACCATTCTCGTCTATTCTCTCTCCGTTCAGCTGAAGCACACCGAATTGCGCACGTTCGCGATGGCCCATGAGTCGACAATCTGGTATCAACCAGCGCATCTGGCCGACATGCTAGCGCTGAAGGTACACTTTTTTTTGTATCTTCCTTGTAAGCAAACAACGGTGATCTTGAAACAGTTATATCTCTAAGATGTACTTGGCAGAGATTGCACCCGCACGCTCGACTCATCTCGGGCAATTCGGAATTGGCAGTGGAGAGGAAGTTCCGATTCATCGATCTGCCCATCGTCATCAATCCGAGACAGGTATTACACCAGTCAGCTCACCTTCCCTTTCATTATTCTACATTTCTCGCACACCACAGGGGTGCTAATCAAAAAATTCGAGAGTTCTGTTTAAGAAACTGTACCAGATGAAATGTCGAGTGTTCGAACAGGATATCTATTCACCACAGGTGGTCGAGCTGCATGAGTCATCGCTTGACTCCGAGAGGGGAGTCTACCTCGCCACTGGTCTCAGTCTCACGCAGATGGACGAACGCATTGCCGAATTCAGAAAGCAACTTGAGGGTAATCTTTAAACTTTCTGCAATCTAGAACGTACTTTTTTGTTATTACATTTCTTGCTAATCCCGTAATGGTCTTAATGAATGAATGAACAAATGAAAATGGGTGAATGGTCAATCGATTGCTTTTTTCAGGTTGGCAGCCTCAGATTCTCCTCGAGACGCACAAGATGATGCACTGGTTCGCAGGCAAGCACGTCAGGAATGTGGCGGTGAGCAGGGAAAGATTTGCATATCTAAGGCGGCATGACATCATAGTTCTGATTCGACCTAGTGCCGGAAAGATGGTCAACCCACTAACATCTCAGTCATCTACCAGCCAATAGAGAGACCGACCCCTCAGCCATAGCGGACTATGGATAGAACATTACAGAGTATCGCTGGCAACATCGCCACAGCTTCTCCGATCTCCGACTTGAATCCTCTGTGGATGGCATCGGAAACAAGAGTGGTCCTCGAGTCGGAGGAGAGGGGCGAGAGAGAGGTATATCCGAGTCGATTCCGGCAAACCAAACATGATAAAAAATTATGAGTACAATCACAGCTAATAAATACTCAGAAATCGAAATTTACTCGGTGCCTCTCGGCGGTCGTTCTGATTTTGCCAGCATGTACGATACGTGAGAAGTAGGACAACCGCAGATCGAAATGGACCTCAGGTGACCATCGACGAGAAGTTCTTCGTCGGCTACAGAAAGACGACAATCGCTGCCGATGAGATCGTCAAGGCCATCTGGATTCCACTCACGGAGAAGGTAGAGAACGTCTCTGTATTAGGAATCATTGCAATTGGATCTAGTACGACAATATAATTTGTTAAAATTGAGCAGAAGAATTTTTTCTTAAAGTTGTAATTTCAATATCACGCCTCTCACCAAAGAATCGAGCTAGAATAACGATCCTTGGAATTGGAGGGAAAAGCGTCAAATGCGTTGTGACCGGTTTTAGGCATCCTGAGGCTATGATTTCCCCAAACTCTCATTGATATATCAGCACGAGCACGTGACGGCGTACAAACAAGCAGCGAGGAGAGAAGATGACATCGCCATCGTCACTGGTGAGTAGAAGGATGGCCATTCGATCGCGATTCCGTTCCGCCTCTTCCCCCTCGAATTGCGATATCAGCCAAGGGGCAGGCATAGCGGAATCGCTACGGTGTATTGAATTCCTAGTGAGTACACGAGGAAGGAAAGATGCTTAGGAAAGAGATTGGAAAGAGACAGAAAGATCTGCAGGGAGGAAAATCGAAGTGAATCTTTCTAGGTGCGTTCAGTACGCTTCTCGACGGTGAGACTAATCGAGTGAAGAGAGTGCGCATATCGTACGGAGGAATGGCGCCCACGACCATTCTCGCGCTCAAAGCCATGGAAAAGACACGAGGACGGTGAGGGAAGCATTGTTACGATACCACGGTCACTTCATTATCAGCACTCTCATCGAGGGATTTTGCAAATTCAAGAGCTGAAGGACCGAATATTACCCTAAAATGGAGACAATTTCACCAGTAATTGGTTCCTTCAGCCGTTTCGATACATCCCTGCTTGAATCGGTGACATCTGAGCTAGCCTCGTCCCTCTGTCTGCCTGCGGGAGTGCCAGGAGGAATGCCCCGCTACCGGCTGGCACTCGCCCTCTCCTTCTTCTACAAGCACTTCCTAGAGGTCGCCCGGAGGGAAAATGTGAGTGTGAAGCAGGGATGGAATTGTCTCTTCATTTTTTACGTACTACATAATATCGCAAACTGACTGAAAAATCAATATTTATTCTAGATCACGAACATTCCTGCGTCGATCGAGTCAACCAAAATTGGAGAGTCCATCCCTCAGCAGCTTTTCGCGACCCAATCCTTCACTGTGAGATCAAGAAATTCTGGTTATTTGACTCACCCTGCTATCTGCAGGAAGTCTCGTCCAAACAGGCGGCATGGGATGCCGTTGGCCGTCCAATCCCCCATGTATCCGGCCAGAAACACACGACGGGAGAGGCCATCTACTGCGGCGACATCAATGTGCCCAGTATGTTCATTGTCAGTGGAACAACACTTGCCATCAGTGAGCTTAGATTGCCTCCACGGTGCTTTCGTCACTTCTAAATTCGCTTCTGCAACTCTCCATGCGATGGATGCGTCGAAGGCACTTGCGATACCCGGAGTGGTGGGTTACCTTCTTAAGAAGGATGGATCATTCATAATGCGAACTCTCCCACGAAGAGTCAATGAAAAGAACCATTATCGGCGAAGCCAGGCCTGCTATATTATCTGGTAGAATCACAGCTATCAATAAAAATATTATTCCCTAAGGTGGCATTTTTCGACGCTTCTGACGTCCTTCCTGGCGCGAAGATCGGACACGGCATGGACACGCCCGTGTTCGCGGAGAGAGAAGTAAGCAAAGATGATATTGACAGATGCTCACTCTTTGGGGCAAAAGACTGGTTCCATTTCTTGCTTATTCCAGATCACATACAACGGGCAGCCTTTGGGGTTGATAGTGGCGAGCGATCACGAAACCGCGAGAAGTGCAGCCAATGCTGTAGTGGTCAATGCCACCCAGAAGAAGGCTGTCGTCACCATCGAGGTATGAAGAAGAGAAAGATACAGCTGGAAGTCCAGGCTTACCTACAGTGTTTGCCCTTGTTCTTGGAATGCGATTATGAATCCCCCTGCACTACCAAGCTACCCTCTACAACAACCGATTTGACACAGTCATCCGTTTCTTGCATACCCTCACGGTTTTATTGAAATTTCACTACCGCGCATTTGGTATATCAAATGCGGCAAGGCGTCATAGTTCTCATCCGACCTAGTGCCCGAAATACCGAGGTTACGATCGATAATTGAGGACGCTCTGGAAGCGAAGTCGTTCATCTGTCCCGACATGCGCATCCACTCGACGATGGCGGAGAACAACGGGGAGCGAGTAGTCGCAGACTGGAGCAAGTACGACAGAGTCGTCGAGGGAACTGTGAGTTTCAGAGTTTTACCCTTCAATTTTTGGGCATGCCTCTCTGATATGGTATTTGGCGCGCGTGAAAGTTACCCAAAAATCGAACTACTCAAAAGGGTTACTGAATTCAACAGATTTTTCTTTAATAAAATAAGGACAATCTACTGGGATTGTAGATCCGAATGGGCGGCCAGGAGCACTTCTACCTCGAGTGTCATCAGTGCGTAGTCATTCCCCATGAGGAAGATGAACTGGAGATCATCTCGTCCACCCAATGCGTCAATGATGTGCAGGTGAGCGAGGAGAAAGAGCAATCGATAGGGGAGATCATTGAGTATATTAGGTTGAACAGAAAGTCTTTATAAACTGTTTTGCTGGATCACTGCTCAGTGCACGAGACCTTTGGTGTACCCTCGCCTCTAGTGAATAACACATGACAAAGGGACTATGTGGTCAACAACTCCCCATTCCACGCCTTTCATTCTGCCACTAGTAAGACCACGATGTTTGTTCCCACGGCCTTGCACATCCGCAACGTTCTGTTATTCGTATTCCTCTCTCACACTACAATGAAGGAATAGGAACGTCAGTTGGCTGAAGTGTACGATTCATATGCCCCTCACTACCAGACCATGCGCAATTGGTACCAACTCTTCGAGAAGGGGGGCTTTTCCATGGATGATCATGACCGGTCTGGGAGGCCACCCGAGCTGGATTTGGATGCGCTACGGATCGTAGTGGAGTTGGATCCTTTCCAAATACCCGCGACATGGCAGCCACACTTGGGGTATCGCAAAGCACCATCGTAAAATGATTGGTCTCCATTGGCAAGAAGAAGAAGCTAGGCCGTTTCATACCCCACAAATTGACCCAAGACCAGTTTGACCACCGTGTCGACGATTCCCTTTCTCTACTCTCTTCACGCTGGAGATCGATGGTTGGACCGTCTCATAACATGGGTCGAGAAGTGGGTCTGCTATGAGAATCACCATAGGAGGGCACAGTGGGTGGATGCCAATGAGACCCCACAGGACGTCGCAAAGCCTGACCTTCACCCTATGAAAATCTTGCTCTCTGCCTGGTGGAAAGTGGATGGCCCGATTTACTGGGAGCTCCTACCCGAGAAGCGGATAATTACTGGATATGTCTACACTAAACAACTACGGAATCTGAAGAAGAAATTCGCACAATCTGCCCTGAACGGCAAGAAAGTGTATTATCAACACGATAACGCCCGACCCCATGTTGCACGGCAGGTCAAGCAGGAGCTGTCCAAATATGGCTGGATGGTTCTCCCTCATACACCGTATTCTCCTGACTTGGCCCCTTCAGATTATTGGTTGTTCTCGGATCTGACCCGTCATCTCGATCAGAGATCCTTCACTTCCCGTGGGGCGATCGAGGCCGCGCTCAAGCAATATTTTGATTCGCGCCGAGATGGGTTCAACAAGGAGGGAATCCATAAGTTGCCTGAACGTTGGACATTTGTTGTAGATAACAATGGTGCATACGTTTGATTTCGCTCTTGCGCTTTATTGTCAGAAGAAGGGAAATAAAAAGTTTATAAAGACTTTCTGTTCAACCTAATACAATCTATCATGTATACACCACTGTTGTGGGACAACAAGTACAGAGTGAAAGAAGGGAGATCCTGGATAATGGATAATTTGGCAGACAGAAGTGGGCAAGTGCCTGGGCATTCCTCGCAACAAGATCAAAGTGAGCGTGAGGAGGATCGGAGGAGGATTCGGAGGCAAGGAGTCGACGGCGCCTCTCTGCGCCGTACCTGCAGCGATCGCTGCCAGAAAGTGAGTATCTACTCAGTGTGACGGCAGGTTCAGTGGGATAACGGTGGTATGCTGAAATGTCAATTTTTTTTCGGAAAGTTATGTTTCAGCAAAATTGATTGGGAACTCCTCTCTCGAAAAGCGGAACATCGGAATGAAATGAAAGAGAAAGAGAAAAGTAAAAATCCCATCTCGTAAATTTTTATTCATAATGAGATTCCCTATGTCAATTTCCCTCTCATTTCACTCTCTCACAATGGATTTTATCATTCCTCGTCGTCTTTCCCAAGCGAGCGGTTCCCAGAAAATATTTACGACACGGGCTTTTCGGGAATGCAATTACGAAATAAGTTTTTACAAAAACAATTTTCCGACTGACTTTTTTCGAAAATTAAAATTCCCGAAAAAATCTGACAAATCAGCATACCACTGGGATAACAATTAGGAGAAAAATCACTTTATCGTCTTGATCGGAAGGGAATGAGAGAAGTGGACCAGTGGATCAGGAGGAAAATGGGAGGAGTCAGTGTCATCCGACACACTCAGCACGCCTTATCTGACCTGGAGATGAGCACTCGAAATGCTAAGAAAGCGAAACAACTCACCTTCAGACTGCGTACTCCGGTGCGAATCACTTTGGAAAGATTCGATGACATGGCAATTACCGGAAATCGACATCCCTTCCGATTCGATTACAAGGTAACGAGTGGTCCAATTTTAAAACTAAATTTAAATTAAGTTAAATGTTTAAAAATGCCGTCTCTTCAGGTGGCAGTCAACGACGAGGGCAAGCTGCTCGACATGGACATCGTCTGTCTGCAGAATGCAGGCCACACTTGCGATCTCTCCATTGGAGTCATTCGTGAGTCCCCGGGATTTCCGTCCAGGACGAAACATTCGCTCCCTGTACCATTAGCGGGAGAGCATGAAAATTTAATAGAGCATCCTCTCTCTCGGCACTATCTTATTTAGTGAAAATGGAAAGCAATTCCCTCTGAATCGTATGATAAAAAATTGAAAAATTTGAAATTGGAATATGAAATATTTTCCCTCGTTTCCCTTCTGTTGAATATCAGGGAAGTACTCTTACCCTCGAGCCCCATCTTCAGTGCTTCGCTCACCCGTTAAGATTGCAGATCGATGCATGGTGCACGTCGACAACGTCTACTCCTTCCCTCGCGCCGACGTGATCGGAAAACTGTGCAGAACGAACCTCGCATCGAACACAGCATACAGGCACTCATTCTCAAAAAAACCTCATGTTTTCCATTTACCCGTTGTTCATCTACCCTTACTTGCTCGATCTAGCAGTAGTCGGCCTCACCGCACTACACCACCTAGCGTAGTCGTTTACGACTGTAAAATCGCTTGACGTGGCTGCACCTTTACCTTTTTTACCTTTACTTGCTCGCTGTTGCAGAGGCTTCGGCGGTCCGCAGGGCATGTTTGCCACGGAGGCCATTATGCACCACATTGCCGAGCAGTTCGGAATGGACGTCGATGAGGTTAGACTTATTTTAGAATTTTCAGCTTCATAACTGATTCAGTTCCGAGAGAAGAACATGTATGGCACGACGGCGAAGACCTTCTGGGGCAACTCACTCGAGCCGTGCAATGCGAGGTCTGCTTCTTGAGTTCAAAGTTCAGATTAGTGATGGCAAAACGGCGCGCGCTCTCCTCGTTTCACACGCTCTCTCGCTCTGTCTGACCGGCGAGAGAGCGTGTGAAACGAGGAGAGCGCGCGCCGTTTCGGCATCACTGGTTCAGATGCTCGTCTCATCATATTCCACACTTTCAACGTTCGAGAGGCGAGAGAGTGTAGAGAATGAAGAGAATGTGGTCTCAACTAATAATTTCTCGCATTATTCCTTACTTCGCTAATTCAGACGCTGTTGGGACGAGTGCAGAGAGAAAGCAGACTACGATAACAGAAAGAGAGAAGCTGCCGAGTTCAATCGGTCAGTCCCTTTTCTCTCCGTCTATTCTTCATGAGTTAATTTGAGAGTGAACAAGTACCGCAAACGAGGAGTAGCTCTCACTCCCACTAAATTCTCCGTAGGATTCGGACTGAAGCATCTCAATCAGGTCGGTGATTAGTTCTGATCAAGCTGCAGTCAAGCACTTTTTGCACTTTTAGCAGCTATTGTTGACTTACATATGTTTGCAATGCAATACGTGCGTTGCTGAAGTGGCTATTTTGAGGCGTCGGCCCTCGTTCTGATCTACACTGACGGATCCGTACTCGTCTCCCACGGAGGAATGGAGATGGGACAGGGACTGCACACCAAGATCATCCAGGTAATGGCTACACTTTTGCAATCATCATTCTAGATAACTCGTTGGAAGAGCCTAAAATTGACCGATTATATCATCGAGATTTATTAATTGCTATTGACAGGTAACTTCCCGCTGCTTGGGCATCGACGCGTCCAAGATTCACATTCAAGACGCAGCTACGGATAAAGTTTGTTAATTCAAAATTATACTTTAAAGCTTACGTTTGCCTCATGCTCTGCGGTGTTTTAAATGAATACACATTGAAATTATTGATAATGATCAGGTTCCGAATGCGAGTCCAACTGCTGCTTCGATGGGCAGTGATCTGAATGGATTGGCAGTACAGGTATCCTCGCATCTATCAATCAATAAAATACCAATCAATCAATAAATTACCAATCAACAAAGTTCCAATCAATCTCTTGAATAAATGGGGACAGCATATCCTATTGAGAACGCGTGCGAGCAACTGAACGACCGTCTGGCTGCCCTCAAAGAGGAAATGCCAGAGGAGAGCTGGGAGAAGCTAGTGGAGACAGCCTACATCAGGATGATCTCCCTATCCGCCTCCGGATTCGCTACGTGAGTTACTAGTTGAATTCGGAATTCGGGGAAATTGTCTCCTCAAATCCAAGACTGTCTCATCGCTCGATTAGTGACAGTGAGACTGAAAGATACCCGAATTTCGAATTGTCGAGCTATTTCACGTATTCGATTGATACTTACAGTACTCCGTGTAACCCAATCGATGTTTACAGTACTCCGTGTGATCCGGTGAACTTCGGTACGGGAGCCCCGGGAGGGGAGATGTTCTCGTATGCCGTGTACGGTACCGCCTTCTGCGAAGTGGAGATCGACTGTCTCACTGGAGACCATCATGCACGTTCACGTTCACATTTACATTCATGAATTAGCAATTAGTATGAGCTAGCAAGAATTAGCATGTAGTACACTGAATTAGAATCTCAATGAAGAATGGTCGCGTCGACTAACCTCATCATACACCTGATAAATTCTGATTCGGTCACTGAATTATGTATTCATGATTTATTAATGCTCTCAAAAACATTCGTTCTGAGAATATTAGAAAACCGTTCTAATTTTTGTTTCGCAACTCTATCGATCTTCCTCTCATACTTTTTTTTAATTTTTTAAATTTCAGTTGCTGCGAACAGAGATTGTGATGGACGTCGGAGACTCTCTGAATCCGGCAATCGATATTGGCCAAATTGAGGGAGCCTTCATCCAGGTACGGTAGCACTCCATTGATCCATTGATTATACTCCTTGCAGGGCTACGGCCTGTTCACAATGGAGGAGATAAAGGTACACTGGAAACTTGGCATTCTCATTACTGCCAATTAGAGTTCGAACTGCTGGTCGCCGCAGTTCACTTTCGGTTTAGTCGCGATAGAGAGCGTAGAATGAAGAGCTTGGATCGTTTGTCGAATTCTTCTATGCATTGATTACCTACAGTGATCAGGTGCGACCGGACGGAATGAGGCTATCGCGAGGTCCGGGTGCGTACAAGATCCCTTCCGCCGACGATGCCCCCCGACACTTCTCCGTCCATCTACTGAAGGGATCCAGCAACAAGAACTCCATTTTCTCATCCAAAGTGAGACTTCTGATGGTGTACGACATTCTATTGGCATAATGCGAATAACTTTCCCTCCGAGAATCACCAGGGAGAGAGCATATGATTGGAAGAGTTTTGTATTTTTTTATCCGTACTCTTTCAACTCTCGCCTTCCCTTTGTAACTGCATAATCACAATCAGGCAATCGGGGAGCCTCCGCTCTTCCTCGGTTCGTGCGCACTTTTTGCCATCAGAGACGCCATCAAGGCATTCCGAGCCGTAAGTTCGCTTCTTCATCTCCATCAAGGGCAACCTAGTGCCCAGCAAGTGTCTCCCATTCAGGACCGAGGCATCGGTGGCTACTTCCGGTTCGACTCCCCTGCTACCGCAGAGCGAATTCGATTGGCGTGCGAGGACGAATTGCTGGACAAAGTGCCTCCTCTGCCCAAGGACAAGACCTCCTTCACTCCGTGGGTTGTGGACCTGTGAATGTATCCCCTAAATTATGTTTTGCGCGCACAACTTTGACAGCATCGTGTAGACAAATATTTGTACGTCTTCAAGATGATAAATTATCTTTATCTCTAAGCATTCAAACGAGTAATCGGACACCACCGGGTGATATTTACAGAAAATGCGGGAGAAAGAATGACGAAGACCCGAATTAGGCGGATAGAGCTAGGCAAGCGACTATGACTGAGATCAGGGAGAATGGGAGGGACGATGATTTGGCTTGTAGCGTGTCGTTGAGGGGAGTGCCGGTTGGTGGAGGAAGCGTAGCAGCACTCGCCCTTCCAGTCTGGGTGACTTGGTGGACTGGCCATGTCCGAGTGGCTGTTGTTGATGCAGTCGTGGAAGGGAGAGTGATGCTGCCGGATGCCGCGAGAGTCTGAATGAGTGAATACATCTGAAAGCCAGATGCTTTGTAATCCCTTCTTTATCGTCTGTTTCATGCCATGAATCACAAGGAAAGGGGGTTAGGACATTAACAGTACGTTCGCTTGGTGTTATTTTTATCTGGTCAAGTGCTCACTTTCACTTCCTCATCTGGCACAGTGTCGTAGAGGGCAGCGTCTTCCTCAGTGAGATCCTCGCTCTCGTCCGGTGGCTCAGTTGGCAACTGAAAAGTTCGAAATTCGAGACTGATATTCTTGGAGGGACACCAAGAAATGAATGGCAGAAGAAGAAAGGGGGGGTTGCCAGAAATCAATTAGGCTCCTGTTCTTTATTGTACCTCCTCCACTGTGGTTGTAGTCGTAATTCGTCGCGTGGTCGTCGTCGTTCTCATCGTCGTTGACGTCGTCTGCGTGAGTCTACTCGACGTCTCCGCAGCATGGGCGATCTTTTCCGGTACACCCGAAGTAGGAGGAGGCGTAGGCCGAACAGCGTGTGGACGAGGTAGGAACGTGCGAGGAGGAGCGTTCCGAGCCAAGCCTGAGTACGAATTTCGCTTCTTGGCTTTGTAAGACTTCGGGAGTTCACTAGATAACCTGACACTGTTCAGTGATTTCTGTGATTCTTGCATCTCAATTATTCTCTAGCACGAGACAAAACGAAACGTGAAATTGCTTACCAAACTTGGGCAGTGGTCTGTCGGTCAGCTGTTCGATAGTCCGCAGAGAGAAGATGCCCAGTTCGACTCGGTAGGGGAGCAGAGCAATGCAGTGTGCCTCTGTGTTGCCCCCCTGCGTCGAGTGAACGTAGAGACGAGTGGGCGCGATCGAAGACTGAACAGGAGAATTAACAACACGCTTGTTTGTAAATATTAAGTCATGGGAATGCGGAAACCTCGATGGCAGGAAAAATGGGCATTGCGATTTTTGGCCAACCCCCGCCCCCCCCCCCCCCCCCCCCCCCCACCCCTAACATGTCGTTTCTCATCCCCGTCGCTAAGGGGTTGTGTGGCCGAAAATGAGGGGGGATACCTAGAAGTGAGTGGTAGGGGGAGGAGAAGTTGGCCAAATATCGAAAAAGTCCCGAAGTATGCATACCTGCTTGTCGGTCTCTGCGAATATCATCACGTCCTTGTCCACGGCAAAGGAATTGAGCCAGGATGATCGCTCGTCCAAAGGATCTGCCATTGAGGAGAAGGACGAACCGAAGACGACCGTGTTCGGCCTGAATTGTTTACGTAATCGTCAACAGCTGATTATTGTATTTTCAACACATTGATCGACTGAAAATAAAGATGCAGCCACGTTCAGCGATTATACAGTTGTCAAAAGATATCGGCTAATAATGCCGATTATTTATTGTTGTTTTTTTTCAATATTTGTTGTTTTTTTTATTCCCCGAATGCTTCACAGAGCTCACCTGAACAGCAAATCGAAAGCACACTCGTAGGTAATGTTTCGTCGGAATCGATTCCTTTTGTAGAGGAAATTCTTGTCTGCGTCGATGGAAACGACAAAATCGTTGGCTATTGGAGGTGGAAAGCTTTCTGACCCTCCAAAATATTGTTTAGAACTGCTTGTTAGTTTCATTTAAAAATATGCAGTAGTTTATGTAAAACTGACGATCTCCGTTGGCAATGGTGAACTTGTCCAGATACGCAAGAGTGTCATTCTCATTCAGCATAAATTGCCGGGCGGTCCATCGAGGGCCTGCAATCACACTTTCGATTCTTCCAACCCGAAAGGCGCATTTAGCAATTTGTATTATTTTAATCCTTAGAATGCATCTATAAAATATCTCCTAAAAGTGTCAAATCTAACCGGATGAGGTCGGATCGATAAAGTAGACCACATCCGAATAGGCCGAGTCGGGGAACGCGAGATCGGTCTCGAGGGCCAATGGAGGCGCAGCATGAGAGCAGCGGGCATACGGCATTGAGGACGACAGCGAGTAACTTAAGAATCAATACCTTGTGCTTTTAGTTTGCCTGTTTTCTGAGTGATTTAACGATTGCTATGCTCATTGTCGAATTAAATAATTGAGTGGACAATATGGCAACACTCACGTGAATGCATTCGGGCCGAAGAGAATGTTGAGCGGTGGAATGTTGATGGTCAGCACACAAATGCGATTGCCCGGCTGTTTGATCAGCAATCTGGAAACGTTCTTTTACACTTACACTCTCTGACATCACGTCAACATTTTCGAATTCCGAACTCTTCAAACTGATACCTCAACGTAGAGTTGTCGATAAGTTGAAGCTGAATCAGATTAGGGAAACACTGGTTGCCATTCGGATCTGTTCTGATCTGCGCCAAGGATCCGATTTGTGATGAGCGCGCGAAGAAAATGTGGCAATCCTGCAATGATTCAGACTTGTCGGCTTTCACTCGCATTTATCATCCTTGGTGGGAACATCTGTCTCACTTGATTGATGACTTTTCCTCAACTTTCGCAAAGTGCGAAATGTCTCAGGAGACTTGACGACATATTGCGAGTTTCAGAAGATTCCATTTTCACCCAGGTTTTTTGCGAGAAATTACCCATGGATCCCAAGCTTCTTCTTCCCTAACAACATCTCTCTCGACTGGCGTACCTGAGTGATTCCATAGATGATGAAGTCGTCCTTTTGTGGATGGCCGAGGGCCCTTCTCCAATTGTGGACGCCGCAATCCTCGCTTCTCCCAGGGAAAGGAAGGATGAAAAGGAGAAGGAGAAGTCGAAAGAGAGGGGCGCTCATCGTGAAAGGAACATCTGGAGTGGATCGGGATTGGAGCATGCATAAGGAGATGGGAAGGGGAAGGGAAGGGAGAAGTGACTTCCGAGGACAACGTCGCCTTCCTTTCGGGAGGATTTAGAAGATGGAGAAGAGCGGGAGCATCAACCACAAAATGCCTATCATTGACTCGGCAATACATCATTCGGAGAAGGAGTCGAGTCAGTAAGCGTAAAAGGAAGACTGGAAGGAGAAGGAAAACAGGGGGATGGAATAGGAATGAAGTGCTTGTGCGGGTATGGGCGAGATTGGAGTGCGAGATGAATGAGTGGATGGTTGGTTGGATGGATGGACACCTCCATATCTGACGAGCATCTGCCTTCCCCAGAGGGGGCAACAGCATGTTTCTTCCCCCTGGCATGCACTTGAAAACGCAATAAACATCCGATGAGAAACGCTCAGCGATTTTTCGCCGCCGCAACAACAAAAGGATAGGGGAGAAACGCTATTTCCGCTTTGCGGTCTCTCCGGAGATACGTACACTCGTCTTCCGTTGTTTAGGAAGACTGGGGAGGGTGGATATGCTAAATTGCGCGTGAAGCATCGGCCCCCTCTAGAAAACGAAGTGGAGAAGGGGAGAGATCAGGGGGAACCCGCGGATGTCTCCGCACGACGGGATATGGAACGAGTGAAGTGTTGGTGCCTCCCTGCCCAGTCTGTTGGGAAGTCAAGAGCTCCAACAGATTACCCACTCACTAATCCGTCCCGTTATTTACAAGAAAAATAGCCCGGCCCACGGCGGCTCATATTTCATTCGACCATAACGAGACGGGTATTCAATAACGAATTGAGGGGAAGTGGATGAACTCAGAAAGGGGATGGGGCAATGAACAGCTGATTCGACTAAATTGGTTGTAAATATTGAGGTGGGATGCATGGGTAGCGGAGGCTCAAGGGGGGGGAGAAAGAAGTGCTTCCCGTAATGATGGATGTTCGCCTTCTGTTCGGGAGATCTATGAAGGGCATTCCGAAGGAAGAAAAAGGAAGGAAGAGAGGGGGAGGGATGAGCACTGGTGATGGATCGGCCAGTCTAGTCGAGCATCCAGATGTCGCATTGTGAGAAAGACATCATCCAGCGCGTGAAACGCAGTGTGAAATGGCTCCTAGTAGTGGACACTGGCCGTCTTCATCTCACAAAAGAGCAGATGCCTCCCAGATTCACGCAGTGGCCTAGTGAAAGAAGTCGTGCCACTGGCCGGCCAAATCACATTTACCAGACCTCTCCTTATGAAGAGGCCATTTGCATACGGGATAGGGAAGGAAAAGAAGCAATAAAGAGAAAGAGAAGGTAGTCAGAGAGCGTTGCTTCCTCGTGTTCACTGGGAAGCCAGGTGTCGATTCTTCAAGGAGCATTCTCATGGAACTAATGACAGTAAAATAAATGAGAAAGAATCAAATTAGACAACTTCCGAAACAATGAAATATTCGCACGACTTCGATCGTTCCTTGAGAGTGATAACTTGCGCGGGAGTCCACTAATGAAGATGCTCTCTCTCTCCCGTCTCCCTTCTTTCCTCCTCAAGATTCCTCCATCCTTTCCCATTGTTCTCCTCTCGGCTCCACCCTCTCCGGACATCTCCTCTTTGTATGAGAGAGCGGGAGAGCAGATATCTACCCCCGCGCATTCCTATCACTAAGCACATTCAATTCGTTGAACGGTGGGGGATAAACAAAATCTCGACCTTGGTTGCTTACAAGGTCGGGTGGCGAGATGCAATCACGATAAAAGAGAGATGGAAGCGACATGGGGCAGAGGTAGAGGCGAGAGAACTCACAGTCAATTATCGATGAGAGAACCGGGCAATTGACAGCCGATGGACCGTAAAGATCGGGTCTACCGCCCTTTTGATGATGTCCCTCCCCCCTCCCCCACAGAGATGAAGTGGAGCCTTTGATGTGTGATCGAAAAGGGAATGATGAGTGCATGCTTTATTCCTGACTCTGCTGCAATACCCGTACGACAGGATGTGAACGAATGAGATGCTCTCGGGTAGGTCAAAGAGAGAGGATGAGGGTGTGGCTGCTTAGCGACGGCTTCCGTCCTCGAAGAAGACTCCTCCGTCGAGGGCGCAGTACTTGGGGCAGATGCCCTTCTCTCCGGATGCTCCGGGAGTACCGTCAGGTCCGGGCTCTCCGTTCTGCCCGTCGTCTCCGGGGGCTCCAGAACCTCCCGACTGCCCCTTCGATCCAGGGTTGCCGTTTCTGCCAGGTGCTCCGGGGGCTCCAGCGCGTCCGGGGGGTCCGACGGGACCGGGCTTGCCTGCGGCTCCATTGTGACCAGGGACGGGTCGTCCGTTCTGCGCATCCTTTCCGGGCTTTCCGGGCTGACCGGGTTTGCCGGCTGCTCCGGGTCTACCGGCGGATCCAGCGGGTCCAGGCTCTCCGGGGTTTCCGTCGGCTCCGGGGGCTCCTGCATCTCCTGGGGCTCCATCGGCTCCAGCCTCACCGTCGGGTCCGGCTTCTCCGGGAGCTCCCGCTTCGCACACAGGGCAAGGAGGAGTCGTGACGGGCTCGCAGGGCTGGCTGGGAGGACGTCCGGGGTTTCCGGGAAGTCCGGGAGTGCCGTGGTATCCGTTGGGTCCGGGCTTTCCGGGAGGTCCATCGGGACCGGGAGGACCGGGCAGGCAGCAGCCGGAGCAAGAGGACGCCTCGGCAGCAGGCTCTTCGGAGGAGTAGTTGGGCGAGTAGGTGGTGGTGGTGGGCTCGTCAGTGGTCAACTCAAGGAAGGGAGCCTCGGTGCTGTCCTCGGCGGGGGCTGGCTCGGTGGCTGCCTCGACGGTGGTGGGGGCATCGGTGGGCTGGGCGTAGGGAGCATCGGTGGGGGCCTCGGTGGCGGCCGCGTCCGTGTTCAGCTCGTCGGGAGCGGGGAAGGAGTAGGCGCTAACCTGAAATGTTAATTAAGTGGCTACGATCACAGATCTAGCAAGTGGTAATCAATCAATATTTCGATAAGAAGGCCAACCTCCTTGACGGCCTCGTAGGTCACGGGCGGCTCGGGTCTGTCGGTGGGAGCGGTCTCGTAGCCGACGCCTCTGGCCACTCTCGCAGTTCGGTTCGACTTGGGATGAGGGGCGAGGAAGCGAGCATTGGAAACGTCCATCCACACCTGCTGCACCGTGGCCTGCAATTGAAGAAATATGGAGAGAGCACGAATGACACCCCAAATTTGCTATTTTTACCCCCCAAAACCGAAATGGAGACAGTATGTGCGTGTTGGATAGCGTCTAGATTGGGGGGGGAAGAAGGAGTTTATCGCTGGGCGTTGATCAGATCAAATCCGGGTGCGTGCTCGAAGAAAATACGGCTTACGGTGCACTGGCGCAGCTCGGCGTTCATGCGGATGGAGACGTGGTTCACGTAGTTGTAGACGAGAGGGAGGGTGACGCAGACGGCGAGGATGGAAAGGACGGCGAAGGAGAGAGTAGTCACTCCCACCACTCGGTAGGCACGGATCTTGAGAGCACGGTCGATCTCCATCGTTGAGGGATGCGATTGGGAGGGGGTTCAGCCCTTATAAAGAGGGGAGAGGGGGCAATGACCCCCGCACCGAAGAGAGAAGCGTTCCCAGACGTGAGAGATTAGTGGAGAGATAAGGTGATCGGGAGAGAAGAAGAGACGACGAGTAGCCTTGAGTAGCAAATCGGAATGCACTAGTAGTGAGTAAGGAGCGAATTGGGTCAAAGGTAAGCGTTCGCGAGGGTGCCAGCTGCATCTATATTAGCACTACCACCACGCAATACCGACCCAATTTACGGTAGGAGAGCAACCAACGACCATGAGTGAAGACAGCTCAAGAATTTCAATAGAACGGTAGAGATCAACGATGGACTAGAAAGCACATATGAGAATGTCAACATAGGACGACAGTAGATTGAAGAGAATTGGAAAATTGAAGGAATCGGGAAAGATATTTTCATGTATTACAGAAGGCATGCTCGGAATGCTCACCTTGAGTTGTAACCAAGTGAACAACAGCTCAATTATCCAATACTCGTAAATGTTTGCATCACAGCATGCACGATTCCCAGGTGCATTTGTTCCATTATAGACAGATGGAAGACATAATTCACTATAGGAATTCCCCATTAAAGAAGTGCCACTTCGTCCACTTTCGCTGATTGGCCATTCTGCTGCTCCCGAGAGCGAAATCGCCCGCCAACAAGTTAACTACCGGATCCGATTTGGGTTATGCGCTCGAGCGGCCGGGGAAGAACAAAGGATTGGCGTGAAGCCGGTTGCCGGGGGTATAAAGGGCCGGAGCCGGATGGAGGAGAGACGACGATCGCCGACTCAGAGGAAGGAAGAGGAGAGGCGATGAAGTTATCGTCGGCGGCCAGTCTGGCCTCGACGCTCAGCGCGCTCGCGATGCTTCTATCATTGCTAATCATGGTCAGCCTCCGATTATTCGTTTATTCACCCTTTATTCGTTCTGTTGATGCATCTTGACTATGTGAACAATTTCAGATAGGAATTTACTCGAGTATAAATCGCTTCTGGAGCGAGCTTGACACTGAAATGTCCATGTTCCGAGTACGTTTCGCTCAGGTTTTATTGTTTTGTGATTATCAGAGCACTTTCTCCTTCTCATCGGTAGTTGGTGCAGACCTTATTGATCCACTTAGCGTGGCAGTATCCTGACGGTTGTATATTCGATTGCCTGGCTGCACCTTTACTTTTTTTAATTATTTAATCAGAGTGCGACCGACGACATGTGGCGAGACCTGATAGAATTGCACCCAAGAGGCAAGAGAGAGGCGATGTGGAGGAATGGCAAGAGAACACCCTATGATGGGGACGAGAAGAAGGGAGAGGAAGGAGGAGATGGTGAGACTACTGTGGTTCACTCAAATACCGACTTAGTCATCACATTTATCGTTTAAGATATCACATTTTTGTATTTTTTAGCAAATATTATCAAAAAAAGATAAATTCAGGGGAAAAGGGAGACGGAGGGAAGGCTCCGTATGGGAAGATGGGCGAGGGAGAGATGGAGAAGATGATGGAGGCGATGGGTGAAGGAAAGATGCCATATGGACCGGGTGAGACACTCGGTCTTCCAGCCGGTTTCATCTCTGTATTTTAGATGGTGAGAAGATGATGTCTGGGGATGGGGAGGAGGGAGAGAAAGGAGGAAAGATGCCCTATGGTGAGTACTCTCTCCATTTATTAGTACAATAATTTATTAGTGCAAAGAATTTCTTCTTTGGAGACCGAAATCAGGATGTACACAAAGCGCAACTCCTCAATGCTTCAGATGGAATGATGGGAGGAGGAGGGGAGAAGGAAGAGGAGGAGAAGGGCAGCCCGTACGACAAGATGATGGGAATGATGAAGTCCATGATGAAGGGAATGGGCGGTTAGTGCACATTCGACTCAAAATATGCAGAAAGGTATTCACATAAACGGACGAAAAAAAATTATTAGTACGCAGATTTATTCATAATTAATATTTGTCTCTGTAACGTCTGAGATTCAATACAAAATAAGTTATATTCAAAAATTGACTCGTTTAGCGATGTCTCCGGCTAGCATGCCTCCTCCTCCGATGGAGATGACTCCCGAAATGATGGCAGTGATGATGAAGAAGGCCATGGCAATGAAGGCAAAGGTGAGCGCATGAACTTGCGTTCGGGAACCGAGGGCCTATTCATTCTCCACAGGACTCATCATTTCAACCAATCCATGTATTATGAAAACTTACGTGGTGGTTACCTGAATTTCGGGGAAAAAATCCGTTGTGCACAAACTAGGAAGGCTGGAGGAAGATTCTGATCTTTCATCGGAAGCAGGAGAGATCTATCTTTAATCGTTTAGGAGCGACCGGCAGGGCCGAAGCGGCCTAGCATGACCAGTAGCAGTGAGGAGGAACGAGGGGACTCGCACGGAGGAGAGGTGGGTCCTTCAAAAAGCCAAATATTTCCCTATCGATTTACCAAAACTATTCGCCGCAGTGAGATTTCGTGTTATGTGCTAGATTTCCCGCTCATTCTGCATTACGAGTACAAATATCGCCCAGTCAACGGTTTTTTTTCGATTTTTGCCAACATGCTAACGTGATAATACGCTGCCTATTTGATCTATGTATGCTCCCTTTGTTGTGCCATATCAGTACTGGCTAGAGTGAATCTTTTCAGCACAAAGGCAAGGCACCGGGCATCGAGATCTCTTCCGGATGCAACTGCAATGCGAAGAACAAATGCCCGAAAGGACCGACCGGGCCCAAAGGATCACCAGGTACACTCTATGGTTCCGCTTTGCTAATGGTCGCTTTGCTATCACGACATATATCATAGCTGAAGCTGAAACGTTGATCAACATTCATTCATTCATTTATTCCGTTAGGTGAGGTAGCAAGAAATAATGAGATGGTATACAAGACACGTAATATTTAACAATATATTTAAACATTTCTATTCTCAGGTATGCCCGGCCCCAATGGTCTCAATGGGATGGACGGACAAGCGGGAGTGGACTCTGACGACATCTCCATGGACAACATGCCGATGGCTCGCTGTTTCTACTGTAACCCCGGACCCGCTGGCCCGCCCGGTCGACATGGCAGTCCGGGTCTACGAGGAATGGCGGGACCCGACGGAGCACGAGGAGGAGACGGACGAGATGGAATGCCAGGCATGCCCGGGTTCATCGGCGGGCCCGGATCCATCGGACGGCCCGGACCAACGGGTGCGCCCGGAGAAAAGGGCATGGACGGACGGAAGCCGATCGGACGACCCGGACCCAAGGGACAGCACGGACCCACAGGACCTGCCGGAGAGGCTGGAAAGGCGGGCGCTGACGGTCCAACTGGTGAACCGGGCATCCCTGGAGCCGATGGAGATGAGGGAGAGGAGGGAGAACAGGGAATCACTGGTCCGCCTGGTCCTGAGGGTCACGATGGCCGGCCTGGTCTGGATGGAGGATACTGTCACTGTCCAGAGATGAGCAGAAACAGAGGAGGATCGATGATGGAGAAGATGAAGATGAAGAGCAGCAGCAGCGAAGAGGAGATGAGACAGAGAGTGACGGGAGGAAAGAAGGAGAGACCAATGGGAGGTAACAGTGAAGAGATGAGACCGAGAGGAAAGGAAGGAGGAGGAAGGAAGGAGAAACCGATGGGAGGCAACAGTGAGGAGATGAGGCCGAGAGGGAAGGGATACGGAGGAATGAAGGAGATGGAGAGGCCAAAGGGAGGAGCGAAGCAACCACCTGCACATGAACCCATGCCGGAGGATTTGGAGAAGGGAAAGAAGGATTATGGAGGAGAAGAAGAGAAGAAGGAGGAGGAGGCACCCAAGAAAGGAGGAGGAAAGGAGTATGGAGGTGATGAGGAAAAGAAGGAGGAAGAGAAGCCTGCTGGAGATGAAATAAAGATGGAAGAGGAGAAACCAGCCGAAGATGAAGGGAAGAAGGAAGGAGGAAAGGAATATGGAGGAGATGAAGGAAAGAAAGAAGAAGAAAAACCAGCTGAAGATGAAGGAAAGAAGGAAGGAGGAAAGGAATATGGAGGAGATGAAGGAAAGAAAGAAGAAGAAAAACCAGCTGAAGATGAAGGAAAGAAGGAAGGAGGAAAGGAATACGGAGGGGATGAAGGAAAGAAGGAAGAGGAGAAACCAGCCGAAGATGAGGGAAAGAAGGAAGAGGAGAAACCAGCCGAAGATGAGGGAAAGAAGGAAGGAGGAGGAAAGGAGTATGGAGGAGATGAAGGAAAGAAAGATGAAGAAAAACCAGCTGAGGATGAAGGAAAGAAGGAAGAAGAGAAACCCGCTGAAGATGAAGGAAAGAAGGAAGGAGGAGGGAAGGAATATGGAGGGGATGAAGGGAAGAAGGAAGAGGAGAAACCAGCCGAAGATGAGGGAAAGAAGGAAGGAGGAGGAAAGGAGTATGGAGGAGATGAAGGAAAGAAAGAGGAAGGAAAACCAGCAGAGGATGAAGGAAAGAAGGAAGAAGAGAAACCCGCTGAAGATGAAGGAAAGAAGGAAGGAGGAGGGAAGGAATATGGAGGAGACGAAGGAAAGAAAGAGGAAGAAAAACCAGCTGAAGATGAAGGAAAGAAGGAAGGAGGAAAGGAATACGGAGGGGATGAAGGAAAGAAGGAAGAGGAGAAACCAGCCGAAGATGAGGGAAAGAAGGAAGAGGAGAAACCAGCCGAAGATGAGGGAAAGAAGGAAGGAGGAGGAAAGGAGTATGGAGGAGATGAAGGAAAGAAAGAGGAAGGAAAACCAGCAGAGGATGAAGGAAAGAAGGAAGAAGAGAAACCCGCTGAAGATGAAGGAAAGAAGGAAGGAGGAGGGAAGGAATATGGAGGAGACGAAGGAAAGAAAGAGGAAGAAAAACCAGCTGAAGATGAGGGAAAGAAGGAGGGAGGAGGGAAGGAATATGGAGGAGATGAAGGAAAGAAAGAGGAAGAAAAGCCAGCTGAGGAAGAAGGAAAGAAGGAAGAAGAGAAACCAGCTGAAGATGAGGGAAAGAAGGAAGGAGGTGGGAAGGAATATGGAGGAGATGAAGGAAAGAAGGAGGAAGAGAAGCCTGCTGGAGATGAGGGAAAGAAAGAGGAGGAAAAACCAGCCGAGGAGGAAGGGAAGTCAGGAGATGGAATGAAGGAGTACGGAGGAGATGGAGAGAAGGGAACTGAAGCACCCAAAGAAGAGGAAAAGGGATCGGACTACGATAAGAAGGGAGGAGGTGGGGAAGCACCGAAGGAGGAGGAGATGAAGGTGAGGAACTGTTCAATGCATACTTCGAATTTCGAGCTGTCATATCATCATTTTGTGCACACCCTCGGTCTATTTTGTTAACGAGGTGGGGT
The DNA here is from genome assembly GCA_036245805.1 of Pristionchus mayeri. Lineage (NCBI taxonomy): Eukaryota > Metazoa > Nematoda > Chromadorea > Rhabditida > Neodiplogasteridae > Pristionchus > Pristionchus mayeri. Next base: position 6,629,006 of record BTRK01000004.1, on the reverse strand, counting down.
ATAATGTGAATGGACGTGATATCGTCTTTCAAACTCTAATACATACAAATCAATCATGCGAAATACTTCTGAAAAATGTTTTCTTTCAGGGAGCAGAATCCTCTGGAGGAGGAGGAAAGGAGTATGGAGGAGATGAAGGGAAGAAGGATGAGGAAAAACCTGAAGAAGGAAAGAAGGAGGAAGAGAAGCCAGCTGAGGACGAAGGGAAGAAGGAAGGAGGAGGGAAGGAGTATGGGGGAGATGGAGAGAAGCCTGAGGCACCGAAGGAAGAAGAGGGAATGAAGGGATCTGACTATGACAAGAAGGAAGGGGCCGCGCCTGTTGGAGGAGGGAAGGAGTACGGAGGCGAGGAGGGAGGAGGTAGGCAAATCCATTCTTGATCTATGATATTATCCATAGGTTTTCCATCAAGCATTCCATCAATGGGCTTAGAAGTTACTCATTACATCATTTCGAAATCGAAAATCGTGTAGCTTAATAACGTTAGTGTATTCGTAAATGGACAATGTATTTCAGTGATTGCTTCAACGAATATTTAAAATGAGTTGATTGTAGGAGAACCTGCTTCCACTGAAGCGCCCGCCGCCAAGGGAGAAGGGTACAAGAAGAAGGTCGTCGCTAAGGGCAGGGCTAAGGTTGCGCGAGCTAAGGCTAAGGCCAAGGCTGCAGCTGCAGCAGCCGCAGCAGCCGCAGCGAAAGCGAAGGTGATCCGATCGGCGGAGCCAGGCCCGCCCGCGATGGCCGCACCCGCGAACTTTGTTGAAGTAGACCCGCACGATTTATATGGACGATAGAAGAGGAGCAGCAGCAGCAGAATAGGAAGATTGATCTCTGAGAGAACGTACTTCGAGTACACGTCGTTGTAGAGTTGTTGAGCGTAATAAAGCGGTTAATAATACTAATCTGCTTGTTTTCTTCGCAAAGCCGAAAGGGTGGACAGGAAGGGGTAGCGCATCAGCGTTTATCGGCGAGATGTTTCGGGCCACATCCCATCATCAGTCAGTAAAACCACCTCAAACTTGGGTAATTAAAATAATATTACTCTAATCGTGAGAATATGAAAATCATCAAAAAACATTTATTCAATAATATGCACAATGAAAGACTAGAGACTACTGTGGAGCAATCATTCGTGAGGTATACGGTATCGATTCATCACAGACAACCGGAATCATGGAGAGCAAAATAGTGCTTGGCTTTGATTATAAATATTTTTGTTTTCACATTAGTAGCAAAGGCACTGCGGCAATGGACATCAGAAGGGGTAAGGTCGGGCTGCCATTAGTGCCTATCTCTATGACCCTAGTGATGCTGCCGCACCACTCTCGTGCCCTGAATGTCTCACTCGTTCTATTCTTCATTTGCACCCGTAAGAAGGGGAAGAAGCAGACAGTCTTGCACTCGAACAAATCGATCTCCTCCCCGAGGGAGGTGATGTCGAAGTGGAAGCGGGCGTGCGCACCTTTTATCTGCAAATTATTTTTTGGGAGTGCACAAATAAAATAATATTTCGTAATGCGTAGTGAAATGGCATCCCGGCCTACTAATTCTATACCAAACTGGTCAAGATAGTGCGTAAAATGAAGAGACGGTGACCCCAATTTCGAACTCTATCAACTCTGCAAACAGATTCGCAATAGGATCACAGTGGGTTTCCGCAGCCTGCATGTATCTCACTGGGAAATCCACTGTCACTCAGGGAACTTCCCATTTTGATCCCACTAGGAAGGCAGTTTTGCGACCCCTCCCCCCACTGCGATCCCACAGGGAAACTGTTACCAGAGCAAGAGAGGCTACCTGCTGAGCGAGTGGCTTTACGATGCCTCTTCCTGGACATCGCAGTTCGGGAACCACGACCGTTATTATCTGTGAATATTCAATTGATAGGAACGGATAAATTATGACATCAAAAGCATTGTACAGATACGAAGCGCCTTTGTAGAGTGTACGCTTTACAGTGCAAAAAAGTGATGGTCTCATTATTTTTCACCGGTCGAAAGAGCGGATGAAATGACGAAACAACTGCCGAAATGTCGGCCTACGAAGCACTAACATTCTTGGAGTCGCTGAAGACGCTCTTGACTGAGACGTAGAGATTCTGCGTCGTCGTGAAGGTCTCCTCGACGGATGCGACGATGTCTTCGATCTTAGTCGGCAAGGTACGAGATCCCTCGGGCTTCGTGTGCACAACCAGCTCCTGAACATTCCTCATTTATTCCTCGAGTGTTCGATAGCTCGTGGTCATTTATTTCTTCCCATAATAAAACGATACCACTACGCTTTCTGCTCTCACAGTGATAGGTGCGAATATGATAATACGTAATTGTTCCCTGTTGCACATTGGACTGGCATGACGTGACTGTGCCAAAAATGGCAGTCTCAGACCTAGCAAAAACAACAACAGCCCCGCCCGTTTGTCAGAGGTCTCATGATGCCAGATTTGAGTAAGGACCGCGCCTCTTGGGATTCACTTTGGGTCAAGAAAATAAGGAAGAAGGAGAACACACTGGCCTGTTTGGTTACGAGATCCTTCTCTCCGCTGTCCGTCGCATTGTGGAAGAGGACTCGATAGTGAATGCGGAATACGAACCACGTGTCGGGAGTGAGGCCATCGAAGGAGAACAGCTACAAATTATAAAAATATTTTTAAAAAATATCTATTTAATTCACAATAATAGTCGAAGACCTAGTCGAAGCAACCATTTTCCCTTTATGCAAATTTGGAACGAAATGAGTTGCTCGTTATCTGAATAATCACAACGTGATCCGCAATACTAACTCGGTTTTTGGGAGGTCTGCTCGTATTCTAATAAGTGTCACACGGACGTTTTCCTAATTTAGAATGCCGTTTTTGGAAGATAAGCTGGGTGTCCCTCGGGTACTTGGAGCATCGAAGCCGGAGAGAGAGAGAATGAGAAAAGTGCATCCCACAATTTCTGCCATTTTTTTTGCGATTTCCTTTTGCTAAGTGTGCGTATCTTGCAGAACCGCTATATTATGTGCTTTTGCGCTACTACTTCCCCTTCTAGTGTAAGTATGCACTTCCTCTGCCCATTCCCAACTTTTCGCTTCGCTCGCTCTTCTTTTGTTCGAGAGTGTGAAAAGGAGATTGGCGTCATGCTGAGATAAGTCGGAAACATTCTCCAAGGGGGCTGCGAACCCATTCCACCCCCGTCTGACAACTGAATTGGAAATTATTCCAAAGAAAATTTGGAATATTGAAGAAATATTCATCATTGAGGATCACACTGTGAGCAGCTCTTGATAGTGTTGATACAGTGAGATCACTTGAGGGGTGTCCGTCTCCCTTGCATAGTAGGGATCAGATATCAAATACCACTCAGCCCCATCCTCTCATCCCCCAACAAAGAGTACCAGTGTCTCTCACTGCCAAACAGTCTGTGTGCTCGTCTCAGCCTTCACGGGGTTCTCACTGGGAATGAAAGGCAAGGAGTTTCCCATTCTTCTGAGCATGACCATGTTTCTCGGATCTAGAACAATGGCCTAGTGTCATCTGGAAATTCTTTCCACATTGGCTTGTAGGTAGTATGAAGTATCATGACACGATTTTAAGTTCAAACTCTAGAGTCAGCGCAAATTTCATGCCCACTTTCACTTTCACTTGGTCAACGCCTACGGAATTGAGCAGCATGTTGCCGATTTCCCGCCCCTCCCCCTCGGCATTCCCCCTAATGGCAGTAGTACAATCTGAGTCCATTCGCTCGCCCGATTGATGACACCCGAGGGACAAATGAACATGTGCCTCCCCATTCACAGATTCATTTACGATTGATCCCGTCCGCGCAATGGGGACTAGAGTGATGGAAGGGGGATGGAGAATCTCCATAGTTCTCCATAGGAGAGCTCGAGAAACGATACCACGCTCTATTCATTTTCATCACTCTCTCACGGTTCGACCGATCGAGAGAGTGTGTAGAATGAAGAGAGCGTGGTATCATTTCTCGAACTCCAGTGAAGAAGGAAGAAGGTGGAATTCGTGCATCCCTGGTTTTGCACCTTCATACTACAATAGTTCATTCACTGTTTCTCATAATGAGGTCAGAATCACAAAAATACAACTTTCCCCTTGATTCACCTCGTCCCGATCATTCGATTTGAACTCCAGTTTACGGAACTCCTCCAGATTGGTCAGGTCGAAGATGTGCACGGCCATGTCCAGGTGGGAGACGACTTCCCCTGAGAAGGAGAACGAGATTAGAGAACGGAAGTCTGATTGGTGCGATATTCCACCACTGAACCATCTGTAGAAATTGAAAAAAGATACCATTGATGAGTTTGATGACGAGTGACTGATCGGTGACGCTGACTGGCTCAAACTTGGGGACTGCCGCCTCCGAGAGGCAAAGAAGGGAGATGCAGAGGAGGATGAGCAGGTCAGCAGCCATGGCGCATCTGAAGGGACGGAGATGAGAACGATTGCTCATTGGTCTACAAAGGAATTCGAGAGACGAAAGTGGATCGACTCTAGAGGAGAGGAAGGGATAAGCCTCTCATGCCTCAACGAGGGCCCAAGCGGAAAAATATGAGTGGAGTGCGCAGAGCTTGAGTTTGTAGGGGATAAAGAAGAAGAGGGAGGGGGGAAGACAGAGGAAGCGACGGCTCTCCCTCCTCGTCGCCCCTCAAGTACCCGAGGGTCGACTCCGCCTCTGAGGGAAGGGGAGATGGGGGAAAACTCGGTTAATTCGAGAATATCTCAACAATCGACTAGATTTACATTGTAAATGAGAGATCGTGCACTGGTCCATCGAAATTCGCACAAAGAAATAAATTCGCAAACTCTCAGACTTGTTGATCTTCGAGAACGAAGAGATCGTGGTATCATTTCTCCAACTCATGGTCAGCAATTGTATCCGCATCACAGTGGCTGCTCGTGAGAGTCATCAAATGCCCGGACTCGGACTAATTATCCCCTTGAGGCGACTTGTCGAGTGAAACACTACGATTATTAGTCAAATTGTGGCTGAAGTGGCAGGCTGAAAGATGGGCTGCCCAAGAGGAGTGTGGGAAAGTCACTGCCGGGAACAAGTTAAATACGTCCCTGAATCTGCATTTCTGTGAATAACGTGAGCGGAATTCGACGTGGTACTCACAAACAGATTTGTACACCACTAAAATAGCGTGAGAATCTCATTGATTGTAGTCGAATTGTAGGCGAATTGTGGTCATTCCATGGATAACCTGGGCGGCACAATAATAAGTAGTAGAGAAGCGAGTGGAATTCATACAATATGGCGTTGGAGTGTTTTTGGGGGGCGGAGGGGTCGTCTGACTCTCTTCAGTTTACACGCTCTCTCGCCGGTCAGAGAGACGAGAGAGTGGGCAAACTGAAGAGAGTCAGACGATTGGGAGGTCGTCGGAACGGAAGAGATTCAAAGAGAGGAGGAAGCAATGCGGCAACTTTGAGAGGAACGAAAGAACTGGATGAAAACACAATTACTATGGGTCGTTAGAGGTTCCCGAGCACAGGCGCGCGAAAACATCCTGGGAAGGGGAGACTCGTTCAATTACCTAGCTAGTGTTGCCAGCCTGTCACTCGCAGGAAGCGCGCCCTTGCCGAGGTGCGAGCTATACTGCGCAGGTTCCCACATTCGTAATCGCCGCCGTCGATGGAATGGAGACTGGAGAAGGATAAGGGAGAAGGGAAAGAAGCGGACTAAAAAGTGTGTGAGACCGAAATGAGAGAAGCTGCGAATTGAAAGATTCATGAGAAGGACCTGCGAACAGAGAGCATTACGAGGAGGCAGAAGAGGGTACGGTTGGGAAGACAAACGGAATACAACTACAATTCGCCGACCCACTTTTCAATTTCTTCCTTTGAACATCTTATACGGACTTATCCCTGGTTCTATCACGTAAGCAGGGGAGGATATGACACCGAACAGTAGGGGAGGGAAAACATGAATCGGCTAAGGCTTGAGAAAGACAATTATCCGAGATAAATTCCGACGATTACATGCTGTGCATGTATGTCTACTCTTTTTAGATTGTCTAAATAGCAGTATGTTCTGAATTGAGATGACGCTGTGCGAGAAACGCGAATACCCATCGAATTGGTTGTGAAATGTGGTACTGTGGAAATGAATACGCAATGAGATCCTTCGATAGGTGCCTACAATTTTATTGCCAGCCGGGGAAGCTACAGTACAGTGTGGATAGTGAGGGTATTGAGGCAAATCACGAAAAAGATAGTGGGACACTAACAGTAAGGGAGGGGTAGGCGTTCGCTGAGAAACGAACCTTCTTCTTCCGAGAAGGGGGGCGGGGTGTAAACACCGTCTAATCTCAGTCTGCACGATCAAGCGACTGCTAATTAGACTGAGACGGCTGGAGGAGAGGGAGAGGGAGAGAGAGAGAGAGAGAGAGAGAGAGAGAGAGAGAGAGAGAGAGAGAGAGAGAGAGAGAGAGAGAGAGAGAGAGAGAGAGAGAGAGAGAGAGAGGTCATTGAATGAGAGGAGGAAGTGCAAGATACACGCACTGATTGGGGGGCTCTCGCTCACCATATGGACCGTATACAGTTCATCCGGAAGTGCACCACAATGAGGCGTGAACAAGACTAATTATAATATTTACCGGACGGAGTGGTGCAGATGTTCAAATGAGAAGAACTGCATGACCAGAATTTTACGGCAAATTTATTGGCTCTGTTGATTACCGAGGAAATACATATATTTATCAATATTCATGACATTTTAATTATTTTCAAACCATTAAATGAGTAAATGCAAATTAGAAAATATACAATGCCTACAGTAAGACTATGTGATACGGCTTGCGCTATGTATTGATAGAAATTCTAGTTTAATCCATAATTTAGTATTTTATTAAGCTGAGTATATGTAACTGTCATTTACAAAAAAATAGAATATAAGAAAATCAATATTTTCAAATTATAATCACACCAGTCCTAAAATACTGTAAATTTTGAAATCGCTCGTTGTGTGCGTGGTGTGTGCCACACTACGGTAGGCAGCCATTCTCCTTACTTGCTTTCTCGAACGAAAATTTTCAACGTCGATTTTCATTTATTTATCGATTTTCTATTATTGATTTTACTTTTCGGAATTATCCGTACGCCTGTCCGCAACCCATTTTGATAAGCAAACTGTTCGATACACGATATTTTAGCTCAAATTTTCCCTTGTTCCTTAGTCCAGTTCACCTTTGTTTCTTTGCGTTATCTCTTATATTTTATTGTTTTTGACTATTAATTTCAGGGTAGCGAGATGCTCGGCAGCCGCGCAGTTTCCCTTGTTGCCTCCTCGCTCGTCGGGGAGCAGCAGCGTGGCTTTGCCACTCTCAAGGACATCTCGATGCGTCTGAAGTCCGTCAAGAACATTCAGAAGATCACCAAGTCCATGAAGATGGTGGCCGCCGCCAAGTACGCCAAGGTGAGCAATATTTCATAGCTATTTAGGTGTTTCGATGACTGGAAAGTGGCGTGTTTTCACTCAAAAATGCGTGATTTTATGTACTTTGTCCGATACAATGTTATTCTAATTCTTATAGCAAATAAACCTAGCAATGCCAAACATTATCGAAGCCTTGCCTAAAAAATATTGATAATCTCTAAAAATAATTTTCAGGCTGAGCGTGAGCTGAAGGGAGCCCGTTCGTACGGTCTCGGAGCCAAGGCTTTCTACGACAACATCGAGGGAGCTCCCGAGGAGGGCAAGACCGTTGATCCCCAGGATAAGGAGATCCTCGTTCTCATTACCTCTGACAGAGGACTCTGCGGATCCGTTCATACCGCCATCGCCAAGGTGGATTAATGCTACGATGCTTCAAGTTGTTTTGATTGCTTTTTTGGTAATTGTCTTATTTCAGGAGACCAGAAATATCATGAGGAACAAGCCCGAGTCGCAAGAAGTCAGGATCTTCTGCGTTGGAGATAAGTCTCGTGCAGCTCTTCAGAGATACGTCGCTAAGGACATCATGGCCACCGCAAACGAGATCGGTACAGTTATCGTATTTTCCACTTTATAATCTACTATATTCACTATTTTGTTACGATCTTTGTTATATTTAATTGCCTTAATCTTGTAGGACGTGCTCCTCCCACTTTCGAGGATGCAGCCATCGTCGCCCAGGCTGTTCTTGACTCTGGCTATGATTTCCAGAAGGTGCTTTACTAATTAATTTGTTGAAGACATAAATCATTAATCTTAGGTCGTTTATTGCATTAAATCTCGTTTCAGGGAACCATCCTCTACAACTACTTCAAGTCGGTCGTCTCATATGAGACCCGCAAGCTCAACATCCTCCCCCTCGAGGCCATCAAGGCTCAGGAGGTGACATACCTTTTAAGAACCTGAGATATTTTTGCACTGTGCTCACATTCATTCCTTGCTTTGATAATATGTATTTTGCAGAACCTGACCACTTACGATTCCGTCGACGATGACGTCCTCCAGAGCTATTCTGAGTACTCGCTCGCGCAGCTCATCTACTATGGCATGAAGGTTGTATCTAGCTTATTTAAATTCGAGCAAGAATCGTACATAATTCATCTATTACAGGAGTCTGCCACTTCCGAGCAGAGTTCTCGAATGACTGCTATGGACGGAGCTTCCAAGAACGCAGGTGTGTATTTTAGAAAATAGTGGCTTGCAATTTATTTGCCACATTTCAGGAGAGATGATTGACAAGCTGACGCTCGCCTTCAACCGTACTCGTCAGGCCGTGATTACCCGCGAGCTGATCGAGATTATCTCCGGAGCTGCCGCCGTCTAAAGAGTGTAGAAACAGAGAAAAGAGTAGAGTCAAGCACTCGGCCTCGCTAGCTTCCCGATTGCTTTGACTCTCTTTAATATCTTTGCTCACTCACATTAGTAAGATTGATTGGCTATTATTACCTTCTGTTGTTTCGAGTTGTATTTTGTAGAGTACAGAGATGAGTAAAGGTATTTACGATGTCTATATCATTATGATATGCCTGTACTTGCAACACGGGGTAAGTGGCCACTACGAGAGATACTTTGAAATCCATAAATTGGGTAATGTGAATCGCATGTTGCAACAGGTAATCAAATCGGTGTTGGGCGAATGCGTTAAAGAAGTTTGAAGGAAGACAAAAGGAAGCATAATGGATCTTGAAAGAGCCGCTGAGACAATTCTTGTGAGTGATACCTGGTTGGAGAGATGCAGAAAGTCGAACCGTTACAATAGAATGGCTAGAAGCCTGTAGACATTAGGCAAGAATCTGATTCTTCGACTCTGAGGAAGACGGTTGAACCCTTTCGACATTATCCGGCATGATGTGTGATTAGATTTAACCTAGAAACGGTGTTTTATTTTTATATATCGTGCATCTTATTACTTCATGAAATATATCAGGCGCCTCCGTCCGCGGTGACGCCTGAGGACAGGAAGGCGGCAGAAGCAATTTTCACCGAGTTGAAGGGGGCACTCACCATCGAGAATGCCAAGGCTATTATGGGTACGTTTGAGGAAAAGGAGGAGGGAGGCATATTGATTGCTCCGTCGATACTGTGAGAACAGAAAGCGTAGTCGTGATGTGGTGGCAAGATTTAGTATATTTGATTCTAAATATACGTGGAACGTTTTTTCGTACGCGTTACACGTATATTTAGAATCAAATGTGCTAAATCTCGCCACCACTCCACGGACTACGCTTTCTGTTCTCACAGTAATAGCAGGCAGATTATGCCCGATACAGAACATGATTATGCTCGACTATTGCAGCTTCTTCCTCGCATCCCTTCGTGCTGCACCAAGTGGGACAGACCGTCGGAGAATTCGTCCTTAGAGAGTGGTCACTTCTGGAGGCTGCCGAGGTGAGCGAAGCAACGTTTGAGGCAAACAGTCGATGCCATAGACTCGATGGTTGTGTATATTAACTATATTCCTTTCAGGTTGAAGCTGTCTACAACATGCTCATCGAGTTCACCGCTACAAAGGAGAAGTGACAGTTCGGCTTCGAAATCCTTGTTTATATACTAAAACTGCAGCCTGCCAGTGTACGTGGTGGCCGAGTTCCTCAAATCGACCGCGATGATCATCAAGAGGGGAACACTGGACAAGAAGTCGGGCGATCCCGAGAGGCTGTACGAGACCATCCGAGGACTACTCGCGCAGCCAGATGCGAGGATGGTAAGTAATCACTTTGAGAGAGGAAGACGAGGCCTCAAATTGTTTAGGGAAACCTTTTCAAATTTCAATTTTTGTTGCGAACAATCTTTTCTACGGCGCATAGCTAGGGCTAATCTCTGTCCTTCCAGCAAGCGATCGGTTGCCAGCTCATCTCTTCTCTCTGCGAGCAGTTTTCGTCCTCATGGAGGAATTCGAAGTTCTCCATTACCTGGGACTTTCACATTGCAGCCAAAGCAGAATTTGAAGTGCGTTTCCATACAGTTGCTTCCTCTCTGTTGTATAATCGTTCAATCCATGTGCTCATTCTGTCCAATAGCAAGAGTATGCGATTCGATTCATCCACCAGCACACTACCGATCTTCCAGAAAACGGGTCTGCGTCGTTTGCTAGAGATGGCCGTGAGCAATCTGTACAATCTCGTCGAGAGATCGGACATCCTGTCGAACGCCTTCGAGAAACGATTTTGCGAGAAATTCCTCGAGGTGGGGAGCGTAGGGTTATTTCGTCGAAATATTTTTCACCGTTGTCATTAATATCATATTCAATTGTAAATTTGTCTCACGATTTTCTCGTAAGAAATAGCATAAATATATGTAAATATTGCGTATTTTAATAAGTGCGTCGTGCAGGTGGCGGAGTCAGCCTTCTCGTGGAACTTCTCCGCCCGCATATTCCGCAAGTTGTTCTCGATGAACCAGAATTCCACCTCGTTCCGACCACCCAAATCGTGGAGTGATCTGCTATCGAACGAGGCATTCTTCCTTGTTTTCTTCAAGGTAAGCACTGGAGATTCAGCATAGTAGACCTTTGCATTGATTATGCAACCTCCATCTTCAGTTGCACGCCAAGTGCCGTTCTGACGAGAGCCTATCTGTGCACTCTCTCGGTTGCCTTGTACAGCTCGCCTCACTGGCAGGAGAGGTACGATGGGTTAACAAAATACATCGATTTACTTCGGATATCCACGCCATTGTGACCTTTCCTACCTACTTTCCTATGAGGAGAGGAGAGGGGGGGCATAAAATGGGGAATTACTATGGAAGTAGCACCCAATCATTGTACTCCTTACAGGTGATGACAGACGAATTCGCACAGCACTTTGTGCACATCTTCTCGGACAACCTGCTGATGCTCTTCCCACAAGGTGTCTCATCATTGTTCCTTTGCATTTCAAGTGATTAGCCAGTAGTTTGCCGGGTTGGGGTTGTCAATTTTTTTCGCAAGTGAGTGGGTATTCTCTGTGCAGGACCGGCCCCTCACGAGACGGATGCCTTTTGCACGATCATCCATCGTCTCTTCATGTATCGCCCCATCCAGACGCTCATCCGACTGCCCGATGAACTGCGAGTACGGTAAGTGGCCCTAGATGGCTTGGTACAGAAGGAGAGCCATTCCCCATCCACAGATTCTTCACTTACATCTCGCAGTTCATCGAGCATCTCACTGGTGCAGCCTTGAGCGATGCCATTGTGGGTTGCAATTAGATATCCTAGAGGAGACTAACGGAAGATGGCTCGCATTCAAATCCAACCTTGTTTTCTATCTGCAGCGTATCTCTGACCATTCGAAGCACGCTGGCCTCTGCCAGCTGTACGAGGCATGGGCGATCCTGCTGAGGGGCAAGTGGAGGGCGGCGTTGGAAGAAGAACAGAAGAATGCATTCGGTGAGTGGGCGAGGGCGTCATTAGGTCGGATGAGAACTATGACGTCATAGTTCTCATCCGACCTAGTGCAGGTGAGGACATCGAGGAACAAATCGTGCACATGGCATGTTTTTGTGATTTGACAAGTATCTTGCTTCATATCTATCCATTATTTGTGCTTCAAAAGATTCCATCACGGTATGTTTTTCCCACGAAGTGTTCCCTAGTGAGAACAAACCAAACATTGAGCCCCCCCCCCCCTGCTCATACAACAGCCGACGTGATGACTTACTGTTTGATGTCCTGCAGAGGAGTCGATGGTCGTCACGCCAACATGGGGCATCATTGGCGCCTTCTTCAATGCCACTCAGTCTGCTCCGATGGGCAGTCGGCCGAGAGAGGAAGAGGGAGCAGGGGATGCAGATGAGGACGACGATATGAAGGATGACAGGGTGAGGAATGGGCAATTGAGCACTTGGATTAATTGGGTAGTTTGTTCTGCACAAGTAAATACGATCATATGCAGGTGCTCTACAATGACTTGCTGACTCCCATGGGAAGCATGGCCTGCTACAGCGTCGCCCGATTCACAGAGACACTCACGAAGTGAGTAGTCTTCCCGGAAGCCATTGAATGACTGCTATGCATCCCTCTTTGCAGCCTTATCCGCTCTCGCCTGGTCGAGTTCTCAGCCATGGCGGAGGGGAGTGCGGACACGTCGAGGTTGCCGGAGTGGCAAGAGGACATGCACTGGTGTGTTTGTCTTCGTAGATTGGGGACCTAATTTGCTCACAATCTCTCTGTTATCTATCTATTAATCTATCATTCATTCTATTGCTCAATCTATTTTGGGTTGTCAATTGATGCGCCTTGTGCCGGGGATCTCAGATATGATTCGCTTCGCAGGTTGATGTTGATAGCAGCCACGTCGTTGGTGGGAGAAGACATGGACGGATCGTGTCACGTGCAGGTGGAGGTGTACGATCGATCGGTCAAGCTGTGTCAGGAGAGAGGAGGTCCGTGGACGCACGCAGTTACCAGAATCAGCAATAGTATCTTGTACCCGGCGAGTCGGGCTGCAATTGGTCCCAAAAACGGAGCCGAGAACACGATCCGGCCTATTTGAGGTGCGTTCCTTCCCGACTCGCGCGACTCCTTCCTCCGTCAGTGCATCGAGCATCCGACTGCACCGAGGGAGACCGCAGTAGGACACGTCGATCCCTTCCTCATGTCAGTCCATTCCTCGCTTTCGTCAGAGCAGTGAAATACTTGAAGCCGGAAAGGCCCCGCTTCTTGCTAGAGAGGTCTTTTTGTGCGCCTCTCCCAGTATTTGCAATGTACACCCATTCCCTTGTCTGGTCCGTGGAATTCACTACCAGACATCCTGCAGCTGCTGCTCTCAATAATTGCATCGTTCAGCCTGGTGGGCGAGCTGCTGGCGTGGAGCTCGCTGGAGCATCAGCTGCTCTCCTCTGCCTCTCTCTCGATGATCTCGCCCGAGCTATGTCGATCGACGGCCTTCGCCATGAAGAGAGTGCTCAATGCGACCAGCACCATTCCTGAGGTTGGCTTCAATGCATTCCTTCAGGCAGAATAAAATTTCGCAGGATAAAACTTGTGAGTTTGAATATGAACTTGACGGAGATTGTACATTACATTGACCGTCGTGATCTTCAGCCGGATGACACGGAGGCTGTCAACTACCCGCTGCTTCCCTCCCGCGGGCCGACTGCCGAACTCATCGTCAATTTTGTCCTCACGAAGACGTTCACCACCCTCAGCAAGTTCAGCGGCGAGCAGAAGTATGGTCTGCTCCTGTTTCGGGCGGCGAATGGTAGATGTGCGTATCCATATCATTGTACTGCAGACTGTGTTCGGACGCAGTGTCGATGCTGGAGTCGTTGGTGGAGTCGCACGCGGCAACCCTGGCTGCATCGCCCGCCCTCTTCGCAGCACTCGCAGAGATGGATCTGGCACGATGTCCGGTGCGAGCACAGCTCATGAAGGTACGAGGATAGGGCAATTCCCCCGAATCGGCCTGATCAATGAGCATTCCTAGTAAATGTCAAGAATGAACTATGTGCCACCACATGAATAGTAGGCAAATGATTGGCCGGCCTGATGTTTGGGAGAAATGATTGTGGAAGAACGGAGATGCGTCGAATTCCCAGCTGGCAAGGGGAAAAGATGCGCTGTCTGCAGGTGTTGGTGTTCATCGGAGCAGCTGCCAACTCGGATGAGCTGCGCAAGAATATGTTCAACCAGGTGAGCACGATTTGTTAGACGGTAGAATTTTGGGTATTTGCATTTTTATTTCTCCCACACTCTCTCCACTTATCAAACGCGATCTTGGCGAGACATTTACAATAACTCGAGCTTGAAAACAATTAGGGAGTGAATAAAGACTGAAGGGAAAGATAAGAAGTCCTGAATGTTCTCAGATCCTCGAGCCGCTGACAGCCCGGTATGGCGCAGTGATCGGGCAGCATCGTGCGGCGCCCAACACGACACAAGTCGACTCGGATCTCATCGACCTGCTGCAGTGCTTCGATGGAGTCGCCAAAGCAAGCCAGCCACAATCTGCAAACACCCTATTCAGTAAGTGCAACCAAGGGAGGTTCTCGTAAAAGTCCTCTGCAGGCATACCACTGGGAAACTTACTGGCAGTGAGGGTGCTAGGGAAGGGTGGATCAGAGGATAGTTTTCACTGATGCTATGCATACTCATTACACGGAAGCGGACTAGTTTTTTCCTCCTGGAAAGAAATTATTCGAATGTTACTCAGTGTCAAAGTGTGTGCGATTGCAGAGGTGGTGGAGCCGGTGCTGGAGACGTGCCCCGACCTGGTGAGGACATCGTCGAGTGCGGCAGTGGTGACGGCAGTGCTCTGTCTGATGCAGGACGTCACCACCAAAGTGTCCATCTACATCGATCAGAAGGTACTTCGACTGGATACTCGACTGGATCGACTGGATACCCATCACTTAGGCAGAATTAGAACTATCTCGGCATACTGTCTCTGGCATTACAGTTGTCTAAATTAGCGCTCGATCGTCATGCTTCATTTATCGGTACTGTTCAAGCATTTTTGAATAGCTTTCAGTCGTTTATTTTGTTCAGGAAGATTCGATGAAGCTGTACACGTGCCTGCTGCAGACGGTAGACGCGTACCGATCGACGCACGTCCAGCGATTCGTTGGCATGAGCTCGGACGACGAAGAGAAGGTATACGGTAGATGGGTAGCGTGGTTATTGATTGACCTCCCTGGTCCAGGCAGCCGATCTCGTCCTCTTCATGGACATACTCTCCAATGTGCTGTCCAATGACATTCTGGAGTCGGCCGACGATCGACAGCTCACCGGATCACAGGTAGCACCTTTGATACTTTCCTATCTCGGGAGTAGACTCCGCCCGCTTATGATGGGGTGGGGGTGGGCAGCAGAGGGGTGAGAGCCTCATGTATGGAAATGGGAGAGGGTGTTTCAATTACAACTGGATTATCTTTCCATTTATGCGCATATAAATGTATTGAATAAACTTTTTAAAGAAGGAATGGCTCTGCAGGTAGCGATGACGTCGCTGGAGATGCTGTTGTGTGTGATGAGCGAGAGTCTGCTGCAGCATCCTGAGGTGAGGGGGCCAGATCTCTTTCTCGTTGCGTGGGAAATAACCATTCCACATGGATGTAACTTTTTTTTTTGGAGCCACTTCAAGCGATTTTACAGTCGTCGTTAACGATTACGCTAGGTGGTGTAGTGCTGTGCTTCTAGGGAACGATACATTTCGCGACCTGGGTCACTGCCAATTTACCGACCCCGGAGATGTAGGGCTTGGTCTGCCTCGGCGGGGGATCGAACTTAGGTCCCTTGTATAGCGAGTGGCGCCTCACACCACTGCGCCACCACGCCTTTATGGTCATGGATGTAACTATAGGGGCTCAATCATTCGGAGAATGCATTGAGTGAGATCGTAGGGCGACTGACGTCCGCCCTGCCCTGATTTAGAATGATATCACGCTCTGTTGGTTGGGTGATGATGGGTGTTCCTGTCAGGTGGCGCTCAAGTTCTACCGTCTTCTGCTGTATCTCGTCGAGTTCTGCCCCGAGGCACTCGCGTTCATCAATGATCGGCTACTCAACGCCATGTGCGAGTGTCTCAAGGTAAGTTATTCACACGAAACATTTGCGCATGGTGATTCAAAAGATTCATTTTTGATTCAACAGATTCATTATGCGTATTCGACCCATTCCAGGCGGGACTCACATCCAAGTTCGGCACTGAGATCACCTCGGTGTGTCTCGAGGCGCTGGCTGAAGTGGCGGGCTACTTTGGCGCACACCGGGACAAGTGCACCGAGAGCCTCTTGGGACACTTCCACGAGATGCTGCCGGTGAGGACAGATAATTGGACACTAGGTCGGATGAGAGCTATGACGTCATGCCGCCTTGATATATCAAAGGCGGCATAATGTCATAGTTCTCATCCGACCGAGTTCCGGTATTTGTGTCTTTTTTTTCGTCTACTTGATCCTTCGTATTTCATCTGATGCTGCGAAACTGGTTAATGATGGTGGCTTTGCAGATGGTGTTCGAGGCGTGTCTCGAGAATTCTGCCGAAGCGTCCGTCTTCGCTGAAGCATCCAGTTGTCTCTTCGCACTCATCTGCTTTGACAAGGTCCCTCGCATATCCACACCATCGATGCATCTACTCCTCGCTTTGCAGGATTACTTCAACTCGTTTGCTCACGAGCTCCTGCAGCGAAAGGCGAATGTGAAGGCGGCGGCCAAACTGGGAGAAGGTAGGAGATTGTGGGAGAGAGTCAAGGAATGAATCTTGTTCAGCCTTCTCGCATCTCTTCCCCGACGGAGAGCCCAAGATGGGAAGAAGGGAGAGATTGCAGTTCAGACAGCGAATGGAGAAGTTCCTAGGAGAGATCCAAGGACTGCTGTGGCTGCATTAGAGTCACTGCTGAGTAGGATTACGAGTGTAGGTCATTGTGATCACTTGATTCATCGATTAGCATAACATATATGTATTTGTTTGTAACTAACAGTGCTCTTGATTGCTCGTGGTATTATTCGACGTCGCTTTGATTACTGTTTCTCACGGGATCAGAGTGAATTTTTATCTATTGATCAATTTAACATATTTATGGAAAGTTGTTCAAGTTTTATTGTCTGCGATAAAAAGGAGATCAAAATGTGCTGCTAGCGCAAGAATCTGTTATAATTCAGTATCTTTGTATCTGATCTCGGCGGAAAGCACGAATATGATGCGCGACTAATTTTTCATCAGATGTCGGGATCTTTGTGCTTTGATGTCTCTACAGTATCTGATGATCCTTGTGCTCTAAGAGTGGTCGATAAGATCAGAAACACTGCTCATCTCGTCAAAGTAAGGAAGGTACGTGATGGAAGATGAGTGTAGCCCACACTTCTATTTTTCAGCCCGTGCTCTCTTACACGGCAACAGATGCGCATCTCGTCATGCTCACTGAGTACCACGTGTTCGTCTTTAGATTGGACGCCCTCATGGTGTGTATTCTATTTATTGTTTAGGTTTTACTTCCAACTTCGCAATGACACTCCCTAGCTTGATTAGAAAATCCAGGAAGAGGTCTCGGTTCCTAAATTTGCATCGAATAGCCAACCTATGATGTGCGCACCGAAAATTGAATCAAGTACCCCCGACTGGCGCTCCCAAGTTAGAATAAAAAAAATCTCCTAGTAGCTACTGTAGTAGCGCACAAGCATGACCGACGCTTGGCTTAATTCCAGCTTGGGAGTGCATACCAAAGACCTTATCACGGATCTCCGCTAAAAATGCAGCAAAATGAGACCCTTTTGCGACAGAAAAAAAAATTTTGATCGCGGATTTCGGTGAAGATGATTAGACTAGGTAACGTGAGGCCGCTGACAACGCCAATCCGCTTCGTTTGTCA
Organism: Pristionchus mayeri; assembly: GCA_036245805.1. Classification (NCBI taxonomy): domain Eukaryota; kingdom Metazoa; phylum Nematoda; class Chromadorea; order Rhabditida; family Neodiplogasteridae; genus Pristionchus; species Pristionchus mayeri. Next base: position 6,611,290 of record BTRK01000004.1, on the reverse strand, counting down.
AAATTTGCATGTTTACGAGCAGTTGTGACCTACTGCTCAAAATGGCCGTATGTCGGTCAATTTTTGACATACAGCGAGCGAATTTTTTTCCAATCTGTGCGTAATGAAATTGTCTATAAGATGGTTCGCTTACAACACGATGAAAAGTGTCATCATCATACAGTAATCATGAAAAAACACATTAAATTTTAATTTACACAAAACTTTTCTCTTTACAACACGATTTTTATTGCAGATTCGGATTTCCCATACTCGATTTGAGGTACATGTATTTTTCATTTGTCTTGGATCCTGCTTCTACATACTGCTACTCAGTATGCAGAACCCGGACTTGTTTGATTTTTTGAAAAAAATACATTTCGGTGTGTCTCTCGCCTCTGAATTATGCTAATCAGTAAAGTAAGACCAGTTTTGGAAAGCTAACGAAGAGATCTACAAATATGACTCAGTGGTCCAAGACTTCAAAGTGGACCGTTTTTGAGTTATCACGAGCACAGGAAAGTTTCAGCGTGCGATCATTCCACTCAACGATTCTCTAGGTAAATGGCAACCAATTCGAATTCACTAAATAACTCAAAAACGGTCCACTTTGAAGTCTGGACCACTGAGACATATTTGTAGATCTCTTCGTTAGCTTTCCAAAACTGGTCTTACTTTACTGATTAGCATAATTCAGAGGCGAGAGACACACCGAAATGTATTTTTTTCAAAAAATCAAACAAGTCCGAGTTCTGCATACTGAGTAGCAGTATGTAGAAGCAGGATCCAAGACAAATGAAAAATACATGTACCTAAAATCGAGTATGGGGAATCCGAATCTGCAATAAAAATCGTGTTGTAAAGAGAAAAGTTTTGTGTAAATTAAAATTTAATGTGTTTTTTCATGATTACTGTATGATGATGACACTTTTCATCGTGTTGTAAGCGAACCTGCTTATAGACAATTTCATTACGCACAGATTGGAAAAAAATCGCTCGCTGTAGGTCAAAAATTGACCGACATACGGCCATTTTGAGCAGTAGGTCACTACTGCCCATAAACATGCAAATTTCGACAAACGAAGCGGATTGCGTTGTCAGCGGCCTCACGTTACCTAGTCTAATCATCTTCACCGAGATCCGCGATCAAAATTTTTTTCTGTTGTATTGGTTCCTGCGATCTTACAGGAGATCTGTGTTATGTGTGCATATCACCATAAAGGAAATATAATATATCAGGCCTCTCACGAGAGAATCGGGACAAATCGACATTTTCAGTTGACATTCAAATTTTAAGAAATTCTGTTTTTTATGTCTCCATTCAGTACTTGCCTAGTCTAGACTAAAACCGAAGTTTCAGATTTTTATGATGCGCTGCAGCTGCTGCATGTTGCTGCAAAGTTCTGATAATGGTCTCAGTTTTAAGAGGTTTTCACACATAAAAGTGATCGTTTTTTACTTCAGAAGTTATTTTATGATCAATTGATAGATTTTGGCGCAAGTTGTTCATTTTTAACATTTGCGACCGTTGCAGCACACGCATTCCGAACATGTTTTTAATTTATAACTTGAACACTGATTTTTTCCCCAAAACAAATTTTACGCAGTATTTTAGAGCTTGAAATTCTGTACAAGTATTTGCGGAATTTATCTCTGTGGTCCTGATTGTTTCCCAGAGCGTCGAATATCTTACAATGGGCTGCAAAAGGGAGATCGGGGGGTTGTGGTCGCAGGTTCGACTCCCGGAGGCGACAAATATTGTTTTGTTTGATTCTTTCATCATTTTAGCACATTTAAGGAAGTTTCCGCATCAATTTGCATTGGCAAAAAAAATTGTTTCCACGGCCGGGATTCGAACCCGCGACCTTGAGATTGAGACTTCAGACGTGCAGCCCACTGCGAGACTTTCGGCGCTCTGGGAAACAACCAGGACCACAGAGATAAATTCTGCAAATACTTGTACAGAATTTCAAGCTCTACAAAACTGCGCAAAATTTGTTTTGGGGAAAAAATCACTGTTCAAGTTATAAAATAAAAACATGTTGGGCGTGCGTGTGCTGCAACGGTCGCAAATGTTAAAAATGAACAACTTGCGCCAAAATCTGTCAATTAATCGTAAAATAACTTCTGAAGTAAAAAACGACCACTTTGATGTGTGAAAACCTGTTAAAACAGTGATCATTTTCAGAACTTTGCAGCAACCTGCAGCAGCTGCAGCGCATGATACAAATCTGAAACTTCGGTTTTAGTCTAGTCTAGGGAAGTACTGAATGGAGACATAAAAAAACAGAATTTCTTAAAATTGGATGTCAACTCGTTGTCCCAATTATCTCGTGAGAGGCCTGATATTTATTTTTTTAATGTATTTGCAGGATCCCCCTCTCTCTACTTTTCTCGACACTTCGCCCTCCGATATGTTTGTATTCGTTCCGAGTCCAGGATCTGCAGTGATTGCCAAGACTTCGACCACTAAGGTACGGCTAAGCTACATTTCAATTAAGTCAAGAAAGTCTGCCAGGATTCGGGCCTGGCCCCTGACAAGCCGACGCAGCCTCGCTTGCTGGTATCTACTCATTCGCTCGTATTCTTCATCGATCAGTCGGATGGGAGCAGACCAAGGATCTACCGGTGAGAAGTTTATCTCGCTATCGCTAACTGATTTCATGAATCTACTCTTCCTGTGCTCCATCTCGCATTTGTATTGCAGTATCTACGACGATTCGAAGAGGGTCAGAGTGGTTGCGGACCCTGAGGACCCTGACGCCTTTGACCTCGAGGTTGCCTCCTATCCTGCTGGCGATTACAGTAAAATTTTAAGGTGCCTCCCGGCGTGTTGATGCAGCTGCAAGTGCCCGAGGGCATGGGGAGAGTGGCGAAAGTGGCCGAAGGCGCAAACCACATTCTGGCACTCACCGAGGAGGGAAGGGTGTGGGCGATGGGCACCGGAAGGTGAATTATCGATCCTATTGCTTGATTACCGGCCTACAGTACCCTGCAGTATCCCACAGCTTATGCCAACTTGTTCAGCCATGGCGAGTTGGGCACTGGCAGAGTGTGCTCGTCTCCGACCGAGTTCGTGGAGGTCGATCTGCCCGATGACGTCATCGTCAAGGACATCGCTGCCGGAGCCTGGCACTCGGTAGCCATCACGGGTATGATAGGGGTACGGTATGGGAAGATTATTGATTCGTGCCAGACTCGAACGACGTCTACATGTGGGGATGGAACAGGGACCAGCAGCTGGGCGTTGATCAGGTACTATTGCAATGTTTCGGGCGCGATAATATGGTACTGTATCATTATAAAAACCCTACGGAGGGTGATAATATCATCGCTGTACTCAAAAAATGAAATGATATCCCCCCCCTCCAATGTTTGCTGTGTTGAGGAGAAGTGTGTGTATTCGCCGACGCCCCTCGACATCGACGACGTTATCCACATTCACGCTTCGGAGTGCTTCACCATGATCACGACCAAGGAAGGGCAAGGCAAGTATATGCCTGCGTACATTCAAAAAATTCTCTTCTCTTATTCTACTTATTCATTCAACTTCTAATTCGACATCTTTAGGCCGCATCAAGATCAAGATTTATGGCAGTGAATTGGTCGATGATGAGGACAATTGAGTGTGTGTGTGAGTTGTTGTTGTTTTTTTGTTGAACTAACTGCGCAGGATTCGCATACATTGTTGAATGTTTGTTAATGAGCTGTTGAATCTTTGTTAATGATAAACTGTTGTTCGTTAATGAGATGTAGACATTCTGGTTTTGGCCACACCATTTCCAAGAAGGGAATTTAATACAGAAGAGAAAAATAGTTTTTTTAGTTTTTCCAATTGATTTGTGCGGCGATCATCCTTTGACAGGAAGAGGTTGCTCGTCTTCGGGTGCTCGATGGGGGTAAGATGAGTAGATGACGATAGAGATCATCACAAGAACGGCGCCAATCATGAAGAGGAACGAGGGCACCAGGCCGAAGATTAGCCACGACCCAACCACCGCGCCCACGATAGCACCCGACTGCAATGTGTTACTCTCGGAGACAGTAGGATAGGAAATTCGAGGCCACTCTACGCCTCCACCCCCGAATTTTACAATCAAGTGGGGCGGAAGCGTTGCAAGCCCTCGAACTGCGAATCCTAGTAGATTGCACGGAGGGTAACAATAGCTTGAGGTAGGACATCTGGAGAGCGAACCTGCGCATACGCCTTGAGTATGTTGTCGGCGTATTTGATGACCATGGCAATGAGAAGGCCCCCGAGTGAATTAGTGGCAGTCAGTAGAATCACCCAGAAATCCCATCCACGGAACATGCGATCTGAAGCGGAATAGGAATGTGGTCAGCGAATGACGGCACTAGGGATGAGAATTATGTCGTTATGTCGCCTTTGATATATCCAGTGCGGAATGACGTCATAGTTCTCATCAGAGCTAGTGCCGTGAATGACTATTGGACAACGGACCTCGCTGTATGTCCGACCACTCGTAGTAGGCCATGGAGAAGAGCGAGACAGGCAGACCAATGAGCGAGATGCGAATGTTCTGCATCCACACTGACACATTCGAGCCCTTGAGCACCCTCTCGAGGTAGACGCCTGAATCAGGGTGATTGACGGGGCCCAGAAATTACGGTACCTGCGATGGCCGAAGTGAAACACATTGTCGCTACGGCCGCAAGGCCATACAGGTCATTGCTGTGCGCGGGGCCTGAGGTTTCAGTTAGGCTGTGTACATTTGATCTCTATTTTGGCTGAGAGAGAGTGAGTGTGAGATGATCCATGCTGCTCTCTCACCAATATCACATGCCACGTTTTTCCGTTGTGGCTTTAGTGAAATGTGAATAATATGATACCTTCGTAATTGCTTGAACTCCATTGCACATCTGCCGCGCCTACGACAAGCAACGCAAGTGCGAGCCTATGAAACAATACTGTAGTCCGATGTGGAACACGTACACAGGTATTTGAAAATTATTTGGAACGGATGGGGGACACACCACTGATATGAGGATAGCCGTCGATTGAGGATAATCCTCATGAGGAGTGCGGTCGAGAAAATCTTGAGTTGGTAAAGGATCTGAGGTTGTTGTGAGGTTAGGCATTGAAGAGAGCATTTCATGAATGGCATACGCAAAAAGTAGTGGCATCCAGATGAGTGAGCGCGATGTAGTACAGATTGTTCTGCAGCGTGTAGATGATGGCAGGGAAGCAGACCTGTGATCAGATCAGCCTACTGGCCGAGGAGTGAGATATGATACCTTAGCAGTCTCTACGGGGTCGTCCCAAATTGCTGCCTTGACATCTTGTACGAATCTAAAGACTGAAATCAAATAACTAATCTCCTAGATAGCTCACCGTAGGGGATCTCGGTGCTCTCTGACAATAAGGAAGGTGCACGCGCATAATTTCATAATCTGTTCAAGAACCGATTATTGATTTTCATTCTAGTACCAAGTACCTCCATCACTAGCACATTGACTGTGGTGAAGAAGCTCTCACTCTCTTCACGAGCTCGTGTGTACCGCGCCATCAGCGGCATACTGTAGAATGTTTATTTTTTAGATCGTCGTCCACTTTCACCAACCATATCTGCTGGGAGGTCAGTAGGAAGATTCCCAGATACTTGAGATTCACAGGGGATTCAGATTGTTGCGAGATCATCGTACTGAAGGGATTCGGTAGATAACGTGGAACGAAACGAGTAAATATTCATCGACGACTGAATCTTCCGAATCAGAAAACAAGCATCCCTCAAATCGAATCTCATTAGCCAACGCGACAGGAAATAATTGGAGGATGAGAGGAGGAATTGGTGGATCGATGCTATCTCGGAAGGGGTAGGCTCTCTCGGAACTCCCCTCCTTTCTCGCTCGGTGCCGATCCCGCACATGGCTCATCTGGGCAGCCGGAGATAACCATCTCATCTAACTTGTTTCAACGTTTCAAGGAACTATAGATTCGGCACTAGATCAGATGATGAGAAATATGACGTCACAGTTCTCATCCGACATAGTGTCATAGATTCGCACAGCATCCGACGAATCGAACATCTCGGGTCGGTAAGATTAAAACGTGTTTTATCGATTTCATCGGCGAGAGAAAACCCGATATGAAAAATGGTAGTTCGTCTATGACTTCCTCGTATAGCACCTAGGTCGCAAATAAATGAAATATAATCTGATAGTAATACTGTGATAGTAAGCGAAACATCGGGGCACTCCTACTGTACCCATAACACAAGCATCGGCACAAAAATTTGATAAAACTGAACTAAAACTTTACTACGTGTAAGTTCTACTTCTTGATTAGATTGGAGGCGGACTCTTGGATGAGAGTCTGCTCCAGTCTCTCTAGGGTGGGGATGGGCAGATGATGGAAGAGGGGATCACGCAGTCGCTTCAACTCCTCCCTCAACCTCTCCACGCGACCCACCGTCGACATGTACAGATCGACATCAAAGCTGCAATTTACTAGTTTACGAACTCCGTGAAATCGACACATTCATCCCTCACTGTGGATACAACCCCTGCAAAATCGCGAGCTATACGTACCCCTCAATTTTGGCCTTCTTATGGAATCGCTTTGTGAAGATACGGTTCTTCGCCAGCGGGTATTCGAAGGACTGCAAATAATGATTTTTCGTAGGGAACTGCTGATTACTGTAAACCTGTTTCGTATGAAGATAGTATGCTGCGGATCCAATCACAGTGAGGTAGGTCGAGAAGTAGGTCACCGGCTCCATGATGTCCCACGAGTATTCCCACCACGTCAGACGCGCGAAAAGACCGGTCTGAATATTACGGTTACCACCCATAGTTCTACCGTATCCTCAGTGTGCTACCGTACCTGCACTCCCATGACAGCGAAGAGTCCCCACATGACACGATTGGCGTGCGCGTCGCACTCATGCGCTATCCGGTTCTTCTCCTGAAACATAATACGGTATTCCGAGGCATATGATGACTTGGGGATGACACAATTGAGTCGGCAAGCCTTCATTATCAAAAATTTCGCATTGAAGCCATTTCGTAATCACAAGTGTGTATCTACAGTTCTCATCGCACTCGCCTGTTCCATGGGTTCCAACTCTCGTTCGGCCTCCTCGAGTGCCCTGGCGAGTCTCCGTTCTCTTTCCTCCTTGTACTCGTCTAGACAGAGAGTTGCGTGCAGGGCGGAGATCGTCTCCCGCAGCGAATCCAACTTGCTCAGTCTGCAAAAACAACAGATATAGAACGAAAAACGGTAATCGATTCCAATAAATTCTCAGGTTCAGGAAATATTTTGAAGAAAAAATATTCATTTTACTAGCCCCCCTAATATCGTATACTGCCCTACAAGTATTGATTGTTTTGGCTACATTGAAGGGAGATTGAGAGTGTCCGTCCACCGTACCCCTCGTCCGTGCCGATCTGCTGCCCGTACGGCTTCTCCACCGTCACATCGTAGAGGACGTCGTTGATGCGCAGACGGAAGGTTTTCATCTGCAGGATGTGCTCGAGCGAGGACGAGGCAGAGATACGGATACCGTCTGCAATCGGCCATTAAACACCCGCTTTCTTCTACCAAGTATATGTTCTATTTTCTTTTTATTAAGGCGATAACTGTTTGCTTATTATGCCCTTCGATTAAAATTTAATTCTTATTCCTGCTAGGAATAGGCCAACGAACAACGATGCTCAAAACTTTTTTGTAAATTCCTGTACGTGCTAACCAGTCTTCAGGCTTAAAAACTTGAGAAACATTATGTGTTAGCTAAGATACCCGATCAAAAATGAGAACAGTTCGGTAACAAAGCGAAACCATTGGTGTAGACTGCGGCAAAGTCGATGCCTCTGTCCTCCGTCTTCATATTCTCGCAGAGTATTCCGACGTTCTCGGTGAGCGGTCGCATGGGGAAGAGGCAGAGCTCCTCTCTTCTGATAGTTCACATGATTAGAAATGCATGTATTTGTTTAAATTAATTCCCTCCTGGACGTATTTACAGAATGAAAATTTCCTTCCTCCTACATCGATGTTTTTCTCAGTCTAGGGCAGATGCTACACTTAGTTTACTTTTATGTATCTCATTCCCATCTATTTTTTGTTCCCTTTTCATCCATCACAGTGGTCATGGAACGGAATAAATGGAGGGTTTTTTGCGATATAATTGCATATGTCAATGGTCTCACCGTGACGGGAGTGGCACGGTGAGCGTCGGGACGCCATTCCGAAATTGCACGACGATCTTAGTCGAGCTCGCTGCTCCCACCGCACTCGATGAGACGAATCGCTGCAATTGGACGTATATCATCATCATTTGGCCGTCTCTTTCACATTCTCGGCAATACGACTTTTTGGCTACAGCTTTTAACACTTGTGCAGATTTTCGGTGCACATTCCTGCAACTAATAGTTTCCAATTCCATTACGATTAGATTTTTCATACGTCGTTCCATGTAAATTTCATGATACATCGACAAATTATGAGTATCATGATGAGGAAGTCTGGGAAGATATTTTGAATTGAGTAATGCTGATTATCGTGCGCCGATGTCGAATTGCCACTCCCTCACCGCAATCTCGTATTCCTAATCGAATAATGTGTACAGCATGGCAGCAGTTCCATTCATTTTCTATTTTCTACTCAAGGCAGAGGCATGGACGGTCATATGCTTGTAAGAAGCGCGATAGAGAGTGAGTGGCAGAGGATGCGTTAGTCAGACGGCGGCAAACAACTGCCCGAAAGAGAGAGAGCGCGTTCCGCCCGTCCCCTTTCCCTCCATTTCCCCTCGTACTGCTCTATCGGGTCTCTCTCGCCCTCCCCTCTTTTGTTCCCTTCCATTCTTCGTACTCTCTTGCTTATTCATGCAATTTCGCCTCTACGAAGAAGGAGCGCTACATGAATTGGTAATGTGGTACAACGATTCAAGACCCGTATCAAGACATGTAGACGCTCAATGAGTGCAAGAAACGATAAGACAATAATGGGACTACAATTTGTTTGATGGCGCGGCCATAAAAGAGCAAGGAGAATTCGATAAGGAGAAAGGAAGGAGTGAATCGTTTGATTGATCTATCGCATTGCAATGATAGTAGAGAGAACATTTCCATGAAGTAAGAAGCGAACCAGAACGAACCCTTATCATCTGCGACTGCTGTCTGCGGGAGGAGCGACTCCAGAGGGGCGCTGTCGATGAGCAACCCGCTATCGGAGACGAGGACGAGGCCGTGACGAGAAGAGCCAGAGGAACCCGAGGAAGCAATGAGGGAGGCATCTAAAAACGAATGGTACGGTCCTGCCCGAGTCGAAATACGACGAAAAGGGAAAAGAATGAGCGAAATGTGGCAACATGGAAGAGGGAAAAGGAGATAAAATGATCAGTGGATTACAAGGGGCGACAAACAGCTGAAGGAGAGCGACGAGTGGAAGGGAGGGAAATGGAGTAGCCAGATACTGAGAGAGAATTCCCATTGGAACGAGAGACAAAATTTAAGAGAAAGAGAAAATGGGGTAGGCGAGAGAAAGAAAAGGAGAAGGTAATGGATCATTTATTCATGAGAATGCTACGTGAAAGCAGCTCAAGAAATCAGGAATTTTTGAGAAAGGCAAAATACACGTACGTTCTTCGATTTCGACTCGCCTGAGCAATGACCGCAAGAATAAAATTCGAATCGATTAGGCACGCGAATCAACCTATCGCAACATCGTTAGCCAACGAGGTAGTATGCCGAATTGGTAATTGAGAGACGCGAGAGGAAAGAGGCGATTGGGTGGTAGGGAATTTGATGGGGGAGGGAGTGGGGAAGGTGAGAAAGCGGAGATGAAACACACTCAATGACGTTTTGAGTACATTTCCAAATAGACTGAAAGAGGACGAAACGAGAAGAGGGGGAGAGGAGGGGAAATGGATGCTCGTGGCAGTTTGTCAGCAAGAGAGCGATAGCATTACCGCCCGGAGATGCATGTACATGTCTTCCTGAACGATCGAGCTGCGAGCGGCGAATAAACCGGTTGGAGCGATTAGCGAAAAAAGGTTGATCGTCTCTAATGGAACGATCGCTGCCACTTGGCACAAGAGTGCGAGACATTCGCGTAGAGAAATACAAATTGGGATAAAAAGGGTATTTTGAGACCTCAATTGGATGAGAACCACTAATATTCGGATCCCGAACCCGTTAGATTCGGCACAGTGTCGAGCGAGAAAACAGACAACAACTGCATCTTTGTGTCTCTCATGAGTTCCCCGTCCTCTTTCTCCCTCCCTCTCTCTCTCATTTCCTTTCCACTTTACACTCCGGAAAAATTCTCATGCGATATCAGTCAATGCCCCAAACATTTCCAATAATAAGGAACTAAATCAGTAGTGCATCACAGTCTTTATCTAATTTGATATAATATTGGTAGTTGATTATGATCAATTATTAACAGGGAACTATTCGTTGCATATGTGTATGTGTGACAACCGAGCGAAAACAATCACAGCAACAATCGTAAAATATGAGTAACGACTAATCTTCAGTCTAACTGAGGCACAAGTAGTCAAATAAAGCGTTAAATAACCACGGAATGGCACACTGGTAGTGATACTATGTTGGCAATCTATCTATCTAAACATCTAGAGAAATGAAGAAAAAATATTTTGTACAACCGGAATGCTCAAGTGAATCGAACAACTAATGGTTATTCTACATCTCAGATGAGTGCTAGACTTACAACCACGAGTTGCCCTCAATACCCAAACTCTCAAAAACAGCTGCCATTGCGTCTTTCTCTATCGGAAGTTCGAATCTGCCTATCGGAGTGCTACAGCTTTCGTTGCTCTTTCGCAGATACGGGGACACGATTGTGTCCTCATCTACCGTACTCTTCTCAGTAGCTTCCCTGGCCAGCCGTCGCAGTAAGTCCACTCCGTGCTCCCTGATGGATACGGTATCCCGTTGCGTGTTCTTCGAGTCCCGCCACTCCCACGAGTCCTGGCTGGGAGGCTTCTTTCTCGTGACAGGGAAGATGTGGCCTTCGGTGGAGAAGATGAGACGCTCAGAATGCACATTCACAGGGTTTAGCTCGTCGAAGAGCTGCAATCGCACCGTTTTAGTCAACTAGACAACATTTTTTCCGATAATACCCGCTTACGATTGATTCGATTAGTCATTTCTAAAAATACGGTTAAAAGTGCTCCCTTTTACTGTGAGAACAGGAAGCGTGGTCCGTGGTGTGGTGGCGAGATTTAGTACATTTGATTTTAAATATGCGCTGAACGCGGAGGAAAAAAACATTCCGCGTATATTTAGAATCAAATGTACTAAATCTCGCTACCACACCACGGACTACGCTTTCTGTTCTCACAGTATACCCAGAGAAAAAAAACAAATATCGAAGAGGTTCCCTGCACTGTTCAAGAAACCCCCTCCAAAAACAAACAATTAGTCGAGGAGATGGATAGTGCACAGTAGCATAAATAGCTATGTAATGAATGGTTAAACCATCACTAACCAAGTAGAGGTACTTCATGGTTTCCGATAGGAAGAAGCTCTCCATTCGATCCTCCAACCCGCGAGTTCTCACGTCGTGCACCGTCGCGAATCCGCATTGCACCTACGCACGCAAGTTGAGTAAACATAGAGAGATGAAAAGACCACAAACATAAGAACGGCTCTGATACTCCTCAAACTAAGAATTCTACTTGATATTACACGTATAGCAACAACAATCTTGCAGTAAATGTTTCGACGATTGTATTAGGGATGAAAATATGAAAACGGTACCCTAGTAATCTCGTCAATCGATTCGAGTATCTCCGCTCCGACGTGCAGATAGTAGGGATTCCTGGTCGCTCGATAGAGATGGTAAGTAGACTCGGCCAACTCGGGCCGAAGCGGATAGAAGGCCACGTCGGGCGCCCTGCAAATCATGATCTAACTTTTAATTATAATCCTGCTATTCACGAGCGCACTCCCAGAAAACGAATAAAATGGACGCAAGGATGATCACCGTAGGATAATACCCTTCCGGATGATAACCAAAAAAGTGTCCTTTTGCATAACTTTCAAAGAAGCATTTTTTGCACAGTGGGAGCCAATTGTGAACATACTTGGGAAAGGTGCATTTTTGGTTATCATCCGACCCAGTGCAATACAATCAGATGAAATATCCCACTTTTGCAGCCAGTTGTATCGCTCTGGCAGCACTCCAAACTTCTTCCAGATGCCGTAGTAGAGGAGATGGTGGCAGATGGCCTCCTCGACGTCGCCTGCCAGTGTCTGCACTGCGGGAAACGCAGCCTCAACAAAGAATATTGATTGGATTTAGACCCTTATTCAATTTCATCCGTCAAATTATTCAATATTCCGATAAAAATAAAAAAAAGCATCGATAAACATACTGATAATTAGCTGTATAATCAACCTGCAGTGCGTCAATCCACGAATTAGCGGTGCTTCCATCACGAGCGTCGACATTCACATAGATGGGATGTTCGCCCCGCGTAGTGCCCGTGCATGACACCCTGCAATTGAGTCACTAGGAATGCCAACATTTTAGTAGGGAGAGAGACATTATCCTTCGATTGTCCCACTCACCTTCCTCTCCTCATGTTGCTCTGGATGGCGGCGTACGCTTCATTGAACATGTGCAGATCCTCCTCTTCTCCGAACATGATGAATGCCTTGAGCATGTACTCGTAGAACGAGTCCAGACCCGCGCCCAGTCCGCTCACGTGGCCTGTCCACGTGCCCGACTGGATGTCCACCACGTTACCTGCCAACAACATCCTGCACATTTAACACTCTGTTTTCGAAGGTAACCTTCCCTAGAAGTACTTTGGACATATCAGGGATACGTAATCCTAGCAGTACCACCTAGCGTAGTCGTCTCTTGACGACTGTAAAATCGATTGACGTGGCTCCACCTTTACCCCTTTGCAGCCAGGGATGGATTTGGAGTACAATATCTTTCAAGTTTTGCAGAGTTCTAAATTGACTAGTCCTAATATGACTCAAACAGTAACACACTTCGGCTATTCTCCCCCCCCCCCCCAAACTTGCTTGATTAATCATAACCAGCACCTACCTAGCAGGCCAGTCTGCTCATTCCGCATCTTCCACAGTTTCCCGTTAATTCGTCTGGCTAGGCTTGCGTATATCGGATCGTCCGTGAGCCTGTAAGGTTTTTTTCTTTGATATCTCAAAGGCGGCACGACGTCATAGTTCTCATCCGAGCTAGTGTCAATGGCATCGCGATCGAGCGAGCTATCTTGTCTCCAATTGCCACAAACACATCATACTTGGAGAGGAGGCCGAATTCGAGGATGAGACTGCCGGCTCCCGCAGTGCACGTCTCGTTGATCGTGCCGGGCAGCACGCCGCGCTGCAGATTCACTCGCGGGTACGGAATACCTCAACGGATCTATTATTGCATTTTAATATAATACTAGTGAACCATATCAGTGATGTTTTCTTTGTTCGATAAGTATACAACTTCAATACGGCCAGAAATCCGTCAATACTCTCACTCGCGGATACGGAAGACCTATTAATTAATTTGGATTGTTTATGAATCATGCTGTTTTCTTCGTACATACGCATACACATTCAAAGTCCCTCGAGACTCCAATACGCCGGAAATCTACCAAAACCTTCTTTTACTTTTTCTTAGTGAATTAAGGAATATAAAAAATATATAAAAATAACTAGAAACAAGGTAGCGCACCAGTGGCAGTGCCTTCGAAGGCGGGCATGAGTCTGACTGCTAGATCTCTGGCCAGATCCAGCAGTTCCCCCTCGTAGTCCGGCATGAAGAAGTCGCCCAGCAGACGAGTCTCGTCCGAGGCGATCAGATGAGCAGACAGCAGAGAACCCATCATCCTGAAGATGGAGAAAGAGAATCACTTGCAGGCTGAAGCCGGACTGTTCTAATGGCCCATAAATGGTCAGCCAAACAGAGTAGAGTTCGTAATGTGCTAGTTCACTTCTACAGAACAAGTACGAATGGCCTGACAAAGGAGAAGTGCATATTTGAAAAGAACAAATCAACAGCATTTTAATATAATGGGTAGGAGGAAGACGTAATAAAAATTTGTAGCATTACCTGATAGTCGTTTCGAAAACCTGAACCGTAGTGTTCCTGTCGAATGAAACCGTGTTTGTGACGAGTCGAACTGCCTAAAATGATCAAGTAAGTATCAGAAACCAAATACAAACTGATAGTATAGGCAGTGGTCGAAAAGTGGGTCAAAGTGACAAAACGTGCCCCCTTTTGGAGTTCGAACCAGTGCAAAAGTAGAAAACATACCTATTTTTTAGTAATTTTAATTTAAAACGTACACATTTTCAAGGGTCATATTTAATTTTAGAAATGTGCTCACTTTTTACAATTTTTGTGACCTACCCTTTCGACCACCGAGTATAGGTCACGGACAAGAATCATTAATGGAGGCTTCAGAGTAATTGTTTCATATATCTCGGCCCCGGACACTGCAGTTATGCAAATGATCAAGACAAGGCTGATTAGTGTTATGTTATGGTTGCTTCTGATCGGGCATAGGTGTCTTGACGCCATTTTCTTTGGAGGAGGCGGTGCTTTGTTCGTCAATGGCAGAAGATGAGACCTGCTTGAAGCTGCTCTCGTCGCCCATCACCGCCAGCGTGTCCAGTGTATCCACCAGCGTCAGCGAGTAGTCCCCCAGCACGTCGTTGATGTTGATGTTGTCACTGCAAGAACCGAATAGATTAGGATGTTATGTCTGCAAATGGTACGATACCTATCACACAACCTTATAATTATGTTGCTAATGCTGAAAAAACATAAAAGACGCTATAGCGACGACCCGATCGGCCCCTCCCTGTCCTGATTTCTCAATGCACTCACGGTCGTGCATGGTCGTGTCCCCGTCCGGTGCAGTGGATGGGGTCCAGCTCATCCGCAGGCCACGCCCACCGCATGTAGTTGTCGTAGCCGAAGTAGAACATCTCGCGGGCTTTCGCCAGAGCAGCCGCTCGTTGAGATGCAGAGAAATGGGAGAGACGCCACTGGAGAAGGTGAGGGGATAATCGAGGATGGCAGTGACTACTCAGCTGTTTTCTTAATATTAGGCTATCATCCGATGACATTCGACAATGCTTTTTTTTCTGGCACCCATTCCCCCCCCCCCTCCCTTCATTTCAACCTCCCTCTCCAAGGGTGTTAGTTAAAAATCACCACAAAGATCGGATCTTTGCCGAAGATTCTGCTGGAAACGTGCGTAAAGATCCGATCTTTTCGGTGATTTTTAAGCATCGCGCAACTCACCTCGTTCTCATCGGCGAGGAAGGGATTCTTTGCCGGTAGTGCAACTGCCGGCATCAGTAACAGCAGCACCAGAATCATTGTAGTTCGCCCGCCTCTCCACCATTTCAATACCTGATGAAGCAACCATTGAGAGGGAATGCATAGGATCATGAAGAGAAGGAGCAGCTAGGTTACAAAAATCGAAAAATAAAAAAGGGGGAAATTTCGGCCCAAAGAGATGATACTTCTTGTTTGATATCATCAACTTGTAATTAGCATTATCATTACCCTCGTAGATAATGACATCATTACCCCGATAAGGAAGTGGGAAGCACGTACCATGTATCAATGAAGGTTGCAATTATTGCTTCTGTGATGCCTTCCCTCCCTGCTCTCGTCTCGATAGGATGACGCTGCAATGGCCATTCCACTATCTCCGCTTTCCCTCTTAATCTGCTATCCCATGTAGATATTGGAATCGAGTGAAAACGATAGCCTGATTGGGCAAACACAGCTTTGGACAGCATTTCATCCTTGCAATAATCGAAATATCAACAAATACCAAAACATAACGAGTACATCCTCGAGAACAGGGCACAACTTCTATATTCCTTCAAATTTTCGATAACGAAAATAACGTAACGAAATCACAGGGGCAAATAATGTCATTCCTAATGAGATCGACACGTAAAGACTAATGTGAAAATATGCAGATCTGTGATAGGGTTGATGAGCACAATCAGAGTAAGGCAACGGGATGTCTACTGTGAGTCTACCGGGACTAGTGGGTGTTCCTATCGGGGGGCTATTCAGTGCAAGTACTCTTGCAACTCGTGATACAATGCCATCACGAGGGCCGATCCAGTCGATCTCAGTATGTTCGCGAGGGCGCCCTTGTACAGACCGAGGAATCCCTCCGATTTCATGATCTTCTTCACGGCTTCGAGTGCAGAAGACTGCACCAAATCTCCCTGCAAAGGCATGTTATCAATATTAATAAGCGCCCAAAGCATAGCCAAACGAGCTACGCTACTCCGTTAAGTTAACCCTATTCAGTACAACACCAAAAAAATGCCAAAGCAGCAACGCTACTGAAAACAATCGTTGGCCATGCATAGGAGGCTTTCCAAATTCAAGTGCCAAAATATAATTTCGAATGAAGCTATGTTTCAAATAATGTTTTCAAACAAATATGGGCATGCTAGCAGCAATACCCCTCCTGTTTTCGGATAGCGCACATACTTCTTCCAATCATAATTTAGGGTACCTGCTTCCGTAATTCCTATATGTTTCGTAGCTGAACTAGTGGGTGCCATACCGGATTTTAAAACTCAGGAGCACTCCCTGCCCACGTATGTTTTCAAATTATTTGTTGTTTTGCTCACCTTGATCATCATTCTTCTTCGTACAGTATCCCACGGGTAGGTGAGGTAGGAGGCGCACACTGTCACTCCCTCGGCCAAGAGGAAAGAGGCGAAGAAGTTGAGCTTCCGCTTCTCCGATCCACTCCCCTTCTCATAGACACCGCGTATGGTGTCGTAGAGACCGAAGTAGACTGCGCTGCAAACGAGATCATTTTCAACAAACGTGCATTTGAATTAGACTTGAGCAGTCTGATTGTGACGCGTACTGACCGGTAAATGAAGTACGTCTGTATGGAGATGCAGAAGCCTCGGTACAATCCTTGAACGCCGTCCGTTGCAATTGTTTTACGGGCACAGTCGACGATTCCCTGCGATTAAAAATGGATAATTTCATGACCTATAGAAAAAGAAAAGTAGGCACTTCTTCGGTTTCTGACCACCCCCCCCCCCCCCCCCCAATTTCCCATTCCCGACCATCATTGAGGGGTTGAGCGGCCGAAAATCAGGGAGGAATGCCTAGGATTGAGTGGGTTAGATGAGGTAGAGAGGAGGGGTGGCCAGAAACCGAAGAAGTGCCGAAAAGTACCCCTGTGTACGCATTCAAGTTCCTTCAAAGACTCATTCCAACTTGGAATTATGGTTTTCCCACATTTCATGACATCTCCCTACATTTTAAATCAAATTTGAAGGCAACTTGTCAGCGCGCGTACCGAAGTGCAATAACACAAAAGTTAATTTTACATTCGGAAAAGCGCAGAGGTAGACCAACCTTGTACTCACGATTCTCCTTGTTCCGTCCAACGTCTACCGATATTCTAGTGCGAATGAAATCGAGAGGGTAAACGAAGCACATGGTCGTTGATCCAGCCAATCCTCCCGCTACCATGCTTCGTCCCAGATACGACAATGAGCCCTGAAGGTAATAGAGATAAATTATAAACTTTTAAAACAAAACCTCACCTTCTCTTCGGTTTTGCTCACGAGCCTTGATCGAAATAGATCGTTGAAAGCGAAATTGAGAGCTTGTGTAGGGAAATATCTCAGAACATTTGTAGCGTTTCCACGCCAGAACGATAGAATGCCTTGCTCCTTCGGAACTCTCACGAGAGCATCGACAATTCCAGTATAGCGCTGACTCGAAGAAATACCAGCATACGTGTGTTGAACCTGAAAATATGATGCGTCATCGGCTAGGGTACGATATCGGTAAAAGCAATACCTAGCAATAAAGTATATAATTATTGCGAACCTGTAGGAGAAGCTTGATGCGTTCAATCGGTGCTACTGCTGTCTTAGAAACGACCGCTGCTGCGCCCCCAACACACAGATCAGTGATAAACTTGCTCCCACTGTGGGGCGCGTCGTGGCCCATACTGTAAGGAAAAAATTAAACATAATGTATATAGGACTTACTAATTACAAAGCTGTCAAAACATGATTAGGACAAGTGAAATCATTTCATATTTTTGTAAGAAAAGTTTGAGGAAAACTATCGAGAACTGACTTATATCTGGACCAATTCCCGGTTCTAAATTGAATATTCCCCGGCCCTACGAGTGTATGCGCATTTTCGCGCATTTTTAGATCTCTACTTTCGATTTAGCTAAATATCACTCAACTCATTTTAGTAGCTAATTCTTTCTGTTCGCTCTCGGAAGTAAGGTAGATCCTATAGACCTAAGATGCAAATTTGACTCCTTGCATGTGTGATCTGCTTTCACTTTTAGAGCGACCGTGTTGATGCTTTCGCGGTGGCTGTTTTCGCGAATAGGTTCTATCTCGCAACTGACCAGGTTGCTCGTTGTAATAGCCCAGCAACTTTTACTCCCTTCTGCCTATCTGTTGTTACATCCCAGTACGCTTCTGTTTTCGAATACATTGATTTCATCGTTTACTCTATTTCTCCTGTTTGGAAGATCGTTTCACAGATTCATCTTCAATGTGGGAGACATGTGAGAGTCACGTATACGTGTTGTATTATGTGCCCAGTGTGAGCAGGACTGAGTCATAGTTGTGTAGGCCTACTGAGGACGGAGATACCCTTTGCCCCTTGCTCTCTTTTTGTTCTCCGATGAAATACACATGGTGAATATACAAACATGTTGTACAAGATTGCAAGACTCTTTCCTCATGAGAGAACCTGGTACTTCTGCACCATGAACCAGTTTCTTTCTATCACTTCCGTAGCATACCCATCCGTCTCGGGGTTGTTTTCCCTCACTAATCGTGATGCCAACGAATCATTTTTCTACAGATAAGGGAATGGGATGCAATGGCACTCACAAACGCGGCAGATCCCCTTCTCTCGATGTCACTCAATGATCTACCGCTCTTCCTTTGTTGTTGCCCCTCCGCAAAGTCACGTTTCGGTTATAGTGATATCTTGTCATTAAGCATTGCTCTTGCTATGTAGAAATATTTATCTCCCTGACTTCCTTTACCTCGCCTATTTTTCTCTTTTCCAACGTGCACATCTGGATCGTGCACTTTGCCCACGTATGCAACATTCTCGCTCATTGTCCTTGTGAACTTTGAACATCACCCCACTTGTGTTGCGAGATAAATAGAACGAGGGAAACGCCTCCTCCTATTTCCTCATCCTTTCGTGCCTACATAACACTTCACGACTTCGAATATGAGTCGTGAGCTAAAGCACATATCCGTTTTTTTAATTATACTCTAATTCTCTCGCAAAGTTCGCTTGCTTTGATATAGTTTTCCTTTTTTCTCTTGTTGATCATTAAACGCAATCAATCGCTTTCCTTGTGCCTTTCTTGTCAACATGGCAGTATCGTTATCGTATTCCCTGCAGATGGCCGACATCGATACTGCCCCTTCAACTGCCCCGACGACGTCATCGTCGACCTTCACTCTCTCTGCCTACAAGGAGACTGCCACCACCCTCCTCACCTTCATCGTCCCGGTCAGTTGTGATGTGCAAACTGCTCTCCGTTTTTTGGGTCTTATTAGGGAGGGGGTGGAACTAATAGCATCCGTGTTTGAGCAGTTCAAGAATTGGGTTTCTGTGATAGATAAACTATTTGTCCATGTTGCCACACACACATGCATCTCTCTCCCAAGAGAGAGTAATGTGTGCATCTTACCACGCAAGTACATCGGAGTATCTGTCGTTTGGCAGCCCGCGGCGATCGCCGTCAGACAGGGCAAGGTGGATCTGGAGTCTCGTCATCTGGCGCTCTCCCTGGCTCTCTACCTCTCCGTCATCTGCTATCTGCCGGCTGTCGTCCATGCTTACTGGTCAGTGAATGGCCCGTTGCGACTTCCATCTATATGTATCAACTTGTATGCACACTCTGCCACGGGGGTGAGAGATGAGAAAGCACAGAGAAAGAGAGCAATCTCTCGCGAATTTGCATGCTCTCTCGCGATTGGTCTCGAAGCGAATGTTTTCTGGAAATTTGCCATAGAATGCCGTGTGAGGAGTACACAAAAGCCAACAGCTGTATCATTTTTATTAAAGGAAATCATCATTTTGCATCATTTCTTATTCAAAAGACTCATCTTTTGTATAATTATTTAATTCAAAAGATGTGTCTTGTGTATAATTTCTGATTCAAATGACTTTTGGAATGATTGTTTGATTCAAACGATTTAAGAAACAGCAAGATCTTACTTACTCCCTGCAGAGGCACTAGGTCTGATGAAAAATCAAACCGCCTTTGATAGATCAAAGGCGGAATGACGTCATAGTTCTCATCCGACCTAGTGCCATCCACCCCCTGCAGGCTGCTGTACGTGCGCGACAATGGAGGAGTGGAGGAGTGGGCGGGAGCGAGAGTGAGACAGGCAAAGAGACTGTGGAACGAGCACGGAGGAATCGTCAAGACCAAGGTGGACGAGTACTCGCCCTGGGTACGTTGCTGGAGGGGTACTGTGGGGGATGAATATCGATTGCAGGTCATCGGGAAGTACGAGAGCGTGCGCGGCTACGCAACGGACAAGCTGAACTACGTGGTGGCCAAGAAGGACGAGGTGAGCGAGGAAGATCGATAATTGATCAATATCCTATTTCAGCTCTGGAGCTACGTGACTGCTGTGATGACGGCAGTGGGCGAGCTGATCGAGGACGCGCGTGAGGCGTACGCCTCGGGCACCTTCATCGACTGGGCCAAGCAGAAGATCCATGCCGTCGTTGAGAAGGTGAGGGGAGGGGCATCTGAATCCGGGTGAATCCAAAATTTGAATTTCAAATTTCGGCTAATCGTCTCCTCTTTCTCATCCTTTGAACCAAACGTGAGCACCATTTCTGTTAAAAGCATGACCCTCTCGGTTTTTGGATGCTGCCAATCATGCTTCTTACAATTTTTGGGTTCATGTTTCCGTAAACCCAGCAGGTTTTGTGGCGGCACTAGTGGAAATCCTCCCGGGGTTTTGATACTCTTTTTTTGATAGAATTCCCTGTCCTCGTTTGCTTTACACCGATAGCATCGTGAGAGATAGTGGGAAGTGAAGGACGACTACTAATTTCGAAAATGTCGTGCTTTCGTCGACCAAACGTGCAATTGCAGGTGAAGACTCTTCTGGCGTCGTACCCCCGCCTGCTGACCATCCGCTCCAAGGTACTGTAGAGTAATGTAGTTGAGAGTTATCGATTGATTGATTCTCCTGATGATTGTATCTCTCGCCCCACCCCTGCCATCTCTTTCTGTAGATAGCCCCGGAATTGACTGCCACTTTGCCATTTTAACCAAATCTGTTTGTCGTGCTATTTTGAAACAAATGATAAATATTATTGAGATGTTTTGCGTTGTTCTGACATTACGGTGGGACAATCTCAATTAGTTCGTTGTTTCGGGGTGCCAAGGGTGAGTCCGTTCAGCCATAGGTGAATTTGTTCAGGATGCAACACGTTCCCGGAATTTAAATGTTTTTACTCGTGCAATGTTGCTTTCTTTCACATCGAGATATAATTATACTTATCGGAGAACAATTATCAGCCTAGGAACACACATGAGGAAGGGTGGGTGATGGCACATTTTGCAAGTGTTTGACTATTCTATCACTTGGCTGCACAGTTCGCAGCGGCAGTGTGTATTGGTTGTCTCTATCTGGGGGAAGGTCGTGAGCAGGTCGAGTACCACTCCATTCGTCCATCCGAATCCCTCCTGCACTTCGTACTCTCCGCCCCTCGCCTTTTCCCGCCCGCACAAAGATGTGGCATCGTACTGCAAATTACGGTAGAGTATTGTAGTTTAGATATCGATCGATTGATCGATGAGCTCCTGATGTTAACATCTCTATAGATTATTTTTACTTCCCTCCCTACTATTTTTTCCTCGAATCAAATTTGCTACAGTACCCGCAATCACGAAACAAGGATTATGTCGCTTCACTATTAGTGCTTTGAAGTTACCTTTTCTAGCATCTTCCCTCTACTTCTGTTCCATTCATTCATGATTCGAGTGAGCCATTTGACAGCGAGACTCTTGCTTAGTTCCGTGGCTCCGTTCTTTCGCAGTCCCTGTCAATCAGCGGTAGATAAGGGCACTAGGTCGGATGATAACGATCGCCAAAAATAGACCCTTCCGGAGAACTTTCTCAGAAGTAGTTTTGACAATGAAAAATATTCTGAACGTACTGTGGAAGGGTACTATTTTTGGTTATTTTCCGGATGGTTCATCTGACCTAGTGCCTAGATAAAATGCCACTCATCGAACAACCGGCATTTCTTCGATATTTGTCCCGCCCCCATTCCGCCATCATTTCTCATTCCCTCCACATCGCAAAAGGGCTGTGTGACCGAAAATCAGGGTGAGATACCCAGAAATGAGTTGGGGTAAGGGAGGAAGGGGGGGGGGGGTGGGCCAAATATCGAAGAAAAATATCGTGCCGTGCAACCCACTTGAATGGCCATCCACATGGTGGGCGCCCATGCATTCGGGTAGTCCCACTGCTCGCCAGAGTATTGAGTAGATGATGGAATACCGCCTGGCTCACTCAGCAACCCGTGTCTTCGCAGATAGTCAATCACCCGGTCAGCTTCAAAACCTGAACATGCAGAGTGAGGTCAAATACGAGAGGAGGGTGATACATCCGCAATCGGCATTTTTCGGTGGATGATAACAAAGAAAACCCCGATAACAATGCTCTTATCGTTGAAGGCTGAAACGTTTTCTTTTCGTTTTCAATATCACGCCTCTCACGAGAGAATCGAGCTGAAACAGGGAATGGAGGGGAAATTGTAAAATGAGTGCTAACCGTATTTAGGTATCCTGAGGGATGTCTGACACTCCCCCAAAATCTCATTGCGTAGATTTCATTTTGGACTTCATGACACCGGGTCGTATCTAGGCACCTCCCACTTTGAGAGCGGTTATCTCGGTTTCAGTGGCAGATAGACCAAAATTGACCTCAGAGTGACCCCAGCTCATTTTTCGAGCTCTATCGATCTGTTTAGCTCGTATCTTCTTAATGTAAATTTTAACCACGCTACATTCAAGGGTAATTTTCTCGAAAACGAATTTAAAGGGGCAGCTAAAATTTTAAGAGTGCATGCATCTGCACGCGAGCCGCCGAATGAGGTGCTGGCGCCAAAAATACGGACACTTGGGTGAAACTTTCGCCATGTAAACTTTCCCGGAACATTTGAACTTTTTTTCAGCAGTCAATTATCACTTTCACCTTCAAATATATTTTGCCTATTCGGGAGAAAAATCGGAATACAAAAGCATAAATCAATACGAATCGCTGATATATACTCTGATGAAGACGGTATCCCTCCCATAGTGATAGCACTCACTATCGAGTTATACTCTGTGGCCTAAATGCCGTTGCCTCATGATCACACCCCAATGGGAAGATTGAAGTATACGGAAAGGACCTTGATGGGTGCACTCTGCATAGAGAGGAAGCAGATGCGAATCGTAGAAGCGATGCGATCTCTTCCCACTCCTCAAGTCGTAGTCGAACCACATCCCTTGCGATTCACTCCAGAACCTCTGCGATTGATGGAATTTGAGTTTGAAAATAGATCTGACTACGGGAGAGTGATGGGAATGAAGTTAGTGAAGGGAAATGTTGCACGAAAATATTATTGTTATTGTTGTTTCTTTTCGAACTCGAGATGGAATATGAGAGGTGAGGAGGAGGGGGGGGGGGGCTGACTCGGTGAATTTCCTCCTTCATCTCCTTCGATCTCCTCTCGTACTCGGCGGCATTCTCGTGCTCTTCGAGTGTCTTGTACATCTCGGAGATGAGACGGAGATTCATGCACATGATGGCGTTGAGATCGACGGGCAGGAATGATTCAGTTCTCAAATGGAAGGGTGAGGAGGGAGGTGAGAGGGGGGGGGGGGGGAAGGGGGGGGGGGGACTCACCGAGTTAGATGGAGATGGAATGACTCTGAAGGGGAAGTCCATCGGGAAGAGAAATCCCTCCCGCTCTCTGCAGCTGCTGCCAAATCGCCGTACAATCGGCATCGATCATCCTCTCAAACGAAAGATTAGGATGAATTTACTGCTCTTCTTCGGTAATTGAACTAATTTCTTCCTCATTTCCTCCCACTCTACCTACTTTTCGGTGCCATCTTCCCTCGTTGACTTCCTGATAGGATAAGCCCTGATAAGGGTAGGCCAGTCGAGAGGAGAGATGGGAAAGGGTAGGGTACGTCAGGAATAGGAGTCCGTAAATTATCCAAGTGTTGCATTTGTAAACTCTTCACCTGGAAGATGCGAAGCAGTGTGTACATCCTCCCTGTAGCTCTCTGGTCGAGGTCCTTGAGCGAGCACTTTGAAGTGGTAGAGGGGTACGGTAGATCCTTCGAGTAATATCGATCGATGGGTGTCGAAGAAGTGGAGTTCTTTGACGAGAGTGGGCAGAAGAAGACGAAGGAATTCGAGGTCTCCCGTGGATTCGTAGTAAGCTTGCACGCACCTGAGCAAATATTAGATCAAAATGAAAATCGGCACCAGGTCGGATGAGAACTATGACGTCATTCCGCCTTTGATCTTCAAAGGCGGCGTGACGTCATAGTTCTCATCCGACCTAGTACCTGAAAATCACTTCCTTGGCTACTCATTACATTAGTTCTCACATCGATAGAGTAGAGAGCTTTTGAAAGCTCACTCAGGATTAGACTTTCAAAAGGAACTAATGAACTAGTTCCTGGTTAAAGTAATTGACCGCTCCGGTGGAAATAGTGCGCACAATGAATAGATCTGATAGAAATTTACATAAAAAGGTACTAGATAGTTCATTATTTGCTTTTGAAAGTTCACTGAGGAGTGAATGAGAGAGAACAAAGGAGAGGGATTACCAAGTGAGAAGAGGCGGCTGAGATCGGTTGAGATAATACAATCTGTTCCCATTTGGAATGAAGCCGAATCTGAAGAGGGGAGGATGAAGGGGGAATGAAGGGTGCACCGATGAGTTGGCAGAATATATTGATTGTGAGAAATGGTCACTTTGTCAAGATTTGAACAAAGGCTTTTCTAGCAATTCCTTTGTTCAGATTTTGACAAAGTGTCCATTTCCGAGAAAATGTTGTTATCTCATCAGTTCAGCGAATGAAGGTATCTCTCGCCTGTCAATTAACGACTTCATATTGAGAATCATGCCACGAGTGGTCACATACATCTTTGACACGAGAAGACCCTGAAGAGAAAGAGAGCGTCTGAATCCATTCACTCGTATCCTACCTTAATGGTGAAGAAGGAATCCCAATAATACAGTTCCCTGAATCGTCCTCCCGGAACGACGAATGGGTACGGTAGCGGGATGAGCGTGTATCGATTGCTCCGATCCCTTACTTCTTCTTTTACCTAACCATTCGGAATTCACGTGAAGGAGAGATGCAACGTACTCTTCTCGTCAGAATCGGCCACTTGGAGTGGATCTGTTGTGCCCATTCTCGGAACGGACTTCGCAAAGCAGCGAACGAATCGACCTGCCATTTCACTCAGTTCGTTTTATTCCCAATCGTCTCTTACCTTATCAGTATAATCAGGAGGATCGACGGCTTCCAATTCGCTCCCTGGTTCCGCAAAGTTCTGCGAGACGAAAAAACGAAGTATTTGCTCATCTATTTCGCCCTTCTCGCTCAGTTTCTTCCATCGATCCACAACTGCTTCTAAACGATCTTTGGATCCTCAAGTATCTTTCCCCCTTCTCCCATTGCACTTCCACTTCCCTCTGTCGCTTTTCCTTCTATCTTCTTCATCTTCCCCCTCTCCCTCCCTCCTCTATCTCTCCGTCTCTGAATTCTCTGGGTGCATCTGTCAATTCTACTCCGCTAAACGACCTTTTCTCTCTTTCTCAGTCCTATTTCATCATAATGTAAGGATAGATTTCCTCTACCTGGATCGTCCGTGAGGGGCATGTCTACGAAATATTTGGAGTCGCTGAACAATCGATTATTCTGCACCGCAGCCAATAGACCCAGATTTTCGCGGGTGAAAATCTCGAGGGTGGCAAGCATTCCATCTGAAAAAAGGGTAAAGCGGAGGTAGCGGCGCCTGAGATACCTGGCAGCAGCATGGGGGAAGGAGCGGGGAAGAAGGAGGAGGAAGGTGGATGGACTCTCCTTCGTAGAGAATGAACATGGGAGAAGAAGCATCGTTGCCCCGCCCATCGTCCGATGCTCATTCAATCCACACAAAGAAGCTACAAATGAGGTGTCTGACCCGTCGTCCTGTCAGTTGAGACGCGCTCTCTACCCCCATAATCCCCCTCACGTGCACTACGCACTCAGCTTTTTCTTAAAGATTCGGCACGCTTCCCCTATGACATTTCATCCTCAGTGAAAGAAGAAACGCAATTTTCGGTACCAGGATATAGCAAGCTATCACGCGTTAGCAATTATTGGCGTCTCTTTGCGCCTCCGATCGTAGATAAGTTACATGCTGTCTAATCTACATTGCTCACAGGGAAATAAGACTACAACTTCAGAAAGCTATCATTCAGAGGACATAATAAGTCTAATTTTTAGTCCCCTGTGTACGCCCGCGTTTTTAGTCTTTATTATAATGGATCAAACTGGACTGCCAAAATTTTTAAGATTACGCTCTGGAAGGTAGACTTCTGAATTTGAATTCTTATTTCTCTGTGAGTGGAGAGCGAGAGGTGAGAGAGCGCAGAGAAAGAGAGACCTCAAATTTGCATGTTCTCTCGCAGTGAATATGGCTGGCAATATGCCAATAAAACGTGGTGAATGACACGACGCGCTGAACAATGGGAGAATGCAGACATCGCTTCTATTGTGCATGCTTCACTATTTTTTTTATTATGCTCTAACCAATACAAAAGGAAGAGACCAATGAAAAGAAAAACAAATAAAACAAGCATTTCTTTCAATTCTATTTAGAATTCCCCGGAATTAATAAATCGACTCAGGAATAGATCACAAAACAGTTAATTTATGAATAGAAGCATGTTAAAAAGCTTGACATTCTAAACCACCAAAGCCGGTAATGACAAAATGGAACCAGCGAAAGGGTTGTTGTTGAATTAGTAAATATCGGCACATAACACGATCTCTAGTCGAATCCTCTCAAACTTGGGTACTGGAAAGGAACTTTGAGCGGCCGTATCACAAAAAATGAGTCGAAAAAATTTAGGAACAGTTAATACTAATCTCTCCAACATCTATTAATGGCACCTTTCCTTTCTTGAACTGTAAAAAATGTTCGCATTCTTCCTTCTTATTCAGAGGATCTTCCCGAAGACTTGTGAGAGTTTTCCGAAATTTTTACATCACCCGTTCTAGTATGTAAATGAGATGTTCAGCCCAGACAAAAGCTCAAACTAAGTGTTTCGGCGACATTGATGGTATCTCCAAAATTCCAATTTTGGCCAATGCTCTCGTTCGTGTAAGCAGATTTACATTCTCTGAGCTCTTCCTTTCCCCACTCTACATACGAGTCGCAATAAATTATTGATTCCTAGGTATAATTGACAATCAATAAATTTTAATTGACAATCAATAAAGTATAAAAATTGATTCTTTGCATTCGAGACAATAGAAGAGTCAGCGAGACCCTCTTATTTTAGCGAGGTACTTTCAAAGTATAAATGAAGCCTGTAGACTTGTCGAAATTGAATGTTGCTTTCTCATTGTGCACATTCTTCTG
This sequence comes from Pristionchus mayeri, assembly GCA_036245805.1. NCBI lineage: Eukaryota > Metazoa > Nematoda > Chromadorea > Rhabditida > Neodiplogasteridae > Pristionchus > Pristionchus mayeri. The sequence continues at coordinate 6,583,618 of BTRK01000004.1, read as the reverse complement.
AACACCCTTATACATAATTAGAGAGATCGTGCGAGTACTGCTTTAGTCCTTCACTTTCTTGCCATTCCAATGTCATAGCAGTTCTCTTCAATTGAAGTAGATCTTTATTATTCATTCGTCTGAACGTCCAAATACAACTGAGTGGAAAATACAAGTGAAATGTGTGAATCCCGAAGTGCATGGCAAGAATGGGTGAGGTCAGAATCGGGCACTTCTTGGATCGCTTCTTGAAACCCCTACCCCCTCTTCCATCCCTGGCTGTACGACCAAAACTCAGGGAGGAATACCTACTTATTGTTATATCCCACATTAGCACCTATCTCCATTAGCTCCTGAGTGTGACCATCATGCCCAAGGGCATCCAGGTCGCCCGCCGCATCAGTCGATAGAGATGCTAATATGGGATATAGCATTTTAAATGGTTACAGGGAGGCTACCAGAGATCCAAGAAGTGCCCTGAATCGAAAAGTCGCTGCTCAAGCCTTGTGGTTATTATTGATTGGTTGGCTCCTCATCGCTTCGTGCATTCGTTCTCTGTAGTCTTCGATCGTGCCGATTCGCACTCGTCGGAACATCCCGCAGTTGAGGTAGTAGTAGATTGAAAATCCGATGACCAGAGCAAGAGCCCACGACGAGAAGCTACTGCAAGAGGAGACTATTGCTGACTGGGAGTTATTCATTCAAGAAATAGTCATTTCACAACTCCTCGTGGTTGAGCTCAGGATTTGCAATTCTTTTCATTTGTTGAGTTCTAAACTGAAACACACCGATAAATTGATTTTCTTGCCCTACAAGAATGAAAGACAAGCTTACCCCGTGATCAGTACCGATAACAACCAGCCGAGCAGCAGGTTGGCCACTACCTCCACGGCTTGGTGACTGTAAAGGTCAGAGTTCAGAGATCGAAAAGTTGAGGAAAGAAAGGGACAGCTGATAGATAGATTGGCAAGCAATCCTGGAAGTTTCCAAGAAGTCCTAGAGCTAGAAGTAAACTCAATCGTTCACTTACATCTTCACACTCTTTCTGGAGACTTCGAGCTTCTTGTCGGACATGATATCGTTCTTGGTGAGGAATGTCTTCATTCCGAAGAGGAAGTCCGAGATGTAGTCCGTCCAGTCGATCTTGCGAACGTCGAAATCGAACTTCTGGAAGAATCTTATTGAATGACTTCGAATTCGCACCCCTTGATAGGAAAGCTCGCAAATTTCTTTCTTTTTCGTTTCTTTGTCCAATCTAATCTCGATAGCACGTGCTTCTCATTGTCTTGCTGATTGCACGAAAAACGTGGAAATTCTCTCGCTCTTTCTCGTTGCTCATCCGCGAATGATGTGATGATAAGACGCGTGATTATCAGAAAGAGAGAAAGAAAGAAAGTGATAGCTGTGGACGATAATGAATCACGTCTACAATGCGTAGCTGGCAAGTCGGATAATTCATAATCTCTTAATCGCGGACTGTGAGATAGTATGAAGCGAGCATAAAAAGCGAGCAAAGTCGAGAAAACTTATTGAGCAGATTGATTAATGTCTAGAGCACTATGTTTCTGTTTTTCTCGGTTTGACCGACGAGATGATTCACAAAGAAGAGCGCGCGATATTTTGAAAAAAATCAAAAAAAGTTATTGCTAGTTCCAACCTCGACGTCTTCCGGCTGCATTCTCTCGATGAGCGCGACCATATTGTCGGCCTTGTAGATCCACAACTTGGACACGAAGGGAATGAAGACGGTGTACACCTCGCGCACCTTCATGAATGTTCGCTCCCAGCTGAAAGAAAGAAGGATGATTACAGTCCCCAAATAGAAATAACCTAGCGCATCGTCGAGTACTTTTTTATGATTCCCTCGATTTATCAAATCATAATCTTCCTTTTCCTGCTTGGTAATTTCAATTGTTTGATCGACATATCCCTTGCATCAAGTCATCATTGACGGGGCGAAATATAATCGCAACAATGGCGTGAGAGGGCTTAGTGCTAATCCCCTCTGTGATACTAACAGGGTTTCCCAGGATCGATCTTGCAGACCTCGACCCTCCGACAAACTACAGCATGGGTGCTATCCTGACTACATAGTCTAAGAAGAAGAAGGAACCAGTAGAACTTGAGCGAAACGTACAAAGGTTTCTTGCCCAGCATTCCGCCGAGTCTGTCGAGTGATCGACCGAGCACGTTCTGCTTAGTCGCGTGCAGGGCGTTCTCCAGAGCAGGATATCCTCGGGTGCCCGTCGTAGGGGCGAAGATGAACTTCTCCAGCGGGTACTCGGTCAGGAACTGCAACGTGGGAGATGTGAGGGAACGAAGTAGTGCAATGATTCAATACTAACCATATTGTCTACATGTGGAAAAGAGAAGTGGAAACTTTGATCTCACCGTTCCTGTGAGGTCGATGTATTTTTGGATCTTGATCGGATTGAGATGGGAAGTGCCGCAGTGGAACGTAGGCATCGAACGATCGCTGTAAGTTTCATGATGCCTTCCGATATTTTTGAACATTCTCACAACAAGGACGGTTAAACTATGTCAACAGGCCATTGCCATATCCTTGCTATGATAGAGTGACACAGGCAGTGTCACTCTATCATAGCAAGGATATTTTTGTGTATATTTTTTATTTTTTTATTTTTGGAGAACCTTTTTGTTGTTCAAACGCTAGCTCACCCCTGGGCGGTGAGATGCAGTCTGTATGCCGTGCACACGATCATCATGTTGCTCACTACGTCGACTGGAACGATGTCGATGGGGTTGGACGAGTCGCACGGCATGCGAGGAACTGTGCCCGTGCCGAACTGAAAGGTGCACTGTGAACAGAGAATACACCTTATCGATGCAAAGCTGTGGAATTGTTTTGATAAAGGTAAAAGGAGACTTGGAGACTCATCAAGTTCACTGTTAACCATGTGAAATCACTAACCCCGAGGGCGTTGGCACTCATGCCCTGGAAGGCATCAGCCCATCCGGGGATGCCGTCCTTCCAAACACCGGCGATGATGGCGGGACGGAAGATGAGAGTGGGCAGATCAACGCATTCGCGTTTCACGAGCTCCTGCATTAGGGTTTTGGTTTATTTGTATTTCTTATCCTTGGCAGAAATTACTTAGGATATATCGAAAAATGAACGAATGAATATGCAAAGTTAAATGAAGAATCAAATATTAACTCGGAAAATACATACCTCTGCGACGTGCTTCGTGAAGCAGTATGTGTTGAAGTACTTCTTGGACATTGCATTCGTGATTCCCTCCAGCATCTCGTCCGTCATCCAGCCTTGCCCCTCAAATATAAAGATGATACCCATTCATAGAGCAGGCACTGTGAATGCTAGAGTTAGGGAGGGGATGGAGAGGGGGAGTGAGTCTGATCTTACCTCGATGACTTTGTAGGGATCGCAGACGACGGGATACTGCTTCTCCTCGATTTCGCCCGTCTTGTCGACGTTGACGTAGCACGTGGAGCAGTGAGTGAATGCCTGAATTCTTTCACTGCCTTCTGCTCACTCAACTCGCACTACTATTCGTGGTTCCATGTTGTGCTTTCAACTCTCATCATTCAACTCTCATCGAACTTCTTCCCTTACCTCCAACCTGGGCATTCTCTTGCACAATCTGATCATTCTCTCCACTCCTTTCAGATTCAGCTCGATGGCGGATCGCAACGTGTCGTTGAATCGGACTGTCGCCGCGCAGTGCATCACTACCGACGTCTACAATTGGCCAATCGATAATGATCCACTACCGTAGTACTACCTCCTCCAGGACCCTCTTGAGGTTCTCCTCCGACAGGCCCATGTCGTCGATGGTGATGTCTCCCTCGACGGGGACGACCTTCTCGAGGGCGGAAGGACAGTCAGCTCGGACGCGATTGAAGAGAACGCCCTGCAACACGGACAATTTGTTCCGAGATCTAATTGCGAGGGCATGTGAATGTATGGGGGCTTTCTCTGCACCCATCTCACGCCTGTATAATTCCAGAAACATCAAAGGACAAGTACAGATGATAATACGCAATGGTAGTTAAACTAGATGGAAGGACTGACACTGGAGATGGCAGCCCATCTCTCCGCGGGCGTCTTTCCCTTCGCTGGTCGCACCAGCACGTACAGACGACCGACGTCAGGGACCGCGTGCAGGAACTTCTCGATGACCACCTTCAATCGCCACTGAATCACTCCCACCACCAGGCTACCGTATACCTGTCCGACGAATCCGGATCCGCCCGTCAAAAATATGGTGCGCCCGGCAAATAGACTGTTCACGTCGGGCATCGACATTGTGCTAAATGCAAAAGGCTAAGACAAGGAAATGGAAAAATTCCAGCAAGCGCTATCAGTCGTGCCGGACCGTCGTTGCAGGGGTCTAAATAGTGGCGCTGCGGATAGCCCCAATCTCCTTATCGCTCTCCACTGATATTAACGGCTTCTCGCCATAAGAAGTGGTGTCATCTCTATCAGTGACGAGCATCTAATCTTCGCCCTTTTGTGTTTGTCGAGGGTGTCTCGCGAGAGGAGAATGACGATCTTCAATCTTGCCCGCGCGACCAAAGTTCCACAGCACGCCTATCGGGATATTGCTGCGCATATGTTGTGTGGTGACTTCATGTGGCCAGAAAGTGGACGAGGGGAAAGCTCATCTTGAGAGAAACATTTCGGGCGTCAGTGTGCCATCAGTCAGCGAAAACTCGCCCCAAAATTGGATCATTAAACCATAGATTCGCTGATGCTTTCGTTCGATGCTCCCGCATGACGCGATGATAAGAGACGGACGTGCGAACCAGAAAGTCGAAGGGCAGTTGGCACGATGCCAGCAATATTCGCACCGAGAGCTACTAGAGATCGAGTATGATGCAAGAGAGCTGTCTCTACACACTCTCACCTCTCGTTCCCCTGCAGAATGTTGTGATCCAGATGATCGGAGGATACGACTGGTTACTCATTTGTCATGATAAGCCGCCCCACCAAGGCGCCTGCCCATGGGGGGACGGGAAAGTGTCATGACTGGATTACAATAGATCCGAAGAAGAGATTAGACCCTCCGGACTGAACTATCAAGCCTACAGACATTGTCCTAGAAGTGTGCTCCCCGCATGACTTGTGCATTGATACGGGATTGCCTTTACCTTTACCATGATAATACATTCAGAGAGCAACTGTTCAAACGCTTATTTTATTGCCAACGGAAACTGATGGTCATTCTATTCATGTCGTCGAGTTCAAGACATGACAAAACTGAAACCCCCGCTTATCGACTACAAACTGAGCATAAAATCACTAGATTCAAGGAGGAGTTGCTGCCTCACGATGCGAGAGTTGCTGATAATAATTTTGTGGAGTCTCCGATATTGAATTTTCCTTTTGATATGTCTGCGCAATTACATCTCCGACAAAGAATGAAATTGCATTTATTAATGAAGCTAGTCCAAATGGGACTAATCAGTGCTCTATCTACACAGTGAAGGTCGTATTGGCTGGTGCGAGGAGGTTTCTGTTCTCCTCTGCCCCTCCCTTCTCTCGCTTCGAGTTGCTTCTCGAATGGTTCCGTGATTGCTTCGGCTGTTCCGCCTTCGACTCGGACTGGAAAATGAACCTTGTGAGTTTCTGATAGTGAAAACGACGTTTTGCACGGGATACGAGAGGGGAGAGAGTGCAGACAAATAGGGGGGAAGGGATTAGTGATGCCAAATCGGCGCCCGCTCTCCTCGTTTCACACGCTCTCTCGCTCTGCCTGACCGACAAGAGAGCGTGTGAAACGAGGAGAGCGCGCGCCGATTTGCCATCACTAGAAGGGATCATCGGCGAGGCAGAGCGTGCAAGCGGACAAAGTGTCTCTCCATCAATCAGTTTTTTCCGGGAAATGCGCACTCGTGAACTTGCGTTGCGCGCATCTTACCTCTATCTTTCTCTCTTTCTCCCTCTCCCCTCCTCCTCTCTCTCCTTCCCCTCTCCCTCTTCTCCACTCTCACGCTTCTCTCTTACCGACGAGAGAGTTTTTCCGATCCAGAGGACAGTAGACATTAGCGAGTGACGTCGGCGTTGAGGAGTCTCGGACTCATTCGCGTCACTCGTGGTAGGTTGTGCAGGAGATGGAGGAGGAGGTCTGGAGGTGGGCAGTGCTAGGCGCACCTTGCTCGTCTGCGCCTCGAGGTCAACGTCCGTCTGAGTCTCCTTCGTTATCGAGATGCCGCCCGCGTACGAGTTCGCCTTGCTCATCTTGCGGGTCTGCAATCGAGAAATGTGAAATACAGAATGCATTTCATACTGCTACGGTTAGAGCCTTACCTCATCGAAATTTTCGGTCATGGCAACATTAGGATTGTTCAGCATCTCTGAAGCGAGCTTTTGTTGTAAAGTAACAAACAGATGGAGTTTAAAATCTTGGACAAAACACCTCTTTCATTTCAGATAGTCTTTAACTGCACTAACCGATATCCGATCGAATCTGCCTCAACACTTCGTCCTCGTCTGCTTCCAGTAGTGAACTGAAGAAGGAAATGGTGCTCAGTCTATTGTTAGGCGCCCACTTTTTGGTTAGGTGGTGTATGATTCCCGCTCCGTATCCGTCGCCCATCACATTCACCGAAGTGCGGATACGATCGCTGAAGGTAAACAACTTTTACGATTATTGTTTTGTCCTTTTGATAATAGCTATGTACTTCCGAAATGGATGACTAGACATGGAGATGTCTAGACTAATGTCCACAACAATTACGAACTGTAAATACGAATTTACGAGTGATAGGGATAGATGTCCAATGCGTGGTAGCGATTCCGCTACGCCCTCGCCTAATTTCGCAATTCGAGGATAAAGATGCGTATCGAAATCGCAACCTAGCATTGAATGGCCATCCGCAATGTGTGATGCAGACTCTTTCATAGCATGATGCCAGCAACGTTCGCTCCCAGAGTCACTCGCGAGTGTATTCAAGTGAGTTTCACTCCTTCACGCCTTCTCTCACGTCTCACTCCTCCCAGGAAAATGATGTCCTATTTCGGCACTAGGTCGGATGAAAACTATACCACCTTTGATATATCCAAGGCGGCATGACTTCATAGTTCTTATCCGACCTAGTGCCCCTATTTCGAGCCGTGATGCACTCACAGCAGCCAATCGACAGTGAGTAGCAGACTGAGGTCCTTGGTCGGCAGTCCGACCGTCTTCAGTACGATCATGATCGTGTCGAGACCCGCCGGCACCGCGCCCGACCCGATCGAGGCTACGGTAGTGGTCACACTGCAAGTGCCAGGAGTAACTAAGTCTGATCATACTTTCGTTCTATTAAACAATTCCTCCACTCTTCCAACATAAGAATGTAACCCGGACTGCCACACAATCCCCACCCACACGCTTGCCCGAGCCCAAAATACCACCTGATCTCCCTTCTGCGAAAGCTTCAAGGCATACTCTCTCTCCTACCCTGATGGTGAATAAAGTATAAGTATAAGTAAGCAATTCGAAATTGGATAAGTCGTAGCTTCATTCTACTCGCTCTATCGTTGAGTGGTGCGAGAGTGCATGGAACGAAGAGACCGTCGAATCATTTTTCGGACTCTACTATTTACAAATCAACCATCAACGCACACCTCAATGGTGCTTTAGCAGTCCGAAAGTGCACCAGAAAAATCGAAAATTGGATTATACCTGATGGTGAGAAGATCGAGCACGGACAGTTTGATGTTGTGCAGCTGAGCGATGAAGATGACGGCGACTGCCTCGTAGAGCGCCGTACCGTCCTCAACATCATCACTATTACTGACATTATGTCGGATGAGAAGTATGACGTCATCCCGCCTTTGATATATCAAACTCGGCATGACGTCATACTTCTCATCCGAGATAGTGCCCTATTTCAGGAACTTCTTCGATTTATCATCCCGCCCTCTCTCCTCTACCACAATGAAGGGATAGGGGTGGTCAGAATCAAAAGAAGTGGAATTGGATTCACTGCTAATTGAATAACAATTTTGGTACTAATATCATTATGAAGAAGTTTAAGCGGCTGATTTTGAATAGTATGACTGCGTCTTTCTTCACACGTGGTTTCGCAAAAAAAAACGTTTCTTCAATTTGCGCGCTTTCTCTGACAGGTGAGAGAGCACGCACAATGAACAGAGTCAATTCTTGCCAAGCCATCCCTACCATAGTGATCGTAGCTCCTAGCGGAAGTACGAATCGAGTGACTCTTCGATCGATCTTCAGATTCTCCTCGAGACAACGGAAGGTCACCGGCAGCGTCGCACCACTGAAAGAGCACTCTTAGGAGTCCGTTCGCACAAGAGCCTTGGCACACCAAATTTTCCAAAATTTGCCTAAAGAGGTAGTGTGCCAGACCCCTCAGCATGCTGTTCTACTCTTACGAGAACGGGCTCTTATTGTTATACAATGGAAACGATCATTGCGAGATCATTGATGTGTTGGTGTACTGGAAATTTCGGATATCGCTGTGCAATTCGTTTAAATGCAAATTATTAAACTGTTCCACTCGTTTCTCCTAGATTTCAATTTACACGTTATCTGATACGCTTTCCGCTATCACAAGTCCTACTGGGAGCCTGCTACTGGGAGCTACTGGGAGCCTGTAAGTCCTGCTAGGTCAGTGTCTATAGTCTAGATAGTTCAGTCCGGAAGGCAGTCATGACTGCCAATTTCTCGTCCCCCTGCTTTCTGCCATCACAGTATCCCTCACCTCGAGGCAGTTCCGAATGCGGTAGCGAGTGCTTGCAGCATGCCCGTAATGAAGGAGAAGGGAGATTGTCTGGATAGATATGCGATTATCATAGGTTGGGTGGTACTAGAGACTCTTCAGGTCTCTTTTTTTCGCATTCTAGACCGGTTGAGTAGAGAGAGAATAAAGAGACGGCGAATTTCTCGCGGGATTACCGGAACCAGGTCGGATGGGAACGATGACGTCATGCCGATTTTGGTATATCAGCATTACGTCATAGTTCTCATCCGACCTAGTGCCGTATTACCTGGTGACAAGGGCGTATAGGAAGGGAAGAGTGAGCAGCGAATGGATCATCAGTCCACAGATGACTGTGACAACGTACATCGCCAGTGCCTGAAGGATCAATGAAGCATGCAAGACTGAACTTCAGAGTCAGGTCGGATGGGAACTATTTCTCAAAACCGTCTCAGAAACAACCGCCGCCACCCTGAGATCTCATCCAAACTAGTGCCCTGAACTGCTGGTTTACCTGAGCAGTCTCAGTCAGATTGTCGATGTCGATGATGTTCTTAACGACGAGCGAGAAAATTCCGATCGGGTAGCACCTGAGGGCAGAAACTTGTTTGGGGAAAGAACTCGAATGGTGTTCGAACCACATGAGAGCCGAGATCCACCGCATGATAATCGCATCTAGCACAATGAAGAAGTTGATCATCAGACGGGCCTTGAACCATCTTTGCATTTCATAGTTTAGGTCATTGGCCATGATGGACCATTCGTAATCGACAAAAGCTGAGAGGCCATTCTCATCAATTCTCACTACAGAGAAAATACGAAAATGCCTCCTAAACTCTTGTCGACTAACAAAACAGCATACAATAACTTTACCTGATCTCCCAGGATGGATAGAATGATACCGAAGCCACTGCAGAAGACGATGAGACCTGTAGTCAATCCAGATTAGGGTTGACTATTCGTGTTCTATCTTTGCCCCACTCTAAATTTCGCAGATTCGGAAAAAAGGTGTAATGAAGCAACCTTCAAGTGTGAGTCGAAGCATACCTAGCACGTTCATTTCATAAGTGTAGGTGAGATGGGGCTTGTAGGTCTCCACTAGCTCTGTACTGTTCGACGTAGAATTGCGAATGTACTGAAACATGTATTTCTCAATTTATTTCTCTGGAAGACTTTTTATTATAATTCTATTGATTGTACGCTCTCTCGTTCGAGTGATTCGAAATTAGAAACTCACTGATTTTTGCGCGACGTAATACGTCTGCACTTGCTGGAACGTCGCCTGGATTATGTTCTCAGGGAACATGTTCCTGCAATAGAATGCGCATTTTAATTTTAAGGAGAACATGGGTTTCCAACTTTAGAAAATGTTTTGCACAAAATTCTAAGTTTTTTTCAATCTTTTGTATACCTTAGCTGATCGAGGAAGGTATCTAGCGTGGAGAGTGCTGTATCCTCGAGTGCTCCATCCTTTTTCAGCGCGTGGATCAACTCGGGCGTTCCCGGGTGGATTGAGTACACTAGTACAATTCCAGTCTGAAAATCACCATTTCTACGCTTTCTTAGTTTTTTCATAAGATTCGGCACAAATATGGTAAGTGATCAATTCGATTGGCATCGGATTAATTTCGAGAAACATTTCCCGGTGAGCGATATGGCATTCTACAGGGAGGGGCGAAAGGAAGGAAAGAGAGACAAATCGCATTTGCATGCGCTCTGGTGATCCTCGGTGCGAATGTTTCTGTCATTATGCCAACAGTACACCATGATTGATTAATGTTTGCGTATCAACTGACAGAATCGTCAGCTGATTGGCCTGTGATAAATGGGAACTCACGATGGTCGATAAGAGTGTGGTGGTGAGATAGTAGAGAACCGTAATCGTTCCCATCTTTTGCGCGTCTCGAGCACGTACTTGGGCAAGAGCTGAGATGCGAACCGTTAGCTATTCGTCTCTAGAACGTACGTAAAAAGTGACAAAATAAAGTGGATGGATTCGCAAAAACATGGCCCTATTCATTCTGCATGCACTCTCACTGTTCATATCAGCGCGAGGGAACGCAGTAGCTTATTTCTTGCGAAGTCATCCCTAAAGAGCTCCCGAATAAAACGATATTTTGCGACGCATTGCTGTAGAAGACATGCAACTCTCACTCCGACTATCGACAACGGCAATACGTACCTGAAATAACGGAGGATATGATGAGCGGAAGGATCATCATCTCGACGATCTGCATGAAGATTTCACCCGGGAAGCCGATGAGCGAGATCACATCGTTACTGGAAGGAAATCATCTATCAAAGGAGCGGAAGTGCCATTCAATAGCCCAGACGCGAAAGAGTCGTTGTCTATCTGATGGAAAAAAATAGTAAGAAGTAAATGAATGAATAGTAAGAAGTCTCATCGGCAGGGCAAATCTTTCGGATCTGAGAAATTTCCCGGATGGAATGAATAAGGCATGAGAATGAAAAAAAAACAATGAAAGAACGAACCTCGGTTCGAAAGGCCTGATGACGAATCCCAGAACGACACCGATGACGACGGACTCGATGGTCAACACGAGCAGCAGATCCTTCTTCTTCGCCATCTTTGACTATCGAAGGGAGGAGCAAGTGCAGATGGAGGGAGCAGCCACCTTCTTTGCCAATTGAAAGAGAGGAGGGAACAGGACACAATCGCTATCAAAATCAATCGAGTACTGAACGATACCGGAGTCGTCTCTTCTCCCTTCTATCTCTCTCTCTCTCTCTCCCATGCATAAATTGGCAGTGGAAGTGCGTAATCGCCGCTTATCACTTGCCCAATTGGATCTCTCTCTCATTGATCTCTGACGCAAACACACGACTTCCGATCACTGGATCAAGCCTATTTTCGTACTTGATTTTCGTCTAAGCATCTAAGCATCAAGTTTGGATGAAGTACCTCGGTATGTTGAGTAAGAATATGGACGCAATGGGAAATGCTCGCATCGCTATTCTGACGCACGGAGCCACGTACTGTCGCGGGATTTGCATGCTAATTTGTAGGAAATAACCAGATAGTTGACGATTTTATGATGCGACATAATTCGCTCTCTAACATTGATTGATTCTTCATTGTATCTCTCTTCTGGTCAACGTGACGAACGCAAATGAAATGACCATTCGTATTGTAATGAAATAAAAAAATTGGTTGCAAAAACGGCCTCTATTTTGACAGGAGTTATTGTTAATTGAGAGCAATGCCTAACAGCACTCGGTGAATTCCATTCAATTGGGTAAATGGTACTGAAACGAATTGAGCATGCATCAATAGATAATATAATAGATTCCGCGCTTTCGATATGTGCCACACTAACCGCACATAATTGCAATTGACGATGCAATTGCACTAATTATGACGATAAGTCGTCATAATTAGTCATAATTATGGCATCGTCGTTCGTCATAATTATGACTAGAGTGCTGGAAGGAAGAGCTGGAAAATCATAAATATGGTCACACAAACGTGACCAAGGGCAAACATTGATATTTTGGAGACTGATATTATTGAGATCACATATATCCTTAGTTTGCACCGTATTTTGTATGGGTTGATCATCTCATTTGCATATTAGAACGAATAATCTAAAAACAGCAGACCAACGCTCACTCTTGCGGAAGACGAAGGCGGAATGTAAATATTTTTTGCCGATTAAAGTGGAAAAATGATCCTGAATAGATTCTGGATCGATTGCAATCAACTCTTCCTATAGTTGTTCAACTCATTTGTGAGATACGACCGTTCGAAGGTTTCGAAAGAGCTAAAAATTGCTCTTCCTTCCAGCACTCTAATTATGACTAATTGCAATTGCACATCCAATTGCACTAAGAATGCGAGAGCGAATTATTTTCATCAGTTCTTATCACTTTAACGATTCCACCAACAACGATTCACGATGCCAATATGAAGCTCCTTCTAGTGAATTAGTAAAATATTTCTTCGAGCCTGCTCGGAAGAAATGCCCTTGCACCGACTTCCTCGAATAACTACTCACAATAAAGTCAGCAATGCAACATCCATCAAATAAGCCATTCCGCCCTTGTCTACAGTATATCCCTCAGAATTGTCAGCTCGTTAGTGATCATAGCTGTCCTACGAAAAAAGCCCATAGCCTGAAGGCCTGAGAATTATCGCCATGTTTTACTAGTCCCGTGTTGCTTTTGATCTGCACTTGCACTGTGAAAATAAGCTGATTACTCGTAAAGGCCTTGTTCGCCATTCCGAATGCATTCTCAAAAGTTCCATGATGCAATGGATCGAGAAAACGTGTTGCTTTTGATCTTTGATCAGTAGTTCTAATCCTCGTGCATAATTGATAGTTCCTTGAGCGATTTCGAGAATGCTCATGATTGTTTCTGAGGAGAGAGAAATCGATTGAATTATTATTTTTCACAGATATGCAGATGCAGATAATTCCGTTGGGCACCATCACGTGGTCATTTTTGATCCTCCCTAGATCTTTTCTCATATTTTGACATTGTGACCACTGATTCTGTGGTGTGAAATTTCTCTTCATTGGGCGGATTATGTAAGTTATGGATATCCCCTCCCCACATATTCCATTATTTTGCAAAATGACTACGAAAAAGAATCATTTTCATGGACAGAATAATAACAATAGAGAAAACATGCCCTCTGTAATCCAAAAACTATTCAACTTCTGCATGGTGATTTTTCAACTGTTTTGAGGACGCAGAGAAGCAAGATCTTCCGAATGTAAGCGTTTACTGCCTGATATAATATTCGATCGATTGATTGATTGATGGAAGCAGCCATGCTCTGGTTTCTTGCAACCAGAGGTAGCCCAGTTAGAAGGGGGGGGGGGTTTGTGTGAACCAATGGTTGACCAGTTCACTGACCAGTGGCCAACCACTCCTCTGCACTCTCTGGTATGCGCGCCCAAGTGGACAACAAGCGGAGATTGCGATTCCAAGTCGCCTACAGTATTTATTTCAACTTGAAAAACGAATCTTTCTATTGCCCGCACACTCTCTCTCTCTCTCTCTGGAGTTACTTGATTCCATGATGGACGCGCACACCGGAGCTGGTTGACCTATGATTAGGAGCGACTTGCTCTAACCTGTCACAAGTAGGCCGCATTTCTGAATGTAGATACTCTCGAAATACGGAAGCTCCGTGCGAGGGTTGACTACCGTGAGAGTCATTTCTCTTCCATATGAATAAATAATTTATCTGACCCTCTGAACATGCATACTGTAGGAGGCCTCTCAGCCACTAGTTGGCCAGTAGCAAACAGTAGCAAAGTGGTCAACCAGTTGCCTGACGAGTGGGTTGGCAACTCCCCACCACTGTTCTGGATACTGGTTGACCACTGGTCGGAAGAAACCAGAGCAGGCAATCCCCTCTTGTACTGACACATGAGATGTAAAAAAAAGTTGTAAGCAATTGGACTCGATGTTCGAGATAGAAAACATCCTCGGAGAATCGAAGTGTTGTCTGTGGCCAAACTAAGAAATACTCTGTTTTACGAGAGTGGGCTGTTTGAAGAATCTCCTCTCCCCCTCTGTTTCCTCTTTTGAATCAATTGATGGTCAAATCAATGCCAGCAAAAGTTTGCGCGTGGCTCCTTATCTGGTATTTAGGCGTGGTTCGTAATTTGAGAAAGGGGCTCTGCAATAGGAGGATCGCTGAAAACTATGCCTTATCACAATAAAATGTCAATGAAAACTTGAAGGCGCGCCCCGGATGAGAAATACGCTGTGTCAGTGATGACAAATATCATGATTCAATGGGTGCACCCCACCCGCTCTTTGCCTAATGGTTTTCACACCTCAGGGGCGCAATCGGCTTATCGTTGGGTCGACTTTCGCCCCTTCGGGTCACGCCCTTCCATCATTGACGTCATCGTCATTATAATGTGTGCGCTTGGTGTGGCGGGTATAAAGCTGAAGGGCGTTAACATTGCGGATTCGATCGATTGATAGTGTCTTATCAGTGGGGGGAGGATGGTGAGAGCGAGTGGTGCACAACCGACTACGCCTCTCATGCCGACATGCAGTGATCAACCCTCGACCAGCTTCCACGTCCAGGTTAGCCCATCGATCTTCCCAATAATGTCTCTGGCAATGGTGGAAAGGTAGAAGATACGGTTTCCTAAGGCCGATATTTGGTTTCTACGTGAATAATTACTCCAGAGGACAAAGTTCGAATATAATTGAGAAAAACATTCAGCGGTTATGTCTCAATTCTATCAGATTTGCTATGATAGCTCTTCATTGGTACATTTCAGTTTGCTGGTCAAGTAGACTCCAAATGTTCTCACAACGAGAACCTCCAAGTTGTGACTGAGAATGGAATTCGGAACAGGTATGGCTTGCCAATTTTAAAAGTGAAAATAAAGGAAATACGATGTCAGGTTCATTCGCAAATCTAGCCGCCTGTTCAATGACAAGTTGGATGTTCATTCCAATAGAATAGTCATCACATCAAGCGATGTGAGCGTTCTCATTTTACTGAAATCATTATTTAAATGAATATATTTTGTTTCTCACTCACTCTGTTCCTTTTGCCTTTCTTGAGTCATTTGACCCAAATTTTCGCCTTGCGTAATTCGGAAGTGAAATGCATTCTGAGTCACTTCGACTCCTCGTCTCAAACAGCATCACCTTATTTTCCGTTACCGGCGCTTATTCGTTGTGCTGTCATCGTGCTTGCGCATGCGTAAACTATTTGCGTAGGGTGAAGTTATATTGCCATCTTCGTGACAGTTCGTAAGTCTTGATAGCGTTATAATAAGGATGCGTATACATGAGAAACAGACATGGTAGCCTCTCGCGCCATCTCGATCTCGATTGAGTGCATGAATTAGATCGGTGTCAATAATTCTAATCACAATCTGAACGCATCAGAATATTTTAGGGCAAGGAAGTCCTTTCTGCTCCTCTGCATAGCATCGCCTCGATTAGCTGTGATCGATTCCCGAGCGATCAGGTAACTAATTTTTTAAACAAATATTATTGTAAAATGAGTCAAAACCATGATGAGATTATGTAAATTGGACGAAATATTATTACTGTTCTGTCCCTGCCTCGCACTCAATTCGGGAAGAATGCAGGGACACAACAGTAATTATACTAGACTGAGTTTTCGAGTGTGATCAGGCAGGATCTTGTGAGTAGGGGAAACTACGATACAACAATTACTCTTGATTCCAGTCTGATGAATCTGCTGGTCACATAGTTGGCCTCACTTTCGGCACGGCCAGAAGGGACGCCATGCGCATGATCGTCATTGTCCTGTACGCTAGAAATGAGGTGTGGCTTGTTTGCATTCAACCTTGCCACGCAGAGAAGCACATCCGAGTTCCCTACCGCAATTCATATTAGATGTGGCTATGTAAAGTCGGATTGCACATGCCAAACACCCTTTTGCTAGCGAAATCCGGGGGAGGGCGACAGCAACTTTACAATGCAACAAAATCGAATCAAAAATTTTTCAAAGCACTCTTTCAGGCCGATGCGCAGTTGTTATGCAACACAATGAACGATTTGTGGATGAAGAGCTATTCCGACTACATCAACAATTTCTTGCCTTCGAAGGGCGAAATCGAGCCAGCCGCTACCAGAAAGAGAGATTACAGTGTGGTCAGGTGAGGAGAGTGGTGCCGGTGTCTGAGAGAAGAGAAATCGGAGCAATCTTCGTAGTGTGATTGAGAGGGTAATTGAGAGCAACCGAGCAGAAAATGTGCACTTTCTGTACACACAATAACTTTTACATTACCATGGACAATTCGGAACGAACGTCTAGAATGAAGATTCTAGAAAGTCTAGAATCTAAAAGAAGAAAATCTTGAATGTTCTAGTTTAGAATGGTTCTGGTGAAACATGGCAAATAAGTATAATTGGCTAAATTCAGCAGTGATTCGTTCGCAATCGCTTCCTCTGGTGGAGGAACTCCAGCAATTCCATTCGAGGACACCGGAGCTCATGTGCGGAACCTGATGAAAGTGGTACATGGTGCACTTTAACTAGATCTCTTCCTAAGAAAGAATCTTCAGATAGGCGACTGCCTGCCCAGAAAGAAGCGGGCAGCTTTCATCCAGATTATGAGAAAGCTCAGTGGTGAAGAGGAATCCATCCTTCTTGCTATGCTCAAGATGATCGAATTGTTCGGGCAGCACAAGGATAAAGTAGCTGGTTAGTTGCCAATTACTTTTGTTTAAAAAAAATGAAAACTTGCAGAATTCGAGTGCATAGTGCCTCAGAAGGACCTGGAGAGATTCTACCAAATACTGATGATGCACAACATCAAACCAGTCTACAACCCGATCAACTACAAAATTCAACAAGTGCAGAATATGCCGTCACTAAAAGAATCGATGCAGAAACTCGTGTTATAATGATCTCTCTATTTTCGATAAATTAATTTATTCAATAAAATATTGTATTTTTACATTGGTTGTATCACAAGTAGACGTGCATTGAGTACGCGGTCTCACTTTTATCTCTCGATGCTCTCTCCCAGTCACAAACTTTTCTAATACGACACGAATCGGACGAACTACTCTTCTCTCCACAACCTTCTCTCTTCAATTCCTCTCTTTTTCGCAAATCTTGAACTTGATGAAGTACTCGTGAGGTGTACGATTAATAAAAATGAAGTTTATTTACCACTGCTGTTTATTAGGACAATGCCATTGGCAACGATATCCATTAGCGAGAGAGCCTGCAGATAAATCGAAAATTTCTTTCACTCTTTTCCTGAACTATTTTCCATTTCCACCTTCTATAGAATGCCGTGTTTGCGTTATCGTCCCATCTTGCACACATTGAGAAGACTTTGTGTACTACTTCATCGTCATTGTATAGAGTATGATAGATATCTAGAACGGATGCGGGGGGAGGAGACACGACACTGATATTTTTTGTTCCTCGCATCTCGAATAATTACGCATGCTTGATGTACTGTTGTCGATCTTTTATCAGTTCAAAAAAGGGAAAAGGGAACCTTCGGTCCTGCTGGCTGATTGGCTAACAGACAGGAACTGCTAGCTTAAAGAAGGAGTGTCAGCAAAGTTAAATTTTTGACGCTGTCATAAGCATGACCTAGACAATCATCCAACGATCATAGCGCGAGCTAAGAGGATAGGCAAAGGTCAATCGCATAGCTCAGTGGTAAAGCAGTCGCCGCGTAATCGGAAGGTTACGGGTTCGAATCCCACCAGTTTTTGAAAAATCTTCTAGATATTTGAATTCCCGCACGTCCCTTCCCTTCAAGCCCTCCTTGGCATTCTGCCAACTAATGATAACTCGGTTCAAAATAGAGATATTTGAAATTTTCAGAATCTCTTATGGTTGTACAAAGGTCGGTCATGGTTATGACAGCGTCAAAATTTCAACTTTGCTGACAGTCCTTCTTTAAAGGCGTCGTCTGCGAATTGCAATATGTAGTTGCATGTTCCGAAAGTATTCTTGGTTGATTAGATTTTGGAAAAAAATATAACTACGAGGATCACTCGCCGTAGAGCATGTTTCCATTAGGCTGCTTTTATTGATATTTGAGTGCCTCGTAGCGAGTGATGTCATCATCAACCATCACTCACAATGGTGTGGTGAATCAGCCAACGTGCCTGCAACTTCTTATCGCGTGTGCTTTCGAAAGCGTACTCATTCTATCGATTGCCTCTCATGAGTTTCCTTTCACGTCTTCGACTCGGGAAGGCCCGTGTCTGCTATGGAGACCTGCCAGATGACGTCATCCGCATGCTCATATCCTTCCTGGATCGAGAGACGCTCCTCTCACTGATGGCCACCTCGAAAACGATGCGCGATCGAATCGTCTCATTCCGGATATCCATCCCTCGTCGAGTCATCCGACAGTTCACTATCAGTGTCAGGCAGAGGGACCTCGTGAGTAACTCTTTAAGTTGATCAAAATCGATCACAGCTATTAGCTACTTCACATTGAAAGTTTCGTGAATTTGCATTTTTGACAGTCCGAGATTCTTTGCCCGAGATTCGTCTGGTGGACGATTTCCTGTGCGAAATTTAATGAGCAATTCAGAGACTGTGCACTCGTGAGGATCCGGCAATCTGTAGAGTGAGAGCCAAAGCAGACAGCCAATCAATCGATGTGAGTCACGACTAACAAAAATAATTTCTCCTTCGCAGCTGGCTCTCATAATGAATGGGGTACTAGGTCAGACGATCACCGTTGGATTATGACCTTCCGAATAATGCCCGAAGATAGAACCCTTTCCTAGTGTTTTCATATCAGATTACACCAGTGTCTGAAATTCAACAGCGAAAATATGTTTTGATGTCATCCGACCAAGTGCTCGAATGTGCTATCGTACTTCTCATTAGTGATGCCAAATTGGCGCGCGCTCTCCTCGTTTCACACGCTCTCTCGCTCTGTCTGACCGGCGAGAGAGCGTGTGAAACGAGGAGAGCGCGCGCCGATTTGGCATCACTACTTCTCGTCCATGAGCCGATCCTCCGTTCCCAGATGCTGCTCACGTGTCGCACAGCCGTCTTCCTCCGACCATCCCTAATCGGTCTCGTCGGAACCCCCAAGAAGATCCCTCCCATGCAGCCTCTTGACGAAATACTTGGAGACATTGTCAGATATTCGAAAATGGATCTGGAAAACGTACGGTTTCTGAGCGACACAAAGCCGTTTCGCTTTCAATTCCTCCAAGAGGATATCGATCGAAGAAAAGTGAGATTTAACTATACATACCTGTTTGCATTCAAAGCGCTATTTTCAGATACTGATGATCCTAGAGTCAATTTGCGGAAGTTCATGAATTACGAAAACTTGCGTTTTACAATTCATTAATATTCAACGCCCTGTTTCATGTGTGTTCCGATTTTGAGATGCCCTTGGGAATGAACAATTGTTTGTTCGCGATTTTGTGGTAGAGACTTCAGAATGCCTTTCTCATAGAAAATTGGAATCTTTCGGTATGAAATAATCACGAGGAGAGGCTCCCGATCGGCTTCGATTCCTCCACAAACAATAAAGAGAGATTGCTGCACTGTTGCCGTTCAGCACACATATAGCTCAATCTTGATCAGGCCTTCATCTAGTCTCTCAACATTCACTCAGACGAACGATATTCGTCTGAGTGAATTTTGAGAAAATTTTCCCTTGTCCTAACTGAGAATGAAACGTGAGTTCCATTAAATGTGTTTAAAATGGGAAAGAACATGCCTATGAGGTGTTTTCTGAGAAGCCACATTTGGTTGCAAATTGAAAACAGAGGCTTTCCATCACATTATTTTCGCTCGAAGCCCATAGATTACATGAGCGAAACGGGAATTATGAGATTATTTCGCAAATCCAGCCACGATGCTCGAAACACCCACGTTCGGGAAGTCCCCTTCAAAGAAGATAGGAATTAAAAAAGTGGTGGAAGATATTCTATTATACTTGTTGTTGATGTGAATCGCGTATGTATTCGTGTTCAACGAGTCAGTTGATGGATCGCATTGATCATTGCCCAACTCGCTCACCTCAAGGCATGTTCATAGATCTCAGCGAAGATCTGCTTCTCGTTGGATTCGCACAAATCGAATCAAATTCAAGAATGAGAGAGAAGAGGAGGATGAAAGGCATAATTCCAGGAGCAATGGTCTGACTCTCTTCATTTTACACACTCTCTCGCAGGCTAACATGGCGAGAGAGTATGCAAACTGAAGAGAGTCAGACGATTACTCAATTCCAGCGACATTCGCTCCGAGCAAGAGAGCACGTAAATGCGATAGAGTTTTCTCTCCTCTTCCTCTGTGCTCTCGTTCCTCTCGCCTTCTTCACAACTGCAGAATATCGTTGCAACGAGGGATTACTCGCGCCACTCACTCAAGAGAAAGTGCAAACAAAGATTGAGATTTGCACAACATTTTCACTAACCATTTATTTTTGCACGGTCACTGATTCTCCTGACTGTCTTTCCGCATTTGCCCATCGGATGAAAGAAGTGACGGATCCATTGCGATCGTGGCGCCCGAACAACACTTCCATCACATCTTCTTGACGCTCTTCAGTGGAAGTCCCATGTCGTAAACATAGCGAGAAATTGTGCATGAATCACAGTAAAAAACGTTGTATTGATGAACAACTGCTAAGTACCATCATAAGATTGCAATCGTCACAGTTCGAAAATCGCGACAGATATCTACAGCTAATCGGGAACAATTGTAACTCGCTCTTTCGTATGAATGATATTACCATTATCTTTTCATTATTTTTTCTAGGACAAATTAACTTTTCCTCAGATACGCACAACTAGCTGGCTATCATGCGCTCGCCAGCACTCGGTTGTGTGGTATATTTATCAGATACTTCCTCTCGCTCTCTCCTCTCACACTCACCTCTCCCCCCACCTTCCCCATTCCTCCACCTCACAGCAATCTCCCCCCGTCTCTCTCCATCTCTCTCCATCTCTTGCATGTTTTCGCATGAGGCGACGACTGTCCCCTCTCACATTTCACTCAGATTTTGGGCAGACGATATCGCGCAATGTTTCACTCGGTAAATATTCCCCCCCCCCCCCCCCCGTCAATTGAGTTACCAAGTTGCGGAAGGGTTCGAACTCTCGTCGCGAGAAGATTAGAGGAAGAGAAGAGGAGGGTAGGAGATTGATAGTGAGCGGGGAAGAAGAGATAGCGCCGGTCAATGCTCTCGTCTACTGCTTTCAGTTCGGCCTCTCCTCCCCAATTAGAATCCTCCCTCTTCCCCGTCCTCTTCTATCCCATTACACCGCTCCTCCTCCCTCCACTAGCATCAATCCGCATAATGGAAATTGCTGTGTCCATTTCACAACGATTGTCTGTGCCCCTTGCTCCTCTCTCCTATCGCACTCTCCCTTCTCTCTTCTCTTCTCCCCATCTCTTCCCCTCTTCTATTCATACTCTTCCTTCTCTTCTCTCTCAAGCAGATAAGAACAGTCCCTTCTGTCCATCCTCATTACTTTTCAACCACTCGAAGAACGGGCGGCTGCGCGTTTCTCTCGATGCGATAAGGGGAATCGATCAATGCGCATAACAACCGGGTGAATTATTGTGCCCATTTCACTCATCGCAGACGATGCCAATATCGACGGGGACTCGTCTAGTCTCCCCTTGTCTCGTCCCTTCAATTTCATTCTCCTTCTCATTGCGATCCGCCAGTCTTCTTCGAGTTAACTTCTCGGCCAGTTCCCTCTCCTTCTCGTCGTCATATTTAATGTATGATGACTGCAATGGGAGTGGGGAAAAGGAGAGAAAACGAGTCGAATGCCGCCGAGAATGATCGCTTCCCTTCTATTCCTTCTCTTAGAGGGCACTAGGTCGGACCTTCCGTTTGAGAACCAAACTAGTATCCTTCTAAAGTATATCACAGCATGTTTTTCGCGCTCTTCTGCATAATCACTGCTGAATGACATAATTGTTGGTTATTAATGATGGCAAATCGGCGCGCGCTCTCCTCGTTTCACACGCTCTCTCGCCGGTCAGACAGAGCGAGAGAGCGTGTGAAACGAGGAGAGCGCGCGCCGTTTTGGCATCACTATTGGTTATCATCCATCCAACGGTGATCATCCGCCCTAGTGTCGCTTCGAGAGAACCTCGATCGCCGAGACTATTGCCTACTCTGTTACTTGTCACGCGTGTAACGATAATCCTTCTGCGTCCTATTCGTTTCTTTCTGGCGTTCTCACTAGTGATGCCAAATCGGCGCGCGCTCTCCTCGCTTCACATGCTCTCTCGCTCTGTCTGACCGGCGAGAGAGCGTGTGAAACGAGGAGAGCGCGCGCCGTTTTGGCATCACTAGTTCTCACTAGGCATGAGACTTTCGAAGTTTCTTTTTACTTCATCTAGGCTTAATCAGTGGTGCGGTTTCAAATTGCCTTCAAGTCTGATCCCAATTTGAGGAATTAGTAAATTCCAACGTTTGCCACGCCAGATGAGATTCTACAGCCATCGTCTAGAGATAATGGCTGCATCTTCATTGGAGATTGCAGCTGTTTGTGTGAAGAGGAAGCACTCTAGTGATCCAAACTAGTGAAACCCGGCACGTATTCTCTTTATATGTGCTCGTGGAGAAAAGTAGTGCACAGGCAAAGATGCCATGCAAGCAATTTATCGCCTCTTCGCCTATAGAATTTTTTTGATGGGTACGATCGTCTAAAGCGATAGCGGGTCGTCCCTCCGCTGTGTGCTAAACTGTTGCTTGGTTTCGAGCGGAAGTACCGAAATCTCCCCCCCCCCCTATCTCCCCCCTATCTGTTTCGATTTGTTTGATCGAATTCCACGGGACAAGCCGATTACAATTGGGTAATCATGTTAGCATCGAGAATCTCTCTAGGTTTACTTAATCGATTCAATCTAATCAATGACAAACAATGGTCAGACTCTGTTTTTATCGCAATTGCTGGTTCATACGAGTGAATAGAGAGTGACGTGAGAAGAGCGAGCATTTGAGCATGCAAAAGTATTCCTGCAGATTCACCGACGTATGCGTCAGAAACTGTGACTCTCGTGTTTTGGCATTTTAACGACCGGAAAGGGAAAGAGAAGGGAATAGTGAGTGTGCTCTGCGAACTATTGTTGTTTTTCATCCCTTCTCTACTATTCCACCATCTCTTCCCCCCCCCCCACTCACAATTCCGCGTTCGATTTTGACCGATGTATTTCATTTATATTTCGAAGATTCCGTAGTTAATATGAACGAAACTTTCCCCGGAATCATTTGTCTATCAGATTATAGTCTGATCTGATAGTGAGGATATTCTGGGAGTTTGTTGATAGATCGTTGTTTAACAAATGAAATATTATTGATTATTCCACAACACGCTAGCACAGTATTGTTTTTATCAGTACAAAAGGCGGGGACGTTTTCTCAGAGTCGTCGGAACTACCATGTATTCAGCATTTGATTTGTTTTCTTCTTTTCCGACTCGTAATTTCCGGTCTTCAGAAGAACTGAGGCTCATTTCTTCTGACTTCCCTTGGGATTCTCTTCTTGTAAGAGACTGAAGGAATACTCACTTACTCACTTTCCAACTCTTTCGAGCATTTTGCTCTGATCTCGCGCTTACGCTCAAAAGAAACGAGAAATTTCTGGCCAGAAGGATAAATTAGATAAGCCGTGAGAGAGAAAACGAAGATTTCAGCGTCACACTACTCTTCTTTTCCCTGCCTGAATTGAAGTACGAATGATGACGCGTCTGTAACGTATCCTCCCCTAAAACACCTGCTTGACAAGGCATGAGCGTTCTTCCATTATTTTCAAGATAATGGGAGGCTATTCTGTTGATGACTGAGATAGAGAGATAGTCGAGAGTGAACAACCATCCGTAATTAGACATCAAGATAGCATCGTCTAGGAAACGGGCACATATCTTCCCTACTCTCGCTCTCGTCTCCCTTCTCCGCATCTCCTCATCTCACCTATATTCCCCCTTTCCTTCCTTCCCCTTGTAAGGGGCTTCTCTCTTCTTCGATTTTGTCCACTCTCTCGCTCCTCTCAGCACTTTATTTCCACTCTGTTTTTAAACAAGTTAGATGTTTCCGAACATATAGTAATTCCGATACTCCTTTCGCCGGGAAGTGGCTCGTTCGATCTGCACATTCTTAAGCAAACAGAGCAGACTACTATCTGGAATTCATTGGCACTATTTTACTACTTCATCTCGCTTCTCATTTCGTCTTGCTTCTCCCCCCTCTTTACGTCTTTTCTCCCCATGCCTCTTCTTCTTCCTCCAGCAATCATTATTCCGAGGCGCTTCCGTAAACATCGAGTCGATAATCAGAGTCAAAGTTGTCAAAGAACAGAAAATTAGGGAAGATTGGATTGGCCAAGAAGCATTGATCGTCAACTTTTTTGCAATGCACGATATTTCGATATTTGCACAAAATATGTTCTCACTGAAATGTGGTTCACCAAATAGTGAAAATTCTGTGCTTACTCTCAACACTAATTGCTTTACTAATTGCTTTTGTTAGCTTTGCGCTCCGGAAAGAGAAAATAGGAAACCTGCCACTTTTAAGCACACATTTTACATTTAGGTTGCATATCTAATGGATAATAACAGTTGAAAAATTTAATTAGTAATTTTTAATTAATAAAAAATCTCAAAAAATTTAAATTCCCACGCTGAGCGATTTCCCAATCACCTTGGAACTATTTTGCGGAATCGTGATTTTCCGGCTTGGGCTCGCGAGTTCGGTTTCGTTGGTTTTAGTCTCGTTTCTGGGTCATGAGATCATGTCAGTGAGCAGTCTGGAGAAGAGTTTCTCAGGTACGATTGTAGTATTGCAATTGTTTCGCTTAACTTCATCTCCCCTACCTGACTGTTCCTCGCTATGCGCCTTGTATTTTTGCTTAAACGGAATTTCCGCAACCTCTTTTTTCACTTGTTTCAGTCTTACGAAATCTGAATATTTGCTCGTTTACGTTTGTCAATTGCAGACATGAGCAACAACGGCTCTGTCTCAGCGAGGTCCGCAAGCGGCAACACTGGCGGAGGAGGCTAGTTTTTATCCTTTATTCGAAGCTGTAGCATTTTATTCTAAAAAGGAGAAGTCGCGGGATGGAAAAAAACTTTCAAAACGACGCCCAGTGTGTTCTAAAGGGGAGAAAATTCTAAGATATTCAATTGTTTTAAAATTTGCTCTTGTGGAGGTCTGGGTGGTAATGGAATTTTTATTGGAACATTGACACAGAAGTCGTGTAATTTTGAGATTTTTTTCATCATTCGCGCTAGGTCTCGTTCTGAAAGTCCATTTCCATTCTGCGATGTTCCCTTGTAAGGTTATTAACCTTCTATTCGTTCGATTTTTTTTGTTTAGAAGATTTCATAGACTGAATATATTAAATCAAATACTCACTTCTATTGAAGTCTGAACGACAACTTTTAAATATATAACTAGCCTATTATCCACGACTATTCATGTACACTGGTGAATCTATAATCTTTTGAGAAATTGCAGGGGGTATTCGTGGTTTCTTCTCAAAACTGCGCAAGCCTAGTGGAGAGGCGAGTGGAGGAGGCAATAGTCCCAGTCAGGTTAGTCTGATCATTTAGACCTCATCGGTAAAAATATAGTATCGCTTCCACTGGGGTCTTTGTGTTTTTGTCGCTTTGTACAGTAGTCCATCTTTTTTTTGAAATTTTAAATATAGCTAGATGCCGGGCGTTGGTACTTTGTGTCGAACTTCCTAGGTCATAGGAGCCCATGTTTTGATTGATATTGAATATACTTGCTGATCAACTTGTTCATTTTCTTCGGTTTTTGCGTCTTCTTACCACTTGTTCCACCAGTATCACATCAGAAGGATAAGTGGTCATAGATCCAAGACGAGGTCATTGAACCCAATGAATGTGATGAAAAACATCGAGTCCGTGTTGTCTGTGGTATCTTCAGTCGACCATAGTCTCTTCTAAATCCACCACTGGTTGTTTTTCTGCTTCGGCCCTTCCAATTCGCGTGTCTGTGCCCTCCTCCAGTCACGCAGAACCTGACAACAACACGGGAATATTTGTCAGTCGATAGACAGAGAGAGAGAGAGATAGGATTCGTGCCACTACTGCTCTCTGATCTACCAGCCAATCGATGATGTCCATGTTCGGCTTTGGCGCGCCTCCAAGAGCCACGACGGTGAGTAGATCAAAACTCCAAAATTAGGTTGTGCGCTGCAAGCATAATAATTTTTTTAATGCGCGGTAGCTTATTAACATAGCGGGTGGCAGTTCTCCGGATGCATATTTGGGGTCTATTACACCCTATTGCGCACAATATTTTTGGTACCTGTCTTAGCAATAGTATCGACTTTTTTTCTCTGCAATACCGTGTGTTTTCGTCTTGTGGATCACGTACAGAGAATGACAGCTGGAAGTTTCCCTCCCAACGACAAGGAAAAATAGGTAGAAGGAGAAATGTAGCGAGATATCGACTTGTAGTCTATGGAGGAGAATGTAAAGAGCTTAAGAAGGCGACTTGAGAGGGGATAATTTATTCGCGTCAATGGGAATTCTTATTATTCATCAGGACGGCTAAAGCCTTTCACTTGTAATTTGTTGAAAATTGTTACTCCGATCCGGAGAAAAATTGTTATATCTCCGCCTTATTTAGGGACCAGTAAATCTATAACTGCCTCATTTTATAAATTCATTATTATATCGTCATATCTTTTTCGACTACGTAGACTTCATGCTACTTCATTTTTACTCTGCACACTTGGATTAATAATTGTCTAAAAATCTCAAATAAAACCCCCATCGCTCCTTTCCCTTAGGCTATGTGAGAAAAGCAGACCCGAGTGAGAAATTCGAGCCCCAAGTATCGTTATATCCTAGTGATCAGAGCAGTGTCCAATGTGTTATTCGCCCCTTACACTCCCAGAATCCTATTTCTTTTATGAAGCAACTATTTTTTCACCTTCCGGTAGCTGCGTCTTTACTTCGTTTGGAAAGCTCACTTTCCCTACTCATGCCTCGGGACGACTGATATGGTCTCTTACTGGCTGACAGGCATGGATTGAATCGGATTGATTCTTTTTCTCTCGCTTTTTCATCATGTATTTCCTTTTCCATATTAGGAAAATCTTACCTTCCGAATCTACTTTCATTAAAAATATTGCATAATCGAGAGTATTTTTTCCTAGCAAGCTGATAATTCGATTTTTATACTCTTGTCTATGCCATTAATTGTCACACAGGCGAGAGAGAAATCGATTTGGAAATACCCCCCCCCTCCCCCTCACGATTGTATCGATACGCTTGTGTGATACTGTATATTGTTCTAGTAATGTTTTGAATCGGGCAATTTCATTGTGATAGATTTTAGAATGTTACTTAGCCATATGAGACACGCATTTCCAATTCAATTTGGGAGTGGAGATGCATGAGGATAGAATATCCAATTCGGACTATGGGACAAGGAACATCGTCAAAATGCCTGCCTGGCTCGCTTTATGGTCCCCTCCCTCCTTCAGTATCTCCCACTCCTCTATTCCCCTCTTCGTCGAGTTCCCGTGGCCCATCCACTGCTTTTATCTCATCTTTCTCTTTTTTCCTCATTCTATTCTCGCCCACTTCAATAGTCCTTCTGCCCTCGCAATATGTAGACTCAATTCACCCTTTTTCTCCACAACTTCCTTCTAAAAACGTGATTATGATCTCGTTTCTATTCGTACATTAACTTTTCTTGTTCCTGTTGAATCATTATGACACAATCAATAGTGTTTTGAGTGCATTTTTTTCTTCTTTGAATCGCCTCCTCTAACTCGATTTTCCATTATTACGCTTCTCTTCTTCAGGCTGTCTTCAACAAAGACATTTTCCGAGTGGCTAATGTTAGCAATCTCAAATATCTCTGTCTTTAGAGCTCTTGTAAGCGCTGAAAAGGGAACCGCATAGCTCTTGAACGAACGCTGTTTGTAGACAATCATATTGTTCAATGCTCATCCGACCCTTCTTTTACATACGACGAAGCTTCATTTGTTAACATGACCTGTCAAACCATTCGATCTGTATTCTTTTACTTTTAACCACGTGAAACATGCCAATAATTTCTCCCGTTCTCAATATCACTGTACATTGTATCTTTAGAGAAATGACCTTCTACGTGTCTAGGCCGCACCTATCATTCTTAACCAGTGATATTTCTTGAATTGTAAGAAGAGTCGCACCCTTCCCACACCTTCGCTCCTCCACTAGATGGCGTTTCTCGCCGGACTACTCCCACGAAAGTTAATGTCATCCTCTCTCCGCTCCATCTCTGGTCCTCGCGTTGTTTATTCATTGTTTGTTCTCCACTTTCCCCTCTTTCTTCGGCATCTCCCTTACTTCCATTCCAACCTTGCCTCTTTTCCTTTCTACTCTCAATTAACATTGCATCATACCATGGCTGTTCGATGCCACATTTTGTGCCTAGGACTTGTGCATTCCCGCATCGAACAGCCACTCGTTGGCCCACTCTCTAACAAGCTCCTCCATCCACCCCTCTCTTCTGATTCATTCAGGCTTGAATAGCGGGCCTTCGTTGTTGACCACCCACAGTTAGTGCTTCTTCGTTCATTCTCCCATTTGAGAGTCAGCCCCGCAGTCTCTCTCTCCAAAACTGTCACATTATATTTTCATCTTTTCACATTCGTATTCGAATGCTTTCGAGTATATAAGGGAACCAGCAATCGTTTGACAGCAGTTTCCTCCGAGGTTTCTCATCATAAACTGTTGAATGCAGCTTCCCTCTCTTCATTCTCCGGCTGTTCGTGGAGAAGATTGAGAGGGCAAAGAAAGCACCGAGTGCGCACCTTCATCGTAATTTTCGCTTCGTTATCGGATCGTGGGCGATCGTAAGCCTGCATCCGGTCCGGTAACTAGCATCGTTACCAACCGCGAGAGGCGCTTCAAGAGAGAAAAGAAAGAAGAAGAAGAAAGGAGTAAAGTGGAGAAAGTGGGAGAGGAGAGGCCATTGACTCCCAGACTTGGCACGAGAGAAGGTAGACGGAATCTCTGCTGCCTATTCCCGAGGTGAAATCGTGGAGACGTCGTCATCGGTGAGGAAGAGGAAGTCGGATGATCGTGTAGAGGGTGCCGACAGCGAGGCATCCGACGAGCCAATGGCCGAAGTGCACAAGAAGGTGAAGAGAGAAGAGGAGGGAGAGGAGGACGAGCAAGCACTCAAGCCATCAGCGAGTTCATCGGAAGGAGGAGAAACGGCGAGGAGAGAGGTCGTCTCCACTGCGCCCCCGCATCACGCACTCTCCACTGTGACCATCGACTCGCAGCTGAGGGGATCGAGTGATTGGAGCAGCTTCAACGTGTGGAGGGGCCTGTGCTGCAAGAGAGTCGACCGGGTGAGTCGTGCCCTTCGATTGATTCAGCACCACTAGATGTAACTGGCACTACTGCAGCGTGATGCTTCTCTGAGCGCAGCATTAGTCGTTCTGGTCGCGCATAGTTTAAAGCAAAGTGGGACCTGATATGTGCTTCGTGCAGTCGTATTATCTGTTACACGGAAAGCAACAATTTGAACACAAAAATTAGTTTGTGAAGACAGTCTGGAATATTCTGCTACGGAAAATGCATAGCCAATTGCTGGAAACAAATTGATGCATTTTCGTCAAATCAATAGTTCGGGGGTGTACGCCTGTTTGATGACGGTATTGTTTCCGACTGTAAAGAGACATTCGATTGCTGTGCAGTGCTAAGTTTATCGCCGACACTCCCGCATCCCTCCCTCTTCTTTCCCGAATTCATTGCCTATTGCATAACAATACGAGTGTTTTTGTCACACAGACGCTCTCCCTCTCCCTATCTTTCTCTGCGTCTGCGTCTCTGTCGATATGCGCAAATTGATTTGAATGCCGTGGGAATGATTTTCAATGATTATTTTGTCAACTTAAAGCACTGCTTTGAGATCTGACGTTCAATTGAGTGATTGAGGGGAGGAAAAGTCAAGTGGTTACAACGGGAACAATCGATGCGAATTTACTTCACTTAGTTCTCGCGCTTGCCTTCTTGGTGTTACCTTATTATGCAAATAAAGCTCCAACCTCTCTCCCCTGACTTTTGATCTCTTTACGGTCTTTGTTTTCTGGTGCTACGCGGGCTTGTACCGGTGCATGACGATTAAGTGATCACTCTGTCTCGCTGCATGATCAGCCTCGATAGTTGTGCGCACTTTCTCGCTCTTGCTCTCTCGCACTCATCCCCGCTCTCTCTCCCTCCTCTCCCTCACTCTCCCTATCACTCTCTTTCTCTCTTTCGCTCATTCACACAGAAGGGCCGACTGCCCATAGAGATAACAATCACTCTCGAAGGACAATGATCTCTCTCGCTATCCGTCTTCATCTCTGCGCTCTCTCACGTCCTCTCCCACTTCCGCGGGCCCTCCCCTTCCTTCATTTCCCTTTTGGCAAGAATCGATCCCAAGTCTTCGATTTCAAGAGTGTTGCCAATTATCTGTTATTGCTAAATTATCTATTCCTGGTTCTAGGCTTGTTACTATGATCTGTTTTTGTTTTTTGGTTATAGATATGAAAGAGATGGGCAATATCTCTGAGGCACAACAAGAATCCTTGCAAGAAAATTGAGGGAAGAAAAGGAAATGGAGAGCTGAAGAGGGGGGTGGGGGTATGGGGTAGGGTGGCAAGAACGGGTCACGGGTTACCCGCGTTATTACGACTCCATCGGGTCATCCGATTTTATGACCCTGACCCTTATGTGACCCGTAATTGCGGGTAAGAAGCGGCTCCCTCCCTCCCGCTCCCGGGCGAGAAAGGAAGAGCAAGAGCGAGAGAGTGCGATAAAGGGAGAGAGCGCCGAGAGACTCGTATCTCTGCGCTCTCTCCGTTCAGCATGATCTCTCGTTCTTCCCCTTCCTTTCTAGCTCTCACGCTTGACCCGTTTCGACCCGAATCCGGCGGGTCATCTAACGACCCGTATCTGACCCGTTTTAGAGGGTCAAAAGGTCGACCCGTGATCCGTTCTTGCCGCCCTGGTATGGGGTGCATCCGTCATCCTCCGCTCCCTTCTCCTATCCCATCAAGCCCCTCCGCACACCCTATTGCCTGAGCGAAGCCTGTACACTCGAGATACGTCTACCTTGTTGTCACGTCTCCCTCTATTGTGTCCATTCTGAGCGTAGACTCGTTGACTCACGCGCGTGAGATTGTTCGAGGGATGAGGGGAGAAAGCACAGGGCAGGTGTAGAGAGATGAGAGGGCAGGCAAGCGGCGAGAGGATAGAAGGGAGCAATCGGTTTGCACATTCCCCCCCCCTATCTCGCTCTCTTCCGCCCCATAGTACATCTCTTCTGAGTACTTATCGATCGACCGTCATTCTGCTGCTCTTTCGTGCTAAGAATCATCGTGTCAACTCGTTCCCTTTCGATGGGAAAAAGATACAGTACTTGCTGCTGAATGTGAAATAAGTGAATAAGAAGGAAGAAAGCCGCTAGAAGGGGCTTAGGGATCCGCCTTCTAATTCCCTGCATTTCGATTGTCGCCTCGAAAAACAAGGAAGAATGGAGGGGGGGAGGATTGGAGGCGTAGAACGTCTCGTCTTGTGAGAATATACGTGACCTCCTGTCAGGAGATCAAATTTGAGCGGGAGAGATCAGACATTCTTGCCTCTCTTTCTTCCGTTGTCGTCTTTACACAATATCTTCTCTCATCCGACGTGATATAGGTTGAGCGGACGACTGGAGCATCGGGCAAAAAAAGTGATTTACGGTGTGCAGTGATCACTGCCGCTCCACTCATGCTTCCCTTCGCACCTCCATTCGCGGTACTTTTCCCTAAATCCAGTCATTAATGTTGGGTAATAGAGAATGCATTCATCTTTAGTACAAATTGTAGATTTTCTCCTTAACATTTCATGCTGATATTGGCTGTCTTCTACTATAGTACAGTGTCGGCTAGTGGCCTCGAAGTTGTTTCCATCGTGTATTTCCACTTCCTCCTTTCCATTTCCTCCCCTACTTCCCTCCTGCCAGCAGCTCTATCCATTTTCATTCTCTCAATCCACTTTGCCATCTTCTTCTCTCTCCTTTTTGTTCGTTCAGTCAACTGAAAGGTGATATTATTCGCAGGTATTCACCTAGAAATCGTATTTTCAATGATCACGTTGGCAGAGAATACAATTCGTGGGTGTTTGAGTCCCGAGAAAAACTGGCTAACAAACTAAGTAATGAATTGTTTTGAGAACTGCCGAGCTTTACAGACAGATATTCTTTTCGTTTGTGCGGTGATGGGGCGGAAAAAAAATATTTTTGAAAATTAGCTCGCGTGTGGATTATTGAAAGGACGCGGTTGAATGGAATTGGGAAGGCGAATTTTGTTATTTCGCTGCCTCCCATTCTCTCTCTCTTCCTCGTGCGCTCTTCTTCCATTGTATAGTTTATCGCCCCTTTCGCAAATGTTCAGCGCCTTCTTTTCATGCTCTTCCTCTTCCTATCGTCAGAATATTGCAGCTGCATGACTATCCGCATTTTGTATCACTTCTATTTACTAGTCTCTCTCTTTCTTCTATTCTCTTTTGAGTCTCTTGTGCTGTCTTTCGATTTCTCTTTCTTCTTCTTCTCTGCTCCCCTCACTCGCTCTGTCTGCTATGTGGCCTATTGATTCTCACGCCGGATTCTGCGACCTTTGCTTTTACTCTATTTGTATCTAAACGAATATTTGTATCTGAAGTTAGGCTTGAATTCTACAATATAGTTTTACTTACTGATTCAACGCTTTGTTTTACCTTTCTCTTAGCTAGTTTAATTGTAAATATTAAAAAATCTCGGATCGACGTCTTCTCGCATGAATCTGTTCTTTCACGTGTTGTTTGCGCGCATCTCCTCGATTCCCGACACAGGTTGATGGATAATTCTTACTTTGGATGCAAGTTAGCTTGTCCTAACAGATGCTTCTCTCTTAGCACGGGTCTGTATGCTCGGAATCCTTCTAGAGAAGGAATGGTTGTTTTGGCAGTAGCGCGAGCTGCTCAATTCTTCGCTTGTTTTCTCCTTCGTATTCTTCCCCCTCCGCTCGTCTCGCCCCACTCAACGACGCCGATAGAGAGGGAGTCGTCTCTCTTTCTCCCTCTGCGCTCTCTCCCCTCCCCATTGTCTCTCGGTAGTCTATCTGGTCTCCATTCCACACTTCATCACTGCGTATTCTATTCCTTCCCCCCTGGTAGACTCTCGGTTGTTCCTCCTCCCTGCGAGTCAGTCGACAGTTTGACCGGGATTCTCCTAATTGGGAGACACATTCGACGTAGATCGTATTCCATCCCAATCCCATTCGAAGCCATTCTACAGTAACCGTCATGTGGCGCAGCAGCGCGAAAGTGCTTACTGTAAGTTTCGATATGTAGAAATTCAGACAAAACTTGCATATATGAGCTTTTCAATACGAAACCAGTAAATCGCTCGTTCTCATTCATAAACAGAGTGCTGTAGGGGATTTATAAGAAAAAAAAATAAAAATAAATAGATTGTGGAATTTCGAGACTTTATAGCCTCTCGCTATGTCATTCATCGTTGTCTGCCAGATTCCGCGCTTTCATTGATTTTGCCATTGATTTTTTATGAATCCTTATTTTTGTGAATTCTGTTCGTTCTGTCGATACATTCAACTTAGATGTCTGCAAGGACTTACCTATTGACTTGGTTACACGTAGGATTATTCATAGGGCGCATTAGCTAACTTGGTGGTTCCATTTCAGCAATATGAATTGGGTGGTAGATGATCGGTGTCGTGGTTCATAGAACCATATATATTTTTTTCTCATAATCTAGCCATATTTCTGCTTCTGAAATGTGTCTAACCCGCTGTTATTGCAGGTGCAGATCGGCACGAAGATGTACGATGCGCACGAGCTGCAGAAGCTGATACCGCAGCTGGAAGATGCCGTCCAGGTACGGACACGCCCATTCCATTCATTTTCAGTGTCCTAGGATTTTTTTCAAGTATATAGTGGGTCCCAACAATTTAAAATATCCAGTGGGCACCACCCAATATATTGTGACTACTCTAGGACTCTGAGGCATGGTAATGCATGATTCCATTCATGGGGGATTACTGCGGTGTGTCAAAATCCTGGGTGTCCACTAGTTCAGCCACAAAACCGGCAGGGCCTCCGGAAACGGTACCCTAAACGTGGAAGTATGATAGGCACTTTACGAAAACCGAGAGGGTCTTGCTACAGCAAAGTTGCCCACGTCTGATTCCAGTTGCCAGTAGTTTCGTGAGGTAAAGTCACAACCATGTTGAACATGCACGTTTCTAAAATGAATAAAAAACTGATAATGAGCGGAAGTTTGGACCCACATTCCCAACACTGGATTTTGGCCTACCTCAACTTTTGCTCATCTTTAGATGTACACTCCCTTCTTTTCAATGTCCCTTACTTTCTTTTTTGGGCTAGGGATAAGTTATGATAATAAGGGGTCAGTCGAGAAGAGACATGGAACAGGATTGGGCTGGTCGGAAATAGGGGGGGGGGGGGGGCAGAGGGAGAGAGGCTATCAGTGAATTTTACAGTTCCCTAATCCAGGAAGTATTGTGATTACAGCTGGGTATACAAATATCCCATTAATTGGATCAGTCACCTGTTCGAAAAGCAATTTAGTAGGGAATTATAGGGGTGTTCTTTTGATTCGGAGTGTAAATAGGCAGTTTGCATGTTAAGTCTAGTATTAGTGTTGCATTGATACATTTCGGCTCTTCAGTCGAAACACAGTGTTTCCTCTCGCGACATCCCTTAAAAAATTTTGAGATGAAAATTTTTCACATATCAAACAGGCACATGTACGCTTTTGAGAGCTAGTCTTGCAAGCCTCCAGAGTAGGCCTTCTCCTCTCCCTGTTCCTTCCCTCCTTCCATTGTTTTGCCGCAGCTCGGCTGCAGAGATGATGGACAACCCCCTCATACGCACATCATAATGACTGCGTTCGCCGATGGGAAATGAGCAAGCAGTATGTGAAGAGAAGGAAGAGGGAATGAAAGATGAGAATGGCGTCGCAGCAGAAGAGGAATGTTTGGCAGGAAGAGAGGAGGGGAAGAAGGAAGGGATGGGGTGGGATGACTACTTACTACCCAGGAGGACCGAGAGAAGAAGGCGCACAATGCCCCACTCTTGCTATATGTAGAGCATGTGAAAGGGGGGGATGGGGTGATGACCTCTTTCCATTTTTTAGAGCGTAAAAGTGCTGTATTCTAAAATAAATATGTGTCTTGGTTCTGTTCAAATTTTCTAAAATACTTGTGTGGAAAGTGACCACGGCCGCCAACAATGGCCATCCATTGCAGAAGCGCGATCAGCAGATTCGCCAGCAGCAGAATATCGTCGAGACACACGTCAAAAGGATCGCCGAGTTGGAGGCGGAAGTGACGTCACTCCAGGTAACGAGAGTGCCTACGCGAGAGAGGGATTCATTGTGCACCCGCTTAATCCGAACAGAACATTTGAGTGCAATTCATGCACCGGCCGTTTTCATTACATTCCATAGTAGTAATGTGCTCAACGAGGCCAATGGATAAGCTAGTCGTCTGAATTCCTATGTAATTACCACTCTTTCTGACCTGGCTTGGGGGTATAAAAGTGCCCGTTTGTAGAGAGAATGCGACAAGCTGCGGTCGG
The DNA here is from genome assembly GCA_036245805.1 of Pristionchus mayeri. Classification (NCBI taxonomy): domain Eukaryota; kingdom Metazoa; phylum Nematoda; class Chromadorea; order Rhabditida; family Neodiplogasteridae; genus Pristionchus; species Pristionchus mayeri. The sequence goes on along the minus strand of BTRK01000004.1, from coordinate 6,547,841 downwards.
TGCTCGAGCAGAAGGCGCAGAATGTGGCCAGCTCGCCCGGAGCAAGATCGCCCTCCAATGGATCCCCTCGAAACGACGATAAGGAGGTGCGCACAGGATAGGGGAGAAGGTCGAGGAAGGGCACTAGGTCGGATGAGAACTATGATGTCATTCTGCAGTTGCTATATCAAATGCGGCATCACGTCATAGTTCTCATCCGACCTAGTTCCGTAAGGGGCGGGGGGGGGGGGGGGGGGGGGGGGGGGTCAATGGAATACATTGGATTGAAATGGAAGCGTCGCCTTGCAGACTCACGGCACACTTCTGGATGCGGCGGCGCGTGCCAAGAAGTTGGCCGTGTCAGCAGAGCCGACGAAGCTGGACTCGAAGCCAGCCACCCTACAGCACCACATCAAGAGTGCCGCGTGCGTGGACAATCTGCCTTGATCTTGAACCCCCTTCCCCTCCTCCTTGTATTCCTTCAACCGAGGATCACTGATTTCGAATGCAAAACTCGTGTAATTGCCTCGATTTTGTAGGGCGAAGCAGCTCATTCGTGACGCAGTGCACAAGAATGACTTCCTCAAGCAGCTCGCCAAGGAGCAGGTCTGTCGATTTGTTATTCTTTTCAATTTCGTATTTTTGCTGCTCAAAACAATTTTGTATGTCTAATCCGGTGCTCATCCGAACACATCCATTACGTGATTGTTCGGGCTTTAGGAGAGGCGCATAAGTGCGCATCAGGTAACACTTCTTACTGAGTGGCTTAGAGTAAGGGGTGGTCATTTCACTCTAATACGGGTATTAGTTTCTCGACTCGTGGCGAGTCTGGAGAGATTCTTGTATAAATCTGAATGGCAATGCATTGCAGATCATCGAGCTGGTGGAGTGCATGTACGAGATGCGCGCGCGCCAGGGACAGTGGGTCATCCAGGAAGGAGAACCGGGCGATCGACTCTTCGTCGTGGCTGGTAAGTGAGATGGGCACGAGAGAGAGGAGATGCACCATTACCCCCCCCCCCCCCCCCCCCCCCCACACACACACACACACACACACACACACGCAGCTCTCACTATGTTATCTTGTTTGACTCTAGTATGGAGTGCATTGCCCCTCTGGCCAATTCAAACGGGCTTCTTGTGTCTGATGTGTGCGATGATCATGAGTTGCGACTAATGGATTAATTTTAGAATTGTAGAACCTTGGGTGTTACTGAGAGAGAGAGTTTGTATATTCACGTGAATCGAATGCCCGATATGTGCGATGATGATGGGAATGGACTAAAGTGTCCCTTGTGCAGAGGGAGATCTGCAAGTCTCGCGCGAGGGAGCTCAACTGGGCACGATGCGACCGGGCACGGTGATGGGAGAACTAGCCATTCTCTACAATTGCACCAGGTGAGCATACTCGCATCCTGCATCACTCCTAATTCATACCTAGATAAGATCTCTGGAAGAGTGGATAATTCAAAGATCTCCTCACCCAAACTATGCATAACTAGATGATGAACAAAAAAATATTGCTGATTCGGTGGCAATGTTTAGAATTGAGTGTTTTCAATTTGTGTTCTTTGCATCTCATTTGTGGGGTCAAGTGATGCAGCACCTAAACGTGGGTAATTTTGGTAGAGCGTTCAGCCTAGCGTGAGCGAATGCGAATTAATGGGCAGCGCACAAAATCGAAAACTGGACAGGCGAGGGAAGGTTTCACGGGCGAACGAAAGAGCAAGAAGCATTCGGTAGATCGAATGGGAAGATAGGCCGAGTGAGAAATAATGGGCCATATATTTGGCGCTGCCGACGTCATTCTTTCAAAATTGTAAACGAAGTGAACACTTAGGCAAAAGCGCTGAGCGTAAGTGAATACTCGGCAAACTACCTTTTCCCTGCGTTTTCTTAATATTTATTTTTTATAATTTTTTCGACCCCGTCTAGATAATAATATTATGGAATTTTTAACATTTGACAGTAAGTTTCACTTGAGGCAATATTTGATATCTAGGGAGTACTCACTTTTACTTTCTAGTTGGCAGCAAACTCGACCGAAAATCGGGTTTCCTTATTCGATACTTTTTTGCGCTCTACTAATGGCGATGTTATTTGGCAGCTCTAGTTCTCGATTATCTCTTCTTTTCGTATCTCCCAGTCGGTATTGCCTATTGAATTTCCCCACCTTTCTTTCTCTCAATTTATATCTGTTAGAAAAGGCCGCCTACCCTATTCGATCTCTCAATTTTTTTTCCTTTAGGAATGCTTACTTTTTCAACTTTAGCGCTGGGCAATCCTCGGTTCAATAGATCTAATCGATATTCTATCGTGCACCCTTTCGAACCCTATTGAACACGATCAAAAGGGGGGAGGAAGAGATACGGGGGACATTTAGCCCGGTCATTCGTCTGTTCTATCTTTACTCTTCATGTTCCTGCTGCTCTCTTTAGCGATTTCTTCCCCTCCCCATTGATCCCATCAGCCAAATCATTCAAAGAACTTTGGTGCGTCCCTAGTTTTGTGATGATAATATTTGTACGACAGTAGTAAGCATGTTTGCAAGGTTCGCCACTTCCTGATGTTGATTGAGTGGAACAACTTGCGCAGCATGGAACAGTGAAAGTTACATGCTCCAAGCGAGCGTGTGTTTAAAACCCGCAGTTTCTTTCACATCACGGTTCCGTCCCGCGTACTCTTCCCCCACTCGAAATGGTCAATCATTGCCTTCCCAATTCGTCACTATTTTTAACTGCCCAACGAGAGCATTCTCCACGTGTGGATGTTGTTGTGAGATTCCCGGTTATCCGTCATTCACATTCGAGAAGAGGAGGAAACAATGCCTAATCCTTCGTTAACGATCACCCCGATCCGCTACATTTATGGATGTTGCACTATTTGTCGCACATATGTATCCTGGCGTGGCTGTTGCACCACGCGGCACTAGGCGTTCTCAGTGATTGTATGCGCCCACGCAGGCGTAGAAAACGAATGTATCCCCCCCCTTGTCTCGCTCTCATTTCTCCATTTCTGCCATGTTTACGCCTTTCCTGGCCAACTCATTACTTCCAGAGGGCATTCCTAGTCTATCTCTACTTCGGAGTCCGCGTGTCGACAACAAACGCCGAGAACGAAGCCGAGCAGGCGGTAGATTGGGCAGTGCGGAAAGGGGGCGGAGTCGGAGCAGAAGAACGGTGAAGAGGAGAGAAGGCAAGGGAAGCAGCGCGTTCCCGCGCACTGAGAGGAGTTGTACTGCTCTCGGTGGTGGTTATCGAGACAGGAGTATCTTCTCGTTTCACTACCTCTCCGGCCTGTGGATCCCTCTCGACGCGATGTCGTTCCTCTGCTGCTTCCAGCATCCGACCAGTTCCAAGGTGGGCGACACCCACCAGAAGGCAGTCGTGCAGCTGAAGAAGGACGATGTCTTCTCTGGCATCGGCTGGCCGGGACGACGCGCAGCCAAGTCGAGAAGAGGAGGAAGAGAACCCATCGAGATCACTGTTGTCGCGCTGCCGGATGCAGCTGTAGGCGAAATTATTCACGAGAGGAGACGGACGTCCACTGATTCGGGCTGTGCCTCGGAAGCCTCGACGTCATCGGGAGTCTCGTCGAAGTCGACGTCTTCCGAAGGCAGCAGGGAGCTGTTCGCAGTCTCCTTTCGCGGAGCCTCGAAGATGGCCAGAAAGCTGGCGACCGTACTCCATAATACTACGTAAGAGTTGTTATTTTCTAGTCCATATCCCAGTAGTGCGCGAATGTCAACTCTCTCTCTCTCTCTGTCTCTTCTATTATCTGAGTGCAGGGGAGAAAATTGTTGTTGTGAGCAGAGTGAATAGTACGTGCGCATTCAATGTCTACCTATGTTTACTCTACTGCTGCTTCATCGCTCATCCAATGCTAGAACAATTTTCTGGCTTGTTTTCAATACCGCTGACGTTGGGCAAATGATGATGTGCTTTGGCTGTTCGGAATTTGATTGTTTTGTCATGCGTTTACGCATCTCCCATTATTTCTCTCCTCTTTTCACATTCCTCTTCCTCTCTCTCTCGCTACGCATTCGACCTAATCAGTTAGTCGGTTAGACGATCCGTTCAAATCGTATCAGGCACAGCGCATCTCATATGATCACACTTGTTTGCTTGACGAATTCCAATCTCGAAAGAAATGAAGGAAGAAAAATCAAGGTGGAATGAATGAAATGTTTAGCGCTGAAAATAACATCATTCCTAACACAAACTATAAGGCCATTTAATGTCTCCTTTAGTATTTTGGGGCTGCTATAATCGTCGTAAATTGATTATATATTAATGTGCTATCTCCGCCACTTGATTTCTACATCATAAAGAATAGGCTGAACTTTGTTAGTAACAGATGCAAACTGTAAACCCTTCACAATTTATCGTTCAGTCTACCTACTTCAAAGCATAGTTAAAACTTCCTTATTCGTGTTGATGTCAAATTAAGCGCTTTTGATGGCCTTGATACTATCTTCGAATTAGGAGTGGGACATAGGAGGTGGTATTGATCTATTGGAACATTCTATAATATTTCTCTAAACTATATTGTAGCTACAAAATGTGGTCTCTGGGGAGCAATAATTGCGCACTTGATATTTTTATATTTTTTTGAACTCCGACAGACGCAGATATTATCGTTCGATTGTGACTCTATCCCTCCCTCTTTCTCTCTCTGGTGTATTCCATTCCAGAACGAATTATGGATACAGAGGCATGCGCCAGTGAGGGAGAGAGAGAGGGAGTGCGCACTGAATAGAGCAGCACCAGAACTGAAAAGAGTGTATCGGGGACACTGGTTTGCCTGTCTGTGACATGCATTCGCGGAACAGTTGCCAGAGATCGGTGAGTAGGCGATTTTCCCACTCTATCAGTACCGTGATAAGAGCACGTGCGAGTCTCACACGATGCCACGGTACTGTATCGCGCCCTGAGTAGGCATGCGTTAGTGCATCCCTTAACAATTGAAATTAGAAATTCACTGTTTTCTAGCATAGTGGAATTATAATATCAGCGGGAGGATAAGGATTGAATGAGATTGAACAATTAAAAATGAGGGTAAAAAGTGGCCATAAATCAAACACCTTGGTGTCCGCCTGTGAACGTCCCGTGCGTGAGTATGCGAAAGAGAAGAGGGATGCGGACAGGTCAAGGTGACGCAGCGAAAGAGAACAGTTGCTATAACGATGGCCACTTGCAGAACTGCGTCGGTGCAAGCACTGACAGACGTGCAGCTATGGGTGCTCGACCGATCCGTCTTCCAGATGATCACCATGAGATTGGGAATGGAGAGACAGCAACAGCTCATGAGCTTCCTCACCAAGGTACGCTAGTATCGATTAGGGTCTGGCAGTACGAGGCGTTACATTGTCAACCCTACTATCGACTGGATCTCTCATCAGGCGTAGTCGTGTATCTTGACAATCTCTGCCTCTGCAGGTGTCGATCTTCGAGAATCTGCCCGAGGACAGGATCTCGAAGATTGCGGACGTACTCGATCAGGACTACTATGCAGGCGGACATCATATCATTCGACAGGGAGAGAAGGTGTGACGATGAATGAGCACAGCCGCTATTCCATTCATTCTCAGGGCGACACCTTCTTCATCATCAACAGCGGACAGGTCAAGGTGACGCAGCAAATTGAAGGAGAGACCGAACCGAGGGAGATCAGAGTGCTCAACCAGGTACGGTGGGCAGTCTATCAGAGAGTGTAATTCATGTTCACGTAATCCATCGAAACCGTCCATCTAATCCACGCATATTAGACAGAGTCTAATCCACGTACCAGAAAAGCCATGGAGGGGTTCCCAAAATCAACATTGTTGACGCTCTAGATTCCACTATCTAAATAGCACACTCCCGCATCCTACCAACAAGAAGAACCTTTCCGAAACGGATGAGCTAGCTGATGGCGTTATCATTCCACGGGGACGCCTTTTTCCATATATAGCGGCGAATAAAATGACCTCATTACAGCTGTTGGGAGCGAGGGGATTATGCCTATTGATTCCGCCAAACGCTCTTTTCCTCGCGCTGTTAGTACCGTCATAATCGTCCGTTCGCGGTATGCGGCCTCTGCCTAGTCTCCATGCCAAACGTTTGCCTCCACTACCTCTGCCCTGTGCTAATTACTAATTAGTAATAATGTCTTCCCTCGTCTTGGATCGACCAGATCAGCGCGCCAGTAGGACGCTTCTGATGGCGAGAGTGCTGGCCCGGTGGAAGTGCACCTCTGTCCTTGCTGCTAATGGAGTTTCCGCTCGCCAGGGCGACTTCTTCGGAGAACGCGCGCTGCTGGGAGACGAGCTGCGCACGGCGAACATCATCGCCATGAATCCCGGAGTGGAGGTGCTCACTCTCGATAGGTGAGCAACACCACCAATAAGTGCTGTGAGAGCAGAATACGAAGCAATACACCACTTGGCAATATTGCTTTTTATTTACAAAGTATTGCTGCGCATTCTATTATCACAGTGCTTCTTCTACTCAGTCGATGTACGATGTAACCTAGAAGAACTTTCAAAGAGAGAAGATAGAAAAGCGAAGAATATTGCAGCATAAAATTTGTAGGATTTATGTGAAAAAACTAAATAGATTGTCTCAGAGAGTCCTTCCTCAAGCTGATCGGCGACATCGACGCGGTGAAGAAGGACTACGGAGACTCGGATCGTCTCTCGCAAGCCGTGCCCATCGTCGAGCCACCCAGTCCCACCAAGGTACGGGGAGAGGGAGGGAGATGCGAGGGAGAGAGGGCGCCTACGTCGGATGAGAACTATGACGCCATGCCGCCCTGGATATTTCAAAGGCGGAATGACGTCATAGTTTTCACCCGACTTAATATTTAGAGAGAGAAAGAACATGCTTTTTTGGGCAGTCTTATCCCACATCGTCTATTCAGGTGGCGCTGCAAGCCGAGTTCGACCAGGTGACGCTGAGGAATCTCAAGAGACTCGCCACACTCGGAGTGGGCGGATTCGGAAGAGTCGAACTGGTCAGTTTGCGATCCAAGACCATCCCTTGAACTCTGATTAGTTCGTCGACTATGACACTTGGTCGCGTACGTTTTGGAGAGATGCAATGGCACACTGCAGGTGTGCATCAACGGGGACAAGTCGCGCACGTTCGCCCTCAAGGCGCTCAAGAAGAAGCACATCGTGGACACACGACAGCAGGAGCACATCTTCGCAGAGAGGAACATCATGCTGGAGATGAACACTGACTGGATCGTCAAGTGAGTTGAGGGGGGAGGGGAGGGGGGGGCGTACTGGCACCATGCCAGATTATTAGAATCATTTCCCGATAATGTCTCTGACCTTAGGTGGGTACCATTGAAGTCAACTTCAAAACCCCACCGGTATTCAGTTCTCAGCTTTAACCCCATCCCACTTATGTCTTTGACAAAACAGTTGTATCGTTCAGCAGGGATGAGATTGGTATGCTTGCAGATTGTACAAGACTTTCCGCGACACGAAGTACGTGTACATGATGCTGGAGGTGTGCCTGGGAGGAGAGCTGTGGACGACGCTGAGAGACAGAGGTGAGAGGAGGCCACGCAACTCTTTCCATGCAATGAAATGCACGGATGTGAATCTGGAGGTTAACTGAACAACAATCGCTTCAAGCTACGAGGATAATTCAATTGCTTGTGCAGGTCACTTCGACGACTACACCGCTCGCTTCTACGTCGCGTGCGTGCTGGAGGGACTGGAGTACCTCCATAGGAGAAACATCGTGTACAGAGATCTCAAGCCGGAGAACTGCCTCCTCGCCAACTCAGGATACCTCAAACTGGTCAGTAACTGCATAACCAGAATTTATGACGTCACCCCCTAAGTGGATCAGTTTATGCAAATGCATGCACCTAGTTCTGGCTACTGTTCTAGCATCGGGAATGTTGAAATGCACAAATAAAATGTTTAAGTTTATCCACATTCCCTTCAGGTCGACTTTGGCTTCGCAAAGAAACTCGCGCCGGGCAGAAAGACGTGGACCTTCTGCGGAACCCCAGAGTGAGTGGTGGCGAGTGCAAATTGTCTACGGGATTTCGGTAGTATTCGTGCTACCGTAACCGATGTTCCTTCGAAATGAGTGAGTGCCTGCAGGTACGTCTCTCCCGAAATCATCCTGAACAAGGGTCACGAGCAGTCTGCTGACTACTGGGCACTCGGCATATATATATGCGAGCTGATGCTGGGACGACCGCCCTTCCAGGTAAGGCGGACGTCGGTGCCCAATTATCGATTGATCAGTGATACCGTAATCTCCCTCAGGCTGCGGACCCCATGAAGACGTACACGCTCATTCTGAAGGGAGTAGACGCGCTGGAAATTCCTAACAGGTGCAGTTGCGGGACTATTGGTGTTCTCAGTGGCAGTAGGTTGCTCTCCTCTCCAATGCAATCCCGACGCTTTAGGCGAATCGGCAAGACAGCCACAGCACTGGTGAAGAAACTGTGCAGAGACAATCCGGGAGAGAGACTCGGATCAGGCAGTGGAGGAGTGAATGATATAAGGTATCGAGAGATGAAGACAACGATATGGTCTATTCTACCGGTGGGCTCAGTGGGAGAAGGACTAGAGAGACATACGTTTGTGGACCAGGGGGAGGGACGGCGGGTAGGAAGAGGCAGTACCGTCCGAGGCTTCTATGTAGACATTTCGTACTGTTCAATGACCAGCATGCTATTGACTGCAGGAAGCACCGTTGGTTCATGGGCTTCGACTGGGAGGGACTGCGCACGCACACGCTCAAGCCGCCCATCCAACCAAAGGTATGTGAAGAGGAGGCGGAGTGTGCACCGTTCACCCATCCTCCTTATTGTCCAGAGTCTGAGATGTAGTGTGGTGAATATTACATTATTCACGAATACCGTTACGTCCTTATCCCAGTCAACATCATCATCTGAGAGGATAAGTCATGGAGCTTGCAGGTCTCGAACCCCGCCGACGTCACCAACTTCGACAACTACCCGGCGGACCCCGATGTGCCTCCCGATGAGTTCTCCGGATGGGATGAGGGCTTCTAAGCCATCCAATCCCCTCTCTTTTACTGGTCGCGACGGCTGCATTGCGCGCCCTTCTTCGATACATTTTCCCCCGTGACTCACTGGTAGTTGCTATCCTTCTATCACCACCCTACTCTATATAGTAGACCCCCCACAATCATGGAGCCCTTCCTGTCCATCTGCTAAATCTTCTTCGAAAGCCATATCTGAACCTGGAAACCTGCACCTTTTACTCTCCAACTTCTCAGCTCGCTACCCTCTTTAGTGTTTTCTCCAAATTGTTTTGCAATCCTGAAGCGTAGACAGTGCTTATGACACATCAGAACATTGTCCGCTTTGCAACGGCTATCTGGATATCGACCGTAGTTGTTAGACTTCTTCCCCGTAGTACTTTGTTAGATTCCCCTTGTTCCTCCAGCGCGTCACTCTCCCCATGATCACCCCATTCAAAAGCGCGCCATCTCTTCGCGTAGAGGACTATAGTAGAGGACTATCCTCATTGATTTCATTCCTGTAGCATCGATAGATTCCGAAATGCGACTAGCTTAGGCTAACCACCCTTCTTTCTCTTGTCTGGAATTGATCCCACGTTCATACGATATTACTCTCTCCTCCAAAAAGCCGCCAATGCTTACCGTAATCAAGAAGTTTCATCCATGGCTTTTGTACCCTCTTACCTCTCACTCTTTGTGATTCCAGACAAGTCCCCCTTCGGCCTTCTCAAGTCGATGTATGTGTGTACAAATCCCCCTCCCTTTCTCTCCTCCTGCTCTCTAGTATTCTGGGTTATCTCTTTTTTTTTTATTAATTTGAGCCCAATTCTTGTCTATTCCTACTCGTTTCATCTTATTCTATCATATGTTGCCCTTAGTATGTATTATATCCCGTTGAGCCCTATGCATTCGAAGATCCAATCAATTGAATAATAATGATCCCCTCTTCGTTGTATCTACTCTGCATCCCAAATTCTCGTATTTCCTTCGTATCGAGGAAATTACGTAATAGAGCCCACAAAGACTGACCAGTCTCTTGAATAAAAGATTATATTCACAATTACGTTCTTATTCAAAGATTTATGGCATCTGTAGTCTTCAGAACTGTCTCACGACCGTTCGTGAGATGTTATGACACATTGCTTGACTGTATTTGTTCTCCATGGGTCTCTTGCAAGTAGCAATTTGGAAAGAACTTTCTTAACTTAGCATTTATCAAATCATCATTATAGTTTTAAAACAATATTGCGTATTTTGAAGCCAATTCAGCTGTGGCTATGCGTAAAACGGGTAGTAGTGAATGATACAGTGCGAAGGAGCAGTATTGTACAGGTATAATTGGTTCACAACCCGGTTTTGTGTATCGGGAGATCACTAGGTTAATTAATTAACTGGCAGTAATGAACAAGGATTATGGTGAACAATAGGTGAGGATAAAACGGTAAAACGATCGGATAGCTACTGAGCAAGGCGCATGTGCGAATAATAAAAAGGAACCAGCCTATCGCGCTAATATTGGGAGGTGATTAGAGTGGATCGGGTCGAGCTCGCTTGCTGGTATTTGCGCCAAGATGAAGGGGCTCCTTCGAATCCGCACTCCTGGAACAAACGAATAGGATTGTGAACTCATGCTCAATGAGAAAAATAAAAGGAGCAATACTGGCACTAGGTCGGATGAGAACCAAAAAATCGCCTTCTCCAGCACGTTCACAGTAGACTCCTAGTGCTTTGACATTTTTCAGTTAAAGACCTAAAGAAGGGTCCATTTTTGGTTCTCCATCCGGCGCAGTGCCGCAATACTACCGTCTCCCTCCCCCCTCCACCCCACCCCCCCTCCTGCTGCCCCACCACACGAACCTCTTGCCCAGCTTCTTGCTCTGCTGCTGCGAATGGCACTCCGAGAGCGCGAGACTTCTGCTTGGGGGCGTGTTCTCCGTGTCCGATGGGAGCCTGCAATGGGCGGAGTCAGCACAGTGAATACAGTGATTGTGTCAGATTGGATGGGCCGACCCTGTCAGGACCAGGATGGGAGACAGGGTAGATTGAGCGAAAGTTGGCAGAAAAATCAAAGATCAAGGACCACTCACGCGAATACGGGCATTGGTCTCATGGTGGGAGGCGGTAGTCGAGAGGCAGCGAATCCTCCTCCCAGATGCTCCCCAGGGCAGTCGCGCGCCCCGTCCGAATACGCCACCGTCGAGATCTCGAACTCCTGCAGATGCTCGATCGATAATGGAAAGCGCGGATACCGTATATACTCTCATTCCACTCACGGACACTTCTACAGAACTCGGTACCAGAATGAGACGGAAAGGGAAGAGTGAAGGGCAAGGTACGGTAGGATGGGACACGGTAGAAGTGGCAGTGGAATGGTGTGGTGTACGGTAGGGACGAACCTGCACGCAGCCGTGCGCGTACATCTCGGGGAATATCTGCTCGGCCATCCACTCGGCGAGCACTGCCAGTTCGGAGAAGTGCGCAGATGCAACGACAGCGCCTGAAGACACTAGGCAGGGTGAGAATTAGTGATTCCAAATCGGCGCGTGCTCTCCTCGTTTCACACGCTCTCTCACCGGTCAGACAGTGCGAGAGAGCGTGTGAAACGAGGAGAGCGCGCGCCGTTTTGGCATCACTAGTGAGAATCCGCCTGTTGAGAACCAAAAGAGCACCATTCTCCAGTATTTTCACATTAGGTTCCAACACTGCCGAAGGGGGTTTAAACCTAGTTCCCGCATGACTGAGAAGAAAAGCGCGTTTTAGCTTAAAAAAACAAGACCAAGAGACGAAGGATCATGAAGAGAAAGGAACAGGCAGCAAATAGTCCGATACTAGGCCGGATGAGAACAATTTAGAAACGCAGTCTCATACAGGTTGTCACTAGTCAATCATGGTTCACTTCCAACCTACCACCAATATTCAAATCACTCACCCGTAGTGGGCATGTTAATCGATCCGTGGAGGTGCGAATCGAGAAGAATGAACGAGTTCGTCCTTCGATCCGCCACCAGCAGCACCGTCCGCTCGAAGGCGATGATGACGAAGTGAAGGCGGAGAAGGGGAAGCAGCGAGGGACTGCAAGGGAGGGAGATGCGAGGGAGGGAGGGCGCCTACGTCGGATGAGAAATATGACGTCATGCCGTCTTTGATATAGAAAGCCGGCATGACGTCATAGTTCTCGTAAGACATAGTGCTTGAATGACAATACTAGGTCTATTCAAGCACCTCTAGCTACTCCTCCTACTCCCCAACTTTCCCGATCAGAGAAGAGCGAGGCGTAGAGAAGCATCTCATTCGCCACCCTAATGCCAACTCTCCATCGTAGACCCAATTCAGTCCCGTTCAACCGACCTGCGCAGTGCTATCCGGACAAAGCGAGGCAGATGCACTGCGAGTGAGCCAGCGACCGAACAGAAGTCAATCTGAGAAAGGGAGTACGGTATTCCCCAGGGTATCCTCCCCCTCCGCCCACCCTCGCATACCTCAGTGTGCCGTTGCTGCAGGGCAGCTATCGCGTCGGGAATGGTGAAGTTGTGCTCCTTCGTGCTGCGTGCCTTCACTGCGAGCTCGTGTGCCTGAGAGAGAGAGATCAAAGATCACCTCAGGGTGACCTCATCTTCGTACCTCGTTGCCTTCGACCATCGCCTCGACAAAGGTGCCCACGATGTAGCGAGTGCACGCCTAGATCGGAGATATGTAAATTGGAATTGATTATGCGAGGTCGAATTGCAACGATGTGATGCCCTCCCCCTCGTCTGATGAGGGAATCCGTGGGAGAGGGAGGGGTTACTAAGTTGCAATGCGACCTCGATTAGCCTACTCTACGAGATATGCTATTGAGAAGGCAAAGAAAAGTTAGTGAATTTCGTCAGTGCAGAAGGTATTATAGGGATTACAAATGGTGTACGGTACTCACGGTGGGCGCGGGACGGGACTCGGCGCCGGCGAGTGCGCGAGCGGAGGATCGAGTGAGGGGCAGGAGAGGGACGCGTGATTGAGTGGGCGAGAGGAAGTGGAGATTGCGACGTTCGAAGAGCTCGATCAGCTGCAGGGCGATGAGAGTGCACGCATTGGAGGGAGAGGTACGACCACCCAGACGAGACTGCAAAGGGGGCGTGCCTTCGGGGGGTGAGGGAAGGGGGGGGGGATATTCGAGGGGGGAGGAGATCATTGTAGAACTGGTAATTTTAGTAGTCTACAGAAAAGAAATTGCTCAAAAATCATCAACGGGTTCTTTAATGACCAGTTATAAAGTGATGCAACCCCATTTGAGGCCACTACACCTCTCCCTTCCTAAACTGCGAAATCAGGGGAGGGGCTAGACTTCGCGAGGCCTCATATTGGCAAGCCATGGAAGAGAGAAGAAAAGAAGACAACGAACCTGCGAGATTTCCGCAGGAAGTCGCCACACCGAGACACGATCACACTGGAAAGATCAAAGATCAATCACAGGTTCGAGAAATGAGGCATGTATGGAGACATGGAATGCTGATCTCCCATAGAATCGCGCCAAACTCGAAGCGCCTACGTTACCACTAAGAAGACCCAATTATAGACTAAGCAATCAAGATATTAGGCCAGTCGCTAATGATGGAAGAATCAAAAGATGCTTTACTAACCTTTTCGAGTGCTGCTTGTACAGTAGGGAGGAGAGGGTGCTGCGGGATAGGAGATGGAGAGGAGGAGGACGGGTCGTCTGACGAGCTCATTCAACCTGCAATTATCGATTAGTAGATCACTAGAAATACGGTAACGAGACACACCTTTGGAATGGATGGTGGAAGGAGGGAAGAGAGACGAGAGACGACCGCTCCTCGTGCGCTGTCCCGAGCGAGATGAGCAATGATGAGATGAGAGATGGTAAATGGACGCATTTTGCATGCCAAGAGAAGGAGAGGGAGAGACCTTTGTTGCGGGATGAGACGAGCTATGGAAATGGATGGAGAGGAGAAAGAGAGTTAACGTGAATGAACTGATTAGGAGGTGATGCAAATCCAGCGACCAGCTACAGATGAATGTCGAGAGGGACGAGATAGGTGAGAGAGTGAAGAGAAAGAGAGAAAACTCTCTTCCATTTACATACTCTCTCTCTCTAATGAGAAGCTCTCGGAGCGAATACTGTTGGTATCATGGCAACAAAATACCGTATCGCAAGCCACTTCTGTCCAATGATTCTGTAGCATTCATAATTCTTGGTCGGGGTGAAATATTTGCGATTGAAATGGTAATTCTTTCTTTTCAAAATCTTTTATCGATTGAATTCGTGAGTGTTCGCGTATTAAAGATCTCTTGGTCCCGTCTTGGCATCTGATTAACAATGGAATCTAATCGACTCGCCGTCTACTCTGAAAGGCATCAAATTGAATACTTAGTTTTCTATAAAAGGGTCGTCTCAATGGGCACGGTTTCTCAGTGATGAGAATAGTAGGCAGTGTCAGTGAATGGAACTCTATTACAAGCACAGCTGGTGGCCATTCTTCTACGAAGTCTTCTCTTTCACCGGAGAATTTCGAGAACTCGAGCCGAATGACCTAACAACTTTGAGAGTGAGCAGGCCAGCTAGATAGGCTAGAATGGCCAGGAATAGGATGACATCGAGTGAGTGATACTGGACGAATCCCAGATAGGCGCCGGGCGGAGTCATGTGGTCGAGGGTCTGGAACTCGGCCACGAATTCAGTCCATCGCACGAGCAGATCCTCAGGCGCCACGGGCTTCTTCTCCGCCATTGCACGTACTCGACGAGCGGCAGTCTGCATCCTGGAAAGAGAGTCCTCTCTCAACCGATTGTGAGTCTGTGTTGAAAATACGCTCCCTAGGAAATGAAGATGATTTTTCTCCAGGTAAAAATCTGCATTTCTTATGATTCATTCATTTTCTTCCGACTTATGTGTAGAGACCGCAAGCTCCGCCCACTTTGAGGGAGAAAGAGTGCCCCAAAATCTGGCACTCCAAACGACTAAGCGAATTGGCAACGAAATTCTTAGTGCAAGCCCTTATTCTGTAGGTCTCATCAGTGTTTACAATCTGTGAAGTGACCATCATGATTTTTATTTTTTGAATATACAAAAAATCGATTGGCAGGTTATGCATTCTCCAATTTTTGTACTTCCAATGCATACTCGTCTTTCGGACAAGTCCGACATGGTTTCCCAGATTTTTATTATTACTTCTGTGCAAATAAAATATAAAATAGTCTTAATTTCGAATAGTTGATTGCAAAAAACTATCGGAGAGTACGCGTATTTATTAGAAAAGGACTTCCGTTGTTTATCTCTACTATCTGCAAAAGTCGACGGGGAACGAACACACGGTTCCCTGGCACAAGGCCAATGAGCTTCACCACTACACCATGCGGACAGATGCAATAGCTGTTCCTCTGATGATACTTGATTACTAGGCATCGGAATAGGCTCCGCCCACGTGCTTTGTGTACGGGCACCCGTTGAACTCCTCGAGAACACTTTTCGAACCATAATACGAGTCAGAGTTGAGATATCGACAAACGGTCAAAAGTATCATCTTATTAGGTTCCTCAAGGCCATTTTGCGCAATGTTTCCTGTTAACTGCGACAGTTCGGCAATCCACGTTGTGGTCCCTACTTATGTGTAAAGAGGCGTTCCTCGTGTCGAATAGATGACTTGATGCACTGGCTCTCATAATCTATACCATTATCCGACTAGGCGACCATTGTAATTTCGTGCGTACTTGGTATCAGTGAGCACGGCTCGGAGTGCAGCAGTCACAGTCTCCTTGCTCACTCGCTCCTTCTTCAGATTGACACTGAACGGAAACATGGCTGTCAATCAGATGTATCTGGCACGGCTTTCTGGGGGTGAGGAGGGGGAGAAGGGGGTGCATCAGATTAGAATTCTACAGATCGTGAAAAATAAAGTGCTCCAAATAGACCATTGCGCTCAAAACGAAGAGTTCTAAAATGATACACCCCGGAGAGAAGTGAGCGAGTGAATGGAAAAGACTTCTTGTGATTTCATCCACTCTTGCTGTGGTTTTCGGAGCGAATGCTTGTGGTGTATTGTGAACAAAAATACGTGTTTTGCGTCAGATGCGTTGGAGGACTAACCCGAATCCGAGTTTCTCGGCTCTGTGTCCATTTCGGGGCTGATCGAAGAAGAGCGGAATCGTGACGATGGGAACGCCCGAGTGAATCGCGTCCTGCAGATGATCGAGTAATAGTCTGACTCTCTACAAATTGAATGATCTCTAGCTTTCTCTAACCGGCGAGAGAGTGTGTAATATGAGGAGAGTCAGAACATTGCTCAGATGATCATTCGGTCACTCTCTCTTCATTTCAACCTCTGTTTATCTATTTATTTATTTATCGATTCCTCAAGTTAAGAATGTGTGACAATTGTGAGAGGGACTCTCTATACAGTTGCGTGTTGTGGTTCAAGAACTTTTGAAGGAAGTGAGCGTCGTTTCTCGAACTCACAGAACGAATTAAATGATAGTGTAAAGTGGATGGTACCTGGAGACTGTTGTATCCTCCGTGAGTGATCAGCGCGCGTGCCTTGGGGTTGTCTGAGAATGCTCGCTTTTACACAAGGTTACTTATCTCAATCAATCAATTTATCTTATCAGGATGCTCGCAAGAGTCTGGCTGTATCAATACACTATTTCTTTAAAATCGATAGTAAATTGTGAGGAAACATGCTCATCGGGACGCGATTGGCTGCTTTAGTGGCTATTAGAAATGCGAATATCTTACGGAGTAGATCCTTCTGGGGGAGCCACTTGGAGATGTGGACGTTGTCGGGGAGAATGCCAATGAGATCGTCCTTCTCATATCGGAGGAAGAATTGGATGTGGGGGAACTGAGAGAAGGCGTGGGCGAACGACTGCTTCCATCTCAAAGAAGAACTTCCTTGGCAACTCGATTAGTTCCAAAAATTAGCTCTTCTCCAATATTTTCGCAGCTTTCCATGTGAAAGCTGTTGTGAAAATACAGAAGAAAATGAGATTACATTTCGTGAAGCCCATGATAGCAACACTATGGAGTTCATGCACAAGTGTGGTGCAACAATATAAAAAATGGAAGATACTTACTTGAGTGGCATGAGGAACATGGGTGCGATGGATCCGAAGGACATGACAACAATTCCGTCACGTGCAGATTCAGTGAGGTTCGCGTAGATCTAAAAAAAGATGAATTCGAAGATGATTCTCTCTTTTTCCTGCGTTTACTCTTGTCAAATTCGAGATCACACATAACTAATATTCCATTTCTCGTCTGAACTCGTTTGGATGCACTCAGTTAAGAAAAAAGATAAGCAAATGCGGACCCCCTCGAGTGGTTTGGCGTCGACCTTCTTCATGCCGAGTCCTCCAATGTTGACGATCTTCGATAGAGTGGGACGGGGGAAGTCGTACAACTCGTTCGTGTTCGCCATTATGAGCGGCGTTCGCTTTGCGAGATCGATGAGATCGGGGAAGGAAGGACCGAGGTGCTTGCGGAACATCGCTGTCTCCCGGTGAGCGAACACTCTAGAAACAAGGCAAATGTATTATTGATGCATCCAGGCTACAGATGGATTACAATGGGGGACTGCAGCAGTCTCAGTATCGGATATCGCTTCCTAAGTATGAGGAGGCAGACCATTCTGCGTTATGTAGCGTACAATCAATCTCTTGCATTTCCCTTTGAGCGTAGAGGCCATTTCATACTCTCATGTTGAGTTATGAGGGTGAGCGTAGAATGAAGGTACCGTAGTATCGAAATCTAGAGAAAGAAAAGAGGGAGATTAGCTGACCTTGGCCACACGAGTCTGGTGATCCCCCACCCGACGAAGCTCTGGACTCGCTCGAGGAAGGACAGCGAGTCGCTCGCGTCCATCATCGTCGCTACAAATATATTTAATTTTTTTGCTACAATTTTGCGTCTCCTTGATTAACAATCTAGATGTATGAGAGCTCAGGTGACGAGAAACGAATTTTTTGATCGTTCAGAGGGGCTTTTGGTTCCCATCTTATCTATCGATCTAGTGCCTCGATGTCGTTCTGCATGAAATGTGACTCACGAGTGCAGTAAGAGGGAGGGAGGGGCACCCCCGAGACATCGGCCACCACATCGGAGAGAGTGCCCGTGTTCATCCAGATCCACGTGGGAATACCTGCCAGTTGATTGCAATCACAATTTGAAATTTTCAGTTTTGAATCCGCTGTTTCCCCATTCTCAGAGAGAGAGAGCTAACACAGACAATGGGAGAAAGAATATCTAAAAACACCATACTACTGGATTGTCTCCCCATTTTAATGGCAGTGTTCACTTACCGGCGGCGTGAATAAGTCCGAGCGGGCAGAAAGAGTGCATGTAGGCGAAGGCGAGGTCGAACTTCTGATCGCGTACGTATTCGACCAATCCGGGCTTCGTGATCAGATCTGAATCCTCATAGTTGTTAAATTCACGGAAATTTTCGGGGTTTTGGACCTATGCACACTGTTATGATTGTTAATAAATATGCACCTCCTAGCTCTACTTCCTTTCCCGCCTGACTTCACGTTGTATGCTCAGTATGAGGGGAGTCGAGCAATTACATATCACATAACATAGAATATTAATTGTTCGTGTTTTCCTTGTAGATAACAAAGGTACAGTTCCACTCACTTTCGCAGGTGTCCACTAGCGAGAGCATCTGTCGGATGACTGTTCGCTGTCGTTTGTCCCAGAACGGGATGCTCTGCAACGCACGACGATCAGATGATAACCCAACAAGCATTCAGTGCTCTCATGATATATTCTCATAGTTTCGAAAATCTTACTGCGGAGATATTATACTAGGGTATGTCTTCCTCTTTTTGGTTATCGTTCAACTGATTGTCAAATGCGCAGTATTCTGCACACTGATCAGTGAACATAAGCATAACCGGAAGTAATTTATACAGGTGGCCTAGTTTTGCAACGGTTCCTTTCGCCCATTCCAATCTACTTTTCTCTGCTTGTCTCTCCGCATCTAAGCTGAGTGACCTCGAAGAGAGAAAAGGGCGTCAATGAATGGCGCCGAGAAAAGCCATCGCATGCTTGCACCCAGATCCTATCGATCCCGAGTGTCGTTTCCTACTACTCGAGTACGATAAACGTCTCTTCAAGGCCTCTTCAATTTAGGCGCTCTCTCACTACTAAGTTAATAGAGTGTGCAAAATCAAGGGGGTAGTGACCCAAATTTCAACATCTACAAACTATTAGGGTGTCCGGAAAGTTCGTTCATTTTTTGTTTTTATTTTTTATTCAATACTTTACAATTCTCAGTGATCAATGTATGCTCCCATGTTTCCCCTCACTTCCTTCCAGCGATCGGGCAGAGTAGCGATTCCTCTCTCCCAGAAATCGGGAGTTCTCGAGATCATCCATTCCACGAAAGCCCTCACAACTTGATCTCGATCTTTGAACTTCTTCCCCTTGCAGAAGTCAGAGAGAGAGCGGAAACAGTGGAAGTCTCAAGGAGAGAGGTTCGGTGAATACGGTGGGTGGGGAATTCTCTCGATATCCAGCTCGTCCATTTTCTTCTGAGTCAATTTCGCGCGATGAGGGCGAGCATTGTCCAGCAGAAGAAGGATTTTGCCCTCGCTTACAAGACTGGGAGGGGTTCTGTGGGCGACTTCTTCCAGTTGGTTGGAGAAGAGGTCGGCAGTGATGTTGGTGCCAGGGGACAGAATCTCCCAGTAGATCGGACCGAGCACGGAGAAGAAAAAGCAGAGGAGTTCCTTCTTTCCATGCTCTTCCTTCTTCGGGACTGGCTTGGGCTTCTTATCCGCACCGACCCATTGTAGTTTCCTCTCAGGGTTATCGTAGGCGATCCACTTCTCATCTGTGGCGACAATTGAATTGACCCATCCAAGATTTGATCTGCGATGGAGCAATTCATGACAGATCTCGACACGGTTTTTCAGCTGTGCCGGAGAGAGATCATGGGGAACCACTTGTGGGAGCTTGGGCTTCTTTCCCACTCGATGGAGGATATCGGACACCGTCGATTTAGGAGTGCCAGTCTCTCTCCTCAAATCGCGCACACTGGCTTTGGGCTTCCTATTCAGAGTGCTGAGGACAAGAGACTGATCGAGGGTCGGAGGGCGTCCAGAACGGGGGTGATCTTCGAGACTATAGTCTCCGTTCTTGAAGCGAGAGAACCACTTCTGGCAGAACCGAAGGGAGGGGGCATCGTCACCTTCCGATTGGGCCAGGGCAGAATGGGCCTGCCTCACTGATTGGCCAAGACGGTAATAATGCAGCAAGACTGCGCGGAGGCAAAGATGAGTCTCCATCACGAAAATCGATGTAGAAACTAAGAGATTGATTCAATCCTCTCACCACTTAGCGTCAGGATGATGCAATACTTTGTTGACAAACAACATTGCGTGATTGCGAAATTCGATCGCAAACTGAGTTTTTACAAAGGCATGAACGAACTTTCCGGACACCCTAATACGTACCTCTATCAGTCGTCTGACTCTCTCCAGTTTGCACGCTCTCTCGTCTCTCTGACCGGCGAGAGAGCGTGCAAACTGAAGAGAGTCAGGCCATTGCTCCTCTGCGTACCTCGAATACAATCTTGGAGTGTAGATGCATCATCGCCTCTCCGTCCATTCCATTCGAAATGTTCACGAAGTGATCTGCAAATCACGCGTTGCCCAAATGTTCGGAATGTCTAGGCAGTTCGCAATTTGTTTGTCGATGTTCCGATCTTTCGCCGGTCAATAGGACATGTGATCGCGCTCAGTTCGCTCAGAAGGGACATTGCTCATGCCTACGTCACTGTGCGCGCGCCCGCCTCTCCGAGAGGTCAACGGGCGATCTATAGGCGTTCCCTAGACGGGGGGGGGGGGGCTGATAGCCCGATCTCGAGAGTTCCCAGTGCATTCCGAGTATTCTTATGCATTCTCGAGGAAGGACGAGAGATAAGAGAGCGCAGAGAAAGAGAGGCAATCATAAACCATTCACGCACCACGTCATTGGCTCGAATGCTGGCATAATGCCAACTAAACGTTTATTGGCGAGCAAAACTACTGCCTAGCAAAGCAGCGGGAGTTCGCTCACATTTCACATTCTCTGCCACTTTGACTTCTTGGAATTTGTGGTTGTAGAGGGCGATCACGAAGAGGGAGACGTTGTGGCCGGCGTTGGCGAGAGTCTCGGCGACTCGCGCGTTGAAGATCACCTCAAGAGATGAACTTCACTACAGACTCCCCAATAAGAACTTCCCTGATTCACCCCTGTTATGAATTGCCAAAGAATTCCGAAAAAAACATTTTCACTAATTAGCATCATCGCTTCGTTTTTGTGACAAAAACCATATGCATTAATGTGGAAGTATGCTACGTGATATTCATTTGCTAACGGAATCGACACGCGCTTGGCACAATACGTGTGTGTGCGTGTTTTGAAGCAGCGAGAAGGAAGTAGAGAGAGAGAGAAAGTTACCTGACTATTGGCCATGTAGGGTACGAATACTGCGATGTTATAGGCGACAGCCAGGGCTGGCAACAAGGGCAGAAGCAGCAACGGACGCATACTTCAACGAGGGATAATAAAAATAACAATTTGTCTGGGCGAGTTGTGACGGAGGCATAAATTGCACAGATGAGCAGAGCAGGGGGAGGAGGGAGAAGCTCCAGAATCATTAATGAAGAGAGAGGTCAGCGACTATGACGTGGTTTGAAAATGGACGCCTAATGAAGATAAGGGAAGAGAACAGACGGTAGATGATAAGTGAGCAAAATAAGCGAATACATGGGAAAGGGCGGAGAGAAGAAAGGGGGAATTCGATCAGCGGGAGTAGTCCTCAAATCAGAAACGATTCTTTCGTTAAAAACACGAATGCGAACTCGGGGGTAGCGAAGAATGAGAATGGGGAGGAATGAATTGAGAAAACGTTCTCATCTTTTTCTCTCGCTCTGATCCCTCCGTCTCTCTCTATCTATCAATCCTTTTACCACCGCTGACCAGAGTCGAGAAAACTAAACGCCGTAAATTCAGTGACGTTCTAAAGGGGGGAGGAAGTTGGCAAGGGAGGGGAGTAGTATCAAGGTGCTCCCGAAGGAAGGAAGGAACCGGTTGAATAGACGCCTCTCGAGAGCGACGCGAATTAATCGTCCGCCTCAATTTTGTTTTCCCTTATCGACGCATGGCGAAGTTCCCCAATGTGTGCAAGTGTAACGAATGGAAATGCTCTCTTTATTCAAGAAACAATAACTGTGCGAGTTGTACTCACTCATTATGCACTTGCGGAAGGATGAGATCAGCGATAAATTAAGTAACGACAACACTCTCAAACAGGCAACCTATACTGTGAATGGACAAACTGGCTAAGCTAGGCATATTCGGTGAATGGAGGGCCTTGGTTAGCTCGCGTGGGGCTGCACTGAATCATCCTCGTCCCCCGGGGCGATCACTTTCTGAAACATACTCATGAGTCGAGACCGATCAAGTTTTTGACGCGCAGTTTCTTGTTTGGTTTGAGTCATTCCCTCGCTTTGTTGCTGTGCACTTTTACTCTGTTTTGTGCCCGCCGAGTTCCCTCTGCGGCACGCCTCACTAGAGTTCGAAAGAGCGTCATGATCGTGTTCCGATCACCCTCCCTCCATCTGGCAGTGAACAATGCTGGTTTCATAGTCGACAAAAGCTGAGGGGTCACTCTTCAATTCCCGTACTCTATCGAGTGGGGAGGTAAGATAGTTGGAGAGAGTGACCCCTCATCTTCACGGTATTTTACAGGGGATGGGCGAGAAATGAGAGAGGTCAGAGAAAGAGAGCAATCTCTCGCTAATTTGCATGCTCTCTCGCGATTGATCTCGAAGATGCGAACGTTTGCTGGAAATTTGCCATAGAATGTCGTGCAGCTTTCGTCAACTATCAAAGATAAGAGGATGGAATGACATCGGAATGTGTTCATGCTAACCTTCACAGCATTTGTTCTCGTCACCATTCGTCCACTCTGCGGTCCGCTTCTGCTTGGCGGTGGATCGATTGATTCTGGCGAGTACACATTTTCTGTGTACAGTTGTTCCTGAAATGTGTGACTTGTATGCCAATGTACTTAGTGCTTCTCAAGTTCACTTCACATCATGCATGATTTAATCGCGAACCTTCACGAGAGGAAGCGATTCGAAGTGCTGCTGATGGGCAAATTCGCTCATGATGCCCTCCAAACGACGTCGACGTTTACTGCAAAGAATGGATAAACAATCGAATCTGCACCATTCCGGTGTTTCTATGTGTCTGAATAAGGACGAATTAAGTGAGCATAGTTTCAAGTCAATAATGGTAGTAGATTTTGCCCGTAATGTTTTGCAAGTATACTCATAGAAAACAACGGGAAAGTGGCATTACTGACCGCTCTTTGAAGAGAAGAAGGCCTAGTACGACGAGGAAAAAGAGGAAGACGAGGTTGCACGTTCCCCCCGCTGCCACGCCCACCTTCGTGCGAGCTACTGCAAACACTCAGTTTTAAAAAATTGTTTTTGAAATTCGGACCACGAGTTTCAAGAAAGACAATGGAATAATACTTGTTTAGATAGCAGATTTCGTTAGATTTCGGATAGGTTAGTCCAGATTGTGATTGTGGTGATTCATGAATATTCCAACACAAAACCCATTTGAAGCATGAATATCTGTATAGCAGTTGTGTTAGAATCGGCAGGGACGGATTAGGTGGAAAGAAGAAGGGGGTGAAGAGGCTTACGAAGGTTTTTACCGATGAAATCCTGAACGAGAACGTGCTCGCAGTTCGGTCCGGCGAAATCCATAGGGCACCTGAAAGTGCGAACTTGAATTTAAAAAAAAACAAAAAAAAATTGTGCTTCTCTTCATTTATCGGAGTCCCGAAGAAGCAAATTTGCAAACAAGGTATGTGCTGGAGAATTCCCTTGCAACGTACATGCAAATCTTGGTGGCGTCATCGAGCAGTGAGCAGGTTCCGCCGTTCTTGCACATTTCCGCGTCACTGCTCGGACACTTCTTCGCCTCCGGTGGAAGCACCACCTGGAAAATTGACTTTTGAAAATAGTATTAATTTATCATGTTATCGGGCGCAAGGAAGGAAATATATTATGAAACGTAAGCAATGAAAAAACAAACATGAGATACGATGTCACAACTAGGTAACAAAGGAGTGATCTATTCTTTGATGTAGGTACTATTCAACCCTCATACTATTCATTCCTTTCGCTCTATCATGAATAGAGAAGTTGCATCATAAACAAATAGTTTGATAGATTAAAACACAAGGCAATATGCGATATGGCGGTAAGATTCAATAACTATTCATACTCTATCACTTATCGACTATTTCAAAAAGCATGATAACTTCCTGCTATTCTGTCAACTATTTTTCAATCACACTTCACCGATCACTCCGATGAATATGCTGAAGATGAAGAGAGCGATCTCACTTTGTGCTGCAACCTGAGCCTCCGTCTGAACTTCTTCTCTCCCACGATTGTCGAGCATTCGTACGTTCCACCGTCGATCTTCGCGTTGAACTCGGCGATTTTAAGAGTCGCACTGAATTTCATCCTTTCAGTATGCATTTTTATGGGCAAATTTCCCTTCTGCACATGCAGGAAGATAATGTGGATTAGATACCCATTCGGTATAGCTACGAGCCAACAAGCCACTCTTGTTCGAGCCCTGATGTATGTTTGATTCGATTCAAGGTTCAATTCAGATCTCATGCCCAACGGAATAAATCAATGATGGATTATTGATAAGTATCTCTATTTTACTACTGTTCAGTGAGCTTGCCTCATGGTACTCGTCTCCGCTTTGATGATCTGTCCGCCCTTGAGCATCGTTATCTCCTTCTCGGCAATTTCATTGTTTGAGACCAAACACCGAATCTCGACGGGTGATCGGTCAATAACGTGGGCTGAAGGCACCGAAGGATCATCTGCAATTACTACAATTTATTTGAATTATTAGGATAGGATAGAAGTTGAATTAAATTGGGTTACATTGCCTCGCTTACTATGATGACTGGTTATTCGAGGTCACATTGTGCAACGTTGCAACCCCTCCATCTCCATGGATTTTCCGACGAGTAGGGGGATGCAACGTTAAGAGCCGAATTGCTAATGTTACTAACCTTCTGCTAATAGCAGTTCGAAGATCGGTGTCAACTCGGCCATCAACCTTGTCCCGATTTACTGAAATTTTGCGGATCAAACACTGAGAAAAATGATGAGGCGAAACAACGCAAGATAAATCTAGCAACACCAATACGCACAACGCACATTTGAATAATTCTAGATGAGGGAGAGAGCGAGTAAAACCGTAAAGATTAGCCTCTCTATCTGGTAGCATCGAACATTCAGAAGTAAGAATAGCGATGGTGTCAGATCGACAATGATAGGAAGCAATGCTAATCTCCCGTGACCTCAGTGATTAGACAAGAAAGTGCCGAAGGGGGGGAAGGGGGGATGGGTGATTCAAAACTGATAATCTGAGTGATTGAACCGGAACAATGGGCGGCGCATAAAAATCCCTCCAGCCAAGTCACTCCACCCAAGTTGTAAAATCACAACTTTGCAGGGTAGTCTCGTTATGCACGCCATGGGAGGTGAATCATCCAATGGGCGGTGTAGTTTGTAACTCGATGATCGGTATCTGGTTTCACTTCTCTGTCGCTTCGCCGACAGAAAGGATGATATACGAATTGAGAGGATTCTTCCTTGGGTGATTACTAGCAAGTGCATGGAAAGGATAAGGATGAGGAAGGGAGCGGTGCTTGCACTATCGACTCGAGAATGGGATGACTTGGGCGAAGGACGCCCATGGGTACTTGAATGAGTGTGGCTGACTCATCATTGTTCGCTGCACAAGTAATGAGACGAATCGACAGATGGAGAACTGGATTAGCAATCCCAATCGATACAGTGAGGGTGGAGGTGCACAATTTTAGAAGTGGTCATTGTAGAACTCTTAGTTTATAGTTACAAATTATAAGTTACAAATGGAAAAATCCCTAGTAAAATATCACAGTAATAATAAGCACAAGAAAGAGCGAGGAACAAATTTACAGAAAGGACACCCGTCCAGTTCGATAATACGCGCATTGTCAATGGAGGAGTGAGGATAGAGAGCAAGCTTAGCAACGAAGAGAGGAGTAACTCGCGCACGGCCTTAAAGCGCTAATTTGAAGAACAAACAGCGAGAAGAAATGCCAGGAAAGGAGAGGGCGTAGTGGAGTGGATGACGCGATCCGTGAAGAAACTCGAGTCCACGGCACGAATACAGTCATCGGCTTCAAATTTGACACAGCGCACATCAAAAGCCCCATTTCGGATTGTGCGCTGTGAAGAAGAGCTGATGTGAGTGAAAACAGAGCGGGTGGTGAAAGTAGTAGCGGTGGCGGGGGAAGAGAGATGAGGAGAGGGTAAGAAACAGTTGGAAGGCGTACGAAGATTGTTTGCGGAGAAGGAGGGTGGTTTGCGAGTGGATTGAGGATACGCATCGATCTATTTTCAGTCGATTACGTCATTTCGCGCACGAGGACAGTGGGTGTTCAGGGGGTTAATCACAGTGCAAACGATGACTGGATGAGAAGCATGGGAAGTATCTAGAGTTCGAGGTAATCATCTCTTCATTCTCTGTACTCACCAGGCACTCAACTGGAGGTCTAGAGAGTGTGTGCAGTGGCGAATACTCGAATTTCGAACGCTAATGCGCACGAGGGAACGAGATGAGGGAGATACAGGCCAAACGTATTGAGCAAAACATTGAGTGAGGGTGTCACAGAGTTCAAAATGCGCTCACCATTGTGCATACACTCGCCGAGCTACGAGAGACAATAAAAAGTGGAGAGAGGATGAGCCGAACTCTAGCGACAGCCGCCCTCCCACACCCCCACCCACTTGGAAATGACGTAATGAGGGGACACCCTGAGAGAGGCGCGCATTCCTTTCAGTGTTTCGTCACGCAAAAAGAGGCCGCCTTGCACGATCAAAGTGTTTGCGAGAGAAAGGAACACTCCATCCCCCGTTTCACAATCTGTCCCAAAATGTTCCCAATTGATGAAATCGGATTTCGGATGCGTAGACGGGATGACAGTGGGGATTGCTCAGCTCTGCTAACAGTCTCGTAACATGAAACTTAAGGATTTCATACTTTAAAAATACAAACAAATAGTCAGAGATCGGACAACGGCAAATGCGCATTTACATGAAGACACATTATTTTTTACTTACGTACTTAGAAGATCCTTCTTCAACGATCGAGGCCAATTTCTCCAGTCTTCTCTATCGCGTGCGCGCGAAGTCCAATGTCGATACAGGGCTCTGTTCGCTGAGGCCCTAGTAGATCGTCCGGTAGCGTCGTAGGGCATCCTCGCGTACTCCTCGACAGAATCTCTCCATCGTGCATGTGCAGGTGGACGAGTGAGTTCGGTGGAAGAGAACCACTGCGTGACACTCGTTGCCCATCGATCGTAGTCCCGTCTGAGGATATCGCCAGCTCATCGGTGCTTCGTTCTCCGGATGCACGAGATCGGATCAGTTAGAAGAGAGAGACGACGGAGACCTCGCAGCGTTGACATATTTTTTCATATTTCCCCGCCTCCGGACACTCATAATTCTAAAAAGCTGTTCGAGAGCTTAATGACGACTTGATCCACGGCATTTTGTTGGGATAATTCCAGCTCCATTGGCTCCGAGGGAAGAGCACATACATGGAATCTCTCACCTCTCGCCTTCCCTCTGCTGCAGGTCAACTAAAAGGAAGAGCAACAATATTCCCATTGGCATCTCAATCCGACAGAATGCTCATCACAGTTGGCTTTGTCTCAATTAGTCAATTTAGTCAAAGACTGCGATATTCGCCTTTTGTCTTCAATTCTATCACATTCTCAATCGATAGTGCGGTCGTTGCCAGGGGGTCGATTCCCCTCTTCCCTCCTCTCCTTCCTCTCTCTCTCTCCCTTGATCTACCCTTCGACCTCTCTTCTCATTCACTTGGGAAGCACCTTCTTCCCCCCAGTTTCCCTTCCTCCGATCGGCCGCTTCTATCCCGCGATGCTTCATCCACTCAGGGACCAGAACCCCGCACCAGGAGCCATGCAGCTCTACCCCACTGCGGAACCCGTGAGTTGTTTACATGTCTTATCTGTGCTTATGGTATAGAGTAGGAGCAGGGGCAACCGTCTGATCTTCTTGATGAGGATAAAATAGTGCCTTTCCATTGTGTGAGATATCGTCGAGTCATTTCCTTGCAGATTCATCAGACATCGGAGAGATGGATGGAGACGTGCGAGAGATGCGAGAGATGCTCGAGGTCAAGGAAACGCCACCACAGCCAGGTACCAAGATCCACATTTGCCTACCTGCGAGGCCACACCCCCACCTCCTCCCCTTATCATAAGATTGGTTAGACTCTGGCTTCACCTGCTTAGGTTCAGGCTTTGGATGCTTGGTGATCAGCTTAGACTACGTAGGCTTTGGCTTGGACCTTGGACTGCTGAAGATTTAATAGTCGACTAGTGGGGGCGGGGTGCTAGCATGGATGTAGGAGAGCAATCGTCTGACTCTCTTCAGTTTGAACGCTCTCTCGTCTCTCTGACCGGCGAGGGAGCGTGCAAACTGAAGAGAGTCAGACGATTGCTCATGTAGGAAAGTCGCACTAGATCAGTCCATCTGCGTTCATTTACGCGTGTGCCTTCTTCTATCTCCTTCCTTTTCGACCCATCTTCCTTCACTTCGTGAGGCACCTGCGCTTTACAGTAGTTGCATCTCCTTCATCTCTATCTTCACCTGCTCATCGATTTCTTCGGCACTAGGTCGGATGAGAACGATGACGTCATGCCGCCTTTGATATATCAAAGGCGGCATGACGTCATAGTTTTCATTTCTGGTGCCATCTCTTCCTTGCTACTCAACTCCTTCAGAGGAACAATCGTCGTGAATTCGTCCGTCCTCCCCTCAATCGTCACTCCTCCTCATCATCTGAGGAAGATGCTGAGAAGACGCTCACGCTCGAGCAGCCGGACGAGAATGCCGTCAGTTTCTTTATTCCGGTTTTTTGAGTGACTGGTCTCTATCGGATTCGCATCAATCTCTTTTCAATTGCAGTACGCGAGGGCGCCCGAGCACGCGACGGGGAACTCGGCATTTACAGCTGTATGGGACGGCCCCGCAGAAGAGGTGAGAGTACGCACCAGACATATTATTTTGGGGAGAAATCAGCGCTTGAAAAGGAACTGTGTTGTGATGTTTATACTTACGCTGCTGTGATACACCTCTTGTTGGATCATGAGGGAAACTTCAATTTGTTTCTGTTGCAGTACGTGAAGTTGCACGCGGCTGTTGCAGCAACAGCAGCTGTATGGAACGACCCCGCAGTGGAGGTGAGGGAAGGCAATTGCTCACATAGTATAGGCATTTGTGATTGACAAGTAACCAAGCACTATGATAGTTTCCATGAAAATGTCCCTCTTCATTCGTTTCTCTACCTATTTTTTGGAGGCGATGTTGAACTGCTTTGCTACTTTTCGCAACGGTATCCCGTTGCGAAAAGTAGAACCTCCGAGTACGAAAGAACCTCCGAGTACGGTATCCCAATCTACTTGGCGTTCGTCGACTTCAAGAAGGCGTTCGACTGTGTGGAGTGGAATGCCTGCTGGCAAGCCCTCTTCTCGTTCGGAGCCCATCCCTCCCTCGTCCACATGTTGCGCCGTCTCTACGAGTCCTCCTCTACACTCATTCGAGTTAATGAGGAGCTCGTTCCTGTGACTGTGCGTCGAGGAGTCCGCCAAGGGGATACCCTCTCCCCTCGTCTCTTCAACGCAGTGCTACGATCAGCCATGGACAACATTGACTGGGAGTCAGATGGAATTAGAATCGACGGAAGGAACCTTTGCCACTTGGAGTATGCCGATGACGTGGCTCACGTTGCCAAATCTCGACCCGAGCTGGAACGAATGCTGAAGAAGCTGATGGACGCGTGCAGCCGAGTTGGTCTCGAAGTGAATGCAAGCAAGACCAACCTCCTCACCTCCTGCACCTCTACCCGCAATCCAATAATCATCGGCAATCTGCGATTCGAATTCGTCGATAGCGCCACCTATCTCGGAGGAAGAATAGCTCTTCCCTTGGATCATTCCGACGAAATAGAACACCGGATTCGATTAGGGTGGCTGGCCTGGAGTAAGCTCTCGCACCTCCTATCTTCTCGAATTCTGTCCATCAAGATCAGGAGGAGAGTCTTCGAGAGCTGCATCACGGCTACAGTTCTCTATGGGTGTGAAGTATGGGCTCTGAGATCTAGCGAGAAGGAGAGGCTGAGAGTCACCCAGAGGAAGATGGAAAGAAAGATGCTTGGAGTCACGCTGAGGGACAGATGGAGGAATGACCGCGTGAGAGGGATTACCAAGCTGAGAGACTGGAATGAGGAAGGATTGAAACGAAAAGCGCGCTGGGCCCTCAAGATCAGAAGAATGGGAGTGGAACAGTAGAGCCGTGTGACAACTGTCTGGACTCCATTCAATAGGACTCGTCCCCCCGGAAAGCCTCGCGCGCGATGGAGAGACGACCTATCCCGAGCTATTGGCAGCCATTGGTGGAGTGCAACTTATGAAGACTACCGACCTATCATCTTCTGAGCGTTTCCGCCTGATAAGATAAATTGATTGATTGATTGATTGACTACTTTTCGAACTCTACATATTATATATTAGGAAGGACCAAATATCAAAGAAGTGAGAAGTGCTGAAACTTCAAATTATTTGTTCCTCTCTTGCAGTACGCGAGAGCGTCCGAGGCTGCAGCAGCTGAAGCAGCTGCATGGAACGCCCGCGCAGAGGAGGTGAGAGGATGCACTAGACCGAATAGGGAATAGAGTTTAAAAAGTGATTGTATGATCTATCACGCCCTCGCTCTACTTTTCGCTTCACTCTCTCGTAGTTTGAGAGGTGAATTGGCTTGACAAAATGGCATGTTACTTTATCACCACTCTAATAGGAATGACTGCGGAAGAGAATAGAAAGCTGTGAGTGAGCTTTAAAATTACTCGTTTTACAGTACGCGAGGATACGCGCGGCTGCAGCAGCTGCAGAAGCTGCATGGGACGACCCCGCAGTGGAGGTGAGAGGACGAACTAGACAGCGCATTCAGGGTAAGGAGCAGAGTTCGAAAAGCAACTAACGAAGATGATGCATTACATGAAAGTGCCCCTTCTTTGTCTCTTCATTCGTTTCATTATTTAGTTTGTCCCAGGGGGTGGTAATTTTGAAGATTGCTTTGTTGCTTTTCGAACTCTGCCCGCATGGATCATAGTTGGTCATTTGATAAATCAAATGTGCTCGTTCAGGTGGATCTGGACATGTCGTTCGACGACGAGGACGACGTCAAGCCCATCGGAGACAAGATTCCTGAGGGATACGAGTGAGTTTACGATCACGATTGCACGAATTTGGGATTAGGAATGCCCTCGTGGGGCACTAGGTCGCATTAGAAGCATGACGTCATAGTACTCATCCGACCTAGTGCCCTTGTGGGAAGTGCTCTCTCCTGCACGAACTCTCAAATCGACGAGACAATGCACAGAATAAAGAGGTGGTTTCCCACGAAGGCTGATTGCTTGTCACAGATTCACGGATCATTTCAGACGTGTCTCCTACTCGGTGAGAGACGAGCCGATGCACCCGAAGCTCCGTGATCTCTTCAGAAGATACTCGAAGAACCTCAGATGATCCCCTAAGACCACGACGAAGACTGACCATTGATCTCCCATCCAATTGTTGTACCCTGATCTCGGCTAGAGATATCTGTCGTTTGTATGCATTTATAATACGTTGTTGAATTGTGATTAATAAAGGATAAACAAATTCGCACACTACTATCATATTGAGGAAGCTATTGATCTTTGAAAGTTGAGGGGAGGGGGGGGGGAATTCATTCCCAATGTGCAATATTGAGGTAAGGATGAGAAGTTGGTGATCTTTGAGACACAGTAATTCGGAAGTGTTCAAATGCGATCTACGAATCGAACACAAACATCTGCTTTAGGCACATACATCCGGTTCACAATATCACGAGTATCACGAGTCAGTGGAGGTAAAAAGGCCCTCTCGGGAACAATTTTCAAAAACATATTTTAATTTAGCCCATACTAAAATGGGAGAATGCATATGTGATGACTTTATGAAAAATCCAGGTCACAGGTCCCAAAGCCGCCTTTTAGGAAAAATCCGGTTTTGGAGCCGGCTATGCTCTATTTCATCTCTCCGATGAGCTACAGAGGTGGCATTGGTCTCAAAATGTGCGGAAAATTATTTCCATAATCTTTTATGTTGGATGCTAAGCTGAAAACGCAAAGTTGAAAAAGCTATCCTCAAATATTACAATTTCCGAACAAATTAAAATTTGTCCTACATTTGTGGGTATACATTATACGGAATTTTATTGATGATTATGGAAGATTGAGTCCACCATCACATTATAAAAATATATTAAGAGCACATTGAGGGTGGTCCCCGTGCGCCGTGACGAGTTGAATGTGATTAAGTGAGCAATCAGAAAATTGAATTGTCAATTTTCTGCAATTCTTTGATGAAATCGTTTGAAAATCGACGCAATGGAACCATCTATGACTGGTACTTTTAGAAAAAACAGGCGACTCCTAAGTTTGGATCATTCTGAAAAATCGAGTTTCTCTACCTCAAAAAAATGCAAGTTTGTGATCATCAAAGTCAGAACTCAAAAGGTTGGGCTTCTGACAACTAGGTGCATTTTATAGTACGTCCCAACATGCGCGGAAAATAGCAAGAAGACGTGCAGTCATTCTATCTATGTTGATGATTCGTCTCCATAAACATGCCTAAATTTGAGGGTCGCTATTTACAATAATTCGTTTGTGGCAAGGAGGTTCTAAAAATTGAGCAGATTGGAATGTACCTGGATTTTTCATAAAGTCATCACATAAGCATTCTCCCATTATAGTATGGGCTAAATTAAAAATATGTTTTTGAAAATTGTTCCCGCACATCCCCACTGACTCGTGATACGTGTGATATAAATATTTGTTATCACAGTCGTGGGAAGAGCGCGAAAGAGAAGGAACAAATCTATAGAAAGTGAACCCGTCCAGTTCGATGGTAGTCAGAGATAACCGAATATTCGAATAAATAACAAGAAAATGTGTACATAAATTATTGCAATATAATTAGAAAGAATATCTGTTTTAGAAAGCACAAAAATAATCATCGTCTACAAACAAGACAGCTCCGAGACCTCCGCCCTCTCTTCGAGTCTCACTTGAGCATCCGATACGAGCAACACGCGAATGAGAAATCTGGAGAAAGGATGCATCACCATCATTCTTTCTGCGCATTCTAGGAATATCCAAGCAATGAACATCTTCATTATGTACTCTCTCTCTCTCTGTTCGTGTTCCGGCTTGCAACACGAAAGGTAAGTTACTCTTTTTTTCAATGTTTTCAAAGTTCCGTGCCTTGAAATGTCTGAGTAATTCCTAAGCGAATTGCATGCATTTGCAATCAAAAAAAAGGTCACCGAGGAATGAGGCAAACAATCGTCGCGACTAGCATGGCTGCGTAGAAGGAGAAATCGCCCATTGCATCCTCGGAACTCTTCAATTGGACCAATATTTCAATTTGATTTTTTAAATTTTCAATTCCATTTTAGAAGTTAATGAACTCACGTATAACTCGTCAGTAGGAATTATATCGTAGGAGAGAAAGAAGGAGTATGTAAGGAAAGCACCAACAAAATGGATCAATATCATATGCGCGTTCTGAAAACATGCGCAGTAATGAGAGGATAACCAAACTCGAAATTATTTTCCAAACTTACGATGCAGTGTGTTTCCAGAATGAGATGCGCCATGTTCGTTATGAACATAGCCGAAGCGAGACAGAACCCGAAATACTCGTTTGAGTGACGCGAATCGAGATTGAGCTGCGATTGACATTTGACTCCTCACAAGGAAGCTAATCCGGCTTGGTAGGTAGTGCAAAATTTGTCAGTGCAAACCAGAAAATTTTGTTGGTATATTATTCGCTTCTCGGGCAACTGACGAGGGAGAGTTTTAATTAATGAGAATTGTCTCCCATTCTTTGCCTCTCATTCTCATTCATTCTTCCCATACTCATTCTTTGCCCTCTCTCCTCTCTGATTCATGCGAACACATCAACCACTCACGACGTGCACAGTTCCATAGCACACAGCTGCCTGCCAGACGGCGTCAGCGATGTTGAAAAGGAAATGCCTCACGTTGTACAGTGTGCCTGGAATGATAGACTGTTGACAGGCATCAACCTCGATTTTTGTGAACATCAGATTCCTTTGCTCTCACAACTGAAAGAAAGGTAAAGGTATACTCGACAGACTTCGAGAAGGGGCCCGTGGGAGACCTCATAGGCGCACTAGACATAAAATAGCACATGGTAAGTGGATCTTACCGTCTCTTCCAATTCCATAAAGAGAAGAATCAGCCAATAGTTCCTTCTCCCTCCGGTCCTGATCCAAGACGCCGAAGATTATGGGTTGCAAACTACCAAATGTTTGAATGAGTGAATGAGAAGAGGGATGAATGAATGGATTTATTGCAGTATGCCTCGCTAGGGCTGCAAACCTTGTGAAGATGACGGGATAGCACACGGAGTAGAGCATGTTCACGGGGAATCCGCATGACCAGCCATTGTACAACTGGATGAAGAAGGCGATCATCACGTTTTGCTGCAATCAATACCAACTTATCACGAACAAGTTTTCTCTCTCGATAATATTTAGGGCTACTCACGATGTTTTTGTAGAAGAAATAGAGCATTACATTAGCGATGCGTGCATAATTCCAGTGGCCTGGAAAGCAACTTATCGATTCATTCTTCCAAGTTTTCTTCTGTATTACAAAAACAGTCACCATGCAGGAGAATGAGTCGCGAGACGAAGCTGAATTGAGCCAGCACGAAGTCTGCCGCCATGGACGCCTGCGTTCAAGAATGATTCAATCGTCGTGCAAACAAGGGCTGGCTATTCGGAGCACAATTGTGATATCGCCATCCCCCCGCATTTTGATGAGGGGAGGATTCGATATTGCAATTCGGCTCCGATTAGCCAAACCCTAGTGCTCTCCCTAGGGTTTTCAACATTGAATACTCTGATGAGTGACAGATAGAAATTCTATTAGAAAATGAGAGGGGGGAAGAACAAGAAAGTCGATGCAATACAAAAGATGTAAACAATGTTTTGCTCTTTGTGATAGCACTCACTTGCGATCCCTCATTCCCGCTGATTCCGATGCCGACGTGCGCCGCCTGAATCATTGGCACGTCGTTGGCGCCGTCGCCAATTGCAGCCACGACTCCGCCACGACTGGAGAGAAGGACGGTGAAAAGGAACACTCGCTACTCTCTCTCGCCTAATAAAGCCAATGGTGCGGTGCTGGGTTGAATGATAACTCATGGTGTCACGAAAGACTTTAGCTCAACGAAATGGTACTCGTCCTGGGTCAAATCCAGTTTCTTACCGCTTGACAGCTTTGACAATCTCGGCCTTCTGGCCGGGAGTGAGTCTATAGCAGAGAACGGAGCAGCAGCCATCGAGTCGATCGAGAGCAGAAGAGAGGGGAAGACACATCTCCGTGACGTGCTCGGGAGATACCACCACGTCCATCCTGACAATGGAGAAATCACGTCGCAGCTTCCATTAGGTGTCCAATAAATCTCCGAGTGAGTCAAATAATATGATTCCTAATCGAGTTTGATTTGACCAGAGTAGAACCTCTTGAGGTGTTTTCTCTCAAGTTTGTCGTGGGAAGCCATTTTAGTCTGTCAAGAGAGAAAGCTTTATTCACCCTGCATAGGTATCCTTGCTCTCCGATTCGAAGTGAACTGGAATGTTCCGGAACAGACCGCACGCCGTGGCGACTCCCTCCGCCGTCTCCTTCTTGTCCCCGGTGAGCACCCACACCTGCGAGAAAGCAATGATTTCTGGATATGCAAGATATCCCTGACGGGAGAATCTTCCTCATGAGAAGGCACTAGATTGAGTGAGTGAAAATCATCTGATGAGAACCCACCCAATGAGAACCAATAAAGTACCCCTTTCCAGTATTTTCACATAATAATTTGTTCAATGTGTGAACCTATTTTGAAAATCCTGGAGAAGTGTTTTTTGGTTCTCATCCACTTAGCACCGATGAGAACCAAATCGTGCAATGTCTCCCGTACAGTAACATCGTCTCATCCTCTAGTGATCATCCGGACTAGTGCTTGGTTATGTGGCACTAGGTCGGATGAGAACTATGACGTCATGCCGCCTTTGATGTATCTTTGATGTGTGTATCAAAGGCGGCATGACGTCCTAATTCTCATCCGACCTAGTGCCGGTAATGTGTGCATGCCTGTATCTGTGCTTCCCTGAGCGAGGCGATGGCCATCTCGACGTTCTCCTGTAGTTTGTCCTCTACTGCCGTCACTCCGATCACGCGAGTGGGCGTCTCGATCCGCTGCGCCAATTCACTCAACATCCGCTCCGTCTCCTCGTCACCTCGAGTCAATTCAACCTGAAGAATTACGGATCTGAGATCTGATCTCCATTCGATCTGAACAAATTGGATATGCTTGCTCTGACTGATGCGTGATTTCAAAACTTTCTAATCAAATTGCGTCACCCTCATATCCGTTTCTTGGACACTCTCTTATGTTTGTTCATTCAAATCCCAACAGAATGAATGAATGGTCGACCTGTTTCTGTATTCTCAGCCACTCATCGAATTCGTTCCTCCTCATCACTCGCATGCCCATCACCAGCGTGCGCAATCCCATTCTCGCGTACTCGTCGACGCGAGATCGAATCACGTCTTCACGAGAAGGCTGCAGTGGGTGCGAATGCGGAATATTTAAAAATACGAAGGAAATGTTATAAAGGAAACAACGCCATTTGATCAAACGATTAAAAAATCTACGGACAAAGCAGATTAAATGACCTTGAGTGGTCGATCCTCGTCGTCCTCCTCTTCTTCCTCATCCTCTTGGATATCTCTGAGTGCACTCTCGTTGTTCCTCTTCGCCCTCTTCCCCGCCACTCCCAACATCGAAAAGTCGGCTCCCTTACTGTACACAATCACCTCGTCCTCGTTTTCTGCCAAAGCGCAAAATTGTGGATTGCCAGACTCTCGAGGGCGAGGAGTAAACGAAAGAAAAAAAGTGGAAAAAAATAGAGGAATTAAAATGGAGCTTACATGACACTTCGTACGTAACTTTATTCGCCAAATTTTTTTTATTTCATTCTAGGATCACTTAGATAACATGTGTTTTATCCTTCGATCTCTAGAGGAAAGGGCTCACCTCCGACTACGCACACAGACATCCGCTTACGAACGTTGTCGAAGGGAAGTGTACACAGTACTTCCAACCTAAATACGCTAATTCGATGAAAGATACCTACTGAAACATTACGGAGAACTGAAAGTTATATTCCTTAGAAAAATCGATTCCAAAATCCGCAATCTCTCTCACTTGGTCGGTTTCTTGTCCGGTCCCACGAAAGTGACAAAGTTGTTGGATCGCGCGGTCAGATGGAATCCGAATCGTCTCGCGCCCCTCACCAACGCCAGCTCGTCCGGGCTCTCGCCCTCGTAGTGCAGATCTCTTTAATGATCTTTAATCTTTGACGTGATCTTTGATCTCTGGAACTTACACGAATCCTTGCAGTCGCAGCTCTTCATCCATCAGATCCGATTCAGAGAAGGCATAGCTGCAAGCGGGTATACTCTAACTGATAGATCAATACCTTGCAACACTTGCCAGTTGCTCTCGCACTAAATTCTTTTTTCAAGCATGCTTATAGTTTCATGTTTCTAGTAGGCACGAGGTTTGCACCTGGACGGGGCGCCGACACTGTAGACATCGTTGACCTGCGGAGTGTCTTGGTCCTGCAATGAATACTATAGGTGTAAATCAGGAAGAAAAAATAAGCTTTTAATTTTGAACATGGCATAAAAGCGCGGAAAAAAGTATCAAGATCCTAATATATAGAACAGGCTTCGTATTGCGCATTGCATTGCGAATGGAAAACTATGCGGTATTATAAGGGTAGCTTCCTATTTCTCGAACTCTACCTCGCAAGAATACTCAATCCATTCTGTTTTCTCTGGCACTAGAGTATCGGTGAGAAGTCACTTTTTGTAAAATCATCCTTAAAAGTTCTCTCACGTCGATGACATCTCTTCGTCTCCCCGTTTGCACGAAGACAGTGTTGCAGCAGATCATGTTGTTCAGCAGGTGGACAAAGTCGGTGTCGCAGTCGGGTGCGGAGCACGAGCTGACCTGCAGTGAAAGGTAGATCACAGTGAGTGACCGGCACCAAGTCGGATGAGAACTATGACGTCACACGATGACGACTATTATGACGATATATCAAAAGCGCATGACGCCATAGTTCTCATCCGACCTAGTGCCGAGTGACCCCATCAGTTTTTCGTCACGCGATTGAAGAATGTAAAGGAGCTTACAAACTCTACGAGTATCAACTCGCGTCACTTAGAATAAGCGTTCTCTTCTGGCTGTCCTAACGAGACCGTTCATTACTGCACCTCCCGCGCCCCGTATTTTGGAGCATCATTCAACAAGTCAATCGCAAGTGTTCTCACCCCCACTGCACACTCGCTGTCGACAGTCGCGCATCTCCGCAGGATCATCTTGTTCTGCGTGAGTGTGCCCGTCTTGTCGGAGAGGAGATGCGTCAGCTGCCCCAGTTCCTCCCCCATCGACAGAGATCGCGCCACGAAGGATTCGTCCTGATCAATCAGAGATCGAGAGATCCACTTTCGCCATTAACTGAGATTGACCGATATGATGAAAATGGCACTAGATAAACTATGACTTCATACCGCCTGTGATAGATCAAAGGTGGAATAACGTCGTAGTTCTTATCCGACATAGCTCCGATCTCAGTTCTGGACAGGTTTCTCTGATTCCCGCGTACCTTATCCTCGCTGAACATTCGCACGTCCTGCTGCATCAGGTAAACCTGACCCAGCTTGATGAACTCAACGGTTATGTAGAGCGCGAGAGGGATCATTATCTGAACCGAGTCGAATATTCAGGTATTTTGTTTTTCAATGTTTTATATCGGCGGGGGAGCTTATATTCTCCATTCTAGCGCTCGTGATGGGCGGTCGTCCCT
Source organism: Pristionchus mayeri (assembly GCA_036245805.1). Taxonomy (NCBI): domain Eukaryota; kingdom Metazoa; phylum Nematoda; class Chromadorea; order Rhabditida; family Neodiplogasteridae; genus Pristionchus; species Pristionchus mayeri. The sequence continues at coordinate 6,508,716 of BTRK01000004.1, read as the reverse complement.
GACCCCGCTCTTTTCCGACCTAGTTTGGGGAATCCTCTCCCGTCAGCTTGGGCAACCCGGAGAGTATCGCCTACTTGGTACACTTCAAGAGGAGGAGCACGGACGGATTCCCATCGTCTCGAGTGATCTACCGTCAAGAAAGCCCCGCTGTCTGCGTTGTGAGTTCCTAACCGGCGCAAGTCAGGTGTTCGGCGGCAGGATGATCTACTTCGATGCTCAACGGAGATCCGTCACGATCGTCCCTACAGTTGACCAGAGAAGCCAAAGAAGATCCCATCCCCTGACCTAACGACGCTCTGAGACCGAAGATCCCCATTCCCTCCACACTGAAGTCACCCTCCTGCAGGACCATTGTGCCTGACGTCAGGATAAATATGATATGATATCGGCGGGGCTGTATCGAAATCCACAAAGAGGGTGTTCGAAATCCATCACTTCAGTTATGCAGAGTTCAAAAATGGCCAGTTCTGTAATGATACTTCCCCATATCGGCTTACCTGATAGAGCACGAGACTCGATCCGATGCTCGCGAGCCAATCAGGAGCATTCGTAGTAGGCACGAGCGCAAATGCGGGCTCATTCATCGCGTGGTTGGGGTATTGATTGATCCATAGGGACTGAGAAGGAGAAGATATCTGACCGGTTTCATGTGTAAGAAAGGGTTGGTGTGTGAAAGAAGGATTGTTTCGAAATATTGTTCTGTGTTTTCGCATTTGTCGTCTGCTCACCCTGCACACCGTCGTGATGGCGATGATGATGGCCAGCATGCAGGCGCATCCGATGATGAAACTGTTCGTCTTGATCTCGGCATGGGATCTCTTGTACGGAGCACGACCAGAGCTCAGCATCACTTTAGTGTCGTGACCTGCAAGGGGGCATCAATTACATCTCGACTACTGAAATGACAAAAAAATGATACCCCCTCGTGAAACACTTTTTCCTGAAACGCCCGAGGTTCTCAAAGTACATGAGCTTATCATAGAATGCAAAATTATAAGCAAAACATATAATATCAGCCGTAACGACGAAACTGACCCGCGTAGATGACAATTCCCTCTACGAACGTGGTGTTCTTAAGTCTGCTTCCTCTCAACAAGGTGTGCGACGGAGTGAACGACTCGCTTCGCCCGTCCATCTCCATCGATCCGCGCATCTGAACAATTACTAGCACTACTAAAGAAGTCTGGTTTATGTTGACACACTTGTGACATTACAATGAATGTTGTTCACTGTTCTTGCCATCGAAGATTGCGTGTCTATTCTTCTTCAATTATGAAGAAAAGGAATTTTTTAAAAAAACAGACATTGTTGACGTCTTTGCTGGGCGGGGCACTAGCGATCTTCAATCGCAGAAACGAATCGTCCAAGTTCAGCTCATCCTAAACAGATTCGTTCTTGCTTATGCATATTTCTGTCTTTATTCACTTCCGTAAAGAAGAGGCAAATTCTTCATTGCCACTTTTCTGCTTCCCGATAACTCACTCCACAATATTCCAAGAACATGTTAGGGACGATCTTGTGCTTGAGGTTGCTCTCCCCATCCAGATTCGAAGTCTCCACGAAGGCGTTCCCGTCTTCGGATGAACTTCTAAATATAATCGCAGGCTGTTTTTTCCATCCATGAGGCCACCTCCGGCCATCTCTCTCCCTCACCGAAGCAGGAGAATATCCGCAGGGAGAAACTCATCGTTTGAGATGTGCACGATGTCGCCGACCAGTATGTGCTTCCACTTCATTTTCCGGAATCGATTCGCATTTCTAAACATTTATTTGCAATCGCTTTTTTTTGCCGGGCCACTTCTTTGTCCTAGTTCATGGTTATCCATTACTTAGTAACGAATTGAAAAAAATAGTGATGTCATCCTAGCACAATGTGCAATGCCAACTTACTTGTCCCACACATGGCAGGTCGCATTGTTCACTTTGCTGTCCAACACACGACGTCGCATGTCTTCCAATGCGTCCTCAATGATTTTAAGGAGTTAATGATGTACTCCCTAAATTTCCTAGTTGTTTAGGACGATACTTCATCGAATATAAAGTTCGACAGAGTATCCACAAAAATGTATAGGCTATCGTAAAGACTCACTTTGATTGCCGTGAGGCCGAGGATGAATATGACGGGCATGGCGGCCACTGCCACGGGCGAAGTATTGAACATGGGAATGCAATCGACACCTGTATTCTCAAATCTACATTGCCTTATGACCACTAGTATCTACCACAAAGTTCGAGAAAAGACTTGTTCGCATTTTTTCTCCGAACTGACGGTAAAGTCTCGTAGATTTGTGAAGAAAATCGTAATTGTCCTATTTTAATTGGAATCCCGTACCGATGATAAAGACGAAGTAGATGTTAGCCAGTCGATGGAATTGCTCCCAGAGATTGCGGGGAATGAACGTGAGCGGATTGTATTTGGTCGTCGAAATCTGAAATAATTCTCGCATGTACTGTATGCCCTGACACTAGGTCGGACGATCACCGTAGGATGATAACCATCCGGAAGATAACCAAAAAGTATCCCTCTGTCGGATTCTCAAATCCTTGCAGTATGGTGTGCGTTATTTGGGGATTGCAATGCAAACAATTGAACGCGCACTTCATTACTCTTGTACTTGATGTAGTTGGGAAGTTGGTATCTCGAGCAGTCCTCAGCCGGGTTTGGTATCAGCAGTCGAGTTCTGAATTGGGGTTATGATGACCGAATTGAATCAGGAAAGGAGCCTAAGGGTCATATCCATATCCCCCCCCCCCACGTTCTTCAATTACCTCGGATAACGTAGAGAGCTAGTGATTCTGATACGAAACACATCGGCATTAGGGAACTGTACGAGAATTTTTCACTTCCATCTTTTCGCTGCATAAGGCCCATAGAAGGATAAAGTTTAGAAAAGAAGTGAATTAAAGGCCGTACAGTAGCAGTAGGTAGATTATAGATAAATTTTGATAATGTTGCTCCTTAGACGATTAGATCTCTTTCAAATATAGCTGATCATTATTTGCCACCCGTTATCGCAATAGTTATTATCGGATTAGACCTACGCATTCTTAGTCATAGATACATTCAGTACTCTGATAGGTTCCTTCTATGGCACTCTAATGTCCACCAAAGCAACGCTTTAAAGCTGAAGGAAATTGTATTGTTCCCCATTGATGCATACTGTTCGGGTTCCCTCCGTCGCCAGAGTCCCGTCACTGAGAGTTGCTCGACGAATGGAGCCGAGTTGGGTGTCCAGTAGGACGATACCTGAACAATACCAGGGTGATGATAACGTCTCCTCGTTCACCCTCACTATGCCGGATGATCAGTAGGATTAGAACCAAGAATAGTTCTTTCTCCAGTATTTTCATAGTTCGTAATGGAAGAGTCGAGTGATCGAGAGACTCAGTCTCGAGTTGATCCCAAGAATAAACATGCCGACTCGTGGAGTCATTTTCTCTGCTATGCTTACATCATTTTCGAAAATTTGGCAAAATATTTCAGAAAGGTGCAATTTTCAGTTCTCAAGGTTACCATCCGACAAATGATTGGAACTGAAGAAGAACGCACAACATGATTACACCTCAAAACTAGCAAAATTCATCTTGGAATGCGTTATCAATCGTGGAGTTGGAATGGAAACTTTCAAGGATCGAGCAAACATCCTAAGGAGGAGATGCAAATACAGTTTGCCTACCCGTCTGTGATGGCCCGTAGTCATTGCACATGTATCAGAACTGCCATTCGTACCCTGAATAATGATACACAATTTGATGAATGATTGATGAAAAGGAATCACGGAGGAACAATATTCATTAATCAAACTTTGGGCAAACCTTTCACATGAATTCTTCAAAAACAGTAAGAGTTGAGGGAAGGAAAAAAATGTAAGTGGAACTGCATTTGAAAGCAATAGTAAAAGAGGAAATGGCGCTGGAGATTTCCATGCCTCTGGTTTAGTGTTTGTTGTCTCTGGGTTTGTGATGTCTGTCCCATCAAAAACTTTTCCACAGACAATACAGACATTAAAAGGACTAGTGGTTTTAACGTATGGGCGGACGTCTTCGAAGACAACAAAGACAAAACCAACGACATTAAAATATCGAGAAATGGGCAAAGCCAAATAACTGGAGACATTACGAAGACGGAAACGGGTGATAAGAAGAGGGTGGAACAGAATGGCGAAATCCACTTCCTTATCGTGATCACACCTGGTAAAATCGGGAAAATCGTGATTTGAGAGAAGAGAGAAATCTCAATGTTTCATAGAAGAGAGGAGGCTATGGTTTAGCACATCTGAAACAATGCTTTAGAGGGATGATGATTTCATCTTATCATACCCATCAGTGCATCACTCCTTTCTATCGATTGCACCCTCCCCTTCTCCCTCCTGTAGTCGGACGAGAGAGACTTCTAACTGGCCACATTTCGGAGGCGATCGTGCTGATGTTTGATAACGTCTGAGAGATGCATTTGAATTGCATGCCGTGCGACACGGATGTTCATCCACATCTAGGGATGGCTAAAACTGGCTTTTCATTCTGTGCGCTTCTGCATATTTCGAAGAGAAGCAGTGTATGAGAGCGTTGTTCGCTAATTCATGTCCTAACCGATAATTACTGAGTGAGTTGTGTCGCTATTAGTGCTCATAGATTCAATTTATCAACACGAGCAGAGAGATGTCTTAATGAGTTGGCAGGACCCAGGCAATAAGTAGTGAAGGGAAGGCCTCTCCTCTTCAGCTTCCACTTCCACTTCCATGCTGCTCGGCACTAGGTCGGATGAGAACTATGACGTCATGCCGCCTTTGATACATCAATACATCAAAGGCGGCATGGCGTCACAGTTCTCATCCGCCCTAGTGCCTGCTCCTCCAGTGAGGCCACTTATAATCAAGCAATAAACAGTGATAGCACAGCATTGCATATCCACAAAACTTCAACGATCGGTAAATTCAGGGGAATTTATTACGCAAAACACCATGTGGCCGCATCTCGAGTGTAGTTTGCTCACTCATGCGCCCCCATTGATGCGTGGAGCGCTCATTACCGGTATGACGACTATATTCAGACTAATTCAGTGTATCTAAAGTGAGAAGATAAACGCTGAAAGAGTGCATTTGTCAATGCTAAAGGAGCTCCGAGAAATCGCTCAACCATCGCACATGTGTGTTCAACAATGTAGTGTGTTGATCGTCTCTAGAGAGTTCATCCCCTCTTTCTCTCCGACGGGGCTGTTTTCACTCTGTTATTTCGGCCGGCCTGTGACCACTCTTATCTGCCACCTATCACTGAGGACACTCCTCGTGACACTTTTTGCTACTCCTTATCGATTTGTGCCTCGTTTACTTTATCAAAAATGTTAGAAACACGAATTCGGATCGATATTTGTTCCTTTTCGGCTCAAAGAGAGAGCCGGGAGTATTAATCGGTGATTCCAACTCGTTCTGAAACTTACCCAGCAATTACTCTATTGCTTTTGCATGCTCTCCCACTTCTTGATCAGGGACGCGCGGAAATTCAAATAATTTCACGGGTGATGGGCAGCTTTAATCAGGAATGCATCCCATCATCTTCTTCGCCATCGCCATTCCCTTCTCCACGGTCATCGTTACTTTCCTCACTGTTATTTTCCTCCTCGGACTCGATATCGTCCTCAACAATCGAAATCAGGCCAGTTTACAATCCTCTCGTACAGCCAAATGCGACCAGATTAATTCGGACAGTTCGAGTAAAGAGCCAAAGAACCCCGATTGTTATTATGGATGGATAGATGGATAGATTTATACATGTAGGTCACATATGGTTATAAAAATATAAATATAATTGAAGTAGGGAAGAGAGGACAGGGAACTTCAAGTTTAGGGAAAACTTATTATTCAACTATTGTTGCTTGTCCAGATTCATGTCTTCGTCCGGTCATTGGTTGGCTGGAAATGGATCGCTGCCACTAGCACATTCCTGACGAACAAGCTGATGGAAGTGCTCAAAACTTGCGAGGGTGAGTGAACTACGAAAGAAATTCTGTCTGAGTGTTCCAAATTACCCTTTTTTTCATTTCCTATCACGCCAATTGCATCGCTGTTCTCACATTAATCAATGGCACTTGGGCGGATGAGAACTATGCCGTCATGTTGCCTTTGATACGCCAAAGGCGGCATGACGTCATAGTTCTCATCCGATATAGTGAGTAATCAATAATCTCTAGCGACAGCATCGATCTCCCACTGCTCGCTGCTCCACCATCTTCTGGGCGCAATCATGATCTTCTGCACGCTGTTCACCATCTCAGCCTCATTTGTGACCTACCTTGGATTTATCGAACCAACGTTAGCAGGCAGGCACAGGCAGCATCATATAAGATGAACGGTCAATAAAATAAGTTCTGCCAGGACATTCGATCATGGATCGTCAATTTGATGATTGTTGTGTCAACATTCATTGTAATTATACCTCCCTAAAAGGGACATAGTAATTCAACTCCAAGGAAATAAGCGGTTAAATGTTTGTGCAGCGATCTTGATCGGAATCAAACTTCATTGAACTACTCCACATAAACACATTCAAGGCACTCAATACTGTACAAATGATAGGACAAACAAGGAATACTCAATAATCTTCTACATAATCTCTCGAAATTCTGCAGAGGACAGTTAGGCAGTTTGGAAGTCTCCTAGATACCATCAACACTCTTCGCCCAACAATTCAGACCACTCTACACTAACTGTTTCGATTGTATGGGTTTACGGGCGGGGGATGGGGGGGGGGGGGGGGGGGTTCTAGCGTACCCACTACTTTCCCCAGACCATTCCTCCGATAGAGTGGAAGAGCAGGGCGAGGTCCATTCCCACGACCATGCCTGCCGTCCCGTTGGACAGCAACCCGAAGGCCGCAGAGAGCACGCACGATCGATCCAGCCACAGCTGCTCGCGGTCGAAACTGCAACATCGGGATCAGATCAATTCGGAAATCCGACTTTCGGAACGGAGGACCTAATTAATTTATAGGGTACGGTAATTTTCTGCGTGCTTGTAAATAAATTAGAGTTCACGATCATCATCCTTGTGCCACTCGGAAAACCATCTGATTGTTAATCGATCAAGAAAAAAGTTACAAATGGTCTTTAAAAGTGTGCCTGAGATAAATTCTCTTGAGATTATTGGGTTATCACGACATTTAGCAGAGAAAGTGCAATTTTTTAGAGCGGACCTTTTCTAATAATTGCATGTTGACCCTATCAACCTACGAAGAGCCAATTTTTTTAACAAAATCGACACGTAACTTACAAAATTGGAAATATTTTCTGGGTAAAAAATGCTTGTACCTACCGCAGTCGGTAGCACTTGTCGTACACCTTGGCGCTGCTCATGTCCCTCATTGCCATGTACGTGAGTACGGGTCCGATGGCGGCACCTGATTGCAAAAAAATATACCAAGTGAGCAGACAGAGCAAGTTTACATTTTCCGCAGAAGTAAAATGTCCTCATATTCGCCAGGCTGAAGCTGAATTTCGAACAAAATATCAGAAATGGTCACAATATACTATGAGATCATTATAAATAGACTATGAGATCATTTCTCGTTCATCGGGAAATTTTGCGGCGTTTTTTTCTAGCGAAGCCAACCCTAGAAATAGTACGGCATTTTGATCGAAGATGCCGAAATCTTTTTTTTTTCATCCCTCCCGCTCACCAATGAGGGCTCCGTTCCTTCCTCCCTCCACGAAGGCGTCTCTGACACTCTTCGCCTGCGCCCTTCCATCTCTGAAGGCCAGCACCGAGAGAGGACCCAGCACGCTGCCCAGAAGAGCGCCCGTCTGAAGAACCAACTATCGATAGTGCGCGCGACGAATTGTGATCGTGTTCGCATGACAGACCACAGCTTCACTAGTCTTGTGATACAAGCAGTCGACAACGTCACACAATACTCGTTCTTGTGCTAATAAATTTCTGTCTCTCTCTCCACAGCATTCTCTGGCAAATATCCAGAAACATTCGCTTCGAGACCAATCGCGAAAGATTGCTCTCTTTCTTTGCGCTCTCTCATCTCTCGCCCCACCCCTCTCTCCGTACCTGGACACTTCTGAGAGTGACGTGGATGCAGAACTCTGCGCCTGCATTGGGCACCTTCAGCATCTCGAAATCGGTCTGCTTGATGCCCGTGAAGTTCTTGAACCAGTACGAGCTCATGGTCAACTGACAAACCTCGTCTTGTTAAATACATAATAAACACCGTAAATTCAATCTGTGAAACGATTTGATTGCGATATATCACAGCGTCGACAACGCAAATTCATTCAAAGGCAATCCACTTATCTTAATTAATCATGTTTATCAGATCCATAGGCACCGGCTATATCTGTGAGCATCATCACACCGGTATTGTCTGCAGTCTAAAGCATTGAAACAAAATGATAGATTTTGAGGAAGTAATGTACACGAATCCAGGTGGCGGGATACATATAGTGGTGGGTGGCATCTAAATCGCGAGCCCCGAAGATGACGTCATCACTTGTCCTCCGCGCCCGCCAACTTCTTCCATGCAGCTCTTCCGAGCGGAGTCACGATCACCGCGCCGTTGATGCCTGCAACGACACTTCTAATATCCAGCATCTATTGATGGCAAAACAGCTTTTCATTTTGGGTTGAACCATCCATTTTCAAAGGTGTCCGCGTTTTGCCATCCCCGCCTGCCAACATGGTTCAAACAGGCACTACTCTGCTCATATTACGTCGATAATACATCAGACATTAATGGTTCGAAAGAGTGGTACAAAAGCTGACCAGCGACGAGTCCGGCCGAACCTGCAGCCAGGAATCCCATTGTCGCAGCCACGACGAACGACCGATCCACCCACAGCTGGCCCTGGTTGTGCCTAGAAGAATGACCTATTAGCACCGGGCTACTAGACACGTTGTATTCCATTTGGCGTCCAAATATAAATAATAAAATACGATAAACAGTGAATATCCCGTAGATCGCTGCTATTAGTCTACATCCGTGACATCGTTACGTCATAGTAACAACGTCTCCGCATGGGGCTCTTCTGCAGAAGACAGGACCAAGAGAAAAGTGTTAATTCATAGTGTTTTCCATATAATTTGGCGGTTGTATTATAGATAAGGTTAGGTTTAAATAGGTGTACACATCCCATCTTAGAATGGATTCCTCCCTTAGATGAGTAACGTCTAAGGGGTACGAATCACACAACCTTGACCTGGTCCGGTCTTCTGCAGAAGGGCCCCGCATGGTGCCCCCCCCCCCTCCTCACCTCAGTCTGAAGCATCTATCGTAGATCTCCGGCTCCGTCTTGCCTCTCGTCGTTGCCACAGTCACCACCGGACCAAGGAGGGCTCCTGCACAGCAACATCTTTAAAGCCGCACAGCCCCCAATACTGCTTCCGTAGCTTGTGCAGCCACACAACAGTATCTTCGTCCGGGTATGGGAGAACCCCCTCCCCCAAGTAAGTTCCACTAATTGAACCCCGTGATTCTGTTTTGCCATGCACCATCGTGCCAATTCACTTGCCACTGAGAGCGCACTGTCTTCGGGAGTAAAGCCCAGTCCTTTCCCCCATAGATCTCAACCCGCAATTGATTATGTAGGTCAGGAAAGAAATAGGTATAATCACCCACCAATGGCAGCTCCCCTGGTTCCTCCCTTGATCAGGCCAGTCTTGGGACACGTCTTGCGCACGAGCGCAACCATGGGACCAATCACAGATCCAAGCACGGTACCGACCTATGAAGCGTCTCATTAGAAATGAATGCCCTTTCCAGATATATATGCATTGCTACTTCTTTACTTCACGGGACCAAAAATGACTTGGGATGAGGTTTGGTGGTGGTTGAGAGAGAAAATACGTGACGTAATACTAAAAAAACATAGCAAAATGCGCTACCTGGATGGTCTTGCACGTGATGTGTATGCCCAACTCAGTGAGCCCGTTGGGCACACTCGCAATATCCGCATCCGACTGCTTCACTCCAGCAAAATTTTTAAACCAAAAGCTGCTCATCCTAGATTATCGACGGAAATTTGATCGTTATTCACAAGACAAGTGTTTTAACGGTATTAATAGAGCGATCGAGACGCGGTGTTGCATGGACAATGAATAGATTGACAAATGTTTATTAGCTACAAAATGTATAAGACACGAAGTCAAGTGTTAAATACTGCAGATCAATAGCATAATGAAAATTTATAAAATAAAATATTAAGTGGAGATCATATTCACAGAGTGGGGGGCGCATACTAACAAAGTCATATCAGCATACAATCCCTTTTTAGGAGTAAATCAAATTGACCGAAGTCAAAACTGTTTGAGATCTAACGATAGAAACATTGGAGTGATTCAGTGATGCCTATTGAAGAAAACAACCGGATTGGAGAGCGAAATCAAGAAAGTCGCTACGGGAATGAGATTAAATGAAGAGGGACGCTTAATTGGCATGGAGGGGTCATTCGATAGCTCTATTGTGCATGGGTGGTGTCCATCATGGAGTGATCGTGGCCAGATGCCTTGAAGGGAGTCAAGTCAACAGTGAGCACTCCCGACACGGTGCAATTGGCAGGGATGGGATGGATGCCGACGAGGCCATCCGCCTTCAATGAGACAATTGAAGAGGAGCTAGGACGAGACACAGAGCAGTCGAAAGGATACATCACTCTCGACTGGCCTATCTTTATCTCTCACTCTCCCTCTCTTTACCTCAGCATCTCTCTTGTTTATCTCTCGCCGCTTTCGAACCAGTTCGGCCCAACCAGAACATGTGGTCACTTCCCCTCATCCTTTTCAATGAACCCATTTCCAATTTCGGCACATACCTTATTATAGAACTCTTCCTTGAGTGAGATGACGATGAGCTGCATGTTGGCGCGGGCCGAGTCAACTATGTACGAGGCGACCTGCAGAGAACTTGTGGGCATGTAGCAGCATTCGTACAAGCATCCACGTTCCAAATTATTTCTCCTTGTCGGAGATTCAGTGGAAACTTATTCAAGATATGGGGTTTAAGTACTTCATGGACATTGATGAAAAAGATAGAAATAGAGCAGAAGGGAAACGAAAGGATCAGATGATAAGCATTTGATTGAGGGCGATCTCTCATCTTCGAGATCGTCGACTCTGCTCACCTTTCCGATGTTCGTGTTGTCGAGTGCGGCGTCTATCTCGTCGAGGACGAAGAACGGCGACGGATTGCGAGCGTGCATCGCGAAGAGAAGGGCTAGCGCGGCTACCTGGAATAGACATGCACGCATTAGGGTTACGAAAACAGGATAGGAAAGGTGTCGCAGCCTCGTTTCGATTTGTCTCCCTACCACTTGGAATCACACTTTTGCATAAGCAGCGAATGCTAACCGTCTTCTCTCCTCCAGACAGATTGTCCATGGGTCGGAATCGCTTGCCGGGGGCGATGCAGTTGTACTGGATGCCCTCGAGGTACGGCTCCTCGGTGTTGTCCGGACCGAGGAAAGCTTGTGCAGAGGGATCTCGCGAGAGTTGCTGCAGAGGAAGGAAATACCACACTGCTTCCCAACTACTCATCTCCTTGTCCTCCTTCTCATACCTTGTAAATCTCGTCAATCTTCTGCGCCACGGGCTCGAAGCAGCCTTGGAAGCGGCGGTATCTAGAGAAAGTAATTTTGGATGCCACACTTCCTGTTATTCAGGAGTAGATCGCGTACCGATCGGTCTTAATCTTCTCAAAGGCCGTCCTAACTTTCTTCGCCTTTTTCCTCGCGTTCTCAAACTGCGCATTCACTTTCTCCTCGCTGTCCTTCACACTGTCGAGTCTGCAACCAGGAAACTCGGTTTATTGACTTGTTCTTGGAAGATGCTTTAAGCTTTCCAAGAAAACGCAGAACGAGGAAATACTGTGGGCAATGTGCTAGAGCGAGAGTGGCATTACTATCCCTTGCATCGTCCTATGCCCCAAGGCCGGAAACCGGTTGCATGGAATAGATATTTCCATATTGGGGGATAGGATGCGCGCTCAGCTGAAATTGCAACAAGTACCTGTCGCCAGCTTTCATATTGGGCGCCTGCACCTTCCCCAAGTGCTCTTGGGCCTCTACGATCTCCTTTGCGAGTCGCTCCAGTCGCTTTCTCACTTCATTCGAATTCGTGAGTTCCAGGAAGTCTTCTGGCAGTCCACGGTAGTTTATCTCAAATATTGTTTTTGTATCTCATGTCATATGAAAAAACGGATCAAAATTTATAAAAAATAATCTTTAAAATTATGGTTACACAAGAGTGATACAATCGGAACAAAAAATAGTCTTTATCATCGAGATAATCAATTTGCCAACTACCTTGATCTTTTTCTCTCTCCTCAGTTGCTCCTGGGTGACTTGCGTGGCATTCTTATCACCTAAAAGATTTAAAATTATATAAATTTCAACAATGTTCACTGCAGTAAGCGTGAGGCCCTTTACGACACCCGACACTAGACGCTAGATCGTAAGCGCGAATATGTCCAGTATGATTCCCCTTTGTAGGCTTTTCAGGTGTGTATATTTTTTCGATCCTCTCTCTCTCTCTCTCTCTCTCGAACTGATAAGCCATTTCTCGGGCCTAAAACGGCAATCATCAGTAGACCTCACCGTTGCTGGTGCCCTCTCCATCATCGTCGTCCTCCTCCTCTGCATCCACATCCGACATGCTTCCTGCACTGAGGGGCACTGCGATCTGGTTGATCTTCGCATCTCTCAGCAGGCGATGTCGCTCTCCTAGACGACGAGAGATCGCATTCTCGTGCGCAGCCATCGCCTAAATAGCACCAACCAATAATCAAGCACACATTTGAGTATGAAAGTTCAAATCATGTGTTGCCTATTCGCATGATTTCTGTCCCCCATCATACCTTCTCAGCCTGGGTGACCTCTCTGGATGCAGCATTTGCCGTCTTCTTGAATTCTCCCAACTCGCTCTCAACCTCTTCCACGTCCACTCGTTTAGCTTTGATCTGGAAATGCATCGCATTATCGCCGGTACAGATTTGTGAACGACGCAGCAAGTATCATGGTTCTCAGGTCACAACGTCAAAAACAGGGTCATGAAACGCCCAAAACAAGGAAGTGACCAAAATAAATCTGGAAGTTTTGCTAGTAGCCCGTTTCCGGCCTCACCTTCATCTGTATCTCACTGAGGTCCTCCTCCAATCCCTCCAATGCCTTCTTCAGTTTCGCTTCTTCCTTCTTCTTCACATTCGCTGCTCTCTCGAGCGCCTTCAGCTTGTCCTCCTCCGACCCCGCCTGCAGTCACAATTACGACCCTCCGTTCCATTTCGAGTCCCACAATCAGCCCGAATCGGTTCTTCATTGTCTCGCTCACCCTGCCCTTCTTCTCATCCGCTTGCATGTACGCAATCTCATTCTTGATTCGATCGAGTTCGTTGTCGAATTCGAGCATCTTCGCCTTCATCTCCTGGTGGAACCTGACCGATCAATTATCCCTTGAATATAAAAAATCATGTTCTATTGTTTAAAAAACGATATTTATTCAAATTAATACACAGCACGACTTGTCACAACTAAGAATGAATGGAAACGACGCTCACTTCATGTCTCTGTTCTCGTATTCTCGAATGTCTGCAACGCCGATGCGCTCGCAGAACTCCGCGAAGACCTGCAATGTTGTGATCAATGGATGATTAATTCACACTGATTCCAAGGGTGATGAGCAACAAAACGGCAATTAGCATAATTTGCGTCACATTAACTGCACATATTTGCGAACAATCCACGAGACGCAACACGTTGAATAAAATAAAAATCGTTGAACAAAATAAAATCATAGAAGCACGCTTCTACGCGAAATTTACACGCTTCCGTACCTCATCATTGACTACTGCCGAATCCTTCTCCAGCTTGGCGATCTTCTTGTTTCTCGATTCGACTCTTCCCTTGATCTCGTCAATACGAACCTACAATAGTAAATGATGTAACATTTTGAAACAAAAATACAAATCAAGGACTTTTTGTGAAATCGCGATATGCTAGTGGTTGAATATACAACTGGATGATACGAAAATGTCCGAAAGGAATTGGGACTATATATACCGTACCCCGATTGTATCAATTTCTGCCTGCATGAGCTCCAACGCAGTGACCAGATTCGGAATGGTGTCTCTTGCCCATATCTCCTTGTCTCGCTGCATGTACTTCACTCTGTTACGGAGACCCGCGAGAGCCGAGCTGAAATTTAAGTTTATCCATGTTATAGATCGGCAAAAAATTGCCAAAACAAGGTTTTAATATGCTCTATTCGTTTTGAGGTAGACCGTGCACGAAAGCAGAACTACGTAAATTTTTCAACAATATTTGGTCCAAAAATGAAACAATAGTGAATAGAGAATCCAAAAAATATATTGGTGATATTTAAAAGTATGTTTTTCTACACTATGCTGTAATTCGGCTCACTTTTTTATTTCGATGTCCATCTCCTTCATTCTCGTCTTTCGAATCGTCGTGATCTTCTCGATAAGATCCGTTCGCTCACCCTGCACATTTATTCTCAACTAGTGTATTTTGATTTCACGTGCCTTGAGCTTCTTCACTGCGACATCATCCCATCTTTTGGCACTCCTCTTCAGATCCGTTCCTCCTCCAGAGATCAAACCGGAGGGATTGAAGAGTGTTCCGTCCAGAGCCACCGCCTTGTGCCTGCAACCGATCTGTACGTGTCTGCACTTGTTCCGCACCACACATTAACCACATCGCGCAATGCAAATCGTGCTGCACTGCCGTGATTGTCCCATCCACTCACCTTTCTCCGGCCTCTCCATAAGCCAGATATCTCGCTCCCTCTGCATCCTCCACCACCAGGGCGTTCCCGCACGCATACTGCACCGCTTTCTTCACCGTGTTATTAGGACACTGGAAGTGGTTTGTGACATGCATGCTTATTCTCACTCCAAAAATGTAGATCAGAAAATAAATCAGCAACAAGTACCTCAGAAACTTTTGACCACATTTCAAAACAAGGGCTTTAGACAGAAAACATAATTTACTGACTTGTATAACATCGTATAGCAGCTTGACTCCGTGAGGCTTCTTGAGTGATCGCAGTCTTTCGTTAATTGGCTGCACATCCAGGACAGACAACGGAAGGAACGTTTCCGTCGAGTATCGTTGCTCCTAGGCAGAAAAAAATGAGTAAGTTTAGCAAAAACTAGGTTCAAAAGTGCATTCCTCCTTATCGTCCCCTATTGCACACTAGGGTTGGCTCTTCGGAGCAGAATTGCGATATCGCAATTCGTCTCCTTAGCTAATTGCGAAATTTGAGGGGGGGGGAGGATTGCAATATCGCAATTCTGCTCCAAATAGCCAGCCCTACTGCTCACCTTGAGATAGGCGATGGCCTCTCTGGCCGTCGTATCCGTATCGCACACGATGGAGTTCATGTGCTTCTGGAGCAGCTTGGTGACGGCGAGATGGAATCTCTTGTGCGAGGGAGTGCACAAATCGAGGAGACGACCGTGCACCTGCACGAGACTGATTGGGCAACGAACTGGAGGTCGAAAAACGGATAATCATGAAAATATATCTGGAACTTTATTGTCCACACCGTTGTTGCCTACCAAGAACTTACAATTGTTAGGCATTTTCATAGTGATTGAAAGTTAGATGCTCACTTTATCGGGGAACACCCTCATCAGATTGTCGATGGCCTCCTTCTTCTTCTTCTCCCTCTCGCCCTCCACTGTGTCTCCCTGCGCGTCTTGCAATCTCACAGTGATGTCCTTCAGCTGGTTCTCCATCTGAACACAAAACGGTTCAATTAATTCAATTAAATTATTTATTCCGTACATGGGGTAGCATTAAAGATATTACGGTTGAATGGAGTCGAAAAACGGAGGTCCGTATCTCATATCAAATCGATTGATCGATGATTGAATATTCTGCGCAGGCGAGTAGGTCATATCATACCTTATCCATCTCGCTCTTCGCCTTTCTCACTTCCGTGTCGGCATTCTTTGCATCATTCTCAGCCACTTTGATCGACTCTTCAGTGTGGGCGATTTGATCGTCGATCGTCGATAGCTGGAAACAACGTCTAACGTATGAGCTCTTCCAATGCGTCAAGTTGAATAGTAACGCTAGTGCCTCGTCTCAGTTTGCTTCCGGGGTTCAGGTTTGGGAAAAATAAATGCACCAAATTGTCCGACAAATATCGGCAAACGGTGGAATAGGGTAATATAGAAAACTATAGTGGATATGCATAGATGCTAGTTCGAAAAAAATTTTTCGCCCGCTATGTCATTCGTCCTCACCTGGGTCTCCTTCTTGCTCTTCTCGTCTTCCTTCATCTTCTTCTGAGTCTTCATCGACTCCAATTTCTTCTCTTCGAATGAGATTCTGTTACGATCTTCTTCGTTGTCCTGCAGAATGTTAGTAATTACATTATCTAAGCACAAAAATTATTTGTTTGTTCAAATATTTTTTTAAATCTTATTTCACATGTCTAAAAGTATAGTTCTCATGGGTCAAACAGCTAACATACATTTTCCATATATCACGAAATTTGCTACGGATATTTATAAACAGCAACTTGCAAAAAAGGGGTTTCCGGAACTGTTGATACCAAGTATGAAGTTATAAAGGCAACCAATCGTGTCAGTATTTTAGCTACGTGGCAAAAGTAGCCACCACTCACCTTCATCTCCCTCTGCAGCTCCATGTCGATGGCTCCCGATCGACCACTCGCCTGCTTCTTCAGTCTGATGTACTCGTCAATCTACAAGGATCAGAGATTAAGAATCAGATTAAGAATGAGAGAGAGAGATCTACCTGATCCTGGCTGAGATTGAGATTCTGGCTGTCACCTTCCTCCTCCAGTTGCTTCTTCAGTTCTTCCTTCTCCTTCTTCTTTCTCCTGCCATGCACAAATCACACTCTGTCACTACCCGTATGCTTCGCTAACTTTTCCTGCTCCTGTAGTTCCTTTAAAGCGTGCGTCTGCCTCTCTTCCATCTTCTTCGCCGCAGCAAGAATCTGCAAAACATCATCCATAATAAATCACCAATTGGATTGGCTTCTCAAAGATAAAAAAGTTGTGCAAAATCACGAGTTTGCGGTGCATATTACGTATACTCGCTCTCTGTGTACCACATTTGACAAATGTTGAGGCAATGAAACAATATTTGAGAGCGGTCCCAAGATCAGTAATCCTCCCATTTATTTATCACGGCATTCGGTTTGGCTCCGAAACTTCTACGAAAGCGAAATTGCATGGTCAGTATAGTAATGTTTCCCATCAATGGTTTATTTATTTATCATTCACCACATGGACGCTTCATCAAGTGCAGTGTTCGAAAATACAGTAAAGGATTAGGGGAGAGGAAAAAAACGGTGCGCGATACCTTGACAGCCTGCTCGACCTTCTTCGCCTGATGTTTCATCTCCTCATTGATCTGCATCCACTGCGGCTTCTTCGTCGCCACTTCCTTCTCCTGCAAACCGATGAACACTCGTCCCATTCCATTTCACTGGCACTTCTCGCACCCAAGCGTGCGCACAATTGCTGCTGCCAGCAAGAACCCCCCGGTTTTCGGATAGTTTCCATCATGCTTCTTGCATCAACTTTACGGTACCCATTTCCGTAAACCCTACAATTTTTGTGGCTGAACTAGTAGCAACTCATCAGCAATCCCTGCCCGCGCATGCTCGCACCGGGGGTTTATCATTTTAGAACTCTTCCGAATGTGAAAAATCATGTTCTAAATTCATTACAGAGTTCAAAAACGAAGATTTTTAAAATGACCAGTTCTAAACTAGTACACCCCCCCCCCGCTCACACCTTCTCAGCTGCAGCCTTCTCCAGCTTGTTCAGTTCCTTCTGGTGCTTCTTCACGTCTTTGTGCTTCTCCGTCTGCTCATCTTCCGCCTTCTTGCGCGCCTCCACGAGCACGTTCAAGTTCTCCTACAAATAACTCTGTGTTTAGGCAGCGTCAGAGATTAGCCAGCACACACGACACGATGATATCAAATCGCTTCATCATCATCATCATTCCCCCTAAACGCCCACATTACATTCCAATCTACTTTTCGTCCCATGGCTTCATTTCGCGCCTCAATGACTCGCATCACTCTCATTTGTTTCGCGAGAAGAGAGAATTAATGAAATTGGCCTGTCCTCTTTCCTCTTCTGGTCTCAAAAATTAGATACAATTCGGAACATGTTTAATATTAGACTGGAGCAGCAGCGTGCTCCGCGAGCCTAGTTCCAAAGACGGAGTTCGCATTTACCTTTACCCTTATATTTCATAAAAGCCTATGACGCTGCATGCCCACCTGTTTGTCCTCCAGCTCCTCCTCCGTCTGCTTGATCAATCTTTCCACTTCGAAGAGTTCCATCAGCGTGTGCAGGCATTGCTTGTTCGACTGAACACTAATTGTTACTCGTGTTCCCACGAACCGTACAGTTTCCAACTCCCTTACGGCGCCTTCCGGCGCTGAACTCGTGCATCACTCACCAGCTCCTCCTTCAATTGTTGGTACTTCTCCGCTTCTTCCCTCTCCATTCTGGCTTCTTTCTTCTCGGCAGCGATTCCTCTCCTCTTGTTCATGTTATTCTGTGCTTCGTTTTCCGCCTTCAACATCTCAGCCTTCAGTCGTTCATATTCGTTCGCGAAATCGACCGATCTGAGAAGCGCACCTTTACAAGGTACAAAAATAGAAGGCTACCTTGAGATCTCCTCGAACATTGCTGTTCGTTCCTTAGGATTCTTCATGGCGATTTGTTCCACCTGTAAGCGCGTTGCTAACACCATGGCTACAAGCCAAACACTCAGACAAGCCGGCGTTAAGACTCAGATAAGTAGTGTAAAATTATTCAACATAGAATAGACCCCTAGGGGCGGATCTGGTCGCTTCTGCATTTCATCATTGTCTATTATTTTGTTGCTAAATATGCATGACGAAACCGGTTACCTGTCCTTGATAGACGAGGAAATTCTTCGCTTTGATGAAGATCTTAAGTTCCTCCATGGCCTGATTGTACTGTTGAACAGTAACAGTCTGAAAATGAACAATTGGTCGTGAATATATTCATCACCCATAGAATAGTATTGTAAATTTACAAATGCACTGACCCCATTGTCGATTGAGTACTCGCATCCTCCATGCACAACACGTCGAGTATAAATGCGATGTTTGCCATTTATGTCGATGAAATTCATTGACACATGGCATTTGCTCGCCACTGGCTTTCCGATTGGCGCTCCATGAATGAGGTCCTAAAATCCCCCATTTTCTAGTAATTCAATGTAAGTGTGTTTTTCCTGTTCCTGTTACATGTCTCACAGTCAAGTAACAAAGACTCCGCCAAAGGAAACAATAGCATAAGGAATAAATGACGACTCACGGTTAGCTTTCGTACTCGCATGTTGTTCGCCTTCTCTCCGAGAACAAAGCAAATGGCATCCATCAAATTGCTCTTGCCTGTAAACGGTATTATATAGATTCAAAAGAACCGACACGAAAGATCCAGAAGCACTCACCAGATCCATTAGGACCCACGATCGCAGTAAACTTGCTGAACGGGCCAATTGTTTGTTTGCCTCTGTACGACTTGAAGTCTTGCAACTCCAAGCTGTACAGTTGATTTCGATTGTCCTCGCCGACAACCATTTTTATCTCATGGGGTATTGTTGAAGCGTCTCTGGAATGATTTGTGTACCAAAAATAGTAAAAATATTTAGAAACAAATAGAAAAAAACAAATTATTGTAATTTTTAAACGAGTACACGCAATAAGTGCCGTCAACAAAGCCGACGTCTTGCCAAATTTCGACTTTTACAAGTACTGTGGTTTAAGTATCGCGAGCTGATTTTTTTAGGACTACCGTAATCTGTTTTTATAGAGTATTTTTTTCAAATTCATCATTTCGATTTTCATTGCAATAGAATGAGCAATTGCATAGTTGCAGACAAAGTGCTTGTTCCCATAATCGCCTATTCTTCATTTCGAACGGGAAACTTCCGGAGACCGAATTCATAACTGATGAGATCGGCATGCTTCATTGAACCACATTTTGTGCAATGACGAACTCTCGTGCTATGGCAACGCTATCACACAGGAAATGATATCCCCTAATGAAAACCTCCATTTCCCACTTGTCCCACTTCTTCCATTCTCTCTCCCTCTAGAGGAGGGAAACGCCCATGCCCACTGGAGGGTCCCTTCAGAATGACTCCGTATCTCTCCCCCTTGAACGACCCCAAGCTAGTGACTTGGTGATCATCTATAGGCGATCATTCGCAACCATTGAGATACCTCGATGTCTTTTCACTGGCCCCTAAGAGGGAGGGAGAATAGGTACCTGGTTACGCCTTCGTGGGGGAGGGGAGGGGGGAAGGGGTCTTCCTCGACATCACTCATTCCCTTCCACCTTAGTTACCTCTTGTCGTGCCATCCTGGGAATCCGGAGCTATCCCTCCCATTTATTTCACGTGTACGTCTGAGAAGCAAGCCGGATCCGCATTCTCAACATTGTTCCTAACGAATTCAGTCTTGAGACTCCAATCTGACAAGCCACTCCGCCTCTCTCTCCCTTCCAAGATCCGAGTAGGACTACATAAGCCCACCTCTCTCCGAGTCCTCCTTGTGCCCAGCGTGACCTACTTCACCTCCCCCCCCCCCCCACCCCCCTGATCTGCAATGCTCCTAGACTCGAATGAGGCGGAAATTCGATACCGTACCTCAAGTGCCCCTCCCCCTCTCTTCGCAGCAAATACGCAATTCGACTGCAGTCGCATATGATTCACCTATGCTGGATAATCTGAGAAACACGGCCTAGATAAGGATTAGGTCTCACCGGATGTGTCAGATTCTCTGTGTCCGGATCTCTCCTCTTCTTCTCTTTCGTCTTCTCGTTCCCTTTCAATTTCTTCCTCCATTTCCCCGGATTTCGCTCACTCCTTCCGACCACAAGACAAGGCTCCCAAATACTCACTTAATCATTTCGCTTCTCATCACCCCATCCAACTCGCCCCCTCACCTATTTCTCAATCGAGTGCTTGAAATCTTCGTTTGCCCAAAGGGATGGGCTAGAAGTCTCTCATTGTCTTTATCGCGCCCTCTTGCTCACATCTTAGAGACCGTATCATGTACCCGAGACATTATGTGCGCTATTCCCTGCTCCCTCTGCTTTTCGAACATTTCAAGTTTTAGACCCAAGCCGCAAGAATCAGCGAGTAACCCCAAATTATTTCTCAATGAACAACATTTCAGGGTCCGAGCATGCTCATCCGTGTAGCCACCGCCCTCCTCTTCGCCATACCCGCCTTGATGGCGGCTGACTCCGAGCAGCAGACACTTCCCTCGGTAACCCGATCAATACACCTCATCTTAGATACCGTATCAGATACCGGAGGCATTCTGCGCGCGGTTCCCCGCTCTGGCGCTGTGCCAGCTTCGCTTCGACCTTGATCAGGCGATTGTTGAGCTGTCCGCGATTCAGAGCCAGATGCTCAAGGGTACTGTATCGGATCAAGGAGAGTATCGAGAAGTGAGGTTATTACAGACTCCGCAGACATCCAGCCACCTGAGGCCATCGCGAAGAGGAAGAGCAATTTCGTGCGTTTCGGGAAGAGGTCTGCTCCGGAGATGGGCGAAGAGGAAGAGGAGCCAGAGAAAGTGGTCAGACTGCCCACCGAGTAGTCGTCTGGCTCTCTTCCTTTCACGTGCTCTCTAACCGGTCAGAGAGGGCGAGAGTGCGTGCGCGGTTTGGAGAGTCAGACGATTGCTGAACCCACCCTTGTCCATTTCTTTTTATTGACTATTTCAGGAGGAGAAGCGCAAGTCGAACTTCGTTCGTTTCGGCAAGCGAAAGTCCAACTTTGTAAGATTCGGCTGAGCCGCAGTTATCATTGCCCTCTTACTCCTCATACTGTTAACCAAAACACGGCACACGATTCAACCCAATACTTCCTTATTGCTGCTTTCCTCTATTCGCCCGAATTATTCGTCGGATAAATGCATGTGAGATGTTAGTTCTAGCACTCCTCGTAATCTTGTCTGCCCTTCATTCGATTTATCTCATTACGATATGGGAAGGAGAGGAGGAGAGGGAAGCACTTGGCATTCCGCAGACGAAGTGCATCCTCCGCAGAATCTCACTATTTATCAGAACATCACCGCTCGTAACAGCACAAATAGCAATAACAACAACAAAAAAGAAGTTTTTACTCTATAATCCTGCAAGTTATATGTGCGATGAGACTATTTGATATCTAGGTCTTATTTAATTCTCCTCATAAGGAACAGATCCCTGATGGGAGTGGATGAGTCAGTGGGCAGTCTCTGGATGTCCAGGGTCTTCTTCACTTTCGGATGCCTCAGCAGCTGTGCTTGCAGGAATCCCGTCACCGATATGGACAGCCAGTACAGGGGGATGCACTGCAGAGAGCCATTGGAAGGGTAAAGAGTGCAATCACGTCAAGCAATATCTCGATCGTCAAGAGAGCAAATAATTGCTAAATCATTTCCATTCCGATGAAAGATTGGATATATCGTGATATCATGAGGAGGAATATGAGCTCCGAAGAATCAATTTATTAATTTCTATTTACAAATTTCTCAGAATCAATTTACAAATTTCTCACTGGAAAACTAAAGCACACTCCTAAACTACAAAGAAAATGCCCGCATGGACTATTGCACCATCGAGAAACGATGCTACGGTCTCTTTAGACCATACATTCTCTATCAACTCGCCGGCTGAGAGCGAATCCCATTGAGAGAGGATGCGCCCTCTTGCAGCCTCTACGGAACTAGGTCGGATGAGAACTATGACGTCATGCCGCCTTTGATATATAAGAGGCGGCGGCATGGTCATAGTTCTCATCCGACCTAGTGACTCCTCTACTCACTAGGGTGGCTGAAATGGATCAACGGGTCGCTATTTAGAGGGCCTCGGCAGATCAGAGACGGATGAGACGGTTAACCGTCCCCTCTGGCAGTCCTGCCCTCTCTATTCACTGTGGAGAGAGAGACTCTCTCGTCTCTCTCTCTCCCTCCCCTCACGGATGACCCGTATGGGAGAGTAAACAAGACGGTTAACCGTGATCCATTTCCGCCACTCTACTACTCACCACTGGCATCTGAGTCATGATTTGAACTGCAGCGCACGTGAAGACGAAAAGGAATGCATCATATCCATTTCTCGAAAAGACAGCTATTCTGGACTGTCTGCCATACAATGGGTAGATCTTCCGTTGAGCCTGCAATCAACTCGATAATTTATACGCTTTGTTTGGAACAACAACAAAAATAGCCTCAAACAGCATTATCTCATTTTCAGGCGTTCAATATTACTAAACTAATTCTACATACTATGAGAATAGAAAGCGTAGAAAGTTGGTGTGCCTCGGTGCACAAAGGAATCAGCAGAACGGAACGGAACGTTAAATGTACGGTAACTTCCTGTCGTGCTGTGCCTTGTGTTGTGCGTGCAGGCTCAGCACGACAGGCAGCTACCGTACATTTAACGTTTCGCTCCGTTCTGCTGATTCCTTTGTGCTCCGAGGCACGCCACCTTGCTACGCATTATGCATTTCATCTTTAAACTGCAACACAATTATTATTGCAGTGTGAATTCGTAGAGCAATAAAGTTTGTGCGCTGCGCAATGTTTAACGCAAGGCTGCCGCATCGAAGAACAATCAGCGAACTGACCCATAGATTGAAGAAGCCCATGGCACCAGTTAGTACTGGGATGATGAAGTAGGGATCGGGAACGAGCAGATCGGGAATCCACCAGAAACCAGCGATCGACGGATGGAAATCGGCTGCAATCCACGCATTACACCCATGCCTCACATTAACTAAGGCTAAAGCGAGGGATACCGCTATAGAACGTGGTACCACAATTATAGAAGAGTGAAATGATTAGAGAGAGACCTCAAGTTAGGCAATGATAGGGGTGGATGGTACGGAATTTTTATTGTAAATTTATATCAGAAAGGTGTCGATAAGTTGCCCACTCCGCCTTACTTCCTTCATGTCATCCATCTATATTTAATATTTATGTATTTATTTATGTAAATATTTGTGGTACCACGTTCTCACGGCAATTGCTTCATCGACATACCACTTTAAAAAATGGGCACCCCTGTTCGGAAGGTGTACTGTAAAATTCAATTGCACAGCCCATGATGGTTTCCTGTGGTACTGTATTTTCTCGCCTGAGAGTTAGTAGCTTTTCTTAAGCATAGAAATGACTGCAAAAAAATTGCCGTGCGTTCTGTAGCAGCGCCAAGCGAGGTAGGTGACTGGCCTCGTATTGCCACTCCTAACGCAACCCCACCTTCTTTTTCGATATTAATGCCTCCATAAGTGCCTAACTCACCACTGATGATGTTCCTGACGGCGAAGGAGGAGAAGACCCACACTGGCACCGAGGCGACCTTCAGGTTGGTAATGCGTGTTGATTGGAGTCGATGTTCGAGCATCAGTTTCGACACATTTTCCGTCAGCTCAAGGCAAACATTTTTCTACGTAGCATTATATTTTTAATTAAATATTTTGATCCACAAATTCATAAATAATTAAAATATTACATTTAGTTGCCGATACTGAACAAAATTTTCAGCACCATATAAAAGATTTTTTTTGATTCTATTAAATTCCTGTTTTCGTAGTTGATACAGAAACGGGCTTCAAGATGAGGAGATAATAAAAAAATAGGTTTCCGTGCGAAAATGCAACTTACTGTTTTTTCTGCGGCTCTCTTAACATTCTCATCGTCAGTCAGCAGCTGCAACCCGTTCCCTTCCTTGTTCGGTCCAACTTTCACGTGGTACGTCTTAGCAAGCTTCTGTAAAATATGCATAGCATAATCGCGAACAAATCCGATTTGGCTCGATTTTATTGTATTGCCTACTCTCGTTATTCAATAGCATTTGGTCAATACTGGTCCATTAACAACATATCCAGATTGAAAAAAAGCTTACATCCATAATCTTCTGCGAGAAGAAGTTCGTGGCGTGCATTCGACGGGCAAACAGCTTCTCCGCCTGTTGTGCAATAGATTTACTATCCTTCTAGTTATTACTCTCAATGTTTTTACACACGAGAAACAATTGTATGTAATGAAGTCGATCAACAACCGAAACATAAACAATAGTTTAGACTTTTTTCAGTACTCTGAGCTAGCATTCGCGGAATGAATCAAATCGATTGATGACGGATTGAACGTACATAAATGTGGAAAGGTGCAGTGCCGATGCGAAGCACGACTCCGGTTGCAACGAAGGCGCCCATCCATGGCAAGCCCATTGTATGCGCAGCTGAATAATACTTACAATCATATCATCACTACTCTGTCGAACTATCAAAACTATTTCCATTTTTAAAATTTCGAAATATATTTTAGCTTCAAGCACTATTTTGCAGAGATGCGACTTTTTAATTACGTTTGATTGGACGCTTCGGCATCTCACTGCCTTTTTCTCACCTTCCATGGCACTCTCGACCATAGCCGTGAAATTGGACTCGGAAGCGTATTGGAACCCCTCTTGAATGTAACCTGGCAGATGAGGCACAGTGCTTGCATAACGCCTGAGAATTGAAATGTGAACTTTCCACTATTAAGTTTTTTTTTTCTTCATCAATATAAATGAGTATGACATTGACTTTACGTTCCTAACTAGAGATTTTTAAAGAAAACTCCTTGAACGATCGCTTAAATATATCGGAATTATGAATTACAGACAGAGACTAATGCAAGCTTTTCTAGCACTACAAAGCATAGCACTACAAAGCCTTGCTTCATCTAATCATTCATTCATCGCCCATAAACTGATCATGGGCTTAAAGTTGCCCAACGCCCGTGAAATTATTTGAATTTCCGCGCGAGCCTCCAAAACCGGAAGGGTTGTGCTGCTAGAAGCAGTGGTACCCATGTTTGAGGTCTGCTCACCGCGATCGTTGTGGGCCATTTGCAGATGCAGCGCACGCCCGGAGACCCGTGGAAGTGGACGCTAGCCGAGCCCAGACCGGCAGCATCCTGCAAGCATTCAGATGGAGAAAGAACTTATACTTTATTCACCAGCAGGATAAGGCATTGAAGGCAACGAAGATAGAAAGTCAGGTGGTATTTTGGGCTCGGGCGAGCGTGTGGGTGGGGACTATGTGGCAGTCCGTGTTACAATCTTACGTTGGAAGAAGAAACAGCGCAAGTTATGCAGTAGATGACTGGTTGAGCAACATTCAATTCAGGAATCGCCGTGCCATGGTTTGTCCGAATATTAAGGGACAGACACATAGCGTGGCAACTTCAAAAACACATGAAGCGTCATACTGTCATCGCGTTAACAGCTTAGGAAAAAAAATACATCACTAATCGGGAAAGAAGCATTAAAAACGTAAGGAATCTGTAAGTTGCAATCGTCAAAGCCGGCAAATATTGGAAGTGCGCGGACGCGAATTCACAACTCCCCACGAATTCAAAACATAGGAGTCGCGGCTACTCATTATACTAAGATTCTTAGTCTAAGAGGCCTACCCAGTTCCCATAACACGAAACTCATTCGTCATGAACGAAATTGTAAATATTGTAAAAAAAGAAGTTATCATCTGGTAGAGTTGTTGTTTTTTTCTGCATGTGTATATCAATAAAGAAATACTAAAAAAAGCAAATATTTCCAGTGTTAAAACGCATATTAGAGTATGCAAGCACAATTTCATGTCCAATCACATTTATTTATATGCAGACTAAAACTTGATTGGAGGAATGAAAGTTAGGAAGTACATAAAAAACGAGTCAGCAAAAGCTAGTACACACGGGTGGAGAAAAAATACCAAACGGAAACCGAAAATTCACACGAATGCACCGGAACAATAGGTATTAAAGAGACGACGGATCTAAATAATTATTCTTTATTAGGGTAAAAGAAGGGTTATATTTTAGAGGCGAGGGCCGGTGAGTTTGTGTAGATGTTACAGAGAAAAAGTAGGAGGGAGGGTGTGAAGTCGAGCAGATTAAGAAATTAGCTAAGCAGCAGGCTGCGGGATGAGAAATTATAAAAGTGGAAAGTCTGAACGGAGTTTAGATTGACGATTAGAAAATATCAATGTTGGTTTCACAGGTCTACTCAAAATCAAAGCATGCACAGAAAAAGTGCGAATGGAACTGGATTAACATATTACAGACAACTATAGGAAGAAGGGACAATGATGTTCACTTAGGGTTCTGTAGTAACTTAACGGAATTGATCAGGGACACGGAAGTTATTATCGGCTGTACCGTGAGAGTGGTTGTTGGTGATGTGGTTGTTCTGGTAATGAGAATTATGAGAAGGATGAGCGCCTCCCATATTGAGAGGAGGATGACCACGCGAAGACCGGAGCATGTCGAGAATCTTCTTTCCAGAAGAGTATCTGAAAAGTAATCGAATTTTGCCAAGAAGTTTTAATAGGGTGTTTCATTATTTTGTTTCATTATTATCATTATTTTGTGCGGTGTTTTGACAAAGCAAAAAATACACTATACCTCTATTTCCCCTATATACACGTACCTCAGCAGTTTTCCAGCACTGCGGTTGATTCTGTCCTCAAGACGATACATCCAATGATCGCGAGTACGAGGCTCCAGGCGAGGTCTACGATCATTGATTCCCAAGCAGATCTGAACAATAAGCATGTAGATAAAGAGATTATTTGTACTCACAGTGAGCATGCGCTGCACAACATAGTTGCCAAACTGATGGAACAGCAGAATGTCCAGGGCATCTTTCTTCGTTTCACTGAAAAAAAATGTAAGAAAATAAAGAAAAAATTGTAAGCGAAACATACGGATGCGGAACATATCCATCGAATATCTCGTCCATCATCTCCTTCAGCATATGAGGAGCTGCATGCTCGAGTGCCTTTTCCACAACATGTGATGCATACTTTTCCTGGGAGAGCGACAGCAGCTTGCACCTTAATCAATCTTACAGCATATCAGGCCTCTCACGAGAGAATCGGGACATTCTTGGTACAATCTAAAAAATCGATTTTGGGATATTAACAGTTCTGGGGGGTATTCTATCGTCCAGAATCCGAATCCGGGTCGATCGGCTGCCTATCTCGATCCGCGGTTGCTGCAGCTGGCTGAAAAAATTTGAGAGTCTCGCTTTGGCGCCTCTGGAAAAGGTTTCAAATCACTACGATTTTGATCAAAATTGATCAGTAGGCATAGCTTATGATGCTTTCTGACTTCCCCGATCATCAAAACATGACCTCTGGGCAGTTTTTGTTCCATAACTTTAACAGATCGGAACACAAACAAACCAAACTTTTGCATCTTATAGAGCTTTCAATTCTGCATCTACTGGAATTTTTGTGGATTTTTACCATGGGGTCTATCATGTTTCCCATGCGAAAAACTACGAAAAATTGCGGGGTGTGGCAGTCCGCTCATACTGAAAAACGCATAAGTGTTTACGATTCGAACTCAATGGTTGGGGGTTCGATCACCCATCGCGGACAATATGTTTTGTATGCATATTTACTTCATTTTCATCATTTGTGATGTTTTCCCAGCTGTCTGAAGGTTCCTTCCTATATACGGTAGAAAGAGATGCACGAACCAAAGTATAAAAATCGTCGAAAATGATGCAAATGGAGTAAATATGCATGCAAAACATGTTTTCCGCGATGGGGGATCGAATCCTCAACGATTGAGTTCGAATCGTAAACACTTATGCGATTTTCAGTATGAGCGGACTGCCACGCCCCGCAATTTTTCGTTGTTTTTCGTATGGGAAACATGATAGACCCCATGGTAAAAATCCACAAAAATTCCAGTAGACGCAGAATTGAAAGCTCTATAAGACGCAAAAGTTTGGTTTGTTTGTGTTCCGAACTGTTAAAGTTATGGAGCAAAAACTGCACAGAGGTCGTGTTTTGATCTACCAAAAAATCGATCGGGGAAGTCAGAAAGCATCATAAGCTATGCCTACTGGTCAATTTTGAGCAAAATCGGAGTGATTTGAAACCTTTTCCAGAGGCGTCAAAGCGAGACTCTCAAATCTTTGCAGCCAGGTGCAGCAGCCGCGGATCGAGATGGGCAGCCGATCTACCCGAATTCGGATTCTGGACGATAGAATGCCCCCAGAGCTACCAAAACCTCAAAATTGATTGTACCAAGATATAGGCGTTTTGTCCTGAATCTCTGGTGAGAGGCCTGATATACGAAACATAACCAGGTGATATCATTAGGAAAAAAGGAATAGAAAAAACGCCAAAAATTATATTGTAAACTAACAGAAGGCATCTCTCGATGATGAGATCTCTGTAGACAGAGAGGCAATCAGCTGTTATAACATGTTGTATGACGTAGTTAGCGAACTCGTTCGATGACAGTCGCTCACAATTCTCCACCTGGAGGAGGACGTAAAGTATTTAGATCACAGCCGAAAACGGGGGGAACCAGGTTCGTATTAACCTAATACGCACCAGTTTAGCCATCATCTGCTGCAGAAGCTGATCGCGAGTTGGGTTCTCGATGTTTCCGCAATTGATAGTCGCCCACTGCACTTCGTCTCCAGTTCCTACGACCGATCCGATTCTGCGACGACGCGCCGCTTGGGTGGCATTCTCGTAGGCGAGCTGCTCAGGAGAGCTCTTAGCCTCGGACAGAAGCTCAATCGCGAGTTGGACAACCCGGCAGCCATACTTGTTCTCCACGACCTGCAAGAGTGTTTATGAGTCTGAGAAAACTGACCAGAGGCCGTACAGCAAAAAATAAAGTGTTGATTTTAAGATGTCCCTAGGAGTAACTTTTCACGTAGAGTTCGAAAATCGACCTTAGGAAGCCGTATCTCTGACCCCTGATTTTCTGTGGCGTGCCTCAACGCTGAGGTCGGTTTTTGTAAATCGTGAACGGTTGATCCAAACCCCACACATAGATAGTAATTCTTAAATAACTCGACGAGATAAGCATTTTTACTGTTGGACGTGAAAAGCTAGCTCATCTGCGAAAAAAGTTGTGGCCCTTTAAATTTTCAAAATTTATGTCCTGAAAAGGTGTTTCAATGTGTGTCATTTTAATTATGATTATTAGATTCCTCGTGAAAAGTTACCCCTGGAACCAACTTTTAGTGAAAAAAATTCGTGCCCCATAGGGGTCTCCTAAATCAAAGAAAAGGAAAGGTGGTTCTCTTTTCGCAAATATATGAAATTTTAAGCCGAGCAACAGCGAAATCCGATCAACTCTATGCAGTTTCTAAGAATACTAAGGTAGGGTAAAAATATATCACAGGAAAAACGACCATAATCTCAATTCGAAAAAATTCGATATTCTGAACTCCGATTTTTTGCATGTTTAGACTCATATATCTTTTCAAGTTCGATAGGAATTCCCAATTTTCTACGTAATTCTGGCATTACAGAGGAACATATGTCAGAAAATATTCAAAGTTGGGTACCTATAAGGAAGGTTGTCATATTTGTCCTTAAAAATGTAAAGTTAGAGCATCGGAAAAGACCGAAATTAAATTGTAAGCTATGTTATGTGCAATTCTGCTAAATTATATTTTTATGGCACTTTTCCAAACAGAATTATTAATATTTTATGTATTACTGCGAAATATGGGACGTTTTTAAAAAAAATGTAGATTTTCAGGTGTGAAAAATCATATTTTTTTAGATTAAGGGGATGTGCAATTTCACAATTAAATTATAGTTCGCCAATGTTGAAAAAGTATTTTACTGTATAAATGCAACCGATTGTCTTCGAAATTTCGCTTGTTAGCATTAAAAAACATATTTTTTCCAACCCTGCGGTGCATTTTCAAGGACAAATATGACAACCTTCCTTATAGGTGGAGACCCAACTTTGAATATTTTCTGTCATATGCTGTATTACCAGAATTACGTAGAAAATTGGGAATTCGCAAATTGGGAATTCGTATCGGATCAATATTTACAAAAACCGACCTCAGCGTTGAGGCACGCCACAGAAAATCAGGGGTCAGAGATACGGCTTCCTAAGGTCGATTTTCGAACTCTACGTGAAAAGTTACTCCTAGGGACATCTTAAAATCAACACTATTTTTTGCTGTAAGGCCTATAGGAGAAATTGCTCGGTTCTCTCAGATAGTCACTCTTATATCAATAAATAGAT
This sequence comes from Pristionchus mayeri, assembly GCA_036245805.1. Classification (NCBI taxonomy): domain Eukaryota; kingdom Metazoa; phylum Nematoda; class Chromadorea; order Rhabditida; family Neodiplogasteridae; genus Pristionchus; species Pristionchus mayeri. The sequence goes on along the minus strand of BTRK01000004.1, from coordinate 6,477,620 downwards.
TCATCAATGTAATACTTAAGGTCATCCAGTAAAATTAGCAATACATACCGAGAAGAAAGCGTTATCCTTCATAAGTGCGACAATGATGAAAGACCAGTGGCACAGATCAAACGAATTGAAGATTTTCTGGATGACATGATTGGCATTCTGATCAACCGTCAGCATCACAAGATCCTCGTTATGAAGCTCACTCAGAAGCGGCACTTTTATATCATCGGGTAGATGCTGCAAGCATAGGATTGCAACTACAGCAATAACAAAACATTTTTTACACATTAGGATTTACCTCGAGTGTCTTCTGAATGACTCTGCACGAATATCTGTTCATGCAGAGGGAAAACATCGACTTGCTGACCGCAGCGGCGATCCATCTCTGCTCGTCAGGAGTACTCTTCTCGATCATTCTCTGCACGAAGAAATTCGCGAACACATCCTTGCACATGTCCTCGAAGAATCCCTCCTCCCTCTCCAATTCTCTGAAGAGACGACAACGAAGAGCAAGATCGTCATCGGGATAATTCTCCTGGAGAAAACTGAAATGGGATCTGTTATATTTTAGAAATAACATCAGATTAGTCCTATATATAAAGATAATATGAAACATAGTTAATGTTCTTAGTTTCAAACAACACGTATTTGCAGTTGTGAATACGAATATAGGCCTTCGATAAACAAAACTATTTAACTTAAATAACACATATTTAAGATAATTCAGTGTGACCTCGTTTACATAACTCTATACTTTTCAGACCATAATTTGAGAACTAACTTACAGCTTACTAGAATGTGGAAACTCGTTAGTAGATTCGTACACATTAAAGATAAAAAAAGAGTCAATCTTAGTAGATAATGGAAGATAGATAACTCACTGGCAGCCAGCCTTGTCTTTGGCGAATCTTTCGAACACGCCTTCTTCGATTATTTGTTCGAAAGTGTACGTGATCTGCCCACTCTGCGGATCAAAAGAACCAGGCGGGAGAGTGCTATTGCGGGGAGCTCCAGTTCGGCCTCTGAAGGAAATAAAGTCAAGAATTCACAAAAAAAAAATGTGTCTGCTCACCCGTAGTCGTAGGATCGATTAGAATCGTCCTTGGACTCGTCAGAGAGATGATTTCTGGTGCGAATGTGGAATGATTGCGCGCACAGAAGAGGGGGCTGAACAAAAAAGATTGGTATTTCAAGATACTTAAAATTAACTTACGGGTGAACGCGAAGGAGTGTACGCAGATCTGCTAGTGAAGCGCTGGCCGTTTTTAACAGGCGATTCCTCGATGTAATTTCTATAGGATCTGGGAGTAGATGTGACCATTCCCACTCCATTTTGCTGTCCCCCAGGAATGGGCGAAAACGGCATCGAAATCGGAGCTGAACGACTCGGCTTTCTCATCAATTTTACGAGGACCTTACATACCTGACGTCCTAATAGAGGGAGACGAATGATCCTGCAGAAATTGAGGAGGAGGTGGCACACATCTGTTCGGCGGAGATCCAAAGTCAGCTGGAAATAAGTAGGTTTGATCATCTCACAACAGTGAAAATGATACATACGAGAGAGCACGTATTCCGAATACGAGTTGTCGAACTGCTTGCCATCATATCCAATGGGCGGATGCTGTTGTATTTCGAACATATCGCGCGAGTACGTGAGAATGATCTATGAATAGATCATGTGATTCAGTCCCAAAATTTAAAAAGAAAAAGCACCTGTTTTTTGTTAAACAAGCACGTCCACCTCCAGCAGAAGCGCACCGAGGAGCCCCTGGATTGCGCACCTGTTATGTCAAAACAATCGGCACATAAAATTAATCGATAAAAACAAAAATAAACAAAAAAAAAGTAATGAATGAATTTAATTCGCGAAATGGCGGGAAAAAAGATAAATAGCGGAATTTGGTGAAGCTGGTACGAGTGGACTCAATAAATAAACGAGGAACATTGATTTTCCAGATTTCATTGATTGATTGTTTTAATTAGTTCGAATGTATTCTTAATTTTAAAAATTTTTTTAAACACAAATATGTTCTCGTACATATGATACAATAATTCTAGCATTTACAAAAATAGCACACTACCCCAAATATCAATTCCTTACGATAGGAGACAATGATCACTGTTCTTGAGAACACGTAGACACTAATAAATAATTCAGCGTTGTGTACTAAAAATTTTTTTACAAATAACCGCACTTTTCATAATTTTTCATGTAGTCATGGCGTAGTTTCAATTTCTATAATCCTCGAAGTCACCTAGTTTACCTAGTCATTCCGAGGGTTGTCCAGCTTCATTATTTTGTTTTTCTATCATCAATTATTAAGTTGCTTGTGTTGCGTTTTGTAAGCCAAGTCCCTTGGCCCAAGGGGCGAAGTGTAGCCCAAACGTGAATATACAGTAGTAAGTACCGTGTATAATATAACATCAACCGCATCATGTATTCAATAATTTTTTAATCTTTTTTGGCAAAAACCGTGTATTTACAGACGTCACCCGTTAACAACAAACTACTAACATTAGCTAACAACACTATCTCGCTAAGGTCGTATCAAACAGCCGAATCCTTTGCTTGCTGCGCATCAATCGTCTCGTGATGAGTATCGACTTTCTTCTCTGCGTCGAACATCTCTTTTCCTTTATCGATTCGCAGATGGACCCGTAATTTTTCCAGTGCCGGTGAACTCTGCAAGGTACATATGTCAATATTTACACATTATCAAAAAGTTAGGTGTTTAAATACCTTCTGTAAATGTTGAATCCACTGCTCGGCCGATTGGTTATCATTCGCGGAAAATACCGCCATGGCGAGCACAGTTTCATCCTTCTGCTCGTGTACTGATCTCGCCCTTCCACTTCTGTCCTTCGTCCATTCGGAGAACCAGTCAGAAAAGTCTTCCCGACCAACCATCTGTAATAGGTTAACAATAATAATAATAACGTCAACGACTGGATATGTAATGCGACAATTTCTTCGTAATTGTATTTCGGAATTCTATTCTTTCAGAGGAAGCTTTCGAATGCATCACAGTTGAAATACTGATATTTAGGAATAAGCAATACAAAAAGCTTATCCAAAAAGGGACAAGATCAGTAACCTTACGAGACATGTTCTATGGTCGAATTTCCTCCACGAACAACACATTGCAGATTTTTTGGCTTCAGAAATCCTATGATCCGAGTTATGGCAAGGCCAAATTAACCATTCTTCTTCCTGAGACTTACATCGTGCTTCTCGAACTCTTCGAGCGGAGTGCCTAGAGGAGGCGAGGTCATCTTCACATACTGAATGGGATGCTCCATGATGTACACTCGAAAGGGACCGTCCACAGAGATCTGCAAAATACAATCTGAATCGAAAATGGTCCATCAAGACCAAACGTGGGCGCCATCGCTGCTATCAGCAAAACCCTCCCGGTTTTCGGACATTGCCCATCATAGTTCTTCCAGTTTTAGGGTGAAAGTTTTTGTAAACCCTGGCGGTTTTGTGGCTGAACTAGTGGACATCCTCCCGGATATTGAAACTCGGCAGCAACGTCTGCCCACGTATGATCAAGACACGATAATCAGCCAACCTTTGTTCCTTCCTCGAGTGCTGCGATGATCCTCCTCTGCTGGACACTCTGAGCGGACACAATCCAACGGTCCTCTAGATGGGCGTCTTCTGGTGACGACTGGCTGTCACCCAACTGAAACAATGTATGAATGACCAAATTTGCAAACGTCTTACGATCCGCATTGCAAACTAGTTTGTGTTACTGTGCTATTAATATGGGATATATAGAGAAATATATGTTCACTAAATGTAAAGGAGTATAACTCTTATACTGCAAGTGAGTAGTTTCAATTAGAAATAACTGGGCACCTTTATGTAATCCAGAATTGTAGCTGGGTCTCGAGCCATCATTTTCAACGCATATCCAGAGAGCTCCGCTGCCGTTAGATTCTGAAAGATAAATCGAATGAGACACATTTTTGACCAACAAATGGACTTCTAAAATATGAATTGTTCGCCTCAGTCAAGGGCATTCGATTATCTAACTAGGTTTGAGATAAAGGCAAATGAGTTTTAGAATGATTGTTCACTAGTTTGAGGCCAACTAGTGGGGAATCGAAAACTTAAAAATATCGATTAAAAATACCTGTCATGTATGAAAAGGACTATTTAAGAACGATCTAGAGCACATTTTGTTCCTTGTTAGATCATCATTGCTTCAAATAGAGACTATACGTAATATAACTAGTCATAGATAATTGTTTTAGAGCCTAGGCGAAGGGGTTCCACCGATATGAATGGGATTTACTTGAAATGACGAGGTACGGGATCATATTCTTCAGGCCCCATGAAAAAAGGCTAACGTTTATAGCGCCTATGCATTCGCGAAGATTGGGTAAGAATCTGACCTTCCCCTCGATGTCTCTCCGATCAATGTATTTGTTGGAGTACTTCAGTTTGGGCATCCAGTACATCATCCTCTTGATTTTTTTTGTCGCGAAATTCCATTCACCAAATGCGTTTACGACAATATCATGAATCTCCTTGTCGGGTTGAACACCTGAAGCAAGCTTTAAGGGAAATGCATGCGAGCTGAAAAATTATGTTTGTATAGGGGAATTTTTTACAAAAAAATATTAAAGTTAGCCAACAAAGACGAAACCCTGATTTCACCCTGATCCCGTCGCGTGTACGAGAGAGTATGTAAAAGTGAGAGAGCGCGGGATTACGCTGATCATTTCCGGCTTTCCCTTGAGGCTATTATTGATTTTTAGAATTTTTATGTATTCATACTATACAAATTCAACCATCGGCTATTCAATGAAGGACAAAAAATAATGGGTCAATTTCGTCCTTGTTGGGTAACTTTAAACCTAAGAAGTGAATAGAGGTAGTTACATGGCACTATAGTATCGAATGAGTACGGTAATTCCAATTTTTTTCAGCTAACGCCGTGAGCTGTGCGTGCTCCGTTGATTCTTTGCCCGCAACCCAAACATTCAATGTCAACCGACCGTTCCATTCCATTTCGTCCAGCACTTTGACACAACAGTTCTGCTGTTGCGGGTAATGGAGAAAGATTCTCTAAATGTATCATCAATGAAAGCTCAAATGTCTTTATACCTGGAACGTATTCTGTGGAATCAACTTCCCTTTCGGAAAAATATTCAGAAGTGCCTTGTACGTATCTATCTCTTTGTGGACGCCGAATTCTTTCACGTGTTTCAATGCCGAGTTAATGAACTCTACATGCTGACGTGATCGACGCTCTTTGAAAAGAGCTGAAAATATGAACTACATGCATATATTTAAATATGTACTCACTAATAGCAGCATGGAAGGCCTTTTTGTCCCGTTCTTCATGAGGAATAGAATCGAACTGTCGCTCAATGCGAGTAAGCCGTGACTCCTCTTGCTTCGAAGGCTCCGAACTAGCGAAGCGACAATAGGATGTGGCACTCTTATACACGTAGAAGCCTCGAAAAGCGAGACAAACTGTTGAAGATGCCAACTTCATCGGCTGTAATGATAACTAACTAAATATTAGTACTGTTTTAACGATAATATTACAACGGAAATAAGCGAAATACAGAGCACAAGACGACTAAGGGACGAAGAAGCAGTATGGGATTACAAATAGCATTCCTAAGAAACAAGGAAACACTTAAAACACACTTTGCCAACACGACCATGGGCATGGTTTTGCTTTGCAAGTTTAAAAGAAAATTTATGTATGAAAAATAAATGCGCAAGTAATGTTTCAATTGCGCTAGCAAACTAATGATGCTTGCGTGTTTAATTGTGGCATTTTGCCAACAACTATTTTAAATCCCCGCACTTTTCGTCTCACGACAAGTTGCGCCAGTCAACGCAACGAGAATTCACGATAATTCACACATTTCCCACACATTTCAAGATTTCTTCAGCGTCGCCGGATTTCTTTGGCCGAATTTCAGAGTTTCTACTGAATAGTTGGAGAGTATCTACTTATCGTTGATCATTCACGTTCACTGCTATTTTCCTTTTTGGTTTTAATAATAATTTTTCTGTCTATTTTTTTTTCGATTGACAATGCTACAATTTAGCTCTAGCGCTAGTGGAAACTATCTGAATTAAGTAGTTCTTTTATTGTCTGTTTTACCCCATCTCGCAATTTCCCTACATAATTTTTGATTTGCTCACAGTCATCGCGAATTGTTTCATTCTTACTTTTTTCGTTGCAGGGTTAAAGATGCCGTCCAGGGCTCAAGGTGAAGTTCTTCACGAGTACATCGTCACCGGGCGCAAGCTCCCCACCGAGAAGGAGCCCGTGACTCCCATCTACAAGATGCAGATCTTCGCCTCCAACACGGTTATCGCCAAGTCTCGCTTCTGGTACTTCATCTCCATGCTCCGTCGTCTGAAGAAGGCCAACGGAGAGATCCTCGAGTGCAAGGAGGTACGAAATTTTTTAATGGTCTCTTTGATAGTTGATTATCCGTAAATCTCTATTTTTAGTGAATTTATTCCGTGTTAATGCTGCTCATCTCAGATCTTCGAGAAGAACAAGGGATCCGTCAAGAACTACGGAGTCTGGCTCAAGTACGATTCCCGCACTGGCCACCACAACATGTACCGTGAGTACCGTGATGTTTCCGTCGCCGGAGCCGTCACTCAGGTACGTAGATTCTTTTTTATTATCTATTTTGAATCTCATAGACAGAAGCTCAATGATTTTGTTCAGGCTTACCGTGACATGGGAGCTCGTCACCGCGCCGGAGCTGACCGCATCCACATCCTCAAGGTCCAGCCCATCAAGGCCGCCGATGCCAAGCGCGTCCACGTCAAGGCTTTCCACGATTCCAAGATCCGATTCCCTCTTCCCCACCGTGTGGCCAAGCGCCGCAACGTTGGTGTGTTCACCACTCGCGCTCCCCACACCAACTTCGTCTAAGAATTTTCGTTCGAAGGCGATTATTCTCGTTGAGTTCCTTTGTTCATTGTTGAACATCTCGAGAATAAAGTTATTCAAAAAGCTTAATTATCATGATCTGTCCGGAGAGTATTCCGACTGGTTATTAAGACCAGACGCTCAATGCGGTATCTATTTGCATGTCACAATTTGCATTCATATTGTTTGATTTTTTGCACGTTCCGATTTCTTCTCCTCTTTCACTGTCTCACCTTTCGCTCGTTACGAGTGGTTCGTTTCTCTCGCTCTTTTCTCTCTCTTGCTCTCTCTCTCTCCCACTACTCTGTGTAATTTCGTCACGGGAGTTGTGCCTCATTTCTTTGCTCTTTCTCGTTAATTTTTTTTAATTGTAGGGTTCTTCATCTAGTGCAATGGCCGCTATCCCCGACGGAGATTACGAGCGCGGAAAGAAGGTGAGTGTTATACGACTAAATTAATGTCAAATATTTTTTGAAACAGCTGAAAAATTTGCTTGCAGGTGTTCAAGCAGCGCTGCCTGCAGTGCCACGTCGCCGACTCGAAGGCCGCCAAGACCGGACCTACCCTCCACGGAATCATCGGCCGTGTGTCCGGAACCGTCGATGGATTCGACTACTCCGCTGCCAACAAGGCTAAGGTACCGTCTTTTACCGATTTGATGCAAAAGTCAATCCAACGCTTTAAAATAATTATTTAAGGGAGTCACCTGGACGAGGGAGACGCTCTTCGAGTACCTCGAGAACCCCAAGAAGTACATTCCCGGCACTAAGATGGTGTTCGCCGGGCTCAAGAAGGCTGGCGAGCGTGCTGATCTCATCAAGTACATGGAAGTTGAATCATCGAAGCCTATTGCTTAGATTCGCCCATTGTCCCGGTAGCCCTTTGGTCTCGTCTTAATGAAGTATGGAGAGTACCATTCGTTTGTGTAAAGTAGCAAGCAGAGTAGTTTGATTATGCAATTGCTATATGATCATAAATATGAATATGATTGCAAGGTGCTGTGCGAAGGGAACATGGGATGTAAAGACCGATCTTCCACCGTGGTGGCCTATTCCGTCTCCCGTATAGAATTCTGGTGTTGACGTTAATTCTCAAGCAAGAACATACGCTTCATTGAGTCAAGCAATAGTTTTCAATGTTTTGAGGTCAACGGGGAAGATCCTTAGAGGGAGAATAACGACTTTTTGAAAGAGAGCGTGAATAGGCTCACCAAGATGTTTCCATTCCTATTAACTGTAATAGGGTAGCGTCTGTCTTTTTCATTTTTTTGCTCATATCGCTTCAAACGCATCGCTTTGGCTTCGGACCTTGACCGTTGGCATTCCCCTTGACGACTACTTTAGAATTTACATATTTTGATCTTTGAACGTTGATATTTAAGCCTACGCCTAACAAGCGAAGCCGAGGTTTTGTTCTGTTGTCGGAGAAGGCCAACAACATCGCGTATCCACACGGAAAGACGCCGCACGCGTACGGAATGATGCGTGGAAGCGATCAGTGGTGGGTATTCGGGCGAGGGAGAGGGGAGGGGGAGGGCTGTCCATAGTCGCATACACCTTTTTTCATTCCTAAAAACGGTTACTCAATGCATTTTCGAGACATTTCTCTACACAGTGTTCGCGAAATTGCTTCCCAACTTGCACTTATACCCGCAGTGTGAGCGTTGTCCGTGAGGCCAGGTCCGTGAGGCCTAGGGCGATCCGAAAAAGTTGTAGATGGGGCGTAGCGAGCGGAGCCCCATCTTCAACTTTTTCGGATCGCCCGGGCCTCACGAACCTCTTACAACGTTTAAGCCAGCTCTCTACAGTAGAGTATAACTATTATTCTTAGTACACAACCCAACTGACACGTAGCTACCGAAGGGCGCTAGTTTATTAAAAAAAAATTCTTCATATTAAATTGTGCTGGGATGAAAAGCGTGAGTAGCGTCGTAATCAACAAAGGGAGAATAGTAGGAGGAACCTAGTTGACACATGGCACGTAAATTATCATCGTACCGATACTCATGATGCAATCTTCATCTATGAAATGGGGGTGATTTAGGTGTAATAATATCTAACAAATATTCTTCCCAGTGTTGACATCCGTATACGGAGCATATATCACGCCTCTCACGAAAGAATCGAGCTAGAATGGACATTCTTGGGAATGGAGGGAAACTCGTGAAATGAGTTATAGCCGTTTTTGGGCATCCTAAGGCATGCCTGACCACCTCCCAAAGTCTTATTGCGCAGACTTCATTTTGGAGCTTCGTACACCGGGTCGCAATTCGGCATCACTCACTTTAAGGACCGATTTCTCGAAAATGGTGATAGATTGAGCAAAATTGTCCTCTGAGTGACCCCGACTCATTTTTTGAGCTCTATCGATCCATCTAAACCAATTTCTCTAAAACCCATTTTTAAGAGTGGTACACTGTAGGTCAATTTTCTCAAAAATGTAGGTAAAGTAGCAGCTCAAATTCTAACAGTGGATACATCTCAATGAGAGCTTTCCAATGAGTGGTTTGCGAAAAAAATACGAGAACCCTGGTGAGAGTTTCGCCCTTTTATATGCGTATGAATCGTTTGAACTTTATTTTCAACAGGCGATTTCATTTCACACCGCTCTTTTCGGAGCGGGCGGCCGAAAATGATCGATTTCCAATCGATATCACTGTTGAAAATAAAGTTCAAATGATTCAGACGCAGATAAAAGGGCGAAACTCTCACCAGGGTTCTCGTATTTTTTTCGCAAACCACTCATTGGAAGTTCGTGTCCGCTCTATGAAAACTATTTTTTTGCTTATTTTGTCTCCATTTATTTCTGTAAAATGACAGCGTAAATACATTTTAGATAGGATCAGCAGACAGTAATTAATGAACTGACATTCGAAGCAATAATCAACGCAGCTCGAGGGGGCAATAAATGAAAGATTGCTCCGAGGCACACTGGGGGCTCTTGCAAGGGGTCTGACCAATGTAATTGAGGAAGCACTCTGTTTCGGCGTGAGGGAGGGGGCAGGGATTTGGTAGATGTATCCACCAGCTCTCCAAGGATACTCGAGCATTCCCTAGAAGCAAGGGGCTATGAAGATCTCGAAAAAGAGGGAGAGTACTTGATTGCCAGGGGGGGGGGGGGGTGAGGGCGAGAAGGGATGCATGATTCTTGAAGGAAGACCACGAATCAATGATCAACAGCTGATGAGAGGGGGCGGAAGGAGTGAACACGCAGTGTTTCACCCCCATCCAGCATCATCTGATCATGCCCCTCGAGCTGCGTTGAGTATTGCTTCGATTGTTACTTCGTTAATTGCCATCACTGCTGATCCTATATCCTATCTAAAATGTATTTACGCTGTCATTGTGCAGAAATAAATGTTGACAAAATAAGCAAAAAAATAGTTTTCATAGAGCGGACATGAACTCAGGGGATGCTTTCACTAGACGAGCTCGCTACCCAGTACACCACCGGGCCAGTTGGTAGTGGGCCGTTGAAAAGCGATGATGCCTCTCGCGCTTTTCTGATTTATCGATTTTTCTCTGCCCTCAGGGGCCGTTGGCAACTTTTGAAAAGTGGAATCGCTTACTCTCATGGCCCGCCACACAGCTGCATCGGTCGTTTTCCGAAAGCTCACGGACACTCCGCGGCATTCCCTTGTCAGCTCGATTTTCTCATGAGAGGCGTGATATGCTGAGCAGAGGTTAAAGGCCAAGTATACCTTCAAACCTTTTCCCTATACTTATACTTAGGGACCACAAGGCGGTTACTCGAAATCGTCACACAGGTCTAATTGTGTTGTTAATGTGTTCGTATGGGACTAAATAGGACCATGCTTTTTGAATTAGGTTGATATCTAATGTTTGAGCCAAGTTATGTCCCAAAATGTGGGTGAATCGATCATAACGTGAAAGGCCCAAAAAGCGAGACGAGAGAAAGAGGGTGCGGAGTAGTGATGGCAAAACGGCGCTCGCTCTCCTCGTTTCACACGCTCACTCACCCGTCAGACAGAGCGAAAGAGCATGGAAAACGAGGAGAGCGCGCGCCGTTTTGCCATCACTAGTGCGGAGCCTATTTCTCCATTTTCGGTTCAATTCTCGGAACGATAGGGTAGGGCTTCGCCGAAGTCTGCAGAAAGAGAAATGGGGCTTTCTCGTATTTAGAGTGCTCTCTAGTCACGCCGGGTGAGAGACGAGTGGAGGGAGGAAAGGGAGAGGGATGAGAGGACGCAGAAAGAGTTGCCAGCCATGCGCGCTTCGAATTCGAATAAGCACAATCTTCATTCCCAACCAAATCACTCTTTCAAAATTGAATTTGGAAGCTCTTTTCATCATCTTTCGAATGAACCCCCGTGACCCTGGAAATTCCTTTTCTGAGTAGGTCAGCATACGAGTTTTATAGTTTTCTAAGTCAAGTCGCTCTATAAAACTTGTATGCTGGCCTACTTAGAGATGGATTTTCCAGGGTCACGGAGGCTCATTCGAAAGAGGATGAAAAGAGCTTCCAAATTCAATTTTGAAAGAGTGATTTGGTTGGGAATGAAGACTGTGTTCCTCTTGTCTCGCGTTTGCGGGGTAAAGTGTCCGAGCCGAGTGGGCGGAGCTTGCGGAGTCTACTTATACTTATACTTTATTCTCCAGTGGGATATGGGAGGGATATGGCCTTCAAGGCGACGATGATAGACGATCAGGTGGTATTTTGTAGAGTTCGAAATCCAACACTACCCGACTAGAGTTCGTAAGAGTTCGTAATTCGGGTCACCGCCTCTTCATTTTACACACTGAAGAGACGTAGAATGAAGAGACCGTGGTTTCATTTCTCGAACTATATACCCGACACCGCGGGTACCCGCGAATGAAGAATGAAAGGGAGAATTATCTCGGGTAATCGCTCAAAATGATCCATTACCCGAGATAGTGAACGTGCATTGTCGCGTTAATGCGCGATTTTGACTATTCCTTACCATTTTATTGAGATCGCGAGATCATTTTCTCATCATTTCGACTCCTTTCGTTCTCGCCTAACGGTTGTTCACAATTATTTTGGACGGATCGTCCGTTTGCTGCCTTCCAGATAAGTTTTGCTTTACAGATTTTGTTTTACACTTCAACAATTGTGATTTCCCCTAATCTTAATCGGTTTCCTAGGCATTCCTATTTCGCTGAGAAGTCGGTTAATGACGTATTGAGCAGGACAAAACAGCAACAGAACATAACTCGCTTGGGAGACAAATTTTGTTTCTTTAGAAGTTGGGATTACCGTTTTTACCATCACCTACCGTATAAGGCCTGGTGGCGCAGTGGTGTGAGGCGCCACGAGTGGAGGACACAAGTGGGAGAGTTTTATGTGGTGGCGGAAAGAGAGACGGGGCATGGTAACTATTTTGTTGGGGAATGAATTCCAGAGCGTTAGTGAACGAGTGACAAAAGAGGACATAGAAGTTGGAAGCACGTACGGTAAAGCGATGCGCATGCTGTGACTGGCACGGAGGCTTCGAGGGAGAGAGAGGAGCGATCGCATAGAGAGAAGAGGTGTCGAGTAGAACGAACTCGTGCAAAGAATAGTACAGAAAGTTCATATCGTTCAAAGAGCGGCGGTACTCTAGTGTGTCCAATTGAAACTACTTTTAAGTTAAAAGCCTTTCAGGGTAAGGGAGGTAAGGTAATTTAAATCGACCCAGAATCCGTCTAGTGAATTCACGTTGTACAGATTCAACTTGATTAACCAGCCCAATAGCAGTGGGATTCCAAATTATGGTTGATGATTCAAGCAGAGGGCGAATGTATCAGGTTGTAACATAAGTTTTGTCGCGTCCAATCTCTTATGCATTTTAACCTCAGAAATTCTTCGAATTAATTTAATCTCAATTTCGTTATTCATCATCAGTGAGGGCCTTCGTACTCTTTCTTACGCGCTTTACTTCAGTCCTGTCAAGGCAGTTGAGGAGGCACATTAGTCAGACAAAGTTGTACTGAGATAAGGATTAGAAATCATTTTCACGCATCAGCTCTTCTTGAAAAGGATAAATTATGCCGATTTTGTGTGATTTGCGTAAAGTACTACATATGTGCATAATTTTGAACCACTCACGGATAATGACAAACGAAAATCGTTCTAGAAATGTAGACGAGTTTGTATAATGTGGATGGTTGGTGACGGTCGCGAAAACTTTCGCAAGCCGAATTTTCTTCTCAGTAGATATCCAGATCCAAATAGTGGTGGAATATAGTTCACCCAAAGTGGTCAGTGTGCAGACAAAGTTTGGGGTAGATTGGGTTCTGTTGAGATAAGTGGCTCCATTCAGAACGATGGTATGTAAATTAAACTACTGAAATCGGCACTTTGTTCATATTCCTACCTCGCACACATGTTCAATATCTGATTTGTTGTGTCCATCCGAACCATAAACCCTTCCCTTACTAGTATCTACTTGGGATAAGTTTGGAAATAAATAGCTTTTGAATGACAATCTTTAATTCGAAACACTTAAACTTGCAAATTTTGGTAAAATTGTGCGCGAATTGAATTAATAAAAATTCAAATTTCCCACAAGTGGAGTGTTCTTTCTCTCACTTGTTTAATGATAAATTATACCTCCATGAGTGGTAATTGAACGCACTTATGTTAGTCACTGTTGTTGCAATTCTGGATTCAGAAGAGTTGGTCAAGTTGGCTACGAATCAGCGGCTAACCTTACACTCAGTGAAGTATATCTTTGGTTCCGCTCAACATAGCACCATATCTGGCGTATATTTTGAAAGAGCATTGACGGGGTATATCACCATGCTGTAGAAGTTTGGTTCATTATTCATCTCTGCGAACTAGCACCCGATCAAACGAATTAATAAAATCTGCACCAAATTTAAATCAGTTCATATTAATATTTTTCGCATAGCCAGCGTGCGCAGTTCAGCTCTACCCTATGGTTTGAATGTGCATGAACACCCCCAACATATACTAGGAGGTCAGGCATTGATAATGTTTGAGAAGTATCCTTCATGGAAATATTGTGAACCTCCGAAATGCGACAAAACTTATATTACAACCTAATAGATTTTTATGCCTTAACCAAAATTTCAGGAGGGGATATGGAAAACGACCGAAGGAAAAGGTTGCACAAGGATCTGGCTCTTCTAGTAATTTGGTCAATATTATTGCTCAAAATTTTATGGTCATATCGATAATTTTGATTATGCGCAAATGACGGTTTCGAAATACCATTCACGTACGTCAGTAGGAAGGGTTAGATAAGATAGCAGAAGCATATCAGCGTCTCAATTTGGTTGCTCTATGGTACGACGCTTTCGGTGCTGTTGTCATCGCAGCACCCTCATCAGCAGCATTCCAGCATCTCATTTTGGTTGCTGCATGGTACGACGCTTTCGGTGCTGTTGTCATTGCAGCACCCTCATCAGCAGCATTCCAGCATCTCATTTTGGTTGCTGCATGGTACGACGCTTTCGGTGCTGTTGTCATCGCAACACCCTCATCAGCAGCATACCAGCATCTCAATTTGGTTGCTGCATGATACGACGCTTTCGGTGCTGTTGTCATCGCAGCACCCTCATCTCCAGCATATGTGTTTAATTGTGGCATTTTGCCAACAACTATTTTAAATCCCCGCACTTTTCGTCTCACGACAAGTTGCGCCAGTCAACGCAACGAGAATTCACGATAATTCACACATTTCCCACACATTTCAAGATTTCTTCAGCGTCGCCGGATTTCTTTGGCCGAATTTCAGAGTTTCGACTGAATAGTTGGAGAGTATCTACTTATCGTTGATCATTCACGTTCACTGCTATTTTTCTTTTTGGCTTTAATAATAATTTTTCTGTCTATTTTTTTTCGATTGACAATGCTACAATTTAGCTCTAGCGCTAGTGGAAACTATCTGAATTAAGTAGTTCTTTAGTATCCTATTCTGAACCCCCAAGAAGTACATTCCTGGCACTAAGATGGTGTACGCCGGAATGAAGAAGGCTGTCGAGCGTGCCGATCTCATCATAAAGTGATCGGATAGCGGTCTGAACAATCAAAAAATTGCTGCATAATTTCTGGAAATTTATGAATTTGTGATGATCTCGACAGATGCACATCTCAAGTGATTAATCCTGAGAAGATAATTAGCGACATTTTGAGATGGAGCGTGAACAACAACGCTTGATGAAACAATGCTGCTAGTCATAATTCTTCTTGGATGAATAGCGTTGGTGGTGTCACAATCAGGCGAATTTCGGGAGAAGAGTAGCAAGAACCCTGTTAACACGTGATCCGTAAATGTATCGGTCAAGATGAGTAACGAAAGTGATGCCGTGGAAAAAAAGTCAATGAAAATATCTCCCCGAGGAAATATTTGAATTCCCGCCACTTCATAGATCGTCTCCCAGTAGCGACAGCGACTTGAAAATTGGAATACGGGGTGGAAAATCCATTTGCACCCCGCATTCCACATTTCAAGTAGTGAAATTAGTAAAATTAGTGAAATTTGAAAGTGAAATTAGTGAAATTGGCACTAGCACTACTGGGAGCCGAGATCGTCAACTTTTTTCCACGGCATGAGACTGAAGCAATCATGAAATAGTGCACGTTCGGCTCTCCCATTTAGCGGGGAGACTCTTGATGGTTCGATCGCCTTCCGAGATTCCCGAATCATCCGATCGATTCGAACGGATCCTGCAGCCACTGTCGATCAATTTAAAAGCAACGACTACCGTATACCCTGACAGGCAGGGATTTTTGAAAAGGTGTGAGGCGCACCGCCATGATCTGGAGAGTAATCGTGGCGGGAGAGGTAGCGAGCCCGAGTTGCGTTCCTGAGAGAAGAGGACAATGTGTTGTTTGGGGACTGAAGTAAAGCACTTTTCGCGAAAAGCAGAGATCAGAGATCTCCTATGAATTCCTTGTTCCTAGCTACGAATTTCGATTCGGCCTTCGCGAGAAGTAAACTAGTACCCGATCTGTCCGAGTAGCCAGCTGAGTGTGTCTGTTCCAACTCTCCATTTCCTCTGCTGTGATCGCAGTGCGGAAGAAGATGTTCTCTGAAGTGGTTGTGAGTAGGGAGGACAATGCGAGGCCTCGATACTGCGCCCCCCCCCCCCCAATTTTGCATTCTCAGCACGGCATACAGCACAAGAGAGAGCGAGAAAGTGAAGAGAATGGATCAAAATCTCTCTCTCTCTCTTTTTTCTCATTTGCAAGCGCTCTCCCTAGTAAATCTCGGAGCGAATGTTGCTGGCATTCTGCTAATAATACGCTGTGTAGAGTAGGGAGACGAGGCCTTTGCAGTTCAAACCTCAGTAAGTGAATCACAGTATGACTTCATAGCTCACCGCATTCCCTGTTCACCAATTGCACGGGAGTGAGATTCTCGTGTCTCTCCAAGTAATGAGCGAGCAGCTTACGGTCACCTCAATCATGATTGAAATTGAGGGATCGCTTCTGTGAATATCACGCCATTCACGAGAGAATCGAGCTAGAATCGCGATTCATGGGAATGGAGATGAAATCGTGGAATGAGTTCTAACCGGTTTCGGGCACTGTGAGGCATGTCTGAGAGACCCCTGCAATCTTAAAGTGCGTACTTCATTTTGGAGCTCGTTATGAAGGGTCGGATCCCGGCACCTCCCACTTTGAGAGCTGTTTTCTGGGATACTGTGAACGAAAGAGCAAAATTGACCTCTGAGTGACCCCAACTTATTTTTGGAACTCTATCGATCTATGCAAACCATTTTCTATAAAACCCATTTTCAACTGTGGTACACTTCGGGTCACTTTTCTCAAAAATGTAGGTGAAGACGCAGCTCAAATTATCACACAAGATGCAGCTCAGCGAGAGCTTTCCAATGAGTGGTTCGCGAAAACAATACGAACACTTGGGTGCGAGTTACGTCCTGTAAACCTCGCCTGAATCGTTTGAACTTTATTTTCAACAGTCGATTTCATTCCACACCGCTCATTTCGGAGCGCGGTCAAAATGATCTATTTTTTTATCGAAATGCCTGTGGAAAATCAAGTTCAAACGATTCAGGCGATGTTTACAGGACGTAACTCGCACCCAAGTGTTCGTATTGTTTTTGCAAACCACTCATTGGAAAGCTCTCGCTGAGCTGCATCTTGTGTGATAATTTGAGCTGCGTCTTTACCTTTTTACCTTTTACCTACATTTCTGAAAAAAGTGACCCGAAGTGTACCACTGTTGAAAATGGGTTTTATAGAAAATGGTTTGGATAGGTCGATAGAGCTCGAAAAATGAGTTGGGGACACTCAGAGGTCAATTTTGCTCTATCTTACACCGTATCCAAGAAAACTGCTCCCAAAGTGGGTGATGCCGATATCCGACCCTACGTATCAGGCCGGTGCGAAAGTCTTGCGGTTTTTTGTGTCCGTACTTTGAACTATCATAATTATCTCGTCCCAAATCAAATGACTAACAAACATAGCAGTGTTTAGAGGTATGCTTGTACTTTACATACACACATTTCAATCAATCCGATATCGCAATCAACGCAATAAATTATGATAAACCCAATTGCAATTGATGCTGAAAATTTTGCATTAAATTTATTTTACTGGATATTTGGCAAAATTCACGAAATACTGATGTCTGAGAAGCCCCATACTGATGTCTGAGAAGTATTACGTATACCCTTTCAGAAAATATGTTTCAACTGTGTCTCGATTAAGATTGGACCGAATTTCATGCTATTGAAAATATGCTGTCGATGCTGGCTACATGAAACTTTTTCGGATTTTTTGCATCGAAGACCAAGCATACAGGCTTCACTATGAGTGCGCTATGTTCACCCACCAAGAGGCTTTATTCTTAGAAAAAATATTGGCGCCTGTACCTTTCTCCTTTCAGAAAATTTGAATTTATCATTTTTCAAAAATATTCGAAATCAACATAAAAATGCTATGTGTAGTCATTTACAGATCAATGTATTTCTCAAAAGGGTGTAACTTCCATCATCCATGAGTAAAAGTATGTATAGGGTGAAGATGGGAGCTTCATAAAACCCCAAGGAATTGAGCATTCATGCTTCAGAGGAAACAGAATATTGAGAAATGTGTCGTTTTCGATGGATAAATTTTCGCAATTTTAACATTGTCCTGCTCTCGCCTCTCCGATTGGGCAATGCTGATAGGGTGCGCATCTGAAAGAGTATGCATAACCTCATTAGTAATTAATATACGGAAGGTCATCGGTCAAACTAAAAGGAAGATGGAAAGCAAAACATCATAAAACCGCAATACTTTTGCACCAACCTAATAGGAAGCTCCAAAATGAAGTATGCACAAAAAGATTTCGGGGATAACTCAGACATGCCTCAGGGTGCCGGAAACTGGTTAGAACTCATTTCACCATTCCCATGCTCAGCTCGATTCTCTGATGAGAGGCGTGATATCATTTCAAAACTGGCCACGTTAGAGCTTTTGAAAAAAATGATAGATGTAGATCGAAAATGACCAGTTCTGGAATGATAATTCTTGCTAGATCTCACCGACGTCAACGTAGCCTTCGGAGGAGAAAACGTACGCAGAGCAGAGCGACTTGGTGACGGATCTCAAATGGAGTATTGTTAGAGACCGCAAGCTCCGCCCACTGGGAGGAGATAGAGAACCCCTCAAAACATGGATCGAGGGACTACGCCTCGAATTCCGAACCAAATTGGACGATCTATACTGATTTCGGTAGCTATTTGGTTGCTTAACAAATGATCTCTGGAGCAGCTTGATCGCTCAACTCTAATTAGGTCAGCATACGCTAATAAGTACATGGGTAGGGATTTAACAGGGTTGTAGTGTACTTGCATAGCTGCTCCACTCCCATTTTGTAATATAACCCTAATCATTAAGATTAAGCAGAAAAAATAAAAATAAATATTAAATTTCACGCGTAACTGATTGTTAAAAATGTTAATTAAAAATTAGAGAAAAATGCAACACCACATCACCCTCCGGGTTCCGAACCTGTGACGGACGTAAGAGTAAAGGCTCTACCACTAGACCAAACAGACAGTTGAAGTCGCTCATTAACGAGTACTACAACCTCTTCCTGCTTGTCGCATTCAACCCGCTATCCCGATTTTGAGCTATCTGCCGTAGAGTACCAGAGCTAGGTTTTTGGAAAATAATTCGCTTCAAATCTGAGATATCGTCCAAATTCAAAAAGCATTATGTTATTCAAGTCCATGGGGACACATCAGGCACAGAAACAGAGTAATGTGACTATTTTGGCGGAACAGTTGTGGTCTCTAAGTATTGTAACGAGAAGGTGGAGTATTTCCTCACGTTCGAACTGAGTTGGTCACCAGGCACTTCTCTGGATCGGCCAGGTAAGACAATGACTTGGCCTCGCACATAGGATCACCGTAGATGAAGAACCTGAAGGGAGTCGTGAATACGGTAGGTCAATCAGAGTACTGTAGGTCATCGAGAGCGCGTGTATTTTCGATCGAGAATTGGACACTGAATTCGCCATATCCACAAGCATTGGGCATACGAGGAGTAGGCGATAAACGATAAGAATTTTTAACCGCACTAAGCATTCTAGATAGTATCGGGCGAAGAAAATAAGTGCCGCCTACTGTAATCGGCGGCATACCTTGGTCGTCGCTCGCAGATCACCATTGCACTCACTGCTCCCAACGAAACGCCCACTCGCAACTGAAAGATTGTTTATGACGGAGTAATTGCGGACAATTCGAGACAAGACGCCCTTCGCTCACGTGAAGTTGGCTCGCTACATCGTCTCATTTTGCAATCACTATAATTAAGACTAATGATTATACTTGGAAGAGAATCTCATTCAAGAGATTCAGAATAGTGTAAGCCGTACTCTGAGCGGGAGGCCGAAATGCGAGACCATTATCTGGCGAGTTTCTGCGATCAGTCCGATCGCCAGATCGAGTACTGCCGATGTGTGATCTACTCGAGATCGATCGGGAACTCCGCCCACCACCAGCCAGGCATCCGAGAATGAATGGACCAGATAGAGCTGCAAGGGATAAGACGCATCCACGCCATGCGATTGCACAGATCAAGAGATGCTCGGACTGCGCATCGAGATGACAGGCACTCAGCGTAGTTTCCAAATGATGGGGTAGTCATCAATCGATCGGCTGTTTCTACACTACCTGACGCATGTCAATGAGCCTGTTGAATCTGCTGCTCAAGTCTGCCAGCAGATCGACAACTTCTTCCGGGCAGCAGAAAGCAGTGATCGCTGCGAAATCCGGAAGGGAACAGGCGAGTACGGTAGCCTCCGAGTACGATTCTAGAGATATCGATTGATGAAACTGATTAGCAAAGAGTGGCTTACGCGGTTCGTAGGCCTTTCCCTGATTAAGGCACTCTCCAATCTGGTGGGGAACATGACGATAAAGCAAGCGTCTGTTGCGATCCTGCCGCTCGAATAGCTTCGTCTCCAAAGCGGGGATGGAGCGGCACGCTTCTTCGAGGCGATTACTGTAATCAGCAAGAGTACGGTATGCCGTACTGAATACGGTAGAATACGGTAGTTATAGAGGGCGCGCACTTTCGATCGAGCTGCCACATGCGAGACTGGTTGAGCATGACGAGTACGCGGGTGGCATCTCTCATGGGAATGTCGGCGAGATAATGGCATGTGTCGAGCAGTTGACGAACTGAGAAACAGAAGGTATGAGACTAGGTCGGATGAAAACTATGACGTCATACCGCCTTTGATCTATCACGTCATAGTTCTCATCCGACCTATGGGTAGGTCCGACTTCATCACAGATGAGTACAGAATCCCAATGTACGTTCTCGTCCATCTCACATCCATTTCAGTTCTCTTAAGCCCAGTTTTCAGGTGATAACCTCCGGGAATTAGCTAGAAGATCACCTGTTCTAGCACCATAAGGAGGGATTCTAATTTTTTGTTTGAGTCTGTGCATCTTCGAACGCCAGATTACGGTGAATGGAAATCTAAGGACTACTCGCCCGTGTTTGCGTATGGAGAGCAGAGGTAGACGATCGAGCTGCCAGAATCGAGCTGTTGCATCTGACCTGCAACGAATCTCCCCAGTCCATTCTACTAGAATTTGGGTCTCCGTTTCTTCACTTTGCATATTCTATGGACAGGTCAAGCATAGAGAGAAGAGACCGTGCTATTGTTTCTTTCCCTTCATTACATCAATCATCGCTCTTCATTGTCATTTTTTTCAACATATGATTTCAGGAGCACAAAAAGCACATAATTTTCAGCATCGAAAAAATCAGCTTATGAACGAATTCCTAGTATACATTCCCTCTGTGCGTGTGCTGGTTGTTTGATGAGTCTGGCTTGAGAAATAGTGGGAAAAAATGAGAGAATGTGATGGAAGGAATTGCCTGAGAGTACGAGGTCGACTGGCTTCTCCGATCGATTCGCCGCTCGGTTGCCTGACAGCTTCAACCTGACGATGAAGCGGGTGTTCGCATTCTCCAAGAAACTTTCGAAATTCATCTGCAATGAAATCAGCACTGTCGGATGAGAACACACTGCAAGTTCTGTAAACATACTGGAGAAGGGCACTTTTTAGGTTCTCACTAGTGATGGCAAAACGGCGCGCGCTCTCCTCGTTTTCCATGTTCACTCGCTCTGTCTGACCGGTGAGAGAGCGTGTGAAACGAGGAGAGCGCGCGCCATTTTGCCATCACTAGTTCTCATCCGACCTAGTAGCAGCCTGCTGACTACCGTATTGCCCCTTTACGATATGGTGTTCTATGAAATTTTTAAAAAAAATAGTATTCTTGTTTTGCGCCTCTTCCTCTGTAGTTATCGCTTGATCCATCTTCCTGCCTGAATACCTGTGCTGCAGTGGGCTGTAGTAGTTCCATTACGTCCTTTAGTCGCATTCCTTTTCTGTCGCCGAGATTGTATTCGTTGAGCAGAAAAGAGCCTCAACAATCCAGGTGCACTGAACCTGTTTCTCCTAATGCTAGGTTCAGTGAAATGCGAAAAAGTCCCCATTTCAAACATCCCATCATAGCACTACTTGGCCAATCTGATCAGGTTCATATTTGGAAAATAGCATCATACTTTCCAAATCTGAACCTTCTGGCCTGAAGAGGAGATGGAGCAGGAATTATTCATGAATTCATGGGAATGGAAATGGTGCCGAGTCACGTAAGGGGGACAAGTCCGATGATAGGGTAGAGGAGAGTCCTCCTTTCTCACCTACGTGCTCGATGATCAAATCTCTGTCGAAGCAGATGTGGCAGGGGAAGATCTGATTGAAGTCGCGCAGTTTCACAGGGAAGTTCGCAGACTGCAACAGTATTTTGTGAAATTAAAAAAATGGTAAAGGTGCATCAAGCGACTTTACTGGTGTCAAGCTCATTTCATTTGAAATCCTCCAGAAGCCAATGAAAAGTTCCACAGTCACCGTTGGTTGACATTTTCGAAAATAGAAATGAGGACTAACCTCAATCAGGGAGTGGTCCTTCTTCTTCGATTTGGAGAAGTGTTCCGTCTGCAAGAGTATCATTCATTGACGAAGTGATTCCTCCTGTCCCTCGTAGTATTTTCAGTCTCGCTTAGCAGATAAATGAAAGAATGATCATGAATGGGAGAAGAGAGAGACTGAAGAGAAAAAGAAAGAAATATCTCTTGAATTGTCGCGCTCACTAGTGGCTCTCAGAGCGAATGTTGTTGGTATTATGCCAGCAACACCGTGTCTCTTACCGTGCTCGAGTGCGGTGGTGCAGTATCAAGCTTGATCTTGTAGATTGTGTGAATATCAGTGGCAGTGTCCCTCGCGTACTCCGTCACCGTCGTGATTCCGATCTGCATTTGAAAGTTACTGGCATTAGGTCGGACGTCGGAATTTAAAATTCCGATGAGAACCTAGTGGTTCTTGTAGTGCAAAAAAACCTACCATGAGGATACGGAAGGCTAAATTTTTTAGGTTTTCCGAACGGCTGATCGCTATTGAGGACGGGTGTGGGAAGGGCATACCGTAATCTCGATGTTATACAGTACTCGGGCAGCACGGTAGACTAGCCCGAGCACGAGTGCATTCAGCCCTCTCCTTCTCGAGATGTATTGCAGCTGCAGCGTCTCCTCGTCCTCAATTCGTATTTCATTGACGACCTCGAGCTCATCCATTCTCCAGCAATTCTAGTCCCTTCATTGCACTTATTTTTATAAAAGATCTTTGAAAGATATACGACAGTTTGCAAGGGAGTGCGAGAGACGAGACAATTCGATAGGGAGAAGACTCTCTTTCATGCCATCTCTCGCTAGTTTCTCTCGAAGCGAATGTTGATATTTTTTTCCAAGAAAACGTAGTGCGAGAAGCGAACAAGTAAACCAAATCGTGCGAACCAGAAATATAGTGTACCGTATACGTATCGCCCGTAGAGTTCATTCACTAATTCAATAACTTCGCTCACTCACGCTCGTTCTACTCAGAAAAGACTGATGAAATTGAAAATACTCGCAAATTCATGGTAGTACGAAGCCACGGTAAGCAAATATCACGTGTCTTCTGAGAGATCGCAGGTGGCGTTTGACAAAATGTTCAAACTGCTCAGATCTTGGCCATACTATCATGGTTGATGTGTCCAAGTACTAGAATTATTATGTTAATGTTGTGGAGCCGGAATGTCAAAACTGCCCGGCTCTTGAAATTTCAAAAGTTCAAAAATTTATATCTTTCTTCAAACTTGAGCAAATGAGTAGTTCAAAAAAGAGAAATGACCATCGTCTCGGGATGAACAACTTTTGTGTTAATGGTTTATGTGTACCTTAAACGGAACAATATGAAAATTTCAAAAATTCATTTTTCGCACTATAAAAACAGTGGTTTTCGGGGTTTCGCGAAAAAAGATGTTCCACATCCAGATTAGATCTCTTCAGATTCGGAATCTACGTCCATTTCTACCCCGGAAAAAAATTGCATTTAGGGAAATTGACGAAGGAATATTTGTCTAAAAATCGCGTCGAATGTCGAAAAATGCGGATTTTTCTGGAACAGCCCACATATCGAGCTTATGAAGCTTTGAGTTTAGACCGAAATTCATACAGTTATAGTGTTTTTACATTAAATCTAGATCTGAACAATCAAAAAATATGCAAAGAACACGATATTTTTTGATTTCGGAAAACTCGATGTTTCGCCCCTCGAACATGAAAAATTCGAGTTTTCCGAAATCCGAAAATCGTGTTCTTTGAATATTTTTTGATTGTTCCTATCCAGATTTAATGTAAAAACATTATAACTGTATCAATTTCGATCTAAACGCCTCGCTTCATAAGCTCGATGTTTGGGCTGTACCCAAAAAATCCGCATTTTTCGACATTCGACGCGATTTTTAGACAAATATTCCTTCGTCAATTTTCCTAAATGCATTTTTTCCCGGGGTAAAAATGGACGTAGATTCCGAATCTCAAGATATGTCATCTGGATATGGAACATCTTTTTTCGCGAAACCTCGAAAACCACTGTTTTTATAGTGCAAAAAATGAATTTTTGGAATTTTCATATTGTTCCGTTTAAGGTACACATAAACCATTAACACAAAAGTTGTTCATCCCGAGACGATGGTCATTTCTCTTTTTTGAACTACTCATTTGCTCAAGTTTGAAGAAAGATATAAATTTTTGAACTTTTGAAATTTCAAGAGCCCGCTTTTAGGCAGTTTTGATATTCCGGCTCCACAACATTAACATAAAAATTCTAGTATGTGGAGACATCAACCATGATAGTATGGCCAAGATCTGAGCAGTTTGAACATTTTGTCAAAGGGGGTATCAAATTCATGCAATCTCTCAGAAGACACGTGATATGACGTAACAGACTTTTGGTGTTTTGCCAGGAAGAGTTCACCCCCCTTCATTTCACCTGTTTTTTGCTCTTTCATTCACTATAAAAATGAAGATCGTACGATTTGTATGCACTTGAAGTTCGGGCCGCGCATCTCACTGTGGAACGAACACTGATTGATGAAGTACTGAAAACGAGCTGTTGTAGATGAAATTATACGAGTAGATCATACGAGTAACGCACAAAAATATTGATTTACGAAACGATTTGCGGAGCGAGCTGACTAACACAGAGAACAACTCACGTGCATGAAGTTCAGATTGTCGAGAAAATCCTGAAAAAATGAAAAAAAATGAAAAAATGAATGCGTTTCATTCATTCATTCATTCATTTATTCCGTTAGGGTTAGAGTGCAATAATAGCATGATGGAATTTATCCTGACATATCTGTTTGGAGCTTTTCAACGATCGCGAGTTGTTCCTACTTACGTGCAGATTGTTAGCCATCGCGAGCAGCATCTTGTCGTAGCCGACCTCTACTGCCCAGACAACGAAGAAGTCGCCAAAGTTCTCCATCAACTCACCCAGCGACCAGTCTGAGCAATTATCACACTATTAGGATTGACGAAATTGGAATTTCAACTACAAAAGAAAGCAAACATTCGGTTCACTATCTCTGCATTTTACAAACTTGCAATGCAGAATGAGTAAATAAAATGTTCGAGAGACCGTGGTGTCATTTCTCGAACTATGACGTCCTTTCACCATCTATGCTGTAGTAAGGCACTATGTCGGATGAAAACTATTGCATCATGCCGCCTGTGATATATCAAAGGCAGCATGACGTCATAGTTCTCGTCCGACATAGAGCAAAGAGTAGCTTAGCTCAGTTGCTCACTGGTCACTTCGAGACAGATGCCGACGACGGCGAATGTGTCCGCATCGTCGTAGGCATTCGATGGATCGACGTCGTCGATGGAGGAGAGACCGCCCTTGCTCCTGCGAGGACAACCTCTCAGAGGTCACAGGTCATTTCAGTGGGGGGACTGGATGTTCTGAGAAAGAGATCCTTAGATATTTTGCGTTAATGTTGCTGGAAAAACACAGTTCAACAACTTGCTACTGAATAAGTAACGATAGGATTCTGACGTAATCGCCACAACAAGAGCATAATTGGAATTACAACGTGGAAATTTACGTTTCGTGTGAGAGCTGTCATGTTTACATTTTCGCAATAAATAATGAAGTGCAAATGCGAACTATTTCAAACTTCCTAAGGAATTGTTACTCACAGAATTGTTGCTAGTGTCTCCTTTCCGAAGCGTCGCTCAATGAACTTTAGCAGAACAGTACCGATTATTCCGATCTGAAAATAAGAAATTAAGAAATTTCAGTTCAAATTGCATGAGAGATTGACGACACAACGAGGATGCTAGGTCGGATGAGAACGATGACGTCATACCGCCATTGATGTATCAAAGCCGGCATGACGTCATAGTTCTCATCCGACCTAGTGCTCACCAAGAGCGGGCCACTCACCATCGCG
The DNA here is from genome assembly GCA_036245805.1 of Pristionchus mayeri. Classification (NCBI taxonomy): domain Eukaryota; kingdom Metazoa; phylum Nematoda; class Chromadorea; order Rhabditida; family Neodiplogasteridae; genus Pristionchus; species Pristionchus mayeri. The sequence continues at coordinate 6,451,404 of BTRK01000004.1, read as the reverse complement.
TCGATTCCATCTACTCGTAATCGGGGATGGAAATAGCGATATCTATGTTAGTCGGCTGAGGATCGCGTGCCGCACTGGGAAGAGGATGAAAAGTGGCGGAAAAGGGGAAAATGGGTCGTATGACGAAGCGAAGAGGAGGGAGGGCGACCTGAGATGACTATGAAAGGAGTAGCTGAAGCACAAGGAATCTTCGAAAGTGTGGATATCAGTACCTGTACGCATGTTCAGACTTTACACACCTCTCGTACACATTGCACTATCACGTATTCTTTGGAATAACTCAATTATCAAGAGTGTTCAATTTCGAGGGAACGAAGATCCTGACCAAGAAAAGGAGGGAAAATTTCCGTTTGCAAATTGGCACTCTTCATCCGCTCGGCTCATTAGTGATCACTCCGACCCGCTCTCCTCTAATTCCCTCTCTTCTGATCGCCTTATTCCATCTGGGGGGTAGACAGAGAGGGACGATCTGTGTTTGTGTTCCCCCTTGTCTCTTCCCTTCCCTCTTCTCCCTCTCTCTCTACTCACATTAGGAGTGCCGGGACCCTCTCTCTCACTCTCTCAGCACTAGTAGTCAGAACGCCCGTTCGGTCAGTAGACCGAGTAGTACCTGTAAGGGGTCTCGATGCCGGCAAGTTCGACTGCCACGTCGACCACTCCATTCTTCGAGTTGTACGACTACTCGAGGCATTGGAGGATTCTAGCCGGATTGTGGGCCCTCTTCGGAATCGGAACTGGTATCGGAACTCTCCATCGATTTATTTTTGTCGCACTTGTTTTCACACCTGACCTACATTCCATTGCCCAAACTCCGACTTTCCTCCTTCTTATTCCGCACTCACCATAGACATTCTTTCGGGAAAATGCCAGAGAAATTATTTCAATGTCTATCTGCAGCGATACTTCAATGCGTCGTGCTCGTGCATCCTGCCTGGATCTCGTCCTCCAATGGAGCCGTACTCTTCGGTATCAAACATCCATTTTCCTTTTTGGTGTTTTCATTGTATCATCTATCATCGATACTCTGAATTCTCGAAACGTTTCTGTATTCATTAGCCACAGTTCGCTTCCTCCTTTGCGCAGTGTCACTTTTTCTCCCCGATGCGTGGGAGATCATGTAGCACACGCGCTTTCGGACTGGTTTCAAGCCGATTTCCTCAGGTCTCTACGATGTTTGCTACACGGCCCCGTGCGACTTCGCTCCCTGGCAGATTAGGAGCATATCCACTTCGTTCGACGTAAATTGCAAGTTCATCACCGGCCGATGACTCAGACCTTTTCAGGCAGCGGCAATAGCAATTCTCGCCTCGACAACTATATCTCTGATGGGAGTGTTCGTAGTGTTGGTGAGTAAGCACAATTGGTGGCATTCATTAAAAAAAACTTTGATCAGTACCTATCATATTTCTTACTTGAATGCTTCAAGGATCTGATCAGGTGCGGGATGTGTATCATATCAGGAAATTCAATTTCAAATTCATTTAAATTGCCTTCCGTGATTGTGCATTGCGCCAAAATATTGTATTGCGTGTAGAGTAAGAAGGATTGGGAATCCATCCTCTGGTCACTGAGAGGTCAAGGGACTGTTTGCCAAACAATCTGAGCTCGATGGCAGTAAGGGATCCCACGTCGAGGAGGAAGTGCAAATAAGCAAATTCTCAAGTTTCAGTTGCTATTCGTGGTTGGCGATACACACGTGTTCAATGTCGTCGGATGGATGCACCTGTTCAGCTGTAAGTTTTCGAAATTCATGATCCTCTCATTTCAACAGCCAAATTTCAGTTCTGTGCGAACTAACGGGAATTTTCATCTTTCCGTACGCATGGAGTAGTCCCAAGATGGCAGAGATCTGCGCATCGGACAGCTTTGCGGTAGGTTTCACTGAGGACACTATAATAGATCGAGTTGAACCAAAAATTACCCTACTCCGCACATTGAGAAAAAACATCGCGTGAACGCTGGCGAATGACATTTTGTAGGCTCTCATTCTAGTACCAGTTATGGACAATGAAACAGCCTGAGATGCGGAGTATGTCCGCCCTGGGTTCCCAGTTCACGTTGTTGTGCACTTGGACAGGAGGTGTCAGATGCTTGTTCCCGTATTCTTTACAAAAGGAAGGATTATTCAGATAGGCAGCTGCATGCTGCGATGGCCGTACCTGCTGGCCGTCGCGTTGGCAGCCGACCATCTGAGTCTGGCACTGCTCGGAATGATGCTCTCGTGCCGGAAACCGCCCAAGCGCAACAAGTTTCCCATGCACACATTCGAATACGGTGAGCATCACTATCGAAAAGGTTGATGAATTGGCATTTCGTTGGTTGCTTGTCCTGCCCACCCTCCATTGAAGAGTGGTAGAAGATGCCGAAAATCGTAAATCTATGTCCTGTAGGAAAAATGAAATGAGTTGGATAAATGAGAGGGTGAAGGTGGTGGGGGGGGACTGAAGCCGAAGCCGAAGCACATATCAGTTACGATTCGTTCAGTACATCATCTTCCGCCGCCTGCTCACTGCCAACCCGAGTTGTACTTCACCAATGGAGGCACGATGAAACTATGATTTACCCGCGCGACTACCCATATCACATGAATAAATTACCTACAATCAACATCGTGCATGGCATAATTCTTGTTGAATTCAGTTCGATACTAGCAAAAATTGCGTAGATACTATTCGACGAGAGCTCGAATCTATCGGATGGAACCACAGAATCCCCTACTCCTAGCAATGCATATATTGTTAGACGCTGAATAGAAGGAATAAGACCCGCACGGAATCCATTCGTATGTACGAAACGTCTAGATCCGATAGACATTTAGCAAATCTACGGTTTCCAATCGATTCATCGACGAGTTCAACTAGTAAAAAACATTATGGTAGATCACGGTCGGCCACTATATTTCGCTATTTCTAATGTTGGAAGGTTGGTTTTGTGCAAAGAATACTGTATAGATACTGTATCACTCGTTGGTTTTGTATCGAGAATACTGTATCGCTGGTTGGTTTTTGTGCAGACTACTGTATACCGTCGCTGGAACGATAAGCTTCTTTGCTCTCGTGTACACACGTGTGCTACTCTGGCAAGGATCATCTCAACGAGACGGACATCTGAATTCTGAATTCGGCCGAATTCGCCGCGGCCTTCCACGAGAGTGCGCCTGGTTAGGAAAGCATGCACATTCATGCACTCTCGCTCGGTCTATTTCTAACCTTTCTCACAATGACGCCCCCGTTGATTTCAAGAGTTATTTGAATGGAATATATTAGCGATTAAACATTGATTATTTTTCACCGCAATCAATAGAGAAGATAGAAAATTCAAAAATGACTTGACAAAATTCCAAAAAATTCATTGACGCAAATAAAACAATACAGGCGCAGTTAATGTTTACTACAGAAAAAGGGATGCTACACAGGCTGCTACACAGCTGACGCACTTGGATTTTGCTGGATGCTTCGAATTTCGAATTTTGGGTTAGCGTCCCGTTTGGCCGGTCATGTCGCAGTTTTATTCATTGATCTATCATTATTGGGTTTTCATTGGTCGTGCATAGCTCAATGTACAATTGCGCATATGTTACCATGGCTAAATTTTGTCGCAATGTTATTTTTATCTTGATTTTTAAGCCACTAGCAGCTATGGCAAAGGCCAACGCAGTCGGAATCGACCTGGGTACCACTTACTCCTGCGTAGGAGTGTTCATGCACGGAAAGGTCGAGATCATCGCTAACGATCAAGGTTTGTGATTGTTTTTCTTGATTTGGTGCTTCACTGCGACGACGGTGCATATTTTCCTGGGTTGATCTCTATAATAAATGCCTAATTTGGTTGTAGGAAACCGTACCACTCCGTCGTATGTTGCTTTCACCGACAGCGAGCGTCTCATCGGAGATGCTGCTAAGAACCAGGTCGCGATGAACCCTCATAACACCGTGTTCGGTGAGTTTTTTCGACTTATTCCCTTCTAATTGTGTAGATATTGCTTATGGTTAATTCACCAACGGTCAAGGGTCACATCAAATCTTAATGGCTGTGGTTTTTCAGACGCCAAGCGACTCATCGGACGCAAGTTTGAAGACGCTACTGTCCAGTCGGATATGAAGCACTGGCCATTCAAGGTGAGTAATTATTGCTGAATGAGCTTTCTACTTTCTCTCAACGCAAGTGATGAACTAAATTTGCCCCGAGATCCAATCGTGTGGGTCAAATGAGCTTTTTAACTCTGATGCAATTATATGCGCAATATCACAATTAGTTACTTGTACATTGTCATTTGAATATGCTTTTGTTTCAGGTCATCTCGGCTGATGGAGGAAAGCCCAAGGTGCAGGTCGAGTTCAAGGGTGAATCCAAGACCTTCACTCCCGAAGAGATCTCCTCCATGGTCCTCCTGAAGATGAAGGATACCGCTGAAGCATTCCTCGGACAGCCCGTGAAGGATGCCGTAGTTACGGTCCCCGCTTACTTCAACGACTCGCAGCGCCAGGCCACCAAGGTTTGTGGTCAACATTTACGAAACAAATATGATGATTGTATCTGGCTTTATTGTTATGCCATTTAGGACTCTGGAGCCATCGCTGGTCTGAACGTGCTCAGAATCATCAACGAGCCCACGGCGGCCGCCATCGCTTACGGTCTTGACAAGAAGGGATCTGGAGAGCGGTGAGCCTCTTTACGCGTAGATATACTGGTAAAAGTTTCAATAATAATAGTATTCAATAAAAACATGTCAGTAACGTGCTCATCTTCGATCTCGGAGGAGGAACCTTCGATGTGTCCATCCTCACCATTGAGGACGGAATCTTCGAGGTCAAGTCCACTGCTGGAGATACCCATCTGGGAGGTTAGTAATTATTCGGCACTTGTTCAGTTAAGGAAATTGTTCCTATTATTTATATTATAATTATTCTATTATTATAAGGAGATTAATTAATTTGTATGATCCTTTTAATTACAATAATTCTTATTCTTTGTCAGGTGAGGACTTTGACAACAGAATGGTCAACCATTTCGTTGCCGAATTCAAGAGAAAGCACAAGAAGGTGCGTTTTTGTTTTATTTGTTTGTAACGATTGATTGCTTAACTCGTTACAGGACCTGGCCTCCAACCCTCGTGCACTCCGTCGTCTGAGAACCGCTTGCGAGCGTGCTAAGAGAACTCTTTCTTCGTCGTCTCAGGTATTTTATTTTCATCTCTAAAATACCGACAGCATTTAGTAAAACAGCGTGAATATTTCATATTTGCAGGCTTCGATCGAGATTGACTCTCTCTTCGAGGGAATCGATTTCTACACCAACATTACTCGTGCCCGCTTCGAGGAGCTCTGCGCTGACCTCTTCCGTGCCACGATGGACCCCGTTGAGAAGTCGCTCAGGTTTGTATTTGCCTGATATGCTTATTTATTGTGGTGTTCATATTCACGAATTGAATTTTTTTAATTCTTCCAATTCCAGAGATGCCAAGATGGACAAGTCCTCCGTCCACGACATCGTCCTTGTCGGAGGATCCACCCGTATCCCCAAGGTCCAGAAGCTCTTGTCTGACTTCTTCTCCGGAAAGGAACTCAACAAGAGCATCAATCCCGACGAAGCTGTTGCCTATGGAGCCGCAGTCCAGGCTGCTATCCTCTCGGGAGACAAGTCTGAGGCCGTCCAGGACCTGCTCCTTCTCGATGTTGCCCCTCTGTCCCTCGGAATTGAGACCGCTGGCGGAGTGATGACTGCTCTCATCAAGAGGAACACCACGATCCCCACCAAGACCTCCCAGACCTTCACTACATACTCCGACAACCAGCCCGGAGTGCTCATCCAGGTCTACGAGGGAGAGCGCGCTATGACCAAGGACAACAACCTGCTCGGCAAGTTCGAGCTCTCGGGCATTCCTCCCGCGCCCCGTGGAGTCCCTCAGATCGAGGTGTGTATTGTTCCCTTTATTAGATTTTTGTGAGGCACTCCTGAATAAGCACAGAGTTATACAATTTTGAACTTGTTTGATTCAAATAGGTTTACATTGCAGGTCACCTTCGATATTGATGCCAACGGAATTCTCAATGTTTCCGCCCAGGACAAGTCCACTGGAAAGCAGAACAAGATCACGATTACCAACGACAAGGTTGGTAACAACTTTCTACTCGTTTTGTGCTTCAGAGGTATCATAGCTTTTAAAAAAATGATTCAAAGTTTTTTATCAGGGTCGTCTCTCGAAGGACGAGATCGAGAAGATGGTGGCAGATGCGGAGAAATACAAGGCCGACGATGAAGTCCAGAAGGAGCGCATTTCCGCCAAGAACTCTCTTGAGAGCTACGCCTTCAACATGAAGCAGACCATCGAGGACGAGAAGCTCAAGGACAAGATCTCGGCCGATGAGCGCAAGAAGATCGAGGACAAATGCGACGAGGTGAGCTTTTCATTTTTTGAGTACTTTTCATAGCAGATGAAATGACATCAATACTTTGCGAATGTCAACGATCGCTTTCGCAGGTCATCAGGTGGCTCGACTCCAACCAGACCGCTGAAAAGGACGAGTTCGAGCACCAGCAGAAGGAGCTCGAGGGTGTGTGCAATCCCATCATCACCAAGATGTACCAGGGTGCTGGTGGAGCTCCCGGAGGAGCACCCGGAGCTTCTTCCGCTGGAGGACCCACCATTGAGGAGGTTGACTAAGAGTTAGACCATCTTTTGGTTTAGTCCTTTATTTCCCTGTTTCATGCCATTCAATTTTATCGTTAGGAGCAATTGCTTTATTCGATTTGGCAAGATCTTTAGTCCTTCGCCCGGCTCTTTCAGATGCCGGTTCTTTATTTATGAGTCGTTCGTTATGATTGTTCGTTATGATGTTCGTTGTTTGCAAAATCCGGTTATTCGTTGATGAAAAGTTACTTAGTGAGTATTCTCTTGTGACGCAGTGTTAATCAATGTACCGGGTGAGGGTTGGTTACGAGTTTGTAGTCACTTGTATACAGAGGATCATGATAGGAAATCACGTCTGGTGTATGGGATGGTAAGATAAAATCGATAGTGTGTAGTAGTATGAGACTTCAACATTATCTCCTTGGATGAAACCATGGGTTACATAGTTGATTCACAGTCCATAGCCACTGTTCGGACTTGGAAGAGATGATCCTGATTTGGGCCAATGTTCGGTAATCCCTGTTCAGGGGAGCTCTGGGTCGGATTGTGGTAAAGACCTCATAAGGTAACGGTCGTTTTTCAACCGTATGTCAGCGGATCATTACGTTCGACAGTTGCAGATGTGCTTACAATGCGCGTGGAAGTTTGGGAATATCATCATTTTTAAATTCGAATTTGCTCTACATTTGGATAATATTTGGTATGTCTTCCATGAGCCCCTCCTGTGTAAGCACGTTTCACGACTCGTTCCTGGATGGAATCAGCCTATTGTGGGCAGACACGCATTCGGAGATCAGGAATACTGTACATCCCGTATGCCACTCTGTGATTGCAAAGTAATATTGCGGCAAGTAGTTTGCCCGAAAAGTAAGTTGCCAGCAGCTTTCGCGTAATTTTACTTTTTCGGTCATAAAAAATAAAACTTGCTGGCAACTAACTTTTCAATTGTTTAATTAGGGAGAGCAGGCGGGTATCTTCAAAGTGCTTCTGAAATAAAATGCGCGTAGAATCCGATGGTTTATGAGCTGCCGATACGATTTCGATAACAAAAAATTAAAAATTTTGCGAAATAACTTAATTATGCGAATTAACAAAATCAACCCCTAGGCTAAGGTACCGTACCCCTCCGTCTGTCACCTCTGAACTAATCAGCAACTGACTTTTCATCTCCACATTTTTCAATATTTATTTTTCTTCATTTTTTAAATTAAAAATATATGAAAATATGTTCTCGTATTGATATAAATGTCATTCTGGGAATCATTGACCGGGAAAATAGTTTATCACTGAGATTTAACGGCAACTCGGGTTGAACAGCGAGATGGAAGAGAAAGTCCCTTGCTCTATCAGTCACCTCGGGGTCGCCGGCATGACTGTAGAGACTGGGGGTAAACAAACAGGAAAAATGGGAGCTAAGGCGGAGAGAGGACGAATATTCCGTCCCGGAGGAACTCCTCGAAGATGTCGGGATCGAAGGAGAAGGCGCCGGACGATCCTTCCAGAATGATGCTGAGCTCGCGATCCTCATCTGTAATGAGGTACCGTAATACTGATAGGGAATCTTACTACCGTAACCCATGATTATTACTAGGCGATACTGTAGGCGTACCGTGAGCGAGTCCTTTGATGAGGTGGTCGCCCGTGAGAAGAGTGCCGTTGGGGAGCAGGACACCAGCCTCCAGGTGGCAGGTGCGGCCGAGAAGGGAAGCGTGGAAGTCAGCCTTCTCTGCAGCACCTGAAATCGCATGGGCGGCACACAGTTCTTTTAGGTTTTCGACTAGAGTGGGGAGTTTGTGAACTACCCCTCCCTCGCTGAACCTAAAGAGACTGGGGTGAGGGGCGGTCTCCGAGAGGAACTTCTTGCGGAAGCGGAGCTGAGCTTTGATGAGTGTCAATGCTCTCGAATCGGCCAGTCCGAAAATCGCACTGTCGATATCGACGGAGTTTGCCAGAAGGCCTATTCCTCCAAGCTCCTGGGTGATCTTGTTCTTCCGAGCTTCTGCCTTAGCTGCGTTTACCCTCTCATCAATCGCCCGCTGTTCCATCCGTTCTACCACCACTTTACCGAGCTGTTCCCTCTTGTCTCGCTCCTCATGGACAATCTCTTTTCGTCTCTCTATCGCTCTCTCGAGGAGTTTGGTTCGTTCTCCCACACTCTTTCCATCTAACCAGGCACCTACATGATTAAGGCGGAAGCTGGTTACAGCTTCACGCCAATGGAAAGACATGAAAGGTGCCCTGCGATAGAGACTATCCATGAATGCGAAACCAGATTCAACGGCGCGGTTGGTTGTGGGAGCGGATTGAATGCACTGGTCAATTTCAGAGGTCGGGTTACTGTATTCCTCTCCGGGTAGAGACTGGGAGAAAACGATCTTGAGGTACTCTAAACAGGCTCTCAGAACTCGCCGAGCTGCACTGCAGGCTGAGGGGGAAGAGTGGGCAGTCACCAAAGCCTCGAGTAGATCTCCCTCTACCTTGAAGATGGCGAAGGTGGGAGGAGGGGATACAGTAGGGAGTTCATCGGAGAAGAAGCGCGCGGGGTCATCTATGCACTCATCTATGTAGGAAAGAATGGAAAGATGGTACGCGCTACAGCCCGCGACACTCGAGTTTTCGGCTATGCGCCACAATGGTCCAGTAACCTTCTGATCCAGCAATCCGAGGATTTGCAGATGAATCAGAGTGAGGTCACTGGTGAGGAAATCTTTGAGAAATGCCATTGACGGAGCAAACTCAATGAATTCCAAGATGGATTTTTTTAGCACGAAAACTCGAGCAGCGATCACGAACTGAATATTAAACCTATGCCCCAAGAGATTAGAAATGGTAGTACCGGACAATCCATTCTTCCTGCACCATTCCTTCCACTCGGCGTGCTCACGGTGACCGCCTGCGCTCCTGCTCCCGAAAAAGCGAGGCACCTGGAGAAAAGATTTGAGATACTGTAGTTATCCTACGTTAACCCTCAGTACCCATCGATGACCTACCGTAACCCTCAGTACCCAGTGACGACATATCGTAGTAAACTTACCTCCTTGATGACGACGGCGAAGCCAGCAGACGAGGCGTCGACCTGCTGCTGACGATCCTCCGAATCCTGGGCGATGAGCTCTCTCGAGACGACGCCGAACAGGTTGGCGATCGCGTGTAGATGACAGTAATGCACGCAGATTAGTTTAGCCTTCTCTCTCTCATCAGGTGTCAGGGTATCCCACTTTTCTGTCAACTCTAGATAGGCATCCCTTACGCTTTTAAAGATCTTATTGAAAAGCGTCTCGGTAGATGCTCTATCAGAGATCAGATTCTGGATCTTTAGTACAAAAGAGTGGAAAAGATGGGAATCGGATGAGTAACGAGAGATTGACTCAACTTTACTACGGAGTGAGTCGAACGAGGTCAGTGCAGACTTGTCAGGCACGCACGAGTACCCTAGGAAGAGAATATTGTCTCTGTCTAGGACTACTGCATGTTGTTGGATCTTATCAGGCCCTTTAGTCGTCTCATCCCTCGCCAGGGTCCAACCCCCCTCACTCTCATCCAACATCTCAGCCGCATACATCAGATTCAGATTGTTCAGAGCCGGCATCCAGTCACGAATGACGGATGCGGATGGTAAGTGGCTTAGACGGATACCGAGCATGACACTTGCTACGATATCCATCACCTGTCCAATCTTTGAATCTGACACATTTAGCGTCGACAGAAGGACGGCAGCTTACTTTACAGGCATAATGAAGCCAGCCTCTGTTCTAGTCAGGAAAACATCGTCGGCAAGAGGAGCTGATAACCCACGGTTCTTAGAATCTCGTAGCTTGCGCTTCAGAGATTCTACCATTTTCAGCAGCTCCAATTCCCTAGGATTTTCCCGCACAGAACAAGAGGGAACCTCTTTCTCGGATTCAACTGATTGAGCTTTTAAAGCTGTCTTCAGCCGATTCGCGAGAGAGCGATTCTGCTTCTTACAACTAGCGATCACTTTCCTGAGTGCTTTGATCCTTCCATCCCATTAGGCGCTGACGTCGGGGAAGGCTGCAGATGCAGGTGGCGTCGTCGAAGAGGCAGGAGGACGAATCCCAGCACGCGATCCTACGGCACGGGCTCGTGGAGTCGAGGCTGGAATGGAATGGCAAGCAGCCTTTGATGGGGGAGGGCCAAGAGAGGAACGGGGGATGGATGAGGAAGTAGAGGGAGGGAGACTGAGAGACTTCAAGGAGGGAGTGAGTGAAGAATGGTGATGAGAAGAGAGAGCTGATGGAGAGAGAGAAGAGCTAGGATGAGAGAATGAGGTGGAAGGAATGGCGAGAGAAAGGGGAGCGACCGCTCGAGATGAGGAAGGAGAGGGGGGAATGGGAGAGAGAGAGGAAAGAATGGCAGAGGAAGAGTCAATAGTAGACGAGGATGGAGTGAGAGAGGAACAAGGATGAGAGGATACGGTAGAGGGAGAGGGAAGAGACATGGAATAGTGAGGGGTAGACTGAGTGGGTGAGATAGAAGACATAGACATATTAGATGAGGAGGCGACAATGGGTACAAGAGATTCGGGAAGTGAGATAGGAGTGGAAAGAAATGCTTTTACCTTTTCAACAGACCTCACCCCTTTAACCTTTCTCGCATTCATTCTCAGATCGTGCAGCTTGCCACTGAACCACTTGGTGAAAGCCCTCGAATCTGTGATACCTGAGAAGATCGTGCATCACCCTCGTTCGTCTCCCTCGATCATTTCCCGGTCTCCTTTACTTCATTCTGGTCCACCCACATACCCAGCTCCGATGTTAATTGAGCTCGGGCATCTTCATTGGATTCGGACTGGGAGGAGAGGAACAGCAAGTGTCCTACTCTTAGGCTTTCCCTAGCAGGCAAGCGGGAGAACTCAGAAAGTCGGGCTAACCAGGGGAGAGGATCATATTTCATATTTCATATTTATCCTGACGTCAGGCACAATGGTCCTGCAGGAGGGTGACTTCGGTGTGGATGGAATTGGGATCTTCGGTATCAGAGCGTCGTTAGGTCAATGGATGGGATCTTCTTTGGCTTCTCTGGTCAACTGTAGGGACGATCGTGACGGATCTCCGTTGAGCATCGAAGTAGATCATCCTGCCGCCGAACACCTGACTTGCGCCGGTTAGGAACTCACAACGCAGACTTGAGCGAGGCTTTCTTGACGGTAGATCACTCGAGACGATGGGAATCCGTCCGTGCTCCTCCTCTTGAAGTGTACCAAGTAGGCGATACTCTCCGGGTTGCCCAAGCTGACGGGAGAGGATTCCCCAAACTAGGTCGGAAAAGAGCGGGGTCAGGGACGACCGCCCATCACGAGCGCTAGAATAGAGAATAGAGAATAGAGAAATAGAGAATGGGGAGAGGATCATTGCTACCCATATCTGGAAATAAATAACCATTTCATCACATATGCATGTTACAAATAAGTTTTACTTTGGAGAGGAAGAGAGTGGGAAAGGTTCACATAGCTGTGGCGCTCCACCGCAACCGGCAAACTACCCCCTAGCTATGCACGGTTTGATCCCGCACAGAGTAGGACGGGTAATTCACGGGAATAACGCGGTAACGGGCGATGACTGGATGTGTTACAAACTGAGACAACTATTTGAATCGATGGAATGACATGGAGATAAAAAATATTTTTTCAAAAAAAATATCGCAGGTTGCAAGGTTCAAAATCGATACAACGTCCTTCCATCACGTGTCCGGTGGAAGAACAATACACCAATATGCGCGGTAGAGTTCATAGAATCACATCAGTAAGGAAAATAGCACCGGACAAGCGACGGAAAGAAGATATCGATCGAAGAAGTACAAACTTGAACAGGCTTTTTCTAATCGGCTTTGAAATGCAATATATGTAAGTCAAACGGGGTCAAAATCTTTCAGGAGGGTAATTGAGACCTGCGGAACGCATACATACATCAAAAAATACTTTTATTAAAAGCAAAAGTAGTGAAAACGTAGAAAAAACGCAATTTCGAAACCAGGAAGAGCCAAACGAATCGCGAAGTGAAACTTGCATCCCGAGCTCTGGATACTGTAATCTTGAATTCTGAAAAGACGGGAGTCTGCGGTCCCTATGTTTAATTTGTAACATTTAAACAATATTGTAGCAAACTGACTTTATATTTTTTTGTAAAATCAAAGTAAGTTACTGGTAAGTTGCAAACGAAAAGTAACTAGAAAGTAATATTGTCGTGAGAGGTTTACAATTTTACTAGTAAGTTGCTGGCAACTAACTTTACTACTTGCAGCAATATTACTTTGCAATCACAGAGCATGCAGGTTTTGCAGTACCGGGCGAAGAACGTTGTCGTCCCACCGGGAGCAAAGATTCAGTTGGTAGTGAATGAGAGGGACGGGAAGACGACTACCCATGAGGTAAGGGGCAGATTACTGTAGCCTGATGATGATAAGATTACTGTAGCCTGATGATGATACTGTAACCGTTGTAGATGTTCCGAGAGCTGCGGCGGAGTGGATGGAAGTGCACTGAGGAAGTAGGCAGATTATAGGAGGTGACACCTTCGTGATTACTGTAATTGCTATGTTTCTTCCAATTACAGAGCATCACTGGATTCGATCACTCGTGCTTCCAATTCGCACTCTCCAAGAAGTGAGCGCTGACTATGCAGCAATACTAAGGACACTAGATAGGTCGGATGAGAACTATGACGTCTTTGATATAGTAAAGGTAGCATGATGATTGGTTCTCATGGTTCTCATCCGACCCAGTGCCATTATAAGGCGTCAAAATATTCGTTCATTTCGGATTTGTTCTCTAACAAGTCTCAACGAAGAACACGATTCTGAAGAAGTGCTACAGTCGATTCAAGGATATCTTCCAAGAGATTTACATAAAGTTCGCACATTTGAAAAATATAATTCTCAATTCTCCATGTAAGACGGCATTCTACAAGGGGTGGGGGAGAAAAAGAGGGAGCAGAGAATTCGACAAATTAGAATGTTTCCATCCAGCACAATTTCTGAACTCAAATCTTTCGACATAATTCCTTGTGCAATGCGAACCACAATGAGATGTTCAGTTTCTTTACTACCCTATCTTTCAGGAAGCATGCCACTCAGTTAAAATAAGTAGGAATCCGGTACGAGCATCCATTTATCGACAATCAGGTCGCCCAAGTACGGTGATCTTTGATCTTTCGTGATCTCGAACGCACTCAAATCCGAGGGTAGCTTAGAGTGGGCGAACTACGATGGAGACGTCATGTCGGACATCATCGCCCAAGGTACGCACTCTGATTGATTTAGTCTGTGTGTTAATGCTTTGTGCGCGTTCTCTTATCACTGGCGCATCAGGCTACGGTACTCTCGGTGATGACCTCAGTGATCATGTTGCATACGGGACATGACGACGGGGTGGAATCTGGGCAGCGATTAGGGACGGGACCTAGTCTCGGAGGGATTTTGAGTAGACAGAGAAGTGTCTATACGAGGTGAAGGACCAATGAGAGGACAACGTGGTGTAGCGGGATCAACATTCTACCTCCGAGGTTCCCTAGTCTGTACCTGCGCAGTCGTCAGCCCCCCTGGACGGGAGTTCGAGCAACCGCTTGCCGGGCGTAGGCTCCATGCGGAGTCACCGGACCGGCGAGCAGCGAAGGTAGTCGAGCCGGCGCGAGAGATAGCGGGACGCACCAGGGAGAGGGAGAACTACCGTCTTGCAGTGTGGAACACAGAAACGTACAGCAACAATTTATTCCTGTGCCCAACTCTCTCTCAGAATGAAGGAGATATCATCTTATAAAGGATTGTGAACATTAGGCGGGGCTAGACATCGCCTCGCCATTACGAAGGACGGTGATTCATAGTGAAAGTGACACGGGGAAAATGATAAGTCGCGGGGAAAAGGGGTAGGAAGTAATAATACGGGAACCCCCAGGTTGCATCCCCCTTCTCCGCCATGTTCCTCGCCCTCGAGGAATGATGATAGGCTATTCGAATTGGGGTGGTGCCAAAAGTCTAATCACCGTGAATAGGGAGAAAAGTTACTGGGAATAGAACAATTAATGGAGAAATTAGGTTCTAATATTTCGGGAAATGCAATGGTCAATTGAACATTGGGATCTGGATGGGTTGTCTTCTCGTCCTTACTCGTCTCTGATCTTGTCCTTGGTTGAGTAGTGGAGTAGAGTGGACGATCCCTCCAGTGGCGGCTCGGCGAAGTCGACGACGAAGACGATGAGGAGGAAGGAGGCCAGGTGGGCGACAGCAGGATGCTGTGCCCAGGCCGAGGGATGGCCAATCCCCCCTACCTTTCTATTGAGAATGGGTTGTTTGTTGTTAATTAACTCGCTCGCTTTCGGAGCGAACATGATTTATGATCACGATCGTCCCTTCGAAAGTGAAAGTGATCATCCCTGTTTCGCTATCATTACGAAGTATATGATCTCGATAGGGCTGTCGCTGCATTGTTTCACTGATGGTAAGATACGATATGGTAAGATACTATGGAAATAACAATTGAGCGCGAAAAACGTGAGGCTGTTCGAGATAGTCGTTGGTGTTGGGGAAATGGATAATTCAGGAACTACGATTTAGAAAGTTCTATGATCGTAATGGTCCTCTGGATACTCAGAAACATAGAGAGATGGTTTATATCGAAAGGAAAGCTCTCGAATTGGTCATTCCTACGGTACTCTTCATCGAATTCTTCTGATTCATGATCACGTGGATCTTCGTAGTTTTCCTCCTGGAAATGAGGGAATTCTGAATGGTCGTAATAGTACTCCTCTTGTTCTTCGTTCTCAAATTGTCCATCCTCGTCCTCAAAGTATGGACCGTAGGGATAGTCTGCACCGTTCTCGTCATTGTACCCATCATGTTCGTAATCGTGCACATTATGTTCATAATGGTACCAATCCCGATCATAGGTGCGCCCATTATGATCGTAATGGTCCTCTGGATATTCAGAAACATAGAGAGATGGTTTATATCGAAAGGAAAGCTCTCGAATTGGTCATTCCTACGGTACTCTTCATCGAATTCTTCTGATTCATGATCACGTGGATCTTCGTAGTTTTCCTCCTGGAAATGAGGGAATTCTGAATGGTCGTAATAGTACTCCTCTTGTTCTTCGTTCTCAAATTGTCCATCCTCGTCCTCAAAGTATGGACCGTAGGGATAGTCTGCACCGTCCTCGTCATTGTACCCATCATGTTCGTAATCGTGCACATTATGTTCATAATGGTACCAATCCCGATCATAGGTGCGCCCATTATGATCGTAATGGTCCTCTGGATACTCTTGCCACGAATTTCCGTCTGGATTTTCTGCCTCATAATCTTCTTCCCAATGCTCGTCAACATTGCCGTGTTCCCAATCTGAGTTCCTTCTATTCATATAATTCATCTGCTCTTCTTTTGAGGAAGCTTTTTCCACCGCTTCCGTGAGCTCGTCGACTTTCTTAGCTAGGTCGTCTTTTCCGCAAATTTCACGAAATAGCATGGCCTGTTCTGCACGTTCGAGGGCTTCATTTAGAGTTGAATACGTGCGACATCAGTTTCCCACGAAGGCTTGGTATTATCCCTCGAATAAAGAAATCACTCATTAATGATTCCTTATGGCTTTCTACGAACTGTGGATAAGACATCATCACATTTCTCCTAACTCTTTCTGCAAACAGCGATAATTCCTCATTTTCTTTCATCTCCAGGGAGAGTCCAAACTTCGCTTTGATCATTCCAGCTTCGGTATTCAGCAGATGTCCCATATTATTCATTAGACTCTGATAGTCGATGGCGGAACCTGCTCTCTTAGCGATTGCATACATTCGTTCAGCCCTCTTCGTGATTCGTAACGGGAGTATCTTAAGTGCGGAAACTCTGTTGAGTCCAAAAGCACTCAGAATTCTATTAAATTTCTCGAGATAATCATCGAAACTAGACTCCCCATCGTACACTGGGAAACAATCGATAATGGCTGGAGTTATTTTCGTAGACGCCATATCGGCTGCCTCGAACCTTACTTTAGAAAGGTTCTCCACTGACCTATCAAATTATCTACGATCTAATGTCGATGTTCTTCTGATCGAATATGTGAGAAACGCAAGAAAAAGGAAGGAGTCAACCACTGATAGTTGTAATTGGACACTGATTGAACTTCTCACTCAACGACGGAGTAGACAACAATGCGACCTCCGCAGTAGCTAGAGATGCTTGTAGACTCCGGAAAGGAATCAATTTGTTGTGCCCTTATGGCGTTGGTTTGTGCCCTTATGGCGTTGGTTCCGGTAACCGCGAGCGGTCCCAGAAGGGGTGCAGTGCACTAGTATCGCAAGCGATCCCAGAGGAGGGTGCTGTGCGTTGTTATGATCAAGAAATAAAATTAAAGATCTCGATGCGATTCTAATCTACTTAGATTATGACTTAGACTAAGGTTATAAGAACGGATATGCCGATGATTGGTAGAGGGATCACAAGTACGAGACTAGGAAGGGGTTAGGTGAACGATAGAATATATCTAATGAAAGGAGATCCGGTGTGTCCGAGTGTCGTTCCGAAAATGATAGACGAGGGACCGACACGATCCCTTTACAATCTCTAAAACCGTAACCGAAAGGCGAAAGGTTGGTTGATGGTAGGTCAATGAGAGATACCACGAACAAAAGAGTTGGGTGTCTAGTGATGCATCGATGCCCTCTTATATACTAACGTCTATAGTGGGTGGAGACTGCCTTGAACGCTTAGTCACTGCTCCTTCTACTACTGTGATCTCTTCTAAAATTTTCTTTGTCCTTATCTAGTTGACCTTGCCACTGCGAGAATTTGCACTTTTCTTTGTCTTTTGCCAACATAGGGAGAAGGAGAAAAAAAAACTTGATTAAACGATTGGGATGCACGTCGTCCGTCTGCCCTTGAACGATGCCATGAAATCCTTGACATTTATATGTCTGGGAAGTCATCGTAATATCTGCTTGAAGGGGTGATTTTTTTTTCGTTAGATACAGTTGGAAACAGTCACTCAGCTTAGTCCAATATGCTTTCTCTCTCTAAAGTCTGAAATCGACCGCGCTTCGACTGAATCCAACTGCTTCCAACTAAAAGTTTACTTTCCTGGCTCGTGAAGTTCAGAGTCAGATCACTACCGACGCCAAGATCTCCTCTCTTTCTCACTCTCTGAGCATGAAAAGGTGGGTAGTAGGCAAGCAAAATATGAAGGGTGGTGAAAATGAATGATAGACAGTAATAGATATGCTGCGTAATACTCTATCTCTACGAGAGTGATGGTGAATGATAAGATGCGAAAGAAGTCGATATCGATACTGATGAAAACGAACGATGAATACAGAGTATGAATGATGAGTGTTGATGTGATGAAAGACAGACAGGAATATTTCCTGAGAAACATTCAAACAAGGAAAATGAACCTCTCTCTCACATTAAGGTAATGGGAAAATGCACCGATGTGCTCGATAGCTTTGAATTCCAAAGGAATGCTTCAACCTATTCATAACACGCATATTCTGACAGAATGTATGAGTTCCACTGCACATGGGAACAACAAATTCAAACTGATTTAATCTTATCGACACAATATCAGTTGATGTATCCCTGGTCGTAGACTTTTATATTCAAGTGATGAAGCCGTAAAATCGAAACTACCTAAAAGCCGGCTCTCGACATTTCAAAAATTCAAAAAATCATAACATACTTCAATGTTGAGCTAAAAAGTCGTTCAAAAAAGCAAAATTACCGCCTCGACGAGTTCTACAAATCATCTGTTCAGGACGTTTTTGAAAATTCAATTTGAAATATAGATAAGTTGTAAAAAGCGAATTGTCGGTTCCAAAAAGTTGTTACCCTGAAAAATTTTTTCACGATTACCCAATTTTTTATTTCAAAATCAGATTTTCAAAATCGTGCAATTCTACACCATGGATATTGATTTCAGATAATTTCAACTTTTTCCCGGGAGGTTTCAGCGCTGGAAACACCGAAAACCTGCTGTTTTTCGAAAATTCAAAAAGTTCAATGATTTGCCATTTTCATATTCAGGCTTTATCAGCTCTCCAATGGGCACCAATTTGCTTAGGATAGACTATTTTCACAATGTAAGAAGATTTAAGTCATTTCCAGAGAAAATATTTTACTCAGAAAAAATCAGGATTTTCTGAGCATCTCTGAAAAAATGACTGAAAAAATGCGATGATTTTTTTCATAAAAAATATCGCCTAATTCACTCACAACTACTTGATCAGACCCTGTTATGTCACTTACAACCAATAGAACAGCTTCTCACCCATCAGTATGAAAATGGCAAATCATTGAACTTTTTGAATTTTCGAAAAACTGCAGGTTTTCGGTGTTTCCAGCGCTGAAACCTCCCGGGAAAAAGTTGAAATGATCTGAAATCAATATCCATGGTGTAGAATTGCACGGAGAATCTGATTTTGAAATAAAAAATTGGGTAATCGTGGAAAATTTTTTCAGGGTAACAACTTTTTGGAACCGCGCTTTTTACAACTTATCTATATTTCAAATTGAATTTTCAAAAACGTCCTGAACAGATGATTTGTAGAACTCATCAAGACGGTAATTTTGCTTTTTTGAACGACTTTCTAGCTCAACTTTGAAGTATGTTATGATTTTTTGAAGTTTTGAAATGTCGAGAGCCGGCTTTTAGGTAGTTCCGATTTTACGGCTTCACCACTTGAATATAAAAGTCTACGACCAGGGATACATCAACTGATATTGTGTCGATAAGATTAAATCAGTTTGAATTTGTTGTTCCCATGCACCTGCCTTCTCTCAGAATATCTGTGATAAGTCACTGAGAAACATATGCTTGGGGGGTTTGCCACTGGGGCTCTCGTTTTGCCATTACGGCCTTCCTCGTTGAACCACTTGGGTTTATGGGGTTTGCCCTTCGGGCCCTCGACTCTCCATATTGTATTTATGGAGGGTGCAGTGCTGATTGGTGCTGTGCAATATTAGAATACCACTATCGTTCGGATTAATATTGTTATTCCTTTGTGCGAGTTTTCTTCCCTACTGCATGTTGTTAGGTGTCTACCTTTTTCTGAATGAAAAAAAAACTATCTAAGGAAACTGTCTGGCGCGAACGTAAAAAAATCGGAAATGGCGAATGATTTGGCCTTGATAGTGTTCTAATTCGCGCTAAAAAGTTTACTGATAAAAAGTGCAAAGCGATTTTAGCTGTACTATTGAGGTTCTAATAATAGAAATTGGCATCACTCGCGGAAATTTACTACTTATTAGTACTCAATTTCGAAGAAAAAATAACTATTGTACTTAAAAATATACTCCTTATATTTCAAAATATTGGGATTTTCCTGGGATAACTAGCCGTGACGTCCGGAACTGCAGTTTTCCGGCGTCAAAGTCGGTCCTTCACATAATTGGCGCTCTTTACTTTTCGGTTGATACGTAAAATAGGAATCCTCCCGAAGTGTAGGGTCGCGCAATGCATATGAGATAACGACTAGTTAAACTGTGAGTGAGAGCGAGAACTACCCCGAGGCTTAGAATGAGAGAACTTTGACACGACAGCAGCCGGCGACTACTCGACACTTCCCTATTTCTATTTGTTTTCTTTTATAAATTTGGTTCCTTTTGGGGTCGAGAGCGGTCCCTCGATAGCCCGCCAGGTAACCCCCGTATTAGACAGAGATAAGTATCGCCGGTTCTCTCCAGTTTCTAATTTTCCATTTCCTCTCTCTTCCAAATTGATATTGTTTCTTTTCTTTATTCTCTCTCAAGCGAACGGATTCCTATATAATAATACTACTGTCAGTCTCAAAACCCTTCTCTAGCCTCGAGTTGGTCTTAGTGACCCTCCTTACTGAGATGACGAGTGTTACACTTCTACCCGCTCGCTCGTTTCTCTAGTAAGGGCGTATCAATGAACACCGTACCTTCTCTTGCAAAATAGCGAAAGGGAAGATGTTTTCTGCTATGCATAAAGGTACTGAGTGCACTGACCTAGTAGTCCTACGATGAAGAGTCTGATTTCCGACTCTTACCTATTCCTATCTTAGATTAGCGAAGTGACTTATCTTTCTCCTTGGTCTCTGCTCGGTCGGGTGATCAATCCGCGTGAGCCTAGACCTCGGTTTAAGCGTCGCTTCGTTCGGGACCTCCATGCATACGGGACATGACGACGGGGTGGAATCTGGGCAGCGATTAGGGACGGGACCTAGCCTCGGAGGGATTTTGAGTAGACAGAGAAGTGTCTATACGAGGTGAAGGACCAATGAGAGGACAACGTGGTGTAGCGGGATCAGCATTCTACCTCCGAGGTTCCCTAGTCTGTACCTGCGCAGTCGTCAGCCCCCCTGGACGGGAGTTCGAGCAACCGCTTGCCGGGCCTAGGCTCCATGCGGAGTCACCGGACCGGCGAGCGGCGAAGGTAGTCGAGCCGGCACGAGAGATAGCGGGACGCACCAGGGAGAGGGAGAACTACCGTCTTGCAGTGTGGAACACAGAAACGTACAGCAACAATTTATTCCTGTGCCCAACTCTCTCTCAGAATGAAGGAGATATCAGCTTATAAAGGATTGTGAACATTAGGCGGGGCTAGACATCGCCTCGCCATTACAAAGGACGGTGATTCATAGTGAAAGTGACACGGGGAAAATGATAAGTCGCGGGGAAAAGGGGTAGGAAGTAATAATACGGAAACCCCCAGGTTGCAATGTGTCCCGATGGGAAGACGAAAACTGGATGGAAACAAGGAACTGCAAAAGTGGGAAGGAGAGGAGGGGAAGGAGTGATGTAGGGATTACGGTAGACAGGAGGGATGAGATTACGGTAGTCAGGGTGGAGGGATTACGGTGGACAGAAAGGATTGGAACCATTGGAGAAGGAGAGCCAACCTGTACTCACTCACGAATATCTGGAAGTCGTTGATAAGAAAATGGCACAGCTCATTATCAGAAAATAACACGAATATGTACGAATGGCTAATAACACGAATAACCTCCAGTTCATTATTAAGCTGTTACATGCCGTTCAATTTCATCCTTAGGAGCAATTACTTTATTCAGCATAACAAAAAACTTTAGTCCTTGCAGTCTCCCTTCGCGCGACCTGATTTTAGATGTCGGAACCGGCACTTCTTCGGTTCCTCCCCCCCTCCCTCATCTAGCCCACTTATTTCTAAGTGTTCCTCCCTGATTTTCGGCCCCGCTCAACTCCTCAATGATTGGCGGGAATGGGAAATTGGAGCGGGGTGGCCAGAAACCGAAGAAGTGCCCCGGAACCTTATTTATGTGTCGTTCGCTATGCGTGTTCACAGTGATTTTCGTTGTTGAAATTTACTTTCCAATAGATGACATCAGCTTGACTGAATAAATTCCCATCTACACGGTGAGGGATGATTGGTTCCTAGAAATATGATAATAGGTTAAATTGCTAATATCAAACAACTATAGAAGCAATTAGTGAGTGGAGATGAGGCAATTTGATATTTTCGAATGTGGATAAATTGCTAGAGATTTGGTAGAGATAGATACAGAAATGATGAGATCTCTGAACTTTGCTAACGTCCTTCAACTCGGTATTTTCATACAGATGAGGCTGCTTCAGCGTACTTCATTATTGCAAGAATGCGCTCAACCACTTGGCGATATTTCGGTACCGGAGCAATCGTCTGACTCTCTTCCGTTTGAACACTCTCTCGTCTCTCTGACCGGCGAGGGAGCGTGCAAACTGAAGAGAGTCAGACTATTGCTCCGGTACCGCCTCTGTTAGGCTGTGCTTCCTCGCAAATCCAACCTCTGAGAGAGCATGCAGAAGCAAAATAGTCATTTCTTGAAAAGCTATCCCTCTCTCTCTCCCTCTCTTTCGTACTGTATTCACACTCGTCTTGATGAGGTAAGCAGACGAACTCTAGACCATGACACGAAGTGTACAATTACTTAGGCGCTTGAGTGAATCGAATATTTTTGTTTTTACCATATTTCTCCTCCGCCCTTTAGTAGACCGTGGGTGCTGCCAACAGCTACTATATTAAAAGTCTCACTACCCCTTCAATTTCTACCATTTCATCTAAGATCTGAATGGCGTTTTTTCATCTACAATCCGAATTGGCCTTTCCCTCCTCTCCATCGTCCATTCAACCTCCTCTCCCTCCCATCAAAAGCTTGTTCAACACACCACCACCACCATCCCCTCCTCCTCCTCCTCCTCCTCTTCCAATCGACAACATTCTCTCGCATGGGTCACCAGTGCTCTATCCTCCCACTACGACTCTCACCTCCTGTCTTCAGTCTCCTCCTCCTACCGTATTCCCTGAAGGGACCGCTCCTCCATGCAATAGTCACTCGACGGTCACTAGTTCGCTGAATCCCCTCTTCCCCATTCCCTTACCCTCACGACCACACCCCATTCCATCCATCCCCATGATCCTTCCTACCCATACGTCTCATATTCTGCTGCACCTCCTGGCATTCCACCACATGCAGAGAGACAGGCGAGCGAATTTAAAAGTTGTAATTTTCATGCAAGCTCAAGCCCATCGTAGTGGTGAAGAGAGAAAAATCTCTTCACCACTACGATGGGCTTGAGCTGAAGAGAGAAAAATCAATGAAATGAAGAATGAGTATCTAGTGGGATAGTGCGAGGGGGCTAGCGAAAAGGCACTTCAATTATTCTTGAAACCGGCTTCACTTTCAAGAGATCATCTTGAGGGCTCACCCAAGCAGGCTTGCCGAGTCCATTTTGCCATCCTAGCGTGCACCTTGCGTAGTTGAACGAATACCTCTCTCGACTCATCTCTTCTTTTTAGTGCGATCAGGCAGAAATGGCTCGATTCCTCGTCCAGCAAGAGCAGATGATCAATAGGATGATAGCCCAGTGCAGCCAGCAGATGCGCTTCCTTCCCCATCACATGCTGCAGCAGCTGCAGCAGAATCAGCAGCATGCACGAGGGACGCTACTCCCGAGCGCTGCTTCCACCTTTCCCTCTCTGATCTCTCCTTGCTCCAATCTCGCCGGATGGTTCATTCCCGTCAATCGGTCTGATCACGCCAATCCCGAGTTGAGTGCGCTCATGCGATCAGCGACGTGCAAACCAGGACATGAACAGACGATGGTGAAGAAGACGATGAAGAGGACCGCAGGGAGGAATGAAGGAGATCTTCATTCTACATCTCGAGTACCGCAGATAAAACTGAAGAAAATATCGAGATACGACTTCTCAATCGATCAGCATCCGCATGGAAGAAGTGAGGAAGAAGCGGACAGGAAGAGAAGATGGAACGAACTAGGGAACACGAAGACTATCTCCACTAGTGATGCCAAATCGGCGCTCGCTCTCCTCGTTTCACACGCTCTCTCTCCGGTCAGACAGAGCGAGAGAGCGTGTGAAACGAGGAGAGCGGGCGCCGATTTGGCATCACTAATCTCCACGATCGGAACAGAAGATGCAGCTGGAATTGTTCCTCCACCTGATCAGAGAGGACAGTTCGACGGCGATTCTCGATTACCTCTTCGGAAGCAGATGCCCTTCCTCGTCCGTCCTATCGATCCCCCTCCCCCTCCCTGTCATTCCCCTGCTGTCATATCCCTCGAATACGTCGACGAGGTACGGTAGCCCTTCATTCACTCAGTAGCAATTTGTAAAATGATAGGAATGACTTCACAAAAATGGTCTATTTATTCGGTGTGCTCTTTCGCCTGGCCGGCGAGAGAGTATGCGGTCTGAAGAGAGGCATTTTCTATCCGCCTATCTATAATGCTCTTTCTCCTAGTACTGTATTAGCACTCGATGTGATGAGGTAGGCAGACGAACTCTAGACATTGGCGAGAAAAGTGCGATTACATAGGCGCGTGAGTGAATCTCATCTTATTGTTTTTATTAGGTTGGTGCATAAGTTTTTTTCAATGTTGGAGGTCAATTTCAAAGCCACCTATGAACCGCCACTCAAATCATATCAGTACCAAATTGAAGCATAATGTAGGAGTATAGTTCACAATTATTGTGATATGTCCGAATTGTGTCGTGCTTTTAAATAATACTAGAAATAAAAGGTTAACCAAAAGTTAATTTATCATATAAATATTGAAAAACTTGGGCGCGCTCTTGTTTTGCAGGGACATCTTCACACACATTATTGAGAAGCACCTTGAATGCGCTTTCAAATAATAGGTTGAAATCGGTTCTAGTCTAATTAATCACAGAATTAGGGAGTGACTGATCATATAAGCTGGAAAGAAATTCCACGTGATATCTCATTTTTCTTGCCTTATGTGCTAAAGAGACTGGCTTGTTTATAGGGGCGCTTTAATCGTGCACGATGGGGCTACTTTACTATTGGTGAAATTTGAGACATCTCATCATCACCTTTTTAAAAAGAGATTTTTTTCCAAAATTCGGTTATTGGACTATCCGATGAAAATTTTGACTTTCGTTGATTATTTTTAGAGCCGATTTTCTGAATGCACAGGAAAGTCGCCACTATGTGAAGCTATATATTGATAGATCAAGGGTAGCTGATGCTAACGAACACAAAAGCGTGGGACCTCTATCTATCATCTAATCAGGAAGCTGTGAAATGCATTGATTTCGATGTGCAAATTTCGTCCTAAAAATGTTGATGACTGCAGATTTTGGTGGCAATAATGAATGTCCACAATAACGCAATTTTAAACTCCTCATGTGAGTAACTTTATGCTGAGATAGGTTTGGTTTGGATAAGGTAATGCGAACGGAAGCACGGTGCAGGGAAGTGAATTTGGCCACGATTAACTGAACCCAAAAGTGAAATTAGCTCCTATTGTGAGCAGGTCATTTGCGCCAAACACGATTCACATGCATATTCGTGATGTACGTTCATTACACTTCACGATAGTGTTGATGATTTCACCTGATCAATACAAACTGGAAAGCTCTAACCTGTTAAAGTCATACCGAAATTCGTAGTCGAGACTACTTTGACCTCGCACTATGGCCACAAGGCGATCTCAATAGGTCTGTGCTAAAGTGCGCTTAAGAGAGTATCCATGCACTCATAGTATATGAGTATCAAAATAAAAATCAATTAGAGCGAAAGACTGGAATATGTGAAATGCTTCACAAGTTGAAATTGGAAAAAACTTATGCACCAGCCTGATATCACATTTCTCCACCTCCCTTTAGTACACCGTGAATACAGTAAACTCCACGAGAGATAGAGAGAGAGCGGGATGCCGTATAATAAATCTCCCAGCAGGATCCACTGCTTGTCGAGGGAAGCGACAGGGCTCTCCTCAGTCGTGCTGACTATCAGACGAAGGAACGAACGGTGAATACCGAGGTGTTCGGGAAGAACTACCTGCAGAAAATGCAGACTCTCCTCCATTCTGTCAGTGGAGATCCTGCTCGAGGTCCCAATGCATCCGCGAAGGGAGATCAGTGGAAGCATCCCTTCAAGGAGGCCGAGGAACCCATTAGAAACGAGGTAAATGGCAAAGAAGAGGTTCAGTCACGTCAGGCAGGCGATTTTACGGCCATCAAGAAACAACTACGCTAGGTGGTGCAGTCTGGTGAGACCGATTGATGCTAGGACTACGCATAGATGCTGCACAAAGCGCTTCTAGGGAATGGTTTCTTTTCGCGACAGACTACCAATTTACCAATCGAAGTGGAGAAAGGAGGAATACTCTAGTGTCATTTATGGGGAACAGAGCCTGTTATAGACTAAGTTGTTCTAACTGTAGGTCCATGTGGCAGACCAAACTGGGAGCCCAGACTTCCATTATTCTCCTCTATTTCAACAGTTGGACGAGATTGAGGTGTGCTAGTCCAGGCAGAGCGAATTTACTCGCAGAAGCTTTCGTTTATTGAGTATTGAATTGCAGGTTCGAGTACACAATAAGGAAGGTGATGGAATGGAGAATTAAAAGAATAGCAAGAATCATCAGAATGGTCCTGATGAAGTTCCGTTGAGGGGAAACGTCGTCTCGGTGAGAACTCCGTGTCCTCTTCTCAGATGTGATGCATAGTGATGTCGTTGCAGTGCTACCCCGGGGAGGGAGAGGAGACTGACTCGGATCTCTCTGACTCAGTGGGGGATGGACGAATCGGAGTTGGAAGAGAAGAATTGAAGATTGAAGAAGAGTGGAGAAAGGAGGAGGAGGAGGAAATCGCAGATGAAGAGAAAACTTCCATGTACATGTTTTAAAAGAGGGGAATGAAACCTTGTATTACTGAAAATCAGTAAATAGGGTGTGATCTTAAAGTTGCTTAGAACCTGTCTTAAACTGCTTAGGCTTGGATTTCGGTTGCTTAAGGCTAGATACTCTACCACGTCCTCAAGGGAGTGGGGTCAAGAGGGCCGGGCTTGGTAGGCTTCTCGGAAAGTTCCGTTTCATCGGTTGTATTGTAATTTGTAAAGACACCAATTTGTAGGTTTAGTAAATATTGTTTTATCTTCGTCGTTTCTGATATTCAGAGACTGGAGAAAATAGGCGAGAAACTGTCAAAATAAGTTGCTAAGGGCAATGGGAAGCAGAGCGTTGTCAAGGACCTCAGCGTGTTGCAAGAATGAGTGAAGTTAGGAGAAGTCAGAGGCCATAGCAAGATTGTCTAAGGTACGGGTGGATTGAGCAGAGTTGAGCAGTTTGGGGGGCATGTGCTAACCGGGCCTAGTCACTACGAAAATCTAGGGTTTCTCGAGAGCTTTTTAATACAGGGGAAATGTTCGTCACTGGAGAGAAGAGACTAGAAAACATATGATAGGATAGGCAGAAAAACCTCAGAGTGTATGGGAAACATTAGGTATGTAGAATGTGGATGGCAACAGTGTGCGTGTGTGTTTTTGGTATTGGAAGTGTGCGTGTGAGTGTGCTTGCGGAAACATGATAGTCTACCCGTGAAAAAGGAAGAAGGAACAAGAGAGAGAGAGAAATAAAGTTACGTGAGCGGGGCAACGCACAGGGACCTCAGTAAGCACCCATGAAGAGGTTGGTGATATGTGTGTGATACTTGTTGCTCTCACTCGACTAGATACTGTCTCAGACTTCGAAGCCCTTGGCGTTCTTGACGTCGATGCTCAGACCGGACGGACTCTTCTCTGGGCCCGCATTGAATACCGATCCACTTGCGAGTACGTTAGAACCCCCTGGAATGGAATGGAATGAAGTAGATGGAGAAGGAAGCACACTCAATCACTGCTCTCCACAACACACCATGAATAGTCGAGTGAGGTTCGATGATCGAATGACCTTCACTACCTTGACAAACGAGACCACGGTCTCTTCATTCCACGCACTCTCTCGCAACTCAACAGGTTGAGAGAGAGTGAGTGAAATAAAGAGACGCTGCCCGTATAATGAATGTCCACGATCTATCAACCCGTAGGATTTTGTGTGTAGTGCTGTGCTGGGTGCACACCACACAAGGTGAGAAATGAAAAGGGGCTAGGACGAGACTACGAACGTTGCTCAAGCTGCTTCGCCACTTGGACTCGTCTATAGGAAGCACGGAGTCGCTCGGCGGTAGACGTCGTCAGCGACGAGGGATGCGAGGAGGTGTTGCTGGCGGATTGAAAGGCACGCACTACGCGCATCTGAGAGAGATACGTACTCATCTACGAGGAATCGAATTCTCATCGATAATGAAAACAGAAGAGAGAGAGAGAATGAGATAGGGGAAGAAGAAAGAGAGAGAGAGAGAGAAGAAGAACCAAACACGAAACTGTGTATGTGTGGATGGTGTAATCTAGTCGTTTGTCGGCAATACTCTAGGCTCTACCTCGATGCTAGAGGGCTCCTGCAGCATGCCTAGCACGGGCTGCAGCTGCAGCTGCCTACCTGTGTCTGCAGCCTAGTCAATCCGAGCAGCCAGAGCAGCTGGCCGGGTCGGGCGGGCGCTCCCGAGGAGAGATCCTTCGTTCCTCCGGCAAGGGAAGCCGACGAGGGCGCGTCGTAGTCTCCCGAGATGAGAATGGACGTAGGCTTGACCTGAAGGAGAGAGAGAGAGAGGCTAGCAGGCTGAGACATGACATGAGAGAACTAGGAGATACTAGGGTAGAAGGCCATTCCGCGGGCACTAGGTCGGATGAGAACTATGACGTCATGCCGCCTTTGATCTTTCAAAGGCGGCATGACGTCATAGTTCTCATCCGGTGTAGTGCCCATTCCGCGCCACCACTCGGGATGCATCAGTTCATTCCAGTTTGTGCTAGGGTGGTTTATTGATTTGACCACTGATTCCTGTAGATCTAGGAGTGGAGTGGTCTTCGCTATACTCTTACCTCGCCCCTTCCGAAGGACAGGCTCTTGGGCAGGATCGTCGAGGGAATGGTGGTGATGACCTGAACTCGTTAAATTCGGTTCGGAATAAAATGTTTTGATGAAGGATTGATCCGCTAGACTTCAACATCTCTTCATGTCATACACTCTCGCTTCCGGATGAGTTGCGAGCGAGTGTACGGAGGAGAACATGTTGTTAATTCTAGTACCTGTCCCCAGATGAGTTCTCCCAGGCCGAGGGCGATGCAGAATGCCCACTGGACGGGCGTGAGCGGGTGCGTCTGCACCCACTGTCCTCCGAACTGCACGATGACCACCTGCAATCGATCGAGGTAGATCAAGCCCCGCCCCTTTCCAGCCAAACCTGCGAGATGAGCGTGACAACCCAGATGATGCAGAAGATCGGGTTGCTGAGCAGTCCCTGGAATCAATTGGATAAGTCGGCCGCGAGCCACCGAACATTCGTACATATACGTTCGTACATGCATTCACTCCCCCCGTAACCTGGCCAGATAATCATGCGAGCTGAATTCAATCAAAACTACGGTAACAGAGTAGTTTGAGATATGCACAGTAGCTTCGTACAGACTCCTGCAACTCAAGAGGAAAGAGTATGGAACGAGGGGGCGATAGCTCTAATTGGGCTTGTATGTGCACTCACTCCGAAGATGTTCCTCTCTCCGTGGATCTTCCTCGCGTTGATCTCGTTGCACAGCGTCATCATCACGAAAGCATTGAAG
This sequence comes from Pristionchus mayeri, assembly GCA_036245805.1. Classification (NCBI taxonomy): domain Eukaryota; kingdom Metazoa; phylum Nematoda; class Chromadorea; order Rhabditida; family Neodiplogasteridae; genus Pristionchus; species Pristionchus mayeri. Next base: position 6,421,810 of record BTRK01000004.1, on the reverse strand, counting down.
ATGATCGTGTAGTGAGCGGTGGGCAGATGCGAGGTGGGATCGGCCGGGGGCAGGTCGAGGAAGGTAAGCTTCGTGCCTGAATCAGGGACAACCTATTACAGTAACCAGACACTGCATTTGTTATCTGTCCATCTAGGGCAAATATGATCTTTGATCTCTTGAACCCTCAACTGACCCCAGAAGAGGAGGAAGAAGAGGACGATGAGCTGGTAGACGGCGTGGCCGGCGATGTTCTTCACCATCGTTCGAGAGATCAGCGACTTCGTCCTCAAATAGAAGAATTGAATACATTATTCATCTCCATTCTCGAGTGTGAACTCTTAAGAAGTTTGCGCAAGTGTTAGCGTGTACTTTTATTTGGATGCCCTCCTCCCTGACCAACCTTCCGTAGGGCTTCCTCTCGAGCAGTGCTTCCGTGGGCATTTCAGTGGCGAGCGCGAGCGAGGCCAGCGTGTCCATGATCAGATTCACCCACAGCATTTGCACTGCCTGAACGATTGTCAGTCACTTCCTACATTTCTGAAGAGGGAAGCTGGTTTCAAATGCAATTTCTTGTGATTTCCATTGACTTCGATGAATAGAAAGAGGGAAATTGTTAGAATGAACCTTGAGGGGCGAGTCGGAGATGGCGCAGGCTCCCACGAAGGCGATGGTCACGGCGACGACATTGACGGTGAGTTGGAACTGCAGGAACTTGGCGATGGAATCGTAGACGTTCCTGCCCCACATCACGGCCTGCAATCAGTATATATCTTTGTTAGCCTACACAGTTCGTGATTTGAGTGCACTAGGTCGAACGATAACTATTGGCTCATGCCGATTTTGATATATCCACGGCGGCATGATGCAATTGTTCTCAATCGACCTAGTGCCGATTTGGGTCTCGGTCTTTCTATCGACCGGTCGAACTTTGCGAGATTCTGCTTGGAATGACGATAAGATGGTATCGATTCTCGAACTCTGACAGTTTTTATTTGAATTGCCAGTAAACATCTCCGTTTCGCAGTTTCGTACCTTGACGATGGAGGTGAAGTTGTCGTCCGTGAGAATGATGTCAGAGGCCTCCTTGGCGACGTCAGTTCCAGCGATACCCTGAACGAGTCAGCAATCTTTTCCCAGTTTCTAATCCCAAATTAGCATTGCATATTCTTTTTTTCGCGCCTTTCATGAAAAAGTTGACACATTCATACGTTTTTTTCAAATGAGAATTCAGATAATTTCCAGTGCTTACCATGGCAAATCCGACGTCGGCCTTCTTGAGGGCGGGCGCGTCGTTCGTTCCATCTCCAGTGACAGCGACGACCTCACTGAAAGGGGGGCATAATCGACGATGGCCTCATCTGACCGCGGCTTACCGATTCTTGGAGACCTTGGAGTCGATGATGCCCTTGACGAGGATGTACTTGTCCGTTGGCTGAGCACGGGCGAGCACGCGCAGCTTCGGCCAGATCTTGTCCAGCTTGTTCTGATCCACCTGTAGAAGTATGGTTGGTTACGATTAGAGTTGGAGAAACGAAGCCACAGCCTCCCCTTTCTCCGCATCATCATCTTTATCGGCTAAGAGAGTGGACAGAGTGAGGAGAGCGTGACATCGTTTCTCGAACTCTAGTTGCAATGAGAACAATTTCGAGTGCACTGAAATGAGCAGAAGAGAATGCAAATCTACTGGAACCCTACTGAATATTTCGATTTCGGTTTCAGGTGCTCTATCTGTCATAAAAGAGCCCAAAAAGCAGGCGGCAGAAAGTCTGCAAACGCTCACATTGCCCTTCTCGTCTCTGATTCTGGCGTTGAACTCGCTGCTCTCCAGTGCGAGGAAATCCTCGCCCGGCTTCAGAATTCCGCACGAAGTAGCGATCGAACGAGCGGTGTTGATGTTGTCACCTGGATTCGGAACTATAGAGATGCTCACTATCTCGCGAATCCTTCAATCTCGACAAGAGTTTTCTGTTCGATGCGCCTCTTCAAACCATATCGTCCATCGAGTGACTTAACCGATAAAGTGTGGTCGACCGCTTCCAGAATGACGACTAATTCAACTCACCAGTGACCATTCGCACGGTGATGCCGGCGTTCTGCACCTTGGTGATGGCAGCGGGCACCTTAACAGAGGATCTCGTAATCGCAAAATGCGGGCTGTGATGGTCGCACCTCGGGTCGGACGGGGTCCTGGATACCGACGACAGCAATGGCCGTCATTCCGTTCCTCACGAGCTCCTCGTCATCCCAGTTGATCTCGGACGTGAACTCCTCCTGTAATCGATTGTGAATTACGGTGAAAAGAAGAGTTTTCGGTCTATCGTCACTTCATTTTGTATCACAATGTGCTGAATCGACCCGCTAAACTGTTCGAGGAAGTCTGCTGCGATGATGCACTGCTTCTTGTCCTCACCTCATTCTCCTTCTCCTTCTTTCCGGCAGGCACGAAGTCCTTGTACGACAGTCCGATGGTTCTGAGACCGTCCGAGGCCATCGGCTCGATCACTTCTCTGGTCATTTTGGCCAGCTGATCCTTTCCGAACGACTCTAGCTTGCCTCCCGCTCCCAGAATGAACGTGGATCTGCAACGAAAAGATAACGACCATTCAATTTCAATTCCCTCATCCTACGAAGCATAGTCACTGCTGCAAACAAGAAGGCATCAGTGATCCTCCGATAAGAATCGTTCTATACAAACTCGATTTTCGCTCACCTCGCCAGGATGTGCTCGGATGCTCCCTTTGCGTACACTCGATATCCGCCGTTGGCCAGTTGGATCACCGTCATCATCGATTTGCGGGACGAGTTGAAGGTGTACACCTGCGCAATGACAGTTGTGGTCTTTTTGCCAGTGACGATCAATTGACCAAGGCATCTGTTTGGGAACCCGCCCTTCCCCTGATTGCATCTGTATTAGTGACGCCAAATCGGCGCGCTCTCTCCTCGTTTCACACGCTCTCTCACCGGTCAGACAGAGTGAGAGAGCGTGCGAAACGAGGAGAGCGCGCGCCGTTTTGGCATCACTAATCTGCATCCTTCGGGTGAGGACAAGAGTAGATAATCACCTTGAAGAGGCTCTCCTCGGGATGTCTCGCTCTCACGTCGTTGAAGTTGGTGCCCAGGTCGAGCACCAATCCGAGCAGCGCGCACTCCGTCTTGTTGCCCACCTGCAGCGATCGAAGAATGAATTACAATATTGAGTAGCTCATCGTGGTGATCATTTGCTGAGTTTCCATGGATATCTCATTCGTGCGCCTAGTTAGGATACCTAGCCGAAAACCCATTACTCCTACCTGAGTTCTCTGCTCTCCGGGAGTCTTGGGCTCGATGGTATTGGAGGAGTAGCCGGAGTTGACGCAGATTCCCTCGATGATGAGCTCCTTCGCGAACGAGTCCAGACCACTCGGCTGCACTTGCTTGTTGAAGGTGCCTGAAACCCCAATCGATGACGTCACCCATTCAAATTTCCACCGTGAACGATTACTGTAGCGATAGTTGAAACGTTTCAAGAGATAAGCACCCCAAGACAGCAGCCTGAAGGAGTAAGTGATGTATGCCTACCATTGATGAAGGACTGGACGGCGGTCATTCTGTTGGTGGTGAGAGTGCCGGTCTTGTCAGAGCAGATGGTCGTCGCGTTTCCCATCGTCTCGCAGGCGTCCAGATGACGGACCAAGTTGTTGTCCAGCATCATCTGGATTACGGTATTACATGAATTTGCGGGTTATTGTAGTTGTATGTCATCATCCATTTCTCGTGGGTATACTGTGATTGAGTCACACTAAACAGTAAGCCCCACATTATGGAAACTTCTTTGTAATCGTGTTTATGCGTCCAAGTTACGCCATGATGTGAGTGTTTGACAATGTCACTCGCTGAGTAAGTGTTTAGAAAGGGTGCGAGTGCACCGATTATTCACCACTCTTCGAGTCACGTTTCCCCCACTCAGCCGCACCTCGTCCATTCACTCCTCTGCAAACTTCCTGTCATTTTTCACTCTCGCTTTCGACGGGAAAGAAAAACGCATCCGGTCGCTCTCACCTTGGCCATCTCGTGGCGGCTTTCAATTGTTGATGCTAACGCAGTTCTACACAATAGCCCTTATTTAGAATGAAGTTTCGAGCAGATTCGGCAAGAGTGCTCCGTATTTAGAAACCAGTTACAACCAGACTTGGAGATAATCGAGGCATGCATTCGCCATCGCCGCAGATGGCTCATGGAATGTCCAGAGATACGAAGACATAGAGACGTACCTTCTTGACCGAGTAGGTGAGAGCGAGAGTGATGGCCAGAGGGAGTCCTTCGGGCACGGCGATCACCAGCACGGTCACTCCGATAATGATGTACTGCACGAGATGACTGAGGTCCTCCGCCTGAAATCCACATATTGTCGTCATGACTCCTGAATAGGACGCTACGTCGGAGGTTTTTTAGCCGAGGAGCATCTGTTATGCGAGCTACGGTATTTCGAAATTATTTCGCCTTTCTTGCACCTGCCCCAACATACGTGCCCATTCTATCAAAGTAGGCTGGTTTGTGCTCGAGTTCAGAAAGGATTTGACGTTCTCATAGATTGCAAAGGTGGCTTCAACAATAGCCGATGCACCTTCAGCGGCTGCTTGGCGACCATGTACTCCGAGATGCAGAAGCGCACGATCAGGATGATCACCGTTGCGAGAGCGACGATGGATCCTGTGAGGTATACGGTAGCTACAGTACCTACCGTAATCTGACGTACCGATGTATCCGATCTGGATGGCGAGATTGGACAGCTTGGCTTGCAGCACCGACTTGGAGATCTTCTCTTCCTCAACGGGAGGGAGTGCTGTCGTGCTGCCGCTGCCCTTGCTGCATACTCCGTTTCCGTTAGCCAATGCCACTCCTTAAATGTACTCATTTCCATCTATTCCGGGTGCAGTTTTAGTGTTTCGGCTACTCGACAATTCTGGTACTCGAGTAAGAATGTGTTATGCGCTTTCTCAAGCGTGAAACGAGAGGTAATGCATAGTTGAAAACGAAGGGAATGCTCTAACCGTTGGCCTCTCCATTATCGGCGTGGTTTCCATTGGGCTCGCCTTTGCCCGCGCCAAGCAGCGACATGATAATACCTGTGGTGTATCTATTAAAGAGTCTCAGGGAACGGGGTTTTAACTATATCAGATGAAGAAGCTTTTGCGTGCCCTAATATGTGCTGTGGGGGTAAACGCGCAAATCTGTTCCCGATATAGGATTCTCACCAGTTCTCGAGTTCAATCCCACGGCGGTAATGAGGAATCGTCCGGATCCCTCCATGGCGTGCGTGCCCGAGAGCAGCATCGGATCGCCATCGGCAGACTTCCGGATGAGATCCGACTCGCCAGTCAGGGATGACTCGTCGATCTTGAGATCATTCGACTGGATGAGCACACCGTCGGCGGGCAGCAGATCACCTGAATTGCTTGCATTCTTTCGAAGCGATCGAACTATTCAACAAATCACTCCGTCAATCTCTCTCAGAATGCGTGTGACGACAATGAGGGGAGCGCCACTGACCGTATTTGACTCGTCCGATGTCTCCGACTACCAGTTCGTTGACTACGACATCGTGAGCTTCTCCTCCTCTAATCACAGAGAATCGATGCTCCGTTTCGATCTTCGACTGCAGACCTGCAGAGTGATTGTCAAATATGTTTTTCTTTTCTCTTAAGCCTTAAGCCTTATACCTTAAAGACTCCTCATACCTTAGCCTTAAACCTTAAAGACTCTTTTCACGACCTTATTTCTCCCTCAGAACACAGTAGGTATTGCCCTCTTCATGTAGAGGAAATGCTCCATTGTCGAAGCGATTGACCAACGAGGAATGGACATGTTATTGTCGGCGTACCTCTAAACTGTCGCTCCTTGGTCCAGTCGTTGAGGGCGGTCACCATGACGACAACCAGAACAGCGACCAGAATGGCCACTCCCTCGATCCAGTTCGCAGCTTCCTCGGAGGCATCGTGGTGCACATCTGCGAGTGAGGAATTCGAAACGTCGCTTGTGTGGATATCAAAACTCGGGGTACAATGCTAGAGAGTATTGTATAATTAGTGCAGTATTAATTTGTTGTACTCACTGCTGGAGCTGGGTGGTTTGTAGAAGGAGAGTCCGAGGGAGACGGCAGCAGCGGCGATGAGCACGATGAGGGTCACGTCGTGCAGTGCCTCCCAAACCAGTTGAAGGAAGCTCTTCGATGGAGCGGGCGGAATCTGAAGATGGACATTCAGTCAGAGTTTTGATCAAATACAGTCTTTTTTCGAGAAAACATTTTCAAACAGTCAAAAACAGCTGGGGTATAGCTTTACGGTGGGATAATCTTACCAAACCTGGCACTGGCCCTGTCAGGAAAAGGATTTGCACTTCCTAATGCGGTTGGCTGCTTCGGTCCTTGGCTTTTTAGCCAAGTGAGATATACTCCGAACTCAAAACACCGCTCACCTCGTTCTTGCCGAATGCTCGTTCTCGCTTGGCCAATTCGGCGGGATCGTTGGGCAATCCATTGACGGGGTCAGTCTTGAGTCTCCGACACAGGCCCTCCACTCCACCATATGTTGATTCTATCTGCAAGAGAATCCGCACATAATGGAGGACTGGCATGAAAACGGCTCAGATCTATTCGATTAGAGATTCCTAAACCGGAATTTCGAAAATATAATGTGCTACGGTTTGGGATTGCCTCAAAACTTCATTGCCTGTTTGTGCTGCAAGATTTGCTGTTAGTCCCCCGTTAATGGTTTCAAAGCTTGCGCCCATTACGCCTACGGAATTGCACCTGGAGCACGAAAAATTTGCCAGTGTATGTGCACTTTTCCAGAAGAGATTCCCTGTCCTCGTCAAAGTTGCATCCTTCCCTACTAGATGGCGCAAGTGCATAAATTATTGACAGGAGTGCATCAAGGGAAAAAACCGGCCCCCATCAAGACTCTTTCCGATTCCAGAATACGTGCCGGATAGGAGACGGAAGTCTTTTTCGCAAATGTGTCTCTGATGGAAGTACGCTGACTTCCCCTTTCCTTCCACGGCAATTGAGAGTATCTTTCTAGTCAACGGAGCCTTTATAGCTCCTTTCACATACGACGCGAATCTGTTTTCTTTGAGTGCCCCAATCCTTCTGGTGGTTCCGTCGCCCCTTTCGCCCGGGGCTCCCTTCCCCTCCAGTATTTAGCCAGCGAATCAGCGATAATCTACGACGACATAGAGGAGCGCGCACGTTCAGAGAAATAGAGGACGAGAGGAGAGAGGAGAGAGGGAGAGACGAGAAGAAGAAGATTTGGATTGGATAATTCTCTTTCGTGTTTGCGATCAAAACGTTTCCGATCTCGTTCGATTCGTTCTAGTGTTAAAAACAACTCCCGTGATATGCTTAGTATGCGTGCAATCAAGGCCAATAAGTGGGGGAACTTCAAAGAGTCGACGCTCATGCTCTCTCCGCAAAGCGCGGGTGTGGGAATCCACTGGAGGGAAAATGCAGAGTCCCTACTGAATGCAAAAAAAGTATGAAAGATATGAAGAAAGTTTTAACTCGCCTTATCGAGTGCCTGCTTGCTCCTCAGATCCATCAGATTCCGCAGCTCCATAACATTGCATCCATAGTCCCCCATGTTTGATGCCTGATACGAGATGTTACACTAGAATAAAAAATCGGGTAACAGTCTCTTAATTTTACACACCGATAGAGATGCGAGATATTGTAGAATGAAGAGACCGTTGCATCAATTTTTTCTGCTCTCACCTTGCTATCACAACTCGGCTATATCCCTTCCGTGCCTCGGTGTGATTCTGTCCCTGACGGAGAGTGAGCCGGATGGAGTTACCAGGCTCGAGGAGGCTGACTCGCCTGCGAAAATGCTCAATATTGCTCGTAGGCGATTATGGATAATGCGATCGCCGATCGGCAAAATGAATGCGAGAAACAATGAGCGGAGCGGAAAGAGGATTCCGACGCTATCATAAAACATGGCGAACATCTAATGCTCCGCGGCAGTCGCAAGTCACACGTCGTCATAGTCGGATTGGGCATCGAATCGGCACTTCGAAAAGAGACTCAATCAATATTTTCACGTGAGTGACTAGTGAATATCCGGGATAGAGACAGAAGAAGGAGGAAGATTAGGAGAGGATATTATATCTAGGGATTCCATCCGATGTGTTTTGTGAAGCGACGGAGGACGCGCTCGGAAATAGTTTGAAAACTTGAGAGGAAGAGGTTTTGGTAGTAAAAGGCAGTAAAAGGCATCTGCTAACTGAGCGCCTAATCCTCATCAAATCCTCGCGTCCGAAAGGTGAAAGGGGTGGGATGGAAAGCTGCTAGAAGGAAATTGTAGAGAATGAGCGATAGGCTACAGCCGGAAATTGACTAGTAGCCGGGCGGCTGTTCGGGTATTCATGAGACTTTGAGGGTAGAGAGTTATGCCCCCAGCTGTCATTCCCCCCTCCGCTCTCACACATGAGCGCAGCCCGCGGCCGATTAGGGAAGGTGGAAGGGGGGACTCAGAAGGAACGAAGGGGGGGGGGGAGGGGGGGGGAGAGGAAGATGGAGAAGACTGGGCAGAATGGAGAGGAAAGGGCGAATACGCGAAATAGAGGTGGAACTTGCGGCGGCAGCCAAAGTGGTCCTGAAAGTTGTTCGGAGGGAGGGGGGGGGGGAGCGAGGAGGGAAAGGGGTTTCTTTCCGAAACTAAGTTATTGCGAGAAAATGAGAAGGAAGATCGTTCAGTTTGATGGAATGAGGAAGAAGGCGAAATGGGAGACTGGCAAAGTGAACTTGGACGTGAGCGCCAAAGAGGGAAGCGGAGCCGAATTGTTTATAAGGGGGTGTCGCACATTTCACAAGTGCACCTGACTCACGTATTGCCTAAAAACGGTGGTCGCACAACTTATCGATACGAATTGCTGTCGACTTTTGGACAGTGAAAAGATAGGGGAAGGGTCGAGTGAGAAGAGATAGCGGATCGAAGAGAGGAGAGGAGAGGCGTTGGCGAGCAAGAGTGAAAAGTAAAATGGGGACGATAAGATGTATCCACTCCCCCACTTAACAGTCACTGGTAAGGGGACACCTGCGAGAGACGGGTGGAACCTGCGTTTCGCCTCGATTTCGTGCATTCGTTGAACGCAAAGGGGCCGCCGATGAGATCAGCACTGCCCAGGTGCATTTTGAACTACGAATTCAGTAGGAAAACGAATAGAAGACGAGGAGTGTTCCTCGGGTCGTTCCTCCTCCAATACCTTTCACAGTAGAAAGTGAAGGAGGGATACGCGCTAAACGGTTCGCCCCGAGGGCGCCACAATTGTCGCGTCAGGAGACTCGGATATCGGAAGAATGGAGCGAAAAACAGAATATGTGGACCAGATGAGAGATACTAAGAAGGAGAGGAGGGACACGGTCGATTACTGGTGCAGGCACATCATTTCCGCGGTTGATTCGAATCAGGGAGGCAGATGAGAGGAGAGGAAGAGTGTTGAGCACAAGTTGCGAGAGAAGTGTTTCACTCCCGAGGATCCGCATCTTTTATGCCGGTACGCGCCGCAAAGTGACGCTCAAAGCGGGGACTGACGCACGCCAAAACGAGAATCGACGCAGGAATCGAATTGATATTTGCATAATTCCAGCCGGAAAATCGGCGAGAATATGCCGAGCTTGCCACTATCGAGAGAATGAGCAACGGCCGGCAACTTACGAGCAGTGATAGGACAAAGAGGGAAGCAAGCAGTTTTGACATCATTCTCGGTACGTACTGACCGTTTTCCACTCGACGCCCTACTCTCACCTGCGCCCTATCTCGCACGTCCTTCTAAGTAGGCAGCAAAGGTGTGAAGTGTGAATGAACACTGATCGGGCATTGATAAGATTAGATTATTATATCCCGTTGGGAGGGAGGTGAATCATATTTGAACTGGTAATATTTGAACTTTTCTCTCAAGAGGTTGAACCATGTGTTCGAAATATTTCACTGACTAATCACTGATACAGAGAGCTCTAGTATGACCGGTTCGGAAGTTATTACTCCACGTATCTAAACGCCGATAGTTCCAAATGGTTGCCGATAGTTCCAAATGGTTGCCCGAGTAATGCGAGTTCTTATCGATGTGATACGAATGTACGATGATTACTCTCATTCATTCCTCTTCTACTTGACTGGCAATGTTCTGACTCCGATCCAAATGCGATAAAGACGCGTTCCCTCGTATTCCTGACTTGCGAGAAAGTGAAGGGGCTGATTATTGGTCGGAGACGATGAGTTGCCCAATGCAAGTACTCTCTCTCTCTCTCTCTCTCTCTCTCTCTCTCTCTCTCTCTCTCTCTCTCTCTCTCTCTCTCTCTCTCTCTCTCTCTCTCTCTCTCTCTCTCTCTCTCTCTCTCTCTCTCTCTCTCTCTCTCTCTCTTTCTCTCTCTCTCTCTCTCTCTCTCTCTCTCTCCCCCCCTCTCTCTCTCTCTGGAATACTCCTCTCCCCCCCCCCCCCCCGCCAAATATGAGAAAACATTAACAATACGCGCAAAGGTTAACAGACAGAGACTAAAGAGACGCGCGCGAGCCACCACACTACACTTCCATTTCCGATTGTTGAGTGTTAGTGTGTCTGCCGTGTTTAGGAAATTGAAAGTGCATAAACAGTGTGAGTGGTTTTTGTTATGCAGACCGCTGCCTTTAACTGTGCTTTCAACTCGTCGAAAGTGAAGGCAACCAAATGTGTGAATTCGCCCGAACTGATGGGTGCCTTTGACCGTTTGGCGAGTTCACAATTCCAATCCGAGTAGCAGAGTTCGATAAAAGATACTACGGTCTCTTCATACTGTGCACACACTCTCTCGCCACCCGACCGGTACAGTGGTTGTACAACATGAAGAGACAGTGGTCAGTAGGGTTCGCGTTTTGACTCATTGAAGAATCTCAGACACTTTTCGATCTTTTCATTCAGAGTCGTTTGACTCTGACAATCGGTGGATCTGAGATTTTCGAAAGTGGGCGATCGGAAAGAGTCAAAAAGCCAACACTAGTGGTCTGCATTTCGTGAGGAAAATCTGCGATAATATTATCTTTAAAATTCCGTGCCACTTCCAAATGCCCAAAACGATTTCACGCGCAATTTGAAGGGCGCCACTTCCGGTATCCGCTGAATCGATCGCTGACCCTATGCCAGTTTATGTTACGCCCGAACAGTCGCCTGACTCTCTTCATTTCACATGCTCTCTTTTCGGCCAGAGTAAGCGAGAGAGTGCGTGGAATAGAGAGAGAGAGTCAGGTGATTGCTCATTATGCCGAACATCCGCCAGGTGATCGATTGCATCTTCAGCCAAGAAGAACAGCCAATATAGACACAGATAGAGAGCGAGCACGGATGTTTACCAGTTCAGAATTAGTCAGCTCTACGGTGACCGAACGCGTGCGTCAAGTGAATCAGTGGCTAAAAAAAGTAGTGAAATGACCATTCGATGATACGCCCCCACGCCCACCCTCACGCGGCCGATCAACGAGTGATCAACAGACGCTAATTTGGCAATTGATTGACCGGAGATGCATCAGCATCTTCGACGAATAGTGCACACAACAACAGTGGAGGAGGAGGAGGGGGAGGAGGAGGAGAGGGGTGGTGGGAGGAGTAGGAGGGAGAGAGGAAGCACGGGACGGGCAAAGGAAACGGACGCTCTCACGAACACAATAGACCCAGTTTGGAGACGGGGAGCAGAGTTTGCACTGGAGATGAGCCCCCTCACTCATCGACGAAATGAGAGGAGTCTCGACAAATGATTATGAGCAAGAAGCCGGAAGATGATGAGGGGAACATGAAAGGGTTGCATCGCGAGCAGAGAGTGCCTATCATGATTGATAAACGAACAGGGGCCAGCGGGATGTGCAACATTTTAGAATTGCTCAAATCTCTAGGGAAATGGTCCAAATCCATCATCAAATTCCGAAACAAAAAGTTCTTTAATGACCAGTTCAAAATTTGAAACACTACCGGACTGGGCGGTTCGCAAAGACATGAGATAACAGATGTGTTTTTAAAATGTGTTTTCAGTTTCTCAACGCGCGAAAAATGCCTAGAATGAGAGCAGAGCCGTGGGAATGGAGCGAGATCTGGGGAGATTATGAAGTGAATGGGCGCAGAAAACAAAAGATGAGTCGCGAGGTGGATTTTCAACCAAAAATAAGGGCGAGTAAGAGCCTCTCTGGCCACAGTTACGTCACATAACGTAGGAAAATAGGAAGAATGGGCCGATTGCAAGAAGACGCGGAAGAGCGCGCGTATGAATGCGTAATTGAGAGCGCTTTCTCCCTCCGTTTTCTTTCCCATTCTTTCGAAGTCGCAGAGTAAATGGTTTCGTTGGAAATTTTTGCTTCCCGCTGCATTTTGGGAGTAGGCGTTTGGGGGTGTCTCGAAGGGGTCCATTCTGTCTCTCTCTTCTTCTTCTACGATCCACTGCCTCTATGGGGACACAAAAATGGGGGAACGGGGGAGAATAGCCATAATCGACGATCTGGACTCGAATGGGCGAAAACGGGACGAGAGAAGGAGAAGATGGAGGGAAGCAGAGTGGAGTTTGAAATTCGAGTAAGCGTCTCTTCATTTTTTCTCTCGATCGGTCGAGAGGGCACTATGTCGGATGAGAACTATGACGTCCTGCCGCCTTTGATGTGTATACCCATACTGACATATCAAGAGCGGCATGACGTCATAGTTCTCATCCGATGCAGTTCCGTCGAGAGAGGGCATCGAATGAAGAGACAATGCGTGATTTCGCTTCTCGAACGCTAGAGAAATGGACTAAGGAATGGTTCCAGCTCGTTAATCTGACAGAGTGAACTGTTGGACTACCGAAAAACGAGCGCGCGCTGACAGATAGGAGGTTGAGAGTGAGAGAGAGAGAGAGAGTGGAGGGATAACAGGTTGTTGTTGCAAATCCGTTGCGCGATTCGATTCTCGATCAATTATCGGGAGGGAGGGAGAGGAGATATCCATGACCGGGGATGAGCAGACAATTGACAAGTGCACGAGGGGCTCGGACACCAGGCTACGATCATTACAAGTGACGGATGCACTTCATACAACTTCAAGTTGACTTCATATCGCGGCTTGGCTGATCAAATGACCTAATTAGACGGCGCCTATCTCACAATACACGTGATTATTTATAGCAAATGCATGCTGAAGAGCAAACGAAAAGGTATATTTGAGTGATCAGGGCGTCTCTAATTGCCCAAATCTCGCTTAAAACATCTCGCCTCTCGCCAGAGGTCAGATAGAGAGGGGTGAGAATTAGGAGGTTTCTTCTTACATTATACTATTATGTCCACGTAGTGCCGCGGCTGACTGCAAAAGGCATATACAAACCTGAGGTGAAGTCTAGCAAAACGAACAAGAGCAGACGTTCCCGGATTCGTGTGTGCTTGCGGTGTCTCTAATTACCACACGTGAGAGAAGGGGGGGGGGGAATTCGAGGACATCAGTGACCGGTATGAGCGCCCTTCTAAATGGGCAGTCTACTTCCTGGCAGACGGAATTAAAACAAAAAACAACTCGTTTACATTTTTTCGAGTACATAAATCGCAATCATCGCTATGCAAAGTGCCCCTAGTAGCCAATAGGAAGTGGCAAAGGTGGGGTTTACAGAATCCATGATACATGTATGTAGGGGCAGTCTTGGCGTAAGTTTCATTTGAATTGCACTAGCTGGGAGCATGCATAGGCAATGTACTAGAGAGGCTGGTTGCTAGGGACGGGAGAGGCAGCCGAAAAAAGTTGAGACTCGTAAATTGCGAGGGAATAGAAGAGAGCGGGAGCAGAATGTGAAGGAGCCAGAACGGGGCAGGAAAAGAGTACTCGGGAAGGGAGGAATCGTCTGACTCTCTCCAAACCACACGCTCTCTCGTCGATCAGATTGAGCCAGAGAGTGTATGATATGGAGAGAGCGAGACCATTGCTCCGGGAAGGAGAAATATGCTATCTATTTCGTCTGCACTCATCTTTTCGGAAGTTGTGAAAGTATTACTTGATGGATGACAAAACAAATGGAAACATGGACATCAAAACACATAGAAAATAACCCTTTTCCGTTTGAATTTTTTGTCGAGTTCTAGGGAAGGGAAGGATCGCTCGAGACGTGCAATTGCCCCATTCGCGTCAATATGTGTTTGCGGGAGACGTATTGAATTGGGAACAAAACCTTTAAACGGTATCGTGTACGGCTCTGGCCTATTTATCGCCCCAAGCGTTTCTCGTGCAGATCTGATGCAGCTCAAGAGGAGTAGGTGTCTGACTCTCGAAATCGCGTGCTCTCTCGCTCACTCTCTTCCAGACGAGTAAAGATGTGAAGAGGATGAGATCATATCATTAGCAGTCAAGGGTGTGTTCTCTCAAGAGCCAATCAACGCATAAAAAAAGGAAGTATTTCAGAACATAGTTCCTATTTATATGAGCTATTAATATTGTTCGAGAAACGATACCACAGTCGCTTCATACTCCCTAGTCCGGACGATCTAGAATGAAGTGACCGTGGTATCGTTTCTCGTACTCTAATAAACGTACCACTGGTGGGAGAAACGCGGGAGAAAGAGAATTTGGGAAAACCATTATCACATTTTAAAGAAACATCTGTTTGCAGGTGTATTGCTCACTTTTTTTCTTGTTGTTGCGCCCCCTCCGGCGTCGAATCATTGCTTGAATAAGAGAATGGAGCAATAGTATAGCTCTCTCCATATCATACACTCTCTCGCTCACTCTGATCGGCGAGAGAGTATGTGATTTGGAGAGAGTCAGACGATTCCTCAGTGAATGAGTACTCGAATCTCCCTGCTCATTCTATTACTCACCGTTTCGAGATTTGCGTGTTGTTTGCTGTATTCGGAGTGAAAAACGCCTAGTGACATAAACTGATTCAATGATTGATTTTGTTTTCTTATTTTTAACTGAACAACCGTGCAACTTTTCCTTCAAATCCATCGCCGTTAAATAATGGACGAGTAGCGCCGAATGAACGATAAATAACAGAATTATCAAATGATAGGTAAGGAGAACCGCTCTCGTCGTCACTTGCAACGAATCAATAAATAGCAAGGCAGAAGTGGATGATGCCTTGTACTATGCTCTTCCTGAAATTGGTTCTCCATCTGGCTGTGAGAATAAGTGCTGTAAAATAGGCGATGATAATTATTCAATTGCAAAGTACTATGATTCCAAGCCATCTATGCATAATCTCAGTTTTTCTACTAACCTTGCTCCACCTTTCTCTCTCCATATTTCCCGCCTTCGCTTTGGTGTGCCTGTGTGCGATCTTTCCCATTTCTCCCCCTGCGTGTGTCTCTGTCTGCTTCCCTCGTTCTCACTCTCCTCAGTGAGGGAACGCGCGGGTGGCCTCTCTCTCCCATCAACCACAATAACTTTCCCTGGCTATCCCTCACCCTCACTTCATTGATTCCTCACTCCCTGGTTCGTCCTGGTTCTCCCTGGTTCTCACTCCCTGGTTCTGGTCCTAGTTCTGGTTCTCCATGGTTCGCAAGGGCGTCGAAGTCAGTCTGGAGGAGCGACAAGCAAAAGCCGCAGAGGACATCAGCAGAAAGGTTGCTTAACAACTATTTTACGCTTATTGAAAACTGATTTGTCTATCCACAACTGTTTTTTCCCTGAAATATGCTGTTTGGCCTACTAGGATGGTGATATTGATGGAAATTCGCAGTTTGTATTGATCGAAATCCTCAATATTTCCAGTTGCGCAGTGTTCCGGCCAGGAAGGATCGCGTGAATGAGTCGCTGGAGGCACTTCAGGTACCCGACAGAGTTAAAAATTAGAGTCATATTCTCTTCAATTCAAAAATCTTCTTATGTTGAATTACGAGTATACGTAGAGAAGCGCATTTTTTTCACTCGCATTGCATATTCCAATTGTTCATTTTCACCAGTGCATAGTTATCATGTAAAGACAAACTCAATCTGTGCAAGTATTATGATTTGAAATTTTTTTTTCGAGAACCACACGAGAAGTGGATTCAGCGGGATCGGAAGATTGTGAATCCGAGATGTGATTCAGGAGTTCGCCGACTCGGGCGGGACGGTGTTGCAGCCGAAGAATAGAAGCCGAGCAACCTCGCTCAATCAACAACTCCACAAGAACTGCGCCGAAGAGGTCTGCTTCCTCTGCCCGATATGATATCACTTCGTCTGAACTTCTGAACAGTCGGTTTTGTAGAACGTACAAAAAAGGTTGTGTTGAAGAAAGGGTAGCGTGAAATGGAGCTCATCTATGCATGCTTTTTCGCTTGATTCCAGCTCTCTTTGCTCACCTTGATCGAGTACATCTTAGCGTAATGGCAACTCGCCCGTTTGTAGACTATCAGATATGCGCATCAAAGCTTCAGACGCATGATTATTTTCATACGAGATCATATTCCATTCAGGCAGAGTACCTCCGGAAGCTGCTGTCGGATATCGAGAAGCTGAAGGAGTTGGATGCGAAAGCGCGGACGCAGCTGCCAATGTCCCGTCAGCAACTCATGAAGTTCCTAGTCCAGCAGGTATACCAACCACTTTACTAGTTCACTTTTTTCATTGAATCGTTTGTCAACTTACTGCGCAAATACCGTGATTGAATCCGCCCAAATTGTCACTGCCTAGCAGTGTTCTTTCGCGGATTTCGAAGACGGGATGCACCTTTACTGTGCAAATTCCGGAGAAGCGTATTTCGTTTGACTCTCAGTTTTCTCTTCCCACGATTCAATACGCACTCGATCCCATCTAATCTTTCGAGTTGCTCCTTCTTTAGCACGTTTTGAAGAGAAAACTTCGCCACGTATTCTACGCTCACAGTAAAGCTTTCCATTGGAGGGCGAGCTTCTTCCACTGTGGATCGGGGGAGTGGATGGGTTTCCTCCTCCCTCGGTAGGCGCAGTCGAGCAGCCGGCCTCGGCCCCACTCAAGACAGGCGATGCAGTCGCTGCACTGGTCGAGGAAAACTGGATTCTCGCTGAGGTACTTTTAACATTTATTACTTATCAATTTTTTTACCTATCAAGCGATGTTAACAAAAAAATAGGTGAGGAGAATTTATTTCACTTTTCTCAATTCTAAGGAGGTGTTAATCACCAATAACTTCACTCTTAGGTTGAAGCAGCCTTGCCCGGAGGGAAATTTGAGCTGAAGGACGTTGACGATGACCAGAGATCTCAAGTGAGCATGCTACTATGTCTGAGTGTTTATGTTTATGCGAGTATGGAATGCACCTGTATTGTGTAGAGTTCGATAAACGAGACGGCCCGATACCACGGGGCCCCGTGAACGAGGAATGAGAGGGAGAGAGGCCCGATACCGACGTGCGAGAAATGAGAAAGGCCCGAAACCGACTAGCTCTAATGTGCGCTTTTACATAATTTCGAGTTGATAAAAGATCGCGAGAACGTGCATTCTCATTATTTTCATTCATTCCGTTCTTCCAAATCGGTTGTTCGCGGGAATTTTCTTGGCTCTTTTCTTTTTTTTATCAGGTATGCTGTTTTTTCTAACAAACTTATCAGGATAACTCTGAATTACCCTTTCCACGAGCAAGATGTAATGAGATGTCATCCTTCGCGTGATTTTTAATCACGAAAGGTTACAACTCTTAATTTGTTCAAAGGAGACCGTCCAACTTAGTTAGCTTATCCAGACCAGAGTAGGGGCAGATTAGGCCAGAGTAGGGATGGCTAAACGATAAAGAAATAAATAAATATCTAGTAAAGGAAGGAGTGTAGGGAATTACAACACTCGTAACGATACATCTAATTGTCACCGTAGCTCTCTGAACTCGAACTACGGCTACTCGACCTCCCAGTCCTCGAATCTTTATAACGCGACTAGTGCGCGTAGTGAGGAGAAGAACAAGTGGAAAATGTAACGTTTGAATTGCATCGATGGGGGGATGTCAGAATCGCAACGACTAAAGAAGGTAGCGGAATAGCTTCTATCTCGATTAGACTGACAGAGATTCGTTACCCATGTGCCCCAGACAGCGAATCATCAACATCGCTTAGCCAACCCCAACCCCAATCAGGAATCATGTTTATCACTGACTAAAGAAACTTGCTACTTTTTGTTTCGAATTACAGTGGTTAAGAAATTCCGTTCGTTTGTTCGATCTCACAGGCGTTTATAATTGTTAGAATTAATCTAAAGTAAGCATTTCTGAACTGTTTATTCTGCAGGAACCCATTAGAAACAATCCTAAATGATTTGGATTGAGATATCTGGCTTGATATCGGATGGGTAAATTTTTGTTACCTCCCCAGGTCCTTCTTTGATCATCATATGATCCCTAGGTTAGTTTATTCCCTTTGGTCAGGAGAAGGCGCAGTTGGATGCTGGGAGAAGGGGAAGGGGGGAAAAGGGACAGATTTTAGCGAAAATAGGTCTCTAATACCCTCATTGCCAATATAACGGCTCTTATCTCACTATTAGAATGTCCTTATCATAGGCCAGATAATATTTTGTGCTCTAAATTTCTTCTTGGTATCGGGCCTTTTCCACCAATCGCACCCCGGTATCGGGCCTCTTCATTTCTCGTTCACCGATCGCGGGGCGCGGTGCTATACCGAATGGCCCGGCCCGGATTGCGAACTCTAGTATTGTGGTCGATCAGAGTGAATAGGGATAAGAAGGGTTACGTTCCATGGTAGCACCGACTCTTTAGGCGTATTCACTCCAATATTCATACATTTGGATGTAATTAAGGCCGATAGTTCAACGATTGTAAACAGTCCCTATGTGATGTATATTTATCACGTAGGGACTGTTTACAATCGTTTCCGTACTATAGTCGTTACTCTGTGTCCGTTACTCATCACTGATGTTCGACTAATCGATGCAGCTTTCGCCGTTCGCGCAGATAAACCAGGAACTCTCCTTTTGAATCGTTGTAAATTATTTTGAATTGCAAAACTACAGGTTTCATATGGTAAGTAACGGACACAGAGTAACGACTATAGTACGGAGTGATAAATATACACCACATTAGGAATGTTTACATTCGTTGAACAATCGACCTTAATAATATCCAAATGCATGAATATTCGAGTGGATACGCATAAAGATTCAGTGCTACCATGGAAACGTAACCCTTCTTATCCGTGGGTTTCTCATCTATATTCATTTATATCGAATTTCTTGCAGCTTATTCTTCCCCGGAATTGCATAATCCCCCTGCCCAAGTATCGAGCTGATCCCCTGAGAGACAACCATGCAATCTTCCCGAGAGACGCCTTCGTCCTTGCACTATACCCGCAAACTACCTGCTTCTATCGAGGTAACAAATCCCATTTACAGTCCCAATTTAACCTCTCATTTGAAGGCATCATTCACAAGCCGCCCGAAATGGCCACTGATATGTACTCAATCATGTTCGAAGACTCGTCGTACACTTCCGGTTACTCGCCCTCCCTCCCGATTCACCAAAGATACGTCGTCTCTTATCGAGATCCCCCAGATGCACGAGAGAGATGAATGTGCACGCTAGGCTTTCAAAGGAGCTAATAAACTAGATACTCTCTATGGAGATTATCAATTATCTTCAATCTAAACTCTCTCTCTTTTCATTACATAGCAGTCAATTACTGTCGATAAGAACTTGTTCATTAATTCCTTTTCAAGTCTAGTGCACACCCTAGGGATAGTTTCGCAAGAAATGGCTCTCTTCATTCCTCGTTCCCTCTTATTATTGGCGAAAGTGAACGTGAAATGAAGAGTGAATGTCTTCTTCCGATGCCATCTCTAGCATACCCATCCTCACCTCCCTCCACGAGTAGTTTAATGATCACAGTGTGCCTGATTCCGATAAATTCGAATTGTAAATTTCATGACCGACTGACCGGAACGTGCAAAGAGACGTCAGAACGAGCAAGAAAAACGATTTACAAAATCATGTTCATTTGAATTTATAATAACAGACGTCTTCTGAGAGATTGCATCAAATCGAGGCACCCCTTTGACAAAATGTTCAAAGTGATCTGATCTCTTCGAGATTATCAGGGTAGGTGTCCCTATGGCCCCGTATCTTTTTGCACAAGCGGATTCCGCGATTTCTCAAAACTACCTAAAATCCGGCTTTCGAAATTTCGAAAATTCAAAAATTCATAACATCCTTCAAAATTGAGATATAGTATCGTTCAAAAAACAAAATGACCGCCTCAACGAGTGCTACAACTTAGCTGTTGACAATGTTTTTGTAGCGATAAGTCTAAAATATGAAAAGTGCAAAAAATTAATTTCTGATCATAAAATTATATAATTTTTTTGGTGTCGTGAAAAATAATATTCCACATGACCCTGGGATTTTGACAGAATCGCAATCTACGACCTTTTATACCCCAGGTGACCCTTTTCCAAGAAAATCGAAGATATAATATGTTTCCATTTTTGGCCTCAAACATGCCGAACCTCGTGTTTTCAAGCAAAATCGAAAATGTCATGATGCCATATTTGAGAAGTTATCGCTCGTGGATATCTTTTCTTTCCGTTTTCAGTCTTTACTGGCCTAAATATACCAATTTCCATTGAAAAAAACGAAGATTTCAATACTGAAATTTCGTGAAAAATGTGATTTTGTGAAGTATTGAAATTTTGGTTTTTTTCAATGGAAATTGGAATATTTAGGCCAGTAAAGACTGAAAACGGAAAGAAAAGATATCCACGAACGATAATTACTTAAATATGGCATCATGAAATTTTCGATTTTGCTTGAAAACACGAGGTTCGGCATGTTTGAGGCCAAAAATGGAAACATATTATATCTTCGATTTTCTTGGATAAGGATCACCTGGGGTATAAAAGGTCGTAGATTACGATTCTGTCAAAATCCCAGGGTCATGTGGAATATTATTTTTCACGACACCAAAAAAATTATATAATTTTATGATCAGAAATTACTTTTTTTGCACTTTTCATATTTTAGACTTATCGCTACAAAAACATTGTCAACAGCTAAGTTGTAGCACTCGTTGAGGCGGTCATTTTATTTTTTGAACTATACTATATCTCAATTTTGAAGGATGTTATGAATTTTTGAATTTTCGAAATTTCAAGAGCCGGATTTTAGGTAGTTTTGAGAAATCGCGGAATCCGCTTGTGCAAAAAGATACGGGGCCATAGGGACGACACCTACCCTGATAATCTTAAATAGATCGGATCACTTTGAACATTTTGTCAAACACCACATGTCATCTCTCAGAAGACGTGTGATAATATTGGGGTGTCCGGAAAGTTCGTATAATGCTTCGGAAAAAAGTCAGTTCGCGATCAAATGCAGTGATTGCGCAATCTGTTTGTCAACAATGTATTGCATCATTCTGACGTTGAGTAGTGAGAGGATTTAATCAGTCTCCTAGTTGCTACATTGATTCTTGTGATGGACTCCCATCTGCCCTGGCCCAGTCGGAAGGAGCTGACGCCCCCTCCATACCCTTCTGCGATAAGTGGTTCTCCCGCTTCAAGAAAGGGGAATTTGGTCTCGATGATCAACCCCGCTCTGGACGCCCTCCCTCCCTCGATCAGCCTCTCGTTCTCCGCACACTGAAGCGCAAGCCAGTGTGCGTGAGTTGAAGAAGGATACTGGTACTCCCAGATCAACGGTGTCCGATATCCTCCATCGATCTGGGAAGAAGCCGAAACTCCCACAAGTGAATCCCCATGACCTCTCCCCCGAACAGCTGAAAAATCGTGTTCAAGTCTGTCGGGAATTACTCCATCGTAGATCCAATCTTCGATGGGTCAATTCCATCATCGCTACAGATGAGAAGTGGATCACGTACGATAACCCTGTGAGGAGACTGCAATGGGTGGATGCAGATGAGAAGCCCACGCCCGTCCCGAAGAAGGAAGAGCACGGACAGAAGGAACTCCTCTGCTTCTTCTTCTCAGTGCTCTGTCCCATCTACTGGGAGATCCTCGCCCCTGGCACCAGCATCAATGCCGACCTCTTCTCTGAACAACTGCAAGATGTCGCGATCAGAGTCCCTCCCAGACTCCTGAACCAGGGCAAAATTCTTCTTCTGATGGACAATGCTCGCCCACATCGAGCGAAGATGACCCAGAAGAAAATGGACGAGCTGAATATCGAGAGGATTCCCCATCCACCGTATTCCCCGGATCTCTCCCCATGCGACTACCACTGCTTCCGCTCTCTCTCTGACTTCTGCAAAGGAAAGAAGTTCAAGAATCGAGATGAAGTTGTGAGGGCTTTCGTGAACTGGGCGGTCTCGAAGAAACCCGCATTCTGAATAGAGGAATCGAGACCCTGTCCAATCGCTGGAGGGAGGTAGTGAGAAAGAAGGGGGCATACATTGGTCACTGAGAATTGTAAAGCATTGAATAAAAAATAAAAACAAAAAATTACACGAACTTTCCGGACACCCCAATAGCATAAATAACGAGGAGTCAATCAAGAAATTTAGTATAAAAACAAAAACCAAAAAATATTTGAATTTTCTTTCCCCAGTATGGATTTGATTTCTGTCTCAAGAGAAGTGAGATTAAGTGAGATAATTCGTCAGTTCTCAGGAAATGGAAATGGAAATTACTTCAGATTTGAATTCCCGCAATTTCATATCTCGGTTCTCTGATGAAATAGAGACTTGAAAATTGGAAAATAATGTTCTGAGGGTCAAACAACCTTATATTAAAATTTTCATATCTCTAGCTCCACGGAGAACGGAGATATGAAATTGCGGGAATTCAAATCTGAAGTCATTTCCATTTCCATTTCCTGAGAACTAACACCACATTACGGGAATGTGCCGATTTTTAAGACTTCGAAATTTGCAAAGAAAAATCAATTCGCTCCTATAAATGGACCACACATCATTCAAATTGAGTGTGAGTTTATTGCTTGGCTGAATGAATGGCCGCAGATAAGAACCGTAGATGCCTACTCCCGCGCCCTTATCCGCTCTAATTTCCCTATTTCCGCCCCTCTAATGGCCAAATATCGCCTCGTCTGCTTATTTTTCGCTTTCGCTTCTCACCGGGAATAGTAAATGCAAAGAATACGAACGCTGTTCCTCCAACCTCTAATAGCTCGTCATAGGTCTTTTGAACAAGACGGTACTTTTTTGATAATTTGCCCAATTACTCCTCATCCGCATTTCAATCAACTTTTCTTGTGATATCCTTTCCTTGACTTAATCAAAAACTGTGCAAATGTAGCCAACATGCTTCGAGAAAGCACGTGTATTCCCCGACTAGTATCGGCTTTGCGGCTTAGAGGCTTAGTTAGCACTGTTTTCATATATTCTAGATTGCATCGATTTGCTGATAATCGGTGAGAATTCATGATTCATGGGGAAATCGTGGTGAATAATAATATTGGCTTCATTTCTCACTAGTGGCGGGGCTACTTATCAGGTTGGTCATAAAGTTTTGCGCGATTTTGACTAAAGCGCATTCTGGCATCTACAATCGTTCGTTGTTGTCCAATCAACTTAGATCTTTTAGTGGTAGATAGGGGCTTTTATACTCTCTTTAGAGTACACTATCATAGATCTGTCCGATCAAGGAAAAAAATAAGGCGATGTACCAAACTTCATGTGGTTGATCAACGACCTGACTTTTCAAAGGATTTGCTTTTCATTTAGAACGGAGATAGGACCCAATCTAAACCACAGTAGTAAAGTATGATGGGAATATATCGTACTGGTGATGTTGAGACTGACCAGCCACAAAGGGCATATTAGAAAAATGCGCGTAATCCGAATGTGGGTTTTAATGGCACTTGTCAAGATACGTTTTGGAGTACTATATCTATGCCGACAGTTCTTGAGATTTCAATTATTCGTGATTGTGAACTACCTTT
This sequence comes from Pristionchus mayeri, assembly GCA_036245805.1. Lineage (NCBI taxonomy): Eukaryota > Metazoa > Nematoda > Chromadorea > Rhabditida > Neodiplogasteridae > Pristionchus > Pristionchus mayeri. Next base: position 6,398,007 of record BTRK01000004.1, on the reverse strand, counting down.
CCAGTACAAGTCACAATTCCCTTTGGGGGATAATGGGGCTCTCCATTCACGAAAATGGTTCTTCGGATTTTAGGTGCCCAATTTAGAACATCGAAATACACACTTTAGGTTTTTTTGTAATAGACATGTGGTTTGAAGGGCGGTACTTTCCTGTTAAAATTAACGAACAACCCTTGCCCTATCACTCACTATTTAGGAATATTGTGGAGGCCGCTACTTTTTCTAGGGTGAGCCGTGCTTGAAGACCCTACATGTCAGGTTTTTTGACGTTTTCTTTGCAAAATAATTTAGATACAAATATCACTTTTTTAGATGAGAAAGGAAAGTGTGCTCTTAAATATTGATATAATAGAGAACCATGTAAGTATTGATTACAGCGCCCATAGGTAGAGGTCACCCGCGCCAATCCTCGAAACAGGTGATTTGCTCGATAGAAATCGTATTTTTCTAAGTGCCTGGGTTTCATTGACCTCTACGAAGCCCATTTTGAATTCGGCAGGTCTCTCTTTTTGAAACTAGGTAGTGTACGCCTAGTGCTTTTTAATAAACTTTGTGAGTCTCCATCTAAAAATTTATCTGCGAAGTACAGCAACTTTAAATAAAATCTTATTTTTTCTGAAAAATTCAAAGTTACGCAGATCTTGATTTCTCGCTTAGTAGAGATACTTGGAATATTTCAACTATATTTTTCGAAAGGTCGAACATGTCCCTATATATCATCATCAGGACAATACGTGGCGATTTGAGCAAAAGAAAATATACGAACTGAAACTTGGGGTCCGAAATCGCGCAAAACTTTATGACCAACCTAATATTAGGTTGAACAGAAAGTCTTTATAAACTTTTTATTTCCCTTCTTCTGACAATAAAGCGCAAAAGCGAAATCAAACGTATTCACCATTGTTATCTACGACAAATCTCCAACGTTCAGGCAACTTATGGATTCCCTCCTTATAGAACCCATCTCGGCGCGAATCAAAATATTGCTTGAGTGCGGCCTCGATCGCCCCACGGGAAGTGAAGGATCTCTTATCGAGATGACGAGTCAGATCCGAGAACAACCAATAATCCGAAGGGGCCAAGTCAGGAGAATACGGTGTATGAGGGAGAACCATCCAGCCATATTTGAATAGCTCCTGCTTGACCTGCCGTGCAACATGGGGTCGGGCGTTATCGTGCTGATAGTACACTTTCTTGCCGTTCAGGGCAGATTGTGCGAATTTCTTCTTGAGATTCCGTAGTTGTTTAGTGTAGACATATCCAGTAATAATCCGCTTCTCGGGTAGGAGCTCCCAGTAAATCGGGCCATCCACTCCCCACCAGGCAGAGAGCAAGATTTTCATAGGGTGAAGGTCAGGCTTTGCGACGCCCTGTGGGGTCTCATTGGCATCCACCCACTGTGCCCTCCTATGGTGATTCTCATAGTAGACCCACTTCTCGACCCCTGTTATGAGACGGTCCAACCATCGATCTCCACCGTGAAAAGTGAGTAGAGAAAGGGAATCGTCGACACGGTGGTCAAATTGGCCTTGGGTCAATTTGTGGGGTATTAAACGGCCTAGCTTCTTCTTCTTGCCAATGGAGACCAATCATTTTACGATGGTGCTTTGCGATACCCCAAGTGTGGCTGCCATGTCGCGGGTATTTGGAAAAGATCCAATTCCACTACGATCCGTAGCGCATCCAAATCCAGCTCGGGTGGCCTCCCAGACCGGTCATGATCATCCATGGAAAAGTCCCCCTTCTCGAAGAGTTGGTACCAATTGGGCATGGTCTGGTAGTGAGTGGCATATGAATCGTACACTTCAGCCAAATGACGTTCCTATTCCTTCATTGTAGTGTGAGAGAGGAATACGAATAACAGAACGTTGCGGATGTGCAAGGCCGTGGGAACAAACATCGTGGTCTTACTAGTGGCAGAATGAAAGGCGTGGAATGGGGAGTTGTTGACCACATAGTCCCTTTGTCATGTGTTATTCACTAGAGGCGAGGGAACACCAAAGGTCTCGTGCACTGAGCAGTGATCGAGCAAAACAGTTTATAAAGACTTTCTGTTCAACCTAATACATGAACCACTGAGAACGCCCAGATGGGAAAATTTGCTCCTGAAACAATATCTCCGCGAGTCATTAGAGAGAGATCATGAAAAAGTAGAGAATTCCGCTCTTTCTCTTCTTTTTCTCGTATCCCCATTGCAAGAAATATTCGACAAATATGGTCGACTGGGCGACGCGGGTATCCCTGGCACTACGTCGGACGAGAACTGTGACGTCATGCCGCCTTTGATGTATGATGTATCACTGCATGACGTCATAGTTCTCATCCGACCTAGTGCTCCCGTTGTGTCAGCTAAAATCAGCTGCTCAGCCTCTCCATGAACTCTCCCCTCTCGACATTGTTACACTTGGGTTGTCAGCCCTACCCTCGTCACTCCACGTTGTTTTTACCGCTCATCACACAGCGTTTCAAAGTTTCACACATCGATATACTTCTCCTTTTCTACTTTCGCAATGTATATACAAATAGCACTTATTTTAAATTTGTACTTCACTTGAAGAATATGTCGATTTTCGGAGCTGCGATTTCACGATACATCATTTTTCAATGCGAATCCCGAAACAAGGAGTCGCCCCAGTTGGACTTTTTTTCTTCACTCCAGTTTCTTTTTTTGAATCAATTTGGGAAGCAAGTAGCGGAATTGACGATTTCTACCGTGACTAATAAATCAGCTTCGTGCATTCCAGATTTCGTGAAAATCGGCACTAGATCAGATGATCACCGTCGGATGACAACCCAAAAATGGACCCTTCTATATAACTTTCACATAAGCATTTTGACACTTTGTGAAGTTACTGTTAACATTCTGGGGAAGGGTACGATTTTTGGTTATCATTCGACTGTGATCATCCCAACAAGTGCCTGAAAATCGTATGCGGACTCCCTTTTTTGCTAAGATAAATCGGAATTCGAAAAATCTAAAAGTTCGAGCGAAGTTGTCGACTCATGCGTGTTTTCTCGATTGTGGGCATTGAAACGAGCAATAACAAAAGCAACTTTGACTGACAGCTGCTTTCTACGGTTTTCCTTCCGCTTGTGCCCATGATGTTATTCCTTGTACCTCTCCTCTCCCCTCTCTCGCTGGCGTATCGTTACCCTCACGAATAATTGAACCATTCCTTCCCTGCCACATGCTTCCGGAGCATAATTCTTCCCCGTCAATATTACAATTCTCAAACACCATCATGCTTTCCAGATTCCAGCCTAGACCTCAATGTTCGTTGAAGTGAGCAATCGAGACACGTTTCGGCGTGTTTGATGAGAAAAGTGGCACATTACTGAGCTATTGTCTATTCTTGACTCGGGCATCTGCTATTTTCGTGTCCTTTCGCCCGTGCCCTTTTATAAGTGCCCTTCCGGAGAGGTTAGAGGACCGTATCACCTGGCAAGGTGACATGCGTCACATCGTCTTAATTAATCACATCTTCTTAATTATTACGCGAGTGTAGGACGACGCCCGTTCACTCCCCCTTCTAGTTTACTCGCGAGGCACAACCATTTTGTTCCATTCTAATTCAAGAGAGCCTAGCAATTACATGTTGCCTGCATTTCCTGCCCGTCTCGCAATGGCTTCTCTGCGATTCAGTTTCGAAATCGCGAATGATATAGATAGACGTGCTACTTCGGAATGCATGTTCTCGGCGCATAATCCCGGCCTGTTTTTGCGTCTGCCTTTCTTCCTCTGAGAACGCTCCGCCGACTAGTCGGTGATCATTCACTATTCAGGAGTAATGGCGCCTCGGGGGAGGATTCCGAGTGCCTCAGCAGCAGTCGCTTATCTTTTCGAAATGATGTGCTGGAAAAGCAAAGAAGGCACTGCTTGCCTGCCTCACATCATTGTTGATACGAATTGGCAAAATCCAGGGGTGCAGTCTTTTAGGAATGCTAACTTAAGAACATTTGGGTGTAAAGCACGTTAATATTAGGGAAAATTGCTGATAATGCACCCTGATATCAGGCAGTGATACTCTTCTCGTGATCCCGTCCGAGCGAAATATTTCCGGCTCTTTTTTGACCACGACGGGGTTCGATTTCACTTTGTGTGAGAGACGAGTTTCAAGTTTCGTCCCGTTGCTCATCTCTCGGTTCGCACGCGAATCTCCCTTAGTTTCAGCAGAAAACTTGAGAATGAGCATCCAATTCTTTACTTCTATTTTCCATTCAGGAAAAGGAAACAATAGCGAAAAAGAAGCCCGCGAGCACACGATCATTAGATAGCACGTGAGAACCAAACAATTTTCCCTTGTCCAGAATTTTCGCTAAATCATCAGTGTTTGAGCGTATTCTGAAAATGCTGGAGAAGGTACTATTTTGGTTATCATTAAGCGAGTTCTCATCCAACAATAGTGTCGAGAATTCTGAATTCTTCTTCACGCATCCCCGCTAGCTTTTATGCAATTCTGCAAAATGTGCGATCAACTGTTATTCAGCATCAGTAAGAGAGAACCAAGGACTCAGGGGAGTACTATGAGATAAGAGACGCGCATCTATCCAGCCTAGAAGTGGAAGCCCGGAAGGCGGAAGTTAACCCATACCGGACTACTTTGAAAACAACAACTTAAAGAGAGCCATACAGAGGGACGTCGCGGAACAGAAATGGACTTTCGGAACGAGGTCTAGCGCATTCGAAAGAGGACAAATCCTGAAAAAACTGTATATGCGCCATTTAAAAAGGGAATCTTGACATACGTCGGATTCGGTGGTCGTATTTTCGTCGCAAAAATAAAAGGAAATGAAAGGAAAATCGAGAACGGGATCTATGGTCGTAATTTTTGAACTACAGACTTGAAAAATGCATTTGGCAGTCAGAGGATTCTAGTTTATTGTTTATTCGGCTCGTTTTCTTGTTCGGTTGTCTTGATTCTCTTCTACCTCTCACATTCCCCCTTAATGTCTCGACTCCTCATCTATTCACCGGACCCGGATGTGCATGTATTCGATATGAGTAGGTCATACTGAGAATGGCAGGAAATAGAGCACAAAGGCTCGAGAGACAAGCGGAGCGCAGATGCCAGCGAGAGAGCACGTGATACGGAGAGACTCGGAGGCGTGTCAGTCTCAGCCCTTCCTCTCCTGTGTCATTTCCACCATTTTTTCCGCGTTATGAAACGCGCAGAATAGTTTCTCGACAAACGCCAACTCCTTTTGACAAGTGCGCTCAGTTGATGGATGGATTCGGCTGAGAGCCCCCACATCACCGCTCGCATTCAGTAGTCCCAACTCATTTATTCGCCACTCTACGACCATCGTCAACGGGGCATCCTCCCATCCCGAAATTGCCCATTTATTCTTCCCATCTGCGTGTTTCTCATTTCTCATCACATCCTCCACTCCGCAATTTCCTCCTTCTCACCACAACTCGTGTTAACTTAACGCAATTTGCATCCCTATTTGCACAATTTCGTGGCAATTATGGAAATTTTTTGCAATACGTCTCGAAGCAGATGCTAATCCAGCACCGATCTTTTGGTCTGAATTCACGCGCTTAATCCGACAAATTTTCCAAATCTCAAATTTCTCTCAATCTCAGAGCAATGCGAGGCTAAATTTAGCGCAGAGATGCAACTTTTTAGGTTGCGATTAGGGAGTGTAGCCAGATAATTGCCGCACGAATGAAGAAGTCTGATGTAGAGTGCTTGAATTCCTGAACTTTTTCTCAATTCTTTCGTTAAGGGGCACAACACTATATTCACCTGCTTTTCACCTGCTCGACTTTCCCTCTTCCTCTATTCATTCTCACGCAAACAATTTCCTCGACGACTATTCACGTATTCATGCTTCGAAAATGATCCATTCCATTTGGAAAAAAAATGCAACCAAACCCTCGCCCCCGTTATAACTGAGTAATGATGCTAAGATGTAAGTAACAGGAAAGTGGAAATTCGTTCTGATTTCAAAATGCAAAAAATGCATCTTTTCGCTATTAGAGATAGAGAGCTCTGAGGGTGGAAGATGGGGGGAAACTGATCCCTTTCTCCTGCTGTTCAATCGGATGAATTGAATCGAGCCACGGCTTTCCCCCCTTGGTAGGCGTGGAATTTCTTCTCTGACTTTTGCACAAGCACATGTGCGGTACGTCGGAGCCACTTTTCTTCCCAATTTGAGTGTCCGCCGGAGAGATTCCGAATATATTCTAGAAAAATACGTCTATTCTTTCACAACGCTAGCTAATTATTTCCTCGTTGTGTCCATCACGAGTTCTTGTCGTGATCTAAATGCTAATTATCAATAGCACCCGAGCAATTGACAACGCGTGGCACTGGTGTTGTCTCGAAGTTACAATGCGAATCTTTGTTTTACACGTCTCGATTACAGATGAACTACTCGTTATTGAGCAGGGCCGTTGCCAATATTTCGGAGGTTTGAGATTTTTAGTTTTGTTTGCTTCCAAAGTTGCATTGTTCTGCATATCTCAAAATGCGCGTCTAATGAAAACTATTTCGCAATGCAATCTATGACACTGCGGTTGTATCTCACCAACAGCAGTAGCAGTAATTCTACCATGCGCCGTTTTCTTGCAAATATATCGCGCCTTGCCCATTGAGCGTTTTAACACACCGTTTACTGCAAAACTAGTCAACGAATATTCTTATTTTAGCGACAGGGGGCGTATCATTTGAGCTGTCCACTTTAGAAATGCTGATTGTAGAGATAGAAAATAAGATTATTATTGAATGCAATGTTGGTTATACGTAATCTTCTGCAGAGCGCAACAATGATCAATCCTTCGTTTTTCAGTGCTTTATCGATACAAATGGGTATCATGCCATTTGCATGGTGTCCCCAGTGATTTGGATGATCCATTTGGGTTGGCTAATTCATATAGCTTCTCGCATCTAGAGGTGCTAACCGCGTAACCGAAATACTTTTCGGATAGTGGAATATCCACTAACCGAACTGCCATCCCTAATGTACATCTTTGACAAAATAGTCTGCGCATGCACTATTTCCCAAGTCTGTTCTTTCTTGGAATCTCATTTCCTGTGTGCTCGCCAGTGAAAAATGAGGCATGCGTAATAAGTCAGCTTTCTGATCAGCGAATGGAAGAGAAATGAGACGGAATACAACAATGGGTCTGAGATGGAAGGGGCAACGCGTGGGCAATCTGATATGGCTTACTGTTCATAAAGGGCAAAATGCATCAGTAATTGTGGCACTACGAGAGCATTCGAATGAGAACCAACAATTCTGTAGGACTTTCACATGAGCATTTTTGACACCTCTTACTGTGAACATCCTGAAAAGGGTCCTTTTTTGACTCTCATCCGGTGGGTTCTCATCTAAAGGTTCTCGTCCGGCGTAGTGCCGTAATTGTGCAATGAGAGAATTCTCAAACTGTTTAGAATTCTTGGTCTCCGAATTTTCGCACCCATCTTGCTCAGCTTGATAAATATCTGGATATTTTTAGAGTGCCCTCGAGCTGCTTTCAACTACTCGAGCTCCTCCCATCAATCCCTACAGCAACGTCCTCGACCATCTCAAGATCATCTACGCGTTCCTTCTGCCGCCAATGATAATCATTCTATTGGTGAGCTCCAAATCAGAAAATACATGTGGAACATACACATCCTAATTGAGTCCAACAGGTGCTTTTATTATGTGCACAGATCGATTCCCATGTTGAAATAAAGCACAGTATGAGATTCGAAAGAGAACGCAAAGTGAAGCGGGCACATCAAATGCTTGACGTTCTCCTATTTTTGCCGTTCCTTGCAATATTCTTCTCGTTTGAAGATAGCGGTCCTCGGCAACGGCATCATAGTAGTCTCCGCCCACAAACTGACGTCTCCCGTGTCGCCATACTTGAGGTTCATTATCAAAGCACCACCACAGGGCACAACAAGACATGTATGATTTGACTCTACTTGTGAGAATGTGACGGACAGAGGACAATAGTGATGCCAAATCGGCGCGCGCTCTCCTCGTTTCACACGCTCTCTCGCTCTGTCTGACCGGTGAGAGAGCGTGTGAAACAAGGAGAGCGCGCGCCGATTTGGCATCACTAGAGGACAACCTTTGGACAATCTTCTCAATCAAACTTTCTTTCGTATACCGAATGCGTTGGTAAATCTCATGCTACATTTTTAGTAGAGTTCCAGAAACAGTACCGTACCCTCTTAAATATCTGCACTCTCTCACTCCTCGACCGGTCGTTAGAGTGTACAGAATGAAGAGACGATTTCTCAAATACTTTTTTTCAGATTGTGCGTGAGTCTGGCAGCTGCGGACGCGTGGGCTGCCTTCCTTATGATGACCGGTAGGTAGTTTTGATTCCATGTAGCAATTTGCTGGATGATTACTAAAGACAGTCTCGTGCGAAGCACCGCTGAAAGTTCTCATCATGCTTCGCGCGTCTGTTAGCACTTTATGGTTGTTGGTCCAAAAAGATTTCCACTGCTCGCTCGTTGGTCATTACTCCCCAACGCCGGTACTCATTCTGGAAATGGGACGGGACAAAATCCCGAGAAGTTCCGCTTTTCGGGATTTTGCCACTTCGTCTGACGAACAAAATAACCTAGGGATGTGAACGCTAGAGGGTGATATATGTTGCAAATTTTGGGTATTATTTCAAACATTAATTTTAAAAACATAAATTTAGGTCTGATCGTCAACTCATTGATGCCCGTGATGCTGGGGGTTAAGAAGCAAACGATGTGCTTCGACGCAGTACTCGAGGTGAAAATGAAGTGTAATAGGGATAAGCAAGACGTATGACTTCATTGTATTGGGTCAAACCACGAACTATAGCAGATGGAAAGCGTCTTACAGTAGACTGATGACTAAGGAATATCAATTTCTAAATAGTTTCATATCTTTTTTTCTCCAAGAATCAGTCCGGATACATTGCTTACTTTGTTTTTTGTTGTTGTTTCCACTAGAAAGGCTGTTATTTTAATAAAAATGGCTCAAATTTCAACTTTGAAATTAACTTTGAGATATTTCGCATATCGGGAATGCTCACATCGGACATGCATCTCTTCGCACTTGCCATCAACCAGTTCATAGGCACGATGTGGCCATTGAAGTACAAGGTCCGTTTATTTTAATTTTTTTTCTTTTTTCGGTATATTTTTTTCGTTAAAACGAAAAACGCGAATTTTACTCAGGAGCCTTTCCTAATGATTAAAATATAACACGATGTTGTATTCCTAATTGCGATTTCATAATGAATACAAATAAAATCAAAATCAAACACGATTTATATTTTTTCAGATGATTGTAACCTCACGTCGCCTCAGGTCGTTGGTTTTCCTTCTCTGGATTGTTCCTATCATATTCACCGGCTCGTGGTTTTTCTTGATTCCCGGAGATGGATTCAGGCATCCTAAGTGAGCTGTGTTTCAGGCGTTATTACTCTAGAAATTCTGTTATTTTCTCCTCATAATGCATCTCTCTCAGATGCAACTTCGTCTTCTACAATCGATTCGCCCCTTTCCGAATAACGATCTTCATCGTCTTCATGCTGCCGCTGCTAGCAACCCTTTTCATTTACGGTTAGTCGCTTGTAAAACTAGAAATTTATGCAGATATAGCAACTTGCATTTACCAGATTCTAGAGTTTGAAAAGTAACGAGAAATTCGCTTTCACTCAAAATTCGTCACCACTTTCATTTAGGAAGCGAAATTTCATAGTGAATAATCACTGACTTAGTAATTTTTCGAAATCCAGTGCAAGCATCTTTCAGCCATCATTCTCAACCATCTACTCAAAGCAAAGGCGCAATTCAACAAGACGACCGAAGTCTCCGGGTAGGTCAATCGTCATTTGAACTGCTGCATATGCATCCTGTTGTATCCCACCGTAAACATGCGTTACCCCGAGTCACCCGGGGTGACTTAGAGTGACGCACGATCACGGTGGGACACACCATGACTGTTGTACACAGCCAGAACCCTAACAAACGTTTATTTTTCAGAAGTACGAAGTGCGCTCCTCGGAAGAATCACGTGAACTCTCGCCTGAAATTGGTGTGGACGACGCTGCTCATCGTGTCCACCTTCGCCTTCTCCTGGGGCATCTGCGTGTTCTACTTCATTCTCGTCTGCAAGTCAGCTTTGCTGCTTTTATGGTGCTAACAGTGTGTCTGCCTGGTAGCATTTTCTAGTCAGAAAAATCGACTAGAGGGGGCGGTCTAGTCGAAAATGAGGGGGAGACGAACCCTCTCCCCTCCCCTCTCATTTTCCTCTCCCCTCACTTTGCATCCACTCCGCGCGAGATGGAACGTGTGAAATGAGAGTGGGAGTGGATGCAAAGTGAGGGTGGAGAAGGAAATGAGAGGGTTCGTCTCCCCTCATTTTCGACTAGACTGACCCCTCTAGTCGATTTGTCTGACTAGAAAATGCGAGGCAGAGATACTGTTCACACCATTGCGTAGGCACACGATAGGTGATCTTGTTTGGCAGGTATCAAGCACATTGTAATAGTTATTGCATCTAAAAATAACGCAGAATAGCGCTGCGAATATAGCGTCTCTTGAAACTGCAATGTGGGCAACATTAGGCAGAATTCATTTAAATTTATTTTGCAAAATACTAATTTTATTCAATATTTTTCTGTGAATGGAGAGACAACGTGAGATTCGATTGCAGACAAGACTGCATGTTCATCTACATGCACCACGTCGGATTGTACGCAGGCATCTTCTTCGGGTCCACTGTCAATTGCTTGGTGATTTATTACTCTGCTCTCACTGTTCATCGAAATTTGCACACGTTCTCCTCCTATAGAAATTTCAATCGAATTCTGAGACGACGAATGATAAATTTTTCGTAAGATAAATAATAAAAAACTAATAAATTTAGTGTTTTCAAGGTGATTCTGAAGCTGGCTGCCAATCCCTTCATCTACACTCTGCGAATTCGGGCGATTCGCCGATCGGTGGAGGCTTTCCTCGGGAAGAGATTCAGCAGAGAAGGAAGAAGGAAGACAGGCTGCTTCCCCGCTGATCGTTCCTCCGTCTACAACAAGAGCCCGCCCAATTGCTCCAATACTTGCAGGGTGATTTCTATATTTTTTTTTGCAAAAAAATTATTTTAAAATGTTCAAAACCATTTTAGGTTCCTGTGCACACTCCGCTTCTCTCGACAAACTCCTATACAACGTGCCATGAGGATAACTCATCGTTGGTTTCTTATTTTCAGTTAATTAAAATTTCTGATATCAGGCCAACAATACTAGAATATAAGATGTCAGTATCGTGAAGATGTCTATCCGAATGTGATTTCAGCAGAAACGGTTCTACACGAGGTGGATACGACTAAGAAGCACATTCTTCCTACGCAACTATTTTAACTGAATCTCCGATCTCGGGTCGAAAACTACGGCTTCGTTATTCAATTGTACGAAAAGATGTCTGTTCGTGTACATAATGAAGTTCTTACTATGAAGTTGTTGGACTTTTCGACTCCATCAAACGTGATTCAACTCTCACGAAATATGCTCTTAGAGCACTCTCAAAACAATTGGATAATTGTTGTGCAAGTTCACTATTAGGTCAGGTTGCCTTTTCAGAATCAGCATGAGCATGGTATTGGAAATAACTAGAGATGGTCGTTCGAGCTTTGCGGGCTCGCAATGCTTTCCCTCTCCCCCCCACCCCGATTACGTGACCGCATTGAGAATGGGGATACGAAGGAGAGGCTGCAACAATTGACCTCATTGCGGCCCTGCAAATACGGGATCTACCATTGAAGGCCCGCAATTGCGCAATAGTTAGCTAAGTACGCCCCAATTCCAACCCAGAAAAGCGAGACCTCGTCCGTCTAGAATGCATCGGTGTGCAGAATAGTTGTCGATTCTTTCAGTCTCAATCCTCACTTACGACCATACCCCGTTGAGATCCCGTCCGATCTGTCAAGTTAAGCAACGGTGGGGCCAGTTAGTACTTGGATCGTAGACGTCTTGGGAATTCTGGGTGTTGTAAGCATTTCGCTCTTTTGCAGATCTCCGCTCTTACCGTACCGCTTTTATCATTCTATAGTGAAATCCTCATTCTCTTCGTTAATAATCTCTCCAATCTCTTTTCTTACCGTACTACATTTTTGCAGTAAAAACTGGCAGCACTTTACCTATACGGTTATTCAAAACAAAAATCACGAACAGCACCCGTCCCGTAGATAAGGGGCTGTCAGATGAAAAATATCTCTCGGGCAAAAAGCGAACCAGCCTAGGCAGTTACGCTATCGCCTATGAACAAGCTGACGTGAGACTGAAAGAGAGCAACTAACTAGGGCTCGTCTCTGCACGCGCCGGGACAGAAAAGGCCCCTTACCAAGATTGACGAAGAGAATGAGGATTTCACTATAGAATGATAAAGGCATTACGGTAAGAGCGGAGATCTGTAAAAGAGCAAAATGCTTACAACACCCAGGACTCCCAAGCTGTCTCGAACCAAGTACTAACTGGGCCCACCGTTGCTTAAGTTGACAGATTGGACGGGATGTCGTGTTCTCAACGGGATATCACGCCATTCACGAGAGAATCGAGCTAGAATCGCAATTCTTGGGAATGGAGGTGAAATCGTGAAATGAGTTCTAACCGTTTTTGGACACCCTGAGGCATGCCTGAGTGACCCCCGGAGGCTTATACTTATACTTATACTTATACTTTATTCACCACCGGGATATGGGAGGAATATGGCCTTCAAGGCGGAAAGAGAGACGGGGCATGGTAACTATTTTGTTGGGAAATGAATTCCAGAGCGTTAGTGAACGAGTGGCAAAAGAGGACATAGAAGTTGGAAGCACGTACGGTAAAGCGATGCGCATGCTGTGAGAGGCACGGAGGCTTCGAGAGAGGGGAGCGATCGCATATGACGCAGTATTTGTAAGGGTCAGACAATTCAGGGAGGATCTGGAACACCAATTTTTCAATAATATGGTATCCGGGGTACTTTTTCATGCTGATGACGATGGTCAACTTCATTTTGCATAATTGACCTCTAATGAAGCACTATTTCACCCGTCGAAATAGCGAAATTTCCGGTTTATTTGATTTATCAGGGGTAAAACTTGCTACAAAAATTTGGAAATTTGTTTCCCGAGGTGGTTTTTCATTCTCTACACGATGGAATGGTGAACAACCCCGTTTGCAAGTTCCTTCATTGGTGTTCGGATTTTATTTATGGCTAAAACTCAAAACTACAAGCCGGCATTGTGTGTGCATGTAAAGTATCTAGTGCCTAGGCCGTAATCCGATTTTTGTGCAATTTGATGTATGGGATTTTTACTTATTCCCATTTTAGTTTTCCGATTTCCAAAACTACTCATCTCTCACTATCTAGTCAGCGAACAAGGGAGCACACTTGTTCACCTATTCTCGTATCACTGATGGCTCAATTGGTAGTGCGTTGGGCTATCACTCAGCGAGTCGCGGGTTCGATCCCCGCCGCTGTTCAACTTTTGCAATATTCTTGCAATTTTTCAATCCCTCAATTTATTTCTAACGAGTGTTTTGGTGAAAGAGTAATAGCCGATATTCCGGATTACATGGATAAGGTCATATATCTTACTTTCTGCAATTTTATGATAAGTTGTATGCAATTTGGAGAGCATTGTGTAAAAGTCGAACTAAAATATATCAACATTAAGACAATAAAGTATTTGTCAGGTGACCCCATGGATGCTTGTGCTCATAGCCGTCGGATTGTTTTTCGATCGTAAGAATTACGCGTTCAACGACACGGCGACGTCGGTCATGACAGGCGTCCTCTACTTCCTATGCAAGTGAGTGCGAACTTCGAAATTGAGCGCCACAGTTTCTTCAATTTGCGCGCTCTCTTCATGAAGATTGGTTTCTTTACAAACGCATGTGAGCGAATCAAATGAAGAAATTTAGCTGTGGGGGACTCTTTTTGAAATTCTCTAGAGAAATACCAACAATTACATGCTATCAAATTTACACTGGCCTAGCAGTGTTCTCCCCCAGTCTGAAGACGGGATGTACCTTTACCTTTTACGTTTACCTTTCACATGGTGCCACCTGCAGATTCTCCGGTTCCATCTCCAGCATCACGGTGTACATCGCAGTTTACGAGAAGGTGCACATCATCGACCTCGATATCTACAATCCTTGGGTAAGAAGTTCTTAGTCCTTTAGTAGAAGAACTAAGAACCTTCTAAGTACTAAGAACTAAGAACTAAGAGCACGTTCTTGCTAAGAACGTGTAATGACGGATGAGAAACCAACAGCTTACTTCAAATATTGTATCGTATATCTAAAATCTTTGGAGGTTATATGCGTCCATTTATGAGTGTTTTCTCATATTCTTGAACTTTTTTGAGCTGTGGTTGATGGCTTTCCTCGCGCAAGATCTGATCTACTACTTGGGCCATCGCGCGATGCATGGTAAGTTCTGGCTTTGGGACACTATGTTCGCCTTATGTTCTATATGGTACAATTTCTTTTTGACTATGCCTGTCGGAAGCTGAGTTTAGTACGATCATGTACTTTTTTCATTACCAACCGTCAAAGAAAGAAATATGCAGTCGTAATATGAAGTTGACATTCTGGAAAACACAACGCTCTTTATAGAATGGGGCATTCTCTGGGCGTTCCACGAATTGCATCATTCTTCCGAATACTACAATTTTCGACCGCGATTCGAAAGCCCGCTTTTATGGTGAGGAAAGTCTTGCTTTTAACGCAATGTGGTACCTTTATATTCCAAAGCTTGGATTGAGTTGGAAAGAAAAGTCGTTGATCGTTCTATGTGCTCTATAGCTGATCTCTGATCGGCGAGAGACAACGCGGAGTGAGGAGAGTCAATTGTTGCTTGAACATTTCGAGAAGCAATACCACTGTCTCTTCATTCTGTACACTCGCTCACCTTTCGACCGGCCTAGAGAGTGCGCGAAAGGATGCCAATGTATCGAGTTCAAGTTGTGAAGCCGTCCACCGTCGAAAATAAATCGTACTCAGGCACGAGTGCGTTCAATCTCCTGCAAGCCTTCGTCATCCCACCTCAGCTCTTCATTCCGCACAAACATCTCAATTTCATCGCGCAGTTCTGGCTGCACAACAATGTATTCAAATTAATTAACACAATTAAGCCTGGAACTTATTCCGAAAATTAGCGCGCATTTTTTCTATTCGAAAGACCTTCTGAGTTATGGTGCCATTTTTTGATAGAACAGCTCGTACCAGGATATTAATGTGAAATGTCTTGACAATTGTAGCTCATGGTTTTCTTCTTGCAAACCCTGACTTGTATAGGCATCATTCGAAGGAATTGCACATCTAAGATTTTCAATTATTGAGACTGAAACGATGCATTTTTGATTGATTCGCTGCACTTTTTTAGTATGTGCCTTCCCTCGGTCCTCTCGAGTACATACTCTGCACACCATCCAATCACAGAGTGCACCATGGAAGAAATCCATATTGTATCGGTATGAATTATAATTTTGACAACCTCCGGATTCTCTCGGGAAAAAAATATACAAAACACAATCATTCTGAAGCTCTTTCCATTATATTTCTCATGTGATTCCGTGACCTTGCATCAGATGATATACCACAAATCAAATGTTGTCGGTCAAATGTTGCCTTTTTTGATATCAACTCGTCCCTGGTATTGAGTAAAGTTGTAGCCCACGCTTTTCTTATAGAGGATCCTGTTTGAAAGAGCATCATTCGAAGCAATTTGCAAATGCATTTCAGCCAAATGGGATCGGTTTGGACAGAATGTCCGCGGAATGAACGATTCGCTTGCGAATACTTGTGGAACCGTTTCAGATCGCTATTTCGGCGGTATTCTGATAATTTGGGATCGTATATTTGGCACTTTCGCAGAGGAACGAGAGGATGAGAAGATTGCTTACGGTGAGAATCTACATTTCAACAATATATTGATTGCCCGCTCCAACGCACTTCGTTTTAGGTCTAGTTCACAATGTTCGATCGTTCAATCAAATTTGGCTGCAATGGTTCGGTTTACATTTTCAATGGCTTCACGAAAATGTATATTTCAAAATTTTTCAGGTCCCCATTCGATTATTTTTTTGACAAAAATGCTTCATGAAAGACGAGAACGGCAAAGAATATTTTCCTGGATTGTGGAACAAATTTTGGTCTATCTTTCAGCCAGTTGGATATCTACCAGGTTCGTGCCAAGTAGAATGGCTGAACGTGTACGCCTAGTACTAAAACACATGAATGAGGACGCGTCGATTTCTGTTCTGGAGACACCTAGAAGAGAATACGGACGGAATTCCAGAGGTGTCAAACATATTGATTACATTCAATGTTAACGGGAAGTTACTAAGGAATTATACGATATCATAGGTGGGGTGGGAGGGGGCACCACTCATTCAATTCAAAGAACACACATATTTGGAAGTTGACCAAGTGCCCAAGTACAACCCGGAAATTGCATTTGAACAGGTTATTGTTTTTATGTTCGATGGGCAACGCTGGTTTGCAGAAAGTGTACATATTCGTTCAAGTGATTTTAGTTTTCGTTGTTTCGCTGGACATCGATCGGAAACGGCTTGTGAGATCACGAAAACATGGAAAGTCTTTAATAATGCCTCTGCAGTCCATGAGCTGGATTGACTTGTGGATGCAAATCGTTCTCGTTGTCTTCACTGCACAAACTTTCTCTTACCATTTGGAGAGACAGTAAGCGTTAGAAATTAATTGATATGCAGTTTGAAATTGCAGTCATCGAGCAATATTCATCGACTTGAGCAGAAATGCATTTGTCCTCGGCAAGCCTTGTGTGGGGATAGTTATACTGAAAGATTACCATTTTAGGATACCTTCGTTACCACTGATGTTGATCGTTCTAACAAGCCTTCCTTCACTGTCATACTTTGCATGGAGAGATGGTACAACCAATGAGAAGTTTTCCTTCATTTCCTTATGTACAGGCAAACAACACACACATTCTGGCGAACAGCAATCAACAATGAGATAGTAGCCAAGGAAAAGAAGATGCTCGTAGTTTACCATGTTTTCAAGAGATCATCGTATATTAAATAACCAAAGTTTGCTATTATCATGGTCATTTCATTGTCGAAGACAAATGTATATATTTCTCGTAACAAAATTACTTGGGTGGTGGTAGGGCACATCTGAAAACCTATGCTAATGTCGTTCTGCAGTATACCCAGTAAAATCAAGGAACACTTCACAAGAAATCAGCACTTATTTCCGCATACTCTCTCACCGGATGGGTGAAAGAGCCATTTCTGAGTCATTTCTAGCAGTATTTTTTTTTTAAAATTGACCAATACGATTTATTACAATTGCAAACTATTTGTTCGCACCTGAGTCTTCGGAGCAATCAATTGCTTTTGTTCCAAGCCTCGGATGATTTAGCAGAAGTGACTCACTAAATGTCTTCCGATGAATAATTCATTCATCCAATTCACTATTCCTTTTGGGCGAATAATAGATAATAATCTTAAAATGGGGTGAAACTTGGCAGCTCGATATTGCGAATAAAAAATGCAGTGTTATTCATTTAGGTCGTAAGAATCCAAATAACATATATTTCGTTGGAAATCAGCAACTTGAAAGCAAAGAATGTGTCAGAGACTTAGGAATTATGCTTGACCGTAATCTCTCAATGAGAGAGCATAAGAAAACTATTTGTAAGGTTGCCGAAACTAAAGCAAATCTTATTTTCAAAGCTTTGCATTCAAAAGATGAAAAAACTCTACTTAACGCGTATTGCATTTATGTAAGGCCTACACTTGAATTCAGTTCGAGTGTATCACGCCCGATACACTCCACTGATAGAGATATGATCGAGAAGGTTCAAAACTCAGCAACGCGTAGAATTTTCTACAAAGCTCTCAAGTGTTCGTACACTGATAAGCCGAGCCATTATGAACGAAATAAAATTTTGAATTTACATTCGTTAGAGCATAGACAACGTGTAAATGATTCAAAATTAGCATATCAAATGATATTTGGTAATGGTAAGCTTGCATTGTCAAAGGATAACTTCTTCACGTTTGTCAAAACTCGAACTCGTGGTGCTGGTCACAAGATTTCTCTTGATATGCAAAAAACTAAATTACGCGAGAATAGCTTTGCTCTTCGAATATCTAAATCAATAATGCATATTTTACAGAAATCAAAGCTTAATTCTTCATCCTCAGAGTTCATCAAAGTTTTTCTCGATGCAATGAAATGAAGATATTTACAAGATTCTCTCCCCCCCCCCACCTTTCCTACCGAATTTATTGTAACAAATCCACATGCAAAAAAGGAGGCATGTATAAATCTATCTATCTATCTTCAGGTTGTGCTATTTCATGGAATATTCTCGTCGCTTCTCTGTCTCTTCTTACTCGTTATCCTCTTCCACTTCAGTACATCTCCTCTACCGATTCGACTGATTCATCATCTTCTGCCATTGGCTTCGCCAACAAGTGTAGAAATATATTGCATACCGCCCTCCATTTTTCCCTCGTCAGTGAACTGTCTCGATTCCAGATGTGGCTCCGCCCTCTCTCTCCCCCTCCAATCACATTTCAGAATCTTCAGACCCCTCTCCACTCGTCTCCCAATATGCTCGGGGTAATGAATTCCCCCAGTGAAGCGGTTGAGTTCTACGCCAGTAATCCAGGCAAGAGCGTGCAGGTGAGATGAGCACATTTTGTCCCTCTTTCCCCCTTTGATCGACTCCCTCCATCCTCATCTCAAGATTTCAGCAATCATCAGCCGAAGACACGAAAGCACTGACTGGACCGAAGGAGAAGCGGCAGACTTCGTACACTCATGGTCAGTTATTTCCTCGAGCAATGGTCTGCCTCTCTTCAGTTTGCATGCTCTCTCGTCTCTCTGACCGGCGAGAGAGCGTGCAAACTGAAGAGAGTCAGCTCATTTCCTACCTTCTTTCCTACTACCCTAGAACAGATAAGCATCTCGCATTCACTCAATTCACTAGATGTATCAACAACTAATTTATTGTTTTCACTCAATAACTAATTCATTGTTTCCACTGCCATTTTACGTGGGACTATAGGTTAAAAAATCAGGTAATTGTCTCTTCAATTCCCACGTTCTCTCGACCGGTTGAGAGAATGTTTGGTATGCAAAGACAATTACCGAAATGCGAACTCTACGTGGGACTGGCCAATGGAAGCATTTCCAGATGGACGATTGGTAGTGGATGGAAAGATTGTGAAAGGGAAGGAAGCAGCCTCGCTATGGACTGGAGTACTACTCAGAACTGCTATCAAGAAAATGCCACTCGTGAATGGAGAGAAAGTGAAGGATAAGGAAAAAAGGGAGGAGAGGGAAGAAATCACCCCCTCCAATGAACCAATTATAACCACCGCACCACCTCCGCGGAAAAAATCATCCCAAGAAGAATCTTCCCAGTAATATAGTTTACTCATCACATCTATTTCATCTCCAGTTTAGCATTCCACGGCAAGTCTCTCAATCCATTGATAACTGTAATATGCTGTGAATAAATGACTATATTTCGCGCTATACGTAAGTTTGAGAGGGACGAGATGAAGAGAGGATAATCAGTTGAGACGAATCTACACTTTTGGTAAGAGGACAGTCGATTTGAATGATCATCCATAATTCGCCCCATGTTCGCTTCTTCATCCCTTGTCCCTTGTTTTAACACTCAATCCTTCACCACGTATAGAGTTACACAATAATTTTGAAAACAATACCTTTCTTTGATAAGTGGCATGTAAAGAGACCTTCCACAAGATAACGTAATAGGCCCAGGTTTTTAAAAAATTCGACAACTTCTTACCTGCTCTGGATCGAAAAAGCTTACGTATTACAGTTATCTGGTTGAATACTATTGCAGATCAAATATTGTGTTGTGCATAGCTTGAATATGTTGTGCATCTAGCTTGAATATGTTGTGCATCTAGCTTGAATATGTTGTGCATCTAGCTTGAATATGTTGTGCATCTAGCTTTGTAATATTGTAATGATAAGCGAGCTACCAACATTTTACGATCATTAACATAGCGTATTGTAGTCAGATGTAGAGGCATAGTATTGTAGTCGGCGTGAAAATAAAGTATCTGCTTTTCTATTGAACACAATAATTATCATTCCCACGTGAGCAGCGTGATATGGCTCTGCGATTTCTCTATCCGGATCCCGATTTGCTCACTGTCTATGGGTCCGGGAATGCGACCTATTGGTTCCCTCTTTTGGTTCGATCGGAGGCCTTCAGCCAATTCAAAAGCGTATACTACATAGCAGTATTCATCGAGATATGCTTTACTGAGAACTATCTGAGACATCGTTAGAAAATGATAAAAAAAATGGAAGAATAGCGTAATTGTTCCGCGGGTATTTATAAAATACACTTTTCGCCAAGGTGATCGCTGGCTGGTTCCTTCTTGCACATTCGCGGATTTATCCGATTGTGGAGGCTTAGAGTGAGTAGTAGTGCGAAAATACTATTATTGCCTCATCAAATAATTCAGGCAATCCATATAAATTTTCTGCTCATTATGGCCCATTTGTACTCGTCCCTGGGTTTGGGGATATTCGCTCGATTGCTGACGATTTTCTACGAGGCTAGGATACTGCACTTTGCCGGTATGTCCAGTTAGAACTCTACACAGCGGTAAGTTTGAATATTCAAGGACTCGCATCCGCTCCTATTCCCTTTCTGACTCTCCTTCGAATTTCAAGCTACGCAGAAGCGTTCTATATTCTTTTCGCGGCTACGTTTGAGCGGTTACTCTTTTATTTAAAAAAATATTGCTAGCAAGATGTCTTTTCAGGACCTGCGCCACCATTTACGTCTCAGATTACGAAAAGAAACCGAGAATGCACATATCGTTCGTGCTGATGGCAATCATTAGCCTTGCCAGCTACGCAAGTGCCTATTTAGTGCTCACAGGTGGGTCCCGATCTCTCCATTCTACACACTCTCTAGACCCGTCGATTGGTGAGGGAGTGCATAGAATGAAGAGAGCGTGGTATCGTTTCTCGAACTCTAGTCCCGATCTCTCCATTCCGCACGATCGCCCATAGGTGAGAGTGAGTACTTAGACTGAGGAAAGTCAGACGGGTACTAGTCATGGATTTAAGAAATAAAACAGAATTCAAGAAATGAATCAGAATCCTCATCATTGTCTCACTCTCTAAAGGAATCGATCGAGAGAGAGAGAGAGAGTAAAATGAAAGGAAGGCAACTCGAATCGCGAGCGCATTAACAGCGCTTCTAACTTGACTTTAAGGTGCTGCGAGCGCCATCTGTTTTTCAGTCGCCATACAATTACCAAATATCTGCTGCGCTGTGGTATACTCTCACACCGATA
Source organism: Pristionchus mayeri (assembly GCA_036245805.1). Lineage (NCBI taxonomy): Eukaryota > Metazoa > Nematoda > Chromadorea > Rhabditida > Neodiplogasteridae > Pristionchus > Pristionchus mayeri. Next base: position 6,376,683 of record BTRK01000004.1, on the reverse strand, counting down.
TCGAACAACACGAATTCACTTTTTTGGCACGAAAAATAGCTTTGATTTCGCATTTAGATTTCCATCTCAAATCCATTACCGTTTCAGTGGTTCCGTTGGCTCATTCGCTACAATGAGGGGCGTCTGACTCGTATAACGGATCAACTAAGACGACACACGGACGAATACTCGCTGAGTCTGCGATTGCAATTGAAAGAGAACATCTGGAGCATGAAGGTTGCAGTTGTGATCAGTATTTTGGTCCAGAATCAAATAGAATGTGAACTTCCAGTTACATAGATCCTCCGTAAATAGTCGGAATACAAACACGAATTGAAGCTTAACGTAGTGCATTCAAAGAAGCATGAATAGATACAATTTTGAGGCTATGACGGTTGATATTGCGTTACAAATATGTGTTTTTAGAAAATCGAGTTCGGAGTTTACCTGCTTGTCTTCGGTCTCACGGTGAACATCGGCATCGACTTGGGGCCCAACTTAATGCTCACAACGCCCGAACAATTTGAGAGGCTCCAATGGCTCACCTGTGCGGGGAATCTGGCTTACGCGCTGTGAATAGACTTCAGCAAACGGGTTTTCGTTTCTTACTTTACAATACTCTAACACCGCTAGATAGATAGCACAATGGAAGATACGAAAGCCCGTTTATCGAACTTTTTAGTGTGAGAGATGTTCGATCGATGTGTGTTATTTTTCGATGTAGGTAGTACAAAGAGTAGTCACTACTGAGATGACTATATTCTCCTGCATCGCATTCACTAATCGTTACTTGAATCCCCGCAACGAGCGATGAACATGTTATACTATACTGCAGCTCCCTCTTGTGCTCCTCTCCGTGGTTGGAAGTCGCGATCGAAATACATAAGGGTCACGTGCCAAGAGTGCTGCAAGTCCTGCTCGGCATCGATTGGTGGGCTATTTCCGTTGATTTTTTTTGAATTGTGACATATTGCATGGATACCCACAAAATACAACAATATGCCGTTATGAATATGCTTTGTAAAACTATCAGGTTGTCAGGAAAGTAATTGTAGATTTTCGAATTTTCGATTCTGAGAAACCCCGTCCTTTGTTTGCTCCTGATTATCATTTTGATGTGTATACTCGTTGAGTCCTTCGATACTCTTTCCATCGCACATTGGTTCAAGTCTTTCCATTTGGTATTGATGATACAGGTTGAAGTCAAATGTATGTCAATTTAAAGTTGCACTGATATCATTTTGGCCCAGCAATCCATGGAGAACTAAGATGTGGCAAATTTTATGTCATGTGCGAAAAGTATGACATACGCACATCGCAATACAACGTATCACTCTGATACGTAACCCAAAGGCCTGTCTGAAAATTCAGTCAATTGTGTCATTGCCCCATACGGAACGTCATCATAAATGCTTGAACTGAGGTTGTACCCGTAACAATAAACTTATGGAAACTAAATGCAGAACAACTAAAAGCACCTTCCGTGTTCATCTTAAAATTTTATTTATATTTGTTTGCAATACTTCTAACAAAACATGAAGCTTTCACCACCCTGAAGCTGGAATTTGAACGTCGAAATTCGACTTTATGACAACTTCATGATTCCTGCATTGGTGAAAAATCCAAACTTTTGTGGTTACATGTTAGAACTACTCTTTATCTACCAGTATTCGGCTGGGCTAAGTCAGGGGATATCTCACTTTTGAGGAAATGTATTCATTCACCGTACACCAAAAGTCGATATTTTGGCTATGTTGACCTTTATTCAACAATCCTGAAAATTCATGTTTTCGAAAAGTAGAAAAGTCGAGAGTTGACATTTTTCTCAGTAATAGGTAGCTCCATAGTGTATCATGCAAGCGCACTTATGGAGAAGACAGTCTGAATAATCATCGATGCAGGAAACTTTATCGCTTGAGAAGTGTTAACTCGGTAGGAGTTTAATTAAATGGTGTGTGAATCGTGCTATGCGGAGGCAAGAACGGGCTTAGACCTAATTTTCGAAAGAACTGCGAATGGGCTTCTCACTATACTATATGAAAAGTCACAGCCATTATTCCCCTCGAAATACGAGAGGCAAAAAATATTTTCAGAAAATAGAGAAAATGTCACATATGGAAAAACTTAATTTTTTTCGGAAACCCAAAAAGCATGCAGCGATTTGAACACATTGGCCAAGCCAACCCCTATTATGCACTAAAGAGCTATCTTGAGATCGTTAACGAAAATGATTTTAGGATGGTTCAAAGATCAAGATCCAAATCTACAATTACTTTCCTGACAGCCTAATATTTTCAAGAGATTCAAACTTTCAAATTTTAGCTTGCCGAAGATAGCGCCGACGCCAAGCACAGAGTGTGACAGCTACTTCAAGCAACTCGAAGCGCAGTGGAGCACCGCATTGAATATGCGTGATGCCGGACGGACATACTGATGCTATTCTTTCGTGTTCCGATAACTAATTTTAGAATTGTTAGACTGCAGTACTTGACCTCCAGTAGATCGATCGTTTCGATCGATAATAATTTGCACTTCAAACAGGTGCACCCTCAATCTAGTGAAGTGACCTCCGAACTCTAAATATACGGGATAAGAAATTAAAAAACGATAAAAAATTGGTCCAAAAAAGTTTCTGGTGGACCACTTTTCGGAAAGTTGGCCTGGAGCAGAAATGCACCGCCTGCGATCAGCATTCGGTATGCCTAATTGAATTCCGTGATAATTAGAAACAGCTCATCCGGGACCCCCGCCAGTTCTTACGTTTTTTCGCGGACCGACTCTTAACGGTTGAGTGAAGTTTAATCGTAAGGAAATCGATTGAGTGGTGGGAAAACGAGGAACGTGGAGAGTGCGGCATAGTTAAAATGTATTATTAAGTTAAACGTTTCGAAAGAAAATGTGATCATCACAAATATGTAACTACAATTTTGAAAATATAATCTCGGTAGTTGCACATTAATCGACGGGTCGACTGTCATTACGTTGGAACTGAAAAAATTGCACTAACTGGCTTCGAAAAGTTGGAGAACCTTTTTAATTCTCCAGAAATAAACTGTCGATACGGAGGTAGGTAGAATAGATTGATGAGTGGAGAGGCAAGTGGAAATAAGCTAACGATCTCAAACAATTTCCACATACAGATAAAAGCTTCGTCGTAAAATAAAAGCTCACCACCATAATCGATCGTTGTCCCAATTCTCCGTATCTAATGTCCATGAGGTCGATCAGCCAAATTGCTGCACCCAATGCGAGCCCCGCGGGCAGAAGCATCTGGTAAGTCAGGGCCTGAACTTAATTATTATTCAAACCTTTAAAGTTAAAAAAAAGTTTGCAAACGTGCGCTATTCTGCTGTGCTGACTGCGAATGTTTACATCCTGAAAATTGTTTTTATCCGCATGCTAAAATTTGAAATTGATGTATTCGTTTGTGTTTCATTTCACAGGTTCGTTAGAGCTGTAGGACGCGAATGGAGAAGAGGAAAACCCACACCCTCCTAAAAAATTCATAGATGAAAGCACAATTCTTACCACTATTGAGATACGGGCGATAAGTCGGCGTCTGACGAAGAATATGAAGGTCATCACGACAGGTGCGCAAAGTATAAAGAAGTTAATGGAGCGACGACGTAAATATCCCGCAGACGAGGCAACCCTGCTATCTATATTTGGAAGCTTGTCATCGCGAGAACATTATGAATGTCTATACAGAATTTGGCATTCAAAAAATAGATAAATGGACTGTGACGGTCGTTCTCACGTCCGAGTACACTCGTTCTGTACGCTCGTTATTTCATAACATAGGGCACCATGGCGAGAAAAATACTCACCAGTGGTTACATATCCATCGATTCCCAATTCTTTTGTTATTTCCGGTGGAGGTTCTTCTCCAGTCAAGAACAGGCTGTACTGAAAATCATCAACAGATACATGATGCATTTCAGGTCAAAAGTATTATATGAGAGGAATCGCGAGAGAATCGACCATTTGAGGGGGGTGAGCGGCGGTAGGAAAAAAATGTGTCCTATCTGGCAACAAATTTACGAACAAGTATTTCAAATGATGCTCTTTCAAACTGCGTCGTCAGAATTTTGATAGTTGACGTTATCTTCGAGATTCAGAAGGCCAAACTTGGTACTATCACTTTTCGACAGTCAAATCGCGATCACTTAAATGATCATAATTTCGTTTAAAATTAAGATAGAATCTCGTTATTTGTTTCCATCATGATCTACAACTTTTCTGCTGACGTTATCATTCCTCGTCTTCATCCTGGTGCGGGGCGGTCGGGTGGACCAAAAGTTGTCCTTTTCAACATCATCCTCGTGTACGTAATAGCATTCAGGTTTTTTTTTTAAAAATTAACTAACTAATTAACTACTAATTAATTTAATAACTATTTAACTATTTACTGATTCTGCAGAACTCCGAAATTCATGCGTGCATATTCGATATTTCTGAATAATAATGCCATCGTTGACACTCTTTCAGCAGCAGCAAGTGTGATGGGCACAGTTAGGTATCGCAAACTCTCGAGGCCAGCAAACATAATTGGCATATCAGAATTGTAAATTTGGACAAGAGCCAGTCGATATTTGTATGTTTGGGTCCTTGCGGTCTCATCGGCCACTCTTTCTGCCACCTCAATCATTGTGAGTTCCGATGTTTTATGTGTGGCGTACCGGTAGAGTTCGATTTTTGGGGAATTAACTTTCTAGTTATCAGTGAAATGGAGCTAGATATAGAGCTATTCCCCGAATTTCGAACTGTTCATGCCATATCCTGCTTGAAAAAATAATAGTTTGTAGGCATACATTCGACTCTAGCCACGCAGTCGATAATTATTCTATTTCTTTCCTTTTGTTACCGCGTAATGATACTCGATAACACGACAACGCCGTGGTTGTTGCAATCAAAAATGAGGATTTGGGCAGTATGCCTTCTATCTTTCGTTCCGAGCACCGTAGCCATGGTAATATGAGAGAAATCGCGAGAGAATCGACCATTCCGCGGCGGTAGGAAAAAAAATTTGCCCTATCCGACAACAAAGTTACACATAAGTATTTCAAATGATGCTCTTTAAAACTGCGTCGTCAGAATTTTGATAACGGTCACCGTCTTCGAGATTCAGAAGGCCAAACTTGGTACTATCACTTTTCGACAGTCAAATCGCGATCACTTAAATGATCATAATTTCGTTTAAAATTAAGATAGAATGTTGTTCTTTATTTCAAAAGAAAGCTACCATCATGCTCTACAACTTTTCTGCAGACGTTATCATTCCTCGTCTTCATCCTGGTGCGGGGCGGTCGGGTGGACCAAAAGTTGCGTAACTTTGGAAATCGGAAAAACTATCTGGGTTTTCATGCTTAAGTTGTAGTCCATACATGTGTCTCACTTCTCTCCAAAAATGAAAGAAATCGGGATATGGATAAAAAAAATGGGCTCACTTTCGTGCGGCGACCCCAAAATGAGTTCTGGACAAGAGTACATCCGTATCTGAAATTGGCCCCATTTGAGCTCAAAATAGTTCAAAAACTTCCAAAACAACATTCTAAGTTGATAGGCCCATGGTGTAACACTTCCGCTGGTCAAAACTGACCATAGGACTGAAAATTGGAAAATCGATATTTTGACCCCCATTAGCTCTTGGAATGTGTCCAAACGCACTAAATGGGTTCTAAATATTGCCAGTACATCCCTCGAAGTAGCTCTAAGAAAATTGGCTCTCGTAAATGCGGTATTTGCATTGATTAATCCGAGGAAAGGTGCAAAAGCACAGCATAGGTCAAAATAGAGTTATGGACCCGTTTTATGGCTAGAAATGTAAAGCAGGATGAGCTAAACATTCCATCTGTTGAAAGTGAGTCTCTATCTTTTCGTTGAAGCACGCTAGAGAGCCTAGAAGTTTGTCAGAAATAGGCTAGAATCCCCCGAGAGCGCGCGCTCTACCCGTCTGGCGCTCTCGCAGGCTGGGCTCTGTCTCAGTTTAGAGGTCCCAAATCAAATTAGAGGTTCCAAAAAAATCAAATTAGAGGTTCATGTCAAATTAGAGGTCCCAAATCAATTTAGAGGTTCCAAAAAAATCAAATTAGAGGTTCATGTCAAATTAGAGGTCCCAAATCAATTTAGAGGGTCCAAAAAAATCAAAATAGAGGTTCCAACCAGTTTTGGGGTTTAAAATCAATTTAGAGGTGCCATGTCAATTTAGAGGTCCGTACAAATTAGAGGTTCCAAATCAATTTAGAGGTCCGATCAATTTAGAGGTTCCATTTGGTAAGTTTATAGCATTATTTTCACCTTGAATTTCGCGTGTCAATTTAGAGGTTCCATGTCAATTTAGAGGTTCGTAAAATTAGAGGTTCCAAGTCAATTTAGAGGTTCCAAAATAGACTTCGTCAAATTAGAGGTTCCAAAGGGTACTGAGGCACCGTTTCAATTTAGAGGTTCCATGTCAATTTAGAGGTTCATCAAAATAGAGGTTCCAAATCAATTTAGAGGTTCCATTTCTGATGTTTTAAAGAGTGATCTTAAGAATATTAATATTAATGTGTATATTATTACTGTTCATACAAGAACAATCGATACATACGCCTGCGCCCCCCCCCCACTAACGGAAGCAACAACAGAGGCGTAAATGGGTGCAAACGTGGAAGAGGATGCAAAACTGGACGCGCATGAATCGTTTGTCGATTTATATATATATACTATTTCGTTCGCTGTATCATTCGTTTGTATCTTTAAACGATATAAAGTTGACTACAAAAAAGATTTGGAACCTATAAATTGATTTGGAACCTCTAAATTGATCGGACCTCTAAATTGATTTGGATCATCTAATTTGTATGGACCTCTAAATTGACATGGAACCTCTAAATTGACAATCAACATTCTAGGTGAAATAATATCCAATTTGTTTAAAAATGGAACCTCTAAATTGATTTGGAACCTCTAAAATGATCGGACCTCTAAATTGATTTGGAACCTCTAATTTGACGAACCTCTAAATTGACATGGGACCTCTAAATTGATATGATGCCTCTATATCCTTTGGAACCTCTAAATTGAATTGGCCTCAAATGTCATTAGAAATGGAACCTCTAAATTGATTGAACCTCTAAATTGATTTGGAACCTCTAAAATGATCGGACCTCTAAATTGATTTGGAACCTCTAATTTGACGAACCTCTAAATTGACATGGGACCTCTAAATTGATATGATGCCTCTATATCCTTTGGAACCTCTAAATTGAATTGGCCTCAAATGTCATTAGAAGTGGAACCTCTAAATTGATTTGGAACCTCTAATTTGACGAACCTCTAAATTGACATGGAACCTCTAAATTGAAACAGTGCCTCAGCACCCTTTGGAATCTCTAATTTGACGAAGTATATTTTTGGAACCTCTAATTTGACGAGCTATTTTTTGGAACCTCTAAATTGATTTGGAACCTCTAATTTGACGAGCTATTTTTTGGAACCTCTAAATTGATTTGGAACCTCTAATTTGATTTGGAACCTCTAAACTGAGACAGAGCCGCTGGCCTCCCTCTCCCTCCCCTCTATTTAGAGCTCTCCCGCACGCGTCTCCCGTCGGTTTTGGTCAAATTCTAAGCTCTCTAGCGTGCTTCAACGAAAAGATAGAGACTCACTTTCAACAGATGGAATGTTTAGCTCATCCTGCTCTACATTTCTAGCCATAGAACGGGTCCATAACTCTATTTTGACCTATGCTGTGCTTTTGCACCTTTCCTCGGATTAATCAATGCAAATACCGCATTTACGAGAGCCAATTTTCTTAGAGCTACTTCGAGGGATGTACTGGCAATATTTAGAACCCATTTAGTGCGTTTGGACACATTCCAAGAACTAATGGGGGTCAAAATATCGATTTTCCAATTTTCAGTCCTATGGTCAGTTTTGACCAGCGGAAGTGTTACACCATGGGCCTATCAACTTAGAATGTTGTTTTGGAAGTTTTTGAACTATTTTGAGCTCAAATGGGGCCAATTTCAGATACGGATGTACTCTTGTCCAGAACTCATTTTGGGGTCGCCGCACGAAAGTGAGCCCATTTTTTTAATCCATATCCCGATTTCTTTCATTTTTGGAGAGAAGTGAGACACATGTATGGACTACAACTTAAGCATGAAAACCCAGATAGTTTTTCCGATTTCCAAAGTTACGCAACTTTTGGTCCACCCGACCGCCCCGCACCAGGATGAAGACGAGGAATGATAACGTCTGCAGAAAAGTTGTAGAGCATGAGGGTAGCTTTCTTTTGAAATAAAGAACAACATTCTATCTTAATTTTAAACGAAATTATGATCATTTAAGTGATCGCGATTTGACTGTCGAAAAGTGATAGTACCAAGTTTGGCCTTCTGAATCTCGAAGACGGTGACCGTTATCAAAATTCTGACGACGCAGTTTTAAAGAGCATCATTTGAAATACTTATGTGTAACTTTGTTGTCGGATAGGGCAAATTTTTTTCCTACCGCCGCGGAATGGTCGATTCTCTCGCGATTTCTCTCATGTTACCATGGCTACGGTGCTCGGAACGAAAGATAGAAGGCATACTGCCCAAATCCTCATTTTTGATTGCAACAACCACGGCGTTGTCGTGTTATCGAGTATCATTACGCGGTAACAAAAGGAAAGAAATAGAATAATTATCGACTGCGTGGCTAGAGTCGAATGTATGCCTACAAACTATTATTTTTTCAAGCAGGATATGGCATGAACAGTTCGAAATTCGGGGAATAGCTCTATATCTAGCTCCATTTCACTGATAACTAGAAAGTTAATTCCCCAAAAATCGAACTCTACCGGTACGCCACTCATAAAACATCGGAACTCACAATGATTGAGGTGGCAGAAAGAGTGGCCGATGAGACCGCAAGGACCCAAACATACAAATATCGACTGGCTCTTGTCCAAATTTACAATTCTGATATGCCAATTATGTTTGCTGGCCACGAGAGTTTGCGATACCTAACTGTGCCCATCACACTTGCTGCTGCTGAAAGAGTGTCAACGATGGCATTATTATTCAGAAATATCGAATATGCACGCATGAATTTCGGAGTTCTGCAGAATCAGTAAATAGTTAAATAGTTATTAAATTAATTAGTTAGTTAATTTTTAAAAAATACCTGAATGCTATTACGTACACGAGGATGATGTTGAAAAGGATTGCAGAACCATCCACAATATATAAGGCAGTCATCTGATAATAATCTGATTGAGTGAGCATGATACCGCTGAAAGTGACGTATCGACGAGGAGTCGGGCACTTTACATGTGTTTTTTTTCGAAAAGAACATCATTACTCTATACTTACGTGTAATGTTTTTAGCCGTTAAATAGTCGTGGGGAAAACTAAGGGTTGATCGCTAAAAGCTTGTAAGATTCCGGATGTAGTCAAATAACTATGCAATTCAACTATAGTCGGTGCAATATCGGGGTGCATACATATACCAAATATAGGCAAGTGGATCTCATACCGAGGGAACGTACCCGGGAGTAGGATATTGCGACCGATTCTTACCGATCTGATATCTTAAATAAATAGCTCCACATGCTGTGGGAAATACACAGTCGTGTGAAAATGTATGATTTTCTGTGTTACAATTAGCAAACCGTTCACGAGAATACGTAGCAACCGGAAGGTGTTCGGATGGGAAAAGAGAATGCTGAAGTTGCGATTTTGCGATCACATAAATCGAGAGTACCATCTAATTCCTCAATGGCACAGCTGATCCGCATTGTGTAGAGAGCAATCATTGCAATGACTTTTTAGTCTAAGATAAAAGTTATCTAAAATCTTCTCTGCAAATGCTATTATATTATACATTACGCCATTGTAAGTTTTTTTCAGAATTTACATGTAATGTCGTTCATTTTAGTCTATCGATAATCGTTCTCGACAGATGGACAGCAGCCAAGTTCTCGACATCGTACGATTTAACTTTTATATGCGTACATATATTAAACACATCATCGAATTGTATCTGGACAAATATTTATCTATAAATCATTACGAAATTAGAGTACGAAGAATTATCCCACAATGCACTATTTCTGCCCGCTCTCTCGTGAGCCAACATATCGATTTGTTGTTCAAAATGATCTTACGGTGTCCCGAAATCCGTGAATTAAATGTAACCGTTGGCGTAAGGAAATTCGAGAAATACCGAACAATGCCAGCAAAGAGCAAGAGATGCAGACGACAAATTTAATGATTTGACAGAGGCGATTGCTCATAAGGAAAGAGATTTTCAGTTACGGTATTTCATGGGCGTAGGCATGGTTTACTGTAATATTTTGATGGAAAAAATGCATCTGTCCACCACTAATGAAACAATACAATCATCTGGTCATTATTGTGAGACAAAGCAGCGAAAATATATGACATACGCAGCAGCTGCTGTGCTAGTTATGATGTCACGAGCACCGTACCTGGTATTTAGTTTTGGTTCTGTATGATTATCGAAACGGTGACTATGGAGTAAAACAACATCAAACAATGAACACGAATGATTGAGGCCCGTTATAACCTCGATAATTCCTTTCGGATCTCGTTAATCAATTGGGACCTCGATAATCCTACAGAGCCATATATTTTTACCTAAAAATTGGAAGCTCCCAATCTGCATTGATCGAAGAATTTTGAACTAAAATCGCAAAATAAATATTAAGGCGTGGTGGCGCAGTGGTGTGAGGCGCCACTCGCTATACAAGGGACCTGAGTTCGATCCCCCGCCGAGGCAGACCAAGCCCTCTATCCCCCCGGAGTCGGTAAATTGGCAGTGACCCAGGTCGCGAAATGTATCGTTCCCTAGAAGCACCTTGGACAGCAGGGATACGTAGTCCAAACAGTAGTCGGCCTCACCGCACTACACCACCTAGCGTAATCGTCTATCGACGACTGTAAAATCGCTTGAAGTGGCTAAAAAAAAACACTAACTGGTTTTGTTCATCATGGGAGATGACTGACACTAATGTCCCTCCCTCCAAAGTCTTACTGCGCAGTCTTAATTTTGAACCTTCCTACATCATCGGAATCACTCACTTCAAGGTCCGATTTCTTGAAAATAGGTAGTGCAAAATTTACATCACATTGACCACAACTCATTTTTCGAGCTCTCTCGATCAATCTCAACCAATTTCCCAAAATCTCAATTTTATAAGTGACATCACAAGTAAATCTTATCAAAAATGCATGTAAAGCATCAGCTAAAATGTCCACAATGAATACAGCTCAGTGAAAGCGTCCTAATGGATGATTTGCGAAAAAATACGAACATTTGGGTGAAAGTTTCGCTCTTAAATTAATCCCTCCCTCCAAAGTCTTACTGCGCAGTCTTAATTTTGAACTTTCCTACATCATCGGAATCACTCACTTCAAGGTCCAATTTCTTGAAAATAGGTAGTGCAAAATTTACATCACATTGACCACAACTCATTTTTCGAGCTCTCTCGATCAATCTCAACCAATTTCCCAAAATCTCAATTTTATAAGTGACATCACAAGTAAATCTTATCAAAAATGCATGTAAAGCATCAGCTAAAATGCCCACAATGAATACAGCTCAGTGAAAGCGTCCTAATGGATGATTTGCGAAAAAATACGAACATTTGGGTGAAAGTTTCGCTCTTAAATTAATCCATCTTTTTCCTCAGACTCTTTCACTTCCTCTCGTTCTACATCCAGTCTGGGTCCATACCAAAACGTCCCCCCTCTCTAAAAGGGTAATACCAAAACGTCCCCTCCGCGCGCTACCGAAACGTCCCCTTACCAAAACGTCCCCTCTACCAAAACGTCCCCTACCAAAACGTCCCCTCGCTCTCCCTCGCCATCCCTCGCCCTCCCTCGCCCTCCTTTGCCAGTGGGTGTGAACTCATGTTCACGTGTCGGTCAATTCAATTGATCAGTACTCGGAGTCATCCAACGATAATGGAAGGCTCCAACTCGAACCCTTCCAACGATAAAGGAAGATTCCAGCTTTCCTCCTCCCTTGTCCACTATATGTCAGGTGCACTTCTTCACTTGGCCGGACCATTCCATAATAATCGAAAATTTTGAGTAGGACGCTGATGACTGATTATGGTAGTAGGCACAGTTAGTCATTAGATCGCAATTCATCATGTATTATGCATGTGCTAAATTTAATATAATTACCTGGTCATTAACACAATGACCCTACGATCATTCTCAATTATTATGGAATGGTCCGGCCAAGTGAAGAAGTGCCTGATATTCGATGAATGTGGGGAAATTAAAATTTAATTTTTAAAATTCTGATAAAATCCCTACAAGTACTTCGAAACAAGCTGATTGGGAATAGACGTATCTAACGAAACTGCTCCCGCTAATTTTAAACCTCTTCTCCTAGGGGAGACAAAACACTTTTTTTTACTTCTTTACTTCTTCGTTTTTCTTCTTCGTTTATTTTTCGTATATTTTTCGTTTTCGTATTTACTTCGTGACATTCTCCTCTCATCTAAATATTTGCACCTACAGTATCCAGAATGAGATCTTTAGCAGGATACACAAGTATATACCGATAACGTAGAACTGATTGCATTATCGTAAGCCTACAATAACCAGAGCAAACAAATTAGCCATGTAATGCTTACCGTATACAACGATTTAAGTACAAATTGGTTTGTCGATAAATATAAAATATTTGTCGTTCTATTTTATCCGTTGACATCACAGGTCCTGCAATGATTAATATTACACTTGCAATTTATTAGGAACAATCAATTTACGGGGAACCAACTAAAATATAAATGTATAACGGGGTATACGTTCCTCTTCAGTGCAGTACCATCAGGGAGAGGCCGGGATATCCAACAACACCGGCCTCATCGATGTTGGTACAGCTACAGATTTCGAGGAACGTTCTTATAACAACAATAGGGATAGGAAGAGGGATATTGTGTAATCGTAAATTTAAATTTAAAAGCACTTACATTCATCGGGCGCCTGAAGCGTGGACGCAACACGTTGGGCATTTCTCCGTAGACGGACTCGCTCCCGAATATTATTATTACATGTGTTTACACGTGATTTTTTATTAGTTGTTCAAATAAAGTTACAAACCTAGCATGTTTAGCTTGTTGTGATAAAGTACAATGTACCGTACCTGATAAATGATGACTCCGATCAATTTTTCACATTTGTTCGCTTCCTCGAAGGTTGCAGGTGGCGGGTGATGAGGCTGGAAGGTCTCAAACAAGCCCCAACACCGCCAAAGTCTAATAAAGGTGATAGGGAAAGTCCTAAACCTGACTGGCAGCGAAGGCGGGTGTGAGAGGCCCGTGTCGTCGACGCTGCTCTCTCAAAGACAGCAATTATTATTATTGTCATGTAAAACTATTATTACTAGATCATTTGGAAGTATATTAATAAAGAATTACACACAATAGTTTAGTATGAATAATGAATTATCAAATAATAGGTCGTTTTGAGCGTCAAACACGGTTTGTGTTGTAAGATTGAACACAACTGTCATAGAATAACCTCATTTAGAGCTCAAAAGGTGGTCGAACTGCATTCTATATACTATTTCTCAACTCTAATTTACTATTCTGGGTAAATCGAAGGAAAAAATAACTCATCTTTCGAAGACGACGGCGTGGCGCTCGTCGCGCCGGTGTTGTCCCCGCCCGATGCGCGTTGTGCCAATACCAGGCTAGAATACGCACGTGCCAGCAATAAAACGCGCTCGTTGAACCAGTACAACATGATTTAAAGGGGTGAATAGAGCAAAAGAAAGAGAAACTGCCCGAATCGGTCGTAACTCAAAAGTTGTCAACTTCTAACTACGTTTCCGCCTATCAAAACTGGAGCAGCACTTGTCCTAGTCAGTGTGATGATGGTAAGGACTAGTGTCATCAATAATACGCGGACAAAATACGAAAAGAAACAAGGAAAATCGAGCAAGTTCGCTTGAAAAGCACCGGCCAGCTGGGACCGAGTTGGCAAGTTTCCAGACGATTTTGCTTACAGTAACCCGTTGGCGACTCTTGGGCAAATCCGTGCAGGATATTCTAGCTTCTAAAATTTTCCTCTTCTCCCTGGTGCTACTTTTTCCACCCGAGGAGGAATTCCTCCCTGACTTTTTCCACAGCATAAAAGTATTTCGAAACAGGCTGATTGGGAACATACGTGTTTACCGAAACTGCTCCCTCAAATTTTCACCTCTTCTCCTAAGGGAGACAGAACACAGTAGAGATATTTCACTGTTACCTCCTTGATTTGGCGACTTTAAAAATTGTCACTAACTCTGAGCAATATGATACAGAGCTATGATAGCAATGCAATAAGTCAGATAATATCCCTCATCGAGTGCATTCCCTGAACTGCATATTAGTTGAACAGTATACACCACTACTCACAAAAAGCCAACTCAGAAAAATGGTTCATTTGAGTGGCAGGCGGTTTTCCGAACGATATGGCCCCCTATTTCCCCCTATTTCCCTCCCTCAGAGTCGGTTGGTGTAAATTCATTCCCAATTTCGAAAACGGAGGCCACATGACGTTATAGAATTTGTGAAGCATATATTAATTCTTTGATTTGAGCATAATCTCAAGCTAATCTGAAAATGCAATCGTAATTTTTGGCTGAAACGCAGTTGATAGCAAAGCGAACTGAAATTGGTTCAAAGTAGTCCTGTTAGGTCGAGAGTTACTCGCCGATCACTCGCACTCGACAAATCATTGAGAACTCCTCCCAGGGGGCTCTGAAACTGGATTTCCAAAAATCGCTTACCCTCCAATTAGACTATTTTGGATTCTACGTACAAAAGTACGCGTTGGGTAAAAATTTTAGTGCTTTCAAAACAGAAATTTTGCTTGTATTGGTCGGCATTATAAGCGTAAAGGTTGGCAATGTTGACACATTTGGCAGCGGAGAGTAAATTCTCGCACATTTCTTCCTTTGTCATCCCTAGTCATAACCGTCTTGATAACAAAAATACATTCTTACTGCGTGGAGGCGCTCCGAGAATGTCACGAAGTAAATACGAAAACGAAAAATATACGAAAAATAAACGAAGAAGAAAAACGAAGAAGTAAAGAAGTAAAAAAAAGTGTTTTGTCTCCCCTAGGAGAAGAGGTTTAAAATTAGCGGGAGCAGTTTCGTTAGATACGTCTATTCCCAATCAGCTTGTTTCGAAGTACTTGTAGGGATTTTATCAGAATTTTAAAAATTAAATTTTAATTTCCCCACATTCATCGAATATCAGGCACTTCTTCACTTGGCCGGACCATTCCATAATAATTGAGAATGATCGTAGGGTCATTGTGTTAATGACCAGGTAATTATATTAAATTTAGCACATGCATAATACATGATGAATTGCGATCTAATGACTAACTGTGCCTACTACCATAATCAGTCATCAGCGTCCTACTCAAAATTTTCGATTATTATGGAATGGTCCGGCCAAGTGAAGAAGTGCACCTGACATATAGTGGACAAGGGAGGAGGAAAGCTGGAATCTTCCTTTATCGTTGGAAGGGTTCGAGTTGGAGCCTTCCATTATCGTTGGATGACTCCGAGTACTGATCAATTGAATTGACCGACACGTGAACATGAGTTCACACCCACTGGCAAAGGAGGGCGAGGGAGGGCGAGGGATGGCGAGGGAGAGCGAGGGGACGTTTTGGTAGGGGACGTTTTGGTAGAGGGGACGTTTTGGTAGAGAGGGGACGTTTTGGTAAGGGGACGTTTCGGTAGCGCGCGGAGGGGACGTTTTGGTATTACCCTTTTAGAGAGGGGGGACGTTTTGGTATGGACCCATCCAGTCTGTCCACTTACGCAATCCTTTTAAATATCCATACTTGTATTATTCCCCTGCGGTCTCCACTCACTCAGCTGTCTCGTAATTGCTTGTATTAATATATGAAAACGTCACATGCATAACCAGATCCTCCTCGACATTTCCTGTATTCTCCCGATCCCCTTTCACGCGGTGGTATCGAACAACCTCAGAGTCGCTCTTGGACTGCACTGTGCGCAGCTCTCACTTGATGAATATGAGAGCGTTTGCCGAAGAAACGAACATAGGCTGGCACAGCAAAAAAAGTCGATTTTCCAATTTCATGTGATTTGGGGTTCTCAAGGGTGCTGATGAAGATAGGCATAGTCATTTTGCACATGGGCCTTCCGTTGGCTCCAGAAGACGTTGCGTCTAATTCACATTTTCATGTTTTCCGCTGCTCCAAATAGAGTTGCGGAACAAGTTTTCTGGGGTTAAATTGTACGGCGAACACGCCTGTCTACTTCATTTTTACTAAATTCTAATTTAAAAATTAAAAAAAAATTTTTCTAAATGAATCCCGAGCATAGCAAATACACCGATAGGAGCGCCGTGAAGAGAGGATTCCAAATCTACAATTTTGTCCAATTTCGACATCAAAATTTTTAGAAAGCATAAAAATAGTGCTCAGTTTTTGCTTGAATTGACTCAATCTCTCCCCTTGACCCCTACTCTCTCTAACGACACGACGAGAGAGGCAGGGGAGGGAGGACTGCCAGAGGGGATTCGTGGTGTGGTGAGAGAGAGTAGGGGTCAAGGGGAGAGATTGAGTCAATTCAAGCAAAAACTGAGCACTATTTTTATGTTTTCTAAAAATTTTGATGTCGAAATTGGACAAAATTGTAGATTTGGAATCCTCTCTTTACGGCGCTCCTTTCGGTGTATTTGCTAAGCTCGGGATTCATTTAGAAAAAAGTTGTATTTTTATTTTTTTAATTAGAAAATTAGTAAAAATGAAGTAGACAGGCGTGTTCGCCGTACAATTTAACCCCAGAAAAGTTGTTCCGCGAATTTTTGCTTTATTTGGAGCAGCGGAAAAATATGAAAATGTGAATTCGACGCAACGTCTTCTGGAGCCAACGGAAGGCCCATGTGCAAAATGACTATGCCTATCTTCATCAGCACCCTTGAGAACCCCAAATCACATGAAATTGGAAAATCGACTTTTTTTTATATATCGGATCTGCTCGACTTTTGGACAAACCCTCTCATATTCTCTTTGCCTCCAGCCTGCTGCAACTGATGTCAACTAATTCCTCGCCATCTTTGAAGTCCCCTCCTTTCTCTTAGTGTGTCTTCCGTGCAAGCATCCTCATTGGCAGACACACCGCGGTGTCATCTTCCTCTCTATTTATTTGTATATGAGGCGAATCGCGAGAGAATCGACCACGGCGCGGCGGTAGGATTCAAGTTTGCTCGATTCCCCTATAATTTTGGTGTTAAGTACTTTGAATGATGCTCTTTAAAACTGCGTCGTCAGAATTTTGATAACGGTCACCGTCTTCGAGATTCAGAAGGCTAAACTTGGTACTATCACTTTCCGACTGTCAAATCGCGCTCACATAAATGAGCATAACATCGTTTAAAATATAGCTAGAAGTCCGTTCTTTTTTTCAAAGAAAGCTACCATCATGCTCTACAACTTTAATGTTGAGGTCATCATTCCTGGTCCTCATCCTGGTGCGGCGCGGTCGGGTGAACCAGCACGCTTCAACGAGAAGATAGAGACTCACTTTCAACAGATGAAATGTTAAGCCCATCGTGCTCTACATTTCTAGCCATAAGCCGGATCGCTATGACTACTGTTGCCTATAGTACAGTTTGCGCCTTCTCTGGAATTCCCCTAATACATACAGTCGCGAGCATAAGTCACCGGACACTGTTGGAATGGGTTTGAAATTTTAACCAGGAAAATTTCAATTCTGCTGGTAGGACGTTATGCACCAAATTCATCAGAGATTTTTCTTTTTGATATTGGGGTATGACGCAATCGCACAGTCGTTGCGTAGTGATGACGCAATCAAAATGTACTTTTTCAAAACGGCATTATTCTTACACGGATTTTTTCCGGCTCGTCAAACTTTCTGAGGTTAGAGTCATGCTCGAGGCCTATCCAGAAAAAAAAATTGAGGTTGCTGCGCGACCGCACATTTGCTGCAGCTTTGCTGCAAAATCGAGGTCGAAAATTCAGATCTCTGCTCCAAATCAAGCTGGAGACTGATTCAAGGCATCAAAATGATCGCCATCATGAGACCAGATGATCCTGAGAATATGAACACAATATCTCGAAATATGAACTCAGGGCATAAAAAATAACTTTTTTGCATGGACATTTTTTGGACATTCATAACTACATGGGAAATGTAGGTAAAAAATCTGATTTTGGCATAGGAATGTTGAAAATGTATTGAAGATCTGATTTCCAACTTTTTAGAGCTATTGGATACCTTTCCTGCCCGCGGCATTCGTTTATCGGAGGTATACTAGGGCCGGGAAACACATTGTTTACGCCTGTACTCTCTCGCTCATAGGGGTAAACATGGTGTTTCTCGACACCAATATACCTCCGAAAAACGTTCGCCGCGGGCAGGAAAGATATCGAATCGCTCTGAAAAGTTGGAAATCAGATCTTCAATACATTTTCAACATTCCTATGCAAAAATCAGATTTTTACCTACTTTTCCCATGTAGTTATGGATGTCCAAAAATGTCCATGCAAAAAAGGGTTTTTTTCATGCCCTGAGGGCAAATTTCGAGATTTTGTTTTCATATTCTGGACTCATGATGGCGATCATTTTGATTCCTTGAAAAAGTCAATAGCTTGAGTAGGAGCCGAGATCTGAATTTACGACCTCGATATTGCAGCAAAGCTGCAGAAAATGTGCGGTCGTGCAGCAACCTCAAATTTTTTTTTCTGGATAGGCCTCGAGCATGACTCCAACCTCAGAAAGTTTGGCGAGCTGGAAAAAATCCATGTAAGAATAATGCCGTTTTGAAAAAGTACATTTTGATTGCGTCATCACTACGCAACGACTGTGCGATTGCGTCATACCCCAATATCAAAAAGAAAAATCTCTGATGAATTTGGTGCATAACGTCCTACTAGCAGAATTGAAATTTTCCTGGTTAAAAATTTCAAACCCATTCCAAAAGTGTCCGGTGACTTATGCTCGCGACTGTATGTATTAGGTTGGTGCATAAGTTTTTTCCAATTTTGGAGGCGAATTTCAAAGCCACCTATAAATCGCCACTCAAATCATATCAGAACAAATTTGTAGCATAATGTAGGGGTATAGTTCACAATTATTATGATATGTCCGAATTGTGTCGTACTTTTAAATCATACTAGAAATGAAAGGTTAACCAAAAGTTAATTTTTCTTAAAAATATTGAAAAAATTGGGCGCGCTCTTGTTTTGCAGGGAAAATTGGCTGGACATCTTCACATACATTGTTGAGAAGCCTCTTGACTGCGCTTTCAAATAATAGGTTGAAATCAGTGCTAGCCTAATTAAGCACAGAATTAGGGAGTGACTAATCATTCAAACTGGAAAGAAATTCCACTTGATATCTCATTTTTCTTGCCTTATGTGCTAAAGATACTGGCTTGTTTATAGGGGCGCTTTAATCTTGCACTATGGGGCAACTTTACTATTGATGAAATTTGAGACATCTCATCATCCCCTTTTCAAAAATAGATTTTTTTCCAAAATACGATTATTGGAGTATCCGATCAAAATTTTCACTTTTGTTGATTATTTTTAGAGTTTTTCTAAATGCACAGGAATGCCGCCACTATGTGAAGCTATTGAGTGATAGGTCAAGGGTAGCTGATGCTAACGAACACAAAAACGTGGGACCTCTATCTATAATCTAATCAGGAAGCTGTGAAATACATTTATTTCGATGTGCAAATTTCGTCATACAATGCTGATGACTGCAGATTTTGATTGCAGTAATGAATGTCCACAATAACGCAATTTTAAACTACTCATGAGACTAACTTTATGCTGAGATAGGTTTGGTTTCGATAAGGTAATGCGAACGGAAGCACGGTGCAGGGAAGAGAATTTCTTCACAATTAACTGAAAACAGTGAAATTAGCTCCTATTGTGAGCAGGTCATTTGCACCAAACACGATTCACGTGTATATTCGTGATGTACGTTCATCACACTTCACGATAGTGTTGATGATTTCACCTGATCTCTACACACTGGAAAGCTCTAACCTGTTAAAATCATACCGAAATTCGTAGTCGAGACTATTTGACCTCTCACTATGGCCACAAGGCGATCTCAATAGGTCTGTACTAATGTGCGCTTAAGAGAGTATCCATGCGCTCATAATATATGAGAATCAAAATGAAAATCAATTAGAGCCAAAGACTGGAATATGTGAAAAGCTTCACAAATTGAAATTGGAAAAAAACTTATGCACCAGCCTGATATAAGGCCGAAAAGTGATATTATCAACTTTGGAATTCTGTATCGAAGATGACGATCGACACAAAACTTATACGACACAGTTTGAAATATCATCATTCACAGTTGTTCTCGCGAAATTCTTCTCATATGGACATATCGTTATATAATTGGTATAGCGGCAAATTAGCCTCCCCGAAAACCTTGGTCGCTTCCGAATGGTGGATGGCATCATTGCCATCCACCGGACCCTCCTTGCCCTGGTGTCGATGTGCACTGGATGAATCTCCCAGTCGCATCCTCGATATGCCGCCACACGGTGTGTGCCCAGTTCATCATTCTAGCGCCGATTGTATTGCTTCGCATGACGTACTACCACTTGACAGCATCAATGATCTCATGTGATATTCCCGCTTGCCATAGCACAGAATCGTCAGCAGTTTTTTTGAGCATTCGTTTTTTTCCCTTGGGGTATCTCTCGCTGTTGTACTCTTTGTTGCCTCGTGGTCCTCGTGCTCATTTCCTCATCTGCGTCCATGTCTTCACTTATAACGTCAACTTTGCGTCGCTTTCCGATTAAAATTGTTTTATTTCAATTTGATTTTTTTTGCATTAACATTATAGACATTTATTCGATGAAATGGAAATGCATAAAACTGGACAGAGCGCTGATTCGATATGAAATTTCTGATAACATTTAACGTACTTCCAAGTTGTTTACATTCTGTGCTTGACTGTGCCATAATTTATACCACCTATTTCCCCTCCTCGAGCAGTTCCTACAAGCCAGCAGGACTGCAGTTAGCAGTTCTTATCTGACTTCTCTTCTCCCTATAAAGCTCCTATTTATTCGAATCCTTATATTCGATGTATTCCCTTGCAGATGTATTTGGTAAACACAACAACCTACTCAATTGGACTTATTGGAATCTCAGTGAATATGTTATTCATTTACACCATTCAACGACAGTCGGTTTCCTTGCAAAGTCTATTATACGTGTTGTATTTGTCAGCACTCCCAAGGCTTTTCGTAATTATGCCACCATCTTTTTCGCATCTTCTATTACTGATATTGTTATTCTTTCACTGATGATGAGCACGGTAACCAGGTGATATATATGTCATATTTAAGTGAATATAAGGTATTTTTTTAGTTCTCTCGCATAATGAAATATTATTCGAATTTTTACCATTCAACAAATTTTCAGGGGAGTACTCTTCAGAGAGTCGTCTATAGTGGAGTTTCATGGTTGCTGTTCCATAATGGGTGATGAGACGTGCTGGTTCTCCTTTAGTGGGTATTTGCAATTACTTAAGAGACCGGCTCGGTAAGATTCCAGCATATGCAGGAAATCATGATCTCCGATCTGGACTAAACTATTTTTCTAGATACCCCCATGGGTCCTCATCACTAAATGAAGTATTATTTGGGTCATGCTGGAGAAACATAGAAATGCCGGGTTACCAAATGTTTCAACCTCGAAATTCAGCAAAAATAAATTATGAGATCTAGGTCCGAAGTTAGTGTGGTTTATTAACATACCATTTTTTATGCTTTTTTGTTCTTGATGAGTTATGAACTCTAGAAAACACGAAAAACGCCTTATTTTTGACAGTAGAAAGAAATGCGGAAAATGGCTCCTTTTTCGTGTTTTCTAGAGTTCATAACTCATCAAGAACAAAAAAAAGTATAAAAAGTGGTAAACATCAACCTTGATCAGCTCGATGAGCTCTACAAAATGAGCATAATGACGAGGTGATTCCGACAAATTTTTAATTTTGATCTACCTTCGGGGCTAATTATCTCAAAACATGCCCCAAAATTTTTCTAGCTTTTTTAGGCTTATTCGACGCAGATTTTCATGCTCTACAATATGGCATGTTCGTTTGTTTGCGGATTTTTGATTTAAAATTTGTAAAAAAATAAAACTGATTTTTCAAACATGAAAAACCAGTTTGCGATTGAATTACAGAATCGCAATATATCGCGTTTTTGTCATCTAGGGTAGTATGTTAATAAAGCACACTAACTTAGGACCTAGATCTCATAATTTATTTTGGCTGAATTTCGAGGTTGAAAAATTTGGTCACCCGGCATTTCTATGTTTCTCCAGCATGACCCAAATAATACTTCATTTAGTGATGAGGACCCATGGGGGTATCCAGAAAAAAAGTTTGGTCCAGATCGGATGTCCGGTCACAACAGGCAATCCCTCGAATCTTACCGAGCCGGTCTCTTAAAAGCGAATAGGTCGATGCGTATAGCAATGCTTTCGCACAATTTCGTCATAAATATATCAGCTAGTTGCGAAGGGCATTCAGAAAGAGATAGAAATATGCAATTTATAGAAGCTAATTTTTATTCGCAAAATAATTCATGTTTAAAAAAAATTATATCACTCTGTGAAGCACGAATGATTTGAATTGCCAAATCATTTACGTATGCTCATGGTTAGACAAATTATCAAATAATCAATCAGCTCATTTTCGGCATTCTTCTCTACGCATTATGCGTCTCAAGCTCTCTTCTGTGTATCTCGTTTGCATACCGATTTCATGCCATAGGCAACGTGTCTCCGTACACTGTCAGTGGCGGAATCGCTACAGCTCGTAAAACGAAACCACGGTCTCTTCATTCTATGCACTCTCTCGCCTCTCGACCGTAGTAGAAAGTAGGTAAAATGAAGAGACGAAGGCCCGTTTTTCGAACTCTAGGAATCATGCGTGAACAAAACGCTCATTCCAATTGCAGAAAGTCCGTCGGCTGATTGCAGCTGGTGTACTAGTGAACATGATCACTGCTCCTGCGATGTACTTCGCTCTTAGAAATGGGAGCTATCACACCGAGTTCATCCAAGCTTACAGAGACATCAACCCCGAGGCGCCAAATAGCTTAGGTGAGAAGACGAGAAGAGGCAATCGTGGCAGCTCAGATCTTTCAGGCATATTCTTCTTTCAAGATCCGTTCACTGTCTGCGCATATTTGTCCACAACGATTTTTGCAATATCCGGCTTTATCATCATTATCACTCTTCGGCGCCAAACTATCAAGAAACTCGCCTTGTTCGAGGTTGGTTTGTGTTCTGTTCTTAGTTGTCGTGACATGAGTAAGTTAGCACGTATTCCTGCTATCCAAGGCAAATTTGCATCATTTACTAAATGACAGAGAGAAGAGAATGGACGCCTAATTTCGATGGAAAAATATAATAAGGTATATATAAAAATATAATAATAAAATACTGCTGAAAAAGCTAATCTTGAAGAGAAACAGTCGCAGAATAATGCCCTACTGACGGGATTGATGTTTCCTGGTGGCAAATAATAGTCGCTAGGTCAGACTTATCTTGCAGTATGGGAATATTTGCCACAAGATTGATGATTTAAAGTCCATCCGTATTAAATCAGAATCGCCTACCAAATTGATTACAAGCGCACTCCAAAATATTGTTGATCAAAAACTAATATCCCAGTAAAAGTACATGCAAATTTCTCAAAACGATGTGAAAAGGCGTTCTATTCGCCCTCATTATAGCCTGTTCCAGCTGAATGTGGCTCTGCTCTCGGCAATACTAGGATACAACTATTGCCATAAATTATTGGAGTATAATTGATATTTCAGCCATCCATGAGTGCCGCAGCGAGGATCCTCCAAGCGCAGCTCAGCCGTGTTTGTTATATTTTTATTTCTTATTTTTTATTATATTTTTTTGTTACATGTAGAAAGGCAGCATTGAGCGAGCTTCTGCGTGTATTTATGTTTATAATTGAAGGCTCTCAACTTGCAATTAGCATCGTCCTCCTTCTACATTATAGGAGTACTATTTTATTACGCGAATATTCTTTATGAAGACTCTGATCTTGCCTTTCTCTGCATTCCGGTATATTGCACTGATCTATTAATAGGGTGGCACTAGGTAGGATTATATATGATGATCCAGATGATCACTAAAATAGTACCATTCGCAATTAGAGTTCGAGAAACGATACCACGTTCTCTTCATTTTCCTTCCTCTCCCCCGCTCGACCGGTCTAGAGAGTGTGGGAAATGAAGAGACGAAGCCCCGAATTACGAACTCTATTCGCAATGCATTGCTACAAACTGCCCGTTCTATCCTACGTAAGAGGGAGCGTAGGCAATATCGATATCCTACTAACGAACTCGCTCCTAACGAAAATTTTCACTGCCTCTCACGGTTCGCATTGCGGGTCGTAATGTAAAATCAGACCACTTGAGATCTTACAGCTAACACTAATCCAACGAAAAAAGTGCTGACACATGATTGTCAGGTGTACAATATGCAGTGCGTATGCGCCCCTCTCGCAAATCTGTTTGTCATCACTCCCTATCGGAGGTTCGTGCTTGTATTCGCAACAGGTCTTCTGCAATAATGCATACATTTTAATCGAAAACAAGTGAAATCGAATATTTTGGTTGCAAAAGTTCCCAATTTCACACCATTATCACAGCAAGTCCGCGTTTTCGGATGAAAAAACAGGCTTTAGATTCATCATTTGGTTGTTTCACCGTCGAGCCGCGAAGGTTGCGTCGATATCCGGTGGATATGCAGGCGCAGTATTCTCTTCACAATACAACGAATGATAAAATATGTTCGGAGCACCCATTCAAATTATTGAATTGTCGATTGAAGAAGCACCTGGATATGCACGTGTCCGATAGCAATTTATTATTTGCATTAACCGGCCGGCTCGGAAAGATTCCAAGGGGGTGTTTCATTTTAGAAATTGTCATTGTAGATTTCTCACTCCATGAAGAATTCTAAAATTACCAGCCCAAAAATTATACAGCCCAATTTTCAGTATAGGCCCGACAACAATATCTCCGATTTCCCAAACTAGTGTTTTCCGGATTCGTGTCCTCTTCACTAAATGGATTTCACTAACATATTTTGATAAAATAGTACAACTTGATTTTGATAGGCCGTTGGTTGTAGATACTCATAATGTTTGAGCATTTTATCCTTGTATACTCTTTCATATGTTCTCGTTGTCAGAAATAATCAGCGATGAGGTTAGAGTTGAAAGCCAACGAGGTATCATAGAAGGTAGACGTATGGAGAAAATCTTTTTACGTGATCCTTTTTCTGAGTATACAACATACGACACATTTCCGCTTTCTTAACCAGTAACGATAAATTTATTTCATAGATCGAACTTCTTCGAGATATCAACAACCGTTGTTGTCAAATAACTGATTTTTCCTATTTTAATCACTTCATCTCGTGCTTCCGGCCAGATGCTATATTTCATCCATTAATTTATTTGATGTGGCGAGCTGGAAGCAATTTCCATCAATCCACTTTTGTAATTGAGCGTTCCCCGGTTCCATAACGTAGCTTGTGAAAAAAATTTCCGGCTTGGGCCAAAACAATTTTGCGCGATGATCCTTCACCTGCCCACTCCTATTCCCGCCCACGATCTCTTCTCCATCATCATTGTCTCTTCATCGGATTCCCTCGCTATCGTCGTCAACGTCGTCCTGCTTCTGGCAATCATCTTCCGATCTCCCCGCTGCATGAGGCAATCCATATCTTTAAAAAAAATTGCCTACGACCGAGGTGCGACGATATAGGAGTGATTAATGATTGCGGGCAATTTAGTTAATGCAGGCGCATTGGTTCTTGAAATTTTTAGGAGTTTGCTAACTAGGATTAGCCATGCTCATAAAGGACACAATTAGCGACAACATTGTCGAATCAACTGCGTAATTTCTATTCAAAACATATCAATAAGTTCCCAATGATAATATGATCAGATCCTATGCGGTGCTTCTCGTAAATTGCGTGCTGATGGATACGATTGCTGCGCTGACTTCAGTGCTAACAAATATGAGGTTGACATTCTTAAAAGCGGGCGGATCTAATAGGCCTAAAGCCGAAATACCCACCGTCTATCTAATTTGTTTTTCACTTCGGTTATAGAGAGTCCTATTTTTTCTTTTGATATTATCCCTCTGCTTAATTGTTCCTTTTTTCCGAATGATTCCTGCGAACAACATGATCGCTTGTGTCTACATCGGGCCATGTGTGCTTATCTCAGGTGAGTTTCTAGTAGAGTTCGTTATTCGGGTCGCCGTCTCTTCATTCTACACACTCTCTCGGCCTGTTGATAGGGGAGAGAGTGTGCAGAATGAAGAGAGCGTGGTTTCATTTCTCGAACTCTAGTTTCTAGATAAAACGAGATACCAAAGCCCTTCATTATATGCCCGGCCTTAAACCTCAATATTTCGCCGATTGAAAATGAGTGAAAAAATAAAGAGAGTTTCAATTTTTTGACGGTAAATGATAAGCATCTAAAGGGACTTAGTGGAAATTCAGGTCGTATCGTAATTATTTCAAATATCTGTCCCAACAGGTTTCGTCTGTCATTGCTTGTACGTAACTACTCTCGTGTGCTACACTCAGTCACTCTATCTCCTCGCTGCCTCGTTTGGATATCGGCTTTACATACTTAAAATGTACTGATTTTCCATTATTTTAGTCGTGTAAATCAAGCAAATATTCAGAAAATCGCCCCGTCCTTGGCAAGTCTTACTATGTTGCGCTGTGCTCGGCCTGCCGAACCTCCCCGTATTGGTTCGATGTTGCTATACAGTAGAGTTCGAGAAACTACATATCTTTCCTTTACCTCCCACTCCACCGCATCGATTTTATACTATTATCTGAGTGCCTGTTCAGGTAATATTCCTAACCACCATGGGCGACTCTGAAGCGGTAAAGCGAGCCATTGAAATCGCTCGTCCCGAATACAACCTGGATGGATACGTTGTTGAAGGTGATGACCAAGGAAAAGCGGGAAAAGCAAGATCTCTCTTCGAGAGCAGCTCATTTCTGAGTTCAACAGCCATTACCCTAACACCTCACGGATGATGAATTAGATGCATTAGATGTAAAGGAGGCTAATACGGTTAAAGGAATACCTTATCTCTCTAACGGAGATTCGAAAAGACCGATATATTTTGCTCGTCATCACTGGATGGTGCTCACATTGGGTGCTCAATCTCCGTCTCGCAGGGAACCTGAACATATACGAGCCGCGAGTGCTGCTGACAATCATTTCCATAATTCTACCCAATATGGCCATCCTGTTACTCATATTTGCATTGAGGCGGAAAGTAAGCATTCAAAAGAATAAGATTTAAAAAAAATTTTAAAAAATAAAGCCACTAATTTACTCAACTTTGGCAGGTAATCGCAGCAACTGGGAAGAAATCAAGTTCCATGAGCGTGCAAACGATGAAACTGCACAGTGCGCTTACAAAAGTTAGTCTGCTCAAGACCAAGCATTATCGTACGTGAGATGTGAGAAATTTAGGAACGTATACCGTGCAATTTCCAAAAATATCATGTTTCGTGGATTATGGTGAATTTTTATTTTTACGACTTTTGCTTTTTTGCATTCTTTTTTAAATATGCGTTTTCATAAAACGGATGGGTTTTTATGCGGAAATATGGCTAGAAATGCAATAAAAGCTCGCGAAAATTATGCAATATTGACGAAATAGCCATAACCGGGTTTTAGCACTATTTCGTCAATATTTCATGGTTGTTTCACGAGCATTTATTGCATTTCTAGCCATATTTCCGTGTAAAAACCCATCCGTTTTATGAAAATGCATATTAAAAAAAGAATGCAAAAAAGCAAAAGTCTTAAAAATGAAAATTCACCATAATCAACGAAACGTGATAATTTTGGAAATTGCACGGTATACGTTCCTAAATTTCCATCACGTACGATATATCCCCCAGGGGACCTCGGTCGCGAAATGCAATGTTCCGTATCAATTTGGGAAACATGGTGGGTAGTAATAGAAGGCGGCCTCACCGGACTGCACCACATAGCGTTACCGTCTCCCGACGACTGTATAATCGCTTGACCTGGCTGTAACTTTCCCTTTTTATGTTTAATATTAACTGATTTCCCTTTAAAGTTGATTGCAGGTGCTCTCGCTGCAAAGTTTCCTACCAATCTCCTTCTCCTTTTCCATTTTTGCCTACATTTTATGCCAAACCGACACAATATGGTCTCCGATCCTGGAACACTTCATCACCGAGGTTTGATTGTCACATGAATAGCTCTATGTATGGTATTAGCGGAGGAGGTTGTTAACGGCAATGAGGAAATAGTTTGCGGGTCATGTGCTACGTGATTTAGAAATTTTATGAAGGAAAGGCCTTTCAATTTCATTATTATATTAAATGTGATCATACTGAAAAGATACTGACAAGCTGAATTTGCAGGTCGGCGTGTTGGTGCCTCTCATCTCTCCCGTTATAACCCTCTCCTTCGTGCAGCCCTATAGGGCGTAAGCCCTCGAAATATCAATCCCAAAATCCTGCAAATCTCTTCAGATTCGTTGCAGAAAAGATTTTCTGCAGATCGCGAAAAACATCGTCATCTGTCCAGTTTTTCAAGTATTTTGATGCGCGCGTATTCTTTTCGAAATATTTTTTTTCAGGCAGGAACCCTTGCGAATGCATTCGTATTTTTCGAGAGTGCACATCAATCGAGGAGGGTGCCAGATGATTAAAGGGGGCGCGATCAGCAGTACGCTAGATACCCTTCGACAACACACGCAACGACGAGCCTCATCGGCGTTTTAGCCTATTACATTTTGATTCATTTTAGACTATTGTATTCTGAACAATTTTCGTCTATAGCATTCTGATTCATTTTAGTCTACTGGATCCCGAATCTTGAACCTTTTACTTCGCCTAGAATTTGCATATCTTCCTGTACTGTACTATTTTTGCATGTCCGCCATTGTTTTCCTTTCATGCTACCATTCCATTGAAAACAATCATATTTTAATACTTTGTAAATACACTAATAAAAGTTGCTCGTCATTTTTTTTCCTTATACAGAAACTGGGCGAATGGGTAGCGATATTAGAGAGAGCTCTGACAGGTTTTTGCTCACTTTGGAAGCTGGAGCAACGTGTGCGCATTTTCTATACCGTTCGAGCTTGGAGAAGCGACCAGTATCTCAAATTCCGGTTTGCACAGACGCCAGAGCACTCGTTTCTGCACATTCTTTGAACAATTCGGAGAAAGATCATGGCAATTTGAGAGATTTACTCTCGTTTTTGTGCTCACTTTGTTAGTCTGTGGGCAGCATCCACGCCTCCAAATTGGCTCTAATTTGAACAGACGCCATCACACTCTTTCCTGCAAATTCTTTGAACGAAATTGGCGATATAGTATGGAAACTGAAGAGAGTGATGTGTCTAGTTTGTATGCTAAGTATCTGGAGTAGGTGCCACGCGCGCAAATGGTGAAGGGGCAAGCGACTTGGCAGAGAGAAATCCTCCGTATCTTCATAGCAAGCACTCACTGAACCGTTAGAACTAAGCGAGATTGTGCGAAATGAAGAGATGAGGGGCCGAAGTTCGAGCTCTCGTTTGCCCAGGCGATCCCACTCTCTATAAGAGGGAGAGGGAAAGAATGAGCACCCAGAGTAGCAATGAACTGCGCCGAGCTAATCGTCGCCCTCATCCTTGCGCAGTTCGGTCAGAATTTTTTTAATTTCAATATTTTCGTTCTCTGCCTAAAATATAGTCGAAATATGTGTCGCCATTTCTGGAACAAAAAATCATTTTTAAGCTATTCGTTCATCATCGCAATGCACTTGTGACATCAATAAGATGGTGGCCAACCAAGGAACACCGCCTGATAACTTCACTGTGAGTACTGCCGAAGAATGCGCTCAGTGGAAAGTGCGCATACTAGGCGTTGACAATGTTCGGAGATTGGTGGCATCTGCTGACACCGATTTGCCGTGTCATATAAGATTTCAAGCACGAACATACATGTTTCAGTCATTGAGTAGGGCGTCATTGCATAATCCGGTGTTAACAGGAAATACATTGTATTATAAGTGAAATACAGTGCTATTGGCACACATTGGTGGAGTGTAACCTATGAAGAATTCAAACACATCCTCTCTGAGCATACTGCCTGATTTGATAAATTGATTGATTGATTTGCATTTCAGTTTACTGACGTCAGCTACATACCGTCGGCAGACGGCTGCGATTTGATCGTGCGATGCGGGCCGGTGAATTAAAAAAAAAACATATCACGCGTCTTCTGAGAGAATGCATGAAAAAGACCCACCTGAGGAACTAGCTGCAAAAGTTTGAGCAATATTGAAAAGAAAATTGTGGTAGAGTCCAGTAGAGATGGGAAAACTTTTGCACCAGCGATGTGCCCTGGAACCGGCTTTTAGGCATTTTCCGGACTTGGTTCCGGCTCTGACGTAGCATGGTTCATTTTTGAGCTACAGTGTCCAGCTTGTGCTCAAAATGCGCGGAAAATTATTTTAAGAAACTTTCATGTTCACACCAAAGCCGGGTGAGTGCGCAATCACGTTGGAAATATCGAAAAACCGGGTCGAGATTCATATAAAAATTCATATATCGCTTGGAACCCCACCTTTTAGTGGTTTTTGATTGCAGTTTCAGAATCTACGTACCCATATTAGTCAAGGAAAAATGCGAGTGGGAGTCCCTAGGGGTGTAAATATGTTACGCTATTGCAAAATATGTGCTCAATTTGCTAATTTGTGATTTTCAATTTCTTATGCTTAAGCCATAATCGCTCAGATATATCTTTTCTGTCATAATTTGATTGTTTCTAACCTAAATATGCTGTATTCCGTTGAAAAAATCAAAGATTTCCACATTTCTGGAAAATCATATTTTTCACCTCGATTTTTCTCAAATTTACCGGTTTCAAACTCAACATTTCGAGGATCTTACACGTGTTCACTGTATGGATCTTATAGAATGCTAAACCACTAGTAATATTGGTTGGTATGGACCTGCTCGTCGATTTTTAAAATCTAGTTTTTGACACTTGAAAACGACCGATCGAGCTTGTCATAAATTGCAAAAAAATCGATAGTGATGTTAATTTTGTGAATTATGATTGTGCATAAGTCGTAAAAATGTTTTCGTAACCTCCGGCTTAAAATACTGGGGAAAGGCAACAATTTTCAGGGTTTTTTCGGAAATGTCATTTTCCCACTCTCGAAAAATTCGCAAATTTAGAAACAAAAACAATGACGAATTTCGAATATGTAATTGACTGCATAATTCAAGAGAACATTCTTAAAACTTATAAACAATCATAATTCACAAAATTATCCCCACTATCGAATTTTAAATATTTCCGGCACGCTCGATCGGGCGTTTTCGAGTGTCATAAATTAGATTATAAAAATCGTCGAGCAGGTCTATACCAAGAAATATTACTCCTGGTTTAGCATGCTATAAGATCCGCATAATGAACAGAGGAATTTACATCATTTAGAGCTGGACTTGTTAAACAATCGTATTCATGTAATAATTTACTAAAAGCAGATTCATTCAGACATTGTGAAGTGACAAAAACAATTGAAAATATTGGCAAAAATGTGCAAAAAAAGAAACCTGACGCTGGTTCAGTTTCAAAAGATGGAACTGAACCAGCGTCAGGTGTGGTAGAGATCAGAAACTTTACCAATGAGCTACGGGCGAGATATGGGAGATGCTCTCTTTTCCATCTCAAGTTCACCGTTTCATAGTTAGTAGGATTTGCGTGCGGCCCATGGTAAATATTCGAGGTCGATTTCCGGTTCTTAGAACGCAAAATATGGAACTTCTGAATATACCCGCACGCTTCCTAAGGGAGTAGGAATTCATCCCCGTCGACCGATTTCTGGTTGAACGACATCGACTTATGAGGTTCCCTATTAAGTCTGTACATGCTATTTCGTGCGATACGACAAGCATAATCATGTGCAGTCCCTAAATCCAGTAAACCACGGCCATTTTCTATAACTTCTAAATAATAACGACGAAATACGGCCAACAATTTTTAAAAAAAGGTCTCCAAAATTTAACGGTCGAGATACTAGCCGTTTTACCTCATCCCATCCAACCCACTCGAATCAACTTTCCTTAATCCACTGAATAGGCCATCGAATTGCAGGCGGATTCAGCAGACAATCTATTTTTTACACACCAGTTCGCATAAAATTATGTCAATAATTATATTAAAGTCGACAAAAAAGTTACTGTAGGTCGCCTCACTAAACTGACGCTATTCGAACGTTTCAAAGGGCGTAGTAAAGCACGAGATGCGCCTTCCCCCAATTAATTCAACTCCGAGGAGTGCTCACCCCGATTCGAATGTTAAAATTGATGACGATGATGAAATGCATGCCATCTCCACTTCAGCTCCCCCCTACCCCCTCGTAGTTACGAAACACCTTATTCAATTCTGCTGGCAAACAGGTATATATTTCATATTTTGCTCATAACGTATTTAAAAGATTCATTATCCAGTCTAGCTCCACTCTATTTGTGAGGTTATTATCGCGAGAATGGAATCGACGTTGGAATATGTGCGCTTTCACGCGCTCTGTTCTTATGCTTGTTTCGGAATGTCATTAGTTCTCAACACATTGGTTGTCATCCTTGTGAGGTATTGACAACGATTGAAAATTAGTTATGCAAAATAGTTCCAGTAATTCGGAAAAGCTGATCTCGATACGCAATGTTTTCTACGCGCACTCTCTCGTGGACATCATTTACGCTTCAGCCTCGTCAATTGCGCCAATGGTTGGTTGATGTGTATGATCTATTTTAAAATAGATTCTAGTATTGGGCGCACCTTCCTCACATACTCCTCTTCTTTCCGACGGGACCTCTAGCACACATTCAAATTCTTGCGCCCGTCGCATTTCAGGTTTATTTAGCTTTTTATATGTATTTTCAAAAATATGTTGCCTTTGTCAGCTGCAAGCATCGGCCTACGTCATTGACATATGCCTCGTATGTTCAACATTCTTACATCAACATAAGTTGCTAAACAGGTATAGATTGTGTTGTGTGGTTGTAATATCTCGATGAATACATACTCCACAGATCCAAAAGATCACGTAACATTTTTCTCAAAGTATTAGACAACGGATTGGTGTACTTGCTAGCCATTCAGTGGATTATTGCTAGCTGTTCATTATTGAATCCCGATCGCCAGTTGAGGTTTGAGGGCACAAGCTGGTGATCTACAAAAGACTATTGCAGGGCAAATTTCAATCAAATTCTAAGCCCTCAATTCGACCTTGATTTCGAAAAGATCTACCTTATTGGTTCTGACATTAAAGAACTGGTCACCATGCCATTCAATCCCTAAATTAGATTGATAATTTTAGGCCGTAATTAATCCCTTGTTAATCATATCAACAATCATGATTTTATGTGAAATATTCGGCATGTCTGTGGTGATAACGTGGTGTGGTACGCGAAAACGTAACGCGAAGTCCAATAATTTTGCGATTCAGGTCTTGGAATTCACAGATTCATTAAAAACTCAATTGCGAGCGAACGATTGAAAGTAATGCATCGCAATGTTCTGAGAATGTTGATTTACCAGGTACATATTACAATTTTGTTAAACTAGTAAAACATTCCGATTATCAGGTTATCCATCCCGCGTTATTGCTACTATCTCCATCGATTTTAAACTTCGCTCAGCTTATCTTCAACTTTCAGTTGTCTAGCGAAGTACACATTTCAAACAAATTAATACATTTTTATATTTCTATATTTTGATTATTATTAATGTATTTTCGAAACACAACTTTGCAGGCTAATCTGCTGCTCACAATGTGTTTCGTTATTTATCCCGTTTCCAATCCACTTCTCTGCCTTGTTCATTCACAAGAATTGAACGCGGCCTTATCTAAGATTCTTCACGGTTTATTCAAGCGAAGTAATCATATAACTGTTATAACAGTTAATTCGAAACACACATCGGCCTATTAATATGTGATTCGCGAATGAGCCCATTCTTGTGCCTCAAGACACTATATTTCGAAAAAATTGATTTACAAAAAATGTGATGCTGTGATGAAATGTGAAAAAGTAAAAAAAAGTGGAAATGTGATGCTCTGTGAATGAAGGCTAGAACAATAGTGGGTTTAAAATCAACTATATTTCGTCTAATTTTGTCTTTTTCGAAATTGTTCGAGCTATTTTTAGAATGTTTGGCATGAGACAAGGCGTTTGCAAACGACACTACATTGTAACATATTACAGATCACTGTATTGACTTTATTTACAGCATGCAATATAAGTGGCATATTTTCGTCAGCCTCTTTATTTAGCTCTTGGTAAATAAGTTTATGAATGTAGCTGCACATTTCACATTATTTAGTAAATCCATCGATGAATTTGGTCGGGGAACAGATGCTCAAAATGTTGAAAAAGAGGCCCATACCAATGCGTAGGGCGCAGATTTTTTACATTTATCATACATTTATTCCGTTGTGGTGAGATGAGTGAATTAACAGTAGAGAGTGGGCAAACGAGATGACCCAATAACACGGGCCCGGTTAACGAGGAATGAGCGGGAGAGAAGCACGACACCGACGTGCGAAAGTTGAGAAATTGAAAAGAAAGCAGAGAAAGTGCAAAATCGAATTACGAACTGTAGTGTGCAATATACGGTGGTCGGTCGATTGTATTGAATACGTGGGTTGTTTGGCAGCAAGGGCAGGGGAGGGGAGAACCTTTATGTGGATATTTTCAAATGCTCTTGTCCAGTTCGTTTAGGAGGGAGGTGATAGGTAGTATTATTGATTGTATACATTCAATCCCAGAATAATGGCAATGTTAAGATCCGTATTTCAAATTTACCAGCCAACATTGACACGCTATAGATGTGAGTTGAAACATTGCGGATCTTGGCTTGAGCACAAGATGCGATGCTATCCGATTGCTGAATCCGATGGCGCCAAAAGTAAGTATTAAATATGGCCCAATACTAATCTCACCTTTTTCCTATCGTATACAACGATCACAGAGTCGAAATTGTATGATGTTTACCTATACAATGTTTACCTATACAATGCACTAACACAGAACACATAGGATCTGCAGTACCTCCCGAAAAAGGACGAAGATACCAGAAATAATGGACCCACCGTCGAGGCGGGCGCGCCAGGACGGACGGATCGATTGAGGACGAGGCGGGACTTACTGGGTTTCTCTTACACGTGGATCACGATGGACAACCGAGACTGGATGGTACTGCCACCGCTCCGAACGAGGAGGAGGCGCCACTAGACGTGCCAATTTGAATTCGGGAAAAGATGCCACGGTCTCTTTATTCTATATATCAGTGCGTTCGCCTAAGAACCGCACTAATCTCGATAATTTCGATACAGCGAAAAACCGCACATTGGGATACCAACGGATTCTGGAAGCCAATGGGTACTAGATCGAATCCTGTTAATCTCATTGGCCAATATATTGGGGTGTCCGGAAAGTTCGTATAATTTTTTGTTTTTATTTTTTATTCAATGCTTTACAATTCTCAGTGACCAATGTATGCCCCCTTCTTTCTCACTACCTCCCTCCAGCGATTGGGCAGGGTCTCGATTCCTCTCTTCCAGAATACGGGTTTCTTCGAGACCGCCCAGTTCACGAAAGCCCTCACAACTTCATCTCGATAATTGAACTTCTTTCATTTGCAGAAGTCAGAGAGAGAGCGGAAGCAGTGGTAGTCGCATGGGGAGAGATCCGGGGAATACGGTGGATGGGGAATCCTCTCGATCTTCAGCTCGTCCATTTTCTTCTGGGTCATCTTCGCTCGATGTGGGCGAGCATTGTCCATCAGAAGAAGAATTTTGCCCTGGTTCAGGAGTCTGGGAGGGA
Source organism: Pristionchus mayeri (assembly GCA_036245805.1). NCBI lineage: Eukaryota > Metazoa > Nematoda > Chromadorea > Rhabditida > Neodiplogasteridae > Pristionchus > Pristionchus mayeri. The sequence continues at coordinate 6,340,730 of BTRK01000004.1, read as the reverse complement.
CTCTGATCGCGACATCTTCCACTTGTTTAGAGAAGAGGTCGGCATTGATGCTGGTGCCAGGGGCGAGGATCTCCCAGTAGATGGGACCGAACACTGAGAAGAAGAAGCAGAGGAGTTCCTTCTTTCCGTGCTCTTCCTTCTTCGGGACGGGCGTGGGCTTCTCATCTGCATCCACCCATTGCAGTCTCCTCACAGGGTTATCGTACGTGATCCACTTCGAGAGGCTGATCGAGGGAAGGAGGGCGTCCAGAGCGGGGTTGATCATCGAGACCAAACTCCCCTTTCTTGAAGCGGGAGAACCACTTATAGCAGAAGGGTATTGAGGGGGCGTCAGCTCCTTCCGACTGGGCCAGGGCAGAGTGGGCCTCCTTCACGGATCGGCCAAGACGGTAGTAATGAAGTAAAACTGCTCGGAGGTAGAGTCCATCACAAGAATCAATGTAACAACTAGGAGACTGATTTAAATCTTCTCACTACTCAACGTCAGAATGATGCAATATATTGTTGACAAACAGATTGCGCAATCACTGCATTTGATCGCGACCTGACTTTTTTCCAAAGCATTATACGAACTTTCCGGACACCCCAATATATCATTTGCATAATTACAGTAGATCAAAGTTTGGTTGTTTAGCCACTCTTTTTGATCCTAAGCCGCGAAGACACATCCGATTTTTACGAAAACTTGGTTCTAGACCCTTCTCGACATGCTGAATCCACCTATGATTTTAGTTTATGCAAATTCAAAATTTTAATTTTTCATCAATTTGTTGTGATTTTTGTTCTCAAAAACTAGGCTGAACACATCTCTAATTTTTTGATATGTTGTATCTTTAGAGGGTATCTATCCAAATAAAAAATTTGAAGTCTCAAACTGGGCCGACTTAAGGGTTATGGCCTTAAAACTGATAAATTCTTTTAGAGGGAAATCCCTCATTTCCCACCGCTTCCTCCGCCCGCGGATTCAGCATGTCGAGAAGGGTCTAGAACCAAGTTTTCGTAAAAATCGGATGTGTCTTCGCGGCTTAGGATCAGAAAGAGTGGCTAAACAACCAAACTTTGATCTACTGTAATTATGCAAATGAGATATATTGGCCAATGAGATTAACAGGATTCGATCTAGTACCCATTAGCTACCAGAATCCGTTGGTATCTCAAAGTGCGGTTTTTCGTTGTACAGAGGGGGGTGCGAGTGTTAGGCGAACGCACTGATATTCCCTCTTCGACTAATCGAGAGATCAGAGAGTAGTGGATGTGAAGCGGGGAAGGCCCATTTTCTAACTATTGTGCCAATGTAGGCAAATGAAAGAACGACACAAATGTGCATGATTCATGTTGAAACGATAAAGTTAATTCATTCTTGACATTGATGTTAATCCAACAATGATTTCGGATTGCATGTGAATATTCAGGATCTTTATTTTCGAGCACTATCTCTGCATTAGTCTTCATAGCTAACATGATCTCTTACAATTTCACAATGACGTCCTTCGAATTTATTGACCAGTTCGCTGATATCTTCTCCTCTTCGGATACCATCAGATAGCTCGAATTCAACAATTACGATGAGAGGATATTTTACCATTTTCTTTTCTAATGCACAGCTACGTCCTACGATATCTAAAAACTCATATCCTATTATTGTATCTCGCTCTTCGTATAACTGGAATAATCCAAAGGTCGTATTCTCTTCAAATTTTTGGGTGCACACGTACGGAACACGAAAAGTTATCTGAGTCGTTCTTGGGAATCTGTGCTTTTTCCACTTTCGAAACGATTTGTGAGCTGGCTCACCCTTAGACCTGGAATTGTTTGACAGCCCTTATTGAATTGCCGTGACTTATGGTATCTCTAGAATCGAAATCGTTCCTCGTTTGTGACACTCCAGTATGGGATCATCAAATGCCCTAGTGTATATTGGAAAGTGAAAAAATATATTGTTTCTTCATTTACAATCGTATTGTAAAAATAAGGTACGGTTTGCAAAGATTTTTAAATGGTGTTGTATATTAGAAATCTAAATCTAAAAAAATCTATATAATCTATATTAGAAATGGAATCTAGCTAGACGTATTTCGTTACTAAATGATGATAGATGGACGAAGAGAGTTATGGAGTGGACGCCCCTTGATCGTGTAAGACCTACAGGGAGACCTAAGACAAGATGGCGCGATGACATGACTCGTCAATGTGGAGCTGGCTGGAGCAGCATGTGCAGAAGAGACCCCGACCTATGGAACACGAGCATCATTCAACAGGCCCAGACCCTGATGTTTGAATAAATATGTATATATGTATATGTATATATATGTATGTATATATGTTGTATATTGCTCCATGTTAACAGTAATAATTAGAACAAGTCAAACAGTAAATGGGAAAGCGGTCTGGATCGACGCATACAAAATCTCTTTTACTAAAGTAGCCCTTGGAAAGTTCTACAACATATGTAAAAAATGCTTCTTTACCTACACTTTTGAGAAAATTGACCTATTGCGTATCACTTTTAAATTTGACATTCAGACAAAATGAACTATTACATAGATCGATAGAGCTCGAAAAATGAGTGGGGGTATCTCAGAGGTAAATGTTGTTCTATCTTTCATTGTTGCCGAGATATGTGAGCTCAAAGTGAGAGCTGTCGACATCATGCCCGGTGTAGGCAGCCCCAAAATGAAGTGTGCACAATGAGACTTTGGGGTAGTGTCAGACATGCCTCAGGATGCCCAAATCCGGTTAGAACTGATTTCACGGTTTACCCTCCATTCCCTGGAATTGCGATTCTAGCTCGATTCTCGGGGGTATGACATTTGAGCAACGACATTTGCGCAACGGGGTAAAATACGACAAATGAGCAACAAATTTTGCACATGCGACATTTGCGCAACGGGCCATCTCCTTTCAGGATCATCGTAGAGTGCCCAGATTAGGTACGTTGAGTAGCTATGGGTTCACTCTACCGTAACCCACACTGGTCGTTGGTCTTTCTCCTCGGGGGCGACAATTGCGCAACGGGACATAACTCCCTTCAGGACCATCGTAGAGTGCCCAGATTAGGTACGTTGGGTAGCTATGGGTTCACTCTACCGTAACCCACACTGGTCTTTGGTCTTTCTCCTCGGGGGCGACATTTGCGCAACGGGACATAACTCCTTTCAGGATCATCGTAGAGTGCACAGATTAGGTACGTTGAGTAGCTATGGGTTCACTCTACCGTAACCCACACTGGTCTTTGGTCTTTCTCCTCGGGGGCGACATTTGCGCAACGGGACATAACTCCTTTCAGGATCATCGTAGAGTGCCCAGATTAGGTACGTTGGGTAGCTATGGGTTCACTCTACCGTAACCCACACTGTTCTTTGGTCTTTCTCCTCGGGGGCGACATTTGCGCAACGGGCCATAACTCCCTTCAAGACCATCGTAGAGTGCCCAGATTGGGCACGTTGGGTAGCTATGGGTTCACTCTACCGTAACTCTACCGAGGAGAAAGACCTTACTTTTGGGTATATTCCACACCACGTTAATTTTGGGTACATTCCCACCACCTTAATTTATTTTTTTTCATTTTTCATCTTAATTTTTCATCGTGAACAACAAAGATAACAAGAAATCCATTGAGGATATCGGGTGAAGAATCGAACACTTCGTAGAGGATCGCCTACGCCTTTCATATGATAAATTCCGTTGTGCAAATTTCGCCCCCGAGGAGAAAGACCAAAGACCAGTGTGGGTTACGGTAGAGTGAACCCATAGCTACCCAACGTACCCAATCTGTGCACTCTACGATGATCCTGAAGGGAGTTATGGCCCGTTGCGCAAATGTCGCCCTCGAGGAGAAAGACCAAAGACCAGTGTGGGTTACGGTAGAGTGAACCCATAGCTACCCAACGTACCCAATCTGGGCACTCTACGATGATCCTGAAGGGAGTTATGGCCCGTTGCGCAAATGTCGCCCCCGAGGAGAAAGACCAAAGACCAGTGTGGGTTACGGTAGAGTGAACCCATAGCTACCCAACGTACCCAATCTGGGCACTCTGCGATGATCCTGAAGGGAGTTATGGCCCGTTGCGCAAATGTCGCTTGCGCACCTAATTTTGTCGTTGCGCAAATGTCGTTGCTCAAATGTCATACCCCCCGATTCTCTCGTGAGAGGCGTGATATCCCGTCGATACGATTTTTAAAACAAAATAATGGCACACAAGACATTGGATTGGAACATTTTCGGTTATAGGCCAGATTTCAGTCATAGAATTGAGAAATCAGACAATTCCTCTCTTGAAATTCTCTAGTTATTCTAATCTGCATCTCTGTAAGAGTCCACTACTCCCTAAGTACTCGGAAGCGCTTGCAATTTAGGGTTCGATTTGCGAATTAGTGCAAGCGCACGCTAATCCCTTCCACGTATTGTCAGTCCGAACACAGGTGCGGGATTCTTATGAAATCGAGCTTATAATACAAATATCTTAGTTGGAATACGTATGCACCTCGATTTTGTTCTTAAATTGACTTCCATTTAATTGTGCGCATTTTGTCATAGATTTTTTGTTCTAGCACTCATCTGTTCAGAATTTGTGCTTTCTCGCTACAGCTAGCTTACTGTAGGCGACGGAGCCGCTCTATTACCAGCATTATTTCAGGAGACCTGTGTTACGAAGTGATGAACTCTTCGGAACCCAGTGCCACTTTCGAGTATGCACTAACGTACAGCCAACATGCCAACGGTAAGAATTTTAAATTACTCCGCAACGTAGGCAAATTTATTTTTGAAAATTATCCTTAAAAACTGCCGATTCGTGATAACTAACATTATTTCAGGACTTTTCATGCTTGTATTCAACGGTTTCGTTGTCCTTTTGATTATCGGCGATGAAGAAAAACGGAACACGGAGTACCGCAAGTATCTCGGCTGCTTACAGGCAAGACCGTATTAAGCTATCGATGAATTCGGGGGAACGATTATCAAAAGCATTTTTTATATTTTTAAATTTTATGTTTTTTAGATTACTTTTCTTGCTACCGACACACTTTCCGGCTTATACGCTCCAATCGTTCAGTTTCACAAAGGCTTATTCTACGCAGATTCACTGCTGTCGAATGTGCTCGGCATTGGGAAGTTCTTGGTTAGCTAGTCGAATATATTTAACCGAAGGCTTCTCTATGTTTAGGCAGTTTTTATGGTAATGTGGGCACAGGTTGCTTACTGCTACTTCGCCTGTGTCTTCTACAGGCGTGGCGTAAGAATTTATTATTCGTTTTGAAGATATAAATGGTGTATCTACCCAGATGCTCTTACCCCGCGATCGATGGTTTAATTTCCATGGGTGGCGAAAGGCAGTGTTGTTCATTGCTTTTCAAGTATACATAGCCGTTGTCATGGGATCAATGCTCTATTTCATGCGAAAATCCGCAATATCTGGAGAGGTGGGATAAATAGGATTTCGAAATTTATAATCAATAATTTAGGAATCTCTACCATCCGACATTCTCTGGGCACGAAACAGAACGACTCATATATTTACGCAACCTGGTGCAGACGTGAAAGTTGCACAGTACAGTGAGAGAACCTAATTTTGATTACTCCAAATGCTCATTTTGAAGTTGGGGCTGGAGCATCAATATTTCCGACGGTCTCAATTTCTTTGATGATTATGCAGATGGTGTTCGAGGTTAAGAAAGGAATGCAAAATTCAAGCGCTGCGACGTACCGGTAAGAGATAACTTCAAAATGCAAAATTAGATAAAAAAACAAAATGCAAATTTGTTCGATGATTGTGCATATCGGACGAAAAGAAATGGGGGTATGACAGAAGCGCAACGACAAAAGCGCAACTAGGTTTCAAAAATCGCAACGACAAAAGCGCAACTCGAAATATCTTTTCATAGAGCGGTGATAGACTTTTGTGGTTGGTGTCAACCAATTACTAATAATTAGCAGTATCTGCCCTGAGGGCTAATTAGTGACGTCACCGAAAAAAGTGACGTCACTAATTTTAGACGTATTGGTTCATGGCAAAAAATCGTGATAGAAGTTTGTGTTGGATCTAGACGAGGTATCGATGTCCACACAATCTACCATACACCATCTTCAATTTGTCGGCTACCGTATCCCGATACACCATAATCTCGCTGACAGACTAAAAACGTTTATGGAAAACGACATTGTTTTCTCGGCAATAAATCATCTAGATAATGGTGTACCGGGATACGGTAGCCGACAAATTGAAGAGGGTGTATGGTAGATTGTGTGGACATTGATACCTCGTCTAGATCCAACATAAACTTCTACCACCATTTTTTACCATGAACCCCTATACGTCTACAAATAGTGACGTCACTTTTTCTTGTGACGTCACTAATTAGCCCTCAGGGCAGATACTGCTAATTATTAGTAATTAGTTGACACCAACCACAAAGGTCTATCACCGCTTTCGACTGAGATATTTCGAGTTGCGCTTTTGTCGTTGTGCTTTTGTCGGTTGCGTTTTTGTCGTTGCGCTTCTGTCATACCCCCAAAGAAATGTGTGGTGAATATATCACCCTTGCAAATTTCAATACCACATTTTGATTTTGTATTAAATCATTATTTTCTTTATTTTATCTTCACCTCTCCTCTCAAATAATGCCCCCTTATCTTCTCAAATAATTAATTCTATATTTCAGGTTTCAGCAATTGTCCGTACGGTCATTGATTCTGCAGGTTGTTTATTATTATTAAAAAATAGGAATTTAACACATGTATTTTGTAAACAAGGATCTTGTCAGGGCACAGTGCCCGGTTTGGTGCACCAGGCGCCATCTTTTGCAAACTCTGGACTGCAAATGACGGCATACTTTCTCAAAATGGGATCACAGTTTGATAAAATTGGTAAGAATTTTAAATGAGATGAAAATAACGACAAGGAAAATTTAGCTATGGTCGTATCGCCACTTCTTTTTATGATCAGCACAAATCACGCATTCATCAGTTCTCTTACGATTCTCTATTGCTGCCCGTCATATCGGAAGAAAATGGTCGATTTCATGACAATATAACACTCTCCTTTAATCGTCCCTAACGGCGCTCAGCGATCAATCGCACCAAAGCCCAGCCAACCGAAGGCGCACTCGAGTAGTGCCATTGTGCCGCATAATATCAGTTTGTGAAAAAAGTAATTGTAGATTTTAAAATTTTCGATTCTGAAATACCCCCTCCTTTATTGAATACAGAATATCATATTGATGTGTATACTCGTTAAGTGTTTGGACACTCCTTCCATCGCGCATTGGTTGAAGCCTATCCAATTGGTATTGAGACTAGGGTGGTGAAAACAAATCATCGAGCCCTGTTAGAGACTCTTATTATCGAGCCTGGATCGAGCTTTCGAGCCATCGACTCTCTCCCCTTTTACGACCACTTTACGAGCGAGCCATCGAATCCCTTTCGAGCCTGAATCGAGCCTGGCATTTTCTCAGCTCTCTGTGGGCCAAATGAGCTAAATTGGACACCGTTGGAATCAGCTCGATTAGTGCTTTCGAAAAAATATGAATTTCATGAAAAAAATTGAAAAACAAATTTTTAGATTATTTTCTAGTGCATTGTATCAGGTTGTAACATAAGTTTTGTCGCGTCCAATCTCTTATGCATTTTAACCTCAGAAATTCTTCGAATTAATTTAATCTCAATTTCATTATCCATCATCAGTGAGGGCCTTCGTACTCTTTCTTACGCGCTTTACTTCAGTCCTGTAAAGGCAGTTGACGAGGCACATTAGTCAGACAAAGTTGTACTGAGATAAGGATTAGAAATCATTTTCACGCATCAGCTCTTCTTGAAAAGGATAAATTATGCCGATTTTGTGTGATTTGCGTAAAGTACTACATATGTGCATAATTTTGAACCACTCACGGATAATGACAAACGAAAATCGTTCTAGAAATGTAGACGAGTTTGTATAATGTGGATGGTTGGTGACGGTCGCGAAAACTTTCGCAAGCCGAATTTTCTTCTCAGTAGATATCCAGATCCAAATAGTGGTGGAATATAGTTCACCCAAAGTGGTCAGTGTGCAGACAAAGTTTGGGGTAGATTGGGTTCTGTTGAGATAAGTGGCTCCATTCAGAACGATGGTATGTAAATTAAACTACTGAAATCGGCACTTTGTTCATATTCCTACCTCGCACACATGTTCAATATCTGATTTGTTGTGTCCATCCGAACCATAAACCCTTCCCTTACTAGTATCTACTTGGGATAAGTTTGGAAATAAATAGCTTTTGAATGACAATCTTTAATTCGAAACACCTAAACTTGCAAATTTTGGTAAAATTGTGCGCGAATTGAATTAATAAAAATTCAAATTTCCCACAAGTGGAGTGTTCTTTCTCTCACTTGTTTAATGATAAATTATACCTCCATGAGTGGTAATTGAACGCACTTATGATAGTCACTGTTGTTGCAATTCTGGATTCAGAAGAGTTGGTCAAGTTGGCTACGAATCAGCGGCTAACCTTACACTCAGTGAAGTATATCTTTGGTTCCGCTCAACATTGCACCATATCTGGCGTATATTTTGAAAGAGCATTGACGGGGTATATCACCATGCTGTAGAAGTTTGGTTCATTATTCATCTCTGCGAACTAGCACCCGATCAAACGAATTAATAAAATCTGCACAAAATTTAAATCAGTTCATATTAATATTTTTCGCATAGCCAGCGTGCGCAGTTCAGCTCTACCCTATGGTTTGAATGTGCATGAACACCCCAAACATATACTAGGAGGTCAGGCATTGATAATGTTTGAGAAGTATCCTTCATGGAAATATTGTGAACCTCCGAAATGCGACAAAACTTATGTTACAACCTAATAATTCAAAGGCAGGTCTATGATCAAATGATCGTGTGAAATCAAATCCCTTTATTATCTTTTTTCATTTTAAATTTATATTGTTTCATTTTTCAACCGTTTTCAATTGTCGGCTTCTTGTCAAAGGGTCGCCGCTGGGGTCGGTTGTAACACCCTGTTGTAATCATTCGGCCCGCCTTTCCTTCCCAACTCTTTTACAATTTATGATTATAGACTAATTACGACGCTACTCGGAAGCCCTAAATGGCTCCCTCTCACCCTGGTATCATATCTCAGTCATTCACTTAGTCATTCAGTCTCTTGACTGCCCGCTCTGAATAAGCTCTCACCATGGTTCACTCTCCAATCTGGAATCACTACGACAAAGAGTCCTCGGACAAGGCCAAGTGTAAGCATTGCCCTGCATCATTATGCACCAAGAAAGGAGCCACGTCCAACTTGTGGCGCCATATGGAGACGAAGCATCCGGAAGGTAATTTTTGAAAATTTAATTGAATTATCCATAAATAATTCAATAGTATTGCTACTTTCTAGAACTCGCAACTTCCAAAGCGGACTTTGATCTCTTCTGCGAGAAGATTGTTCGCCTCATCGCTGCAGACAATGCTGGCTTCCGCATAGTCGAGCATCAGGAGTTTCGGGATCTCTTCCCTCCTCATACACGGATGCCAACTCGCTATCATCTATCCAAAGTCATCATGCCCTCGATGATAGAAAATCTCCGTGCAACCATCAGCCAAGTATGTATTAAGGTCTAAAAATCTATAATATGTTCAATTTTCAGCGCCTCACCGGAAAACGAGTGACGCTCAGTTCATCGAAGACGAGACGGGTCCATGCTAAAGCTTGGCTGAACTTCTTTATGCATAAATGAAGAAGAGAATCGTCTACTACTTGGAGAGTACGGAAATGAAGAAGCTGCTCTTCTTCGATCCTCGCGCTGTTGAGGTATGGAATAATTGAATGTCTCGTTTGAAGTATATTATCACACTTTTTGAATAAATTTTCATCGAGCAATTACTGAAATTACTTAATAATGGCCACAAAATATGAAAATTCTGTTTTTTCATTATAATATCAAATTAATATGTGTTGGATAGCACTAATCGAGCTGATACCAACGGTGTCAAATTTAGATCATTTGGTCCGCGGAGAGCTGAGAAAATGCCAGGCTCGATTCAGGCTCGAAATGGAATCGATGGCTCGATCCCCTCCCCCCTCTAAATCGAGCCATCGAGGGGAGAGGGGGTCGTAAACAAGACTCGCCTCGATGGCTCGATAGGGGGAGTAAACAAGGTCGAGTACTCGAGAGTCGTTTTCACCACCCTAATTGAGACCACAGTTTGAAATCAACTGCACACTAGCCAAAAAATTAGCTCATTAAGTTTTGGCCTAGCTTTCCATGGAGAGCTATGGTAGGACATCTATTATGTCATAGCCGTAAAATACGACATACGGATATCACAATACAACATTTGAATCTGATCGGCAGCGAAATGCATATCAGAAAATCCACTCATTTATGAACTTGACGCAGACAGAAGCCAACACGAATACTTATCTTTACCGTGTATCAGTAATGTATGTTTCGATCTCAATTGTAGTATTACGGGAAGTTCCTTATATTGTTAACTTAAAATTATAGTTATGTGAGCATACGATAGTTCTACCAAAACATGTAGCATTCATCATCCTGAAAATTTGAACATCGAAATTCAGCCATTTCGAAATATCCTGTTACCGGCATTGGTGAAAAGTCCTAACTTTTGTGGTTAACTGTTAAAACGGGTTCAAATGGGTTCAATTCATTTTGGCAATCCTGAGTCATGCCTGACACCTCCCCCCCTAAAGTCTGATTTTGCGTAGTTTTTTTTTGGGGATCCATGCACCAGGTCGGATCTCGGACCCACCTAAAATGCTCGATTCGATCGCGATTACTTTCATATTTATATTTATCGAGCAACATTTTTTTTTACAACGGAAACACAAAATAATAGAGCTTGATAGAGAAATGAGAAAATACGAGTTTGCTCAAGATCCAGCCTTTTTCTGTGACGTTCTGTAGAGAACAGCCTGGGGCGACAGTTGTCGCGTGTATCTCGCCCCTGAAAAAAACTATTAGATTATGCGTAGATTATGATACCATCACTGGACTTCGTAATTCGTCTCTTCATTTTCCCCCACTCTCACCGACCGGTCAAGAGTGTGTACTAGAGTTCGAAAAGCGACACCACCATCTCTCCATCCTACACGCTCTCTAGACCGGTAGATCGTTATGAGATAGAGAATATAATGAAGAGCGTCGAACTTTGGAATGCGGAATGATGACACGATTTTCCTATTACGAACTTTAATCATCAAGGAAGTTGTAGGACAGACTAACCGATAGGCCCGAAGTCAGCCTCCATCTGTCCAATTCCATGTGCTACCTGATAGAGGGCTACCCCCAGGAGAACAACGATAAGGAACTGTCGATAGAGCATTGGAGTAAAGAACTGATATGATCCAAAGAAAACATCCTTTTTATACTCGTTTTCTCCCAAAAAAAACGAGAAAAACAAGGTCGAAATGTATTGAAATGGGAGTGACATCTAAATGAGATGAGAGAGCAGAGTACTGATGTCCTAACAGTGAGAACTGTGGGAATTAGAAAATAATATTTTGTACGCGTATTTTACAGTTGTTTCTGAGCAATTCAAGCGTGAAGCGTTCATGTATTTTTGTTGTTATTGCTAGCACGCGTCTTACCTCCCCGGTTTGTTATATTTCAAAATTCTAAAATAAATCTCTGGGTGATACAATTCGTGCTTATCACTGCCATACCGTTACTCCTAAGTGCGTAGACGCTCGACAGTTGTTGTAAATCATTTGTTTTGGACATTCTATCTACATAGCGGTCGCGATCTACGGATTTCGCGATTTGTTTTCAATGGTAGGTTCCTCCGAACGAGTTACTTCACTGATCTCTGCTGTCAATATCGTATCTTCATCGATCTGAATCACGATTTGGACAAAAAATGCTTCAACTTCATTCTCTACATCATTAACTTTTCCTTTCTCAAACAACTATAATTCGCTTTTGGCTACTTTGAGATTAGGCGTTGGGTAAGTTTTATTTTGTCGGTGTGTTGCCTCATACGTTCTCTCTCGCCCCTCTCAATTAGGTATATGCCCACCAGAGGCGCTTTCCATGGTGTGAACTGTATTTTTTCGATTACAACCCGTCGTAAAAGCACCACAGAAATGCATGAAATTAGACAAGGAAAAACGCTGTGATGAGGGGATTAGAAGGGGAGATCATGATGACAAATCGGATAACGATCAGGATGCATTGTTGAGGAAGCTCTAGACGAGCTATACAGGAATACAAATAAGATCCCTCTCCTTGATTTTATCGTCGCTAAAATGCCCAAAATGAAGCCCCTTACAAGCATTCTACATGATGATTACGCTTGTCTCCTGCTCATCGCAAATATATGCCTGGATATTAGCTTTCTAGCGAATCTTGAATTCAGCGAATGCAAATTAGTGTTCAATCATCGGCATTATTTTCTCACCTTTTCTCTTATGAAAACACATGTATTTGTGTGAAAATGCAAGCAATTGCAACTACAGCCTCCCCTCGATGAGAAAATTGCATCTGTTGAGCATGGCAATCTCTCGATTGTTTTGCCAATCTTTCATTAGGTGATAGCATGACAGCACCTAACGTTATGGGGAACGAGATCAGATGGTAACCAATTGCAGCTATTTCCTAGTGAAAACAATACAACAATACGGCAGAATTCAGTTAGCTCAGCAGTTGTCGCTATGCTTTCTCCAGACGAGTTGGCTCACATCATCGTCGCTTCTGAATTAAATTTCATTTCTCTGCTGATCAACATCATCCTTATCATAGCAATTGCTAAAAGGTCTGCTTCAAACCAATTCATTCAAGCGGATGCTTACGTACGATGATCATTCGAATAGATGAAATTATCAAAATAGGGAAGGCTTTGTATGAGATTCCATCCACTACTTCTGTCGAAGTATGCTTGACTACGGAGTATGTAGAAGGTCATTTCGCACTCCTGCTATACAAGTGTACATTCTCCAACTAATCTATTGTCAGTACTCCGCCTCATATGCGGACCTACGCGGTATTCCTCACGAACATCGCGATAGTCGACATGACAGCATCCGTCGTGAGCATGACCGCGATGCTCAGGTATCGATTACTATTGCTTGTTATTGTTTTTTGTTATTGTTATTGTTATTGTTTGTTGTTATTGTTTATTTGTCAAAATAGGATCAAGTCATCTTCACATAAGCTCAACGCCGGTTGACAGCTGAGAAAGTGTGTGAATAGGACGTGGTACAGTTTCTAGTACGGTTACATGCGGGAAGATGAATGGATTGCATCATTAGCACCAGCGCTTCTTATTGAACGATTTTATGTGTGCTACTGAACAAATTGGATGATGTTTTTTGCACTTTCTGGAGCAGATGTGCCTCTCTTGCAGGTGTGGAAGCGTGGACGGCTTTGTGGTCATGGCGTACGCTGGCCCGTGCACACTCCTGGGCGCTCAGATGTGTCACGCCATCCTATGTGAGATAAGAGAGACTATCTGACAGGATTCACACACACCCGTACAGCAAAAAATAGATTTCATGTTTAAATATCTCCTGGGGATCAATTTTTCACGTAGAGAAAGAAAATCGACCTTAGAAAGCCGTATCTCTGACCCCTCATTCTCTGTGGTGCGCCGAAATGGGCGGTCGGTTTTTGAAATTTTTTTGGGGCTTCCAAACCCCGGAAATATATGTTCGGTCGACCATTTGACCCCCGTCCGGCAAATATTTTTCAGTGCAATTTTAATACAAGAGGTAGTTTTTCACGGGGAATCTAACGAACATATTTAAAATCCCCCCTGTGGAATAAAATCTTTCAGGACGGCCACTTTAATATTTCAAATGACCGTAACTTTTTTCACAGATGAGCTAGCTCTTAACTTTCAACAGTAGAAATGTTTATCTCGTCGAGCTCTTTCAGAATAACTATATATTTCCGGGGAGCCCCAAAATAAAATTGCCCTAAAATAAAATTTCAAAAACCGACCGCCCATTTCGGCGCACCACAGAGAATGAGGGAGTCAGAGATACGGCTTTCTAAGGTCGATTTTCTTTCTCTACGTGAAAAAGTAACCCCAGGGGCATAATTTCAAGGAATTTTATTTTTACTGTACGGGTCACTGGTGAAATTGCTCGATCCTCTCAGATAGTCTCTCATAATGCCATTTTGTTCATGTTGGCTCAACACTAACGACGATAAGGTAACAACAACGGAACTGTGATTATCGAACGCATTGATCACAGCTGTGCAATTAGCATAATTACTCAGATTTAAGATATAACCTTAACTATCCTTGCAGCCTTGCAAGCCGGCTTGGTCAACCACCAGCACGTGCTCCTGCTGCTGTCCTTCAGCTATCGAGTGTGGCAGCTCAACCAGCGATCGATCAATGGCAGCACCGGCATACGGAGCAAACTGATCGCGATCACACTCACATCCGCCCTTCCCAGCAGCATCTTCATGGTCAGTTACCCAGCAAGCTGTTCTGAAGGTGGCGATGGAGAATATGATAAAACTGTCATTTTCTGAACTCAAGTGGGTGTGAATTCGTGGAAAACAACCCGAATTTCGAAAAAAAAACGTGATCGTAAAGCTTTCCTGTTTCCGGTTGGAATGTACAGCGCCTGTACGTTTGACGTGTCCGAGCTGTCGCTGACCGAGGCGTACTGCGCCATCGATCTGTTCTCGAGTCGAGTGGGCGGCAAATGGATGGAGCGAGGAGTGATTGTCTACCTATGCTGCTTCTTCAGCGCCTGCCTCGGAGCGACCGCGGCCATTCGCGCCAAACTCGTAGCCAAGATCGCTCAATTGGTGCGTCACGGTTATCCCCATTAACTAGAGTTCGTAATTCGGGTCACCGTCTCTTAATTTTCTCTAGCCGATTGACCGATGAGAGCGTTCGAAGAGAAGAGGCGGTGACCCACAATTCGAACTTTACCAATGGAAATCCCGTATTGTCTTTTTCTAAATCAAATAGTGTTGCAACTGCAGGGGAGTGTTGCCGAGCGCGCTCGCCAGAAGTCAATCTTACACGCTCTCACAGCTCAAGGTTTGTTTTGGTTTAAGATTGTAGAGTTCTGAAAAAGGAACCATATTCACTCTATGAGCTACCTCGTCGTTCATGAGAGTGTGTAGAATGAAGTGTCGTTACTCGAACTCAAGGATTGGGCCTAGTTGCAGCTCTGCTGCCGGTGTTCATGACATTCGCCGTAGTGTGCTTCCTCATCGACCTGTCCGGAGTGTACCAGTCACCCTCCGCCCATCTGGTTTGTTGTCTTTCTTACAATTAGTCTAATTAAATTCCTATTTCGTTTTAAATCGAACTTTAGTGCGGATGGGATTTGGTTGTTTAAAGTAGCAGTAACCATACTAGAAAAATTCAGGTTATTAGCATCTTCGCATTCGCTTCACCGATCATCTCACTGACCTTCCTGAAACCATACCGGAGGTTGGTGAACCGGCCAATCTCCACCCATTCATTTCATAATTAATCTTCCGCAAAAATACGTTGATTTTGGTCATTTCCTTGACACTCATTCAAACGTTCACGAGCCATCACCCAATGAATATATTACGTAAAACTGCTATGAATATTGTAAGTCCCATCCAGGTTCCTGCAACAGAAGTGTTGCTGCTCGAGTCCAGCCGAGGTGGATTCGCGATCAGATGAGCACAGCAAGAAGCAGAGCACCAGGGCGGAAAGCGCTTCCATTCAGCCACGGAAACAGGAAACGGCGTTTAGTACAACCAGATTCTAAAGTTCCGATTGTGATAGTGTTGGCTTCGTAAGAAACGACTATCTTCATTATGAGTGCTCTCACTCCGATGAGTTTACGAGTTTTTCGAGAGATATTTTTCGTGAAGTCAATTATGCATACGATCTGTCCTCATAAAGTATTCGTCAATACTCACTGTCATATTTTGAAAGAAAACTTTTGTAGAAAAATTGAATTGTCATCAATTAAATTTAAAAAAAAAACACGATTCGAGTATCTGCCACTGAAAGGAATGTAAACATTAATTTGATTCCATGTTAGTGTTCATACTTGTTGTTTCGCTCTGTGCTTTAAAAGTCGATTTTAGCTCCATTATCTTTCGAGATGCATATCGCATCCGTACTTCCTCACAAAGAGTCACGGAATGCATGATGGTCTTTCACACAATGCTATTCGCCGGCTCTCATGCTCGAAGTTATGTTTGATCCATATGGTAAGCGCGGCTTAAATGAAAGCGCAACCTGTGTGCAAATGGTCGTCGTCTCTTGCCTCCGTACCTCTTTCCAATCTTTCATCTCATTCCACCTCTAGCAGATTGTATGTTCGCGCTCGCAGGTGCATCAGAGGCAGCTAAGTCGCAGGTGTTGTGGAGGCACAGCATACAAGGCTGAGCAATGGAGTTCGATAAATGGGTCTGCGTTTTAGCATTATCAATACTTTATCTCCAGTCTGGAGAGTACGTGAAATGAAGTTACGAAAGCCCTTTTATCAAACTCAACTGTGCGATTGCTCTCAGATTGCCCCCGTTTGCGACTGATTGCTCTGCTCTTTCAGAGAAGGCTTTTGTATTGATTATTCGGCAGAAGAAACACTGGAACTTGCTTGCAGACCTCTTCTTTGTGAAAATGAACAACGAAAAGATTAAGCTCGCGCTGGCTCTAGTTCATATCGTATGTTTGATCTCAATTTTCGAACTGTACTACTTCCCTCCGCAGGCGTCTGCGTTTGGTTTCATATCCAATTATATTGCGTTTATAACGATCCGGAAATGTATTGGTCTTCAAACATTGTGCGAGGATTTTATGAAGTTATTGATCGCAAAATGTCATTTTAGATTTCGTATCATCTGCTTATGTCTCGCTGCCAATAACATCATGGTCCTTGTACTGTATTCGACGTGGTGTGGCTTGCTCTTTTTCTTACACTTAGTTCTAAGTTACTCTGAAGGTATTCCCTACCTGATTATGAAATATTCAAGACGGGTTCTACTACAAGCCGCATCGTTGGAATGGTCTGAGCACAAAAAGTACTCGGTTGAAATATTATTTTCAGATGGGTGCTATTCTATGGATCGTTGGAATTCGTCTACATCTACTGATTTCCGTCAATAGATTTATCGCGATCGTATATCCATTAAAACTGCACAAATTTGCATAAGTAAGCAAGTGTTTTGGTTTAAAAAAAACGCAATTCTTTGGTGTATGCCTCCCCCTTTTCATTATGTAGCCAACTCATTTCTAGGTAATCCTCCGTGATTTTTGCTCAATCCCCTCAATGATGGGAAGATAGGAAATGAGAGGGGGTGGCCATAAACCAAAGAAGTGCCAAAATCCATGACAGCATTTAGTGGATGATGTTTGGCTTTGCTTTGACAAGGAACTAATGATCTGGACAATTGCACCAACTGAGAACGCGCAAATCTATGAAACGTTTGTGTAATTCTCAGATTATCCATTGTTGTTCTTTTTCCAGTTCCATAGCTAATCTTACAAACATAATTGAATTAGCTATCCTACTATGCATTGACGTCTTCACACTGTGCTACCTAAGATTTTATCACGCCAAGGTACATTTGAAAACGCATTATGCATAACTTTTTTTCGACAAAGATCAATATTGACAACTTGAATTCAAAAGCTGTGGAAATCGGATTGTTCAAACAGGTGTTTAATTTTCACAACAAATCAAATTATCACCATACTTGTACGTAGGCGTTTAGTCAAAGTGTACCTTTATGGTCAACTTCAATCATATTTGTGTTTGACGTTTGTGAAAACTCGAACTCGTGGTGCCGGTCACAAGATTTTTGTAGATATGCCAAAAACAAAATTACGCGAGAATAGCTTTGCTATTCGAATAACAAAATCACTAATGTATGTTTTACAGACGTCGAAATTTAATTCGTCATCCACAGAATTCATCAAAGCGTTCCTTGATGGAAAGAAATGAACATATTTACAAGATTATCCTCCCCCCACCTTTCCTACTTATTTCATTGTAACAACACCACATGCAAAAAAGAAAGCATGTATAAATCTATTCTATTCTATTTAGAACTTTCTAGTGAAAGTTTTCGCCACACTCTTCGCACTCATGCAAGGTTATTCCGTGCTCAACTCGACGGTTCTCCTTCTAACGTGAACTGCAAAGGATTCTCGACCTGTCTGGAGAATATATAAGATGAGGAGAACGTTGTACTGTTTACCAGCTGTTGTTCTGATAAGATTTCAGTTTTGGACAGCGAGATAAGATGCTCAGCTACAACAGGCTTGCCACTGGGGATATTGATCTCATAAGAATAACCAATGGGGGTTATACGATTTTTAATCGTACCCTGTGGTCATCCTCGATTGAGGAACAGTTCTTCCACGCTCGTTTGGACGCTGGAATCTTCCAGTCAGAAATGTTATAAAGGGACCAAGGAGCAGAGCTCATCACTATTTCAAATGTTTGCTTTTCCTTCCTTTCTCGCTCTGTAACTGACACGTCTCTAATTAGATCGCCCATGCATCTTTCCTTTGTTCTACTCTTCTTTCAATCTCATTCACCATTTATTTCGCTTTCTTGAATACCTAACCCAATTAGTTCTTCTTTCTCCAAAACTCTCTCAGGAGCACAATTTGAAAACACAACTATTCATTTTAAGTTTATTGTTTTCGTTCATCCTCCATTCGTCATTGTTTCTGAGTATTATAATAAAATATTTAATTTCAATTACTGTCGAACGCTCATTCTCACATCCACCATTTGCATGACCCACTGCATGCTTAACATTCAACAGTCAATTGGTAAATAATGCTTAACTGTAAGCAATCCTCAATTATCAGTTTCACCGCCCTAGACTCGGTGGCTGGCCGCACCTACACTGCGACAACTCATCATTGCTGTATACTATTAAGAATGCAGCTTGACAACCAGTTGTATGGGTAGACAATCTGAGTTTGTGACCTGTAAGTTACCTAAGCATTTGTTCAAATTATCATACAAGCCAATCTTACTGCTCACCGAAATCCAGACCGGTCACGAATTTAAGAGTACAATCAAATGTCAAATTTGTCCATTCAGAAATAATAATGTCCGAACTGTGGCGATTGACATGTGCAAGTCAATCAGTTTGGCAATTATTTTTCTTCCAGAAGCACTGTCCGGAGAATGAAAAGTGAGTTTCTCTTTAGATACGAAATTATGGAATGTATTAGATTTTTTTCTAGGTGTTAAAATCACGTAGAAGAGTTGTCAGAGATTATCAATATGCATACAGGTTCTGTTTAATGAGCACTAAAGAATCGTGGACGGACTTCCACATTGACTTTCGTGGAAGCAGCGTATGGTATCATGTTCTAAATGGCGAGATTGTAAGTAAATTGCAAAATTTCGAGTTGTTGCCCCCCTTGTTTCTCATACTCTTCGACTGCTTGGCATTTAGTGCGTCATAGTGGTACTAGTTTAGATGGATCGAAGTAGTAGATTTCTGGCACCAGATCACTCACATTTTTTGCAGGAGTGGAAACAAAGTGCGAGAATACTCATCAAAGAAACACAATACATACGCGAACAATACGACGCGACAATTATTCTTGAAAATGTTTTTAATTGTATGATTTTTTTAAAAATTCAAATTTAAAGGTCCCCTGCACACAAAGTTTTTTCGAATTCGCTCCAAATGTATGATCCGCAATTTCTAGCGCGCCATTTCAAAAAAATTACAGTATTATACAGTATATCGATTACCGGAGGGGTGCTGCACAAGGCATGTATTTTCGGGCCATGGTCGATAATTGTGTTATGGTAGGTCAAGACTAAATACCGTACCCAATCGATCGTACAGTACCCCAGATACCGTATGACGCTACCGTAACCCAAAATACCGAGAACTAACTTTATTTTCAGAAAGTCAATCTACCGTACCCAATCGATCCTACATTACCCATGTTTGACCCAAGGAACTGGATCTGACCCAAGGAACTGGGTTACGGTAGTTACTTGAGTACTATATAATCGATTGGGCACGGTCCCGGGGCTTTTTAAAAATAAAGTTAGTTTGTGATAATCGGGGTTACGGTAGCGTCATACGGTATCTGGGGTACTGTACGATCGATTGAGTACGGTATAGAGCAAGAATCAACGCAATAGAAAATGTTTTGGAAAAAACTCAGTTTACGATTGACAGCAGTGGTGTGGATTACGGTAGCAAGGGGTACTGTACACAGGGATACGGTATGGGTAAGGTAGGATCGATTGGGTACGGTAGATTGACTTTCTGAAAATAAAGTTAGTTCTCGGTATTTTGGGTTACGGTAGCGTCATACGGTATCTGGGGGTACTGTACGATCGATTGGGTACGGTATTTAGTCTTGACCTACCATGACACAATTATCGACCATGGCCCGAAAATACATGCCTTGTGCAGCACCCCTCTGGTAATCGATATACTGTATGATACTGTAATTTTTTGAAATTGCGCGCTAGAAATTGCGGATCATACATTTGGAGCGAATTCGAAAAAAACTTTGTGTGCAGGGGACCTTTAAATAAAAGCATTGCAACATTATTGATTTTGAGCGAACTGTGTGAATTTCGGAATTTGTATTTACCTATTTTCGTTATTTACATTCGAGGGTGCAATGGAATAAGTGTATGTAAAATAGTGGTATGCAATAGTGAATGAGGGGAAGGGGTGTAATATGTGAAGAGTAGTTTTTCATTTGAATCTAAATCATTGTCCAATCGTCTTGCACTGAACACAAAATTTTCTAGAAGTAATTTTCCGCACATTTTGAGCCCAATCTGCACCTCATCTGTGAGTTGATACAGAGTATTGCGAGGTACAAAACCCGAAAATTCCTAAAAGCCGGCTCTGGAACCAATGACCTATGTTTTTCGAAATCGTGTCTCTGGAACATTCATTCACTATTAAACGATCCAAATCAGGAACAATTTTTTTGAAAATGTTCGCGAGGTGCCTGTTTTTCATCCGCTGACTCGTGATACACGTGATAAACGCATTGTTGATTCAGAATGAGATGAAAAAATGCAATACGTAAGCGATAGAAGATCATTCAAAATCGACAACCTCTATGTCAGCATGCAATGCAAAATGAGTGGTAAAACGTATTTGATATCATTTTTCGTGATAACCGGTAGCGTACCAATTATGAAGCTTAAGAGAGCATAACTTTATCACAATTATTCACTCTTGGAAAATCCGATGGAGCCCTTTTTGTGATCAGCTATATAGCATTATATTATTTCATATGTATGAAGGCAGAAGATATTTTATTCAAAATCTACTCTTCAATGAAACGTATAAGAGTGACTATCTGAGAGAACTGAGCATAGGCCGTGCAGTGAAAAATAAAGTGGTGATTTTAAGATCCCCTAAAGGTAACTTTTCGCGTAGAGTTCGAAAATCGACCTTAGGAAGCCGTATCTCTGACCCCTCATTTCGTGTATTTCGCCGTACCTGGGTGGTCGGTTTTTGAATCTTTTGAATGGCCCATCCAAACCCATACCTATATAGTATTTCTAAAATAACTCGACGAGATAAGCATTTTCACAGTTGAAAGTGAAGGGATAGCTCATCTTTGAAAAAAGTTGTGGCCGTTTGAAATAAAAAAATTGTCTAAAAATTGCCGCCCTGAAACATTTTTTGGGGGCTGTAGTTTTTTAGTCAGGCTCATTAAAGTCGCCATGAAAAAGTACCCCAAGGGCCAACTTTTCATAGAAAAAACCTTTCCCATTGATGTTTCCTGGTTCTCGCAAAATGCTGTAGTGCAGATTTCCCGATCATTCAAATCAACAACACCAAAACAAGTAATTCACTCTCATACTGTGCCATTGATGATTTTATCTTATTTTCAATATATTTTGCACATTTTGAACAGCAGAAATCGTATCTAAGTGAACATCAGGTTGATTGACAGTGTTTCAATTTGATTTGACCCTGTGGTACACTTTGGCCTGTGTTTTGACAAAGAAATCTCTACAACCTCCTACAAAAAAGGTCCTACAGTTAACAGATCTGAAATCTAAAGTCTATCTGATAGTATAATTAAAAATAATTTGTGTCGGAACCATTCCTATGCATTCCGTGTTTCTGTTGGTGCGTAATATACGAATTCCGAGTTTCTGCCTCATCAATTCCTACTCGAAGCTGGCTCAAACTTAATTTTTAAGAGCTCTAATGTGAAAATTCGGATTCTACGAGTGAAAATGTACCAGAAAAATGTTCAAAAGTAAAATTTAAGAAAAAAATATTTTTTTCACATTTTTGCCCTGTGGGGGGCGAAAATGTCGAAATTATGGATACATATGCAATCATAATATCTTGGTGTATTTTCACTCGTAGAATCCGAATTTTCACATTAAAGCGCTTAAAAATTAAGTTTGAGCCCGTTTCGAGTAGGAATTGATGTGTCAGAAACACGGACTTCGTAAATTTCGCACCACTAGAAACTTGGAATGCACAGGAATGGTTCCGACACACATTAGTATTAATTATACTATCACAAAGACCTTATATTTCAGATCTGTTAACTGTAGGACCTTTGGTTGTAGAGATTTCTTTGTCAAAACATAGGCCAACGTGTACCACAGGGTCAAATCAAATTGAAACACTGTCAATCAACCTGATGTTCACTTAGATACGATTTCAGCTGTTCAAAATGTGCAAAATATATTGAAAATAAGAAAAAAGCATCAATGGCACAGTATGAGAGTGAATTACTTGTTTTGCTGTTGAACGTTGTTGATTTGAATGATCGGGAAATCTGCACTACGGCATTTTGCGAGAACCAGGAAACATCAATGGGGAAAGGTTTTTTCTATGAAAAGTTGGCCCTTGGGGTACTTTTTCATGGCGACCTTAATGAGCCTAATTAAAAAACTACAGCCCACAAAAAATTTTTCAGGGCGGCAATTTTTAGACAATTTTTTTATTTCAAACGGCCACAACTTTTTTCAAAGATGAGCTATCCCTTCACTTTCAACAGTGAAAATGCTTATCTCGTCGAGTTCTTTCAGAAATACTATATATCTATGGGCTTGGATGGGCCATTCAAAAGATTCAAAAACCGACCACCCAGGTACGGCGAAATACACGAAATGAGGGCTCAGAGATACGGCTTCCTAAGGTCGATTTTCGAACTCTACGCGAAAAGTTACCCCATGAGGGATCTTAAAATCACCACTTTATTTTTCACTGTACGGCTTATAGGTTGAATTGCTCAATTCTCTCAGATAGTCACTCATAACACATGAAAATACTACTGATTGATATTGGAATTTGCAGTTAATTAAGAATCGCAGTGGTGTATCACCATCCCTTCGTGATAACTTCAGAGTGGTGTACGGTCAACATCACTCCATGCGTTGAGTTAATGTCGATCACACGTTGTTTGTGGAGCCGCTCTTGCCTGAGAATGGGAGCCGCACAATCATTTCTCAGGAGTATTTGATCTACGGTGTTAGTGTTGTCGTGTACGACTTCCGTGCTGAGGCTTTCGCAGGTAAATATGTTTTCAGATGCCTATGATGTTCATGGATTTGTCTTTATTGCATTTCGGTTAAGATAGACATTTGTCAAAAACCAAAATGCGTCAAATACCAAATGCATTTCTACTTGGAAGTAGAAATGCATGTCTGTACGGAAGTCCTAGAGACAGGAAGTCAACAAAAAAGGACAAAAAAGGCTGATTAATCTGATTTATTTGATAAGAAATGGTGGTAAAAAAACAAAAAAAGGCTGATTAATCTGATTTATTTGATAAGAAATGGTGTGGAGCATCGAAAAAAAGTTTTAAAAAAAAAAACCTGAGTCTTAGCAAGTAGACAATGGGGATGCAATTTCCTTGCAAATGTATCCAGTTGATTGATACCTTACATTAAAGTCATATTTTATTTAGATCTTTGTCGTTGAAAAAAACAAAAAAAAACACACCTCTACAATTGGGTACATGTCCGAAGAAGGGAATATCAAATTACAAATTAAAAAGAAAGCACTTCCCAGCATCCCCAATGAAGAGTGAGTCCTGAATGAAATATATCCGGTATATGTGCATCACGGGTATCACGAGAGGTTTGCATGAAGTATTTTCAAAAGAGTTCGGCGTAAAAAATAACAAAAACTGAGCGATGTCTCTGCGATCGACTCAACTGTTGAATAACGTTATTTTTTCACGCGGCCTTACAAATGCGAAAAACATATTCACTGACCACATCACGGGAAGCAGCATTTTGAGCATTCGTATGTTTTCTGCCAGTTGGTACCTGAACATGATAACTTATTTGTGAGCTAAGATGTATTATGCAAGAATCAGTAAAAAATAAACCTCTCAGGCAGACTGAGTCCTGCGTGGTGGTTGTCTCGTAATCGGAGATTGCTTGAAAGCAGCCTCACAAAAGTTATAATCGTCGTAAGTTCACAAAAGAATGCGAATCCCTGAAACTTGTATGTACTTCTCAACGCATCTTTCAGTGAGAAGAAGCAAAAGTGGTGTCATGATTAGCTTCCTAACGTACTCTAATACTCACGAAACGGGGAAATATTTTGCTGTCCATATTTGATTATTATGACACTACTTTGCAATCTATTATACAGTAATGAGCCTCGCAGGTTCTTACCGCAAGCATCATGAATGAAATACCGCCAAATGACGGGGCGATAGTGCAGAATACCACTGGTTGATCGGAGCCCGAATCAGTGACTTGCAGATGCGTTTCAGAGAAGGCCAATGTCACGGCCAGCTGGGCAATATGTATTAGGTTGATGCAAAAGTTTCTGACTATTCAATTTTCGTAGATTCTTCCGGTGTATTTTGACTGCCTGACATTCCTGCATGGTTGTAGTTAAGGACTTGCTAGTAGACTACAACAATATGTTTTTAGCTAATATAGCTCATAGTGTGCCTGAGAAAATCACGTCCACTTCAAAACGCGCAAAAATAGTGTATTTTTAGTGTTTTCGATTGAACCCTGCCCCTTGAATATCTGCGTCCTACCGAATTATCAGGTTGGTCATAAAGTTTTGCGCGATTTTGACTAAAGTGCATTCTTGCATCTACAATCGTTCGTTGTTGTCCAATCAACGTAGATCTTTTAGTGGTAGATAGAGGCTTTTATACTCTCTTTAGAGTACACTATCATAGATCTGTCCGATCAAGGAAAAGAATAAGGCGATGTACCAAACTTCATGTGGATGATCAACGACCTGACTTTTCAAAGGTTTTGATTTTCATTTAGAACGGAAATAGGACCCAATCTAAACCACAGTAGTAAAGTATGATGGGAATATATCGTACTGGTGATGTTGAGACTGACCAGCCTCAAAGGGCATATTAGAAATATGCGCGTAATCCGATCTGTGGGTTTTAATGGCACTTGTCAAGATAAATTTTGGAGTACTATATCTATGCCGACAGTTCTTGAGATTTCAATTATTCATGATTGTGAACTACCTTTCCAGTACAAGTCACAATTCCCTTTGGGGGAT
Source organism: Pristionchus mayeri (assembly GCA_036245805.1). Classification (NCBI taxonomy): domain Eukaryota; kingdom Metazoa; phylum Nematoda; class Chromadorea; order Rhabditida; family Neodiplogasteridae; genus Pristionchus; species Pristionchus mayeri. Next base: position 6,315,289 of record BTRK01000004.1, on the reverse strand, counting down.
AATGGGGCTCTCCATTCACGAACATGGTTCTTCGGATTTTAGGTGCCCAATTTAGAACATCGAAATACACACTTTAGGCTTTTTTGTGCTAGACATGTGGTTTGAACGGCGCTACTTTCCTGTTAAAATTAACGAACAACCCTTGCCCTATCACTCACTACTTAGGAATATTGTGGAGGTCGTTACTTTTTCTAGGGTGAGCCGTGCTTGAAGACCCTCCATGTCAAGTTTTTTGACGTTTTCTTTGCAAAATAATTGAGTTACAAATATCACGTTTTTAGATGAGAAAGAAAACTGGGCTCTTAAATATTGATATAATAGAGAACCATGTAAGTATTGATTACAGCGCCCATAGGTAGAGGTCACCTGCGTCAATCCTCGAAACAGGTGATTTGCTCGATAGAAATCTTATTTTTCTAAGTGCCTGGGTTTCATTGACCTCTACGAAGCCCATTTAGAATTCGGCAGGTCTCTCTTTTTGAAACTAGGTAGTGTACGCCTAGTGCTTTTTAATAAACTTTGTGAGTCTCCATCTAAAAATTTATCTGCGAAGTACAGCAACTTTAAATAAAATCTTATTTTTTTCTGAAAAATTCAAAGTTACGCAGATCTTGATTTCTCGCTTAGTAGAAATACTTGGAATATTTCAACTATATTTTTCTAAAGGTCGAACATGTCTCTATATAACATCATTAGGACAATACGTGGCGATTTGAGCAAAAGAAAATATACGAACTCAAACTTGGGTTCCGAAATCGCGCAAAACTTTATGACCAACCTAATAGCCCTCTATATCAGTGATCGGGTAAGAGTTGCTTGTTCAGTTAATGGTGAAAAAACAGGTCTGCCACGTGTGTGATTGAAAGGAAATTGTAAAAAGTGTCATTTTCGGCGTTCGATTCTCTACATCCCGATTTCGAAGCACCGTATGCCTGAACAGGTAAATGAATGCGCTCCTAAATTTAACTGTATACTAGTATGGAAGGGTACTTCAGAATGTGCAACAACGTTTTTTTTATTATTCGATCCGCACTTGTAAAACCCCGGAAAATGCATATTCGCAAAATTACAACTGGTGCTGATCTGTACTTGTGAGGCGTTTTCAAGTGGACGTTCGATATCATAACAGTTGTACTAGGTTATTTAGAATTCCTATTAATTGTCCTTTAAAACTATGAATTAGTTAGCTGATATCATGGTTCTTACTGGAATTATAATCAATTCAAAATGATTAATCGCGACCTTTTTAGACTTCGGGTGTGAACAGTCCTATCCCTATTCAGGGTGCGCCATAATTACGTAGACTGATGTTTTGAAATGTTTCCTACCTTTGGAATCGAACTTGAGGGATATATTTTATGGCAAAGTTTACCAACCATATGGGTAATAGTAACATACTGTCTTCGTGTGATGGGGCCTCTATTTGGTCTGAGACTGGCCTTGAGTATCTTTTCAGATCCACCTAACGATTCCCGCATGAAATTGTCACATATTTCGACTCTTGCTTTGAGAAGGGCTGCCTTCAGGGGGGTTCGCGTATAGTTCTTGTTAGAGGACATCTTGGACTACTACGCCCCTAAACCCTGAAGTCGAGGGGTTAAGATCGGGGGAGTTAGGGGGTCAATCAGTGAGAGTGGTTTGGTCGGGTGCATGGGTGTCCGACAACGAATGTGCCTTCTGAATGGAGTTGATTGTTGCTGAGACGACCAGTGTTCCTGGTCGAAGTTGGATTGAGTTTGTGGTGTTGGCGCGCCTTCCAGGATGCGCATCATGTAATACTCCTTATTGTTCTTAGCTCCCGGAGTGACAAAAATGAGAAGGAACTTGACTTTTGTGCAAATTCCAACACTAACCCTGATGTAGACGTGATGAATGATATAACCAACGATTCCACAACAATTTTAAGATACTTCAGGATCAGAGGCAGTGATTATGCTGGTTTGGATATTTTACATGCTTTCGACTGTAAAGATATTTACATCGCTGAGCAACGTACTGAAATGGGCGGACCTGGCAAACTGCAACAACAGTTTACGGTTCCGTTCTTGGCGACGCTTAATCTGACGCTCACATAGTCCGAGCAACTTAATGTACTTGTGAGGGCGAAGAGTCAGCCGGGACTTGAGAATAACATAAACGGAAGTGCTCGAGATATCAATACTCTTGACCACCTGAGAACGGTTTCGAAGCACCATCTTTCGGATGCGCTCTCGGTGCCTTGTGGTGGAAACATACCCAGGTCTCTATATGTCCGGACAGTCCTTATCAGTGCCAAGCTGCTGGTATATTATGACGATATCGGAAGCATTCTATTTGTAAGCGCCGAGTCGATGAGCGTCGATGTCACCGACGTGTGACACCTACTTGTGACTGATAATGAGGGTTGGAGACGAGTAGACATCGCCATTACTGGAAAACCTAACTAACTGACACGATACCTTGAATAATGAGAGACCAATGGTCACTCCCCATGATGATGCTATAGGGGTCGCGCATATAGATTGGGCGGCCGGGTCACAGAATAATGAAATCAGTCTACGTAATTATGGCGCACCCTGTTGATCGAGTTGGCCCAACATAGCGCTAGTAATATGGTGTTCCCAAGGCCACATCAACCGCCGACAACCATTAGTTGATTGACCGATTTCGAAGAACAGGAGAGGTCATTACGTCTGAATATGAAAATAGTCAGAAACTTTTGCATCAGCCTAATATATTAATTCAGCACTTGAATTATTATTTTCTCTTCATCTGCTCAAACGCTCAAGGGTATGCTATGAAGATATCATATTCATTAATGTGATGCATATTATGATCGTCAGTTCGAATTTGCTCCGCTTACATGAGCTGCGTTGATAAAGTAGCCTGTGCGGCGTCCGGAACTCTCGTAGGCTGCCAGATTGCTCGAAGCACGATATCGTTCCACGGCCATTGCCATTTGTGAGAATACAGAACCTGGAGGATTTTTTAAATTTTTTTTGCGAGAAAACAAAAAGATAAATCAAACCGAAAACGGCATATGCCGATAGTCTGCGCTGATATGAGCAAATTGACGCGCTGAATAAAATATCCGATGTGCCTCTGTTGATAAATGTCATCAGAATCAGGGAGAATCAGGGGATATACGAAATAGAAGGGAAACCTCATGCTAAGATGCGCATACAGTACTGTTGTGTTGTTGTAAAGCGTGGTCAGACAGACGAGAATCACCCAGAAACTGTGTGTTTCCATCAACAGAGTGAGCGATGCGTGCGCGAGCAATTTGCGCTTTCTAAAACATTATCGTAAAGGGAAAATATAATAAAAATCCCAAATTGGCAAGGATATGCAAACCTTCTATTCCACTCCATTAGCGTCATCGACACAATTCCCATTAAGGCAAAGATGATATGCAACACCATTATCTGTGATTGCATGTGTCGTCAACAAAGTATTTAGTGAACTCACCAGCTTAAAGTACGAACTGGTAGATACAATCTCGGCGGAATCTTCCAGACTCATCACGACTCTAAGCGGAAATGAAAATTACAAGATTTGTTTTTCACAATCACTGAAGATGATATTGGTTAAACAACATTCGAGAAATTCTCATTCCCATAGCGAAATTGAATTATATTTTGCAAAATAATAAGTATTACTATATCAAAGAAAGCTACGCGAACACCAAGGACCAAAACAAAGTTAGGAACGAGAAAATTATGAAAATCTCTTTTTGGAAAAATGTACCATATCTTTTGTCTCGTTATTATCATATTTCAATCTCTCTTGCCATGGTATGTGGTCCCAACATGTATTGTTTTAGCGCATTTTCTATGGTTCAATATACGAACTTTACTTAACTTCTACATGGTTATTAACGATATTCTCTTAAAATGTGGTTGGTAATCTCAAAGAAAGACGATGCAATTGAAGCAGTTTTGTATAAACAAAAGCGATATGCATTGTCTAAGTAAAGTGGAAAATTGGAGATGTGTATCATATCGTCAGTGGATATCATGTTTTGTCATACTTCGGAGCTCTCTAATTATTAAGCATCATAGATCACTAAATCTATCACCAGAATTACCTCGTTAACAAATCAAGTCATTCACCTTTGGTCAACTGTATCAGCCAAATAATGATCAGCCAAATAATGTCATCTTTATGACATAACAGATAAAAATGCCAGATACAGATGTTCACGATATTTAATGTTTATATACTGAAGCTACGGAATGGGTAGGATAACAGCAAGTAACATTTCTATACCCCGTTCTTCACAAATAAGAACGAAATGCTATTGGTCTGATACCGGGAATGTCCGAAATAATAATAATAATAATTTATCTACGCCCGAGGCGCGACGAAACGGTACGAAATGCGAGTGATCAAATAGGAAACAAATGGGAATTGACTCTCAGCGATTTTTCAAGGGGTGGTTCAGTAATCGGCGCTTGAATACTCGTATGTTTGGAGCGGTTCAAATTTCTTCATGATCGAAATCGATATGCTTTGTACTAGCTCGGTTACGATCTCCTCCTTCATCACCCTTAGATCTACAGGGTGTCACAAAATTACCCGCACTCACTATTCCCCATGTCATTTCCCTGAGAATGCGATGTGGGCGGTCAAATTTATGAGTGACTATCTGAGAGAACTGAGCAATTTCACCTATGTGCCGTACAGCAAAAAATAAAGTGTTGATTTTAAGATACCCCTCGGCGTAACTTTTCACGTAGAGTTCGAAAATCGACCTTAGGAAGCCGTATCTCTGACCTCTGATTTTCTGTGGCGGGCCTCAACGATGAGGTCAGTTTTTGTAAATCGTGAACGGTTGATCCAAGCCCCATACATAGATAGTAATTCTGACAGAACTCGACGAGATAAGCATTTTTACTGTTGGAAGTGAAAGGCTAGCTCATCTATGAAAAAAGTTGAGGCAGTTTTAAATATTTAAATAGTTATTGTGTAAACACTTTTCTCGGGGTGTAATTTTAAATATGTTTATTGGATTCCTCGTGAAAAGTTACCCCTAGGAACAAATTTTCACTCGCAAAATCGCGAGACAATGATGTTTCCCGAAATGCGGAATAAGGAAGCATGATGAATCACTGAATTTCGAAAATTTCGCACCATTGCGATTTCAACATTTTACCAATTAGGAAACGTTGCCAGTACTGTACTTCAACTTTTTATGCATAATTGGATAGTATTCTCTTTAATAGACATGCCTTACGATATCAACAAATCATTTTTTTCATATGCCAATTTCTCAAATTTGCACGTTGCAAACTCAACATTTCGAGACCACTTGACGCTGTAACTGTGGCCATGCTGTAGTATGCATCGACCTGAGTAAAAATTGGTGGAACAGTCCAACTCGAATATATCGGGGCTCCAGTTATTGACGCCCGAATATGGCTTAAATGAAAATGTCCGAAATATAATTTTGAGAATTCTCATTTAATATTGTTGTAAATAATGTTTTTGTAATCTGATGTATAAACTATATGCAAAAATACACACCTCTTGCCTTTTCAAAATTTCCGAAATTTTAGACATTTGAAAATTTCGATTTTTGAAAAATTGTCCAAACGATCGCTTTTCCAGACGTATTTGATTCCTCAGGTTACGAAAACATTATTTACACCAATATTAAATGAGAATTCTCAAAATTAACTCCCAAAATGAATTTAAATATTTCGGACATTTTCATTTAAGCCATATTCGGGCGTCAATAACTGGAGCCCCGATATATTCGAGTTGGACTGTTCCACCAATTTTTACTCAGGTCGATGCATACTACAGCATGGCCACAGTTACAGCGTCAAGTGGTCTCGAAATGTTGAGTTTGCAACGTGCAAATTTGAGAAATTGGCATATGAAAAAAATGATTTGTTGATATCGTAAGGCATGTCTATTAAAGAGAATACTATCCAATTATGCATAAAAAGTTGAAGTACAGTACTGGCAACGTTTCCTAATTGGTAAAATGTTGAAATCGCAATGGTGCGAAATTTTCGAAATTCAGTGATTCATCATGCTTCCTTATTCCGCATTTCGGGAAACATCATTGTCTCGCGATTTTGCGAGTGAAAATTTGTTCCTAGGGGTAACTTTTCACGAGGAATCCAATAAACATATTTAAAATTACACCCCGAGAAAAGTGTTTACACAATAACTATTTAAATATTTAAAACTGCCTCAACTTTTTTCATAGATGAGCTAGCCTTTCACTTCCAACAGTAAAAATGCTTATCTCGTCGAGTTCTGTCAGAATTACTATCTATGTATGGGGCTTGGATCAACCGTTCACGATTTACAAAAACTGACCTCATCGTTGAGGCCCGCCACAGAAAATCAGAGGTCAGAGATACGGCTTCCTAAGGTCGATTTTCGAACTCTACGTGAAAAGTTACGCCGAGGGGTATCTTAAAATCAACACTTTATTTTTTGCTGTACGGCACATAGGTGAAATTGCTCAGTTCTCTCAGATAGTCACTCATAAATTTGACCGCCCACATCGCATTCTCAGGGAAATGACATGGGGAATAGTGAGTGCGGGTAATTTTGTGACACCCTGTAGATCTAAGGGTGATGAAGGAGGAGATCGTAACCGAGCTAGTACAAAGCATATCGATTTCGATCATGAAGAAATTTGAACCGCTCCAAACATACGAGTATTCAAGCGCCGATTACTGAACCACCCCTTGAAAAATCGCTGAGAGTCAATTCCCATTTGTTTCCTATTTGATCACTCGCATTTCGTACCGTTTCGTCGCGCCTCGGGCGTAGATAAATTATTATTATTATTATTTCGGACATTCCCGGTATCAGACCAATAGCATTTCGTTCTTATTTGTGAAGAACGGGGTATAGAAATGTTACTTGCTGTTATCCTACCCATTCCGTAGCTTCAGTATATAAACATTAAATATCGTGAACATCTGTATCTGGCATTTTTATCTGTTATGTCATAAAGATGACATTATTTGGCTGATCATTATTTGGCTGATACAGTTGACCAAAGGTGAATGACTTGATTTGTTAACGAGGTAATTCTGGTGATAGATTTAGTGATCTATGATGCTTAATAATTAGAGAGCTCCGAAGTATGACAAAACATGATATCCACTAACGATATGATACACATCTCCAATTTTCCACTTTACTTAGACAATGCATATCGCTTTTGTTTATACAAAACTGCTTCAATTGCATCGTCTTTCTTTGAGATTACCAACCACATTTTAAGAGAATATCGTTAATAACCATGTAGAAGTTAAGTAAAGTTCGTATATTGAACCATAGAAAATGCGCTAAAACAATACATGTTGGGACCACATACCATGGCAAGAGAGATTGAAATATGATAATAACGAGACAAAAGATATGGTACATTTTTCCAAAAAGAGATTTTCATAATTTTCTCGTTCCTAACTTTGTTTTGGTCCTTGGTGTTCGCGTAGCTTTCTTTGATATAGTAATACTTATTATTTTGCAAAATATAATTCAATTTCGCTATGGGAATGAGAATTTCTCGATTGTTGTTTAACCAATATCATCTTCAGTGATTGTGAAAAACAAATCTTGTAATTTTCATTTCCGCTTAGAGTCGTGATGAGTCTGGAAGATTCCGCCGAGATTGTATCTACCAGTTCGTACTTTAAGCTGGTGAGTTCACTAAATACTTTGTTGACGACACATGCAATCACAGATAATGGTGTTGCATATCATCTTTGCCTTAATGGGAATTGTGTCGATGACGCTAATGGAGTGGAATAGAAGGTTTGCATATCCTTGCCAATTTGGGATTTTTATTATATTTTCCCTTTACGATAATGTTTTAGAAAGCGCAAATTGCTCGCGCACGCATCGCTCACTCTGTTGATGGAAACACACAGTTTCTGGGTGATTCTCGTCTGTCTGACCACGCTTTACAACAACACAACAGTACTGTATGCGCATCTTAGCATGAGGTTTCCCTTCTATTTCGTATATCCCCTGATTCTCCCTGATTCTGATGACATTTATCAACAGAGGCACATCGGATATTTTATTCAGCGCGTCAATTTGCTCATATCAGCGCAGACTATCGGCATATGCCGTTTTCGGTTTGATTTATCTTTTTGTTTTCTCGCAAAAAAAATTTAAAAAATCCTCCAGGTTCTGTATTCTCACAAATGGCAATGGCCGTGGAACGATATCGTGCTTCGAGCAATCTGGCAGCCTACGAGAGTTCCGGACGCCGCACAGGCTACTTTATCAACGCAGCTCATGTAAGCGGAGCAAATTCGAACTGACGATCATAATATGCATCACATTAATGAATATGATATCTTCATAGCATACCCTTGAGCGTTTGAGCAGATGAAGAGAAAATAATAATTCAAGTGCTGAATTAATATATTAGGCTGATTCAAAAGTTTCTGACTATTTTCATATTCAGACGTAATGACCTCTCCTGTTCTTCGAAATCGGTCAATCAACTAATGGTTGTCGGCGGTTGATGTGGCCTTGGGAACACCATATTACTAGCGCTATGTTGGGCCAACTCGATCAACAGGGTGCGCCATAATTACGTAGACTGATTTCATTATTCTGTGACCCGGCCGCCCAATCTATATGCGCGACCCCTATAGCATCATCATGGGGAGTGACCATTGGTCTCTCATTATTCAAGGTATCGTGTCAGTTAGTTAGGTTTTCCAGTAATGGCGATGTCTACTCGTCTCCAACCCTCATTATCAGTCACAAGTAGGTGTCACACGTCGGTGACATCGACGCTCATCGACTCGGCGCTTACAAATAGAATGCTTCCGATATCGTCATAATATACCAGCAGCTTGGCACTGATAAGGACTGTCCGGACATATAGAGACCTGGGTATGTTTCCACCACAAGGCACCGAGAGCGCATCCGAAAGATGGTGCTTCGAAACCGTTCTCAGGTGGTCAAGAGTATTGATATCTCGAGCACTTCCGTTTATGTTATTCTCAAGTCCCGGCTGACTCTTCGCCCTCACAAGTACATTAAGTTGCTCGGACTATGTGAGCGTCAGATTAAGCGTCGCCAAGAACGGAACCGTAAACTGTTGTTGCAGTTTGCCAGGTCCGCCCATTTCAGTACGTTGCTCAGCGATGTAAATATCTTTACAGTCGAAAGCATGTAAAATATCCAAACCAGCATAATCACTGCCTCTGATCCTGAAGTATCTTAAAATTGTTGTGGAATCGTTGGTTATATCATTCATCACGTCTACATCAGGGTTAGTGTTGGAATTTGCACAAAAGTCAAGTTCCTTCTCATTTTTGTCACTCCGGGAGCTAAGAACAATAAGGAGTATTACATGATGCGCATCCTGGAAGGCGCGCCAACACCACAAACTCAATCCAACTTCGACCAGGAACACTGGTCGTCTCAGCAACAATCAACTCCATTCAGAAGGCACATTCGTTGTCGGACACCCATGCACCCGACCAAACCACTCTCACTGATTGACCCCCTAACTCCCCCGATCTTAACCCCTCGACTTCAGGGTTTAGGGGCGTAGTAGTCCAAGATGTCCTCTAACAAGAACTATACGCGAACCCCCCTGAAGGCAGCCCTTCTCAAAGCAAGAGTCGAAATATGTGACAATTTCATGCGGGAATCGTTAGGTGGATCTGAAAAGATACTCAAGGCCAGTCTCAGACCAAATAGAGGCCCCATCACACGAAGACAGTATGTTACTATTACCCATATGGTTGGTAAACTTTGCCATAAAATATATCCCTCAAGTTCGATTCCAAAGGTAGGAAACATTTCAAAACATCAGTCTACGTAATTATGGCGCACCCTGAATAGGGATAGGACTGTTCACACCCGAAGTCTAAAAAGGTCGCGATTAATCATTTTGAATTGATTATAATTCCAGTAAGAACCATGATATCAGCTAACTAATTCATAGTTTTAAAGGACAATTAATAGGAATTCTAAATAACCTAGTACAACTGTTATGATATCGAACGTCCACTTGAAAACGCCTCACAAGTACAGATCAGCACCAGTTGTAATTTTGCGAATATGCATTTTCCGGGGTTTTACAAGTGCGGATCGAATAATAAAAAAAACGTTGTTGCACATTCTGAAGTACCCTTCCATACTAGTATACAGTTAAATTTAGGAGCGCATTCATTTACCTGTTCAGGCATACGGTGCTTCGAAATCGGGATGTAGAGAATCGAACGCCGAAAATGACACTTTTTACAATTTCCTTTCAATCACACACGTGGCAGACCTGTTTTTTCACCATTAACTGAACAAGCAACTCTTACCCGATCACTGATATAGAGGGCTATTAGGTTGGTCATAAAGTTTTGCGCGATTTCGGAACCCAAGTTTGAGTTCGTATATTTTCTTTTGCTCAAATCGCCACGTATTGTCCTAATGATGTTATATAGAGACATGTTCGACCTTTAGAAAAATATAGTTGAAATATTCCAAGTATTTCTACTAAGCGAGAAATCAAGATCTGCGTAACTTTGAATTTTTCAGAAAAAAATAAGATTTTATTTAAAGTTGCTGTACTTCGCAGATAAATTTTTAGATGGAGACTCACAAAGTTTATTAAAAAGCACTAGGCGTACACTACCTAGTTTCAAAAAGAGAGACCTGCCGAATTCTAAATGGGCTTCGTAGAGGTCAATGAAACCCAGGCACTTAGAAAAATAAGATTTCTATCGAGCAAATCACCTGTTTCGAGGATTGACGCAGGTGACCTCTACCTATGGGCGCTGTAATCAATACTTACATGGTTCTCTATTATATCAATATTTAAGAGCCCAGTTTTCTTTCTCATCTAAAAACGTGATATTTGTAACTCAATTATTTTGCAAAGAAAACGTCAAAAAACTTGACATGGAGGGTCTTCAAGCACGGCTCACCCTAGAAAAAGTAACGACCTCCACAATATTCCTAAGTAGTGAGTGATAGGGCAAGGGTTGTTCGTTAATTTTAACAGGAAAGTAGCGCCGTTCAAACCACATGTCTAGCACAAAAAAGCCTAAAGTGTGTATTTCGATGTTCTAAATTGGGCACCTAAAATGTTCGTGAATGGAGAGCCCCATTATCCCCCAAAGGGAATTGTGACTTGTACTGGAAAGGTAGTTCACAATCATGAATAATTGAAATCTCAAGAACTGTCGGCATAGATATAGTACTCCAAAATTTATCTTGACAAGTGCCATTAAAACCCACAGATCGGATTACGCGCATATTTCTAATATGCCCTTTGAAGCTGGTCAGTCTCAACATCACCTGTACGATATATTCCCATCATACTTTACTACTGTGGTTTAGATTGGGTCCTATTTCCGTTCTAAATGAAAATCAAAACCTTTGAAAAGTCAGGTCGTTGATCATCCACATGAAGTTTGGTACATCGCCTTATTCTTTTCCTTGATCGGACAGATCTATGATAGTGTACTCTAAAGAGAGTATAAAAGCCTCTATCTACCACTAAAAGATCTACGTTGATTGGACAACAACGAACGATTGTAGATGCAAGAATGCACTTTAGTCAAAATCGCGCAAAACTTTATGACCAACCTGATAATTCGGTAGGACGCAGATATTCAAGGGGCAGGGTTCAATCGAAAACACTAAAAATACACTATTTTTGCGCGTTTTGAAGTGGACGTGATTTTCTCAGGCACACTATGAGCTATATTAGCTAAAAACATATTGTTGTAGTCTACTAGCAAGTCCTTAACTACAACCATGCAGGAATGTCAGGCAGTCAAAATACACCGGAAGAATCTACGAAAATTGAATAGTCAGAAACTTTTGCATCAACCTAATACATATTGCCCAGCTGGCCGTGACATTGGCCTTCTCTGAAACGCATCTGCAAGTCACTGATTCGGGCTCCGATCAACCAGTGGTATTCTGCACTATCGCCCCGTCATTTGGCGGTATTTCATTCATGATGCTTGCGGTAAGAACCTGCGAGGCTCATTACTGTATAATAGATTGCAAAGTAGTGTCATAATAATCAAATATGGACAGCAAAATATTTCCCCGTTTCGTGAGTATTAGAGTACGTTAGGAAGCTAATCATGACACCACTTTTGCTTCTTCTCACTGAAAGATGCGTTGAGAAGTACATACAAGTTTCAGGGATTCGCATTCTTTTGTGAACTTACGACGATTATAACTTTTGTGAGGCTGCTTTCAAGCAATCTCCGATTACGAGACAACCACCACGCAGGACTCAGTCTGCCTGAGAGGTTTATTTTTTACTGATTCTTGCATAATACATCTTAGCTCACAAATAAGTTATCATGTTCAGGTACCAACTGGCAGAAAACATACGAATGCTCAAAATGCTGCTTCCCGTGATGTGGTCAGTGAATATGTTTTTCGCATTTGTAAGGCCGCGTGAAAAAATAACGTTATTCAACAGTTGAGTCGATCGCAGAGACATCGCTCAGTTTTTGTTATTTTTTACGCCGAACTCTTTTGAAAATACTTCATGCAAACCTCTCGTGATACCCGTGATGCACATATACCGGATATATTTCATTCAGGACTCACTCTTCATTGGGGATGCTGGGAAGTGCTTTCTTTTTAATTTGTAATTTGATATTCCCTTCTTCGGACATGTACCCAATTGTAGAGGTGTGTTTTTTTTTGTTTTTTTCAACGACAAAGATCTAAATAAAATATGACTTTAATGTAAGGTATCAATCAACTGGATACATTTGCAAGGAAATTGCATCCCCATTGTCTACTTGCTAAGACTCAGGTTTTTTTTTTTTAAACTTTTTTTCGATGCTCCACACCATTTCTTATCAAATAAATCAGATTAATCAGCCTTTTTTTGTTTTTTTACCACCATTTCTTATCAAATAAATCAGATTAATCAGCCTTTTTTGTCCTTTTTTGTTGACTTCCTGTCTCTAGGACTTCCGTACAGACATGCATTTCTACTTCCAAGTAGAAATGCATTTGGTATTTGACGCATTTTGGTTTTTGACAAATGTCTATCTTAACCGAAATGCAATAAAGACAAATCCATGAACATCATAGGCATCTGAAAACATATTTACCTGCGAAAGCCTCAGCACGGAAGTCGTACACGACAACACTAACACCGTAGATCAAATACTCCTGAGAAATGATTGTGCGGCTCCCATTCTCAGGCAAGAGCGGCTCCACAAACAACGTGTGATCGACATTAACTCAACGCATGGAGTGATGTTGACCGTACACCACTCTGAAGTTATCACGAAGGGATGGTGATACACCACTGCGATTCTTAATTAACTGCAAATTCCAATATCAATCAGTAGTATTTTCATGTGTTATGAGTGACTATCTGAGAGAATTGAGCAATTCAACCTATAAGCCGTACAGTGAAAAATAAAGTGGTGATTTTAAGATCCCTCATGGGGTAACTTTTCGCGTAGAGTTCGAAAATCGACCTTAGGAAGCCGTATCTCTGAGCCCTCATTTCGTGTATTTCGCCGTACCTGGGTGGTCGGTTTTTGAATCTTTTGAATGGCCCATCCAAGCCCATAGATATATAGTATTTCTGAAAGAACTCGACGAGATAAGCATTTTCACTGTTGAAAGTGAAGGGATAGCTCATCTTTGAAAAAAGTTGTGGCCGTTTGAAATAAAAAAATTGTCTAAAAATTGCCGCCCTGAAAAATTTTTTGTGGGCTGTAGTTTTTTAATTAGGCTCATTAAGGTCGCCATGAAAAAGTACCCCAAGGGCCAACTTTTCATAGAAAAAACCTTTCCCCATTGATGTTTCCTGGTTCTCGCAAAATGCCGTAGTGCAGATTTCCCGATCATTCAAATCAACAACGTTCAACAGCAAAACAAGTAATTCACTCTCATACTGTGCCATTGATGCTTTTTTCTTATTTTCAATATATTTTGCACATTTTGAACAGCTGAAATCGTATCTAAGTGAACATCAGGTTGATTGACAGTGTTTCAATTTGATTTGACCCTGTGGTACACGTTGGCCTATGTTTTGACAAAGAAATCTCTACAACCAAAGGTCCTACAGTTAACAGATCTGAAATATAAGGTCTTTGTGATAGTATAATTAATACTAATGTGTGTCGGAACCATTCCTGTGCATTCCAAGTTTCTAGTGGTGCGAAATTTACGAAGTCCGTGTTTCTGACACATCAATTCCTACTCGAAACGGGCTCAAACTTAATTTTTAAGCGCTTTAATGTGAAAATTCGGATTCTACGAGTGAAAATACACCAAGATATTATGATTGCATATGTATCCATAATTTCGACATTTTCGCCCCCCACAGGGCAAAAATGTGAAAAAAATATTTTTTTCTTAAATTTTACTTTTGAACATTTTTCTGGTACATTTTCACTCGTAGAATCCGAATTTTCACATTAGAGCTCTTAAAAATTAAGTTTGAGCCAGCTTCGAGTAGGAATTGATGAGGCAGAAACTCGGAATTCGTATATTACGCACCAACAGAAACACGGAATGCATAGGAATGGTTCCGACACAAATTATTTTTAATTATACTATCAGATAGACTTTAGATTTCAGATCTGTTAACTGTAGGACCTTTTTTGTAGGAGGTTGTAGAGATTTCTTTGTCAAAACACAGGCCAAAGTGTACCACAGGGTCAAATCAAATTGAAACACTGTCAATCAACCTGATGTTCACTTAGATACGATTTCTGCTGTTCAAAATGTGCAAAATATATTGAAAATAAGATAAAATCATCAATGGCACAGTATGAGAGTGAATTACTTGTTTTGGTGTTGTTGATTTGAATGATCGGGAAATCTGCACTACAGCATTTTGCGAGAACCAGGAAACATCAATGGGAAAGGTTTTTTCTATGAAAAGTTGGCCCTTGGGGTACTTTTTCATGGCGACTTTAATGAGCCTGACTAAAAAACTACAGCCCCCAAAAAATGTTTCAGGGCGGCAATTTTTAGACAATTTTTTTATTTCAAACGGCCACAACTTTTTTCAAAGATGAGCTATCCCTTCACTTTCAACTGTGAAAATGCTTATCTCGTCGAGTTATTTTAGAAATACTATATAGGTATGGGTTTGGATGGGCCATTCAAAAGATTCAAAAACCGACCACCCAGGTACGGCGAAATACACGAAATGAGGGGTCAGAGATACGGCTTCCTAAGGTCGATTTTCGAACTCTACGCGAAAAGTTACCCTTAGGGGATCTTAAAATCACCACTTTATTTTTCACTGCACGGCCTATGCTCAGTTCTCTCAGATAGTCACTCTTATACGTTTCATTGAAGAGTAGATTTTGAATAAAATATCTTCTGCCTTCATACATATGAAATAATATAATGCTATATAGCTGATCACAAAAAGGGCTCCATCGGATTTTCCAAGAGTGAATAATTGTGATAAAGTTATGCTCTCTTAAGCTTCATAATTGGTACGCTACCGGTTATCACGAAAAATGATATCAAATACGTTTTACCACTCATTTTGCATTGCATGCTGACATAGAGGTTGTCGATTTTGAATGATCTTCTATCGCTTACGTATTGCATTTTTTCATCTCATTCTGAATCAACAATGCGTTTATCACGTGTATCACGAGTCAGCGGATGAAAAACAGGCACCTCGCGAACATTTTCAAAAAAATTGTTCCTGATTTGGATCGTTTAATAGTGAATGAATGTTCCAGAGACACGATTTCGAAAAACATAGGTCATTGGTTCCAGAGCCGGCTTTTAGGAATTTTCGGGTTTTGTACCTCGCAATACTCTGTATCAACTCACAGATGAGGTGCAGATTGGGCTCAAAATGTGCAGAAAATTACTTCTAGAAAATTTTGTGTTCAGTGCAAGACGATTGGACAATGATTTAGATTCAAATGAAAAACTACTCTTCACATATTACACCCCTTCCCCTCATTCACTATTGCATACCACTATTTTACATACACTTATTCCATTGCACCCTCGAATGTAAATAACGAAAATAGGTAAATACAAATTCCGAAATTCACACAGTTCGCTCAAAATCAATAATGTTGCAATGCTTTTATTTAAAGGTCCCCTGCACACAAAGTTTTTTTCGAATTCGCTCCAAATGTATGATCCGCAATTTCTAGCGCGCAATTTCAAAAAATTACAGTATCATACAGTATATCGATTACCAGAGGGGTGCTGCACAAGGCATGTATTTTCGGGCCATGGTCGATAATTGTGTCATGGTAGGTCAAGACTAAATACCGTACCCAATCGATCGTACAGTACCCCCAGATACCGTATGACGCTACCGTAACCCAAAATACCGAGAACTAACTTTATTTTCAGAAAGTCAATCTACCGTACCCAATCGATCCTACCTTACCCATACCGTATCCCTGTGTACAGTACCCCTTGCTACCGTAATCCACACCACTGCTGTCAATCGTAAACTGAGTTTTTTCCAAAACATTTTCTATTGCGTTGATTCTTGCTCTATACCGTACTCAATCGATCGTACAGTACCCCAGATACCGTATGACGCTACCGTAACCCCGATTATCACAAACTAACTTTATTTTTAAAAAGCCCCGGGACCGTGCCCAATCGATTATATAGTACTCAAGTAACTACCGTAACCCAGTTCCTTGGGTCAGATCCAGTTCCTTGGGTCAAACATGGGTAATGTAGGATCGATTGGGTACGGTAGATTGACTTTCTGAAAATAAAGTTAGTTCTCGGTATTTTGGGTTACGGTAGCGTCATACGGTATCTGGGGTACTGTACGATCGATTGGGTACGGTATTTAGTCTTGACCTACCATAACACAATTATCGACCATGGCCCGAAAATACATGCCTTGTGCAGCACCCCTCCGGTAATCGATATACTGTATAATACTGTAATTTTTTTGAAATGGCGCGCTAGAAATTGCGGATCATACATTTGGAGCGAATTCGAAAAAACTTTGTGTGCAGGGGACCTTTAAATTTGAATTTTTAAAAAAATCATACAATTAAAAACATTTTCAAGAATAATTGTCGCGTCGTATTGTTCGCGTATGTATTGTGTTTCTTTGATGAGTATTCTCGCACTTTGTTTCCACTCCTGCAAAAAATGTGAGTGATCTGGTGCCAGAAATCTACTACTTCGATCCATCTAAACTAGTACCACTATGACGCACTAAATGCCAAGCAGTCGAAGAGTATGAGAAACAAGGGGGGCAACAACTCGAAATTTTGCAATTTACTTACAATCTCGCCATTTAGAACATGATACCATACGCTGCTTCCACGAAAGTCAATGTGGAAGTCCGTCCACGATTCTTTAGTGCTCATTAAACAGAACCTGTATGCATATTGATAATCTCTGACAACTCTTCTACGTGATTTTAACACCTAGAAAAAAATCTAATACATTCCATAATTTCGTATCTAAAGAGAAACTCACTTTTCATTCTCCGGACAGTGCTTCTGGAAGAAAAATAATTGCCAAACTGATTGACTTGCACATGTCAATCGCCACAGTTCGGACATTATTATTTCTGAATGGACAAATTTGACATTTGATTGTACTCTTAAATTCGTGACCGGTCTGGATTTCGGTGAGCAGTAAGATTGGCTTGTATGATAATTTGAACAAATGCTTAGGTAACTTACAGGTCACAAACTCAGATTGTCTACCCATACAACTGGTTGTCAAGCTGCATTCTTAATAGTATACAGCAATGATGAGTTGTCGCAGTGTAGGTGCGGCCAGCCACCGAGTCTAGGGCGGTGAAACTGATAATTGAGGATTGCTTACAGTTAAGCATTATTTACCAATTGACTGTTGAATGTTAAGCATGCAGTGGGTCATGCAAATGGTGGATGTGAGAATGAGCGTTCGACAGTAATTGAAATTAAATATTTTATTATAATACTCAGAAACAATGACGAATGGAGGATGAACGAAAACAATAAACTTAAAATGAATAGTTGTGTTTTCAAATTGTGCTCCTGAGAGAGTTTTGGAGAAAGAAGAACTAATTGGGTTAGGTATTCAAGAAAGCGAAATAAATGGTGAATGAGATTGAAAGAAGAGTAGAACAAAGGAAAGATGCATGGGCGATCTAATTAGAGACGTGTCAGTTACAGAGCGAGAAAGGAAGGAAAAGCAAACATTTGAAATAGTGATGAGCTCTGCTCCTTGGTCCCTTTATAACATTTCTGACTGGAAGATTCCAGCGTCCAAACGAGCGTGGAAGAACTGTTCCTCAATCGAGGATGACCACAGGGTACGATTAAAAATCGTATAACCCCCATTGGTTATTCTTATGAGATCAATATCCCCAGTGGCAAGCCTGTTGTAGCTGAGCATCTTATCTCGCTGTCCAAAACTGAAATCTTATCAGAACAACAGCTGGTAAACAGTACAACGTTCTCCTCATCTTATATATTCTCCAGACAGGTCGAGAATCCTTTGCAGTTCACGTTAGAAGGAGAACCGTCGAGTTGAGCACGGAATAACCTTGCATGAGTGCGAAGAGTGTGGCGAAAACTTTCACTAGAAAGTTCTAAATAGAATAGAATAGATTTATACATGCTTTCTTTTTTGCATGTGGTGTTGTTACAATGAAATAAGTAGGAAAGGTGGGGGGAGGATAATCTTGTAAATATGTTCATTTCTTTCCATCGAGGAACGCTTTGATGAATTCTGTGGATGACGAATTAAATTTCGACGTCTGTAAAACATACATTAGTGATTTTGTTATTCGAATAGCAAAGCTATTCTCGCGTAATTTTGTTTTTGGCATATCTACAAAAATCTTGTGACCGGCACCACGAGTTCGAGTTTTCACAAACGTCAAACACAAATATGATTGAAGTTGACCATAAAGGTACACTTTGACTAAACGCCTACGTACAAGTATGGTGATAATTTGATTTGTTGTGAAAATTAAACACCTGTTTGAACAATCCGATTTCCACAGCTTTTGAATTCAAGTTGTCAATATTGATCTTTGTCGAAAAAAAGTTATGCATAATGCGTTTTCAAATGTACCTTGGCGTGATAAAATCTTAGGTAGCACAGTGTGAAGACGTCAATGCATAGTAGGATAGCTAATTCAATTATGTTTGTAAGATTAGCTATGGAACTGGAAAAAGAACAACAATGGATAATCTGAGAATTACACAAACGTTTCATAGATTTGCGCGTTCTCAGTTGGTGCAATTGTCCAGATCATTAGTTCCTTGTCAAAGCAAAGCCAAACATCATCCAGTAAAAGCTGTCATGGATTTTGACACTTCT
Organism: Pristionchus mayeri; assembly: GCA_036245805.1. Lineage (NCBI taxonomy): Eukaryota > Metazoa > Nematoda > Chromadorea > Rhabditida > Neodiplogasteridae > Pristionchus > Pristionchus mayeri. The sequence continues at coordinate 6,296,029 of BTRK01000004.1, read as the reverse complement.
TTGGTTTATGGCCACCCCCTCTCATTTCCTATCTTCCCATCATTGAGGGGATTGAGCAAAAATCACGGAGGATTACATAAAAATGAGTTGGCTACATAATGAAAAGGGGGAGGCATACACCAAAGAATTGCGTTTTTTTAAACCAAAACACTTGCTTACTTATGCAAATATGTGCAATGAGAAAGAAGGCCCGTGATGACAGTGTCTGGAAAAAAAAAACTGACAGTGTCTGGTCGATATTCAATATGCTTCGCTGATATGGTCATGTTTCATATGGCAGGGATGGTAACACGACAAGTTTAGAAAAAAATACAAAAAAAGCGGAATCGAGCCGGGTCATAACATCTTGTGGGATACACTCGGGTACCATCGAGCAATCACGCGTACATAAAACCTAAGGGCTTTGATCCTTTAAAGCCGTATAAACTCAAAAAAGTGAAAAATTGGACCGAAAAGGTGTATTCAGAATCTGGTTTTAATTGGCTCGGATTTTATTTTTTTGATACTCAGGGCACAATAAATAAAGTGCAAATTGATTTTTGTGTCAAATTCGAAAAGCTCAGAAAATATGATTTTTTGTCCATTTTCACCTATATTAATAATTTGAACTTGCTCATTGGCCGTGCCATATAATAAGAGGTGAATTTCATAATGCTGGCCCAAGGCACTCCATCCGCCGTAGGAAAGAGCCTGTGGATCCTGTTGCTAGAGGAACGTGACCACGGGGTGGTCGTATCTTACCGAGCGGGTCTCTTAATATGGGCTGATTCAGTCTGGAGTGCCCACCTTTTCGCCAGACCTATTTACCTGCGTGATCTAGTCACGACTACCAATTCCCCGTCCCCAATGGGTGGGCGCCTTGGTGGGGCGGAGACCGGGTGGAATGGAATGGGAGGGCGCGCCATAGACCACTACACCACTTCGTCTCTTTAATTTACGGACGGTAATTTTTTTATTAAAATGAAAAAATAAAAGGAAATTGATAGCTGAATATACGGCGAAAACTCGTAACTACTATTTTGTAACGGGAAAGCGGGAGAAGTGGACAAAGTTATGATAATACTTGACTCCGCCCGGAACTGTTAGTTATCGATTCTCTCGTAAAATTGACAAATGGTAACAGTTAGTAACTAGTAGAAAGTAATTTGCAAAAACTGCCTCTCCTCGCGAAAAAAAAATCGTTGAAGAATGTGTTCGTTTTTGAAGCCGCTGCTCGCATGACTTGAATTTCAACTCACCCTTGTTGGAAGCCTATCCAATCATTCCTGCAAAAATAGGGGTGGATTTAAGGTCCGAAAACAGGGAGGCGGACAGACACATTTTGATATACAGATTATAAAATGAACTCCATGAACAATAAGTTTGTACTACACAAACTTGAAAAAAATTGCAGACATCATCAAACTATCAGGAATGCTATTTGAAGGTTCCGCTTTTTGTTGTAACCGATATAGTACTGTTTCGTGGTGCTCTGTTGTTGAGACGAAGCCTTGACGCATAGGCTTTCTCATTATGAAGAGTGTAGATGGTGACTAACTACTAGGGGCTCATTCTTTATCAGTGGCTCCGACCAAGTGAGGTGAGATCGGGCGCTTTTATAGCGCCATAGACGATTCGAGAATAGGCTGATAGCACTATGAACTACAGATGGAAATACGTCAGAATCACCTCACTACACTGTTGGTAGGTTTGATATCAGACATGTTCACTTATCGCGAAAAAAAATGGGGGGATAATGGTATAGTTAAAAAAAAGTTCAACGATGAAATGTATCATGCAAGCTTTTCACTCTCTGAAGGCCGTCCTTCAGAGCCGGAAGCTCCGCCATTACTGGATACAAAAAACAGTATTTTACTCATATTATTTCGTAGTTTCTTTCTGTCTTTGAACAATGCCACTCGTTATGTGAGTCATTGCGCCTTTTTCAACCGCATAAACAGTCTCCTCAAAAATCATCGACGTTAGGTACATAAAGTGGTTGAGATCGATAGTGTGCGTCTATTTTGTTAATGGCATTCAAACTTCAACAAGGTCGCTTAACGAGATTGTAACTTTTAAGGGGAGACGTAATAATGGCGTCCAACTATCTAATACAATTTCCCCCACACAACACCGTGAACAGCGAACTCTCAGAAGTTTAGCTCTCAGAATAAGTAATGACTGAACATTTATGACGGGTTTTCATGCCACATTCATGCCTTACTTCTTTCATGCAAATCAATAATGATTATCATTAAAATATTGTTTTTTTTCTTCTGTCAAGCTCGTATAAGGAAAACAGCTTTCGATGTAAATTATGCTTGTGATTTCTAAATCTAAATCGATTTCTTTCGAGGAAATGTGTGATGTCTTCTCGATTTTGCATATCTACAGGGTGCGGAGAAAGTACTTTGACAAGGTTTGAACTCGAATATTTCATCAGTCCTATCAACCTGTTAATGCATGTAATAACAAGTTTTAGTATACCACTCGAGGTGTTCAATGCGCACTTCAAATAGTATCCCCTAGTAATGACTCGACCCCACCAGTACCGGAAATCCATTATTAACCTTTGGACCCTCGGCGAGTCCGCAGCTGGAATTTCGAAGAAACTTCGAGTTTCCCGTCAGACCGTCCACAATACCATCTGCCGCTTCAAGGCGCTGGGCACGACTAAGGACCGTACTAGAGTGGGCAGACCTCACACTGTTGTCACTCGGAAGAACAAGAAAATCGTGCAGATGCGAGTTGCACGTGATCCCATCCGATCTATGAGAAAGAAGGCCGTGATCTCGGAATCGACGAGCATTCGGTGCGCAAGATAGTTCACTCTGGTCTCACGTCCCACCCTTACAAGATGCGTAAGGGCCATGGTCTGACTGGCATTCACAAGGAGAAGAGGCTCAAGAGATGCAAGAAGCTCCTAGGGAGGATCGCACATGGCGAACATCTCACGACTCTCTACTCGGATAAGGTGTTCACGGTGGAGCAGGTCTTCAACAGCCAGAACACGAGGATCATTGCCAAGTCAAGTCGGCAAGCCAATGCCCGAGGAAGAACTGTCTCACGTGTTTCCCACCCGCAATCGGTGATGGTTTGGGCAGGGGTCTGTGCGACTGGCAAGACCCCCTCGTCTTCGTTAAGCCCGGTGTGAAGGTGAACAAGAACTACTATATCAAGGAGATTCTGTAGAAGAACCTCCTCCCTTGGTCTCGTTCCCACCTCAATTGACGTCATTGGACCTTCCAGCAGGATTCTGCACCCGCTCATTCCGCAAAACTGACCCAGAACTGGTGCACCACCCATTTGCCCGACTTCATGCCATCCGATGAATGGCCCTCGAACAGTCCGGATCTCTCTCCCCTTGACTTCAGTGTGTGGTCGGTACTGGAGAAGAATGCTTGCTCTGTTCGCCACCAGAGTTTGGATAGCCTCAAGAAGTCCCTTCAGAATGCATGGGAGAAAATCGATACCCACTACCTGCGTTCCGTCATCGAGTCAGTACCTTCTCGTCTCAAGGCTGTCGTCAAGGCCAATGGAGGTCAAATCGAGTAATATAATGTTGTTATCTTCCTACTATCTATTATAAATAATGTGTAGTGTTTCAAAAAAAATCGATGCCATTGAAGGAAGATACATGGTTAAATCCATGTCAAAGTACTTTCTCCGCACCCTGTAATCATTCATCCAGTCACTTCGATTTATCCTCAAAATGTAGAGTGTAATTGTGCCCGCTCAAAGTTGGCAGCACTTGTGGTGTCTACTTTCAGCCTTGTTAGAGTATTGAACCTTGTCAAGCAAAACTATTCTCATAAATAACTATTGTTTTCATATTCCGGTTTATGTGCTCAGTCAGGTGAAATTGTGCTTCAGAACTTGCTAAACAGTAATCAGATCTTTTAAATCAGTATTTTTTTCCTCTTTAGTTCTGATCTGTGAGATCTTAACTTGAATTCATTCCGTGAACTGTGGAATTCATTTCCAGCTGCTCGCGAATAGTGCGGAGTGATCTCTCTCAGCTCCACCCCTGTTTCTGTTTAATACGTCCTGATGCAGTGCTTTTCATCCCATCTCTTCTCAATGAAATAATCATCCTGAGAGCGTGCCTGCTAATGTAACGAATTAGACGTACTTGGTGAAGAAGTGGAGCCTCCCCAATCATGTTTTTATTGCATATTAAATTATGTTATATTTATGATCTCGTCGTGACTAGGGTTCTGGAGACCTCGGACAAAGGAAAGAGTGAGGTCTCCATTTTTAATTAGAAACGTGACACGTCTCCTTCATTTTAATATTACTTTTACGACGTCTCCTTCCGTGAACGAGAAATGAGAGAGACGTATCTCCATTCAGCAATGTGATCTCTTTTGTGAGCGGTGGAGAGAGAGATTTGAACAAAATTAGTTGGGTTTCATGGATGATATGAAAGATTTTTGAGTGATTTGCCCATCATTGAGAAGGGAAACGTCTCCCGAAACGTCTCATTCTAATTTTCGACCCGGAGACGTCTCCGAGGGAGACGTGAATGAGGGAGACAAATGATTCATTTCGCGTCTCCGAGGGGAAACGTTTCACTTTCGGAACCCAAGTCGTGACTCAGGCATTGATAAATAATAAATATTATTTTTATAGAGATAATGAGGAATCTCTCGCTGCATCCCCTCTGGCACTCGGCGTTACCTCTCTATCAACGCGTGTTCGGGGCAATAACCTATCTTGTTTCCCTTCTCGCACTCTATCTAATAATCAAGAAAACGCCACAAATTGGAAGGAACTTTGCACGATATCTACTACTACTCCAGGTGAGCACACCAATCATACTGCTCAGAAACTACAATAGTTCGGGAAATGATACCACACTCTCTTCATTCTGCGCACTCTGTCCCCACTAGTTGAGAGAATGTGGCGAATGAAGAGACGATGGGTCTAACTACTGTGGAATTCAGATCGCGGTCATTCTCCTGGACGTCGATCTGGGCTTTCTCTACGCTCCGATCAATTTGTATCCCGTGCCGGGCGGACTGTGCAATGGGGTGCTGTGCACGGTGTTCGGGTTCGATGGCCACCTCGGAAGTGTGAGCGAGTTCGAGTTTCTTCCTAACCAGCAGAGTTTGATAAACGGGCCTTCCTAGAGCGATAGGGCGGCAAGATAGTGTGGGATATGAAGAGACTCTGTCCCGATTTATGAAATCTACGTCAGACCAATTCATTCACGCAATCAGTCATGTTCAGACAATAATGTTCTTTGCATTCGCTTGCCTGGGAACATCCGCGACGTACTGCTTTCATTTCAAATTCATTACCATTCGAGAGTTGATCAATCGTCGACCGGGTTCAGTAAGCCAGTTTCAACAGTGTGTAGAGTTCGTAATTGACTCGGAGAATCTCGAATCCGACCGATTGAGCGATTTTCTATATAGGTGTTTTTAATGCTATTTTAAAATTTATATTACTATTTTGTAAAATAAACGTTAAGGTAAAATCTAAATTCCTCGTCCGGTTTATCATTTTCATAGTTTACATCATTCCTGGTTGCATGCACTTCGGCTCGTATCGATGCCTTGAAGGTGGTCCTGAGCTTGTGCGAAAAGTGAGTATTACTATGAGCCCGTTTTTTTATGAATCGATGAGAAGCATCCGGAAAAGCCAAAAAGCACAGTTCCTGTAACGCTTTGCAATCGGGCGTATTCGAAGATGCACAAAAGGTCGGCACACTCATTAGCGCAAAGATGCAGCAGACGGAAAATTACCTCTCGTCGCTTCTTGAGCAAAGATAATCCTATATACGGTACTTTTTGATTAAGAAATATTCATCATTGTACTACCTAATTGAAAATTCGAACTATCACGCATTTGCGTATGATTTGATTCCTGGATATGTATTTTATTTCTCGTCGATAATCACATTTGTAAGTCGAATAAGGAATTGAGCAACTTACGTAAATTTAGGTGCTGTTATTTTCTGTCGCACTCAATGGTATTTTTGTATTTGGCACGTTTTTCCTACTTTCTCAGCAGGTGAAGACGTTTTAAAATATGTTACGCTAATTCTGTACGGATGAAGATATTGCTAAAGAGAGTGGGACTTTAGGAGAGTTTCGGAGGCCGTTTCCTGAGAGGTTGACATTTCGGGAGAACCAACTAGCACTGCTCGCTGCGCCATATCCTTGATCTTCTCGGTATCGGCAAGGGCTCGTACGACAGATGCGTACGTGAGGTTGTCGATTGGGGGTGGGGCTGCAGCAGTCGGCGAGGGAGGGGCGGGAGGACGGAGAGAGAGATGCTCAGTACTTGTCGAGCTTGAGGTGGAGACTCTTGACGAGTTCAGTTAGGTAGTCGACGGACTCCTGCGTCGCCAAAGGGGACGGGGAGGCGGTCATTGAAGGAGAGAAGAGCGAGTCGACCACTTGCAACGAGAAATGAAAAACAGAATGAGATGAGACTTCTGTATCACTATTGCTTCAAAAGATGAGACTTCTGTACCTCTTTTGATTCAAAAGATGCGACTTGTGTATCACATTTGATTCAAAATATACGACTTTTGTATCACTATTGATTCAAAAGGTGAGAATGTTCTTTCAGGTTTATTTCAGCCAGTGTCGAATAATTTGTAAATGCTGAAGGCGATCGCTGATGCACCAGTTGTTTAGCATTAATCTGCTGAACACTATAAAACTGATGCACAATGACTACCGTTTGGGGAACTGCAGTTTCATTGGAATAAGTAATCAAGGGATCCTCTGGTCTTGCTAAATAGAAAAGGTCATGCTTGTCATACAACTACTCGTTGATAAGTTGCAAACAAGAGCAATGACCAGTTAGTGGGCAACCCTCCATTATCGTGGTTGAGTGAATAAACCGCGTTTCAATAGGACAGAAATTTGATAAAAATTCGCGTGCACCTTTAGAACGAGCCGACTTTGCCACGAATTTGAAAATAGCTAGCTTCTCGTTCCTGGTGAGGAGGTCCCAAAAGGATACAGTACCGATGTGGCATAGCGAGTTCACACTTATGTCGCGTAAAATGTAATGATGATGTATGCAAAGGGCAGAAAGATCAGAAAAATTGGTAAAAATACCCACAAACCGAGTCTATTAGATGTAAATCGAGGCAAGCAAAGTAATGTGGGATGGGTAAGCAAATGCATCACTAACATTTAAAAATTCGGTCAAAAAGCCTCAAATACGGTGTTTTTTCCGAGCCAACTCTTGCGCAAGAGTTTGCACTTTGCCCTCTCATCTTCCTCATTTTCATTTATCGCCGCGCACGAGCGGCAGATCCTTCCTTTCATTCTTCCTTTCAGCACTCTAATCATAGGTAATTGGGCGAGAAAGAGTAATCAAGCACGCTATCGAGGTCCGATTTACACATATGACGATATCAAATATTTTTAGAGTAACATAGTCTTAAAAGGTTTCGCAGGTATAGCAGTTGTGTAGCAATAAGTAATAGAAGCATGATGATAATCGGGTTAAATTGTCCGATTTTTAACATTGATGATTCGTGTTCTAGGCGATACTGCAACTACCGCTTTGTTGCGGCCAGACAGCCCACTGAAAAATACAAGGCTCATTTTGTCTCCCAGTCAATTCCCTGAAAACAAAAGCTCACAGTAGGACAGTTTGCCGATAGCTCGGTGTTGTCACAATCAAAACTGTTGTGTGCAGAAATGTGTGCGTCATTGGAATACAGAATGCGGCATTGGTGATATCTAAATATTTTGAAATTACAACATTTACAAATATTCGTATTAATTATCACTGAAATTACTAGGGCAATTTATGAATTATAATATGATAGTTTGCCTGAACCTTTTGAAAAAAAATATAATGTGTTCCCCTTAGGCGTAAGTCATTTCTAGGAAAACGATTCGAGAGCCTTGATATGTATATCTCATCTTTTAATACATTTTTCATAAAAAAACAATTTCAATAATTTTTAAGAAACAACTTTAACATCCAATGATTTGCATGCTCACCAGGCGACAATGTATCAGCAACAAGCGAGTAGGTGTACACACTCCACGGAGCCAATTGAATAAATAGAGGAACTAATGTCTGCAATTTAAAAGTTTTGCTATTAGTATCCCTAGTGAACCAGTACCTGAATAAGCAACAACCTCATTTGCTCATGCTGAAGTTGCTTTGTTTTGTAGCTTATTATTGCATTCTTAAAGTATTTGTATTGAAACTCTCCTAAAGTCCCACTCTCTTTAGCAATATCTTCATCCGTACAGAATTAGCGTAACATATTTTAAAACGTCTTCACCTGCTGAGAAAGTAGGAAAAACGTGCCAAATACAAAAATACCATTGAGTGCGACAGAAAATAACAGCACCTAAATTTACGTAAGTTGCTCAATTCCTTATTCGACTTACAAATGTGATTATCGACGAGAAATAAAATACATATCCAGGAATCAAATCATACGCAAATGCGTGATAGTTCGAATTTTCAATTAGGTAGTACAATGATGAATATTTCTTAATCAAAAAGTACCGTATATAGGATTATCTTTGCTCAAGAAGCGACGAGAGGTAATTTTCCGTCTGCTGCATCTTTGCGCTAATGAGTGTGCCGACCTTTTGTGCATCTTCGAATACGCCCGATTGCAAAGCGTTACAGGAACTGTGCTTTTTGGCTTTTCCGGATGCTTCTCATCGATTCATAAAAAAACGGGCTCATAGTAATACTCACTTTTCGCACAAGCTCAGGACCACCTTCAAGGCATCGATACGAGCCGAAGTGCATGCAACCAGGAATGATGTAAACTATGAAAATGATAAACCGGACGAGGAATTTAGATTTTACCTTAACGTTTATTTTACAAAATAGTAATATAAATTTTAAAATAGCATTAAAAACACCTATATAGAAAATCGCTCAATCGGTCGGATTCGAGATTCTCCGAGTCAATTACGAACTCTACACACTGTTGAAACTGGCTTACTGAACCCGGTCGACGATTGATCAACTCTCGAATGGTAATGAATTTGAAATGAAAGCAGTACGTCGCGGATGTTCCCAGGCAAGCGAATGCAAAGAACATTATTGTCTGAACATGACTGATTGCGTGAATGAATTGGTCTGACGTAGATTTCATAAATCGGGACAGAGTCTCTTCATATCCCACACTATCTTGCCGCCCTATCGCTCTAGGAAGGCCCGTTTATCAAACTCTGCTGGTTAGGAAGAAACTCGAACTCGCTCACACTTCCGAGGTGGCCATCGAACCCGAACACCGTGCACAGCACCCCATTGCACAGTCCGCCCGGCACGGGATACAAATTGATCGGAGCGTAGAGAAAGCCCAGATCGACGTCCAGGAGAATGACCGCGATCTGAATTCCACAGTAGTTAGACCCATCGTCTCTTCATTCGCCACATTCTCTCAACTAGTGGGGACAGAGTGCGCAGAATGAAGAGAGTGTGGTATCATTTCCCGAACTATTGTAGTTTCTGAGCAGTATGATTGGTGTGCTCACCTGGAGTAGTAGTAGATATCGTGCAAAGTTCCTTCCAATTTGTGGCGTTTTCTTGATTATTAGATAGAGTGCGAGAAGGGAAACAAGATAGGTTATTGCCCCGAACACGCGTTGATAGAGAGGTAACGCCGAGTGCCAGAGGGGATGCAGCGAGAGATTCCTCATTATCTCTATAAAAATAATATTTATTATTTATCAATGCCTGAGTCACGACTTGGGTTCCGAAAGTGAAACGTTTCCCCTCGGAGACGCGAAATGAATCATTTGTCTCCCTCATTCACGTCTCCCTCGGAGACGTCTCCGGGTCGAAAATTAGAATGAGACGTTTCGGGAGACGTTTCCCTTCTCAATGATGGGCAAATCACTCAAAAATCTTTCATATCATCCATGAAACCCAACTAATTTTGTTCAAATCTCTCTCTCCACCGCTCACAAAAGAGATCACATTGCTGAATGGAGATACGTCTCTCTCATTTCTCGTTCACGGAAGGAGACGTCGTAAAAGTAATATTAAAATGAAGGAGACGTGTCACGTTTCTAATTAAAAATGGAGACCTCACTCTTTCCTTTGTCCGAGGTCTCCAGAACCCTAGTCACGACGAGATCATAAATATAACATAATTTAATATGCAATAAAAACATGATTGGGGAGGCTCCACTTCTTCACCAAGTACGTCTAATTCGTTACATTAGCAGGCACGCTCTCAGGATGATTATTTCATTGAGAAGAGATGGGATGAAAAGCACTGCATCAGGACGTATTAAACAGAAACAGGGGTGGAGCTGAGAGAGATCACTCCGCACTATTCGCGAGCAGCTGGAAATGAATTCCACAGTTCACGGAATGAATTCAAGTTAAGATCTCACAGATCAGAACTAAAGAGGAAAAAAATACTGATTTAAAAGATCTGATTACTGTTTAGCAAGTTCTGAAGCACAATTTCACCTGACTGAGCACATAAACCGGAATATGAAAACAATAGTTATTTATGAGAATAGTTTTGCTTGACAAGGTTCAATACTCTAACAAGGCTGAAAGTAGACACCACAAGTGCTGCCAACTTTGAGCGGGCACAATTACACTCTACATTTTGAGGATAAATCGAAGTGACTGGATGAATGATTACAGGGTGCGGAGAAAGTACTTTGACATGGATTTAACCATGTATCTTCCTTCAATGGCATCGATTTTTTTTGAAACACTACACATTATTTATAATAGATAGTAGGAAGATAACAACATTATATTACTCGATTTGACCTCCATTGGCCTTGACGACAGCCTTGAGACGAGAAGGTACTGACTCGATGACGGAACGCAGGTAGTGGGTATCGATTTTCTCCCATGCATTCTGAAGGGACTTCTTGAGGCTATCCAAACTCTGGTGGCGAACAGAGCAAGCATTCTTCTCCAGTACCGACCACACACTGAAGTCAAGGGGAGAGAGATCCGGACTGTTCGAGGGCCATTCATCGGATGGCATGAAGTCGGGCAAATGGGTGGTGCACCAGTTCTGGGTCAGTTTTGCGGAATGAGCGGGTGCAGAATCCTGCTGGAAGGTCCAATGACGTCAATTGAGGTGGGAACGAGACCAAGGGAGGAGGTTCTTCTACAGAATCTCCTTGATATAGTAGTTCTTGTTCACCTTCACACCGGGCTTAACGAAGACGAGGGGGTCTTGCCAGTCGCACAGACCCCTGCCCAAACCATCACCGATTGCGGGTGGGAAACACGTGAGACAGTTCTTCCTCGGGCATTGGCTTGCCGACTTGACTTGGCAATGATCCTCGTGTTCTGGCTGTTGAAGACCTGCTCCACCGTGAACACCTTATCCGAGTAGAGAGTCGTGAGATGTTCGCCATGTGCGATCCTCCCTAGGAGCTTCTTGCATCTCTTGAGCCTCTTCTCCTTGTGAATGCCAGTCAGACCATGGCCCTTACGCATCTTGTAAGGGTGGGACGTGAGACCAGAGTGAACTATCTTGCGCACCGAATGCTCGTCGATTCCGAGATCACGGCCTTCTTTCTCATAGATCGGATGGGATCACGTGCAACTCGCATCTGCACGATTTTCTTGTTCTTCCGAGTGACAACAGTGTGAGGTCTGCCCACTCTAGTACGGTCCTTAGTCGTGCCCAGCGCCTTGAAGCGGCAGATGGTATTGTGGACGGTCTGACGGGAAACTCGAAGTTTCTTCGAAATTCCAGCTGCGGACTCGCCGAGGGTCCAAAGGTTAATAATGGATTTCCGGTACTGGTGGGGTCGAGTCATTACTAGGGGATACTATTTGAAGTGCGCATTGAACACCTCGAGTGGTATACTAAAACTTGTTATTACATGCATTAACAGGTTGATAGGACTGATGAAATATTCGAGTTCAAACCTTGTCAAAGTACTTTCTCCGCACCCTGTAGATATGCAAAATCGAGAAGACATCACACATTTCCTCGAAAGAAATCGATTTAGATTTAGAAATCACAAGCATAATTTACATCGAAAGCTGTTTTCCTTATACGAGCTTGACAGAAGAAAAAAAACAATATTTTAATGATAATCATTATTGATTTGCATGAAAGAAGTAAGGCATGAATGTGGCATGAAAACCCGTCATAAATGTTCAGTCATTACTTATTCTGAGAGCTAAACTTCTGAGAGTTCGCTGTTCACGGTGTTGTGTGGGGGAAATTGTATTAGATAGTTGGACGCCATTATTACGTCTCCCCTTAAAAGTTACAATCTCGTTAAGCGACCTTGTTGAAGTTTGAATGCCATTAACAAAATAGACGCACACTATCGATCTCAACCACTTTATGTACCTAACGTCGATGATTTTTGAGGAGACTGTTTATGCGGTTGAAAAAGGCGCAATGACTCACATAACGAGTGGCATTGTTCAAAGACAGAAAGAAACTACGAAATAATATGAGTAAAATACTGTTTTTTGTATCCAGTAATGGCGGAGCTTCCGGCTCTGAAGGACGGCCTTCAGAGAGTGAAAAGCTTGCATGATACATTTCATCGTTGAACTTTTTTTTAACTATACCATTATCCCCCCATTTTTTTTCGCGATAAGTGAACATGTCTGATATCAAACCTACCAACAGTGTAGTGAGGTGATTCTGACGTATTTCCATCTGTAGTTCATAGTGCTATCAGCCTATTCTCGAATCGTCTATGGCGCTATAAAAGCGCCCGATCTCACCTCACTTGGTCGGAGCCACTGATAAAGAATGAGCCCCTAGTAGTTAGTCACCATCTACACTCTTCATAATGAGAAAGCCTATGCGTCAAGGCTTCGTCTCAACAACAGAGCACCACGAAACAGTACTATATCGGTTACAACAAAAAGCGGAACCTTCAAATAGCATTCCTGATAGTTTGATGATGTCTGCAATTTTTTTCAAGTTTGTGTAGTACAAACTTATTGTTCATGGAGTTCATTTTATAATCTGTATATCAAAATGTGTCTGTCCGCCTCCCTGTTTTCGGACCTTAAATCCACCCCTATTTTTGCAGGAATGATTGGATAGGCTTCCAACAAGGGTGAGTTGAAATTCAAGTCATGCGAGCAGCGGCTTCAAAAACGAACACATTCTTCAACGATTATTTTTTTGCGAGGAGAGGCAGTTTTTGCAAATTACTTTCAACTAGTTACTAACTGTTACCATTTGTCAATTTTACGAGAGAATCGATAACTAACAGTTCCGGGCGGAGTCAAGTGTTATCATAACTTTGTCCACTTCTCCCGCTTTCCCGTTACGAAATAGTAGTTACGAGTTTTCGCCGTATATTCAGCTATCAATTTCCTTTTATTTTTTCATTTTTATAAAAAAATTACCGTCCGTAAATTAAAGAGACGAAGTGGTGTAGTGGTCTATGGCGCGCCCTCCCATTCCATTCCACCCGGTCTCTGCCCCACCAAGGCGCCCACCCATTGGGGACGGGGAATTGGTAGTCGTGACTAGATCACGCAGGTAAATAGGTCTGGCGAAAAGGTGAGCACTCCAGACTGAATCAGCCCATATTAAGAGACCCGCTCGGTAAGATACGACCACCCCGTGGTCACGTTTCTCTAGCAACAGGATCCACAGGCTCTTTCCTACGGCGGATGGAGTGCCTTGGGCCAGCATTATGAAATTCACCTCTTATTATATGGCACGGCCAATGAGCAAGTTCAAATTATTAATATAGGTGAAAATGGACAAAAAATCATATTTTCTGAGCTTTTCGAATTTGACACAAAAATCAATTTGCACTTTATTTATTGTGCCCTGAGTATCAAAAAAATAAAATCTGAGCCAATTAAACCCGATTCTGAATACACCTTTTCGGTCCAATTTTTCACTTTTTTGAGTTTATACGGCTTTAAAGGGTCAAAGCCCTTAGGTTTTATGTACGCGTGATTGCTCGATGGTACCCGAGTGTATCCCACAAGATGTTATGACCCGGCTCGATTCCGCTTTTTTTGTATTTTTTTCTAAACTTGTCGTGTTACCATCCCTGCCATATGAAACATGACCATATCAGCGAAGCATATTGAATATCGACCAGACACTGTCAGTTTGCGACTAATCAATGATAGCGAAGATAAAAGGTACTGAAAATTTTGCCTGTGGATCCTGTTGCTAGAGGAACGTGACCACGGGGTGGTCGTATCTTACCGAGCGGGTCTCTTAATATGGGCTGATTCAGTCTGGAGTGCCCACCTTTTCGCCAGACCTATTTACCTGCGTGATCTAGTCACGACTACCAATTCCCCGTCCCTAATGGGTGGGCGCCTTGGTGGGGCGGAGACCGGGTGGAATGGAATGGGAGGGCGCTCCATAGACCACTCCCGTTGCATCTATCCAGAAGTAGAGTCGTTGAGTGAAGTGAACTATGTGATTGAGTGATTGAGTGAAGTTGAGTGAGATGAGTTGAGTTGAGTGAAGTTGTTTGAGTGATTCATCGGAGGTTATACCTTCTGGGTATCTTCGATAGCTCGTTTTCAAGAGAACAGTCAGAGGAGTCTGAGAAACGCGAACCATCCGATTAGTGCAGCTGTATTAGGATAAGGTACAGTGACTAATGTACCGATGGTGAGCAGTAACCACATCAAAGTCAAATAGATCAAGAACTGTAGTTACTATCAAAATAGGATAAACGATTCAAAGCGAAGTGAAGTTGGCCCATTTTTTGCACTTGAAAATCTGTGATACAATCAATTTGAATTATTTGCATACCCACGCTGATCAAGAGTGATAGAAAGAAATAAAGGATTTATTCGAAGTTCGACATATACATTATCGATCTACGACTCTTCAATCGGATCCAGTGCACGTCATTTTTCCTTTCCCTCCATTCTCAATCACGCAACTGAAATTGGATATTTGGCATTTCCGTAACTATTTCCTCCTCTATCATATTAACGGTTTGTGTGTCTCCAAGGGTCGCCAGCCTGGAAGCCACATTGGATTCCGTCTCAACATTTTGCAAGCTATCTCTCTGGTATATTTGACCTACTTTCAATCGAGTCCAACTTGGATCGGGTGGAAATTTGTTTTTGAATTTGGAACGGGGGTATTTTACACATTCCAATTCGAAAATACATTGTTCACAATACTTATGCCAGAGTTGTTGTTGACTGTATTTGCGTGCGTCCAGTGAAATGGAGGAACTCACTAAAAATGTTCGATATTTGGAATTGCTCGAAAACTTGCCGCAAGCATTGTTTCACAGCGCTCCTTGCAAGTTTGCTGAAGAGCAGAAGTAGATATGGATGTACTCCAGACTCGATGTAACCGGCAAGTCCAAGCAGGAAGTGATAGTAACGTGGATTTTTCTAGATTAAACACTAATCAAAACTCAAATATTAGACGAAACCTCAGTATTATTTGCAAACCAGAATACGTATGCAAATATGCCATAGAAGAGAACCTGAAATAATGTTTTAGTTATTTGGAAAACAATAGTTCATGTTCACTTTGATAATGCAAAAATCCACAAGTATGTGTTCCATTTTCAAAATAAGAATTTTTCTCTTTCCCTCCATTTCTAGTCACATTGTCTATATTAGTGTCTCCTTCGTTATCAATTGCCTTTTAAAATTCACATATTCTTCAGTGGCGTCTATCAAAGCAAGGCAATGGGGAGATTCTGATGCTTATCGGCGCATCTTTTGTGTGCGTTGCATGCATAGGTTGTGCATACGTGGCTTTGAGTGCCATACTTCGCTCTAAATTGAGAGTAAGTGTTATGTGCATAATCAATAGTATAATTTATGTATTAATTAAACACATATTATTACATATTATAATTAAACATAGTCATACATATTCAGTAAGCGATTGTATATCGTGAATCGCCATTTAGGAATCCGATGTTCGAAATGGGCGTCCACTAACATTCATTGCGATAATCACTTGTGTAGTTGAGGTCAGCAAATCTTTTGCATTCCTAGATTGTACAAATTGATTATTTTTGCATTATCAAAGTGAACATGAACTATTGCTTTCCAAATAACTAAAACATTATTTCAGGTTCTCTTCTATGGCATATTTGCATACGTATTCTGGTTTGCAAATAATACTGAGGTTTCGTCTAATATTTGAGTTTTGATTAGTGTTTAATCTAGAAAAATCCACGTTACTATCACTTCCTGCTTGGACTTGCCGGTTACATCGAGTCTGGAGTACATCCATATCTACTTCTGCTCTTCAGCAAACTTGCAAGGAGCGCTGTGAAACAATGCTTGCGGCAAGTTTTCGAGCAATTCCAAATATCGAACATTTTTAGTGAGTTCCTCCATTTCACTGGACGCACGCAAATACAGTCAACAACAACTCTGGCATAAGTATTGTGAACAATGTATTTTCGAATTGGAATGTGTAAAATACCCCCGTTCCAAATTCAAAAACAAATTTCCACCCGATCCAAGTTGGACTCGATTGAAAGTAGGTCAAATATACCAGAGAGATGGCTTGCAAAATGCTGAGACGGAATACAATGTGGCTTCCAGGCTGGCGACCCTTGGAGACACACAAACCGTTAATATGATAGAGGAGGAAATAGTTACGGAAATGCCAAATATCCAATTTCAGTTGCGTGATTGAGAATGGAGGGAAAGGAAAAACGACGTGCACTGGATCCGATTGAAGAGTCGTAGATCGATAATGTATATGTCGAACTTCGAATAAATCCTTTATTTCTTTCTATCAATCTTGATCAGCGTGGGTATGCAAATAATTCAAATTGATTGTATCACAGATTTTCAAGTGCAAAAAATGGGCCAACCACTTCGCTTTGAATCGTTTATCCTATTTTGATAGTAACTACAGTTCTTGATCTATTTGACTTTGATGTGGTTATTGCTCACCATCGGTACATTAGTCACTGTACCTTATCCTAATACAGCTGCACTAATCGGCAGACTCCTCTGACTGTTCTCTTGAAAACGAACTATCGAAGAAACCCAGAAGGTATAACTTCCGATGAATCACTCAAACAACTTTACTCAACTCAACTCATCTCACTCAACTTCACTCAATCACTCAATCACATAGTTCACTTCACTCAACGACTCTACTTCTGGATAGATGCAACAGGGTGGTCTTGATAGAGACAATGATTACCACGTATATCACGAGTCAGTGGATGAAAAATTACCCCCCCCCCCCCGGGAACATTTTCGAAAAAGTTGTGCCAGATTCAACTCGTATTATAGTGTTTGAATACGCTAGACGTAAGATTTCGAAAAATGGGTCATTGGTCGCAGAGCCGGCTTTTAGGAATTTTCCGGTTTTTGACACGGATATGATGTATCTCAGCTTCCACATGAGCTAGAAAGATGGTACTGAGCACAAAATATGTGGAAAATTATTTCCAAAAACTTTTATGTTCAGTGCAAGACGATTAGACAAACAGTCACAATGAGCCGGCTGAAAACCCGTTTTTCCCATCATAAAATAAATATTCTCTCTATCAAGCAGTTGCGTGCTACAGGATTTTAATGCAAATTATGAAAGAACAAGTTTATATGAAAGATATAAAAATATAAAAACTGAATTCGAAGTGTCTTCAACTTGGCAAATTTTACTCAAACATGCCACTATGAAGAAAAAGTCGAAAAAATGGCTTTTTCAAAACTCTGATTTTTCTTTTTGCAACGTTTAAATATTGTTATTGGTGAAAATTATGAGTAGAAAATCGTCTTTTGGAGCATGGTTCTACTCGCATTTTTTTATTAAAAATATATGTTCAAAATTTTGCACAATTTTGAAATATCTTGCCACGTCCCGCTCATCCTCGAGGAACCATGCTCCAAAAGACGATTTTCTACTCATAATTTTCACCAATAACAATATTTGAACGTTGCAAAAAGAAAAATCAGAGTTTTGAAAAAGCCATTTTTTCGACTTCTTCTTCATAGTGGCATGTTTGAGTAAAAATTGCCAAGTTGAAGACACTTCGAATTCAGTTTTTATATTTTTATATCATACATATAAACTTGTTCTTTCATAATTTGCATTAAAATCCTGTAGCACGCAACTGCTTGATAGAGAGAATATTTATTTTATGATGGGAAAAACGGGTTTTCAGCCGGCTCATTGTGACTGTTTGTCTAATCGTCTTGCAATAAACATGAAAGGTTTTGGAAATAATTTTCCACTCATTTTGAGCTCAGTGCCATCTTTCTAGCTCATCTGGGAGCTGAGATACATCATATCCGGTTCCAAAACCGGAAAATTCCTAAAAGCCGGCTCTGCGAACAATGACCCATATTTTTCGAAATATTACGTCAAGTGTATCCAAATACTATAATACAAGTCGAATCTGGCACAACTTTTTTGAAAATGTTCCCGCACACCTCCACTGACTCGTGATACACGTGTTACAATATGATGAAAAAACTAAGATTTCAATGTTTTTTTTGCATTTTAGGCCGGTCACCTTGCAATTGAACGTTTCTTGAAATATTTTTTTCGTATATTTTGAGCCCAAATGAATCTAGCTATTCTGTGGGGTATGACAGAAGCACAAAGGCAAAAAACAGAAATAGGGTTCAAAAATCGCAACGACAAAAGCGCAACTCTCAATCTCTTGTCACAGATCGGTGATTGAACTTCGTGGTTGGTATCAACTAATTAATAATGATGAGCACTATTAGCCGGGAAGGTGAATGACGTCACTGACATAAGTGACGTCACTTATTTCAGTGACGTCATTCACATTCGTTCAGGGCAGATACTGCTAATTACTAGTAATTAATTGACACCAACCACGAAGCTGTATCACCACTCTCGACAGAGATATTTCAATTTGCGCTTTTGTCGCTTGCACTTTTGTTGTTTTCGGCATTTTGCATTTTTGTCGTTCTTCTGTCATACCCCCATTCTGTGAATCGAGTTACAGCGTTGCCAGGAGCAAAATCAGAAAATTTCTAATTCTACGGCCAATGATTATTATGTTTTGAGTGTTCTAACACTGTATTATTAGGTTGCTGCAAAAGTCTTGCTCCTTTTTGGACGGTACTTTTGATCTTAACAATTTCACTTCATTGAAAACCCCAATGTCTGATATTATAATCAAGTATAAGGGAATGTTTCTTTGTTATTCTTTCATGATTGATTTGAATCACGATTTAAATCTACGCCTTAAGTCAGCTGAAAATTCGAATCATAATTTCAAATTCTGAAATTATGATTCGAATTTTCACATTTCTTCCATGTGGTGCAAAATTACAGTGATTGGTCATGCCATAATGTCGCTATTGTGAAAGTACATACCCAAAAGTTCTACCTAAGAGTGTGTTGGAGTCAGCTCTTTGTTCATCATTTCTACGGTAAGACGTTTCGGAATTTGAATTTCAGCAATGTCGTACAGCCAACTCATTGCGCTTTCTTGCTTCGAAAACCAAAGCTGTTGATTCCAATACAAGTACGCTTCATTCGACATAGATATATTAAACCACTGTACCTATTTTGTATGAGTATTTCTCATCGTGCTGAAATTTTGAATTTTTTGACTATTGAATTTGACTGAAACGCTGTAAAAAAATAACGAAGTGTGGGACTCATTGATTTGAATCGCCAAATAAATACTGATGATTTACGAAAGGAATCCTTAAATGTGATTAAAGGGGAGAGGTTGCTTGTTCAGATGAGATCGAAAGGTCGGTAATTCAATGAGCGTGAGAAATGAAAATTTGATGAAAGTATCGATTTCGGCATCAAAATTTTCATTACACCGTTTACGACGGCATAGTTATTTTCAGAAAAAAACTGAATCAGTCCCACGCCGAAAGTCTGAAAAGACAGCTATTTGTATAGTATAGTTCAGAGCAATTTGGATGTTTCCTTAGGGAGTTATGATCGAATGGAAAGTTATATTCATGACTTCAGTTGTCAGAATTTGACTTCACGTTGTAACTTTTTAAACTATAGGAGAAGTCTGAAGTAAGGTGCGATAGGAAGAGTATTGTTGCATTAGTAACTTAAGAAAAATAGCACGATCCTTATATAAAAGCAAAAGCCAGAAAAGTAAGGGATATGAAAATGACAAAAACGAACAAGACTTTCACAACAACCTGATATGAGTCGAAGCTTTACATCTTTTTTCTGGGGTAGTTCCTATGACTCGTTATACATGTGCCTCAAAATTGGTTGTCAGCACTTGCGCATGTATACGCCTAATACAGTTGCATTTATTGGATGTTTGCCATTTCAACGTCAGCTCTCTTGCCCATAATTTCTCGACCATTTTCATTTCGAATCGACATAATACTTGAATATGTCTCTTCAAATCAAAATCCATTGTTTTTTCGCACATTGTCTTAAAACGTTTAATTCACAATTATTTTTTGTTTTCTCAAATCTCATTTAAGACGTGATGAACTTTTCCGAACCCAGCGCAAATTTCGAGTTTAGACTAATGTATTTTCAGTATGTAACAGGTAATATTTACGATATAAATCACATCTGAAAAAATATTTATTATGAATGTCGAATTAACAGGAACTATAATGCTCGCATTCAATGGTGTTGTCGTGGTGCTCATTTTAAAAGATGAAGATGTTCGTGGCAAACAGTACCGGAAGTATCTCTGCGGCTTGCAAGCAAGTTACATTTTTATTAACAAAACGCATAATCGCAACTCTCTCAGATAACATCTCTCGCGATCGATACTTTCTCCGACTTTTACGCTCCCATCGTACAGATTCACAAAGGATTAATCTATGCAAATTCACTAGTCTCGAATGTAATCGGTGTTGGAACATTCCTGGTAAACTAATTGAAATTTGAAGCGAGCTGTTCATTCCTTTAATGCGATTGAGATGACAATGCTTGCGGAGGTCGTTAACATATATTTTGCTTGTGTATTTTATCGACGTGGTGTATGCCATTTTTTATCAAAGTACTAAACTATCGCAACTACCAGATTATCTTACCGCGTGACAGACGGTTTAACTTTGTCGGCTGGAGAAAGACATTGATGTTCATAATTCAACAAATCTACACATTCATTTCTATCGGACCTATGCTATACTTCATGCGGAAATCCGTAATTTCAGGAGAGGTGAGCTATTGGTTGTATACGATTATAAAGAAATATGTTAGGCATCTTTACCTTGTGATCTTATTTGGGTCCGGAATAGGACTACTCACATCTTCTTTCGACAGGATTCAGATATGAGCTATGCTTACTATAGTGAGAGAATTAATGCAAATTACAATTCCATCACGTATGCACTTTTTCCAGTTGGGAGTACATCGGCGTTCTTTTCAATCCTTTCAATTTTTCTGATGATTGCTCAGTTGGTGCGCGAGGTGAAGACAGGCATGCGCAACGCCAGTGACGCTACGCGCCGGTCTATTTTTCAATTTCAATTTCAATTCTTTGTCCGCCAAGTTAAGTAAAGGGGAAATGCAAGGGTAGTCTTCGATAGCTTAATCTAACGAGTTCAACAATTCATACTTCATTTTTTTCGAGTATACTGGTCACTTTCTTTCTGGCAGTGGGCATTCTAACTATCCCATTTCCCAACTTTTTTTTGCATAATATTCATTATAGATATGAACGAATAGCAGTGCGATCGCTAATTCTTCAGGTTTAAATTATATGTTAAAAAACTTATAATTCATTCATGCTTGTTCAGGGAGTTGTCCCTAGCGTGATTTACAACATCCCCCCTTTTGCAAACACTGGACTACGAATTATGGCGACTGTTCTCGAAACGGGAACGGAGTTTGAAAGAATTGGTCCTTTTTTATTGTAATACTCGTTAACGCAGCATTTGCAGCCATGACCGTCTCACCTCTTCTCTATCTCATAAATTCGAAGCACACTTTCGTCAGTTCCCTCACCATTCTCTACTGCAGCTCCTCGTATCGGAAGAAAATTATCCTACTTTTGACGAGATCGAAAACTCCTGAGACCGTGGTCGAAATGTCGAAGAATAGTCAGCTAACGCCAAACCGATAGTTCCATTCTGTATTACGAGCTCACTTTTTTCAATTGTCAATTGGTAAAAATTGTGATATGAGACAGTGCTCACCTTCCCAACTTCAACAACTGTATTTCTGCGATTTTTTTAAACATAAAATAATTTAATTTTTTAACCTCTTATTGAGCGGAACTTTCCATCGGGCGTAGATGTGAGCAGAATACAACCAACAATGTTTTCAATTTAATTACGGCTCGAAATCGAAATATTATAAACTTAACATGCTGGTGCGATTACGGTATTTTGTGAAGATCACCAACGTTGGTGAGTTTTCCACAATACCGTAATCACACCAAAATTGCCTGCTTTCGATTTATGATGCACATGCAGTAGTTTTCAGCTATTTTTGTGTGCATGAGCACCCGTCCAATTTGCACACTTTGAGTCATAGTTTCATAGAAAACTGAATCCTCCAGGGGGTATCTTTCTTCAATAAACAAATATCCTATTCCCACATGGTCATTTTCCCACATTGTTTTCGCGGTTGTTACTGAATAAGCGACCTCCTTCACGGTCATTGACACCGGCCTATCAGTGTTCTCTCGCGAGCTGATTTTCGAAAACGAAATTTACCTTCTCACCTCCGATCACTTTGTACTCTACACCAGGTTTTAGGTGTCCCTTCTTACTCGCCACGAGTTCAGAATGCCCAGACAGAGCGCAATTAAAGGGGTGCTCCGAGGAATATTCGGTCGCCCATAGTGAAAACGTGGATATTGTAGAGGTCACTCGCCCGATCAGAAATCACTTTGTACGAAGTTCCACAGACGCATCTGAGCCTATTTACATACGCGCAAAGTTCATTGAAAGCGCAGGGTTGCGACTGGTTCGTTTATGTTTCGCTCATTCTACATACGTATCGGCTCATTCTAGGGCTAAAATAGCTACAGTTTCCCATTGCGAGCGCAGAATTTTCGTGGTGGGACTCCCTTGCATTCATTCCCCGGAGAACTCCTTTAACACTCCTTACTGAGCCACTCAGTAAGAAGCTCAGTCGTTGCCACAACGACTCCACTAGTTGCCACAACTAGCGCGTAACTGCCACAGTCACGGAAACACACTGCTGCCACAGTCAGCGCACGAAGAAACCAAAGAGGAAGTCAAGAAATCAAGAAAAGAGCGAAAGGAAAGTTCGAGAAGAGACGCCGAGACGGAAAAGCGAAAACTACCCCGAGTTAACCGCTTTTCGACCCTTGTTGAAACTCAAAAGGTAAGGCGGAGTAAAATGAACAATTTTATATTTACTAGCAACAAACAAAATCAATAATTTGACGAAGAAACAAGAGAACAACCGGAAAACCTCCGGAATCGAACGTGGCAATTATTAAATGGTCCGATGATATTACTGTAGGCTAAAGGCCATAAGATACATAGGCGGAACATAAATTATGATCGGAACGGTAAAATCGAAATAACTCTGATATAATCATTTCTGGTCGAAAACTTGCATTATTATTTACTTTTTCACAGATTGGGGTAATAAATGACGAATGGGGGTACCCCTATAGTACAGTTTCAAGGATAGGACCGCCCTTGCGGTCCTATCCTTGAAAGCAGAGCCCGCCCTTGCGTGGAAAAATGCCTAACACCTTTACGTTTACCTTTTTACCTTTCTCTAGATATGGGAAATAAGGATTGTGTCGTTCAATGGATTGTGTAAAAGGAGGAAACGGTGACGGGTATATGCCAGCAATGCTAATACAGATCGCCCGTCATGGTGCCCAAGACGCGAAAGATGCAGAAGCTATTGTTCAACACGCTGATCATTCAGGTTTCCTAGCAATTATTTTACTTCCGTGATAGTGATTTGATAACAACTATAACTGATCAAACATTACGCGTAACTATCGGCTATGTGAAAAATAGTGATTATTTGAGAAATCTTTTTTTTTCAGACCGGAGTTCCTTGTATCTTTGGATATGTGCCACTGTCGGCTATTATCGGTCTGCCACTGGCTGGTATGAATTTTCAAATATAAATATTTTATTTAGTTTAAATTAAATTATGCTTTTGGAAATTTGTACTGCAAGAGAAAGACTGTCATTCAGGAATCGACGGGGCGCAATGGGCACCGTGCTGATTATGATAACAGCAGTGTTTCCCTCGGTATGTCCTCAATTTAATATGGAAAAATCAATAACTGCAGATGGACGCGCTCATCGTCATCTACTTCATTCCTCGATTTCGTGCAGCTGTGATGGGACTACCGCCATTTCGCAGGCTATCTAATCAGCAAACCAGTACAGTCCAATGTCTATCCGACGCATCCCTCACATCAGATAAATATCGTCAAAACTAAATAACGATTGCTGTATAAAGTATGGATTCATTGCGTTGCCTCACTTTTCCTCGACCTATACTTTTGAACACCTTGCTCCATTTGCTTTACAAAGCAACATGTAAATTCACTAACATATATCACGCCTATCACGAGAAAATCGAGCTAAAATCACTCATTCGATAGCTCTCCATCAGCTCTACAAACTGCAACGAAAAACTCTTGCGTGTTTATGTATCAGGTTGTAACATAAGTTTTGTCGCGTCCAATCTCTTATGCATTTTAACCTCAGAAATTCTTCGAATTAATTTAATCTCAATTTCGTTATTCATCATCAGTGAGGGCCTTCGTACTCTTTCTTACGCGCTTTACTTCAGTCCTGTCAAGGCAGTTGAGGAGGCACATTAGTCAGACAAAGTTGTACTGAGATAAGGATTAGAAATCATTTTCACGCATCAGCTCTTCTTGAAAAGGATAAATTATGCCGATTTTGTGTGATTTGCGTAAAGTACTACATATGTGCATAATTTTGAACCACTCACGGATAATGACAAACGAAAATCGTTCTAGAAATGTAGACGAGTTTGTATAATGTGGATGGTTGGTGACGGTCGCGAAAACTTTCGCAAGCCGAATTTTCTTCTCAGTAGATATCCAGATCCAAATAGTGGTGGAATATAGTTCACCCAAAGTGGTCAGTGTGCAGACAAAGTTTGGGGTAGATTGGGTTCTGTTGAGATAAGTGGCTCCATTCAGAACGATGGTATGTAAATTAAACTACTGAAATCGGCACTTTGTTCATATTCCTACCTCGCACACATGTTCAATATCTGATTTGTTGTGTCCATCCGAACCATAAACCCTTCCCTTACTAGTATCTACTTGGGATAAGTTTGGAAATAAATAGCTTTTGAATGACAATCTTTAATTCGAAACACCTAAACTTGCAAATTTTGGTAAAATTGTGCGCGAAGTGAATTAATAAAAATTCAAATTTCCCACAAGTGGAGTGTTCTTTCTCTCACTTGTTTAATGATAAATTATACCTCCATGAGTGGTAATTGAACGCACTTATGATAGTCACTGTTGTTGCAATTCTGGATTCAGAAGAGTTGGTCAAGTTGGCTACGAATCAGCGGCTAACCTTACACTCAGTGAAGTATATCTTTGGTTCCGCTCAACATAGCACCATATCTGGCGTATATTTTGAAAGAGCATTGACGGGGTATATCACCATGCTGTTGAAGTTTGGTTCATTATTCATTTCTGCGAACTAGCACCCGATCAAACGAATTAATAAAATCTGCACAAAATTTAAATCAGTTCATATTAATATTTTTCGCATAGCCAGCGTGCGCAGTTCAGCTCTACCCTATGGTTTGAATGTGCATGAACACCCCAAACATATACTAGGAGGTCAGGCATTGATAATGTTTGAGAAGTATCCTTCATGGAAATATTGTGAACCTCCGAAATGCGACAAAACTTATGTTACAACCTAATACAATTTCGAGCTATCTGTGAGGGAATGACGGATGCTTAAAATTGAAGGTTATGGGAAATTAACTGTATGGATCGATAGATCGAAAAATGAGTAGGGTCACTCAGAGGTCAATTGTGCTATCTCTTTCAGTATAAGCGCAATATGGACACGTGAAGAGTGAGCTGCAGATATCCGACATGAGGCTGGGAGCCCCAAAATGAAGTATGCACAATGAGACTTTGGGAGATTGTTAGGGAAGCCTAAAGGTGCCCAAAAAAGGTTAGAACAATTTTTGCGATTTCCGCTCCATTCCCTAGAGTTCTATTTTCTCATGAGAGGGGTGATACTCTACTATTCGTTAAAATCAAAATAATAAATGTACCGGGACCAGCTGTCAATATTTGGGAGGATTCCCATGTTCTGCCAAAGCAAAATGCACGTATAACAAATGCACCTCGAATTATCCACTTTTCCCGAGAACCATATTATGTCCTCTTTACTAGTGTGCTTCAGTTAGTGAGTATTGCGCATCTAACAAGTTCAGTTGGATGTCGTCGGCTTTTAGCATACGAAAACAAATGTACCAAAGATCATATCGAATACCGAACCCGGTAATAATTAGTTTTCATGATGTGATTATTCTGCACATATCACTATACTACGCAACAGTTGACGTAGTGAATCAGTCCCTGTTTTTACGAGTAGCACGATATTTATGGCATATGTCATACCATCGTATCACAGTATGAACATCATATTCGCCAAATTGTCGTTTGCGCTAACGCTTGTCGACTTCGCCATGCGCATATTTTGACAAATTCCTTGAAATGTAAAGATCTTAAGAAACATTAGGAATTTTATACGGAACAAGCGGGATCAAATTTAGACATAATCGCAACAAAATACCATCCGCGCATTCACCGTATTGATAATTTAATGATAGGCCATGAGCGTTGCATGAAAATAATCCAGCTATGGATACTGGTTCCCGGTGCAAAAAGGCCGTCCCGTTTGGTATATGGGCAGCCCATGTTGCACCTGACTGGGCTGCCCTATATGTTCCAATACGCTATATCTTTCGTTATATGTATAAGGAAACATATAACGAAGCTCCTCGAAGTGACACGAATATAGGTTGCGCAATTCGGGCAATCGTATCTTTAATTCCAATACTCGCATCGTTTATCCGGTCGAGATATCGTGCGAAATGAAGGGAATATTATCCGAATTAAGAGATCTGCTCGGTAAGACTCGACCACCCCCCGGACACGTCCTCTAGCAATGCGTTCCGGGAGTCCATACTTGGGTGTTAGGAGTACCTTGGAGCCGCATTGCACAAAATAGCCTTTAGTTCATGTTTTGGCCTGGAGCCAGTGAGAAAAATAGCAAAGGCTGTGAAAAAGTCGAAAATCAAAACTTCTCAGCGGGGAAAGATGGACATGTTTTCTCCTTTGCATTATTCTTGGGGTGATTAGAAACTACAAATAAGCTGTTCCGATTGAAATGTGATCATTTGATAAGCCAGAAAATCGATCCAAAAATTCACATTTTCAAGCCTAATTTCAGCCAGTTAGGTCAAATCCCATAGATTTCATGAGCAAGTTGCAGTCCACTGAGCTATGCATCAATACCCCACAATGCCGAAGTCTGGAGTGGATGCGAAGTTCGCGAAAAAGATTTTCGAATTCACTGAACTGATAATTCTTAAAATTAAATTTTAATTTATTGGCGAACGAGTTTGATCGCCGATGATTCCTAAGTGGTTTTAAACATTCCTATACTAGGGAAGTTTAAAAACATTGCGATATCGCAGTTACTACTAGTTATGAAAACCCGATTGTTACTATCTCGATTGCACACATATTTGATACACCTTAGCATGTGGACATTCAGCGTGAATCCCATAAGTTTCAGTCTTACCTTGGAGTATACCTTGTATCTTGTTGATAAAGCCAAAAATAGGTCATGCTAACGGATGCGAAGTTTCCGATATCTGGTGACGAAAATTCATAAATCTTAAATTCAAAAAAAATGCAACGACTGAATTTATATGTGTTCAACCTCTTTTTCAACTATTCACTATGTATATGTATTATTTATATTATCTCTCGATTATAAAAAGTCCAACTACTCAAATTTCGGAAAATCATATTTCAAGGTCGTGATTATTCCAAAGTTCATACTTACCTATTTGAAATTTCATGGTGCCAATCCCACAGTATTGACTTAAATTCTGAACTATGGTCCAGTTTGAGTGTAGATCAAGTGAAAAGGAACACTTATACGGTTGCGAAGGTTAAAATTTATGGATGCGAATATGCAAAACCGTAACGACGATATATTACTCAAAAATAGATTTTGACTACAATCTTGAGAAAACAAAGATTCCATTCATCGTCTTGCATATCTTTAAAACGAAAGAGTTCGAAAAACGTGAAACGACCCCAGCTTTTAATGATTTCAGATAAACTGATTTTGAAAATTTTGAAACTTATGATATTTTATAAATACAACCGCACTAATTTTGCAGCACTTTATTTGTTTTCTCTATACCAAGAGTGTTCAACTTATGATATTAATTTCTTGATATGCTTCATGTATAGCTCAGAATTTTTACGTTTTTTTGACTCATCACGATTTTCGCATCCATAAATTTCAACCTTCGCAACCGTATAAGTGTTACATTTCACTTGATCTATACTCACACTGGACCATAGTTCAGAATTTAAGTCAATACTGTGGGATTGGCACCATGAAATTTCAAATAGGTAAGTATGAACTTTGGAATAATCACGACCTTGAAATACGATTTTCCGAAATTTGAGTAGTTGGACTTTTTATAATCGAGAGATAATATAAATAATACATATACATAGTGAATAGTTGAAAAAGAGGTTGAACACATATAAATTCAGTCGTTTTTTTTTAAATTTAATTTTTTCAGTCATTTTTTTTGAATTTAAGATTTATGAATTTTCGTCACCAGATATCGGAAACTTCGCATCCGTTAGCATGACCTATTTTTGGCTTTATCAACAAGATACAAGGTATACTCCAAGGTAAGACTGAAACTTATGGGATTCACGCTGAATGTCCACATGCTAAGGTGTATCAAATATGTGTGCAATCGAGATAGTAACAATCGGGTTTTCATAACTAGTAGTAATTGCGATCTCGCAATGTTTTCAAACTTCCCTAGTATAGGAATGTTTAAAACCACTTAGGAATCATCGGCGATCAAACTCGTTCGCCAATAAATTAAAATTTAATTTTAAGAATTATCAGTTCAGTGAATTCGAAAATCTTTTTCGCGAACTTCGCATCCACTCCAGACTTCGGCATTGTGTGGTATTGATGCATAGCTCAGTGGACTGCAACTTGCTCATGAAATCTATGGGATTTGACCTAACTGGCTGAAATTAGGCTTGAAAATGTGAATTTTTAGATCGATTTTCTGGCTTATCAAATGATTACATTTCAATCGGAACAGCTTATTTGTAGTTTCTAATCACCCCAAGAATAATGCAAAAGAGAAAACATGTCCATCTTTCCCCGCTGAGAAGTTTTGATTTTCGACTTTTTCACAGCCTTTGCTATTTTTCTCACTGGCTCCAGGCCAAAACATGAACTAAAGGCTATTTTGTGCAATGCGGCTCCAAGGTACTCCTAACACCCAAGTATGGACTCCCGGAACGCATTGCTAGAGGACGTGTCCGGGGGGTGGCGATTATGGTCGAGTCTTACGGAGCGGGTCTCTTAAACACTCAAATCAATAGTCGATTATTTAATCTTACTAAGATTATTTAATCATTTGACTCGTTAATCATAATATAAAATTAAGAAAAGCACTTTACGGTGATTTGGGCAACACATGTTTAACTTGTTAAAAAGGACGGGGGAGTAGGACAGGGGAGACGATTTTTTTCATCGCCTCTTGGAAGATCGTTCATAATCCTTCTATTTTTTCACTTTCACTCTTTGAGTGGCGTTTTCGAATTCGTCTTTGAGTGGCTTTTTATAATGTCATATCAATTGAGCGTCACGTAAAGGCTCTTGAGCAATCTCGCATTGCTCGATTCTCACCTCTTTTCTCTAAAAGCAAGCCACTCACTCGGCATATTCCGAAACTACCCGACCCGCTCCATCTACAGAAAACACGGTTACTCATTCAATTATACATTGATATTTATTAAATTATGTTCCGCTTCAATTCTCTTGATTTCTGCATGTTGTTCGTTATAAAAAGTGTTGAAATGAAAATTTCAGAAATTTAAGTTTAAAGTTGACGCTAAATGGGAGTTGCATTCTCAAGAGTACAATGTGGATTTTGCCATATAGAGGACGAAGTGATAACACTTGAGAATGCTGGTAACGATATTCCGGCGCAGACGACACCTGCTACCATGTAAGATACGATATTCTCGCTCATAAATGTCACCTCAAATTTGGCCACTGACTTTGATCGAATATACGTCTTCGTTTGCATTTGTTCGAGTTTTTTTAGAGACTGTATAGTTGATTCGCACGAGAGCTATAATTTTCAGCACGATTCGAGTGAACAAGAAGAACGCCTCGTCAATAATCGATCAAATGCTACTGAAACAAAAGGAGGAGGACAAGAGCAGATTAAAGATATTACTTTTAGGTATTATCTCTCTCTCTTTAAATCCATAAGATTATATTTGAATTTAGGAGGTGCAGATGCCGGCAAATCGACTATTCTAAAGCAGATGAGGTTTACAAAGACGAACTTTGGTAGTTTTGGAGATAATGCTTTTAGAATACTCCACATGAATGGGTTCAGTAATGCGGAGCTGTATAGCTTCAACAAATATCTCCGCTTCAATCTGTTCCAGGTCTTACGATGCACTGTCATTTACTCATTTTGCTGTTATTAATTTATTTTACTTTTATAATTATTAATCAAAAATTTGCAGATCTTCCACGAAATTGCAAAATGTGTGCTCGAATCGGTTCCGTCAATTGCCAATGACGAAATGGTTAAACATTTTATATCTTCAAAAATCCATTTTCTATTTGAGAGCCTAATCTGCCGATTCGCCGAAGGACACTCGTGGTTTGTCGGCTTACAGTTAGATGAGGACAAGGAGATCGACTTATTCATAAATTTCCTACAGCTCAAGGTTTGTAATAACTTTGATTACAGTAAATTGAGAAATATATTTGATTAATTGTCCGAAAGAGTTCGGAATTGGCGTAATAGTGTCATTATGTCTACTTTTTTCTACTATCCCTACCAGTATCGGGGAATTGAAGATACATATACTGTAATTCCGCCTTCCATTGAATGAAAATTCCAGTGCATTCGCACCATCATGCAGTTCTACTCCAACTTCTCATCGCTGCCCGACAACGCTCATTAGTATGTTTTTCTTAGCATCAATAAGAATGTACAGAGCGTATTCGCATCTTACAGAGATAGATTACACAGGTAAGGTCGAGCTTTGAAACCTTAAGACTGCCGTACATGATAGTGCTACCGTACAGCACCAAAAACCATAAGTTCTCGCCGTAGAATAATGCATAACATCAGTACAATTTGCTTCCGCTAAATGCAGTGGAGATCTAAGAGTTGAAGAGGGTTTATGATAACTAAATGCCGTGGAGATCTAGCGGGAACAAAGATCAAACTTTGAACTAACCATCAGAAAACTCGCAAAACAATACTATTGTGCGAGAAGTTGCCAAGATGTGCTAATCGACAAAATGTGACATTGATTGCATTCAGTTACATTCCCAACCTCGGCTCTCTTCTCTCTCCTGGCTACATTCCTACTCCCGAGGACATTCTGCATCTGCGCATTCCGACTACCAGCATACACGAGATCAACTTCTCGTTCGATAAACACAACATTCGGTACGGTAAAGAGTTGAAGAGGGTGTATGATAATTCGAAATGCTTCATCTTCACATTACACACACTCTTTACTGGTTGACAGGGGAGAGTACAATCAGTTCACTTCCTCCTCTTATTTGTACTTGTTGGCGCTTCTTCTAAATAATGCCTTTCAACCACTGATCTCACAAGGGAATGGTCAGTCGTCGAAGTAAAATTATCAAAAATGACTGTCAAAAAATTGATCGAAAAATTGTCAGACTGATCGACGTGGGCGGGCAGCGAACGTACAGGAAGAAATGGATTCACTGTTTCGAGGGAGTCGCTGCGGTTCTTTTCGTCGCGTCCATGGCCTCCTACGATCAGGTAACGTTCTTGTTGTGATCCTCCCTTCGACTCACTTTCTCTCCATCAAGATTTCCCTTTTTTCGTATATTCGTCTTACTATCTCGTTCCGAAGAATGAGAGTGTGTAGAATAAAAAGACGATTACTTGAATGTTGAACTTTACTACCCTGCTAGACTCTTAACTGTATGGTCCGTCTGGGCTTCTCATCAACATGATGGCATTTTTATTTTTATTCGTTGTCATATTTTACATTACAGGTGCTAGATGAGGACGATGTAGTGATCAATCCGGTACTACACGAGGATCTCTTCTTGCCTGAGGGTGCGAAGCCGACGGTAAGGGACAGATATTAGAATTTAAATTTAAAATGTGAATATCAAAATCAAAGCGTCAGAAACGAGAAAACCGTCTCCGCGAGTCGGCTGTGCTATTTGGCGACATGTTGCGAAGCAAATTCCTGCTCTCGGCTGCATTCATACTCTTCCTCAATAAGGTAGCTGAATAATAAAAATAAAAGAGAATTTATAATTGAATTTATCGTATCACACTGTCTCAATATGTTTCTTGTAGAAAGACCTATTCGCCAAGAAGCTGCCCACTCATCATCTATCTAGATACATTGGAGGATACAGTAAGATTCGACAGTAACCTGATTCCTACTAAAGCTTTCAGAAGGCACAACTGTTGAGGAGGCGTCGGAGTTTGTCAAACAGTATTTTCTAAAGGTGCGAATTTGTGCAATAACACAGTGTTGGTTTTTTCGACTGGGTTTTTTAAAACTTTTTTTCGGTTTTTTCGACGCGCTATGAGCGGAACATTGTAGGAACCTCGCTATTTATAAATCATTAATGTATTGCTCACATAATTTGTTCAGCATCAACTGCTACAATCTCTAATTTTACATCATAACTTTAATGTTCACTGTATTGCAGCGAAAGTCGAAGAGAGACAAGGCACGCCAGATCTACTCTCACTACACGTGCGCCACCGATACAAAGAACGTCGAATTCGTGTTCAAGGCTGCCTTTGATATCATCCAGCAAAAGAGTCTCAATAGTACCGGAATACAGTAGACGAGTACAACATCAAAGTGCTGCTCCCAGAGTGCTGATTTATCTTCATTATTGCTTCGTGGTCACACTAATAACGCGAACAAATATTCTATATTAACGATCGCTGTTGATGTCGGTTGATTGAATAAGTGGTTAATTGTATGATTCGTGAACTCTCTTTATTGTGATAACGCCGCTGTGGGTTGAGTGAACATGCAAATAGACTGTATGAAGACGGTTGACTTCGTGGTATCCTTTTAAACATAATTTCTATACGTGGAAATTTTGTTCAATATTAGGAAAAATACAACCAAGTTATCACCAACAAGTCCCATATCTCGTACGCATATCGCCCTATTTTTCAGCTTAAGGAGGGGCTCAATGATACATTTAATCTCACGATATTTATATTCCCGTTATCGTTTCTAGATCGCTAGGGAAATTAGAGTTCAATAAATAATGTCGATGTGCATTCAGTCTAAATATATACGATCATCATTTAGTGATCTGCTACTCTCGGTCGAGTATTGCGATTAATACATGTTCCGCTATTGTTTTTCTGCCTTCCACAGTATTTTCTCACACGTTCATAAATGATAAGAGATCGCAGGTTGTGAAAATGCGAAGAAAAAAGTTAGTATGGCTGCAATAACTACCAACGCACTTGATTACACATTGATTGATAGACATTGCCATAATTATTGATACACAATGACTTATGGATTGATACGCATTGATACAACAACAAATTGCCACTTCGATTTCTACCTTATGAAAAACGAGCAAAATAAGGATACGTGTGCAACTCGGAAACACTAGACAAACATCTCAGCATACGAGCAGTTGAGAAATGAGATTTCTTCCTGATATTTCGGGATTCTTGCTCTCTCCATTTGTATCCCCCCCTCGGTTCATTGCATATATTTTTAAAACATGCTTGGAAAATCTTAATCGAACCCCCTCACAATAATGACCTATCTCGAAAGAAAACGAAGAAATTGGCTAGGTTAGCACGCTACGTTGTTTACATGTTGTTGCTAGTGAAATTGCGGAATCGATGCAATAAACTCGATATTCACTTTTTAACTGAAATTGTCGAAGTGCATAACTCGGCCTATAGACCTGCAACTTCAGGCAATACAATACAATACAATATTTATTCAAGCTTCAGGTGGTATGCCTGTTGAACGATGCAAGTTTTCCATAAATCAAGGTGTCTTCTGCACTTAGATTCCCAGTTCGGTCCAATCGCCTTGACAAACTCATCTCTCCATCGTATCTTCGGTCTACCGGGCGGTCTCGTTCTATCTAGAGGCGACCAATTTGTTATTTTTCTTGCCCACCGATCATCTCCTATAGTGGCAATTCGCTTGGCCCAATTCCATTTTCTGCACATTGCTCGCAAACGGATATCTGGTAGGGGAACTTTCAAGCTGAGCCACTCATTTGTTTTCCTGTCCAGTCTCGTGACTCCAGCCATTTTTCTCATCATTGCACGCTGCGTTACGATTAGCCGTTTTCTCTCCTTCTTAGTTGAATTCCATAGTTCAGATCCGTACAGAAAATTCGGTTCAATACACATTCTGAATACTTTGGTCTTAAGTGACATTCCGACTCCTCGGCTCGTCATGAAATCATAGAATTTGTTAAACGATTTCCAAGCACCGCCAATTCTCCTGTTCAACTCAAGCATTAAGTTCTGGTCGAATGATAGTCGCACTCCGAGGTATATAAAGGAATTCACGTATTTTAGGTGATTTCCGTCAACAGATTGGGGGACAGGTACATCGTTCGTCATCATTACAGTCTTGCTTTGATTTATCTCTAATCCAACTTTCTTACTTGATGCACATAGCTCCTCCAACATTCTTTCAATCTCCTTGGGACAGTGCGATATTAATACAACATCGTCGGCGTATCGTAGGTGGTTTAATCGCACTCCGTCTATTTTGATACCGTATTGCTCCCAGCTCAGCTTTCGGAAAATCTCTTCAATGATCGCATTAAAAAGATGTGGGCTTAGAGGATCGCCTTGCCGCACTCCACGTCTGATATCTATTGGAACTTTGTCTCTCCCTATTCGAACGGATACACAACTTCTGCTATATATGAACCGGAGAGTATTGATTATTTTTGGATGAATGCCGTGGTTGAATAGTGCCTCCCAAACCTTATGGAAATCGACTGAGTCAAAGGCCTTCTTGTAGTCAATGAATGAGAGATACACCGGGAAACGATATTCTTCTGAGAGACTGATGAGTTCTGAGATTGCGTATACATGATCAATGGTAGAAAAATTTCTCCGGAATCCTGCTTGCTCTCTACTTTGATTTGCAGATAATTGGTTTTCTATTCGTGAATCGAGTACGGTGGCAAATAATTTGTAGATGATGTTCAGTAATGAAATCGGACGGTAATTAGCGATATCCAAGGCATTTCCTTTCTTGAATATTAATGAAATAATCGCTTCCGGTAGATCATCAGGGACACATTCGTCGTTTATCCACTTGTTGAATAAAACTCTCAATGGACGAGTTAGAACCTCAATTCCGCATTTCAGATATTCAGATTTGATTCTATCCGGTCCCGCTGCCTTGTCATTTTTCAGCTTCTCGATTCCTCGTTTAACTTCACTATCCATTATGGGCAAAAAGCGATCATTGCATCGGAAAGTACACCGTCGTGGCCGCATCGATTGGGAAAATAGCTTATTGTAGAAAGCTTGAACGATACTATTGATTTCATCCTTGGAACTCGCGACAGTTCCGTCATTTTTCTCCAATTGGTTTATTTGAGTTCGGCCAATCTGAGATGATTGCAGGGCTCTTCTAGTACTTTTCCCGTAATAGACGGCTTTACGCACAGTCTCCAGATGTCCTCGATAGAGATCCTCCTTTATTGACATTCTAAGAGCCTTCCCTGTCAAGGAAAAATTGATTCTGTTGAGGGGATTGGGATCGGCCATTCTCAGTCGTCTCCTTTCTGCAAATAAACTTCGGGTTTTTACAGAAAATCGTTCTTTAGGCGGTATTGGAATCATTGATGATTGAGCAGTTGTTAATAGAGTTCGCTGAATGTTTTTGTAAGTATCGAGCTCCTTGGTTGGTATTGTGTGGATGGTTGATACAAATTGCGCTTTCGACAATTCTAGGGGTCTCGGAGCTTTACGTCGATGATGGCGTATTCTTGTCTCAAAGCGGAACTTGGCCATTAACAATCGGTGATCAGTGCTCAGGTCGAAGCTCCCCACAATCGACACATCCAACACGTTCGAGAGGGCTCTTGAAAGAATGTAATCGATCTGATTCTTCGAGTTCATATTAGGGGACATCCATGTCCACTTTCTGCTGTCTCGTTTCTGGAATCGAGTATTCAGGAGGTGTAACTTGTGTTCAGCGCAAAATTCGAGTAACAATTGGCCTCTGTCGTTTCTCGTACCGAGTCCGTGACGCCCAATGTAGTCCTCATCCTCAGATAGCTTCGACCCGACCTTCGCATTAAAATCACCCAGCACAATCAACTGCCATTTTCCACACCACGGGCGCAGATCACGACGCGTCGAATTAGCTGAGGTCTGTACTGAGGTCATTCATTAGCGTGAGGTATTCGTTATCAGGGTGAGCAGAAGTCGGCATATAAACATTAATAATGCGTATTCGGAGGAGAGGAATGTCAAGGTAGGATAGACGCTCGCTGACTGAGTGGAATATGGAGTTAGAAGCCCAATGACTGGCTACTAGGAATCCAGTCCCGTAAGCGGAACGGGTACCGAAGCCCACTAGGAGGTGATTGGAAGCTCCTAGGGTTAGAGAGGTCAAGCCCGACCGTCTCGTTTCCTGTAGGCCAATAACGTCAAAGGGGATCGTACTCACAGCCTCCTCCAACTCAGCAACGCGGTCGTCCTTCTTGAGAGTGCGCACGTTGACAGTCCCGACTCGAAGAGTGACTTGCATCCGGACGGACAGGCTACCACCGACGGTTGTCCAGGCGACGTCGGGGGACTCCCACTCGATTGCGGACAGAGAGGGGAGTGAAGACCGACCGCCTCTCAGCCGCGCACGAATGGAGAATGGAGAATGGAGAATGGAGAATGGAGAATGGAGAATGGAGAATGGAGAATGGAGAATGGAGAATGGAGAATGGAGAATGGAGAATGGAGAATGGAGAATGGAGAATGGAGAATGGGGAATGGAGAATGGAGAATGGGGAACTTCAGGCAACCTGCGTCTAAAATGTACTATTAGGTTGTAACATAAGTTTTGTCGCATTTCAGAGGTTCACAATATTTACATGAAGGATACTTCTTAAACATTCCCAATACCTGACCTCCTAGTATATGTTTGGGGTGTACATGCACATTCAAACCATAGGGTAGAGCTGAACTGCCCACGTTGGTTATGCGAAAAATATTAATATGAATTGATTGAAATTTGGTGCAAATTTTATTAATTTGTTTGATCGGGTGCTAGTTCGCAGCGACGAATAATGAACCAAACTTCTACAGCAAGGTGATATGCCCCGTCAATGCTCTTTCAAAATATATGCCAGATATGGTGCTATTTTGAGCGGAACCAAAGATATACTTCACTGAGTGTAAGGTTAGCCGCTGATTCTTAGCCAACTTGACCAACTCTTCTGAATACAGAATTACAACAACAGTGACTAACATAAGTGCGTTTCAATTACCACTCATGGAGGTCTAATTTATCATTAAACACGTGAGAGAAAGAACACTCTAATTGTGTGAAATTTGAATTTTCATTAATCCAATTCGCGCACAACTCTACCAAAAAATGCAAGTTTAGGTGTTTCGAATTAAAGATTGTCATTCAAAAGCTATTGATTTCCAAAATTATCCCAAGTAAATAATGGTAACGGAAGGGTTGATGGTTCGGATGGACACAATAAATCAGATATTGAACATGTGTGTGAGGTAGGAATTTGAACAAAGTGCCAATTTCAGTACTTTCATTTACATACCATCGTTCTGAATGGAGCCACTTATCTCAACAGAACCCAATCTACCCCAAACTTTGACTGTATACTGACCACTTTGGGTGAACTATATTCTACCACTATTTATTTGGATCTCGGTATCTATTGTGAAGAAAATTCGGCTTGCAAAAGTTTTCGCGACCGTCACCTACCATCCACATTATACAAACTCGTCTAAATTTCTAGAACGATTTTCGTTTGTCGTTATCCGTGAGTGGATCAAAATTATACCCATATGTAGTACTTTACGCAAATCACACTAAATATTCATAATTGCTCCTTTTCAAGAAGAGCTGATGCGTGAAAATGATTTGTAATCCCTATCTCACTTCAACTTTGTCTGGCTACTGTGCCCTATCTGTCTTGACAGGACTGAAGTAAAGTGCGTAAGAAAGGGTACGAAGGCCCTCACTGATTATGAATAGTGAAATTGAGATTAAATTAATTCGAAGAATTTCTGAGGTTAGAATGCACAAGAGATATGATGCGACAGAACTTATGTTACAACCTGATATATTTGCGAGTTGCTCAAATGAAATTGCAATTTACCTTGATCTTGTTACTCAAAAATGTTGAAAGAATGAATCGGCGATAGGGCGGGGTTACACTCAGCAAGATGATATTGTGAGCGAAAGGATGGAGAATGAGCACACAGTAGGCAGGCAGAACAGCCTCTGAAAACAAAAACAAAAACAAAACTTAATGCAATGAGAAAGTTCATACAGTAACAAGCGTCATAAAACAAAAATTAGGCTTACTAAATGGAAAAAATGCGCATGCGAGCGGTGTGAAAATAATGAAGGCCGGTACGAAAATCATTGTTAGAGGGACTGCAATCTGAAAAAAAACTACGAAAATGAACCAATAATTTTCTAGAATTTCAAGAAAATCTACAATAAAATGCTGATAAAACGAAATTATTGATATTAGTATGCCTTACGGGAAAAAGGCCTAATACATGTTAAGTATACGTAGATGCAAACATTCGACACTTACCTGTACAAAGAATACAATCAGAGATTGTCTTATGCGGCTTAGTGTGATGGGGCTCCTATGATTCTAAGACAATAGGTGATTGGGCACACTTGTTTATGATAGATAATAATCTATTTTGCGATTTACCGCTGTGCTCAACACGTGAAACATATGCCAGAAGAGAACAAGCACTAGCAAAGCGACGAGCAATATCTTCTGC
Source organism: Pristionchus mayeri (assembly GCA_036245805.1). Taxonomy (NCBI): domain Eukaryota; kingdom Metazoa; phylum Nematoda; class Chromadorea; order Rhabditida; family Neodiplogasteridae; genus Pristionchus; species Pristionchus mayeri. The sequence goes on along the minus strand of BTRK01000004.1, from coordinate 6,256,875 downwards.
AATAATATGTGTGAAATGTGTCTGGAAAGGAGTGAAATCAAACCGTTTCCACTGCGTATGCAAATGCAAGCAATCCGGCAGATCGTTTCTGAATATGAAACGGAACGCGATCCATGATCCATGTCAAATTGAAGGGACTCTTAAGATGTTCACTAAAAATGTGTTTGTTTCGTATCCTTACCTCTCTCAGAAGTCCCACCACATCCTCCTTATGGTAAGGATATGCTCCAAAGAAGATCGGAGCGATAGTGCTCTTTGCAAAATCTTTACAACGTGTACATACTATGCCAAATTTGATGTTTGAAGCTTTTAAACATGTTTTATAACTATGCAAACAATTTGAGACCATGAACAAGCAATTTGAAGCCTTAATTTTGAAAATTGCAGTTTTGGAAAATCCGAATTTCACGAGTTTCACAAAAATCGTCATTTTTCGAAACAATTGGGTTCACAATGGTCAACAATGTCTCAATTCACAACAACATTCGTTGACATGCTTCTAATGATCGATTACAGGTGTTTTGAGCATAATTTCAGACCATCCTGATTTGAAAACTCTTCGAAAAATGGAGAAAGTGCGATTTTTCAAAAATTTTGGTTCTTTGGGACACTCTGAGATTATTGTTTTACGATCAACACCGTGATATTTCGATCAGAATTACTAAATACAACTCCTATAATGATTTCCGATTGGTTTGGAAGCCATCTGGCGAAAAAAGTTCATTTGAAATTTTAGTTTTTATGTAATGAAGAAAAAAATTTGCCAAAATTTATGAAAAATCTCATTTTCTCCATTTTTCGAAGAGTTTCCAAAACATGATGGTCTGAAATTATGATCAAAACACCTGTAAACGATCAGTAGAAGCATGTCAACGAATGTTGTTGTGAATTGAGACATTGTTGACCATTGTGAACCCAATTATTTTGAAAAAAATGACGATTTTTGTGAAATTCGTGAAATTCGGATTTTCCAAAATGCAATTTTCAAAATTAAGGCTTCAAATTGCTTGTTCATGATCTCAAATTGTTTGCATAGTTATAAAAAGATGTTTAAAAGCTTCAAACACCACATTTGGCGCTTCCAGAGTAAGTTTTTCGTTATGTTCATCAAAAAAGAGACCTATAATATCCTACTTTTCAAAAATTTGAAATTTTCGATTTTTTTTGGACCTGGTCTGGCATTTTTCGGAAAGTGCACCGCAGCCCTTCATATTGGGCCAAATATCAGCACTTGGTATGGGAACTTCATCAGCGAAATATTGAGGGGGGTTGCAAAAACGTCATCCGTCGACCCCTCCCAAAAGGTATGTTTTATCGTGGAATGTCTCTTAAATATACAAAAAAATGAAAATCCCAAACCTGAATATACAGCAGATATCCGCGAATGCGCGGTTGTTTTTGGTAGAGTTTTCTTGAGAAGGTAAAACATAGAGAGACAATTCAGAACGGAAGTTATAACGAAGAATGCACGTTGGCAAGTAAAAAGTGCATTCTGCACCCTGAGGGGGAAGAAATATCTCCATCGATGAGCAACTGAAACAAATATTGCGATCTGATTATGCATATTATTGAAAAAAAAGAGATTTCGATGCCAACTTCACAGGTTAAGATATATTGAGGAAGGGGAGTAAAGGCACGTTTACATAAATCATGCAATAAATCACGATTGTAAACTGTATCCCCCACAGTTTGAAATTCGAAGACGCGGAACAGGGATCAAGTGAAAACATGTTATGGAAGAAGCTGTTCTAAGAAGTGTATAAAGTGTTTCCTACTCGGGGAGATCCCTGGTCTATGCAATAGGGACATTCGAATTTTCGGAGAATGTAACGAATTCGGAAATGGCCTTTGGCAAGCTTTGTTTTGAGATGCTTCCGTCTCCGCCCAAACTGCAATGGCTTTATTTGTCCAAGTGAGATCATGTTACTCTTATACAAAAAAATCGTGAGGCGCCCCAATAACACCGGGATAAAACTTGCAGTTGCTTACGCGTCGCATATTGCTTTCTTTATTTTTGTATGGGTAACTATCGTATCATTTTCTGAATCAACAAAATCATCATAGTTCACGTTTTTCCCCTACAATACTCCGCCCGAAAATCGACTCGGTATGATGGCGTCGATCATATCCAAGCTCCATTCCACTGAGCCCAGCGAATTCCATGTCTACGGCTTTCCCATGATGGATAACACGAGTAGCTAGAATTACTCAGTGAAAACAAGTGAAGTTGAGAATCTAAATTGAGAAAAAGCAATTTTATTCACAAAATCTAGACTATTCGTATCAAGGGAATTATATATTTAAAAAAATATTCATTGTCAGAAGATCTACGACTCAATCAGGTCATTCGTCTTCCTCGTTCCCTCATACATGACCAGCTACGCGCTCCTGACCATTTGCACCCTCAAAGTCCTTCTACATGTTTTCTTTCTCAATAAATGTAATTTCCCAGATTCGCAAACTTCTTCGCTCACTCGGAACCTCGATCAGCGCGAAAACTGTGAACATACAACGGCAGTTTTGGAGAACACACATCGCACAGGTTAGCTCAGCTCTGCTCAACATAAAACTAAACTGCTGCAAGAAGCTAGAGTTATCTTGTTGGGACAAAACGTTAGGGGACAAGGATTCATGTCGTTTTAATTTTCCAATAACTATCGAGAATGAAGTGACTAAATTAGGACTAATTTATTGGAATTTCACTAATCTATTGGAAAATGAGACTGAGCAGGAAAATAGTTGTTGTTATTGAAAAAAAAAGTTGTTATTGGAAAAGAATGGTGTGAAAATAGAACCATTTGATATCGTTATTGGAATTCTGGAAAATTATACAGCAAAGGAGCTTTATTCGAGAGTTATTCTCCATTTGTACGTTAATGAAATTCGATTATCTTTTTCCAATAGAAATGCCTTTTCCTGTAGGCAACAACCCCAATTTGCATCGAAAATGAGTGGAAGAGGGACCATTTTGTACATACGATTCATAAATTCACTGCCCCTGTAGAATGTCGTAGTGCTTCTAGAGGAATGTCTCTTCCTCAGGGAATTCTGCCGCTCGTGCTCACGTCGCCATCGTTACTCATGATCGTCTATTGCTTCGCGATGGGCAAGGAAATGGGCAATTTTTCCGCTTTGATCGGATTTCTGCTTTTTCCATCACTCCTTTTTTCACTGTGAGTTTCCACTCTAATCATTAATGAGCAATGGTCTGACTCTCTTCTGTTTGCACGCTCTCTCACCGGGCAGAGAGACGAGAGAGCGGGCAAACTGAAGAGAGTCAGACCATTGCTCTCATTAATGGTACCTTCACCATGCATTAGTAAATCTCTTTTTCGCAATTTGGGTCAACCTTAGGATTTGCATAACTGGGCAGGGTTCATTTCCCATTCAGGCAATCCTTCTACTTCGTTTCGTTCGCGAGGCTTCAGAAAAGCAAAGAAACGTATCCGTCACGATGAAAGCCACTTCAAGATAATTCACTCAAAATGATATCTATGTAAAACGAGCAACTTCCAAGATGTGAAGAAATAAAACAATATCGAGAAAGCGGGTGATGTTGTGTTTGATACTATTATAACCGAAGCATTTCCACTCATCTGTCAACCACACATTTCATGTGCAGAACTTGTCATGTCCCATTATCATGATTAGACTTACATAATGAGGCAACTATTTTGCCATCGTTCCCGTGCATTCTAGAGTTCCTTAAACGGGTATTAGTCTCTTCATTTTCTCTATACCGGTCGAACAGTGAGAGAGTATTGGGAATAAGTGAACTAACGTTTATCGAACTTACTTATTTCACTTCACGAACAACTCACCAAAGTAACCATGAACATAATGATCGCACTTCATAACCGTTTCTTCCATCTTCACAGCACGCATTATGTTCAGAACTCACCGTGTCGATGAGGGAACGATGCGAGTATCGACAGTGTTTCGATGATAGTCGATTCGCATTTTCATCACGTCGAAACGTATTGTCGAGAAAATGTACTTTGGAGTACAGTGGAAACAAAAAAAGACGTGTAGAAAACCGTTCAACACAATTTCGAGCGTCAGTTGAAAAATAATGCAATTAGTCAATATCAGTCACGCGAAACGAATTGACTTCCGTTTCCGATTGGCATTTGTATTTCGCCTACCTTGCCACCGTATAATGTTTCTAAATTGTAATGAACATCTGACAAACTCTGAATGCAGGTTATCAATTAAATCCCAATTTTGTAAATCGATACAATATTGCAGATTTATTTTGGCAGTTCCTGACATCACTAGTTTATCTCCACATTGGAGTGTTGATGCAACAAAAATATGCATGGCGCTCGAAATGATCGTGATTTTTGTCGGATTCATAATTTCATCTATCGCCTCATACATCTTAAGTGTTAAGGCAGGTTTCCTGATTGGAGTTTCGAAAACATTTTTTTTCCAGGAGCTTTCAATTCACCCGAACCTGGCACGTGTTTTCCTAGCTGCAACGTATAACTTTTATGTTCTGCCAAGTAGCAGAATTCTGCTTCTCGTGTTTGAAATTGGAATAATCGACATGAAAGGGGCGAAATTATAACAACAAACCAATATAATAAAAATTTTAGAATATCCAAACATTGTGATATGCGCTTCGATCGCTCATGTGTACGATTCTATGATTTATCCTGTCCTTTTCGTTGGATTTGTAAGTATTACGATTAAAATGCATGATTAAAATTTCATTGAGATTGTCGAGAGAGTTTTCGCAACGATTCACATTGAGGACTACGAGGTAGTTGCATCGCGTTACCAAAATTCAAATATTGTATTTTTAGAAGCGAACAAATACTATTATTTCAACGCTGATCATCGTGAATTGTGTTTCGTCTACTATTGTCCTTGCCATTTCTGCATCAATCGGTTTGCAGATATAACTAAAATAATATGCCTAAATGTTCAGGATTGGTTTTCAATTTCTTATTTACTATTAGTGCGATTGCTGTCATCGCTGTTACCCTAATTACCGCGACCACAATCGTGACTCGTACATCATGAACAACGGTCAACTCCAATTATAGACTGCGATTTTGCTCTATCGAAGGAATCGAACACACTTGAACATCGTTCGCTCCAGTATTTCTTACTCTCTTTCGACGAAATTTCAACTAATAGAGAACTTTTGCGTCTTTTGTGTGAGTAGTTTTCTCCCTGAAGCTTATCGATTTGTATTGCCAGGCATTATTTTATTGCGCCATCTACTGTCTTATTAGTTGCTCCATTGGAATAAGTGCACTCGTCCTGGCCGTATATTTTCATCGAACTGTACATTCCGTACTTTTCATTTTGTTTTTACATTTCAAATACGCAAGAGCAAGATAATTGGTTTTTGTATCAAGGAGAGCCTTCGTCCTGGATAAAATGATGACGATGATGATGATGATGTATTAACTTTTAGAGCGAAGTCATGTTGTCTACGGTGTGCGTGGAGCTGTTCAACCTATCGCATGCTATGTAAGTTAATCTAGAGAAAATGTGATTCAATTTTGGATTTCTTCCAGTGAAAGCTTCGAGTTTTGACAATTCGCATGATTCTAGTAATTTACGTCGCTAATTTCATTCAGCCTATAATTCAGAACTGCGTCAGGCGCGATTGCTCTGATATTTTATTCGTTACCGTCACTGAGAAGAGAGTTTCTATTAACACTGAGCAAATGGTGTGCGAGTGTCACGTGAAATTTCATAATTCATTTTACTTCAGCATTCCCTGTTTTCCTGGTCCCTCCACAATCGAAGTGGAGCGGCTGAATGAGGCAACTACCGACTCATACTTTACCCATCTCGTCGGATCTTGGGCGTAATCCGACCAAATTATGTCCAACTATTAATTGCGATTGTGCTTCTTCGAAGGAATCGTGCACGTTCACGCTAATCGATCGCTCCAGTACTTCTTTCTCTCCTTCCACTGTTATCTATTAGCTAATTTGTGTGTCTTACGTGTATGATCAATATAGTGCTTATTATGCACATCTGACTAGAATGCAAAAGTTGACGAAATACAGTGGACGTATCAGAAATACATTGTACGTATCAGGATTACAATGGTCATATGTCCACCAACACCTTGCTTGTCCCCCCAAACGGTGCATAGCCTCGAGTTCTATAAAGGACATGCGTTCTAGCACGCTCTAAAAGTATTCAAACTCAAAATTCGGCATCAATCATGCATGCCAACGACATGAATGAATACAGATAACATTTGTGAGGCAGGTTGACAATCATGGAAACAAAAAAAATCGTTCAGAAAACTGCTCGAGCGTAAGTAGAACAGCAATGCAATTACTCAATATCAGCCACGCGATACAAATTTACTTCCGTTTCCGGTTGGAATTTGCGGCTTTTTGTATCGCTACCTTGCCACCGAATAATGTTTCTGAACTGTAATGAATATCTGACGAACTCTGAATGCAGGTCATCATTTTTGCGACACCAATTTCGAGAATCTATGATATATTACAGATTCATTTTGGCAGTTTCTGACATCACTATTTTATCTCAACATTGGAGTGTTGATGCAACAAAAATATGCATGGCGCTAGAAATGATAGTGATTTTAGTCGGATTCATAATTGCTACTATTGCTACATACATCGTTTGTGCTAAGGCAGGTGTCGTGATTTGTTTTCGATTTTTTTTTTCATCTCCAGGAATTGTCAATTCACCCGAACGTCTCACGTATTTTCCGTCACTGCAATTTTACGTAATGGCAAGTAGCAGAGTTGTGCTTCTAATCTTTGAAATTGGAATTATCGACTTGAACCGTAATAAATTTGAAAGAATTTTTTAATTATTAATTATGAAAGAAAATTCATGTTCGTCGCTTCGATCGTTCATATATACGATTCTCTGATATATCAGATGCTTTATATTGGATTTGTAAGACCATTAAACGTTGCATTAATCAACTTTAATTGAGATTATCGAGAGAATTTTTGCAACGATTCACATTGAGGACTACGAGGTAGTTACATCGCATTATCAAAATACACATAATTCATTTTAGATGCGAACAAATACTCGCATTTCAACGCTAATCATAGTGAATTGCATTTCGTATGCTGTTTTACTTGCCATTTCTGCATCATTTGGTTTGTAGATAGATCTACAAAAATATATATATATTTTTAATATTCAGGACTGGTTTTGAATCTCCTGTTTACTGTTACTGTGATTGCAGTCCTTGCTGTGGTCCTAATTTTCTCAACCACACTAATGAATTCTCTCATACTGAACTACAATTACGTTCAATTATAGACTGTGATTGTGCTTTATCAAAAGAATCGTGCACATTTACACATCGTGCGTTCCAGTATTTCTTATTCCCTTTCGACGAAATTTCAACTAATAGAGAACTTTTGCGTCTTTCGGGTAAGTTGATTTCTTTCTGAAGCATTTTGAAGTCTATTGACAGGGATTATTATATTGCGCCATTTACTGTATTATTTGTTGTTCCATTGGAGGAAGTCCACTCGTTATGACTGTATATTTTCATCGAACTGTACATTCCGTACTTTTCATTTTGTTTTTTTAAAATTTCAAATACGGAACAGAAAGATCGATTTTTAATGTTTTTTTTAAATTTTAGAACGAAACGAACTTGTCTACGTTATGCGTCGAGCTGTTCAACTTAACACATTCTATGTAAGTTACTCAAAATGTGACTTCAATTATTTTATTATTCTACCTGCCAGAGCTTAGAGTTTGGAATTTTTTATTATCACCACCGTTTACGCTCACTATTCATTCACTATGTTTGGAGAGTGATCTCGAAAATTTAATTGCACTTTTAAGGTCATGTTCTGATAGGAAAACTAGTAAAACTTCCTTATTTTATTGAGATTACGATTCTTCTAATTTACAACGCTAATTTAATTCCGCCTTTAATTCAGAACCGCACCAAGCGCCATTGCACTAGTAGTTTATTCGCTGCCGTCATTGAAAAGAGAATTTCACTTGACTCTGAGCAAATGGCGAGCGACTTTGATGAGAAATGTAATCATTCATTTCACTTCAGCATTCCCTGTTTTCCCGCTCCTACTGCTGCCGAAGTGGAGCGGCTGAATGAGGCAACTACCGACTCGCACTTTAACCATCTTGTGGGATCTTGGGCGTAACAAGTAATAAAACACTAAAAATGTTGCTCTGGCCAGAATGCAAAACAGAAAATCGGTCGAATTTAACAATAAACATTTGAAAATTTATGTGCATTAATCATCATATCTCTCAGAAAACATCGTATTTTATTCTCCCCCGGGCTTTATTGACGTCTGACAAATACTAACTATACCGAGAAAATACTATGGGATGATTACGCATCCCCCTGGGGGTGCAATCAAATCGCCACTACGTTTATCAGTTCTTCTTCTCCAATCGCCAGATATTATGACCATTTCAAATACTGTGGAGCACCTCAATATATGTAGGTTTCATTAATTCGAGCATTCAGCATATTGAGTTCACATATCATTTCAGTTATTGGCATTTTTTCGAATGTTCTCCTCATTTTTCTCAGTTTGCGATTTGGCAAACATAACTTGGGGTCGTACAAGTACTTGATTATGATTTTCTCTGCATACGATCTTTTCCTGATTGTAATTCACGCAATTATCTAACCTGTTCGTTTATTATTTTTAAATTATTTTTAAAATTATTTTTCAGAAAGTGTACAACTTCGATTCCGTGTTTTCCATATATTCGGATAGGTTCCGCGATAACACTGTGAATACTCGTTTCAATATGAAATTTCTAAAACTTTCAGTGGATTGCGTCTGTATACGTTTGCTTTTTCGCCGTGCCTTTCGCGCTAACAAATATCAACTTTCTTCATCGATACTGGGCGGTCAAACGGTTAATTTATTTAAAAAATGAATTAAATGAATAAATTATTGTTTCAGGCCTGAACGGTTGCTGTTATTCACAAAATTTAAATTTGTGATTATTCTGGTAATGTACCCTATTGGGCAATGGTTATGCTGGTGAGTTTATGATGTACATGTTTGCAGACATTTATTTGAAAACAATTCAGGGCATTCTTTTCAACTCAAGTTGAGCTAGACGACTTAAGTTACGTTCGAGATCATTATTTCACTGCCTTTAACGTGACCATTACCGGCTTTCATGTCATGCATCACTGGGTGATTTCTAGTGATGCCAAATCGGCGCGCGCTCTCCTCGTTTCGCATGCTCTCTCGCCGGTCAGACAGAGCGAGAGAGCGTGTGGAACGAGGAGAGCGCGCGCCGATTTGGCACCACTGGGTGATTTCTATTGCACGAACAATAAAAAAAATGTTCTCGCAGAAACAGAATCGACTAAACCTCCCACAGCTCCTGAATATGTTGGGTGGTGTGGTTGATATGTGGATTAATATCGCCATCACCATCTACCTTGCGACCAATACGATCGCTGAAATCAGAAAAGCGAAAACGTTCTCCCTCAATTTCAAAAGCTTGCAAATCAAAATTCTCAGAGCATTATTCGCACAGGTTTGTTGGGCTGGATTTCACAGTTAATAGAGGAGAGGCTTGGAATGACAGCATTCGAACAGAGATTCGGATGATCGAGAACGAGATAGTCGCCAAACTAGGGGTGTCCTCGCATTGAATATCATATGTTTCATGCGACTTTCAGACCATTGTCCCAGTTTTCTTCGTGTACATTCCATTCGGTTGCGCGATTCTTTTCCCTTTCTTCAAAATTAACGACAAGTTCCAAATTGCGAACAGCAGCACCTTCTTCACTTCCTTCTTTCCTGTGATTAGATTAAATTTTGAAAAGGGAAAAAATCGAATTCACAGGCCTGGGACGCAATCGTCGTTATCCTTTTAATCAAAGATTACAGGTTCGTAATAGGCACATTTTCTAGTAACTGCACAAATTCCCGATTCTCCAGGGATGGTCTTCTTTCTGTGTGGTGCCGTGGTCGGCATCACTCATCAACGGCGACGTCCATCTGGAAAACACAGACGACGACAACACAGCAACACAGGCGATCTGGTGATGCATGCGCAGCTGCTCCGAACACACTCACAATTAGACAGTAGTATGCTCGTATTCCCCCCTCCTCTTATTCTGTCATCAGTTCGAGACACACTAATTTCTGCACATACACACTAGATTGATGGGACCCGTTGGCGGAATAGGTTAAGTAGATCATTTTACTAGGACTGAGAAACGTGTTGATGTGTTCGTATGCTTTTCCGTAATTTTATGTGCATGATGAAAACTATTATGAATGCAGCTTACTAAAAATATAAGTCAAATCATTGGTATTGTGCGCAAGAAGAATTGGAAGATGAGAAGAGATAACAATAATAATTCGCATTCCTCTTTTGGCATGTCGTTCTCAAATTTCCTCACATGACCTTTTGTAGCATACATGTACGGAGAGAGTATGAACAAAATTGTTAGTCAGGGAATAAATATCTTTGCATTGTTGCTCATTCATCTCAAATGATATACGCTTCTTCGCTGACTGAGGGAAGCATTTTCGAGTGGAATCTAGTATTGAATATTAGGTTGGTAAGAAAGTTCTGTCGCGTTTATCGTATTTTACATTTTGGTTTATCCTGCCCTTTAAAGTTGATCAATCTTGATAAGATCTTCAGTTGTATAATAGTGCTTGGTTACTCTTTCGAGAAAACGTTATCACAGTATTCTCCAAATACTAATTCTGGCATAATCGATTGCTAAATTCAGCGAAATTGATGACCAACCCTATATTTATTTGCTCATGGTTGAAAGAAGAAATGTGATATGGACATAACTAGGATGCTATTGTAGAGTGCAACAAGTGGGAATGTTTTATATTGTATAACAATAAGAAAGACTCATTATGCCAACTTGGGATCAGCGCTAATTCTGAAAATTCCTCTGAATTTAATTTTGATGATGAAACCGAAAACTGTTCTTTGAAATCAGCCTTTTTTTGCAATCTGCAGCTTTCCACACATATCGAATGCCGGATGCTATGTGATAATATTGATGTAAAGTATTATCATGCAAGTATTATCATCCTTCAAAGCAGTAGAAGCAATTGGTCGCTCTTATTAAAAAGGCTGAGTTCAAAAAATACACCATAAAATCGTCATTTTCAGATTTTTTAGATTTTATTTATTTACTCGCTTTATATGCGATATAGAATCGACTTAAACCTGTTGACGTATACTACCTACATCACTTCACCTTATGTTAAATTGAATTTCCAAACAAGTTATTCAGTCAAGAAAAAATGGAAAAATAGTACGCGACAGAACTTTCTTACCAACCTAATATATGAGCTCGTTTTCCTAAACAAATCATGTAGATGTCAGTGCGTTCGCCTAAGAATTGCATATCGGTCATATTTTTATGCATGATCGTATACGTCTAATCGATATGTTCCCAACTTTGAGAAGTGTGAACCTGGAGGGTGGAATGGTGGAAAAATGGCCATGGCAACGCAAATACCAGAAATTCCTGGACAGGGCTAAAGTTGTTGTTCGTTGGGTCAAAATGTGTTATATTCGAAACAGGCTTAGCTTAGATTTCGATAAACGGGCCTTCGTCTTCATTTCCCAAACTTTCTTTCCATGTCTCGTTTCTTCCAATCAGTTTCTGAGGAACCCGCCAACAACTGGTCAGGGCGCTGGTTACCAACTGGTTAGCCTAAGCTAAGCCCTCTCTAATTGGTTAACAACTGGTCAACAGCTGGTTAACGACTGGTTAGCCAGTTAGAATGGACGGAGCTAATGCTATAAGCATCACAGCTGTAGTTTGTACGTATTGATTCAACTAAAATGATAGAAGTTTTCTAAATGTGCTATAACAGTGAATAACGCACAAAAATGTGCATGAATTGGTCGCAGGAAGGCCCATTCAGCGTATTATCTATGAATAGGTCTGGCAAGTGATGATTTTTCGCATTCGGATATCCCCATTCGAAAGAGGAAAACACCACAGAAATCGGGTTTTTACCTTGTGTGTGTTTGCACTTATCGAAGACCTCCGGGCACTCGGAAGTCGAAGGTCCTGACAAACACGCATAATTTCATTTCGTTATATTTTAATTTAAACAAAATTAGTGCTTACGCCTTGGTCGAAGAAGGGGATGAGAAAGCCATCGCATCAACGTGTAGCGGGACCTGTATATCATTTGTGAGCTTGTTACCAATTTTCCAATCAATCAATAAAGTGCATGCTAGCAACATTGTCGCTTTTGTTCTGGAATGAGGACCAACCTAGCTATTTCGAAGTTTCAAGAAACCAATAACCAATAATTAAGATTATTGTCCAACTCACTCCACTCTTCAGTGAAATCTCGCCCAGCGCTTTGATGTGGTGCCGTAGGGGTCGTTGGGTACGGAACCAATAATCTGCAAGCGCTCTGATTTCTGCCATCCAGTAGTCAACCAGTAAACCACTGGTAGACCTAAACCGTGATCATAATAACTTTTTAACCATTAGAAGAGAGCAGAGTCGACAATCGTTGAATTTTGGACTTTGACGTTCTAACTAGCGATGGCAAATCGGCAAGCACTTTCTTCTTTTCGTATGGCCTATCACAGGCCAGACAGTGCGAGAGTACATGTGAAACGAGAACTATCCATATATTACGGGTCTCCTGTAAAAGTGTAGGTACGCGGGCTACTAGAAATATTTTGCATCACCGATTTTCAATTATTGGGGTGTCCAGTAATTTTTCAGAATTTGAACGTATCCTCCACAGTAACGATTGTCCATGACAAATTCCAACACTATTGAATAGAGCAACCGTTGCCCAATCACACATACCATGGAATTTTCAACAGCTGCTCTCCCCTGTTTTTAACAAACGTTTATGTAATGGATACTGGAGTCACCCAAAATCACGTTTTGGTCTATAATATTTTTGCTGCACAGGACCGCATGGATTTGATACCTCTAATTTGCTAATTTTAAATTACAAGATTATACAATTCTTTAAGTGGGCTTCACTTGTGCCATTCAGTTGCAGTTATTGATTGCTAGCACGCATTACTGATCATACTTAAAAACAAAAGTAGAGGTTCTTTCTTTGTGGGATTAAATCGAACTTTAATTTGAATATGCGCTAATTGGAGATATTTTGTGGTACTCCATCTTACATTGTGCATTGAACATTTGGCGAGCTTCGAAGGAAATATAATATCGATTATTTGTTTGATCATGAAATTTCATCGAAAATGTGGAAATTATGATTCAGAATTTTTGAAATATTTTATTGTTGCAGATAGAGCAGTCGACCGATTCCTTCCAAATTTTGTATATATATTTAGTAATTCATGCATTATAAAACTGTGAAGAAATTAGGATGATTTCGTTAAGAATAAGCCTTTCGCAAAAAAATAAAAACAGACGAAAACGTGATTTTGGGTGACTCCAGTATCCATTACATAAACGTTTGTTAAAAACAGGGGAGAACAGCTGATGAAAATTCCGTGGTATGCGTGATTGGGCAATGGTTACTCTATTCAATACCCGAATATACCCGAATTCCATTCATTCAAGAGAAAATCAACTCTCGCAATCCCAAACCCATTTGGCACCGTGCCAAGAAGAATTCATTTCAAATCGCGCGCGCGTTGCGACACTCAATCCATTCTTTCGCAATGTCACGCAATCTTGCGAAATTTCCAAACCAATCGATTTAAACGTGTTTACCACGTTGTTATTAACGTTTTTATGCGTCAAATCATTATCTTTCCCATCTTCACTAATTTATACAGCCCGTTAGCCTACGCTTGCGGGTTGTTTCGTATCCTTTCACGTTTTTACCGCCCATACCGGGCGTCGGTCTGTGCCGGCGTCTCGGCACTTCTCTTTCTCCCTCGGCCTTATGCCGTTGTAATTCATCACCATATTTCCCTATCGTTGTTTCGCGAGCACTCCGCGTAACTTACCCATTCCTTGAGCGCCGCATCAACGGTGCTTCTCAGCTCTACGACCGACCGGACACCATCTACTCACTCGACCCTCTCCCTCTCTCCGATCTATACCAGGTTGGAGTCCCTTCCCACTCAACCCCACTCTAGAACAGCCCATTCCTTTCTCTTCCATTTAGCTTATTTAGCGTAGTTTCCTCGTTCACCTGTTGTGTAATAATTAACTGTGACGATAATCAATGTTTATTAATTGAATCTTTCGCCTTTATCACACCGAATACACAAATAGCGGACTTCTCTAACCAGTGAGAAGTTCGTATATGGTGCAATCGGTTTAACCAAACCCAGTCTAAGTTCCCGCTTGGCATTACCAAGCATTCTCCATTCACCATTGACCTTTCCAAAGTCAACTGTAGTCGGAGGTCACGGAAAATGACGACTTTCGACACCCAGTACAAGCAACTCCATGCCATCATTGGCTCAATCCATTCGGATCTCGAATCCATCAAATCCAAATCCATCACCTTGACCCAAGTGGCGAGTATCGATGAGATCTCGACCATTTCCACTGAGATCACGAATCTACTCGTGCAAGCCCATTCCAATTCCATCGATTACAGATCAGCTGAGTCGACACTCGCTCGATCGATAGCGAAGATGGTTGATGAAGAGAAGAAGGAAGAAGAGATGAACATCAAGGACGTGTTCTTCAAAGGAACCGATGGACGCAGCGGATGGGAACTGGATCCCTCCAGTGTGAGTGAACACGTTTCTTCCATGAAAGAAAAAGTCGAGTTCACCGTAGTGGCAGCAAAGTCGCGTCTCAACGCGCTGTTGCAAGTTTCCATTCCTCCCCCATCCAACGCTGCTCCCACCACTAGTGACGCCTTCCTCTCACCAATCAAACGACCCTCCCTCCTCTGGTACCAATGCCGACAGTGTTGACCCTTCTCTCCAATCTTTCATTGCGTCGAGCGTTTCGACAATGACATCACTCACTCAGAAGTTGGTCAGCATTGAGGCGCATATTGCTACTACTCAATCAAACCCCACTCACCATCCCAATCTGTCCCTTCCGGCGATCAAACTTGAAA
Source organism: Pristionchus mayeri (assembly GCA_036245805.1). Classification (NCBI taxonomy): domain Eukaryota; kingdom Metazoa; phylum Nematoda; class Chromadorea; order Rhabditida; family Neodiplogasteridae; genus Pristionchus; species Pristionchus mayeri. The sequence goes on along the minus strand of BTRK01000004.1, from coordinate 6,241,873 downwards.
CTTTCGACGGTTCTGATATTACGAGATGGCCAGCTTACAAGTACCAGCTCGATCCTCTAATATTGTCCCAATCCCATCTCAACGAAGTAGAAAAAGCATTCTATGTCCGGTCTAGTCTGAGAAGCACCGCACTCTCACTTGTATCATCCATCCCCACCACCCAGAACTTTCTCCAGAAAATCATCGACCGACTAGAGAAAGAGTACGGCCGACAAGACTTGACTCAGGCCACTCTTCTCCAATCCCTGCTTAGGATTCGCTCCAAGTCCATTCGATTAGAAGACCAACTCGACGCAGTTCGGTCAATGATTAACATAGTGCACACAATTGATGATAGTTGTGGGTTGAATGGTCTCGTGACACAGCAGCAAATAGCTGATCGCGTTCACTCTCGCTTCATCGCCCTCATTTGGAGACGCAAATCAGATACCTTGCTTGGCGCACTTCAGTACATGGAGGACACAATCCGAACTGAACTAGAAGACGTGACGATCACTCGCGCCATATCTGAACGGCATCAGGGTTCCGTTAGCGCTTCTAACAATTCTGATTCCTCCCCAAACCACAAGCCGAAATCATCCACTGTTGAGTAGAGTGCGGAGAGGAAGAAGGAAGACCGCTCGGCGCGGCGCGAAATGAGTTTTGGTCTTCCGGAAGAATGAGAGGGAGGGAGGAAATTCTTCCGGAAGACCTCGCAGTCTTCCGGAAGACCGAAATGCCAAAATGACCTGTTTCTCTCAATTTTTTTCGTTTCTGTGTTTCAAATGCTGGAAGTGATCGAGAGTAGTGTGTTCCGGTGCCAGAACCAAACAACCTCACTTTATCAATAACTCTTATCACAATACTGAATCAAAACATAGGAGAAAACTTGATAATCAACAAGAACATAGATTCCGTTGAAATTGCGACAATAAAAGGTTGATACAACATTCAACACTAGAAATACGAGTAGTAGTTGACTCGTAAGGGCGATCGTAAGGGGATTCCTCAACAGGACAGGAAGATCACGGGAGAGACTGAAGTAGCTAGCATTCAAGTAATAAGAGATAAAGTGGGCTAAATTCCACTAAGAACGAACTATGTTGAGAAAAAACGAGAGGTTTAAGGGGTTACTGGAAGGCAGGGACTCCGTAGATTCTACTCACGTTGTCTTCAGACGCATGCTCCAAGAGCGGCAACGAATACGAAGAGGGAGTAGTCGAAATGCCGCAGTGAGAGAACATTCTGAAAAGGGAGAGGCAGCATCTGGTCAAGGACCTAGCACTAGTAGAGAGGAAATCAGTCATTCGGGATCACATCTGTCCATAAACAGGACAATTACACAAAAGAACTGTTCGGGGCGATAGGCGATAGAACACTCACAGGAAAGTGCGTAGTCCTAGTCAGAGTTCAGCAGACTCCCGGTTGAAGTAGGTTGAAATCCGCAGCATGAGTGCATCCGTTGATGTTCAGGACACGGTAGACGCACAAGGTGTGGCACACATCAGAAAAGTTGGCACTGATATAACGAGTGATCAAGAGTAGCAACGGATTTCGGCAGGGAAACAAACGTGTAACGAACTGAACAAATAATGGGGAAAAACGAGCCTGAACAGTCGGCCGCCGCCGTGCCAGAATTGAGTGGTGCCCGAGACGAGGTTCCTGGGTTGAGGCGGGTTTAACAGGGAAGCAAACTGGAATAGGAAATGAAAAATACAAGAAACAGCAAGAAGAAACAGGTAAAGCAACGTGTGATAACGACAAGACTGAAATTGGCGTCTGCACTCTCCTGGCGCATGTAAATTGGGGCAGAGACAAAATAATCTCCGCCTGAGATGTAAAGGGGAGGGCTAGCATGCAAATGGACCATGGAAATGAGCCTAAAACGCTCAAATCTTGCTCCAATTCAAGCCAAAATGTTCCAACTCTTCCGGAAGACCACGAAGTCTTCCGGAAGACTTTGCACTTTCCCCTCCCTATTCCTCATTCCTCGCTCCCCCCCCCCCTCAAAAAACCTGCCGAGTCTTCCTCTTCCTCTTCCTCTCCGCACTCTACTGTTGAGCATTCCATCCCATCCAATGGCAAGTCAACCCAAGGACCAGCGTGTGTTTTCTGCGGGGAACATGCCTACAGTGGCGAATGCGCACTAGTTGCATCACTCAAGGACAGAATCGATATTCTCAAGCAGAAATCACTTTGCTTCTGTTGTTTCTCCAGCAAACATACTACTCTCTCTTGCGTTAAGAAATGTAGTGCATGTGCTGGCAAGCACAACAAGGCTATCTGTGAGAAAGTTCTCGATGCTTCAGCCAATACGGCAACCACTCTCGACCCACACCCCGATAGACTCTACACCACTAGGGCTATCCTTACGAATCCTGATCCAGATTCCGCAGACGCATTCCACGCTAATATCCATCTCGATCACGGATCACAAGTCACTCTCATCACTAGGGACGCAGTCAAAAGACTCTCTCTAGCCCCAATCGATAGACGCGCGATGGCCCTACAAGGAATTGACAACAACCCCCCAGTAGTTGATACATTCGATGTTGTTAGAGTAGGACTGCTTACCAATCGAGGAGTAGTTGAACTCGAAGCTGTTGTCCGAGAAACATCCTCGATCAATACAGTTCATACTTACGCTCTCCCTGACGATGACATCAGTGTACTCCATCAGCTATTGGATCAGTTCCAAGCCGTTTCTCCAAGGAGTCCATTACCTCAACTGACTTGCTGCTGAGTATTGGAAACACTCTCAAACTACTCGAGGGTGCTGAAGAGACCAGTCTCCCTTGTGGCTACCGACTTGTTCAATCTTCAGTCGGTCCACTCGTAGTCGGTTCCATTCAACCTTCATCCACATCCCCTCACTCATGTACGAGCTCACCCCTCAACGAGCCCAAGCCACACCACACTACGGGTCACACACTCATGCACGTGTCAACGAGCAATAACGCGACCCTCACATCGTCTCCCTTTCAAACGCGTACTGTCCATTGCGACCCTCCCAGCCCTGCGCATTCATCCAGTAATCTCACTGGCCTCGTTTCCTCTGCTTGCACGCTTACACCCCACCCATCCCTAGTTGGTATGGCGACAAGTACCAGATCACCTTCTGAGTACGGCACTGCCAAGCCAACGACCAACACTGAGTGTCACCCCCGAGCGGTTGCCTCATCTCGATCTCCTCTAACCACTGTCACTATGACGACACCTGAGAGATCCCATCCTCACGCGTTCCCAGCTGAACACGCACACAATACATCATCGATGGCGACTTCCGAGAAGTCGCTCGTCGCGCATCATTCCCCATCACCTTCCATGTGCAGTAGTGAAACACCCAGTTATCCAGAGACTTCCATTTCTACGATGATGACTCCCAAACTGTCACTCATCACCCATCCACTTCCGTCTACTGTCACTGCGGCATGCAGCGCAGTGTCTCAACCTCGCATCGAGGGATTAGTACAGCCAGAGGCAGCCACTCAATCACTCGTTACACAACCCCACACCCATCCCCCGATTACCACCCATCAGTTTACGACCACCGCGCACTCTCCTGCGCTTTCTCATGAGCATCCAGCCTCCTCCCATTCTGCTGCGCACCCTCATGAGGTCTCTGCAGAGCCCCCCACATACAACACGCATCATTCCGCGCAGTCTCACGAGGTCTCTGTGGAGCCCTCTCTCTCCTCTTTGCATTCTACCGCGCCCTCTGATGAGATTTCTATGCAGCCTCCCATGTTCCTCGCGCATCCATCCGCGCAATCCCATGAGGTTTCATCGGAGCCATCTGCCACCAGTTCACACCACCCTCCGATCACTCCTGAGCCCATTTCTCCTTCATCAATGAACAACGATCTCATACTTACTACATATGGCTCACTTGTGACGAATTCATTCAACTCCCAGTGTCCAGCCATCATCCCCAGCTTCCATACGATCGACACTAGAGTAGTCAATGAACATTCAGGAGCACTCTACTATCCATCGTGCAGTTCTAGAGACCTCATGCCTAATTCTCTACCCAATCATTCCCCTCGCCGTGTCACTAGTTCGTACAATTACGATCAGGAGTTTCCCATTTCCCATGAAAGTATCACTTCAGCCAGAGTAGAAAGAAAGGCACATGCGCACAATAGGCGCTTCGCTTATCAGCACAAGCCCATCTATCGTAGTGACCACACAGTAGGCACCCGGGCCCTGCCTCTCTCTTCCCTCTCCCCAGGATTCCAGAGTGACCACACACTGAAATTCTCCAATCATCATCAATCCAGTCACTCGACCAATTCCAGGCTGTCAACGGGTCATAGCCCTCACTCAACACTACGAGGCGACGCCAGTCACCAGCCAGTCCAACGACCGAAGATGAACGAAGAATATGCGAGAAGAAGTTCGTCCTCCCCAAATGGAGCCAGGAGAATTCCCCACTTAGAATTCGGCCAGATTAGCACTTTGTAAAATTGTTTTGTCCCCCAATCATATTTTTCTTGCAATTCTAGGTACTTCGTTAATTGTCTTTCTTAATTTACATTGTTCTTTCAACCCTTCACCACTCAATCCCCCATCCACCAACCATTCACTCCACTCTCCACCAGTATCCTCTCAAATGATCCAGTCCATTCTCTCCATTTTGCAATCCCAAATCCAATTCCACCGTACACTTTCCGCCGCCGGAAGTGTACCGATTTCCTCGAAATCGATACCCGAATTCCATTCATTCAAGAGAAAATCAACTCTCGCAATCCCAAACCCATTTGGCACCGTGCCAAGAAGAATTCATTTCAAATCGCGCGCGCGTTGCGACACTCAATCCATTCTTTCGCAATGTCACGCAATCTTGCGAAATTTCCAAACCAATCGATTTAAACGTGTTTACCACGTTGTTATTAACGTTTTTATGCGTCAAATCATTATCTTTCCCATCTTCACTAATTTATACAGCCCGTTAGCCTACGCTTGCGGGTTGTTTCGTATCCTTTCACGTTTTTACCGCCCATACCGGGCGTCGGTCTGTGCCGGCGTCTCGGCACTTCTCTTTCTCCCTCGGCCTTATGCCGTTGTAATTCATCACCATATTTCCCTATCGTTGTTTCGCGAGCACTCCGCGTAACTTACCCATTCCTTGAGCGCCGCATCAACGGTGCTTCTCAGCTCTACGACCGACCGGACACCATCTACTCACTCGACCCTCTCCCTCTCTCCGATCTATACCAGGTTGGAGTCCCTTCCCACTCAACCCCTCTAGAACAGCCCATTCCTTTCTCTTCCATTTAGCTTATTTAGCGTAGTTTCCTCGTTCACCTGTTGTGTAATAATTAACTGTGACGATAATCAATGTTTATTAATTGAATCTTTCGCCTTTATCACACCGAATACACAAATAGCGGACTTCTCTAACCAGTGAGAAGTTCATATAATGATCAATCAACTTATTTTGGTGAAATCTGCCCATTATCGATTTTTGTGATCTACTGCGATAAATTTACGTATTTCAGTCAATTTTGATCGTACATAAAACATTTTTTTTGCATTTTGCTCAGAATCGAGAGATCTACAACTTCCTCAACGTAGGACCAACGGCCAAATCAAGCCTTCATAGTGAAAATTGCGAAAAACTGAATTTCGTGATAAGAATATCGATTTTTTGGGTTCGTATACCAAAAACACCATCGTTTTTATTCGTAATATGGAATCTCCATACAAAATTAGGGGGTGTGTATGTTGACCATTTTTCATATTTCTGTCCTTTGACTATCGATTTACTATGGTTGATTATCGACTTTTCTGGACAGTTATTTTTTGAAAGATTTCGTTATTTGGTCATAGCTCGGCTCAACGTGGTCCAATCGTTCAGTCAAAAAATGAAATCGATAGCTCTCAACAAGCTCTATCAATTCCTCTCGGGCCTTCCAATCGCTACGACTCTTCGTTTTCAAGTTATTTGATGAAAACTGTCTGAAACGGGTAAAAATGAGATATTTCAGCTACAAATTTCGCATGAGAAGCGTTTATCTCTCGATTTGTATCTTAACAATGTTTTTGGACATTTTTAATATTGTTTCGTTTCGTTCCCGCTCAAATTCATGCAATTCTCTTCTCTAATTCTCTTATTTATTCCAAAATGGAGGTGTGATATTCACAGTTCACGTGTTGCACGTGGGTATACCGGGTTTCTGCCCATTATATCAGGTTGGTCCATAAGTCTTTTCCCTTTTCCGCAATTATATATTTTTGGATTAACGAGCCCTTACTTTCAATCGATTCTCATATGGTTCGATGCATTCAGTGACTACATCGATACTCTCTTTAGCGCACATTGGGCCAAGCCTCTATTAACAGTATTGCTATAACCAGGTAAAGTCATATGCTCCGTCGTGCGAAAATATGGTTGCTTTTGTTTCGACTTGTGCTCTATGCAAGTCAGACATTTGACTAATATCATGTCATAATTGTATAGCGTGGTGTTCGTAGTTTTCAAAACACTTTTGAACCCTGACATGGTCAAACTGGCGCAGCTTAAAAAATTGCAGTCTGATCAGCATGACGATAGTGATTTTAATTCACGTGTTCGAACCAACGTGCATAGGCACCCCAATTCTACACATACATGAAGTACATCTATATTGAGTTTATATTCTAGGTTTGGTGGATCTAGCAATAGTCCTCTCAAAATCCATATCACTCAATGTTACAACATGAATATTTGGTTATGGAAATGCGCAATTTCGAAGCATCTTTGTTTTCAGCATCGATAGATGATTCGATATTTTACAGTTGAACGCACAAGCTACCTTTAACCTACCATATATTAAAAAAGGCAAAATTCGGAAATGCCTCTTTGATCATTAGATTGGGCCTTTTTGAACAGTCCACAGAAATTGAATTTTTGACTATTTTTGCCGTTTGAAGATTTTTTTCAAAATATTGTTGCATTGAAAGGTGAATGAAACCTGTGCTTAAATCTTTTTATTATAATGTGCCCCCATAGTGATTGAATGTAGCGCCCCTACATCGAACCCATTATCTTCGATCTTTGGATCAGGAGTTCCGATCGTTTGAGCAGCATTGAATCGCTCATGGTGGGATTTGAAGTCCTGTATGTCGGAATTCCTCAAAGTAAGCACATGTTCCTACTCACTTTTAGAAAGAGCACCTAACGGGCTTTCCATTCCTGCAAAAGAAATGGTACCGCAACATTTCTCAGCTGAATGACAGCTGATCAAACAAAATGAAAAATTTCAACGAAAATATATTTGGAAACAAACCTCAGTTTTTCAGAAACTCTAAGGCTATGATGTAATTCTAATGAATGAAAATGAAGTTCGAGCGTACCCTTATATAATGCCTTGGAGACAGGCAATTATCTTTTACTGGAGCAATTTTAGATGAAATCGAATTGTACACTCCAAAAGGGAAAAGACTTATGGACCAACCTATTAGGTTGTTGCAAAAGTCCTGTGGTTTTTTGTGTCCGCAATTTGAACAATCATAACTCGCGTGTCTCCAATCTTAATCGCCAACAAACATATCATTGTTTAGGGGTATGCTTGAACTTTGTTCACACATATTTCAATCAAACCGATCTTGCCACCAACGCAAGAAATTATGATTTACCCAAATGCAAACAGTTGACCAAATTTTGCTTTAAATTTATTTCTCTAGATATTTGGAAGGAAAATCCAAGAAACAACTTCATATTGTTAGCTGAGAAGTAGCATTGATATTCTTTCAAAAAATAGGTTAGACCTGCCATGTGAGTGGGTTTGAACCAAATTATCAGGCTGGTCATAAAGTTTTGCGCGATTTTGACTAAAGTGCATTCTGGCATCTACAATCGTTCGTTGTTGTCCAATCAACTTAGATCTTTTAGTGGTAGATAGGGGCTTTTATACTCTCTTTAGAGTACACTATCATAGATCTGTCCGATCAGGGGAAAGAATAATGCGATGTACCCAACTTCATGTGGTTGATCAACGACCTGACTTTTCAAATGATTTGCTTTTCATTTAGAACGGAGATAGGACCCAATCTAAACCACAGTAGTAAAGTATGATGGGAATATATCGTACTGGTGATGTTGAGACTGACCAGCCACAAAGGGCATATTAGAAATATGCGCGTAATCCGAATTTGGGTTTTAATGGCACTAACCAAGATAAGTTTTGGAGTACTATATCTATACCGACAGTTCTTGAGATTTCAATTATTCATGATTGTGAACTACCTTTCCAGTACAAGTCACAATTCCCCTTGGGGGAAAATGGGGCTCTCCATTCACGAACGTGGTTCTTCAGATTTTAGGTGCCCAATTTAGAACATCGAAATACACACTAGGTTTTTTTTGTGCTAGCCATGTGGTTTGAAGGGCGGTATTTTCCTGTTAAAAGTAACGAACAACCCTTGCCCTATCACTCAATATTTAGGATTATTGTGGAGGTCGCTATTTTTTCTAGGGTTAGCCGTGCTTGAAGACACTCCATGTCAGGTTTTTCGACGTTTTCATTGTAAAATAATTGAGATACAAATATCACTTTTTTAGATGAGAAAGGAAAGTGGGATCTTAAATATTGATATAATAGAGAACCATGTAAGTAGTGATTACAGCGCCCATAGGTAGAGGTCACCCGCGTCAATCCTCGAAACAGGTGATTTGCTCGATAGAAATCTTATTTTTCTAAGTGCCCGTGTTTCATTGACCTTTACGAAGCCCATTTCGAATTCGGCAGGTCTCTCTTTTTGAAACTAGGTAGTGCTTTTTAATAAACTTTGTGAGTCTCCATCTAAAAATTTATCTGCGAAGTAAAGCAACTTTATACAACATCTTATTTTTTCTGAAAAATTCAAAGTTACGCAGATCTTTATTTCTCGCATAGCAGAGATACTTGGAATAGTTCAACAATAATATTCTAAAGGTCGAACATGTCCCTATATATCATCATCAGGACAACAAGTGGCGATTTTAGCAAAAGAAAATATACGAACTCAAACTCGGGGTCCGAAATCGCGCAAAACTTTATGACCAACCTAATACATGATTGCAAAAATATGAGCAGACCTCGGCTGCATGTGACTTGTACCTTCTTTTCTGAATGGAAGACCAAGCATACAGGCTCCGTCATGTGTGCGCTGTATGCACCCGAGAAGAGGCTAAATTCTCATTAAAAATATTGGAGCTTGCTTCTTCTCCGTTTCATAAAATTTGAATTTCTTATTTTTCAGAAATATGCAAATCAACACCGAAATGCAACAATGTAGTCATGTCTAGATCAATGCATTCCTCGAAAGGGTGTAACTTCCATCATCCATGAGAAAAAGTGTTTATAGGGTAAAGGTTGGGGCATCATATACGCACCATAGTTTGAGCATTCATGCTTCAGAGAAAATAGAAAATTGAGAAATGTTGCGTTTTCGATGGATGAATTTTCGCAATTTTAACTGGATCCTGTTCTCGCCTCTCTGATTGGGCAATGCTGATAGGGTGCGCATATGAAAGAGTATGCAAGGCCTCATTAGTAATCAATATCCCGAAGTTCATCTATCAATCCAATAAAAAGATGAAAGGCAAAATTTCAAAATTCCACAAGACTTATGCAACAACCTAATAATAATATGTTGAAACTAGATCAGAAATGTCTGAAAACATTTTTAAGATGCAAATCGAGTGAGAAACGCTTCTCATGCGAAATTTGTAGCTGAAATATCTCAATTTTTCAGACAGTTTTCAGACAGTGGAATTGATAGAGCTTGTTGAGAGCTATCGATTTCATTTTTTGACTGAACGATTGGACCACGTTGAGCCGAGCTATGACCAAATAACGAAATCTTTCAAAAAATAACTAAGTCCAGAAAAGTCGATAATCAACCATAGTAAATCGATAGTCAAAGGACACAAATATGAAAAATGGTCAACATACACACCCCCTAATTTTGTATGGAGATTCCATATTACGAATAAAAACGATGGTGTTTTTGGTATACGAACCCAAAAAATCGATATTCTTATCACGAAATTCAGTTTTTCGCAATTTTCACTATGAAGGCTTGATTTGGCCGTTGGTCCTACGTTGAGGAAGTTGTAGATCTCTCGATTCTGAGCAAAATGCAAAAAAATGTTTTATGTACGATCAAAATTGACTGAAATACGTAAATTTATCGCAGTAGATCACAAAAATCGATAATGGGCAGATTTCACCAAAATAAGTTGGTTGATCATCTTCTGACCCCCAATGGTGTCCATCAACCAAATTTAATCGAAATCTGAGATACAAAATATTTCCTAGTAGCCAAACGAGCCAGTTTTCCTACACTTTTACAGGAGACCCGTGATATATGAAATGGCGCGGGATGTGCACACAATTGGTTGTTAGCATCGCAATCTTTTCCGTCAACATTTTGTTTGCTCCACAATCCATCAACATTTTTTTTGATTTGAATAAAAATGTGCCATCGGCACTCAAACAGACTAGCGCATGTACATAGAGATACTATGATGTGTTTTACTAATACGAATTTCTTGTGCTGCGAATGAACTGCGAATGAAGGAAAGAAATTCCCTCGGGAAATTTGCTCTAGTTAATTGTGAGTTTACATTATTGTCATCCTCCATAAGTCATCACACGTTCACAATTCCTTTCGTAGCCGATTTTTGTGTAAATTTTGTACTGTGCTAGGGTTCACCTACGAGAACACTGAACTCTATCTATCTATCACGCAATTTTTGTATTGTATTTGAATTTTCTTTCAATACTTGATCACCTCTCGCACACCTTCGAAATCCTCCATTCAATCTCGCAATGACCGTGATCGCGCAATTTCGAAACAATTTCCGCTTCGATAGCCTTGACGACTACAACTGCAGGTAATTAGTTACCCTATTAATTAACGCATCATAAATGTGTGTGCTCATTAGATTGCGAAATTCGGGAAATCGTTACTTCATTATGTACATTCTCTACGCTGGTCGAGCGACCAGAGAAAATGACGCAAAAACCAGAACAGCGTACTCTACTGCTACGAAAACAGCATTTCAACATCAGCCTCGCTATCCCTCCGATCGAATGGTCCACTCGCGGCGTTCCTCGACCCGTCTTCGGCAGCATCTGCATACTACTTTGCTTGGTTGGAATCGTCCCCTACTTCGCCTGCCTGCCCGCGTTATGGAGCATGCGAAAACATGCGTGCTACAAGGTAAATCGCTGTTCCAGATAAGTCCCGTCTAAAGTTTGAAAGGCGAGTCACTTTCTCTTCATAAATGTGAAAAATGAAAAAAAAGACATTTGTATGTTTCTCGAACTCTAGTCATGAATGCACCAGATCATGTTTGCGCTCGCTGTTGCTGACATCGGGACGCTGCTCGGGCTGGGCCTCGGCGGTGTCGTCTTCATTGTTGGAGGCATGTACTGCCACGCACCGAAGCTCAGCTACTTCATAGGCCTGCTTACGTGCGGTATGGCTTTGAAGTAAATGTATAGTTTAGTGGTATTTTGTCCAACAACTATTTTACACGCACTATTTTCCAAGTCACACTCTGCTCACTCATATAGTAAACGGATGCGTGCCGAAGATACACTAGTGCAGGATCAAAATATTGTCGTAAATGTTAAGCCAATTATTTTTTTAGGAAATTTCTTCGCGTCTTGCAACTCGTGCTTCATGATTGCAGTAAATCGATTTGTCGAATTGTTTGAGATTCGAACAATGCTAAGATTTTACAAGGTGATCATTTGTAATTCATACCACGAGTGGGCAAAATCATCTCTTGAGAAGTTCCTTTCGCGATGCTTAAAACAGACAATTGGTTACTTCCATTACTGTAATCCCAAACGGATTACTCAACGGTTTCACACTTCCGCCGATATAATTAACGCCGGAAGTGGATGTCCCGATGATTATATCTGCGATTGTCTAAAGGGAATTGTATATTCCCCGCGCAGTTATATTAGCGATACGCATTAGGTCTAAAGCAATTTGTCATCGATTCTGTAATGTAAAGTGCTAATCAAAAATCGTAGTAGTATTGTCAAACAAATTTATTGAGCGGCACATAACAGAACCTGATATAGCGTACCACGTCAAGGCATGATGTATTATAAGTATCCAAATAAGGGAAAATATGAAAATACAAAAATTAATCGATCTGAGCAATTCTGCTTTTCAGGGAAATCGGGCCTGGCTGCTCATGATCATCCCGCTCCTCTACGGTTTCATTCCAATGACATGCTCGCCAATAGCAACAGCAAACTCGGAAGCACACCTCTTCCTTATCGACCCCCTGATATTCAGTGATGATCGATATGAGGTAAATTCTATCGTGACATTCAAATTTTCGTGACATCCAACTCGCATTGAGAAACATTCCATAAACTATGTTGTGTAGGCATCTTTTTTTAAGAGTGAGTTACAAATATATCTGTAACTATTAGGGTGTCCGGAAAGTTCGTTCATGCCTTTGTAAAAACTCAGTTTGTGATCGAATTTCGCAATCACGCAATGTTGTTTGTCAACAAAGTATTGCATCATCCTGACGCTAAGTGGTGAGAGGATTGAATCAATCTCTTAGTTTCTACATCGATTTTCGTGATGGAGACTCATCTTTACCTCCGCGCGGTCTTGCTGCATTATTACCGTCTTGGCCAATCAGTGAGGCAGGCCCATTCTGCCCTGGCCCAATCGGAAGGTGACGATGCCCCTCCCTTCGGTTCTGCCAGAAGTGGTTCTCTCGCTTCAAGAACGGAGATTATAGTCTCGAAGATCACCCCCGTTCTGGACGCCCTCCGACCCTCGATCAGTCTCTTGTCCTCAGCACTCTGAATAGGAAGCCCAAAGCCAGTGTGCGCGATTTGAGGAGAGAGACTGGCACTCCTAAATCGACGGTGTCCGATATCCTCCATCGAGTGGGAAAGAAGCCCAAGCTCCCACAAGTGGTTTCCCATGATCTTTCTCCGGCACAGCTAAAAAACCGTGTCGAGATCTGTCATGAAATGCTCCATCGCAGATCAAATCTTGGATGGGTCAATATAATTGTCGCCACAGATGAGAAGTGGATCGCCTACCATAACCCTGAGAGGAAACTACAATGGGTCGATGCGGATAAGAGGCCCAAGCCAGTCCCGAAGAAGGAAGAGCATGGAAAGAAGGAACTCCTCCGCTTTTTCTTCTCCGTGCTCGGTCCGATCTACTGGGAGATCCTGTCCCCTGGCACCAACATCACTGCCGACCTCTTCTCCAACCAACTGGAAGAAGTCGCCCACAGAACCCCTCCCAGTCTTGTGAGCGAGGGCAAAATCCTTCTTCTGATGGACAATGCTCGCCCTCATCGCGCGAAATTGACTCAGAAGAAAATGGACGAGCTGGATATCGAGAGGATTCCCCACACACCGTATTCACCGGACCTCTCTCCTTGTGACTTCCACTGTTTCCGCTCTCTCTCTGACTTCTGCAAGGGGAAGAAGTTCAAAGATCGAGATCAAGTTGTGAGGGCTTTCGTGGAATGGATGATCTCGAGGACTCCCGATTTCTGGGAGAGAGGAATCGCTACTCTGCCCGATCGCTGGAAGGAAGTGAGGGGAAACATGGGAGCATACATTGATCACTGAGGATTGTAAAGTATTGATTAAAAAATAAAAACAAAAATGAACGAACTTTCCGGACACCCTAATATATCATATATCTGTAACTCATATGACGGCGGTCGCGTAAGAATCGAACATCGGCCTGAAGGACTTGGCACATCGATTTTTCGAAAATTTGTGGAAAGGGGTTCTCGAGAGTGCTGATCATCGTGGTCAACTTCATTTTGCACCAACTCGACCGGTTGAGCCAGGCTGCATGTAGGTTGCATGTAAATGTCTGTTCATATCTAGGAAACCGATTGTGCTATCACCTTCAAATTTGTGCAGAGGTACTATAAGATACCTAAGAGCCTGTCGAAGCAAAATTTGCACATTTTTAAATATGCTAATTTTATGAAATTATGGATCTCGAATATAAGGCAAAAACTAACCACCAGAATTGTATGAGAAGATGCGCTGTGTTCAGGGGATCATTTTTCGTATGCAGAGTATGGGGTTTGATCTCGTCGTTTTTCTGCTACGAATTATTTTTTGTATTATGTATCACCTCTGCGCCGCGCTCTTTGCGCGAGGAGCGAGGAACAGGAATGAGTTTCACTCTCACTTTCAATCACATTTCCATTCCTCACTCTCCTGGCAATAATTGAAATGGAGTGAGAGTGATGCTCATTCTTTTTCCTCGCTCTTCGCGCAAAGAGCGCGGCGCAGAGGTAATAAATAGTACAGAAAATAATTCGTAGCAGAAAAACGACGAGATCAAACCTAATACTCTGCATACGAAAAATGATCCCCCGAACACGGCGCATCTTCTCATGAAATTCTCGTCGTTAGTTGTTGCCTTATATTCGAGATACAAAATTTCATAAAATTAGCTTATTTAAAAATATTCAAATTTTGCTTCGACAGGCTCACAGGTAGCTTATAGTAGCTCTGCACAAATTGGAAGGTGATAACACAATCGGTTTCTGAGATATGAGCAGAAATGTATATGCAGCCTACATACAGCCTGGCTCAACCGGTCGATTTGGTGCAAGATGAAGTTGACCACGACGATAAGCACCCTCGAGAACCCCTTTCCACAAATTTTCGAAAAATTGCTGTGCCAGGTCTTGCCCGATTCTTACGCGACCAGAATATGTATATTTTGAAATATGCTAATTTTATGAAATTTTTGATCTCGAATATAAGGCTTGACGTAACAGCGAGACTTGCATAGGGAGATGCACCGTGCTCTGGGGATTTTTCATATGCTATGTTGGCATTTATGACTAAGCACTTTTTCGCTACACTTATTTTACTACGGCTATCCCGCTCCGCGCCGCGCACTTTGCGCAGAGAGTGAGAAATGAAAATGTGTTAATTCGATTTCTCTCGTAGTTTGAGGCGAGGAGCTGAAATTCCCGCAGTAAAATAAGTGTAGCGAAAAAGTGCTTAGTCATAAATGCCAACATAGCATATGAAAAATGATCCCCAGAGCACGGTGCATCTCCCTATGCAAGTCTCGCTGTTACGTAAAACCTTATATTCGAGATCGAAAATTTCATAAAATTAGCATATTTCAAAATATACAAATTTTGCTTCGACGGACTCATAGGCAACTTATAGTATCACTGTGCAAATTGGAAGGTGATACCTCAATCGATTTCGGAGTGATTAACAGAAATGCACATGCAGCCTACATGCAGCCTGGCTTAACCGGTCGAGTTGGTGCAAAATGAAGTTGACCATGATGATCAGCACCATCGAAAACCCCTTTCGACACGTTTTCGAAAAATTGATGTGCCAGACCCATCAGAAGTTTGTTCGATTCTTATGTAACCGGCGTCATATAGCTATGGTGTAAAGCCAAATAAAAGCCTTTGTAAGAATGAGTTACAGATATTCCATGATGAATAAGAGCTAATAGATCAGTCGAAACATATGACTTTGCAGTACACCAGTTACTTCCTACTGGGGAACAACTTCACGATGCCCACTCTTTCCTCCGTGATGTACCTTACGATGATCTGTGTTATGTACGCCAGGAGAAACGCGGTAAGCTTTCGGAAAAAAATATGAACACAGACAGTGTTTTGTAACCATATTTCAACTACAGATTCAGTTTAGTTAACGGTATGCTAGATTCAGATGCCTTCCTCACAGCATACGCAGGCTCATCGTGCGACAGTAGCGGTGAGTTGGAAATTTTTGTATTATTTTTTATCAATAAACCTAGTTATTCGTTTGTAATCAATTGATGCAGTATCTTTGGAAAACGTTCCAGCAACATCATTTCAGCTATCCATCCAATGCGGCATTATCGTCATTGTACACATGTCGACCATGCTGGGTGAGAATATATTTAATAAAATATTAATTAAATTAATTTTAAGATAAATTAATATTTAAAGGTTACGCCTTTCTCCAGCTCATTCACACCTCCGAGGCGCTACAGTATGTTGCGCACGTTAGCTGGCTACTGATGCACGGTGGGTCGTAAGAATTGAGGGAAAAGGGGACCGCGTTGCTCCGGTTGTTCAAGGATAGGCGTACTAGTTATCCATCGACGCTACACAACTCGACCGACAGGGTCGAGTAGAAGGAAACGACAGAGGACGCACATGCTCATATAATGAAAAAAAAACATTTCAGCCCTTCCACCGTTCGTCTATCTCACCTTCAACAGCGCAATTCGCAAACATGTGCTAACAATCGTCTCCCCATCGATGGTGCAACCGACCTCGGTGGCTGAAACGTCGGCGGTCCCAGTCCGATGAACGGCAATCCGTTCAATATTCCGACTCCTCTACATCAGCAATCTAATGTCGATTACAACAATTGCGAACTTTTCAAACTTTTCAATCATAATGCGATTATGCAATTATATACGGACTTTATATTTCGAAAAAATGGCTATTTAAGGAAGATCGTGCTACAAATAAAAGTTGTGTATAACATTAGAACAACAGAGGCGCGCAACATAAAGTATTTTGGCGCTCATACACAATCACGGACAATGACCCATTTGCGAATGAATTTGCATTACGATTCCCTAGTAGGATAAGAATACTCATCCTACATTGACCAGTAAGTATCCCACAAGTATTGATTAGCACCCCAGTAGGAATTATCACACATATTTAACACGGGTCTCCTGTAAAAGTGTAGGAAAACGCCAAGGTTTTGCTACTAGGAAATATTTTGTCATCGATTTCTACTAAACATGGTTTATGGATGTCATTGGAGGTTAGAAGAAGTCCTATCCACTTGATTTGCTCAAATTTGCACTTTATCGATTTTTGTGATCTACCGCTAGAAACTAACGTTTCTCGTTCAATTCTCATCGTACAGCGAGCTTTTTTTCTCATTTTGCTTGAAATCGAAAGATCTACAACTTTCTCAACGGAAGACAAACGGTCAAATCACGTCTTCATAGCGAAAATTGCGAAAAACTGAATTTCGTGACGAGAATATCGATTTTCTAGCTTCGTATACCAAAAAGACAATCGTTTTTATTCTTCCTATGGATTCTCCACATAAAATTAGGGGGTGTTTATGTTGACCATTTTCCATATCTCTGTCCTCTCACTACCGACTATGGGGGATTATAGACGTTTCCGGACTTGGTTATTTTTTAGACGATTTCGTTTTTTGGTCGTTTCTCGGTTCAAAGTGGAGCAATCGTGCGCTGAAACACAGCAATCGATAGCTCTCAACAAGCTCTACCAATTACTCTAAGTGCTTCTAATCGCCAAAATTATACGTTTTCAAGTTATCTTAAGAAAACTGTCTAAAAAGGGTAAAATTGAGATATTCCAGTAACACGTATCACATGAGAAGCGTATCCACACTAGTTTTGCATTTTAAAAACTTTTCGGGACATTTCTGATCGTGTTTCATGTCAGTTCCGCTCAAATTAATGCAAGTTTCTTCTCCATGTCTCTTATTTTTTACAAAATGGAGATATAATATTCACAGTTGAAGTCTCTTATTGGGGGTTATCGGATTTCTCCCTATGGAAATAGCTTGAATCGCGATCAGAAATGTCCCGAAAAGTTTTTAAGATGAAAAACTAGTGTGGATACGCTTCTCATGTGATACGTGTTACAGGAATATCTCAATTTTACCCTTTTAGACAGTTTTCTTAAGATAACTTGAAAACGTATAATTTTGGCGATTATAAACACAGAGTAATTGGTAGAGCTTGTTGAGAGCTATCGATTGCTGTGTTTGAGCGCACGATTGCTCCACTTTGAACCGAGAATCCCCCATAGTAAATCGGTAGTGAGAGGACAGAGATATGGAAAATGGTCAACATAAACACCCCCTAATTTTATGTGGAGAATCCATAGGAAGAATAAAAACGATTGTCTTTTTGGTATACGAAGCCAGAAAATCGATATTCTCGTCACGAAATTCAGTTTTTCGCAATTTTCGCTATGAAGACGTGATTTGACCGTTTGTCTTCCGTTGAGAAAGTTGTAGATCTTTCGATTTCAAGCAAAATGAGAAAAAAAAGCTCGCTGTACGATGAGAATTGAACGAGAAACGTTAGTTTCTACGTCAATCACAAAAATCGTCAATCACAAAAATCAATAAAGTGCAAATTTGAGCAAATCAAGTGGATAGGCCTTCTTCTAACCTCCAATGACATCCACAAACCAAGTTTAGTAGAAATCGATGACATAAAATATATCTAGTATCCAGCGTTCCTACGTTTTTACAGGAGACCCGTGTTAAAGATGATTCCGACGTTTGTCCGGGATTGTGCAGAAGCGCCAGTATTTTAATTGCATTAATGACCTCAAAAACATCTTTAAAATGAGACACCCAATTCAGGCGACGCGGAATCCCGTGTCCTTTCCTCAGTGTCAATCTCAACCTTTGCCATGATGTTCTCCTTCACTCCATCATCGTCCTCCTCCTCAGCACCATTCTCCATCATCCCAATATCCATCTTCTCCTCGCTCTCAGTCTCCTTATTCTTCTTCTCATGTTTCTCCTTCTCCAAATGAGCATTGAATTCCGTTTGCCTGCGGAATTTCGCATCGCACTTTCCGCACTCGTACAAATCGAGTCCATGCACACCACGGATGTGTTTCGTCAAATTGGACTCGATACTGAACGATTTGTGACAGGTGGCGCAAACGAAGGGCTTCTCTCCTGCAGACAATTGATCATAAATAAGTCAATAAAGATCATGGGAAAATTGTATTATTCTAGGGGAACTGTAAACTTTTATCTATACAACAACAACATTATAAAAATATAGCGTACCAGTGTGGCTCCTCATGTGGTTTTCGAGGTGAACCCTGTGATGGCATAGCATTCCACAGATGGTACATTCCTTAGCATACTTGGGCGTTGTTGCACTCTTCTTCTTTTCACTGCCCGTCGTTCGTTTGGGCGTCCAAGCTTTTCGCTTCGATGATCGTCTTGTCTTGCCATCGCATAGTGTGGGATGACCGTCCCAGTCCACATTCTTCACATAACGCTTGCAATTCTCGCATCGATTTGCTGAAAGACAGGCTCTTCCGCTCTCTGTTTTCCTCACATCCCACCAAATCCTATACTAGCACGAACAGTATGCTTCGGATTGTAGTATCAGTTGTTCCCTCGCAACAGTTGTTCCCTCTGTCAGGGTTAAAAATATGCTTACTGTTATGGACGAATGTGTGTCCATTGAGGCGCTTCAGCGAGGTAAACACCTTGTCGCAGTTCTCACAGGGGAAATCGCCTTGAACCTCCTCCATCAGCTGAGGTGTTTCAGCGGAGGCGTTCATCTGCATTCCCTCGTTCGCTTCAACGTTATTCTCCGCCATGGAAAGGCGGGTGCGCTTGCGAAGGCGCTGAATGATCATTATTACCCCCGGCGAACTAATAAATTTTGAATCATTATCAATATCTGCGTACTTTCAATGTAGTCGATTACTGAATTTGTCTTTTCTCGACGTGGCATATTAAAGTATGCTTATTTAAGTTATTTTGTGATCTATATTTGTTCTTTATCCTACCTCTTCCAGCACTGGTATGCTCTCGGGTTGACTGCGTCGCTTTCTCGATCGATCAGTCGACTCCGACTGCAGCAGCGGCATCTTCAAAATATCACGTTAATAGCGCCAACAATGTTTTTGTAACTACAACTCATGTTTGATAATATGACGAACTCCTCACTATACAGTTAGCGAAGTTCTGGATCGTGCTTACCTCATCTCCATGTTCGATCATCATATCGTCGGCTGCCTCCATCATCATCATATCGTTGTCAGGATATTCGAACTCGAGTTTTTCAATGGCGAAGTTATCGTTCTCATCGTAGACGTAGCCACTTCTCATCAGATCTTCGATGGTATCCTACATGAGCAATTAACAAACTAATGTAATTGAATACCTATTCTCGCATCGATCCGTCTTTAAAAAAACATAAGTATCCCGCAAGTTCACTTCTTTACAAAATGCGTTCGATTAAATGTCGCTAGACTCTCGAAACTCACATCGTTGCCGATCTCATCGAAACCGTTCCGGACTCCTCCAAGGCCCATCTCATCCATGCCATCTTCTCTTTCCATGTCCATTTCGGCAAATGCTCCCTGAATTATCGGTTTGGCTATCGGGAAATCTAAATATTACGTGATGAAACTGGTTTCACGTAGTAGAAAACGTAAAAACAATGAAGTGTGGAATTTTTTGTTGCTACCTTTAGCAAACATATGTAAAAGTGACAAATATTTGTAAAAGTAGTTTAAGTTAGTCACACCTGTCCATCACCAACGGTTTCTCCCACTATCTCTCCATTGGTTCCGTCGGCTTCTCCATTCACATACGCATTAGTGATTGAAGAATCTTTTGACGACTGATTCTGGAAAAGGGAGTTGCATATCAACGCTAATTTTTTTTGTTTGTTTAGGCGCTTAAATGTTGCTCTCTTGAATGGTCTTGAATGGAGGGTTGATCGATAGGTTCCTAAAAATTAGTTTGAAATAAGATGATCAAATAGAGACACTCTCTGGACCGTTCGAGGGGTGCGAGAGTATTGGAAATGAAGAGCCTAATGCCAGGCTATCGAAGTGTAGCACAGACTCACCTCCTTCACGTTTCCAATCAATTTTCCAGTTAGATCAGCTCTCTGAAATAAAGGGACTTTGTGCCGATTCCCTAAATTATTTGTATACAATTGATTTTTCGTTTAGTTTCATGATCATTGATATATTGATTCATTCTGGGTTCTCAAGTGTGTGGCGAGCGGTCGAGTGCGATTTCTTCTCCCCGTCTCCGGTTCCGCCCGCCCAGAGTCCCTCTCCCAGAAGCGTTTGGCACGCGGGAGTTGTACGCCACTACGATGGGTCGCCACTTCTACATCGGCACCATCAACGCCAGGACGCTCGGTCCAAGGGAGAAACAGAAGGAGATAGAGCTCGCTCTCGACAAGATCAAGTGGGACGTGATTGCAGTGCAGGAAGCAAGGATTGTGGGTTGCGCCTCGTTCAATCTTACATCCTCAGGCACTGTAGTCTACCACTCGGGCGGGCCCACTGCTTCCCATGGCGTCGCATTCTTGCTTCGACCGCACATTGCGCGCTGAGGCCTCTCCCCTCGTCTGGCCACTCTCCTCCTCCCCGATCTACGGCTCTTCCTGGTCTGCGCGTATGCTCCCACGTCTTCCTACGATGACAACGCTTACGATGACTTCCTAGACCAGGTTGAGACCGCTCTGCAGAGTGCGCCCAGAGGCCTTATTCCAGTTCTAGTCGGTGATTTCAACTGTAGAGTAGCGAGGGAACCTGGCAATGAATGATTTGTCGGTAACTTCGCCTCTCCCACACCGAACTCACGCGGACGCTGCTACTGAGCTCTGCGTGAGAAATAGGCTGGGCATCCAGAACACGTTCCCCAAGAGACGGCACGGTCGAATCTGGACATGGCGATCCCCCAACGGCTCCTCATTCCAAATTGACTACGTTGCAGCGCCCACCACATCGAGAGTAGTCAATTGCGGAGTCATTGGCCGGTTTGAGTTTGACTCCGACCATCGCCTTGTCCGGATGTGCCTCTCCCTCCCTGGCAAGATGAGGCAGAAAAGATGCAGGGAGCGGTTAGATTTCGATCGATCTGCTTTTACTGCCAACGCATCCCTTCTCGCGTCACTGCCCCTTGCCCGCACCAGTTCTGCCGCCGATGCCTACTCTACGGTCAAGGCTTTCACGGAGACCACGGCAATGAACTGTTGGAGGAAGCGCCAATCCCCGCCTTGGATCTCGAGTGGAACACGGAAGCTCCTAGCGATCCGGCATCAATTGCAATCCAATACCCAAGGAACTGTCGCCTACTCAGTTGCCTGCAAAGCTGCCCGGACGAGTCTCGTCGATGACATCAGGAAGCGAAAGGAGGCACAAGCACGGCAAGCAGTAACCATGGGAAGGAGCATCGTGAAGAGCACGCTGAGTCTGCATACCTCAAAGAAGCGCCTCCTCGTCCCCGACCCTGTCACTGGTGCTCTCTCTCAAGCAGCCACCGAGACAGCTGTCCAGCGCTTCTTCGAGGATCTCTACACCCCTGCAGTTCAGGTCCCACTCGCAATCCCCCCTCAACCGCCCGATCCTCTTCCGCCCTTCCTACCCGATGAGGTCAGCGAAGCGATGTCTCTACTCAAGTGTGGTCACTCCCCCGGGTCGGATGGCATTCTCCCTGATATGCTATTCCACTCGCGACACCACCTCGCCCCCATCATCGCTGATCTCCTCAACTATCTGGTAGAAGATGGAGCCGTCCCACGCGATTTGACCTGAGCAGTGGTTACTCTTCTGCACAAGAAAGGAGATCCCACCAACGTCGGAAACTTCCGCCCCATCTCCTTGCTCACCGTAACCCTGAAAACCATGACCAAGGTGATTCTGAAAAGACTCGAGGCGGTGCTCGAAGAGACTGAGTCGCCCACCCAAACCGGCTTCCGGAGCGGGTATAGCACCCTCGAAAACCTGCATTCCATCAAGCAGGTCGCAGAAAGAACCTCGGAATATGGTTTCCCGGTCTATTTCGCATTCGTCGACTTCAAGAAAGAATTCGATTTCGTGGAATGGGGTGCATGTTGGCAAGCCCTCTACTCGTTCGGAGCCCATCCTACCTTCGTCCACCTGCAGCTCCGCATCTACGAGTCTTCCTCTACACTCATCAGAGTAAACGAGGAACTCGTACCAGTCACTGTGCGAAGAGGAGTCAGGCAAGGGGATACCCTCTCCCCTCGTCTCTTCAATGCAGTGCTTCGCTCAGCCATGAATGACAACGACGGGATTCGAATTGATGGAAGGAATTTTTGCAACTTGGAATACGCCGATGACGTAGCTCTTGTTGCGAAGTCTCGCCCGGAAATGGAGAGAATGCTGAAAAAGCTGATGGACGCTTCCAGTAGAGTTGGTCTCGAGGTGAATTAAAATAAGACCAACCTACTCACCTCCTGTACAACAACTCGAAATCCAATAATTATCGGCAATCGACATTTCGATTTCGTTGAATCAGCCACCTATCTCGGAGGGAAGATCAGTCTCCCACTTGATCACTCTGACGAGATCGAACACAGGATTCGACTAGGGTGGTTCGCCTGGAGCAAGCTATCCCATCTGCTGTCCTCCCGCCTTCTACCCATCAAGACCAGGAGAAGAGTCTTCGAGAGCTGCGTCACGGCTACCGTACTCTACGGAAGCGAAGTTTGGGCACTGAGGGCGAGTGAGAAAGAACGGCTGAGTGTTACCCAAAGAAAGATGGAAAGGAAGATGTTGGGAGTCACGCTGAAAGATCGCTGGAGGAATGAACGCGTGCGCGGGATCACGAAGCTGAGGGATTGGATCGAGGAGGGACTGAAAAGGAAAGCGCGCTGGGCCCTCAAGGTCAGGAGAATGGGACTAGAGCAGTGGAGCCGTGCCACTACGGTGTGGACGCCATACAATAGGAAGCCGCCCCCTGGGAAGCCTCATGTACGATGGAGAGATGATTTGACTCGAGCTATTGGCAAACACTGGTGGAATGCAACTTATGAAGAGTACCGCCCCATCCTCATCTGAGCACCTATTGCCTGACATGATAAATTGATTGATTGATTGATTGATATATTGATTTGAATGTTCGTCTTCGTACCTGGAAATTGGGTGTCACACGATCTGCTTCATTCATGAAGATTGCAGTTGAGACTGCGTACTGTAAATGTATTTTGTGATAATATTGAAATAATTTTTAAATATCATGAAAACATATAAAACTGAGCTTAAACTTTAAGAGACCCTCCACCAGAGAACGTAACAACTGTGCAGGGGTCCACGGATGGCCAAAAATTCAATAATTCCTGTACTTTTTTTTAGTGTAGGTCCCGAGTGCTGATTGACGGCCGCAATAACTAAGGCTGGGGGTCGATTTTGAAAAAGTTTCAGATACCCCCATTTTTGGGGTCGAAAAATTCGATATCACAGAATGACATGGGATACAGATGTTCTGACGTATTTTCACGCATAGGAAACGAATTTCTGTGTTAGAACTCGAAAAATTTAGAAATAAAGAAAATAACGCCGAAAAACTCATTTTTTGAATATATTTCACGAGATTAAAATTTTGTGAAAAATTTCGGAGTGTTATCGATATGATTTTCGGAATCTACAACTAAAAGTACATCTAAAGTGATTTTTTCAGAATTTTAAAAATGGGCCTTTTTTGGGAATGAGCTCCATAACTGGTCAAATCAGGCCAAAATCTCGACTGTCTTCACGCCATGTCGCTTTCTAAGCCCATCTCGTTCATTATCTATCGCCGAGAGCATATAATCGACTAATTTAAGCATAATCTTCATATTAGAGCCTTGAAAAACCGCAAAATCGTATAAATCGAAAATTCATTTTTTCCATGCCAGACAATTAGGTAGAAAAAGTCGATCTCAGAGAATTAGATGAAATACACATTTTCTGTCGTATTTTGGACCGTAGGAACCGATTTTTCAAACTAGAGCTCGTGAAAATGCGAAATTAATAAGTTATCATTAAAAATCTCTGGAGTTCTAGCAAAAAAATGAAAAGATCAAATTTTTGAATTTATATTTTTTGGCAGATACAACAATTCAAACATTAAGATAATTCATAAATATGAAATATAAAAATGGTTTAAGGCATTTGTACGCCTCGATGGGCTTAGAAAGCGACATGGCGTGAAGTCATAGTCGTGATTTTGGCCTGATTTGACCAGTTCTGGAGCTCATTCCCAAAAAAGCCATCACCTTAGATGTACTTTTAGATGTAGATTCCGAAAATAATATCCATAACACTCCGAATTTTTTCACAAAATTTTAATCTCGTGAAATATATTCAAAAAATGAGTTTTTCGACGTTATTTTCCTTATTTCTAATTTTTCTCGAGTTCTAACACAGAAATTCGTTTTCTATGCGTGAAAATACGTCAGAAAATTTATATCCCATGTCATTATGTGATATCGAATTTTTCGACCCCAAAAATGGGGGTATCTGAAACTTTTTCAAAATCGACCCCCAGCCTTAGTTATTGCGGCCGTCAATCAGCACTCGGGACCTACACCAGAAAAAAAAGTACAGGAATTATTGAATTTTTGGCCATCCGTGGACCTGTTACGTTCTCCCATGGAGGGTCTCTTAAATATAACTCGTAAAGTCTTAAATATAACTCGTAAAGTCCGATTCTTACAGTATTATCTCTCGAAGAGGTGTCGGCGGTTAGACATTCCTCCTCCTGGAAATTAATTCAAATTTTCATAAAATTTGCCCAAAAAATTAATCAAAAATGTGAAAGTGTGCAATATGTGAATACCTGTTTGACAGTGCGCAGCATGGGCACTGCTTGGGGAACCTTCGCCTGTTGTGGTTCCTGCTAATGAGTTGGTTAAAGCCGCCCTTCGTATATTGGGACTTACTGGGTATGTAGCCACCGGTCGACAAACAATACTACCACGTTCTCCTTATTCTATGCACTCTCGCCAGAAGGCCAGCTAAGATATTGTGTGACATGAGTAGAACTAATTAACTAATTTTCAACTAATTACCAGGGGCTGCTGTTCCTCTTCTATCATTAAAATAATCGACTGCAGGGCCTCGCCGACGGATTGGCAGAAGTCAACGATGACACATCGTAGTGCGTCTTCACTTAAATGAGGATAATTTTAATTAATGTTGAAGCTTCATCAAGCACTCATATACTAATAAATTGTTGGCGTTCGTTTTCCGTGAGCCTTTGCGAGAAGCAATAAGAAAAACAAGAATGTGTGCTTGTAAATTATTGTCAATCCTGATTCTCGCCTGATCACGATAACATTCGCCACATTCCTTCCGGTTTCCAACTTGCGGGTGTACTCTGCATCATCCAGAAGCCTCGTCGCCTTCCGTTTCAATCCCTTTAATTTTATTCAAATTGGTGTAGTGCGGTGAAGCCGACTACTTAAGGTCACCGCACTACACCGCCTAGCGTTGACGTCACATGACGTCTGTAAAATCGCTTGACGTGGCTACACCTTTACCTTTACCTTTACCTATGAACATTGATTTGCTATTCTTTCAAAACATAAACCGCTTGAATTATTATTTCCATAAACACCTCTGTAGTGCGCAGTTTTAGTCATTCATTGCCGTTTTTTCTACCATTTTTCTGCGTGATTTCTGTAAGCAAACATTAAATCAATATATTAGGTTGTTGCATAAGTCTTGTCCGATTTTATCATTTACAATTTTCGTCTTCTACAGACATTCATGTGAGCTTTGGCAGCATGTATCTTTTGCAATATATAGAGGGCGTGATACTCTTTCTAGCGCACTATACTGTATCCCTGTCATTTCAATAATATGGACACGAAATTAGACGAAAGTAGTGCACTTGAACGTTCTCGCTTCGTATTTCTCCAGTCCCCTATTTCCTTAGGAACATACAAAGTGCCAAACTCATAGTATTGTCGTAGAGTGTGATGAATGTACATCATACCGAACCGCTAATGGTAACCAGTGCTTGAAAGTCATGGCTAAAAATTTAAGAAAATCTGGAAATGCGCTCAGATATTTCTTTGTCAACCGATATGAACCCATGCCATTTTCGTGCCGTACGATATAGATATATCTTTTGTTTTTAAAAGTGATCAATGTGTGTGGTGTTAATATCCCTATTCATGCAAAGTATTGAGTTTCGTTTCATTCGACGTGATTATTCTTCCAGAAATTAGTGGTGAAAATTTGAATGCCGAATTTTGTACATTTGGCTAGTTAATGTCTCTCGCACAACTAGAATGTATGGCCTATTGTGGTAATCTGAACCAGCAACCCATATTCTACAAGAACTTTTGTGAAAACTATTTGAAAATCATCCATCGCTGAATGGAGATTTAATTTTCAAAGTATCTGAAATCACGAATTTTGTGAAATTTGTCCGAAATTTGTTTTCGGAATTTTTAATTTTTCTGATATAGACGAGCAACTACTCTCGAATTTTATTGGTATTTGTATAGCCCCTGTAGCGATGGTTAAAACCGACTTCCACTGAATTCAGTATCTCTTGTACAGGGGACAGTGCAATTAATTAACTGGACAGCATTTTTGAGTCTGCATTCCCATTCACAGGGTTCTCATGCTGAATGCGCAGAATAAGCAAGCACATTCAACCTAGTTTTAGAAAGAGTTTTATATATACTTCTAATTTAGCTGGGCGAGGAAGTATCGCTATCTGTTCTCATCAACTAGCACCGTGTCAGAGTAAAAGTGTGAAGATATGCGATAGTCTGAACAGTTCAAGTTTCGTTTTCTCGTAATGCAGACATTTGTGATTTAGATAAATCTCATTGATGGAATGTACAAGTATATGCCTCTGTTATGCTATGAGGACAGATAATGGCAAAACCATACAAGCAAGATCGACCAAATATCTTAGAGGCTTCCAAATCGGACAGGACTTATGCAACAACCTAATATATTTACATTTTTTCTACGCTCGGCGGCGCAACGGAAGACGAATAATTAATTAATTAATTTTGAATTAATAATTTACTTTATCAATGTGAATGCACTCACCAAAGTATCGGCACCTTCCGCGATTCCTCTCAGTAGCTCAAGAGCTTTGACGATGGGCGAAGCAAGTTTATCTTTGCGAACGAGACCGACCGCCTTCAAAAGTTAATCTTTGGTCTTTAATCAGATTCGTTCTTCTGCACAAAGTACACAAAGTATATGCACAAAGTTGTATAAAGTATAGTATATTAGTATATTATCGAGCAAAGTACGCTCATAAGTGTAATAAAATCCAGGAAAGCTCGAGAAAGTGTTCTCTTCGTTACCTTTCGTTACTCGGTCCAGAGAATTTCTTGGAATGAAAAGTCGGCAACCCAACATGCAACACACATTCGAAAGTTATCACCCACCATACTCCTCGCGTCATCGATGAACTTTAACGTGTGTTTAATCTCATGGTCCTCGCATCTCGAAACTATCGTCCGAATTGCCAATCCTATCGAATGACACATGCCAACTACCAGTCTTCGAAGAGGTTCATTCCTGAAGTGAGGCATTTGTTCTCTGGAAAGACATAGTCACTTACAGTTCCTTTTCTTCTTCCAGAACGTAACGTGCCTCTTTGATGATTCGTTTGATGCTTTCTGCTGATTCCTGCAATGAACTATTCTCCTAAAAATCAAGATCATGCTGCTTACCTCGTTATCCACTTTCTCTTTCATTCCTAATAGGAGATCGAGCGCGATGCTCATTGGCGATCCTAGCAGGTCGTTGATATACAGATCGAGCGCCTAAAATTGCTCTGGTTGTCTCTAGTAGATGTAGATTAACGGAATTCGTGTCTTCGTTTCACGTAAATGAACAGACGAGTGCCCGTAGAGCCAATGAATGCATAATAGACCGACAACAACTCGTAAAATTTGACATTATCTCTCGTCTCCTTCACAAAATCCAGCGCATCCATGTTGCCGTTCATCTCGAAGATAGTTAGATGACCGTTCACTGAAGTGTTTGCTACTTATAATTGACTATGACAGATTGACATTCGCATTTATAATCAGCAAAAAATAAATATCAATTTCTAGATTGAGCTAGTATTATGGTCATAGATGACATTTCTAATTGCAAGGAAATTAACTATGCATATTACAGCCGTAGGAAGGAAAGGGAGGGGGTAGAGGAACAAATCCACCTGAAATATCACCGACAATGGATATTGGATATCGGATACATTCATGCTTCAGATGCGCACAGTATACTGACACGGGCCACCCAGGAGAAAAATGCAATAAAATGAATAGCATGCGAGTTGATGTGGTTAGACAGGGGGGGGGGGGTGCCCCCACTCTTCTCTGATACTGTTCCAATGAGGTCGCTCAATCCCTGCCAGAGGGAAACATCTAATCTCTCTGGCGGGCCTCATATTGGTGTGAAAGGAGGCGAAATGTATCATTAAATTTCAAAATACAATATACCCAGCACCTAATCGCTAATTTTGGTAGATGCATTAAGGAACACCTTACAATATCCCTCGCTGTAAATTCGGATGCGTTTTTGTTACTAACATTGAATCTCCAATCACCGTGGATTAATTCAAACTAAAAATAAATAAATACAAGAGCTAAATGGTAGTCGTTACACCTAGTTTACAAAACCAACTCGGAGGAACACATATACAAGCGCGACGTATTGCTGCATAGCTATCCAACAACAATGTCAACCCGGCAATATCAAGTTGATTGACGTGGATAACAGAATCTTCAGAGATGGTCGTATACACAACTTATTTCAAGGTTTAGAACCCATAGGTTTGTATAGGGTGCGCAATACTGATAAACTGATAGATACAAGACAGCGCAGAGAAAGAGCCAGCATGCAATTGTAAATGGCAAGTGACTGAGTATGAATGTGCAGGGTAGATTATCCAACCTTGTTTATGCAGTGATAGGCACTTCCTAGAATCTCCCCAGAGTTCGCAAACTCGAGAAACTAACAAGGCAGATCACCAGCAGAACTCGTAAACTTCACAAGTTACGCACAGCAATTCCCCAATCGGGCATAGGCTTCCGCCGACCCAATGAAATGCTGCCCGCAACAAGTGAGGTAAACTTCAACAGGCTATCCGCCTGACGCGCTCCCGTGTCCCGGTTGCACGATTTCGTCAACGGAGTATCCCTCCGGCACAGAGAAGTATCCCTTCACTCTGTGACTGACTCGAAGACAAGGCAAGGAAAACAGACGAAAGGAAAGAGAAGACTCAAGACTGGAAGAGAAGCGAAAGGAAAACAAGACGACCGCCGAACGACGATAAGTGGAGAGTTATCCTCCACAATAGGCGCACTCTCCCACTAATAAACTCAAGTAAGTCGATTAGAATTAGTTAATATTATTTACTACTGAAATCACTCAACAAAACAATAAAAACAACGACCTATCACGACAAAAAACAAGAGAGAAACTAATTTAGGTAAGTGCAAGAATTGACAAAATTGAAGACGCACACTTGGTGTGCGTACAGGAAAGTTTTAGGTGACGCGGCCATTCAAATATGAATTGACCGGTGTGATACAGTAATGACATTGGATTGATTGCTTACTAACTTATGATATTTAATTATTATATTGATTATTTAATTAATTACTAATTGCAGAGAATTAAATAACATATATTCACAGGGGAAATGACATCATTGGGGCATTTCATCTACATTTATGACTATCCCGATGTGAATCCCCGCCGGAGGGAATCAGCCAATCCCTATGGCGAGCATATCCTAGGCGCGAAAGGAGACGACAAAGTGCCGAAAATTTTGTCCATCTCCTACTAACTAATTTGTAGAGGCACTTGGAAATTGTTTAAGAATCCGATCTGGTTCACAAACATGTACATATCAATTGTATACTTGCAACTTTTGAATAAGTGTAATATAGCGGGAAAAGATGATTCATTGAAACATAAAGTAAATCCAATATGCATGCGGGAGAAAAAAAGTAAGTAAAACAACCTGATTATCGAATAAAAAACTTGAAATAAATAGTAAAAGATATGGTCAGTCTTGCAGATAAGCATATCTGAGCGCAAGGGTGAAGTCATGAATTAGTTGGTAAGCTGATGGAACCATATCAGTTGTTTTAAATGCCATAATATTTGAATACAATATGCAACATAAAAGAGCGCACTGGGCCCAGCATTGCGTGTACAAGACACCTCTCTCAAGCGTTTGCTAAGCCCCACCATTCATGGAATCGAATGAGCGAGAAAGAAGTTTGAAATGCACATCAGCTTCAAAAGCTGATTCACACTTCGTAATAAGAAACATCAGGAATCTGATACAATTAACTGGCTTGTAGGATTCCCATTGTATCAACCATCTTCTAATAAATGAGTGATTATAATCCACATCAGCTTTGCCAAGTATGGATGAACCTTATTGCTCATTCATGCATACTCATCCGATCAAGATGAATGCTAACGATGTAATAGACAGTTTCATGAGGACCGCGATCGCGCACTTGTTAACAATGTTTGATTATTTCGAGAAAACTTTCACATTTTTTGCAATCCACATATTTTTTTCAGTAACTACATAACAAGCATTCCTTATTAGCACAAAACTCGTTTCCTGTGTCAGGATACATTTTATGTTCAAGTTCTTATCCATTCACGGGAAATATGGAATCTTTATTCGCAGTATTGGAATTAAAGTCTCAAAAACTAGAAAATTCAAATTGTTCATTGAGTATGTTTGCTGGTCACTGTAGTAATTTTGCGCTCTCTTTTGAGAAATGATCTTGCCCGACAGACTATCGCTTCTCGATAGCTCGGTGTTGTGATTACGAGGACAGTTGTGTGGACACTGGTATGAAACAGTAATACACAGTGGACGACATTCATGGCTTCTGGAAGCTTATCATTATTGAAATTCGTTAACTATTCGTTTATTCCTCCTTCCTTTCATGCAAAAACCTTGTTATATTCATTCTTGCACCAAAAGTCTTTCAATAATTTCATAATAAGCAACATTACCTGGATTGAAAATGTGGGCTGCCAGTGAGAGTCCGTATGCGGTCAACGGTAAAACCTGCAGACTCAGGGGAACTGCGGTCTGAAAATTGCTGAAGATCGTGCAACAACAATAGCAAATTGAGAACCTGAATAAGGAGAATGACCATCAATTCTTTCTGCATTTTTCGCGAGCGATCGCTCATTTTGCCGGTCTGGAATAGAGAAAGGTATTGCTGCACGAAAGACAGCCGGAACAGAACGCTTTTGCAAAAAAAAAGAAACGGAATTCTATTAGAATAACGAAATATTGAAGAAAAGGATATACCTCTTCCAAATATAGGCTCTCTCGAAGTATTATAGAGTTCGTAAACAGGCCTTCATCTCGTCATTTTCCGCACTGTCTTGACAGGTGTATGAAAAATGAAGATACGAAGGCCTGTTTATCGAACTCTACTCATTTCTGGCATTGTGCCAAACGAGACTCACTTGAGTAGCGAGCGTTTTGAATGCGTGGAGCGTGAAGAATACAACTGCTAACGCTGAAGACGACGTTGCCTTAATAGTTATTCAACAAACATACAATTTCCTAACACTCTATTACGAAAACTGCAGTCGCTCCAAGTACTGCGCTCATGAATGGGTTCTTGCTCAAATCATATGATATCGGAGTGTAGTTTCCGCTATAAATCCACCCCAGTGATGGATAATTCTGCGCGCATAATTTATCTGATTTGATAGATAAATGATTACCTGAATAATCTGGGACGCTTCTCCTTCTTGAAGGTCGATACAAGTCGAATGAACAATCCCAGTAGCAGATGCAACAACGAATATTGCTACTTTGACAGGCACACTTTCCCAACGCTGCGGTTCAGAACGATTTTGCGATAGAATATTGCATCTAATACCGAAATGAATCGATAATTGGAGAGACGCGTTATCGATTCGTATTTGAAGTGAAAGCAGAAAACAATCGACATGGTAACATACCCCATGCCGAAACACAACAATGACTGCAATGCAAGAACTGTTTGAATTTTGATAATGTAGATCCGATGAAAGTAGTGACTAGAGCTGGATAAGCGGGATTTTGTTTCTTCATTTCCAATACTCCCGCTCGACTTGCAAAACGAATACAATATCTATACCCATATATAACGCGCTGTATACAATAATCAACCTGCTCATTTATTTGAGATACCTGTGCAATGTGGCTGAAGAGTCTCGAATTGCAAAAGAATCCGGTGCAAATAAAGGCAGGCGTGAACAGCAAAAGTACAGGACAAAGAAGAAATCCGATGTTTAGATCGACGGCAGTGACGAAAAACAGATAAAACCGATCCTGTTTCTGGCCATTATCCAGAATAAACCTGCAGTAGCATGAGATACTTGGCGAATGCTTTCCCAGAATGTGGCGTTTTCGAAATGAGAAGATAAAATGCGAGTGCGGAAAATACGTGCGTAAACATTCCTGTTGCATGGTTGAAGAAGTAGATAGAGTCGACGAACGCCGCTGTTAACGCCATTTGAGCTCTGGACGGGGATATAACGAGAAAATGAATGTACCGATGGACAGGGCAAAACAATGTAAAAACGAGAATTGAGTGCTCATTTAATCGTGTCGAGTTCACGGGTGCATGCAACCGATGAAATTGCTCATTGATCTTTACTTGGAAAGCGGGACGTTATCTCTCCATCGCGTACAACATAGCGAATTTTTTTTTTTAAATCGGGGGTTAACATTTGGTTGATTTATGCGCAATCTGCTTGTAGTTTGTTCCACTTTTGAGCTCGTTACTTTGAATGGCAGATTTCTTCGCACCTGCGAATTTGTAATATTAGTTAGTACATTTCACACAATGTTTAACTTAATATGTGAAGGAAATGTATGAAATATACACATAGCGAAAAAAAATATGGAAACCTCGGAATTATTGAGCAAATAGATTATCGCGTTCATGATGCAGTTTGCCATTGCTGTCGACGTTGTCACGCTGCAATTTGCACGGATATTTGATCATTTGAGCATCGGGGACTGGCACGGCAAGCGTAGTGGGTTAATAAAGAAAAATAGTACCAGGACGCCCAAACGAGGCTAGGATCCGATAGATCGATAATGAATCTAGATGCGCGAAAAGAGATCCAACAGAATGAGAAGGCCACAGCGAGCGAGCCGAACTGGATTGCATAACTGGAAGAAAATCAGTACAATTAGTGTTTGCAACGCGTATTTATTGTCTTCCTCAAATTTCTCGAACCGATATTCCCTGTTCCGCTTGGCAGCAAATTGGACGCCTTGTCCGAGGCTGGATCTCGCTCTTCGTATTGTGGCACAGATCTGTGATGCACTGATATTCACATATGTATAAAAATGCCCGTAAAACAACTGTATAGTTCCCAAGATACGGTATGGCATTATCCTTCCTATTTATGTAAGTGATTGATATGTAACATCTTGTTCATTCGATATAGGTTTCATCAATTATCAGTCCATGGTCACCCCCGACCTACCGCTGTATAGCAGATCAGCGATGTGCCAGTGCTTAAAAAGTTGATGGGAAGAATGAAGAATGGCAGATCGCCATTCAACTCATAGATGTAAGTGAATGTTTCGGAGCGAAAGACGAATCTGAAATTGCAAGCATTAGTTCGCACAACATCCGAATGCGCTTGCGCACCTGCAGCAGGGAATCGCGAACTGCGTCAATACGGTTACTGTAGCCGCGATGAGATGATGTACGATAGCCATAAGCATCACGCCCTTACGACCGAAGATTGGCCTTTCGAAATCGACGATAACTGCGAACCTGCAATATGTAACACAGGTAAAACTTTTTTTCAAATTGTTCCCGAAGGGTAATTTTTTCATTGATCGATGGTGATACGTATGGCCAGCGAGATCCAAAGCTCGCCAGTGATCATAGCTGCCCACGCCGCCGGCGACCTCGCAACCATGAACCCCGGGTCATGGATTTTTTTGCAGGTGGTGGGGAAACCTCGGTCATGTAAGACAAGTCCAATATGCCATAACCTTCATGTTCTACAGTAACCCAACTTGTATTTGTCGGCTACCGTAACCCGTACTACCGTAATCTGAGTACGGTACGCACACCAAAAGGTGGGAAAACAGTCGGGAGACGGCGGGCAAGGATCGGAAAACATTCACTATCGTACCGTATTCTGGCTACAGTAACCCAAATACAGTACCTCAATAGCTATCGTGAACTGACTTAATTTTGAAAATTGGATTTAAAAATTAGTTCCTTGTTCCTACACCATCTGCTTCAACTGGGCTTTAAAATTTTCATTACCGTAACCAAAACTACCGTAGTCGGGATACGGTAGCCACACCGAATTGTGCAAATTGAGACAAAAAATACATATTTTTAGCGGTACCGTATCCTGGTTACAGTAGTTTGTGATACGGTAATTAAAATTTGTATTTCCAGTTGAAGTCGATTTCGAAGAAACAAAAAACTGATTTTTTTTATAAAAAATTTTCTTAAAAAATTAGTCCACGATGGCAATGATAGCTGGTGCGGGTACTGTAATCAGGTTACTGTAAGCATGCTACGGTACGACAGTCGAGGTTTTTCGTCCTTTACCCGCCATTCACTTACTCTTTTTCCACATTTTGGTGTGAGTACAATACTCAGATTATGGTAGTTTGGGTTACGGTAGCCGATAAATACAAGTTCATTCCCTGTACATAGTGAAGGATATGGAACCTTGGGTTGATCTGTCCTCACAAAGTTTTCCCCACCACCTGCAAAAAAAACCATGACCCGGGGTTCATGGTCGAGCACTACCTGGAGCAACCATGAATAGGCCGATATAGGTTGTATTTTCTCAGGAATCCCTGCAAAGCCGTAGTTTAATTAGATTTCGGAGTTCGTCCGTTTGTCTCTTCATTCTTCACCCCTTTTCGACCGCTAGAGTTGTTACAAAGTATGGGAGCTAAAAAAGACAACGCGAATTTCGTATTCTAAACGGAATTTAGTAGATAGATAAAGCGGCAGTCGGCGCACTACGGTACGAATGAGTTCAAAAGACACGGTATCTGTATTCAAAGAATTATTGCCGAGCAAAAAGGTTAGAGAGAGTGCAGGTTAGAGGGAGTACTGCCACTAACCATCCCTTCCCCTCATACAGCCAACGACGAAATAGGTACCGGATTGATCGCTTTCGGGAGTTCGAAGAAGAGGTGAACGGCGATGAACATCGAATCGACTACAAACGTTTGGAGGGCGAGAATGTAGATGGAGGGGCTCTGTATCAGTGAGATCTATCGTCGGTCAGACACAGCGAGAGAGCGTGTGAAACGAGGAGAGCACGCGACGATTTGCCATCACTACTCTATACTAGAGATGACAAATCGGTTCGTGTGATCTGTCTGACCAGTGAGAGTGTTAGCAAAATTAAGAGTGCTCATGCCGGCTTGGCCACACTACTTTATCCAGTATATTTCGAAATTCGTACTATAAAGTACTGGATATAAACAACTCAATTGTTTCTTCTTCTCATTTAAATAAGTGTAGAAAATTTGAAGGTTGTTACTAAATTCGCGTTACTTTAAAATAAAAATCAAATCTGAGACGTATGAAGTCGTCCCCGAACGAAAGCGAGCAAAACCTGACCATTGAGTGCCATCTGGAAACATGTGTTCCGTTCTTGTTGTTGACCGAACTGCCTATTAGAGGCTGACATTTGATCACTTGTCTCGTCATTCATGCTACATAACAAGGGAGATGCAAGAGTGGACCGCTCAATCCCGTAATTTCATGGTCGGCATTCGAACTTGACCATAATGGGAAGCAATGTAATGGGAAAGGAGAAGACGATTTCACAAAATCTATGAAGAAGTGAGAACGTTGATAGCATCACTCACGCCGATGGATGCGACAGCACCGTAGAAGCGGATATCGATCGCTTGGAGAGGAAATTGGACAAAATCATCGACCTTCTCTCCGCCCCCAAGTCGCTTACCGTACCAGCGCCAGCCCAGGTTTCTACGTATGCTTCAGTGGTCAAGGCCATTACTGATCTCGACAAAATCAAAAGCAAAAGTCAGCGAGCAGTAGTGGTGGGAGGCGCTGAAGCTGACGATCCCGCCCAGACTGCGAAGAACGATGAGGAGCTCGTGAGGAACCTCATCAGCCACTCTAAGGATAAGGACCTCCAGGCTGCCTACGATGCTAAGGAAGTCACTTACTCTCGCTTCCCTGAAAAGAGTAAGTCAACCAAGAGAATCATCAAGTTGACTCTCCCTTCTACTTCTCTTCGCGACAAGTTTCTGGCTTGCCTCCGCTCTGAAGGACGCCCTTCTTTCTTTACCCCCAACATGTATGCTCGTCGTGATCTTATGCCTAGCGAGCTTGAGCAGGAGAGACTCTCTCGCCAACAGGCAAAGGATCTGAATCTGAAGGAAAACTGTCTTCGTTATGGAGTGAGAGATTGTGACCTAGTTGAGTTCAAAGGCCCGACCTACCGCCCTCTCCCAGAACACTACAAGAACTCGAATGCTAGCAATGCAGATTTCTCTCATGTCACCAATCGAAGGAAGAACAATGCTTACCCCCCTCCCTCCTCTCAAACTGCCACTTCTTCAGGTAGTGCGGCTCCGGCAGCGAGTGAACAGCGCAGCTCCAATCTCGCTTAGGTGAAATGTGGCAGTTATGTGAGTGATAGGCCCCTTCTCTCAATTCCTTCTCTTTTTAATTGTCACCTTTTTCCTCCTCCCATTAAAAATATCTTCTTCTTTTACGGAAATGCCCGGAGCGTTAGGAACCTCATCGATACAGTAACCTATATAATGTCTAACAGCAAATACCTTCTCTTTGCTTTATCTGAGACTTGGCTCTCTGGAGATGATTGCGATGCGCTTCTATTGAGAGGACTCCCAGACTATTTCATGTTTCGATGCGATCGTGATGTTGGCAGAGGCGGGGGTGTCCTTCTCTATGCCCATTCATCCCTTCTCCCTGTCTTTGTTTCCAATTTCATCTCACCTGGTTTTGAGTGTCTGACGGTTGATATATACTCAGCCAATCCCTCTCCTCAATGCAATTCCCTCAGAATAATTGTGGTTTATCGTGCGCCCAATTCACCCTCTTCTTCCCTTGATCCCTTTCTCTCCTATTTAGATAATGCTTCAAATTGTGCCCATCCTTCAATAATTATTGGTGATTTCAATTATCCCTCGATTGATTGGGGCACCTATTCCTCCCCTACTCTACGAAAAAGTTCCAACAATTTGTTGATTTTCCGACCCGCGGAACCAATACTCTTGATCTCCTTCTTTGTAATTCTCCCATAATATCCTCAGTCAAACCCGATGTTCCTCTATCTGACCATGTGGGTATAAGCTTCTCAGTTTCTTTGTCTTCGCCTCGGAAAATTATAAATTATTCATCTAGGAATTATGCCTTAGCTGATTGGGATATGATAAACTACTATATTTATGCGCCCAATTGGTCAGTGGCTCTTAGAAATAAAAACTCAACTCAAGCATACCAATATTTTAGCGATGTCATAAATGAAATATTAGACGCTCATATCCCCCTTAGGCGCCCAAGCTTGTCCACGGGGTATCCAAAATTCCTTCATAAAATATTCATAAAGTTGCAAAAATTCCACATGGCGGCGTCAAATAGTGACTTAACTCACTCTTTGCGTGTGAGATTCGATCGTGCTCTTAAATCATACGAAACTCATCGTGAGTCTCGAGCTGTTAATTCGGGAAACCCTAGCTCCTTCTTCAATTATTGCAAAAATCGCTTAAAAGTCAACAATTCAAAACTACCAGGCATAATTGATGGTAATGGAAACATCCTTCTGACCAATGAAGAGAAGGATAATGCCTTCTCTGAATTTTTCGCTAAGGTTCAAACCCCACCTTCTGGTTTAACCCCCCCCCCCCCTCAGACCCCTCATCCCCGATCTTCGTTCGACTTACCCTACATCAGCCCCGAAACTATACTCTCTGCAATTTCGCAATTAATTCCTAAAGTCAATGGCTCCCCTGATATGATTCCCAACATGGTTTATTGCAAGTGTAAAACATCAATAGTTACTCCCCTCACTATTCTTTTTAACATCTCTCTCTCCTCGCGCACCTCACCCACTCAATGGAAAACTGCTCATGTAAAACCTATTCCAAAAAAGCCAGGAGATCCCTCTATCTCAAATCATCGCCCCATCTCCCTTACAGTCACTGCCTCAAAAATATTTGAAAAAATTCTCATTAATTCCATTGTAGATTTCTTAGACGAGCATAACTTATTAGATACTAGGCAAGCAGGTTTTCGAAAATTTAGAAGCACAACTTCCTCTTTATCCGAAACTTTTTCGTTCT
This sequence comes from Pristionchus mayeri, assembly GCA_036245805.1. Taxonomy (NCBI): domain Eukaryota; kingdom Metazoa; phylum Nematoda; class Chromadorea; order Rhabditida; family Neodiplogasteridae; genus Pristionchus; species Pristionchus mayeri. Next base: position 6,202,991 of record BTRK01000004.1, on the reverse strand, counting down.
ATGCTAACCAGCTGAGTTAAAAAAGTCGGTCGATACAATTCTTTTTGATTATAAGAAAGCATTTGATTCCATTGATCTTAGACTGCTTATTCATAAGCTCAATACTCTTGGTATCTCACCTGCTATCACTCAATGGTTTGAGTCCTATCTATTAGGCCGATCGCAACGCGTGTTTGTAGGAGAATACCTATCCCTGCCCTCACCTATCCAATCGGGCCACTGCTATTCATTATTTACATTAATGACTTGGGCAAATGTATCCCCCAAACAGTTCATTACAATATTTTTGCCGACGACCTTAAGATGTATGCGATAGTCCCTGATTATAGCGCCCACCTTCAAGATGCGATTAGCAAAATTTCTGATTGGACTAATACATGGAATATGAGTATTAGCTCACCTAAATGTAATGTTTTACACTTGGGAAATCTAAAGAATCGAACCCAATATATGCTCAATGGTCAAATTATATCGAGTAAAGACGAAGTTCGAGACCTGGGTGTATTCTTTTTAAAAAAAAACTTACACTTCGGGTTCCATATTAGTCAAATTACTAGGAAAGCGCGATTAATGTGTAACCTCTTGTTGAGATCGTTTCACTCCAAATCTCCCGAACTTCTTGTAAAAGCATACTCAATATACATAGGCCCTCTACTAGAATCTTCCACTATAATCTGGAATCCCACATCAGTTGGTCTAGTAAATGAGCTAGAATCTGTGCAGCGAGAATTTACAAGGAGAGTTTTCCGACGTTGTTCTATTTCCCCTCTATCTTATCCTGATCGACTAAAGAAATTCAAACTTGAAACCCTTGAGTATCGCCGTGCAGTTCGCGATATGTTTTTTGTATACGATTCCATTCACAAACACGTGCACCACGACTCTGCTGACTTGTACACGATTGCTCCGCTCACTCGTGACTTACGATCTTGCGCATTGCTGTCCCATTCAGAGTGCCAGCATCGTTTTCAACATGAGCTAGTAGAGTCCTACCGCTCTGGAATACCCTCCCTGACCCATTAGTACTCTCTTCCCGTCCATTGTTCCGTAAACAAATCCGAGATTCCCCTGACCTGATCCTATCATCCTCACGAATACGATTGTAACATGTAACTGCCACATTCCACCACCCCCCCATCCCCTGAGCTCGCTGAGATCGAGCTAATAGGCCAACCTACTCTCCCCACTTGTCCTTCCCTTGACGGCGCTTCATGCTTTGGCGATAAAGATTAAAGATTAAAGATTAAGACGAGTAACGGCACGGATATCGCAGTCATTACTGAGTTTTAGATATGATGATTTATCATTCAGCTAAATGAAGCCAAGCTAAGATGAATCAGATGATTCGATAGGAGATGAAATTCCGGCGAACCATCACATGAAAAAGGTCAGGGAGTACAGAGCGCCCATAAGAATTTCGTACACTACTCCCCTCGCACTGGCGATTCATTCAAAGTACTTCACATATAGTTTTCAGTGGAATCTGGATAAGCTGAACAATCGAGCCGCGATGTTATCCATTATGGATTCTCGCATGAGGCATCTCGATGCCTTCTGTAGCCGAAATACCTTGATGGTCATTCTACTACCGGAAATGCTTAAAATACCTTCGAACCCATCTGTTGATTAGCCGGTAATTTAATGGTTGCAAAGATTCGGTAGCTGGTCGTCGATATTTTATATATTCGGACATGCTATCAGGATTTCGAAAAACAGATACTGACAGGTATTTTCAAAATACTTGCGAACTGCAATAATATGAGCACTAAGATTGCTCAAATGCACAAAACGTTGACGAAGGTGATCTCCAGAGGTTGAAAACACATTGTAAACTAAATTATGTGAAAACAATACTGAAAAGTCAGCACATTTAAATTATAAGATTTCAAAATAAAACCGACCTTCGTAGATTAAAACAAGATCCGGAGATTCATATCGGAGATAATGCGAGGAACACGAAAATCGATGTCTCGTTTTTTTTTAAGTCACTCGTTTTTACGCAAAAACGAGACGGACTAGCATGCACTGTATCGCGATTTGCAGTTTTGCCATGACTCCGTATATCCTTGCAGGTTCTCACATTCCAATCCATTTTGCATATTTTTTTTTATTTTTCCCGAATTTCGTACTCTGCTTGTTTGATATCGCATGCTCACCTGTGCAGGAGATGTTCATTACGGACGTAATTCTCACATTTACATTTTCAATTCTTAGAAATCCTTGAAATAGATTAAAACAGAATAGAGTGCCCGGTGGTTTGTGTGCATGGGTTATGTGTAAATTAATTGTGAATCCTGAAACAAGAACTTTCAGTCGATACCTTTAATCGCTATGTTCGCTCCCATGATCACTACCCTACAGAGAGTAAGTAGCGCATTTTGACGAATACAATTTAAGATTACATATTTATCGTGAGTATCTCACACTCATGAAAACAACAAAGATTGAGGAGTTACCATGTTTTTCGAAGGATTGCAAATCCGTTATAAATTCATCAGTCAATCACGTCTACGAGGATTACTCCCAGGGAAATCGTTGTCATCCGAAATTGGTCGCTTCATAACTAAAATGTTTCACAAGGAGAGGTCGCGCAATGTATATGGAGTTTCTAAACGAGACCTAGTGCATTCGAAAGAGGAGAAAATTCTAAGAACTTCTATTGTTTTCAAATTTGCGGAACGCTCATGTGGAGCTCTGGGCAGTATGTGAGTTTATGCGAGTTTAGGGACATAGCCTCAAAAATTGCATGTTCCCCACTATGAGCCCACATCACCGCATGAACGTTCCGCAAATTTGAAAACAACAGAAGTTCTTAGAATTTTCTCCTCTTTCGAATGCGCTAGGTCTCGTTTAGAAACTCCATATATTAGGTTGTGAAAAAAGTAATTGTAGATTTGGACCATGATGTTTGAGCACGCCTAAAATTCTTTTCATTTAGGATCTCAAGCTGGCTCAATAGCATATAGTAGGGGTATACTTGGTCAATATATTTTTGTATTCCAATCGCTTCATGCTTTTAGGATACCCGGCAAATCCAAGTTTTGACAAATGTGATATTTTCACTCTTTTCTAAAAATATTTTCCGTCTCTCGTATTTTGTGGGGGAAAAGGTCTGTACATTTTCATATAGTGTAGTGAGGAGCACATGTGCACTTCTTTCGAAAAATAGGTCCAATGCCGCTCCTGCTTCAACATAGCACGATTTACACATCACTGAATTAATACCTCAGCTAATAAACACTTATCAAGCGATAACGTTTCCTGCTTCGAGGTTCAATCAGACTGGTTTCTAGATAAGTGCGCTTCCTTGATACATTATGGTGCTACATACCACAGAGAAACATTTAAACTCATCCCTTCTCTACTTGTAGGAAACATAGATTTTCAGTTTTGATGAATACAGGCCAATATTGTCAAATTTTCGACTTTCGGTATGCGGTGAATGAATAAATTTCCTCAAAAGGGACCTATCAACTGACTTTGCCCAGTCGTCTACTGATACATAAAGAGTAGCTTTAACAGTTAACCACAAAAGTTAGGGTTTTTCACCAACACTGGAAAATGGAAGACTTGTAATATACGAATTTCGATGTTCAAATTTAATAGTCGGGATGATGAATGTTACATGTTTTGCTAGAAGTATTGTATGCCCACCTAATTACAATTTTAAGTTAACCATGGAAAGTACTTTTCGCTTAACTACATTTGAGATGGATACATCAATAGTTACCGATGCACGGTAAAAATAATTATTTCTGTTGATGTACAGTTAGGGTCAAGGTAAATGAGTGTATTTTCTGACAGGCCATTCGGAGCGGACCAGGTTCACATGTTGCACTGTGATATCCACATGCCATACTTTTCGCACGTGACGTAATATTTGCCCTATCCTAACTTTCCATGGATTGCTGGACCTAAACTTACTCAGTAAAACATTTTGTCGATGTAGCTTTGTCTTCATGCTGTGGTCTCAATACCAATTGGATAGGCTCGAACCTACGCGCGATAGGAAGGGTATCCAAGCACTCAACGAGCACAAGTAACAATATGATATTCAGGCGGCAACCAAAGACGGGGTATTACAGAATCGAAAATTTAAAAATCTACAATTACTTTTTTCACAACCTGATACATTGCGCGACCTCTCCTTGTCAGTGCACATTGCTTCTTGCTAATCAAGGATTGCTCAAAATATAAAATCTCGCGCTTACCTACCGAAAGCGCATAATTTGATCGATAGCTAACAAAAATACGAAAAATAAATTTAAATTGTTGCTTTATTCTCTTATTCATTTTTGTTTTTTTTGGAATTGTCGTACACATTCCGTCGATTGCCGAGAAGTCTTGAATGTCGACCCTCACACGGTACCCATTTGCTCGTGATCAACATACACATATTACTCAAAATGTGGCTCTTCATTTATCTTATTTTGCGGTAAACGTGTACGCGCAGTATGACGTTACGTAGCCGTCAACCAACGAGTGCTTTCAGGCATGTAATAATAACGAGGTCGCTCCTGCTCGACATGCTCCGATGGCTAATTTTTGGCTGTTGGGTGTGAAAAATGTAGTGTGCACTATTCGATCTACTAGTGTATTCTGCGAATTCGTATTTGCGTAATATTCAAAATATTCTGCCTACTATAAACAGCAGTCTGCCTCACCGGTGATGGCACGTTTTGGAACCTCCATTTTGGAACTTTCGAAGAAGCCCATTTTGGAACCCTCTCTCAGAACAAGGGTACCATTTTGGAACCCTTTTTGAAAATCGCGTACCGTTTTGGAACCCAGTCTGTCCTTCACTAGGTACCATTTTGGAACCTTTCTGTGATCGATCAGGTACCATTTTGGAACCTTCCTGAGATCGATCAGGTACCATTTTGGAACCTTTCTGTGATCGATCAGGTATCATTTTGGAACCTTCCTGAGATCGATCAGGTACCATTTTGGAACCTTCCTGAGATCGATCAGGTACCATTTTGGAACCTTTCTGTGATCGATCAGGTATCATTTTGGAACCTTCCTGAGATCGATCAGGTACCATTTTGGAACCTTCCTGGGATCGATCAGGTACCATTTTGGAACCTTCCTGGGATCGATCAGGTACCATTTTGGAACCTTTCTGTGATCGATCAGGTACCATTTTGGAACCTTCATGTGATCGAACAGGTACCATTTTGGAACCTTCCTGGGATCGATCAGGTACCATTTTGGAACCTTCCTGGGATCGATCAGGTACCATTTAGGAACCTTCCTGGGATCGATCAGGTACCATTTTGGAACCTTCCTGGGATCGACCAGGTACCATTTTGGAACCTTCCTGGGATCGATCAGGTGCCATTTTGGAACCTTTCTGCGATGTACAGGGTGCGCCAAAATTACCCGAACTTAAATTTTTCTATGATTCACACCTTTGTAATGGGGCATGGGCGATCTGGTTCATGATAAAGTTTACCAACAATATGGGCAATAGTAACATACTAGCTAATTTTGATGGGACCTCATTTAGCTCTGACAAAGGCCTTGAGTCTCTGCTCATGTCCAACTGTCAATTCCCGCAAGAAATTTTCATTTATTCCGTTTCATGCTTTGAGAAGGGCATCTTAAAAGGAGATTAGTATCGAGTTCTTGGTAGAGGACTTCTTGGACAACAACAGTCCCAAACAGTGAAGTGGAGAGTTTGAGATCGGGGGAGTTCGGGGCCAATCAGTAAGGGTGATTAATCGGAGGCATGAGTGTCGAACCACAACTTTGACTTGTGAAATGTAGCAGAATCTTTTTGAAAGGTTCAGCGTTCCTGACCCAATTGGGAATGAGCTCATGGTGGAAGCGCGTCTTCGAGGCTGTGCTTCATGTAATACTCCGTATTGATCTAGACGCTCGGAATGGCAAAAAGGAGAGGGAACTTTCATGTTGAGCAAATTCCATCCCAAACCATTATGCGGAGGGGATAGCTGGTATTACTAGTGACTTCACAACTATTTTTGGTTTCTTCAGGATCAGAGGCAGTGATTATGCTGTTTTGCAAAATCCGCTTTCCTTCGACAGAAAAAATATTTGCATTGCTGAACAATGTACGAAAGTGCGCGGACCTGGCACAATGTAGCAAAAGTTTTAGGTACCGTTCTCTGCGGAGCTTGATCTGTAGCTCATATAGTCCCTGCTGTTTACAGTACTTGTGAAAGCGAAGAGCCAGCTGGGGCTTGATAAGACTACGAACGGATGTTTTCGAGATATCCAGAATCTTTTTCATCTTCGTGATATTTCGAAGCACCCTCTTTCGGTAGTGATCTCGGCTCTTAGGGGTGGAAATAGATACCGGTTTCCCTCAGTCCGGATGCATCTTGTCAGTATAAAGCTGTTAGTACATGATAACGGTATGAGATGCAAGCGGCTTGTGAAAGCAGAGTCAATGAGCGATGTCACACTGTCTTGTACACGTCCAGAATGCGGATTGGATGCTACTAGACATCGCCATTACTATATGGCTTGACCAACTGATATAAAACCTTGCATAGTGAGAGACTACAGACCACTCCTCATGATGATGCATTAGAGGTCGCGCATATCGATTGGGCCGCGAGGCCACAAAAAGATGAAATCGGTTCGGGTAATTTTGGCGCTTTTTTCCCCGTAGTTGTTCTTTACCATTTTTAGTTTGTTTCGTTATTGGTTGTTAAATCACTGTTAAATCACCGTTTTCTCAGAAAACATGGTACCTGATCGATCCCAGGAATGTTCCAAAATGGTACTTGGTCGATAGCAGGAAGGTTCCAAAATGGTACCTGGTCGATCACATGAAGGTTCCAAAATGGTACCTGATCGATCCCAAGAAGGTTCCAAAATGGTACCTGGTCGACCCCAGGAAGGTTCCAAAATGGTACCTCATCGATCCCAGGAAGGTTCCAAAATGGTACCTGGTCGATCCCATGAAGGTTCTAAAATGGTACCTAAACGATCCCAGGAAGGTTCCAAAATGGTACCTGATCGATCACATGAAGGTTCCAAAATGGTACCTGATCGATCCCAAGAAGGTTCCAAAATGGTACCTGATCGATCTCAGGAAGGTTCCAAAATGGTACCTGATCGATCTCAGGAAGGTTCCAAAATGGTTCCTGGTCGATCCCAGGAAGGTTCCAAAATGGTACCTGATCTATCGCAGGAAGGTTCCAAAATGGTACCTGATCGATCCCAGGAAGGTTCCAAAATGGTACCTGGTCGATCTCAGGAAGGTTCTAAAATGGTACCTAAACGATCCCAGGAAGGTTCCAAAATGGTACCTGATCGATCTCAGGAAGATTCCAAAATGGCACCTGATCGATCACAGAAAGGTTCCAAAATGGTACCTGATCGATCCCAAGAAGGTTCCAAAATGGTACCTGATCGATCACAGAAAGGTTCCAAAATGGTACCTGATCGATCTCAGGAAGGTTCCAAAATGGTACCTGGTCGATCACATGAAGGTTCCAAAATGGTACCTGATCGATCCCAAGAAGGTTCCAAAATGGTACCTGGTCGATCCCAGGAAGGTTCCAAAATGGTACCTGATCGATCGCAGGAAGGTTCCAAAATGGTACCTGATCGATCCCAGGAAGGTTCCAAAATGGTACCTGGTCGATCCCATGAAGGTTCTAAAATGGTACCTAAACGATCCCAGGAAGGTTCCAAAATGGTACCTGATAGGTCTCAGGAAGGTTCCAAAATGGTACCTGATCGATCACATGAAGGTTCCAAAATGGTACCTGATCGATCCGAAGAAGGTTCCAAAATGGTTCCTGGTCGATCCCAGGAAGGTTCCAAAATGGTACCTGATCGATCCCAAGAAGGTTCCAAAATGGTTCCTGGTCGATCCCAGGAAGGTTCCAAAATGGTACCTGATCGATCGCAGGAAGGTTCCAAAATGGTACCTGGTCGATCTCAGGAAGGTTCTAAAATGGTACCTAAACGATCCCAGGAAGGTTCCAAAATGGTACCTGATCGATCTCAGGAAGGTTCCAAAATGGTTCCTGGTCGATCCCAGGAAGGTTCCAAAATGGTACCTGATCGATCGCAGGAAGGTTCCAAAATGGTACCTGATCGATCCCAGGAAGGTTCCAAAATGGTACCTGGTCGATCCCAGGAAGGTTCCAAAATGGTACCTGATCGATCCCAGGAAGGTTCCAAAATGGTACCTGATCGATCGCAGGAAGGTTCCAAAATGGAACCTGGTCGATCCCAGGAAGGTTAAAAAATGGTACCTGATCGATCGCAGGAAGGTTCCAAAATGGTACCTGATCGATCCCAGGAAGGTTCCAAAATGGTACCTGGTCGATCCCATGAAGGTTCTAAAATGGTACCTAAACGATCCCAGGAAGGTTCCAAAATGGTACCTGATCGATCTCAGGAAGGTTCCAAAATGGTACCTGATCGATCACATGAAGGTTCCAAAATGGTACCTGATCGATCCAAAGGAGGTTCCAAAATGGTTCCTGGTCGATCCCAGGAAGGTTCCAAAATGGTACCTGATCGATCCCAAGAAGGTTCCAAAATGGTTCCTGGTCGATCCCAGGAAGGTTCCAAAATGGTACCTGATCGATCGCAGGAAGGTTCCAAAATGGTACCTGATCGATCCCAGGAAGGTTCCAAAATGGTACCTGATCGATCTCAGGAAGGTTCCAAAATGGTTCCTGGTCGATCACATGAAGGTTCCAAAATGGTACCTGATCGATCCAAAGGAGGTTCCAAAATGGTTCCTGGTCGATCCCAGGAAGGTTCCAAAATGGTACCTGATCGATCCCAAGAAGCTTCCAAAATGGTACCTGATCGATCCCAAGAAGGTTCCAAAATGGTACCTGGTCGATCCCAGGAAGGTTCCAAAATGGTACCTCATCGATCCCAGGAAGGTTCCAAAATGGTACCTGGTCGATCCCATGAAGGTTCTAAAATGGTACCTAAACGATCCCAGGAAGGTTCCAAAATGGTACCTGATCGATCACATGAAGGTTCCAAAATGGTACCTGATCGATCCCAAGAAGGTTCCAAAATGGTACCTGATCGATCTCAGGAAGGTTCCAAAATGGTACCTGATCGATCTCAGGAAGGTTCCAAAATGGTTCCTGGTCGATCCCAGGAAGGTTCCAAAATGGTACCTGATCTATCGCAGGAAGGTTCCAAAATGGTACCTGATCGATCCCAGGAAGGTTCCAAAATGGTACCTGGTCGATCTCAGGAAGGTTCTAAAATGGTACCTAAACGATCCCAGGAAGGTTCCAAAATGGTACCTGATCGATCGCAGGAAGGTTCCAAAATGGTACCTGGTCGATCCCAGGAAGGTTCCAAAATGGTACCTGATCGATCGCAGGAAGGTTCCAAAATGGTACCTGATCGATCCCAGGAAGGTTCCAAAATGGTACCTGGTCGATCCCATGAAGGTTCTAAAATGGTACCTAAACGATCCCAGGAAGGTTCCAAAATGGTACCTGATCGATCTCAGGAAGGTTCCAAAATGGTACCTGATCGATCACATGAAGGTTCCAAAATGGTACCTGATCGATCCAAAGGAGGTTCCAAAATGGTTCCTGGTCGATCCCAGGAAGGTTCCAAAATGGTACCTGATCGATCCCAAGAAGGTTCCAAAATGGTTCCTGGTCGATCCCAGGAAGGTTCCAAAATGGTACCTGATCGATCGCAGGAAGGTTCCAAAATGGTACCTGATCGATCCCAGGAAGGTTCCAAAATGGTACCTGATCGATCTCAGGAAGGTTCCAAAATGGTTCCTGGTCGATCACATGAAGGTTCCAAAATGGTACCTGATCGATCCAAAGGAGGTTCCAAAATGGTTCCTGGTCGATCCCAGGAAGGTTCCAAAATGGTACCTGATCGATCCCAAGAAGCTTCCAAAATGGTACCTGATCGATCCCAAGAAGGTTCCAAAATGGTACCTGGTCGATCCCAGGAAGGTTCCAAAATGGTACCTCATCGATCCCAGGAAGGTTCCAAAATGGTACCTGGTCGATCCCATGAAGGTTCTAAAATGGTACCTAAACGATCCCAGGAAGGTTCCAAAATGGTACCTGATCGATCACATGAAGGTTCCAAAATGGTACCTGATCGATCCCAAGAAGGTTCCAAAATGGTACCTGATCGATCTCAGGAAGGTTCCAAAATGGTACCTGATCGATCTCAGGAAGGTTCCAAAATGGTTCCTGGTCGATCCCAGGAAGGTTCCAAAATGGTACCTGATCTATCGCAGGAAGGTTCCAAAATGGTACCTGATCGATCCCAGGAAGGTTCCAAAATGGTACCTGGTCGATCTCAGGAAGGTTCTAAAATGGTACCTAAACGATCCCAGGAAGGTTCCAAAATGGTACCTGATCGATCGCAGGAAGGTTCCAAAATGGTACCTGGTCGATCCCAGGAAGGTTCCAAAATGGTACCTGATCGATCGCAGGAAGGTTCCAAAATGGTACCTGATCGATCCCAGGAAGGTTCCAAAATGGTACCTGGTCGATCCCATGAAGGTTCTAAAATGGTACCTAAACGATCCCAGGAAGGTTCCAAAATGGTACCTGATCGATCTCAGGAAGGTTCCAAAATGGTACCTGATCGATCACATGAAGGTTCCAAAATGGTACCTGATCGATCCAAAGGAGGTTCCAAAATGGTTCCTGGTCGATCCCAGGAAGGTTCCAAAATGGTACCTGATCGATCCCAAGAAGGTTCCAAAATGGTTCCTGGTCGATCCCAGGAAGGTTCCAAAATGGTACCTGATCGATCGCAGGAAGGTTCCAAAATGGTACCTGATCGATCCCAGGAAGGTTCCAAAATGGTACCTGATCGATCTCAGGAAGGTTCCAAAATGGTTCCTGGTCGATCACATGAAGGTTCCAAAATGGTACCTGATCGATCCAAAGGAGGTTCCAAAATGGTTCCTGGTCGATCCCAGGAAGGTTCCAAAATGGTACCTGATCGATCCCAAGAAGCTTCCAAAATGGTACCTGATCGATCCCAAGAAGGTTCCAAAATGGTACCTGGTCGATCCCAGGAAGGTTCCAAAATGGTACCTCATCGATCCCAGGAAGGTTCCAAAATGGTACCTGGTCGATCCCATGAAGGTTCTAAAATGGTACCTAAACGATCCCAGGAAGGTTCCAAAATGGTACCTGATCGATCACATGAAGGTTCCAAAATGGTACCTGATCGATCCCAAGAAGGTTCCAAAATGGTACCTGATCGATCTCAGGAAGGTTCCAAAATGGTACCTGATCGATCCCAAGAAGGTTCCAAAATGGTACCTGATCGATCTCAGGAAGGTTCCAAAATGGTACCTGATCGATCCCAGGAAGGTTCCAAAATGGAACCTGGTCGATCCCAGGAAGGTTCCAAAATGGTACCTGATCGATCGCAGGAAGGTTCCAAAATGGTACCTGATCGATCCCAGGAAGGTTCCAAAATGGTACCTGGTCGATCCCATGAAGGTTCTAAAATGGTACCTAAACGATCCCAGGAAGGTTCCAAAATGGTACCTGATCGATCTCAGGAAGGTTCCAAAATGGTACCTGATCGATCACATGAAGGTTCCAAAATGGTACCTGATCGATCCAAAGGAGGTTCCAAAATGGTTCCTGGTCGATCCCAGGAAGGTTCCAAAATGGTACCTGATCGATCCCAAGAAGGTTCCAAAATGGTTCCTGGTCGATCCCAGGAAGGTTCCAAAATGGTACCTGATCGATCGCAGGAAGGTTCCAAAATGGTACCTGATCGATCCCAGGAAGGTTCCAAAATGGTACCTGATCGATCTCAGGAAGGTTCCAAAATGGTTCCTGGTCGATCACATGAAGGTTCCAAAATGGTACCTGATCGATCCAAAGGAGGTTCCAAAATGGTTCCTGGTCGATCCCAGGAAGGTTCCAAAATGGTACCTGATCGATCCCAAGAAGCTTCCAAAATGGTACCTGATCGATCCCAAGAAGGTTCCAAAATGGTACCTGGTCGATCCCAGGAAGGTTCCAAAATGGTACCTCATCGATCCCAGGAAGGTTCCAAAATGGTACCTGGTCGATCCCATGAAGGTTCTAAAATGGTACCTAAACGATCCCAGGAAGGTTCCAAAATGGTACCTGATCGATCACATGAAGGTTCCAAAATGGTACCTGATCGATCCCAAGAAGGTTCCAAAATGGTACCTGATCGATCTCAGGAAGGTTCCAAAATGGTACCTGATCGATCTCAGGAAGGTTCCAAAATGGTTCCTGGTCGATCCCAGGAAGGTTCCAAAATGGTACCTGATCTATCGCAGGAAGGTTCCAAAATGGTACCTGATCGATCCCAGGAAGGTTCCAAAATGGTACCTGGTCGATCTCAGGAAGGTTCTAAAATGGTACCTAAACGATCCCAGGAAGGTTCCAAAATGGTACCTGATCGATCGCAGGAAGGTTCCAAAATGGTACCTGGTCGATCCCAGGAAGGTTCCAAAATGGTACCTGATCGATCGCAGGAAGGTTCCAAAATGGTACCTGATCGATCCCAGGAAGGTTCCAAAATGGTACCTGGTCGATCCCATGAAGGTTCTAAAATGGTACCTAAACGATCCCAGGAAGGTTCCAAAATGGTACCTGATCGATCTCAGGAAGGTTCCAAAATGGTACCTGATCGATCACATGAAGGTTCCAAAATGGTACCTGATCGATCCAAAGGAGGTTCCAAAATGGTTCCTGGTCGATCCCAGGAAGGTTCCAAAATGGTACCTGATCGATCCCAAGAAGGTTCCAAAATGGTTCCTGGTCGATCCCAGGAAGGTTCCAAAATGGTACCTGATCGATCGCAGGAAGGTTCCAAAATGGTACCTGATCGATCCCAGGAAGGTTCCAAAATGGTACCTGATCGATCTCAGGAAGGTTCCAAAATGGTTCCTGGTCGATCACATGAAGGTTCCAAAATGGTACCTGATCGATCCAAAGGAGGTTCCAAAATGGTTCCTGGTCGATCCCAGGAAGGTTCCAAAATGGTACCTGATCGATCCCAAGAAGGTTCCAAAATGGTTCCTGGTCGATCCCAGGAAGGTTCCAAAATGGTACCTGATCGATCGCAGGAAGGTTCCAAAATGGTACCTGATCGATCCCAGGAAGGTTCCAAAATGGTACCTGATCGATCTCAGGAAGGTTCCAAAATGGTTCCTGGTCGATCACATGAAGGTTCCAAAATGGTACCTGATCGATCCAAAGGAGGTTCCAAAATGGTTCCTGGTCGATCCCAGGAAGGTTCCAAAATGGTACCTGATCGATCCCAAGAAGCTTCCAAAATGGTACCTGATCGATCCCAAGAAGGTTCCAAAATGGTACCTGGTCGATCCCAGGAAGGTTCCAAAATGGTACCTCATCGATCCCAGGAAGGTTCCAAAATGGTACCTGGTCGATCCCATGAAGGTTCTAAAATGGTACCTAAACGATCCCAGGAAGGTTCCAAAATGGTACCTGATCGATCACATGAAGGTTCCAAAATGGTACCTGATCGATCCCAAGAAGGTTCCAAAATGGTACCTGATCGATCTCAGGAAGGTTCCAAAATGGTACCTGATCGATCCCAAGAAGGTTCCAAAATGGTACCTGATCGATCTCAGGAAGGTTCCAAAATGGTACCTGATCGATCTCAGGAAGGTTCCAAAATGGTTCCTGGTCGATCCCAGGAAGGTTCCAAAATGGTACCTGATCTATCGCAGGAAGGTTCCAAAATGGTACCTGATCGATCCCAGGAAGGTTCCAAAATGGTACCTGGTCGATCTCAGGAAGGTTCTAAAATGGTACCTAAACGATCCCAGGAAGGTTCCAAAATGGTACCTGATCGATCGCAGGAAGGTTCCAAAATGGTACCTGGTCGATCCCAGGAAGGTTCCAAAATGGTACCTGATCGATCGCAGGAAGGTTCCAAAATGGTACCTGATCGATCCCAGGAAGGTTCCAAAATGGTACCTGGTCGATCCCATGAAGGTTCTAAAATGGTACCTAAACGATCCCAGGAAGGTTCCAAAATGGTACCTGATCGATCTCAGGAAGGTTCCAAAATGGTACCTGATCGATCACATGAAGGTTCCAAAATGGTACCTGATCGATCCAAAGAAGGTTCCAAAATGGTTCCTGGTCGATCCCAGGAAGGTTCCAAAATGGTACCTGATCGATCCCAAGAAGGTTCCAAAATGGTTCCTGGTCGATCCCAGGAAGGTTCCAAAATGGTACCTGATCGATCGCAGGAAGGTTCCAAAATGGTACCTGATCGATCCCAGGAAGGTTCCAAAATGGTACCTGATCGATCTCAGGAAGGTTCCAAAATGGTTCCTGGTCGATCACATGAAGGTTCCAAAATGGTACCTGATCGATCCAAAGGAGGTTCCAAAATGGTTCCTGGTCGATCCCAGGAAGGTTCCAAAATGGTACCTGATCGATCCCAAGAAGCTTCCAAAATGGTACCTGATCGATCCCAAGAAGGTTCCAAAATGGTACCTGGTCGATCCCAGGAAGGTTCCAAAATGGTACCTCATCGATCCCAGGAAGTTTCCAAAATGGTACCTGGTCGATCCCATGAAGGTTCTAAAATGGTACCTAAACGATCCCAGGAAGGTTCCAAAATGGTACCTGATCGATCACATGAAGGTTCCAAAATGGTACCTGATCGATCCCAAGAAGGTTCCAAAATGGTACCTGATCGATCTCAGGAAGGTTCCAAAATGGTACCTGATCGATCCCAGGAAGGTTCCAAAATGGTACCTGGTCGATCTCAGGAAGGTTCTAAAATGGTACCTAAACGATCCCAGGAAGGTTCCAAAATGGTACCTGATCGATCTCAGGAAGGTTCCAAAATGGCACCTGATCGATCACAGAAAGGTTCCAAAATGGTACCTGATCGATCTCAGGAAGGTTCCAAAATGGTACCTGATCGATCACAGAAAGGTTCCAAAATGGTACCTGATCGATCTCAGGAAGGTTCCAAAATGGTACCTGGTCGATCACATGAAGGTTCCAAAATGGTACCTGATCGATCCCAAGAAGGTTCCAAAATGGTACCTGGTCGATCCCAGGAAGGTTCTAAAATGGTACCTAAACGATCCCAGGAAGGTTCCAAAATGGTACCTGATAGGTCTCAGGAAGGTTCCAAAATGGTACCTGATCGATCACATGAAGGTTCCAAAATGGTACCTGATCGATCCGAAGAAGGTTCCAAAATGGTACCTGGTCGATCTCAGGAAGGTTCTAAAATGGTACCTAAACGATCCCAGGAAGGTTCCAAAATGGTACCTGATAGGTCTCAGGAAGGTTCCAAAATGGTACCTGATCGATCACATGAAGGTTCCAAAATGGTACCTGATCGATCCGAAGAAGGTTCCAAAATGGTTCCTGGTCGATCCCAGGAAGGTTCCAAAATGGTACCTGATCGATCCCAAGAAGGTTCCAAAATGGTTCCTGGTCGATCCCAGGAAGGTTCCAAAATGGTACCTGATCGATCGCAGGAAGGTTCCAAAATGGTACCTGATCGATCCCAGGAAGGTTCCAAAATGGTACCTGATCGATCTCAGGAAGGTTCCAAAATGGTTCCTGGTCGATCACATGAAGGTTCCAAAATGGTACCTGATCGATCCAAAGGAGGTTCCAAAATGGTTCCTGGTCGATCCCAGGAAGGTTCCAAAATGGTACCTGATCGATCCCAAGAAGCTTCCAAAATGGTACCTGATCGATCCCAAGAAGGTTCCAAAATGGTACCTGGTCGATCCCAGGAAGGTTCCAAAATGGTACCTCATCGATCCCAGGAAGGTTCCAAAATGGTACCTGGTCGATCCCATGAAGGTTCTAAAATGGTACCTAAACGATCCCAGGAAGGTTCCAAAATGGTACCTGATCGATCACATGAAGGTTCCAAAATGGTACCTGATCGATCCCAAGAAGGTTCCAAAATGGTACCTGATCGATCTCAGGAAGGTTCCAAAATGGTACCTGATCGATCCCAAGAAGGTTCCAAAATGGTACCTGATCGATCTCAGGAAGGTTCCAAAATGGTACCTGATCGATCTCAGGAAGGTTCCAAAATGGTTCCTGGTCGATCCCAGGAAGGTTCCAAAATGGTACCTGATCTATCGCAGGAAGGTTCCAAAATGGTACCTGATCGATCCCAGGAAGGTTCCAAAATGGTACCTGGTCGATCTCAGGAAGGTTCTAAAATGGTACCTAAACGATCCCAGGAAGGTTCCAAAATGGTACCTGATCGATCGCAGGAAGGTTCCAAAATGGTACCTGGTCGATCCCAGGAAGGTTCCAAAATGGTACCTGATCGATCGCAGGAAGGTTCCAAAATGGTACCTGATCGATCCCAGGAAGGTTCCAAAATGGTACCTGGTCGATCCCATGAAGGTTCTAAAATGGTACCTAAACGATCCCAGGAAGGTTCCAAAATGGTACCTGATCGATCTCAGGAAGGTTCCAAAATGGTACCTGATCGATCACATGAAGGTTCCAAAATGGTACCTGATCGATCCAAAGGAGGTTCCAAAATGGTTCCTGGTCGATCCCAGGAAGGTTCCAAAATGGTACCTGATCGATCCCAAGAAGGTTCCAAAATGGTTCCTGGTCGATCCCAGGAAGGTTCCAAAATGGTACCTGATCGATCGCAGGAAGGTTCCAAAATGGTACCTGATCGATCCCAGGAAGGTTCCAAAATGGTACCTGATCGATCTCAGGAAGGTTCCAAAATGGTTCCTGGTCGATCACATGAAGGTTCCAAAATGGTACCTGATCGATCCAAAGGAGGTTCCAAAATGGTTCCTGGTCGATCCCAGGAAGGTTCCAAAATGGTACCTGATCGATCCCAAGAAGCTTCCAAAATGGTACCTGATCGATCCCAAGAAGGTTCCAAAATGGTACCTGGTCGATCCCAGGAAGGTTCCAAAATGGTACCTCATCGATCCCAGGAAGGTTCCAAAATGGTACCTGGTCGATCCCATGAAGGTTCTAAAATGGTACCTAAACGATCCCAGGAAGGTTCCAAAATGGTACCTGATCGATCACATGAAGGTTCCAAAATGGTACCTGATCGATCCCAAGAAGGTTCCAAAATGGTACCTGATCGATCTCAGGAAGGTTCCAAAATGGTACCTGATCGATCCCAGGAAGGTTCCAAAATGGTACCTGGTCGATCTCAGGAAGGTTCTAAAATGGTACCTAAACGATCCCAGGAAGGTTCCAAAATGGTACCTGATCGATCTCAGGAAGGTTCCAAAATGGCACCTGATCGATCACAGAAAGGTTCCAAAATGGTACCTGATCGATCTCAGGAAGGTTCCAAAATGGTACCTGATCGATCACAGAAAGGTTCCAAAATGGTACCTGATCGATCTCAGGAAGGTTCCAAAATGGTACCTGGTCGATCACATGAAGGTTCCAAAATGGTACCTGATCGATCCCAAGAAGGTTCCAAAATGGTACCTGGTCGATCCCAGGAAGGTTCTAAAATGGTACCTAAACGATCCCAGGAAGGTTCCAAAATGGTACCTGATCGATCCGAAGAAGGTTCCAAAATGGTACCTGGTCGATCTCAGGAAGGTTCTAAAATGGTACCTAAACGATCCCAGGAAGGTTCCAAAATGGTACCTGATCGATCGCAGGAAGGTTCCAAAATGGTACCTGGTCGATCCCAGGAAGGTTCCAAAATGGTACCTGATCGATCGCAGGAAGGTTCCAAAATGGTACCTGATCGATCCCAGGAAGGTTCCAAAATGGTACCTGGTCGATCCCATGAAGGTTCTAAAATGGTACCTAAACGATCCCAGGAAGGTTCCAAAATGGTACCTGATCGATCTCAGGAAGGTTCCAAAATGGTACCTGATCGATCACATGAAGGTTCCAAAATGGTACCTGATCGATCCAAAGGAGGTTCCAAAATGGTTCCTGGTCGATCCCAGGAAGGTTCCAAAATGGTACCTGATCGATCCCAAGAAGGTTCCAAAATGGTTCCTGGTCGATCCCAGGAAGGTTCCAAAATGGTACCTGATCGATCGCAGGAAGGTTCCAAAATGGTACCTGATCGATCCCAGGAAGGTTCCAAAATGGTACCTGATCGATCTCAGGAAGGTTCCAAAATGGTACCTGATCGATCACATGAAGGTTCCAAAATGGTACCTGATCGATCCAAAGGAGGTTCCAAAATGGTTCCTGGTCGATCCCAGGAAGGTTCCAAAATGGTACCTGATCGATCCCAAGAAGGTTCCAAAATGGTTCCTGGTCGATCCCAGGAAGGTTCCAAAATGGTACCTGATCGATCCAAAGGAGGTTCCAAAATGGTTCCTGGTCGATCCCAGGAAGGTTCCAAAATGGTACCTGATCGATCCCAAGAAGCTTCCAAAATGGTACCTGATCGATCCCAAGAAGGTTCCAAAATGGTACCTGGTCGATCCCAGGAAGGTTCCAAAATGGTACCTCATCGATCCCAGGAAGGTTCCAAAATGGTACCTGGTCGATCCCATGAAGGTTCTAAAATGGTACCTAAACGATCCCAGGAAGGTTCCAAAATGGTACCTGATCGATCACATGAAGGTTCCAAAATGGTACCTGATCGATCCCAAGAAGGTTCCAAAATGGTACTTGATCGATCTCAGGAAGGTTCCAAAATGGTACCTGATCGATCCCAGGAAGGTTCCAAAATGGTACCTGGTCGATCTCAGGAAGGTTCTAAAATGGTACCTAAACGATCCCAGGAAGGTTCCAAAATGGTACCTGATCGATCTCAGGAAGGTTCCAAAATGGCACCTGATCGATCACAGAAAGGTTCCAAAATGGTACCTGATCGATCTCAGGAAGGTTCCAAAATGGTACCTGATCGATCACAGAAAGGTTCCAAAATGGTACCTGATCGATCTCAGGAAGGTTCCAAAATGGTACCTGGTCGATCACATGAAGGTTCCAAAATGGTACCTGATCGATCCCAAGAAGGTTCCAAAATGGTACCTGGTCGATCCCAGGAAGGTTCCAAAATGGTACCTGATCGATCGCAGGAAGGTTCCAAAATGGTACCTGATCGATCCCAGGAAGGTTCCAAAATGGTACCTGGTCGATCCCATGAAGGTTCTAAAATGGTACCTAAACGATCCCAGGAAGGTTCCAAAATGGTACCTGATCGATCACAGAAAGGTTCCAAAATGGTACCTGATCGATCTCAGGAAGGTTCCAAAATGGTACCTGGTCGATCACATGAAGGTTCCAAAATGGTACCTGATCGATCCCAAGAAGGTTCCAAAATGGTACCTGGTCGATCCCAGGAAGGTTCTAAAATGGTACCTAAACGATCCCAGGAAGGTTCCAAAATGGTACCTGATAGGTCTCAGGAAGGTTCCAAAATGGTACCTGATCGATCACATGAAGGTTCCAAAATGGTACCTGATCGATCCGAAGAAGGTTCCAAAATGGTACCTGGTCGATCTCAGGAAGGTTCTAAAATGGTACCTAAACGATCCCAGGAAGGTTCCAAAATGGTACCTGATCGATCGCAGGAAGGTTCCAAAATGGTACCTGGTCGATCCCAGGAAGGTTCCAAAATGGTACCTGATCGATCGCAGGAAGGTTCCAAAATGGTACCTGATCGATCCCAGGAAGGTTCCAAAATGGTACCTGGTCGATCCCATGAAGGTTCTAAAATGGTACCTAAACGATCCCAGGAAGGTTCCAAAATGGTACCTGATCGATCTCAGGAAGGTTCCAAAATGGTACCTGATCGATCACATGAAGGTTCCAAAATGGTACCTGATCGATCCAAAGGAGGTTCCAAAATGGTTCCTGGTCGATCCCAGGAAGGTTCCAAAATGGTACCTGATCGATCCCAAGAAGGTTCCAAAATGGTTCCTGGTCGATCCCAGGAAGGTTCCAAAATGGTACCTGATCGATCGCAGGAAGGTTCCAAAATGGTACCTGATCGATCCCAGGAAGGTTCCAAAATGGTACCTGATCGATCTCAGGAAGGTTCCAAAATGGTACCTGATCGATCACATGAAGGTTCCAAAATGGTACCTGATCGATCCAAAGGAGGTTCCAAAATGGTTCCTGGTCGATCCCAGGAAGGTTCCAAAATGGTACCTGATCGATCCCAAGAAGGTTCCAAAATGGTTCCTGGTCGATCCCAGGAAGGTTCCAAAATGGTACCTGATCGATCCAAAGGAGGTTCCAAAATGGTTCCTGGTCGATCCCAGGAAGGTTCCAAAATGGTACCTGATCGATCCCAAGAAGCTTCCAAAATGGTACCTGATCGATCCCAAGAAGGTTCCAAAATGGTACCTGGTCGATCCCAGGAAGGTTCCAAAATGGTACCTCATCGATCCCAGGAAGGTTCCAAAATGGTACCTGGTCGATCCCATGAAGGTTCTAAAATGGTACCTAAACGATCCCAGGAAGGTTCCAAAATGGTACCTGATCGATCACATGAAGGTTCCAAAATGGTACCTGATCGATCCCAAGAAGGTTCCAAAATGGTACTTGATCGATCTCAGGAAGGTTCCAAAATGGTACCTGATCGATCCCAGGAAGGTTCCAAAATGGTACCTGGTCGATCTCAGGAAGGTTCTAAAATGGTACCTAAACGATCCCAGGAAGGTTCCAAAATGGTACCTGATCGATCTCAGGAAGGTTCCAAAATGGCACCTGATCGATCACAGAAAGGTTCCAAAATGGTACCTGATCGATCTCAGGAAGGTTCCAAAATGGTACCTGATCGACCACAGAAAGGTTCCAAAATGGTACCTGATCGATCTCAGGAAGGTTCCAAAATGGTACCTGGTCGATCACATGAAGGTTCCAAAATGGTACCTGATCGATCCCAAGAAGGTTCCAAAATGGTACCTGGTCGATCCCAGGAAGGTTCCAAAATGGTACCTGATCGATCGCAGGAAGGTTCCAAAATGGTACCTGATCGATCCCAGGAAGGTTCCAAAATGGTACCTGGTCGATCCCATGAAGGTTCTAAAATGGTACCTAAACGATCCCAGGAAGGTTCCAAAATGGTACCTGATAGGTCTCAGGAAGGTTCCAAAATGGTACCTGATCGATCACATGAAGGTTCCAAAATGGTACCTGATCGATCCGAAGAAGGTTCCAAAATGGTTCCTGGTCGATCCCAGGAAGGTTCCAAAATGGTACCTGATCGATCCCAAGAAGGTTCCAAAATGGTTCCTGGTCGATCCCAGGAAGGTTCCAAAATGGTACCTGATCGATCGCAGGAAGGTTCCAAAATGGTACCTGGTCGATCTCAGGAAGGTTCTAAAATGGTACCTAAACGATCCCAAGAAGCTTCCAAAATGGTACCTGATCGATCCCAAGAAGGTTCCAAAATGGTACCTGGTCGATCCCAGGAAGGTTCCAAAATGGTACCTCATCGATCCCAGGAAGGTTCCAAAATGGTACCTGGTCGATCCCATGAAGGTTCTAAAATGGTACCTAAACGATCCCAGGAAGGTTCCAAAATGGTACCTGATCGATCACATGAAGGTTCCAAAATGGTACCTGATCGATCCCAAGAAGGTTCCAAAATGGTACCTGATCGATCTCAGGAAGGTTCCAAAATGGTACCTGATCGATCCCAGGAAGGTTCCAAAATGGTACCTGGTCGATCTCAGGAAGGTTCTAAAATGGTACCTAAACGATCCCAGGAAGGTTCCAAAATGGTACCTGATCGATCTCAGGAAGGTTCCAAAATGGCACCTGATCGATCACAGAAAGGTTCCAAAATGGTACCTGATCGATCTCAGGAAGGTTCCAAAATGGTACCTGATCGATCACAGAAAGGTTCCAAAATGGTACCTGATCGATCTCAGGAAGGTTCCAAAATGGTACCTGGTCGATCACATGAAGGTTCCAAAATGGTACCTGATCGATCCCAAGAAGGTTCCAAAATGGTACCTGGTCGATCCCAGGAAGGTTCCAAAATGGTACCTGATCGATCGCAGGAAGGTTCCAAAATGGTACCTGATCGATCCCAGGAAGGTTCCAAAATGGTACCTGGTCGATCCCATGAAGGTTCTAAAATGGTACCTAAACGATCCCAGGAAGGTTCCAAAATGGTACCTGATAGGTCTCAGGAAGGTTCCAAAATGGTACCTGATCGATCACATGAAGGTTCCAAAATGGTACCTGATCGATCCGAAGAAGGTTCCAAAATGGTTCCTGGTCGATCCCAGGAAGGTTCCAAAATGGTACCTGATCGATCCCAAGAAGGTTCCAAAATGGTTCCTGGTCGATCCCAGGAAGGTTCCAAAATGGTACCTGATCGATCGCAGGAAGGTTCCAAAATGGTACCTGATCGATCACATGAAGGTTCCAAAATGGTACCTGATCGATCACATGAAGGTTCCAAAATGGTACCTGATCGATCCCAAGAAGGTTCCAAAATGGTACTTGATCGATCTCAGGAAGGTTCCAAAATGGTACCTGATCGATCACATGAAGGTTCCAAAATGGTACCTGATCGATCCCAAGAAGGTTCCAAAATGGTACCTGATCGATCCCAAGAAGGTTCCAAAATGGTACTTGATCGATCTCAGGAAGGTTCCAAAATGGTACCTGATCGATCCCAGGAAGGTTCCAAAATGGTACCTGGTCGATCTCAGGAAGGTTCTAAAATGGTACCTAAACGATCCCAGGAAGGTTCCAAAATGGTACCTGATCGATCTCAGGAAGGTTCCAAAATGGCACCTGATCGATCACAGAAAGGTTCCAAAATGGTACCTGATCGATCTCAGGAAGGTTCCAAAATGGTACCTGATCGATCACAGAAAGGTTCCAAAATGGTACCTGATCGATCTCAGGAAGGTTCCAAAATGGTACCTGGTCGATCACATGAAGGTTCCAAAATGGTACCTGATCGATCCCAAGAAGGTTCCAAAATGGTACCTGGTCGATCCCAGGAAGGTTCCAAAATGGTACCTGATCGATCGCAGGAAGGTTCCAAAATGGTACCTGATCGATCCCAGGAAGGTTCCAAAATGGTACCTGGTCGATCCCATGAAGGTTCTAAAATGGTACCTAAACGATCCCAGGAAGGTTCCAAAATGGTACCTGATCGATCACAGAAAGGTTCCAAAATGGTACCTGATCGATCTCAGGAAGGTTCCAAAATGGTACCTGGTCGATCACATGAAGGTTCCAAAATGGTACCTGATCGATCCCAAGAAGGTTCCAAAATGGTACCTGGTCGATCCCAGGAAGGTTCTAAAATGGTACCTAAACGATCCCAGGAAGGTTCCAAAATGGTACCTGATAGGTCTCAGGAAGGTTCCAAAATGGTACCTGATCGATCACATGAAGGTTCCAAAATGGTACCTGATCGATCCGAAGAAGGTTCCAAAATGGTACCTGGTCGATCTCAGGAAGGTTCTAAAATGGTACCTAAACGATCCCAGGAAGGTTCCAAAATGGTACCTGATCGATCGCAGGAAGGTTCCAAAATGGTACCTGGTCGATCCCAGGAAGGTTCCAAAATGGTACCTGATCGATCGCAGGAAGGTTCCAAAATGGTACCTGATCGATCCCAGGAAGGTTCCAAAATGGTACCTGGTCGATCCCATGAAGGTTCTAAAATGGTACCTAAACGATCCCAGGAAGGTTCCAAAATGGTACCTGATCGATCTCAGGAAGGTTCCAAAATGGTACCTGATCGATCACATGAAGGTTCCAAAATGGTACCTGATCGATCCAAAGGAGGTTCCAAAATGGTTCCTGGTCGATCCCAGGAAGGTTCCAAAATGGTACCTGATCGATCCCAAGAAGGTTCCAAAATGGTTCCTGGTCGATCCCAGGAAGGTTCCAAAATGGTACCTGATCGATCGCAGGAAGGTTCCAAAATGGTACCTGATCGATCCCAGGAAGGTTCCAAAATGGTACCTGATCGATCTCAGGAAGGTTCCAAAATGGTACCTGATCGATCACATGAAGGTTCCAAAATGGTACCTGATCGATCCAAAGGAGGTTCCAAAATGGTTCCTGGTCGATCCCAGGAAGGTTCCAAAATGGTACCTGATCGATCCCAAGAAGGTTCCAAAATGGTTCCTGGTCGATCCCAGGAAGGTTCCAAAATGGTACCTGATCGATCCAAAGGAGGTTCCAAAATGGTTCCTGGTCGATCCCAGGAAGGTTCCAAAATGGTACCTGATCGATCCCAAGAAGCTTCCAAAATGGTACCTGATCGATCCCAAGAAGGTTCCAAAATGGTACCTGGTCGATCCCAGGAAGGTTCCAAAATGGTACCTCATCGATCCCAGGAAGGTTCCAAAATGGTACCTGGTCGATCCCATGAAGGTTCTAAAATGGTACCTAAACGATCCCAGGAAGGTTCCAAAATGGTACCTGATCGATCACATGAAGGTTCCAAAATGGTACCTGATCGATCCCAAGAAGGTTCCAAAATGGTACTTGATCGATCTCAGGAAGGTTCCAAAATGGTACCTGATCGATCCCAGGAAGGTTCCAAAATGGTACCTGGTCGATCTCAGGAAGGTTCTAAAATGGTACCTAAACGATCCCAGGAAGGTTCCAAAATGGTACCTGATCGATCTCAGGAAGGTTCCAAAATGGCACCTGATCGATCACAGAAAGGTTCCAAAATGGTACCTGATCGATCTCAGGAAGGTTCCAAAATGGTACCTGATCGACCACAGAAAGGTTCCAAAATGGTACCTGATCGATCTCAGGAAGGTTCCAAAATGGTACCTGGTTGATCACATGAAGGTTCCAAAATGGTACCTGATCGATCCCAAGAAGGTTCCAAAATGGTACCTGGTCGATCCCAGGAAGGTTCCAAAATGGTACCTGATCGATCGCAGGAAGGTTCCAAAATGGTACCTGATCGATCCCAGGAAGGTTCCAAAATGGTACCTGGTCGATCCCATGAAGGTTCTAAAATGGTACCTAAACGATCCCAGGAAGGTTCCAAAATGGTACCTGATAGGTCTCAGGAAGGTTCCAAAATGGTACCTGATCGATCACATGAAGGTTCCAAAATGGTACCTGATCGATCCGAAGAAGGTTCCAAAATGGTTCCTGGTCGATCCCAGGAAGGTTCCAAAATGGTACCTGATCGATCCCAAGAAGGTTCCAAAATGGTTCCTGGTCGATCCCAGGAAGGTTCCAAAATGGTACCTGATCGATCGCAGGAAGGTTCCAAAATGGTACCTGGTCGATCTCAGGAAGGTTCTAAAATGGTACCTAAACGATCCCAAGAAGCTTCCAAAATGGTACCTGATCGATCCCAAGAAGGTTCCAAAATGGTACCTGGTCGATCCCAGGAAGGTTCCAAAATGGTACCTCATCGATCCCAGGAAGGTTCCAAAATGGTACCTGGTCGATCCCATGAAGGTTCTAAAATGGTACCTAAACGATCCCAGGAAGGTTCCAAAATGGTACCTGATCGATCACATGAAGGTTCCAAAATGGTACCTGATCGATCCCAAGAAGGTTCCAAAATGGTACCTGATCGATCTCAGGAAGGTTCCAAAATGGTACCTGATCGATCCCAGGAAGGTTCCAAAATGGTACCTGGTCGATCTCAGGAAGGTTCTAAAATGGTACCTAAACGATCCCAGGAAGGTTCCAAAATGGTACCTGATCGATCTCAGGAAGGTTCCAAAATGGCACCTGATCGATCACAGAAAGGTTCCAAAATGGTACCTGATCGATCTCAGGAAGGTTCCAAAATGGTACCTGATCGATCACAGAAAGGTTCCAAAATGGTACCTGATCGATCTCAGGAAGGTTCCAAAATGGTACCTGGTCGATCACATGAAGGTTCCAAAATGGTACCTGATCGATCCCAAGAAGGTTCCAAAATGGTACCTGGTCGATCCCAGGAAGGTTCCAAAATGGTACCTGATCGATCGCAGGAAGGTTCCAAAATGGTACCTGATCGATCCCAGGAAGGTTCCAAAATGGTACCTGGTCGATCCCATGAAGGTTCTAAAATGGTACCTAAACGATCCCAGGAAGGTTCCAAAATGGTACCTGATAGGTCTCAGGAAGGTTCCAAAATGGTACCTGATCGATCACATGAAGGTTCCAAAATGGTACCTGATCGATCCGAAGAAGGTTCCAAAATGGTTCCTGGTCGATCCCAGGAAGGTTCCAAAATGGTACCTGATCGATCCCAAGAAGGTTCCAAAATGGTTCCTGGTCGATCCCAGGAAGGTTCCAAAATGGTACCTGATCGATCGCAGGAAGGTTCCAAAATGGTACCTGGTCGATCTCAGGAAGGTTCTAAAATGGTACCTAAACGATCCCAGGAAGGTTCCAAAATGGTACCTGATCGATCTCAGGAAGGTTCCAAAATGGTTCCTGGTCGATCCCAGGAAGGTTCCAAAATGGTACCTGATCGATCGCAGGAAGGTTCCAAAATGGTACCTGATCGATCCCAGGAAGGTTCCAAAATGGTACCTGATCGATCGCAGGAAGGTTCCAAAATGGTACCTGATCGATCCCAGGAAGGTTCCAAAATGGTACCTGGTCGATCCCAGGAAGGTTCCAAAATGGTACCTGATCGATCCCAGGAAGGTTCCAAAATGGTACCTGATCGATCGCAGGAACTTTCCAAAATGGTACCTGATCGATCCCAGGAAGTTTCCAAAATGGTACCTGATCGATCCCAGGAAGGTTCCAAAATGGTACCTGGTCGATCCCATGAAGGTTCTAAAATGGTACCTAAACGATCCCAGGAAGGTTCCAAAATGGTACCTGATCGATCTCAGGAAGGTTCCAAAATGGTACCTGATCGATCCAAAGGAGGTTCCAAAATGGTTCCTGGTCGATCCCAGGAAGGTTCCAAAATGGTACCTGATCGATCCCAAGAAGGTTCCAAAATGGCTCCTGGTCGATCCCAGGAAGGTTCCAAAATGGTACCTGATCGATCGCAGGAAGGTTCCAAAATGGTACCTGATCGATCCCAGGAAGGTTCCAAAATGGTACCTGATCGATCTCAGGAAGGTTCCAAAATGGTTCCTGGTCGATCACATGAAGGTTCCAAAATGGTACCTGATCGATCCAAAGGAGGTTCCAAAATGGTTCCTGGTCGATCCCAGGAAGGTTCCAAAATGGTACCTGATCGATCCCAAGAAGCTTCCAAAATGGTTCCTGGTCGATCCCAGGAAGGTTCCAAAATGGTACCTGGTCGATCCCAGGAAGGTTCCAAAATGGTACCTGATCGATCTCAGGAAGGTTCCAAAATGGTACCTGATCGATCACATGAAGGTTCCAAAATGGTACCTGATCGATCCAAAGGAGGTTCCAAAATGGTTCCTGGTCGATCCCAGGAAGGTTCCAAAATGGTACCTGATCGATCGCAGGAAGGTTCCAAAATGGTACCTGATCGATCCCAGGAAGGTTCTAAAATGGTACCTAAACGATCCCAGGAAGGTTCCAAAATGGTACCTGATCGATCTCAGGAAGGTTCCAAAATGGTTCCTGGTCGATCCCAGGAAGGTTCCAAAATGGTACCTGATCGATCGCAGGAAGGTTCCAAAATGGTACCTGATCGATCCCAGGAAGGTTCCAAAATGGTACCTGGTCGATCCCAGGAAGGTTCCAAAATGGTACCTGATCGATCCCAGGAAGGTTCCAAAATGGTACCTGATCGATCGCAGGAAGGTTCCAAAATGGTACCTGGTCGATCCCAGGAAGGTTCCAAAATGGTACCTGATCGATCGCAGGAAGTTTCCAAAATGGTACCTGATCGATCCCAGGAAGGTTCCAAAATGGTACCTGGTCGATCCCATGAAGGTTCTAAAATGGTACCTAAACGATCCCAGGAAGGTTCCAAAATGGTACCTGATCGATCTCAGGAAGGTTCCAAAATGGTACCTGATCGATCACATGAAGGTTCCAAAATGGTACCTGATCGATCCAAAGGAGGTTCCAAAATGGTTCCTGGTCGATCCCAGGAAGGTTCCAAAATGGTACCTGATCGATCCCAAGAAGGTTCCAAAATGGCTCCTGGTCGATCCCAGGAAGGTTCCAAAATGGTACCTGATCGATCGCAGGAAGGTTCCAAAATGGTACCTGATCGATCCCAGGAAGGTTCCAAAATGGTACCTGATCGATCTCAGGAAGGTTCCAAAATGGTTCCTGGTCGATCACATGAAGGTTCCAAAATGGTACCTGATCGATCCAAAGGAGGTTCCAAAATGGTTCCTGGTCGATCCCAGGAAGGTTCCAAAATGGTACCTGATCGATCCCAAGAAGCTTCCAAAATGGTTCCTGGTCGATCCCAGGAAGGTTCCAAAATGGTACCTGGTCGATCCCAGGAAGGTTCCAAAATGGTACCTGATCGATCTCAGGAAGGTTCCAAAATGGTACCTGATCGATCACATGAAGGTTCCAAAATGGTACCTGATCGATCCAAAGGAGGTTCCAAAATGGTTCCTGGTCGATCCCAGGAAGGTTCCAAAATGGTACCTGATCGATCGCAGGAAGGTTCCAAAATGGTACCTGATCGATCCCAGGAAGGTTCCAAAATGGTACCTGGTCGATCTCAGGAAGGTTCTAAAATGGTACCTAAACGATCCCAGGAAGGTTCCAAAATGGTACCTGATCGATCTCAGGAAGGTTCCAAAATGGTTCCTGGTCGATCCCAGGAAGGTTCCAAAATGGTACCTGATCGATCGCAGGAAGGTTCCAAAATGGTACCTGATCGATCCCAGGAAGGTTCCAAAATGGTACCTGGTCGATCCCAGGAAGGTTCCAAAATGGTACCTGATCGATCCCAGGAAGGTTCCAAAATGGTACCTGATCGATCCCAGGAAGGTTCCAAAATGGTACCTGGTCGATCTCAGGAAGGTTCTAAAATGGTACCTGATCGATCGCAGGAAGGTTCCAAAATGGTACCTGATCGATCCCAGGAAGGTTCCAAAATGGTACCTGGTCGATCCCATGAAGGTTCTAAAATGGTACCTAAACGATCCCAGGAAGGTTCCAAAATGGTACCTGATAGGTCTCAGGAAGGTTCCAAAATGGTACCTGATCGATCACATGAAGGTTCCAAAATGGTACCTGATCGATCCGAAGAAGGTTCCAAAATGGTTCCTGGTCGATCCCAGGAAGGTTCCAAAATGGTACCTGATCGATCCCAAGAAGGTTCCAAAATGGTTCCTGGTCGATCCCAGGAAGGTTCCAAAATGGTACCTGATCGATCGCAGGAAGGTTCCAAAATGGTACCTGGTCGATCTCAGGAAGGTTCTAAAATGGTACCTAAACGATCCCAGGAAGGTTCCAAAATGGTACCTGATCGATCTCAGGAAGGTTCCAAAATGGTTCCTGGTCGATCCCAGGAAGGTTCCAAAATGGTACCTGATCGATCGCAGGAAGGTTCCAAAATGGTACCTGATCGATCCCAGGAAGGTTCCAAAATGGTACCTGATCGATCGCAGGAAGGTTCCAAAATGGTACCTGATCGATCCCAGGAAGGTTCCAAAATGGTACCTGGTCGATCCCAGGAAGGTTCCAAAATGGTACCTGATCGATCCCAGGAAGGTTCCAAAATGGTACCTGATCGATCGCAGGAACTTTCCAAAATGGTACCTGATCGATCCCAGGAAGTTTCCAAAATGGTACCTGATCGATCCCAGGAAGGTTCCAAAATGGTACCTGGTCGATCCCATGAAGGTTCTAAAATGGTACCTAAACGATCCCAGGAAGGTTCCAAAATGGTACCTGATCGATCTCAGGAAGGTTCCAAAATGGTACCTGATCGATCCAAAGGAGGTTCCAAAATGGTTCCTGGTCGATCCCAGGAAGGTTCCAAAATGGTACCTGATCGATCCCAAGAAGGTTCCAAAATGGCTCCTGGTCGATCCCAGGAAGGTTCCAAAATGGTACCTGATCGATCGCAGGAAGGTTCCAAAATGGTACCTGATCGATCCCAGGAAGGTTCCAAAATGGTACCTGATCGATCTCAGGAAGGTTCCAAAATGGTTCCTGGTCGATCACATGAAGGTTCCAAAATGGTACCTGATCGATCCAAAGGAGGTTCCAAAATGGTTCCTGGTCGATCCCAGGAAGGTTCCAAAATGGTACCTGATCGATCCCAAGAAGCTTCCAAAATGGTTCCTGGTCGATCCCAGGAAGGTTCCAAAATGGTACCTGGTCGATCCCAGGAAGGTTCCAAAATGGTACCTGATCGATCTCAGGAAGGTTCCAAAATGGTACCTGATCGATCACATGAAGGTTCCAAAATGGTACCTGATCGATCCAAAGGAGGTTCCAAAATGGTTCCTGGTCGATCCCAGGAAGGTTCCAAAATGGTACCTGATCGATCGCAGGAAGGTTCCAAAATGGTACCTGATCGATCCCAGGAAGGTTCTAAAATGGTACCTAAACGATCCCAGGAAGGTTCCAAAATGGTACCTGATCGATCTCAGGAAGGTTCCAAAATGGTTCCTGGTCGATCCCAGGAAGGTTCCAAAATGGTACCTGATCGATCGCAGGAAGGTTCCAAAATGGTACCTGATCGATCCCAGGAAGGTTCCAAAATGGTACCTGGTCGATCCCAGGAAGGTTCCAAAATGGTAC
Organism: Pristionchus mayeri; assembly: GCA_036245805.1. Taxonomy (NCBI): domain Eukaryota; kingdom Metazoa; phylum Nematoda; class Chromadorea; order Rhabditida; family Neodiplogasteridae; genus Pristionchus; species Pristionchus mayeri. Next base: position 6,172,446 of record BTRK01000004.1, on the reverse strand, counting down.
CTGATCGATCCCAGGAAGGTTCCAAAATGGTACCTGATCGATCGCAGGAAGGTTCCAAAATGGTACCTGGTCGATCCCAGGAAGGTTCCAAAATGGTACCTGATCGATCGCAGGAAGTTTCCAAAATGGTACCTGATCGATCCCAGGAAGGTTCCAAAATGGTACCTGGTCGATCCCATGAAGGTTCTAAAATGGTACCTAAACGATCCCAGGAAGGTTCCAAAATGGTACCTGATCGATCTCAGGAAGGTTCCAAAATGGTACCTGATCGATCACATGAAGGTTCCAAAATGGTACCTGATCGATCCAAAGGAGGTTCCAAAATGGTTCCTGGTCGATCCCAGGAAGGTTCCAAAATGGTACCTGATCGATCCCAAGAAGGTTCCAAAATGGCTCCTGGTCGATCCCAGGAAGGTTCCAAAATGGTACCTGATCGATCGCAGGAAGGTTCCAAAATGGTACCTGATCGATCCCAGGAAGGTTCCAAAATGGTACCTGATCGATCTCAGGAAGGTTCCAAAATGGTTCCTGGTCGATCACATGAAGGTTCCAAAATGGTACCTGATCGATCCAAAGGAGGTTCCAAAATGGTTCCTGGTCGATCCCAGGAAGGTTCCAAAATGGTACCTGATCGATCCCAAGAAGCTTCCAAAATGGTTCCTGGTCGATCCCAGGAAGGTTCCAAAATGGTACCTGGTCGATCCCAGGAAGGTTCCAAAATGGTACCTGATCGATCTCAGGAAGGTTCCAAAATGGTACCTGATCGATCACATGAAGGTTCCAAAATGGTACCTGATCGATCCAAAGGAGGTTCCAAAATGGTTCCTGGTCGATCCCAGGAAGGTTCCAAAATGGTACCTGATCGATCGCAGGAAGGTTCCAAAATGGTACCTGATCGATCCCAGGAAGGTTCCAAAATGGTACCTGGTCGATCTCAGGAAGGTTCTAAAATGGTACCTAAACGATCCCAGGAAGGTTCCAAAATGGTACCTGATCGATCTCAGGAAGGTTCCAAAATGGTTCCTGGTCGATCCCAGGAAGGTTCCAAAATGGTACCTGATCGATCGCAGGAAGGTTCCAAAATGGTACCTGATCGATCCCAGGAAGGTTCCAAAATGGTACCTGGTCGATCCCAGGAAGGTTCCAAAATGGTACCTGATCGATCCCAGGAAGGTTCCAAAATGGTACCTGATCGATCCCAGGAAGGTTCCAAAATGGTACCTGGTCGATCTCAGGAAGGTTCTAAAATGGTACCTAAACGATCCCAGGAAGGTTCCAAAATGGTACCTGATCGATCTCAGGAAGGTTCCAAAATGGTACCTGATCGATCACAGAAAGGTTCCAAAATGGTACCTGATCGATCCCAGGAAGGTTCCAAAATGGTACCTGGTCGATCTCAGGAAGGTTCTAAAATGGTACCTAAACGATCCCAGGAAGGTTCCAAAATGGTACCTGATCGATCGCAGGAAGGTTCCAAAATGGTACCTGATCGATCACAGAAAGGTTCCAAAATGGTACCTGATCGATCTCAGGAAGGTTCCAAAATGGTACCTGATCGATCACAGAAAGGTTCCAAAATGGTACCTGATCGATCTCAGGAAGGTTCCAAAATGGTACCTGATCGATCTCAGGAAGGTTCCAAAATGGTACCTGATCGATCACAGAAAGGTTCCAAAATGGTACCTGATCGATCCCAGGAAGGTTCCAAAATGGTACCTGGTCGATCTCAGGAAGGTTCTAAAATGGTACCTAAACGATCCCAGGAAGGTTCCAAAATGGTACCTGATCGATCGCAGGAAGGTTCCAAAATGGTACCTGATCGATCACAGAAAGGTTCCAAAATGGTACCTGATCGATCTCAGGAAGGTTCCAAAATGGTAAAAAAAAAAAAAAATGGTACCTAGTGAAGGACAGACTGGGTTCCAAAACGGTACGCGCTTTTCAAAAAGGGTTCCAAAATGGTACCCTTGCTCTAAGAGAGGGTTCCAAAATGGGCTTCTTCGAAAGTTCCAAAATGGAGGTTCCAAAACGTGCCATCACCGCCTCACCGAACTGCACCACCTACCATAGTCTACTGATTACTGTAGAATCGAGTAACGTGGCTGCACCTCTAACTTCTCTTCTCTTTGATCGGCAGCTATTCTTATTAGTAGGGTGCTGAAAGGAAGAGGGCAGAGCACGCGGTGTGGGGGGAATGAGAGGGAGAGAAATGCAAAAGAGTAAACTCTTGAGCAAGAGTGGGGGAGAGTGGGGGCTCTTGCGCAAGATATGGTTCGGTAAAACGCCTTTTTTGAAGCCTTTCGATCGAATGTTTAAGTGTAATTAGTTAACCATTTGCACAACCATCCGCCACATCAGTTTACCTGCTCCGATTTTCATATCGGAGGGGTGTTTTTGACCGATTGTCTGTTATGTCTTCTACATACGTCATCCTTTCTTGTTATTCAAAATAAATGTGGAGGTGCTACTGGTTAACTGGTTCACGTGCATTTCTGTCAATGCGACACATTACCGTGTATAATTTGTGATTCAAACGATGAGACTTTTGTATCACATTAGATTCAAAAGATGCGACCTTTGAAAGACGTTTGATTCAAAAGATGAGACTTTTGCATCACTATTTATTCAAAAGATGAAACTTTTGTATCACTTTTGATTTTAAAAAATGCGACTTTTGAACCACGTTTGATTCAAAAGATGAGACTTTTGTATCACTATTGATTCAAAAGATGAGACTTTTGTATCACATTAGATTAAAAAAATTAGATTTTTGTACCACTTTTGATTCAAAAAATTTGATTTTTGTACCACTTTTGATTCAAAAGATGAGACTTTTGTATCACTTTTGATTCAAAAGAAACGACTTTTGTACCACTTTTGATTCAAAAAATGAGACTTTTGTACCACTTTTGATTAAAAAAATGCGACTTTTGCATCACTATTTATTCAAAAGATGAGATTTTGTATCACATTTGATTCAAAAAATTAGATTTTTGTATCACATTTGATTCAAAAAATTAGATTTTTGTATCATTTTTGATTCAAAAGATGAAACTTTTGTATCACTTTTGATTAAAAAAATGAGACTTTTGTACCACTTTTGATTAAAAAAATGCGACTTTTGCATCACTATTTATTCAAAAGATGAGATTTTGTATCACATTTGATTCAAAAGATACGACTTTTGAACCACGTTTGATTCGAAAGATGAGACTTTTGTATCACTTTTGATTCAAAAGAAGCGACTTTTGATCCACGTTTGATTCAAAAGATGAGACTTTTGTATCACTTTTGATTCAAAAGAAGCGACTTTTGTACCACTTTTGATTCAAAAAAATGAGACTTTTGTACCACTTTTGATTCAAAAGATGAGACTTTTGTATCACTTTTGATTCAAAAGAAGCGACTTTTGTACCACTTTTGATTCAAAAAAATGAGACTTTTGTACCACTTTTGATTTAAAAAAATGCGACTTTTGTATCATTTTTGATTCAAAAGAAGCGACTTTTGTACCACTTTTGATTCAAAAAAATGAGACTTTTGTACCACTTTTGATTAAAAAATGCGACTTTTGCACCATTATTGATTCAAAAGATAAGACTTTTCTTTCAGGTTTCTTTCAGCCAGTGGCGAATAAGTTAGAAATGCTGAAGTTGATCGCTGATTCACCAGATGTTTAGCATTAAACTGCTGAAGACTGGGTAGCTATAAAGCTGTTGCACAATGACTACCGTTTGTAGAACTGCAGTTCCTCTGGAATAAGCAATCAAGAGATCCTCTGGTCTTGCTAAATAGAAAAAGGTCATGCATCTCACTCAACTACTCGTTGATAAGTTGCCAACAAGATAAATGACCAGTTAGTGGACAGCCATCCAATATCGTGGTGGAGCGAATCAATCGCGTTTCAATAGGTAAGAAGGGTTGCATTGACAGAAATTCGCGTGAACCTTTAGAACGATCCGACCTTCCGACGATTTTGAAAATAGTTAACCATTCTAGCTTCTTGTTCCTGGTGAGGAGGTCCCAAAAGGATACAGTACCGATGTGACATAGCGAGTCCACACTTCTATTGCGTACAATGTAAGGATGGCGTACGCAAAGGGCAGAAAGATCATACAAATTGGTCAAAATACCCCCAAACCGAGTCTATTAGATGTAAATCGATGCAAGTAAACTAATGTGGGATGGGTATGCAAATTCATCACAAACATTTAAAAATTCGGTTGAAAAACCTCAAATACGGTGTTTTTCCGAGCCAACTCTTGCGCAAGAGCCCTCACTCCCCTCACTCTTGCGCAAGAGTTTGCACTTTGCCCTCTCCTCTTCCTCATTTTCATTTATCGCGGCGCACGAGCGGCAGAGTCTTCCTTTCATTCTTCCTTTCAGCACTCTACTTATTAGTATGTCTCGTGGATATACGAATTCTCTAATAAATGTAAGTAAACAGGAAAAAGAAGTGAAAAAAGCATGTTCACAGGAAATTACGAACTGCTGCCAAATCGCGATTACTCTTATTGCGTATTTCTTCAGTATTGTATTGTTGTGCATCATAGGCAGGAGCTCCGGAAAGAAAATCGGCAATTATCGATTTCTGATCATTTTCTTTACGATCTCTGATCTTTACTGTACAACCCTGCACTGGGTGGTGTATCCGGTACGTGATCATTCATTCGTTAGTTATGTTTGTAGATTTACGATTCTACCTCGATTCTCTCGTGATGAGAAGTGCGATGTCTAGCATTTCCAGATCGCGGAGACGTATGACAACTCATTGCTGCTTCGTGGACATGGTCCTTGGGAAGAACTGCTGGGCATCGGCATGTTCATGGGCGCCTACGGGCACGCATTTCCCATTCTGATCTTCCATTTCGTATATCGACTACTGGCCATCAAATAGTGCGAACTATGATTCAAAAATCATATCATAACCTATGGAATTTAGTCCTCATCTCCTCAAGTTTTTCGCTGTATATCTAATGGTGCTGGCTCTTTCCACCGCGGCAAACAATGCGCTATTGTAACTATTCCAATGCATTATTGGTCATCTCAATTCCAAATTGTAGCTTTTCCGTGTTCTTCTGGCTATTTCATCCTGATGAGGAAAGTCTTCGCATTCTATCTGCCGTCTTGAATGGTTCCATCTCCCTCCAAGTCGTACACACGCAGAACAATGCCGACAAGCACTCGCTAGCGCTTTACTGGGTTCGTTCGTTCTGAATTCGGTTAATGGCAATCGCAGACTGGCGACACCTTCGAAGGCCCCCGTTGGCGAAATCTGGCCGGATTGGGCATAATATGTGTCCAGTTTGTTATCGCATATTCGGTGATAATAATTTGCTGTTTGATGATTCACAGCCACATAAAGTAAGTGCATCATCATACACTAGTCCAATTAATCAATAACTTAATTAATAAAGGGCACGAGCGAAAAGTGCCAAGGTGATGCTCCTGCACAAGGAATTGCTTAGGGCACTCATTTGTCAGGTTTGTTTGCATGTGTAATGGCTGTTTTGTTAATTTCCCGCACGATATCAACACGACGAAATAGTGTTCCAAATATAATTGGTTGTCTCAAAAGTTTCTGACTATTTCCATTTTCGAACATTCTGACCTTCCCCGTGCTTCGGAGTCTACCAATCATCTAATGGTTTTCATCATTTGATGTGGCCTTGGAAACCCTTTAAAACGGTTGTTATTGTGGACCAATTCTATCACTAAGGATAGCACTGTTCACAGCTAAATTCGACATTGGTTGAAATTAATCTCATTTTTGAATCGATTTTAATTCTTGTGAGAGCTCTGACATCGGCTAAACAAAAGCATTGTTTTAAAGGGTGATGGAGTGGGCTTATTAAATTTCTTAATGCCAAAGGATTGTCCTCAAACGCATACTTGATAATGGCTATCAATCCCAATCCTGCACCATTTACAATTTTCCGAATATACATTTGCTGGTATTTTGCAAGTACGAATCGATCAGCAACCATCTTTTGTTTATCACTCAGAAGTGCCCTTCCGTACTAGTGCACGGTTACATTTTGGAGGATGTTCATACATCTGCTAAGAAATATGATGTTTCGAAATATTTCTTTAGGGATAGGAATGCTGAAAACTGCACTTTCGACCGTTTCTCAAGCACGCTATATTCCTGTTATTTCATCATTATCTGAACAAGCAAGTCTTATTCCACCACTGATTATGTGGGCTAATTGGGTAGGCCACACATATTCGAGGACCAGTGTTCATTCGAAAACACTAAAAAGTCACGATTTTTGCATGTTTTTACCTAGAAGTGCTTTTCTTGGGCGAACTACGAGCAATGTATGATTCAAATATATTTTTGTAGTCTACTACCATGTCCTTAACGACAACCATGACGGAATAGCAAGGAGTCTAAATACACCAAGAGAAACTTCGAAAAATAAATAGTCAGAAACTTTTGAGACAACCTAATATAAACGGGCCCTTGTCTCTTCATGTGCAAAACTCTCTCGCCGCTCGTCTTTTCTAGAATTTGTATGAAATAAAGATACGTAGTTGTGCCAAACGGCAACACGAGAGGCTGAACTGCTCAAAATATTTAACCCTAGTTCATCACAGTTGGAGTTCGTAATCGGGTCACTGTTTCTTCATTTCACATACTCTCTCGACCGGTTAAACGGCGAGAGAGTGTGCAGAATGAAGAGACCGTGGTTTCATTTCTCGAACTCTAATCACAGTCATTCATTCCGCTCGTTACTGCGTACTGTCCCGCAGCCTCATCGCTAATTATGCCGTTCTTTGGTGTGTATTCGACAAATTTTAATCTCGAAGTGAGCATAACATCGGACAGGCATAACTATTCCGTACATATCGATGATTGTTCCGCCCTCATGCGGTACTCATCCTTTAATCGACTCCGCCCTTCTAATCTTCTCTATTTCACATTACCGGTGAGCGCGATTTGCAGTACAAAGCACTTGAAGCTCTCCCGCTTATTTACTAGAGATCCGTGCTTGTTCGTTTTCGTTTACCAAGTCTCATCTAAATAACCAATTTCAGACGCTCTTTTTTCACTCTTATCAAGGATTGTAATGCAAAACTATTCGAACTGATTTACACAATTGATACGAATTCATTGAATACTACAACATATTTCGCCCCTCGAAAGAAATGATTTGTAGTCGATAAAGGCTATGAGATCACTCTATCATATAACGCACTCTAAAATAACATTGAATTTGTGATTTGCTTACAATGTGAGAATAATATATATATATATATATATATATATATATCACGCGTATCACGAGTCAGTGGATGAGAAAAGCACCCCTCGGGAACATTTTCGAAAAAGTTGTCTCCGTTTTGGCTCATATTATGATGGGAGAATACCATAGAGAGATGATTTCGAAATATATATCACGTGTATCACGACTCAGTGGATGAAAAAAGCACACCTCGGGAACATTTTCGAAAAAGTTGTCGCCGTTTCGGCTCCTATTATGATGGGAGAATATCCAAGAGAGATTGTTTCGAAAAATATAGGCCATTGGTCCCAGAGCCGGCTTTTAGGAATTTTCCGGTTTTGCACCTGGCTATACTGTATTTCAGCTTCCAGATGCGCTGGAGAGTTGTTTTTGGTCTTAAAATGTTCGTAAAAACATTTCCAGAAACTTTCCTGTTGTGAGCAAGACGATTGGGCAAAAATGAAAAACTATGCGCTTGGAAAACGAGTTTTCGGATCACAATAAAAATATTTTTTTCTGCCAAGCTTTAGAGTGATACAGATTTTTAATGCAGAATATTAAATAACAAGTGTTCATACTTGATATAAAAATATAAAAAACAAAATTTAGGGTAGGCCATTTTTTGCATTTTTCAATCAAACATTGCATACTGAAGAAAAAGTCAAAAAATGTGAATTTTTCATTTTTGGTATTTCTTCTTCTAACTTTTCCAAACATGTATTGAGGTGATGGAGAAGTGGAACATTATCTTTTGGAAGACGAGTTTGTGAATATGTTTCGATAAATAAATTTAAATATTTAAAATGCAAAATTTCTAAAAATTTTGCCATGCCAAGCACATACTCGCGAATTCGACTTCCAAAAGATAATGTTCCACTTCTTCATCACTCCAATACATGTTTGGAAAGTTAGAAGAAGAAATTTCAAAAAAGAAAAATTCACATTTTTTGACTTTTTCTTCAGTATGCAATGTTTGATTGAAAAATGCAAAAAAGGCCTACAATAAATTTTGCTTTTTATATTTTTATATCAGGAAAGAAAACTTGTTCTTTCATATTCTGTATTAAAAATCTGTATCACTCTAAAGCTTGGCAGGAAAAACATTTTTATTGTGATCCGAAAACTAGTTTTCCAAGCGCATAGTTTTTCATTGTTGCCCAATCAAGACAGACAAGCAAGACTGCTCACAACAGGAAAGTTTCTGGATATGTTTTTCCGAACATTTTAAGACCAAAAACAACTCTGCAGCGCATCTGGTAGTTGAAATACAGTAGGTGCAAAACCGGAAAATTCCTAAAAGCCGACTCTGGAACCAATGAGCTACATTTTTTGAACCCATCTCTCTAAGGTATTATCCCATTATAATATGAGCTAAAACGGGGACAACTTTTTCGAAAATGTTCCAGCACACATCCACTGGCGCGTGATACACGTGATATGGCATTGGTCCCAGAGCCGGCTTTTAGGAATTTTCCGGTTTTGCACCTGGCTATACTGTATTTCAACTCCCAAAAGCGCTGAAAAATTGGTTTTGGTCTTAAAATGTTCGTAAAAATATTTTCAGGAACTTTTCTGTTGTGAGTAAGACGATCGGACATCAATGAAAAACTATGCGCTTCAAAAACGAGTTTTCGGATCAAAATAAAAATATTTTTTCTATCAAGCTTTAGAGTGATACATATTTTTAATGCGGAATATGAAAGAATAAGTGTTCCTACTTGATGTAAAAATATGAAAAGCAAAATTTAGGAAATTTAGGCTGCATTTTTCACTCAAACATGGTATACTGAAGAAAAAGTCAAAAAATGTGAATTTTTCATTTCTGATATTTCTTTTTCTAACTTTTCAAAACATATCACAGGTATCATGAGTCAGTGGAAGAAAAAACCAACCTTCGGGAACAATTTCCAACTTTTATTTTTTGTTTTGCTTCAGATTATAGTGGTAGCATACACTAGAGACGACTTCTTGAAATTTCTGGGTCACAGGTCCCAGAACCGTCATTTAGAAATTTTCCGGTTTTGTAACCGGCTCTACTGTATTTCAGCTCCCAAATGAGCTAGAGAGCTGTCATTGGGCTGAAAATGCGCGGAAAAATCAGTTGAACAACTTTTATGATGAAAGATAGGCCGTAGGCATCTCAAAAGCCAAATTCGAGCGCATCCAGCGCACGATTTAGTGTTCCCTGAAAATGAAATCAAATCGTTCTCAATACATTCCACAATCATGAACACATTCTGGCATTTTGAGTCTTCCAGCACATTCCAGACCAGTGATTTAAATTCTCAAACTTGCTGGATCGTGATGTGAGAAATTTAAAATAATTATATTTCAATTAAATTGTAATGAATTCTAGGTATTTTCAACCTCTAAAAATAATCTTGAAATCAACAGAGATGACAAATGTTAAAATTTATGCCATTTTTATGCCATTTTGAATTTCTCACATCACGATCCAGCAAGTTTGAGAATTTAAATCACGGGTCTGGAATGTGCTGGAAGACTCAAAATGCCAGAATGTGTTCATGATTGTGGAATGTATTGAGAACGATTTGATTTCATTTTCAGGGAACACTAAATCGTGCGCTGGATGCGCTCGAATTTGGCTTTTGAGATGCCTTGAAAATCGATTTTTTTGAAGTGCTGAAATTTCGTGCTCTTTCAACATCGATTAACTTCATTGATCGAGTAATGTTAGAAATTGTTTTAATTGATCGATTTGTATCATAAATCTGCGAGCTGTGAATTTTTCAAAATTTGAAATTGATGGTTTTCAACATTCAGAGCTATACAGCGGTCGTAGGCCACCTTGAAGTTGCCTATTTCAATTTTTTTTCTAAACGCGTATGGACTTATTCTTCCATAATCTGTAATAAAATTCACTGGGTTTGTCCCTTACCGAGATGCTATGATTTTATTTTTATTTGCAATTTCAGTTTTTTATTCATAGTTTATGAACTTGAAATCGTACGGCCTATCTTTCAACATACAAGTTGTTCAACTGATTTTTCCGCGCATTTTGAGCCCAATGACAGCTCTCTAGCTCATCTGGGAGCTGAAATACAGCAGATCCGGTTACAAAACCGGAAAATTTCTAAATGACGGTTCTGGGACCTGTGACCCAGAAATTTCAAGAAGTTGTCTCTAGTGTATGCTACCACTATAATATGAAGCAAAACAAAAAATAAAAGTTGAAAATTGTTCCCGCACACCACTGGCTCGTGATACCCGTGATAAAATATATTTATGCTAATACCTTGTGCATTGGACTAACACACAACAAATTTGAACATATTCTATTATCGATTCATCGTGTTCGTGTATTATAATAAGGTAATTTGATCAATGTTTCTAGCAATTCAAATAATTACTGGGGAATTCTGATGGCCATTGTAAGCAAAAAGACTGTTAATCTCATAGAAGGCATAAGTCGGATTTATTTCACGTGGTACGATTGTTGAAATGACGTCCCATACTCTCTAAACTGCTCAACCGTCTCTTCATTTATTATTTCTCTCTCTGCTTTCCTTTCTCGAACTAAAACGATCAGCGAGTGTGAAGTGACAAGAAATCTTTACCCGAAATTCGGAATAGTGATGCGCTCTCATCTCAAATATAATTGCTTTGACTTGTATGTATCATTGGTGAAATTATTATGAATTTGTACATTACGAATTGTTCTTTGCATACCCTATTATTAACTCAATTCTAAAGGAATGAATGAAGAGCCAATCAACACTCCTCAGCAATGGATTTATCGTGCATCTATGCCTTTAACGAGTTTGATTCATCGAGAGAATTTCCTTCAGATTCGCATTCTCGTGTTTTTATGGGGATATTTGCTGGTAATGTGCACAACTGGAATTATGAAAAAGCTAACATAGGAAATATTATGGAACAACTACGAATATGAATTAGCCTGCCATAGAGGTGAAGTCAAGCAGTTGACCTGCACCCATGCTCGAGACCGAATTCTTCTGGAATGGGAGCAGGGCACGGTAAGGAGGCAGCATCGTGAAGTTGATTATCGGTGAAGCGAGAGAGAAGAAGTTGAAAAGCTCAATATATTATTTGTATTCAAATAAATAAAATAGTATGTTAAAATTAAACGCAAATCATGCATACTATCATGATGAGCCGCTCCGTAAATTCGTTGGCCCAGATATGAGTCTGATCGAGAAACCAGAGGATCACACCGCACGAAGCTCCCAATGGCAGCAGTAATTGATAGGTGAGCGCCTGAGGTTACGCTTTAGTTCGAAATTCGAGTCTTCGTTTATTCACGTATCCCGCTGTATGAGTTGCTACAGAGTGCATAGTTCACTAGTGCGAATCTCGAGTCGTTTTCTAGCATTTTTGCAATGCTTGTATTTTGAAATGAGTGAGCCATTTGAGAAAATGAAAGTGGTAGTCACCCGAGCGATATGTTCGTGTTGCTTCCGGTCGATCGTCTGGAAAAGTCAGCAAATTATTATGTTATAGATTTTTATAGATGTTCTATTTTTCCTTTTGCTATTATGAGTGACTATAGGCCTGACTATAGAACTGACTATAGGCCGTACAGCGAAAAATAAAGTGTTGATTTTAAGATCTCTTCAGGGGTAACTTTTCACGTAGAGTTCGAAAATCGACCTTAGAAAGCCGTATCTCTGACCCCTGATTTTCTGTGGCGCGCCTCAACGCTGAGGTCGGTTTTTGTAAATCGTGAACGGTTGATCCAAACCCCACACATAGATAATAATTCTGAAAGAACTCGACGAGATAAGCATTTTTAATGTTGGAAGTGAAAAGCTTGCTCATCTGCGAAAAAAGTTGTGTCCCTTTGATTTTTCAAAATGTATGTTCTGAAATAGTTTTTCAATGTGTGTCATTTTAATTAAGATTATTAGATTCCTCGTGAAAAGTTACTCCTGGAACCAACTTTTAGTGAAAATATTCGTGCCCCATAGGGGTCTCCTAAATCAAAGAAAAGGAAAGGTGGTTCCATTTTGGCAGATATATGAAATTTTAAGCCGAGCAACTGCGAAATCCGATCAACTCTATGCAGTGTCTAACAATACTAAAGTATGGTAAAATAAAGCACAGGAAAAACGACCATAATCTCAATGCGAGAAAATTCGATTTTCTTAACTTCGATTTTTTGCATGTTTAGACTCATTTATCTATAAAATATGAAAATATGCAAAGTTGGGTCATCACCTATAAGGAAGGTTGTCATATTTGTCCTTAAAAATGCAAAATTTAGAGCATCGGAAAATAACGAAATTAAATTGTAAGATCTGTTGTGTGCAATTCCACTAATTTATATGTTTATGGCACTTTTCCAAACAAAATTACTAATGATTTACGTATTACTGCGATATATGAGTCGTTTTAAAAAAAATTTAGATTTTCAGGTGTGAAAAAATCATATTTTTTAGATTAAGGGGATGTGCGATTTCGAAATTCAATTATAGTTCGCCTATGTTATAAGAATATTTTAATGCATAAATTCAACTGATTGTCTTCGAAATTTTGCTTGTTAGCATTAAAAACATTTTTTTTTTTCAACCCTGCTGTGCATTTTCAAGGATAAATATGACAACCTTCCTTATAGGTGATGACCCAACTTTGCATATTTTCTGGCTCATGTCCCTCTGTGATACTAGAATTACCTAGAAAATTGGGAATTCTAAATGGAAAAAAAATATGAGTCTAAACATGCAAAAAATCGAAGTTGCGAAAATCGAATTTTCTCGAATTGAGATAATGGTCGTTTTACCTGTGTTATATTTATACCCTACCTTAGTATTGTTAGACACTGCATAGAGTTGATCGGATTTCGCTGTTGCTCGGCTTAAAATTTCATATATCTGCCAAAATGGAACCACCTTTCCTTTTCTTTGATTTAGGAGACCCCTATGGGGCACGAATATTTTCACTAAAAGTTGGTTCCAGGAGTAACTTTTCACGAGGAATCTAATAATCTTAATTAAAATGACACACATTGAAAAACTATTTCAGAACATACATTTTGAAAAATCAAAGGGCCACAACTTTTTTCGCAGATGAGCAAGCTTTTCACTTCCAACAGTAAAATTGCTTATCTCGTCGAGTTCTTTCAGAATTACTATCTATGTATGGAGTTTGGATCAACCGTTCACGATTTACAAAAACCGACCTCAGCGTTAAGACGCGACACAGAAAATTAGGGTTCAGAGATACGGCTTTCTAAGGTCGATTTTCGAACTCTACGTGAAAAGTTACCCCTGAAGAAATCTTAAAATCAACACTTTATTTTTCGCTGTACGGCCTATAGGTGATATTGCTCGGATCTCTCAGATCACTCTTATGTAGTCTGGTTATAGTATATCATATTATAATTACCGTGATTTTCTTCGATAATTCATATAGTTAAATATCGCTAACCGCAAGGGCAATTTTGTTGATTAGCTTGCCGCGGACGACGAATATAATGATCATTACGATTGGCGAGACCACAACGACGTACAAAATCACTGCCATTTGTTGCGGACTGTAGAGGTAGATGACTGTGGAAAACGTCCGTTAGGGAATGATAGGGAACGACATTCGGGTATTGGATCAGAGAGTGTGTGAAATGAAGATGGTCATCTACTATAGAAGTGGTGTTGCCTCGAAAAAAATCGAAATTCGCCACGCTTTTCATTTTACATACATGGCATTCTTGTCCAATTAAGCATACTTGATGCAATGTATCCTTCTAGTCGGAAGCGTGACTCGACTTCAGGTAACAGGTCCTCTTGGACTGAGTAGCAGACCATCTAAATTTCGAAATGTGGATTATTGTCTCTCCATTTTGCACGCTCTTTCGACTTGATTGGTGGTGATATTGTGGGTGTAATGATGCAGAAGTGGGGCACAAGGTAGGATGAGAACTATGACTTCATGCCGCCATTGATATATCGAAGGCGGCATGACGTCATTGTTGTCATCCGACCTATTGCATTGCCGACAGTGGCATCATTTCTCGAACTCTACGGCCAACTTTTTTTTTTTAATTTTGTCTTCCCTATTCCTAATCCCTTCCCAATATTGTTCTGTCGATGAAGTATTTGGTGTTCGAAAAATAATAAATACAAATAACAATATGCGTGCAGACTTACTGCGACCAGTGCGGCCATAATATAGGTGAGGATGCAGATGAACCAGATTTGAGCGCGAGTTGGTGGCGGACCTCAGATAACTGTTCATGTAAATGCTTGGAATCATGATATTATCACAGTCTTCCTGAGATGTGAATGAAATATTTTCGGAGGAATATTTTGCGCAACCGTTTTGAAAAAAATATTATCACAAGAACCAAATTAAAGTACTATTGTTAACGAAGTTGAGAATGTATAAGCGATAGCCGAAGGAGATAAGGAGGATGATGGTGGATTGAAAGACAAGATTGAAGTGCAGACCTGTAATATTTTCATTTTGTTTCCTTCCTTTCAATTATGCACCGATTCTTTTAGATGGTATCTAAGAAATTTTAACATTGTAATTTCGCGCTTCACAAAGTAAACGGAAGCTGCTGCTCAGTAGAGTTGGCTATTCGAGGGCTGCCACCTTCCCTTTCCCTCGAATAGTTCATCGGGTATAGCTAATTAGCTAAATCGGGTATAGCTAAAAGCTAAATCGGGTATAGCTAAAACTTTCAGATATCGGGTATAGCTAAATCGGGTATAGCTAAAACTTTCCCTTTCCCTTTCCCTCGAAGGTTGCAACGTAGCAGTACCGCTAATATCATTGCAAATCCAGAACTACTAATCACTAGATGAGCCAAAAAAGCTTGGTTGATAAGCTCGCTAGAGTTCGATAAACGAGACTTTGTCTCGTTTATCGAACTCATTTTATGCATTCTCTCACCGATCGACCGGTCTAGAGAGTTAGTGAAATGAAGAAGCGAAGGCACGTTTCTCGGACATTGAAGCTCACCCTGGGACGCTCTGCATAGTTTCTCGCTGATGATCGAGCAGGGACCGAGGAAGACGTAGATCATCGATCCGCCCTCGTGATCTTCCACCAATCTGAAACAGGGATGGATTCGCTTGAATTGAGCATATTCATTCTGGCAAGTGCTTGTGAGTGCTCGATCACCTTCCAAAATGGCGTCTCTCTCATCTTCCCTACCCCTCCCTCCCCTCAAGCTGCCCAGAGGGCATGCGGCATGGTGCTCGTCAGGGAAAGATAAATATAAAGGAATGGTGTGTGAGAGAGAATGGGTAATGAAAATAGTCATCCCTAATATGAATACACTATTATTCCAATAAAATATGTCAAACACCACAAAATCCTCACAAGCCATGGTCCTTCTCACAAAGATGATCTGCCGAATTGGCAACACCAGCAATCGCCCTCTCACAAAGATGATCTGCCGAATTGGCAACACCAGCAATCGCCCTCTCACAAAGATGATCTGCCGAATTGGCAACACCAGCAATCGCCCTCTCACAAAGATGTTCTGCCGAATTGGCAACACCAGCAATCGCCCTCTCACAAAGATGATCTGCCGAATTGGCAACACCAGCAATCGCCCTCTCACAAAGATGTTCTGCCGAATTGGCAACACCTGCAATCGCCCTCTCACAAAGATGTTCTGCCGAATTGGCAACACCAGCAATCGCCCTCTCACAAAGATGTTCTGCCGAATTGGCAACACCTGCAATCGCCCTCTCACAAAGATGTTCTGCCGAATTGGCAACACCAGCAATCGCCCTCTCACAAAGATGATCTGCCGAATTGGCAACACCAGCAATCGCCCTCTCACAAAGATGATCTGCCGAATTGGCAACACCAGCAATCGCCCTCTCACAAAGATGTTCTGCCGAATTGGCAACACCAGCAATCGCCCTCTCACAAAGATGTTCTGCCGAATTGGCAACACCAGCAATCGCCCTCTCACAAAGATGATCTGCCGAATTGGCAACACCAGCAATCGCCCTCTCACAAAGATGATCTGCCGAATTGGCAACACCAGCAATCGCCCTCTCACAAAGATGTTCTGCCGAATTGGCAAAAACCAGCGATCGCCCTCTCACAAAGATGATCTGCCGAATTGGCAACACCAGCAATCGCCCTCTCACAAAGATGATCTGCCGAATTGGCAACACCAGCAATCGCCCTCTCACAAAGATGATCTGCCGAATTGGCAACACCAGCGATCGCCCTCTCACAAAGATGTTCTGCCGAATTGGCAACACCAGCAATCGCCCTCTCACAAAGATGATCTGCCGAATTGGCAACACCAGCAATCGCCCTCTCACAAAGATGATCTGCCGAATTGGCAGCACCAGCAATCGCCCTCTCACAAAGATGTTCTGCCGAATTGGCAACACCAGCAATCGCCCTCTCACAAAGATGATCTGCCGAATTGGCAGCACCAGCAATCGCCCTCTCACAAAGATGTTCTGCCGAATTGGCAACCCCAGCAATCGCCCTCTCACAAAGATGTTCTGCCGAATTGGCAACACCAGCAATCGCCCTCTCACAAAGATGATCTGCCGAATTGGCAACACCAGCAATCGCCCTCTCACAAAGATGATCTGCCGAATTGGCAACCCCAGCAATCGCCATCTCACAAAGATGTTCTGCCGAATTGGCAACACCAGCAATCGCCCTCTCACAAAGATGTTCTGCCGAATTGGCAACACCAGCAATCGCCCTCTCACAAAGATGTTCTGCCGAATTGGCAACACCAGCAATCGCCCTCTCACAAAGATGTTCTGCCGAATTGGCAACACCAGCAATCGCCCTCTCACAAAGATGATCTGCCGAATTGGCAACACCAGCAATCGCCCTCTCACAAAGATGATCTGCCGAATTGGCAACACCAGCAATCGCCCTCTCACAAAGATGTTCTGCCGAATTGGCAACACCAGCAATCGCCCTCTCACAAAGATGTTCTGCCGAATTGGCAACACCAGCAATCGCCCTCTCACAAAGATGATCTGCCGAATTGGCAACACCAGCAATCGCCCTCTCACAAAGATGATCTGCCGAATTGGCAACACCAGCAATCGCCCTCTCACAAAGATGTTCTGCCGAATTGGCAACACCTGCAATCGCCCTCTCACAAAGATGTTCTGCCGAATTGGCAACACCAGCAATCGCCCTCTCACAAAGATGATCTGCCGAATTGGCAACACCAGCAATCGCCCTCTCACAAAGATGATCTGCCGAATTGGCAACACCAGCAATCGCCCTCTCACAAAGATGTTCTGCCGAATTGGCAACACCAGCAATCGCCCTCTCACAAAGATGTTCTGCCGAATTGGCAACACCAGCAATCGCCCTCTCACAAAGATGATCTGCCGAATTGGCAACACCAGCAATCGCCCTCTCACAAAGATGATCTGCCGAATTGGCAACACCAGCAATCGCCCTCTCACAAAGATGTTCTGCCGAATTGGCAAAAACCAGCGATCGCCCTCTCACAAAGATGATCTGCCGAATTGGCAACACCAGCAATCGCCCTCTCACAAAGATGATCTGCCGAATTGGCAACACCAGCAATCGCCCTCTCACAAAGATGATCTGCCGAATTGGCAACACCAGCGATCGCCCTCTCACAAAGATGTTCTGCCGAATTGGCAACACCAGCAATCGCCCTCTCACAAAGATGTTCTGCCGAATTGGCAACACCAGCAATCGCCCTCTCACAAAGATGATCTGCCGAATTGGCAACACCAGCAATCGCCCTCTCACAAAGATGATCTGCCGAATTGGCAACACCAGCAATCGCCCTCTCACAAAGATGTTCTGCCGAATTGGCAACACCAGCAATCGCCCTCTCACAAAGATGATCTGCCGAATTGGCAACACCAGCAATCGCCCTCTCACAAAGATGATCTGCCGAATTGGCAACACCAGCAATCGCCCTCTCACAAAGATGTTCTGCCGAATTGGCAACACCAGCAATCGCCCTCTCACAAAGATGTTCTGCCGAATTGGCAACACCAGCAATCGCCCTCTCACAAAGATGATCTGCCGAATTGGCAACACCAGCAATCGCCCTCTCACAAAGATGATCTGCCGAATTGGCAACACCAGCAATCGCCCTCTCACAAAGATGTTCTGCCGAATTGGCAAAAACCAGCGATCGCCCTCTCACAAAGATGATCTGCCGAATTGGCAACACCAGCAATCGCCCTCTCACAAAGATGATCTGCCGAATTGGCAACACCAGCAATCGCCCTCTCACAAAGATGATCTGCCGAATTGGCAACACCAGCGATCGCCCTCTCACAAAGATGTTCTGCCGAATTGGCAACACCAGCAATCGCCCTCTCACAAAGATGATCTGCCGAATTGGCAACACCAGCAATCGCCCTCTCACAAAGATGTTCTGCCGAATTGGCAAAAACCAGCGATCGCCCTCTCACAAAGATGATCTGCCGAATTGGCAACACCAGCAATCGCCCTCTCACAAAGATGATCTGCCGAATTGGCAACACCAGCAATCGCCCTCTCACAAAGATGATCTGCCGAATTGGCAACACCAGCGATCGCCCTCTCACAAAGATGTTCTGCCGAATTGGCAACACCAGCAATCGCCCTCTCACAAAGATGATCTGCCGAATTGGCAACACCAGCAATCGCCCTCTCACAAAGATGATCTGCCGAATTGGCAGCACCAGCAATCGCCCTCTCACAAAGATGTTCTGCCGAATTGGCAACACCAGCAATCGCCCTCTCACAAAGATGATCTGCCGAATTGGCAGCACCAGCAATCGCCCTCTCACAAAGATGTTCTGCCGAATTGGCAACCCCAGCAATCGCCCTCTCACAAAGATGTTCTGCCGAATTGGCAACACCAGCAATCGCCCTCTCACAAAGATGATCTGCCGAATTGGCAACACCAGCAATCGCCCTCTCACAAAGATGATCTGCCGAATTGGCAACCCCAGCAATCGCCATCTCACAAAGATGTTCTGCCGAATTGGCAACACCAGCAATCGCCCTCTCACAAAGATGTTCTGCCGAATTGGCAACACCAGCAATCGCCCTCTCACAAAGATGTTCTGCCGAATTGGCAACACCAGCAATCGCCCTCTCACAAAGATGTTCTGCCGAATTGGCAACACCAGCAATCGCCCTCTCACAAAGATGTTCTGCCGAATTGGCAACACCAGCAATCGCCCTCTCACAAAGATGATCTGCCGAATTGGCAACACCAGCAATCGCCCTCTCACAAAGATGATCTGCCGAATTGGCAACACCAGCAATCGCCCTCTCACAAAGATGTTCTGCCGAATTGGCAACACCAGCAATCGCCCTCTCACAAAGATGTTCTGCCGAATTGGCAACACCAGCAATCGCCCTCTCACAAAGATGATCTGCCGAATTGGCAACACCAGCAATCGCCCTCTCACAAAGATGATCTGCCGAATTGGCAACACCAGCAATCGCCCTCTCACAAAGATGTTCTGCCGAATTGGCAACACCTGCAATCGCCCTCTCACAAAGATGATCTGCCGAATTGGCAACACCAGCAATCGCCCTCTCACAAAGATGTTCTGCCGAATTGGCAACACCTGCAATCGCCCTCTCACAAAGATGTTCTGCCGAATTGGCAACACCAGCAATCGCCCTCTCACAAAGATGATCTGCCGAATTGGCAACACCAGCAATCGCCCTCTCACAAAGATGATCTGCCGAATTGGCAACCCCAGCAATCGCCCTCTCACAAAGATGTTCTGCCGAATTGGCAACACCAGCAATCGCCCTCTCACAAAGATGTTCTGCCGAATTGGCAACACCAGCAATCGCCCTCTCACAAAGATGTTCTGCCGAATTGGCAACACCAGCAATCGCCCTCTCACAAAGATGTTCTGCCGAATTGGCAACACCAGCAATCGCCCTCTCACAAAGATGATCTGCCGAATTGGCAACACCAGCAATCGCCCTCTCACAAAGATGATCTGCCGAATTGGCAACACCAGCAATCGCCCTCTCACAAAGATGTTCTGCCGAATTGGCAACACCAGCAATCGCCCTCTCACAAAGATGTTCTGCCGAATTGGCAACACCAGCAATCGCCCTCTCACAAAGATGATCTGCCGAATTGGCAACACCAGCAATCGCCCTCTCACAAAGATGATCTGCCGAATTGGCAACACCAGCAATCGCCCTCTCACAAAGATGTTCTGCCGAATTGGCAACACCTGCAATCGCCCTCTCACAAAGATGTTCTGCCGAATTGGCAACACCAGCAATCGCCCTCTCACAAAGATGATCTGCCGAATTGGCAACACCAGCAATCGCCCTCTCACAAAGATGAACTGCCGAATTGGCAACACCAGCAATCGCCCTCTCACAAAGATGTTCTGCCGAATTGGCAACACCAGCAATCGCCCTCTCACAAAGATGATCTGCCGAATTGGCAACACCAGCAATCGCCCTCTCACAAAGATGATCTGCCGAATTGGCAACACCAGCAATCGCCCTCTCACAAAGATGTTCTGCCGAATTGGCAAAAACCAGCGATCGCCCTCTCACAAAGATGATCTGCCGAATTGGCAACACCAGCAATCGCCCTCTCACAAAGATGATCTGCCGAATTGGCAACACCAGCAATCGCCCTCTCACAAAGATGATCTGCCGAATTGGCAACACCAGCGATCGCCCTCTCACAAAGATGTTCTGCCGAATTGGCAACACCAGCAATCGCCCTCTCACAAAGATGATCTGCCGAATTGGCAACACCAGCAATCGCCCTCTCACAAAGATGTTCTGCCGAATTGGCAAAAACCAGCGATCGCCCTCTCACAAAGATGATCTGCCGAATTGGCAACACCAGCAATCGCCCTCTCACAAAGATGATCTGCCGAATTGGCAACACCAGCAATCGCCCTCTCACAAAGATGATCTGCCGAATTGGCAACACCAGCAATCGCCCTCTCACAAAGATGATCTGCCGAATTGGCAGCACCAGCAATCGCCCTCTCACAAAGATGTTCTGCCGAATTGGCAACACCAGCAATCGCCCTCTCACAAAGATGATCTGCCGAATTGGCAGCACCAGCAATCGCCCTCTCACAAAGATGTTCTGCCGAATTGGCAACCCCAGCAATCGCCCTCTCACAAAGATGTTCTGCCGAATTGGCAACACCAGCAATCGCCCTCTCACAAAGATGATCTGCCGAATTGGCAACACCAGCAATCGCCCTCTCACAAAGATGATCTGCCGAATTGGCAACCCCAGCAATCGCCCTCTCACAAAGATGTTCTGCCGAATTGGCAACACCAGCAATCGCCCTCTCACAAAGATGTTCTGCCGAATTGGCAACACCAGCAATCGCCCTCTCACAAAGATGTTCTGCCGAATTGGCAACACCAGCAATCGCCCTCTCACAAAGATGTTCTGCCGAATTGGCAACACCAGCAATCGCCCTCTCACAAAGATGATCTGCCGAATTGGCAACACCAGCAATCGCCCTCTCACAAAGATGATCTGCCGAATTGGCAACACCAGCAATCGCCCTCTCACAAAGATGTTCTGCCGAATTGGCAACACCAGCAATCGCCCTCTCACAAAGATGATCTGCCGAATTGGCAACACCAGCAATCGCCCTCTCACAAAGATGATCTGCCGAATTGGCAACACCAGCAATCGCCCTCTCACAAAGATGTTCTGCCGAATTGGCAACACCTGCAATCGCCCTCTCACAAAGATGTTCTGCCGAATTGGCAACACCAGCAATCGCCCTCTCACAAAGATGATCTGCCGAATTGGCAACACCAGCAATCGCCCTCTCACAAAGATGATCTGCCGAATTGGCAACACCAGCAATCGCCCTCTCACAAAGATGTTCTGCCGAATTGGCAACACCAGCAATCGCCCTCTCACAAAGATGTTCTGCCGAATTGGCAACACCAGCAATCGCCCTCTCACAAAGATGATCTGCCGAATTGGCAACACCAGCAATCGCCCTCTCACAAAGATGATCTGCCGAATTGGCAACACCAGCAATCGCCCTCTCACAAAGATGTTCTGCCGAATTGGCAAAAACCAGCGATCGCCCTCTCACAAAGATGATCTGCCGAATTGGCAACACCAGCAATCGCCCTCTCACAAAGATGATCTGCCGAATTGGCAACACCAGCAATCGCCCTCTCACAAAGATGATCTGCCGAATTGGCAACACCAGCGATCGCCCTCTCACAAAGATGTTCTGCCGAATTGGCAACACCAGCAATCGCCCTCTCACAAAGATGTTCTGCCGAATTGGCAACACCAGCAATCGCCCTCTCACAAAGATGTTCTGCCGAATTGGCAACACCAGCGATCGCCCTCTCACAAAGATGATCTGCCGAATTGGCAACACCAGCAATCGCCCTCTCACAAAGATGATCTGCCGAATTGGCAACACCAGCAATCGCCCTCTCACAAAGATGTTCTGCCGAATTGGCAACACCAGCAATCGCCCTCTCACAAAGATGATCTGCCGAATTGGCAACACCAGCAATCGCCCTCTCACAAAGATGTTCTGCCGAATTGGCAACACCAGCAATCGCCCTCTCACAAAGATGATCTGCCGAATTGGCAACACCAGCAATCGCCCTCTCACAAAGATGTTCTGCCGAATTGGCAACACCAGCAATCGCCCTCTCACAAAGATGTTCTGCCGAATTGGCAACACCAGCGATCGCCCTCTCACAAAGATGATCTGCCGAATTGGCAACACCAGCAATCGCCCTCTCACAAAGATGATCTGCCGAATTGGCAACACCAGCAATCGCCCTCTCACAAAGATGTTCTGCCGAATTGGCAACATTTAGAGTTTTAATTTTTTAGAACTTTTTGCTTTCGAAATAACTGATGATATTGGAACATTATGTCAACGTGAACCACTGTTTCGTTTCATGTACCATAGTGAAATTATTTTGCGCTAACTCATAGCCTACGTAATGAAAGAATGCATGCACGAATCTTACTCAGAGCGGCTACAGTGCGTATCCAGAAACGCACACACCTCACTGTTCCCAGCATACTCACTATCGCTGAGGCGATGTCGATGATCGCATTGTTGAGTAGGAAGACGGAGTAGGCACGGAGAGGTTTTGGTGTTCTGTAAAATGGTATTGGTGCTCGCACGACGTCAACAGCTAGTGATCATTCAACTCATATGAGGACGGCGCTTGGTGTGTATGTGATACAGATTAGCAAACGTTTGTTATAATTTGTTCAACTCACTTGATTATGATCGCCAATATTAGGCAGATGTTGATGAGCACGGCCAGACCATCCGCAATGGCAATAAAGACAATGTGGAGCTTGTCGGAGTTCGTAAGCATTGTTATCTATGCAGCGAACTAGCTTGTGAAAGGCGACGTTCACTAGATGTACTTTGGACAGCTGAAATACGCGGTCCTTGCAGTAGTCTGCTTCGATGAACGCAACCACCTGTCGTCTCTTGACGCCTTTCCACCTAGCACCATCTACACCATGCTACCAAGGAGTAGACGAGAAGACAAGAGGTACTTGTTTGGATACGAAAATCATCCGCTCAACGGTAAAGGTTATCGAACGACGCATTCGTTAAATGGGAAAGGTCAGTGAATCGGGTACTGCCAATAGTTAGCCAGATAACACGTAATTCAACAGTAGAGATTTGTGCTTTATTATTCGTATTTCGCGCTCAATCCAGAGGTTAAACTACAACATCGAGCAATATTTTGAACCAGAATATCGAACATTTTTTAACCATAATATGGAGCATTCATTGAGCCCGAGTTGTTGAGAGCATTTCTCTCTCTCGCACTCCTGCTCTACTATAGGTTACTAGATATGAACCTCAAGGTAGTACAGTTTAAGCAACATGGCGCATTCCAACTAACGCAATAACGTTTTATTTAACAAAGTCAGATAATGAGAGCTAAACTGTTGTGCATGATCATCTATTCAGGTTTTCATTTGTGGAAATCTTCACTGTGCGTGAGCTCAGCTCCGTTGCAGTTGATTCTAGTGTGTTCTTGTTCAGACGTAGAAAGTGATCAACTATCACCCATCGGAATCTGAATCAATATATGTTTGCATTATTATTAATATTGCCAGTGATCATGTAGAGATGATTTTGCCCGAAATGCTGTGTGTCAGACAGGCAGGTTGTTCAAGTGGTCCTCCGCTGTTCAAGTTGTTATCCGACTGGGACCATATCGTATCCCTCACTAAGACCGGAACAATGCTAATAGGAATATCACATTCTCCTTCTATTTTTACTCTTACATCAGGATTTACTTGGGTACTGTAGAATAGATTGGGCACGGTACCGGGACGTTTTTATAAATACAGTTAGTTTGTGATCATCGGGATTACGGAAGTGGTATACGGTATCTGGGGGTACTGTAGAGTCGATTGGGTACGGTACTTAGTCTTGACCTACCAATCGATTTTTGACCATGAACACTTCTGAAATGACCTCGCAGCCATTGTTGGGTAACTATGAATATTGCCCTAATCACATGCATTCATTCATGCTATCCCACTGCTTCTTCGCTCATTATCCTATTTTTGCCGTTTGTTTGCAAATTTCATCCCGGAATGTGCACAATACCGGGTAGGCATCTACATTTTTTTCTGAACAAATCTCGGATCTCCTACTTTGTTACAAGAAGTCCGTGATAAAAACAGTTTTTCGCTTCAGTTTACCAATTCTGATATATCAGAATTTTGAGCATTATAACAATGTCCCCGGTTTTCGCGCTCAACATAAAAGTTTCTGGAAATAATTTTCCGGATTTTTTGAGCACCGTTCCATCCATCTAGCGCAACTTTGAGCTGAAATACGCCTAAGCCGGGACAAAAACCGGAAAATCCCTAAAAGCAGGTTCTGAGAAAAACTGCAAACGTCAAAAGTTTTCTCGTCCCCAATATACTCTGGGATAAATATATCTTAGATATTGCTCAAACTTTCGGCTCCTAGTTCCTCGGGGGGTCTGTTTTCATGCAATCTCTCAGAAGACTCGTGATATAAATTACCAATTTCAGACGCACTATGTTCGCTCTCATCAATGATTGACAAGCAAACCTTCTCAAGCTAATGTTCAGAATTTATTCTGAACATTGAACATACGAATTCGTCGAATACTACAGAATCTGCCCCTCGTCAGATATGTTGATTTACAGGCTAGACATGCTACGTGATCACTCTATTCATTTAAAGGTACAACTCACTCACAGATCAAGAAATCGAAAGACTATAAATGGCGAGTACTTTGTTACGACAATGTATTTGGTTATTGAATATTTCCATTCATATTCTTTCATAATTGAATGTGAATATATTATCGGCGCAAAACGATATACTCTATCAATATGACATACAATATATTTTTTTTAAAATTTCTTTTGTGTTAGTCACATTGATGGGCAATCACTGAAATAATATATTTCAAATCCTCCTCTTTTATTGATCAGTGATCAGTGATCATAGTATGAACAAACGCCAATACTATCATCGTTCTCGTTCAATATACATCTTTTTATAAACAGAATGTCAGACAATTTTTTTCATTTGTCGCTCTTAGTCATACTCCAGAAAGGCATATATAGGCGCTCTGACACCCTCAATATATTCATTGCCGAGCATGACTCATTGAAAATTATGAAATGTATGATCACGTGGTCTGTGGTGTGATAGTTCGGTTTCGATCTTGTTGACAAACTTTGAGTATACGTATCTCACATTGGAAAACGCTTTTCATTGAAGAAATACACAATCCGCAGTTGGGCGGCAATTACTCTGTCAAGAGAAAAATTGGAGTGCATTATAATTCCTTCCACCTTTCCACGCCATTGTATTTGCCTCCGACTTTGCTCGATATACACTGGATCCTATGTTATTTTTCCCGCCCTTTCCCACTTTTGAGTATCAATAGTTAAAGTTTAGCTTTACAATGTATAAATACGCAAATGCATTATTGTGTTATTAAATAAATGAATCCTTCGATCAAATTCGTTTAGAATTTGATATGCGGAACCTCACATTGAATTCGTTCTGGCTGACTTTCATGCCGCTCTATCAACACGGAATTGGTTTGTTTTCGCTTCCCCCCAAAAGATAAAGAAAAATTTTCACTACATTTTTCACAAGTCACTCTCACTTCAATTTATTTAAATTCTAATTCGCTATACAGGTTCTGTCTCTGTTGTGTTCAGCACGATCGTCATATATTTGATGGTGAGAAAAACGCCGCCACACGGAAAACCACTGGCTCGTTATTTGATTTTCATGCAAGTGAGTCATATTGTGCGAATACATACGACTAGATAAGGCTTGTGAAAACGGAGATAGCATTAGAGTTCGAAATAATGCAAATTGTTTTGTTCATCCTACAATACATACTCACTATTTAATTCAACCTGCGAATTAATAAGGGCATGAAGAGACCAGAGTCTAGCAGCGACGATTAGCCCATTAGTGTAATCAAACTATATCTAGCTGATTCTCATGATGGACGATGTTTGCTCCGGCATTCTCGTCTCTCCAGTTGTTCTCTTCCCTCTGAAAGCTATTATATGCAACGGGATTCTCTGGACATCGGAAACAAGCAAACACGTAGGCGTCGTGAGTCTTTACATGCGCACATTCACTGCTTACGAAGGAATTACCTTCCATAATGTCGTTTATTTGTGTTCAATATTCTTTGTGATCGAGAGTAGGATTCTGAAAGTGACTCACTCGGGGAGATCTCGAACAAAGTAGAGAGTGATAACTCCATTTGTTTTGGATACTTTCCACTTTCGGAGCCCTAATCGGGAGGGATCGGGAGATAATTTCATCATACTTGCGCTCAAAATGTATATTAATACGAAAAAATAAATAAACTGTTGCCCAATTCAAATTCTGAATTCTGAATTTATTTGGTGGCTGGGAGTTTTATGTTAAAATTTTTTTATTATTTGCTGCTTTTTCTTGTGAATTCGATTTTTCTTGAACACACTATGTGCTGCAGGTGCTTCTTTTCCAAGGGATCGCTCTGATCGGTTGGAATAACACCATCATTCTGCAATACAAATGACAATCGTGCGCGCCACTGCACAGCGAGTTGTTACGGTACTACTCGTATCTTTTATTTTTGTTACTAACAAATAATATATTCTTTATCTCTGTTTCAATTTAACATAATTATAACGCTGTAAATCAATGTTATTTATCTTCGAAAACTGCTCAAATCCCCTCCTACCGATAACAACATTTCGACGTTATTTCAGAATGCAGAGGTGATCTTGACTCGTCTTTTCTTCACTGTTGTGTATGAATCGCCAGTCGTGTTGGTGGTATTAGCTACTTGCTACAAGCAAGAGTTGACAGGTTTCTTGCGCGAAAAGGTGATTCGTGGTTTGGGAGTCGCGTAACATACATCTGCGATTACAGAAGCTAATCACGCTTACATCTCCATTTGAAGCCAATAGCTATGCACATGGCATCGCATATTCGATTCCGGATAGACAGATGTCGAGAACGTTCGCCACCGTGTTCGTGGGGGTGAGTGGATTGCAGATTCTCCTTGAAGTCATACTTTTCGATATTTCGAACAGCAAACTATCTGGCAATTGTCATCGGCGTTGTTGCTTGTGCCTACTTCATTTCTCAAACACTTGGGATGCTCTCAACCAAGGTCAGATTTCCGATAATTTGATGCTATCACATATCCACAGATAATTATAGAATAAACGAATAAAAGTT
Source organism: Pristionchus mayeri (assembly GCA_036245805.1). Lineage (NCBI taxonomy): Eukaryota > Metazoa > Nematoda > Chromadorea > Rhabditida > Neodiplogasteridae > Pristionchus > Pristionchus mayeri. The sequence continues at coordinate 6,144,521 of BTRK01000004.1, read as the reverse complement.
GAAGCAGATGACACGAAAATAACGGGCATTTTATTAAAAATAATAAACGCAAAGGTTGAAAGTTTAAGAGTGCCACTATGAGCGATCATACAAGAAAAATGCAGCGATCACTCACAATCTTGCTGGTTATGCAGGTTTGGATTACATGTCTTACTTGCATTTAGGTTGTTGTACTGTCCTTCTCAATTTATCATCTTACTTTGAAAGTGTTAAAACAAATTTCGAATTTTCATTTCAGATATCACTCCCTGTCTTGGTACTAACCGTGCCTACACTCATTTTTACTGTAGGGATTTACATGTTTTGGTTCAGTCCAGGTATATTTTTTGAAAGAAATTTAGCTCATTATATCACATATTTTCAGGCCATATGAATATACTACTTTGCTTAATGTTCTGTCACTCCAGTTACCACACCATATTTCTCATCTTGGCTACACCGAGCTATCGTTCTGCTATCAGGTATGATTCAATATCTCATTATATAAACTGCAAATACCCTTATCGCTCTTCAGATTTTGGCCTCAGCATCGTCAAGATGCCGTCGCGCCATTCAGTCCTTCATGAAATAATGATAGCATGTATGCAATTGTTTGATAGCGATCATTATCGACCGCTCTCTACGATGTTTACGGTTTGAGAGTTAATTATTCTTTTGGTAGAAAACTGAAATAAGTCGCACCAGTGAGATCGTATTTATTTGCGCAAGTCATTCATCGAGAGCTCTGCATGAGCTGCCTATCTAAATTTGAGCTGATCCTTTGCATTCATTTTCGAGATAATTAGCCATGATCGAAAAATGAGTTACTCTGAGGTCAAATTTCGTGTATCTTACACGGGAAACGAGATAATCGCCGTGACAGGATGAGTGCCGACCATAATTAGTAATTGGTTGATGCCAGCCATGATGTTTTATCACCGCTTTGCACTAAGATATTTCTAGTTGCACTTTTGTCGCTTTAAAAAAAATTAAAACCTATTTGCACTCCCCCCCCCTCTCTGCACTCTCGTATGTGTCATATTCGGTAAATACAAGCAAAGTTAGTTAGTGCGGTGTATTATACTGAAACGACATGTAAACCGAATTTGTGTTGCAGTATTTGTTTGTGATTTTAACAGTGGTTGTGTTGCACAAGTGTACATGAAGGTCATTCGAGTAGAACCGGACATGCTGAAAACAATTTTTAAAATGATCCCCGCCTACCTTCACTGGCTCCTGATGGGTGCGTTAAGAATACAATTCATACATGTGTATTGAACATCATTAAGCAGTTGTGAATAAAGTTGAACAAGTGAGCAGAGAAGTGAAAGGAATTTGTGGTGCAAGTTAATTTACGAATTCATGTTTTGTGTGCATCGTCGGTGACACCGCTTTAGCTTTTCGAATACCTCGAGTACAAAATCCGAACGCTCGTCTGAATGCGTTCCTGCAACGTGCATTACAGCTCCTGAACGCATACCACCTTCTCGTCTTCCAATACACTTGCTCGCAAAAGTGTGGCCCGGATTGTAATGTGTTCGGCACAGCCACCACGCGCCGTGAAAATGAACCTGCCTCAAGTCATCCAAGAATATAATGAAGAATATCGGATCCAGCAGAGGATGCGAACCGCATGAGATGGGCGCTAGGATGGACACCCAAGGGTATGGTCCGATTCCTTAAATTATTGTATTTTCGATCAAAGATGCAATACAAATGACACTGGAAATTCACCGATCATAGGAGTGAGCGGAATGTGCGACGATGTCAGGGGGTAGATTGCCTGAGTTGCAAATACAAATTGTAGTAAGGGCACTAGGTCGGATGTTCACTGTCGCATCATAACCTACTGGATGACAACCAAAAACTGGACCCTTCTGTAGAACTTTCACAGAATCATTTTTGGCACTATGGGAACCTACTGTGAAAGTTATACAGAAGGGTCCATTTTTTATCATCCAGTAGGTTATCATCCGACGATGATCATCCGACCTAGAGCCGTAGTAAGCTGATGCATACTTGAGCAAGAATCGATCGAAACAACTGGCGCTGCATCTTGACTGTTTTGGTGCTTTTCGCATGCGTTCTGAAGACACATACCTTGCTCAAAGTTATTGAATATTATAGTTACTTCAAGTATTGATTGATTAGGAAGGCACAGCGTATAATGGCTATGTAGGCTCCGAATACGAAGAAGAGTAGAAGGGCGACGACAAAACTCGACCATCGAGGATTTGTGAATGTCGCACCGGCCTGGAACGTTATAAAAAATCATCATGCGAATTGCCATTGTCAGGTGCCTGAGGATCTATATAAAAGCCAAACCCAGAATAGAAATATGCAGCACTCCCAGGCCTCTCCGTCAAAGTGCTCCACATATGTAGGATAAGTGCCCTCAATCAGAGGGGCGACCGCGGCCACATTCGCATCGTCCGGCTCGAGCAAGAAGTACGAACTAAGCACGCTAAAATGAAATGATCAATAATATTAGGTTGTCTCAAAAGTTTCTCCCTATTTTATTTTTCAAGTTTTTCTCGCTTGCTTTTCCTGTCGGTAATTTCCATTTAATGCAAGTTGGGGTTATGTAAGTAGAATACAATAGTAGGTTTGAATCGTTTCTAGAAAGCTTTGTAACCGAATAATTATGCGATATCTCGAAAACTCAGAAAATGTCCATTTTTGGGTGCTCTTTCTTCGTTACTACAATTTGAATACGAGCTAACATTTGATTATGTCCTTTTCATATGTGATACTATAATGGTTGCTCTTCAAGATTATAGCAAAATATCCGGCATTCAATACGTATTAAAAACGGGGTAGAGCAAAAAAGGCTGATTTCGAAGGGCAAATTTCGCCATCTAGATTTCGAATACTACTGTTCACGATCAGGTTGTTGTAGACTTCCCGAATTTAAAGTTTATAACAAACATGCCGAGTACTTCACCGACCACAACAATTGAGCTGGCTGGGTCAATCGCAAAAGGTGCAGGTCTATGCAATGTTTATCAACAGAAAACTGTTTAGCTTGATTTTACGAACAAGAGCTCATCCCAAGTGGGGATAATCAGGCCTGCTCACTATAATGCATATAAAAACATGCCCACATATCGCGCTTTACAATAATGGGTCAGTTATGTGTCTATCACAATTCTCCACTCAAGTATGAGCAAATAAAAATAATGGTTCTGGCGCAGTTTCGATGACTTTGGAAGTTTGCTGTGTTGGTGTTACTAATTGTGTAGACCTGTGATAGCGTATTCTCGAAAGAGTAACCAAGCACCATTCGAATACTGAAGGACTTGTGGTGATTCATCAACATTGAAGGAAATGATAAATACAAATCTAAAATTGGTAAAAAAGGTAGAAACTTTTGAGACAACCTAATAATTATAATATAGCAGTGGCTGCGAAAATGAGGATACCGCGCCTCTCACGAGAGAATCCGGCAGAACCAGGGAACATGACGAGATTAAATTCTTACCAGATTTGGTTCCCTTTTTTCCACAATGTTTCGGATGTCACGGAGGGAAAGCAGGTATAAGTTCACGTTTCCCCTTTATTCCATAGATTTCCAATATTCTCTCGTGAGATGCGTGATATTCGCTTACCCATCACATTGATTACACATGTGGCAATAACCATTATGATGAAAAATCTGCTTGCCGGATTTAGGCATTGCGGACTGTCAAACAAGTTATTTTGGAAAGTGTGCCATGTGGTATGTTAAACTTTCTTATCGCCAGTGTCCGGTATAGGTAGTGGAAGGCGAGAATAGGTACTGCTGACGCATATGCACCGGAGAAAAGACCCGCTCCTATTCGGTGGTGGAAGTACCCGTGACTGTACAGGAGGGCAGCATTTCCGACCATCTCCAGGATCTGAGCATGATTGTTTTTTGGTTTGGTGCGAAACGCCGTACCGGATACACTAGCCAGTGTAGTAAAGTGTAGTATATGTCGAACGCGGCGAAGTATACTATTAGGTACTTATACGAGCTGAGGTGCTTGATGCTCTTAGATGCATTAACGATTACAATCAGCATAGAATTTATGATGATCGTAGCGACTGGAGATTATGGAGTTGACTTAAGAAAAAATGGAAAAATAAGAACCTGCTATTCCATGCTGAAGTGCAAGGGCTAAATCCTGTAAAGGTATTGAAATAAGGATAGTAAAAATAAATCAAAAAATACATAAATCTCACATTAACAAACTGATTTCGATACTGCTTGAGCATGTTCTCTTGTGAGAAAACTGAGTAAAAATGAATTGTTATGTCGAAGTACACAAGGCAGAGAGAGATATTATTAATATCATGTTAATCAGTGGTGACAGGTTTTTCTTGTGAATATTATCTTTTTTGTGCATTTGATTTATTATATGGGAAAAGTGTGAAACAACAGGTGGTGTTCAGTACAAATCTTGTTCGTTGAATCACACGGGGTCTTATTGATACTGTAGTATTTGCACATTCCATTGAAAACATAATTCATGAAGCCAACAATCTTTCTCAGTATTTGTTAGCTGAAGAGAAAAGTGAAAAAAATAATGTATGTACAATATATTATTGGCAATTAGCAGAAACAATGATGGATAATGATGGAGGGCTCTCGGCGAATTAGCCACATCGATAGAAGGGAGGTTCCACCCTCCAAAGATCATAGCGCGAGCTAGGAAGCGTACTAGGAAGCGTTCGGTAGGATAGCTCAGTGGTGGAGCAGCAGAAACGTAATCGGAAGGTTGCGGGTTCGATCCCCTCCTGTTTTTGACAAAACTTAAGAGATATTTGAATTCGCGCTCTTCCCTGGCCCATCAAGCGTCCATGGCACTCAGCCAACTAATCATAACTCTGATGAGAGTAGAGATATTAATGTAACTTTTTTGGAGCCTTTTGTCGATAAGATGATTATTGCAATTAATCCTCTTAGAGGATTATGGTCATGGTAACTAGTGGGCAACTACGCCTCTTTTCAAGTTAGGAATTCTTGCAATATTTAGAAAATAATCCCCTATTGATTCCGGCAAAATCATGCTTCTTAAGCAGCGTCCGTCCCAAGGCTAGATGTTACAAAAGGGGCATGGTATCGACGCTTTTCATTAATTGGCCATCGAAATAATGAATCTGACCCAGGATCTGACACAGCGCCACGGACTACTGTAGGTTAGTATTTCGTTAGAAGAACAATATTGGTCTTTTGCATCAATCCGCAGATGAAATCATGAATTTGACCCAGCGTCTGACCCAGCGCACTGGGTTACTGTAGGCTTTGGTTACGGTAGTAGTACGGTATCGATGATTTCCATTCATCATCCGATGAAATCATGAATCTGACACACCATCTGACCCAACGCCAATGGTATACTGTAGACAGACTCACAGACCAACCAACATCATATTTGTGGTCGTAAAATTTTTTCTTCTGGAAATTTCTGAATTTTTTTTTGGCTGCTGACCTTGTATTCCGGATGGGGTGATACTATCAAAAGCTCACTCGAAACGAAAGCGCCAGTCAAAAACCCTTTCAGTTTATGGTATATTTAGCAATGACAGGGTCCAAAGTTGAACTTTGCCTTCAGTCCTCCTTTAAGAGACGGTCCACGAGAAAACGTAAGAACCAGCAGGGGGTCCCGGATGAGCTGTTTCTAATTATTACGGAAATCGAACCAGCATACCAAATGCTGATCGCAGGTGGTGTATGCCCACTCTAGGGCAACTTTCCGAAAAGTGGTCCGGCAGAAAATATTTTTCGACCAAAAATTTTTTATCGAGATAAATAGTTTATCTGGTGTAGTTTCACTTGAAAATGTCGAATTTCATAGTCGCCAGTCTTGTAAAGTACGTTTTCGCCTCCAAAACTAGGAAAACCCTCTAAAAACGGCTCATTTTGGTGGTTTTTTGAAGTTTCTGAAAAAGTTTACGAGAGAACACCATAAATTTTAACGCAGAAAAGTATTATTCAGGTGGGCGTACATCGGAATATGTTCAAATGGGCCAAAACTATGAACCCTTTTTTATGGTGTAACCTCTCAAACTTGGGACTCCAACGATCTTTCGATGTTACAAACGTATGCATTTTCGTAATGTATAGTTTCTGTGTGTCTAACTTGCTAGTTTTTATCATTTAAAGTCATGCTCTTCACACTTAAACTATTTAAACCATAAGGGGGTGCTCTACTTTTCCATATATCTGCTCCGTTCGATTTGATCTTGAGAGTCATTTTCGGAACCCTACTTGAGACACACTTTCGCGTTGTGTTTTGGCAACAATATCTCAACAATGAAAGGATCCACAGTTGAAATAACGAAAATATGGAACAAATATAATAATAATTTGTTTGGGAACCATTCCTACACTTTCCAAATTCACCAAACATCCGGTATTTACAAATTCCATGCTTCTGCCGCATTACTATCTACCGGTAGCAGCCTCAAACATAATTTTTAAGAGCTCTAATGTGAAAATTCGAATTCTACGTGTGAAAATACATAAAATTATCAATTTTTAGACGATTGTGAAATTTTGCTAATTTTTCGATGATCTTAAAATTGAAAAAAATCCACTCTAATTCACAGATAAAAATAAGTGTGCAGTGAATAGTTACTCTCTAGGGGCAAATAAGATTATTTGGCACAATTCCTGTCTTCCAAAATGCTTTGCGGGGTCACTACAAAACCCACAATTTTCAACGTGGTTTGAAAAATTCTGCGGATTTTCTTTCCGAAACAGTATGGAATCGTTTACAAATAATTATATTTGACTTATCATAGCCAAATAAGCTAAGTTAGAGCATTGGAAATATTAAAATCATGAAATCGACCCTTTTGAAACTCCCCTCCGATGACATATTGTGAAATATTTCAGCAATAGTTTCAGAAAACTATGATTTAGAAGCATTAATGTGAAGCGTCATGCATTACCCTTCCACCCTTAGTGCTAGGGATTTTAAACATAACTCGTAAAATAACTATAAATTTTGAAAAAAAGGTTGGAAATTCCATATTTTCACTTATTGCATCATCATTAGGCAATGTAAGCTGGGGATCAGTGTGCGATAAATTGCGTAACATGAGTCTTCTATTAAATACATCATGAGGTAATGAAGGAGTTTGATTGTTTACGATAAATTAAATGTGGAAGAAAACGACACGAATTATGGGACAACCCAATACCACGTTTGGTGAATTGGAAAAGTGTAGAAATGGTTCCCAAACAAATTATTATTCTTTGATATATCAAATTCATTCCATATTTGCGATATGTCAACTGTGGATCCTTTCGTTGTTGAGATATTGTTGCCATAACGCAACGCGAAAGTGCGTCACAACGCCAAATCGAACTAAGCCGATATATGGAAAAGTAGAGCACCCCCCTTATGGTTTAAATAGTTTAATTGTGAAGAACATGTCTTTAAATTATAAAAAAAACAAGTTAGACGCACATAAACTATACATTACGAAAATGCATACGTTTGCAACATCGAAAGATCGTTGGAGTCCCAAGTTTGAGAGGTTACACCATAAAAAAGGGTTCATAGTTTTGGCCGACTTGAACATATTCCGATGTAAGCCCACCTGAATAATACTTTTCTGCATTAATATTTATGGGGTTCTCTCGTAAACTTTTTTTCAGAAACTTTAAAAAACCACTAAAATGAGCCGTTTTTAGAGGGTTTTCCTACTTTTGGAGGCGAAAACGTAGGTTACGAGACTCTCGACTATGAAATTCGACATTTTCAAGTGAAACTACACCAGATAAGCTATTTATCTCGGTAAACAAATTTTGGTCGAAAAATAGTTTCTGTTGAACCACTTCGGAACTTTTCGGAAAGTTGCCCTAAAGTAGGCATACACCACTTGCGATCAGCATTTGGTATGCAGGATTGATTGCCATCATTTTTTGAATAAGTGCCAAAAACTCATCCGGCTAGTTCTTACGTTTTCTCGCGGACCGTCTCTTAAAACGCGTTCTCTGTAACAGTGCAGTGGGTATGGCACAACTCCGCCAAAATGGTCTCCCAATGCTCAAACTTTTAGAATATATCCACTAGGGACCAGTAATCGTTCATTCGAGAGTTGAAGCCAAAATACACTGAAATCATAAATTTCTCTGTTGCTAACTCACCAGTTCGAAATCATTACACGTGTTCGTTACATAAATTGTATATTATGCATAGCCATGAACGAGAATTAGTGGTAGGGACCTCCACCAATGTGTCGATGCCCCGCTTTTTGATGCCCAAATACGGAAGATCGATTGCTTCCGAAATGTAAACAAGCAGATTTTGAGTTAGATTATGTGAATTCTAATGAAATAAATGTTTGGAAATTTGTTTCGCGTGCAGATGAATCTGTAAATAACGAAAAAATACCAGATTTCGAGATTTTATAAAAATGAAAATTTTCAAAGTTCGAAAAATTGGAAATTTTAGAAATTAGAATATTGGTGCATTTCTCGTTCAATTCTGGTTTGTTGGCTTAGGAAAACATTGTACAAACAAATAACTCATTAAAATTTACATAATCTAACTCAAAATCGGCTTGTTTACATTTCCGAAGCAATCGATCTTCTAAATATGGGCATCAAAAAGCGGGGCATCGACACATTGGTGGAGGTCTCTGCCACTAATTCTTGTTCATGGCTATACATAATATACAATGTGTGTAACGAACACGTGTAATGATTTCGAACTGGTGAGTTAGCAACAGAGAAATGTATGATTCCAGTTGCAAAAATCATGATTTTTGAAACTTGAAAAAGCATTTGTAACGCTATGTAAACTACTGAAATATGTTCTACAAGACCGCTTATGGTTTTGGTTGTCGATTTGGAAGTGTACCTCTAGTAAACTGTGAAGAATAATTGGTCGGAACCTTAAAAAATCTACAGAAGTCGTCATTTCGAGCGATATTTTCAGTTCTTCGTCACTGAAAATATGGCGATTTCATAAATAATTTTTGCTCTGCGATACATTTGGCACAAAATATATCGAGGGGTAGTGTCGGCGATATATGTCGAAATGAGCAAAAAAATATTCATTTTACTCGATTTCCCGCTTTCGGATAGCTTATTTTTGACGAAACGGTAGCTTCTAGGATAACTTTTCACGCTCTTTCGAATGATATATAACACAAGGTCGAAATCGAAAATTTATAATTATCGATTTTTGTATGTCAAAATCGATATTTTGGCTTCAACTCTCGAATGAACGATTACTGGTCCCTAGTGGATATATTCTAAAAGTTTGAGCATTGGGAGACCATTTTGGCGGAGTTGTGCCACTATCTCACCCTTTCACTGCGTTCTTACGGAGAACGCGTTTTAATAAAAGTATGCAATAATTATAAGAGACCCTCCACGAGAGAACGTAACAACTGTACAGGGGTCTTCGGATGGCCAAAAATTCGATAAATTCCAAACTTTTTTTTCTGAAGTGTGGGTACCGAGTGGTAAGTGATGGCCGCAATAACTAAGGTTTGGGGTCGATTTTCAAAAAGTTTCGGGGGACCCCTCTTTTGGGGTCGAAAAATTGACTTTCTCAGAAGTACATGAAATATAGATTTTCTGGTCTATTTTGACGCGTAGAACACGAATTTAAGCATCTGAGAGCGAGAAAATGCGAACTGAAAAAGATACATTCGAAAAACTGAACTTTTCGATCCGAAAAGGCACATACATAGCCATAACTATTTTTAGAAAAATAATAATTTGGGTCGTTGACATTTTCCGGATCTACAAGTGATAAGAAACATTGACATTTTTTTTCAGAATTTTAAAAATGGGGAATCATCGATTTTTTCGAGCCTGAATTTGAAAATAATGCGGTAAAACGAAGAAATTGGATACTGTAATTTCTCAAATACGAATCCAAAGCTATTTCTGCTAAGAGAAACCTCAATAGAATGTTCAAAATAACTTCCGCCCTGAATTTCAAGGTGTTGGATTAACTTGGATCCTCAAAACTTGGAATTGCAAAAAATCGTGATTTTGACCTAAATGATCAGATTTTGGACTTATATTTCGCAAGCATATCACCCTTGCAACAGATGCCATGCGAATTATTTGTTAGTATGGAAGCTCTTCTTACTATTTATGGCTATTCCATACGATAATTGAAGTTCCGCTTGATGCGCTATCCAGCTAATATAGCGATTTCGTCCGAAAGATTCGATTTTTCGACCATATCTCTTTTATATAAAATTTTCAGGTTTCAGCGAGTGAAAATACATCAGAATTTGTTATTTTAACATGCTTAGAAAAAATGTAAAAATCGACTTTTTTTCGAAAAAGATGAAAATTTTAATAGTATTATTATCTGGCGAAATAGACATTTCTTATGTATTTTCACTCGCTGAAACCTATTTTAGATATGCCGACTCATGAAAATGTGATATAAAAAAGATATGGTCGAAAAATCGAATCTTTCGGACGAAATCGCTATATTAGCTGGATAGCGCATCAAGCGGAACTTCAATAATCGTATGGAATAGCAATAAATAGTAAGAACAGCTTCCATACTAACAAATAATTCGCATGGCATCTGTTGCAAGGGTGATATGCTTGCGAACTATAAGTCCAAAATCTGATCATTTAGCTCAAAATCACGATTTTTTGCAATTCCAAGTTTTGAGGATCCAAGTTAATCCAACACCTTGAAATTCAGGGCGGAAGTTATTTTGAACATTCTATTGAGGTTTCTCTTAGCAGAAATAGCTTGGGATTCGTATTTGAGAAATTACAGTATCCAATTTTTTCGTTTTACCGCATTATTTTCAAATTCATTCTCGAAAAAATCGATGATTCCCCGTTTTTAAAATTCTCAAAAAAATTGTCAATGTTTCTTATCACTTGTAGATCCGGAAAACGTCAACGACCCAAATTGTTATTTTTCTAAAAATAGTTATGGCTATTTATGTGCCTTTTCGGATCGAAAATTTCAGTTTTTGGAATGTATCTTTTTCAGTTCGCATTTTCTCGCTCTCAGATGTTGAAATTCGTGTTCTACGCGTCAAAATAGACCAGAAAATCTATATTTCATGTACTTCTGAGAAAGTCAATTTTTCGACCCCAAAAGTGGGGGTCCCCCGAAACTATTTGAAAATCGACCCCAAACCTTAGTTATTGCGGCCATCACTTACCACTCGGTACCCACACTTCAGAAAAAAGTTTGGAATTTATCGAATTTTTGGCCATCCGTGGACCTGTTACGTTCTCTCGTGGAGGGTCTCATAAAACATAATTGCAGGGAATTTCATGGTTATTTATTTGTTAGTGATGCATTAATTCGCATGATTGCTTCCGATAATCATTAATAATTCAAAATCATAATCGAGCTGATTATCAATATTTTTTTGAATTTCCATTCTGATGAGAATCCAGTAAAATATGGTTACCAACACCGACATTTGCACATTGATCATTTGCACAATGGTTTTCAATAGTTGAGGCATTCATGAAAATGGTCACATGTAATGGGGAAAAACGTGAGGTTGGCTGCATGTTCTGCAGCATCATTAACAATCCTCTCGAGGTTTCGTTGATCAAGGTTTCGTTGATACATTGCTCAGTAGAAATTGACCAGTACAACCGAAGAGAACTTCGGGACTTCGATGAGCTACTTGTTCACATATTGTCAGCGATTGCGCTATGACGTTTATCTTACCTTCTAATATAGGGGCTAAAATACTTGTAGAAATATATTTTTGTAGTTCCCTTGTTACTCCTCTCTCAAATATAGCCCACATCATTCCCGGAAATGAAACTTTAGTGGTCTCCGGATTGCTCTCCCAATGTGTTCAATGATTTGTTACCCTTTTTTCTGTTGCGAAAATGAAACAAGTATTCATCTCGTCTTCGTATTGAACTTGCTCTGTAACTGTTCATCTGTATTTTTGATTATTTCGATATATGCGGGGGAACATTGTTAATCTTCGATGGTTTCGGATAAGAGAGCACCATTCCGAGTAGCTCCAACATGGCTCTCGTTCCCTAGAGTATCAAATTGTGGTGAAAACAATGTTTTAACGAGAAGATATGGGTTGTATGTACAATTTTTTCACGTATTGATACAACTCGATATATCAGCATAAAAGTGTTCACTTTACAATTCAACACACAACGAGCAAGGATGACTGATACTGAACTGGACCGCAATTTCGAGAAAGCTCTCATTCTCATTCAACACGTTTTCGGTATTAATATTACATTATCCGAGTACCAAAATTAGCCATCCGCCAAAAACTTCCTTCCTTACATATACGACATAGCATTGTCCTCCCGCGAACCCAGTCTTGAAAAATGAATACGCATTTGCATTTTCACTTTTTGATTAACCATCAGAACAACAATACCCAGGTGCCATCATGTTCGTATTTAATAGTTCGATCATTTTTCTCATCATTCAAGATAGTGATTCTCGCAATAAGGACTACCGGAAGTATCTATGCTGCGTACAGGTAACATCACTTTTAATGGAGATGAGACACTCATCTAAAGTATGGTGATATGCGTGCGGATAATCAAACCGTCATAAAAATTTTCGCTTTTCCCTCAGATATTTTCGCTTGCTTTCGACGCATTCTCCGACGTTTACACTCCGATTTCCATTTTGCATCATGGAATAATCTATTCGGATTCGATATTATCCTATGTTATTGGTGTGGGCACATTCTCAGTATGGTCGTTGCTCATTATCCAGGACAAGCGAATATTATTTTAGGCGATTGAGTGGATCTTCCTTGCCGAAGTTGGAGTCAGTATCTTCGCATGTGTGTACTATCGAAGAGCAGTCAGTATCTTAAACTCACTCAAAACTTACTCGAAATTACTGTAAGCGGTACTGGGACCAGATCGGTGGTTCAATTACAAAGGATGGCGCAGAGTTGCCATATTTGTGTTCGTGCAAGTGTACGCCCAAGCCGCTGTTTTCTGGCTCATACATTTCTTTGCCAAATCTTTGCGCACTGTAGAGGTAAGCAATGATCTTAGTATGATAAGTCAAATCAAATAAATGGCTCAGACTATTCCTCTTAAACTGGAGTGGGTAAAGAAGAAGACGTCATACGTATACTTTGTGCCCGATGAGAACGTGCGCATAGCGGGATGTGGTGCTTTAGCAAAGTAGGAAAAACACCTATGATTCTCGCCCTCCAGTGGCTATCCCTATGGCAAATGGCCTCATAGTCGCAATCGCTGTTATGATTGTGCAACTTATTCACCAGGTGACGAAAAGCAACAACTGGGCTAGTCCAGCAACTATTCGGTAAGCGTATTAGAACTTCTATTTTTCGCACTTTTCTCATTCAATAAGCGTTAAAAATAAGTGAAAACAACAACAAATTGCAGATTTCAAAGACTAGCTGTTCGATCGCTCATCCTTCAAGTGAGGAATTTATGGGATTATGAATTACCGTATTCTTTCAGGCATCCGTACCTAGCCTGGTGTACGTCATACCATCTGCTGGCAATACTTTCCTTCATTTTGCACCTTCGGTATTCGACGTTTGAGAAAAGTTCCACAGAGTTGGTTAGTTAACCTAGGAGCGAAAGCAAAATATTAGGTTGTTCGGAAAGTTTCTTTCTTTTATTTTTCTCATGCCAATTCTTGTGGCATTGGACCTCAATTATTCTGTCTATGGTATACGTTAGGGCCTTGGCGGTGGAATACTACAGTATGTTCAAATCACATCTCGATCGTATAGCAGGCTAGATAAAATATCTAAAGTTAGCAAATGTCAAAAACACCAGAAAAAGTAGAATTTCAGTGTTTTTGTTGGGTCATTTCTTCCCGAGAACTAGATGCGTACCGATACTAGCCGGATAATATGTGATAGGGCAAGAGTTGATAATAACAAAGATAACAAAGAAAAACCAGGCTTCCAACCATCGAGAGAGACGGGAGATAGCAATATGTCACCATTTCGATGTTCAAATTTCGGCATCACTTTTCTGAAAAATCCTGCTCATGAATACGTGAGTGGATTCCCACCTAATTAGGGATAGCAAGTGACCATGAAATGTGCTTCACAAATAACAATCGCTTTGTTCTCTAGGTTGACCGGGTGAAGCAAATACGTTCAAAATTATGCTCGAAAACCCGATCGTAGTGCGGATTATTCCACGGACTCTTCGTTAGATTGGGGAACGTCCTAGATTTGAAGCTTTACGTTTACTAATAACCCTATTCGACGGTCTTCACAATAGTATGCCTATCTCTGTTCTGCAAAGAAATGTGCGCCGTTAAAAATCTGGTAGAAAAGTCGAATAGGTTAATTTCGAACCTCCATTGCTCAAGATTTATTGATCGAAAAGGTATGTACTACTGGTTGTTATAGAGTATCCAAGCCCGCATCAACTACAAAAAAACCATAAACTGATTGGTCAAGGTTAAATAGAGTAGAAGTGAATAGAGCCCATACATGAAAAAAGAAAGAAACTTTCCGAACAACCTAATACTTCGACTAATTTAAGCCAACTTCATCTCTCCCATTCTCTGGATTATCATAACAAGGCACACGTTCGCGAGCTCGCTGACGATTATCTATTGTTCACCGTCATATCGGAGAAAGATTGCATCGATTATCACACGTCACTTTTCTTCAAATAGTAGAATCACAACGATTCCTAAGGACAGCGAACGAAGGACAATTTGATCGTATGAGCGAGTCCGTGCATAATATTTATATCCTTGTGCAAAACAGTTATTGTAGTTGCATTGCATCGCAGTTTATCGATAAAACATTTTAAAAACATAAAATTTGCCGAACGATGAATGAAAACAAGTTTGGAAATAGCGGGATGCATGCGATATTATCGCGCTCGAACACATTTCTAGCGATGTTGGTCGAGGTTGTAGTTTGTTGCCTGACATTGCATTTAGAACTACAACAGTCGATTTTCTCAATTATTCATCCTCACCGTAATTGGTCTTTTCTTTCCAATAATCTGATAAAATGATCTGAAAGTTCGAATCTTCATTCATAAAAAATATAATTTACCGTAAGTGGCTTTACGAAAAACAAAGTGAGAAACGGACTCGTTGCAACGATCAATTCTCCGCACTTCAATTCTCCGAAATTATTGAATTTAACACGGGTATCACCAGTCAGTGGAGATACGTGGGAACAATTTCCAACTTTTATTTTTTTGTTCTAATTCATATTATGGCTGTAGCATACACTAGAGCCAACTTCTTGAAATTTCTAGGTAACAGGTCCCAGAACCGTCTTTTAGGAATTTTCCGGTTTTGTATCCGGCTCTACCGTATGTCAGATGTGCTGGAGATGAGCGAGTAGGCTCAAAAGATGCGGAAAAAACAGATGAACAACTTTCATGTTGAAAGTGAAACCGTAGGACGCCAAGTTCCGAAACTATGAACGAAAATCTGAAATCCTAAGTATAAATAAAATCATACGATCTCGGGGAGTATGAAACAAAGTGAATTTTATTGCAGATTATGGAAGCTTAACTCCATACGTGTATAGGAAAAATGAGTATTCGGCACTTTTAGGGTGGACCCTTTCCGCAGAATGGCTCCGAATGTCGAAAAAATGAGATGTTAATTTTTGATAATTTCTCATCTCATAGATTTATCATTCCAACCGATCAGTTCAACCAATTTTTAACATTTCTCGAACAAAAAAGTTAGATCATGCTGAAAAGACACGAAATTTCAGCACTTCCAAAAATTCGATTTTCAAGGCTTCATTATGACCAATTTCGAGCGCTTCCAGTTCACGATTTAGCCCTCACTGAAAATCATCACACATATTTCTCAATAAATGTCACAATCATTAACACATTCTGGAATTATTGGATCACCAACATATTCCAGGCTCGTGATTTCAATTCTCGAACTTGAAGAATCGCGATGTTATAAATTCAAAATAATTATATTTTTACTAAATTTTAATGAATATCGGCTCTTTTCGATCACTCAAAATCATTTTGAGCTCAAGAGAGGTGAACAGTGATAAAATTGCGGCCTTTTTCAAGGGTGTTCAAAAATTTAAAAAAAATTAATTTTCACTAATTTCATTTCATTACAAAATTTCAATTCTCGAACTTGAAGGATCGCGATGTTATAAATTCAAAATAATTATATTTTTACTAAATTTTAATGAATATCGGTTCTTTTCGATCACTAAAAATCATTTTATCAGCAGAAGGGATATAAAACACTGATAATGACAACATTGTGATGATTTGTAATGAAATGAAATTTGTAAAAATTGAAATTTTTGAATTTTTGAACACCCTTGAAAAAGGCCGCAATTTTATCACTGTTCACCTCTCTTGATCTCAAAATGATTTTTAGTGATCGAAAAGAGCCGGTATTCATTAAAATTTAGTAAAAATATAATTATTTTGGATTTATAACATCGCGATTCTTCAAGTTCGAGAATTGAAATCACGAACCTGGAATATGTTGGAGATCCAATAATTCCAGAATGTGTTAATTATTGTGACATGTATTGAGAAATCTGTGTGGTGATTTTCAGTGAGGACTAAATCGTGAACTGGAAGCGCTCAAAATTGGTCATAATGAAGCCTTGAAAATCTAATTTCTGGAAGTGCTGAAATTTCGTGTTATTTCAGCATGATCTAACTTTTTTGATCGAAAAATGTTATAAATTGGTTGAACTGATCGGTTGGAATGATAAATCTGTGAGATGAGAAATTATCAAAATTTTACATCTCATTTTTTCGACATTCAGAGCCATTCTGCGGAAAGGGTCCACCCTAAAAAGTGCCGACTACTCATTTTTCCTATACAAGTATGGAGTTAAGCTTCCAAAATCTTCAATAAAATTCACTTTGTTTCATACTCCCCGAGATGGTATGATTTTATTTGTACTTGGGATTTCAGATTTTCGTTCATAGTATCGGAACTTGGCGTCCTACGGTTTCATTTTCAACATGAAAGTTGTTCATCTGATTTTTCGGCATCTTTTGAGCCCACTATCTCATCTCCAGCACATCTGTGAGCTGATATACGTTAGAGCCGGATAAAAAACCGGAAAATTCCTAAATGACGGTTCTGGGACCTGTGACCTAGAAATTTCAAGAAGTTGGCTCTAGTGTATGTTACAACCATAATATTAATTAGAACAAAAAATAAAAGTTGGAAATTGTTCCCGGGGGTTGTTTTTTTCCTCCACTGACTCATGATAGCTGTGTTAAAATATCTGATAATGCATTATTTTTCGTGCATACCATATGGATGGAATACTCAATAGCCACGCCGTGCATGATATGTAATTGCCCAGCAAAATAGCTGGCAATCGATGCAACATACAGAGCCGGCAAGCACGCTTGCAGCACTAACCCCTGCAAGTTTTCATTTGAACACGGTAGCCGATTTCGAAAAAATAAAGTTGATCACCTCTTCATTTCCCTGTACATATAAAAAGATGAATCCCGGTATTTCCATTCCGAAGCGTACCTTCACAATGTTCCTATGCGACGCGCGTGTTTTCTCGCTCACATTTACGGAGCTGGAAGATAGAATTCGAGATATTCTTCGAGATACAGCAATTACGAGCTGAAAAAAAAAAGATATTTTTACAGTTTTCTTCGAAAATTAGAACCACGTAGGCGAGAACTCCTGTGCCGCATCCCCACGTTGTCGCACAGGCTACCGATGGTTCCAGAATATTGACAACTCGTGATACTGAAATGTATACGCATAATAATGTATATCATAAATAAAAATATAAAAATTTCAATTCAGTTCACCTAGTTCCTGAACATTGAAAATATAGTCCGGTCCGAGCTTAGCGAGAGTCATCCTTGCAGACTGGGACTCGAACAAGGTTGCATGTGAATACCATGTCTATAGAGATAGCTGAAAATCTCCCAACAATACAAAATAACTCACAAATATGATTGCAGTTGGAAGGTACGAAGACACGGCGACTATCACGGTGGTTCGAACTGAAGGCGTGGAGTTGACGATCACATAGAGTCTGCAATTAGGGATATATCTTAGAGTTTGCGGATTCCCTTCTCGCGATGTCATTGCCTTGTTTTGCAACTCTTTGGTTCTGTCTCGGTTATCTTGGGAAATTTCTAATAAATCACCTAAAATTTTCAAACATATAAAAAATCCGAAACTCGTAAGCCATATGATTCGTACCTGTACAAAGAGCATACAGCAAGCAAAACTGAATATTGAATAGCTCCCTGTATCATAATAACATATGAGAGGAATCGCGAGAGAATCGGCCATTTTAGGGGGGTAGGCGGCAGTGAAATTCAAAATGAAACACTCGCTCTACAAATTTGGCCCAAAGTATTTCAAATGATGCTCTTTCAAACTGCGTCGTCAGAATTTTGATAACTGTCGTCATCTTCGAGATTCTGAAGGCCAAACATGGTACTATCACTTTTCGGAAGTCAAATCGGGCACATTTAATTAATCATAACATCTTTTAAATTAAAGATAGAAGGCCATTCTTTGCTTAGAATGAAAGTGGAGATCCAGGGCTACAACTTTCATGTTGACCGTGCCATTCCAAGTGCACGCTCCTGTGCGGGGCGGTCGGTCGGACTAAAAATGTCCAAATTTTTCAAATCGGAAAAACCCACAAAAGTTATTATGCGGAAGTTATAGTCCCTATAGGTGACTAACTTTTCGCCAAAAATCAGACAAATCGTGAAGATGAAAAAAAAAGGGGGCGCACTTTAGTAGGGTGGTCCCAAAATGGGTTCCAGACAGAGAAACTTCTAAAAGTGTAATTGGCTGCTATCGTTCTCAAATACATACATAATCATCAAAAACAACATTTCAAGTTGTTTCCCCAATTGTCGTAACACTGTGAATGGCCAAAAACTACAGTATGCCGTCAAATTAGAAAATCAATATTTTTACCTTCAAC
This sequence comes from Pristionchus mayeri, assembly GCA_036245805.1. Classification (NCBI taxonomy): domain Eukaryota; kingdom Metazoa; phylum Nematoda; class Chromadorea; order Rhabditida; family Neodiplogasteridae; genus Pristionchus; species Pristionchus mayeri. Next base: position 6,125,666 of record BTRK01000004.1, on the reverse strand, counting down.
AACCTATTGGATGGGTGCAATTGCACTAAATCGGTTCCAAGTAGTGCAGGAACATCCCTTGAAACGTGTCAAAGAAAGAGGGCACCTGTAAACATGATATTTCATGCGATGAATCCGTGGAAAGACGCAAAACTGTAATTTCGGCCAAATAGTCTTAGGGTTCCGTCTCATGGTTAGAATTGTAGAGCATGATGAGCTGAACATTTCATATGTTGAAAGTTTGCTTCTATCTATTCACTGCAGCGCGCTAGAGAGCATGTAAGACAGCCAGAAATCAGATAGACTCCGCCCTAGGGCGGGCGCTCTAACCGTCTGGCGCTCTCGCCCTCTGACCTCTCTCTCCCTCCCCTCCATTTAGTGCTCTCAAGCGCGCCTCCACCATCGTTTTCTACCATCTTCCACGCTCTCTAGCGTGCTGCAGTGAATAGATAGAAGATAATTTTCAACATAAGAAATGTTCAGCTCATCATGCTCTACAATTCTAGCCATGAGACGGAACCCTACGACTATTTTGGCCGAAATTACAGTTTTGCGTCTTTCCACGGATTCATCGCATGAAATATCATGTTTACCGGTGCCCTCTTTCTTTAATGACAAGTCCTAACTTGTTTGATAATTGTTAAAGCAACTCTTTATCTATCCGTAGGCGGCAGGACTATGTCAGGGGATACCTCCCTTTTGAGAAATTTATTCATTCACCGAACACCAAAAGTCGAAATATTGGCTATTTTGGTAGTTATTCAACAATATTCAACAATACTGAAGTTCAAACGTTTCTCTGTGATATGTAGCACCTATAGTATATCATGAAAGCGCACTTATCTAGAAACCAGTCTGAATGAACCTCGAAGCAGAAAACGTTATCGCTCGAAACATTTTTCCTCGGCAAGAGTTGAATCCAATATTTTTTACTCGTGCTATGTTGAGTTAGGAACCACCTGAGACCTATTTTTGGAGAGAACTACCAACGGGCTTCTTACTCCGCTATGTGAGATTTTACGAATATTTTCCCCCTCAAAATATGAAGAGCAGAAAATATGTTAAGTCAAGTGTGAAAATATCACTTTTGATAAAAATTGGATTTTACGGATATACAAAAGCCATGATGCCATTCAAAGATATTCATATATTGTTCAAGTAACCCTCTACTACATGCTACCGAGGTAGCTTGAAATCTTGAGCGAAAAGGAACATCATGCTTCAAATGGAGCGTTATTTTCTGGACAGCCTAATACATGCATACAAATGTAACTGCAAACCCTTAGCACACAACCCTACTATTCCGGCCGCAGTCCTTTCTACTACATTTTTCATTTATATTTGTAAGCATTCTTCTCATGCATGTACTTAAGATATCTTCTTTCGGTCGAGCGGAGAGTGTGGGAAATGAGGAGACAAATGACCGTTGATCGAACTCTTCTGTGACCTTTGCACGTTATTCACGGCTTGCTAACATTCAAAGCAATCGTATTTGATGAGAGGGCAAATGAATTCTATAAAAACACTATATTCTTGATAAATCGTTATTTGACTAATGCATGTCTTCATCGTCATAATGACAGGGAGATAAAAGGCACTATCTGAATCACCTAAACGATGTGACGTAAGTGGAGTACGTACTTCACCGTTTCTTCATGTCACGCAGTCTCTCGAGCGGTCGAGCGGTGCCATAGCATTGGACATGCAGATGCAAAGGCCCGTTTGTCGAACTCCAATGAGTACGGACGTGTTAGCCTCTCCCCACGAGACAATTGCGCTTTCATTTGCATTTCTTTTGCCAAATTATTCCCCACAATTTTATCGAAATTTTACTCCACACCTTGTGATCATTTTTATGGGTTTTTATCGATGGGTATTCGATAGAATCGTACAATGAGTTAGCTAAAATTAATAATATTAGGTTGGTGCAAAAGTTTCTCCCTAATTTATTTTTTTAAACTTTCTCTAACCGTATTGTTCTGACTTTAATTTCCATATAACATTAGTTATGGGCATATAAGTAGATTACACTCGCAAGATCAATTCAACTCTGGAAAACGCATTACGGGAATAAATAATGAAAATCTCAAAATCTCAAAATATTACGATTTTAGGTGTACTTTGCTGGACCGAATCATTCGAATACGCGCAAAAAATTGATTTTACCCATTTGAAGGGTGACACTACTCAAGTTGCTCTTGAAGAATATTACAAAATATCCAACCTTCAATATGCGTTGAAAGCTGAGAATTACAAAAATTGCTGATTTAGTTGTTAAAATTGCGAAATTTTGTTGTATCGATCTGCTATTCTCGAGTAGCCCTCTCATGTTTAACGGTAATACTGAGGCTGGCGAGTACTTAGTTGTCCACCCTATATGGCTTTCTGAGTCAATGGCTAAACATTCGGGGCTATGAAATGTATTTCTGCAGAAATTAAAATCGCGGAATTATCTAATTAGACGCCAATCTCAACTTGGCATGACGGCACACTGATACCGAATTACAGTCACGAGCATGCCCAGTTATCATACTTTACACTGGTGTGTATGATTAACCCCTATCTCTTTTCTCCACTTAGCGATGGCCTTATAAAAATTCATTTTGAAAATCAATTTTACGAAATTTGGACAGATTGCTGTATCAACGCTGCTAAATGTTGAGAAGTGGGACACGGCTTGTTATAAAGAATATTCATGTACCCCTTTATTGCAAATGATCGTATGAGAATTGATCAACATTGGAAGTCAGGGGAAGCAAAAATGTAAATTTCTGAAAAAAGGGAGAAACTTTTGCACCAACCTGATACAATGGAATAACGAACGTCAGTAAGGGTTTAACAGTTGATACTGTAAAAAATAATAAGCATAATCACAATAATCACAATAATGACTCGGTTGCGTGACCTATCAGACCTACCTGACCTATCTGCACTATCCATGGATACTGCGCCCCGAGAATAGATTAGAGCTATGATCGGATTAGAGCTAGGATTAGTATGAACAGCCGGGAATAAGCGGCGAAAAGCAGGCGCTATAGTTCTTGCCGCCTATCTAGACTACGATGTATTTCCTGGTCTTTGACATTCGGGAAAAGTCCATAGAAACAGCGCAAGGCACGTGTATCAGAAACAAGCAAGAGATACATGGGTCTGGACGTTGTAGTCACATGCACTGCACATGTCCATGTACTTCGGGAGGGAGACAGGGCAATCTAGCCTAGCGTAGGTGGCTAGATTAAGCTGTCACCACCCAGGTAGGATCTGATTAATTTATTTAGCAAAATGCATCGCAACATGGACGTATCTGAAGCAAAGGTTTCGGGTATCCCGATCAATCCGATTGTACGAAGAGCTGTCCCGTTGATAGATTTTAGAAGATAAATAATGAACAATAAAAATATATAATGTTTTAAAGAAATGCCGGTTGCAATTGACTCGATTTCAGAATGCCTAATGTAGTAAAACAAGATGTGTTCGAATGGCGAAACGGAGTCCTTGAGAAGAAGACACCAGACAGATATGTGCGTCTAATTTATATTTTTTTATTAGGTCGAATCAATTATCACTTTCTGGAGGAGAACCAAAACCACCTCCTTCGGCACGTGTATAGTTTGTTCCCACGCTGGCAAACTCAAAATCAACAAATGTTGGAGATAGCTACTTGTGTGGTACTCATTCGGAAGGTCCGCCCTTCGACGTTTTATTTATAGTTTTTTCATGATTACATTTCCAGAACATTGTCGGTTCGAGCATGCAACTAGGATTCGGAATCTTCGTGCTTCTGACTTGCTCGATACTAAATGTTTGACAATGTTTTTGGAATTTTCCGATTGAAATTTCAGATCTTGTCTTTGATATATTTGCGAAAGCTGAGGAGGAATCATCACGCGTCTATTGTAAGAACAATCCATTTCTTGTCTAAATACACACATTTGCAGGAATTTTCATTTCTTCTCATTAGCTTCTGCATTTTTCTCTCACAAGTCGCAAACGTTTTCGTTACTGTACAATTCAGTTATTGAATTTGTAAAACATAAGGATTTTCAGTGTCTCATTTCGGTTTTGCATTCTCAGGGAACTACTAGCTTTCACCACTTTCGCATCGTCCACGAAATTATGTTTGTCACGTCTGATTTGCTCTCAGTCGGACCCGCATTGTGAGTTTGCTCGCAGATAATAGAGATCGACTTAGAGTTCGATATATAAATAGGCTTTCGTATTTTCATTTTGAACACTATATGGCGGTGTGAGAGATCATTGGAAATGAAGATACGAAGGTCCGTCTATCGAACACTAGTAAAGGCCGTGCTTTCAGATACACAATTCTACTCCCCGGCCCGATCAGAAGCTTTCTGACGAGAAAGATAACGACGAGATTCCGAAGAAGTACACAAATTGCAGCATCCTTCTCTTCTTGAGCACTTTTTTGTTACCGTATATTACGACAATAGTGATAGATTGTTATATCTTTGCAAATGATCCCTTTTGAAAACGTCTTTCTATTTGATACAAAATATGAAGTTCTGCAGCCAAGTTCTGCATGAGCAAATGGTTGATAATGGCTCTCAATAAATAATTCCTTTATTATGGAGAAATTGTGACCACTCAGGGTGAATGTCAAATAATCGCTCATATTTGTATTATTTTCAAATTGATACAAAATAAGACAGAAAAAAAGTCGTTCTAACTGGATGCACTAGAGACCGAGAACGGACAGCCTGTATGCCGAGGCATTTTCAGTCTCCAGTGCCAATCTCATTAAGCAATCCGACAATCACTTATCGGTCTTAATATAAAAATGACAGGTGAAACCGTTTTTTTCAGCATGTCCTTTTGCCTCTCAAAAACAAATGAGTTTAAACATCTGCAATATTTTAGGATAAATCAGAGTACAGTGTGTCATCCGACCAAGTGCTTGCACACTTACAATAAAGTTGCATACTTACAATAAGATGTTACAGTCACAGGTTCAGTATAGGTCCTTTACTCTTTACATAAAGCATTTATGATAGGAACATATGATATTACATACTGATTTCAATAACATAGAGAATGCGATATTCTAAACATCCGGAGGTCTTGTATACGTGGGGCATTGCTTAACCACTCATTTGTCGGATATTTTAACGGTTTGTCAATTTCCTCCGCCAATACTACGGAATATTCGTTTCAGCAGTTTCTGTGAGAAAATAAATACACCTCTTTTCTTCTGCAGTCAATAAACGTACATTAGCAAATTGAGGGTGCTTAATTAGGAATATTATTGACTTCACAGGATTCTTCAACGATAAGAGAACCTGAAAGATTCCGTAGAACTCGGCTTACACAATTCGGCTCACAATTATTGCCGGTCTAACAATGGCAAGAAACCATGGTGACCAATTCGATGTGTCTACAATCATCAATCCGAGCAGGGCAGTTAGCGGTAAGCAGAAGAAAATCAAGAGGTATATGGTCTGTAATTGTGCTCGAATAAAGCTGAAAAATATAGGGGAAACCTGAATGAAGAACACTTTTGCGATTCGGTCCTGGACTACATGTGTCCGCGAGGATGAAGTAAGATTGCGTGTTTTGAGCTGAGGTATGTATAATTTACGAATCAGTGTTTACAATTGAGAGTTGAGGTCACTAGGTCGGATGACAACCAAAAAACGCCCTACATCTGGTTCCCACGCTGTCCAAACGTCATCTGCGAAAAATGCTACGCAATTGTGTCAATTGTTGGTACACATCCGGCCGAGTGGCATCTTTATTGTCATCTCTTCATTTTCAATCCGCTATCCATTTGATCGGCATAGACAGTGTGAGAAAAGAGACCAAGTCCAAATTATAGTGGATAATACCTCCCGCTGCTTGATTACATGTCTCGCATGCTTCATCATCACCGCCAGCGGAGAGAGAACGAGAATCATCGTAGCAATTATAATGTAGACTTCTGAATCACATTTGTGAATCAAAGTTTAGAAACGGAAAGCGACAAACCGTAACGGAAACCCATCGGGTTGCCAGGGTGACCGAATATCACCAGTCGGCCTCCCATCGTCTCAAGAAGCGCCTTTATTTCAGGGGTCTGTAATTTCGCAAATGATGTGGAAAAATCATGCGGGTTCAAATGTTATTTGAACCCGCATGATTTAAAATACAAGTAAGAAGCGTTGAAATTCCGATCACAATCTCCATATGTTCTAGCCTAAACGTTATAGGTAGATTGTAGAATAAAGATGCAAATTCGTGCACTTGGTCTACTAATTTTCAATTTCGCTTCTCTGACCTGATCAACAATGTTATTCGTTTATGCGGAAACATTGAACGTTTCGCAAATGCAGTTTTTCCAATAAATTTCCTTTTTTAATGGCTAGCTTCTGAGCTCACTTTGTATATTTCCGAAACGAATTCTGGTTCATCGCTGAACAAAACGAAAGCAGTGACATTCATACTGAGCAATGTAATAGATGTACAGAAGAGAATGCATTGAACTCTGGAACGTCGATTAGAATTAGAATTCGATAAACGGTTTCCAATACTCTCACGGTATAGAGATTGTGTGAAAGGAAGATACCGTTAATCCAAGTTTAGCTCAAAAATTACCTTAGCCCAACATAAAAGCGCGAATCTGAAATGGAGACGACACTATCATAGATGCGGAATGTCAGGAATTGGAAGCCTGGGACGCTCGATACTATTGCGAATGATGAGAGTAACTGAAATGAATTTTCGTAGTCCTGAAGGATTTGCAATGACCATTCGTTATACATGTGCAATATTAATGTTAAATTAAATTAATGTTAATGCAAGTTTTAGCAACTATTTCCATTTCCTTATTGGATATGTTTTGTTCAACGTTAGTAATTATTTCAACTTTGCACACCATCACTCTCCATGGCTGTATATTTGGAATCAATTTGCATATGAGACCGCCACAGTAGAATCTGAATTAGATCCTTCGTAGTGTTTACGTAATGGGGAGATACCCAGGCCAAGGGTACAGAGGGTACATTTTAACGATGTAGCATACAGTGCATCCATAGAAAATCATACCAATCTGAAACAAACACATAAAAAACAAGTTAGAAGCGTTTGAATTCCGATCACAATCTCCATATTTTCTAGGTAGATTGTAAAATAAAAAGGCAAATACGTAGAATTTTTACTAATTTTCAATTTCGCTTCTCTGACCTGATCAACAATAAATCCCCTTCTGACTCCTTCCGTCATTATCGATCGTTGAGTCCATAAAATCATGAAAATCATCGGGTGCAGGAAGAAAAACACGAGAGCCTCCAGAATCCATTGAAATCTGAGAATATTGGCAATTGCCGGGTTTCCTTCACAAAAAACAATGCCATCAAACTCCTATAGAACTTCCAATTTCCAATACTGGGTGAAATTAACAATTTTTCCTTACTTGTATCATCCGATTGTTGTCCTATCAACAAATACTCACCTAAAAACGTAGGCCATAATAGCCAAGTCCACATTCCATCCGAATCGAAGAGTACCGTTTACTTCCATCGTCTACCGTACAGCAGCTTCCGGTCTTTTTATCGGAGAACACTGACAGTTCCTCGGAAGTAGATGTGTTATTACAGTCAAAGCTTGAAATACGACATCACGTAAAATTTTGCGGGACTTGAAAAACAACATAAAAGCGGTAATCTTGATGATTATGATGATTAGGTTTTCTTGGAAAATGGGTTTGTTTTTCCTCACTCTCATGTGGTGATAGTGACTGAGTAAGATTTATGGCCTGTAACGGTACTTTATCGGTTCAAATGCATGCTAACTTCGGTGTAAGCACTCGATAACATTGGATAGATACACGGTTTAATACAAATGCTCGCATTATGCTGATGTGGTTTCCTTATTGCGCATTACGTGAACACATGCACACTAGTGATGCCAAAACGGCGCGCGCTCTCCTCGTTTCACACGCTCTCTCGCTCTTTCTGACTTGCCCTCAGGAAGGTGAGTGCTCATTTTCCCGATTCTATTTGCATGTCTGACGCGATTAGCATTCAAAATTACGAAATGAATTGCCCTCTCGGCCGGCTCACAAGCCATTTTCGATTCGCTTTGGCTGGCCGAGCGGTCTTGTACAATTTCTCTGCTTCCCACACCAAAATTTGCGAAAGTAAGCTCCCCTTTACCGCGTCTTAAACTACTCGTTCCGTTTTTAAATATGTCCTAATTGCAGGGCGGTTGTCACGAAAGAGGAACAAACTGAAGCAGTCTACGACGTTATCGCCAACATGAGCGACATCGCGAAGGCGATTTCTAAGACAGATTAGGTATTTACCCTGTTTTTATACTTGATTTGACTTGAAAGGCATTAAAACTTGAAACTAGGTAATTTGGATCTTTTGAATATTATTTATATTTGATATTTTGGTATTTTGCGTCACCCGTGAATGCGAACTGATAAAATGGCCGGTTACGCATCTTTATCGATCGATATTGCAGTACATTGGTTCGAGTTGGGCGCGGACGAACATCGACCTGAAGAACGACCGCTACATCCTCAACGGCGAGCACGACGCGAAAAGTTCCAGGTGAATATCCATTGAAATGTGCATGAACCTCTCATGTGCGGTTGGTGCTCAATAACTGCGATCTAATCGCATTTTTGGCTTAACTGTTTACTTAATTTAAATATATTTGATGATGTAAACTGCAGTGTGCATCGCGTCAGTCGATTATCGATCGACAGCACACTCCGCCCGCTAACTCTCTGTCTTGCGACTCGCGAGTCGGCTCTCTTCTGAGCTCTCGAAGCGGAGCCGGGGAATGATAGTGGATGTTTCTCGTAGTTTGGTGAGTTCTTATTGTATATGTCAATATTTTGACGTTTTAAAATTTATTTCGGCTGATAAAAATACTGCTTTGCAGTGCTTCAACGCGATAAGATCCGATACGGAGATAAGTCGACCACTGGATCGCCCATCTCCTCACACAGGTTAACCCTCCCCTCCTTCTTGTCAATCAACAGCCTCGAGAGAAAGATCTTTATCTGTAGCATCGTTTGACCCGATTTCTGATTAGCTGAGAGTTAGGATCTTCTAAAAGAAGTTCTCTACAGGGGATCGAGTGTTCATCATGATTCCTCCGGATCCGGATCCGGATCGGATCCGGATCGGATCGGATCGGACCCGGATCGGATCGGATCCGGATCCGGAATGATTCATCCTCTGGGTCGCCAATCGCCTCGCCTTTCTCCTACACTCGGGTTAGTTTTTCAAAGAAATTGCACGTAGTCTTGTTCTCATTCAATTCAAATGCGAGAGGTCAGATTTATTTTTACTCGTTTTTCTCGCGAGCTGCGGTTGGTGCTTGTCAAACCCGAGTTATTTACTAGGTTGTTTTTTACTGATTTAAATATATTTGATGGTGTAAATTGTAGGATCTCGTCGGTGTGGATTCGCCCGGATTGAGCGGTGGTACTGGCGCGATTACGCCTGTGAAGAAGGGAGAGGTAAGTACTGTTAGACTTTTTTCCTCTGGTACGATTAACCATAATTTTGCGATATATTTTTTTTTTAAATAATGTTTGAATAGCCTCTTCATCTTGTTGCCCAAAGATGTACCATTATAACAATTGTTTCCTGTTCGCTATACATCCTCTGGTCAAGGTCTCCTTGCAGTCGTCTCCGATGGTACTTCGTCAGGTGGCTGTCGCCAAGCCTGAGACGGGGCTACTCCAGCCTCGCGCTGTCATGCTCGCTGCCGAGCCCTAGCACCAACCACCACCGCCCCTGCCTCCGTGAGTTATCCTCCCGTTGAAACAAGAAAGTTGCTAGCTGAGAAATGACATCCTAAAGTGGCTCATGTGCATTCAAGTAGCTAGGAAAAGTAGTGATTGTAAGCATTTGAGTAAGCACTGCAAGTGGCGCAATTGCAGTCGCAAGTCGCGATTCGATGTCAAGCCTGAGGACATGGAGGTGGACGAGAAGCCGAAGCAGCCGAGGTAAGCACTTTATTTGTATTTGAAAATCTTAAAATTCCCATTGTATTCACATGTGGGCTCCATCGAAAAGCCATGTGATTGTTATGCAAGTTGATGGATTCTGTCGTCGAGATTTAGAGTGTAATTTCTCTCAGTTTGTTGTCGAACGGGAAGCGGAAGGCGACGAGTGAGAGTGAAGAGATGAAGAGCAGCAAGAGCGACGAGGACGAGGTCGTCGACCCGAGGAGAGTCGGATCACTCGGATCGTTCGTCAAGAGGATAAAACTGTGAGTGGGCAGCGGGAAAGCATTTACGAAGAGGCGAGCTGTATTTTACTTGTTTCTCTCGCGAGGTGCAGTTGGCGCTTGTGCAATCCAACTTATTAACTAGGTTGTCTTAACTTATTTTTATATATTTAATCTTGTAACTTGTAGGATCTCGTCGGTGTGGATTCGCCCCGACTGAGATGTGGTGCAGGCAGTGAAGAAGGAAGAGATAAGTGTTGTTAGTGTTATATGATAATATTGTATAGCTAATTAACCTTATTCCTACCCAGACACTCGCATGTTTACTCATTCCCCTACGCTCAGTTGTTTACTTGCCATCTGCATGTTGCATACTAGAGTGACCCTCTCTTTCTCTGGCACTCTCTGCTTCCCGCGCGTTCTCTTACTCTCTCTCTCGAGAGAGAGGTGCTTCCCTCGCTCTTCTTCTCGCAATACCATATCAGAAGTTTATGTATTTCGTTCTCGTTGGTTGTGTAGAGCAGAAGACAACAAACATTGAAAGGAGATGAATTACGAAGTACGGGCTTGTCTATTAATTTGTGAATGCTATTCATGCGCGCAAAATGAGATGAGTTATGGCGACGGACGTTAACCAGCTCATAATGCGATTCATAACACAATAATCGATCACTTCCATTGTATTCGTGCTATCACAGCATTTGCACGCCGTCTCTTCAGCGAAAGATCGAACAACGGTCTAAAATAGCAGGGCAGTAGCAATATTTGGGCCTGTATTTACGCGAAACCGCGAGACTTCCATTTCTTGATGAATTCCCGTGCACCACTCTCTTCGAACGCAAATACCCGCTTCCTGTTCAGCGAAGTCGGCACACAATCTCGATCGATGATCCATCTGACTGCTGGCCAGCTTATGCTTGCCCGGATGTGCTACCACATGACGGCTCCTGCGGCGGCTCTCGGAGTTTGCTGCAATTTATGCCTTTTCCTAGTGACAATTCGCACAAAATCTCTGCGGTTCACTTGCAATTTACTAATCGGAGTCTGTGCACTCTTCGATGCGCTACATCAGGTTATTCGAAATGTATATGTATGTCTAATTAAGTTTGATTTGTAGATTGGCGCTTTTGCTATAACTCCTCTAATATATGCCGGGAAACCAGTCGATAACATGGTGTGCACTGCAATCTTGGTATGTGTAATGCACTTAGAGTACTGTTTCGATAAATATTCTATATTAAACATATGTTTTTTTATTATCTATAATGTGCCTAGAGTACTGTTCAGTTAAATATTATACTTTAATCCGAAACTGAGCAACTTTCTCGCTATTGCTTTGAACATGTTAGGCTATTTGTCTCAATGTCTTTTGGTCGCCACTGATCCAAAAATGCGAAAATAATGCTTTTTTGAAAATGACAAATTCTTCATAATTTAGTTTATTCCCGAATTGGGATTGGTCGCGGGAACCACGTGTATTACGTGTATTGGCGTCGAACGCCTTCTTGCGATTGTGCTTGCTCCATACTTCAGGAGAATGACGACATCGGCGCAGTTAACGGTATATAATTTTAGCTGCAATCGTAATATCGAAATTCAGATTCCCCTGAGTTTGCTTGGCGTCTCAATGTGTTACGTAGCCTACCTAATGATTGCATATTTCAAAAACGGGCGAGTTTGATCAAATTCTACATTTCCGTCTTCTTCTAAACAAATTATTTTAGGACGCAGCTTTGCTCTATCGTGGCTCCTTTTCACGGCAGCGCTTCTCGCCTTTTCATCGGGTCTCTGGTAATCGTAAATATTTGCATGGTGGTAATCTACACGATGACGTCAGTTGTAATCGCGAGAAAGAGGGGTGAGGAGATTTCTTTGCGGTTTTTTGTTAGTCTGTAAATTTATCATTGGTTTTTTAATAGTAGTGCGATGTTCTTTGAATTGTCTATAATAGAAAGCGGCAAATTAAAGGGATCTTACATAGATTGACGATTTCAACCTATTCGATAGTAAATATCATTTAGAAAATATCACTAACATAATAAAATATTTAAAAATATTTAAATTTCGAAAATAAATTTAATAAATTTACAAATAATAAAAACAGTTATCGGTTGATGGTGGGCGAGCGGGTCGGAGATGTTTCGTGAAAATCGTCGTGTTTGAATGCACGCTCTTGATCGATTGCCCCGAACAACGACACGACGTGTCGAGGCACCTCGTTTTGCTTGGTTTTCATTCGATTTTCATTGGTTTACACTGTTTTTTCTGGATTATTTTGGTTCCCAGCGCTGTATCTGAGTGTCGTGGCCCTTTTTGCACCGAAATGAACGTAGTTATGCGGATTTACGATTGTTTTGAATCATCATTTCAATCGAAAGATGTCAGTTTTCTTGCAATTTCCCCGTAGTTTCTTTGATAAGTTAGTTGCCAGCGCAGTGTATCAGGCTAGTGGAATGTTTTGAGCCAATGGTGATTGTTTAACCCCACTTTGTGGCTCATTATGCCAATTTTGTGATCGTAAATTGCTTTCGATAAACCGCATCGCGTGACTAATCTTCGTCAAACCTGCTATCAGTTCTATGCTCACGCAACGGAAGAGAAGGTGCGCCAGATGTGGCGCACAATCGAGTAAAACGCGCCGCTTCCCTGCTAATTTGAAGAAATACCACCAGTTTGTTTGGGTGAAGTCCCTTGGCCTCAGTAACGAGGAGGCCTTGCGCGAACTGGAGTTGTTTCGCGCGAGAGTGGCAAATAGCGAGGACATTCGGTGGTGCGAAGCACATTTTGGAGCAGACGGCCTTCCGATAGAAGTAGAATATAGTTGATCCTATCCTATTTTCTAAATTTAATAATGTTCTTGAGGCTCCCGATCCGTCAAACGACGATCTAGATACTGGGGTAGCTGAGGTAGTAGTTGCCTTAGGGAAAACTGTGAACGCTAGCTCTCATAGAAACGGCGCCGCACTGACCTACCATCTTCTTCATCTGCTGTAGTTCGCGTGGAGAGAGACGAGGGCGAAGGGACACTCGAAGGGAATGAGACACATGTGAGAACAACTGACACATTATTATCATTTATCATAGAGGAAGCATAATATTATTACACAAAAAAATATTATCCACATATGTGCGAGTACTAATGTTAGGGCGAAGACGTGTATGATGTTGGCCATGATGATCAACAATCGCTGAACGAGCAGCCTATAGCCAATGAAAGGAAGGTACACAATATATTTTGAAAACTTTATCACTTCGCAAGAAATATGACAATCGAAGTTTGTATATATTAACACTATATCAATAGACATTGTGGCAAGTGAGGTCGAAATATAATGATGGGAGGACAGTAGAGTTGGCAATACGAGGGGAGGTTACGAGCTCGTTAAGCCTCTTCCTCTTCGGATTGCGAAATAGAAGAAGGGGAGGATAATGACCTCTCCTCGTATTGCCAACCCTCGAGGGCAGTACTGGATCAGATGCAGTACAACAACCAGGCAACTCAAAATATATCCAACAATTTTCGGGAACTGTTAAAACTAAGATGGTTCTCACTGTCACAATTCATCCCATTCCTGTTCACATATCGGTGCGTCGACCGGGAACCGAACCCGGGCCTCCTGCTTGGCAGGAATCCTACCACTGGACCATCGATGCGAATGGACATGTGGCAGGAATAGGATGAATATGGTTCCGAACATGTGTTCCCCACAATGGGACTAAGAGGGAAGAGTAGGTCAAGGGAAGTATCAGGGAGACGAAAAGAGAAGGAAGTAGAAAGTTACTGAAGTGTCCACCATGTCCTCTAGAACTCTTTCACAAGGGCTTGTATCACATGGTGTCTCTATTTCCCACATAATGACACCGCTCTGATATTTATGTGTTACGATCAGTTCCCCAAAAATATGTCCACATCAGAGTTGCCTGGTTGTTATACCATCTCATCAAATACTACTCTCACTTACTTCAACAATGCAATAAAGAAGTGAAAAAAATTCCAGCTGCCTGAAGAGACGCCTCTGTCAGGGTCGCAGCTGCAAATCGCCTCGCAAGCACCTGAAATGGATAGTGTAGTGCCTCAGAGATTAATGTCGACCATCTCAAGTGTTCCTACTGTAGAGAGATCGGTTAGCTATAGAATGAGGGTATAAGATAACATAACGATTGAAGGATTCATCATTTCGTTTGTCTCAAGTTTCCCATCAGAGTGACTCAGATATCGAAGAGGAGGAAGAAGAGGACACTGCTGTGCGATCTGCATACTTTCTGACAGCTAAGTCGATGATTGACATGCTCTTTCGGAGGTGTCAAGGGTGTGGAGCATTGATCGATCCGATCAGTTTGCGATGGAGGCAATAGGCCAGCGCGCTATGGGTGACCTACTCATGCACTGGGTGCAAGAATCACTTCCGATGGGACAGCCAGCCTAAGAGGGGCAGAGGGAGAAGTAGAGTGTACGAGATGAACCAGTCTCTCGCAGTCTCTGCATTCATAACGGGCACTCCCATCACGGTGACCTATCAACTTGTGCTCGCTTGCCCAAATTGTTCTTACAGAGACTCATCGATCAATGTGATCTCCTCTCCATCGCAATCCCAAAAGAGCGATCCATGCGCGATGCTATTCGTTTCTATGCGTGCCCGTCGATCGATCGAGTGTACTTGAGATGGGAGCGAGAAGCGCGTGATTTCTCGAAGGATGTTGCCCCGGTATTTCAGACATCCCAGTTTTTGCTTTCACATAACTTAAAATAGGAGGACGGGATCATAGTGGCGCTAGATGGACAATTTGCCCATCCTGGCTGGACTTCCAACAATGGAAAAGTTACCGTATTCGATTGTGCTCTTGGCCTCGTTGTCGCAGCTGTGTCCCTCTCGACGAAGGATGATGAAATTGGTAATATTATAATTGTGTAGTAAATGTTATCTATAGAACACAACTACAGAAGGAGTTTCTTGCCGGATAGAGACTGTGGGTTCTGAGAAGGCGCTGGTTGAACTAGTGGAAGACGGGTTTAATATCAGGTATATTATTCAGCGAAGAACTAGTATAACATGAGGTATCATAACTTTCCTCCTTCCTGTTTTTTTTTCTACCGTAACCCATATAACTCGAATATCTCTTGATCGCTTCATCAGAGCCCGGGTTACCGATTCAAACGCAAACGTAAACAAGCGAATCCGCGATAATCCCAAGCTCAAAGGAATCGAGCCAAAGAGGGACTTTTGGGACGCCCAAAAATCTCTCCGAAAAGCGTGGTGGGCGGTGAGTAAAAAATTGTAGTATTGCCCATCTAAGAAACCCTATGCAGGGGATGAAGAAGGCAGACTGCCCTCGCCTCTCTCAGTGGTACAAGTCGTTCTTTAACCATTTGTTCTATGTCAACAAGAAATTCCCCAATCCTGAAGATCGACCCCTTGCTCTTGAGTATGTTCGCTCGTTTATCAAACACTGCACGGGACAGCACAGATGGAAAAAGGTGGGCAAATGGCTAATTCAAACTTGATACTGGGTTATTGTGCGACTAGGGAGACGATTTCACTCTGGTCTCCAAATGTGATCACTCGATTGTGCGAGCACCGAAGAGAGGAAAGAATGGGAAAGGGGTGAAGGCCGGCCAGAAAGGACCCCAAAAATCTCCTAAGCAATTGATCGAGGTATATTTTTGCCTACAGATGCTTTAGTTCTATATTTATATCACAATGAAAGGTCGATTCGCCTGAGCACCAGCTGCTCCACTCCCTTCTCTTCTCTCCCTCCTTCGAGAAGACGTTTCTCGCCTCTTCTGCCGACTTCGGCACAGCGATCTGCGAATCTTTCCATTCCCTCTCGAATCTCTACGCACCAAAGCGACTTTCCAGGTAAATCCATGTTATATATTTTTTAGAAAGAACACATGCACTTTATCACATTAATAATTAACATTAACCTGATCTGTGCTAGCTCGGCGCCCTACTACAACAAGAAAATGAAGTGCACTGTGATGCACCACAACTCACTTGTCTACGGTACAATCGCGGGCGAGAGGATGGAGATCGGCAGCGTGCTTCTCTCTAGAAAGGGAAGAATTGCGGAGGCTTTGAAAAGAAAAATGAGCCCCGGAGAACACCCATGGAGGAACGAGGTACGGTATACTGAGCATACTCAAGAGCAAGAGCGACGAGGTCGTCGACCCGAGGAGAGCCGGTCTCCACTCCCGGCCGTACCCGAAGGTTTTTTACTCTCCCGTGAAACTTGAAATCCCCGTCTATGCTTCTCGTCCTCTCTACGTAGCCTTTCTCGAGTAGCCAGTTCGGTATCCTTAGCGAGTCCCTTTAAATTTTTCATTTTCACGTCAAAAATAGGTCTTGTTAGTTGCTTGTTTCCCTCGCTCTAACTATATTTGTGTTTGCAGTCAAGCAGCAGCGTCCGGCCGTAGTGAAGAGTGTAGAGAAGAAGAATGAAGCGGAGGAGAAGAGCTGCGAAGAAAGGAGGATGAGACGGGCGTGCCCGCATTCGGTCCCCAACCACCCAAGACTAATGGTGAGCAGATGAGACAGAGAAGTGTCTGGAATCACGTAGTTGATTAGTATATGTGACGTGGATCAAATGTAATTGTAGTTATAGACGATGCATAAATGTGTATGCAGAAACGTGAACTTGACAGGTATCTCGAAGACAGCGGTGAACGGCGTGGTGAAGCCGTTGTCGCACGCCAACTCGGAGTCGTCGCTGACGACGTCTGCAGCAACCACGGGCGCAGCCGGAAGCGTCGCCAAGGGTCTGTGGTTCATTGATATAAAGTGTATGTTATGTTTACTTGGATGATCCTGATGGGAAAGATGGTAGCTCACTGAAACGGAAAACGTGGAACTATTTTACGATTACCATGTGAAAATAAACGAGCACCTGCTCGCTGTCATGTATTGTGTATATATTGAATACTTGAGAGATAAGAAAAATAATCCTCCATTGACTCAGTATACCGTACCTCGTTCCTCCATGGGTGTTCTCCGGGGCTCATTTTTCTTTTCAAAGCCTCCGCAATTCTTCCCTTTCTAGAGAGAAGCACGCTGCCGATCTCCATCCTCTCGCCCGCGATTGTACCGTAGACAAGTGAGTTGTGGTGCATCACAGTGCACTTCATTTTCTTGTTGTAGTAGGGCGCCGAGCTAGCACAGATCAGGTTAATGTTAATTATTAATGTGATAAAGTGCATGTGTTCTTTCTAAAAAATATATAACATGGATTTACCTGGAAAGTCGCTTTGGTGCGTAGAGATTCGAGAGGGAATGGAAAGATTCGCAGATCGATGTGCCGAAGTCGGCAGAAGAGGCGAGAAACGTCTTCTCGAAGGAGGGAGAGAAGAGAAGGGAGTGGAGCAGCTGGTGCTCAGGCGAATCGACCTTTCATTGTGATATAAATATAGAACTAAAGCATCTGTAGGCAAAAATATACCTCGATCAATTGCTTAGGAGATTTTTGGGGTCCTTTCTGGCCGGCCTTCACCCCTTTCCCATTCTTTCCTCTCTTCGGTGCTCGCACAATCGAGTGATCACATTTGGAGACCAGAGTGAAATCGTCTCCCTAGTCGCACAATAACCCAGTATCAAGTTTGAATTAGCCATTTGCCCACCTTTTTCCATCTGTGCTGTCCCGTGCAGTGTTTGATAAACGAGCGAACATACTCAAGAGCAAGGGGTCGATCTTCAGGATTGGGGAATTTCTTGTTGACATAGAACAAATGGTTAAAGAACGACTTGTACCACTGAGAGAGGCGAGGGCAGTCTGCCTTCTTCATCCCCTGCATAGGGTTTCTTAGATGGGCAATACTACAATTTTTTACTCACCGCCCACCACGCTTTTCGGAGAGATTTTTGGGCGTCCCAAAAGTCCCTCTTTGGCTCGATTCCTTTGAGCTTGGGATTATCGCGGATTCGCTTGTTTACGTTTGCGTTTGAATCGGTAACCCGGGCTCTGATGAAGCGATCAAGAGATATTCGAGTTATATGGGTTACGGTAGAAAAAAAAACAGGAAGGAGGAAAGTTATGATACCTCATGTTATACTAGTTCTTAGCTGGATAATATACCTGATATTAAACCCGTCTTCCACTAGTTCAACCAGCGCCTTCTCAGAACCCACAGTCTCTATCCGGCAAGAAACTCCTTCTGTAGTTGTGTTCTCATCATCATATTTATCCTGACGTCAGGCACAATGGTCCTGCAGGAGGGTGACTTCAGTGTGGAGGGAATGGGGATCTTCGGTCTCAGAGCGTCGTTAGGTCAAGGGATGGGATCTTCTTTGGCTTCTCTGGTCAACTGTAGGGACGATCGTGACGGATCTCCGTTGAGCATCGAAGTAGATCATCCTGCCGCCGAACACCTGACTTGCGCCGGTTAGGAACTCACAACGCAGACAGAGGGGCTTTCTTGACGGTAGATCACTCGAGACGATGGGAATCCGTCCGTGCTCCTCCTCTTGAAGTGTACCAAGTAGGCGATACTCTCCGGGTTGCCCAAGCTGACGGGAGAGGATTCCCCAAACTAGGTCGGAAAAGAGCGGGGTCAGGGACGACCGCCCATCACGAGCGCTAGAATGGAGAAATGGAGAAATGTTGTGTTCTATAGATAACATTTACTACACAATTATAATATTACCAATTTCATCATCCTTCGTCGAGAGGGACACAGCTGCGACAACGAGGCCAAGAGCACAATCGAATACGGTAACTTTTCCATTGTTGGAAGTCCAGCCAGGATGGGCAAATTGTCCATCTAGCGCCACTATGATCCCGTCCTCCTATTTTAAGTTATGTGAAAGCAAAAACTGGGATGTCTGAAATACCGGGGCAACATCCTTCGAGAAATCACGCGCTTCTCGCTCCCATCTCAAGTACACTCGATCGATCGACGGGCACGCATAGAAACGAATAGCATCGCGCATGGATCGCTCTTTTGGGATTGCGATGGAGAGGAGATCACATTGATCGATGAGTCTCTGTAAGAACAATTTGGGCAAGCGAGCACAAGTTGATAGGTCACCGTGATGGGAGTGCCCGTTATGAATGCAGAGACTGCGAGAGACTGGTTCATCTCGTACACTCTACTTCTCCCTCTGCCCCTCTTAGGCTGGCTGTCCCATCGGAAGTGATTCTTGCACCCAGTGCATGAGTAGGTCACCCATAGCGCGCTGGCCTATTGCCTCCATCGCAAACTGATCGGATCGATCAATGCTCCACACCCTTGACACCTCCGAAAGAGCATGTCAATCATCGACTTAGCTGTCAGAAAGTATGCAGATCGCACAGCAGTGTCCTCTTCTTCCTCCTCTTCGATATCTGAGTCACTCTGATGGGAAACTTGAGACAAACGAAATGATGAATCCTTCAATCGTTATGTTATCTTATACCCTCATTCTATAGCTAACCGATCTCTCTACAGTAGGAACACTTGAGATGGTCGACATTAATCTCTGAGGCACTACACTATCCATTTCAGGTGCTTGCGAGGCGATTTGCAGCTGCGACCCTGACAGAGGCGTCTCTTCAGGCAGCTGGAATTTTTTTCACTTCTTTATTGCATTGTTGAAGTAAGTGAGAGTAGTATTTGATGAGATGGTATAACAACCAGGCAACTCTGATGTGGACATATTTTTGGGGAACTGATCGTAACACATAAATATCAGAGCGGTGTCATTATGTGGGAAATAGAGACACCATGTGATACAAGCCCTTGTGAAAGAGTTCTAGAGGACATGGTGGACACTTCAGTAACTTTCTACTTCCTTCTCTTTTCGTCTCCCTGATACTTCCCTTGACCTACTCTTCCCTCTTAGTCCCATTGTGGGGAACACATGTTCGGAACCATATTCATCCTATTCCTGCCACATGTCCATTCGCATCGATGGTCCAGTGGTAGGATTCCTGCCAAGCAGGAGGCCCGGGTTCGGTTCCCGGTCGACGCACCGATATGTGAACAGGAATGGGATGAATTGTGACAGTGAGAACCATCTTAGTTTTAACAGTTCCCGAAAATTGTTGGATATATTTTGAGTTGCCTGGTTGTTGTACTGCATCTGATCCAGTACTGCCCTCGAGGGTTGGCAATACGAGGAGAGGTCATTATCCTCCCCTTCTTCTATTTCGCAATCCGAAGAGGAAGAGGCTTAACGAGCTCGTAACCTCCCCTCGTATTGCCAACTCTACTGTCCTCCCATCATTATATTTCGACCTCACTTGCCACAATGTCTATTGATATAGTGTTAATATATACAAACTTCGATTGTCATATTTCTTGCGAAGTGATAAAGTTTTCAAAATATATTGTGTACCTTCCTTTCATTGGCTATAGGCTGCTCGTTCAGCGATTGTTGATCATCATGGCCAACATCATACACGTCTTCGCCCTAACATTAGTACTCGCACATATGTGGATAATATTTTTTTGTGTAATAATATTATGCTTCCTCTATGATAAATGATAATAATGTGTCAGTTGTTCTCACATGTGTCTCATTCCCTTCGAGTGTCCCTTCGCCCTCGTCTCTCTCCACGCGAACTACAGCAGATGAAGAAGATGGTAGGTCAGTGCGGCGCCGTTTCTATGAGAGCTAGCGTTCACAGTTTTCCCTAAGGCAACTACTACCTCAGCTACCCCAGTATCTAGATCGTCGTTTGACGGATCGGGAGCCTCAAGAACATTATTAAATTTAGAAAATAGGATAGGATCAACTATATTCTACTTCTATCGGAAGGCCGTCTGCTCCAAAATGTGCTTCGCATCACCGAATGTCCTCGCTATTTGCCACTCTCGCGCGAAACAACTCCAGTTCGCGCAAGGCCTCCTCGTTACTGAGGCCAAGGGACTTCACCCAAACAAACTGGTGGTATTTCTTCAAATTAGCAGGGAAGCGGCGCGTTTTACTCGATTGTGCGCCACATCTGGCGCACCTTCTCTTCCGTTGCGTGAGCATAGAACTGATAGCAGGTTTGACGAAGATTAGTCACGCGATGCGGTTTATCGAAAGCAATTTACGATCACAAAATTGGCATAATGAGCCACAAAGTGGGGTTAAACAATCACCATTGGCTCAAAACATTCCACTAGCCTGATACACTGCGCTGGCAACTAACTTATCAAAGAAACTACGGGGAAATTGCAAGAAAACTGACATCTTTCGATTGAAATGATGATTCAAAACAATCGTAAATCCGCATAACTACGTTCATTTCGGTGCAAAAAGGGCCACGACACTCAGATACAGCGCTGGGAACCAAAATAATCCAGAAAAAACAGTGTAAACCAATGAAAATCGAATGAAAACCAAGCAAAACGAGGTGCCTCGACACGTCGTGTCGTTGTTCGGGGCAATCGATCAAGAGCGTGCATTCAAACACGACGATTTTCACGAAACATCTCCGACCCGCTCGCCCACCATCAACCGATAACTGTTTTTATTATTTGTAAATTTATTAAATTTATTTTCGAAATTTAAATATTTTTAAATATTTTATTATGTTAGTGATATTTTCTAAATGATATTTACTATCGAATAGGTTGAAATCGTCAATCTATGTAAGATCCCTTTAATTTGCCGCTTTCTATTATAGACAATTCAAAGAACATCGCACTACTATTAAAAAACCAATGATAAATTTACAGACTAACAAAAAACCGCAAAGAAATCTCCTCACCCCTCTTTCTCGCGATTACAACTGACGTCATCGTGTAGATTACCACCATGCAAATATTTACGATTACCAGAGACCCGATGAAAAGGCGAGAAGCGCTGCCGTGAAAAGGAGCCACGATAGAGCAAAGCTGCGTCCTAAAATAATTTGTTTAGAAGAAGACGGAAATGTAGAATTTGATCAAACTCGCCCGTTTTTGAAATATGCAATCATTAGGTAGGCTACGTAACACATTGAGACGCCAAGCAAACTCAGGGGAATCTGAATTTCGATATTACGATTGCAGCTAAAATTATATACCGTTAACTGCGCCGATGTCGTCATTCTCCTGAAGTATGGAGCAAGCACAATCGCAAGAAGGCGTTCGACGCCAATACACGTAATACACGTGGTTCCCGCGACCAATCCCAATTCGGGAATAAACTAAATTATGAAGAATTTGTCATTTTCAAAAAAGCATTATTTTCGCATTTTTGGATCAGTGGCGACCAAAAGACATTGAGACAAATAGCCTAACATGTTCAAAGCAATAGCGAGAAAGTTGCTCAGTTTCGGATTAAAGTATAATATTTAACTGAACAGTACTCTAGGCACATTATAGATAATAAAAAAACATATGTTTAATATAGAATATTTATCGAAACAGTACTCTAAGTGCATTACACATACCAAGATTGCAGTGCACACCATGTTATCGACTGGTTTCCCGGCATATATTAGAGGAGTTATAGCAAAAGCGCCAATCTACAAATCAAACTTAATTAGACATACATATACATTTCGAATAACCTGATGTAGCGCATCGAAGAGTGCACAGACTCCGATTAGTAAATTGCAAGTGAACCGCAGAGATTTTGTGCGAATTGTCACTAGGAAAAGGCATAAATTGCAGCAAACTCCGAGAGCCGCCGCAGGAGCCGTCATGTGGTAGCACATCCGGGCAAGCATAAGCTGGCCAGCAGTCAGATGGATCATCGATCGAGATTGTGTGCCGACTTCGCTGAACAGGAAGCGGGTATTTGCGTTCGAAGAGAGTGGTGCACGGGAATTCATCAAGAAATGGAAGTCTCGCGGTTTCGCGTAAATACAGGCCCAAATATTGCTACTGCCCTGCTATTTTAGACCGTTGTTCGATCTTTCGCTGAAGAGACGGCGCGCAAATGCTGTGATAGCACGAATACAATGGAAGTGATCGATTATTGTGTTATGAATCGCATTATGAGCTGGTTAACGTCCGTCGCCATAACTCATCTCATTTTGCGCGCATGAATAGCATTCAAATTATTAGACAAGCCCGTACTTCGTAATTCATCTCCTTTCAATGTTTGTTGTCTTCTGCTCTACACAACCAACGAGAACGAAATACATAAACTACGTCTCAGCTACATAATTATCAATTAAATCAATCAATCAATCAATCAATCAATTTATCTTATCAGGCGGAAACGCTCAGAAGATGATAGGTCGGTAGTCTTCATAAGTTGCACTCCACCAATGGCTGCCAATAGCTCGGGATAGGTCGTCTCTCCATCGCGCGCGAGGCTTTCCGGGGGGACGAGTCCTATTGAATGGAGTCCAGACAGTTGTCGCAGTTTGTCGCTCCACTGTTCCACTCCCATTCTTCTGATCTTGAGGGCCCAGCGCGCTTTTCGTTTCAATCCTTCCTCATTCCAGTCTCTCAGCTTGGTAATCCCTCTCACGCGGTCATTCCTCCATCTGTCCCTCAGCGTGACTCCAAGCATCTTTCTTTCCATCTTCCTCTGGGTGACTCTCAGCCTCTCCTTCTCGCTAGATCTCAGAGCCCATACTTCACACCCATAGAGAACTGTAGCCGTGATGCAGCTCTCGAAGACTCTCCTCCTGATCTTGATGGACAGAATTCGAGAAGATAGGAGGTGCGAGAGCTTACTCCAGGCCAGCCACCCTAATCGAATCCGGTGTTCTATTTCGTCGGAATGATCCAAGGGAAGAGCTATTCTTCCTCCGAGATAGGTGGCGCTATCGACGAATTCGAATCGCAGATTGCCGATGATTATTGGATTGCGGGTAGAGGTGCAGGAGGTGAGGAGGTTGGTCTTGCTTGCATTCACTTCGAGACCAACTCGGCTGCACGCTGCAATTAAATCCGATGAAATTTATTCCGCTTATTGAAATTTCACTTAATTCTAAAATCAATTTGCTCAATCCATATCTAAAAATGGTGGACTCGATTTTGAAGGAAGTCTAGGGAAGGAAGGGGGAGGATTATTATATTTTTGTTACCACTGTAAATTATGGATTTGGGGAATAAGATATGGGAATAACTCTAATCATGTAATAACACAACTCCGATAATTCCTGTTGTTCGAGATTCAAGCATAGAATTCGCTGCATGATTCGACCAAAACGAAGAGCGAATACAGAAAGAAGGAGTGAGTTGACCAAAATAAAGGTGATATAACAAGAAAATTCCACTTGATTGATGACCATTACGCACAACGGAATGAAGCAATACCATATCAGAAGCTCTACGGGGCAAAAATCGTAATCTCGAAATATCTGAGTGATGGCGCAATGCGCCTAACGTGAAGTCCTGCTGAAATGTTTTCTTGGTTTTTGTGGTTTGTGCCATCGAACAACATTCGATCTTAGCAAGAACTACGATTCAAATAATGGGTAAGTACATGCCGGCGTCTTGGTCTCTTCATTTTCTACAATTTCTGACCACTCGACCGGTACAGAGAGTGTTTGAAATGAAGAAATTAAGGCCCTTTTCTCGAACTCTAGTTTCTATTGGGGGGAACCGATGCGGATGAGGGGATTCTCAATACTTCAATAAGTTTATACTATCGCACATGCACAAGAGCACGTCACGAGCGTGTCAACGCGAAGAAAACGGAGATAAAACAAGCAGAAACCAAGGCAAACGTGCGAGAAACTAGGACATAAAACATTTATGAATGCATTGCAACGAGCATTCAGTGCAAGAAGTGGCCAATGCTATATTTTACCGGCAAGTGCCGTACAGCATAGCACCGAGCTAAAAATAATGCGGCGGACAATTTCTCATAGTGCTTTCCTCAATGAGCCTCGATTTTTTTCAGTCAACAATCCGCCGCGGTCCTTGCTCAGTACAACAATTACTGTCAATGGGAAAATTGGGAAAGATGGTAACAGCTGAGGGAATTCGCGTTATTCCGCCTGGTCATACACTCCCGGAGTCATCTGCTTCTTGGAGGACTGACGTAAACTAGAGACTGACGCGCCGGTCATAGCCGGATATCCAAACAGGGCAATGAAGGCTCTGAACCGAATTGTTATATGAAAATAACAAAAAAGTTCGAAACAATTTAAATTGTTTCTGAATTACGTTACCTTCGGTAGGGCATAATGACGAATAGATTGGCGATAGGCGCAAGCACGTTCTGCATCATGGCCACCTAAAAACGGAGTTGCGTCATCGGAATTCGTTCACCCTCTTCATGTTATTCGAACATAATTGAATTTCCCTTCACTGAGAGAGAGAGAGTCTAGAATGAAGAGTTCATACCAGTTGCCCAACACTGGCGGCGAGGTGATTTCAGACCATGACCCCCTATTCATGGTTCAGCACTGCTCCCCTCGATTGAGGGGAGCAGTGCTGAACGACGTATAGGGGGTCATGGTCAAAAATCCGTTGGTAGGTCAATGGTAGGTCAAGACTTGGTACCATACCCAATCGATAGTACAGTACCCCCACATACCGTATACCACTACCGTAACCTACCGTAACCTACCGTACCCACCGATCATCGCGAACTAACTTTATTTTCAAAAAAACGGGATACTGTACCCAATCGATAGTACAATACCCCCACATACCGTAACCTACCGTAGCCTACCGTAACCCTAATAATCGCGAACTAACTTTATTTTCAAAAAATCAAAGTACCATAGCCAATCGATAGTATAGTACTCCCCGATACCGTATACCACTACCGTAACCTACCGTAGCCTACCGTAACCCTAATAATCGCGAACTAACTTTATTTTCAAAAAAAAATCAAATTACCATAGCCAATCGATAGTGCAATATTCCCAGATACCGTATACCACTACCGTAACCTACCGTAACCCCCATTATCGCGAACTAACTTTATTTAAAAAAAATCAAAGTACCATAGCCAATAGATAGTACAATACTCCCAGATACCGTATGCCACTACCGTAACCTACCGTAACCTACCGTACCCACCGATTATCGCGAACTAACTTTATTTTCAAAAAAACGGGATACTGTACCCAATCGATAGTACAATACCCCCACATACCGTATACCACTACCGTAACCTACCATACCCACCAATTATCGCGAATTAATTGTATTTTCAAAAATCAAAAGTGCCGTGTAAATTCAGCCATGCCTGGAGATATCGCACGCTTTTTTTTGTCACAGTGATAATTATAAAATTTCAAATGCATTTACTATTCTGCTAATATCATTGGTCGATCTTTCGGTCACATTCGCGATTTCACGCATGAGTTTTTTTTATACAAAAGCTAGCTTCAATATGTTTTAACATTTTTTTGTTTATTATGAACAGATTCGAAATATGTTTCTAATGCATAATTGAATGCGACCCCAAGGGTGGTATAGTGGAGCACATACTAGTAACAATGCAACAACTCCCAATATCCTACGTCGAATTACCAGCGAACTGTGATCCGTTTACGTTTTCTCCGTTTACGTTTTGTCCGCCCCCCGGGTCTAAGGATCTCTAATTGTGTTTATTATGTACAATTGAAGTGCACATTCTCTTTATTTGTGTATTCTGCCCCAACTTACACAAATTTTTTGTTTACTATTTCTTTATTCATTTTTGTTTTTTGTTGTAATTTTTATTTTGTTCCAGAAAACATATTTAGATAGTATATTTAATATAATAATATTTGGTTGTAGAGTTTGTTAGATCTTTGCAGAACTGATCAGCTCGCGGAGTGAACGAGCACTGCTGTTTACTGTTCCCGGGAGGAGGAACATATGGCAGAGACTCAGGGAAAGAGCGAGTCTAGGGGCAGAAAAAAACAACCATTCTCTTCACTCGCCTTTTCCGCCTAGTGGAAGGAAATTTCGCAATTACATAATCGTTACCTTACTCGTCCTGTTATGTTCACTAATATTATCATATCCATTTCTTTCGCTGAGTTCGAAAAGTGCATTCGGAATTTCTGCAACAATCCCTATCAACCTTACTCTCCAAAAGTTCGTGAGTCCAAAAAGAAGGCTTCATCGAACAGAGTGCACGAGGTTCCATTCATGCGAAACATGTTAGTGGTGGAGCCGGACGGACGAGAAGTAGCCCTGAATTCGCATGCGAGTGGAAAGGATGCAGCTTTTGGAATTCGATCAACAAAAGGAGATGCACTGCGGTTCCGCCTGGATTTCACTAGATCGAGTGCATCAGGGAGAAAGGATGATGCAGCGATTGCAACGAAAGAACTGTATTTCGATCCCCTTTATCCATCGGCGAGCCGCCAACAGACCAATCCCAGTCCCTACGCGGTGGAGGCTCGCAGCAAGCCGTTATTCCGAGAAGTTCGTGATTCTGGAATGGTGCTTCTAAAGAAGACAACTCGAATGAATTATGGAAACTCCATCCTCGACAACTTCAGAGATATATTCAATGACGAAGTCATGGTATGGGCCGCCTCCTTCACTGTCGAGAAGCTGGTTTTAGATCAATCGTTTAATACTCCAAGGGGAAAGAGCGACAAATTGAATCGAGAGAAGATGGCGGAGCTGTTTCACCTCAAGCCATCCGCGATAGAACGAGATATAGAGAAGCTTCGAGTGAGCTACTAATCTTGTGTGCCCGTTGAGAAGAGAAAAGTAATTTAAAAGTCACCGACGGACATTGTGATCTTCCACACCAGTATGATTGGAAAGCCCTGCTACGGAAAGGAACTGGAAACGATCATCTCCCGCATCATCACTCTTCCCATCAGCTCTTCAGGCGTAGAACGAGGGTACTCAATCTTCAACCATTTCTTCTCGAAGCGACGTCAGAGACTGACCATCCCGCATCTTGAAGCATTTGTCTTTATCCACGTCAATGGACCTCACCCGAACAGATTCAACCCCAAACCCTACGTTGATCATTGGCTGAAGCACCATGTTCCAACTGAACGCCTTCACGTCGATGATCACGATGACGAGGAAGATGAGGGGGAGATGGACAATGCTGGAGATGTTCCTGATTGGAGTCGCTCGATATATGGCAAGAAGATTGTTCCAGACATCACTATTTTCGGTTGAGGTACTCTACGAATCAAATTGATTAAAACAACTTTATTTTTAGAATAATGCAGCTACTTCAACACTCGCTTAGAAATAATGCGTTGATAGAAAAGGTATGAAACGGTTTCAGTAATCACACAATTTTATCTTTGTAGATTCAACAATCCACAGCATACTCTCACCGACTTGAATATATACTTAACATTACGGTAGGATAGAAATTATTTTCATGTATAAAATATTCATTGCAGAAGCATACATCATCGTTCGATTGCTACGAGAGAGAGAGGGAGGGAGAGGGAGAGAGAGAGGGAGAGAGAGAAAACGATATCATACTTTTGTCAGATTTTTTATATACCTTTTGCAACTACTTTGAAATACTTTTGTCCTCAGCTTTTGTCTCCCTTTCGCATATAAAGATTTTGCCCTACTGTTCAGTTATATTACCCTACGATACGTCTCTATTTCACAGTGTGTGTGAACAACTAAGATACTATACAAAGAACATAAACAGAACTGTGTATTTCGCACTATAGTTCGCGATTATTGGGGTTACGGTAGGTTACGGTAGTGATATACGGTATCTGGGAGTATTGTACTATCTATTGGCTATGGTACTTTGATTTTTTTGAAGATAAATTTAGTTCGCGATAATGGGGGTTACGGTAGGTTACGGTAGTGGTATACGGTATCTGGGAATATTGCACTATCGATTGGCTATGGTAATTTGATTTTTTGAAAATAAAGTTAGTTCGCGATTATTAGGGTTACGGTAGGCTACGGTAGGTTACGGTAGTGGTATACGGTATCGGGGAGTACTATACTATCGATTGGCTATGGTACTTTGACTTTTTGAAAATAAAGTTAGTTCGCGATTATTAGGGTTACGGTAGGCTACGGTAGGTTACGGTAGTGGTATACGGTATGTGGGGGTATTGTACTATCGATTGGGTACAGTATCCCGTTTTTTTGAAAATAAAGTTAGTTCGCGATGATCGGTGGGTACGGTAGGTTACGGTATGTTACGGTAGTGGTATACGGTATGTGGGGGTACTGTACTATCGATTGGGTATGGTACCAAGTCTTGACCTACCATTGACCTATCAACGGATTTTTGACCATGACCGTCGTTCAGCACTGCTCCCCTAAATCGAGGGGAGCAGTGCTGAACCATGAATAGGGGGTCATGGGGGTCGCCGCCGGCGTGGGCAACTATGGTTCATACTCTTAATTTTGTCCCCTCAATTCGTGCCGTCATCTACTCTTTCAGTACACTCTCGTGATCAGTTGAGCGGCAAGAGAGTCTTTGGACTGGGTACTTTGTTATTTCACAGACCACGCAAATGCCACTCTTAGCCGCAATGTTGCTCGTTTACCGGGACAGAAGTGTAGGCGGGCCATCCAATCTTCTCTTCATAGGTGTTGATTTCGAATATGATCACAGATTGCAAGCAGCACGATGAGACGACCAATTGGATGTTGAGCGCCTGGATAATAGAATTCGAGACACGATACCACCGTATCTTCATTGCACACACATTTTAGAATCGAGTGGTGAGAGATTGAGCAGAAAGAAGAGATAGTGGTTTCCTTTATCGAATTCTACTGCATAAGACGCAGTGAGTGAAGCACAAATCTTTGTTAGAAAGCCTCGTGCGCCCTATCATACTCCAAAATGTAGCTCGACGAACTCGAATTAGAATGCGGTGCATATTCTGCGAGGTAGCACTCATGCGCAGCTGCAATTATATTAGTTTGTATAACACGCGTGTCGCCTAACAATCGAATAGACTAGTTCACATTGGAAAAGTCGAAAATGAGCAAAAGTCATTTTTGGATAGTCCATAGGGTCCCTCACAAGATAGCGTCGAGCTTTTTGGAATATCTCTTACTTCTGACCTTATTTAGGTCGTCAAAGTTTTTCTGTCGAAAAAATGCCAACTTTGGAGCCTCACAACTCATTAGAAAATCAATTTGATGACAAACTGAAAACAACGATTTGTTCCTTACACCCCTAGGAGTGTCACAATTGGGCCGCCAATATCTTTATTTGTATTTTCGTTAGTCGATTAAAATTAATCATTTTCACCACAAATCGAAGCGCAAGCTGAATTTATGTCCATGACCTAGATCTCGGAAAGACGAATCGAATGATATGCTAAACACCTATCATAAAGTTGTGTGTTGATAAGTAAGCGCGATTATTAACTTTCCACTCCTAGTTTACAATAGTGGTAAATAGAGTTTTCTAATGGAAAATATTTGCTCTCTTCTCAAATATGTTTCAGGAGCGTTATACAGCGCATGAACTTTCCTTTACGTAGCGCACATGAAACCTATCCGAAAATACAACACAGTCTTTTCGAAATCTAGGTCTTGAACATAAATTCAACTTGGGCTTCGATTTGTGGTGAAAACGATTCATTTTAATCGTCTAACGAAAATGCAAATTAAAATATTGACAGCTCAACGGGTTAGGGACGCTCTTAGGGATGCTAGGAACCGATCATTGTTTTCAGTTTGTCATCAAATTGATTTCCAAATGAGTTGTGAGGCTCCAAAGTTGGCATTATTTGGACAATAAAAACTTTGACGACCTAAATAAGGTCAGAAATAAAAGATATTCCAAAAAGCTCGAAGCTATCTTTTGAGGGACCCTATCGACTACCCAAAAATGTATAGTAACCTAGGGGTCAACAAATGTGATCAGGATCCCCAGATTTTATTCGATTTTTACACGACACGCGTGATAAACTAGTTCACATGAAACTGAAATATACTGTCGTACCTGTAATTGCTCGAACACCTTGATCACTTTCCATCTGAGATGGGTCGAGATCAGGAAGGGGATAGCTGAAGATGCGAGAGTGTAGTGTATGATAGAGTACGGCAGCCAGTCGCGGAGGTCCACGTATCCTCAGATACTTCAGTTCAACATTCGGGTCGCCGTTTCATCAGAGAGAGAGAGATAAAGAGTGATTCACCTATGGTATCATTTCGAATCGTTTCCACATGCCGCCCCAGTCCAT
Organism: Pristionchus mayeri; assembly: GCA_036245805.1. NCBI lineage: Eukaryota > Metazoa > Nematoda > Chromadorea > Rhabditida > Neodiplogasteridae > Pristionchus > Pristionchus mayeri. The sequence continues at coordinate 6,094,550 of BTRK01000004.1, read as the reverse complement.
TCTCAATGAAGTATCGACCCCTCTCAAACATGGAGTAGTATCTGAAAATAATAAACTGATTCATAGGTCAAGCCCGCACCCTGCAGTCAGCATCAAGTGAGGGAAGATGATGAGGATGCAAACGCACATCATCTCCTGCAATATACGTTTGATATCTTATCGCAGTTTTGTGTCGAAGACCAATGCTATTGTTCACATTGTTATTACGCATTATTACGCGAGCTACTTGGCATAAGTTGCCTTTCCAATTCGTGAAGATAGTAACACATATCAAATGCAGATTAATCGGGCTCACTCTATACGACGGGGTATTGCTATTGATCACGAGTAGTCGAAAGATGAAGGAATAGCATAGCAAGCAGGTTGTCGCAGTTCACATGAGCTCCAGGATTCCTGCAGAGCTCGATCAGTCATATTCCTTTGCAGCTGCCGGCTATCAGCATTAGCTAGTATAGGTAGAATATCAACGCTGAATCATGTTTCCATCCTAATATCGTACAGTAGTAGTCGAACTATTAGATGTATGAAAGCAAAATCTGAAGTCGAACCGAAATTAATCCAGCACGACTCCTCTCCCATGAACACGCAGGGTCCATAGAAATGCACGATAACCGTGTCGCCTTTGTCAAAGCACTCCTCCCTGTAGAGTAGAGTTGAGGAACTACAACACGGGAACTTCTTTCTATCGACTTTCTCAGTCATTTCAGAGAGTATACAACATGAAATTAGCGGTAAACCGAATTTCAAGAATTACTGTATAGTATGTATTCGTATGTTTCTTCTCACCTGTTTTGGCATCATATTTTCGTAATTCTGGTGACATCTATCAGTCTAGTCTTTGTCTCCGTCGCGAGCGGTCGTCTCCCCCCTCGCTCCCGGATTAGGGAAATTGCCTTCCCTCTCCTCTCGCCTCGACTTCCTCCCCTTTCTCGCCGTCGCTGATCTACCTGGTCTTCGCTAGTCGGCACGTGGGAAGCCGACGGAGGTGGTCCAATCCCACTCGACCAGGTGGGACACTTTTCAACGTTTTCTCCCCTGCGCGATGTCGGGAACCAGGACCCCTCTCAAGGCCCCTCTCCCTGCTGCCGCCAAACCCAATTCGGTGCGAGTCGCCTCCCAGGAAAGCGTGGACGCGCTTTCTTGCAAAGTAGACGCTGTCATGGCCATGCTCTCTGATGTACGCGCCCTTCTCCAGACCCTCTCTCTCGCCAATCCTCCCCCTGCCCCCACCTCACTCGCCCCCACTCTCGACGTGGCACGCGTTGTGTACGAGTCGTGCTCTCGTGTAATCTCTGACAGGGCGGAGTACGAGGATAAAGAAACAAGGGCAGTCGTCATTGGACACAAGGAGAACCTGAAGGAGGGAGCAGCTGCCGACGAGAAGCTCATCGCTGACCTCGTCCAGTACTCGGGCAGTGATGCGGTGAAGAAGGCGTGGGATGAGAAGAAGATTTCTCATCACCGCCATCCTCCTGATCGTCCTCCCGGTACTCGCCCTCTCAAGATAAGCTGCCCGGACAAGACTACTCGTGATGCCCTCCTCTCTGGAATTCGTGGAAAGCCAGGCCGTCCCTCTCCCTTCAAGGACTCTCTTGCCTTTATCAGGAAGGACCTGACTCCCACTCAGCTGTCCTTGGAGAAGGAAGCGCGCGCTGAGGCCATGCGACGCAATCTTGAAGCTCGCATGATTGTGTGCGGAGTGCGCGACTTCACTCTGATCAATTACCGTACCCCTCGCCCGCTTCCTCCCCGTTACGGACTCTCTCGCACTAGTAAGACCTCTTCTGCCGATCTCCCTTATCCAGGACACTCCGGAACTCCCTCTTCTGCTCCCTCTGCTGCCTCCATTCCCTCGACTCCCGATCCGGCTGCAATCGCGCCTTCCCGCACTGACCACGTGACAACGAGGAGAGGATAGGACAGTGGCAGCAAGGGTACCATACTTCCACTCTTGTCTCCCCTCCCCTCACTCTCTAGTCATTCCCTCGTTAGGTCAACACACAATCGATCGATATTAAGTACACGTCACTCTAGAAACTCTCCTGTCTCCGTATTCTATGCTAATGCTCGTTCCATTCGATGTAAATCCCCTCAGCTTTCATTCTTGATCGCTTCTCATGAGTACCGCATCATTTGCATATCTGAGACTTGGTTAGATAATAGTGATAGCGACTCTCTCCTTGTTGGCGGTTTTCCTGATTTTTTGCCTTTTCGATGCGATCGCGTTACTTCTGCTGATTACGGTAGGGGTGGTGGCGTCGCGTGTCTAGTTCATAATTCTTTGAATCCCATACTTATTTCTACCTTTTCTACACCACTTGTCGAGTCGTGTGTAGTTGATATTCATTTAGATTACTCCCCGTCTCTCCCTTATAGGAAAATTAGATTTTTTACTATTTATAGATCTCCTTCCGCCCCTAATGACTCTCTTATTCAACTTCTTTTGAATTTAGAAACTCATATTTCGGTTGATTTTCCTTGTATTTTAATTGGTGATTTCAATTTTCCTAATGTTGATTGGCCCTCTCTTTCTTCTCCAAACCAAAATGACCTACTAGATTTCGTGTCAGACCATCACTTTAATCAGTTTGTCTCTTTCCCTAGTAGGCTCAATAGCTATTTAGATCTATTATTTTGTAATGAGAATATTATATGTAATGTGTCTCCTGCCACTGCACTTAGTGACCATCTCAGTGTGACATTTGACCTTCGCATTCCCCGTCCTCCTCAGAATGTTTGTGCTCCATCCCGTAACTATAGATTAGCTGATTGGATCTCGATTAATGACTGTATACACTTTCATGACTGGACCCACGCTTTGAGCAATCGTAATACCCACCAATCTTATACATATTTTGTTGCCTTTCTAAATAACGTTTTAGACACATTTGTTCCTCTCTCTAAACCTTCCCCTTTCTCTAGATATCCACGAACTTTAAAAATTATTTACGGGAAATGTAAGACATTAACTAGAGTTGCTCCAAACAGTCGTGCATGTGCTATTATGACCCAGCGTTTTAATTCTGCCCTAAATAGATTTCATTGCTCCCTTGAAAATCGTATTGTTATGTCCTCCAATCCTAAGCTTTTCTATAATTATTGCAAGGAGAAATTGAGTACTCCCAAGACCACTCCTTCTGGAATCGTTGATTCTGATGGTTCCGTACTGACATCTAATGACCAGAAGTGTGTAGCTTTTGAAAAATTCTTTTCTTCTGTCTTTAGCCCTCCCCAATCGTCCCCACTCCCTCTCCCTTCCCCTTCTTTCATTTTCGATCTCCCTTCAATTTCTTACGTGGATGTTATCTGTGCACTTAGTAAGCTTGCCCCCAAAGTGAATGTTACTCCCGACACTATTCCCAGTATAGTTCTTTCGAGGTGTAGATTATCTGTTGTATCTCCTCTCCTTACTATTTTTAACAAGTCTCTGCTTACCTCCCAAGTGCCATTTCAATGGCGTCAAGCTTTAGTTAAACCTATTCCAAAAAAATCTAGTAACTCTATAACAGATTTTCGTCCTATTTCACTTACTTCATCTGTGTGTAAAGTTTTTGAGAAGATTATCATAGGTAAAATTACGGCGTTTCTTGACCAGAACAACTTATTTGACCCTCACCAATCTGGTTTCAGAAATTGTAGATCAACTTCCACTAATCTTGCTGAGACTTATGCACATTATCTCCGCATCTCTAAGCATGGCTCTCCTTTTGACACAATTTACATAGATTTCAGAAAAGCTTTTGATTCTATTGATCATAGATTATTGTTACATAAATTGTCCGAGTTAGGCATCTCTAATCACATTGTATCATGGTTCCATTCATATCTCTCTGGTCGTACGCAATCCGTATTTATTGACACTTCATTTTCCCCACCATCCCCGGTCATATCTGGCGTGCCACAGGGATCTTGTCTCGGGCCTCTCCTCTTCATCATATTTATCAATGATATCTGTGTAAAATTCCCGGCCTCCATTTATTATTCTGTGTATGCAGACGACCTCAAGTTGTTCGCTGAAGCCCCTCTGTTCTCAGATGACTTGCAATCCGCTCTAGATATTGTTTCTAACTGGTCCTCGCAGTGGAATCTTGGCGTTTCTGAAACTAAATGTCACATTGTTCACTATGGCCGACATAATCCCCGTAAACTATTCACCATTAACGGTGTTATCTTAAACGAGCCTAGCAATGACCCAAGTAAATGTATCATTAAAGATCTAGGAGTGCATTTCTCCCCTTCTCTTTCTTTCTCATCCCATATTAGTAAAATTATTTCTAAAGCCCGTACCAAATCTAATCTAATTTTTAAATCCTTTCGTAGCAATTCTATTGAGTTATATCTCAAATCGTATAATACTTTCATCCTCCCAAATCTCGAATATTGCTCCATTATCTGGAATCCTATACATAGTGTAGCATTGACTAAAGAGCTTGAAAGAGTTCAGCGTGACTATACCCGCAGAATGTATGTACGCTGTTCCCTCCCTCCTATATCATATAAGCATCGGCTCCATGAGCTTAATCTAATGACTTTAGAACGCCGTAGGTTCATAATTGATATATTATTCCTCCATTCGATTATCCACAGCCGTTATTCTCTTGATATTTCTTCTCTACTTACACGCGCGCCACTCACTCGCCCCCTCAGAAATGCACACCCACTTCGTATATCTTTACCTTTCATACCAAATAATTCTTGGTCCACTCTTGTATCTAGAACCATGTCCATTTGGAATGCTCTTCCCATAGAATATGTTAGTTCTTCGCATAGTGTATTTTCTAGTTATATCCGTTCACAACCCCCCACTTTTTATCCCCCGTCTATTATTGCCACTCGGCTTGATCTTTGATCCCGTCCCCTCCCCTACCCTTGCTGCCTAGCAACCTTCAACCGATTCGATCCAATCGACGGACATCCGTTTCTTGTTTACCCTCTCGTTATTTCTTGAACTCCCACCTAACGGAATAAACGAATGAATGAATGAATGAATGAATCTATGCTATCTGCCCTTTCCTGCCTCTGTCCTATTCACTGGATAACTCATTGAATTACCTGTTTTCCAGTCATACACTAATTGGACTACATAATCCCCTTACCGTAGTGCCCTTACATCCATTCTGCCGTATAGTTCAGATACACAAATGTGGGAGTGGAAATTTTTCCTCGTCTCCTTGACATTTATCCATACCCGGGCTGTGCAAAACTTTTACGATCTCTTCATTCCGCATACTATCTCGCCGGTCAGACAGTGCGAGAGAGTATGCGGAGCGAAGAGATGTTAAACATTTTTGCACACCCCAGATCCACACCATGAATGGGTGCAGAAAGACTCACGTGGGTACGACGAGAATCGCGCAGATCAGACCGATGGAATCACACATTGCGCTGCATATGACGAGCTTCGAGTACTTCTCGATCATCCTTGGCGTTCTGCAACGAACGATCACGCATTAGCACACCCTCCCGATGGGGATATTCTTCACATTATAAGCCTCACCGTAACTTTTCACAATCTGCAAGTAGATTCATTATACCGGAGAACACCTTTCTATTTTTTTGGCATCTGGAAGATATTTAAATGGAAGCGGAAAATCTGTACTTCGTAAATGCGATTCCGATGAGTGCAAGATTGGCGGCAAGTCCGACGAAGCATACGGAGACAAAGACGATTACGAACCAACTGGTAGCGACGTCCATCTGCTCAGGTGAGGTCGCATACTCAGGTGGAGGCGCCCAAGTTGGAATCAGGCCTGTTTTATCCCTGTGTGCCTCCCCCTACGCTAAAGTGACTTTACAAGTTGGATCCAAGGCATCACAAGTTGGATTCAGGGCTGGATCCAACTTGTAATTGAATTTAGCGTAGGGGAGGAACACAAGGATAAAACAGGGCTGATTCCAACTTGGGCGCCTTCACCTGAGTAAGTTGTAAACAGGCTTGTTCTGAACTGGTGTTCCTCCATCTAGGCTCCAAACAATTTCCAACTTGTAAACAAGTATGATTAGCTTGTTTACAAGTTGGAAATTTGTTTGAGTGTAAGAGGAGACTCACACGATTATAACAAGCCTGTTTACAACTTGTGCCACTACCCGAGTTGTAGAGTTCTTTAAACGGGCCTTTCTCTCGTCATTTAGCATACTCTTTAGCCCGGTCGAGCGGTGAGTGATTATTGTAAATGAAGATTTGAAGGCCCGTTTATCGATCTCTACCATATAGGAAGCTTCAATTTGCGAGTTGCGAGTAATAATGTATTAGAAGAGGCATAAGAACGTTGTTATAGTATTGTTATAGTTATGAGTGGCTGTAGTCTTATCACAGTCATCACAGAACTACAATACTAATGAGTTCTCAGATCCATTGTCAAGCATATAGTTCACTTTTTTGTTCCTAAGAGGAAATTTAAGTCATGAAGGGCGGTGTATCTTGAACGCGGAACCACGAACGAGATGGAAACCTGCAGTTCTCAATTAAGAAGTTAGATGTGAAATGTCGAGACGGAGGCACGAATTACGAACTCCATAATCGAGTTCACGACGAACACAGCCTCAGCCGAAAGGCCTTGACGAGGTCGCCGACGGCGAAGAACATTTCACACTCTTCTGATGACCAATAATTACAGCAATTTGAAAAATGTTTAACGGCGCTCATCATTGAATTTAAAAAACTGAGGTAAATGACAAATGAAGAGATTCAAAAGGCTTCTGTGTCTATGGAAATTACAATTTGAGAATCATTTAAAAAATTTAGTTACATCTAAAACTAAATTTTAAAAAAAATATTTCGGTGCATTTTTAACCATGCCTCTTTTTGGAATTCTGAGATACAATTGGAACGGAAGCAGAACGAGCAACTCCTTATTGGCCGGTTCTGGGACATTAAACCTAATTGTAGAGGAGATGCCCCCAGGATGTCATCTCCTCTGTGAATCTATAATATTTAAGTGTTTCCTGCTATTATTTATAAGCTCTCACTATATTTTAATCAATAATTAAATCAAATAACCTTGTAATTTCAATAATTACCAAGCTCTTCCCAAATCCGTATTTCAAGCCGTCAAGTAGTAATGTTTAATTTCCCGGCGCAATTGTTTTGCGACCGTTCTGCCCCGTTTTGATAAGGTTACTTAACAATTTCGAATTTCCCAAAATTTCTCTTCGTTTTTAGTTCGAATTTCGGTCGTTCTCCGATTCGTTTGTTGTTGTTTTGTCTTCGTTTGCTCAATAATAATTATTTAAATAATAAACCTTGCATTACCTGTGTTTTGGCGGGTAGTGGGCCGTTTTGGGATTAGGTTTCGTCCGTTTTTCTGCGTTTTCTTCTTGACTTTTCCATTCTTATTTTAATCTTTTCTTCTTGAGTCTTTTCTCTCCATTTCTCTTCTATTTCACCCTTTTCCTTTTGCGTTGTCCAGACAGAACGAATCTAAGCGTAGAACGTTCTGGAAGAGGAATCTAAGCGTAGAACCTCTGACGGAGAATCTAAGCGTAGAACTCCGAGTGTGCTCTGGGAAATCTAAGTGTAGAATCTCACCGCTCTTTGTGGCCTGTGAAGGCAGTGATTTCAAGACCCCGGCGGTAGCCTATCGTCGATTTTTGAATTACTGTTTGCGCACGCGGACAGAGACGGTTAATTATAGTGTGTGCGGTCCGATTTTCCCGAGTCTGGGGTTAATAAAGACTTAGCTATCATCATATAATTCCTACGGATAATTACCTGGGAGGTATGCTCACACTACATATGTGCCGGAAAGGCAATGTTTCACACTGTTTCCGGTCGCCCCAAGGGCTCGCGATACCCGCGCACCAAACTACTAAAGAATATCACAAAGTATTCGCGGTGTGATTATTACACATATTCACGCAAACATGCACAAATTATCACAATCTCAAAATCAAATATTTGTGGTCACTTTTTGAAAATTTGTTCTCGATACCCTCAACTGACTAGTGAGACCCTTGCTAGATACTAAACAATATCACAAAAAACTCTTGGGTATCACACATATTTCTAATAAATAAGCATAAAATATCATAATAGCAGAAAAATCGTATTTTACCAAGTAATGATGTACTAGAGGTCGAAAACATTTCCTCATTCCCTTGACCCGCATTTCCAGTGCGTGGAAACGCCCAGCACCCGCACACCTTTTCCTAACAGCGCTATTGCGCACACGTAAGCGTTGTTTCACTCATGAGGTACACTCCTCATTTTTGCTCATGGTTTTTTTTGTGTGTTGAGGAATTTTACGGAGCTGGTAAAACAAACACCAAGGCGTTATTGACCCCCGTACTCCCACCCTACCGAGTATAGATTGGCATTCCTTCACTCATGTCCTGATTATATACTCATTTGCTACTTGACAGTCGATAGAGCGTATGACACGCAATGACGATTATTTTGTCGAGAATAAATCTGTTTCAGACAGATTCCGAAATGAAAGAATTCATGCTGGCCTTCTTCTTAGCTCTCGGAAATGCGCAGTTACCATTCGACATATTGGTCAGTACTAGAGTTTGATAAACGGGCCTTCGTCTGACCTTTCACTCACTCTCTAGGCCTCTCGAACGGTTGGAAAAGACCCGTAAAAAAACTCACACTTTAAACATGCGGCATTTTGAGAGTGCCTTCTAACCTGTTTTAGGGATATTTTTCAGAACTTTCCTGTGAGCATTCGTGATCCTCTCATAAATATGATCATCGAGGCTGCGACGGTGGACTCGCAATGCTTCAGGGACATCAGAGCCACCTTCCACAGCCTGCTTCAAGCGGCATCCGCGGCTAAAGTATTCCTTTTTTTCCAATTGTTTGAAAATTGAGGAAATTTAGAACTGCAAGGCGTTCGATTGCTTGAGTTATGAGCTGATAAGGAACGCAAGTTTCGCTGTGAAGAGTGAGTAAACGTCGAAGATGTAGTAAACCAGTATTAATATCTCAAAAAAGTATTAAATCTCCTCATTCTTCTCATACTTTCACCAGTCTGAGAAACAGAGAGGAGAGTCCCAATCACTGTTGTGGTTGGCACTGTCGGATGATCATCCTCGGATGATAACCAAAAAAAGGTACCCTTCTGTAGGGTTCTCCCAGTATGCTCCCGCACTGATGGGATGTCTTCTGCGAAAATACTGCAGAATGGTACATTTTTGGTTATCATCCGACGGTGATCATTTGACCTAGTCCCTTGTAGCGGGTACTATTCGGGTAGTAGGCTCTTAATTTCTCACACTCTCTCACCACTCGACCGGTCTCGAGAGTGTGTGAAATGAAGAGACCAATACCCGGATAGCGCACCCTAGTGCCTTGTGGTTCAGTGCTTGCCTCAACCGGTCATCCTCATTCTTTCGACGAGAGCGAATTCGCGCTTACATGGGCTGGCGATCCCAAATTGTGTAGCCGCATCGAGGTAATTTGCATCACACAAATCCGTTTTACCACATTTTCTGCCTCAGGCTCCCTTCAAAACGAACTATTGCTTCATGCACGTAAATATCGACTGGAAACGGATCGATTTTACTGCACTAGGAGTCAATGTTGGTTTTTACTTTGATAAATTTATAAAGCAAATCTTATTGCAGTTTTCTCATGCTCCCGGCGGCCCAATATCCGATTTCGGCACAGACCGACGATTTGGTCGATGTTCCCCACTAGCAGTTGCCAACCTGAGGATAGCACTCTGCATTCCGAAAAGCTGCGAGAAGAACGAGGTAAGAAAGTATTTGAAATAAGTGCAAAACAAGCATGTATGCTTATTTTAGAGTAATTTAAATGTAAAATTTATCCATTTCCAAAAGCATTTGTCCAGGACATTGGGAGAATTATTCACAACGCCACCAAAGGAATTGTCCATTTGTGCGAAATCAACTGCGTGGGACCCAAGGAAGAACCCGGCTGGTTCTTCTATACTTTCAAGTTCGTTGTTCAAATTACCCTTTGCTGGATTCATACCCAAATCCACTTGTTTTGTGAATCAGTTTCCAATCCTTACCGCGATCTCTTCATTGCTAATATTATCGCACAACTGGAAAGAGTGTGCTTAGTGGAAGAGATGGTGATCCGGAATTCGTACTACATTGTCTAATCTGATGCAGTGCTGTCATCGTCTCACTTCTATCGATATCCATTGCTGCATCGCTAGCCGAGTACTTCTTCATCGGCCGAGGCATGGAATCCCAATGGGAACATCGAACTGGTAAATTAGAATTCGGGACGCCGTCTCCTCATTTCCCAGAACATCTCGACCAATCGAGAAGCAAGAGATTTATTAGGTTGATTCAAAAGTTTCTCCCTTTTTTCAGAATTTTACATTTTTGATTCCCCTGACCTACAAAGTTGACCAATTCTCATATGTTCTTTTGCAATAAATAAGTGCTTGAATGAGCTTTATAAAAAACCGTATCACATAGCTACCCATTTAGCTACGCCGATACAGCAGTCCGACAAATTTCGCAAAATTGATTATCAAACATATTTTTTATGCGTACATATTAGGGTGTCCGGAAAGTTCGTTCATTTTTTGTTTTTATTTTTTATTCAATACTTTACAATTCTCAGTGATCAATGTATGCTCCCATGTTTCCCCTCACTTCCTTCCAGCGATCGGGCAGAGTAGCGATTCCTCTCTCCCAGAAATCGGGAGTCCTCGAGATCATCCATTCCACGAAAGCCCTCACAACTTGATCTCGATCTTTGAACTTCTTCCCCTTGCAGAAGTCAGAGAGAGAGCGGAAACAGTGGAAGTCACAAGGAGAGAGGTCCGGAGAATACGGTGGGTGAGGAATCCTCTCGATATCCAGCTCGTCCATTTTCTTCTGAGTCAATATCGCGCGATGAGGGCGAGCATTGTCCATCAAAAGAAGGATTTTGCCCTCGCTCACGAGACTGGGAGGGGTTCTATGGGCGACTTCTTCCAGTTGGTTATAGAATAGGTCGGCAGTGATGTTGGTGCCAGGGGACAGGATCTCCCAGTAGATCCGACCAAGCACGGAGAAGTAAAAGCAGAGGAGTTCCTTCTTTACATACTCTTCCTTCTTCGGGACTGGCTTGGGCTTCTTATCCGCATCGACCCACTGTAGTTTCCTCTCAGGGTTATCGTAGGAGATCCACTTCTCATCTGCGGCGACAATTGAATTTACCCATCCAAGATTTGATCTGCGATGGAGCAATTCATGACAGATCTCGACACGGTTTTTCAGTTGTGCCGGAGAGAGATCATGGGGAACCACTTGTGGGAGCTTGGGCCTCCTCCCCGGCGTCCAGAACGGGATGATCTTCGAGACTATAGTCTCCGTTCTTGAAGCGAGAGAACCACTTCTGGCAGAACCGAAGGGAGGGGGCATCGTCACCTTCCGATTGGGCCAGGGCAGAATGGGCATGCCTCACTGATTGGCCAAGACGGTAATAATGTAGCAAGACTGCGCGGAGGTAAAGATGAGTCTCCATCACGAAAATCGATGAAGAAACTAAGAGATTGATTCAATCCTCTCACCACTTAGCGTCAGGATGATGCAAAACTTTGTTGACAAACAACATTGCGTGATTGCGAAATTCGATCGCAAACTGAGTTTTTACAAAGGCATGAACGAACTTTCCGGACACCCTAATAGTTATGTGGAGAAACGAGATAGAGATTAAGTAAACATACTAGTGTAAAGCATGATTACTGGGCATGCTCGTGAATGCAACTCATTATTTGTACATCGTCACGCCAAGGTCAGATGAGCGCGCCAAGTTCCTGATTAGATATTTGCTCGAGATGCATTTCTGCAGAAATTCTTTTCATATCCCCGAATGGTCAGTTATTGACTCTGTAAGCCATAGTGTAGTGCACAATGAAGTACACCCCAGTCTTAGTATTACCGTTAAACTTGAGATGAATACATCTACCTATTCGGGAACAGCACCATATTACAACAAAATTACAAAATTTGAGCAACGAAATCAGCACTTTTTCTAATTCTCGTCTTCCAAAGCCTCTTGAAGGTCGGATATTCTGTAATATTCTGGAAGAGAAACTCGAGTGGTATCACTCCTCAAATGGGCAGAATCGATTGTTAGCGCGTATTCAAATGGTAGGGCCCAGCAAAGTACACCTAAAAATCATCATATTTTGAGATTTTGACGTTTTCTTTATTTATTGCCGCAATACGCGTCCCAGAATCGATTCGGTCCGGAGTGTCATCTATCTATATGTCCACTACTTGTGTTAAATGGAAATTCCAGTCAGGCAACTATGGCTCGAGATAATTTTAAAAATAAAATAGGGAGAAACTTTTGAATCAACCTAATACTGTCGTTTTTTAGGATGGAAGATGCTCACTGCATTCTCCATTCCTCGCAACACTCTTTCTCTCTTCTCGCTTACCAAAAGCGCCGATTCGATCCTTTGCTTGGACGCAATTCGCTTCATCTCGATGACCTGGGTGATCAACGGGCACGCCGATCAATTGCTCCGAGGCGGAGGTGAGCCGAAAAAAGCCGAAAAAAATGAAACCATAGTTGCCCACCACTGGCGGCGGATATGACAAGCACTTTGCACCCATGAATAGGGGGTTATTGCGGTCGCCGGCGGCGAGGGCAACTATGATTGAAACTCATTATATTCGCAGACAATGGCTTTCAACTCATCCGAGAAACCAATAATTTCTTCTCTTACATACTACTAAACGCGTATCCCTCCGTGGATACATTCTTCCTAATTTCTGGCCTTCTTGTAGCTTACACTTTCTTTAAAGTAAGCTGATCTTTTTCAGACTAATGGATACGCTAATAACGACTCAAATTCAGAAAGCGCACACAAACCCTGTTTTAGTCTACTCTCCGAACACCTGGGTGATGTACTACTTCCATAGATGGATTAGGTATCACATATTTGTTTGTTTTGAAAGATATATGTACTAGTCCACATCTTTCCATTGCAGGTTAACTCCTTCCTACATGCTGTTCATTGCACTATACGTGGCATGGATTCCTGAGATGCACGGTGTCTACGCCACGGGATCAACCGAGGTTATGAACCGATCTAATAATATTAGCAATTGTGTCTACGACCGAGGCGCGACGAAACTATAAGATACATGCGTGACCAGGTGATTTGGATCTCACAACAAATGCCTACTAAATAAAAGGCGTTTCAATCAGCAAAATACGAAAATCAGATCTAAATAACTGATTAAGAATTCGACGCTGGAGATAGAAAATTGCAAGAAGAGCTGGTGGTTGAATGCACTCTACGTGAACAACTTTCAAAAAAAGCACGATATGGTACGGTATTTATCAATTATTTCTGCAAATAAAATACAATAAATGCAGTGCCTCACTGTTTCGTGGTATCTCACCGTCGACACTCAGCTTTACTGGATCGTCCCTTTGTTCCTGATCACAATTTACCATTCTAGTTACTTTCTTTACATATTCTCAATATTTCCATACTTTCTTTACCGCTTCATAGCTATGTCCTCTATTAAAAAACGTCAAACGATCTAGGCTTCGGTATGGTCTATCAGGAAGCACAATGCGAGACTTTTTCAGTAGTAAAACAATCGTCCTTCAGGAAAAACGGGATTGTACGCCATCATCATTTGTGTCATTCTCTCTATTGCATCCATCTTCCTTCTCACTGCGTATTACGATCTGCCCGCCATAGCGTTGACTTCAAAACCTGCCAAGTGGGCATTTGTTTTACAGAAAGCAGGTGTAAATTGCTTGTAGCACCGTCGATTTCCTGAGGCATATCTATATCAAGCCCTGGACCCGATGCATTCCGTATCTTATCGGAATTGTCTGCGGTTACTGCATCGTCCAAGTCAAGAATAATACTATTAAAATGAGAATACCTACAAAGGTATGAGTTATGTTTTTCATTGTAAATTCCTATTGACTATAATGTCGTAGCCTGTCTGTCTGTCTGTCTGTCTGTCTGTCAGTTAGTTTGTCTGTGACGCTTAACAAACTACCGTATACCATAACAGTTAGCCTTGGGCCAACCAATATTCTTTGGGTCAGACTCATGACTGCCGTATACCGAAACACCATGGTGCATTTTGTCAAATCACAGAAACTTCAAATGTACCCTGCGCATCACCCACCACACCACGCACCATGGTGTGTTTTACTAAATCGCAGAAAACTTAAATGCACACTACCGTAACGCATCACACCACACACCATGGTGTATTTTCCCAAAACACAGAAAACTTAAATGCACGCTACCGTAACCCACCACACCACACACCATGGTGTATTTTCCCAAAAAAAACACAGAAAAGTTAAATGCACGCTACCGTAACCCAACACACCACAGAGAATGGTGTGATTTACTAAATCACAGAAAAGTTAAATGCACGCTACAGTATACCCACACCACGCACCATGGTGTGATTTACTAAATCGCAGAAAAGTTAAATGCACGCTACAGTATACCCACACCACGCACCTTGTGTGATTTACTAAATCGCAGAAAAGTTAAATGCACGCTACAGTATATCCACACCACGCACCATGGTGTGATTTACTAAATCGCAGAAAAGTTAAATGCACGCTACAGTATACCCACACCACGCACCATGGTGTGATTTACTAAATCGCAGAAAACTTAAATGCACGCTACAGTACACCCACACCACGCACCATGGTGTGATTTACTAAATCGCAGGAAAGTTAAATGCACATACCCTCATCCCACCACACACCACTGTCTCATGGCACCATACCATATACTCTCTCGCTGTTGTAAAATCATCACAACCCCTTTTAATCAAAAATGCTTCCCAACCTGCTCTCACTCCCCGCAGCGTGAGCGTTGTAAAAGGCTCGTGAGGCCGAGAGCGATCCGAAAAAGTTGGAATGGGGCGAAGCCGAGGGCGATCCGAAAAAGTTGGAATGGGGCGAAGCCATATTCCAACTTTTTCGGATCGCCCTCGGCCTCACGAGCCTTTTACAACGTTTTAAGCAGGCTCCCACCAGTCGCTTACAATTATATTGTCATGCATAAAACTGGTACTAAACGTGGTTGGCTGATATTATATGCGTAGTTTAATCAAAAATGCTTCCCAACCTGCTCTCACTCCCCGCAGCGTGAGCGTTGTGAAATGCTCGTGAGGCCGAGGGCGATCCGAAAAAGTTGGAATGGGGCGAAGCCCCATTCCGACCTCACGAGCCTTTTACAACGTTTTAAGCTCTCAACAGTTACGTCCATTTTTTATCCTTAACACATAACCCCGCGTAACGTAGCGACCGAAGGTCGCTAGTTGATTTTTAACAGTTCACAGACAAAAATATGACAAGCGCATTTTGAAGTTTCATTAATAAGAACAAAATGGTGAATTTAGAAGGAGATCATCATGTATTGGCTAGTTTCTACATCTCTGGCACTCACAGTCATTTTCGCTGTGTACGACTACGTTCGAGGTTTAAATAATAATTAATTTTTTCTCTGGTTAATGCTCACGTGTTTAGGCATATCTGACTGGCGCGTGGCTCAACGCGCTCTGTATGGCTCATTCGCACATCTAGGCTGGTCTGTGGCAGTTGCCTGGGTGGTTCTTGCATGCATATTTGATTGGGCTGGTACGTATTCTATTTGTATGCAATTTTCTCATTTAGATATATCGTTTCTTAATAGTACGTATCGATACTATTAGGTTGGCAGGAAAGTCTTTGTCCATTTTTAAAAACTTTATTTCTTTGAAGACACAATAGCATGAGTTCAAATATACTTGCCATCATTATTGACAATATGTGCCAAACGCACCTGCATTGTATGGATCCCCTCATTTAGAACCCGCCTGGTGCGCAAATCAAAGTTGCTTGAGAGAAGACTAGAGACTTCCACGGGAATTGAACGCCCTATCTCTAAGACAATGGATCAGGTCTCCGAAAAGCCTGTATTCGGACGGGGTCAAGTCAGGAGAATTTGGGGGGTGAGGGAGAACCATCCATCCATATCCGGCGAGTTCCAACTTGACTTGATTGGAGACCTGGGGACGGGGGTCATTTTGCCGATTATACACTTTCTTGTCATTTAGCTTTGACCGATCGACTTCTAACTTCAAATTCTGTAGGTGTATGGCGTACTTGGCCCCGGTGATTGCCATTCCATCAAAGAATAGTTCCGAGTGTATCACGCCATCCACTCCAATTCACATTGACAGCTTGTTTTTCTTGGGGTGCAGATCAAGTTTGGAGACACCCTGTGGAGTCTCTCCTTCTCCAACCAAATGGGCTATCTTGTGGTTGTTATCGTAGAGGACCCTCTTCTCATTCCCCGTTATGAGCCGATCCAGCCATCGATCCCCGCCTCGGATAATGAGGATAGTAATAAAATCATCGACTCGACGATAATTGCTGGCTTGCACCAGATCATGGGGTATGAATCGACCGACATATTTCCTCAATCCAATCAATCCCAAGTCTTCTTCAACAGTGCTATGGTGGACTCTAAGTGCAATAGTCATTTCACGGGCATTGTGAAATGGGTCCGTTTCAACAGCTTTCTTCAAAGTCTCCAAGTGCAAAAAACGCGGTCTCTCAGATCGATCTATTCATTGAGGGAAAAGTCCTATTCTTCGAAGCGATGGATCCAATTCCTGAAGGTGTTGCAGAGGAGGTAGGTGTGTGATAAACATTCTTCAGTAGAATCTCCGAATCCTTCATCGTTGTGTAGGATAGATAGAGGTAAAACAGAGCATGCCGGAAGAGGGTGGCACCAGGAATGCACATCTTTGCTCTACTAGGATCTGACTGAAGGGAAGGGGATGGGGAGTTGTTTACGATAAGGGCCTCTTACTGATTTTCGCTAGGGACGAGGGAACACCAAAGTGCACTTGCGACGAGCAGTGTAAGAACAAACCCATGGACAAAGACTTTCCTGCCAACATAATAGTAACATTCTAAATAGATTTCGATAAGCGGACCTTCGTATCTTCATTTCCAATACTTTAGAGAGGTGGCACATGATGATACGAAGGCCCTTATCGAACTCTAATTCCAAACTTCACTCCCAGGCCTAGTAAAATCCCTTCTCGAACATCCACTGTGGTATCCGCTCGGCCGTCTCTCCTATGGCGCATTCCTCGGCCATAAATTCGTCCTCTTCAATTTGGCCGACCGACCTCCTCACTTTATTTCGCTCTTTAACACGGTATGCCGTCCCTTCATAGACACATCGAATATTCTCTGGTTTCTTCTAACCAGTAGGTGGGCAACTCCCCAGCCACTGGTCAGGGCACTGGTTGCCAACTGGTCAGGGCACTGGTCAACCAGTGGTTAGCCGTTTTTGACCAGTGGTTAACCAGTTGGAGTGGGCGGAGTTTAGGCTAACCACTGGTTAGCCAGTGCCCTGTGCAGTTGGTAACCAGTGCCCTGACCAGTGGGTGGGGAGTTGCCCACCTACTGGTTGGAAGAAACCAGAGTTGTTTGCAGTATCTAACGGTGTCAGTTCCGGCAGTTTTTCTGAGCTATGCCCTCGCGTATGTTTGGAGTTGCCTGGTGGAGGTTCCACTTGCAAAACTGGAAGGTACTAGTGATGCCAAAACGGCGCGCGCTCTCCTCGTTTCACGCGCTCTCTCGCTCTGTCTGACCGGCGAGAGAGCGTGTGAAACTAGGAGAGCGCGCGCCGTTTTGGCATCACTAGAAGATACTAATATTTTTTTTCATTTTCGATATTGTTTCGAATCGCCCTGTCGCATATTAGTAATCTTCTCTACGACAAATATGGAATGTGTATCATTATCAGTTGCGCACATTTCAGGCATCGCTCTGGAGCACTTAATTTCAAATGGAAATTTGCATCGTCCTGGGAACACGGTAAATGGTGAGTATCCATTGCATTTTTATCTATTTGTCTTTTTCACCTGTAGGGGCTGGACTGTACGAGTTTCACAATCATTTACCTAGAATCTCGCAATACTTTAACCTAGTAGATTTTTTTGTATTTCCAAATTGCGTAAACCGAATTTTGCTTAGTTGATATAGAAAATATAATATATTGTTTCAAATTGCAGCTGGTCATACGCAATCAACTACAAATGGTAGACAAATGGACGATTCGGGAGTAACGACAATCCCTATCAAGTATTAGTAGTCCTTACGAAATTTTCAATTTCGTAAAGACTCATTTCACATGGCTCACAATTGTGTAAATATGCATATAGAATGAATAGTGAACCGTTTCTTTTCTGATTTTGTATGGGTTGAAAGGCGTTTATCAGTGAGACGATATGGAAAAACACTCAGCAATCGTGGGTGTTGTGCAACCTTCGCTTCACCTCTTTCTTTCGGGCATGGAGTCTTTAAAGATAATTCGTGGTGAAAAAATATATTTCTCAAAATTATTATTTAATTTTATTTCAAGTTAATTAATGTGAAAATAAAGCAAAATCGAAGAAAAAAATATAAAAATAAAAAAGAGCAACGATTTATTCGCGTTCGTACAATGCGGGTTACGGTAGGATCCCGGAAGGGCGTGGTTTAGCCGATCCCGACGCTATCGATAGTAAAAAAATGATCAATGCCACTAAAACCAGTAAAATATATTTAGCCTGCTTGTCTCCACAGTCGCGACTTCGAGTTTTCCTTTTTTCGTCCTTATTTGTTGTGTATATATGATTTATACAGTTGTAGCTTTGTCTAAGCTTGCCCAGGCAATACAATCAGCACGTGCATGAACAGCAACAAACCTGTTTTACCCGTAAATTCTTGTAAATGTATGTTTTTTTATCATGCCGCATTTACTGATAATAAGACCAGTGATTTGCTTTACTTATTCCTCGTAAGCATCACTTTCGACCTACCGCAGTGATGACTATTCCTTTCATTTAAACTACAGCTAGAGGTCGCGTGTTCTTTTTATTAGTAAGCACACACTAGTTCCAAGTATGTTCCACTTTTCTCGTTATTCCTCATCAGCATTTTGTTTCGTATCGTCATTGCATCTATTTACGCTCCTATTTATATCGTAAATTGAGGTGGAAGATGGCAGCGAGAAACAGGCCGTCCACGCAAAATGTTGATCGCGGCCAAACGGAAGGAACCGCCAGGTATATTTACTTTTCCTTGTATTAAAATTATTGTCTGTTTGAATACATATCTTAGCTTTGTAACTTAAATATTAATGTTCGAGGAAATTTCTCCCCTCCTCACTTAGGCACAGGTTCGCATGTTTTGTAATCACTCGATTCGTCCTCCGGTTTTTCAACGCAGGATGCGCGCCACTTTTGCGAAGCGGCGCGACCACACACTCCTCGTTCGCACACTCTTTCTCTCCGAGTATCCACGACGAGAGTATGTGAAACGAGGAGTGCGTGGCGGCGCCGCTTCGCAAAAGTGGCGCGCATCCTGCGTTGAAAAACCGAAGTCACTTCTTTACGCGCGCTTTCTCCCGCCCTCTCTATTTTTCGCGAGCCAAACACTTCAGGAATTGTATACAGCTATTGTGCTTATATTTTCTAGGGGTACGATTTGCAAATGAAAGTACTGGAACTTTAGGAATTATGTGGCTCCGGAAAGCCTCGTAATCGCTAATATCTTCTCAAGATGACTACCGTACTGGGCGTTGAGTTGGCGCCGATGCGCCTCCCGTGGGAGCGACGACTACAGGTCAGTCATTCTTTCAATAATTAGTGATTGCATTCCCCCATTCAGACCCACGGCGTTCTCTACCACTTCTGGGCGACCTTCGTGACGTCTGCACTCATTCTACTCCTCTTCGGATGGATGGTAAGAACAGTTATAGCAGCTACTTTTGAATTTCCTCTTGTGTACGTGTCGCAATTGTAACCTCCACTTTGCAGCTCCTCAACGGCTACTCGCTCGTGGTCACAAAGTACGGCGTCTGGCTGTGATGGGACTGGGACACGCCGTACAAGGGTACGCTGACTATCGAAATTTCGTTCATTCACCAGTTGACCGTTACCGTCGTCTTTCCCTTTGACAGGAGCGTACGCCTCTCGCTACTTCCTCAATCTGCGCATCCACAAGTGGTTCACTGGCTACTTCATCAAGTGAGTGTTTCTATCACTTCCGAATCGTTTAACTATGGAGTGCCTGCAAAAAAATATACACCGAATTTATTTAAATGCGCGTGACCTGATCATTATTCCATTATTCCAGTTCAAATAATTAAACAGAACGAGTGAGAGAGTAGGCATGATCAGGCTACTCATCCTGCTACTATGCAGCTTCCCCCTGGTTCTAATATTATAGTTCTATTTTATTAATTATTCTAGTTAATTAAACCTAATTAAACCCCATTCTGTCATTTTCTGAAATAATATTTGACCTATTTTCGTGGGCGTTAGATAACATTAATTTAGAGCGTGACATGATATTTTTCTTTAAATAGTGGTGCATGATTTTCCCCTGGTAGCCAGGCTCAGGAGTCAACCATACACAGGCTTCCCAAAAAATATTATGCAGGTACGTGTTGAGCGATCGTCGCAATGGACAGACAGCAGTGTTGCTGGTGAGAGGAGCAGAGGAGGCACTCCATGTCAATCCCGACAAGCACGTGCTCACACTCAACAAGCGAAAGGTACTCATATTTCATATTCCTCCCCCGTCAGCTAGCCATAATTCTGACCAACGGGATATACTGTGACAAATTCCACACAGGATTCATCAAGCTGGCGCTGGAGACTGGTGCGCGCCCGTGATCTTCCACTACAAAAACAGTGTGGCACTCTCCAATTATCACTTGTCGGTCGTGAGTCAAGGGAACATGTGAAACTCTAGGCTCTCGTGTCCTTCTTCCGTCACAATGTCCAATTGTTGCATGTTCTTCTAACGACTTTTAAATTGTTCTACATGTAATCACCTCTCTCAGGTCATGGTTGATCCCTTTGACAAGATGCCAGAAGTCGAGAAGATGCTTGATGGCCTTGAAGTCATCTCTAAGCATCTTCCCTATCTTGGCATCATTGTCCGTGCTCACCGACCGAATCTACAAGCATGTTGTTCTAACCACCCACCCCATTGTCATGCATGAGTGTCTCCACCAAGTTCACTTTGCATTCCAAAAAAACGTGAAATCACCTCGTACAGCATCGCTAACAACTTCTTCAGCCCCACCCTCACTCCTTCCTTCTCCATCCTCCCACTGATCCCATCTGAATGAGTCGTGTCATATCATTATTTAGATTATGTATACCGATGCCTCTCATATACTTGTGCATATTTACAACCAGCAGAACTTGATTCGTTTCTAGGTCGATGAAGGAGATCGTCCCGTTCAGAGCGGTGAAGCCGGGCCTACTGTAGCGCCCGTCGATCGAGAGGTCGATTCCTCTCCTCTTCAAGTTAGTTTCCAGATTTATTATTAATTAATAAAGCTCTAGCGTGTCACTGTAACGCCTAGTTAAGAGATACTGTAACCTAACAACAACGGCGTAAGGCATAAATGTCAACGCCAGCGGCGACAGAAGGGTACTGAGTGCGCAAGCATGTAAAAATCCATAGGTAGGTCAAGACTAAGTACCGTACCCAATCGATCCTAGAGTACCACTGGATACTGTATCTAACTACCGTAACCCTCGATTCTCACTAACTGACTTTATTTTCAAAAAAAGTTAGAGTACCGTACCTAATCGACTCTACAGTACCCCCGGATACAGTATACCATTACCGTAACCCGATTATCGCAAACTAGCTTTATTTTTTTCGAAAAGTTCTGGAACAGTACCCAATCAATTCTACAGTACCAAAGTAATTACAGTAATCCAGTTCCTTGGGTCAAACAGTTTTCAAAAATTGTCAAACATTTTTCTAAAATTTTTAAATCGATTATAAAATGCTTATACAGTAATTGGAGATGCGGAAGGATACATTACAACAATTTTAAGCTAGATTTTGGATTTTTAGAAAAATGTTTGAACCAAGGAAATTTGCTATGGTAGTTTCTTGGGTACGGTACTCTAACTTTTTGAAAATAAAGTCAGTTTGTGATAATCGGGATTACGGTAGTGAGATACGGTACCCGGGGGTACTGTAGAGTCGATTTTGTACGTTACTTGACCAGCTGTGTCCTACCTCTCGATTTTCACCATGAATATCTATTTTTACATATTTGCGCACCGCCCCAAATTTGGGGCGGCGCTTGGTACTGCCCTGTTGCCGCCGGCGTGGACACCTATGGCGTAAGGTGTTAGGTAGGATAATAATAAGCTTATGTAAGTAGTGATTAATATAGAATAATATTCAAATATAGTAGCTGTTGAGCAGTTATATGTAGATAAAACGACTGGAAAATAGATCTACTCGCTTTACAGTTGTTCAATTAATCCGCAATGTTTAGTTACTTACCCTTGCAACATTTCGAACAATACTCTTTACTTGTCTCATGTGTCTTTCGTAGACAATGTCTACTGCAGGCAGCACGAGCTTCGAGAGGAGGTCGTACTCTGTACGAGGAGCGGGAAGGGCCAATCCGAGGACGTCACCAAACTCGGCCAGTCGCTGAGCCACATGCAGGTGAGAATTTCAAAATGTTGTAAAGGTAAATACCGGGAGCGACAATCCAGTCGTGTGGGCTGCAGTGGCTATCTTTGCATTGCCTTCGTAGAATCGGCCACAGAGACGGGGTTGAGAGGGCCAGGATGAGTTTACACACTTATCGCACTTCCACTTCAGGACTACGACCGATCCGTGAGTGGAGAACGAGATGGAGTTGATGGAGGGATCACCACAAGAAGGGCAGCGGACGAACAGATTGAGGAGGGAAGAGGAGGAGATGAGCAAGTATGGGGGCAGATCAGGGAGAGCGTAGTCTATCGACTCGGTAGAATCGACTGTTTGTTGAGACGACTCCTGTAGATATTCATGTAAAAATCGGATAATAATGTACATTCGTTGATATTTATTGCTGACCATTTCTGTTCTGTACTCCGACTCCTGTGATGGACACTCGAAAGAATTCTGAATAAAGCTATGCTAACCCCAATCGACTAAACTGATTCACCATGGATGCTAAGCGAGGCACTGTGGGAGCACTTGTTGATGAATCTCTCGACAGTGGAGGAAACGAGTCGCCACTAGGGTCATTGGTGGCAAGTGATGCGATGCGTGAGAGTGGAGGGAGGGATTCCCCATCGGTCTCGCCTCTACGAGCATCATCGAGAGGCTCCGCTCGATGAGTTTTCAGATGTTATTCTTATTATTTCTGTTTCATCCCTTGTGATTCATCCCTTCGATATGTATCTCCCTCACTCATTCCCATCGATTAAAAAGTTACTTGATCTGTCTGTCTGGCTGTTGTTACGAATAAGGCGAGGCATAGTGGGCGAGCAAGGGGCTTCTCTTCTGCACTATAATTCAGCGGACATTGTTACAGGCTGCCCCTACTAGAAATGCTATGGTTTCTCACTTCGATGGGATTGCCGTCATCGCCGAAGTGTACTCCGCACCACAAGATTCGTAAAGGAGAAGTGGCGCCCATGCGATCACGGTACATGTGAAGCATGTCCGCTCTCTTATCAGGAGGGAGCGCAAGTCGATCAACCCACCATTCTTGTTTATGGGGCAGCGAATTCGCCGGGAAACTACGCATTCCCCCATTAGCGCCCGATGATCCACAAAGCGCACAACTACGAACCATTGCGTATTCTAAACGATATGGTTGATAAAATACGACGGATTTATGCACGACTGATCATAAAGAACCTGGTAATCACGTTTTTTACAAAGAAAATGCACAAAAATGGGATAAGCATGTCGAAATACGTAACTTGAACTGAAAATATGAGGGTGAAAAGAATTGATGCGCACAAGCACTCGAAGGAACTGTAACTAAGCACCCAAGTATTCATAACTAGAGAACCCGTAAACCAGACGCCTACTTACAACAAAATTTATGGAAATTTGAAAGCGCATTCCCTAGGAAAAAAGATCGATAGCATCCCCTTACCGCAGCCGGTGCCTCGGAGCCGGACGCGCAGTCTGCATAATAGGCGAATTTGCTAAACTACGTAAAAGTGACTTTTTTTTGCTTTATTTAGCAAGGAGGCGGGGTTTTGCCGATCCTCTGCCTACCGTAATCGTCACTTATTTTTACTTTTTCCTGCTTAAATTTAATTATTTTTAAATTTTTTTATAGTGTTTTCGTATCATACTGGGGAGATAAATAATATGGAATGCAATCATTTTTGACCGCCGACTACCTTTAAAGGGGTTCATAAATTGAGTCGAATCGAGTTCGGAGGTGGACTGCCGACCAATCGCCAAATCTCCCGTTGAGTGTCTAAAAGTAGTACTTTGCCAATATTTTAATACATTTAAAATATTATATATTCGAAAAATGTAAACTTACAAAACGAAGACGGCAAGAAGAAGGAAAGTGATAAGGAGAAATCGAAACACGATCGGATGCATCCCTTCTCATTCAGGGTATCATGTACACAATGAGAGCCAAGAACCCGCTGCAAACATGTTGCATTTCAATGTGCTAAGGTGACTATTTACACGGCATAAACAAGTTTGCCGTGTTTATACCGCGCAATTTTATCGCGTCATAAATTCTACTTTTCTGAGGTAGGAGGTAGTATTCAATCAACCTCGATCACTTATAATAGGCAGCTAAAACACACAAGGAATAATTCAAGGTGAGTTAATTCTTGGATAATGAATCTCTCAAAATTATAATTACACGGAAGTGGGAAGTAGACTTTGCTAAAGGACAGAAGTTCCTCGAAACTCTCACTCACTTTCGTTTGAGATCTCTCGCATTTCGGTCTATTCGAACGAGAGGCTGGTCAATCTCTTTTTGCCTCTCACTCAAGAAGCGAGAGCTCGCGAGAGAGTTGTCGTTGTTTCACGAAATCGAGAACGGTTTAACCATTAATTTTGAAACATATCTCAATTCTTTCGCGCGTTCGCAGCTCTCGACTTCTTGAGAAGGAGAAATGAGCGTGTCTTTCGCGGCACCTATCGACTCTCGCCGATATAGACTAATCTGAATGCGTCGTGAGAGTTCTCGATTTTGTGAAATGTGGAATTTTTGTGGAATGATTTCGCCGAGAGCCTCTCGCCTCTTGTTTAGCAAAGTCTACTTGGAAGACGCGGCGGAGTGTTATTGTGGAAACATAAAACATTTATCGTCATCTTCACGAACGGAACGACTAGGTAGAACTGAATCTGCATATCCGAAGAAAGAATTGCTAATAGTATTTTGAACCTGAAAAAATGAAGAAGTTGCCAAGTTATAACGAGTCACACTTACTGTTTTAATAAATGTGCATATTTTCACATTTATATAGGAGTCGTTACGACTACACATGTGATCGAGTGTAAATCGATCAACCTGAACATATATAAATTGAAAATAAAGAAAATCAAAGCTGGGCTATTGAACTAATCTAGGAAAACACAAGGAAAATAACGAAAATCAAAGCTGGGTTATGGAAATGATCTAGGAAAACACTATAATCTAGGAAATCTAGGAAATCTAGGAAAACGTATGAAAAGCAATCAAGAGGATTCGAGCTATGATGCTTTCATGGTCTCTATACAGGTTGTGCAAATACCATGCATTCGAGGGACATACGCACACTCCCTCTCTCAGCAGTCTGACATGCGCGAAATGTTGCTAAATACATGTGAATTCAAGAAAACGATGATTTTTACGGTCACATACACATTTGTATAAATATTCGTGTAGCTCCTTCTAGAGGTATGACACAATTATGCAAAGAGTATTACAATAGTTTAGTCGTTTTAGTGATTCCAGATGAGCAAACATTCACGAAATATGCCAGCCAAGATCATCGATTCAACGAGCTGTTTTCTTGAACCTTCCCCCTCTGTTTGCCGTTAATCAGGATGCTCGAGGATGAAATCTAGTTCGATTTACACCCTCGATAACCCCTTTGCACAAGTTTTCGTAAAAAGGCAGTGCTACATTGTGTTCGATTCCTAGAGAATCTGGCTCATAAGCATTTCTGATCCGAATAGTTTTGCACTTGGTCAAAAGGAAATCGAGCAATAACGAGAATTCAACACCCTTCTGCTCGCATGACACTTAGATATGTCAATCACCGCTGACCTCGACTCGCCTCTCTCCTCCAGACTGAGTCAATGGCAGGCCAAGACTAGGTACCGTATCCAATCAATAGTACAGTACCACCAAATACCGTATCCACCAAGTTAATGGAATCGGGTATCGTGCAGGGCAGCTGCTTCGCAAATGGAAAAATCGGCTTCACCTGGCCAATTTACTATTAAGACCGAAGAGTGATCGTGAGGTTTTTTCATGTGACTGACACTTGGCTCAAAATTTCAAGCTCTTGAGAGCTTTAAAACACGTGAATATGTTCCTTTACTTATTACAATATCTATTTATTATTATTCATATTTCGATCGCTTAACGCAATTCACCACCAATTCATGCATTAAGTGAAAAAAGTGAAACGAAGAAAGAAAACAAACTTATTAGAACGGGACGATTAACTCCCGCGGGGCTGAATCGAGCGCCATCATTCGTATTTTCTCACCACATTCAGCAGCTGCTTCTTCTACAGCAATGGCAATGGTCCATATTTTGGAGCACTTCAATATGAGTACGATTTAAAAACCTCGCTTATGACCACAATTGTAAAATCACTTTTCAGCAACGAGTATTATTGCTAATTCTTTGCTCATTTTTCTCAGTTTGCGATTCGGCAAGCAAACCTTGGGAACGTACAAGTATTTATTGATGATTTTTGCTGCCTGCGATCTGTTCCTGACTGTTATTCATGCAATCATTCGACCGGTTTTTTAAATATTATTTTTTTTCTATTGTTTCACATCATATTGTTATGGAAGAAGTATATTTGCAGAAATTGTTCAACATTGACAGTCTATTCGTCATCTATTCGGACAGGTTCCGCGAGAATACTGTGAGCACTCGCGCCAACATGTAAACAACAAGACTTTCTGTGGCTGGCGTCGATCTGCGTATGCTTCTTCTCTGTCCCATTCGCGCTTACAAACATTAACTTTCTTCATCGATACTGGGCTGTCAAACGGTAGGAATACGTATGGAAATTACGATATATATGGATGATGAGGCAATTCTAAGTAATCAACCTTGCAGACCTGAAAACTTGCTACTATTCACTAGAATCCGATTTGTGTCAGTTCTGTCAATTTATCCTGTTGCTCAGTGGTGCTCTTGGTGAGCGTTTATGAGACCTTCCATGAGACCTTTCCGAGAAAGGCAGATAGGTCTGGTGAAAGGTGGGCACTACAGACTGAATCCGCCCAAATTGACACTGGCATATCAGTGTTCTCCCGAGATGCAAGTCTAAAAGGCGATCGAAGATTTTACCACGAGAAAACTAAGCTTTTTGGGGTCGAAGAATGATTGTTTACAACCTATCACATTATCTGACGGGTAATCATAAATGATAGTGATCATAATTCAGGGCTTTCCTTGCGTATGAATGCGAGTCGGATGAATCGCATTACGTTCAAGACCGCATTTTCGCCAGATTCAACGAGACAATCACTGGCTTTCGCGTGATGCACCACTGGGTAAAGTTTAGAGAGGAATGCTCGAAAATGTGTGTTTTCTTTCAGAAAGACAATCAGCTAAACCTCAAGCAATCACTAGTTTTATTGGGTGGCATGAGTATCATGTGCGCCAATATCGCCATCGCCATCTACCTGGCGACTCATACATTTGCGGAAATCAGAAAAGCGAAGACTTTCTCCTTCGACTTCAAACGCTTGCAGATCAAAATTCTAAGAGCACTATTCGCGCAGGTTGGTTGGCTGGAATAGTAACAATCAGGATTAACATGAAATAGTATGGATATGCGTCTCTTTCGTGAGCTGGGCCTCATTACGAATAGAACACCGCAAATTTCGAGTTCAAAATCGAAATATGAAATGAATAGAGTACATGGCTGATACGAAGCCTAATTGTAAATGAAAATTGTAGACAGTTGTACCTGTGGTCTTCGTGTACATTCCATTCGGTTGTGCGATTCTCTTCCCTTTCTTCAACATCGATGACACTCTCCAAATTGCTAACAACAGCACCTTCTTGACGTCTTTCTTCCCCGTAGGTTTTTGAAATAATTCGCAAAAACATAATCATAGCCTGTAGGCGTGGGACGCAATAGTCGTCATCATTTTGATCAAGGACTACAGGTGCGTGAAAACAATTAAAGGAGGAGTAAATGCAAACGCGCGCCCGGTTGGAATATGTTTCACTTAGGGACGCACTCTCTTCAAGTCGCGTTCTATCTCGCCCCTTCCCTGAGCTTTCCCTGGTCTGGCTCCCAGCCAACTAGCTATACCTCTGTTCGGAATAGATATATCAATGTGAAAATTTCGGAGCTTCTTATCGTTGTGGAGCTCTAGGCAGCGCATATGATAGCTTCAAAAAGTGAATTTTGAGTTTACTCCTCCTTTAATATCGTTATCCTAATATCAAATTCTCAAGGGATGGCATTATTTCCGTGATCTGTCGTCGCCATAATACTGCATCAACGGAGACAATATCGTGGAAAACGCAGATGTCATCAATCAATATTGCGATAATTGATTGATCGGGATCAATCAGTGCAACTTAACGTTAACTTCAAAATCTGTTTAAACGTAATGGTTCTACACGTCGAGTATTACAAAGGCTCGTCAAGCATATCATACACGTACAATAAATGAAATATTTCGTAATTTAAACATGTTTTCCTGAAAAAGTGCATTGCTCAAATGTGTGTGGTCCATATTGTAGGCAAAGCAGAAGAAGACTTGGATGTGTGCGCATTCAGGAAAAGTAGGCTTTTGAGCACCTGATAACGAAATTTTCACACATAGCAATGTAAGACTGATTCTTACTTCACGGAAAGATTTATTAACTGATAGAAGTACGCAAAAAATTGCGGAATCGACTGAAGCATGTATAAAATCTGCAATCATACTTTCCTATTGCGTGTTGAGCATCGACGAGTCACAAAAAATGCTAAAACGTACCCCGGCAATTCGCACAAATGGCAAGATGAAATCCGGAAGAAATGCAATTTGGAAATTGTAGGCGATTAGCGGGAGCACGACAGGGTACACATAGAACAGCGAGAGTATTGCCGACTAAACATAATATTATGAACTCTATTCGTATTGCATTTTAATTGAACACAGATAAGAAAAATAGAGCACCATGGTCTCCATTTATAAGAGTTCACTCCTGTTGAACGTATTACCTGTTTGATGAGCACAGATATGTATTTCTTCTTCATGTTTATAGCTTGGGAACTCAAAGCAATCTGTGAATGTTAGGTCGTCACATCAAAAGATATAGAAAAGTTATACAAAAGATATTCTCACTTGTTTTTGCAGCAAACGAATTGAACTGCTATTAAGAAAGTACCGAATAGGAGCCAGTACGAATACGGTAGCAATAATCATGTAAATCTTTATAAGGTGTTCATAGACCATTTGATATTGTTTCGCTTCGCGCAATTGATCCCATCAGGACAAAAAATATGGTGATTGTTCCTTGTTATTCGTTGCCTACCGTATCTGTACGCGCCACAGTATCCCACTTCGCCATAGATCATGAGATGAGCGCCTTCTATGGTCCTCGCCCAGTTCAACTGCTGTCTCTGAAAAATGTGTTTCGAATTTTTGCGAACACATATGCCCATACTTTTAGAATATCATTCCCGTTCGGCACATCATACATGGTTAGCATGGCAGTGATTCCGTTGGCCCATAACAGGGAATATATGAAGAGTACGAAACATATCTTCTTCCTTGATCTGATGATTACGTTTTCTAAACGTCTCATCTCGCCATCTATTCAGTAGATAAGTCTTGCTAAGCACAGCCACTTGCTGATGCATCATAAACAGCCAGAATTGGAAAAATGTGACGGCATGAATCATGAAAATGTGCTCGACTGCATGAACATTTACTAATGTCTGACAGACTACTATGGTTCGATTTTATACAAAAAATCTACCGAAACACTCGTGCTAGCATCTAGGAAGACGTTACATGTTCCCCTTATATGCAGATGTGTATATTTATAGCAACCTTTTGCATTTTTCCTTATTCATTGGCTGATTTTTTTCTTTTTTACTACGTCGATCTCTTGAAATCTCACCATTACAGTTCGAAATTCGGGCCACCATCTCTGCACGCACTCTCTCGACTAGAATAGTTGAGAGCGAGTATATAAAATATATAAAGTATATAAAGCAAAATATATAAAGCGAGTATATAAAGAGTATATAACATATACAATGAAGCCACCATGGTACCGCCTCTACTTACCATGGAGTTATGAGGACCGATCCACCTGCATGCGGGGCCAATGCACATTGCAATTGGATTTGGAAGGAATTCGTAACCCCGGTAGAAGAAGCACGTCCACATGTCGTGAGCGAACATTATCAGCTGAATAATTCGCTTTCTGATCATTTTACCATTGACATGTGTATATTTCAATTGTATGCAAAAAGAATAACAAGAACTCCAAAAAATGCAAACATGTTGATACTGTCCTCGCAGTGTTCTCCCTCGTGCTTACTCTCGAGAGCACCATTATCTCCATTGCCTGTACCTGGGTTAGATGATATCCGACTTTGATGCTCATTGACCAGGTTCGAGTATGACGAATAAGAAGAAAGAAAGCGATGCAATGCATTGGAAGAACCGCTAGACCATAGGCAGGTTGGAAGCTAAATCACGCATATCGTGTTGTGCTTGTCATCAATAGTGTACGCTGGGGCACGTCAACAATTTGGCGCTAGGTCAGATGAAAAACTATCGCGTCATTCCAAATTTGAGATATCAATTGGACATTACGACATATTTATCATCCGGCCTAGCTCCCAATACCTACGCTTAATGATTAAAGATTGCTCACACATGCATGAATGGCAACACGTAGTCCCGGTCGAGGTGGTACGCGTAGAGAAGATGAGATGAATTCATCATCTTTCACGAAGAAATCGAACCTCTATTCTATCACCTGACACACATTAACTGTTACAATAAATTGTATATTTTCAGAGAATTCACCAAGGAATTCGTAATAATATGGCGCCAAACAACATGTGGCAGATGTTTTTTGTATTATTCCATTGACAATGCTATACCAGGGAGGAAAATATTTAAGACGATCTCGTTAAGCCAGAGTGACCACCCACCGAAGAGGCGTGGTTCGAACAGCAGGGTGACTATAAAAGATTACAAGCTAAGAACATGTGCGAACATGTGCAGGGGATTTACTGGATTGGTATCTCATTGAGCCCAAGGAGAAATATGGAAAAGCGTTCCCAAATCTATACACAATGTGAATAATTGACTTGGAAAATATTGTGGCAGATTAACTGCTAGCATAAGACCCGTGATTTCAGTGGTTTCGCATAAGCATCGCATATGCAAAGGGTCATCATGAAAACAGCCCCTGTATTTTTTTAAGAATCGTCCGAGAACACTCTCCATTGCATTCTTCTATTCGCGGGTTCCCGCGGCGGTGTCATTGAATCAAGAACTATAATGCACACTGCTCCATTTAGAATTGCCTATCCTGTGTGGACACTAGGCCGGATTAGATGTCCTTGATATCTCAATGGCGGCTTGAAGTGAAAGTTCGCATACGACCTAGTGCCACTGTGTGGTATTACGTAGTAAAAATTCATACTATCCAAAATCTGTGATTGTTGACACACGAACGGGCGTCGCCAAGGGATTGGAATGTGTATGCGCATTGAAAATCCAAATGTTAAAATTGTTATTATCACACCTAAATTTTAGCAACATGAGCACAATGCCAAGCATTAAAAAAATTCGTTTGGAATGCATGATCTCCTTATTGGGGTTCGTTTCGGTGGAAATCTTCATTTACACTCTCTGGCAGATATGATCAGTGAATGAAGAGAGCCATAGAACATTAATCCTACCCTACTCCGTTGTAGCAATAAGTATTGTGAAAAACGATACAATTGAGCCGTCGTATATTAGCGTGTCCTTTCGCCTATTCTCGTTGTTTCACTCAATTGCGAAAGCAAATCTTGATAAGGAATGACAGCCGAGGCAATTCTCTTGCGATATGAAGGGGAGCAATATAGAATAACGAAAGAACTGGCAATCGTGTGCTTCGTGAGAATTATCCAGAGAATCGGTGATAGAACTGTCGCTATAAACTTTTTGAAAGTTTTAAATTAAGTATGTTTAGAAGTTCATTAGCATCTATGTGCTTTAAAGAAACTAACCGAATCGATTGAAGTCCACTCCCACGTCAAATAGAGTGGGAGCGAATTGAAGGCAACTATTGGCATAGAGAGGTACTAAGTATAACAGAGACGGGACGCTTCCCTGGAACAAAGTGAAACCCCCGAATTCGTAATCATATTTCGTACTTGAAGGATGAGAGAACGGACGGCAAGACGTTGATGTCTTTTTTTAAACTCATTAGTATCGTTTTAATTCAAAGTTTCCACTTTTTCGTCGCTGAGCTTGCCCAATTATTCACTTTCTTGACCTCGCGAACGAGCTGTACCAGCATGAAAATCACTGCGAGTATGATACTATCCGCGATCGGAGTTACAACTGAAATTTCCGAAATACATATTATTATTTTGTTGCAGAACTTATTAAAATAGAATTGAAAGAATAAAGCACAATTCACATACTATCTATACCAGTTTTGGGACGAGAGAGTATGTTTAATGAATGTACTGAATATCGAACTCTGTGGCTTACCAATGAGCGCGTTGCGCCAGTTCTCATCTGGGGTAATGAACATGTACGTGATTTTGCTCCGTACCCAGTTCAGCTCTGAAGGCAGTAATTCCTGGCAGATATTGATCTAGAAATTAGTACAAAATGGAAACTAACCTCGGCAGCTTGAACAGATTTATAAGAGAAATAAGTCATCCCGATGACTGCTATAAGCGCGTATGCATGGAGGCACAGAAATAGCGCGGATCTCTTCCAACCGATCAAGTTGAATCTTCCGCTGGGACCCAGAATAATCTGAATTTTACGATGCAATAAATCTAACTTCGGAATATTTATATATATTTTTTGATTAAAATCCGTTCGCTTTTGCTGCCTTTGATATAATGTGAAAGACAAAGATATGAAAAATGATGGGCTGCGGCGGATCTCGATCGGTTCATATGTCTCGATAAAGAATCTTACTCCTCTGCGATAATACACACATGCGAAATATGATAAAAGAACTTCGCCGAGCAACACAAATTCGATTATCTGAAGTCATATTTTAGAGTGAGGAAAGGCGAAGATTATAACATAGAAACTCCAAATTCCAATGACGTTCGACAGTAACGAGTCAGAATACCATACACCTCGGTGCGACAGTACTATAGGCGCGTACAAGTCGGAGAAAGTGTCAAATGTGAGCGATGATAACTGAAATTATCGATGATAACTGGCAAATTATCGGTACGCAAATACGAAAATATGATAATACAATGTTACCTGAACCCAACAAAGGTACTTGCGGTAATGTTTGTTTCGCATGTCGCCATCCATCAATATGATCACAATAATATAACTGTTCAAAACAAGCAAAGTAAATCCTTAAATGAGCTCGTGTAAACGTCATGACAAGGGTGAGAACAGAATCAATACATTGCTGAAAATATAACAAAAATAATGTTTCCTACCACAAATATGTTGAATCCGAACAAGATCCTTTTCGAATTCTAAATCAAGTTCCGAGTAATTCATTATGTCGAGCAGAAGAAACAGCAGAAGTGATGATAGTTTTGTATTTTAGTCTTCTGAGAAGCATATCGAAACAACAAAGACATATGATTGATACTCAGGGGAATCGGATATCGCAGTGATTTTTGTATTGTATCGTATAAATCGTATTCTGAAATTGTATTGTTATTGTTGAAAATCGAAAATCATATCATGTGCTGAAACGGAGTATTTGTTATGAGAAATTCACCGATAATTGTGCAGCGATCGAAAAGAAAACAGGAAAACCAACAATGTCGAACTTTTACAAAAATGTATATTTTTGAATTTTTTGGGCCTAGTCGGGAATTTTTCGGAAAATGCACCTGAGTCCTTCATATTGGGCCAAGTATCAGCACTCGGTATGGCAACTTCACCATCAGAACGTTGAAGGTACTTTCTCGTGGAATGTTTAATAAGAAAACCGTTCGAGCGCTCCCCATACATCAAGGAAACTTAGAACAACGACAACTCGGACATCCCCAAAGCACCCTATTCTTCATCCTAATTATGGTTGAGATCAAAGTCAAATCCAGAGGGCATAAAATGTGTACCTGAAATTTTACTTTTTTTTCCGGGGAATCCATCAACACTCGCAAAACATCAGTTCAGGCATAATCGTTCATCATTCGGAAATCCATGCACGTCGCTTTGTGTTCTGTATTTTGCAGAGTGTCTTTGAAAATGCAATCGAACGTGGATTCTACTCGACAACCATTAGTCGGTGGGCAGGTGCATTCGCTTTTCAAAATTGACAAATTCTTTCAGCTGCCGAAAGAAGGAGCGTTCAGCACTTGCCCAGTGTCATTCGTCACCTAGTGATGGACGTATTCTTATCTCTAGAAATGGAGAGGGCTAACATGATCACTCGTTACGCCCACTTCATAATTGTCTCCATACTCCACTGCGCGGCTTTCTATTGTCTGGCGTTCCATACTCCGCCCAATCAAAACGCGCTTCGCGCTTACCTCATATTTATGCAAGTGAGCGACGGGCTGTTGTTACTTTTATAGTTGATACTAGAGTTTAATAAATGGGCCGTCGTCACCTCATTTCCAATTCTCTCTCGTCGCTCGTTATCTTTATGAGAGTCTAAGAAATGAGCGAGCGAAGCCCTAAGAACTCTAATACATTTATGTGGAAAATAATTGTATTGCAATATATTCGTATTCTTCGTTTTCTGATTATCAGATACTGTTATTTGGGTTGCGATTGTAATGTACGATCTGAATGTTGTGCTGTGCGGGATGCTACCGCTTGCGCCCCTTCCTATCTATTATTTCGTCGGGCCGCTTGTTCGACTCGGCGTGCCCATTTGAGTGATCATGGTGAGTAGAACAACGAACAAAAAAAAGGCGGATGATAAATAACAAAACCTATTTTTCTTCACTTTCATGCCGTGAGATCGTGCATATAATACGATAATTTGGGGGATTACAAGCGTTATTCATTCCAACGAAAGCGTTATTCATTCCAACGAAGGCGTTATTCAATCCAACGCTCAACTAAAAAGGCAGATTGAGACAACTTGAATTCCACAATGTTTTAGGCGTACGAAATGTGTGCGGGAGCGTACTTGGGAATATCCCTCCTGTTCTGCTTCTTTCACAAGCACCAGGCAATTATGACCGATTCCAGCAGATTCAAAATTCATGAGGTAAGCGAAAATGAAAACAACTTCTCAAGACCATTGCAGCCTTCTCACTTTGAGATGGTGCTTATGTAAACGTGTTTTAATCTAGAGCTGATTCACTTTCAAGACAGTCTACTAAGTGTTGCTTGGCATCGGATTTCTGCTTCCCATTCTTCTCTTTCTCGTTGGCCTCACTCGGGATTATGATCGAGCGAGCTCCGATGCTGCACTAGCCACCGTAAATTTTCGACTAGATAAGATTTATACGCAGAGGTGTTAATGTTTTTTGACTATAGCAATAGCATGCACAAAATCTCACTTTCTAATTTCAAAAATGCAAAATAAATATTTCATTGACCCGTTATGTCCACAGTTTCACCCGATCAACCTGAGCTGGATGCGAAACCGCACGGCATCTTACATCGTGCTCGAGATGAATCAGAACTCGGGATTTTTCATCTTATTATTTGTTAGTTCGTGATTTTGTAAGAGGAAAATTCATGAAAGTTTTAATTATTTTACAAAAAAATTATAGAATAACGTCAGTTGTGAAGTGGCTATCAATTTGCTCTTTATCCACATCTTCTACACTCTCAACGGGATGGTCTGTTGGCTTCTATGCGCAAACTTCTAGCAGTTTCTTTCCCAAAAAAGACTATTCAGAAGTCACGGCGAAGCCTCACGACGCAAAGGATGATTAAAAGATCCGTCGTGGTCCTCTATATTCAGGTTCTTTCAATTTTAACGCTTGTGAAAGATTAGAATGATGCGATGAAGTCGCACATTCCACTTTAGTTTGCTAAAATTTCGGCCTGGTGCAACTTGCTCCTGCACAACCCTTCGGCAAATTAAATTATGTTAATATTTTGTGGATCTTCCCCGCGTCGATGTGCTGGTGCGCGCCATTGAGCTTTCTACTCTTCTCACTCGCAACGAGCAAGGGGGACTTTAGTGAGTAATATTTAAAATCGAACATCTGTCATGTTATGCACTCTCGTATAATGACGCAATTGTGTATTTGTTTATCGAATTCAAAAATCAGTAGGGAAAACGATACTCTCGAGTCGACTGCTGAAAGGAAGAGTGGAAGGAAGACTCTGCCGCTCGTGCGCGGCGATAAATGAAAATAAGGAAGAGGAGAGGACAAAGTGCAAACTCTTGCGCAAGAGTGAGGGGAGTGAGGGCTCTTGCGCCAAAGTTGGCTCGGAAAAACACCTTATTTTAGGGGTTTCGACGGAATTTTTAAATGTTAGTGATGCATTTGCGTACCCATCCCACATTAGTTTACTTGCATCGATTTACATCTAATCGACTCGGTTTGGGGGGTATTTTGACGAATTTGTATGATCTTTCTGCCCTTTGCGTACGCCATCCTTACATTGTACGCAATAGAAGTGTGGACTCGCTATGTCACATCGGTACTGTATCCTTTTGGGACCTGCTTACCAGGAACTAGAAGCTAGAATGGTTATCTATTTTCAAAATCGTGGGAAAGTCGGATCGTTCTAAAGGTGCACTCGAATTTCTGCCAATGCAACCCTTCTTACCAATTGAAACGCGGTTGATTCGCTCCACCACGATAATGGAGGGTTATCAACTAACTGGTCATTGATCTTGTTGGAAACTTATCAACGAGTAGTTGAGTGACATGCATCACCTTTTCTATTTATCAAGACCATCTCTTGATCACTTATACCAATGTAAATGCAGTTCCCCAAACGGTAGTGATTGTGCAACAGTTTTATAGCTACCCAGTGTTCAGCAGATTAATGCTAAACAACTGGCGAATCAGCGATCAACTTCAGCATTTCTAACTTATTCGACACTGGCTGAAAAAACGTGGAGAAAAGTCTTATCTTTTGAATCAGTAGTTGTGCAAAAGTAGTATCTTTTGAATCAAAAGTGATACAAGTTTGGTATCTTTTGAATCAAAAGTGGCACAACAGTCTTCACTTCTTCGATATTTGGTCCACCCCCTGGCCCAGCCCTTCCTCTCCTACCTCGCTCATTTCTAGGTATATCACCTTGAGTTTCTGTCTCACAACCCCTTTTCTAGAGGGAGGGAATGAGAAATGAGAGGGGAGGGGGGTGGGCCAAATATCGAATAAGTGCCCAAAAGTCGTATATTTCGAATCAAATATGCTACAAAATCAAAATCTTTTGAATCAATAGTGATACAAAAGTCGTATTTTTTAAATAAAAAGTGGTACAAAAGTCGCATTTTTTGAATCAATAGTGATACAAAAGTCTCATCTCTTGAATCAATAGTGATACAAAAGTCGAATATTTTGAATCAAATGTGATACAAAAGTCTCATCTTTTGAATCAATAGTGATACAAAAGTCTTATATTTTCTATCAAATGTGAAACAAAATCTCATTTTTTTGAATCAAATGTGATACAATAGTCTCATCTTTTCAATCAATAGTGATAGAAAAGTCGTATATTTTGAATCAAAAGTGATACAAAAGTCTCATCTTTTGAATCGAAAGTGGCACAGAAGTCTCATCTTTTGAATCAATAGTGATACACGGTAATGATTCGCATTGACAGCAATCCACCTGAACCAGCTAACCAGTAGCACCTCCACATATATTTTGAATAACAAGGAACATTTAGGAACGTACGTAGAAGACTTAACAGAAATTAGGTCAAAACTCCCCTCCCCTTTGAAAATCGGAGCCGGGAAACTGATGTGGGGGATGGTTGAGTGTGGGAATGGATAACCAATTTCACTTAAAAATCCGATCGAAAAGCTTCAAAAGATGCTTTACCGAACCAACTCTTGAACCAGCTCTGCACTCTTCCTTTCAGCACTCTACTCTCGACTGTCGCAAAATAAAGGGGCCCGAAGAACTAGAGCATGCACTCTTTATTCACATGGCAGTGACATTCTATACAATCTGGCACGTAACTCTTCTCCACTCTCCGATGCACTCCCTCGCTCTTCTACTGACAACCCCCTCGTATCGGGGAGTGATCACATCATATTTTCGTCCAATCCAACGTAGTAATCCGGTTAGTGAAAATGATGATTTGATAAAGATCAAATCTATTCAGAACGTATCCGTATCGAGATGGAAAACTGCGAATCAGATCAATCCCGTACTGAAACAAATTCAGCAGCCATCTGGAAACGAATTATAAAGAATCCATCGATTGTTGTAAATAAAATGTTTTACCACCTTCGACCACGTAGGCATCACGTTCGTTCGCTGGTTGCAATTCACGCTTGACGTGACTGACTATATTCGAGTCATCGAGTGGAAACATGCGGGGGAATTTATCGTATCACAAAGACGAAGTCCTTAAAGATTGAAACTCACTCGGAATGCTGTTTTTTGACAAAATGTTTTCGCGATTTGAGGAACGGTGAATGGAATATAGTCAATGAGTTAACGACAGTAGCGAGAAGAGGATGATACATGGTATTTCCCTAGAAGCGCTCTGCACAGCAACGATACGTAGTCCTAGCAGCATTCGACATCACCGCACTGCAGCATCTACCGTAGTCGTCTCTTGACGTCTGTAAAATTGCTCGTCGTGACTGCAGCTTGACATTTTTTAAAGTCGAAGTCTACGAGTGACGAGGACAGATTGACGCCTGATAACCTCTTTGTCATCAAGTAATTCATGTTTCACTTTCCAATCATGCTAATCATCACTTGACAACATATTATCATGACAGGAAAGAATGACAGTTATGACTGTGGTAATTATTATCGCGTTGCTCGAATCACAAATATTTTGTTTATATAAATATGCATGCATTACAGAAAACTCATTTTACAAATTGTTTCGAAGATGGATATTATATTGCCGACCAACAACTCTAATCATCCCATTGCATCATTATCCGATTTTTTTTGGTTGCGTATGCATGACTCGACCTCAAAATTTAATAATTAAACTTGTATTATGTATGGGTGTGCAGTCAAAAGTTTTAAAAAATCATTCACAATCGGAGCGCTGTCAGAACTTTTAAGTTGCCGTTTGTTAGATACCGCTTATGCCTCTTCCTTAAAGATTGAAACTCACTCTGAAAGCTGTTTTTCACTACATGATTTCGTGATTTGAGAGCGGTGAGTGGAATATAGTCAGTGACGAATGAGTTAACGACATTAGAGAGAATAGTATGATGTATGGTATTTGAACGATCGAGTCTGCAAAAGGCCGAGGGAAGCCTGGAGGAAATGAGCAGGTGACTTGAAAAAAAACGGGAGAAGAAAAGAAAATCATTATTTAATTCAATTTCGTTGTGCAACTAATTATCGCACTTAGAAAATGCACACTTACCATCTTTGAACTCAGCAAACGCAAGGGATAATACACACGCCAGCGGAATAGCGATAAATATTGCGAAAGTGCAAATCTGAAAAAAACAGAATTTATAAAAAATTAAAAATACTTTACTTGTACAAGCGACTGTTTCGTGCCCTTAATTTTGGTGTCATACGTGCCTGTCGATCTGCAAAGAAAGGTAGTGTAAACTTCATCCGTGGGGTTGGTACTTTATCTCGCGGAAGTCTGTATAGAAACAAATATTCTAACCTCATGTTCGCATAATCGTTCATAATTTTGCAAATGTGGATTGTGAATGAGATAGCAAAAGTCATGTAGAGAAGCCACGTTATCCCAATAATGTATGCACTTATCTGTTAAATATTTTTGCTTTTGGTGAATGCTGGCGGAAACCTTACAGTTGCATCTAAAATTGAAATAACTCCATAGTTGCGCGATTTTTCGATCCAATCACAACAATTGCAGTTCTGAATGGATAACACTTTTCGTACGGAAATAAATATGCAAGATGCCAGTTGCATAGTGCGGTTCGCTTCAATATCAGTGACCCGGTATTGCGCGAACATTTGACAGTAGGGAATGATGTTGAGCGGAGCAAGAATGCATAATGACATCGCTGTATTATGCGTGGTCACAGAGCAAATGGCATTTTTACCATTCAACACAAAATTGCTCAGCTTCAAGCGAGAAGAGTTTAGAAGCAGATTTTGATGGCGATAAAAGAGAAGAAGATTAAATAATCCTGTGAGATTCACAGCCAGAATGATGATAATAACCTGAAAAGGTTGTTTTCTTCAAAACATAAATTTGTGGACCCACAAGATTTGTGTTGAATGAGACATAGTGCGGCTCGCAAACAGGCCCGATACAATAGCCACCTCCAACTTTAATGTAGAAAAAGGGTACGTAAAGAAGGGTGAAGTGAATATTGTGGAGCATGTAAACAACCTGGACAAATTTGAACATTCATAGGAGCTTCGTTACCTGTAGACAAATGAGCACCACGACGATCCTGCGGGCGGATGTGTTCCAGATTTTGCAAATGACAATCAGACCGGTTGCATTTATAGGAAACGAAAACATGCCGATCACACGGCATATCATCACAATTGTCTCGTCGGAAATTGGTTGAAAACTTCCCATCGAATGACTTAAGGCATTAAAATTCTTGCTTATTATTGAGACCATGCCCCAAAAATATTTTTTATAACGATCGCGAGCGTGATAAGGGAAATTATGCGACTGTAAAGCTGAAATCTCCTTAGAATGAATAATAATTGTAAACATTCGTTGAATATTGTAATATATTCAGCAAATTTGCGCATTGGAAATGCCATCTGATGGAAATGCGCATAAATTCTAGGAAAGGATATGCATATGAATAGCAGCAATATCACTAAATAGAATGCAGATGAAAAATACAGCTGAATTTGATTTAGACATTGGTATTATATAATGAGCAAGATAGATAACGCGTACGGGTGTCAAGTGCTAGTTAATAGGGATGACAAACCGGCTTCTGAAGCGATCCGAGTTGAAAGAGGCGCTAATTGGCGCAAGCCGGCTTCGATCACCTCTCTCTTTGTTTGAACTCGGCCTTAACTCGGCGATTGGGTATGCTAATTGATGGGAAATTACAACGCTCGAGAGCCTCTCTCCAAAGAAAGTGAGCGATTTACATGCAAATCTCTCCCTTCAAGCCGGCGACACCGAGTTGAATGAAGAGAGGGCTTGTTGCCGGGTTGAACCTACACTGGGTCGCAATTCGGCATCACTCACTTTAAGGGCTGAGTTCTCGAAAACGGTGATAGATTGAGTACAATTGAATTCTGAGTGACCCTAACTCATTTTTAGCGCACACTACAAAAAATTTTCTGAATCCAATTTTGAATTTCGGTTGGTCAAATTTCTCAAAAATGTAGTTGCAGAAGCAGCTCAAATTGTGAATGTAGCTCAGCGAGAGCTTTCAAATCAGTGGTGTTCCAACAAAATACAGACACGGAGGTGAGAGTTTAACCCCTTTTACGTTTTTCGATGATTTGAATTCACTGATTCCTCGCACACGGCGCGTTTTATGGGAGTGAGGGAAGAGTGAGGACAATGGGAGGAGTGAGTGACGATGAGAGAATTTAACTCTTCCCTCTCAAAAACGCGCGTTGTGAGGAATGAGAGCTTTCAAATTATCGAAAAGCGTAAAAGGGGCGGAACTCTCACCACCGTGTCCGTATTTTCGTGGCAAGCCACGCATTTGAAATTTCTCGCCAAGCTGTATTCACTTAGAAAATTTGAGCTTCTTCTGCGCCTACATTTTTGAGACAATTGAACTACAACGTACCGCCATTCAAAATCGGGTTCAGGGAAATTGGTTTAGATAGATCGATAAAGCTAAAAAAATGGGTTGTGGTCACTCAGAGGTCAATTTTGCTCAATCTATCACCGTTTTCGAGAAATTTGACCTAGAAGTGAGTGTTGCCGAATTGCGACCCGGTTTAGGAAGCTCCAAAATGAAGTCTGCACGATAAGACTTCGTGGGTCACTCTGACATGCCTTATGATGGCCAAAGCGGTTAGAACCAATTTCGCCGTTCCCACTCCTAGCTCGATTCTCTCAAGAGAGGCGTGATATGTAGATTAGTGGTAAACGAAATGCATTCAGTGATTTGTGTCAACGATTCCTTCGTTTGGCGCAATTCGAATTAATGATGTTCAAATAGAGCCGATACGCAACATACCGGGAATAATGAAACCGATAAATTGTCGGCAATATATATTTTTCGGAATGTAGTCTATCATGTGCATGGAACGTGGTTATTTCACCATAACTGTTTATCAGACATTGAAAGG
Organism: Pristionchus mayeri; assembly: GCA_036245805.1. NCBI lineage: Eukaryota > Metazoa > Nematoda > Chromadorea > Rhabditida > Neodiplogasteridae > Pristionchus > Pristionchus mayeri. The sequence continues at coordinate 6,052,087 of BTRK01000004.1, read as the reverse complement.
CACAATATATCTTTATAAGTTATAAAACATCGTTATAATACCAGGAGAAGGTATAGTTGTGCCGGAGATCAAGTATTTTTAAATATTCGAGAGGAATCGCAAACATCGGCCGCGACACTGCGGTAGGAATCAAAATATATTGAGATGAATATTCTATGTGATGTATTGCTATTGGTGATATTTCAATCTGCGCCATCATATTTTTATCTCGGTCGTTATCTTCAAGATTCAGAAGGCCAAACTTAGTACCATCACTTTTCGGCAGTTCAATCAGGCTCAGTTAAGTGTTGAAGTGTAATAACTCCACTATAGCATTTGTGTACTTGTAAACTACAAATAAAAAAAACGATTTTCTTAACCTATTATTTTTCATAAATCATTTAGTGTTTGGAGTGATCGCCACACCACACAACAATTTGGAATATGTTACATTCATCATAACAACTAATACTTTGATCATACAATCTGAATATGAGCTATTGTTAGTGGATATCATTCTATCACGAGGCTGAGCATATTATAATCAACACACATCGTTTGGCGAAATGGTTATCGAAGAGGATACGACACTGATATTTTTTCTCAGATATTCATGGAACACAATGATGCCATAAAATCCGTTAGTTTTCGATTTTGTACCTATTAGTATGCCAAATAAATAGTTTAAATATCGGTAATAAGCTCACAGGGGAACAAAAGTAGGGAAGTCACAATACATGATTCGAAAAGATCAGAAATGCGGTGAATCATTTCTTCACAAGAATTCAAAGATTCATGGGCAAACTATATTTTCGCATGCAAGATCACATTTTCTATTCACGCAAAAAGGAAGTATGAGAGTCTTCTCCCACAAAGACCATAATAGGATAGCGTGAGATATGAGAAGACGTGAGATGTGGGATAGGAAACATTACGCAATGGGGGGAAGAGCTTCCAATACTTCACACAACCGGCAACAGATTTATTTACCCGGAAGTGCGACATTGACAGCAAGACGGAATATCCAATATCTTCTAATCGAGAGGTTGTAAACTTTCGAATCTGCTCGTTATCAGGATGCGGCTCGTCAATTGGGCCTTCATCATCTACTCTGTTTACATCCCTCTGTTCATAGCTCTCTTCATTCTCGAATTGCTTGTTATCCTGAAGAACCGTAACGTCTACAACTCCAGTTTCTTCAAGATATTCTGCATGATGACAATCGTGGTTAGCTGTTTTGCTTCGTTGTTCAATTTACTGTCCAAAATTAGTTAGAAAATAGTTTGCTACTTGTAGAATATCGGAGCGTGCCTCTTCGGCACTTTCGTATTTCGACTCAATCTCTATCCGTTAGTAAACAAATTCTACAAAGGATTGCAAAAGAGCAGAGCATGGCTCACCTTCGCATACATGTAAGTTTAATATAATTCAAGTTGATTCAAATTCATAACGAACAAAAATGTGGAAACCAGCTGATATCCTTACACTCTGTCAATAATTGCACCATGTAGGTAACTCATTTGTTCAAATATGGAGTCAAATTCATAGAACTCTTAGTCATCGGTGTTTCCATGCGCTTTCTAATGTTAGACAATATGCACGTAACGAAAATCGCTCCGAATAAATAATGAATAAATTAACGATGAAATTTGTTTCAGTGCCGCATACTACCTCAATAGCCTCTCGGAGATGTTGGGTGCACTTCTTGCAATCAACCGATTCACAGCCTTCTTTCTACCACTCAGACACGATCAGGTTCCTTTAACGTTCATGCAGAAATTATTAAACTCTCAGGGCAAATTTAAATGCAATTTGACCAGGAACAAACGAGCTTCAGATTTGGCGCAAAGCTGTCTTCTGCGCCGTTATGTTGTGCGTTTTGCTCGCATTTGCGCCCGTTTGGTTCCTCTTCGACTATCAGACGAGCTTCGAGAGGAAGGGCAATACGAGTGCAGTCAAGGATGATGACTTCGTATACTACGTCGTCAGCGCGCGACCAACGTCCCGTAAGGTAACGTAGGGTACCGTAAGGTGTCGTGAGGTACCGTAAGACACCGTAAGGAATCTTAATTTTACGGTAAGGCACCGTAAGGTACGCCATCGGCTAGTGAACAAAGAGTTCGAAAAACGATTCCGAGTTATCTACGCTATTGTACATACTCTCTCGGAACTCGACCTGTCTAAATAAAATGAGACGGTAACCCGAATTTTGAAATATGCCCGTGAGGACGACTCGGTGATGATCAGTAGTTCAAATCGGATTACATGTAGAGCAGAGCTGTATTTACTAAGGGAGATGAGGACGACAATCTTCAATCAAGAAAATGTTGACAGTCAACGAGTGCTTCAAATTGAGTGAGAAAGGTTGAGGGTTCGGTATGGCTCAACATGGTCATCGTATCGCTCGTCTGTACTGTCATCTCCTCTCTTCTCTACTGCGCGTGTGCAGTTCGTCTCTGGACATGCTCAGTCACAAAGTTAGTTGCATTTGATTGTGAGACGAATCATTACCAATGTGTTTCCCCATCATCTTTGATTTCACTAAATTTCAAAATATTTCAAATTCAATAAATCATCTTATCAGGCGTAAACCACTCAGGGAGCAATCGTCTGACTCTCTTCAGTTTGCACGCTCTCTCGTCACTCTGGCCGGCAAACTGAAGAGAGTCAGACCATTGCTCCACTCAGACAATCATGGGTCGTCTTCTTCATAGGGTTCATCGGGTTGGATCTGAAGCAAATTAAACCAGAATTAATCTTATGCCCATCAACTATAGATTTAATCACAATTTCGAGTCTAATTTCAGAAACCGGAAACTAGAGCGCAATTTTTTCTTGGTCGGCCTCTTCTCCATGATCTTCAGTCTCCCCTACATGACGACAATGGTGAATGGGGGAAAGACACCTTAACCGAAATCTATAAAAACCAAAGTTTTTGGTAAATCAAAATATTTTTTCGTTTATTTAAATTTTTTTTGAAAGTTTCTATATATATAACTAAAACAACAAGCTAAACTATTGCTCAATTTTGCTCAATTTGCGGTTCCAGATAGTCTTCTGCATCAACTTGTCCAATACGCGAACATTGAATCGTGGCATAATGTCTTTCTTCACATTCCAACTGCCATGGCTCACTGACTTGAAGTGGGTGAAAGCGAAAGTATACATAAATAGTCCTTTGCATAATTTTTCCATAAATTCTCCTCTTTTGCTCAAGGAGCACCATAGCGCCGCGATTTGAAATTTCGTCCCGATCGATTGATGATGAAACCTAATTTCCGGTATCTCTCGCCGGCTCCAATGCTACTCATCACGAACATGTCCATTCGACAGCGACTTATGAATATATTCTTCCCCACGACTACTGCTGAACCGTTTGGCAGTGGAATCAGACGGACAAATGGTGCCGCCACCATCAGCGCATGGACATCATAACACTGAAATTTTTTTTTCATTTTGACTGAGTTGAAGTTGATGTTTCGATATGTTGTGATATATTATGTGTGTGTCAAATTGAGGAAGTCAATTTTCACAAGGAAGGTTATATCGTATGTTATTCTTCGAACATTTTAGAATCTTTTGGTCAGATGTTTGTATTTTTGTTCGATTCTGTCAGAACTGTGTGATGGAGGAGCATTGCAAGTCATTGGTAGAAATGAGTCTCAGCATTTCGAAATTGTTAAAACATATAATACGCTTATAAATTACTCACGGGACCCTGTTAAACAATATTACTATCGATAACGTGTGGAAATAATAGAATCAATAGGGTTTAAAATGCGAGATCGAGGACTCGATACGATTCCCACTCTTTATGGCAGAAGTGTAACGGGCTTCTCCAGTATTATCAATCCCACGACGAATTGCAAGACAAGCAGCGACGGCCATACATTTTTCTGGTTCTTCCGGTTACGGAAGTAATGTTTTCCTGCATTCTTAATTTTCCTGATCGGATTGTTTATTATTTACGAATGACCAGGTCAAAATACCCAGACCTTGGTTCCTTGCTCATCGAAAAAAACGCATGCACGCGCTATCTTCCTTTGCTTGTGTGCAGTAAAAGCATCGAGGACACACTATTCATTTGTATGTAGACGAACACTCAGGACAGACATATCGATATTGTTATACGAACTACAATGAGATTTATTATTTTGGTCTCCCTCAGACCGGACCTATACCCCCGAATGGAAATGTCATATCACGCCCCTCACGAGAGAATCGAGCTGAACCAGGGAATGGAGGGAAACCCGTGGAATGAGTTCTAACCTGATTTAGGCATCATGAGGCATGTCTGACATTACCCCAAAGTCTCATTGTGCAGACTTCATTTTGGAGCTGCCTACGCCGGGTATGATGTCGACAGCTCTCACTTTGAGCTCTCATATCTCGGTCACAGTGAAAGATAAAACAAAATTGACTTCTGAGATACCCCAACCCATTTTTCGAGCTCTATCGATCTATGTAGATCATTTTGCCTGAATGTCAAATTTAAAAGTTATACGCAAGAGGTAAATTTTCTCAATAGTGTAGGTAAAGAAGCAGCCCGTTTTTACGTATGTTGTTGAACTTTCCAAGGGCTATCGAAAGAGTGGTTTGCGCAAAAAATAGCAGGGGTATAATTCGGGTTAAGGCCTTTTTAGTTTTCCCGATGATTTGAAGTTATTTTTCTTCAGAAAATGTTTAGGAAAGACAATCATTCTTGGTGGACCGGGCGAGATGAGCGGTCTGAACGCGGTTCGGAATGAAATGAATTGCATTCAAATTATCGGGAAAACTAAAAAGGCCTTAACCCGAACTATACCCCGGCTATTTTTTGCGCAAACCACTCATTCGATAGCCCTTGGAAAGTTCTACAACATACGTAAAAAGGGGCTGCTTCTTTACCTACACTTTTGAGAAAATTTACCTCTTGCGTATAACTTTTAAATTTGAAATTCAGGCAAAATGATCTACATAGATCGATAGAGCTCGAAAAATGGGTTGGGGTATCTCAGAAGTCAATTTTATTCTATCTTTCACCGTAACCGAGATATGAGAGCTCAAAGTGAGAGCTCTCGATATCATGCCGGGCGTAGGCAGCTCCAAAATGAAGTCTGCACAATGAGACTTTGGGGTAGTGTCAGACATGCCTCAGGATACCCAAATCCGGTTAGAACTCATTTCACGGTTTTCCCTCCATTCTCTGGAATGGCGATTCTAGCTCGATTCTCTCGTGAGAGGCGTGATATGGAGTCTTCTCGCGAGGCTCATAAGTTATAAAATCAGCAACGAGCTTGGGCGAGATTTTGATGTGCTTTATAAATTTCGGACAATTTAAGAACAATTTTTTATGCTCACATAATCTTACACAACAATGTAATAAATCATAGCTCGAATGCCAAAACATTGATCTCACGGCTTATTGGACGTGCCCGCACTTGTTGATGACACCTTTGTTAGGATCTGATTTTGGTAGTTGAACGTACGGGTTGACATAAGAGCCTTGACAGTTCTGAAAGCGCAAATTTAATGTCGTTAATGTTATTGGCAATTCTATAATTAATGATTGAAATATCATATTTGCTAATTAGATTTACGGATCATCAATACTGACAGTCGGTAAGGTCGAATAAAGAAGAGTGTGATGAGTGGGCTCGCAGCCAGTATCATCAAGCAAATCTGGATCATATTGTAACGCGATTTGATGAATTTTATGAATGTTTACGATGTGCTTTCGCTCATTACGCTCAGTTTCGATAGTTAATTTTGTATTTTTGTTAATCCAAAAATAGTGCTAACCACGCTCGGAATATGGCCAGCTTGCTCCCACTCCTCAACTATGCCACGCTCTTTAGCTACAATGTAGACCGCGGCAATTAAGTAAAAGCTGGGAAGGAGTGCTTGGAATGACAGAGCCTAAAGGTGAACATTTCGAGTTTTGCTTGATCACTAGAGTTCGATAAACGGGTCAGTGCTTTTTCATTTCACAGTGTAGGAAATGTTGATATGAAGGGTCGTTTATAGAGTTCTCTCATTGGAAAATTGTTGATGTCTTTCCGGATCTGTTTCAGTATATCTATGCAGTTGACGATCGCTTCTTTACTTAGAGCAACTGAAACCTACCAGAAAAATGGACAAACATTTCCAAATGAGAGAACCCTGATCGTTTATCGAACACTATGCCGCATACTTTGATGACTTCTCGGTGCATTCTGATGCTTTGCTGGCTCATCTTCAGAGTGGATCCGAGATGACGATGAATTTTTAGGAAGCAAATGAGGATTACGAAGTACACCGGGCCGATTATGCACTCGACCCATCGCATGGCCAACAGGGGCACGCCAGTCCAGGTTGTGCCTACATTTTGTCATTAAAATAACTGAGAATTCTCTCCGTTCACAACATATTTTTTGTAGGATTGAGTAGGGATTCGTGGGGATTAGAGCAACACATTAAAACTTTGGGAAATCTCTTGCTCACCGATTAGAAATTCAGTTTTAGCTCGAGTGTCAAAGACGTAATTAGGTTGAATTGTCGCCATGATCAGCCTCAGCTTTTCTTCATCAAAGAATGGCGCGAAGAATTCGAGAGTCTGTATACTCTGCTTACTTCCAACCATTTAGTGGGCAACTCCCCACCCACTGGTCAGGATAAGATCCGCCCGTTCTAACCACTTGTCAAAAGCAGCTGTCTGAGCAGTCGGTAACCTGACCAGTGGGTTGCGAGATGCCCACCAACTGGCTGGAAGAGACCAGAGCAGCAGAGTTCGAGAAAGTATTCCGCTCTCTCTCCATTTCACACACTATCTCGACCTTTCGAGAGGCGAGTGGAGAATGAAGATACCGTGGTATGCTTTCTCGAACGCTACTTCCTAGGCTGAAATACAATCCCGAGAAGAAGACACTAACAAAAATAAGCGCAGTTGGCGCGTAGACTGCAATGAGCACGCAAATGAGCAGCAAAACTTCAGGTGGCGGGAATTTTAGCACGTTGTACCTGCAAATGATGAACATTTTTTAATGAATCGACATCGGCACTCTGTGATAAGTTCTCTCTAAACAGAATAGAGGAGGGGGATACACTTTTTGCCCGTAACAGTGGATGCCCTACGGGATACCAAATAAGGAGTGTGGTTCTTACCTGTAGCAGAAGCTGACGGCCAGCAGGACGCTATAGTGAGCTAGGCCATGCAGAGCGCACTGCCTAGCAGCCATGCAGAATCGGAGCGAACCTGAGCAAATTAATTATAATACTATTTTACATTTACTCCCGAGTCGCTATGATTACAATATCAATGGTTAGGATTTCGGGAATTACTGAAGATATTTAGAGGATAAATCAATATAAACGATAGCAAAGTAATGGAGTGACAGCCCAGATGGAAAAAAAACAACCTCTACAATAGATCATTAACTACTTAGGAAGCAATTCAAAACACTCCGTGTCCGAAGCCACACAAGTGCGGTAACTTGTCATAACAACAAAACGATTTCAAATCATTGAAATTCCATTGAAGATACATATCTTTATATAATAGTTTTAGTCGCAAAGAAGTTTTTTCTAGACTCTGAGGAACGCTGCGAACCTGAGATTACCTGTCAGAACGCACGGTCCGGTCATAGCGGCGATTATGAATTCAGGGGTATCCATTGCTCTAAAATGACACTATCTTCCTTTAATTGGTCTGGTATCATATTTGCCTGTAGAACATGAGAAACGAAGATGAGGCAGTCACGATCTCAATGATCACGAAATTCACCAAAATAATCGAATAAGGACTGAAATGGGTTTCATCATTTCAATTGTCCCGTAATTTTCCAATTGACAACCGCTTATCACGCGTATAAATACTCCAGATGAATTACTCAGTAAAACTTACTATAAAACTTGTACGTTCGTTTTTACGATTATTGTTCCGAGCAGGATGTTTGTGAGAATAGTGCTCGCACAGCAGCAATTATGTACTATTCGCAGAAAATCGATTGACATCTTCAGAAATATATAAACAACTGTGCAAGTGTACGCCAACTGTACGCCAAGCGATTTTAAGCCACGACTACGATAGGTGGTGCAATCCGGCGAGGTCGAATGCTGTTAATACTGCTGAGAAAAATGCAAGAATGAGCGTAAGAATAGAGTTAATTTGTAGCCATAAGAGAATGGGTTTCTTTGTTTGTAGCCTGTCACACTACTCTGAATATATGAATGCCAGTGAATGTCAGTGAATATATAATATTTGAGTTTGTAGCCATAGTATCTTTTTTCTGCAATCAAAAATAGAAAAATCGTTTGCAAACATCATATTTTATAAGAACGAGTTTAACTTTAAATGTGTGCACGGACCATCCGGAAGACTGCGGTGGCGTCGTTCAGTTCGTGTTAGAGTAGACTAGTGATGTGACGAGGCGAGAGATTCACTCCGCTCTCTTCACTGGGAGCGCCAAACCAGCGTTTTCCAGCGTTTTTGCAACTTAATTATCGTATGCTGACCTATTCAGAGAAACCTTTTACCAGCGGGCCAGGGCTATATCGAAAGGTAATGGAAAGAGCTTCCGAATCCTTTTTTGAGCGATTGATTTGGTTGCGAATGAAGCTTGTGTTCCCTAAATCTCGCTTTCGAGGTGAAATGTGTCAGAGGAAAGTGGGCGGAGCTTGGGGAGTCTAGCCATAGTATCTTTTTTCTGCAATCACAAATAGAAAAATCGTTTGCAAACATCATATTTTATAAGAACGAGTTGAACTTGAAATGTGTGCACGGACCATCGGGAAGACTGCGGTGGCGTCGTTCAGTTCGTGTTAGAGTAGACTAGTGATGTGATGTGGCAAGCAATCTTCTTAGATTCGTCGATTACGGTTAGGTGGGCTTGAATTGGGCGTGGTTGTGAATGCATTGGTCGAGACGCGCCGTCGCGCTACCACTTTCGATTTCCTAATTCGCAGAGTATCCAAGATGAAATCGCGTGAAGACTGCAAAAACCTTATTGTTTTAGATGCAATACCAAGGTATCCTCAAAAACCACACTCTACCGGTTTGAATGATTAATAATATATGTAATTAATTAAATTTAATTTTTTCTGCAAAATTTCACCTTTTTAGAGACGATGGAGTGCAGTGAATTGCAAAATGACGAAAGTGGCAGGAACAGCATGAGGCTAGATGTTACGTCTACAAACCAGATCATATTAAAGACCCACTATGTAACCTAGAATCCACTTTTACGCCGTTGGTCAGAATAGCATAAAAGTAGTGACAGACCGTCACAGGAAAACTTCCGGAATACGAATTACGTGACAACGGATTCTAGAGTCGCCAAAGAGCCCGATTGCGCGGAATGAATGCTTCTAAGAGACAACTGCGGGTGATTACTGGGCAGTACGAAGCCAGTGATTATGCAGGCTGCCCAGTATGCTGCTGGCAACCCGAGTCCGGCTGTGGTAACGTTCATCTATGAAGCATGTATGATTTGATGAAAATACACTTAGTTTGCTTTTTTCTTTCGAACCTGAAATTGGAGACTGCTGATGAGTCGTTGCTGCATTGTGATTGTCGCCGCGCTGATTTGGTCACGTCTGGGCAAAGTATGATTGTACAACTATTGGGGTGTCCGGAAAGTTCGTATAATGCTTCGGAAAAAAAGTCAGTTCGCGATCAAATGCAGTGATTGCGCAATCTGTTTGTCAACAATGTATTGCATCATTCTGACGTTGAGTAGTGAGAGGATTTAATCAGTCTCCTAGTTGCTACATTAATTCTTGTGATGGACTCCCATCTCTACCTCCGAGCAGGTTTACTTCATTGCTACCGTCTTGGCCGATCCGTGAAGGAGGCCCACTCTGCCCTGGCCCCGTCGGAAGGAGCTGACGCCCCCTCCATACCCTTCTGCTATAAGTGGTTCTCCCGCTTCAAGAAAAGGGAGTTTGGTCTCGATGATCAACCCCGCTCTGGACGCCCTCCCTCCCTCGATCAGCCTCTCGTTCTCCGCCCACTGAAGCGCAAGCCCATGGCCAGTGTGCGTGAGTTGAAGAAGGATACTGGTACTCCCAGATCAACGGTGTCCGATATCCTCCATCGATCTGGGAAGAAGCCGAAACTCCCACAAGTGATTCCCCATGACCTCTCCCCCGAACAGCTGAAAAATCGTGTTCAAGTCTGTCGGGAATTACTCCATCGTAGATCCAATCTTCGATGGGTCAATTCCATCATCGCTACAGATGAGAAGTGGATCACGTACGATAACCCTGTGAGGAGACTGCAATGGGTGGATGCAGATGAGAAGCCCACGCCCGTCCCGAAGAAGTAAGAGCACGGAAAGAAGGAACTCCTCTGCTTCTTCTTCTCAGTGCTCGGTCCCATCTACTGGGAGATCCTCGCCCCTGGCACCAGCATCAATGCCGACCTCTTCTCTGAACAACTGGAAGATGTCGCGATCAGAGTCCCTTCCAGACTCCTGAACCAGGGCAAAATTCTTCTTCTGATGGACAATGCTCGCCCACATCGAGCGAAGATGACCCAGAAGAAAATGGACGAGCTGAAGATCGAGAGGATTCCCCATCCACCGTATTCCCCGGATCTCTCCCCATGCGACTACCACTGCTTCCGCTCTCTCTCTCTGACTTCTGCAACGGAAAGAAGTTCAAGAATCGAGATGAAGTTGTGAGGGCTTTCGTGAACTGGGCGCTCTCTAAGAAACCCGCATTCTGGAAAAGAGGAATCGAGACCCTGCCCAATCGCTGGAGGGAGGTAGTGAGAAAGAAGGGGGCATACATTGGTCACTGAGAATTGTAAAGCATTGAATAAAAAATAAAAACAAAAAATTATACGAACTTTCCGGACACCCCAATACAATCGACATTAGGAAATGTTTCAAGTTTTCTAATATGTACGATGGTATTCCAATATGCAAAAAACTTGAAATATCTACGATGGTATTCCAATATGTGAAACACTTGAAATTTGAAGAAACAAACCTCGCATTCATTACTCTCGTTGCGTGCTGAGTTAGCATCGTCGTTGTTAGCGTGCATAGTCCGAAAGTTATCTAATCGAGAAAATTGATTAATATTTTCTTGAAACGTATTTGTACCAGCATAAGAGGGAAGTGGAAGAGCATCATCAATGGACAATTGTCGTTGGTGTATATTTTAAATGATGATACTTGAAGTAACCAGGACATTGGCGTCTGCATGAAACGTTCTCAAATAGTGCGGTGAAAGAATCTGATCATTTCAGGTGAGAGTAGTGAGAAAACCTTGGAAATCAAGGGACCAAGGCTCATTTATTGCACTCAAACTAACATGACTACTCAATCGGTAACTCACTTTCGCTATGACAGCTCCCTGCTCTTCTCTGTCATCTTTTGTCGTGAATATGAACGAAATTGGATTGAATATCATGACAAGATTCATCACGAGATAAACACAGTAGACACCACGTTGCCGAAGCTGCAAAATCAGGTTATTCAAAAAATGAAAACAAAATAATAACAAAGCAACATAAAAAACAAACCTTCATTGGATGATCATAGGGCAGAATCACCTGTTGTCTGTGGAAAAGACAGCAGTTAAACAACGCGCTCATAATTGAAACGGTCGTGAAATTCATAACCTTAACGTACATTACGGATAAGGCAAATCTGAAAAGCGTACCAAGGATGAGTGGGCACTAATGCCTAGGTAGACTCCGATTCCCTTCATGAAGATGCCAACACAGGGAAAGAGAGGACCAACGATGAAGAGGGAACACGTTTGAACATCGTAGAGCAGTTGAAAAATCGATAAAAGTGCTTTGGCTAAATTAATCAAGTAAACTTGCCTTCAAAATTAGCAGAAGCCTGATGTAATCTGCAGACAGTGCTTTGCTTTGTCGAATTGTGAAGAAAATTGAAACTATATTTGCGGAAATCGACAAAAATCCTGCAATTTACCTCTGCGTCGATACGCAGCAGTGTCACAGTACCGACTACACCATAGAGAGCGATTCGAACAATCTCGAACTCTTGCGAGAAGGAAATGGAGTAGTTTGCGTAGGACATTCAGCACAGTTTGAAGTTGTAGTGTGTGAAATTCAAATCGAAAGTTGCAGTGGAAGACTAATAAGCGCTTTGCTCGCGATTTTGCGATCGAAGCGTAACTACTGTTTATCGTCGCAAAAAAGTGAAACATGGGAAACATGGACAAACTCCTTAGCTTTTCTCTCGTTTTCAATTAACCATTTTTTCTCGAATTCTTTCAGTATTAGTTCCTTTCAGTAGTTCAGCACTTTAAGAAACGTTCTATGAGAAAACGTAGCAACCACACGGATGGCTTTTTTGCAACCCCCCTCAATATTTTGCTGGTGAAGTTCCCATACCGAGTGCTGATATTTGGCCCAATATGAGTGCCTATGGTGCAGTTTCCGAAAAATGCCAGACCAGGCCCAAAAAAAATCGAAATTTTCAAATTGGATAAAAGTAAGATATTATAGGTTTTTCTGGAGTATTTTTTGATGAAAACAACGAAAAACATAGCTTGGAAGAGAAATAACATCGATAAAGAGTCCAAAACGTCGATTTTCGATGTTTTTTTAAAGCCGTGAAAAAAATTTCCCCGCGTATCCCTGAGATTTTCACATTTTCGAATTCCACGTGCAAAACTACATAACATACTCGATTTTCAGCGAATTTTACCGATGTGCGACAATTTTATAGTGCTTTGACTAAGGCACACTCAGCGGGTTTTGAGCGTACGACCGCGTCAATGGTTTGGCAAAGTGCGAAGTGTTTACTACTGATTTCATTTTACCCGAGGGTTCGAATCCCCTCTAATGCACGAATGTTTTGCCATATTAAATTGTATTCTCCGAAGTGCTCAAGTTTTCTATGTGGTGCGGAATGGTACGTAAATTTAAGTAATAGTAAGAGGAAAATTGCTTTGGATTATGCAGTGGGCAAATTCTTTTTGCTTGGTTCTCATATTTCTCGCAATGTATTCCTTCTAAGGCTCCTTTTCTATTTCAATCATCCCTCTCTTCTTTATTACACCCCCGCTCCCTTCTCCCGACCGGGCATATCTCAATATCCCATCTGCCAGCTGACCTCCCCTCTCAGTAGAGGGAGGGGGAGTAAACGAGGTCACCAACCCTGCCCATCTGATTGTGGATCAGTGTGTTCCCAATAACACTTTTCGTTCTCTTCTTTTCTCTCGTTGTTTTTATTTGTTCTTCCCGAGATCGAGGTTCTCATGTCCATGTATTGGTTAAGACTGCCGAAAAGGCTATGGAATCATTTTACTCCTACACTGTTTTTTTTTCAGAAACCACAATGGGTAATGGCCAGAGCCGCAACAAATCGATTGAGCTCCGGAATAGCTCCAAACGCCTTACCATCCAAGAGGAAATGCAAGTTATTGAGTATCTTGGCACTTTACCCAAATTCAAAAGGAACGAGCGAGACTTTGCATCTTTCGCGAACGAATTTATTGGAGAACTGCGCCTTACGAAGATTGATCTCGAAGTGAAATCGACGAAATTTGTGTTCGGAAAACTATTCGAGAATGATGAGCGCACTCTATATGATAGTATTCCGGAAGACCTCAAGACGAACGACGATTGGGAAGCATACTTTAATGCTCTCATGCATATATTCCACACTTCACAAGACATCCGATTCGCGCAGCAAGAACTCATGGGTCTAAAGCAGCGATGTGATGAGTCTGTCCTCTCTTTCCGCTCCCGAATTGAGAAAACTGCTCGCTTTGCCTTCCCATTCAATCCTGAGCATCGAGTTACCCCCACACTGGAAGTATTCATTAGTGGATTGAAAGATACTATTCGGTGGAAGATTTACGACGATGAAGAACCGAGAAATCTCTCCAAGGCTTACGAGCTAGCTCGGAGATTCGAGAATATTGAGAAGACAGATGCCATGCGTGAGTCCGAAACCGAAATGGACGAAGCAGTACTTCAGATCAATGTGATTGGTGGGTGTTTAAAATTGTACATACAAATATTCTAAATTTGTACTTAGTCAAAACAAATCAAATACATATACGCCAGATATTTAGAATTAATGAAAATGTTCAGATGCTTCGGAGAGTCGATGCTATTTCAAGACGGTGCAGAAGCAACAAGTGGAGACGTTAGATCGAGAAGCTCATTCAATTGTTTCCACAAACTGCGATGGAGGATATACGAGGTTAGAAACGGGTTTATTTTTGTGTATATCATCTCCCTTCAGCATGGTGGATTTGGAGAAAAAGCGAACGAAAGAGCACGGCACAGTGAATGAGCTAGAGTTGATTCTTGGCCGAGGCGCCGGTCTTTTTGTTGATGCGACTCCTCAATATGTTAGAGCGAATTTAATGGGTCAATTCGTGTGTGATGCACATATGAATGAGCTCCTACGGGGATGGAACTCCAGACAATTTATTCAACATATTCGGAGGAGATCTGTGAAAGGAAAGACTTTTAAACTATGTGGAATCACGACTCATGATCGAGTTCTCTCTAAATTGACCCACCATCTGACAAAGGAGCAGGCCCAGAAGTATCTTCATCACTATAATCGTCTCTATCACATCGGAATCCGTAAGTTGATGTGGTGATAGGATGGGCAACACTAAGTTATTTAGCTATCTGCCCAAGCTGTGCTGCACACATTGACAAATTAGCAGCAGTGTTTACTGATACTGGTCACAATGATTCTATTCAAACCGATGAACCCATGGATGATGGGTTTGATGATACCAATGAGGAAATGGTGGAAGGCTTCGAAGACATCGACGACATTCTGGACACGTTACAAGGATGCGCACTTCTCGATGCAGATATGGCAAAGTTGTGGAAATATAATGTTGCCCAATCGAGACTTTATCTGAAGACGGATTTCAGACTCCATTTGAAGATGGAATCGAAGGTTGGAAAGATTAATTCCTATCACAAAAAAAAATTCAAAGGTCATTGACCACTGCTACGTCCACTCGTTGTCAGATGCTTCCGATTCTAATTTCAAATGCCAAGGGAAGGACCATTCGCATACTCTCCGATGCCCTCGATGTGTCACCATGAACTCTTGCTTCAAGTGAGCACAACCTGTATTTTCATCAAAATTCGCGGTTCGTTCAGCGAAATTACGTCACTAGTGAATAGCCTAAATAAGGATATGGAGAAGTCTCACCCGTACAAGAAGACTGTTTCCGAAATGGTTGTTCCAATGAAGCACAATATCGAAGCAATTACGGAGATGAAAAAGGTGATAGATATTTTCACTCGATATCAGGAAAATGGCCATTTTGCAGCACCTCGTTCGTGCAGGATACACTGATCTCGAGAGGACACGAATCATCGCTAATCTCAATGATGGCGAAGCGTTCGTGACCATGGACTTTTGTCAAAAATTTTTGGCTATGTACAAATGGGAGAGCCAGAGAAAATATTTTGCAAAAAGGGGTACGCTAATCATTCGATTGTTATTGTGGTTATTGACATACTATCGTTTATTAGGAATGAGCTGGCATGTATTCCACGTAATAGCGAAGGTCAACGGAGTATACGTACAGCATAGCATTGTCCACGTTCTGAACTCGAATAAACAGGTGATCGGCAGAGTTATTTCTAGAATGCGCAATTCAAGTAATCGTAACTTCATTCTACGCACTCGGTCGTGTCCCGAGACAATATGTAGAATGAGGAGTCGATTATCATATGTGTGCATTCTAGCTGTATTTTCACGACCACTTCAATTCCATCAATTCTAGGATAATCATTCTGTGCTGCAGATGCTCGATCATGTTCTTAGCAAGCTTCACGATGCCAATATTAGTGGAATCCATTTGAGAGGAGACAACGCAGGTTTGTGATATCCATGTCACCTCAAAATTGATTCAAGTAGTATATTTAACAAATTCAGGAGCGTATCACTCTCTGGGCACAATCGCATCCATCCCTCACTTGGCCGAGAAGAACAAAGTCAAAGTGCTCAGTCTCTCGTTTAGCGAGGCTCAGAACGGGAAGTCGTCTTGTGATCGAGTCGCCGCACAAGTAATAATTATTCTCATGATTTATATATTTTATAAATGAAACAAAAACTCTCTAATGACATAAGAGATGATATCATCTATGAGAGAATTTTTTGAAATTTAATTTTTTTTCTAAAGCAACTCGACTCTTTTGCTCAAAAATTAGTTTCAAGAGAATTTAAATCAAAATTAGATATACATTCCAGGTCAAACGAAAACTTCGGGATTACGTCACTCGTGGAAACAACATCAAGCGTGAGCAGGATCTATTCAATGGAATTCATGCATCGGGGCTGCGCGGGGTCTCGGTTTATCTGGCGAAGTGACGAGAGAGAAGACTGAGGAGAAGGAGAAGGCGCTCGCGAAGAAGCTGCAACCGAATATTGCTGGAATATCATCGTATGGACACTTCGAATTCGATGGGAAGACAGTCAGAACGTGGAAAATGCACGGAATCGGAGAGGGACGAGTATACAAGGGTCTCGATGGATACAAGCGTGAAATCGAGATTATCCTAGAAGGAGGCTTTGTCCTCAGCAAGGATAACGCAACCGCGGATGAAGCATCTCTCAAGAAGGGGGAGGAACAACGATTGTGTTGGACGGCCTACCTAACGAAGAAGGGAAAGGCAGATGAAGAACCAGATGACACGGATGAGATTTGCTCGAGAGGAGAGGAGATTGATGGAGGCACCACAGATCGTGGATTGTTCACGTGCAACGAGTGTGGAGCGACCTTTCTGAAATATGGGAATCTCCTTCGCCATCTGGACATTGGACGCCATCGAATCAGACCGGAGAAGGTCAACCTCTATGACTTGGCACTTCAATTGATCAAGAAGAATCTCGAAGATGTCCAGGCGCACAACAACATTCTGGCGGAAGTTTCAGAGGCAGTGATCGATATGACAACTGGAGAGAATCACGATTCAGATGAAGGATGGGCATTGAAGGGAAAGAGGAAGCATGTCGTTTACTCGAAGAAAGCAAAGAAGTTCGCAGAGAAGCTGTTCAATCTTGGAGATGAGAATGAGAGGAAGATGGATCCAGCTGAAGTGGAAAGACTCATGAAGGAAGACGATAACATCAAGCCATATGAGAGAATGAATGCACAGCAGATTCGATCGTACTTCACTACATTGTGCAAGAAGAAGAAGGAAAAGAAGTCCAAGACTGTTCGCCCGAAGAAAGCAGTTATCAATGAATATGCTGATGATGATAGTGAGAACGATTGGTCGGATGTGTCGGATGAGGATGAGGAGAACATTGATGATTTTGGAAGGGAGCAAGACGATGTTATTCACGATATCATACTGGAGGAATACCGAGGCCTGTTTGATAATACTGTATATGTCGACAACGATGTCTAATTCACAGAAATTGTAATAAATTTGACATTTCTCATACATTCAATGGACCACATAGAGAGTTGAAAATTGGCAAAACATTCATGCATTAGAGGGGACTCGAACCCTCGGGTAAAATGAAATCAGTAGTAAACACTTCGCACTTTGCCAAACCATTGACGCGGTCGTACGCTCAAAACCCGCTGAGTGTGCCTTAGTCAAAGCACTATAAAATTGTCGCACATCGGTAAAATTCGCTGAAAATCGAGTATGTTATGTAGTTTTGCACGGGGAATTCGAAAATGTGAAAATCTCAGGGATACGCGGGGAAATTTTTTTCACGGCTTTAAAAAAACATCGAAAATCGACGTTTTGGACTCTTTATCGATGTTATTTCTCTTCCAAGCTATGTTTTTCGTTGTTTTCATCAAAAAATACTCCAGAAAAACCTATAATATCTTACTTTTATCAAATTTGAAAATTTCGATTTTTTTTGGGCCTGGTCTGGCATTTTTCGGAAACTGCACCATAGGCACTCATATTGGGCCAAATATCAGCACTCGGTATGGGAACTTCACCAGCAAAATATTGAGGGGGGTTGCAAAAAAGCCATCCGTTAACCCTTCCCGAAAGCTACGTTTTCTCGTGGAACGTCTCTTAAATCAAATGAACGTTCGCATGAAGTCAACACTATCACAACCATTTCTCCTTTTTCCATCTGTCATTTTTCATAAGACCAATCATTTTTATCTTTGGTATGATCTTAAATTGAATGTGTGATCATTGTTGTAATTCTTTTCAAATGACGACTAATAAATGGTATGCATTCAAACATGATATACGACAAAATACGACATATATACACATATACATATATATAATACGACATATAGACAAAATAGGTAAACGTGATATGATTTCAAACGCTTCGATAGTGCTTTGTTATCGCACAGGTGCCTAAGCAAATCAACGATTTAAATTTGTTTTACGCATTAATTTTGGAAAACAACACCGCCGTTGAAAACATCCGTGCATTAAATCCCAGACTATATGCACCCGCAGGATTTCTGTTATACACTCTAAACTGAATTGCACTTCTCCCATAATTTGTATGTATCGTAAATGACGTATATAAACCAAGGCTCCTCAAAAATCTAGGGCACTAGTCTGGATGAGAACTATGAAACTATTCCGCCTTTACCATACCTTTGATATACCTTTGTATAAGTCTCCATCACTGCTTATCGTGTGCTCCAACAAGGAGATGGGAATATGGCGCTTATTCCCATGCTCTCCAAAGAATCTTGTTGCTTCGGCAATTTCAAGTCGAAATAGTCATGCTTATAGAGGGCTCTTCGGTCACTCACTACTCGTAATTTTTCAGGACCTATTTTATGTCCCTATAAAAACACGCACTTCGAGAAAATTAAATTTCCCAAACCACTTTTTCGCCGGAAAACGGCGAAATTGCATTTTCAAAACGATTTCCGCAATCGTTTACTTCACCTACTCAGTTCGTTGTGTGAATTCCCGTTCCCGCCTTTCCTCGCCCTATCTTCATCTCAATGCTAGCGAGAACCATTTGGTGGCCAGGAATTCAGCGATTTCCCGCCATTCATGCTAAAGTAGAAGCGTTCTGGTCCCAGTTCCTTTTTTTTCGTCTTCGGTATCGTGATTTTATTTAGCATCACTGAAACCTCATAGACTTATTTTTTTCAAGCCAGGCTTGGCTATTTTGTTGCCCAGAATCTTGGTATTGCATTCGGGTATCTAAGAAATCCCTCCATATTTAGATACCGCAAGGTGGGTGACCGAAATGCTTTGGCAGGGTCATTTGTGGGTCTAATGTATCCCTTTGAGGTTAAATAAGGTCATACTTTTTGCCGTTTGGCGATATCGTATCTTTGACTCGAGTTATGGCCCAAAAACACCTCGAAAGAGTCACAACGGAAAGGTAGTCGAAATCGGGACGAGGGCGAAGCGGGCGGAGCCCGCTCTGCCTCGTTTCTCTAAAAGTTTGAGCATAGCTTCGCATCGAGCTTGGCTCGAGGTGGAGAGGAAAGGCAAAGGTCCTCTAGAGCGCGCGCTCTCTGCACGCGCCGGGTGAGAGACAAGCGAGAAAGGAGAGAGGAAGCACCACCCCTTTGCAGTTCCATTAGCGCACGCTCTTGAACCTTTGAAATTAAAAAATTAATCGGAAAAAAATCCTAAAAATACGTTTTCGGTGTCAATCCTAAAAGCAGTAACTATTCATCACACCATGCCCGTGTTAAGAATTGTCGTCGGAACCTTTCCATTTCCCTATCATGAACCCTAAATCGGTCTTTTTTAGATATTTCTGATAAGATAATGCATGACGGGCACCCTGTCGTTTATAGACACTAGTTAGACGTACCCAAAAATATTTTTTCCATATTTTTTGGATAAGCATTCGCTGCGTCATTTCGAAAGCCAGATTTCGACGCGCCTCTTTCTCCTCCTAAGTGGGCGGAGCCTGCGGTCTCTATCCATATTGCCAAACTTTCCCCAGTGGAAACATAATTGTATAAAAAAATGTTGTTCTGGTCTTCTGATTGTAATTCGGAATCAAAATTGTCTAAACTCACTTTGCGATAATCAAGATTTCATGTATTCATTTCAAATCAGATTGACTCAAAACAATTACAGAAATGAAGTCGAATGGATTAGTCTGCTTGGCTGTTCGATACTCATTTCGATGTGCGAGGTCCCTAAAGATTATCTTTTCATAAATGCTGAAGTAGACGTGGCGTGCTGGGCACATGTCCTAAATAATCCCTATTTCAGCCGCAAGTCCTTTTCCTCTCTCGCTATCGTGATTTTCTCCGAAAAAAACCGGGATTTTCTTTCTGTCTTAAAATTCACAGTGAGACTTGTGATTGGGAGTGTGCCAGTAATGTCCACGCATGTCCAAAATCAAAAATAATTCATCAATTTATGACCATGTCTATCCGTAAATTTCCGCTCCATATTTACTTTGCCATTCTTATTGCTTTATTCCCTACGTCCTTATGGTCTTTTATAATTTATTTTCGCACGTATTTTCCACCCTCACATCAAATAACCTTGTCCTTTAATCCGCTAATTGTCTATGTTCGACTAGTTGTCCATAACAAATCTGCCTGATTTTCATTAGCGCGTCTCATTTACTTTTTTGTCAAGCAATGGATTGTGTTTTCGTCTTTATATTTTCAATATAATTGCTTGACAATATCCTTTGAAAGTATCAATGAGAAAATAAAATCAAGTGTACTGCACATTTCTTTCACAGATCTAAAAAAAATCCGAGATAAAATTGTATTTTGACGAAAAGTTGGCCGATGTTGTGGGAATCGAATGAGACGCTGGGCTATGGCTTCGAACACGACCGCCGTCTGCTACTGAACATCACGATGAGGTAAGAGGTTACAAAGAGTCGCGATTCCCAGTCTAGCAGTTCTCTTCCGAATTGTGCTGTAAACTGGCTATGGTTTCAATTGCACTATCATGTGGGCATGTATCCGATCCCTTTTTGAAATTACAAGAATGCGGACATCACTATTGTCACAGCCTGACAATGAAAACGCATTCGAGTGTTGTGTTCTGAGGCGACGATTTTCCCCCACTTTACTGACACATTTTGTCCGGTTTAATACTTGCTTTTCCCATTCCTCTCATAGCCTTGTGAAAGCAGCTGCTAAAGTGTCAGGTGAAGGCGGCATATCACGCGCATTTGCCTCACGATGACTGCGCTCAAAACAACGCCCGAATTCGCTCAGTTAGTCGTCACTTACCAGCACGTTCTCGGAGGAATCTCCTTAGCTTTCTCCATGCTTGCCTTATATTTTTTGATCTTCAAGACACCGAAAAGTGGAAGGAGCTACACGCGCCATCTCATTCATGTTCAAGTAATTGTTTTTCGTTAAAATGTCGAATAATTGTCGAATATACACGATACTTTTGGGAGATTAAAGGACCCCAAGATATTAGTTTTCAAACCCCTAATTTTCAAAGTGTCATTGAGATAATCATACTAGATTGTATTGGGGGCGATATGAGTGACTATCTGAGAGAATAGAGCAATTCTACCTATATGCCGTACAGCGAAAAATAAAGTGCTGATTTCAAGATATCCCTAGGGGTAACTTTTTACGAAGAGTCCGAAAATCGACCTTAGAAAGCCGTATCTCAAACCCCTGATTTCGCGCGGCGCACCAAATTTGAGTGGTCGGTTTTTGAAACTTTTAAACGGCAGTTTCAAAACCCCATACATATTTAAATTCTCACATATTGTAGACAATTTTCGTAGACAAACATCTCATCCAATGGTCACTCGATCAAAGAACGCACGCCGAAATCACTAGGATTCATCTCCCTTTCCCATTTCCCATTCCCCCCCCCCCCGAGGTTTCTACTGTGAATTCACACTGTAATTATCAAATCATTTATCTTTCAATCATTCTCTCATTTCATCAATCCCATTCAGCCTCTCGCGAACGCAGAGAAAAGCAAGATGGACGAGGAAGCCGAGCTTCTCGCCGTTTCCTACCAGGATGACTTCACCACTAGGGTAATCATTGCACATGATTTTTCATATTCTCCAAACCAATCTAGTCATCCTTTCATAATCACTGCGATTCTCAAAATCTTATGACGAATCAATAGTATCTCAATTTCATATCAAATCACTTATCATTTATCCTCAGGATTACATCGAGTCGATGTACACTCACCTCACTCAAGAGGTCAACGATGTCAAGGAGGACGTCAGTGATCTCAGAGCACTCGTCTCCAATGAGCTCAAGGCTATCAAAGACGACCTTGGATCCATGACGCTCACTCTATCTGCCATTCTGACCAAGATCTCCCAGCCTTCTCCCATTACCCAGTCGGTATCTACCCCCAGAACTCCCCGAGTTATCATTGCCCCTCGCTCTCAGTATCGTACCCCCAATTCAATTGACCGTCACAGTCACACAAGAGATCGTAGTCGATCTCCAATTGCACCTCGCACTACTCCCAATTTCAAGACGTCCCACAATTCTCAGACCGTCAAATGCACTTTCTGTTCCTCTGTCTGTCATCTCTCTCGCAATTGCACAATTGTCCCCAGTGTCTCCCCCCGTCTCTCCCTCATGTCACCCATCCAGTGCCATAGATGTTTCCGTCACATCGGTCCCACCCATAGCGCCTCATGCGAACCCGAAATCTGCACACGCGAATGCTCGGACGAGCTCGGTCGTGGTCTCCGCCACATGCAGTTCTTCTGCCCTCGCAACCCCGACCTCCAGCCCTAACAGGCAATGAAGAAATCGACCACCCCGATTGGTGCCTGGAGTTACCCCTATTAGTATTTCGGCCATATTGGCATATGCTTGTACCACCTGTTGTCACCTAATCGTTTTTCGTGCTAACTTGTTCTAGTTCGTTGACTGTTTTACGTTTTCCACTTTGCTACTCTAGCTTCATAAAGCTCGACCAATTAGTCTCATTCATTCATCACACAACAATCAGAACACTTTCCTTCTTTCTCTTTCGCCTCCCTCCCAGTATAGCGAAATGTCACTTCGCTACTACAATTCATTCATAAAATAATCAAAATAAATAATCATTCCAAAAAAAAAATAATATATTCATTTTACGATTCACTCTCCATAACGCAGTCATACTGTAGCCAAGTTCGCCGCGGCCTCTCGGCGCCTTTTTTCTTCCCTTCTATTTATTTGAACTTTCCCGCGTTTCTCGAAGCCATTCCAATATGTTCCGCCTTCATGAGCGTCATAAAAACGGCCGCGACTCGCGATGATTTTCTTTTTCTGGTGAACGAATCTCGGCGAAGCTCACGTCGCTTTTACGTCGCTTTCTTTTTCTTCTTCAACCATTCACTAGGCTCACTTGCCTAATTCTCATCATCATTGCATTGCTTTACTTGCGTGCGGTCACACCTTTCACTCGTTCCATCCACCTTTTCCCATTATCATCATTTCATCACTCAGGACGATTCCGCGAGTCGTTCGGGTATCATCAACAGCACTCCTCCCATCCACTCACTGACGACCTCCACAAGGCGTCGGGTATCCAAGGATTCAAGACCTCATAAAGGTACTTCAATCTTTCTCAATCTTTTTCCAACCAATCAATAGTCACGTAAACAACCCCATTCCTTTCTTGTGATCTACCATTTACTTCGTGTTTCCCTTGTGAATTAAAGTAAATAAATATATTTTATTATCACCCCTTTTGCCTTTGCCTCACACCACAAAGACACGAAAATTGTCTACAATATGTGAGAATTTAAATATGTATGGGGTTTTGAAACTGCCGTTTAAAAGTTTCAAAAACCGACCACCCAAATTTGGTGCGCCGCGCGAAATCAGGGGTTTGAGATACGGCTTTCTAAGGTCGATTTTCGGACTCTTCGTAAAAAGTTACCCCTAGGGATATCTTGAAATCAGCACTTTATTTTTCGCTGTACGGCATATAGGTAGAATTGCTCTATTCTCTCAGATAGTCACTCATATCGCCCCCAATACAATCTAGTATGATTATCTCAATGACACTTTGAAAACTAGGGGTTTGAAAACTAATATCTTGGGGTCCTTTAATCTCCCAAAAGTATCGTGTATATTCGACAATTATTCGACATTTTAACGAAAAACAATTACTTGAACATGAATGAGATGGCGCGTGTAGCTCCTTCCACTTTTCGGTGTCTTGAAGATCAATAGGAGTAGATTGCTTTGTACACAGGGACTTGTGATGCTTTGCCTTGCACTGTGGACACGATTTGTAGCAGGCATCAGAAGAGTGGTTGGGAGAGAAGCAAGAAAAGCAGAGTGATTTGTTCTTGAGAATCTCTTTCTTTTCCCTGATTGAAGTGACACGAGCGCATTCTCCACTGTACTGATGTGTGCCACAGAAAACACACAGTGGAATCTTCCTAGAGTGGTTGGGTGTAGATGAGGAGTGGGAGGCTGAGGAGTGGGACGACTTAGTGTGAGGCGCTGTCGACGCGTGCGCCTTGGAAGGCAGCGAGCCATTATTGTATTGTGAGTTGACAACAGAGTTTGAACGCTGAGAAGTGAAAGCGCTGATCATGACTGAATCTTCTCGCTCTTCGCGCAATTTATCCTCAATTAGTTCGAGAGCGGACACAAGTGAATCAGGTTTTTTACGAGTGACAAGTGTAATAAACTTGGGGTGGATGCTTTCGGCAAGTTGTTGTTGCATACAAAGAGCATTGATTCCCGAGTCTCCATGAATGGAGTGAGCTATGTTGATCATGGCACGGACAGCTGACAGTTGGTCGTCTACTCGGGATGATTTGGCTCGAATGGAACGAAGTGATTGCATTAGACGAGCTTGAGTGAGGTCGTATCGATCGTATTCTGATTCTAGTCTAGTGAGCATTTTGGTGAGGAAGCTAGGCTGAACGGGAAGTGATGCGATTATAGAGTGCGCTTCTCCTTTCAGATTAGAGCGAATGTGGAAAATCTTTTCTACTTCTGACAAGTGTGGCTGGTTGATAATGAGGGACTCAATCTGATACTTGAAGGCGGACCATCGAGTAATATCACTGCCGTCGAAAGTCTCGAGTCTGATGGGTGGAAGTGAGAGGCTAGGCCTATGCGACACTGAATCGAGTGGGGGAGGTGATTCCGTCGATGACGAAATAATTGCATTGGGTGATGAAATATGAGTGAGAGTTGATTCCCGAGTGCCGGTTGCTGGCGGGAAGGGAACAGCAGTAAGTGAACGGCTGTCGATGATACTACTATTTCCCCCCTGGCTGACATGCGCGGGATGAGACTGAGTGACAGGGGAGGGAGGGGATGATTGCTCGGTGAATGCGTTTTGATTGGGCGTAGGTGCGAAAGACTGAGGGGAAGGCTGATTGAGAGATGCGCCCTGGTCAACGAAATTTCCTAGCATCGACACTGCGCGAACGCGTCGTATCGATCTAGTGAGGGTATTTTCGTATTTCGACTCTTTACTTTTGAGAAGAGAAGCCAAACTGACTGCGCCCATCGGAAGACCGCTCGATCCATGCTCGGCCTTCTTTACTTGGTCGTAATGGTTCTTCTCCTTTCCAGCTTTCTCATTGTCCTCGATCTTCTTGGCCATTTCTTCGATTCTCGCTTCGATCGACTCGGCGATTCCTGCATAACTGGTGATGATTTCTTCGGCGTCACCAATGGTAGTGACCATGTGGGAGCTCAGTGACTGGATATCGTTTAGACTCGAAATCTGGGGCAGTCTCGATGTTTCGAGATTGATTTTGTCGAAAAGTGGCTTGAGCTCATCGAGAAGGGAATAGAGTTTGTCGTAGTCATTAGTGAAATCTGACACGAAAACGTCACCCATTTTGCGAGAGCGGCGGGTGCTGACAGAGGAAGGGATTGCAAAATCAATTGTGATTGGTTTGGGAATGCTTCTGAGCGAAAATGGAGTGACTGGTGGTAGAATGCTTTTGGGCCACGCGGGACTTGATAATTATGGCTAGGATTGTTTTAAAAAAGCCGATGCACCATGTAGACAATTTTCGTGTCTTTGTGGTGTGAGGCAAAGGCAAAAGGGGTGATAATAAAATATATTTATTTACTTTAATTCACAAGGGAAACACGAAGTAAATGGTAGATCACAAGAAAGGAATGGGGTTGTTTACGTGACTATTGATTGGTTGGAAAAAGATTGAGAAAGATTGAAGTACCTTTATGAGGTCTTGAATCCTTGGATACCCGACGCCTTGTGGAGGTCGTCAGTGAGTGGATGGGAGGAGTGCTGTTGATGATACCCGAACGACTCGCGGAATCGTCCTGAGTGATGAAATGATGATAATGGGAAAAGGTGGATGGAACGAGTGAAAGGTGTGACCGCACGCAAGTAAAGCAATGCAATGATGATGAGAATTAGGCAAGTGAGCCTAGTGAATGGTTGAAGAAGAAAAAGAAAGCGACGTAAAAGCGACGTGAGCTTCGCCGAGATTCGTTCACCAGAAAAAGAAAATCATCGCGAGTCGCGGCCGTTTTTATGACGCTCATGAAGGCGGAACATATTGGAATGGCTTCGAGAAACGCGGGAAAGTTCAAATAAATAGAAGGGAAGAAAAAAGGCGCCGAGAGGCCGCGGCGAACTTGGCTACAGTATGACTGCGTTATGGAGAGTGAATCGTAAAATGAATATATTATTTTTTTTTTGGAATGATTATTTATTTTGATTATTTTATGAATGAATTGTAGTAGCGAAGTGACATTTCGCTATACATATTTCGACGAGATAAGCATTTTTACTGTTGGAAGTAAAAGGCTAGCTTGTCTCTGAAAAAATCATACCCATTTAAATTTTCAATTTTGACACCCTGAAAATTTTTCCAAAAGGCTTGTTTTTTTAACTATTGGGGTGTCCGGAAAGTTCGTATAATTTTTTGTTTTTATTTTTTATTCAATGCTTTACAATTCTCAGTGACCAATGTATGCCCCCTTCTTTCTCACTACCTCCCTCCAGCGATTGGGCAGGGTCTCGATTCCTCTCTTCCAGAATGCGGGTTTCTTCGAGACCGCCCAGTTCACGAAAGCCCTCACAACTTCATCTCGATTCTTGAACTTCTTTCCTTTGCAGAAGTCAGAGAGAGAGCTGAAGCAGTGGTAGTCGCATGGGGAGAGATCCGGGGAATACGGTGGATGGGGAATCCTCTCGATCTTCAGCTCGTCCATTTTCTTCTGGGTGATCTTCGCTCGATGTGGGCGAGTATTGTCCATCAGAAGAAGAATTTTGCCCTGGTTCAGGAGTCTGGGAGGGACTCTGATCGCGACATCATCCAGTTGTTCAGAGAAGAGGTCGGCATTGATGCTGGTGCCAGGGGCAAGGATCTCCCAGTAGATGGGACCGAGCACTGAGAAGAAGAAGCAGATGAGTTCCTTCTTTCCGTGCTCTTCCTTCTTCGGGACAGGGATGGGCTTCTCATCTGCATCCACCCATTGCAGTCTCCTCACAGGGTTATCGTACGTGATCCACTTCTCATCTGTAGCGATGATGGAATTGACCCATCGAAGATTGGATCTACGATGGAGTAATTCCCGACAGACTTGAACACGATTTTTCAGCTGTTCGGGGGAGAGGTCATGAGGAATCAGTTGTGGGAGTTTCGGCTTCTTCCCAGATCGATGGAGGATATGGGACACCGTTGATCTGGGAGTACCAGTATCCTTCTATAACTCACGCACACTGGCCATGGGCTTGCGCTTCAGTGTGCGGAGAACGAGAGGCTGATCGAGGAGCGGGGTTGATCATCGAGACCAAACTCCCCTTTCTTGAAGCGGGACTCCCCTTTCACTTATAACAGAAGGGTATGGAGGGGGCGTCAGCTCCTTCCGACTGGGCCAGGGCAGAGTGGGCCTCCTTCACGGATCGGCCAAGACGGTAGTAATGAAGTAAAACTGCTCGGAGGTAGAGATGGGAGTCCATCACAAGAATCAATGTGGCAACTAGGAGACTGATTAAATCCTCTCACTACTCAACGTCAGAATGATGCAATACATTGTTGACAAACAGATTGCGCAATCACTGCATTTGATCGCGAACTGACTTTTTTCCGAAGCATTATACGAACTTTCCGGACACACCAATATGTTCATTGAATTTCCCATGAAAAGTTACCCCAGGAGCCAAATTTTCGATTTAATATGCATGATGAATTATATTTATTCTCTGCGCTGAAGATGCAAGAATGCCGAATTTTTGAACATAAATCGATTTTTCTGAAACACCACGATGAACTACGAACGGTTCTATGTTGTTTATGACTAGTCTGCACCCGAGGAATTTAAAAATGATCTAAAACTCGAGGCTTGACAAATTTCTGAAAAATCGGTTTTCAGCACCTCGATTGGTCCCATATTTGGGCATGTCTAACTATCCACTTTCGACGTTAATCTAACACCTCTCAGGCTAACTGTGTAGTACATACCAACTTTAGTAGGAAAGATATATTTGACGTCTGCCATCCTCCACGGTTTCGGAAATATTTTTGCTTGAACTTGCTATCTCGTGGATGCAAAATTATATTTTTAAGTGAAATACGATACGTTTTCAATAAAAATCAGTCAGCTTTGTGCATTTTAGGACCTGTCTGATATCAGGAAAAGTGAAAAAGTAATTCAAAATACATATTTTACTTATGTTATGTAAAGGCCCTGCCTTGTACTGCTTAGCCAATTACCACAAGTTGTTTACTCCCTCTCCCCTCTCTCCCTCGAGTGCAGTTGATTGCCTCGCTTCCCTTCTCTCCCTATTCACACGGCGGGTAGATCACTGACCCCTCCGTCCTCTCTCCCTCGACTGTTATTGATTGCCTCGTACCCTCTTCCCTTCGATTCTATTCAGTCTTGTCTCGTTTGGAGTTGTAGAGCTGTGCTCGTGTTTTCTCTCTTGCTTAGATAAAGCTTCTCCCTTTATGCTCTTGGAGTTGGGACAGGCCAGCTACACAACATTGGCGTTCAGTACTCACGATTAGGCGTGCCTGTTCCCTGTTTCGCTGTTCTTGTCGTGGTTAAATCGGACTTCTAAGTGCGTCCGTCAAGTCACTCTTCTGAGTGCGAGTGACTTGCATTGTGCAACCTTTCTGCCCTTCTGAGTGCGTGGCAGAAAGCGAGCTTGAAAACAGTGATTTGTCGAGGTCGGCCGGAGGCGCTGCTCGATTTTCTTTCTGCCCTTCTGAGTGCGTGGCAGAAAGTGAGCTCGGAAGCAGTGAGGTTTCACTAGTCGTAGTGAACCGTTTCGAGGCTGTACTCACTCGATATATAGTACACGTGTCACAAGGATGACTGGAGGTGGAGCGAGTGGGACCGGCAGAGATGCAAATGGAGATGCGATGCAAATGATCGCTCAGATGCTCGCGGCACAGAAAGAACAGAATGAACTGTTGAGAGCACAGATGGAGACCCAGAAAGAGCAAATGGAAACCCAGAAAGAGCAAATGGAGAAACAGAATGAGGCCATTCAGATGCTGCTGAATGAGAGACCGGAGAGATCCGACGCGACGTCGGAGTTGTCGAATGGAACCAGACACAGAGGACCGAGCATCGATTTTCTCGAGAAGCAGATCAGAAATTTCTCGTATAACCCAGAGGATGGGGTGACGTTTGACACGTGGATTAACCGTCACAGAGAGATATTTGAGAATGACCTGGCAGAAATGGCTGATGATGATAAGGGAAGGTTACTGCTTCGGCACGTGGATGACAGAGTATACAAGCAGTTCACAGATCACATCAGACTGTGTTTGAGAAGAGCTGGATATCGTCTGTGTTTGAGAAGAGACTAGATGTATTCGGTCTCAAGATGTCTAAGCTGAAGTGTGATGATATCAAGGCGTTTTCATCGATCGTAAACAGAGTAGTGGAAGAGGCAAATATCAAGGATATGCCTCTGGAGCAGTTCAAGGCAATTGTGATGCTGGCTGGTATTGATCTTCCCAGACACGTTGCTACGATGTTCCACGTGATGAATCAAATCAGATCTGAAGAGAAGCCGACGATTCAGTCAATTCTTGGAGTGGTGGATACGTACAAGGAAGTGTACGGGGATGCGCAATTGGTTGCAAACCAGAACAGTACGCACGTGAATGCAGTGAGAAACCACGGTCGATACAGAGATCAAAGACCAAGTGGGAGTGAAACAAATCAGAAACAGCGATGTGCCGGATGTGATCGGCTGCACAGGCGATCTGAATGCCCTAACAAGGATTCCGTGTGTTTCAACTGCAATCAGATTGGTCATCATGCATGCAAATGTCCGAATGAGAAAGAAGACGACAATGAGGAGCCAAGCCGTGAGAACAAGGCCCTTGCAATTGTGAACGGGAATGCACCGAGGGATTCGTCGTTTGACATCGAAATGAGAATCAACGGGAAGGTTGTCACAATGATCGCAGATACGGGATCTGATTTGACCATCATTTCGGAGGAATCTTGGATAGAGGCAGGAAGGCCACTACGTGTACGGACCAAGGAAAATGCGATGTGTGCTAATGCGTCGAGTCTGAAGTTGACGGGATTATGCCAGCTAGATATCGGATGGAATGGAGTGACGATAAAAAGCAGAGTGTTCATCAGCAAATCGAAGTTGAATATCCTCGGGAAGGACAACTTCAGCAAATTTTTTCAGCTGATTCCCAGATCGGTGAAAGGGTGTGAAGTTGAACCGAGGAGCATGAGTTTGGTTGACCGCAGTGCGGGACCACTCATGTACAAAGCGACTGACCTGAAGGAGGGGTCGCCCGAGAACAGAGTGACTGA
Source organism: Pristionchus mayeri (assembly GCA_036245805.1). Classification (NCBI taxonomy): domain Eukaryota; kingdom Metazoa; phylum Nematoda; class Chromadorea; order Rhabditida; family Neodiplogasteridae; genus Pristionchus; species Pristionchus mayeri. The sequence continues at coordinate 6,021,496 of BTRK01000004.1, read as the reverse complement.
CCAAGAGAAGGGGTCATCTGAGGAACTAGTGATTGACCTAGTAGAGGGATCACTAGAGGAATCTGCAGTTGACCTAGAGGAGGGACTGCCCGAGAACAGAGTGACTGACCAAGAGAAGGGGTCACCTGAGGAACTAGTGATTGACCTAGTAGAGGGATCACTAGAGGAATCTGCAGTTGACCTACAGGAGGGACTGCCCGAGAATACAGCGACTGACCACAGTGAGGGGTCGCTCGATGAACCAGTGATTGACCTAAAAGAGGGATCACTGAGGAGACTACGTAAGCCCGGATCATGCGCGAACGGTGAAAGTTCATTGAATTCTGATTGTCAGAAGGATGCCTTCAGTGGCGATCCTGGGGCTAATGATATGTCTCTCGAGAATTCTATCGATGATAGAACGGCCTTCCACGACAAGGTTCCGCCTGAAAAGTTGACATTGTCAGAATCAAAAGTAACGAACTGCCAGGATGCGGCACGTAGTAAAGATCTGACAAAGTCTTGTGAATGGAATCGTGTAAGGAGTGAATCACGAATGTTCCTATTGAACGGAAATAAATCCGTGATAGATGATGAGGGTAACGACCGTGATACGTCATGTACACTCACAACGGCAACGTCATCGAGTTCGAGCGCAACGGCAACGTCATCGAGTTCAAGTGCAAGTGCATCTGCATCGCGTTCGAGCGTGCATCATCGAGGGCGTCTACACGAGTTCGTCGAGTCTCGCCGTGCAATGTCGAAGAGAGAACGAGCCCACAGAAGTAGTGGAGAACGACAGTACGACACTCAGAATGAGTCCCTCTGACCAAAGTTCATCGACCGTGACCCATTGATTATTGCCTCGTTGTAATTGACTATTATATCAGATTCACCCTCAGTTTGAATCTTGGAGGGAGGTGTTATGTAAAGGCCCTGCCTTGTACTGCTTAGCCAATTACCACAAGTTGTTTACTCCCTCTCCCCTCTCTCCCTCGAGTGCAGTTGATTGCCTCGCTTCCCTTCTCTCCCTATTCACACGGCGGGTAGATCACTGACCCCTCCGTCCTCTCTCCCTCGACTGTTATTGATTGCCTCGTACCCTCTTCCCTTCGATTCTATTCAGTCTTGTCTCGTTTGGAGTTGTAGAGCTGTGCTCGTGTTTTCTCTCTTGCTTAGATAAAGCTTCTCCCTTTATGCTCTTGGAGTTGGGACAGGCCAGCTACACAACAACTTATATACCAAAATCGATGTTTTCCGCCACCAAAAAATAAGTGATTTTTTTATATAGGCAAAATATGTTTTTTGAATTAGTTTTTCTGATATAAGATAAGTGATAAAATGTACAAAGGTGACTGATTTTCATTGAAAACGTATCGTATTTCACTTAAAATTAAAATTTTGCATCCACGAGAACCGTTTAGGATGGCGGACGTCAAATATATGTTTCCTACTAAAGTTGGTATGTACTACACAGTTAGCCTGAGAGGTGTTAGATTAACGTCGAAAGTGGATAGTTAGACATGCCCAAATATGGGACCAATCGAGGTGCTGAAAACCGATTTTTCAGAAATTTGTCAAGCCTCGAGTTTTAGATCATTTTAAAATTCCTCGGGTGCAGACTAGTCATAAACAACATAGAACCGTTCGTAGTTCATCGTGGTGTTTCAGAAAATCGATTTATGTTCAAAAATTCGGCATTCTTGCATCTTCAGCGCAGAGAATAAATACAATTCATCATGCATATTAAATCGAAAATTTGGCTCCTGGGGTAACTTTTCATGGGAAATTCAATGAACATAATTAAAAATACACGCCTTTTGGAAAAATTTTCAGGGTGTCAAATTTGAAAATTTAAATGGGTTTGATTTTTTTCAGAGACAAGCTAGCCTTTTACTTCCAACAGTAAAAATGCTTATCTCGTCGAAATATGTGAGAATTTAAATATGTATGGGGTTTTGAAACTGCCGTTTAAAAGTTTCAAAAACCGACCACCCAAATTTGGTGCACCGCGCAAAATCGGGCGTTTGAGATACGGATTCTAAGTCGATTTTCGGACTCTACGTGAAAAGTTACCCCTAGGGATATCTTAAAATCAGCACTTTATTTTTCGCTGTACGGCCTCTTAATAATAATAATAATAGTCACTCATATATCTGTTACGTTGGCATTTCTCGTATCATGAAATTGAGGTTTGCCTGGTGGCTTTCGATGTGACAGTCACTTTTCTTCTCGTCCCAGTTCCGCTCTTCCCCTTACCAGGCACTCTCTGTTTCGGTTTCGCATGCGAACGTGGATTGCATCCGCATTGGTTTCTGGTAATCACGCTTTCATTGAAAAGCTCAGTTTTTTTAACAAGTACAAATACAAATGTCCAACCGCAATCATTTCTACAAATAGCCATGCAAAGCACACTTTTGCATCCATGGATCTACTTTGGGCAATATTAAGGTGCTGATGATATTCACCTTGGGAAACATATCATCATCGATTAATAATTGCTTCCACTATCGCTACGAGGCAGCTGTTTCCATACACCGCCCTGCCGGATCTATCGTTCGTGATACTATCATACACAACTATGTGTTTACATACTGAAATAAAATGAACCATTATACTATTTTGAAGAAAGTAGGAGGTCAATGATTAAGGTATCGATAGGAACGCGTGTTCGTGTTATTGCTGTTCGGGCTGCAAATATGGTGGTGCTGTCGATGCCGGCCGCAGCTCTCTCCTTCATCCGGCCCTATTCGGAAATTGAAATTTCGCAAACCCGTGAAGAGAGCTGAAAAATCATTCAATACTAAAACACTATTCAATATATTTGCCAGATTAATGACAATCTCGCTTGGGCTATCGAGCAAAACACGACCATCGTCGTATATCACTTCGATCATGCCTCAATTTTCGCGCCCGCAATAGCAATTTCGGTTAGCTTGGCCATAAATTGGGGGCATTATTCACGAAAAAATGTGTAACCTATGCGCATTTTTTGCTAATTTTTTTCTAACCTGTAATGTTTTGTTTTCAGTCAGTCACAGCAACGGTTCTTTTCCTTGGTTACACTTTTCGAGCGCTTCGTCAACATGCGAGTACATTTCAGAAGACCACTGAGATTACTTGTTTTTCAGACCCACACAACCAGCGATCGCACAAAGCAAATTCAGAAGAAACTCACACAAAAGCTGATCGTATTAGTTTAGCCATTGTGGCTGCTTATTTAATATACAGCATGTGTCAGGCCACCTTTCCTACATCGCTCGTTGGAGTTCCAGCTGTAATTTACATCGTTTCTGTCGGATTTAACGTTCTCGACTCGCGTATAAAATGTTACAATTTACGTGTATTAAGGAACCAACGTGGTTTTATGGTGTATCCTAATATTGCACTACTGCGCACTCAACCCTTCTTTTCGTACTGACAGACAACTACAGGCATACACTCGTAAAGTAAGTAATTTAACTAGCGAACGAAAATAAGCAAAATACACTATTTCCAAAATAGCTTAGTTATATTCGTTATTCCTTTGATTGCGCCGAGATTTATGTCATATTTGTAGCTGGCTACAAATCGTGCCAATTCTTCGACCGTATCCGGCTACACTGAAGCTAGTAACTATACAATAGGTCCACATAAATCTAGAATGATAATTCCGAAGAATAAGGTATATTTTGATGTGCATGATTTCACGATGCACAATGTCTCTCGCGACATTCAAAATGTTTTCCATAAAAAAATAAACATTACAACAAACTCCTAAAACGACGGAGAAGACAGGTGACGCTACGAGGTTTAGGCCAAAAAACCATCAAATCTAGACAAACACGATTGTTCAACATGCTAACAGCTCCCATGCCTTCCACAAGTAGCGACGTCATTACATTTCCAGGAAAATCAATTTAGATCGTAGCCAATTGACAATTTCACCCCGAAATAGTTATGTACATACGTGGGCTAGTCGTTCATACATCATCCTATTTTTCAAGATTTCTGATTTCCTATTACAACATGCACTGCTTGAGAAAATTCAATCAAGCCGAACCCACTTTTTCAGCCGGAAAACTGCAAAATTTCATTTACAAATGAATGTATTATACGATTTCCGCAGCAGTCCAATTCAGCTGCTCAGTTATGAAGTTGAATTCTCCAAATTCGAGCCTCTGCTCACTTTCTTCATCGAAATGCGAGCGAGAACCATCTGTGGGGGGCGGACAAAATCTAAAAGGACAACAGCTCAAAAGATCACATCTCGCTGGAGAGCTGTTGTATTGTTACCAGTATGCCCTACAGACCCTCTTTAGATCCTTTAAATATGCGATCTTTTGAGTTTTATCCGTTTAGGTTTTGTCCCCCCCATTTGTGACCAGGAAGCCCTCCCCCATTCATTCTAAAGTTGAAACGTTTTGGGCAACTAAACGAAATAATAATTATTTCAACTCAACCACTTATTTTTCCTCTTCGTTATCGTGATTTCGTTTGCATCACTGAAGCCTTAAAGATTTGTTTGTTTTCTAAGCCATATCTTTTTTGCAGACCAGAATCCTATCCTCTATATTTTAAATCACTTACTTACTGAATGGAAAAGTGGCATTACTTTAGTCTTTTGAATGCAACTTTGAATCTAAATATTCGAAACGTGTCTAATCATCCTCACGGTCCTCACGGTCCGGGATCGGCAAAATAATCTTTTCATTCTTTCCAAAGAAGACTGCGTTGCGTCCACAATAATCAGTATTCCAGCCACCAAACCCCCTTCATTTACCTCTCCTCGATGTCCGGAATTCCTAAGCAAACTACGTGGGCAATGCTTTTCGCCGGTGAAATCACATTGATACTTCAGTAAGGTGTAGGCGGGGAGAAGGGGGGGGGGATGGGCTCAGAAATACTGCATAAACCGGTTATACCTGATTACTTTTCACGAAATCCGAAAATTGACACAATTCGTTGCACTCGCCAGAGGCATAGGTACTTGTCGGCTATTTTACTCATGCTCCATCCAATTCCATTTTCAATTTCTCACGTAACTCCCTCCACCCTCATCAAATAATCGTGTCATTTCTTTAGCTAATGGCCTAATCTCGACGCGTTTTCCATAACACATCTGCCTGCTTTAATGCGTTGCCATATTTACCCCTCACGGTGTTACCTACCCTCGTCGTTTCATTTTAAAACACGGTCTCCCTAAGAACGCAGTAGGGTATGGCACAACTCGCCAGAATGGTCGCCCAAGGCTACAAATTTCAGAATATGATGCCTGGGTGTAGCATACACTTCAACCGAAATGTTGACCCGAAAAATCGATTTTGACCGCAAAAAATCGATAATTTCAGATTTTGGATTTCGGTATTAAATTGCACATCATTCGAAAGAGCGTAAACAGTTATGCTAAAGTCTCGATTTTCATAAAATTTCATCAACTAAGGAAAGTAATATACTCGAAATAGTGCACGTTTCTACTGTTTGCATGTTTTTCTGGTCTGGTTGGGTGTGACATTTTGATTACTAGGACATGATCCCGACATATATGGTGCAGTTTTTATTGCTGAATAAGCCTATCACGTTTTTGGTAAAGATTTTCAGTGCCGAAGATACCGTACTAACGCCCGACTGTGATCAATTCGAAGCTCAGGTTCGAATCCCGTCGGCGACTATCTTTTGCCGGATTTTTTGCTATCTCGGAAAATGAACAATGATGATTCGTAGGGGTATGTATATAGCTTAGTTCCATAATATTATCGCAACATTTCGTTGTCTCCGTGATATATCGGGATACAATAACTAAAAATTCAAAATCTATATTTTTGAGAAGGGAACATTTAGACATACATTTTCTATCGATTCATTAGACTTTTTATCACGTTTTTGGTAAAGATTTTCAGTGCCGAAGATACCGTACTAACGCCCGACTGTGACCAATTCGAAGCTCAGGTTCGAATCCCGTCGGCGACTATCTTTTGCCGGATTTTTTGCTATCTCGGAAAATGAACAGTGATGATTCGTAGGGGTATGTATATAGCTTAGTTCCACATTCTTATCTCAACATTTCGCTGTCTCCGTGATATATCGGGATACAATAACTAAAAATTCAAAATCTATATTTTTGAGAAGGGAAACATTTAGACATACATTTTCTATCAAATTTTTTCCTATCTAAATATGCACAATTATACCAATTTCCCTTGAAAAATCAAAAGAAATCAATTTTTAATCGAACATCGTATTTTTGTCATCTCGCAACTTCACAATTTTGATTGGTTACATCTCACCATTTCGAAATCAATATACGCGTTTACTATCCGAAATTTATACTATGCTTAGATGTAAGTAAAACTATGTAGAATGGGCTTCAAAAACGCCTTCTATGTTCCGGTTTTAGAAGCTCAAACATGGCTGGTCGACAAGGTCGGAAATCCAAAATCGGTATTTTATAAACGTAATTTTGCGAATTCTTATTAGATTTCGAATTCTTAACAGTATTTTAGCATTCTCAAATGAACATTCACAAAAATAAGTTATAAACACCAATTTTGGATTTCCGACCTCGTCGACCAGCCATGGGCTTCTAAAACCGGAACATAGAAGACGTTTTTGAGGCTCATTCTCCATAGTTGTACTCACGTCTAAATAATATAAATTTCTAAATAATATAAATTCTAAATAATACGTCTAAATAATATAAATTTCGGATAGTAAACGCGTATATTGATTTCGAAATGGTGAGATGTAACCAATCAAAATTGTGAAGTTACGAGATGACAAAAATACGATTTTTGAAGAAAAATTTATTTCTTTTGATTTTTCAAGGGAAATTGGTATAATTGTGCATATTTAGTCAAAATTTGATTGAAAATGTATGTCTAAATGTTCCCTTCTCAAAAATATAGATTTTGAATTTTTAGTTATTGTATCCCGATATATCACGGAGACAGCGAAATGTTGCGATAATATTATGGAACTAAGCTATATACATACCCCTACGAATCATCACTGTTCATTTTCCGAGATAGCAAAAAATTCGGCAAAAGATAGTCGCCGACGGGATTCGAACCTGAGCTTCGAATTGATCACAGTCGGGCGTTAGTACGGTATCTTCGGCACTGAAAATCTTTACCAAAAACGTGATAGGCTTATTCAGCAATGAAAACTGCACCATATATGCCGGGATCATGTCCTACTAATCAAACTGTCACAGTCAACCAGACCAGAAAAACATACAAACGGTAGAAACGAGCACTATTTCGAGTATATTACTTTCCTTAGTTGATGAAATTTTATGAAAATCGAGACTTTAGCATAACTGTTTACGCTCTTTCGAATGATGTGCAATTTAATACCGAAATCCAAAATCTGAAATTATCGATTTTTTGCGGTCAAAATCGATTTTTCGGGTCAACATTTCGGTTGAAGTGTATGCTACACTCAGGCATCATATTCTGAAATTTGTAGCCTTGGGCGACCATTCTGGCGAGTTGTGCCATTATGCCCGTGTTTCCCAGCGTTCTTAGGGAGACAGCGTTTTAACTTTTATATTAGTGTCCATTGGCCGTTTCCTCAAATGCAAAAATCCACGACAGATTTGTTGCATATCTCATTTTTGAGTACTCATTGAGCATATACTCGGCATTCTTTATTCAGATATTTTCCGATGCTGAGTAAGTCTAATGAATCACTACTCTACGGCTTTGCTCTTGGACATCACTATGGGGTACGTGCTAGAAGATAATCGCGTTGTCCTAACGGAGCAAGCCAAACAGGCGAGGTGGCGCAGTGGTTGTGTGCCAGGAATGCGAATCCGATGGTCATGAGTTCGACCCCCCTCGCCTGCAGATCCACCCAGACCACGGGGGTTAAGAAATAGGTCAGAAATCCCCCACCACGTGCACACAACACGGGCGGTAGCCTCACGCATAGGTCGCTGATAACCTCAGGACAGACTGAACGCAGAATTGACGCGGGGGTGGCAAACCAGCCTTGCTTGGATGCCTCAACATACGTTTTATACGTTATGTATCAGGTTGTCCAGAAAGTAACGCTCGATTTTCAAATTTTCGATTCCAAGATGCCCTGTCTTTTGTTGCCGCCTGATTATCATATTGCTATATATGTTTGTTGAATGCAAGGATGCTCTTTCCATCGCACATTGGTTCAAGCCTGTCCAATTGGTATTGAGGCCACCGGATGAAGTCAAATGTACATCAACGAAGGGTTGAACTGATTACGTTTTGGCCCAGAATTTCATGGATAGCTTTGGTAAGGCAAATATTATGCCACAGTCGAATACATGTATTACAGTATTACATGCGGGTATTACAATACAACATGGGAATCTAGTCCGCTGCAAAAGGATTGCTAGAAAATAATCTCATTTGTGAACTTGAGCCTTCCTAAGAAACAACATAAATACTTATTTTTATCGCGTCTCCGAAACAATAGATGTATTGATCTCAAATGTAGCAAACCGCAAATTACTTGCTACGTTTAACTTAAAATTTTATTTGTATGAACATACAATACTTCTACCAAAACATGCAACATTCATCAACCTGACAACGAAATTTGAACATCGAAATTCGAATATTTCAAAACTTCCTGTTTCCAGAATATATATATATATATACACAATATATTGGCATTTATTCAACAATACTGAAAATCTGTGTTTCCTAAAAGTAGAAAAGGCGCGAGTTCAAATGTTTCTTTGTGATATGTAGCAATACAATACAATACAATATTTATTCAAGCTTCAGGTGGTATGCCTGTTGAACGATGCAAGTTTTCCATAAATCAGGGTGTCTTCTGCACATAGATTCCCAGTTCGGTCCAATCGCCTTGACAAACTCATCTCTCTATGATATGTAGCACTATAGTATATCATGGAAGCGCACTTATCTTGAAACCAGTCTGAATGAACCTCGAAGCAGAAAACGTTATCGCTTGAAACGTCTTTCCTCGGCAAGAGTTGAATCCAATGGTTTTTTACTCGTGCTATGTTGAGGCAGGAACGACATTAGACATATTTTGGAGAGAACTACCAACGGGCTTCTTACTCCGCTATGTGAGATTTTACTCCTATTTTTCCCCTCAAAATATCAGAAGCAGAAAATATTTTAAGACAAGTGTGAAAATCTCACTTTTGATAAAATTTGGATTTTTCGGATATCCAAAAGGCATGATGCCATTTGAACATATGCTCATATAGCCCAAGTAAACCCCTACTACATGCTACCGAGGTAGCTTTAAATCTTTAACGAAAAGGATTTTACGCGAGCTCAAACATCATGTTTCAAATGGAGCGTTACTTTCTGGAGAAAATAATGGAAAAACAAGCGCATATGACATTTTGTGTGGTTATTTCAAAGGAAATGTGCGTGATCTTACGCATAATGAGTCACTTAATAATTGTTTTTTTAAAAGTTATATCATGAAAGAGTTGCAGGGGAAACTCAAATAGTCAATATTTTTTCCAGGTCGGTTTCATGCTCAGTGACGTCGTTGTCTTCGCCCTTCGGGTATATCAAGCCTCTCACGAGAGAATCGGGACAAATCTGTCGTTTCGTGGTACAATCAGAAAAATCAAATTTGGGGTTTTAGCAGATCTAGGGGTAATCCATGCCTCTGAATCTGATTCTGGGGCGTGCGGCAACCAATCTCGATCAGCTGCAGCAGCAGCATGCTGCAAACTTTTGAGAATCTCACTTTGGACCTCCAGAAAATGGGTTCAAAATGAACAAATCGAGCTGAAATTTGGCCTGTAGACATCACTTATGCCGTTCTATTACTAATCTGATCAACTTTCCGGTAGATCAAAATATGGCCTCTCAGCAGTTTTCGCTCCATAACTTTAACAGTTCGAAGCAGACTCAAACCAAACTTTTGCATCGGATAGAGCATTAAATTCTGCATCGACATGATTTGTTTCAGATTTTTCCCATTTGGTCAAGTTTGGTTTATAAGCGAAAAACAGCGAACAAGCGCAGGTCGCGCGTGTATCGCTGCGTGGACAGGCGGTAACTCGTTTCTTTTCCCCATCGAAGCAAACAGGTTTTGCTTGTACTTTTGTAAGTTTCGAACGTTTTGACAATCAGAATTACATGCATTTCTATCATTTTTTTGTCAAATCATAAACGTGTACAATTTTAATCATAAAATCAGTGTACAGATGCATAAAACATACGGAACTTTTTTAGAATTATGATTAAATGTAGTCAAAACGTGTTTGCTTCGATGGGGAATCGAACGCGGTAGTGCCGGATTCGAAATGAAACGAGTTACCGCCTGTCCACGCAGCGATAACACGCGCGACCTGCGCTTGTTCGCGGTTTTTCGCTTATTTACCAAACTTGACCAAATGGGAAAAATCTGAAAAAAAAATCATGTCGATGCAGAATTTAATTCTCCACCCGATGCAAAAGTTTGGTTTGAGTCTGCTTCGAACTGTTAAAGTTATGGAGCGAAAACTGCTGAGAGGACATAGTTTGATCTACCGGAAATTTGATCAGGTTTGTAATAGAACGGCATAAGTGATGTCTACAGGCCAAATTTCAGCTCGATTAGTTCATTTTGAACCCATTTTCTGGAGGTCCGAAGTGAGATTCTCAAAAGTTTGCAGCATGCTGCTGCTGCAGCTGATCGAGATGGGTTGCCGCACGCCCCAGAATCATATTCAGAGGCATGGATTACCCCTAGATCTGCTAAAACCCCAAATTTGATTTTTCTGATTGTACCAGTGTTGTCCTTATTCTCTCGTGAGAGGCGTGATATATGATCACTCACTTCGCCGGTGGGTGACCGAATTGCTTTGGCAGGGTCATTTGTGGGTCTAATGTATCCCTTTGTTGCTAAATCAGGCCATACTTTTTGCCGTTTGGAGATATCGTATCGTTGACTCGAGTTATGGCCCAAAAACACCTCGAAAGAGTCACAACGGAAAGGGGGTCGAAATCGGGACGAGAGCGAAGTGGGCGGAGCCCGCTCTGACTGGTTTCTCCAAAAGTTTGAGCATAGCTTCGCCTCGAGCTTGCTCGAGAATGAGAGGAAAGGCAGAGGTCCTCAAGAGCGCGCGCACTCTGCACACGCCGGGTGAGAGATAAGCGAGCAAGTAGAGAGGGAATACCGCCCCTTTGCAGTTCCATTAGCGCACGCTCTTGACCCTTTGAAATGAAATGATTAATCGGAAAAAAATCCAAAAAATACGTTCTCGGTGTCAATCGACGCCTAAAATCAGGAACTATCCATCGCACCATGCCCGTCTTAAGAATTGTCGTCGGAACCTTTTAATTCCCCCATCATGAACCGTAATCGGTCTTTTTAGATATGTCTGATTAGATAATGCATGACGGGCATCCTGTCGTTTATAGAGACTAGTCAGGCGTACCCAAAAATATTTTTTCCATATTTTTTGGATAAGTATTCGCTGCGTCATTTCAAGAACCAGATTTCGACGCGCCTCTTTCTCCTCCGAAGTGGGCGGAGCCTGCGGTCTCTAATTGTGGCGGACCACTCTGCAGGGAGAATCGAGTCGATCTGCTTCATTCGAGTAAGATTCGCAGAAACCCCCAATTGTAATTAGCACTCGTGGGAAACACTAAAATCGAGAAAACAAACTAAAACGTTATCTGCCCCCAAGGGATATTTGCTTACACTTTACTATGTGTAGTCACTCCTGGAAAGAAAGGAAAAAATGCGAAAACCAATGTGCATAGTAATTATTTAATGGTAACGTGCATCCAGGTGTTGTTTGGAGGCTCCGCCCTCTTCTTCATGCCATTATTCGTTTTTCTCACCATTCGCATGCATCAATTAGTGCTGAGGGGGAGGGACAGCAAGTGGACACTCTCTACAAGGCGAGAAACACTACAACAGACACATACAACTAAGAAAAAATAGTTCGAGAAAATATATCACGGTCGGTCTTGCTTATTCTCGCTCTCTCTGAAGTTAAAGACGATAACTAGTTCGAAAGAAATAATTTAGCATGCAAAACAAAACTTGACCAGGTTGAACCATCGAGACGGTTGCATTTAGTTCGCAGCTTGCAATAATCATCGCTATGTACTTGTTCGAGTCGCTCAACATATACGGAGTGTTAATTGCAGAGAAAGCATCAACTATTATAGAGGTACAATACTTTCATATGCGAAATCGGATCTCTTCGATGCTCATAGTAATCCAAAACTTTTTTTAAAATTAACATTCTACTTTTGTAGAGTCCAGAGTTGGCTTGGATTGATGCCCGCGGTGGTTCACTGATGTTATTTGGCGACTTCGGCGAACCCGAGAACACCAAATACGGTAAACGTGTCTTATGTAGATTGCATTTAATGCTTTTACAGAGTTGATTTTTCTCGTTTTATCGATTGCCTCCCATGTACCTATAATCTTTGCTTTCTCGCTGCATTCAATCGGCAGCCTCAAAGAGTACAGAAAAGTCACTAAATTATTGTTTGTCTTTATCCAAATTATAATGGAAAATTAAATTGTAAACATAATACTATTCAAGACCATGATTTCCAATAGAACGCTGTGCATGACAAATCATATGCTCGAAGTATTTGTCAGGTATTCAAATAAATGCAATTTTCAAAAATACTACACAAATTTCAGTTAATGGGCGTGATTTTGCATGTCTTCGTTCCTGTTTCGACTTTCGTGATTTCGGTTGGTTTTGACACGAGATTCATGCTTTCCGATTCCGGATATGCCGCTATCCGATTTGTCATGACAGTCAGTGATTTTAAGAGAATTTTTTGACCGACGAAGGACGAAATATTAGGGTGTCCCATAAGTTTTTACACATTATGAGTATTTTGATCTCTAAGTTAGATACCTAATCGAATTATATTCTAGCATAGACTATTTTAAAGTGTGGGATAATACTTTCAACATGAACCATTAGACCAGCATAGGTCGTTGTTTTGGCGATTGTTAAATACATTTGAACTAGAAGTAGCCAAATTCTGAAAATCAATGTTTTGAAGTATTTCACTAATCAAAGGGAGTTGAAATCCAAGTTCGCTCTCTAGTTAATGCACATAGGTAATACATAATCGCTGGCGTGTTCCGGAGATATAGATTTGCATTGCATCAAAGATAGAAAATCTGAGTTGTTTTCAAGGTGTCTTCAAAGGATTTTCCTCGTTACGTTCTAAAAACAACTTCAAGCGATTGAGAATAACCTATCATCACTTTTAAAGTTGTTTTAGATACTATAGGTTAGCGAAGGCCTAAAATATATTCGAAAAAAATACAACTTCCCCTAAAATTGTATACTTGGATTTCGAATTTTCCATTTTTTCAACAAATTGAACAACAGTATAACCAATGTTAATATATTAGTATAAACGTAGAAAGTTGCTGAATACACCATGCACATGTGGCTCTCCTAGATTCTATCGCAAGGGTTGTAGAAAAGCAAAACGAAGTGCTCAAAAAATTAAGATATTCAAAGATTGCGTCATTACTATGCAACCCATGCATGAGATAATGGCATTGCTTACAAATACTTCTTCGGTCACTATCTATGTACAAGTATTTTTGTCCTAACGCCAATGACAAACGTAGGAGATGGATTGATAAAAATGTGTAAAGGCTTATGGGACACCCTAATATTCATGTACATCAATGATTTTTTCAGATTTTGTTCGTTACGAATCCATTCCAATTCAGTCTAGTCTACGTCGTCAAGTCGAGTAGATATAGAAAAGTGAGTTAATTATTCGCACGTGACTAATCAACCAACTTCAGCTCGCCAATCGCGTAAGAAGTGAGTGGACCGGTCGCAGCACGCGCACAACAACAGCTTCCTATCCCAAAGTGTCCGATGGTTCAGGCTCCCACAGATCCGTAACAACGGCCGAGGCGAATATGATGCCTTTACTAAAAATGTCTATACAATAATCAAACACTGAAGACATGTCGAATCACAACCTACGTAACGCAATATCATTCACCTTTTAACTGTTCACATTTTTCATAGTGGAAAGAAGAAACGTATTCTCGTATGTGGGTAGCGATTGTCTGAATTGATCTTTGTTTGTTAGCGTTAAAGTTAATCGATCCTCATTGAAATTCGAATCGAACTCAATCAACGTAAACAAAATATTTAAATAAAATATTTTATTTAAAATTTAACATCTCATCACGAAAAATGCACAGAATTCATCAATCTGAAATAAAAACTCCGTTTGCGTTTGCAAGGAGCGGCGCTTTGGCAAAACATCGAGAACGAAAACGGACATACATTTTGCGCACGCTTGTTTACCATGATATGATGCGAAAAAAAACGCCCACTGGATTTTATTATTGTCATGGATTCATGTCATCTGAACCGATAAGTACGACTGAAGTTGCATGGTTTTACATCATAATTTGCCATTTTCCTGTAACGGTGCTAACTGCTGCCGAACCATTCAGCACAAGCTTATCCGAGATTTATCTATCTTTATAGGTCGTGTAATTGCTTAACCGTAACAAATTACTTAGCTATTCCTGTACCAACGAAAACGGTTTCCAACATAATAGTATTATATCGTCTTCAGTCAACAAGTGAAACAAGCAATATTGACAGAATCGCAAACATGTAGTGAATTATTTGTATATACGTGTAATGTTTTCAATTAGAGTAGGTTCAGTAAAGGTATCGTATTCCTTTCGGACGCAGGAGCACATCTATGGGAGTCTGAACATCCCGAGAGAGTCGGATATGACTCTGATTGAGATTGTGTCTTCTGTGATTTACGGCCTCTCAATGTACTTCGGATACGAGAAGCGAGCTAGAATTAGATGATTCATCGAGAATGACACGTTGAAGCTCACTTTTCGGTATCTGCTGGTTTTCACGATGAAGACTATGCTGAACTGGAACGGATTCGTGACGAACATCATCTGGGAAAATCGTTCAAATTATACGCGCATGCTCTTCATTGTAATCAATATGTCCATCCAGAAGGCCGATCAAAGTGAGAGAAAATGCGCTCACCGTAATCGCAAATCGAATAACGGCATGTGTGGAATCGGTGAATACACTTCTTGTGTCAAATATATTCGAAATAATGAAAGCCAAGACGGGTACGAGGACGTGCAAAATAACGCCTTTTAGCTGAATTGCATATTTTACATTTTGGAATGATATTCTTTATTTAACCTGGCAGTGAAATACTTCGAGCATTTGATTTGTCATACGCAGCGTTTTACTAGATATCAAACTCTGGAATAACACATTTTAAAACATTAAGTTAAATGCATTAACTGTTTTCATTAGTAACCTTTCTGTATTTTTTGAGGCTGCTTATTGAATGTAGAGAGAAGGCGATAATTGTGGGAGCGTGAGAGACAATCGAAACGACCAAAAACAGCAGCTCTGGAATATTAAAATTATACACACGATATCCAAATGTATACAAATACATGTTTACCGTATTTAATATTCTCAGGTTGTCCGAAGTCGCCAAAAAGCATCAATACGCCCCCGCGGTCTACTATCCAAGCCAATTCAGGACTCTATAAACATTTAAAGGTGTGTCTAGTTTCGTAGTTTTTAGGTATTGTTATGAGCGTTTTGTACCTTGGTAAGTGTTGCTGCTTTCTCCGAATTTACTGATATTAATAGTCCGAACACATTAAGCGATTGGCATAAGTATAATATGCCGCAGGTTGCCAGCTGTGCTCTGAATAAGCTCTAGGTAAATTAGGGTCACTGCCTCTACATTTAGTACTATCAGATGAAATGAGAAAGACGAGACCGTTCTACCATTTCTAACTCGTGGGTGATTATTTTTGTTTACATAGTAGGCGTTCACACTAGTGTTGCCAAGACGGCAGGCGCACTCCTAACTTAGTAGGGTTGGCAATACGAGGAGGGGGAGGCGTATCGAGTTCCCCTTGTAATGCAACTCTATAATTTAGTGTGCTCTCTCACCGGTGAGGCAGAGCGAGAGAGCATGCGAAACGAGGAGAGCACGCGGCGACTAGCCATATTTTTTTCGCACCTCGACGAGAGTATCCACTTGCTGGTCCCTCCCCGCAGCACCAATTGGTGCATGCGAAGAGTGAGGAACACGAAGAAAGGCAGACAGCAGAGGATCGTGAGTGACAGCAACACCTGTAACAAGCAGCGTTAAAGGAGGAGTAAATGCAAACGCGCGCCCGGTTGGAATATGTTTCACCTAGGGACGCACTCTCTTCTAGTCGCGTGCTATCTCGCCTCCTTCCCTGAGCTTTCCGTGATCTGGCTCCCAGCCAACTAGCTTAAACTCTGTTCGGAATGGAGATATCAATGTGAAAATTTCGGAGCTTCTTATCGTTGTGGAGCTCTAGACCGTGCATATGATAGCTTCAAAAATTGAATTTGAGTTTACTTCTCCTTTAACCATTAAGTGTTTACGTCGGTTTTCCCCTGCAACAACTAGTGCACAAAATATGACTACAACGACACGTTTCATACAATCATTTACACTTAGATATTGCGAATTTGTTCTCATTATGAATCTTTTTGTTTTCTTCTGAATATGTATTCCTTTCTCTTTTGTAATAATTGATTATTTGTGTCCTTTCCATGGTTGACGATTTTGCCAACAAATGTATTGTAGGTTTTTATTCCCACGCATGACTACAAACATGAAAGTGCATGGTCTTGATGTTGATGTTTTTTACGAATTTTAACCCAACGGGCGACAAACTCGGTTGCAAATGGCTTTTCTTCCTAATTTTCTTCCTCTAAGAATATTCAGGACAGCCTTTCCAAGATAAGTTCGGAATTGACTCTGCGTTATCTGGCGCGCTCTCGCGAATTCCCCGAGTTTCGCAAAAAAAATGCCATTGTTCCTCTCACCCTGATAATGGCCAAATCTACTCGTCCCTCCCTGCAGAGTGGTCCACCGCAATAGATGCCTCCGAAGGGAGAGAGCAGATGCACACGAAGGCCGAAGATAACGGCGTCAGCGAGCATGAAACCGATCTACAACACGACATTGCTCACCATAACTCATTCTAAATAGTATACAATTCATAATTTGTATTCAATTGCGTATAACTCTCTTATCTCTTATGTTTCTCTAGTAAACATCACATCATCCTACTTTCTTGTATCACCCTTGTTAGCCATTTCAATGATATTGTTTTCCATTGAACCTCTATGTCTTACTTCGTATACGCATCTAGTGCCTTCTAGTTATAGAAAGATATTTACCACTAATAATCGTAAAATATCATCTGCGCATGAACTCGACGTCGGTTCGGCCTTTACCCACCACAGTGCTGGCATATCCGATGCGTATGTCTGCCCTCATCTTTCGTCGACTCCACAAGAGGAACAAAACCGAAGGGTGGAGAAGGAATATGTCGATGAGCGGTAGGATGGTTTGAGTGCTGAAAGAACATGGATGAGATACCATCTGACACCAGTCTGATCTCTATCCGCAGGTGTACAGTGTCTGGCACGGTGGGAACATTAGCTCGAGGGATATCGCGATCTCGAATTACTTACCAACGATCGGTTAAGAGCAGGTGACCCGAATATGTAAACCTCGTAAGGACGTCAGATGGAACTAGGTCGGGTGAGAACGATGACGTCATGCCGCCTTTGATGTTTCAAATAAGACATGAGGTCATAGTTTTCATCAGACTTAGTGCCTAGTGGGATAAAACAACAGTTTATTGTGCAAAATGTGATGAACGGACCTTCTTCTCTTCATTCCACGGGCTCTCAAAACCGATCGAGTGGTCGGAGAGTATTGGAAATGAATAGCCGAGTGTCCCGAAATTTTTGAAAACTACCACTTACCCCATAGTGAGATCCAAAATTAGTCGGCGATCGTATTCGAAGCCGTAGTGCAGTGACTCATTCGATAGCGCAAGCATGGAAACTAGAAAAGGCCTCATGGATTTGTGCGACATATGAGTGACTATCTGCAAATCTACCTATGAGCCGTACAGTGAAAAATAAAGTGTCGATTTTAAGATCCCCCTGGGGGTAAATTTTCACGTAGAGTTCGAAAATCGACCTTAGCAAGCCGTATCTCTGACCCCTAATTTCGTGTTATGCGCTGAACTTGAGCGGTCGGTTTTTGTAATTTTTGAACGGCGCATCCAAACCCCATACATGTATAGTAATTCTGAAAAAGCTCGACGAGATAAGCATTTTTAATGTGGAAAGTGAAGGGCTAGTTCAACTTTGAAAAAAGTTGTCAGAATATGAATTAGAGCGCTTGAAATTAAGTTTGAGCCCGCTTCGAGTAGGAACTGAAGTGGCAGGAACCCGGAATGGGTAAATTACGAACTACTATATACATCGAATGGACAGGAATGGTTCCGAAACACATTATTATTAATTATAATATCACATATGCTTTATATTTAAGATCTGTTAACTGTAGTACCTTTGGTTGTAGAGATATCGTTGTCACATCAAAGGCCAAACGTGTACCAAAGGCTCAAATCAAATTGAAACACTGTCAATCGAGCTAATGTCAACTGCCCAAAATGTTTCAAATATATTAAAAATAATCTGAAAAAATCAATGACTCTCAATGAGAGTGAATGCCGTGTTTTGCTGTTGAATGTTGTTGATTTGAAATATCTGGAAATCTACACTGTGGCATATTGCGAGAACCAGGAAACATCAATGGGGAAAGGTTTTTTCGCTGAAAATTTAGCATTAGGGGTAATTTTTCATGGCGGTTTTAATGCTACTAATTGAAAAACTGCAGCCCCCAAAAAGTTTTCAGGACGGCAATTTTTAGACTAATTTTTGATTTCAAACGGCCACAACGTTTTTCAAAGATGAGTTAGCCCTTCACTTTCAACAGTAAAAATGCTTACCTCGTCGAGCTCTTTCAGGATTACTATACATGTATGGGGTTTGGATGCCCCGTTCAAAAATTACAAAAACCGACCGCTCAAGTTCAGCGCATAACACGAAATGAGGGGTCAGAGATACGGCTTTCTAAGGCCGATTTTCAAACTCTACGTGAAAAGTTACCCCCAGGGGATCTAAAAATCGACACTTTATTTTTCACTGTACGGCCTCTGCTCAGTTCTCTCAGATAGTCACTCATATGGCCAACATTACTCGCAAACAATGGAATGTCATAGTGACACGGTTTGAGAGCTACATGTGTGTATCGCAGTACCGCACGCTCGCCCCCCCCCCCCGCACCTTCAAAAACTTCGCCGAGTATAACGAGGAGCTATTCGAATTGAACATTTTTTTCGGCTATCCTTGACAGTTGGTCTTCTAGTGCCTATAGATTTGTATATTAGTTTCTTCAAAATAGCTATAACCAGAGGGAACATGATTCGAGACTTCTCTATTCTCAATTTGTCATCTGCTTCTGACCAGGGAGCGTCAGTTGCAGAATACGAATGGGGAGTAGAGGAGCATCGAACGGAAATGAGGGGGAGGCGGAAAGGCGATTCGAATTTCCCCAAGGAAAATAGCAAAAAAGGATATTTGAAAACACAGTTAGTTTGCAAGCCGATAGGTACTACTGAGACCAAAGCACTGCCAAATATAACCGAAAACATGCACTTTAAAGCAGTCTAGCAGTAGATGCGTCATGATGCGGCACGCGGCGACAGTCCGCGCAGTTCTCAGTAGGTGGACGATTCTAAGGGACTGCACATGCGAATATTCGAGAGCGCCGATTGCTTGCCAATATCGCACAATGGTATAGATAGGGCGTTCTCAATACGAGAAAACAGTTCTGTGTGAATGGATATGGGCAACAAGTAGATCTTTGACCATTATGGGGGCAAGGGTAGGGCAATTCTAAGAGGCTGTAGCATTGCGAATAATACAAGAAGAAAGCGAGTGAGTAAAAATATGCGAAAATTTAAGTCAAAACGCCATCGTATGAAAAATATGAAAAATAGCGGAATTGTGATTCCATTACATTCTGAAAAATAACAACATGTATAAGTTAGGTACAACATCTCTGAAAATTAGGAAATCGCGAAATTCCTATCGCAAGAAAGCAAACGAAGATCAGATTACACAGTTACGCGAAAAGGAATTCCAGTAGAGAAGACGAGATGAAAAAACCAAGTAAAATAAGTCTGTGGGGCTTTAGTAGTGGAAATCTGCGAAGAAATCCTTCAGCACATTGCGTCAGGAAAGGAAAAAAATACTTGGCTTAAAGTGAAACGAACGGTAAAGCAATCTTTCACATATTTCGGGCAAGTAAATGACGAGTGGAGACACAATTTCTATCCAGAAACGAAGAAGGTTACTGAAAACAATGTGTTGTGTTCGTGGAATCGGATAAATACATTTTAAAAATAACGATTTCACACTTGGTGATGCCGTCTGGTGAGGCCAGTTCCGGGCAAGTACTAAATATGAAATTGTTGCACAATGTTTTCGTACAGAACCGAATGTTGTTCAAACAAAATGAACGCAAGAAATTAACCATGCAAAAGTACGATAGAAAACAATCGTCCTAATGAGCATGAGAAGCAGACAAGTACTGAAAATGCAGAAGCACCGAAAAACATCAGAGAGAGAGACTAAGAATGATTGAGCGCAAAGCAGTTTTTGGTAGCAGTGAAAAGTGTCTGGAGTAAAAGTATATATATACACAGTACGTGCTAATCGCCTTGACCATGTGCGGCTTACGCGGATTGATTTTGCGGGATGAATATTATTTTTCACGATTCGAACCTATTACTTTCGAATTCTCCGTAAAATTTCCCATCGGAAGAAGTATTCATTCATATTTTTAAAGATATATTTATATTTATAAATCAATATTTTGAATGCGGAATTTCTGCACCCTACCGTAATCTCACTTTACGATAGCGACAGTATCGCAAACTGGGATTACGGTAGGTTGCAGCATTACAGAATTCAAAATATTGATTTCTTTTTCTAAAAATATGAATGAATAGTCCTTCCGATGCGAAATTTTACGGAGAATTCGAAAATAATAGGTTCGAATCGTGAAAAGCAATATTCTTTACGCAAAATCAATCCGCGAAAGCCGCGCTCCGCCGCGCAGCGCCGCGCACGCACATGACCAAGGCGATTAGCACGTACTGTATATATATATACAGCACGTGCTAATCGCCTTGGCCATGTGCGCGCGCGGCGCTGCGCGGCGCAGCGCGGCTTGCGCGGATTGATTTTGCAGGAATAATATTGTGTTTCACTATTCGAAACTATTATATTCGGATGAACAATTCGTCCATATTTTTAAACAATAAATAAATATTTTGAATAAATTCAACTGCAACCTACCGTAATCTCAGTCAGTCGCAGTTTGCGATTGCGACTCATGCAAATGTGACTTTTCTAAATTGTCTTCGATTTTTCGTTTGCTCTATTTCTTTATCGATTTGTGGCGTTTTGCTCGTGTATTTATGCTTTTTTCATGTTTCTGGTCCTCGCGCGCATGAGGGGGATCATCCCAGTCGCTTTTTATTTGAGCTGAGCCGATTAGGAAGCAAACTACAGGTCCTTGTGTTAAACTGCCTCGATTTCACTTGCTTTCTTAGTAGTGTTCGTGACTTTGTGGCTTTCTTAACTCGGTAGTTAGTAGTCATTCTCATTATTTACGAGTAAATTAAGGCTGCAAGTCACTGATGCTGGTTGAGGATCGACACCACACCGGATTGGAGCGAGAAGGGGAAGTTTTGTTTCTATATTTTTATAATTTTTGTGGGAAACGTGTGTTAGATTAGTAAAACGTTATCTGTTTCCAAGGAAACTTGTTTGAACCCGATTTTGTCTAAATATTATGGTTGAAACGTAAAAAAACATAGTAATCGGTTTTAAACATGTTTTTTATTTAAATTGTTTAGTAGTGAATGAACTGTAGTAACGATAAATTTACCTTTTCAGCCCTCATCAAGAAGCGGTCTTCTCCCGGCGCTGAGGGACGTACGGCGCTGAGGGACGCCGTCCGTCCCTCAGCATCTTCTCTGCTCTCGTCAGGTACCCTTCTTTCCTTCGTCTGTTGGGGTGGGGTTGACAGTGTTTGGCTTGTGCGGAATCTCTCCAGATATCCGCCGGTGGCGGCTCACTTCAACGACTGCTACTCGTTGCGGGAGCGATCAGAGGTGTGTCTGTTTTCTTCCCGCTTATTTCATTCGTTGGCAAGAGAGAGAAAGGTGCATTTCATATTTAAATTATGACTGGTAGGAAAGTGTGTTTGATTCGCGACTGTTATTTGACAAGAATCTAAATCTCCTGATTACCATAAATTTAATTTATTTTGTCTTAGATTCCGCCTCTCTCCACTCTGTATCATGTTCTCTTCAGTTCTCCCCGCGACTCGGTCGCTCCCTCCATAGAGGCGGGCGCGCTCCCCCTTACTCAACGCAGCCGTCGCTCCTATCAGGTATTCTTCTTTCCATCGGCTGTTGGGGTGGGTGTAACAGTGTGTGGCTTGTGCTGGAGCTTTCCAGAGACCCGCCTGTTGGCGGCATTCCCTCATGAGATGTGGTTTACGTGTGCAAGGACACCGCCGACCAACCCAGATAAGTTTCATTTATTTATATTTTATTATATATCAAAACAAAAGTGAATAATGACAACTTCTTGGGATTAGCAGGCGAATGTAATCCGAAAAAAGAGGGTATAAACTTTGATATTGTTACGATTAAATGTGTCAATGTAAAATGATCTTCTGGTTGCTCTGTATTGCTCGGAAACAGGAAATGCCGATTCAATTTAATACAAATTGCTAGCCTTTTCCATAATTGCAAAGCCTAGGGAAGAGTGAACTTTCTCGATGTTGCTAACACAATGGTCAATATACTTATTGCACACGTCTACAGTGATTTCATTCGACCAGTATTGATCAATCGCGTCCTCTAGGCCTTGTCTAGTGGTGGGGCGAGCGTCACTCCTCAAGTGATGCTTAACTTCTCTCCATAGAAACTCAATCGGATTGAGGTCCGGTGAGGAGGGCGCCCAATCGAAGACTCTTACTCCCCATGCGTCTAGTTGACTCATAGTAGATCGAGCAGTGTGGGAAGAAGCACCATCCTGCATGAAGAAGCAGTTGCTTCTTCCGTAGGTCCGATCGAGATAGGGAAGGAGATGGGAGGATAATATGTCGGTGTATGAGGGGGCGTTCAGTCTTTCATGGCGATCGAAAAATACGAGATCTCCTGGGCCAGCGCGACTCATAGTAGCCCACACTTGCACCTAAAAGAATATTAGGGTGGGTATGCAGTATAAAGTAGCTAATCATCCAAATCGTTGATTAAATATACCTTCTCAGGAAATTTCCTTTCTCCTACTAGACGATCAACATCGTGCGACGACGACGTCGTGATCCATGCGGTGGACCCACCAAGAGCAAAGATGGACTCATCGCTGAATACCTAGAAGGTCAGTTTGATCTCTTCTTATGTCAGGCTAGCTTCCTCACAACATTATCGAAGTTCTCTTCTTCGTTTATCCATTTCTCGCAAAGAATGAACCTTTTCTCTGCTTGGATCTCACTAACATCTTGCACTTTGCTGTAAATATATCGAGAGATTTTGCTACAGGTTGTCCAAAATCTCACATTGGCCGTAAATCCTTGAGTAATAAACTACGTTTAACTCCCCTCAGAACACCAATAGGGATATCAACATCCATATCGCATTTCAAGTTTGAAGCTACCTAAATTAATAATCATTTCAACATTATGATGCTCCACTTTCCAGGTCCATCTTCTACTTCGACGTAGCTTCAGATTTTTAGGTAAGGAATGTTGCTTAAGAGAGACTTTTTGAGTCAGTGAACATGTGCTTGGCAAAGTGCGAAAAATCGAAATCGCCCTAAATGTGCCTACGTGCAGTAGACACCGAGACTAGGGGACTCACCCACCACTTTTTGAGTGATCTAGGTCGCTCGTCATTAAGTGCGCCCATCTTTAAAAGTGTTACAGTAATCCGACGATATTTTTATTTCACTATTGATCATAGTTGCGCATATCTCGAAAGTTGCGCCGAAACCGGCTCATTTACCCCTCAAGGTTTCATCCTAATGGATGTGCGCGCCGAGAAAAATCGAATATGCAAAATCAATTTTAAATTGTACCTCGTTCAGTTGGGTGTGTAGATCCCTTTTTTATTTAATGAATTTGAAGCACATCAATCTCACACAGTTGATTTTTCGATTTTCTCTGCGCGCAGAAGATCCAGTATTATTAAACCTTTGGTTAATGAGCAGGCATCGGCGCATTTTTCGATATAGGCGCCGCTATAATAAATTACAAAATAAAAATTTCGTCGGATTACGGTAGCACTTTTTACAATGGGCGCACTTAATAACGAGCGTTCTAGATCGCTCTATAAGTGGTGGGTGAGCTAGTTACGGCGTGTACTATTGTTTACATTTAGTGCGAAGGGTTTTCACATAAATGTTCGCACACTCAGATAGTCTCTCTTAATAAGTTCCCTTTTAATTACATCTAGATTATTGTGAATTCGGTTATTTAAATTTTCCACAATCGATCGCATCAGTACGTGATTTTGTTTGCGATTTCGTTTCGTGAATGGCGTTCTTGGCGCATCCTTACACACTATCAATCAATCGTTTAATGCCTCCAGTACTCATCTTTCGAGACTTTAAATCAATTATCAGAGATAGAAACAATTCAGGGCATTAGCGCGTACGTTCTAAAGGCACACAATTTATCTAATTATGAATTAACCTAGCATGCGCAAACCGAATTCACAATATTCCTAGATTCACTTTTCATTAATGTGATTTATTGTAATGTTTAGTTAGCACTTCTTGGATTATTGTACTCTAAAGCCCGAGAAACGATTCCTCGGTCTCTTTATTTTACTCGTTCCTCGACCGATCAAGTTGTTAGAGAGTGAGTAGATTCTATTCAATAGAATGACTGTGGCATCATTTCTCGAACTCCCACCCCCCCCCCTCTCATTCCTCTTCTACTCTATTCATTTCTTGCTATCCCTCTGTGATTCTCGGTCTCACAACTCCGTGGAGAGAAGGGATGGGAATGATAGTGGGAAGGGGGCGGAGGTGGCCAATCATATTAGTAGTGCTATTTAGGTTGCATTCATCGTTGTGGTGATTTTATATTCACGATTTCTATTATATCCTTAACTTCATGCTACTTAGTTACAGTAAAATATAATACATCACCTGTTGAAGAGAAGTATACTTGTTCTTGTTGTAGATCTCCATCATTTTGTGTTGAATACTATCAGTATTTTCACCGAGAACGTAAGATCTAGACAATTATTTTATGAAGTCAGTATCACTAGGATTCACTTGTAAATGTGCGGTCTCTCCGATCCTCTCTTCTCCTGGCTTTCGTAGAATGACTTGACCTGTGAATACCTCAATGGATTGGGAGAGGTAGCTGAGACGGATCGGAGAGCCTGCGTCACGGTCATCCCTTTGTATTTTGCTTCCCGCAGTCTTGATTTAGTGTCTTTGGACAGGTTCATCTGATAAATATACTTAACACGTGGAACATACTTGAAGTTGAAGCATGAAATGAACGAATCACGAGAGAAATGGCAATCTGATAGTGATTTGACTGATACTGTAGCTTCATTTGCCAATGCAAATGTGATAAGTCTGATGCAATCTTATCATCAGTTGGTCTGATACTGTAGCTCCTTCGGTCTATTCTGATGCAATCTGATGCAATCTTAGTACGATACTGTAGCTCCGTCGGTCTATTCTGATGCAATCTGATGCTATCTTAGTGCGATACTGTAGCTC
This sequence comes from Pristionchus mayeri, assembly GCA_036245805.1. Classification (NCBI taxonomy): domain Eukaryota; kingdom Metazoa; phylum Nematoda; class Chromadorea; order Rhabditida; family Neodiplogasteridae; genus Pristionchus; species Pristionchus mayeri. The sequence continues at coordinate 5,995,824 of BTRK01000004.1, read as the reverse complement.
CTTCAGTCTATTCTGATGCAATCTGATGCAATCGATGGGGGGGACAGGGAGATGTTATTTTCGAAGAAATCGTTGTTTCTGAATCTTTCGCTGTGTTCATAGTTGATTGTGCGTCTTTAGAATTCCAGATGACGTCTCATTTCGTGGGTGAAATCTGCAATGGAGTCGACAAAGGCACACATGTCGTCTATCTGTGCAAGGATATTTGCATTGGGAAGCCCAACTTGGGGGATATCGTGAGGGTCAGACCAGGGGTAGGAGAGGAGACGGATGTGATCGTACGATTTCGATCGAATCATGACATCTGCAGATCGTATGTAGAGCAAGCAGCAAACAGTGAGTATCTTATACCCCTTTTGATTGGGCATTCTTACACCCCCTTCCAGAATCCCGGCCAACTAAGACTGTGTTAGTAGTACCCGAGTCAGCTACACCTCGAAGATCAACGAGAATGGGTTGGAATAGTACATGGGTCGATAGCATGAGGGATCGTATGCATGATTTAGGAGCGTCTTCTTCTCTACTCCCCGCTCAGACCTTTTTCGATTTGCCCGGAACATCTATGCGAGTGTCAAGGAGAACTCAGCATATGAAAGGAATCATTAAGAAGGAACCATCTGAGAGTGCACTTACCCTTCCTCGTTCGCGGTCCCACTTCGTGAGTGAGAATGAGGATGCCTCTATGCAGGCTCCTCGTCGCTCAGGTACTTACTGGGCTACATATTTGACTCGTTTACACATTAGGTTCTTCAGTTTCGTTCTCAAAGAGTAGATCCATCAAAAGGGAGGAAACAGATTGGGGACTCAATTACGAGGACTCAGGTGATTATCTCATTCCATCTTACAATGCTACCATATTGTGCTACCGTACTCTCGAATACATTCCTACTAACTGTGTCTGTTAGATGAATCCTTCTCCCCGATTCGTAATCGGGAGTACTTGAACATGAGACACGGAACCTCTCCGACCATGAATAAGAGGAGAAGGTCGTTGTACTCAAGAGGAATGGATGATATCGATCCATTTCAATCGTTATGTCTCCCTTCAACGAGTACTCAAAGTGAGATTTACCAAATATGAAACTAATCGTCAATTCTTCCTTCATTTATGCCCCTGTGTATTCCCAATAACAGTATGGATGGTATGATATACATATTTATCGTGCGATATGAAAAACTTATACGTAAATTATGCTAAAAGTTTCCTTCACAATTCGTTAGTAATCTAATAAGCAGAAATGAACAACAAACATGATAATCTGGCGAAGTCGATGTCTTCCCTCTCTGGCGATTCCAGTGAGCTAACGTCTCCTTAAATTCAAATAGTTTATCATCGTAGGATTAAAGCTGATGCAAACGCCGAGAAAGAAAAGGAAGGCTACGAGTGTGAAAGGTTTGTCACATTGATATTGTGAAACTATACATGAGAAAAAGCTCGTCGTGTGTCTACTCCCACCTCATCTTCCGTCCCTCATCCATCTCCTGCTTCCCACCAGTCCTCGAGTCACTGCACCAACTGCAAGAAGGAGAAGAGAAAGGTTGGAAACTGAAGACTGACTTAATGGCTGACTATTTGAGAGAAAAATACTCGAGAAAAGACTAGAGATAATGGAAAATTCGATGTTGAATATGGAAAGATACGTAGAATACATTGCACTAAATACTGCAGCCAGACCAGTAACAAGATGTGAGTTTTTTCGATGATAGATAACAACTGTTTCCAGAAACATAAGTAGTTTTCAGATAGGGGAGTAGAATATCTAGATAGAGATGAGGTCGCAGACCTTTCTCAATCTACACCGAACAACGCGACCTTCCTGAGATACATTCTCGACTCTCTATTCTACGGTGATGCCCAGAATAGACTCCCTTCATGTGAGAGGGACAAGGATCGTATGCTATATGCAAAAGATGTGCGGGCTTTTTCCCTTGTAGGATAAAACCACTGACCTGATCCTTCCCAGGTCTTCTTCACCCTCCGCTGCAATTCGGAAGACGAGTCTAGAAAAGTATGGCCTGAATTGTTGCGCCAGTGAGTCACACATTGCAACACTTAGTAACTATTTAAAATATTGTCATAGTTACGATGACAACATCGTGCGTCGTCGCAACATTTCGAATACATGGGAAGAGAATCGACCCCAGCTCAAGCTGTTCAATGCGAAGAAGAAACAGAGAAGAGCTGTGATCGACTCGGGAAGTGAATCAAGTGATAACGAACATTGACCCTTTCCCCGGTCACATTCATTTTGCATTTCCACATTTTCAAATCGAAATAATAGCAGAAAATAAGCTCTTGTTTTGTATAGATCAGCCGAAAAAATTGTTCGTTAGAAGTCATCATTCACTTTTGTTTCGATAATAAAGAAGATAGATGACTGGACTTATCTCGGGTGGTGGGAGCAGTCGTTGCACTCGCATTCAGCCCTCGGGAAGGGAGGGTGTCTCTAGAAAGCCTCAGCACCAGCCACACACTGTCATCCCCTCTCCCCAATAAACTATGGAAAGAAGTGTACCTGATAGGAGCGACGGCAATGTTGAGCGAGGGGGGGAGCGCCCGCCTCTCTGGGGGGAGCGACCGAGTCGCGGGGAGAACTGAAGAGAACATGATACAGAGTGGAGAGAGGCGGAATCTAAGACAAAATAAATTAAATTTATGGTAATCAGGAGATTTAGATTCTTGTCAAATAACAGTCGCGAATCAAACACACTTTCCTACCAGTCATAATTTAAATATGAAATGCACCTTTCTCTCTCTTGCCAACGAATGAAATAAGCGGGAAGAAAACAGACATACCTCTGATCGCTCCCGCAGCGAGTAGCAGTCGTTGAAGCGAGCCGCGACCGGCGCATATCTGGAGAGATTCCACACAAGCCAAACACTGTCAACCCCACCCCAACAGATGAAGGAAAGAAGGGTACCTGACGAGAGCAGAGAAGATGCTGAGGGACGGACGGCGTCCCTCAGCGCCGGGAGAAGACCGCTTCTTGATGAGGGCTGAAAAGGTAAATTTATCGTAACTACAGTTCATTCACTACTAAACAATTTAAATAAAAAAACATAGTTTAAAACCGAGTACTATGGTTTTTTTACGTTTCAACCATAATATTTAGCCAAAATCGGGTTCAAACAAGTTTCCTCGGAAACAGATAACGTTTTACTAATCTAACACACGTTTCCCACAAAAATTATAAAAATATAGAAACAAAACTTCCCCTTCTCGCTCCAATCCGGTGTGGTGTCGATCCTCAACCAGCATCAGTGACTTGCAGCCTTAATTTACTCGTAAATAATGAGAATGACTACTAACTACCGAGTTAAGAAAGCGACAAAGTCACGAACACTACTAAGAAAGCAAGTGAAATCGAGGCAGTTTAACACAAGGACCTGTAGTTTGCTTCCTAATTGGCTCAGCTCAAATAAAAAGCGACTGGGATGATCCCCGACATGCGCGCGAGGACCAGAAACATGAAAAGGCATAAATACACGAGCAAAACGCCACAAATCGATAAAGAAATAGAGCAAACGAAAAATCGAAGACAATTTAGAAAAGTCACACTTGCATGAGTCGCAATCGCAAACTGCGGCAGACTGAGATTACGGTAGGTTGCAGTTGAATTTATTCAAAATATTTATTTATTGTTTAAAAATATGGACTAATAGTTCATCCGATGTGAAATTTTATGGAGAATTCGAATATAATAGTTTCGAATAGTGAAACACAATATTATTCCTGCAAAATCAATCCGCGCAAGCCGCGCTGCGCCGCGCAGCGCCGCGCGCGCACATGGCCAAGGCGATTAGCACGTACTGTATATATATATATATATATATATATATACGTTATATATAACGTATCAAAAGCACACCACCTCTACATTTCTCCTAACCATTTTCTCTGACAATGTTTGTTATGCGTCTCAACTTAATAAAATAAATAGCGATGCGAAAAATATGGACTATATAAACGAAAATACGATCTAGGAATAGCTTGGTATTAGAAGTATACTGAGCGATATTTCCTCTAAAGTTGTTATCGCTTTAGTATTCTGATGCTATAGTAGTCTGATGATTATTCCATAGGAGATGCTCATCTGGAAGAGTGACTATTGGCGCTACGCTAAATTTTTAGTTTCACAATTTCAGAAAGCTCTCGTGAAGGGGTGAATCTGCATAACTCTTACAAACAACAGACAATGGCTTTATCATCATAACATGGATTTATTAGGTTGATGGTTATGCTGTGTTGCATCAGCAGTATAGTGCGGAAAGGGAGAGTGAAAGGAAGATTCTGCCGCTCGCGCGCGGCGAGAAATGGAAATGAGGGAAGAGGAGGGACAAAGGGGCGAACTCTTGCGCAAGAGTTGGCTCGGTGAAACTCCGTTTTTGACACTTTTGATCAGATTTTTAACGTAATGAGTGATCCATTTGCATACCCATCTCATATTAGTCTACCTGATCCGATTTGGGTAACGGAGGAGAGGAATGGACCGGGTTTTATTTTTTTTGTATCCCCAATTGTTCTATTCTTTCCGACCTTTGCTCTCGTCATCATGCAATAACAATGCTTGCGTGGAGTATGTTCTCTACGCCACGTCATTCTTGAAACCTTTTGGGGCGTCCTCATCATGCGGTGCAAAGCGTGGCGTTTTGGAACCGCTTTCGAACATTACTATATTTATTTTGGAGCAGCATTTTTACCCACTCGGAGCTAAACCCCCGGTTACGCTTAGGAAAGTGAACGGGTTCAGTCGGGTACCATTTTTGGAACCCTTCGGGGTTCAATCTGAAACTTTCTAGGGTTCCGCCAAGTTTTTTTTGAACTTCATGGGTCTCAAGACGGTACCGAAATGACCGATCAACGGTGGTTTCCCAAAACGTTGCTGGAATGATCCCTAATGATCCCAGGTTCCGATATGACAACGGACCGAATTGTGGTAGCTGTCAAAACATCACATGAGTGTACCCAAGATTGTCCCATAGGTGAATGAACTCCTGATGTTTCCAAAATGGTACCTTCCTGAACCCCTGTGTTTTCCAAAACGTCGCTGAGATAGACATAAGAGGGTACCAATACGGCACCGAAATGGATCCAGCAAGGTTCTCAAGCGTCAGCTGAATTATTCCAGAAGGGTTCCGAAATAACTGAGGGTTCCTATTCGTCCACTTATGAGAGCTCCTAAACACGAGTTAAAACTCGGTCCATCACCGATGACTCCAAGCAAACACAGCTATTGCATAAAACGTAAGGATGACGGAATACAAAAGGTAGGATGAAGAGAAAAAATCGGGCATAAGACGATTAAACACCGTCCATTCCCCTCCTCAGCTATGTAAAGCGGAGGAGGTAGACTAATGTATGGTTATGCAAATGGATCATTACTTACATTTAAAAGAACGAGCGAAAAGCTTCAAAAACGGAATTTCACCGAGCGAACTCTTGCGCAAGAGTCCCCGCTCTTGCGCAAGAATTTCCCGATTTGCATTTCTCTCCCTCTCATTTCCCCCTCAACGCGCGCTCTGCCATCTTCCTTTCCGCACTCTAATCAGCAGTACAGCAATGATGTGCAACACATATTTCCAGGAAAACGCAAAAGCGAAGGGAAAAATAGCTAGTTCTTGCTAATGATTATGTTGGATATTTACCCAGAACGCCACACAGTCTAGTATAAAATGCATGGACAAATCTTTGACGATCTCTGAACATGGATTGAGAATACGCCGAAATGAATACGAAAAGAGGAAGGGGCGGAAATGATGGGAATTTCAAGATGCGATTTCGCCGTTTTCCGGAGTGTGATAGGAAGAGGCGAGGGGAGTTTATCGGACTCTACATTGGACTCTATCACATTTTCTACAGTGGATGTTTGTGGGAGAAGGAAATGTAGAATGGGATGCTTGCATAGCGTGCAAAACATAGACAAAATGAGAAAGAAAGATGCGAATGAGGATTACTTCAGCTCGACACAAAGTGTAATTGTTTATCTCTGTCACAAGGAAAATAAAACTGCGTGAGGTCTGGATAGAAGACCGCTCACAGTTTTGCGGAATCGTCATCCCTCTTTCCCACCCCACTCCTCTGTACTTTTTGAGCCGTGGTGCACGATACATACATAACATTATCCAGAATAATGCATGGCATGAAGAACACCATATTATATTGTCAATGTATACATTTTGTAAAGGACAATATCACAGCGGAGAACAGGCCGAGTTTGGGAAAATTAGTAACGACTAGAGTGCACAATCTGCTATTCTCTGACTGAATACAGAGTATATTATTGATCACTAAGACATTAATAATATTGTTGCTTCTGTCCACTCAGTTTTCCCTCAGTACAAAGCTTAATAATTGGGGGTACGTCATTTCCGCAACCGACATTTCCGCAACGGATCGCCATTCGCTTGGGAGTTGGCGTAGAGTTGTTTCATTGTTGTCAGTATGTCCTCCAACACATAAAAATATATACATTTTGTTTCAAGATCTTGAATTTTGCTCCAAATCAACGACCCCGGGTTCAGGGAATATGGATTTCCATGACCCTCGTTTCCATGATACGTTGAAACTCAAGTTCGCCTGGAAAAATAGAATTGTATATGTAAAGGCATGGGCGCACATACTTACAACAATGAAACAACTCCCAAGTTGCTACGCCAAATCTCAAGCGAACAGGCGCTCCGTTGCGGAAATGTCATACCCCCGACTAATTAATTGGATGCAATCTGCTAATGACGCCTTTGTTAATCGTATCATTTTCCCGATATTCTCACGTTCGTATTGTAGATTGTTTGCTTCCTGAGTTCGTTATTGATGATGATTGCCGAACTGAAGATTGCGACAGCGCAATATCGATAGGACAATCATTAAGATACAGGGATTAGTACCCTAGGAAATATAACTTATTTGTAATGAAGATGCTGATGTTTTTCCGGGATTGTGCAGAAGCGCAAAAATGTCTAAACAATAATCGACACTGAAGAAATGTCAAATCACAAGTTCTGTAATGCAATATCATTCACCTTTGAATTGCTCATGTTTTCCATAATGCAAAAAAAAGAAAAGTGTTCTCGTACGTGTGTAGCGTTTGTCTGAATTGAGCTTTGTTTGTAAGCGTTAAAGTTATTTGATCTTCGTTGAAATTCGATTCCAAATCAAGCAACGTAAACAAAATATTCATACATTTTGAGCTTGTTTTCCATGGTATGGTGCGACAAAAAACGCCCAGTAGATTAGTCTCACATTTCCTATTGTCATGGATTCATTTCTTCTGAACCGATAAGTTAAAAAAAACTGAATTTGCATGGTTTTACATCATGATTTGTCATTTTCCTCCGACGGTACCAACTGCTACTGAACCATTCAGCGCCAGCTTTTCTGAGATTAATATCTCTATCTTTATCACGTGTATCACGAGTCAGTGGAGGTGTGCGGGAACAATTTCCGAATGTTTGCCCAGTATACTCCATACAATTATGGGAGAACATCATAGGCACGATAAACTGAAATTTTATGGCCTTTGGTCTCAGAGCCGTCATTTAGGAAAATTTCGGTTTTGATTCCGGAAATTATGTATTTCAGCTCAAACATGAGCTACAGAGGTGACATTGGTCTCATTTTGTGCGGAAAAATATTTCCAGAAACGTTTATGTTTTATGCTAAGCGATTGGATAACTGTTTGAAAAGTTGTGTTCGAAAAACCAATTTTTAGACGATAATAAAATCTATAATTATTTTCGGAGATACCGTTTCCCGGAATTTTATTGCAGAATATGAAAGTTAGAGTACATATCTATAAAATAAAAATAAAAATTGGGAAATTTAAGAATGTTTATTTTTGAAATTTTGTCGCGAATGTCGGAAGGTGTGATAGCAATAATATAAATTGGACAAGTACTGAGCGGCAAAATATGAAATCGGTATATCTAATACATAATACGTTGTATGAAGGATAGATACGCAATATGGCACTGTGAAACTGAAAGTTTCACTGATTCTGAAAAATCGATTTTTTCCAAGTTTGGATGTAAAAACTAAACAGGTTTGAATCTACGCCGGCTAACTTAAAGTAAAAGTTAAACTAGACACCCATGTACATGAGAAAATTTATAAATAAAGGTTCTCGGATTGTGAAAGCTGAAGTTGTATTCACTCGAAAACGCATGATCGACGGTGTAAAAATTGATTTAATTTCGGTTGTGATGAAATTATTGTGAATATTTCTTAGCATTGAGCTTCGAAAAACGCAACTCGTATAGAATGATCAGAAATTATTGTTAAAACGAAATATAACACATTATTTTAAAAAAACATATAAAAAATGATATTTGAAAATTTCAACATTTTCAGTAACCTTTCAATTTGCAAACATTTAAGTGTATTTTGGCCGAAATATACAAATCATGATTTTCGAAGCTCAATACTAAGCGATATTCACAATAATTTCATCAAAACCGAATTTAAATATATTTTGACACCATCGATAATGCGTTTTCGAGTGAATACAACTTGAGCTTTCGAAAACTGGCAACCATCGTTTAGAAATTTTCTCACTTACACGGGTGTCTAGTTTAACTTTTACTTTGAGCTAGTCTGCTTAGATTCTAAGCTGTTTACTTTATATCATCCAAACTTTATATCATCCAAAAATAGAGTTGGAAAAAATCGATTTTTCAGAATCCGTGAAACTTTCAGTTTTACAGTGACATATTGCGTATCTATCCTTCATACAACGTATTGTGTATTAAATATACTGATTTCATATTTTGCTGCTCAGTACTTGTCCAATTTATATTATTGCTATCACACCTTCCGACATTCGGGACAAAATTTCAAAAATACACATTCTTAAATTTCCCAATTTTTAATTTTTTTTTTAGATATGTACTCTAACTTTCATATTCTGCAATAAAATTCCGGGAAATGGTATCTCCGAAAATAATTATAGATTTTATTATCGTCTAAAAATTGGTTTTTCGAACACAACTTTTCATACAGTTATCCAATCGCTTAGCATAAAACATAAACGTTTCTGGAAATATTTTTCCGCACAAAATGAGACCAATGTCACCTCTGTAGCTCATGTTTGAGCTGAAATACATAATTTCCGGAATCAAAACCGAAATTTTCCTAAATGACGGCTCTGAGACCAAAGGCCATAAAATTTCAGTTTATCGTGCCTATGATGTTCTCCCATAATTGTATGGAGTATACTGGGAAAACTTTTGGAAATTGTTCCCGAGGAGTCTATTTTTCCTCCACTGACTCGTGATGTACGTGTTATATGTCGTGCAATTCCTTAACCGTCAAAAACCATTAGTTAACCGTCTAACAACGAAAACGTTTTTCAACATATCAGTATCATGTATTGACTCAACAAGTATGGTATCGAACAATATAGACGTGAAACAAACAACATTGGCAGAATCACAGACATGTTGTGAATTATTTGTGCATATGTGTTTTCAATTATAGTAGGTTCAGTAAAGGTATCGTATTCCTTTCGGAAGCAGGACCACATCTATGAGAGTCTGAACATCCTGACAGAGTCGGATATAACTCTGACTGAGATTGTGTCGTTTGTGATTTACGGCTAGGCCATGTACTTCGGATACGAGAAGCGACCTAGAATTAGATGATTCATCGTGAATGACAGATTGAAGCTCACTTTTCGGTATCTGCTTGTTTTCACGATGAAGACTATGCTGAACTGGAACGGATTCGTGACGAACAACATCTGGAAAAATCGTTCAAATTATACGTGCATGTTGTTCATTGTAATCAATATATCCATCCAGAAGGCCGTTCAAAATGCGAGAAAATGCGCTTACCGTAATCGCAAATCGAATAACGGCATGTGTGGAATCTGTGAATACACTTCTTGTGTCAAATGTATTCGAAATAATGAAAGCCAAAACGGGTACGAGGACATGCAAAATAACGCCTTTTAGCTGAATTGCATATTTTAGATTTTGGAATGATACTCTTTATTTAACCTGGCAATGAAATACTTCGAGCATTTGATTTGTCATACGCAGCGTTTTATAGATATCAAACTCTGGAATAATACATTTTAAAACATTAAGTTAATGGACGTGTTTACGTAATTACAATTTTAAACTTTTTGTGAATCTTTTGTTTTCTTCAGAATATATATTCCTTTCTCTTTTGTAATAATTGATTATTTGTGTCCTTTCCATGGTTGACGATTTTGCCAACAAATGTATTGTAGGTTTTTATTCCCACGCATGACTACAAACATGAAAGTGCATGGTCTTGATGTTGATGGTTTCTACGATTTTGACCCCGACGGGTGACAAACTCGGTTGGAAATGGCTCTTCTTCCTAATTTTCTTGCTCTAAGAATCTTCAGGACATCCTTTCCAAGATAAGTTCGGAATTGACTCTGCGTTATCTGGCGCGCTCTCGCGAATTCCCCGAATTTCGCTAAAAAATTTCCATTGTTCCTCTTACCCTGATAATGGCCAAATCTACTCGTCCCTCCCTGCAGAGTGGCCCTCCGCAATAGATGCCTCCGAAGGGCGAGAGCAGATGTACACGAAGGCCGAAGATAACGGAAGATAACCTCGCACAATTCAGGAGAGGAACTGTTGAGTTTCAGACTCAAATCCGGGAGGGGGATATGTTTCAGAAATGTATCAAGTTTCTGAGCATGCTCTTGGGTGGAGGCGGGGATTGTGGACGGCACCTCGCACAATTCAGGAGAGGAACTGTTGAGTTTCAGACTCAAATCCGGGAGGGGGATATGTTTCAGAAATGTATCAAGTTTCTGTTCACGATTCGATGATGTTGTGAAATGACAATCATATTAAGCTGTTCATTAATACGTACCACTGCCGTAAATTCCCGAGCTTCGTTTTCGAAAAATTTGACTTTAAAAGTCTATTATGTTTCCCTAGTAAACATCGCATCATCCTACTCGTTTGTATCACCCTTGTTAGCCATTTCAATGATATTGTTTTCCATTGAACCTCTATGTCTTACTTCGTATATGCACCTAGTGCCTTCTAGTTATAGACATATATTTACCATTTCTAATAATCGTAAAATATCATCTGCGCATGAACTCGACATTGGTTTTGGTCTTTACCCACCACAGTGCTGGTATATCCGATGCGTATGTCCGCCCTCATCTTTCGTCGACTGCTCAAGAGGAACAAAACCAAAGGGTGGATCAGGAATATGTCGATGAGCGGCAGGATGGATTGAGTGCTGAAATGACAGGAATGATACCAGTCTGATATCTTTCCGCCGCTGCTCTGTATGGCTTCGTGAGGATCATAGCTCATGAACGGTATGTTTATCTCTTACCGCTCGATCGGTCGAAATAGAGTACAGCATGAGGAACCGGTGACATGAATTTAGACACATAGTAAGGACTAGGAAAACGTATGGTAACGCTAACTAGACTGCGATAAACGGGGCTGTATAATTTCATTTCACACACAATCAGGACCTGTCGATGGATGAGAGTGTTGAACAAGGGACCAAGCCCGTTTATCGTCTAGCTATCTTACATCATTGTGAAATCCAAAAGTAGACGGCGGTCGTACTCGAAACCGTAGCGCAGAGATCCATTCGATATCGCCATCATGGAATCTGACGAAACACATAATTAGAGCGCGCATAAAGAACTTGCACTCCATCAAAGCGATACAACGATGCGGTTTTTCATGAATATTGCATTTGTGTTCCGAGGAACCGCCATTTCGACCGCGCACATTGTTTGCCAACTGTGGTTAAATTCGACGTGTTAAAGACGAGCAGAGAATCAGTGTTGGGCATAATTAAGATGAAAAACAACGTCGAGCTGTGAGGATAAGGGTAGGTCATTACGAAGAGCGTGTGCACAGTACGCGGAAGTGACGATACGAATAAGCGAAAAGTATAGCCAAAAAGCAGCATGGGGTATCAGGACAACACTATTATTAATGTGAATCAATGCAGTGGAAATTTAAGAAAAAAATATATTTGGAAGTTAGAAACAACATGCCTTATCAATTGTGCATTCGGAAATTGGAATTGTCGCAAGAAAGCAAACGATGATCGGATTACATAGTTAATTAACCGAAAAGAAATTCTAGTAGGGAAGACGACATGAAAAAGGGGTTTGCCGAGTAAAAATAAATTTGTAGTGCTTCAGTAGAAGAAATTCGCGGAGAAATCCTTCAACAAATTTGAGTGAAAAAAAGAAGGAAAACACATATCATGTAGAGAAACGAACGGAGATTGTATCAGTTATTTTTCGCAAGAAGGCAAAAGAGGTTGCTAGCTCTAAATATGAAATTCACGAAAAAAAGGAAATACGAAATCAAATTTTTAGTTGTTTTTATGCGCAATCGATTCAATTAAGTGATCGTTTTTTTAGTGAAGAGGCGAATTTTGATCAGAATAACGGAGAAATGAACGAAGTGAACACAATCAGCCTGAAGCGCATGCTAATCAGAAAATAACGGGAAATTCGGAGCGAACGAAATACATCCAAGAGAACGAGAGAAAGAGATGTAGATGGACAGAAAAGGATTCAGAGATGTCAAAATCATGATTGGGACGCAGGGAATTTACATCGTCTAGACATAGACAATGCGGTGAAATCCGTCAACTTGTTTGCTTCAGAAAACATTAAACAGCGCGGCAGAAAGGAAATCTCTCGAAATACATAGATATCGAGAAAGATATATTTGATTATTATATTCATAAAGAGACAAAAAAATTTTTCCCAGATTTTCCCAGAATTCCCAGAACCGCATGCAGATACTTCTTGATTACTACAATGTTGTTGTGCCAGATATATTGAATTCCTCTTATTTATATTATTTATTTTCATATTAGAAGAATCTATGCGACGATACGACATTCGTCACAACCTGTTCATTGATCATGCGACTCTCAAAAAACGTCATTTTCTAATGTACTACGCGGGGAAAATAACAGAATTTCATTTGTTGAAATTCGACAAGAATACAGCAAAAATGTGGATGGTTATGGTGCGTTTATCGTCGCCGATCGCCCTCATTGCTAGGTCAGAATGACTATTCCAGGGGGGCAAACGACGAGAAATGAGGGGTCAAATCTCCTCTCCAGGGGGGTCAAAATGAGCGTTTTGAGCGGTCTGGAGAGGGGGACAAATCGAGCTCGGAAAGAGGGGAAATGTAGTCAAATGAGGTTCTCCAATATCAGCGTGTTCAGAGTGAAACAAATTTGGTAATTTTCGAAATTAGCGATATTGCAGTTGGGTTTCACACTATCAATATTTCCGAGAACAACATTTCCACACAAAATCAAATATGTTTCACTCCGAACACGCTGATATTGGAGAACATCATTTGACTACATTTCCCCCCTCTCCGAGCTCGATTTGCCCCCCTCTCCAGACCCTTCAAAACGCTCATTATGACCCCCCTGGCGAGGAGATTTGACCCCTCATTTCTCGTCGTTTGACCCCCCTGGACGAGTCATTCTGACCTAGCAATGAGGGGGATCGGCGACGGTAAACGCACCATTATGCTGTGATGTTTCAAAATAAAACAGTAATTAACCACTTGTTTTCAGGAACTAAATAACGAAGAGAAAAGAGAGAAAGAGTTCGTGCTTATGATGTTGTTAGATATTTATCCAGAACGCCATGCTTTCTACTATAGAATGCATGGAAGAAATCTTTGACGATCTCTGAACAGCCAGTCCTGGAATGAGGATAACGAAAACGGCAGAAATGAATATGATAGGCAACGGTGCAGAAATGAAGGGAATCTCAAGATGCGATTTCGCCGTTTTCCGGAGTGTGATATAGAGAGACGAAGGCCGTTTACAGGAATCTTCAGTGGATGTTGTGGGGGGATGTAGAATGGTACGCGAGGAAAACATCGAAAATATAGAAAGAAAGATGCGAATGAGGATTACAAAACTGAGCTCGACTCAAAGTGAAATTATTTACGCATGGGACTGGGCAAATGGAATTGCGGGATGATAGCATAGCTTTGTAAAAAAATCGAAGAGCACAAACAGTATCAGCCTTCCCTCTTTCCTACCCCACCCCCTCTTTTTGAGCACACACATGGTGCATGATAAATACATAAAAAATATACATTTTGTGAGGAACGATATCACAGCTGAGAACAGGCCTTGTTTTGTGAAAATTAGCAGCGGGAACGACTAGACGCTACAGTCTGTTATTGTATTGCTGAGTGCAGAGTATGCTATTGATCACCAGTGCACAATGATTGATTGGATGCAATCGGCTAATGCAGCCTGTGGGAATCGTCTCATTTCCTCGATATTTCCAATTCACGCTCGTATTGTAGATTGTTTGCTTCCTGAGTTCGCCATTGATGATGATTGCCAAACGGATGAGGCTATTGCGACAGAAGGATTACGACAGAAAAATATCGAAATCAGCCCCTTCAAATGTGAACAATGAGAAAACAAAACAAAAATGGAAAACAGACACACCTCTCGGTATGCCTTCATGAGACATATGATAACGATAGCGTCCTGAAATTACATTTTTCATTGTGCAAAATATGGCTGGATTCTAGTTCTATATTTGGTTGTTCTTTGCAATATCATCACAGTGAATTACTAAGGAGATTTGGAAAAACGATATCTCTCGATATGCCTCATCACTCGACCGGGATAAATCTCTTTCTAAGAAGCTAAGATCAAACTGATAGCGTTGCTCAAGCGACGGTAAATAGAGGGAACATTGGGTAGATCACTTACCCAGGTCGGAAAACAAGACGTGAGAACAGTGCAGAGCTCCGAAAGATGATAGTCTGGCCAACCGAGGAAGGGAAAATTGCCCACGCAGAAATAGGGAATGTATACGAAGATAGAGGCAACAAACGTCTGCGAAAATGAATCTAGTGGACAAACGTGTGTTTTTTTCTTCTTTCAAACACTTTTTTTCGCTGGTTCTATGGACTGAGTACACGAAATCTAGCAACTACCTGAGCGCACAGGGCGATAAGTATTTTGTTTTGGAGCGCACGAGTTGCATTGGAGAGATTGATCGCCTGGCGGATTTTGAAGAAAGTGAGGGAGGCGAGCACAATCGCCACCTGATTGTAGTTATTTGGACTTAGCAAATACAAGATTCGTTAAATTATTTCAATAATTTAAAGATATACAGTAATATATAATCATTAAATTCCACACTACTCACGGTGAATGTTACAGCCATTAGTACATCTTCAGTAAATAGAAGAATCCCAGCATGCAAATTGAACTCGCCATTTCGCTGAAACGCAATGAAAATTCTATTAAATTTTGACTCAGATACATTTTCTATAGAAGACCATACCCAATGATCCACTATCATCCAGCTATCCATGATGATCAGATTGTACTTTTCGAAATAGATTTTACGAGCTAATACTGTTCCAATCTCGTATACTTCACCACTTGCGCCATACCGCGCAAGCAGGTGCCTGGATGAGGTTAAATTGTATGATGTGATAACTGATGCTATTAACCAAGGAATGTTTTTACACTGAACTACGAATCAAAATAACTGTGCATTTATTTAGGAAAATTTGGAGACTGCTCATACCAAACTGCAAAGGGGCTGAGCGCGTAGAGGATCAATGCGAGTTGAAAATATCTCTCGGAAAAGAGAGACAATCGAGCAATACTAAATTATTTTGTCATTAGTCAACTAAATTATTCGAACTTCTTGATCGCCCAATATCGATAGAGGAAGTTTATATTGATAATTGCGAATGGAACGGAGAAAAGCGAGGGATATATCATAGCGAGTTGCTGAATGGTATATAGTGATCAATAGGCGTTAGAGGAGTGCGCTAATTGAGTACACGTATCTTCATTTCGCAAAACTCTCAATTGTTCGAGCGGTGAGAGAGAACAGGAAATTAAGATACGATTAATCTAATTGCGCCCTCTAGCCTGAACCCACTCTGCTCTCAAAGAATGAATTTGCCGCCAAGCTGAAAGTAGTACCATAACAGATAACTCGCTGAAAAAAGTGAAATGATATTTAACAAAAAAGATTCCGTAATAAATGAAAAAATAGGGGGAAAATGTACCGGAGAAATGAACCAATGCGCGAGGCACAGAAATATGTCGTAAGCAGCGAATGCAGTGGTCAGAGTTGAGTAAAAGCACATATTTTTGGCGGAAAATCGACGGATAAGGTAGAGTAATAAGGCATTTAGTACTGCTCCAGATACTTAATAATTAATATAACTTATTAAATAATATTTACGGTGAAATGAATGAGAGAAAACTTCCTTCGGACTTGTTGATATTTTCGGACTTTGGGGAAGTATTCTGATTTCGATATTTATACGGAATTGAATGCGCTTAACCTGTGTTGATGTGCTCAATAATGTCCAAAATGAGAAGCAAGTTCTTCATAATATGACCTGTAAATTGCAAAATATAACAAATTCGAAAAGCGAAACACAAATTCAAAACGCAAAGAACACAACATTGATAATGCGGAATAGTAAAAGTGTCATGCAAGCTAACAATAAAAGTCTCGCATAGTTTAAATTTAAATTTCGATACATCATGCGTTTTACAGCAAACACTTTTCAAAAACTAATTGGGAAGAGGACAAATGAAAAATATGGGTACAGTTTTGCCAGTAGTGGCGGATAGGCGCAGGGTCCCGGTTTCGAACCCCGTTCGCAGCAAGATCACCTAATCATGCTCACCTAGCTTGGTCCAATTGGTACTGGCGTTAAAACCAGGAGAAAATGGACGGCGTTTTCAGCATGCAAGCGAGTGACAACATATACCGTTATATGCCACTGATGCGAACGTACCGAGAAAGACATCTGCGCATGTTCCGCGTATTGAACATATGCTAAAGGCGGAACTACCTTTACCAAAGGAAATGGTACGTTGTAAGCACAACTTATATTCTAAGACAAGACACATGGCCTATTCCCTGAAATACTGACCACTCATGACATTTTTTATCTAATGTATGATCGAATAAGAATATTCTGAGAAAACTGAGTAATACTCGCTATATCTCGCTTAAGGACAAATAATATTTCGCATAAAGAGCGAATTGAGTAGAGTTCGATAAACGTGCTTCGTATCTTTCCAATAATCTTTCACCGCTCTACTGGCCAAAAGCAATATGTGAATGTATTTAGGAATGACAGTTTACCGTCTTCCATCCTGGAATTGATTTTAAAAGCCAATTAACTAATTTATTATAATCATATTTTTGACATAAATTCTCAGATTATCATTGCATGCTCAATAATCATTGCACGTTACGAGTGAAGAGGAGGTAAATATCAAATATCAGCCATCACTAACCGCTACTGCGTTGGCATAATGGCATTCAATCTATATATTTCATATATTTCGTGCATAAAATTTATTCTAGAAAATTATATTATTAAAGAAGGAGTGTCAGCAAAGTTAAATTTTTGAGGCTTTCATAACCATGACCTAGACAATCTTCCAACGATCATAGCGCGAGCTAGGAGGATAAAGAACCATCGGATGATAACTCAGTGGTAGAGCAGCCGCGATGTGATCGGTAGGTTGCGGGTTCGATTCCCACAATAGTTTTCGAAAAATCTTGAACATATTTGAATTCCCGCACGTCTCTTTCCTTCAAGCCCTCCCTGGCATTCTACCAACGACTAATAACTCGGTTCAAAATGGAGATACGAATTTGAAATTTTCAGAATCTCTTATGGTTGTACAAAGGTCGGTCATGGTTATGACAACGTCAAAATGTCAACTTTGCTGACAGTCCTTCTTTAATTAGTGTGGATAGGTCCACTGCAATATTCATAAGATTACATTCGAAATGTTCTTAACATTTATTCCAAGACTTCTACAATCTGTGGGAGTCAGAACAAGCAGACAAAGTCTGAGATGATGCGGATTGAGGCGCTTTTATGCGCGAATTTCGGCCGAACCATTCACTTCTGATGCGAGCGGCAAACTACAATTTAACGGATCACATAATATTATATCGGACAAAAATTACATCCTTCTATCTTCGTTTTCAACCCAGTAATGATAATTTTAGTGACCCCGAGTTGATTTAAAAAAAAGGTTAGTACCTAGCTTCGCATTCTTATTTCGACCGGTCGAAAGTTTTTACAAAATGAGGATTCCTAACTGCATGCCCTAATTTTGAGAGTATTTAGTCTCACTTTTCGATATCTGCTTGTCTTCACTATGTCAACTAGGCTAAACTGTAACGGATTCGTAAAGAACAACATCTGCAAAGTTTGAATTGCTTGTCGACACTTCAAAATTTTAAAAAAATGGCATTTTGAGCGAATTCGGAAAATGAAGAGAAATTGCCCGAATTTCGCGATCTAGTATTTGATATCAAAAATTCATATTATTCATATATTGTTTGGATATTTTTAACAAAATATCACTTGCAATTCGCTCACCGGAAACACAAATCGAATGGCGGCATGTATGAAATCGGGAAAGAGAGGCCTCGTGTCGAACACATTCGAAATAACGAAAAACAAAACCGGAAAAAGGACGTGCAAAATCGCGGCCTTTAACTGAATAGTATATTTTTGAAGATGAAATAAGAAAATATTCCTTTTCAAACCTGACTATGGAATACTTCGAGCATTTGGTTAGTCATGCGGAGTGTTCTATTGGAAATCAAACTCTGCAATAACCCATTTAGAAATGTGAAAAAAATGACATGAATATCACTTTTATAAGAAAAAAAAGTAACTTTTCTGTACTCTTTGAGACTGCTGATTGAATGCAGCGAGAAGGCGATTATAATGGGCGCGTGAGAAGCCATCGACACCACCATAACCATCAACTCTGCAAATTTAAATTATTAAAATACTTTTTACAAACATCAGCTTTACCGTATTTGATATTTTCCGGTTGTCCAAAGTCGCCAAATATCATCATTGATCCCCCGCGGTCAACCATCCAAGCCAGCTCAGGACTCTAAAATGATCGAATATATTTTCAATGAAGTAGTATTTTCAATGAAGCATCAGCAACCATTGCTCGAAGATTGTACCTGGACGATCTTTGATGCTTTCTCTGAATTCGATGCGAATAGAAAACCGAACACATTAAGCGCCTCGAAGAAATAGAGTACACAGGTGGTTGCCAGCTGCGTTCTGAACAAGTACACATCTTGTGGTTTCGGGCAGAGTTCGTAATTCTGGTAATTGTCTCTCATTTTCCATATTTTCATGGCTAATTAAACACCAAATACCGTAACCAATAGAAACATATGGTGGTAGCGGTATGAGGCGTTTAGCTAACCATGAAATTCCTCCAAATTATCAAAGTAGGACGATGAGCTAGTGAAACTCATGCATGATCGCCTACTTAGGCGATATAATACGGGTGGTGATGTAGTAGAGGGCATACTGATAGCAATGAAATATCTCCCAAGTTTCATAATCAAATCTGTTTTTTGACCATTGCCCTTTTTCTGCCCCCTCCCTTACTCAGTAACTCGTATTTTTTTAAAAATTCGAGTTACCGAAATTCGAGTTACCAAGTGAAAATGTTTGCGCCCTAATATTTCGCAATTCTCGCCCGGAAGAGAGTATCCACTTGCTGCTCATTCCCTGCAGCACCAATTGATGCATGCGCATTGTGAGGACAACGAAGAAGGGCGTGTAGCACAGAATGGTGAGCGCAATCAGAACCTGCATGTTTTTTTTTAATTTCTTCATTTTTGTATGTTCTAATCAGTAAAAAACCGCATTAATTCATTTTCATTCCCTGTGATGGCTTCTTGGAAGTGTAAAGAAATCGTAGGTAAGGTTTGTCGGAAGAATAATGTTGATATGTATTTTGTTCCGCCAGATACTACGGCTATTGCAAATCCATGGTTGCTTTTTTGGCTTGTCTTTTCCCAGGAATGTCAGCAAAACATGAGAGTGTAAAAATATATCGTGGGAGCGTCGATCTCATTAGATTATTTTCCGTATTTTCCACAATCGGACGGAGTAATTCGAACGCGGGTTCTCTGAAATTTATATGCCCGACCAAAAGTTAGATCAAGTATTTTTCATTACGCTCATTTATTTTCTTTTTTGGATATTTCGTGAGGTGTTCGAAGAAAACACTGCGGAATTGGTGGTTGAATGATTTTTCCCCTTTTGAACAGTGTGCCAGATATGGAACAATTGTCTTGCCCTCTCCATATCATACACTCTCTCGCTCACTCTGATCGACGAGAGAGCGTGTGGTTTGGAGAGAGTCAGACTATTGCTCCAGAAATGGGTGGTTCCATTACATTGACGCAAGTACTTCTTATAATTGGGATTCCGATAATGATTAGCTCAAATGCAATGCAATGTGATTTCCCGAATGCTTAGAGTATGGAAAGTGTTCGCAGAACAAACAATCTTAGAACCTTCGCAGAACCTCATACTAGAGTTCGTCATTCGGGCCTTCGTCTCTTCATTTCACACATTCTCTAGACCGCTCGATCGGTGAGAGAGTGTGTAAAATGATGAGACCGTGATATCGTTTCTCGAACTCTACCTCATACCCTGATAATGGCCAAACCGACTCGTCCCTCCCTGCAGAGTGGCCAGTCGCAATAGAGTCCGGCAAATGGGAGAGAGCAAATGCACACGAAGACCGAAGACAAGGGCATCGGAAAACATGAAACCGATCTGTAACATGCTTTTGATAAATGATTTGCACTATTCTCATCCACAATTATCCGATTATGTTGCTGAGCTAGAGAGAAAGCGTTGCATTATTATTTTAATTTTTACGATTCCAAAAAATAGCGTATTCTAATAACTAAAGATAATATCGAAAGATTGCAATGAATTGTAACCGAATTCTCCATAAATGCGCCTACTAGTGCTTTCAATTAGTCAAAATATCGCTTTCTGACAACCGTAAAATAGCATATGCGAATGCATTAATGTTCTGTTGCCCAGCAGAGTTCAAGAAATGGTACAACACTCTCTTCACTCTCCATTTATGGTCTCGATTACAATCTCTCAGCATCCAACCGACCGAGAGAGATGGTAAAAAGAGTATACGCACTGAATTTAGAATTGCATTACCCACCACAGAGCTAGCATATCCGATGCGTATGTCTGCCCTCATCTTTCGTCGTCCGCTCAAGAGAATGAGCATCGCGGGGTGGAGCAGGAAAATGTCGATTAGAGGAAGTACGGACTGCATGCTGAAAGGACAGAAAGCATTACACATGTGCCGTATCATCCTCGTATGACCCTTCAGAATATTCGGCCTAAGCTAAGCATCTCGTGTCATTCACCATTAACCTACCCCATTGTGATATCCAAGAGCACGCTCCGGTCGTATCCGAAGCCGTAGCGCAACGACTCATTCGACACCGTCAGCATGCAACCATCACGTTTCATGATTTGGACGAAAACAAACTGTAAATTTATGGGGACTTGTTCCAAGAGGATGTAGTATCACAATAACATTGTGTTTTAACGAAATATTACAACATTGATTTGAACATATAAAAATGGCTATATAGAGAAAGTATGGTCTCTTCATTCCCAGCGCAAGTCGGGAAAGAGCAATAAAGAACCGATTTCACGAATTTCGATCTCTATGATGTGTGCAAAACGGGCAGTATTGTGAAAAACATCTCGAGCTTTGGCCATTAGGGAGACTAATGGCTAGGGCATATAGAAGAGGGTGCATTGTGCAGAAAATAAGTGGAGCGGGGCGGAAATATGCGAAAAGTGTAATGAATAATTGAAATGGGGCGAAGGAATACGAAATTGAAAATAGAGCTACGCGCATCTTAAGTCTAGTGAATCGCCGTAAGGTGATTCACAACAACAGAATATCTGAGAAATATTCTCGATTTACCTATAATTCACTTGTCTCCACAACCGCTTGCAAAGGGGAAACGGAGGAAAATATCGAAAGTGTTGGCATATTAAAAATGGAAGGTACTAGCGAAACCAGGCAATGTGTAAGGGAAACTTTCATTAAATTTTAATCATGAAAATATTATAAAACATGAAAAGAAGATGTAAAGACGACTGTATTTAGGAATTTCAACAATCATACGCATGTCTTGTAAGTTATGTCAAAAAGTGTTTGTTTTTCGATATTTCATACATATTCATTCTTAATTATTTGCGAGATACCGCAACAAAGAGGGTGCGTCGAAATTCATCGAGACAACAAAATTCGTGACGATTTACTGTTTCGTTATCACGATTACGACTAGGTTAGAAATCAGTGTGTTTTTACTCCGATGCGTGATCGACAAAGCTCTTCCTGGAAGCTTAGTGAGCGCAACTGATCATTCATCATACTACATACTTCAATGAACGCTATCCTTCTAATATTAATAACAATTTATCATGTTATTTTGGCACAGGAAAATATATTATGTGAACGTAAGCAATGAAAAACATGGCATACGATGTCGCAAATAGGCAACAAAGGAGTGGGATGAGGATTGTGGACTAAACGATTAGTGCTTTTTTGTGTGCACCGTTGTTGGACTGGAAGGTATTAATATGGAAAGCACGTTAAGAGCAAATGAGGACAGAGGCAGCAAACGACTGATTTATTTATAATCGAATGCGGAGGAGGAATAGGTAAAGGCCGCCGTACTTGTCTTAATTTATAAAACAGCCGCATATCGCTATATCAAATTGTGGTAATGATTCATGGAATAATTCGAACTGGGTGCAGGGAAACAATCTCATTTAATGTTACTAAGCATACGAAGTTTGAGAAACCATAGCAATACCAAAATTAGACAGTACAAGGCGATATAACCTCAAGGCTCAATGGTTTTTAAAGCTCACTGAGTACAGAGAGTGATAATACGTAAAACAGCACACTTTCTCAGTAGTAAAAGCCAACCCGACCTTTGAAATGAAAATATTATCTTTGAAAAGTACAATTGTATAAGTTCACTTCTTTTAGCCGCTCATTTGTTAACTTTACCGTCGCTAATTAAGATAGTTATTCCCAAGGGATTCATGGTAATATAGCGCCTGTTTTTACTAATCATAAAACAGGCTCTGAGGTCATAGCAAATAACATATCACGCGTGTCGCGTAAGACTCGCATAGAATTGTGAACAGCCTGGTACATTTTTTGACCACTGGAACTGTGAGCGTTTTCCGATAGTTCATATGGTGCCTCAACATAAATCATCAAGTTTTGTTCCATATCTCCGTCTTCGACGATGTGAGACGCCGTCAAAGTCGACGGCTTCCGAAATTTGCCATGTTTGGAGGCATGATTCTCGGCCTACAGGGGGTCTAGTAACGCGAAAAGAAAATTTCCCGCACAAAATTTCACGGAGAATAAGACTGTGCTTTCGGTTCATCGATATGATCATTAGTACCGAAAGTCAGGTACGGGGTAGGATTCGGCGCCGACATAAAACGGAGCGAGCAACAAAGTGAAGCGTTTCGGGAGCAATGAAAAGGGATCTCTTTGAGAAATGAAAGCTCCAGAGGCGTAAACAAGAGACGGAATTGCTTGGAATATCGCAGAGAATAAATGAGTGCAGGCACTATTTTCTGCCACACCAGCCCTATCTACTAAACTAGCATACTAGATGCGCTATCCTTCCGTGCTAAAAACCTTGCGGAAGGACTGGATTGTATCACGCACATCACGAAGTAATCGAGCTGAACAAGGGCATGGAGGGAAAACCGTGACAAGCATTGTAACAATATGATGAGGAATGTGAGAAGTTCTTTCAACGTTGCGTTATCTCTCACTCATTAAGCGACTCTAACGTGCATGTCACGCAGTCATCTTGACGCAGTCCGGTTCAAAGAACATCTAGGACTTTCCAATTGCACTCGAAGTGAAGTGCCTTGTCCCAGCATCCAGACTTCATGCACACAAGCACTCATCTCATGAGAGAATCTTGACAAATCGGCGATTTCAGTTGACATTCAAATTTTCGAAAATCTCATTTATTATGTTTCCATTTAGTACTTGCATAGACTAGACTAAAACTGAAGTTTCAGATTTTTAACATGTTTCGCAGCTGCAGCAGGCTGCTGCAAAATTAGATTGTTTAGAAATAGTTTTCGAGGTTTTCACGAATAAAAGTGGTGATTTTTTAACACGAATGTGTTTTCATGATCAAATGAACCATTTTAGTGCAACTTGTTCATTTTTCACTTTTGCGACCTTTGCAGCAGAGGCAATTCAAACAGGTTTATAATTTCTTACTCGAACACAGATTTTTCCCCCCACTCCAAACTTTCTCAGATTGTAGAGCTCGAAATTCTTTACTTACTTGATTTTTTTTCGGAATTTATTTCGACGGTTAAAGTACTCTATCAGAGCCCGGAATACCTTGTAATGGGATGCATGAGGCACTCTCTTTGGGGGGGGGGTGACAAAACATAAACCGACAAAACAGAAACAAATCACTGCTCCGTCGGGAATCGACTTATAGACTTGGGAGTTGTTGCATTGCTAGCATCATTGCTAGCATTATACTCCACACTACATCATCCTGATTAGATCTTCTAACTAGGCGATTATGAGTTTCTCTCGTTCATGGTCTAAAATTGGGAATTTGAGTGGAAAATCGTGGTTAGATAATCACAAAATGACGTGACCAATCGATACCCATTCTACTGGGTAGAAGTGCTTGCTGGGGTACTATACTATTGATTAGTTACGGCATTTGGTGATTGTCTAATCATCATTTTCCACAAAAAAATCCTAATTTTGAACCATGAACCCCTGTACATAGATATGGACTGCAATTCAAGTTCGCCTGGGAAGAGGATCTAAACAGGGTGAAGTAGTACATCACATACTGGTAACAATGCAACAACTCCCCAGTTCCTACGTCGAGTTCCGAAGGAGCTGTGATTTGTTTCTGTTTTGTCGGTTTCTGTTTTGTCACCCCCCCCCCCCCTCTCTTTGAATGCTGAATCTAAATTCCGCCAGTTCGAACCCCGGCAAGTGCACAGCTGTTTTTGCTGAATTCGAAACAACTCAAATATGATGAGGAAATACGTATGGAACAAAAAAACGCATGAAAAATTAATGGCACGAAAATGGAAGAAAGCTGTGCTCTTGCCGGGGATCGAACTGGCGGACTTTAGATTCAGCATTCCAAGAGAGTGACTCGTGCATCCCATTACGAGGTATCCAGGGCTCTGATAGAGTACCTTACCCGTCGAAATAAATTCAGAGAAAATTCAATTAAGTACAGAATTTCGAGCTCTACAAACTGGGAAAGTTTGGAGTGGGGGTAAAAATCTGTGTTCGAGTAAGAAATTAAAAACCTGTTTGAATTGCCTCTGCTGCAAAGGTCGCAAAAGTGAAAAATGAACAAGTTGCAATGGTTCATTTTTTGTATTAAAAATCACCACTTTTGTTCCTGAAAACCTCGAAAACCACGTCCACGCATCCCACATTTGCAGCAGCCTGCTGCAGCTGCGGAATCCAATAGAAAAAAAACGAAACAATTTTGGAGGGTCTTCTACGACCCAATACCGATGTGAAAACAAAAGAACTTGAAAATTGTATTTTACAATGTCAACTCGTTGTCCCAATTCTCTCATGAGAGGCGTGATATGTGCGTGCACGTTCATGGCTACAGGACAACGTGGTTGTTCAAGAATATTGGCAAAATATGTTTTGGACTGCAGCCATCAAACGAGAAAGTGAGCAAGCGCGCACAAATGTTGTGGATTGAATGATAGGACGGGATGTACCTTCAACTTTACCTTTACTCGATCAGTTTACTCTGTCTCTCCTTCTTCTGACTCACGGAATGACTCGATTATGTGCGAACTTAGACGAAGTCCTACATGTTCCACTCAATTCATTGCTTGAGCATCAAACTACCATATCCTTAACGTTTTCAAGTACATCCTGTATTTGGGTAGACATATAAATTAAGACAACGAATAAGTAGTACAAGTTGAGAAGTGTGTTTGTAGATCATAATGCGGTGGAGATGATCAAAATGGGGTTGGCATTTCTAGCGGGGAAATATTAGGTTGGAACAAAAGTTTTGCACGATTTCGA
The DNA here is from genome assembly GCA_036245805.1 of Pristionchus mayeri. Taxonomy (NCBI): domain Eukaryota; kingdom Metazoa; phylum Nematoda; class Chromadorea; order Rhabditida; family Neodiplogasteridae; genus Pristionchus; species Pristionchus mayeri. Next base: position 5,969,821 of record BTRK01000004.1, on the reverse strand, counting down.
CCATGAAGTTTGAAATCGCTTAAAAGGCTTCAATTTAAATGGGCCGATTTAACCGGATAGCATATATTTAAGGACTATTTGTACAATATATCCGCTACTTCGAATCGAATCCTGCTCTGAGGGTTTGCGAAAAAAATCAGGATTCGTTAAATGTGAAATTTTCGAGTTACATAGACATTTGTTTGCCGCGCTCTTATTCTGATAGGAAAACTCATTGTATAATCTGACATAGTGGAGTGAAAATCCCGTTGGTTGTTCTCTCTAAAACTATGTAGGATCTAGTGGTTACTTCAATTTAGCAAGGTTTACAGGCCATTAAATTCCAAGATTCGCGAGGTAAAGTTGCTGAATGGATCGATTTTCTTGCCTCGCCAATCAATCATACTGGCTTGATCTTAAGTGCTTTTACATATACTACCGTGGGGCTTTATAGCATAATGGAATGCAGGAGCTTACCCTTTTCCAGTCCAAGAAAATTTATATTTTCAGAAATTTTGAATCATGGTCATCAAAGCCAAAATTTTGAAATTCGGTGTACATAGTTCGAGTCGATCTCCTCGAAAGGAAGCTATCCCCTGACTCGGCCAAGCCAATAAGTGATAGAGTAAGAGTTGCTTGTTCAGTTAACCATTTAAAGTCTGAGCTTCCTTTTATGCTGAAAACATGACATTCATGGAAACATCAATTTCGACTCTCTAATATCAGTATCTGAGTATGCAATATTGAATTTTTAAATAGAAGCATTGTATGTCCACACGAAAATAATTGCGAGCTTACCATGGAAGGTACTTACAGTTTACATGCATTTGAGATCGATAAACTTACGGCTACGGCTATGCGGTGAAGACAACTAATTCAGACCAAGCTCCTTTTGACGCGAGATCAAAAATTACCTAAGTTTCTGGAACGCCATTTGTGGTAATAACCATTTTCATACCATTTATGATGTCTGTTCATCACACTCTCCGAATACACCTTGATATTTGTATTATCATCGATGCCCATAGAGTGCAGACCCCAAAATTATGTAGTTTAGTTCTCAAATGTAGTAACTTTGACTTTAAAATGCCGCCACAGTATGAAATGGTATGGGTAATACTAATGTGTGATAGAAAGAGTATCCAAGCCCTCAACGAATACATGAAACAATATTAAATAATTTTGCAAATGAAGGACAGGGTATGCCGGAAACGAAAATTTGAAAATCGTGCAAAACTTTTGTTCCAACCTGATAATTGCCTTAGTGTTGGAGTGCTGCCATACGCTCGGCGTCTTCTCTCTTCTCGCGCTCCTCCTTGCTCTCGTAGACCTAAGATGAGCAAATGCAAGATCGTGTGAGAACCCGATCAATCGAATACGCCAGAACATCAGCATTTGGTCAATCAATATCGATCAGATACGGTACCGTTCCGAATACCGTGACTCCCGCAACGAGCGCCGTGATCGTGAAGAACTGCGCCATGATACGGTACCTGCAAACATCGAACACGCTTGTGGAATATTCACTCAGGCTACCGTGTGGACGCTTTTAAGATGCGACCTAATCCGAGGTACTTGCATACATTGGCGGAGCACAACCTATTAGTTTGGCTTGAAATATGATTGACTAATTGGTCGATACGTGGATTTGAGAGATCAATTCGGCATAGGGTTGTGGTATTCCGGGGCATACACGAGTAGCGCACTCTCAAACTTCCTCACTGCATCATCTTCTGCGCTCCAGCCTTGTCTCCGATGAACGATCTGCGCAGCATTCCCAGCTGAGCTGCGGTCGTCAGACCAAGACCGACTACTACCTACGAGAAAGAGCAATGGTCTGAATCTCTTCAGTTTGCACGTTCTCTCACCGGTCAGAGAGACGAGAAAGCTTGTAAACTTAAGAACTTTCGACTTCCATTATTTGCCGAGGGCATACTAAGCCCAGATCACGCGAGGATGATAACCATGGAGTTGCAGAGATTTGAAAGCTAATCAATAATATGCGTGAAATTTAGAGTTATTAGGTTGGTGTAAAAGTATTGCGGTTTTTTGATTTTTTGCCTTATATCTTCCTTTCAGTTTGACCGATGACCTTTCGTATATTATTTACTGATGAGACCTTGCATACTCTTCCATATGCGCACCCTATCAGCATTGCCCAATCGGAGAGGCGAGAGCAGTACAAAGTTAAAATTGTGAAAATTTATCCGACACATTTCTCAATATTCTGCTTCCTCTGAAGCATGAATGCTCAATTCCTGGTGGTTATATGAAGCTCCCATCTTTACCTATACATACTTTTTCTCATGGATGATGGAAGTTACATCCTTTTGAGAAATGCATTGATCTGTAAATGACTACATATTGAATTTTTTATGTTGATTTCGCATATTTTTGAGAAATTCAAATTTTCTGAAACGAGAAAGGTGCAGGCGCCAATATTTTTTTCTGAGAATAAACCCTCTTGGTGGGTGAATATAGCGCACTCGTAGTGAAGCCTGTATGCTTGGTCTTCGATGCAAAAAATCCGAAAAAGTTTCATGTAGCCAGCATCGACAGCATATTTTCAATATCATGTAATTCGGTCCAAACTTAATCGAGCCACAGTTGAAACATATTTTCTGAAAAGGTATACGTAATACTACTCAGACATCAGTTTGGGCTATTTTCGTGAAATTTGCCAACAAATATCCAGTAAAATACATTTAATGCAAAATTTTGAGCATCAATTGCAATTGGGTTTATCATAATTTATTGCGTTGATTGCGATATCGGATTGATTGAAATATGTGTATGTAAAATACAAGCATACATCTAAACACTACTGTGTTTGTTAGTCATTGTGATTTGGGACTTGAGAATTATGATAGTTCAAAGTACGGACACAAAAAACCGCAAGACTTTCGCACCAGCCTGATACTTCCGAATTTCGAATGCAAATTTAACCCACTGCAGGATTGCTGATAGCCTGGGAGAGCACTCAGCTCTCCTTGGCTCCCTTCGTTTCCTTGCCTGCCTTGTAGCCAATGTCGGTTGGGATAGCTGGGACCTGAGGAAACGGTAAATGAAAAATCGAGCAATCGTCTGACTCTCTTCAGTTTGCACGCTCTCTCGCCTGTCAGATATACGAGAAAGCGTACAAACTGAAGAGAGTCAGTGGATTGCTCTGCACATCCATTCTTGGAGACAGATTTGCAATGAAGCACTGGACAGGTCTCTTGGATAAAAAAAAGCGATTAAAATAGTAGTAATCTTTATCATTTGCGTCATGTTCTTGGTCGTAATGCAAATGTTGGCATTAGCATATTACGGTAACTCACCCCGCTGTGTTTGATCCTCTCATCGTCCATGAAAACGCGTCGGAAGAAGCCCATGCCTGTAGAGTGTGAGAAACGGAAGATCTGGAAACATGCATTTTTGAAGTAATATTAGTCTAGATGAATGGAGAGTTGGCCATAATTTCATAAATGATATATATATTTTTTCATGATTATATGATTCGCGAATGCAATTGCCGTGATGCAAAAATAAACACAACTCACTATTCGCTGGTGTAGATAATGAAGAGATGGCTGGCTGGCGAGCTGAATTTGTGGTTGGTATTCCTTATTTTTGCATAATAAATTTAACATACACCGATAGAGAGAGATAGGCCTGAAGAGGCGTCGTAGTGAGCGAGATAGTATAACTCATAAAACACGATAAAATTGTCCAAATCAGTTTATCGAAAGTGTACGATGTGCTTCAACGCCTCGAGGTATCATATCATGGTTTGGTGGGCATTTTCTAGTTTTTTATACATCAAGCTGCAGTGAGTTTAAATAGATTTGACGACGATTCCTGCCTCACGGTCACGATTCACGCGAACTGAGTTTATTCGTTTGAAGGAGAAGGCAATCAAGAAGCAACCTGCATAATTTGATGTAATGAAAATTATATTTTAGCAATGTATTGAGGCTTGAGGTAAATACTAAAATCTATAACGGGTGAGCTACGGAAATGGTTGCAAAAGGGTAGAAAATAAGAAAAGAAAAATATAAAATTAGAAAAAAATCTAACCGATGCATCCGTAAGCGATGAAAAGCACTCGCAACCGATCATTCATACGGTTGATGATGTTGTGGCTGAAGTAGAACTTTCGGGTCACGGTCTGCCAATTTTTTGTTTGCACTATATTGCCTCTACTATTAGAGTGACAATTTTGTTTAGAAAACAAATAAAGCGTCGTATCGTGGTTCGAAACGAAAAAGAAATCGCCCGAAAAAAAGTAGAGAAGAAATCGCAAAACGTACTCGACAGACTCGGGAATCTCCGATTGGTTCTTGTAAAGCTTAGTCCATATTAGAAATCGCTTCTGCCATTTCGATGGCACTTGACCATCTGATAAATTTCTGATCAATTCTTGAAATTTAGAGCTCGTAGTTCGAGAATTCTTTTCTGCATTGTGTTAACACTATACTTCGGATTTGCTAGTGTACGGTCATAAAAAAATTGAAAATAAGGGTAATCCAACTTCTAAATCAAGTCAATATTCACTGTAATCCTATGATAGTTTGATGGCAACTAAACACTGTTCACCTGCGACGATAGTACTTAGTAATAAATTCGTATCATGTAAATAAAAATTAAGCAAATGCGGGTTCCGCTTACGTTCACCGGCGCTTTGGAATCTGTGATCGAATCTCTCTTTTTCGAATTTGTGGTCGCATACATTGGCTTGCTGTACTCCACATGATCCTGAAATTTTGTTTTCGATTATAGTCACAAGCAATGTGGCATGTTCGTTCTCTAGAAAGGAATATGCTGGGGAGGGAAATGGTAATAGCGAGAGGAGAAGGAACAGCATGCGACTTACCTCGTTCTTGGTCGCAGGAGTGACGGTGGAGCTGAAGAGTCGCAGACCGGGCATTCGGGCTGTTCGAAGCGCTAAACATCTCTGAATTTGATCCAGCGATAAATATACAGCGACTTGAACGATGCAGGGAGTAGCGCACTAGAGTTTAAAATTCTGATCGCCGTCTATCTCGCACTTGCAAGGAATGGCCGCGAGCGTAGGTTGGAGTTTTGGAACGAGACCCAGCGGGATCGAAATAGGGGCAAATTCTAAGAACTTTATATTGTAAGAGTTGAAGTTCTTAGAATTTAGAATTCTTAGAATCTTAGAATTTCGATCCCTCTCTAAAACTCCCACCTACCATAGCGGCTATTCCTGGTTAATCGACTGGTAGATCGTCGAAAACGTGTGGGAGATGGCGAGACGATAAAAACTCTACAGAGCCCCAAATTCAGTTTCATTATTCATTATGAAAAATTCAGTGTTCCAGAGGAGATTGTGATTTGTTAAATAGACTATGAAGATCGCGATGCAACAATAGTGCGACAATAACAAGTAGCTCAGTCCATGACGGATTGAATTCACAACACAAGAACACGTGAGAAACACGAAGGGAATCAGTGAGGAAGCAGTATGTTAGGAGTATAATAGAGGATGTCATTGTGATGACATGGGAGAGATGAAAGGGAAAAGAGTACGAGCATTTTAGGAGGAATGGAGAGAAGAGGAGGGGTGTGCTAGGAAAGAGCTCTTTGATCGGAAAAACACAAGGGCATTGGCGTAAACAGGCGGTTTGAAGGCACACAAGAGGAACAGCACTAGAGAGCAGACATCTTGGTCAACAAGTAGAGAGCAATCGAATCAGCGCATCGTCTCATGATAGAAGTGGGAGAATGGAAGAGTTACCAAGATTACGGCCGCGAATTTGTCTGATTTGTGCAATCCGGATAAGCCTGACAAATGTATTTATATTTTATTTTGATTTGCAAGAATATGCGGTTAATTATCACAATGTGTTACTTGGGTTTGGCTAGCGATACGCTCAAAGTCCAGCCGTGCGTGTTCTCGCACTTGTTTACGTATTTCGCCCAGAGGAAAGGACGAGTGAGAGAGTGAGCGAACAGATGAGGGAAGCCAGCATGCAAGAGGGAGAGGGAGAGAATGATGCATAAAGAGAGCAAGGAGAGATGGAAGAAGGACGATGAGAACGCGACAGAAGAACATTGAGAGAACGTTCTTTGAATCTCATCATTCGTCCTTCGAGGATGAGAATGGCGGAGAGCAGGGCGCGTGCGGTGAACAAAATCACGTGGACAAAGGTTCTAACCGAGAGGGAAAATACTAGCCCTCTAACACGGGGGATTATGAGCGGGATGCCGAGAGCAGTCGCCTCCTTAGTGTGTCATGAAACGCGAATTCTATTCTCATTACTATGCACGAGCTATGTGTTGGCACATCCTTGAATCGCCCGATAAAGCGATAAATAACACCACGTTAACTTTGTTTTACACACTCTCTCGCCGGTCGATCGGTCTAGTGAGTTTTGAAAATTAAAAAACGGCCCAAATTACGAACTCACCCACCCAAACCAGTTGTGGGAAAATTCTGTAAAGTCGTGGGGAAATTCATTTGAGAGGAATAGCGGGAGAATTGATCGGTGAACGGCAGTAGGAAACATCCAATATTCGTGTTTCATAGTAGTGTCATTAGAGGTTGTAAATGCCCAATCAATGTGCGCAAATGAACCGTAGGATCGGAATGTAAGGGTTATCATTAAAATTTCAAAAAAAAACATATTTATTAAAAAAACACATTTATTCTTTCTTCGTTTTCGCTCTTCTGATGCAGAATGACAATACGAATTTGGCTATGCTAAAGGTTACGTACACAACACAAATAATGATTGCTGAGAGGAATGCTAATACATCGATGACGTAATACTGGATGAAGTTGAGTTCCTTCCCGGCATGAACCAACTGACGCAGTGGGCCAAAACGGGCGAGAAACTCCATATTGCGCACGAATGTCTCCCTCGGAGAGAAAGGCCTTCTTCGAATCATCTCACCAACTTCGCGCGCCTTCTCGCGATAACTGCATTGCATGGTATTTTGTTCGTCTTTTCCTCATACATCCTATTGTTTCCTTCGTTATCGATTTCTTTTTACATCTACTCTTTCCACATGTTTCAGTCTTTCCTCACAAACGAATTTTCCAAAGGCTTGTGCTGAATAATATTTGCAGCTTACATGGGATTTCCGAGCGCTTCTCTGATGGCGGTTGCGAGTCCATCTGCCTGCTCGAGTGTCTCCTTCTCCAGCACGACGCCCGTACCGATCCTCCTAATTACCTGAGAAAAGTGCGTATTTTATTTTAAAACACACACTTGTTGTATGATTCATGCAAGACAAATGGCATCTTCAGTTGTACTTTCGAGTCACCGGCTAAGAAAGTGAGTATACAATGAAGATACTGCGGTGTCCTGTCTCAACTGCTAGTGCTCACCGCGGCGTTTCTCTTCTGGTCCGCTAGGACGGGGATGACGATGAGCGGGACGCCGGCAGTGGTCGCCTCGGTCGTGCTGCCCTGTCCGCAGTGAGTGATGAACAGCGAGAGACGGGGGTCATCTACAGTTTTCGGAGGTTTACCAGAATTTGGCAATGTAAACTAATGAACTGACGCATTCTTTACACTTTTTTCAGTCACTTCTATGGACAATGGAGTCGCCTAAATCCGACAATTGAGCAATCTTTAACTTTCTTTTTCTATCTCGCACATTCTGCTTGAATTAACGATTTCCTCGGAGATTCTCACATAGTATGTCATTCTGCGGCACCCAGGTCGTCTCGATCAGATTCTCGATGCCCTCGCTGATGTTGTGCTCGGGCTTCTCGTACTTCCAGATGAACGTCACGTCGGGGAAACTCCTGCGTACATAAGAAGCTTCCATGGTCTCTGGCTCATCGTCACCTCTTCACCTAGCAACTTCCTTACACACTTTCCTGCTATTCGCAGTTGTGATATGCACATCGAGATGGTTTTTCCTACTCACTTGATCACTTCCCGAATGCTCATCTTGTACTCGTCGGGCATCAGGAAGCTCTTGGCAATGGTGCCGAATGAGAGAAGGACAGTCTGCGGCCGGATGTCGAGTACTGCTGACCATGTCTGAAAAAATCGAAGTTTTCCAACAACTTGATAGCACACCTTGCTCTACGACTAGATAAAATTAGTTCATGAATAGAAATCGCCTCATTCTATACACTATCTCGCATCTCGACCGGTCGATAACGCTATAATTTCTCGAAATCCACTAGAAAGCGACTTGTGCATGCCATGAACGGAAAACGGGTAACTGAACCTCATTTAGCGGGGAGTGCCCTGTGGACACGCTGATGCCCCCGATATCGATGATTTGGTGCGTGATCGGCCTCGGGAACTCGATGAGCGGCTCATTGTTAATGAACCACAGCGAGCTTTCGGAGAGCAACTCGGCTATTCCGGGAAAATCCGGACCGTATTTGGTCCGGAACAACTGCTCGGTTGGCGCGGAGATAAAGGGGATGAAGAGTTTGCCGAAGCTGAGCGAGAGCGTGTTCGCAACCCGCTCAAGGAACGTCATCCGCTCCCCGAAACCCATCATGGATCCTGAGATTGATTATTTCGCCATAGGTAGAGCTTTGGGCGACACTCTTCTTGTTGTATACTATCACGCGAATCAAAATGTTCGCTTATTTTTTCCGATTCGAACCTGGCACGTAGCTGGGAAAGGAAGGATTTCCAGTGACTTCGAACGATCCTTCAAAAGCAGCTATCGACAACGATGCTGCGATATTCTTGATGTCGAGATGGTGGAAAATTCCTGAAAAAAAAACTTACTTCGATAATGGCAACGCTAACAGCACCATAACCGCACTTGTCGATCGGCTCAGAGATTGCGGCATCGAAGTGCTCGGCCCGTAGATAATCGAGAAGGCCAGGGTGGTTTAGAGTTGCTGAAAATGATGTGTTCCGCAATATGATGACGTAAATAACAACAAATCAAATTTTTCACACAAATAAATCGACCAACAATTGCACTGGTCCCTCCACACTTCGTAGAAGACACCGATAGTCTTAAATATGGGAATTCGTGGAACTACGAAAAGAAATGAATACCTTCCACATCGTTGCGAATGACTGGGCCCGCCACATATTGGATGATGCCGTGTCTTCGGTCACATCCGTGTATTCGATTGCTTTCGGACTCGGCGGCACTTGTATGACCTGAATGTGTATCAGCGTTTTATTTCACTTCATCGTATCGTATAGAAAGCAATATAGCTGCTTTATGTAGGTACCTTTTGAGCCTTGGTTGCGCCCACACTGGTAGATTTGTAGTTCACAACTGGAACCAACATAACCTGAAACAGATCATGCCCTGTTTTTAGTCCTCTTAATAAAGTACATATATTAGGTTGTCTCAAAAGTTTCTGACTATTTAATTTTTCAAGTTTGCTCTCGTCAGCATCGGATGTTTCAATTTTCCTTTTAGCATGAGTTAGGGTCTTGGTATTGTAATACTACTATACATTGAAAGTTAAACCCTGATGCGTGGTATGAGAGAAAATATTTATTTTTGCCGAAAGGTCGAAATATGCCTATTTTTGGCGTATTTTGCTGATGATGATGTATTCTCGACGAGGATTGCTCTTTTGATTCTGCCTGATGAATGAGTGATAGTCCAAGGTCTAATTGTTCTGATAACCTCTTAAAATACGGAAATCAATGCTAGCTTGGAACGGGAGATTGTGAAAATGTCATATTTTAATGCTTGAGATTGGACTTCCACATTCCGATAAACTAAACTCAACAACGGACGGTTCAAATATCCCCTAATTCTAAATATATATTTAGTGGGAAAAGTGTTTCACAACTCACCGCAAATGAGCTCTCTCGGATCCTCAATACAATTCCAGGATCTCTTGATGCTACTTCGTGAATTACCAGCTAGTGTACTTTTCAGATTGTGTGCTCCTAATATACGTGGATATAACAGTACATATATCAAATATGACTCGTTAATAACATATTGGGAGTACTTCACGGTAGTGTATTAAACTTGCACCTCATATCGTTTTCCGAAGAATTTTGAACCTTTGAAAAAGTTAGTCCCTTTGCCATCTCGTTGAATTTCAGAGTTTATCGCGAGAATCTTACAAGCTCTTTAGGACTGAGGTATTGTGCGCTAGATAGTGAACCCAAGCCCTTGTATATGGTAGAAGACCAGAAGTAAATCGGTCAACATCCAAGGACAGGAGAGGTGAAAACATGAAAAAATGAAAATAGTCAGAAACTTTTTAGACAACCTAATATTTACAAAAATGGTTAACAATAATGATAAGAAGAGATCGAACCACTTCATGCCCTGCGTCCACAAGCACATTGGACAGCTTGTTCATAAAGTTTACATGACTGCTGCCAATCAATGGGTTGTAGACGAGGAATCTGAAGAAATTTCCAAAAATACAACGATATAATAAACATAACTCACTTGAGGCTTTCGCTTCCACATATAAGTAGGCCTAGCACGAGAATCAGTTGCATTTTTCCGAAAAGAAAGTGCAATTCAAGCGATTGCTACGTTTTTAACCCCTCCGTAATCTTCTTATCAGCATAACTTTGTGTTTCGAGTGCGCGTCGACCGCGCGCGAAATGTAGTGAAAGTGTGAAACGAGCGTGCGGAAAATGTCCGCCTTTTATGAGAGGAATCGTGAGAGAATCGACCATGCCACGGCGGTAGGGATCAAGTTTGTCCCGATCTCGTAACCGTTTACAATTAAGAAAGAAGGTCGTACATTCTGAGAAAGGAAGCTCAGAACATTCACAACTTTTATGTTTCTCATTATTCACGGCGCTCATCCTGGGCGCGGTCAGAGAAGCTGAAAGAAGGAAGCTAAGTTGGGCTAATAAGGTAAGAAAGATTGAGGACGATAGATGGACAACAAGACTCGCAGTTTGGACACATTATGACTAGTGTTGACAATTCAAGGATTTTTTCACGACCGTTCGAATCATTAAATAGGGTATAACGTAAGCAATTGCAGGTAAATATGGACAAGAGTGATTCCAATAGATTTAAAATCTTCTCAGGATCATTTTTCATTTTTTAAACGTGTACAATGGCTTGATCATTCATTTATCCTTTGATCATTCGCAAGGACCAGACATTTCTGTACTTGTCTATTCGAAAAACCCTGAATTGCGCAAGGATTGAGGAAAGATCTAACCATTGTACACGTTTAAAAAAGAAAATTGATCCAGAGAAGATTTTCAATCTAATGGAACGCACTCTTCCATATGTTTACCAGCAAATTATGATGTTACGATAAATTTAATGAGTTGAAAAAATCCTTGAATTGTCAACTCTACTTGTGACCATGCGAGGATAAGGAAGGCCGAGGGAACGATTGTGCAATGACTTGAAACGATTGATTGGTTCGGACTGGTGGAGTGTCGGAAACGAAGATTGGCGAAAGCGCGGTCAGCGCCCAGAATTTCAGAATTTCTGCTGCAGAAAGCGACACTGCTAAATTGATTGTCGGCGGCAATGGACACCCCAAATAAGTCATTTTCGGGATGTTACTACGCTGGTTGGTTAGTTCAAGCATTGTGCTACATTCCTACAAACGTGGTGCCCATATGGTACAATCATGGTACCAATGTGGTACCATAGTACCCGTGTGGTACCATGATACCCAAGTGCTACCACAATGGTATCCAAGTGCTACCGCACTGGTACTCAAGTGCTACCATGGTACCCAAGTGGTACCAAGATGATACCACATGTGGCATGGTACACATGTGGTTCCATGATACCCAAGTGTTACCACACTGGCACACACCATGTACAATAATGAGACCAATCATAACGAAAGAGAGGAAGATTGCACGAACCAAAATTGGCTCGCCTTCACTCCGCGGTCCGATGGGTCCATTTGTCCGATGGGTTCGCATCGGTCATTTGTCCGATGGGTTCGCATATGCCCTATCTTTAACTTCATTCTCATGCAAATCGGAACGAATTGGATTTTGGTTTGAGGGTTCTTAGCAGAACTCATCCCCCCTCTTGATTTAAGAGGTCGCCGATCACTCCTCTTGAATTAAGAATGATGCCGGTTAGGCGACAGTGGAAAGTGAAAATTTTAATTTTAATTTTAACTTTTAATTTTAAAATTTTAAAATCTTAAAAGACTCCATTTTACCTCTTCATTCGCCATCTCTATGTAATTGCGATGAACCATATTCACGTTTTACTTCGTTACTTTTTCCTACTCATAAAAGCGTGGGATTTTATGTTGAAGTTTTTAGTGTACTACTGACTCATACAGGCAAATACTCGACTGGTCAGCGTTGATTTTGTCAAGGCCAATCATTTTGTTATTTCCATTTTTTGATAAGATTGAAAATGTACTTTTTATTATGGTAAAAACAAGTAATATTTGACAGTTGTACATGTGACGAATATATTGACAGGTTAGTTACAGAGCGCAGGTATAGTTTAATGAGAAAACCATTGAATCAGCCGTTGTTGATAGGGACTGCCAGCATTTTCCTACTCTTTTACCAATGACTCGACTAGCCGTATTTCTGAATAGGTCGTTGACTGATGAATTCAGCCCTATTTTCGAGATTATCTACTCTGTAGAGGTAAGTTACAGAAACATGTCATATTCTGATGTTGCGGTAAATGGAGGTGCTGCTTCTCGTTTGTAATGTTTTTCTGCTTCCAATTGTGACATGGGTCGCAGTGAGCGGAGTGCCTTTTCACAGAAATGTTAGTTTAGTCTATGCGTATTCATTGTATTGAAAACAATCAGTTGCGCTACATCATGGCTTTGGCGATATTCCACGGGTGGATTGGAGTGATCGCAAGAGGAATTCTGCTTGCAAGTCAGATATTCGAGACGGATTTGAGAGGTGAGAAAACTATTCACGAATTCTGATTTGCAACTCATATAAATTTCTCATTAGAATGGGAATTCGCCCTATCGGCTGCTTCTTTCTTTCGGAGACTATTCTTCATCTACTTTGGATTCATGTCAGTCTTACTAATTGGCATATTTATTTCGTCATATATTTTCAGTTTTTTCGGTATAACTACAGAACGATTCGTAGATACTAACTGGTCGTTGTGGTAAATATCAGGTTGTCAAGAAAGTAATGTTAGATTTTAAAATTTTCGATTATGCGGTACCCCGTCTTTTGTTGCCGCCTGATTATTATATTGTTATGTATGACCCTTGAGTGCTTGGATACTCTTTCCATCGCGCATTGGTTCAAGCGTATCCAATAGGTATTGAGACTACGAGATCAAGTCAAACCTGCGTCAAGAAAGAGCAACAAATTATGCATTGGCCCAGCAATCCGTGGGGAGCTAAGATAGGGCAAATATTATGCCACAGTCGAAAAGTACGACATGCGGATACCACAATACAGAATGTGAACCTGGTCCGCAACGAAAGTCCTGTCAGAAAATTCATCCACTTATGATAGTGACCCTAACTGAACAGCAGCCGAAATACTTATTTTCACAGCGTATGCGGCACAATAGATGTACCGATCTCAAATTTAGTACATTGAAAAATATTTCCCATTGTTAACTTAAAATTGTATTTACATGAACATGCAATACTTCTACCAAAACATGCAGCATTCATCATCCTGTCATGGAAATTTTAAGATCGAAATTCGAATATTCGAAAATTCCATGTTTTCAGGATTGGTGAAAAATTCGAACTTTTGCGCTTAACTGTTAAAGCAACTCTTTATCTATCACTGTTCGGCTTGGCTAAATCTGGGGCTTGGTTACATTTGGGGAAAAGTATTCATTCACAGAACATCAAAAATTTAAATTTTTACAATGTTACCCCTTAATCAGCAATGCTGAAAATCTATTGTTTCTAAAAGCTGAAAATGCGGGAGTATAAATGTTCCTCGGTAATATGTAGCAGCATAGCGTACAATGGAAGCGCACTCATTTGCATGCCAATCTGAATGTGCCTCAAGGCAGGAAACAATAAAGCTTGAGAAGTGATACTATTTCAAGGTTTGAAATCAATGCTGTTCAATTCGTGCTATATTAGAGCAGTCATGATCTCAGGCATATCATTCAATAGAACAGTGATTGGACATATCAATTCACCATATGAGAATGAACAGCCATTTGTCCCTACAAAATATGAGAGGCGGGAAATATTTTTAGAAAATTTTGAAAATTGCACATTTCTCACAACTTGGATTTTCAGGATATCCAAAAAGCATGATGTGATTCGAACAGATGCATATATTGGCCGAGTCAACTCCTAATATATGCTACCGAGCTAGCTTGAGAGCTTAAACGAAAGGGATTTTAGGCGGGCTCAAACATCATGGTTCAAATCTAACATTACTTTCTTGGCAACCTAATACATCCTTTCATGACAAATCTATTTAATTTTATTGTAGGTACGAAAAGCAAGAGCATAGTACAATTTTTATACTATATGGAATTACAATATCTCTAGAAGTGATAGCGGTAATGGTCGCTTACATGGAAACATTTGGAATTACAACCAGTGAATTAACTGCTCGGATTATCATGCAGCCTGTTACTTCCAGATCCGGTGTACATGCCTCTAGTCTTCATTTGTTTCTCGCTCATGGTGGTCGCTAGTGGACTGGTAAACTATGTTTGCTCAGCAAGCATACTCAGTGTCTCATCTATTTTCTAATTTGCAGACATATGTTTCATTGTTCCGATACAACGCTCGAGAAGTTGCGATATTGTCACAACAAGGAGCTAGGCAATACTCGCTCTCACGAGTTTACCAATTGAGGGAGAATGTGGATGTTATGAGGGTGCCTTTTCCAAGTAATACGCCAATTCACCCGTTTCTCAGATGCTCCTCCGTGTTGGGATGCTCCTCGGCGTCGTGTGTGCTCCTCATTTCATCTTTTTGGGAGGTTTCATCTTCCTCCCTCTTCATTTATCCTTTCTCCGACTCTTTTCCTTCGCCTTGTTCGATCTGTGGACAGCCGTGTACGTACATACTTCTCATTCATTCATTTCGTCTGATATGAATATCATTTGAGATACTCATAGTCTGCTTTCCTCAGGGTGATCGTGCTAATTTCACTCTTCTTTCCCCTCATCGAACAACGATTTCAACGAGCGGCTTCTCGTCTGCGTCTATATCGTATAATTTTGCCCAATCGGATTCAAGATGAGAAGTGAGCTCTTCCAAATTATCATCGTGCTAAATTGATAGTTCAGTGTACCGAAACAGAGCCAGGCTGCAGTAGCTGATCACTATTTTCACTGGTTGAATCGCGATTTGGTGGCCACACGGAATTATAGTGTATAGATATCGTATCGTTTCTTGAATTCAAATCACCATTCTGTGGAAATGGCTATGTCATGTAGGGATACACGAAAAGCTCATAGAGGTTGATTCATGGAGAACACTGATAAATGTGTAAATCAGATGATAAATGTGTAAATCAAGTAAACAACTCCTCCAAATGCACACAGTGATGTATGTGACCTAATAAAATGAAGAAAAAAAATTAAATATGTATATCAATATGTATTCTCCATTCTAGCGCTCGTGATGGGCGGTCGTCCCTGACCCCGCTCTTTTCCGACCTAGTTTGGGGAATCCTCTCCCGTCAGCTTGGGCAACCCGGAGAGTATCGCCTACTTGGTACACTTCAAGAGGAGGAGCACGGACGGATTCCCATCGTCTCGAGTGATCTACCGTCAAGAAAACCTCGCTGTCTGCGTTGTGAGTTCCTAACCGGCGCAAGTCAGGTGTTCGGCGGCAGGATGATCTACTTCGATGCTCAACGGAGATCCGTCACGATCGTCCCTACAGTTGACCAGAGAAGCCTAAGAAGATACCATCCCTTGACCTAACGACGCTCTGAGACCGAAGATCCCCATTCCCTCCACACTGAAGTCACCCTCCTGCAGGACCATTGTGCCTGACGTCAGGATAAATATGAATATGAATATATCAATCGTGCTACCAAATAATTGGCGATGAGCATCCGAATGTTTTCGGCAAATTAATATCTAAAACGGGCATGTATCATTGTTCAATGTAGCTAAGGATCTGACAAGCCCAAAATCGAGCGCAATCATTGTTTGATTGCCTTCCCTCGTCATCCCTTACGGGAATGCAATGGTCAGTATTCATACCTGTATTCACGCTTTTCGGTAGATATCAAAGTACTCTGGTTTCTCCCAACCAGTTGCTGGGGAACCCGCCAACAACTGGTCCGAGCACTGGTTAGCAACTGGTTAGCCTTAGCTCCACCCACTCCAACTGGTTAACACAGATATTCTGAGAGAAAGCAGGTGCATGGGAACAACAAATTCAAACTGATTTAATCTTATCGCCACAATATAAGTTGATGTATCCTTGGTCGTAGACTTTTATATTCAAGTGGTGAAGCCGTAAAATCGAAACTACCTAAAAGCCGGCTCTCGACATTTCAAAACTTCAAAAAATCATAACATACTTTAAAGTTGAGCTAGAAAGTCGTTCAAAAAAAGAAAAATTACCGCCTCGACGAGTTCTTCAATTCACCTGTCAGAGACGTGTTTGAAAACTCAATTTGACATATAGATAAGTTGTAAAAAACGAATTGTGGGTTCCAAAAAGTTGTTACCCTGAAAACTTTTTCCACGATTACCCAATTTTTTATTTCAAAATCAGATTTTCCGTGCAATTGTACACCAGGGATATTGATTTCTTCAGCTCATTTTAACTTTTTCCCGGGAGGTTTCAGCGCTGGAAACACCGACAACCTGCTCTTTTTCGAAAATTCAAAAAGTTCAATGATTTGCCATTTTCATACTGATGGGTGAGAACCTGTTCTATTGGTTGTAAGTGACAGAACAGGGTCTGATCAAGTAGTTGTGAGTGAATTAAGCGATATTTTTCATGAAAAAAATCATCGCATTTTTTCAGTCATTCTCGGAGATGCTCAGAAAATCCTGATTTTTTCTGAGTAAAATATTTTCTCTGGAAATGACTTCAATCTTCTTAAATTGTGTAAATAGTCTATCCTAAGCAAATTGGTGTCCATTGGAGACCTGATAAAGCCTGAATATGAAAATGGCAAATCATTGAACTTTTTGAATTTTCGAAAAACAGCAGGGTTTCCGAGTTTCCAGCGCTGAAACCTCCCGGGAAAAAGTTAAAATGAGCTGAAATAAAATATTCCTGGTGTAGGATTGCACGGAGAATCTGATTTTGAAATAAAAAATTGGGTAATCGTGGAAAAATTGTTCAGGGTAACAATTTTTTGGAACCCACAATTCGTTTTTTACAACTTATCTATATGTCAAATTGAGTTTTCAAAAACTTCCTGAACAGATCATTTGTTGAACACGTCGAGGCGGTAATTTTGCTTTTTTGAACGACTTTATAGCTCAACTTTGAAGTATGTTATGAATTTTTCAATTTTTGAAATGTCGAGAGCCGGCTTTTAGGTAGTTTCGATTTTACGGCTTCACCACTTGAATATAGAAGTCTACGACCAGGGATACATCAACTGATAATGTGACGATAAGATTAAATCAGTTTGAATTTGTTGTTCCCATGTGCAGTGGAACTCATACATTCTGTCAGAATATGCGTGTTAACAACTGGTCAGCAACTTGTTAACAACTGGTTAACCATTTAGAATAGGCGGAGCTTAGGCTAACCAGTTGCTAACCAGTGCCTTGACCAATTGGTAACCAGTGCCCTGACCAGTTTTTGGCGGGTTCCCCAGCAACTGGTTGGGAGAAACCAGAGTAGGAGCATACTATATTTCAAGTCTTCTTATACATGGCTGTGTTCGACTTGGTTCCGTGAAATTTATTTTGCGGTATCTCACAGACCTCAATAAAGTCTTCAAAGTATATGTTTTGTTTTAAGAAAATAAGATTTTGCAAAAGGAACTCAGGTCTTGAAAGGCCTGAATTTATTGCTTTTCCAAAAAATCTTTGAAGAGAAAAATGGAAAAAGGATTTCGATAATCAACACAAGACAGACTGAGTCGCTTACGCGCCAACGCATGCCTTTTTTTCGTGATTCTTTTTTCGTGATACAAATGCGTACAATAAAAATTCTCCACGGAGTTTCAGAAAATCTGCCAAATATTTGAAGCGGGATTTCTACTTGCTATCCACTTATCACCCCGTCCTAATCCAGCTCCAATACCTCCGTGGTCTGGTTGCCAACGAATGGGAAGGGGACAACACATTTCTTTTTGAATCAGATACATTTTTCCCCAGTCAGTCAAATATGGCGAATGGATTCAATGTTTTCCTATCCCGTGACTCCGAATTGCGATTTCATTGCTCGCTTCATTTGCTATTTTGCAGATAATTGGCGAAAGCAAATTTCGTTTTAGAGGAAAGACTGAAAATAGCGTCTCATTTTCATCTCGATTCTCGCCCCATAATTACTTAGAAAAAAATGCACAGCTCATCTTCACAATTACGATTTAGTGTGCACACTCATGAAGTGTATTCGATACGCATAATTCTGCGGAATAATACTCACTCTCGAAATACTCGCTCTCCCAAAGCCGATTGCATGGGTTCAGCATGACCAATGATCATAGTTGCCCACGCCGGCGGCGACTCCCATGACCCCCTATTCATGGGTGAGGATTGCGCCCCATTTTAGAGGGGCGCAATCCACAGGGACGTATAGGGGGTCATGGTCAAAAATCGATAGGTAGGTCAATGGTAGGTCAGGACTAGGTACCGTACCCAATCGATATTACAGTACTCGCAGATACCGTAACCCTCGATTATCACGAACTGACATTATTTTTAAAAAGTCCTGGTACCGTGCCCAATCGATTATACAGTACCCATGTAACTACCGTAACCCGGTTCCTTGGGTCCGATCCAGTTCCTTGGGTCAAACATTTTTTTCTAAAAATTTCAAACAATTTTCTAAAAATCCTAAATCGATCGTAAATATATTATACAGTAATGAGTTATATGGTAGTATACATTCAAATATATTTATGCTCCATTTTGGATTTTTAGAAAAATGTTTGACCCAAGGAACTGGATCTGACACACGGAACTGGGTTACGGTAATGACTTGGGTGCTGTATAATCGATTGCACACGGTACCAGGACTTTTTAAAAATAAAGTTAGTTTGCGATAATCGGGGTTACGGTAGGGGTATACGGTATCTGGGGTACTGTACTATCGATTGGGTGCGGTACCTAGTCCTGACCTACCACTGACCTACCAATCGATTTTAGACCATGACCCCCCTATTCATGGGTGTGGATTGCGCCCCTCTAAAATGGGGCGCAACCCACACCCATAAATAGGGGGTCATGGTCTGAAAACACCTCGCCGCCAGTGGTGGGCAACTATGCCAATGATACTCGGTATGAGAGGAGTGTAGAGTTCGAGAAACGCTCCCACGCTCTCTTCATTTTACCCACTCTCTCGCCTATCGACCGGTTTAGAGAGTGTACAGAATGAAGAGAGCTTGGTATCGTTTCTGGAACTCTAGTGGGCTGTGCTCTAGTCCTGCCTATCTCGTTTATTGCCTGCGAAAGCGCACAGTTGCCAATACAATGTTATACTGCCAATCGATGTGCATTACTTCCGTGCTGCTCCATTCATGGAGCAGGAAGGCTGCTCTGGTGTACGAAAATTGACGTCCAGGCACCGAATCCGCTTGATGACGACTGCGAAGTTTGACTACCTTCAAAGCATAATTCATAAAATGAAAATTTTGGATAACTTCATTATGAACGATCCCCTAATTGACACAGTAGTAATATTGAGCTACCGTAAGTGTTCTAAGTCGCGGCATTATCTTCTAGCACCATACTCATTGTGTTTTCAAGCATTCTAATTTCTTTTCCGTTCACGACTAGTTAGGCATCATAATTTCATATTTTTGTGTCTGTATTCTGCAAAAAAACACAATACTACTATTTTTTTTTCTCCAGGTGGAAATTGATAAAAAATATTTCAGGAGAAAACAATATTTCAGGATATGTTCCATCCTTTCTCACTGATTCTTCTCAGCTTGTGCATTCTCGCATCAACTATCGCCGCTTTTCCTGATCGTGAGCTGCTTTATTTTTTCATAACTATTATCGTTGCAGTAACCACCGTCCAGCACGCTGACGATACTTACTATCGCTCGTTCTACAGCAAGAGATGTGCGGCATTACACATTATTGTTGTATGCATTGGTGATGCCAAAACGGCGCGCGCTCTCCTCGTTTCACACGCTCTCTCGCCGGTCAGACAGAGCGAGAGAGCGTGTGAAACGAGGAGAGCGCGCGCCGTTTTGGCATCACTGGTATGCATAATTCTATAGGGATGCTGTGCATAGATAGTGATAATACTCGATAATTTACGGCCCTTGGTCGACCAAGCAACTATGATTCTTCGCAACTGTCCCATGCTCCGTCGAATCTAATAACGTAATCGACGATCCAATCAAAATATTACGTTCACAAATGATGTGTGGAAGTGGTAGCAAATTTTTAAAAAAAAAGATTCAAATTTGATTTTCATACTTTATATCATCGATACATAAACTGTTTATTTTATAAATGAGTTTTCTCACAATTTAAACAAAAATTTGTTATTCGGATGTGAAAAGCGAATGGTATTTATCCAATAAATAGTGGGTAGGAGGAAATGTGATTATTCGGCTCATTGATGCAAGATGATAAAGGCATTATCAAATTCCAAGTACTATATTGATGATTGACATCCAATGTATTACTCCGTATGTTTACACAGAGATGGCATTCATGATCGATCGGTGGATGGTCTCTTTTTAAAAAGCCAATAAATAACAAACTAAATCAATACTTTCATATACTGTACGAGGGCAATTGCTCCCACATCATCGATATATCACATGTATCTTGAGTCAGTGGAGGAAAAAACCACACCCCGGGAACAATTCCCGACTTTTATTTTTTGTTGGGCTTCATATTGTGGTGGTAGCATACACTAAAGACAACTTCTCGAAAAATCTAGGTCACAGGTCCCAGAGCCGGTTTTTAGGAATTTTCCGGTTTTATAGCCGGCTCTAGGTCTTCAGTATTCTTTCAGATAGAGATGGGATATCTGGCGCATTTTGAAAAGCAGTGAAAGTTGACCATATGCTGAAAAATTGGGGCCCCAATTTCCAAGCAATCGAATGCTGATCGACTTGGAAGAGCTCCAAGTTGCGCTACAGACGTGGCATTGGGCTCAAAATACGCGGAAAAATTAGATGAACTAATACCCAAGTGGTACCACAATTGCACGCACCATGTACAATAATGCGACTAATCATAACGAAAAGAGAGGAAGATTGCACGAACCAAATTTGGCTCGCCTTCACTCCGCGGTCCGATGGGTCCATTTGTCCGATGGGTTCACATCGGTCATTTGTCCGATGGGTTCGCATCGGCCCTATCTTTAACTTCATTCCCATGCAAATCGGAATGAATTTGACTTTGGTTTGAGGGTTCTTAGCAGAACTCCTCCCCCTCTTGATTCAAGAGGTCGCCGATTACCCCTCTTGAATTAAGAATGACGCCGGTCAGGCGACAGTGGAAAGTGAAAATGAAGACTCCAACTTACCTCTTCATTCGCCATCTCTAATCATTATCGACTAGAGTGAAAGGCCATCGTATATTAATTTCACACATTCTCTATGCAGGCCAGTGGTGGGAGGGGAGAATTGAAAATGAATAAACGAAGGACCCTAAATCGAATTTGTTGACGTTTCACACCTGGTCAGGATGAGGCGAGGTTAGGGGAACATGAACCTCTGAAGACCTTCTTACAGCACGGACACAGTATGCACCATAATTATAAGATAATATTTATTTGCGCTACTATATACAAATAACACAATGATCAATGCAACTGATGCTCGACAACGATTGTAGTGACTCCCGAGTCGTTAGTGGCTTTTTCGTTTGAAGATGATTTTGAATAAGTTCCTGCAATATGAATTGTCCAGCATCAATTGTCCTGCATTTCGCACACAAGATGTGCATACTCCACTACGATATTTTGCAATACGCACTCACCATTAACCATATTTTCCGGACGCTTTCCTTTCCCATGTGCGGTTAGGAGTTCCACAATGATCACTGAAACTTTCACAATTCACGTAGAAGTCTCGGAAACGTGTTTCTTACATTTTCCAATGCATAATTTCAACAAAAACGTAGGATGATAATACCTTCCAGTTTAGAAAACGGAATCTCCACCAGGCAACTCCAAACATACGCGAGGACATAACTCAGAAATACTGCCGGAACTGACACTGTTAGGTACTGAAATCAAGCATTCACTTACAACTGGATGAAAAAATGGATGATTACCGTATGCAAGAGTGATACAAAATGAGGAGGTCGGTCGGACAAGTTGAAGAGAAAATGCAGCACGATTTTATGAACAAGGAATGCGCCATAGGAGAGACGACCGAGCGGATACCACAGATGGTGCTCGAGAAGTGGCTTTACTGGCCCTGACAGTGAATTTGCAACGTATTCATGGCTTCGTCTACGCAAGGTCTCGGAAAGATCATATCCTAAATGATGAGTCTGGATATTTCGGTCTTAGGGTATCAGATACCCAACAGCTTCACGACGGCTGGACCACATCCGTGTAATGCACAACATGGTGGTGTCCCTATTTTCTGAAAAAAATAAAGTTAAATTCGCTAACTGACCTGCCCATCCGAACGTGCATGCAAACACCACCCAGGCAACCGCCGTCGACCAACCAATGTGCGCGAATGAGTCATACAGCGATCGTTGAGCCACGCTCCAGTCAGATTGCTCTGAGCGGGAGATGTTTTGGATGTGGAAATCTGCTAGAAGGGAGCGGGACGTGTCCCTGGATAGCGAGCGATTTTGGGTTAGGAAGAGAGTCTCATATACTTATCCACATAATCTTGCTGTGCATGCCCTAACCGACGGAAAACCAATGAGCACAAAGCTCGAACGTAGTCGAAAACCGCTAATATAACTGTGAGTGCTAGAGCAGTAGAAGCGATCCAATAGGCAGCAATCTCTCGCTGAAAGAATGATCTGCATTAGAATGGGTTTTTGTAATGTTACCATCTTCGGCACTCTCATTTTAAGGCTATTGTTCTAGACTTGAACAATGATGTATCCGCACACGATTCCGATAAGATACGGAGCGCATCGAGTCCAGGGTTTGATGTAGTTATGCTTC
This sequence comes from Pristionchus mayeri, assembly GCA_036245805.1. Taxonomy (NCBI): domain Eukaryota; kingdom Metazoa; phylum Nematoda; class Chromadorea; order Rhabditida; family Neodiplogasteridae; genus Pristionchus; species Pristionchus mayeri. The sequence continues at coordinate 5,946,751 of BTRK01000004.1, read as the reverse complement.
GCAAAATCAACGATACTGCAAGCCATTTCCGTGATTTGGGGAATTGTCTCTCCAATCTCTACACTCTCCGACCGGTCAAAAGGGTGTGAAAAATGAAGAGAAATTTCTCGAACTTTACTCACTGAGCAGTTTTAACTGTGAATCCAAGTGCTGGTAGGTCATAATACCACGTGAGGAGGAAGATTGATCCAGTGGATAGGATAATACATACAATGATGGCACACAATCCGGTCTTTCCTGTAACGTGAATAATCGAGTTTTAAATTCGAGTATTTTCTTTGTCCGCGCATTTGTTTACGATAATTACCAAACATAAAGAAATGCTGGGAGATGGTGTATGATAAAAGTGCTAACTCACTTGACCGGTAAATTGCGATAAGGAAAATGGACGCGATCCAATAAAGTTGAGTGTCCACGCTGAGAAACCACGAAACGGTGAAGCACTGAATTTGTAAATCAAATTTAAAATACAAATTTAAATTTAAATTTTTTAAATACAAAGTTTGATTGTTTTGCGCTAAATCTCTTGATTTCGAAAAGTGAGTAATTTACATGAAAACACACCATTTCATGCATATTTGGGAAGTTGTTCACGTAGAGCGCATTCAACCACCAGCTCTTCTTACAGTTTTCCACCAGCAGCGTCGAATTCTGAATCATATTACATTTTCAGAGAGGTTAGCGTCTGACGAAACCTCAGGTGATCCCGTCTCGTAAACGTTGTGCATCTGCGGAATCCATGCCGTGTACAGATCAACGAACAACATGTAGGAAGGAGTTAGCCTGAATAGGGTAAATTTTGGACAGGAAATCCCAGAAATCGCAAAAAATGCTATACCAGAGCCATCTGTGGACGTAGTACATCACCCAATTGTTCGGAGAATAGGCAAAGCGAGGGTTGTTGTGAGCTTTCTAAAATTGAGTTGTGTTCAATAGTCTTGAAATAATGAAATATATTGATAATCTTACTTTGAAGAACGTGTACGCCACAAGAAGACCAGAAATGAGGAAAAATGTGTCGACAGAAGGATACGCGTTTCCGAGGATGTAAGAGGAGACATGGTCGGTTTGCCGGATGAGTTGAAGGCTATTGTCTGCGATAATATCTTAGAAGAAAAAAAGTTAGCATTATTCGTTTTAAAGAATAGATACTGCTTTTAAAACTAAGACTGTGTCAACGAGAAACGATTTTACCAAGCTAGATTTTTTTAGAATAATTATTCGAATACAATGGTAAAATGTTGTTTTATTTGGTATCTGTCGGCCCACCTCCGCCTCCAACCGATACATCGGCGTGACCATTAACCACCCAGGTAAGGGTGATGAATCGAATGGCATCCAAGCAGAGAATCGAATCGGCGCTTTTATTGAGCGAGAAGAGTGAGATAGTGTTTCTCGGAATAGAGAATGCAGTGAGCATCTTCCATCCTAAATAGGTTAATCGGTAGTGCGAGGCTCAGCTTGCCCACAACGAACATGAGTGACGGATAGAGTTCGAAGCACACGTATTCCTAGTTTTAAGTGCTAAATATTAGGTCGGTGCAAAAGTTTTTGCCGATTTGACAAAAATGGGAAAATCGGCAAATGCTTTTGCACCCACCTGATAACTGAAGAGACACAAATGTCGAACTACAGAAACGTGTCTCACGATACTTTACCAGTTCGATGTTTCCACTCTTCCATTCCTTTTCCGATTGCGCAGTACTCGAGTAACGACGCAGCAATTGCGATCGACAGAAGTGCCATGAAGATAATACTGGAATAATTTAGAAATTCTAGAACCAACTTCGGTATACCCTCGCTACATTCTGAACACACTCTCTAAACCGGTCGGTAGGCGAGAGAGTGAGTAGAATGAAGAGACCGTGGTGCCATTTCTCGAACTCTACTGAACACACCATAGGTCGAATTGGCGGAGATTGCAAACATATTAGAATAAATATATTTACGAACTTGAAAGTGTAGAAAAACCAGCCGGGTTCTTCCTTGGGCCCCACACAATTGATTTCGCACAATTGTGCAATGCCGTTGGTAGCGTTGAGGATAATACTACCAATGTCCTCAAAATCGTTTTTGAGAGAATCATTCAAATATATTTAACACACGCCTCTCATGAGAGAATCGAGATGGACGTGGGAATGGTGAAATTGGTTCTAACCGGTTTTGGCCATCCTTAGGCATGCCTGAGTGACCCCCGAAGGCTTATTGTGCAGACTTCATTTTGGAGCTTCCTACACCGGGCTGCAATTCGGCATCACTCACTTCAAGGGCCGATTTCTCGAAAACGGCGATAGATTGAGCGAAATTGACCTCTGAGTGACACCGACTCATTTTTTGAGCTCTATCGATCTATCTAAACCTACTTTTCTGAATCCGATTTTGAACAGTGGTACACTTCAGGGCTTTTTTTCAAAAATGTAGGTGCAGAATTTTCTCAAATTTTTTTTTTCTAAATAAATTTCTAAATTTTTTTTCAGCTCAAATTTTCTAAATGAATGCAGCTCAGTGAGACCTTTCAAATGAGTGGTTTGCCAACAAAATACGGGCACGCTGGTGAGAGTTTCGCCCCTTTTACGTATTTCGATAATTTGAAGGCACTCATTCCTCGCCACACCGCGCGTTTTTTGGGAATGAGGGAAGAGTGAGAACAATGGGGGGAGTGAGGGACAATGGGGTAATTTCACTCTGCACTCACAGAAACGCGCGGTGTGCGAGGAATGAATGCCTTCAAATAATCAAAATACGTAAAAGGGGCGTAACTCTCACCAGCGTGTCCGTATTTTGTTGGCAAGCCACTCATTTGAAAGCTCTCACTAAGCTGCATTCACTTAAGAAATTTGAGCTGCTTCTGCACCTACATTTTTGAGAAAAATGCCCTGAACTGTACCACCGTTCAAAATCGGATTCAGAAAAATTGGTTTAGATAGATCGATAGAGCTCAAAAAATGAGTCGGGGTCACTCAGAGGTCAATTTCGCTCAATCTATCACCGTTTTCGAGAAATCGGCCCTTGAAGTGAGTGATGCCGAATTGCAGCCCGCTGTAGGAAGCTCCAAAATGAAGTATGCACAATAAGACTTCGGGGGTTACTCAGACATGCCTAAGGATGGCCAAGACCGGTTAGCACTCAATTCACGATTTTCCTCCATTCCCATGAATGGCAAATTCAGCTCGATTCTCTCGTGAGAGGCGTGATATGTTGTTCTACGCACAACATTGCTCGTACTCTGTAATCATCTCGACTTAAATTATTTTAGGTCAATAACTTATTCCTACCGTGTCCACCACGCAGCTTTTCGGAATGCAGTGTGCAATTCTCAGATTAGTTACTGATAGTGGGGAACAGCGACCAAATTGGTTATCTGGATCGAAATCAGGTAACTGCCCACCCGGGATGTTAGATAACTGAAATATATTGCTTAGTAGCATCATAAATCCCTCAAAATGTAAACCAACACTGATTCCTAGCGCAGTGAAATCGATACTTTTCCAGTCGATGTTCACATGCATGTAGCAACAGTTCGTATCGAAGGGTCCCTGAGGCAGGAAAAGTGGTTTGAAATGGTTTGTTTGCTGCAAATTACTTCGATGTTTCCGCACAATTTGGGATCGCCTGTCCACGTAGGTGAGAATTCGTTAGCGTCGAATGAGTGAGGGCGTCCCGTTGCCGCAAGCACTACAAATATTGATACCATTTCACACATTGTCCAACTTTTTTTGACTGGTGAAAGCATGATAAGAGTGAGAATGTTTTCTGTTAATTTTAATTCAGTTTTAGTTTTCGTTTAGTTTTCGTGTATTTTCATTGGTGGACAACATGTGATATTCGCTCACTTTTTGCAGCGAAAATTCCATTCAATATACGTCCCTCTCTCAAGCAATCAAGACTCTTTCAGCTCTAAACAATAGAATTTGAGTTTCTAATCGATTGAAACAAATAATTTTACTTTGGCAGTGGATGCCGCTCGCAGAAGGCTGTTGAAGGTGGTCCTGATATCCCTGAAGCATTGGGAGTCCCTCGTATTCGCCTCATCGTTGATTGTATAGACGAGGGAATCACGAATGTTTGGCGGTAAATTCTGAAAATATTATATAAAACAATATTTCAAATAATGATATCTTTCCCCTGAATAATGATGCAAAAGAAACCAAACTATCGAAAGGTAACTGTGCTTTAGCCAGAGCCAGGAAGAAAGTCAGCAGCCATATGTTCATTTCCAAACACATCTAAAATTGTTGTATTCTAAAAACTGTGAACGAGAATAGATACTGTCTCGTTATCAGGTTTCCTGATCTTTATATGCCCGCAGTAAAGGGGCGGTTTTTTTTCCGGCTGGCAACCTTGTGATAAACTATGTCGTTATATGCTATGGATGCCGAGATACACACCGAGAAAAATACTTGCACACGTAACTGAAAAACATTTTGAAGACGGAACTATCTTTATTTTGTACATGCCTGCAAAGTGAGAGACCGATAGCATCGTGCTATTTGATCTGCTCAGTATCATTCCTCCTCACGCAAACAACTCAACGAGTACTAGAGGATCACCCGAATTTCGAACTCTAGTACACTTCCGCATGCGGTACATCCTCAATGATCATTCTGATAATCTGATAATAAGTATCCTGATATTCAGATAATAAGTGCGAAAAATGTGCGATTATCAAATGGTGTACCTTGCGCGACAATACACACTTACAAGTGAGGATTGTTAGTGAGGATCAAAAAGCAGTGAAGGATTCCAGAGAAAAAAATAGTCAAAAAAGGCAAAAAATAGTATGATGTGGAGTATTGTGTGCCCCCCCCCCCCCCGAGCTATGGACTAAAGGACAATTATACTCGTATGAGATTGAGAAAATGGACAAAATTTGGAAATTTCTTTTTTCATCCCGAAAAAAATCGGAAAAACAGTCATTTTTAGATACTTTGAGTAAGTTTTCGCCACGTTGGGCCTGAAAAACGCATTGAAACAAGCACTAGAAATTTCGAGTTTTTAACAAAAATTTGAAGTTGAGCTCAAAAAGTGAAGAAAAAAGTGAAATATCTCGATCGCGATTTTTGAGTAGAGAAGTTCATCCGGAGTAAAAAAGGTCGTAGATTTCGAATCTGAAGAGATCTCGTTTGCATGTGGAATATTTTTTTCCAGTAAGACTGTTTTTCCGATTTTTTTCGGGATGAAAAAAAGAATTTTCCAAATTTTGTCCATTTTCTCAATCTCATACGACAAAATTTCCAACGGGCAAATTATTCATCTCGCGAAGGCGGTCATTTCTGTTTTTTGATCGACCTTTTTACTCAACATTGAAGGAATATATGATTTTTCAAAGTTTTGAGATGCCCAGAGCCTGCATTTAGGAGGTTTTGATTTTACGGCTCCACAAAGTTGGCTGAACGTTACCAGACCTTACGTGTATCAATACCATAAGTGGGAAAGAGATTGATTCGATTTGAATTTTTTGTCAAACTCCACATGTGATCTCTCAGAAGACACATGTTAAATTACTTTGTTCAGTTCCAACGAGACGTTGGTAGTTGATGCTCAACGAGCAATAGCCAATGTTTGTTTTTGATAATGTGTGCGAAAATTGTGCGATAATCAAATAGTCAATTTTGTGAGATATTATTGAATGTTTTGCACGAGTATGAAAAAATAAGAGAAGGTGCACGAATCTGTGAGCAACATGCAAACATGCAAAAAAGGTTTTACTGATCTCATTTGTTCAGAATGTCGCTTGTCGGAAATCATGAATGGGCCATCCTTAGCTCTAGAGGTCGAGAAACGATACCATGCTCTCTTCATTCTACACACTCTCTAGACCGGTCGATCGGCGAGAGAGTGTGAAGAATGAAGAGAGCGTGGTATCGTTTCTCGAACTCTACTTAGCTCCATTGATGATTCAGTTGCTTGAAGTGAACATCGCTTTCGCTGATGTGCATGTTAGGAGATTTCTTGGCAAAGCTGAATTTGTAGGAAATATTTCAGGTGAACGGAAGTAGAAACGATAGATGGGTTATACAAAACGATAAAAGATTTAGACACTTTAGGATACAAGATCAATATAATAAAACAATATCTGACTATTCACTGCCCAGTAGCCATCGTAGCAAAGGCGGAACACGGCCTTTGTGAATTTCAATCGCCACACCCACCCAAGGCGATGTGTACAGTGCTGAGCTGAAATGATTTATAAAAGATGGTAAGCTGTGTGATAACTAGAGTGGATAAAAGAAGTTCCAATTTTGCCAATTTCGGATTGGTTGAAGCGCAAAAACAAGTCGGTAAACCATAGGATGATTTTTTGGATGAGTTTTTCATATCGATTTTGAGTCAGCATCGTAGTTGGCAGCGACCCCCATTAACCTATTCATGGTTAAGCACTTCCCCCCCCCTCAAATCGAAGGGGGGGGGGGGGAAGTGCTTAACCATGAATAGGGGTTTATGGTCTGAAAACACCTCGCCTCCAGTGTTGGGCAACTATGGTCAGCATCCTACTCGTGCCCGACAATCATATTCATATTCCCCAGTCATCTAACAAAAAGCATTTTGTTTAGTACGCTAGTGAGCACTCACATAGCATATGCCAGATTGCTTAAACATGAGAACCTCTGTAGGCGCTCGAGCTGCTCGGGAGAAGTGAGAAGGAGGATCGGAGCAGCTATGATACTGATGTTAACAGTGAGAGTGACAGCCATCATGTATACAACGAACTCTATCTTCTGAAATGGTCTACTCTGATGGATCTAATTATGCAAGCTTTTCGCAGGTTTGCGCAATGCGAGTGCCATAAGGCCGAGCGGTGATGGAATTTCCCAAAAAACTCTTCATCAAACCTTCAGGCTACAGATGTTTTCCTTCAACTGCACTCGTAGACTCAGTGAATACTCATCATGATCTCTCTTCACGAGATCAGTAAGGCGTGCGAGACGTCGTTTGTTATAGTGAATCAGCCATCAGAACAAATGTCAATAGTGATCGGAATGATTAACTCGACTCTTGAGAAAAGAGGAAAGGATAGGGTTTTGGAAGAGACTTACAAGGGCAAGGCCAATATTCGATATTTGTACGATAATTCCGAAACAGAGTCAACTCAACAATCCTTAAACTAGAATTAACAAGCAAACGCCGTGTCGATCACCTCTTACAACTGAATAGCCAGTAGCGAAGCTTGCAAAAGCTAAGAGAGTATTGAGAACGAAGGGAATATGAAGTATTCGGTTCTTCTCGTAATCGGCTACGTAGTGATGACGCAATCGGACACCACTTTTTCGAAAAAATATATTTCTTACAGGGAATTTTACCTTTTGCTCAAACTTCTTGTCTCTTGAGACATGTAGTAGGACTACTCAGAAAACAATTTTCAAGTTGTTGCGACCTCGCACTTCAATGCTGCAGCTGCTGCAAGTTTGAAGCCGATATCGCATAACTCAGCTTCTAGGGAAGCTAGAGACTCGTCCAAAGCAGCAAAATGGTCCTTAGCATGACCCTAGATGATCCTGAAAGTTTGGTACTGATTGCTTTTCATTTCCTCCCAGGGCACGAAAAAGTCGCTTTTCCGGATGACTCAACTTTGGGGGTGTACTATTCCAAGGGTGAATTTGCATAAAATGTGGTTCCTGGACAGGAAGGTGCGTGAGCTCCTCCGCTGCGCGCGCATTTTCTTTACAGGGAGAGGGAGCGGTGAGAGAGTGGCGTGAAGAGAGAGCGTGCGTTTCGATAAATGCGCGCGTCTGTAAATCGTTCGCTACGAACGGGAACGTAAGGCTAGCTTCACCAAAAGTTGGGAATCGATTCTTTGATGGTTTTGGCACCTTCCTGTCCAGGAACCACATTTTATGCAAATTCACCCTTGGAATAGTACACCCCCAAAGTTGAGTCATCCGGAAAAACGACTTTTTCTTGCCCTGGGAGGAAATGAAAAGCAATCGGAACCAAACATTCAGGATCATCTAGAGTCATGATAAGGACCATTTTGCTGCTTTGGACGAGTCTCTAGCTTCTCTAGAAGCTGAGTTATGCGATATCGGCTTCAAACTTGCAGCAGCTGCAGCATTGAAGTGCGAGGTCGCAGCAACTTGAAAATTGTTCTCTGAGTAGTCCTGCTACATGTCTCAAGAGACAAGAAGTTTGAGCAAAAGGTAAAATTCCCTGTAAGAAATATAATTTTTCGAAAAAGTGGTGTCCGATTGCGTCATCACTACGCAAGAGAGAGAAATTTCCATAAGTTCGCAAGAAAAGCAGATTGTTCCCCATTAGATTTGCTATTATTATTCCAATTTTTAGCTCAGTACATGGAGTGGTTCAAAAATTATGACGAAAAGAAAAAGCTGCCGAATACTTTCCGGCGATACTGTACGCATTGCTTCAGCCCGGCAGCGACGTCTGGTTCGACCGCACCATATTCGGTTCTGCTGAGGAGGTTATTCATTAACATTATTTTGGCGCTTCTTCGATATTTGGAAAATTATAGGGAGATGGTGGAAGGTGGTCCAAATAAATATGTCGTATATTGCTTTATTTTTGCCGATGTGTTGGCTAACTAATAATTCACCTTTCAAATGCAGGCAAGATTCTTCATTCGCGTTGACGTTCGTATTCCTGGAAAGTCGACTGAAGAAGTGAGTAATGCTTCACTACGTTGTGCATCTCATTCATTTCAGGGCATTTCAGTCAGTGTCGGCGATATCACCACTACACTAGAATCTGAGTTGACCTCCTTGAAACTGCATATTGGACCTATGCCGTGGGACATTATCGTGGAAAGGGACAAATGGGCCGAGCCGTTTTTGAGGGGTAACGATTGAGATCCAGTCGAACGATTGAAGGTCAATAGATTCGGAGCTGCGAAAGAAAGGTGCAATAAAAATCACGCTCGAAAAACAAGCACAAAAACCTCATCAATCTCCCAAAATCCTTTGCCTGGAGTATTTCCGAGAAAGGGAAAATTAATTGAGTATCTATAAAATATTGCTAAAAAGAAAAACAAAAAACGCCATTTGTCAAGGCATCATCGAAGAGAAGAAGAAGGCAGCCGCGGAAGCCCGTGGCCGAGGTAAGACGACGAAAGGAGCAAGATTCTACACATCCTCACGATAACTCTTGCATGGCATCACCTATAATTGAATGGAATAAATATTGAGCATTTCTTAGCATGTCGAAGATGCCTTCCAATGAGGAAAGAGATGTGAACATTAAAAGAAAAAAAACAACTAACCATCGTTTCTGGTCCTCAAATCTGGATTTTGTAACATGTACGAACATAATACAGCTCTCACAAAAAAATAGATTTCACGCCGATGTTCCCTACATTCATTTTAATTTGCAGGAATGCTTCAATCATTCTTTGTATTCCGGAACAAGTAATGTATCCTATTGTCGACACTCGTTCTATTTTATCTTCTCTCACCTTTCCAAGAGTGTGCGAAGTCCTGTACCGAACTGTCATTACTAACATTTACAAAATGATGAAACATGTTGACTCTATTCGTATTTTGAACACTGTTTCACTCTGCTCTTATAACTATCCTGGGATTCGAAGAAATAAGAAAGCCGAGGAATACCTTTCGAGAATCATCAACAAGTATCACAAAACAAAAACATCAACAAACCGGCTTGAGTCATCATCATTTCTGCATGTTTCGCAGCTTGAAAGGCACATCAAGAGCTCATCTACTATTATTGTTTTGCGCTTCTCTCGAGTGCACTTGGACTTCAGCCCAATCCGTGCAAACGCTGCCTGTTTAATCTCAAGATCTTGCCGACTAGAGCTTGCAATTCGGCTCTTTGTCTCGTTCCTTTCCCCTCTCTCTCATCACCGATCGATCTTTTTCAATTCAATTTAATTCAATTATTTATTCCGTACATGTGGTAGCATTCAAGATATTACGGTGGAATGGAGTCGAAAAACGGAGGTCCGTCGATGTTGTCGAATCGGGTTTGGGGTATAAAAGAGAGGGGGGAGGGGTCTTAGTTATGTAGCCAATTATGGATAATGGCCTTCTCTGCGAATGGGTCCGAAAAACAAATGCTTCCTCATTTCTGCCCACACATTGCATAGCATAAGTCACACATCAATCACACGTCCTTTCATATCGTTTATCTGCCCCGCTCGAGTGCACTTGATCCTAAGCGCTATAAAATGGCTGCCTTTCTACTCTCAAGATCCTCCCCCTCGTTTGCGTCACCCCGCAAGTCCCATTCAATAATCTTCTAGTTCAATGCTATTGGTGGTCCTTATTTGTTTAAATTTTGCATTGAAACCATCTGAATCGTGCGCGTCCACATCGTCGACGACCACGCCAACGACAACGACAACGACTACTGCTGCGCCTGTCGCTGGTAAGTGCGGTTTTCGTTTTCAGCTGTCTTCGCTAGACTTCGGGTCACAGTCTCTTCATTTCGCTCTCGATCGGTCTTTCGGCGAGAGCGAGTAGATAATAGACTTTCAAAAGGAACTAAAGAACTAGAACGTTTGTATGGGAATTGCTCTCAGTTCTCTTCATTTTGTGTACTCTTTCCATTTCGGAGCGGTCAATTACTGTAAAAATGAACTAGGTCGTTAGTTCCTTTGAAAGTCTAGCGGGCAGTGATGATACGATGCCTCGAATTACCAAGGATAGCCTACGAAGGATACTCTCTATTGTGATCATGGTTGGCGAGTATTATAAGCACATTCTCCGTCGTTGGCGTCGGAAGCATGCGTTAACTATGACACCTCAACCGTTTGCAGGATGCACGACGTGCGCGCAGACGTTTATAATGATAACGATGATCGGCCCGACGTCGCAAGCCTTCGCGAGTGACGTCACAGACACGACGGGAGCGTGCACCGTGCGCACCCTCACCTGCCAGGGCGTGAATGCGAACATAGAGGTAGGCCGTTAAAGGACGAGTAAAGGCAAACGCGCGCCCGGTTGAAATATGTTTCAATTAGAGGAGAACTTTATTCAACTCCCGGCCAACTACCGATAGCTTTGTTCTCACGGTCGAACTATTTTCAAACTCTAACTGAAAACCTTTCAAACAAATGTTTCAAAAAAACGCAAGGCGGTTTTCAGGATCAAAACTAGCATTAGCAGTTGAACTCCGGATGCAAGGAAAGCCGGATGTCAAATTTGGTAATAGCGACGAATTATCACTTCCGGTATAATTCCTCACATCGCGGGTATTCTGATTAGTGACCTCTAACATTTCCCTCCAGCTCAACAACGGCATCGGCGTCATTGGCGACGGCGACGATGGGGCCGTGGACGGAACCGCGACGCTTCAGGTCACGTGCAACGCGGCTGGAACAGCCTGGGAGACCGCTGGTGTGGCCATCACACAAACCGAGTGCTCCTCTGCTTAAGCATAATATAATGGCTCCTTTCACTGTTCTTCTCATTAATTACATTGGGGTTAAGCCGTGATAATAACATGACTATTTCTTCGATTGTCTTAATTATTGGGCAAATTATTAAACAGACAAAACAATCATAGGTCAAGAAAAAATAACCGGAAATTAACATCCGGTATGTGTTTCTCCTTTGTTCAGGCCGTCTTTGTGTGTTTCATTCGTTGATTCAACCGCATGCTCAGAACGAAATCACTGAACAAAAACACTGAGAATTCCCCCAAAAATGGGGTATTGAGATGAAATTTCAGTCAATTTTTATCTTCTGCGATCCCTCAGCTGTGAACGTGCGATCGACCAAATGAGTAGAATTGAATGAAAACGAATGATTTTTTTCGATCGAATAATCTCTAATGAAAGCGGAACTGAGTACTATGTTTCCTTGCTCAATCCCAATCCAAATCAAGAGAATATTGCGAAAAATATGTATTTTCGTATTCACAAATGCAGACATTAGCGGATAATGAAGAAATGTAGGAGTATAAACGTTTGAACTTAACATTTGCTGAATTTGAGAAAGCATGTGTAAACGTAAACGGCATTGATTAGGCTGGTACAGTGCGGGTTTCTGTTTAGCAACATTTTGACATTGCACATTTTATCTGTGTTGCTACTATAGTACGATACACGGTCTTTTCATCTGCACTACTCTCACACCGCTCAATCGGCCTGGTACGTATGTGAAATTCAGATACTCAGGGCTCGTTTATCGAAGCTGCTACTGCGGCACTGTGGTCGCTATGGCATCCGTGCTGTTGAGAAAGTAGATTACAAAACACATTTTATGTATTTTTCTTGAAGTCAAAGATAAATGCTTCTTCGGTGATTGCAATTGAATGAACGATTCAGGCACCCAAAAATGCATCCCATTCCCGTAAATTTCCAGAAGGAAATCCCCATCTCGCAATCAGTTGTCGACTCTAATTCTGATGAACAATACAAAAACAGAGAACAAGTGGAGGTTTTCTCTGTATAAGACAACTGTCCATTACAACAAATGTGGCTGCAATGACATTTGTTGACCACTAATTTCATATATTTGCCATTTAAAGAATCATATATACATATTTTCTTTCACATCCACTTCCTTCTTCTGAATTTGAGTCTCTTCTTCTCTCTTCGCACTGTTCACTGATTCAGCAACGTTTCGAATCTCTCAGAGCTGCACCTTCGTAATTGCTGTAACATGGGGCAGGACTATACCGATCTGCTTGTCGACGTGAGATACTTGATCAATTCGAAAACTACCGGCTGTCATAACACAATTTTCTAGAAAATTTCGCATTTTTCTCAGCTAATACTTACGCTGATCGCATACATCCTCGATTTGATGCTCGTTTTCATAATTCAAAGAAGTACGAGGAAAGAGATTGGCCCGTATCGCATCCTTCTAACCTTTTTTGTGCTGTCCGATCTCTATTTCAACACGATCCATTTCATCGTCTATCCGGTAAGCAGCTGTGCATGATCTTTTTTGTAATCCACGCTCATACAGTGAACTATATTCAGTGCAGGTAAATGAAGATAAAGGTGTTGCGACGTATAGTGTTACATTCGTCAGAGACGACTGTAAACGACTGTAAAATCGAGTGAACTGGAGTAATATCAGATCCCCGAGATGTACGGGAATGCCTTCATCATGCGTGGGCACGGATTGTATACGGAACTGCTAGGTATTATAAGAGAGGAATCGCGAGAGAATCTTTAGAACCCAATTATATTTATATTTAGAACCTTAGAATTAGAGAATATTTAGAACCCATTTAGTGCGTTTGGACACATTCCAAGAGCTAATGGGGTCAAAATATCGATTTTCCAATTTTCAGTCCTATGGTCACTTTTGACCAGCGGAAGTGTTACACCATGGGCCAATCAACTTAGAATGTTGTTTTTTATAAGTTTTTGAACTATTTTGAGCTCAAATGGGGCCAATTTAAGATACGGATGTACTCTTGTCCAGAATTCATTTTGGGGTCGCCGCACGAAAGTGAGCCCATTTTTTATCCATATCCCGATTTCTTTCATTTTTGCAGAGAAGTGAGGCACATGCATGGACTACAACTTTAGCGTGAAAACCCAGATAGTTTTTTCCGATTTCCAAAGTTACGCAACTTTTGGTCCACCCGACCGCCCCGCACCAGGATAAAGACGAGGAATGATAACCTCAGCAGTAAAGTTGTAGAGAATGATGGTAGCTTGATTTTGAAACAAAGAATGACCTTCTATCTCAATTCTAAACGAAGTTATGATCATTTTAGTGATCGCGATTTGACTGTCGAAAAGTGATCGTACCAAGTTTGGCCTTCTGAATCTCGAAGATGAAGACCATTGTCAAAATTCTGACGACGCAGTTTGAAAGAGCATCATTTGAAATACTTGTTCGTAAATTTGTTCCCGGATAGGACACATTTTTTCCTACCGCCGCGGCATGATCGATTCTCTCGCGATTCCTCTCATAAGAGCTATGAGAAAAATATGTGTAAGAAGATTTTGTAAAAAGTGGAAAGAAGAGGTAGTTTGCCGATATTGCTCGAACTTCAGGGTTATCCCTTTACGGCGGAGCATACGGACACGCATTTCCCATTCTCATCTTCCACTTTCTCTACAGATATTTGGCGATCAAGAAGTAAGTATTTTAACTTTTTAGATAAAAAATGTGTTATTTCAGACCCAAATTCCTTCAACATTTTCGCTTTTTCTTTTTTGCCCTCATGGTTTCCACAGCTGCCTGCAACGCGCTCATGTGAGATTTTCCGCACTTTATGTTGTTTTTTTTAAATATAGCAATTATTTCTATTCAGGTTCACGGCCTTCTATTACTTTTTTGGCCCTGATGAGGAAAGTTTGCGAATACTCGGAGCTGTATTTAACGGATCCCTTCCTCTTCCTCTCATCCACGCCATCGACAGCGCCGAGAAAAATGCACAAGCCCTCTACTGGTACGACAGGCGGTTTTTATCGCTCTACTTCAAGATAATTTGGAGTACTTTGCTAATAGGTACATCAGTCTCCACAGTTAGGATGAGATTGAAGCACTTTGAAAAATTTGTCGATCGGCATCTGCCAGTTTTCAGATGACCTGAGTTATTGAACATTGTTCTGTGGCCAGTTAAATGACAGTGAGTGTTGAGTCTGGTGCGACGTTCGAGGGTCCGCGATGGCGGAATATCATCGGGATGGGAATGATGGCGGCAACGATGAGTTTCGCATACGCGGTCATCATCACTTGCACCGTGCTCATCAACAAATATCTAAAGTTGAACATGAATCGAACTAGCAAAATATGAAAATCTTCAGAAATCAACTAAAAAGCTCGAATACAATGCGCCTCCATAATCAGCTTTTCCGCGCCCTCATAAGCCAGGTACGACTATTCTCACGCTGTATGCAATATCGATCTTCTGAACATTTATCACGCATCACATTTAATAGCCCATTTTCGGCTTTTTGAATGTGATAGCGCTTATTGGATGCTTACGCGACGCGCGTGTTATGCGATATGTGAAGGAAATGATTGCAGGCCTTCGTGCCCCTGTTCACGGCCTACTATCCAGCTGGGACTGCCATGATTTTGCCGTTATTTGGTGAGAATAGATGAGTGCGCTATACATGTATGTGAATCATTTTACGGCGGTGTAGCATAGAACTCTCTATTTTTAACTCATTGTAACTATGCATTTGGACCACATTATTTGTCACCCTATGCAGAGGTTTAAAAAGGCCAGTTCTGAAATGATACGCCCCCCCCCCTATCATATCTTCATTTTCAATGTCCAATGTAGAATGCATAGAACACAGAGATGATTACGCAAATGGCGCACCCTAGAGAATATCGAAAAAAAAAACTAAGAAAACACTGACTCACGCAGGAATCACGGTGCCATACATATCGATCATTGTGCCCCCCGCGTGCTGCACTCATTCCCTCTTCGATCCGCTCGTGCTCATACTGACAATCACCGAGTACCGGTGAGTATCCTTTCTTCAGTCATATCAACTAGGAACACACACTAACTAAGAACAAGGAATTATGATTTTTCATTTATTTTAATGTATCAGGTTGTCAGGAAAGTAATTGTAGATTTTCGAATTTTCGATTCTGAGAAACCCTGTCCTTTGTTTCCTCCCGACTATCATATTGATGTGTATACTAGTTCAGTCCTTGGATACTCTTTCCATCGCACATTGATTCAAGCCTTTCCATTTGGTAATGAGGATGCAGGTTGAACTCAAAAATATATCAATGCAGAGTTGCACTGATATCATTTTGGCCTAGCAATCCAGGGAGAACTAAGATATGGCAAAGTTTATGCCATTTGCGAAAAGTACGACGTACGCACATCACAATACAACATATCACTCTGATCTGTAACGAAAGGCCTGTCTGAAAATTCAGTCATTTGTGGCATTTCCCCTTACGGAAGGTCATCATAAATGTTTGAACTGTGCCTGTACCCGTAACAATAAACTTATGGAAACCAAATGCAGTAACCCTATAAGCACCTTTCTTGCTCAGCTTAGAATTATATTTATATTTGTTTGCAATACTTCTATCAAAACATGCATCTTTCACTACCCTGATGCTGAAATTTGAACGTCGAAATTCGACTATATGACAACTTCCTGATTCCAGCATTGGTGAAAAATCCAAACTTTTGTGGTTACATGTTAGAACTACTCTTTATCTACCAGTATTCGGCTGGGCTAAGTCAGGGGATATCTCACTTTTGAGGAAATGTATGCATTCTCCGTACACCAAAAGTCGAAATTTTGGCTATGTTGACCTTTATTCAACAATCCTGAAAATCCATTTTTTGGAAAAGTAGAAAAGGCTAGAGATGAAATGTTTCTCAGTAATAGGTAGCTCCATAGTATATCATGGAAGCGTACTTATGGAGAAGACAGTCTGAATAATCATCGATGCACGAAACATTATCGCTTGTGAAGTGCCAACTCGATAGGAGTTGAATTAAATGGTATGTAAATCATGCCGGGTTGAGGTAAGAACGGCCTTAGACCTAATTTTCGAAATAACTGCGAAAGGGCTTCTCGCTACACTATATGAAAAGTTATAGTCATTATTCCCCCCCAAAATACAAGAGCCAAAAAATATTTTCAGAAAATATAGAAAATGTCACATATGGTGAAACTTGAATTTTTCGGAAACCCAAAAAGCATGAAGCGATTTGAGCACATGGATATATTGGCCAAGACAACCCCTAATATGCACTAAAAAGCTAGCTTGAGATCTTTAACGAATTTGATTTTACGACGGTTCAAACATCAAGGTCCAAATCTACAATTACTTTCCTGACAGCCTAATAATTTAATCTCAGTCGCGCCTTCTTCAAAAATACTGGACTCTCAAAGCTACAGGCGCCATCCAAATCTGTATCGTCAAAGGATGCAACACACACAATTTAACGTCATTACGTTCGGCGAGCTATGGAAAGAATTCACAACAAACGATAACTGTTACCCCCAATGGTAGATTTGTATGTGGTAATTCACTATTATTTTCTTCCCTATGTTTTCCATTCGCATGTGTGTGTGTGTTTTCTATCTTCGAAATGAATCAACTCTTGAATCGCTTTCTTTTTTTGACTTTGAAGTTGTTTTCTCGTGATTGTGACTCAGAATTGGCTGCATAAGGGTCCACGCCGCAGGCGAAGCAGTTGCTGCTGGATACATCGTATTTGGCGCAACGCGCAGCACCCATTATGTCTTGCGCGGGTCCGGTTGAAAAAAAATTGAAAATGAGCTGCATTTCCTGATTCATCTCTTGCGCAATATTTGTGCACTGCCATCTTCATTTCCTCATTATCATTTCTCGTCGCGCGTGGGAAGCATTGTCTTCCTTTCCTTTATCATCTCTACTCGCGATAATTTCCAACATTATGAATGCATTGTTGGAATGCAATCGTCAGGTAATCTAACCTGTCAAAGCTACGCTATGGATGAATCAAAATGGGTTTGACAGGAAAGCAATTTGCAGTCGCGCTTATTATCCCCCCTCTAAAGAAGATTTGCTTCCATAGTAATTTATCTTGCTAGACGCATTTTATGCGAGAATGCGAGGGAATGCAATTAGAGGGATCCATTTTGGAACGAGAGGATTTCTCTAACTGTCTCACTTTGTGCAAATATCAGGGGCGGAGTGCCACCTCCTCTTTATAATACCCTTGTGTAAAGTTCAAATTGTATTCTCGCAATCCGTTTCTTGCATCCCCAAAGCTATATGACTATTAGTATTCGGGCCATGGTCTCTTCATTCCACACACTCTCTCGACCGGTCAAGTTACGAGAGAGTGCACATCATGAAGAGAGCGTGTTATCGTTTCTCGAACTCTACTGAGTATAGTGTCAAAAGGCAATCTACTGGGAGCCGATATATAGAAAATCGGGAATTCAATGCTGAGCTTTCCACCCTCGAGATGTTTGCTCCCTTTTCCTCTTTTAACCCATGATATTTTCACATCAACGCTCTCATTTCTCATTTCCCAATTCACACGTTGCTCCGGAAAGATGGAGTAAATTGAAGGATCATGAGTAGTTCGCGACGTGTTAAATGCAAAATGTCGGTAAAGGGGGGGGGCGAGCAATGGCCTATTCTCGACGATGCCTTCCTTTAGTCATCATATCTCACCAGAAAATGCTGCCAAACCACTGTTCTCTTCACCTTTGCACACATTATTGCATATTAGTTGTTAGAGAGACAAGGAAACAACCGAATACTTCCTCGTGCATCTTTATTTTCTGATTCCATTCATCTTCATTTTCTGCTTCCATTCATTCTGATAGCTTTTGTATCACTCCTTACTTGAGTTGGTGGAGGTACAAAAGTGAGAAGACTCCAATATGTATACTACAATATTTCTTTAACCGACTTGTTGCTGATGCAGTTTTCATTTGTGCATCTTCATTTTTGTAAATTGTGCATAACATCTATCGACTATAGAAAATGATTGCGAATTCACTTTCCCGTCTGTTCAGTTTTACTGCCATTCTCAATCACTACAAATGGCCTGAGCTTGTGATGTCTAATGTCTGCCCACTGAACTTCCTCATTGTAATCTTGTCATTTTTCGAACTCGTGGTAAACTACATTAGAACTTATTGCATTGCTGTTAGCAGTACTTTCAGTAGAGTGCAAAATTCGGGCAATCATCTCTTCATTTCCAGTACTCTCTCACCGCTCGACCAAGCGCGAAATAGATATACGATTGTCTGTATTGGTCACTCACCTTTCCATCGCATTCAGTACAACTGTAACAGTGATATTTCCCATTGCTCATGCTCCCTCCTTTACTTACTTGTCTATACATCAATGTTCGGAAAGCAATTTATTCATTGAAGCATTTGCATGATACGGTAGTCCCATTGTGTCGTCTTCTTCATTACCCCGCCTTGCCCGTTTTCTGTGCACTACTACGCACTCTCATGACGAGGAAGATCCTCTACCTTCAGTTTCATTGATGTACTCGGTCGTCTTCTATTGTCACTACATCGTCGGGTTTCTCTCCATTCTCCTCAATCTCCTTCTTCTTTTCGTCATCGCTACACGCACTCCTCCCTCATTCAAGTTAGTTCAGCATTCTGACCATCGAACTAATCAATTCCCTGTTTTCTAAAGTTTGATAAACACAAATCCTTCACCTCTGCATTTCATACACTCGTTAGACCGGTCGAGATATGTGTTTTGGAAATGTAGAGACAAAGGCCCGAATATCGAACACAACTGTATACTCCGCCTGACACGTGATAACACGAACAGTTTCAGAAACTACTCCTTCCTGATAATGGAGCAATGCGTGCTTGAATTGCTCTCTGCACTCTGCAATATCGTCTCAATGCAGAGGTATACCCAAGTGTTGCCGAGTCGACATGCGCAATCCCCATTTCATGCGTTCGCTCACGGCACTAGGTCTGATGAGAAATATGATATCATGCCGCCTTGATATATCAGACGCGGCATGAGGTCATAGTTCTCATCCGACCTAGTGCTCGCGCACCGATCAGAACGATCGAGCGAGCGTGTGAAACGAATGAAAGCAAGCGCCGATGTTTGATCAGTAGTATTCCTCCCCCCCCCCGCTAGGAAACAATGTCATATCAATGTTTTTTCAGGCTCATCCCAATTGCGTCAACTACAATTTTTGCATCCCTTGGCGTCTGCAGTCAAATTTCTGCCAGTTTCTGTTACTACTGTAAACAAATATCAAAATTCCTTTCCGAACAACAGCTCATTTCAGTCCACACTCTTACAGTTTGCTTCTACTCTTCCGCTATCTTCGTTATCCTTTGCCAGCTAACATTCAGGTGGGAAGGGGGATTTCCTTCCTTAGTCATCATTCCTACAATATCTTCCAGGTACATGGTCCTCCACTCACAAAGCAAGATGAGGGTGGAATGGTGGGGCGTCGCTTTCACTGGAGTCTCAGTAGCGATCCATGTAAGAAAAGTACTTATTATGCGATGGATTCACTCATTTTTTAGATGAACACTTCCATTCATCAAACGCCAACGAAAATATTGAAAGAGATCGTACACAGATATTTCCCCGAATTTGTCGAATTATCAGTTAACGGTAAATGCACTGCTCATTAGTATTAGCAAATGAATGGTGTCACGGAATGCAACTGTAACACGCCTTTGTAGGTCACGACTCGCTTTCCATCCCTGTAATCATCGTGAACCTTTTCTATCTCATATGTGAGCGAATATTGCATTAGGCTTATCGAAAAATCATAATTGATGGTAACAATTAGCGCTCGAAAGGTTGAGTCACCGTCTATGCCGTAGACCTATGCACTCTCTGCATGAACCGGATTTGGGAGAGATCATAGAACGAAGGGGGCGTGATATCGCTTATTGAGTTCATCAATGCAGGTCTACCAATGGTATGGGCGAGTATCTTCATTCTGCGATGGAATGTCATGAAACTGCTCAATGGACAAGTAAAGATGTCGCGACGCTCGAAATTGTTGCAGAAAGCGTTTGTCAATGTATGCAAATTTGATTGATATACATTTCCAATTCGTTAACCTAACACTTGACTTTGTAAGAAGTCGAGTTAAGAAGTCGAAGAACAGAAGCAGAAGTTCTAAATACTATTTTAAATAATATTTTAAATACTGTTTTAGTTAATAGTGCCTGATTCAGAGTGTGACAGTGCAAGCTGCTCTGTCCCTTCTCGCGCTCTACCCTACGCTCGCCTACGTCATCGGACAATTCGTCTCCATTCACGAAGAGAACTTCCTCGATGGATGCTTCTTCGTATGTTGATTTCTAAAATTTCTCATCATTTTCCAGATTCTCTCTCTCTCTCGTTTCAAGACCGGTCGAAAGGTCTTGTTGAATGAAGACATTATTTCCGAATAACGAACTCTATTCGTGTTTTTGTCGGATTCTTTGAATATATCGATTTGTCAAAAAATTTTACCTATTTTTAATTGTAAAATCATCGTATTTTGTTCAGTTTCTCCAACTACAGTGCTCGATAACTCCACTCGTGACTATTTACTACGTGCCCAACTATCGACGGTCAGATTTGAATTAGTTGATTGAAATCGATACGTTACCCGAAATTCGAACTCTAGTGATCTGCAAGGCCATGTGAACAATATAACATGCTTGTAGCAATTGGGGGTGAAGTACTGTGAGAGTGACGATGCATAAAGGAGAGTGGCAGGCACATTCTGGCATTCGACGAGTGCCCTTCTTCTTGCAGGGCGATCGGGAGTATCGCTGGTCTGCCGAGTGCATCGTGGGTAGCGAAATACGTTTCATTCGAAGCTTCGCGGAATGAGAAGACGCTTAACCCGCGCACTAAAGCGCCCATTTCTAATAATAATGGTAACTTGTAATAAAATATGCGCCAATTTTGTTGCATCAGAACTATAGATATGATTATAATAGGGTAAGCTATGAATACAGTGCACATTACAGTGCTTCACATTGCATATCGAAATTCTGAAAACAAGTGAACATGAACCAAATATGTTAGAAGATTTTACAATTTGATACATTGACACAGCTCAATTAGCAAAGTGCCAGATACAATAACACCAGCACAGCTTAAAGTTAGGATCGCGGTCTTGAAGATTTGAATTTAGAAGGCCTTCGTATCGTTTCTCGAGCTCCTATCACCACCCAGTGGTAATAGCTCTGTCGTGTAGGGATACACGCGGAGCTCCTCGAGTTTGGTTCATGTACAACATTTCCTGCCGTTTTCTTCGTTCGTGCCTGATAATTAGTGTTCTCGTAAATTAGAGTTCGATACACGGGCCTTGGTCTCTTAATTTTTTCACAATCTCTAGATCAGTCTAGCAGTGAGAAAGTAGTGAAAATGAAGAGAGGAAGGACAGGTTATCAAACTCTAATTCAAATACAGATTATAATTTCACCTGAATCGATAAATAAAGATTAGTGGCATACAAATTCCTTGGAGATGAAGGATGTTGATTGACTCCTGATAAATAATCATTTAATGGAAAATACAATTTATGTATACATTCAAAAATTGAGTTGATTTTCCAATTTTTCTCCTTATTAATGGATGTTATATTACCTCAATTAGTGGGTACATCTCCGGTTCAGGGAAGATATATTTGAGAAGCAAGTAAAATACTGCTCCAATTGTACCCAGTGATGTGTGTGACCTGATAAAATGGTTCTTTTTGAAATCTTTCGATTAAATTACCAAATAATTGGCGAGAGTACCTTGAGCGTCCGCATGTTTTCTGCTAATTGGTACCTGCAACGGTTTGTTTTTACTGTGCAAAATAGTAAATGAACAGATAAAAATACTCTTGAGCAAATATTCAATGGATTTTGAGCTCGCGCGACAATGAACGAAAGTTAAAACAGGTACAGGTGCAGCCAAGTCGATCAACTTTGCAGTTGTCAAGAAAAGACCACGCAAGGGTGCTCAGCCGGAAGAAGGCCTACTTCTCGGGAGATCGAACTCGGTGCCATTGTGAGATGAGTTCAATCAATGGCCAAAGTTCACTCGTAATATATTTAATGAAACTGCCATATGGCTTGATGCATATCATTACCGTTCGGACAATCCGAATTCATCCTGCTTCTGTGCTCGAATGTTTTTATTCCTAATAATGAGTTTCCTGAAGGTGATTATAGTGCCCAGCTCAGAGATTATGATCAACATCTGCAAAACACCTTCACCGACGTAATTCTGTTGTCGTTACCGCCACTGTTGTATCGTACACTTCCGCTTTGGGATTAGCGAGTGGGCAATAAAATGTTCGCCCCGAATCATGAATGAAACAATTAGCGATAAAGAAGAGCAGAACCACCGACATCTGAACATCATTCGTGTAAAAAAAATATTAGCTCACTCGCATTTTAAGCTAAAGAGGTAGACAAATTAGCATACATGTGATGCATTCAGAAAAACCCCGACGGCACTATTCGCTCTTTCGTATTTTCCGAGATTTCTCGACGCTTTGTAACGCTCGGCCGCCATTGCCACTTGTGACAGTATTGAGCCTAAAACAATCAATTGTACGTGATAACGAAGGGAAATGTGTCAGGTATTACCGTAAATCCCCAAAAGTTCCGGCGACCGACGTATGAAACACGTTGATCCGTCAACAAGAATATCAGACGGGGCTCTGAATAATTTCAAAAATAAATCAATACCTTCACACTATTCTGATCAACCCACTTCATCGTGTAATGTGTTTGTAGGGTAATGCAGCAGTTAACAAAATTAGAAACGCAGAGAAGGAAAGTCCAACAACAGTGCGTATCCATAAGCATAATCAATGATTTATGAGCGAGATGCTTTCTGGATCTAATTGAGATAATTTGTTAAATTCAAAATGGCATTTCCGTACCTCCTGTTCCATTCCATTGCTATGAGCATGACTATTCCCATTGAGGAGGAAACAATGTGGAGCCATAATACATGATAAATGCTGATTATGAACCTGGTAACTGTAAAAACTCACAAATTTAAAGTAGAAATTGCTAGCCAGGAGTGGGGCCGATTCTTCTATAGTCATTACAGTCGATTGGCTTCGTTGAGTATTATACGGTTAGACATGTGGTAATGATTTCCGCTAACAACAGAATTGATTCAGCAGAATTGTATGAGCAAACAGATGTTGTTATGGGAAACCACAATTCAGAATGATCTAGCAGTTGCAATAATGTTCAATGCAAAGCATGCATGAATAAATAGTGAAGTATCAACTCGGATATTGCTGTTACTTGCATACTGAGCATGGAAGACCATGCGAAATGTGAATAACGCGTGGCAAGGTATACGATATATTCATATATATTTACGCAACACGTAAATGGAAAAACAGACCCCTATACGCAAATAGTTTTATGATTAATAGGAGCAATTGTAACTGGTGGCGAGTAAATATAGCCACGAATTAATTATCGTACAATGGACACGATTGGAGACAGTAACTTGGTATACTGTATCTGAAAGAAAACAGGAATTGTATGGAATTGATTTATTCTCTAATGAAAATTCTCTAATTTGTTCTGAGAAAGATACAAAACAATATTTTTTGATTAATAAGATGTTGTCACACTACTCTTTTAACAAAACATATTTATTTATAAATCGGATGATCCTCTCAGTACACTGAGCATTACAATTGATTGTTAGCATTAATTTTATTAAATGTATGACGTCGGATCAACATAATTTCCTGACTAAGAGTGAGGGATGTATTTCTCGAAATACTATGATTTCCTAAAATTTTAGAAACCGCTGTATACATTTCACAGTAACCATTCCAGCGCTGGATTTATATTTATATTTTATTTTTGTTTTCGTTATGATCGATGCGCTGTACACAATATTATACAATGATACATACTTATTTACGATGCCACAATCTACTTTCCCCTTGTGATAACATCTTGTAGTAGCTGAGAATAGACAAACATAGAGAGTATGATATTTTTATCATTGAATCCGATCAGAGTATGTTACCACCCTTCAGTGATGGCTTTATCATGGATTGAAGCTCGTAGGATTCCTTGATATTGGTTGACAGAGAACAATTCCTTTTGCCTCCCCCGTTCGTGTCTGTCAAAAATATCATTTGTAAAAATATGTCTAAATCACCTGAATCTATGCATGAATATTATTGGCATACAAATTCCTTGAATATACAGCGTGTTGATAGTTTCCTGAAAAGAAATGCAGTTGTTGGAGAAGCTGCTAGTCTAGAAGAACATTTCGAAGGTGTCGATAATTATGCTTCGTAAAAAAACCTAATAACTGGGTACATCTCCGGAGCAGGGAAGGCAAGCTTGAGAATCAAGTAAACTGCGCCTCCAACTGTGCCAAGTGATGTGTGCGACCTGCGGATTCGAATATCAATTCCAGATTCGATTTGAAATGAATTTAGTACTCACCAAATTATGGACAAGAGCACCTTCAGCATCCGAAAATTCTCCGCTAACTGGTACCTGAAACACATGATGCTCACATCACAAGACATTTGTCTGTATTGTAACTGTATATTATATTATTATTATTTTTTTTAAATATCAGTACTTTATCACGTCATGGGAGGAAAGTTGGGGCGGTAGATCACTCGGGTCTCTGGTCGGTCAGACAATCGAACTACGGTAGTGGGAGTAGGTCACAGAACAAGACATTAGGCGGGGACTATGGCGGGTCGATGAAATCTGTATCGAGGCTTAGGGGGGAAGGGGCGGTGGAGGTTACGCAATTCTGTATCGAAAGGCCTCAGACAATTTAATCACGTTTCGTGTAACATACAAAGTTTGGTATATATTTCATAGGTATACCAAACTTGTGCATTCTACATTCAATTAAATTTAAAAAGTACCTTTCCGATAATCCCAGCACACTTTGACACTCGTCCCTTACATGCTTGTTTGTAATTATAAGTCTTCTGAAGGATACTATCGTGGCTAGCTCACATAGTAAGAGAAACGCCTACAAAAATATTTTGAGAATTGCCAATTTGATTTTCCCCACCACTAAGGTTGTATTGAATGTCTTTTCATCGGGATTAGCAAACGTGCAATGAATTGCCGTCCACGCAGACCCATAGAAGACGCAGTGAATTATGCAGAATAGGAGAAGAACAATTATCTGAGAGTTGTTTGTATCGATTTTTTTAGAAAGACCAAGTGTGGAACGAACTAAGAAAGGTGCATATTCGAATATTGAAGATGCAATCTAATCATATTTATAAATATATTTATAAATATATCACGTGTATCACGAGTCAGTGGATGAAAGACAGGCCCCGCGGGAACAATTTGAAAATTTATATTTCGTATTTGCTCCATATAATGTTGAGATAATACCCTGGAGAGAAGTTTTCGAAAAATATAGGTCATTGGTCCCAGAGCCGGCTTTTAGAAATTTTCCGGTTTTGCACCTGGCTACAGCGTAAATCAGCTCCCAAACGAGCTACAGAGCTCGCACTGGGCTCAAAATGAGCGTAAAATTATTCTGAACAACTTTTATGTTGGCAACTTTTTCAAATAATCGCAAGTCAAAAATGTATGAATAAAAATGTTGATTCCTAATCTTTCAAAAAATGTTTTCTCCATCACGCAGGAAACTTACAGTGGATTTTCTTTTCATAAATTGAAAGAAGATCCCTTCATACATCTAAGAAAAATATAAAATCAAAAATCGAGAGGGGTTCATGTTTCGATATTTCGCATCAAAGGTGTCATATTGGCGTAGCATGACAAGAAGTTCTGTCTACTAAACACTAACTTAGCATTCAAAGAGAACTCGATGTGATTTATTAGTTTTCTCAATGTTATAATTAATTTGGCATTGAAACATGCAAAGTTTGGTTAAGTTTAAAAAATCGATTTTTTCGACCTCGATTTATCGCATTTTTACACATCTCAAAGTCAAGATTCTTAATCATACATAGACAATAACTATATACAAGCTTTAGTAGACCCCGAGAATAGTAAAAATATTTGAGAAACAGCCCACTACAACTTCACAACACTTAGATTTTTCACGCGAACATGCCATCCCGAGAATTTCGAAAATATTGAAAGTTCATTTTTTGACCAGGGTTATACGGTTATCGATAAATTTTATATCAGAAAATTTTATAAATTGCAGGATATGTTTAACTAATAATGAATTATTGACATATTTCACAATTCTGAAAAAAATCGAAATTTTCTGAACTGTCCATTTTGCACTTTTTTTCAGAATCGTTGTCATCTGTTGTATTGCTAACATTTTCAACTCTTCATATCACATAAATTGTATTTCAATTGCAAACTGTTTCATAGCCTGTTAACACTGGTAAAAAAATGAACTTTCAATATTTTCGAAACTCTCGGGATGGCATGTTCGCGTGAAAAATCTAAGTGTTGTGATGTTGTAGTGGGCTGTTTCTCAAATATTTTTACTATTCTCGGGGTCTACTAAAGCTTGTATATAGTTATTGTCTATGTATGATTAAGAATCTTGACTTTGAGATGTTTAAAAATGCGATAAATCGAGGTCGAAAAAATCGATTTTTTAAACTTAACCAAACTTTGCATGTTTCAATGCCAAATTAATTATAACATTGAGAAAACTAATAAATCACATCGAGTGCTCATTGAATGCTAAGTTAATGTTTAGTAGACAGAACTTCTTGTCATGCTACGCCAATATGACACCTTTGATGCGAAATATCGAAACATGAACCCCTCTCGATTTTTGATTTTATATTTTTCTTAGATGTATGAAGGGATCTTCTTTCATTTTATGAAAAGAAAATCCACTGTAAGTTTCCTGCGTGATGGAGAAAACATTTTTTGAAAGATTAGGAATCAACATTTTTATTCATACATTTTTGACTTGCGATTATTTGAAAAAGTTGCCAACATAAAAGTTGTTCAGAATAATTTTACGCTCATTTTGAGCCCAGTGCGAGCTCTGTAGCTCGTTTGGGAGCTGATTTACGCTGTAGCCGGGTGCAAACCGGAAAATTTCTAAAAGCCGGCTCTGGGACCAATGACCTATATTTTTCGAAAACTTCTCTCCAGGGTATAGTCTCAACATAATATGGAGCAAATACGAAATATGAATTTTCAACTTGTTCCCGCACTCCTCCACTAACTCGTGATACACGTGATATTTATAAATAATAGTTATGTTTATAAATCCCATACATGTGCTGCATTCAGACAGGCCCCGATGACGTCGTTGGTTCTCTCGTATTTTTCGACGTTCTTTGACGCTCGATATCGCTCGACATCCATGGCCATTTGCGAAAATATCGAACCTGAAATAACCGGTAAATGTATGAGACAAATCAGTTTTTAACTGTAAAGAGACAGAAACACGAGATTACCGTAAAATCCCAACATTGTCGGGATTCGTTGTAGCAGGCATGTGGATGCATGAACAAGGATGCCAGTTGGAACACTACGTGATTTCGGAATGAAACAATCAACATGCCAGCTCACTTCTTCCAAAGATGCGCATGTAAGGTAATAGAACAGTTGATCAGATTTGAAAAGCATAGAAGAAACGTCCAAAATACATACATTTCCATTAGAATCATCAATGATTTGTGGGCGAGATGCTTTCTAGATCTGAGGCAGATGTGATTAAAAATAGACAAAAATGTGCCTACCTCATGTTCCATTCCATTCGCGTGAGCATTAACATGCCGACTGATGAAGCAACGATGTGAATGGATAATAGCTGTTGCTCGAATCATGCTGCTGACATGTGTCTCAACTCACAAATTTGAAGTAGGAATTGCTAGCCAGTAGAGCTGCAGCTTCCTCGAAACCCATTATATTCGACTGCATGTGATGATTGGGATGGGGAAGTTGTGAGTAAATGGGTACCATGAGCAGCGGATTAGCATTCAACACGATTTCCGCCTGCTGCTGATCAATGTTCTATATACAAAGCTATAATTGTTATTGTGAATGCACATTCTATATTCAGTAATATCATGCGTATCCCTTGTCAGGGTTATCGGTCCGTGCTAGTGAATAACAGAGCTGCATAATATTTAGAAAACGTGAATAAGAGTAGAGAACTTGGACAACACACTTGAATGCTGTTCGATGTTTGACTATAGAGCGTTCTGGAACTTATCATATTATATAAATCTGTTTTAAGATTCAGCACTCGAAGATGTCACATACAGTATATGAGAGACTTTCTGATAAAACTGAGCAATTCCACCTATAGGCCGTACAGCGAAAAACAAAGCGGGGATTTTAAGATCTTACTAGGTCTAACTTTTCACGTAGAGTTCGAAAATCGACCTTAGAAAGCCGAATCTTTGACTTCTGATTCCAGGTAACACGCCTCAACGGCAAGGTCGGTTGTTGTATCTTCTGAACGGCTCATCCAAACCCCATACATAGATAGTAATTCTAAAAGAACTCGACGAGATAAGCATTTTTACTGTTAGAGGTTAAGGGATAGCTTATCTGTGAAAAAAGTTGTGGCCATTTAAAAATTGAAATTTTCGTCCTGAAAATTTTTTTGTCGCGTGGTAAAAAATAAACGTTATCAAAAGATTCCTCGTTGCAAATGTACCCCTAGAAATGTTGCTTCCATCCCAAAAAGTATGCTTATATGAGTAGTTATATTTAGCCGAATAGTCGGAGCTGCAGTTTCTCCAATATTTCGAATCATCTGTCTTCAAAAGTAAAGTTCCGTATTTACTCCAAATACTGAAATATATTACAATTGCATTATTTGGAATGTTATAGACGCATAATCACGTCATAAAGACTGATTATATTCATAATGGTGGTCCGGTAGCCTCATTTTTCGATCAAGTTTTGAATCACACTATGGCGTTGCGTTTTGGCAACAAAAAGTCAATAACAAAAGATTATTCAGCTGAAATTTTGCAAACATGGGACAATTATTATATATTAAAGAAGATAAATTTATTTGGGAACCCTTCCTACACTTTACTAGTTAGCACACGTCCGATATTTGCAAATTTTGTGATTCTACCACATGAATTTTCAATGAAATCTGCCTCATATATAATTTTCAAAGTCTCTAATATGAAAATTCGGATTCAACAAGTCAAAATACATATGAAAATATCGATTTCAGATGTTTCCGTAATATCGACTTTTTCACCCATGGGTCAAGAATGTGAAAAAATATGTTTTCCCAAATTTCACGAAATAAACAGATAATGTGGAGTATTTTCACTCGTAGATTCCGAATTTTCATATTAGAGACTAAAAATTATGTTTGAGGCAGCTACAGTCGCGCCGGAAAGTCACCGGGCACTTTTTGAATTTGTTGCAACTTTTTGCCACTAAGGTATGATGTACCAAATTCATCGGACATTATGGTCATGGTATCATGGCATGATGTAATTTCTTACTTATTGCGTAGTGATGACGCAATCAATCTGAACTTTTTCAAAACTGCATTATTCTTACATAATTTTTTTCCTGCTGGTAAAACTTTCTGAGTTTGGAGAAATGACCGAGGCCTACCCAGAATAAATTTTTGAAAGTGTTGCGCGGTCGCACGTTGGCTACAGCCGTGCTGCAAAAACAGGGTCCGAAATTCAGATCTATGCTTCTAGACTAGCTAGAGACTCGTTCAAAACATCAAAATGATTGTAATCACAATTCCAGATGATCCTAAGAATATGAAAACGATCGGTCAATATTTGCCCTCAGGGCACCAAAAAGTCACTTTTTTACATGCTCATTTTTTGGACATTCATAACTTTTTGGGTAGTTTCTGGAAAAATCTGGTTTTCATGTGAAAATGTTCAAACTGTATTAAAATATGATGCCCAACTTTTTAGAGTGTTTGTTGCAACAAATTCAAAAAGTGCCCGGTGACTTTCCGGCGCGACTGTATATTTATTATTATAAATAAATAACAAAATGACTTGATTTTCAATACATTTAAGAGACCGGCTCGGTAAGATTCCAGGGCAGGCCGGACATCATCATCGCCTATCTTGACCAACATTTTTTTCAAGGATACCCCAATGGGTCCTCTTCACCAAATCGAGTATTATATGGCTCATGCTCTTGAAACATTGAAATGCCGGGTCATCAAAATTTGCAAATTCGAAATTCAGCAAAATTCAGTGGTGAGATCTAGGTCCGAGGTTAGTGTGGTTTATTAACATACTACCCTAGGCAACAAAAACGAGTTATATTTGGATCCGAAAATTCAATCACAAACTGGTTTTTCATGTTTTAAAAATCAGTTTTATTAATTTTTAAATTGTAAATCGAAAAACCGCAAACAAACCTACGGCGCATGTTGTAGAGCACAAAATTCTGCGTCGATTGATCCCTTAGTGAATAAAAAATTTTGGGGCATGTTTTTCGATAATTGGCCCTAAAGGTAGATCAAAAATAAAAATTTATCAGAACCCCTTTGTATTGGTGCTCATTTTGTAGAACTCGTCGAGCTAATCAATGTTTATGTTAACCATTTTTCACGAAAATGTGATACAGGCATTACATACTGAATTGATTAAAATAAAATTGATCATAATTCACCAGGAACACAGTTTCACGAAAAATGGAAACGTGAACATTGTTCAGCTCGACGAGATCTACAAAATGAGCACCATCACGAAGGAATTCTGAAAAAAATTAATTTTTGATCTACCTTTGAGGTCAATTATCTCAAAACATGTCCCAACCAAATTTGCATTTTTAAGGCTCATTCGACGCAGAATTTTAAGCTCTACAAAGTGTCCAACATGCCGTCGTGAACTTTTTTGATTTAATATTTTTTTAAAAATAATTTATTATTATTTTAGTACAGTCTCTCGAAAATGCACTTTTATATGCCTGCATCACATTTTCATGAAAAATGGTAAACATAAACATTGATTAGCTCGACGAGTTCTACAAAATGAGCACCAATACGAAGGGGTTCTGATACATTTTTATTTTTGATCTACCTTTAGGGCCAATTATCGAAAAACATGCTCCAAAATTTTTTCACTAAGGGATCAATCGACGCAGAATTTTGTGCTCTACAACATGCGCCGTAGGTTTGTTTGCGGTTTTTCGATTTAAAATTTAAAAATTAATAAAACTGATTTTTAAAACATGAAAAACCAGTTTACGATTGAATTTTCGGATCAAAATATGACTCGTTTTTGTTGCCTAGGGTACTATGTTAATAAACCACACTAACCTCGGATCTAGATCTCACCACTGAAGTTTGCTGAATTTCGAATTTGCAAATTTTGATGACCCGGCATTTCAATGTTTCAAGAGCATGAACCATATAATACTCGATTTAGTGAAGAGGACCCATGGGGGTATCCAGGAAAATTTTTTGTCAAGATCGGCGATGATGATGTCCGGCCACAACAGGCAAACCCTCGAATCTTACCGAGCCAGTCTCTAAATAGTTTTGCCCAAATCCGGAAACCAAAACCGGAAAGTTTGCAATTTCCCGCTCTGTGAGCGAAATCGGATTTTTTTCAATGAAATCATGCCTCTGTATTACCATCTCATCATTTTATATGATTTGGTTGCAAAAGATCCATGAAAATCATGAAAATAGAAATTTACGAAAATCTAGGCAATTTTTTCGATTTTTTTTCGAATTTTTTAAAAAGTGCCAAAATGCTTCCCATTCTAGTTATTTAGAGTTATGTTACTTATATATGATGTTTTCGTCAATACAGTCATGTTTTGGAGCTTTTATCCGATGATTTTCAGAAAAGTGATTTTGAAATTGAGCGATTTGGACGCAATTTTCGCCTTGGGAAGACCACTTGACACACCTAAGGAGTTCAGCTATATTTTTTCCTGATAGCATCGTGTATGGAGATTCGAAATATGAGCACCGCTTACTTGAAAGGGTGGGGTCCCCGAGCCGGTAGAATTTATTTTATGTTTTTGATCGCAGTTTTTTGTAAATTTCAATATGAAGTTGACGCCGCCGAACTTTTTTGTCAACATAAAAGTAGTTGGAAATAATTTTCCGGACATTTTGATCCCAATGCCAGCATTCTAGCTCATCTGCGAGCTGAGATACGATAGAGCCGGGTGCGGAACCGGAAAATACCTAAAAACCGGTTCTGAAAAAACTGCCAACGTAGAAAGTTTTATAATCACCAATATACTCTGGCATAATTATCTCGTGGATACTGCTGAAAGTTGGGGCTCCTGGTTCCGCGGGGTGTCCGTTTTCATGGAAGACGCGCTCTCGGAAGACGCGTGATATTTGTAATCTGATGTATAAACTATATGCAAAAATACACACCTCTTGCCTTTTCAAAATTTCCGAAATTTTAGACATTTGAAAATTTCGATTTTTGAAAAATTGTCCAAACGATCGCTTTTCCAGACGTATTTGATTCCTCAGGTTACGAAAACATTATTTACACCAATATTAAATGAGAATTCTCAAAATTAACTCCCAAAATGAATTTAAATATTTCGGACATTTTCATTTAAGCCATATTCGGGCGTCAATAATTGGAGCCCCGATATATTGGAGTTGGACTGTTCCACCAATTTTTACTCAGGTCGAGGCATACTACAGCATGGCCACAGTTACAGCGTCAAATGGTCTCGAAATATTGAGTTTGCAACGTGCAAATTTGAGAAATTGGCATATGAAAAAAATGATTTTGTTGATATCGTAAGGCATGTCTATTAAAGAGAATACTATCCAATTATGCATAAAAAGTTGAAGTACAGTACTGGCAACGTTTCCTAATTGGTAAAATGTTGAAATCGCAATGGTGCGAAATTTTCGAAATTCAGTGATTCATCATGCTTCCTTATTCCGCATTTTGGGAAACATCATTGTCTCGCGATTTTGCGAGTGAAAATTTGTTCCTAGGGGTAACTTTCCACGAGGAATCCAATAAACATATTTAAAATTACACCCCGGGAAAAGTGTTTACACAATAACTATTTAAATATTTAAAACTGCCTCAACTTTTTTCATAGATGAGCTAGCCTTTCACTTCCAACAGTAAAAAAGCTTATCTCGTCGAGTTCTGTCAGAATTACTATCTATGTATGGGGCTTGGATCAACCGTTCACGATTTACAAAAACTGACCTCATCGTTGAGGCCCGCCACAGAAAATCAGGGGTCAGAGATACGGCTTCCTAAGATCGATTTTCGAACTCTACGTGAAAAGATACCCCTAGGACATTATTTATTTGAAATTTCATTTTTTGCTGTACGGCCTGAGGTAAGTCCTCTCAGATAGTCACTCGTAAGCATACTTTTTGGGATGAAAGCAACATTTCCAGGGGTACTTTTGAATGAGGAATCTTTTGAAAACGTTTATTTTTTGCCACGCGACAAAAAAATTTTCAGGACGAAAATTTCAATTTTTAAATGGCCACAACTTTTTTCACAGATGAGCTAGCGCTTAACCTCTAACAGTAAAGATGCTTTTATCGTCAAGTTCTTTCAGAATTACTATCTATGTATGGGTTTGGATGAGCCGTTCAAATGATACAACAACCGACCTCGCCGTTTAGGCGTGTCACCGGAAATCAGAAGTCAGTGATACGGCTTTCTAAGGTCGATTTTCGAACTCTACGTGAAAAGTTACCCCTAGGAAGACCTTAAAATCGCCACTTTATTTTTCGCTGTACGGCATATGGTGAATCCTCTCAGTCTCCCATATGAGAGGAATCGCGAGAGAATCGACCACGCCGCGGCGGTAGGAAAAAAATGTGACCTATCTAACAACAAATTCAAGTATAAGTATTTCAAATGATGCTCTTTCAAACTGCGTCGTCAGAATTTTGATAACATGGTGAAGGGCGATCGGGCGGACCAAAAATGACGTATATTTTGAAATCGGAAAAACTTTCTGGGTTTTCATGTTTAAGTTTAAGTTCATACATGGAACTAACTTCTCGCCAAAAATTAGGAAAATCGGGGTATAGACAAAAAAAAAGGTCTCACTTTTGTGCGGCGACCCCAAAATGATATTATCGTTGAAGCATGCTACAGAGCCTGGAAGATGGCCAGAAATAGGCTAGAATCCCCCGAGAGCGCGTACTCTAACCGTCTGGCGCTCTCGCAGCCTGACCTCCCTCTCCCTCCCCTCTATTTAGCGCTCCCCTGGGCCCGTTTTCCGTCGTTTCTGGCCATCTTCCAGGCTCTGTAGCATGCTTCAACGATAAGATAGAGACTCACTTTCTTCAGATAAAATGTTCAGCTCATCGTGATCTACATTTCGATCCATTAGCCTAGTCTCTATGCCTATTTTAACCGCGGTCATAGTTTTGCGTGTTTCCTTGGATTCTTCAGGTGAAATTTCCTCTTTTCAGTAACCCTTTTTCTTTGAGCTGTTTCGAGGGATGAATTTACATTATTTGAAACCCATTTAGTACATTTGGGCCTATCCCGCATGTTGAAATAGGCCAAAATACGGAATTTCAAATTTTCGGTCAGGTGACCATTTATGACCAATGGAAGAGCTATAACATGGGGGTAGATACTTAGAATGTTGTTTTGGATGTTTTTGAATGATTTTGAGCCCAAATCAGGCCAATTCAAGATACGTAAATACTCTTTTCCAGAACTCATTTTGGGGTCGCCGCACAAAAGTGAGACCTTTTTTTTTGTCTATACCCCGATTTCCCTAATTTTTGGCGAGAAGTTAGTTCCATGTATGAACTTAAACTTAAACATGAAAACCCAGATAGTTTTTCCGATTTCAAAATATACGTCATTTTTGGTCCGCCCGACCGCCCTTCACCATGATGAAGACGAGGAATGATGCCGTCCAGATCATGTTGTAGAGCATAATGGTAGCTTTAATTCTAAACAAAGAGCGACCTTCCATCTTCATTTTAAACGAAGTTATGATCATTTAAGTGGTCCCGATTTGAATGTCGAAAAGTTATAGTACCAAGTTTGGCCTTCTGAATCTCGAAGATGACGACCGATATCAAAATTCTGACGACGCAGTTTGAAAGAGCATCATTTGAAATACTTATACCTGAATTTGTTGTTAGATAGGTCACATTTTTTCCTACCGCCGCCCACCCCCCTCAAATGGTCGATTCTCTCGCGATTCGCCTCATATAGAGAGCCTAGCTCTCTGAGCAGATGAGAAGGCAGACACTATCGGCGATAGAAAATTGTGTGGATGGGGCAAACAGAAACTGTGCATGTAACGCATCTTGAAACTCCAATTCTTTTTTTCTTACAAGTTAACTCTTGCTGGATTGATTTTGGATTCTGTCCACTGCCTTGTCGGAAAGGTCGTCCGCTCATATGCTCCCGATCATCTTCTGCATGTTATGCAGTACGAATATCTTTCATTCCAGTGCAGGATGTGCATATCACCAAGAATTCAAAAAACAACGAACAGGCTGAGGCAAATTCCAATGCGAAGGACGCACATCGACTGTGCTTGACAAACTGATTTTATATTGTTAAAATTATTATTGCCATTATTCGCATTGGAATTTGCCTCAGACTGATCGATTTGTTTCTTGAATTTCCGGCACGCATTGAATGAGCAATTCTTAGTTTCTTGTCAAATGAATAAGTCTCGGAAACAACAAGTGCATGCTGGTGATTCGTAGAGGGTAACATATCACGCTTCCCATGAGATAATCGAGCTGATCATGGGAATGGTGAAATGAGTCCTACCCGGCTTCGGGTACCTGAGGCATGTATGAGTGATCCCCGAAATCTTGTGTGCATACTTCATTTTGGAGCTCCCTACGTAGGGTCGGATATCGGCATCACCCACTTGAGAGAACTTTTCTTGGATACGGTATAAGATAGGGCAAAATTGACCTCTGACAAGGAATGGCCGCGAAGGTAGGTTGGAGTTTTAGAACGAGACCTAGCGCGGTCGAAAGAGGATCAAATTCTAAGAACTTCTACGTTTTTCATATCTGCTAAACGCCACTGTGGATGTCTGGGCTCATAGTGGGGGGAGGTGTACAACCGTCCATTTCTGAGGCTATGTTCAGAAATTCCACTACCACCCAGGCATCCACAGTGGCGTTTAGCAGATATGAAAAACGTAGAAGTTCTTAGATTTTGATCCTCTTTCGATCGCGCTAGGTCTCGTTGAAAAACTCCAACCTACCCTCGCGGTCATTCCTTGTGAGTGGCCCAACTCATTTTTTGAGCTCTATCGATCTATGCCAACCATTTTCTCTAAAACCATTTTTAAGAGTGGTACACTTCAGGACAATGTTCTAAAAAATGTAGGTAAAGCAGCAGGTTAAATTTTCACAGTAGATGAAGATCAGCGAGAGCTTTCCAATGAGTGGATTGCCAAAACAAATACGGGCACGCTGGTGAGAGTTTCGCCATTTTAACTTCACCTGGATCGTTTGAACTTTATTTTCAACATGCGATTTCATTTCACACCACACTTTTCGAAGAGCGCTGCCAAAAATGATTGATTTCCAGTCGCAATCCCTGTAGAAAATAAAGTTCAAACGATCCAGAAAAAGTTAAAACGACGAAACGCTCACCAGCGTGCCCGTATTTTTTTTGGCAAACCACTCATTGGAAAGCTATCGCTGAGCTGCATCTACTGTGAAAATTTGTGCTGCTGCTTTACCTACATTTTTGAGAACATTGGCCTGAAGTGTACCACTCTTAAAAATTGGTTTTAGAGAAAATGGTTTGTATAGATCGATAAAGCTCAAAAAATGAGTTGGGGTCACTCAGAGGTCAATTTTGCTCTATCTTGCACCGTATCCAAGAAAACTGCTCTCAAAGTGGGTGATGCCGATATCCGAACCTACGTAGGGAGCTCCAAAATGAAGTACGCACAAAAATATTTCGGGTATCACTCATACATGTCTCAGGGTGCCCGAAACCGGGTAGAACTCATTTCACCATTCCCATGATAAGCTCGATTTTCTCATGAGATGCATGATATTTGCATCCATTGGGTTCATCCTTTTTAAGATTGGAAGCGATTTGTGGATAGAAATGAGGTCGAATCTGCCTGCGTTTATGAAACATTTATGAGAAACAACCGAGCAGGTGACAAATGGCGTAATAGTACAGTAAATGTGTGCATACTCCTTTCCATATCATATATCGCCAATCAATTATCCCTATTGTACACCTGCCATCCACAACTCTACATAGGCAGTATCCTGCTGCTCGCTCGCATTCAATCTCGGCATTCCTTCGCTCATGATGTTCCGAGCTCATGTTATCTCGATTCTCATCCTCTGCATCCTAGCTGCAACCGTAATCGCCTCTCCGATTCGTGAGTTCATCTATACGATTTAAAACAAATAATAAATTTACCCGTGCTAGTTGCAGTGGATGCCATCAACACTGAAGAGATCGACTCCGGTTCATTCCACAGAGACCAAAGAGGCAAGACACAAACCTATTCATTGCTGTTTAAATGTGTCATTTTCATCTTGAATGTATTCAACACTACTCAAATTCCATTCAAAAATGACTGTGCTGTCCCATTCTCGAGATTGACGCATACTTTTTTTCAGTACTTGTTCGACCGAGTAACGTGCGGATGCTTCGTAACTTCATGATAGTCCGCAGAGTCTGATACCGCAATCTGTTGTACAATCATAATTGATCGTATGCAAATGTATTGTTCATAAATGTTGATAATAATTCTTAATACAATCTTTGACAATCGCAAATGCGGGAAAAATCGATCATAAATGTGGTAAATAGGGATGG
Organism: Pristionchus mayeri; assembly: GCA_036245805.1. Lineage (NCBI taxonomy): Eukaryota > Metazoa > Nematoda > Chromadorea > Rhabditida > Neodiplogasteridae > Pristionchus > Pristionchus mayeri. Next base: position 5,908,696 of record BTRK01000004.1, on the reverse strand, counting down.
CATTGACTCATTGATTTATCTCGCCCAAATTTGAACATAATGATTTCAAAAACGCCCGCCTTTTGCCCTGATTTTGCGAGAATACAATGCCTAATTGAACCCCAAGTAATTATCAAGTTTCTCATGTTTCTCGTGGAGTGTTCATTTGATTAGGGCGTCCTATAGAAAGCAAATGAGGAAGTTGGTTTATCAGAGGTCTTCTGAGAGATCGCAGGATGTGATTTACAAAAAATTGAAACTGCTTCAATCGGGTACCCATTAACGGTATTGATGCATCTGAGGATAAGTAACTTTTGTTTAAAGTTGTAGAGCCGTAAATTGCGCACAACCTAGAAGCCGGCTCTCGAAAAATCAAAAGTTTGACAGGTCATAATTCCTTTCATTTTTGAGATAGAGAGTCGCTCAAAAAACAGAAAGAACCGCCTCGAAGAGTTAAACCACTTTTATGTTGAAAGCAACACGATTGGAAGAAAATTAAATATAGATAATTCTGAAAATGCGATTTTTGATAATTTTTTTCGTAGTTTTTCGGGGGTCTCCGAAAAAACGATCCCATGCGTCGATGAGATCTCTATGAATTCGTAATCTACGCACTTTTCTTCTCCTGAGTATTGTGTTTCCATAAAGAAAAGTAATTGACAACACATATTTGTATGCGTCAAAACAGGGATTTTCATGGTAAAACTGAAACATAGTCTCGTCCAAAATGAATGTAGATGCTGTTTGCAGCCTCCAATAACCATCCAATTTTGCATGGGAGTCAATCTGGGGCATATACATGTGATTATGTGCGAAAAATACCAAAATTGAAAAATTTTAAAATTTCGATTTTCCGACAATTTTGACCGAAAAAATCGAAATTTTAAAATTTTCAATTTTGGTAATTTTCATATACAAATATGTTTATATGCCACAGATTGACTCCCATGCAAAATTGGAACGTCATTGGAGGCTGCAAACGGCATCTACAGTCATTTCGGGCTAGACTATGTTTGTGTTTTACCATGAAAATCCCTGTTTTGACGCATACAAATATGTGTTGTCAATTACTTTTCTTTATGGAAACACAATACTCAGGGGAAGAAAAGTGCGTAGAGTACGAATTCATAGAGATCTCATCGACGCATGGGATCTTTTTTTCGGAGACCCCCGAAAAACTACGAAAAAAATTATCAAAAATCGTATTTTCAGAATTACCTATATTTCGTTTTCTTCCAATCGTGTTGCTTTCAACATAAAAGTGGTTTAGCTCTTCGAGGCGGTTCTTTCTGTTTTTTGAGCGACTCTCTATCTCAAAAATAAAAGGAATTATGACCTGTCAAACTTTTGATATTTCGAGAGCCGGCTTTTAGGTTGAGCGCAATTTACGGCTCTACAACTTTAAACAAAAGAAAACAAACTTTAAAACCAGAGTGAAGAATTTCCGTATTATTGGGGTGTCCGGAAAGTTCGTATAATTTTTTGTTTTCATTTTTTATTCAATGCTTTACAATTCTCAGTGACCAATGTATGCCCCCTTCTTTCTCACTACCTCCCTCCAGCGATTGGGCAGGGTCTCGATTCCTCTCTTCCAGAATGCGGGTTTCTTCGAGACCGCCCAGTTCACGAAAGCCCTCACAACTTCATCTCGATTCTTGAACTTCTTTCCTTTGCAGAAGTCAGAGAGAGAGCGGAAGCAGTGGTAGTCGCATGGGGAGAGATCCGGGGAATACGGTGGATGGGGAATCCTCTCGATCTTCAGCTCGTCCATTTTCTTCTGGGTGATCTTCGCTCGATGTGGGCGAGCATTGTCCATCAGAAGAAGAATTTTGCCCTGGTTCAGGAGTCTGGGAGGGACTCTGATCGCGACATCATCCAGTTGTTCAGAGAAGAGGTCGGCATTGATGCTGGTGCCAGGGGCAAGGATCTCCCAGTAGATGGGTCCGAGCACTGAGAAGAAGAAGCAGATGAGTTCCTTCTTTCCGTGCTCTTCCTTCTTCGGGACAGGCATGGGCTTCTCATCTGCATCCACCCATTGCAGTCTCCTCACAGGGTTATCGTACGTGATCCACTTCTCATCTGTAGCGATGATGGAATTGACCCATCGAAGATTGGATCTACGATGGAGTAATTCCCGACAGACTTGAACACGATTTTTCAGCTGTTCGGGGGAGAGGTCATGAGGAATCAGTTGTGGGAGTTTCGGCTTCTTCCCAGATCGATGGAGGATATGGGACACCGTTGATCTGGGAGTACCAGTATCCTTCTTCAACTCACGCACACTGGCCATGGGCTTGCGCTTCAGTGTGCGGAGAACGAGAGGCTGATCGAGGAGCGGGGTTGATCATCGAGACCAAACTCCCCTTTCTTGAAGCGGGACTCCCCTTTCACTTATAACAGAAGGGTATGGAGGGGGCGTCAGCTCCTTCCGACTGGGCCAGGGCAGAGTGGGCCTCCTTCACGGATCGGCCAAGACGGTAGTAATGAAGTAAAACTGCTCGGAGGTAGAGATGGGAGTCCATCACAAGAATCAATGTAGCAACTAGGAGACTGATTAAATCCTCTCACTACTCAACGTCAGAATGATGCAATACATTGTTGTAAAACAGATTGCGCAATCACTGCATTTTATCGCGAACTGACTTTTTTCGAAGCATTATACGAACTTTCCGGACACCCCAATAGAATTCCTAAAAGTCATTTGTTGGTACCAGAAATGGTCTTGGATGAGCCTTGTCTGATTGTATTTTTATCATTTCAACCATTCCAGATAGGACCATGTTCTACAATTGCTCATTTAAGGAAGTTTGTTTTGTTTCATGTTTACAGATTCTAAAACACACGAAGACAAACTCCAAGTTCGTCATTTTGCACTTCCTCATCGTAATTCTTTCCTGGAACATGATGAAAGAGCATACAGATGTTATTCTATACGAACCATATGCTCCCCCTACAGTATTATCTACATATCAATTAATTTGTCTTTCACCTGCAGTCGACTCCACATGATAATCGCGCAGGTATCAGGTTAGTGCAAAAGTTTCGATAGAAGACATTTTAAATATGTTCTCGTGATTACGTCAGCAGAAAAGCAATGTTAGTGGAAATCGGCGTGTTTTTATTTCCATGTTTATGGATTTTCTGCACAGCACACATATCACATAAAACTTAAATTCCATATAGCTCCGAACTTTCTGGGAACCTCATCAATAAGAACGAATGCTTCTATTGAACACGTAAAATGGGAGTTTCGGGAATCCACAGGCAACAATGAGGTGAAAAAGGCCGATTTCGTCGTCCAATTTTGAGGTTCGAGTTATACACGGCTCATTTCGTTATTCAATTTCACCACAAATGAAGTCTTCTAAAAAGTTTTCACCTATATTCCCAATCACACAAGCATTTTAACGCACCGTCGATGATGAATAGGTATTATGCAAGTACCTGGTTCGGATAATTGCATATTGAATATTGTGCATGATAAACTAGCTAAGCTGCAGTTGTAAGAAGGCAATGTATTTCATTTCGCATTCGATCCAAAATTTTATTGATTATGCCATTCCTTCGCTGTTCACGGTATCGACTTTACTAAACGGACTCGCACTCTACTGCTTGTTTGCAATACGAAATTCACACCGTAAGCAATTGCGAATATATCTCATCTCCATTCAGGCGGGAATACATTTTACATTTTATTTGTTTATTTAAATTTTATGGGGGGAGAGCACATTGGTAGTGCATTGGATGTGTACTCGGTAGCACATTGCATGTCTAATTGGCGATGTGCCCGTTTCGTGAACGCCGTGTACAACTATATTTACTTTCATTTATCTATGAATATTATGAAAATTTTAAAAAAGCAATTTTTGAAAATGTTTCAATTTCCAGGTCCTCACTTTATTCAATGATTTCCATCGAGAAGTTATGTTTGATGGATTTCCACTATTTCCTATATTAGGAGCATATTGTAATGGACTACTTTGCAACTCAAATTCGTCAATATTGCTTCACCTGGTACGAATCCGTCTCAACTGGGAATACCATACCGTCTTACTTGAGGGGACTATAATGCTTATGCTCAGCAACCTAGGCATGTCAATCGCAATTTGCTTTATCTATCGTCACCAGACTGTTATGCCTAACTACCACAAATTGAAATTCAATCATGTTGACATCGTAAGTACATGTTGACATCGTAGATGATATCGGAAATAGAAATACATATTCAGCGCACTTTGCGGATTCTACATTTATGCTTGCTTTTTATTATGTCCAGTCCAGGGATAGCATTCATGCTCATTCCTGTCGATCTCCAGCGTTCGGAACAGATTATCGACATGGTGTGCAGTGCATTATTGATGATTATCAGACACAAACAAAGTCGAATAATGCTTCGAACTGATACGTTTCGGTCAATTCATTCGGAAAAATAAACTTTGAACATTTTCAAGCTGGAATAATTAAAATCGAATTTAGCGAAACCTCCTAGTTCGAAAAATTGTGTTCGAATCTTCATCGAATCTATTCGAAATAATTTGTTCGAAATGTCTTATCACATTAATAATTTGTTCGAAATGTCTTATCACATTCGAAATGTCTTATCACATTAGACAAATTGGAGGCGCCCGTTCACCTCTTTTCGCATACTTCCTTGCTCTGTCCGAACTGCGATAGAACGCACAAAAACCAGCTCGAAAAACTAGAGAAGGTTAGAGAGGGAGTGAAAGAGGAGTGATTTGTATCATTAACAAATATTTGGATAGTTAATTTTCGAAAGTCTACTCTGGACGTGAGAGCATGAGGAATACAATTGCAAAATTTTGCACGAAGAGTACAAAACACAATATTTCACCGTTACACTCCCCCTACAACATGAGTTGGATCAGAGAGCGTGGCAAGGCGTACTTGTTGATCGATAGGCACGCCCTGTTCGATCCGGTAGTATATGCATGTCTTTTGGTAGGTTGCATCACAGTGCTCATTTACCGATATATTTTCGTAGATTCTTTTATTTATTTTTGTTTTCATTATCTTCGTCGTTGTCCACATACAACAGGTGCTGAGCGAGGTGAGCAACTAATTTCTCAGAACTAGCTCGCTTATCTTAATGATTACAGTAATTAGAGTTCGATAAACATGCCTTCGTCCCTTTCCAATGCTCTTTCACTGATATAATTCTTCAGATGAGTCAAATTAGCAAAGTTTCCGCAGAGCAAACGAAAAAGTCCTGCGTTATCCTCTCCCTGCAGGCTAGTATCTCATTTTGTGTATTTCCAATCTCATTAGCACACTGAAAAAAACACATTTACAGCTGTCCATATCGATTCTTTTTCTGACGATTCCGCTCGTCATAATCGCCATCGGGATGCTATCAGAACGAATAGTAAGCTTTGGTAAAACACATTTGTTTTCAAATAACTACTAAATTCCAACATTTGAGAAGTATCTTTCGTATTATGTGATGCACCTGCACTCGCTTGTGCACAGCACGACATAAATCGGACTGAATCAATCTTATCGAAGATTTGTCATCAAGCTATGCCGATCGATGCCAGCAAGAATCTGTCATACGGCAGTGATATCTCCGGCCGGTTTGTCTATTACTGGATAGTAAATCAATCGTTCGGATGTTGCGAAATCTAATCATCGATGCCACGAGGAGGTTGGGCTCGCACTAGAGTTATGTATTGGAAATTGAAACGCGAACACGAACTGGAAACTCTACTAATACTCTCGCCTTCTGCACACTATCATTTCCAATGCGATAACTCTAGTCCACTACGATATATGAGCCCGTTTGCGCAAGAATCGGTATAATCTGAGGATATTTGGCAATGGCCAAAAAAGTCAAATCATTGAAATTTTGGGGGGAAGAGTTTTGGGGTTATCGGCGATATGCTGATGACGATAGGCATATTCGTTTTCCGCAGAAATTGGTCGTTTGCTCCAGATGGCTTCTAAATCTGTTGTTTTCTTCGAATGAGTGGCTCCCAGAAAACGCTAAAATTAAGCGAAAACGATGTCCGGAGCAGAATTGAATGGCGAATACGTCTGTCTAATTCATTTTTCATGAATTATTAAAATAAATTGTTAAATTAAAAATTTTTAACCATCAGCATGCCAGATAACCCCAAAAGGCAGAGTTTCAGCGATTTGATGCGTCGATGCCATAGATTGTCCGATTCTTATGCAAACGGGCTCGTAGCTTTGTTTCTGCATTTGGTCTGATTCATTCTCTCTTCGACAAGATTTTCCTTAAAAAATAAACCTTTTTTTCAATAAATAAATGAGCTAAAATTCAATAAATAATTTCGTTGATTCCGTAACTTAATTATAACGATAAATTATCACGAATGTATCAGCTACTGATATTGTCTTTACTACAACAAGCAACTACACAGATAATAATCATGTGTGAATAGTACCTCCTCAAATTGTTACTGTTGCTTATATACAGGGTGTCCAAAAAGTATTGTTACACGGATAAAACCATGTATCTTTCTTTAAAAGCAACATAGACAACTCAAACGGGGCACAGTATTTATCAGTGACCATATGAACATAACAATGCACGATCACTCGATCTGGCCTCCATTGGCCGCGATGACCTCTCTGAGACGACGAGGGACCGAGTCGATGACGGCCCGCAGGTAAGGGACGTCGATCTTCTCCCATGCCTTGAGAAGGGCTGCCTTGAGGGAATCGCGGTTCTTGTGGCGAGTAGAGCAGGCCTCCTTCTCCAACACTGACCAAATGCTGAAGTCCAGAGGGTTGAGATCGGGGGAGTTCCTCACTCGAGATGAAGTCGGGCAGATGGGCGCGACACCATGCCTGCTTCACTTTTGCCGAGTGAGCAGGCGCTGAATCCTGTTGGAAGGTCCAGCGAGCCCCTTTGAAGTGGGAGCGGGACCAGGGGAGAAGGGCCTTCTGGAGAATTGCCCTGGTGTAGTACTCCTTGTTGATCTTGACCCCGGGATCCACGAACACGAGAGGAGTCTTGCCCGTCGAGCACACACCAGCCCAAACCATCAGTGCCTGGGGGTGGGCAATGCGAGAGATGGTTCTACCTCTGGCGTCAGCTTGCTGAGGAGACTTGGCGATGATCCTGGTGTTCTGACTGTTGTAGACCTCCTCGACTGAGAACAGCTTCTCGTCAGAGTAAACGGTAGTCAAGTGCTCCCCACGATCGGCCCGCTGAAGGAGCAGCTTGCATCTCTCCAGGCGCTTCTGCTTGTGGACATCAGTGAGGCCATGGCCCTTTCTCATCTTGTAGGGGTAGGACTTGAGAAGCGAATGAACGATGGCACACACGGATCCTTTGGAGATCTTGAGATCCTTAGCCATCTTCCTGATGGATCGTTTGGCATTGCGATTCACTCTCTTCTCCACGATTCTCCTGTTCTTCTGAGTGAGAGCGGTCTTGGGTCTTCCTGATCTTGGACGGTCCTTCGCAGTGCCCAACTGCTTGAAACGGGAGATGGTGCGATAGACTGTCATTCGGGAAATACGAAGCTTCCTCCTGATGGAATCTGGGGGGTCGCCGAGGGTCCAAAGGTTGATAATAGTTTGACGATAGCGATTTGGACGAACCATGACTATGGGAAACTAATTAGTAGGTTCCTTCAACGCACCGAAGGGTGGGCTCAAACGTGTTATTACAGGTTTTGACAACTCGACCTACATGTTAAAAAAATTCGCGTTTCAAAAGTGTAACAATACTTTTTGGACACCCTGTATTTCCATTTCGTATTGGATGTTCACGCATTATAATATTCTTCACACTCTTTCATCTTCATGTTATTTTCTTTGATGATGAGATCACAGTTTTATCAACAGATCACATGCATATTGTACTTTTCGACTGTGCAATTATGTGAACTTTTATTATTATGTGAACCTCGTGAAAGACACAGTCTCACTCAAGTGAAATTGTAGGCATATTGTGATGTGTAAAATACAGGGACGGCGACCGAATTTCGTCTACACACAATAAATCCTTCGGAATAATAAACGTGGGATGTCTTTTATGACAATCGATATTATTTTCATCTGTGCGTATGCCATCCCCGGTATACTCGGATGCACGGGAAATGCGACAATACTTTTCGCATTAAAATTTCGGTCTCCGAAATCATGGGCGTTCGTAAAAGTCTCGGAGCTTTTTTGCGTAATACTTATTCAGTTCTTACCGTATATTTCTCGCAAATTGTTCAATGTTCGACTTCTTGTGCTGTCTCAGCAGTGGCCTTATCATTGAACGGTTAGATAATTGGACATATTTTATAAAAATATCTTGATATATTTGACATATTTGGCTAACAATTCTAACTGTCCCTGCATATGAGAGGAATCGCGAGAGAATCGACCACGCCGCGGCGGTAGGAATCAAGCTTGCCCTATCCTGAAACAAATTTGGTGACAAGTACTTCAAATGACGCTCTTTCAAACTGCGTCGTCAGAATTTTGATATCGGTCGTCATCGTCGAGATTCAGAAGGCCAAACTTGGTACTATCACTTTTAACAGTTAAATCGGGCTCACTTATCAGGTTGGTCATAAAGTTTTGCGCGATTTTGACTAAAGTGCATTCTTGCATCTACAATCATTCGTTGTTGTCCAATCAACGTAGATCTTTTAGTGGTAGATAGAGGCTTTTATACTCTCTTTAGAGTACACTATCATAGATCTGTCCGATCAAGGAAAAGATAAGGCGATGTACCAAACTTCATGTGGATGATCAACGACCTGACTTTTCAAAGGATTTGATTTTCATTTAGAACGGAAATAGGACCCAATCTAAACCACAGTAGTAAAGTATGATGGGAATATATCGTACTGGTGATGTTGAGACTGACCAGCCACAAAGGGCATATTAGAAATGTGCGCGTAATCCGATCTGTGGGTTTTAATGGCACTTGTCAAGATAAATTTTGGAGTACTATATCTATGCCGACAGTTCTTGAGATTTCAATTATTCATGATTGTGAACTACCTTTCCAGTACAAGTCACAATTCCCTTTGGGGGATAATGGGGCTCTCCATTCACGAACATGGTTCTTCGGATTTTAGGTGCCCAATTTAGAACATCGAAATACACACTTTAGGCTTTTTTGTGCTAGACATGTGGTTTGAACGGCGCTACTTTCCTGCTAAAATTAACGAACAACCCTTGCCCTATCACTCACTACTTAGGAATATTGTGGAGGTCGCTACTTTTTCTAGGGTGAGCCGTGCTTGAAGACCCTCCATGTCAAGTTTTTTGACGTTTTCTTTGCAAAATTATTGAGTTACAAATATCACGTTTTTAGATGAGAAAGAAAACTGGGCTCTTAAATATTGATATAATAGAGAACCATGTAAGTATTGATTACAGCGCCCATAGGTAGAGGTCACCTGCGTCAATCCTCGAAACAGGTGATTTGCTCGATAGAAATCTTATTTTTCCAAGTGCCTGGGTTTCATTGACCTCTACGAAGCCCATTTAGAATTCGGCAGGTCTCTCTTTTTGAAACTAGGTAGTGTACGCCTAGTGCTTTTTAATAAACTTTGTGAGTCTCCATCTAAAAATTTATCTGCGAAGTACAGCAACTTTAAATAAAATCTTATTTTTTTTCTGAAAAATTCAAAGTTACGCAGATCTTGATTTCTCGCTTAGTAGAAATACTTGGAATATTTCAACTATATTTTTCTAAAGGTCGAACATGTCCCTATATAACGTCATCAGGACAATACGTGGCGATTTGAGCAAAAGAACTCAAACTTGGGGTCCGAAATCGCGCAAAACTTTATGACCAACCTAATAAAAGAGGTCTTCTGAGAGATTGCATGAATTCGAGACCACCATTTGACAAAATGTTCAAAGTGCTTCAATCTCATCCCCACCGGGTGGTAGAGGTACCTATGGTCAAGTAACTTAAATTTAATTTTGTGGGGCCGGAAATTGAAAAGTGCCTAAAAGCCGGCTCTGGCAATTTCAAAAGTTTGAAAATTCATAACTTACGACAATGTTGAATAGGAACTTCAGCAAAAACAGAAAAGTGATCGCCATGACAAGATGAACAACTTTTATGTTGAGGTCGAAAACGAAAAATGAATATTAAGTATTGATATTGTAGAAAGTGTGTTTTGTCGATATCCAAAAGTTGAAAAAATCGATGTCGTGAAAAATAATATTCCAATTGCTAATGAGATCTCCTCGAATTCGGAATCTACCTCGTTTTTTACACCGGAAAAAGTTCTGTTTCCAAAAATCGCGAACGTGATATTGCGCTTTTTTTCGCCGAAAACATGCCAGATCGTGTGTTTTTGCTCAAGATCCAACATTTTACTTTCTAATTTTTGTGTCGAAATCGCTCAGAAATATCCTTTCTTTCAATTTTAGATGCTTACCAACCCTTATGCACCAATTGCCGTCGAAAAAACCGGAGATTTCAAAATTTTCGAAAATCATGTTTTGCTACCTAAAAATTGAGAAAATTGGAGAAAAACAGGATTTTTGAAAATTTAGAAATCTCCGTTTTTTTCGATGGCAATTGGTGCATAGAGGTTGGTAAGCATCTAAAATTGAAAGAAAAGATATATCTGAGCGATTTCGACACAAAAATTACAGGGTGTCCCAAAATTACCCGGACTCATATTTTCTAGTCTAACTCCTTTAAAATTGATTGCTAGGGTTTCACGCATATATGCCAGATAGTACAAGTCAAGAGCTATGAAAAGCCTAGCTGGTTTTGATTAACCTCATTTGGAACATTTCAAATAGTTCTACAAGTTGGCTGAAGTGAAACGTGAGATTGCCGCAGCAATTTTCAAATTTGCTAACCTACAAAAACTAGACTTGGAAAGACTGAGCTTTTAAACTCGGAGCGTTTAATGATCATTCATCGAACTACTTAAAAATTACGATGAGAATCATATGAGGTTCCATATCAAGGAGAAACAGATCATTATCATGAACTCTGAAAAAGACGATTTTTAATGGAGTTTGAAATTTGTGGAGTAAAATTGCGCCTCTTCTTCCCAAAATCAAAATTTTGGTACTTTTCTTTATTTGCTAAATATTAGGTTGGCGGGAAAGTCTTTGTCACTGGTTTTGTTTTTACACTGCTCGCCCCAAATGCACTTTGGTTTTCCCATGTTTCTAGTGAATAACAATCAGTGATGGGCCTTTATAGTAAACAACTCTCCATTCCCTTTCCTTCAGTCATGCTCTAGTAGAGTAACGATGTATGTTCCTGGTGACACCCACTACCGACATGGTTTGATTTACCTCTCTCTATTCTACACCACGATGAAGGATTCGGAGACCCTACTGAAGAATGTTTATGACACACATGCCCCGTCTACAACACCTTCAGGAATTGGATCCAGAGCCTCGAAGAAGGCGACTTTTCCATCAATGAATGGGGTCGATCTGGGAGACCGCGTTAGTTACATTGTGAGACTTTGTAGCAAGCTGCTTAAACGAACCCATTTCAAAGTGCCCGTGAAATGACTATTGCACTTAGAGTCCACCATCGCACTGTCAAAGAAGGCTTGAGATATCTTGGAATGAGGAAATTATTCGGTCGAATCAAATCCCATGATCTGATCCAAGCCAGTCATGACCGTCGAGTCGATGATTCCAATGCTTTTCTCATTCTCCGAGGTGGGGATCGATGGCTGGAACGTCTCATAACGGAGAATGAGAAGTGGGTCCTCTACGATAACAACCAGGTGAGAACCAAGCGGGTTGAAAAGGGAGAGACTCCACAGCCTGTCCCGAAACTTGACCTGCACCCCAAGAAAAACAAGCTGTCAATGCAGTGGGAGTGGATGGGTTGATCTAATCGGAGCTACTGCCTGAGGGCATGTCAATCACCGGGGTCAAGTACGTCACGCACCTACATAATTGGAAGTTGGAAGTCGATCGTTCAAGGCTGAAGGACAAGAAAGTATACAATCAACAAAAAGGCCCTCGTCACCAGGTCTCCAATCAAGTCAAGCAGGAACTGGCTGGATATGGATAGATGGTTCTCCCTCTCCCCCGTATTCTCCTGACATGGCACCGTCCGATTACTGGCTTTTCGCAGACCTGACCCATGCCGTTGGGGGTATGACATTTGAGCAACGACATTTGCGCAACGACAAAATTAGGTGCGCAAGCGACATTTGCGCAATGGGCCATAACTCCGTTCAGGATCATCGTAGAATGCCCAGATTGGGTACGTTGGGTAGCTATGGGTTCACTCTACCGTAACCCACACTGGTCTTTGGTCTTTCTCCTCGGGGGCGACATTTGCGCAACGGGCCATAACTCCGTTCAGGATCATCGTAGAGTGCCCAGATTGGGTACGTTGGGTAGCTATGGGTTTACTCTACCGTAACCCACACTGGTCTTTGGTCTTTCTCCTCGGGGGCGACATTTTCGCAACGGGCCATAACTCCGTTCAGGATCATCGTAGAGTGCCCAGATTGGGTACGTTGGGTAGCTATGGGTTCACTCTACCGTAACCCACACTGGTCTTTGGTCTTTCTCCTCGGGGGCGACATTTGCGCAACGGGCCATAACTCCCTTCAGGATCATCGTAGAGTGCCCAGATTGGGTACGTTGGGTAGCTATGAGTTCACTCTACCGTAACCCACACTGGTCTTTGGTCTTTCTCCTCGGGGGCGACATTTGCGCAACGGAATTTATCATATGGAAGGCGTAGGCGATCCTCTACGAAGTGTTCGATTCTTCACCCGATATAATGGATTTCTTGTTATCTTTGTTGTTCACGATGAAAAATTAAGATGAAAAATGAAAAAAAATAAATTAAGGTGGTGGGAGAATATACCCAAAATTAAGGTGGTGAGAGAATATACCCAAAATTAAGGTGGTGAGAGAATATACCCAAAATTAAGGTGGTGTGAGAATATACCCAAAATTAACGTGGTGTGGAATATACCCAAAAGTAAGGTCTTTCTCCTCGGTAGAGTTAGGGTAGAGTGCACCCATAGCTACCCAACGTGCTCAATCTGGGCACTCTACGATGGTCCTGAAGGGAGTTATGGCCCGTTGCGCAAATGTCGCCCGCGAGGAGAAAGACCAAAGACCAGTGTGGGTTACGGTAGAGTGAACCCACAGCTACCCAACGTACCCAATCTGGGCACTCTACGATGATCCTGAAGGGAGTTATGGCCCGTTGCGCAAATGTCGCCCTCGAGGAGAAAGACCAAATACCAGTGTGGGCTACGGTAGAGTGAACCCATAGCTACCCAACGTACCCAATCTGGGCACTCTACGATGATCCTGAAGGGAGTTGTGGCCCGTTGCGCAAATGTCGCATGTGCAAAATTTGTTGCTCATTTGTCGTATTTTACCCCGTTGCGCAAATGTCGTTGCTCAAATGTCATACCCCCATGCCGTTCGAGTTAGGGCCTTCAATTCACGTGGAAGTCTCGAGGTTGAACTCGAGCAATACTTTTGATCATTTAACACACGTCTTCTGAGAGATCGCAGGTGGGGTTTGGCAAACTGTTCAACGTGGTACAATCTCCACAAAATTTTCATGGATCTAAGGCCCACTAACGTCTAAGTAACATTTTGGAGCCGGAAATTGAAAAGTGCCTAAAAGCCGGCTCTGGCAATTTCAAAAATTTGAAAATTCATAACTTACGTCAAAGTTGAGTAAGAACTTCAGCAAAAAAAGAAAAGTGATCGCCATGACAAGATGAACAACTTTTCTGTTGAGGTCGAAATCGAAAAATGAATATTAAGTATTGATATTGTAGAAAGTGTGTTTTGTCGATATCCAAAAATTGAAAAAAATCGATGTCGTGAAAAATAATATTCCAATTGCTAATGAGATCTCCTCGGATTCGGAATCTGCGTCGTTTTTTACGCCGGGAAAAGTTCTATTTTCAAAAATCGCTAACGTGATATCGCGCTTTTTTTCGCCGAAAACATGCCAGATCGCGTTTCTCAAGATCCAACATTTTACTTTCTACAGGGTGTCCCAAAATTACCCGGACTCATGTTTATCGTATAGTCCGTTACCTTAATTGCGGCCGTTCATTTCGTCAATACCGCTAGTATAATGAAGGACCACTAGACTATCTTTGTCATTGGATTCGTGCCCATTGACCTGCCCGTTATCAAGTTACTACTTGCAGGAACCAGCAATACACTTTTTCTAGTGCGTACTCTCACATGGGGTCTAAGAGTTGGGCCAGCCTTTCTGCCCGCGATTGCGCGATCGAACTTTTTGTATGATAAACAGTTTGGGTGTGTCTTCTTCTAGTAGACAGATACATCACCAGCCGGTTTTTCGCTTCCGTTGTTACATGGTAACTTTAGAGACCGTTGGAGTCGAGTGCTCATCTGAGTAAGGTTCAAATTGGAATATCTTTCCAAAAACGCATCACTCGATTTTGATACTCTGGAATTTTAATTGCCTAACCCAGTATATTGTAATGTTTGAAGAGGGGATATAACAGTAAAAGGTGGACTGGCAACGATGGTCTCAATTATTGATAGCACTTACCAGTGCCGCGGATTCAACAAAGTCTGGTTCGAAAATTATTGTTTTGAAAGATGCGAAGCCGGAAACGAAATGGAGGTTAGGTTACTTCCGTTAATATATTATATTTATTTTAGTGAGGTTTCCATACGATCGAACCGAAATTGACCCTCGATTTTGCGATTTTACAAAAAAATAATCATGAAGTGCTAAATTTGTTATATGAGGCCGGTTGCCGAAGAGTCGGCAAGCACTGTGTGGAGGCTGGCACACCAAAATTTCGGAAACTTGGAAGATGGGTTTTCGAGGGTGCTGATCATCGTGGTCTACTTCATTTTGCACCAAACCGACCGGTGCAGCCGGGCTTCAAGCAGGTCGGATTTCGTTTTTCCTCAATAACTCAAAAACTACCTGACCGATTGACTTGAAATTTGTACAGGTGGTCAATCTGGTCATGCATATTTTGAAGAAATTTTAAGAGCAATAAATATATTATGCAAATTTGGGGAAATGTGTTTCTCGAATACAAGGCAGAAGTGGAAGCTGAATTTGGGATAGAAAGATGCGCTCTGACGAGAGGATCATTTTTCGAATGGTATGTCAAAGGTTTCCGCTTTTTTGTTATGATCAATTTTGTGCGTGATTCTTCCGCCGAAATGGCGAAAAACGAGGAATTGAAATGAGTTTCACGTAAAATGAGATAGAATGACGTTGGTTAGAGCGACAAACGTGCCAAAAGATCGACTGAGTCCTTTGTTCTCTACTTTTCTGAAGTGAAACTCATTTCAATTCCTCGTTTTTCGCCATTTCGGCAGAAGAATCACGCACAAAATTGATCATAACAAAAAAGCGAATATCATAAACCTATGACATACCATTCGAAAAATGATCCTCTCGTCAGAGCGCATCTTTCTATCCCAAATTCAGCTTCCACTTCTCCCTTGTATTCGAAAACATAATTTTCGCCAAATTTGAATACAATATTTTTTGCTCTTAAAATGTCTTCGAAATATGCATGACCAGATTGGCCACCTGTACAAATTTAAAGTCAATCGGTCAGGAAGGTTTTGAGTTATTGAGGAAAAACGAAATCCGACCTGCTTGCAGCCCGGCTGCACCGGTCGGTTTGGTGCAAAATGAAGTAGACCACGATGATCAGCACCCTCGAAAACCCATTTCCCCAAATTTTCGAAATTTTGATGTGCCAGCCCTTGTTTGACTTTTCGGCAACCGGCCTCATATATGAAAAAGTGATAGTACCAAGTTTGGCCTTCTGAATCTCGACGATGACGACAGATATCAAAATTCTCACGACGCAGTTTTAAAGAGCATCATTCAAAGTACAAATAACCAAGATTATAGGGGAATCGGACAAACTTGAATCCTACCGCCGCTGCACCCCCTCAAATGGTCGATTCTCTCGCGATTCGCCTCATATGAGTCATATAAGTATAAGGTATCTCTGCCTCATATAAGTCGAGATGCTCAGTTTTTTCTCGATGGATTCACATGGAGTTAACATGGGTTTGAATCGCTCACAATACACATTTCATATGGGTTCCATTGAACGACGTCTCACTAAGTGTTTTTCTAGGCCCTTGCACGTTGATTTCCAGCTTCTTCTGTCACAAGTTGCACGGTGGGCCGGTTAAACTTCAAAAACCTAATGAAAATAACAATACAATTGTATTGTCTTGAGAAAAGGTTGTATTCAAAGGTTCTGAAAACACAGAGTTACGTACTTATTGAGCAATTCTTCTTAAAACTCTAAATCATTCAATGCTCCTAAATGTACTCGGTTTCTGCTATCGACTATACGTCATTGGGAGGTGATCTATATTTTTATTGTGTTTCACACGAACATATATCCAATAATAAATTGTGTTGACGATTATCAATCTAGTCTCATGATTAATTTTCTGAAAACCACTACATTCGCGTTAGATTGTTTCCGAGTTAGGATGTTATTCCTGCTTGAATCTCTTGAAGATTGTGTTCCTAAGGAAAAATCTCTAGCGGAAAACAATTCCACCACACATACATCACTTTTTATCACATATTTAACGGACAAAATGGAAGCGGAAGTAAACGAACGCGACTAAGAACGAACAATCGTGTCATCATGCATCCGTTGCAGAAATGCGCCCAGCACACAAGCTACATTCACTTTATGTGTGCTTGCATACATTCCGCTAATTCCAGCAATGGTGAGGATCGATATTAATCGGTATCGGTATCGGTACTAGGTCGGAAGAGAACAAGGACGTAATGTATCAAAGAAGACATGGCGTCGTAGTTATCTTCCGATATAGTGCCGGTTTTATAATACTATTGATACTATAATAATATTAACAACAAGTATTCTAAGAATCATTTATTCGTATAATTAATATTAATAATAATAATATTATTATTATTATTACCATCATTATTCTTTAGATTATCACAGCGAATACTAATGACTCGTTGGAAGAAGTAAGGGCGGCATTCAAACGGCTGCACCCGGACCATGACCAATTCGAGGGATATGCGGTCGAAGGTTCTCGTTAGAATTCGAAAAACTGAACTTAGCCTCTTCATTTCGCCTACTATGTAGACTGGAATTGAAAATATATTGAATATATTGAATATATTATATATATTAAATATATTAAATAAATATATTAAATATATTATTATATTAAGAGACGTTCTATGAGAAAACGTAGCAACCACACGGATGGCTTTTTTGCAACCCCCTCAATATTTTGCTGGTGAAGTTCCCATACCGAGTGCTGATATTTGGCCCAATATGAGTGCCTATGGTGCAGTTTCCGAAAAATGCCAGACCAGGCCCAAAAAAAATCGAAATTTTCAAATTTGATAAAAGTAAGATATTATAGGTTTTTCTGGAGTATTTTTTGATGAAAACAACGAAAAACATAGCTTGGAAGAGAAATAACATCGATAAAGAGTCCAAAACGTCGATTTTCGAAGTTTTTTTAAAGCCGTGAAAAAAATTTCCCGCGTATCCCTGAGATTTTCACATTTTCGAATTCCCCGTGCAAAACTACATAACATACTCGATTTTCAGCGAATTTTACCGATGTGCGACAATTTTATAGTGCTTTGACTAAGGCACACTCAGCGGGTTTTGAGCGTACGACCGCGTCAATGGTTTGGCAAAGTGCGAAGTGTTTACTACTGATTTCATTTTACCCGAGGGTTCGAATCCCCTCTAATGCACGAATGTTTTGCCATATTAAATTGTATTCTCCGAAGTGCTCAAGTTTTCTATGTGGTGCGGAATGGTACGTAAATTTAAGTAATAGTAAGAGGAAAATTGCTTTGGATTATGCAGTGGGCAAATTCTTTTTGCTTGGTTCTCATATTTCTCGCAATGTATTCCTTCTAAGGCTCCTTTTCTATTTCAATCATCCCTCTCTTCTTTATTACACCCCCGCTCCCTTCTCCCGACCGGGCATATCTCAATATCCCATCTGCCAGCTGACCTCCCCTCTCAGTAGAGGGAGGGGGAGTAAACGAGGTCACCAACCCTGCCCATCTGTTTGTGGATCAGTGTGTTCCCAATAACACTTTTCGTTCTCTTCTTTTCTCTCGTTGTTTTTGTTTGTTCTTCCCGAGATCGAGGTTCTCATGTCCATGTATTGGTTAAGACTGCCGAAAAGGCTATGGAATCATTTTACTCCTACACTTTTTCTTTTCAGAAACCACAATGGGTAATGGTCAGAGCCGCAACAAATCGATTGAGCTCCGGAATAGCTCCAAACGCCTTACCATCCAAGAGGAAATGCAAGTTATTGAGTATCTTGGCACTTTACCCAAATTCAAAAGGAACGAGCGAGACTTTGCATCTTTCGCGAACGAATTTATTGGAGAACTGCGCCTTACGAAGATTGATCTCGAAGTGAAATCGACGAAATTTGTGTTCGGAAAACTATTCGAGAATGATGAGCGCACTCTATATGATAGTATTCCGGAAGACCTCAAGACGAACGACGATTGGGAAGCATATTTTAATGCTCTCATGCATATATTCCACACTTCACAAGACATCCGATTCGCGCAGCAAGAACTCATGGGTCTAAAGCAGCGATGTGATGAGTCTGTCCTCTCTTTCCGCTCCCGAATTGACAAAACTGCTCGCTTTGCCTTCCCATTCAATCCTGAGCATCGAGTTACCCCCACACTGGAAGTATTCATTAGTGGATTGAAAGATACTATTCGGTGGAAGATTTACGACGATGAAGAACCGAGAAATCTCTCCAAGGCTTACGAGCCAGCTCGGAGATTCAAGAATATTGAGAAGACAGATGCCATGCGTGAGTCCGAAACCGAAATGGACGAAGCAGTACTTCAGATCAGTGATTGGTGGGTGTTTAAAATTGTACATACAAATATTCTAAATTTGTACTTAGTCAAAACAAATCAAATACATATACGCCAGATATTTAGAATTAATGAAAATGTTCAGATGCTTCGGAGAGTCGATGCTATTTCAAGACGGTGCAGAAGCAACAAGTGGAGACGTTAGATCGAGAAGCTCATTCAATTGTTTCCACAAACTGCGATGGAGGATATACGAGGTTAGAAACGGGTTTATTTTTGTGTATATCATCTCCATTCAGCATGGTGGATTTGGAGAAAAAGCGAACGAAAGAGCACGGCACAGTGAATGAGCTAGAGTTGATTCTTGGCCGAGGCGCCGGTCTTTTTGTTGATGCGACTCCTCAATATGTTAGAGCGAATTTAATGGGTCAATTCGTATGTGATGCACATATGAATGAGCTCCTACGGGGATGGAACTCCAGACAATTTATTCAACATATTCGGAGGAGATCTGTGAAAGGAGAGACTTTTAAACTATGTGGAATCACGACTCATGATCGAGTTCTCTCTAAATTGACCCACCATCTGACAAAGGAGCAGGCCCAGAAGTATCTTCATCACTATAATCGTCTCTATCACATCGGAATCCGTAAGTTGATGTGGTGATAGGATGGGCAACACTAAGTTATTTAGCTATCTGCCCAAGCTGTGCTGCACACATTGACAAATTAGCAGCAGTGTTTACTGATACTGGTCACAATGATTCTATTCAAACCGATGAACCCATGGATGATGGGTTTGATGATACCAATGAGGAAATGGTGGAAGCGAGAATTTCGGAATTACAAGCCGCATTCGCTCATTTCGCTGATAAAGCGCAAGTGAAAGGCATCGCTGCAGCCCCTGACTTTGGAGGAATGCAACCAGATACGAAGAGGCGAAGGGTTTATGCGATGAAGAAGCTGGTGAAAGTGATGGTTTCGTTAATTGCTCCAAACGATGAAGATGAATTGATGCGCTTGTATATCGAATCACTCGTCCCGAATTCTTGGATGACAAATACGTCTTCGAAGCTTGCTAAGGTAATTTCGAGAATAGTTTGAGCGTGGGAATATTTTGGACAACAATAGGTATTCGAAGTGATCGCTGAACAATATGAGAAGACTGAAGATCGGAGAAGCAAGGAGATTATCCTCTCTTCTATTTGTTAATGTGATCGGACTGAGGGATCTGCAGAATTATATTCCCGGCCTCTCCAGCCGAAAATATCATAATGCAAAACTCAGAGCCCGTTCATCTGTCCCCATTGTAGAACCTGTCATTAGGAGGTGCAGATATGAGCCCATTCGAATCCATTATTTTGTGGCATTCATAACTAGGTATATTTATTTCTCAAAATATCCATGAATGTCCTAAATCAGCGCAATCGTATCAACTGGACTGCCCTATGGAGAGAGAGATGTGACCACTTCCGATGGATCGAAACTCTCAATTCCCAATACTATCCGACTTCATAGCAACGCAGAGATCATTAGAATGTATAAGAAGCATATGGAGGATATCGGGAAGAAGCATCTCATCATTAGTGATTCCGTTGCCTACGGGATTCTGAAGAAGTGCTCTGCGACAAGAAGACACGCACTTTTATGCGTAGATTATTTTTTGGCGGATGGAGCGGATGCCTTCGAAGACATCGACGACATTCTGGACACGTTACAAGGATGCGCACTTCTCGATGCAGATATGGCAAAGTTGTGGACATATAATGTTGCCCAATCGAGACTTTATCTGAAGACGGATTTCAGACTCCATTTGAAGATGGAATCGAAGGTTGGAAAGATTAATTCCTATCACAAAAAAATTCAAAGGTCATCGACCACTGCTACGTCCACTCGTTGTCAGATGCTTCCGATTCTAATTTCAAATGCCAAGGGAAGGACCATTCGCATACTCTCCGATGCCCTCGATGTGTCATCATGAACTCTTGCTTCAAGTGAGCACAACCTGTATTTTCATCAAAATTCGCGGTTCGTTCAGCGAAATTACGTCACTAGTGAATAGCCTAAATAAGGATATGGAGAAGTCTCACCCGTACAAGAAGACTGTTTCCGAAATGGTTGTTCGAATGAAGCACAATATCGAAGCCATTACGGAGATGAAAAAGGTGATAGATATTTTCACTCGATATCAGGAAAATAGCCATTTTGCAGCACCTCGTTCGTGCAGGATACACTGATCTCGAGAGGACACGAATCATCGCTAATCTCAATGATGGCGAAGCGTTCGTGACCATGGACTTTTGTCAAAAATTTTTGGCTATGTACAAATGGCAGAGCCAGAGAAAATATTTTGCAAAAAGGGGTACGCTAATCATTCGATTGTTATTGTGGTTATTGACATACTATCGTTTATTAGGAATGAGCTGGCATGTATTCCACGTAATAGCGAAGGTCAACGGAGTATACGTACAGCATAGCATTGTCCACGTTCTGAACTCGAATAAACAGGTGATCGGCAGAGTTATTTCTAGAATGCGCAATTCAAGTAATCGTAACTTCATTCTACGCACTCGGTCGTGTCCCGAGACAATATGTAGAATGAGGAGTCGATTATCATATGTGTGCATTCTAGCTGTATTTTCACGACCACTTCAATTCCATCAATTCTAGGATAATCATTCTGTGCTGCAGATGCTCGATCATGTTCTTAGCAAGCTTCACGATGCCAATATTAGTGGAATCCATTTGAGAGGAGACAACGCAGGTTTGTGATATCCATGTCACCTCAAAATTGATTCAAGTAGTATATTTAACAAATTCAGGAGCGTATCACTCTCTGGGCACAATCGCATCCATCCCTCACTTGGCCGAGAAGAACAAAGTCAAAGTGCTCAGTCTCTCGTTTAGCGAGGCTCAGAACGGGAAGTCGTCTTGTGATCGAGTCGCCGCACAAGTAATAATTATTCTCATGATTTATATATTTTATAAATGAAACAAAAACTCTCTAATGACATAAGAGATGATATCATCTATGAGAGATTTTTTTGAAATTTAATTTTTTTTCTAAAGCAACTCGACTCTTTTGTTCAAAAATTAGTTTCAAGAGAATTAAAATCAAAATTAGATATATATTCCAGGTCAAACGAAAACTTCGGGATTACGTCGCTCGTGGAAACAACATCAAGCGTGAGCAGGATCTATTCAATGGAATTCATGCATCGATCGGCCATTATTTTACATCCGGGCACTAAAAGTTACTTTTTCGGGTGACCCAACTTTGGGTTTATACCATTTTAAGGGAGATTTTGCATAAAATGTGGTTCTTGTGCAGGAAGTTGTCAAAAACATAAAAGAATCGATTCCCAACTTTTGGTATAGCTGGCTTGACTATCCAAGCTGTAGCGAACGATCTACGGACG
This sequence comes from Pristionchus mayeri, assembly GCA_036245805.1. NCBI lineage: Eukaryota > Metazoa > Nematoda > Chromadorea > Rhabditida > Neodiplogasteridae > Pristionchus > Pristionchus mayeri. The sequence continues at coordinate 5,886,488 of BTRK01000004.1, read as the reverse complement.
CACGTGACTCTCGCGCGGGGGTGCTTTCTCTACAGGGCGAGGGAGTGGTGAGCGATTAGCATGAAGAGAAAGCGTTGCGTTTCGAGAGTCGCGCGCGTCCGTAGATCGTCCGCTACAGCCTAGGTAGTCAAGCCAGCTCTACCAAAAGTTGGGAATAGGTTCTTTGAGGGTTTTGACAACTTCCTGCACAAGAACCACATTTTGTGCAAATTCACCCTTGAAATGGTAAGCGCACAAAGTTGGGTATCCCGACTAAGTAACTTTTTAGTGCCCTGAGGTCACATGATGACCGATCGATACCAAACTTATGTTTACAGTCCATTAAATTCAAACATTCGCGGAGTAACGTTACTCAATTGATCGCTGTTATTGCCTCGACAGTCAATTATGCTGGCTTGATCTTAAGAGTGACTATCTGAGAGAATTGAGCAATTCAACCTATAAGCCGTACAGTGAAAAATAAAGTGGTGATTTTAAGATCCCCCTTGAGGTAACTTTTCGCGTAGAGTTCGAAAATCGAGCTTAGGAAGCCGTATCTCTGAGCCCTCATTTTGTGTATTTCGCCGTCCCTGGGTGGTCGGTTTTTCAATCTTTTGAATGGCCACTCCAAACCCCATACATATATAGTATTTCTGAAAGAAATCGATGAGATAAGCATTTTCACAGTTGAAAGTAAAGGGATAGCTCATCTTTGAAAAAAGTTGTGGCCGTTTGAAATAAAAAAATTTGTCTAAAAATTGCCGCCCTGAAAAATTTTTTGGGGGCTGTAGTTTTTTAATTAGGTTCATTAAAATCGCCATGAAAAAAGTACCCCTAGGGCCAACTTTTCATAGAAAAACCTTTCCCCATTGATGTTTCCTGGTTCTCGCAAAATGCAGTAGTGCAGATTTCCCGATCATTCAAATCAACAACGTTCAACAGCAAAACAAGTAATTCACTCTCATACTGTGCCATTGATGTTTCTATCTTATTTTCAACATATTTTGCACATATTGAATAGCTGAAATCGTATCTAAGTGAACATCAGGTTGATTGACAGTGTTTCAATTTGATTTGACCCTGTGGTACACTTTGGCCTGTGTTTTGACAACGAAATCTCTACAACCAAAGGTCCTACAGTTAGCAGATCTGAAATCTAAAGTCTATCTGATAGTATAATTAATAATATTTTGTGTTGGAACCATTACTATGCATTCCGTGTTTACGTCGGTGCGTAATATACGAATTCCGAGTTTCTGCCTCATCGAATTCGTAAATTACGCACCACTAGAAACTTGGAATGCATAGGAATGGTTCCGACACACATTAGTATTAATTATACTATCACATAAACTTTATATTTCAGATCTGTTAACTGTAGGACCTTTGGTTGTAGAGATTTCGTTGTCAAAACACGGGCCAAAGTGTACCACAGGGTCAAATCAAATTGAAACACTGTCAATCAACCTGATGTTCACTTAGATACGATTTCAGCTGTTCAAAATGTGCAAAATATATTGAAAATAAGATAAAAACATCAATGGCACAGTATGAGAGTGAATTACTTGTTTTGCTGTTGAACGTTACTGATTGGAATGATCGGGAAATCTGAACTACGGCATTTTACGAGAACCAGGAAACATCAATGGGAAAGGTTTTAAGGTTTTTTCTGCAGTGATAAGCGCTTCCTAAAATCTCCCCAGAGTTAGCAAACCCGAGAAATTAGAAGGCAAATCAGCAGCAAAAGCTGTTCTGGCGACAAGTCCAGGCAGAGAATTCTGGATTTGGGCAGCACTTCGTGCACACAAGTGAAATCTCTACTCGGGCTGGTCAACCAGACACAGCGAAACGCTACACTTAGACGTCTCAGATCACTCCAAAGTGCTACACTTAGTCACTCTGGTTGTTATGGTGCTACACTTAGTCACCACAACAGAACGTGCTACACTTAGTCACGTCCTCAAGATCACGACAAGCAACGAGGAAAGGAAAGGAAAGAAAAGACACAAGATTCAAGAATGGAAGGACGCGAAAGGAAAACAAGACGACTGCCGAACGACGATAAGTGGAGAGTTATCCTCCACAATAGGCGCACTATCTCACTAATAAACTCAAGTAAGACGAGGAGTATTAATTAATAATATTTACTACTGAAATCACTCAACAAAACAGTAAAAAACAACGACCTATCAAGACAGAGGACAAGAGAGCGACTAATTTAGGTAAGTGCAAGAATTGACAAAATTGAAGACGCACACTTGGTGTGCGCACAAGAAAGTTTTAGGTGACGCGGCCATTCAAACAAGAATTGACCAGTGTGATACAGTAATAACATTGGATTGATTGCTTACTAACTTATGATATTTAATTATTATATTGATTATTTAATTAATTACTAATTGCAGGGAATTAAACAACATAAATTCACAGGGGAAATGACATCATTGGGGCATTTCCTCTACAATTGATAAAGTTGAGGCAACGTGAGGCGACTCGCCGTGACTCGCCGTGCGTCGCCCGTTAGGGAGGCGATTGAGCGGTAATGTACCCTGCAACATTCATTGCAAATTTGCTCAAAAGTGTAAGAAAAAACTACATATTTTCTTTTTTCGACTACACTTACGTTTACACGGTACAGCCACGCAATCCCTCCCCCCCACCAGAAGCTTGCCCGATCCCGAATACCACATGTCCTTCTTCCACAATCGCTTTTATTATCACCATAGCTGCCCACGCCGCCGGCGACCTCGCAACCATGAACCCCGGGTCATGGTTTTTTTGCAAGTGGTGTGGAAACTTCAGTCATACCTAAGGTACCATAACCTTCACAATCTTCAGTAGCACACATTGTATTTGTCGGCTACCGTATCCCGAACTACCGTAATCTAAGTAAGGTACTCACACCAAAATGTGGGAAAGAGTCCGGGTAAGGGACGAAAAACGTCGACTGTCGTACCGTAGCATGCTTACAGTAACCTGATTACAGTACCCTCACTAGCTATCATTGCCATCGTGTCAATCAATCAATCAGTTTATCATATCAGGCAGTTTGCTCAGATGAGGATTTGTCTATATTCTGCATAGGTTGCACTCCACCAATGCGTGCCAATGGCTCGGCTAAGGTTGTCTCTCCAGGGTACGCGTGGCTTCCCAGGGGGGCGGCTCCTGTTGTAGGGTGTCCAGACTGTAGTAGCGCGACTCCACTGCTCCATATTCATTTGCCTAATTTTGAGTGCCCACCGTGCTTTCCGTTTCAATCCCTCCTCGACCCAGTCTCTTAGCTTGGTGATTCCACGAACTCGCTCATTCTTCCAATGATCTCTGATCGTAACTCCCAACATCCTCCGTTCCATCTTTCGTTGAGTAACACTCAGTCGTTCCTTCTCACTCGATCGTAATGCCCAGTCTTCGCATCCGTAGAGTACTGTACTTGTGATGCAGCTTTCAAAGAGCCGTCGCCTGATCTTCATGGGTAAAAGGCGTGACGATAGAAGATGGGACAGCTTACTCCATGCGTACCAGCCCAGTCCAATCCGATGTTCAATTTCGTCGGAGTGATCTAGGGGAAGACTGATTCGCCCTCCTAGATATGTGGCTCTTTCGACAAATTCGAACCGTAGATTGTCAATGGTGATTAGATTCCTGGTAGAGTTGCAGGAGGTGAGTAGATTGGTCTTTGCTGCATTGATTTCGAGACCAACTCTTCTGCAAGCGCTCATTAACTTCTTCAACATTTTCTCCAATTCGGGTCGCGACTTCGCGATGAGAACTACATCGTCCGCGTACTCCAAATGGCATAGCTTCCTCCCATCTATTTGGATTCCATCCTTCTCCCAGTCAATCTTGTCCATCGCAGATCTTAGCATAGCGTTGAAAAGGCGAGGGGAGAGAGTATCCCCTTGGCGAACTCCTCTTCTCACGGTGACAGGGACGAGTTCTTCGTTTACTCGAATGAGTGTGGAAGAAGACTCGTAAAGACGACGCACAAGGTGGACGAGGACGGGGTACTGACTTTTTAATATTTTTTAAATAAAAAATCATTTTTTGTTTCTTCAAAATCGATTTCAACCGGAATTACAAATTTTAATTACCATATCACAAACTACCCTTGCAAGGATATGAGACCTCTAAAAATATGTATTTTTTGTCTCAATTTGCACAATTCGGTGTGGCTACCGTATCCGGATTACGGTAATTTTGGTTACAGTAATGAAAATTTTTATGCTCAGGTGACGCCGATACTGTAGGAACAAGGAACTAATTTTTAAATCCAATTTTCAAAATTAAGTCAGTTCACGATAGCTATTGAGGGTACTGTATTTGGGTTACTGTATCCAGAATACGGTAGGACAGTGGATGTTTTTCGATCCTTGCCCCTCATCTCCCGACTACTTTTCCACCTTTTGGTGTGCGTACCGTATTCAGATTACGGTAGTACGGGTTACGTTAGCCGACAAATACAATTAGTGCCGATGTATTTGACGACGGTTATGGTACCTTAGGTCTATCTTCCATCACTGAAGTTTCCCCACCACCTGCAAAAAAACCATGACCCGGGGTTCATGGTCGCGAGGTCGCCGCCACTGCAGGACAAATATGATTATCACCTACTCACTCCTACCTCGGGTGACCCTGATGGGTGTTCAACACTTGGTGTTTGATAGCCGCTGGTGAGCAGAAGTATCCATATAGCATACGAATAAATATTTTACAAATATTACGATGACGAATGACTTTATTTCCGAAATCTTGTAGCAGTAAATGCATTATTTTGCTGGACAATGGTTGTCTGCGACAGTTTAGTGGATTTTCGAGAAGTCGAAAACTGGAAGTGGAGGACTATTAATTGTTGAATAATATTGAAAACGCACACATTGAAATGGGATCAAATTTGTCAACGACTTCCGATAACTTGATGAACTGATTATTAGCATTACGTTATGCCATACTGAGTGCGACGGGAGTAACAGAAATATTAAGATCATCAATTCTGAAAAAAAGTCTATCAAAAATTAGGAAAAATCGACGTGCCCGAAGAAATCAAGTCGTCAAAGGCTAATCCAGCAAAGATAGCAATAAGAGGCAATTCGAATAGAAGAAGCGGAACCGCCATCGGAAAAGGAAATTTGTATGCACATGTTGCAATTTTTTGCGAACCTGTATAAATAGTGCTCGAAGTGATCTCTGAATTGCTGAATTTGCGGAAAAGCTTCGTTTTGATTCCTGACAACAGCAACACAGTATTTTACATGTAATTGAGTACTTTTCGCACGTTTCCGCGAATAAAGTAGTACATATGACCAAACATCGAATATACAGCAATTCCGCAGAGCGTTAATCCCCGCGATATGTGCTTATGAACAGATTTTTTTGCGATTTTTTTTGCGAACTTACGCAAAATTTTGAAACGAATCCCCATTTTATGAGAGTTGTTTTCTGATGGACGTAGTAGGAGCCTCGTTCTCGAATCCATGAGAGATTGTGAGCATCCTAATTAAAACAAATTTTAATCAATGTTTAACTGTTGTTTCGTAGTTGCCCCTGCACACAAGACTGTGTAGCCGCCCTCGAGTGTAGTTTGCTCGCTCGATGTCTCTATTGTTCCTCGCGCGCTCTCTTCCTCTTCCTCTCCCTCTCCCTCTCCTCACCCTCTTCGCATCCCCAGTCTAGTTCCCTCCCAAGCGGAGACTAATTGCTCCCCTTGCCCTCTTAGTACTTCCCGACAAATTTGTGGATAAAGCTAACATTTGCTTGTTAACTATCAGCGCGCCCAAAAGTTTGAACGAACGCACTTTGATGAGCAACTGTTCTACAGTATTAGCATCATTTCCGCTCAATGCATAGTTTATGTGCTCGGCAGCCGCGAGAACCACTGGCGACACGTGGACAATGCGATTGGCCGTCTGCATTTTGTGATTATGAAACAAAAGGTAAATAATGAGAAAAGTTGAAAAAAAATTCTCCAGACCTGGCTCAATTTGAAACGACTACCGTTGAGAATCACAGTTTGATGCCGAAATAACACGCACAACAGTATAGCAATTCCGATGTACCCATAGAGAAGACTAGAAATAGCCTGAGAGGCAATCGTTTGTTTACTTAATGCACGAGAGCGCGAACTATTTCAAGATGTACCGAAGCGCCAAGCTGGATCAGGTATCCATTGGCGTATACGGCTAGAGCGGGAAAGGCCGGAATAGGATGAAAGCCAATTTCGAGATGAACATCGGTGAGAAACAGGAGAATCTGCCGAAACTTATTAAAGATTGACGTCCCAATGTCCGTTGTGATAACGGAAAATGTCTGTGCAACTGAATGCAAACGTCGATCATCTGACCTGTATCAGTACGAGATATTTGCGAATTGAATACTGATTCGGTGGAGTCCGCTTCAGAAGAAGCACCAGTCCGATAGCGTTAAACAATATAGCGAGAACGAACATGATGTCATAGTAAAGATATATTTGGGACTGGGTCGAAAGTGGTAGAAATATTGACATCGTCATTTTGTAGGACTGGAGAGTGAAGAAATTACGTTGACGTACCGATTCCAATGAACTGAAAACAACCAATTCATCGAAAGAAAGTGATTAGAAATCATTTAATTACGTGCAGTTTACTGTACTTGCGCTTGTGTGTTGTGCTTCTGAGAACAATATTCCAGAAAATATATGTATGACTATTTGAATCATAGGTGTTCAGGAATGGCGGCGAGGGGGGTACTGCGCAGGGCCCCACAGTGGGGCCCTGCGCAAGGCATGAGGGGTTCATGGAAAAATCGATTTATAAGTCATGGTTGGTCAAGACTAAGTACCGTACTCAATCGATAGTACAGTACCAGCAGATACCGTATATCACTACCGTAACCCGCTATTATCGCGAACTGACTTTATTTTCAAAAAAATTAAAGTACCGTACCCAATCGACTCTACAGTACCCCAAGATACCGTATACCACTACCGTAACCCACGATTATCGCGAACTAACTTTATTTTTAAAAAGTGCTGGTACCGTGTACAATCGATTCTACAGTACCCAAGTAACTACCGTAACCCAGTTCCTTGGGTCAGATCCAGTTCCTTGGGCCAAACATTTTTCTAAAAATTTTGAGCATTTTTCTAAAAATCCCAAATCAATCACAAAATGATTCTACAATAATTAGAGACACGGAAGTATAATTTAAAATAATTGTTTGCTCGATTTTGGATTTTTAGAAAAATGTTTGACCCAAGGACCTGGATCTGACCCAAGGAACTGGGTTACGGTAGTTACTTGGGTACTGTAGAATCGATTAGACACGGTACCAGGACTTTTTAAAAATAAAGTCAGTTCGCGATATTCGTGGGTTACGGTAGTGGTATACGGTATCCTGGGGTACTGTATAGTCGATTGAGTACGGTACTTTAATTTTTTGAAAATAAAGTCAGTTCGCGATAATAGCGGGTTACGTTAGTGATATACGGTATCTGCTGGTAATGTACTATCGATTGAGTACGGTACTTAGTCTTGATTTACCATGACTTATAAATCGATTTTTCCATGAACTCATGCCTTGCGCAGGGCCCCACTGTGGGGCCCTGCGCAGTACCCCCTCGCCGCCGGCGTGGACACCTATGATTTGAATAGTGTATATTCGATAAAAGTTTGCAATTCGAAGTTCCTAAATTTGAAAATACAATCGGCCCGTTTATTCTGTCAGAAAGGTGCGAGAAAAATTCCCGAACTTTTGCAAAGGGAAAACACCGTGGTCAATTCTCTTTTACTGGAACAATTTTAGGTGAAATCGAATTGTGCACCCAAAAAGGGAAATGACTTATGAACCAACCTAAGATAAAATAACTAATTATCATCTCTAATTATTACAAACGTACTCTGTCATGAAATCCTCAACTCAGCAATTACGGATTTCATCAATATCCTACTGGAATTAATGACGATGACAAGGTTTTCTGCAGTATCATATTAAGCACTAATTAGTTATCTTTTTAGACTCTTCGCGAATTTTCCATGTTTGGCCCAAGTTTTTGAAGGATTCTGCACGCACATTGGTGTCACTTATTGCAAGATTTCGTTGGCATGTCAACTGCACTTAACAGCCCATTCCTAATATTTGATCGTCGTTTCATTTTGGTTCAGGTTGTGACAATTGCTTGACATGTTTTTTGACAGATCCGATCACAGAAAGGCAACGCTAACTAATCGCACTCCATCTTCGGTGCGCGTGCAAATGCTAATCTGCGTTATGCTTGCTCCTCTACTGTTCGGCATCGTTCGTTTGCATCGTATGCAAAAATCTCCTCATTGTTAAGTTTGCCAGACCGTTTTCACGTGGTCAAATGATTGCGTGAGCATAATACCCAGCTTTTATCATGGGATAGATCTTGCCAAAGTAGTGCACGGTCAGGGATAGTTCTCGAACTATATTAATCGGGCCGTTCTAGCTAGCTGTAATTTCCTAAATCCTCAAAACACATTCGTCGCATTGCTAACATGCTCTTCGCCGCTAATATCGTACTCATGCATATTTTACTACAGAAAGTAAGTGAGCTAACGCGTTCGTATTGCTGGTTAAGATCAGTACAATATTTTTTGGGAAGATCAGGGTCAAGAGGTTGGTTGGGCAGTGCGATGAGGCCGATCTGATTGCTAGGACTGCGTTTCTCTGCTTGCGCCTGAGAACATATGAGGCGAATCGCGAGAGAATCGACCAGGCCGCGGCGGTAGGATTCAAGTTTGTCCGATCCCGCTATAATTTTGGTTATGAGTACTTTGAACGATGCTCTTTAAAACTGCGTTGTCAGAATTTTGATATCTGTCGTCATCGTCGAGATTCAGAAGGCCAAACTTGATACTATCACTTTTTGACAGTCAAATCGCGCTCACTTAAATGATCATATCTCCGTTTAAAAGGATACCATCACGCACTACAACTCACCGTTGACGTCATCATTCCTGGCCTATTCCTTGGAGCGGGGAGGTCGAGTGCACCAAAAGTGGCGTAACTTTGATAATCAGAAAAAGATCATGGATTATCATGCTTAAGTTGCAGTACATGTAGGTGCCTACTTTTTCGCCAAAAATTAGCCAAATCGGAGTAGGAACAAAAAAAATGGGCGCACTTTTGTACAGCGACCCCAAAATGTGTTCCAGACAAGAGTACTTCCGTATCTTCAATTGCCCTCATTTCTGCTCAAAATCGTTGAAAAACTTCCAAAACAACATTAGAAGTTGTTTCCACCCATGCTATAGCACTTTTATTGGCCATAGACGGTCACCTGACCGAAAATTTGAATATCGATATTTCGACCCCGATCAACTTGTGGCAGGGGTCCAAACGCACAAAATGGGTTTAAAATGATGCAAACATATCCCTCAAAACCGTTCAGGGAAGATGGGAGCCTGAAAATGTGATATTTTGAGTGAAGGATCCAAGGAAAGATGTAAAACTTTATATCAGGAAGAAATCGAGATAGAGGCCTGAACTATTGCACAAAATGTAGAGAATGAAGAGCTAAACATTTCATCTGTTGAAAGTGAGTTTTTATCTTCTCGTTGAAGCAAACTATAGAGCCTAGAAGTTGGCCAGAAACATGCGATAGGCCCCCGAGAGCGCGTGCTCTAACCGTCTGGCGCTCTCGCCGCCTGACCTCTCTCTCTCCTTTCCCTCCAATTAGCGCTCCCAGGGCGCGTTTCCCGTGGTTTTCAGCTAACTTCTAGGCTCTGTAGATCGCTTCAAAGAGAAGATAGAGACTCACTTTCAACAGATGAAATGTTTAGCTCTTCATTCTCTACATTTTGAGTAATAGTTCATGCCTCTTCTCGATTTCTTCCTGATATACAGTTTTACATCTTTCCTTGGATCCCTCACTCAAAATATCACATTTTCAGGCTCCCATCTTCCCTGAACGGTTTTGAGGGATATATTTGCATCATTTTAAACCCATTTTGTGCGTTTGGACCCCTGCCACAAGTTGATCGGGGTCGAAATATCGATATTCAAATTTTCGGTCAGGTGACCGTTTATGGCCAATAAAAGTGCTATAGCATGGGTGGAAACAACTTCTAATGTTGTTTTGGAAGTTTTTCAACGATTTTGAGCAGAAATGAGGGCAATTGAAGATACGGAAGTACTCTTGTCTGGAACACATTTTGGGGTCGCTGTACTAAAGTGCGCCCATTTTTTTGTTCCTACTCCGATTTGGCTAATTTTTGGCGAAAAAGTAGGCACCTACATGTACTGCAACTTAAGCATGATAATCCATGATCTTTTTCTGATTATCAAAGTTACGCCACTTTTGGTGCACTCGACCGCCCCGCTCCAAGGAATAGGCCAGAAATGATGACGTCAACGGTGAGTTGTAATGCGTGAGGGTAGCTTTCTTTGTAAAAAAAGAACGACCTTCTATCATCATTTTAAACGGAGATATGATCATTTAAGTGAGCGCGATTTGACTGTTGGCCTTCTGATTCTCGACGATGACGAAAGATATAAAAATTCTGACAACGCAGTTTCAAAGAGCATCATTCAAAGTACTTATAACCAAAATTATAGCGGGATCGGACAAACTTGAATCCTACCGCCGCTGACCAGCCTCAATTGGTCGATTCTCTCGCGATTCGCCTCATATATGAAACGCTAACCACACTAGCTTTATTAGGCTGCAATGCTTCATTTCCATTCTGCAGGTTTATCGGAAGTTGAGCAGACACGCAGGTAAGATGAGCCAAATGACGAGGCGAATGAACGACTCTCTCCTTCGAGCAAGCCGACTACTCATCCCATATTTCCGCCAATTTTCAGGCATTATCCTATCACTCCCTACTTTCCGTTCTGAATATCATTGGAATGACCGCATTCATCCTGCAGAACCTCGGCGTGCATAGTTCGGCTATTGAGAGAGCTCCATTCTTGGTACATAACACCAACTACTCTAGGGTGCTAATTATGCAACAAAATAATAAAAAAATACAAACATATAATTTTACAGACCTCCTCTATTCCTTCGGTGATAAATCCACTACTTACGATGTACTTTGTCGGCCCTTACAGGAGGTAGGAAATATTTTTATATTAAAAAAAATATTATTAAGGATCGTTTGCAGATTCATTGAGCGACTGATATGCCGCAAAGATATGCATTGCAAGGAACCCCGTTCGTCTATGCAACACGACACGAGAATACGGCCGGTCGCTGCAATGTTGTCGTTATCCGCACCCATCTCTTACCCCTGCTTAGTGTCATTTACCCGTTTGCATTTCTCCCATTCGCGATTGCACCGTAACAAATATAATCACATGTGCATGCTTTATTGGTCGAATATTCGCTTTTGGGCATTTCTGAGTGACTACGAGGTACACAATCGGGAAACACATAGCCGAGTGCACCCCTCCGCGAGATCGCATACCTCGAATATCGCGTAGCGACCAGCTTCTGTGGGTGCATTTGCGGCAAACAGATTTATAGTCTCTGAGAGCCAGACTACTACACAAAACAATCAGCGCAATAAAAGTCCCGTGATCAACAGCCAAAATTATCTCATTATTTCGTGAAATTGTTCAAACCATAAAAAGTTGTTGTTCTGAGAGTTGGATAACTTTTAACTTTATAACAAATTAATTATCTGGCACTTTCATTTTCACATTTATCAGCTGTTGATTTGCATGACAAGTACGGATAAAAATGGCACAATTTATTTTACAAAATATTCAATGTTGAATGACTATTTTACGACTGTAATCTTTAAACATTAATGCCCTTTCTGCCAACGAATTCATCCATGGTGTCCAATGTGCCAAAGTAGTCGCCCAGAGTCATTTTAGCTTCTGTGGGAAGGATTTTGAAAACATATTTTATTGTCTATTCAAAACAAATCTCGATATAAACATATGTTTGTGTGCAATTTTTACGACTAACTCAGCGAAAGATGTGAATTGATACATGAAGCGCGGAATCTGCATCTCTTCCTGAAAATATAGAGATTGTACGCGAAAATTAGTCAAGTCATCTCAAAATGTTGGCTACATTTCGTAACGCTTGCATTTACAGGAAACGATATTGTAACATATCTATTCTTACGAATTCTGAGTGTGATGGATTTCTCGAATCTTTGAAAAGATACACCTTGAAAATATATGAGGAGGAATGCTAGCCATGTAAATTATGATTTATTAAATTGTAATTGATTAATTGCGCATACCTTATTAGTCAGGACGGCCTCCATGATGCAGTCAACAACATACTGAGGTTCAAGCATCGGTATCAGTGCGACCGAACTTAAAGAACGAATGTCAGCTAAATACATATTTTTTGTTGTTATTCTTCTCCTGAACGATGATAGAAACACAACACAGAGGAGACTATGCAAAACTTCGTTCAAAGATAATCAGGTTTAAAGTTTACTGGAAGGGCAAGAAATACAGAATACTAATTCAGAAATTTCATATAAAAATAAGTTAATAAAAATATAAATATTTGTTTCTCTAACTTGGTTTTCACTCCAGCGAACATGCCAGTGTTGATGTACGACGGGTTTATGACTGTGGTCTCGAATTGACATTTTGACTAGAATAGTACCAAATAAAGGCCGCGCGTCGTACTCACTAAGGTTGGTAATTCGAGACTCGATAGCGAGCCCGCAACACACCCCCCCCCCCATTTGCCTAATTTATCATTCCGAGGAGAGAAGGGCTTTGCCGGCTCGTTCCCTCGTATCGATTTGCCAACCTTAGTGAATGCGTATGCATGCGTACATTATCCCAATGAAGTTTTTAGGAACATTATTGGAATCGAATTAACCCATTTTGCAGACGGCAAAGAACTTTGTGAAACCGATGATCGAGAAGAACCGTGGCCACATTCTCACCATCGCTTCGATGGCCGGCAGAGCGGGCGTTGCTGGACTGGTATGGGGAAATATCTATATCCATATTTAAAGCGCTGTGTGCGTGTCTATTCGGATTGAGAAATCGATCCAGACTAGTGGAGTCTATAAGATCGATGGCTACTAGATATGAACGAACATATGCGGTGCATGAATCTTTTATCGGTGATTCGTAACTGCTGCTTAATTCGTGTTATTTTGTTCTTTGCGGTTAGCTCCAAAATTGCGAAGCAAATTGACAGGCTAAAATGAAATCCATGACTTTATTAACTTTATCAAGGTGGACTATTGCGCGTCGAAGCACGGCGCTGTCGGATTCCACGAGTCACTCATGGCCGAACTGCGCAAGCTGAATGCAACGGGAGTAAAGGTGAGAATTGACGATGAAAAATCAGAGCGTGCCCTCGTGTCTGTCTGGTTTAAGGATGGTTTGGCTTATTCCGACTTGGCAGCAATAATTATACGTATAAGGTTCCGGCTTCCGGATCTGGAAATATCTCGCAATCGCATATTTGTTGCATATCACAGGCAAGTGTTGATCTGTTTTGTTCCAGACCACAGTCATAAACCCGTCGTACATCAACACTGGCATGTTCGCTGGAGTGAAAACCAAGTTAGAGAAACAAATATTTATATTTTTATTAACTTATTTTTATATGAAATTTCTGAATTAGTATTCTGTATTTCTTGCCCTTCCAGTAAACTTTAAACCTGATTATCTTTGAACGAAGTTTTGCATAGTCTCCTCTGTGTTGTGTTTCTATCATCGTTCAGGAGAAGAATAACAACAAAAAATATGTATTTAGCTGACATTCGTTCTTTAAGTTCGGTCGCACTGATACCGATGCTTGAACCTCAGTATGTTGTTGACTGCATCATGGAGGCCGTCCTGACTAATAAGGTATGCGCAATTAATCAATTACAATTTAATAAATCATAATTTACATGGCTAGCATTCCTCCTCATATATTTTCAAGGTGTATCTTTTCAAAGATTCGAGAAATCCATCACACTCAGAATTCGTAAGAATAGATATGTTACAATATCGTTTCCTGTAAATGCAAGCGTTACGAAATGTAGCCAACATTTTGAGATGACTTGACTAATTTTCGCGTACAATCTCTATATTTTCAGGAAGAGATGCAGATTCCGCGCTTCATGTATCAATTCACATCTTTCGCTGAGTTAGTCGTAAAAATTGCACACAAACATATGTTTATATCGAGATTTGTTTTGAATAGACAATAAAATATGTTTTCAAAATCCTTCCCACAGAAGCTAAAATGACTCTGGGCGACTACTTTGGCACATTGGACACCATGGATGAATTCGTTGGCAGAAAGGGCATTAATGTTTAAAGATTACAGTCGTAAAATAGTCATTCAACATTGAATATTTTGTAAAATAAATTGTGCCATTTTTATCCGTACTTGTCATGCAAATCAACAGCTGATAAATGTGAAAATGAAAGTGCCAGATAATTAATTTGTTATAAAGTTAAAAGTTATCCAACTCTCAGAACAACAACTTTTTATGGTTTGAACAATTTCACGAAATAATGAGATAATTTTGGCTGTTGATCACGGGACTTTTATTGCGCTGATTGTTTTGTGTAGTAGTCTGGCTCTCAGAGACTATAAATCTGTTTGCCGCAAATGCACCCACAGAAGCTGGTCGCTACGCGATATTCGAGGTATGCGATCTCGCGGAGGGGTGCACTCGGCTATGTGTTTCCCGATTGTGTACCTCGTAGTCACTCAGAAATGCCCAAAAGCGAATATTCGACCAATAAAGCATGCACATGTGATTATATTTGTTACGGTGCAATCGCGAATGGGAGAAATGCAAACGGGTAAATGACACTAAGCAGGGGTAAGAGATGGGTGCGGATAACGACAACATTGCAGCGACCGGCCGTATTCTCGTGTCGTGTTGCATAGACGAACGGGGTTCCTTGCAATGCATATCTTTGCGGCATATCAGTCGCTCAATGAATCTGCAAACGATCCTTAATAATATTTTTTTTAATATAAAAATATTTCCTACCTCCTGTAAGGGCCGACAAAGTACATCGTAAGTAGTGGATTTATCACCGAAGGAATAGAGGAGGTCTGTAAAATTATATGTTTGTATTTTTTTATTATTTTGTTGCATAATTAGCACCCTAGAGTAGTTGGTGTTATGTACCAAGAATGGAGCTCTCTCAATAGCCGAACTATGCACGCCGAGGTTCTGCAGGATGAATGCGGTCATTCCAATGATATTCAGAACGGAAAGTAGGGAGTGATAGGATAATGCCTGAAAATTGGCGGAAATATGGGATGAGTAGTCGGCTTGCTCGAAGGAGAGAGTCGTTCATTCGCCTCGTCATTTGGCTCATCTTACCTGCGTGTCTGCTCAACTTCCGATAAACCTGCAGAATGGAAATGAAGCATTGCAGCCTAATAAAGCTAGTGTGGTTAGCGTTTCATATATGAGGCGAATCGCGAGAGAATCGACCAATTGAGGCTGGTCAGCGGCGGTAGGATTCAAGTTTGTCCGATCCCGCTATAATTTTGGTTATAAGTACTTTGAATGATGCTCTTTGAAACTGCGTTGTCAGAATTTTTATATCTTTCGTCATCGTCGAGAATCAGAAGGCCAACAGTCAAATCGCGCTCACTTAAATGATCATATCTCCGTTTAAAATGATGATAGAAGGTCGTTCTTTTTTTACAAAGAAAGCTACCCTCACGCATTACAACTCACCGTTGACGTCATCATTTCTGGCCTATTCCTTGGAGCGGGGCGGTCGAGTGCACCAAAAGTGGCGTAACTTTGATAATCAGAAAAAGATCATGGATTATCATGCTTAAGTTGCAGTACATGTAGGTGCCTACTTTTTCGCCAAAAATTAGCCAAATCGGAGTAGGAACAAAAAAATGGGCGCACTTTAGTACAGCGACCCCAAAATGTGTTCCAGACAAGAGTACTTCCGTATCTTCAATTGCCCTCATTTCTGCTCAAAATCGTTGAAAAACTTCCAAAACAACATTAGAAGTTGTTTCCACCCATGCTATAGCACTTTTATTGGCCATAAACGGTCACCTGACCGAAAATTTGAATATCGATATTTCGACCCCGATCAACTTGTGGCAGGGGTCCAAACGCACAAAATGGGTTTAAAATGATGCAAATATATCCCTCAAAACCGTTCAGGGAAGATGGGAGCCTGAAAATGTGATATTTTGAGTGAGGGATCCAAGGAAAGATGTAAAACTGTATATCAGGAAGAAATCGAGAAGAGGCATGAACTATTACTCAAAATGTAGAGAATGAAGAGCTAAACATTTCATCTGTTGAAAGTGAGTCTCTATCTTCTCTTTGAAGCGATCTACAGAGCCTAGAAGTTAGCTGAAAACCACGGGAAACGCGCCCTGGGAGCGCTAATTGGAGGGAAAGGAGAGAGAGAGGTCAGGCGGCGAGAGCGCCAGACGGTTAGAGCACGCGCTCTCGGGGGCCTATCGCATGTTTCTGGCCAACTTCTAGGCTCTATAGTTTGCTTCAACGAGAAGATAAAAACTCACTTTCAACAGATGAAATGTTTAGCTCTTCATTCTCTACATTTTGTGCAATAGTTCAGGCCTCTATCTCGATTTCTTCCTGATATAAAGTTTTACATCTTTCCTTGGATCCTTCACTCAAAATATCACATTTTCAGGCTCCCATCTTCCCTGAACGGTTTTGAGGGATATGTTTGCATCATTTTAAACCCATTTTGTGCGTTTGGACCCCTGCCACAAGTTGATCGGGGTCGAAATATCGATATTCAAATTTTCGGTCAGGTGACCGTCTATGGCCAATAAAAGTGCTATAGCATGGGTGGAAACAACTTCTAATGTTGTTTTGGAAGTTTTTCAACGATTTTGAGCAGAAATGAGGGCAATTGAAGATACGGAAGTACTCTTGTCTGGAACACATTTTGGGGTCGCTGTACAAAAGTGCGCCCATTTTTTTTGTTCCTACTCCGATTTGGCTAATTTTTGGCGAAAAAGTAGGCACCTACATGTACTGCAACTTAAGCATGATAATCCATGATCTTTTTCTGATTATCAAAGTTACGCCACTTTTGGTGCACTCGACCTCCCCGCTCCAAGGAATAGGCCAGGAATGATGACGTCAACGGTGAGTTGTAGTGCGTGATGGTATCCTTTTAAACGGAGATATGATCATTTAAGTGAGCGCGATTTGACTGTCAAAAAGTGATAGTATCAAGTTTGGCCTTCTGAATCTCGACGATGACGACAGATATCAAAATTCTGACAACGCAGTTTTAAAGAGCATCGTTCAAAGTACTCATAACCAAAATTATAGCGGGATCGGACAAACTTGAATCCTACCGCCGCGGCCTGGTCGATTCTCTCGCGATTCGCCTCATATGTTCTCAGGCGCAAGCAGAGAAACGCAGTCCTAGCAATCAGATCGGCCTCATCGCACTGCCCAACCAACCTCTTGACCCTGATCTTCCCAAAAAATATTGTACTGATCTTAACCAGCAATACGAACGCGTTAGCTCACTTACTTTCTGTAGTAAAATATGCATGAGTACGATATTAGCGGCGAAGAGCATGTTAGCAATGCGACGAATGTGTTTTGAGGATTTAGGAAATTACAGCTAGCTAGAACGGCCCGATTAATATAGTTCGAGAACTATCCCTGACCGTGCACTACTTTGGCAAGATCTATCCCATGATAAAAGCTGGGTATTATGCTCACGCAATCATTTGACCACGTGAAAACGGTCTGGCAAACTTAACAATGAGGAGATTTTTGCATACGATGCAAACGAACGATGCCGAACAGTAGAGGAGCAAGCATAACGCAGATTAGCATTTGCACGCGCACCGAAGATGGAGTGCGATTAGTTAGCGTTGCCTTTCTGTGATCGGATCTGTCAAAAAACATGTCAAGCAATTGTCACAACCTGAACCAAAATGAAACGACGATCAAATATTAGGAATGGGCTGTTAAGTGCAGTTGACATGCCAACGAAATCTTGCAATAAGTGACACCAATGTGCGTGCAGAATCCTTCAAAAACTTGGGCCAAACATGGAAAATTCGCGAAGAGTCTAAAAAGATAACTAATTAGTGCTTAATATGATACTGCAGAAAACCTTGTCATCGTCATTAATTCCAGTAGGATATTGATGAAATCCGTAATTGCTGAGTTGAGGATTTCATGACAGAGTACGTTTGTAATAATTAGAGATGATAATTAGTTATTTTATCTTAGGTTGGTTCATAAGTCATTTCCCTTTTTGGGTGCACAATTCGATTTCACCTAAAATTGTTCCAGTAAAAGAGAATTGACCACGGTGTTTTCCCTTTGCAAAAGTTCGGGAATTTTTCTCGCACCTTTCTGACAGAATAAACGGGCCGATTGTATTTTCAAATTTAGGAACTTCGAATTGCAAACTTTTATCGAATATACACTATTCAAATCATAGGTGTCCACGCCGGCGGCGAGGGGGTACTGCGCAGGGCCCCACAGTGGGGCCCTGCGCAAGGCATGAGTTCATGGAAAAATCGATTTATAAGTCATGGTAAATCAAGACTAAGTACCGTACTCAATCGATAGTACATTACCAGCAGATACCGTATATCACTAACGTAACCCGCTATTATCGCGAACTGACTTTATTTTCAAAAAATTAAAGTACCGTACTCAATCGACTATACAGTACCCCAGGATACCGTATACCACTACCGTAACCCACGAATATCGCGAACTGACTTTATTTTTAAAAAGTCCTGGTACCGTGTCTAATCGATTCTACAGTACCCAAGTAACTACCGTAACCCAGTTCCTTGGGTCAGATCCAGGTCCTTGGGTCAAACATTTTTCTAAAAATCCAAAATCGAGCAAACAATTATTTTAAATTATACTTCCGTGTCTCTAATTATTGTAGAATCATTTTGTGATTGATTTGGGATTTTTAGAAAAATGCTCAAAATTTTTAGAAAAATGTTTGGCCCAAGGAACTGGATCTGACCCAAGGAACTGGGTTACGGTAGTTACTTGGGTACTGTAGAATCGATTGTACACGGTACCAGCACTTTTTAAAAATAAAGTTAGTTCGCGATAATCGTGGGTTACGGTAGTGGTATACGGTATCTTGGGGTACTGTAGAGTCGATTGGGTACGGTACTTTAATTTTTTTGAAAATAAAGTCAGTTCGCGATAATAGCGGGTTACGGTAGTGATATACGGTATCTGCTGGTACTGTACTATCGATTGAGTACGGTACTTAGTCTTGACCAACCATGACTTATAAATCGATTTTTCCATGAACCCCTCATGCCTTGCGCAGGGCCCCACTGTGGGGCCCTGCGCAGTACCCCCCTCGCCGCCATTCCTGAACACCTATGATTCAAATAGTCATACATATATTTTCTGGAATATTGTTCTCAGAAGCACAACACACAAGCGCAAGTACAGTAAACTGCACGTAATTAAATGATTTCTAATCACTTTCTTTCGATGAATTGGTTGTTTTCAGTTCATTGGAATCGGTACGTCAACGTAATTTCTTCACTCTCCAGTCCTACAAAATGACGATGTCAATATTTCTACCACTTTCGACCCAGTCCCAAATATATCTTTGCTATGACATCATGTTCGTTCTCGCTATATTGTTTAACGCTATCGGACTGGTGCTTCTTCTGAAGCGGACTCCACCGAATCAGTATTCAATTCGCAAATATCTCGTACTGATACAGGTCAGATGATCGACGTTTGCATTCAGTTGCACAGACATTTTCCGTTATCACAACGGACATTGGGACGTCAATCTTTAATAAGTTTCGGTAGATTCTCCTGTTTCTCACCGATGTTCATCTCGAAATTGGCTTTCATCCTATTCCGGCCTTTCCCGCTCTAGCCGTATACGCCAATGGATACCTGATCCAGCTTGGCGCTTCGGTACATCTTGAAATAGTTCGCGCTCTCGTGCATTAAGTAAACAAACGATTGCCTCTCAGGCTATTTCTAGTCTTCTCTATGGGTACATCGGAATTGCTATACTGTTGTGCGTGTTATTTCGGCATCAAACTGTGATTCTCAACGGTAGTCGTTTCAAATTGAGCCAGGTCTGGAGAATTTTTTTTCAACTTTTCTCATTATTTACCTTTTGTTTCATAATCACAAAATGCAGACGGCCAATCGCATTGTCCACGTGTCGCCAGTGGTTCTCGCGGCTGCCGAGCACATAAACTATGCATTGAGCGGAAATGATGCTAATACTGTAGAACAGTTGCTCATCAAAGTGCGTTCGTTCAAACTTTTGGGCGCGCTGATAGTTAACAAGCAAATGTTAGCTTTATCCACAAATTTGTCGGGAAGTACTAAGAGGGCAAGGGGAGCAATTAGTCTCCGCTTGGGAGGGAACTAGACTGGGGATGCGAAGAGGGTGAGGAGAGGGAGAGGGAGAGGAAGAGGAAGAGAGCGCGCGAGGAACAATAGAGACATCGAGCGAGCAAACTACACTCGAGGGCGGCTACACAGTCTTGTGTGCAGGGGCAACTACGAAACAACAGTTAAACATTGATTAAAATTTGTTTTAATTAGGATGCTCACAATCTCTCATGGATTCGAGAACGAGGCTCCTACTACGTCCATCAGAAAACAACTCTCATAAAATGGGGATTCGTTTCAAAATTTTGCAAAACACATAATAAAGAGTAACTAAGAAGCCCTCCCTAGCATAGGCTATGTATTCAAACATCTTCTCGAGATCGTAATTCGGCTTATTTTCTCGTTATTCCACGCATTCTCTCGAATGGTCTTGCGACGAGATGTGGGGGATGAAGAGTAATTTACTCGAGTTACGAATTCTGCCATCTCAGGAACTCACTCATGTCGCTGACGTAGGAAACGGGAGCGCCGAAGGCTTCGACGTTCCATAGATGAAACGAGGAAACGACAATCAGAGAGCGTGGTGAGACGAGCTGAGAGAGTCCTCAAACAAAATTAATATTCAGCCTACATGTTCAAAAGTCGAAAGTATACCTTGCCTGGGCATGTGATAGAACTGGTCTTTTCAATTACAAACATACAATCACGAGTTAGAAATGGTGTTTTGGGGAACTGAGAGGACAAAGGAATCAGATACACTGTCATTTATTAGGTTGGTCATAAAGTTTTGCGCGATTTCGGACCCCAAGTTTCAGTTCGTATATTTTCTTTTGCTCAAATCGCCACGTATTGTCCTGATGGTGATATATAGGGACATGTTCGACCTTTCGAAAAATATAGTTGAAATATTCCAAGTATCTCTACTAAGCGAGAAATCAAGATCTGCGTAACTTTGAATTTTTCAGAAAAAATAAGATTTTATTTAAAGTTGCTGTACTTCGCAGATAAATTTTTAGATGGAGACTCACAAAGTTTATTAAAAAGCACTAGGCGTACACTACCTAGTTTCAAAAAGAGAGACCTGCCGAATTCAAAATGGGCTTCGTAGAGGTCAATGAAACCCGGGCACTTAGAAAAATAAGATTTCTATCAAGCAAATCACCTGTTTCGAGGATTGACGCGGGTGACCTCTACCTATGGGCGCTGTAATCAATACTTACATGGTTCTCTATTATATCAATATTTAAGAGCACACTTTCCTTTCTCATCTAAAAAAGTGATATTTGTATCTCAATTATTTTGCAAAGAAAAAGTCAAAAAACCTGACATGTAGGGTCTTCAAGCACGGCTCACCCTAGAAAAAGTAGCGGCCTCCACAATATTCCTAAATAGTGAGTGATAGGGCAAGGGTTGTTCGTTAATTTTAACAGGAAAGTACCGCCCTTCAAACCACATGTCTAGTACAAAAAAGCCTAAAGTGTGTATTTCGATGTTCTAAATTGGGCACCTAAAATCCGAAGAACCATTTTCGTGAATGGAGAGCCCCATTATCCCCTAAAGGGAATTGTGACTTGTACTGGAAAGGTAGTTCACAATCACGAATAATTGAAATCTCAAGAACTGTCGGCATAGATATAGTACTCCAAAACGTATCTTGACAAGTGCCATTAAAACCCACATTCGGATTACGCGCATTTTTCTAATATGCCCTTTGTGGCTGGTCAGTCTCAACATCACCAGTACGATATATTCCCATCATACTTTACTACTGTGGTTTAGATTGGGTCCTATCTCCGTTCTAAATGAAAAGCAAATCCTTTGAAAAGTCAGGTCGTTGATCAACCACATGAAGTTTGGTACATCGCCTTATTTTTTTCCTTGATCGGACAGATCTATGATAGTGTACTCTAAAGAGAGTATAAAAGCCCCTATCTACCACTAAAAGATCTAAGTTGATTGGACAACAACGAACGATTGTAGATGCCATAATGCGCTTTAGTCAAAATCGCGCAAAACTTTATGACCAACCTGATAATATCTCGGTTCCAAAATCTGGGTTGTATGTGCCGAACTGCTCAACAACCTACAACTTGGTAACCTACAACACTCAATCCTCTACCGACGAATCTACTATATTTTTCTCTAATCTTAACCTAGCGGATAAACACTTGAATTGATTTGAATAGCCCCGTCACACTCTGAAGTAGATCCATTTGCTCACCGACTCAGTTCTCAAAGTTCTCCGTGATGATGGCATCGAACTTCTCCTCCTTCAGCCTCTGAACTAATCCAGGAGTTGTCAGCAGTTTGCGGCACTGCCGACAGAAGGATACTGCATTGTTACGGGCGTTCTGGAAATTTTTTTTAAGTTAGAGGTAATGATGAAGCTACATTGCCTCTTGGAGACTATGCTCGATGGTTAACACATCTGGGTCAGTGCAAATGCCAGAGTTATTTTTGATCCGAGAAACAATATGACGCTCTATTATTTATTGAAGAGTTTCAAATGAATAAATGACAGTCCGAATGTCCGACTGTATCAGTCAACATCGAACAGTAGAAGGATTACCTCCATAACTGCCGACCACGATGCTGACTCCATTTCGAACGTGTCAGTGTCGCCCACCATGAAGTGCGTGTTCTGCAACCGTTTTGATCTGTTCCGTTTTGTTGTGTTTTGTTGTTTTGTTTGTTGCTGTTGTGTTTGGTGCTTGCTTTGTTCTGCAACCGTATGTTCCAAGCGGGGGCGTTATTGCAATAATAGTAGTATTATTCTTATTACAAAACATTCATACCATGTGATCTGCACCCTCTGCTGGCGAGATACGAATAATTGAAGCTTTCTTGGCACCATCCGACTTCGATGCGTCAATCTCGGAGATGAGAGCTGTCTGAGCGCAATCAATAAATTAACTGATTAAATTGTTTAAATTTGCATGTCAATCCACACAGTATGCCTAAACTGATTGGTCCAAGTGTAAAAAACATCATAGATAAAGAGCAAAGATCAAGAAACTCACCACATTATGTCCTGCGTCTACTAGCGTATCAGCGATCATCCCCATGAACTTGATGTGTGAATGGGCAAATTTGGGAATGTATACAAGCATTTTGTAGGATGAGCATAACGGCAATGCATGTCAATCCACACAGTATGCCTAAACTGATTGGTCCAAGTGTAAAAAACATCATAGATAAAGAGCAAAGATCAAGAAACTCACCACATTATGTCCTGCGTCTACTAGCGTATCAGCGATCATCCCCATGAACTTGATGTGTGAATGGGCAAATTTGGGAATGTATACAAGCATTTTGTAGGATGAGCATAACGGCAATGCAAGCAGTAGGAAAACTAGGGAAAATTTCATTTTCCGAATCATCACGGACCATGACGATAATGTCGTATATGTACGGAATACTCGAGTGCGCAATTCGGGCAATCTTATTTACATATTCCACACTCTGACCGGTCGAAAGAATGGGCGAAATGAAGAGACGATTACTGTAGTGGGTACCAACGATCATGAGCACTAACTACATTGTAGGAACGCTATTTACTATTTGGAGAGAATTATTATTGGAAAAAAGTTGCGCATGAAAGTTCTTGCTGGAAATATTCTTTTTTTGCGCAAGTTAATTGACATATTCAAGACTAGGAAGCCCGCTGAATTAGGTATGAAAAAGTTAGTGTGTAAACGAGTATTTATTACAGTGAAGTCACTTAACTGTAGTGTTTTCACTGAAGTGCATTCCACCAGGGTAAGAATAATTAGTAGTTGTGGAGTAACTGACTTAAGGATGATCCCAAAAGCATTTGCATACGCTACCCCTCAGCACATTCCTGTGAACAACATGCGAGGGGGGAGCGTCAACCAAGGACTACCAAATAGGCACTTCTCTGATTCTATCCCTCTAACATGCTCTATGCCATTCTCCAACCCGGATGTGGGAGTGAAATAAGGATGAGAAGGGAACGAGGGAGAGTGCGTCAACAATGCAATCTCTATGGAGATGAGTGGCAATAAAGAGAGCTGCTGAGGCCGTTGGAATATGTCCGCCCATCCGTTTCAGCTCGTTCACCCCACTAGTTCTAAAATAATCAGTTAATCGTATCTTCAATCTACATCTATTGCACTAGGAGTGTGCAGATTATGAGAATTTCATTCCAGCTATCAGTTTTAGTAAATCGTCCAAGATCAGTTCTTCGTCGCAGCATGTCTCTTACTCCCGAGCAACTGGAGAAGCTGGACAGGGCTCGAAAAGAGATGATGGTCATTTAATGCTTTATGTTATAAATAAATGTTTAAAATCTCTTTCTTTTATGTCAGGCCGATCCCTCGTTAATCAATGCATCCATCGCCATGCTGACACCTGAGGCGCAGCCTCATGCTAAGGCGGTAGGTCAAAGGAGGGGGGGGGGGCGTGCGAGCTTCAGGTATTGATTTGCATATATCAGGTTGATTCAAAAGTTTCTGACTATTTTCATGTTCTGACATAATGACCTCCCCCGTTGATCGGAATCGACCAATCAACTAATGTTTGTCAACAGTTGGTGTGGCCTTGGGAACACTAAATAACTAGCGCTATATCGGGCCAATGTGATTCATAAGGTTAGCACTATTCACGATAAAATTCTGAATTCTTGTAAATTAATCTGAATTTTGAATTGATTGTAATTCCAACGATAACTGTGATACCCTCACAACTAATGCATGGTTTTAAAGAGCGATTAGTGTGCTTATTAGAATACATAGCGCAAAAGCATTGGCCTCGAATCCCTTCTTGAAAATGGCTCTCAATCCTAGTCTTGGATAAATTGCAATTCTGTGAATAGACATTTGACGGTATTTTACAGGTGCGGATCGAACAGTAACGATTATTTGCTGCTAATTCTGAATCACCCTCCCGTTCTAGTTTGCAGTTAAATTTTGGAGCGGATTCATCTATCTGTTAAGGAATACGGTATTTCGAAATCGGGATATAGAGATTCGAACGCCGAAAACGGCACTTTTGAATATTTCCCTTCTCTGCCACTTCTTCTAGACCTGATTTGCCACCACTATTTGAACAAGCAACTCTTACCCTACCACTGATATAATGGGCTAAATCGGTATTACACAGCTATTCGAGGAGCAGTGTTTAATCGAAAACACTAAAAAAGCTACATTTTTGCATGTTTTGATGCGGTCGCGATTTTCTCAGGTTCACTGCGAGCTATATTCGATGCAAACATATTATGGTACTCCACTAGCAAGTCCCTTCGAAAATGGAATAGTCAGAAACTTTTGAATCAACCTAATACATGCAACAGATATTCGAAACTTACATTTAATTTATGTTTCTATTTTTTCAGGTGCGTGACATGAACTTCAACGAAGCTGATCCTGCAGTCAGGTTCAACAAGGTGCATTTTAATCAATCTGTCGCAAAAATGAATAATAAACAATTTCCGATCGCTGCACTCCGTTCGACTCTCTCGGTTGACATCCTCAAGCAGTTCGATACTCACAGAGACCGATTCAGCGAGAAGTACTGTCTGCCCAAGATGAAATGAGGAAAATATGATGATTCATCAGTATCTCTCTGTGTCTGTGAATAAATTTTTATTTACAGCGCTAATTTATGAATTGGGCTCAAAAAGAGCAAGTTTGCCATCACCGAAGCAGCTGAAAGATTGAGAGTTTTTTTAAACATCGTACGTGATGGAACGAATACCGAGATATTTCTATATGAGAGGAATCGCGAGAAAATCACCCATTTGAGGGGGGTCTGCGGCGGTAGAACCAAAATCATCCTATCCTGATGTAAACATAGTGTAAGGTATTTGAGATGATGCGATACGAACTGCGTCGTCAGAATTTTGATAACTATCGTCATCTTCTAGATTCAGAAGGCCAAACTTGGGACACTAACTTTTTGAGTTTCAAATCGAGCGCACTTAAATTATCATAAGTCCGTGTAAAATGACGATAGAAAGTCGTTCTTTTTTTAGAAAGAAAGCTGAAAACATTATCTACAACTTTTATGTTGATCATTTTCCCTGTGTACGTCCCAGTGCGGGGTGGTCGGGTCGACCAAAAATGACCTAACTCTGGAAATCGGTAAAACCTTCTGAGTTTTTATGCGCAATGGATAGACACTATGAGTGACTAACTTGAGCCAAAAATTAGCCAAATCAAAAGGTGGAAAAAAAAACGGCGTCACTTTTTGTCCGGCGACTACTGAATGACCACCAGACCAAAACACTCTCTTAGCTCCAACTGTCACCTGTTAGGCTCAAATCACTCCAAAATTATCCAAAATAACAGTTAGAAGTGTTTCCGGCCTCAATACAGTACTCCTATTGGGCAAAAATTGCGAAAGGACCTGAAAATTGAAAATCGATTTGCGGACCCTTCTCGACTTGAGAGTTGCGCCCATATGCGCTAAATCACTTTCAGATAACGTAAGAATGTCCCTCTAAAGTATTCGAAGACCTTGTGCACCTATAAATGCGAAATTTCATCTAAGGGAACCAAGGAAAAGCGCAAAAGTGTACATCAGGTCAACATGGTCGTAGTGGCTTGGCTTATGGATGTAGAGCATGATGATCTAAACATTTCATCTGTTGAAAGTGAGTCTCTATCTTTCCGTTGAAGCGAGCTACAGAGCCTGGAAGATAGCGAAAATCGAGGAGAGACGCGCGCGGGCGAGCGTTAAATGGAGAGGAGGGAGAGGGAGGTCAGACGGCGAGAGCGTCAGACGGTTAGAGCATCATCTCAAATACCTTACACTACGTTTACATCAGGATAGCATGATTTTGGTTCTACCGCCGCGGAGAAGGTGATTCTCTCGCGATGTCTCTCATATACCACTCCTCTCACGAGAGAATCGAGCTATTCTAGGGAATGGAGCGGAAATCGCCAAAATGGTTCTAACAAGTTTTGGGCACCTTGAGGCATCCCTAACGCTGAAAGATAGACTGAAAGACTGAAAGATACTGAAAGATAGAGCAAAACTAACCCCCGAGTGACCCCCCCACTCATTTTTCGAGCTCTATCGATCTACAGGGTGCGCAAAAATTACCAGAATTGATATTTTCATATGATTCCCACATCTGGAATAGGACTTGGGCGTTCTGGTTCATGATAAAGTTTACCAACACTATGAGCAATAGTTGCATACTAGCTAATTTTTATGGGACCTCAATTAGCACTGGCGAAGGCCTTGAGTCTCATGACAGTTTAAAATATGATTAGTGTCGAGTTATTGGTAGAGGACATCTTGGCCAACAACACCCCAAACACTGAAGCGGAGGGGTTAAAATCGGGGGAGTTCGGGGGTCAATCAGTCAGAGTGAATAATCGAGTGAATGGGTGTCCAACCACAACTTTGACCTGTGAAAAGTAGCAGAATCTGGCTGAAAGGTCCCGTGCTCCTGACCGAAGTGGGAATGATCTCAGGGTGGAAGCGCGTCTTCGAGGAGCGCGTCTTTGCTTCATGTAATACTCCGTATTAGAGTGCTGAAAGGAAGAGTGAAAGGAAGACTCTGCCGCTCGTGCGCGGCGATAAATGAAAATGAGGAAGAGGAGAGGGCAAAGTGCAAACTCTTGCTCAAGAGTTGGCTCGGAAAAACACCGTATTTGAGGCTTTTTGACCGAATTTTTAAATGTTAGTGAAGCATTTGCATACCCATCCGAATATTTTACGCAATTGAAGTGTGGACTCGCTATGCCACATCGGTACTGTATGCTTTTGGGACCTCCTCACCAGGAACTAGACGCTAGAATGGTTAGCTATTTTCAAAATCATGGGAAAATCGTTCTCAATAGTGGTGCAAAAGTAGCATCTTTTGAATCAATAGTGATACAAAAACCTCATCTTGTGAATCAAACGTGGTACAAAAGTCGCATCTTTTGAATCAAATATGATACAAAATATCATCTTTTGAATCAATAGTGATGCAAAAACCTCATCTTGTGAATCAAACGTGGTACAAAAGTCACATCTTTTGAATCAAATGTGATACAAAAGTCTCATCTTTTGAATCAATAGTGATAGAAAAGTCGTATATTTTGAATCAAATGTGATAGAAAAGTCGCTTTTTTGAATCAAACGTGGTACAAAAGTCGCATCTTTTGAATCAAATGCGATACAAAAATCTCATCTTTTGAATCAATAGTGATACAAAAGTCGTATATTTTGAATCAAATGTGATAGAAAAGTCGCTTTTTTGAATCAAATGTGATACAAAAGTCTCATCTTTTGAATCAAATGTGGTACACGGTAATGGGTCGCATTGACAGAAGTCCGCGTAAACCATTTAACCAGTAGCACCTCCACATTTTTTTTTGAATAACAAGAAAGGATGACGTATGTAGAAGACATAACATAAAACCGGTCAAAAACACCCCTCGGCTATGAAAATCGGAGCAGGTAAACTGATGTGGGGACGGTTGTGCAAATATTGGGTTGATGCAAAAGTCTTGCGGTTTTTTGTGTCCGTACTTTGAACTATCATAATTCGCTCGTCCCAAATCACAATGACTAATAAACATAGCAGTGTTTAGAGGTATGTTTGTACTTTACATACACACATTTCAATCAATCCGATATCGCAATCAACACATTAAATTATGATAAAGCCAATTAGAATTTATTCTCAAAATTTTGCATTAAATGTATTTTACTGGATATTTGTTGGCATAATTCACGAAACCTGACCATACTGATGTCTGAGAAGTATTACGTATACCCTTTCAGAAAATATGTTAGAACTGTCTCTCGATTAAGTTTGGACCGAGTTACATGCTATTGAAAATATGCTGTCGATTCTGGTTACATGAAACTTTTTCGGATTTTTTGAACCGAAGACCAAGCATACAAGCTTCACTATGAGTGTGCTATATTCACTCACCAAAAGGCTTTATTCTCTGAAAAAATATTGACGCCTGCACCTTTCTCGTTTCAGAAAATTTGAATTTCTCATTTTTCAAAAATATGCAAAATGAACATAAAAAATGCAATATGTAGTCATTTACTGATCAATGCATTCCTCAAAAGGATGTAACTTCCATCATCCAAGAGAAAAAGTGAAAGGAAGATGGAAGACAAAATATCAAAAAACCGCAAGACTTTTGCAACAACCTAATAGATAACTAATTACACTTAAAAATCCGATCGAAAAGCCTCAAAAAAGGTGTTTTACCGAACCAACTCTTACGCAAGAGTTTGATCTTTTGCATTTCTCTCCCTCTCATTCCCCCCACACCGCGCGCTCTGCCCTCTTCCTTTCAGCACTCTACAGGGTCCGCCAAAAGTATGGAGACAAAGGTTGAACTTGAATATTTCATAACTCCTGGCAACACATTAATACATGTTATAACACGTTGTGTAATATTGGCTAGTCATTGAATATAGGATATGAGGGATTGGTTTGCCTTCCAAAATGAAAAAAAATAAATAAACTGCCCCTAATATTGCAAACAAGCAGGTTCTCACTATTCACACCGTTGAATCGTCACTCATTTCCCTTATCGTAATTGCAATCTCCGATGAAGAACGGCATTTACACTCGGTGGATATCGAAGGACTGTTTTACGATGTGAGTAATTATTAGCTTGTAGGGAAAGTCTTTGTCACTTTTTCAAAACGTTATTTCTTGGGCAAAGGAAAATCATGAGCAATTATACTTGTCCATATTATTGACAATATGTGCCCAACGTACCTGCAATGTATGGATCCCCTCCCTTTAGAACCCGCCTGGGTGCCAATCAAAGTATTGCTCGAGTTCCACCTCGAGACTTCCACATGAATTGAAGGCCCTACCTCGAACTCGATGGGCTCTAAGCGGGTTGTTATCGTAGATGACCCACTTCTCATTCCCCGTTATGAGCCGTTCCAGCCATCGATCCCCACCTCGGAGAATGAAGAAAGTATTGGAATCATCGAATCGACGGTCATGGCTGGCTTGGATCAGATCATGGAATTTGAATCGACCTATTAATTTCCTCATTCCAAGATATCTCAAGCCTTCTTTGACAGTGCGATGGTGGACTCTAATTGCAATAGAAATTTCACGGGCACGTTGAAGTGGGTCCGTTTCACCAGCTTTCTTCAAAGTCTCAAAATGCAACGAACGCGATCTCCCAGATCGATCCCATTCATTGAGGGAAAAGTCGTCTTCTTCGACGCGACGGATCCAATTCCCGAAGGTGTTGTAGAGGGGGCATGTGTATATTAAGGATTCTTCAGTAGGGTCTCCGAATCCTTCATCGTGGTGTAGAATAGAGAGAGGTAAATCAAAACATGTCGGAAGTGTGTGACACCAGGAACATAAATCGTTGATCAACTAGAGCTTGACTGAAGGAAAGGGAATGGGGAGTTGTTTACTAAAAATGTCCATCACTGATTGTTATTCACTAGGAACATGGGAAAACCAAAGTGCATTTGTGGCGAGCAGTGTAAAAACAAAACCAGTGACAAAGACTTTCCCTACAACCTGATAGCTTAATTGGTTTGAATAATACCAAAAAGAAAGAAAAAGTGCCAAGAATGAGAGAATGCAAACAATATCTTATTAGATGCGAACTTAGTAGATGTGAAAATTTTATGACTTTGTAGTCGTTACACCAATTCAGATCGGAGCACTTCCTGTGATTATACATCCTGTTCTAATTCTCACTTATATTCGCACCTACCGCATGTCAGGCACCATTCTTATTTCCCAGAACTATTCCTGTCACAGGTTCATTCGAGACTGTTTCATTGGTTGCATATTCAAGACATCTACCTCTTCATCAGCCACTACTCAAAACACTTTCAACAAACAACATGGAAATTCTCTCCGCATGTACTAGAATATATTTAGGGTTAGGGTTTTATTGATAACTTGCATAATGAAATATTATTTGAGGCATTATACAGAGCGGATAAGGCAGACATTGTGTAGTGACATACCAATTTAGTCCGGAGTGCCTATCTTCTACAGAACCATTTACTTCTAGGTCACCAATTAATTTTTCCAGTGGCCAACTTATCCTCCCCTGAGATGCCATAGACCTTGATCACTTCATGTTGGACAAATGTGCTTTTTTCTGTTCATCCCTTAAGAGACCCTCCACGAGAGAACGTAACAACTGTACGGGGGTGCACGGATGGCCAAAAATTCGATAATTCCCGTATTTTTTTCCTGAAGTGTGTGCCCCGAGTGCTGATTGACGGCAGCAATAACTAAGGCTAGGGGTCGATTTTGTAAAAGTTACAGGTACCCCCCACTTTTGGGTTCGAAAATATTGATATGTCAGAATTATGCGTGAAACAGATTTTCTGGAGTATTTTCACTCGTAGAGTACGAATTCCGATATCCCAATGCGAGAAAATGTGAAATTCAAAAATTATAGTCGAAAAACGACTTTTTCACTCAAATATTGCCCAGAAAGTGGAATTTAAAAATTTTTCTTGCCTCCAATTATACTTTTTTTAGATTCTACGGACCAAAGTACGTCTCTGGTAAAAATTTCAGATTTTTAAAAATGGAGACCCTTCGACTTTTTTTAGCCCGAAGTGCGCAAAGTAGTGCAAAATCGCCCAAATGTCATATTATCATGTATCTAAAAATAGATAGGAATGTTCATAGATGATGCCAAATACTTTCAAACATCATAGATACTCTCCATTTTTTCATATGATTTATGGATGTTTTGACAAAGATATGAAATCTCATTTTTCGACCCCTGCGTTCAGGGTCGAAAAAACGATTTCTCAAATTATATTCAAAACTGTGCATTTTTGGCGTATTTTAACTCGTGGAAGCAAATTTTTTATATATAAGGTCCAAAAATGTCATTGTAAAAAAGATACACATTTTCTAACCAGCACATCGAAATAAATTATGGTAAATTTCGAAAATCTAAATACTTATTGATTGGTTCCTATTCTGACATTTGGGCGATTTTGCCCTATTTTACGTATTTCGGGCTAAAAAAGTCGCAGGGTCTCCATTTTTAAAAATCTGAAAAATTCACCATAGACATAATTTGACACGTAGATTCGGAAAATCGAATAGTTGGAGGCAAGAAAAATTTCCAAAAATTACTTTCGGACCATTTTTTGCTCAACAAACGTGTTTTTCGATCATAACTTTTTGATTTCTCACTTTTTCGCATTTTAGCATGCGAATTCGTATTCTACGCGTCAACATATTAGGCTGTTGCAAAAGTCTTGTGGTTTTTTTGTGTCAGTACTTTGAACGATCACAACTCGCGTGTCTCAAATCTCAATGGCCAACAATCTCAATGGTGTTGTTTAGGGATATGCTTGAACGTTGTTCACGCATATTTCAATCAAACCGATCATACAACCAACGCAAGCAATTATGATTAACCCAATTGCAAAAAAGCACAAAATTTAGATTTAAATTTATTTATCTAGATATTTGAACGGGAAATTCATGAAACAATTTCATAATGTTGAGTGGGAAGTGCCATTGATGTTCTTTCACAAAATAGGTTAGACCTGTCATGTGAGTGGGTTTAAACCAAATTACACGATATCAAAAATATGAGCAGACCCAGGCTGCATGTGATTTGTACCTGCTTTTCTGAATGGAATGCCAAGCATACAGGCTCCGTCATGTGTGCGATGTATGCATCCACAAAAAGTTTCTCATAGAAAACATTGGGGCCTGCTTCTTCTCCCCTTCAGAAAATTTGAATTTCTCATTTTTCAAAAATATGCGAAATCAACATAAAAAATGCAATATGTAGTCATTTACAGATCAATGCATTTCTCAAAAGGAAGTAACTTCCATCATCCATGAGAAAAAGTATGCATTGGGTAAAGATGGAAGCTTCATATAACCACCAGGAATTGAGCGTTCATGCTTCAGAGGAAACAGAATACTGAGAAATGTGTCGTTTTCGATGGATATTTTTTCGCAACTTTAACTGTACCCTGTTTTCGCCTCTCTGATTGGGCAATGCTGATAGGGTGCGCATATGAAAGAGTATGCAAGGCCTCATTAGCAATCAATATCCCGAAGTTCATCTATCAAACCAACAGGAAGATGGAAGGCAAAATATCAAAATTCCACAGGACTTTTGCAACAACCTAATACAAAAAAATCTACTTTTCATGTAATTCGGAAAAAGTCGATTTTTCGACCCCAAAAGTGAGGGGTGCCCGAAACTTTTTCAAAATCGACCCCCACCTTAGTTATTGCGGCCGTCAATCAGCACTCGGGACCCACACTTCAGGAAAAAAGTATGGGAATTATCGAATTTTTGGCCATCCGTGGACCTATTACGTTCTCTGGTGGACGGTCTCTTAATATAGTTCTTTATGATAAGTTACACGTTTTCTTTGCATGAACTTTTTCAAAAATATGTAGCCCCGAGTTGCCAAGTTTTAAGTAGAATTACATAGACAATTTGAAAAGAAAACCTTACGTTGCCATCGTGTCACATTTCTGCTGTTTATCGTTCACGGCAATTGTTGCTCTCGCCTGATAAATGAGCTCCGATCAACTATTCGTCGGCCTATTTATCACATGATCGAATGTGTGCAGGGACAACACCAAAAAAGGGTCGCTACACTAGTGATGGCAACTCGGCGCTTGCTTTCCGCTATCTCGCACTGTCTGACCGGTAGCGTTGCAGGGACGAATTCGCGAGATTCGTACCCTCATCAGCCTAGCTCGATCGAATTTAGGGAAGTGAGAAAGGGAGATGTGCCAGAGGAAATGCGAAATTAGAATCTGAATTCGATCACGCAGCACATGCCACCCCCAACAGTATTGTGAAGTGCTCTGCACACAGTAAAGCGGGGAATCGTCTACGTCATCCGTTATTTGGTAAATAGTCTAATCCCTTTGACATATTAGGTTGGCAGGAAAGTCTTTGTCCATGTTTTTGTTTTTACACTGCTCGTCGTAGGTGCACTTTGGTGTTCCGTCGTCCCTAGCGAATACAAATCAGTAAGGAGACCTTATAGTAAACAACTCCCCATCCCCTTCCCTTCAGTCAGGCCCTAGTAGAGCAACGATGTGTATTCCAGGTGCCACACACTTCCGTCATGTTCTGCTTTACCTCTATCTATCCTACACCACGATGAAGGATTCGGAGATCCTACTGAAGAATGTTTATCATACACCTGCCCAACAACACCTTCAGGAATTGGATCCATCGCTTCGAAGAATAGGACTTTTCCCTCAATGAATAGATCGTTCTGAGAGACTGCGTTTTTTGCACTTGGAGACTTTGAAGAAAGCTGTTGAAACGGGCCCATTTCACAATGCCCGTGAAACGACTATTGCACTTAGAGTCCACCATAGTACTGTTGAAGAAGGCTTGAGATTGCTTGGAATGAGGAAATATATCGGTCGATTCATACCCCATGATCTGGTGCAAGCCAGCAATTATCGTCGAGTCGATGATTTCATTACTCTCCTCATTCTCCGAGGCGGGGATCGATGGCCGGATCGGTGCGTTGGGCACATATTGTCAATAATGATGACAAGTATATTTGAACTCATGCTATTGTGTCTTCAAAGAAATAAAGTTTTTAAAAATGGACAAAGACTTTCCTGCCAACCTAATAGCATCAAAAAAAGAGACCTGAAAGGCCTGGAACAACATTGAATTTTTGACAACTTGTGAAACTGGACTCTCGAGAATGCTTGTGCTATTTTTCATACTTTAACGATAGACAATTTCGAACATGCGATAGGCAAATTTTCATTCAATAAACGCGTGACTATCCATATTATTTTCAATCGGTCGAGAAACGATACCACGGTCTCATCAGTCTCAGCAACTCTCGCAACTCGGTCTTGAAAGTGGGTAAATTTTAGAGACGGTGACCCAAATTTTGAACTCTATTATTAACGCTCATCTCTCGTTACAAATCCAACACATCGTAGTGCAAAGTGGACATTTTGAACACTTCGAACACGTGAAAATCGGTCTTTTTACGTAGATATTTTAGTTGTTTGCTCATCTTTCCTATAAATGGGCATAACTGTCCACTTGTTCATTGAGACGGTGGGCATATCACTTAAAAACAGATCATTGTGTTATTTGCTGATTGCTCCCTTACCTCTTGGCCAATAACCATTTTGATCAATTTGGAAGAATGCAATAGCGTATTTCTGAGAGATTATCAATGTTCAATATTCAATTTTTGAAATTATGATATGCGTATTCTCGTTTTCATATATGCCTATTTCTATATTTTTTAATGTTATTTTGCACTTACACAAGAAAAATATGATTCGTTGTACAATTGCTTATCGATCTTTGATCTTTACGTGCCAGGCAATGGATCTTCCTGGAAGAGTTCCTCCATTTGCTCATCACTCTCGTCCGCACGCTCGTGATGACGTTGGTTGGATCGATAAAGGCACTGCTTCCGATGGGAATCCTACCGAGAAAAAGCGTACACGGTAAGGTTAAGCGATCCAGATCAATAAGCTAGCCCGGCTGCTTTTGTCGGTTGCTCCCGCGCTGGCTGAGCTGTTTTCCAAATCTCTCCTGAAGTGACTTGTTTGCTCGATCCCTCTACCGATTTCTCAAACCGCGCAGACGGACAAAGCGCCCTATAAATTGTATCTTTGCTCGATTTCCAACCATTAATTTCAGGCCAGATCTGCCTGATCACAGGAGCGGGTTCCGGTTTAGGCAGGCTGATGGCGATCGAGGTTCGCCATTTCAATATAATTCGAAATTCGAATCGTCACTTCATCTCACTTTTGATCAAGCGAATCTATCAAGGGATCAAAAAGTATGTGTGCACCTGTTATTGCGATATTTCCCAATTGCTTTCCCAATTTCTATGATGATATTTCCGAATTGCAATCTGCCCGAACAACTCTCTAAAATCGGCATTGAGGCATTTAGACCAAAATAAGCGTCCGCTTCGGGACTCAGTTCATGTAAATGCGGGATAGGGGGGAGAGAGCGAGACCATTGCCCCCTATCCCGCATTTACATGAACTGAGTCCCGAAGCGGACGCTTATTTTGGTCTAAATGCCTCAATGCCGATTTTAGAGAGTTGTTCGGGCAGATTGCAATTCGGAAATATCATCATAGAAATTGGGAAAGCAATTGGGAAATATCGCAATAACAGGTGCACACATACTTTTTGATCCCTTGATAGATTCGCTTGATCAAAAGTGAGATGAAGTGACGATTCGAATTTCGAATTATATTGAAATGGCGAACCTCGATCGCCATCAGCCTGCCTAAACCGGAACCCGCTCCTGTGATCAGGCAGATCTGGCCTGAAATTAATGGTTGGAAATCGAGCAAAGATACAATTTATAGGGCGCTTTGTCCGTCTGCGCGGTTTGAGAAATCGGTAGAGGGATCGAGCAAACAAGTCACTTCAGGAGAGATTTGGAAAACAGCTCAGCCAGCGCGGGAGCAACCGACAAAAGCAGCCGGGCTAGCTTATTGATCTGGATCGCTTAACCTTACCGTGTACGCTTTTTCTCGGTAGGATTCCCATCGGAAGCAGTGCCTTTATCGATCCAACCAACGTCATCACGAGCGTGCGGACGAGAGTGATGAGCAAATGGAGGAACTCTTCCAGGAAGATCCATTGCCTGGCACGTAAAGATCAAAGATCGATAAGCAATTGTACAACGAATCATATTTTTCTTGTGTAAGTGCAAAATAACATTAAAAAATATAGAAATAGGCATATATGAAAACGAGAATACGCATATCATAATTTCAAAAATTGAATATTGAACATTGATAATCTCTCAGAAATACGCTATTGCATTCTTCCAAATTGATCAAAATGGTTATTGGCCAAGAGGTAAGGGAGCAATCAGCAAATAACACAATGATCTGTTTTTAAGTGATATGCCCACCGTCTCAATGAACAAGTGGACAGTTATGCCCATTTATAGGAAAGATGAGCAAACAACTAAAATATCTACGTAAAAAGACCGATTTTCACGTGTTCGAAGTGTTCAAAATGTCCACTTTGCACTACGATGTGTTGGATTTGTAACGAGAGATGAGCGTTAATAATAGAGTTCAAAATTTGGGTCACCGTCTCTAAAATTTACCCACTTTCAAGACCGAGTTGCGAGAGTTGCTGAGACTGATGAGACCGTGGTATCGTTTCTCGACCGATTGAAAATAATATGGATAGTCACGCGTTTATTGAATGAAAATTTGCCTATCGCATGTTCGAAATTGTCTATCGTTAAAGTATGAAAAATAGCACAAGCATTCTCGAGAGTCCAGTTTCACAAGTTGTCAAAAATTCAATGTTGTTCCAGGCCTTTCAGGTCTCTTTTTTTGATGCTATTAGGTTGGCAGGAAAGTCTTTGTCCATTTTTAAAAACTTTATTTCTTTGAAGACACAATAGCATGAGTTCAAATATACTTGTCATCATTATTGACAATATGTGCCCAACGCACCGATCCGGCCATCGATCCCCGCCTCGGAGAATGAGGAGAGTAATGAAATCATCGACTCGACGATAATTGCTGGCTTGCACCAGATCATGGGGTATGAATCGACCGATATATTTCCTCATTCCAAGCAATCTCAAGCCTTCTTCAACAGTACTATGGTGGACTCTAAGTGCAATAGTCGTTTCACGGGCATTGTGAAATGGGCCCGTTTCAACAGCTTTCTTCAAAGTCTCCAAGTGCAAAAAACGCAGTCTCTCAGAACGATCTATTCATTGAGGGAAAAGTCCTATTCTTCGAAGCGATGGATCCAATTCCTGAAGGTGTTGTTGGGCAGGTGTATGATAAACATTCTTCAGTAGGATCTCCGAATCCTTCATCGTGGTGTAGGATAGATAGAGGTAAAGCAGAACATGACGGAAGTGTGTGGCACCTGGAATACACATCGTTGCTCTACTAGGGCCTGACTGAAGGGAAGGGGATGGGGAGTTGTTTACTATAAGGTCTCCTTACTGATTTGTATTCGCTAGGGACGACGGAACACCAAAGTGCACCTACGACGAGCAGTGTAAAAACAAAAACATGGACAAAGACTTTCCTGCCAACCTAATATGTCAAAGGGATTAGACTATTTACCAAATAACGGATGACGTAGACGATTCCCCGCTTTACTGTGTGCAGAGCACTTCACAATACTGTTGGGGGTGGCATGTGCTGCGTGATCGAATTCAGATTCTAATTTCGCATTTCCTCTGGCACATCTCCCTTTCTCACTTCCCTAAATTCGATCGAGCTAGGCTGATGAGGGTACGAATCTCGCGAATTCGTCCCTGCAACGCTACCGGTCAGACAGTGCGAGATAGCGGAAAGCAAGCGCCGAGTTGCCATCACTAGTGTAGCGACCCTTTTTTGGTGTTGTCCCTGCACACATTCGATCATGTGATAAATAGGCCGACGAATAGTTGATCGGAGCTCATTTATCAGGCGAGAGCAACAATTGCCGTGAACGATAAACAGCAGAAATGTGACACGATGGCAACGTAAGGTTTTCTTTTCAAATTGTCTATGTAATTCTACTTAAAACTTGGCAACTCGGGGCTACATATTTTTGAAAAAGTTCATGCAAAGAAAACGTGTAACTTATCATAAAGAACTATATTAAGAGACCGTCCACCAGAGAACGTAATAGGTCCACGGATGGCCAAAAATTCGATAATTCCCATACTTTTTTCCTGAAGTGTGGGTCCCGAGTGCTGATTGACGGCCGCAATAACTAAGGTGGGGGTCGATTTTGAAAAAGTTTCGGGCACCCCTCACTTTTGGGGTCGAAAAATCGACTTTTTCCGAATTACATGAAAAGTAGATTTTTTTGTATTAGGTTGTTGCAAAAGTCCTGTGGAATTTTGATATTTTGCCTTCCATCTTCCTGTTGGTTTGATAGATGAACTTCGGGATATTGATTGCTAATGAGGCCTTGCATACTCTTTCATATGCGCACCCTATCAGCATTGCCCAATCAGAGAGGCGAAAACAGGGTACAGTTAAAGTTGCGAAAAAATATCCATCGAAAACGACACATTTCTCAGTATTCTGTTTCCTCTGAAGCATGAACGCTCAATTCCTGGTGGTTATATGAAGCTTCCATCTTTACCCAATGCATACTTTTTCTCATGGATGATGGAAGTTACTTCCTTTTGAGAAATGCATTGATCTGTAAATGACTACATATTGCATTTTTTATGTTGATTTCGCATATTTTTGAAAAATGAGAAATTCAAATTTTCTGAAGGGGAGAAGAAGCAGGCCCCAATGTTTTCTATGAGAAACTTTTTGTGGATGCATACATCGCACACATGACGGAGCCTGTATGCTTGGCATTCCATTCAGAAAAGCAGGTACAAATCACATGCAGCCTGGGTCTGCTCATATTTTTGATATCGTGTAATTTGGTTTAAACCCACTCACATGACAGGTCTAACCTATTTTGTGAAAGAACATCAATGGCACTTCCCACTCAACATTATGAAATTGTTTCATGAATTTCCCGTTCAAATATCTAGATAAATAAATTTAAATCTAAATTTTGTGCTTTTTTGCAATTGGGTTAATCATAATTGCTTGCGTTGGTTGTATGATCGGTTTGATTGAAATATGCGTGAACAACGTTCAAGCATATCCCTAAACAACACCATTGAGATTGTTGGCCATTGAGATTTGAGACACGCGAGTTGTGATCGTTCAAAGTACTGACACAAAAAAACCACAAGACTTTTGCAACAGCCTAATATGTTGACGCGTAGAATACGAATTCGCATGCTAAAATGCGAAAAAGTGAGAAATCAAAAAGTTATGATCGAAAAACACGTTTGTTGAGCAAAAAATGGTCCGAAAGTAATTTTTGGAAATTTTTCTTGCCTCCAACTATTCGATTTTCCGAATCTACGTGTCAAATTATGTCTATGGTGAATTTTTCAGATTTTTAAAAATGGAGACCCTGCGACTTTTTTAGCCCGAAATACGTAAAATAGGGCAAAATCGCCCAAATGTCAGAATAGGAACCAATCAATAAGTATTTAGATTTTCGAAATTTACCATAATTTATTTCGATGTGCTGGTTAGAAAATGTGTATCTTTTTTACAATGACATTTTTGGACCTTATATATAAAAAATTTGCTTCCACGAGTTAAAATACGCCAAAAATGCACAGTTTTGAATATAATTTGAGAAATCGTTTTTTCGACCCTGAACGCAGGGGTCGAAAAATGAGATTTCATATCTTTGTCAAAACATCCATAAATCATATGAAAAAATGGAGAGTATCTATGATGTTTGAAAGTATTTGGCATCATCTATGAACATTCCTATCTATTTTTAGATACATGATAATATGACATTTGGGCGATTTTGCACTACTTTGCGCACTTCGGGCTAAAAAAAGTCGAAGGGTCTCCATTTTTAAAAATCTGAAATTTTTACCAGAGACGTACTTTGGTCCGTAGAATCTAAAAAAAGTATAATTGGAGGCAAGAAAAATTTTTAAATTCCACTTTCTGGGCAATATTTGAGTGAAAAAGTCGTTTTTCGACTATAATTTTTGAATTTCACATTTTCTCGCATTGGGATATCGGAATTCGTACTCTACGAGTGAAAATACTCCAGAAAATCTGTTTCACGCATAATTCTGACATATCAATATTTTCGAACCCAAAAGTGGGGGGTACCTGTAACTTTTACAAAATCGACCCCTAGCCTTAGTTATTGCTGCCGTCAATCAGCACTCGGGGCACACACTTCAGGAAAAAAATACGGGAATTATCGAATTTTTGGCCATCCGTGCACCCCCGTACAGTTGTTACGTTCTCTCGTGGAGGGTCTCTTAAGGGATGAACAGAAAAAAGCACATTTGTCCAACATGAAGTGATCAAGGTCTATGGCATCTCAGGGGAGGATAAGTTGGCCACTGGAAAAATTAATTGGTGACCTAGAAGTAAATGGTTCTGTAGAAGATAGGCACTCCGGACTAAATTGGTATGTCACTACACAATGTCTGCCTTATCCGCTCTGTATAATGCCTCAAATAATATTTCATTATGCAAGTTATCAATAAAACCCTAACCCTAAATATATTCTAGTACATGCGGAGAGAATTTCCATGTTGTTTGTTGAAAGTGTTTTGAGTAGTGGCTGATGAAGAGGTAGATGTCTTGAATATGCAACCAATGAAACAGTCTCGAATGAACCTGTGACAGGAATAGTTCTGGGAAATAAGAATGGTGCCTGACATGCGGTAGGTGCGAATATAAGTGAGAATTAGAACAGGATGTATAATCACAGGAAGTGCTCCGATCTGAATTGGTGTAACGACTACAAAGTCATAAAATTTTCACATCTACTAAGTTCGCATCTAATAAGATATTGTTTGCATTCTCTCATTCTTGGCACTTTTTCTTTCTTTTTGGTATTATTCAAACCAATTAAGCTATCAGGTTGTAGGGAAAGTCTTTGTCACTGGTTTTGTTTTTACACTGCTCGCCACAAATGCACTTTGGTTTTCCCATGTTCCTAGTGAATAACAATCAGTGATGGACATTTTTAGTAAACAACTCCCCATTCCCTTTCCTTCAGTCAAGCTCTAGTTGATCAACGATTTATGTTCCTGGTGTCACACACTTCCGACATGTTTTGATTTACCTCTCTCTATTCTACACCACGATGAAGGATTCGGAGACCCTACTGAAGAATCCTTAATATACACATGCCCCCTCTACAACACCTTCGGGAATTGGATCCGTCGCGTCGAAGAAGACGACTTTTCCCTCAATGAATGGGATCGATCTGGGAGATCGCGTTCGTTGCATTTTGAGACTTTGAAGAAAGCTGGTGAAACGGACCCACTTCAACGTGCCCGTGAAATTTCTATTGCAATTAGAGTCCACCATCGCACTGTCAAAGAAGGCTTGAGATATCTTGGAATGAGGAAATTAATAGGTCGATTCAAATTCCATGATCTGATCCAAGCCAGCCATGACCGTCGATTCGATGATTCCAATACTTTCTTCATTCTCCGAGGTGGGGATCGATGGCTGGAACGGCTCATAACGGGGAATGAGA
The DNA here is from genome assembly GCA_036245805.1 of Pristionchus mayeri. Lineage (NCBI taxonomy): Eukaryota > Metazoa > Nematoda > Chromadorea > Rhabditida > Neodiplogasteridae > Pristionchus > Pristionchus mayeri. Next base: position 5,844,212 of record BTRK01000004.1, on the reverse strand, counting down.
AGTGGGTCATCTACGATAACAACCCGCTTAGAGCCCATCGAGTTCGAGGTAGGGCCTTCAATTCATGTGGAAGTCTCGAGGTGGAACTCGAGCAATACTTTGATTGGCACCCAGGCGGGTTCTAAAGGGAGGGGATCCATACATTGCAGGTACGTTGGGCACATATTGTCAATAATATGGACAAGTATAATTGAACTCATGATTTTCCTTTGCCCAAGAAATAACGTTTTGAAAAAGTGACAAAGACTTTCCCTACAAGCTAATAATTACTCACATCGTAAAACAGTCCTTCGATATCCACCGAGTGTAAATGCCGTTCTTCATCGGAGATTGCAATTACGATAAGGGAAAAATGAGTGACGATTCAACGGTGTGAATAGTGAGAACCTGCTTGTTTGCAATATTAGGGGCAGTTTATTTTTTTTTTTCATTTTGGAAGGCAAACCAATCCCTCATATCCTATATTCAATGACTAGCCAATATTACACAACGTGTTATAACATGTATTAATGTGTTGCCAGGAGTTATGAAATATTCAAGTTCAACCTTTGTCTCCATACTTTTGGCGGACCCTGTAGAGTGCTGAAAGGAAGAGGGCAGAGCGCGCGGTGTGGGGGGAATGAGAGGGAGAGAAATGCAAAAGATCAAACTCTTGCGTAAGAGTTGGTTCGGTAAAACACCTTTTTTGAGGCTTTTCGATCGGATTTTTAAGTGTAATTAGTTATCTATTAGGTTGTTGCAAAAGTCTTGCGGTTTTTTGATATTTTGTCTTCCATCTTCCTTTCACTTTTTCTCTTGGATGATGGAAGTTACATCCTTTTGAGGAATGCATTGATCAGTAAATGACTACATATTGCATTTTTTATGTTCATTTTGCATATTTTTGAAAAATGAGAAATTCAAATTTTCTGAAACGAGAAAGGTGCAGGCGTCAATATTTTTTCAGAGAATAAAGCCTTTTGGTGAGTGAATATAGCACACTCATAGTGAAGCTTGTATGCTTGGTCTTCGGTTCAAAAAATCCGAAAAAGTTTCATGTAACCAGAATCGACAGCATATTTTCAATAGCATGTAACTCGGTCCAAACTTAATCGAGAGACAGTTCTAACATATTTTCTGAAAGGGTATACGTAATACTTCTCAGACATCAGTATGGTCAGGTTTCGTGAATTATGCCAACAAATATCCAGTAAAATACATTTAATGCAAAATTTTGAGAATAAATTCTAATTGGCTTTATCATAATTTAATGTGTTGATTGCGATATCGGATTGATTGAAATGTGTGTATGTAAAGTACAAACATACCTCTAAACACTGCTATGTTTATTAGTCATTGTGATTTGGGACGAGCGAATTATGATAGTTCAAAGTAAGGACACAAAAAACCGCAAGACTTTTGCATCAACCTAATATTTGCACAACCGTCCCCACATCAGTTTACCTGCTCCGATTTTCATAGCCGAGGGGTGTTTTTGACCGGTTTTATGTTATGTCTTCTACATACGTCATCCTTTCTTGTTATTCAAAAAAAAATGTGGAGGTGCTACTGGTTAAATGGTTTACGCGGACTTCTGTCAATGCGACCCATTACCGTGTACCACATTTGATTCAAAAGATGAGACTTTTGTATCACATTTGATTCAAAAAAGCGACTTTTCTATCACATTTGATTCAAAATATACGACTTTTGTATCACTATTGATTCAAAAGATGAGATTTTTGTATCGCATTTGATTCAAAAGATGCGACTTTTGTACCACGTTTGATTCAAAAAAGCGACTTTTCTATCACATTTGATTCAAAATATACGACTTTTCTATCACTATTGATTCAAAAGATGAGACTTTTGTATCACATTTGATTCAAAAGATGTGACTTTTGTACCACGTTTGATTCACAAGATGAGGTTTTTGCATCACTATTGATTCAAAAGATGATATTTTGTATCATATTTGATTCAAAAGATGCGACTTTTGTACCACGTTTGATTCACAAGATGAGGTTTTTGTATCACTATTGATTCAAAAGATGCTACTTTTGCACCACTATTGAGAACGATTTTCCCATGATTTTGAAAATAGCTAACCATTCTAGCGTCTAGTTCCTGGTGAGGAGGTCCCAAAAGCATACAGTACCGATGTGGCATAGCGAGTCCACACTTCAATTGCGTAAAATATTCGGATGGGTATGCAAATGCTTCACTAACATTTAAAAATTCGGTCAAAAAGCCTCAAATACGGTGTTTTTCCGAGCCAACTCTTGAGCAAGAGTTTGCACTTTGCCCTCTCCTCTTCCTCATTTTCATTTATCGCCGCGCACGAGCGGCAGAGTCTTCCTTTCACTCTTCCTTTCAGCACTCTAATACGGAGTATTACATGAAGCAAAGACGCGCTCCTCGAAGACGCGCTTCCACCCTGAGATCATTCCCACTTCGGTCAGGAGCACGGGACCTTTCAGCCAGATTCTGCTACTTTTCACAGGTCAAAGTTGTGGTTGGACACCCATTCACTCGATTATTCACTCTGACTGATTGACCCCCGAACTCCCCCGATTTTAACCCCTCCGCTTCAGTGTTTGGGGTGTTGTTGGCCAAGATGTCCTCTACCAATAACTCGACACTAATCATATTTTAAACTGTCATGAGACTCAAGGCCTTCGCCAGTGCTAATTGAGGTCCCATAAAAATTAGCTAGTATGCAACTATTGCTCATAGTGTTGGTAAACTTTATCATGAACCAGAACGCCCAAGTCCTATTCCAGATGTGGGAATCATATGAAAATATCAATTCTGGTAATTTTTGCGCACCCTGTAGATCGATAGAGCTCGAAAAATGAGTGGGGGGGTCACTCGGGGGTTAGTTTTGCTCTATCTTTCAGTATCTTTCAGTCTTTCAGTCTATCTTTCAGCGTTAGGGATGCCTCAAGGTGCCCAAAACTTGTTAGAACCATTTTGGCGATTTCCGCTCCATTCCCTAGAATAGCTCGATTCTCTCGTGAGAGGAGTGGTATATGAGAGACATCGCGAGAGAATCACCTTCTCCGCGGCGGTAGAACCAAAATCATGCTATCCTGATGTAAACGTAGTGTAAGGTATTTGAGATGATGCTCTAACCGTCTGACGCTCTCGCCGTCTGACCTCCCTCTCCCTCCTCTCCATTTAACGCTCGCCCGCGCGCGTCTCTCCTCGATTTTCGCTATCTTCCAGGCTCTGTAGCTCGCTTCAACGGAAAGATAGAGACTCACTTTCAACAGATGAAATGTTTAGATCATCATGCTCTACATCCATAAGCCAAGCCACTACGACCATGTTGACCTGATGTACACTTTTGCGCTTTTCCTTGGTTCCCTTAGATGAAATTTCGCATTTATAGGTGCACAAGGTCTTCGAATACTTTAGAGGGACATTCTTACGTTATCTGAAAGTGATTTAGCGCATATGGGCGCAACTCTCAAGTCGAGAAGGGTCCGCAAATCGATTTTCAATTTTCAGGTCCTTTCGCAATTTTTGCCCAATAGGAGTACTGTATTGAGGCCGGAAACACTTCTAACTGTTATTTTGGATAATTTTGGAGTGATTTGAGCCTAACAGGTGACAGTTGGAGCTAAGAGAGTGTTTTGGTCTGGTGGTCATTCAGTAGTCGCCGGACAAAAAGTGACGCCGTTTTTTTTTCCACCTTTTGATTTGGCTAATTTTTGGCTCAAGTTAGTCACTCATAGTGTCTATCCATTGCGCATAAAAACTCAGAAGGTTTTACCGATTTCCAGAGTTAGGTCATTTTTGGTCGACCCGACCACCCCGCACTGGGACGTACACAGGGAAAATGATCAACATAAAAGTTGTAGATAATGTTTTCAGCTTTCTTTCTAAAAAAAGAACGACTTTCTATCGTCATTTTACACGGACTTATGATAATTTAAGTGCGCTCGATTTGAAACTCAAAAAGTTAGTGTCCCAAGTTTGGCCTTCTGAATCTAGAAGATGACGATAGTTATCAAAATTCTGACGACGCAGTTCGTATCGCATCATCTCAAATACCTTACACTATGTTTACATCAGGATAGGATGATTTTGGTTCTACCGCCGCAGACCCCCCTCAAATGGGTGATTTTCTCGCGATTCCTCTCATATAGAAATATCTCGGTATTCGTTCCATCACGTACGATGTTTAAAAAAACTCTCAATCTTTCAGCTGCTTCGGTGATGGCAAACTTGCTCTTTTTGAGCCCAATTCATAAATTAGCGCTGTAAATAAAAATTTATTCACAGACACAGAGAGATACTGATGAATCATCATATTTTCCTCATTTCATCTTGGGCAGACAGTACTTCTCGCTGAATCGGTCTCTGTGAGTATCGAACTGCTTGAGGATGTCAACCGAGAGAGTCGAACGGAGTGCAGCGATCGGAAATTGTTTATTATTCATTTTTGCGACAGATTGATTAAAATGCACCTTGTTGAACCTGACTGCAGGATCAGCTTCGTTGAAGTTCATGTCACGCACCTGAAAAAATAGAAACATAAATTAAATGTAAGTTTCGAATATCTGTTGCATGTATTAGGTTGATTCAAAAGTTTCTGACTATTCCATTTTCGAAGGGACTTGCTAGTGGAGTACCATAATATGTTTGCATCGAATATAGCTCGCAGTGAACCTGAGAAAATCGCGACCGCATCAAAACATGCAAAAATGTAGCTTTTTTAGTGTTTTCGATTAAACACTGCTCCTCGAATAGCTGTGTAATACCGATTTAGCCCATTATATCAGTGGTAGGGTAAGAGTTGCTTGTTCAAATAGTGGTGGCAAATCAGGTCTAGAAGAAGTGGCAGAGAAGGGAAATATTCAAAAGTGCCGTTTTCGGCGTTCGAATCTCTATATCCCGATTTCGAAATACCGTATTCCTTAACAGATAGATGAATCCGCTCCAAAATTTAACTGCAAACTAGAACGGGAGGGTGATTCAGAATTAGCAGCAAATAATCGTTACTGTTCGATCCGCACCTGTAAAATACCGTCAAATGTCTATTCACAGAATTGCAATTTATCCAAGACTAGGATTGAGAGCCATTTTCAAGAAGGGATTCGAGGCCAATGCTTTTGCGCTATGTATTCTAATAAGCACACTAATCGCTCTTTAAAACCATGCATTAGTTGTGAGGGTATCACAGTTATCGTTGGAATTACAATCAATTCAAAATTCAGATTAATTTACAAGAATTCAGAATTTTATCGTGAATAGTGCTAACCTTATGAATCACATTGGCCCGATATAGCGCTAGTTATTTAGTGTTCCCAAGGCCACACCAACTGTTGACAAACATTAGTTGATTGGTCGATTCCGATCAACGGGGGAGGTCATTATGTCAGAACATGAAAATAGTCAGAAACTTTTGAATCAACCTGATATATGCAAATCAATACCTGAAGCTCGCACGCCCCCCCCCCCTCCTTTGACCTACCGCCTTAGCATGAGGCTGCGCCTCAGGTGTCAGCATGGCGATGGATGCATTGATTAACGAGGGATCGGCCTGACATAAAAGAAAGAGATTTTAAACATTTATTTATAACATAAAGCATTAAATGACCATCATCTCTTTTCGAGCCCTGTCCAGCTTCTCCAGTTGCTCGGGAGTAAGAGACATGCTGCGACGAAGAACTGATCTTGGACGATTTACTAAAACTGATAGCTGGAATGAAATTCTCATAATCTGCACACTCCTAGTGCAATAGATGTAGATTGAAGATACGATTAACTGATTATTTTAGAACTAGTGGGGTGAACGAGCTGAAACGGATGGGCGGACATATTCCAACGGCCTCAGCAGCTCTCTTTATTGCCACTCATCTCCATAGAGATTGCATTGTTGACGCACTCTCCCTCGTTCCCTTCTCATCCTTATTTCACTCCCACATCCGGGTTGGAGAATGGCATAGAGCATGTTAGAGGGATAGAATCAGAGAAGTGCCCCAGATGTCTGTTGCTCGCGCACTTCATCGTTAGTTAGGACAGATCTCGGTTATTTTCTCGCTAAACCTCCTTGTTGTTCATCCCAGTCCTTCTCCCTCGCTGCTCTGCTCATAGTGAAAAGGCGTGAAAGCGACGTCAAAACAGCCAATTGGTGCACAAATCGCGCACACATGTCAACGAAATGGACACATTACACTTTGTTTGCAGAGGAGTTGTTTATGCGATGGAGAGAACACGATAGAGGGGGGAAATGCACTGATGACTGTGGGAACACCGTGTGCCTATTTGGTAGTCCTTGGTTGACGCTCCCCCCTCGCATGTTGTTCACAGGAATGTGCTGAGGGGTAGCGTATGCAAATGCTTTTGGGATCATCCTTAAGTCAGTTACTCCACAACTACTAATTATTCTTACCCTGGTGGAATGCACTTCAGTGAAAACACTACAGTTAAGTGACTTCACTGTAATAAATACTCGTTTACACACTAACTTTTTCATACCTAATTCAGCGGGCTTCCTAGTCTTGAATATGTCAATTAACTTGCGCAAAAAAAGAATATTTCCAGCAAGAACTTTCATGCGCAACTTTTTTCCAATAATAATTCTCTCCAAATAGTAAATAGCGTTCCTACAATGTAGTTAGTGCTCATGATCGTTGGTACCCACTACAGTAATCGTCTCTTCATTTCGCCCATTCTTTCGACCGGTCAGAGTGTGGAATATGTAAATAAGATTGCCCGAATTGCGCACTCGAGTATTCCGTACATATACGACATTATCGTCATGGTCCGTGATGATTCGGAAAATGAAATTTTCCCTAGTTTTCCTACTGCTTGCATTGCCGTTATGCTCATCCTACAAAATGCTTGTATACATTCCCAAATTTGCCCATTCACACATCAAGTTCATGGGGATGATCGCTGATACGCTAGTAGACGCAGGACATAATGTGGTGAGTTTCTTGATCTTTGCTCTTTATCTATGATGTTTTTTACACTTGGACCAATCAGTTTAGGCATACTGTGTGGATTGACATGCATTGCCGTTATGCTCATCCTACAAAATGCTTGTATACATTCCCAAATTTGCCCATTCACACATCAAGTTCATGGGGATGATCGCTGATACGCTAGTAGAAGCAGGACATAATGTGGTGAGTTTCTTGATCTTTGCTCTTTATCTATGATGTTTTTTACACTTGGACCAATCAGTTTAGGCATACTGTGTGGATTGACATGCAAATTTAAACAATTTAATCAGTTAATTTATTGATTGCGCTCAGACAGCTCTCATCTCCGAGATTGACGCATCGAAGTCGGATGGTGCCAAGAAAGCTTCAATTATTCGTATCTCGCCAGCAGAGGGTGCAGATCACATGGTATGAATGTTTTGTAATAAGAATAATACTACTATTATTGCAATAACGCCCCCGCTTGGAACATACGGTTGCAGAACAAAGCAAGCACCAAACACAACAGCAACAAACAAAACAACAAAACACAACAAAACGGAACAGATCAAAACGGTTGCAGAACACGCACTTCATGGTGGGCGACACTGACACGTTCGAAATGGAGTCAGCATCGTGGTCGGCAGTTATGGAGGTAATCCTTCTACTGTTCGATGTTGACTGATACAGTCGGACATTCGGACTGTCATTTATTCATTTGAAACTCTTCAATAAATAATAGAGCGTCATATTGTTTCTCGGATCAAAAATAACTCTGGCATTTGCACTGACCCAGATGTGTTAACCATCGAGCATAGTCTCCAAGAGGCAATGTAGCTTCATCATTACCTCTAACTTAAAAAAAATTTCCAGAACGCCCGTAACAATGCAGTATCCTTCTGTCGGCAGTGCCGCAAACTGCTGACAACTCCTGGATTAGTTCAGAGGCTGAAGGAGGAGAAGTTCGATGCCATCATCACGGAGAACTTTGAGAACTGAGTCGGTGAGCAAATGGATCTACTTCAGAGTGTGACGGGGCTATTCAAATCAATTCAAGTGTTTATCCGCTAGGTTAAGATTAGAGAAAAATATAGTAGATTCGTCGGTAGAGGATTGAGTGTTGTAGGTTACCAAGTTGTAGGTTGTTGAGCAGTTCGGCACATACAACCCAGATTTTGGAACCGAGATATTATCAGGTTGGTCATAAAGTTTTGCGCGATTTTGACTAAAGCGCATTATGGCATCTACAATCGTTCGTTGTTGTCCAATCAACTTAGATCTTTTAGTGGTAGATAGGGGCTTTTATACTCTCTTTAGAGTACACTATCATAGATCTGTCCGATCAAGGAAAAAAATAAGGCGATGTACCAAACTTCATGTGGTTGATCAACGACCTGACTTTTCAAAGGATTTGCTTTTCATTTAGAACGGAGATAGGACCCAATCTAAACCACAGTAGTAAAGTATGATGGGAATATATCGTACTGGTGATGTTGAGACTGACCAGCCACAAAGGGCATATTAGAAAAATGCGCGTAATCCGAATGTGGGTTTTAATGGCACTTGTCAAGATACGTTTTGGAGTACTATATCTATGCCGACAGTTCTTGAGATTTCAATTATTCGTGATTGTGAACTACCTTTCCAGTACAAGTCACAATTCCCTTTAGGGGATAATGGGGCTCTCCATTCACGAAAATGGTTCTTCGGATTTTAGGTGCCCAATTTAGAACATCGAAATACACACTTTAGGCTTTTTTGTACTAGACATGTGGTTTGAAGGGCGGTACTTTCCTGTTAAAATTAACGAACAACCCTTGCCCTATCACTCACTATTTAGGAATATTGTGGAGGCCGCTACTTTTTCTAGGGTGAGCCGTGCTTGAAGACCCTACATGTCAGGTTTTTTGACTTTTTCTTTGCAAAATAATTGAGATACAAATATCACTTTTTTAGATGAGAAAGGAAAGTGTGCTCTTAAATATTGATATAATAGAGAACCATGTAAGTATTGATTACAGCGCCCATAGGTAGAGGTCACCCGCGTCAATCCTCGAAACAGGTGATTTGCTCGATAGAAATCTTATTTTTCTAAGTGCCCGGGTTTCATTGACCTCTACGAAGCCCATTTTGAATTCGGCAGGTCTCTCTTTTTGAAACTAGGTAGTGTACGCCTAGTGCTTTTTAATAAACTTTGTGAGTTTCCATCTAAAAATTTATCTGCGAAGTACAGCAACTTTAAATAAAATCTTATTTTTTCTGAAAAATTCAAAGTTACGCAGATCTTGATTTCTCGCTTAGTAGAGATACTTGGAATATTTCAACTATATTTTTCGAAAGGTCGAACATGTCCCTATATATCACCATCAGGACAATACGTGGCGATTTGAGCAAAAGAAAATATACGAACTGAAACTTGGGGTCCGAAATCGCGCAAAACTTTATGACCAACCTAATAAATGACAGTGTATCTGATTCCTTTGTCCTCTCAGTTCCCCAAAACACCATTTCTAACTCGTGATTGTATGTTTGTAATTGAAAAGACCAGTTCTATCACATGCCCAGGCAAGGTATACTTTCGACTTTTGAACATGTAGGCTGAATATTAATTTTGTTTGAGGACTCTCTCAGCTCGTCTCACCACGCTCTCTGATTGTCGTTTCCTCGTTTCATCTATGGAACGTCGAAGCCTTCGGCGCTCCCGTTTCCTACGTCAGCGACATGAGTGAGTTCCTGAGATGGCAGAATTCGTAACTCGAGTAAATTACTCTTCATCCCCCACATCTCGTCGCAAGACCATTCGAGAGAATGCGTGGAATAACGAGAAAATAAGCCGAATTACGATCTCGAGAAGATGTTTGAATACATAGCCTATGCTAGGGAGGGCTTCTTAGTTACTCTTTATTATGTGTTTTGCAAAATTTTGAAACGAATCCCCATTTTATGAGAGTTGTTTTCTGATGGACGTAGTAGGAGCCTCGTTCTCGAATCCATGAGAGATTGTGAGCATCCTAATTAAAACAAATTTTAATCAATGTTTAACTGTTGTTTCGTAGTTGCCCCTGCACACAAGACTGTGTAGCCGCCCTCGAGTGTAGTTTGCTCGCTCGATGTCTCTATTGTTCCTCGCGCGCTCTCTTCCTCTTCCTCTCCCTCTCCCTCTCCTCACCCTCTTCGCATCCCCAGTCTAGTTCCCTCCCAAGCGGAGACTAATTGCTCCCCTTGCCCTCTTAGTACTTCCCGACAAATTTGTGGATAAAGCTAACATTTGCTTGTTAACTATCAGCGCGCCCAAAAGTTTGAACGAACGCACTTTGATGAGCAACTGTTCTACAGTATTAGCATCATTTCCGCTCAATGCATAGTTTATGTGCTCGGCAGCCGCGAGAACCACTGGCGACACGTGGACAATGCGATTGGCCGTCTGCATTTTGTGATTATGAAACAAAAGGTAAATAATGAGAAAAGTTGAAAAAAAATTCTCCAGACCTGGCTCAATTTGAAACGACTACCGTTGAGAATCACAGTTTGATGCCGAAATAACACGCACAACAGTATAGTAATTCCGATGTACCCATAGAGAAGACTAGAAATAGCCTGAGAGGCAATCGTTTGTTTACTTAATGCACGAGAGCGCGAACTATTTCAAGATGTACCGAAGCGCCAAGCTGGATCAGGTATCCATTGGCGTATACTGCTAGAGCGGGAAAGGCCGGAATAGGATGAAAGCCAATTTCGAGATGAACATGGTTGACAAACAGGTGAATCTGCCGAAACTTATTAAAGATTGACGTCCCAATGTCCGTTGTGATAACGGAAAATGTCTGTGCAACTGAATGCAAACGTCGATCATCTGACCTGTATCAGTACGAGATATTTGCGAATTGAATACTGATTCGGTGGAGTCCGCTTCAGAAGAAAGACAGCGTTAAACAATGTAGCGAGAACGAACATGATGTCATAGTAAAGATATATTTGGGACTGGGTCGAAAGTGGTAGAAATATTGACATCGTCATTTTGTAGGACTGGAGAGTGAAGAAATTACGTTGACGTACCGATTCCAATGAACTGAAAACAACCAATTCATCGAAAGAAAGTGATTAGAAATCATTTAATTACGTGCAGTTTACTGTACTTGCGCTTGTGTGTTGTGCAAAATATCTTATGCAAAATAGATTACTATTTTTAGTTGCGCTTACGATCATTTATCGCCACGCAAGACAATCCACTGCAGGAAGTTTTCGAAGAAATTTATCCCGGAACTCCCACTTTCTCGGTACGGATTATAATTTTCTCTAAATCTTGCTAAAATGTATTCGCTGATGTATTTGTGAAATACTACTACATCATTTCTCAAGGAGATAGTGTCACACTGCGCTGTCTCTATGCACAACACCGACCCCCTGATGGGCATTGCTATCACCACTCTTTCGAAGATCGTTCCCATTGGAGGAATCGCCGTGGGAAAACCGAACAAGTTGAATGACGTAAGTTGTTCTTTATTTTAAAAAAAACAGACCTTACAGTACTGGACGTAAAATAAAAGTTGTCGCGTTACGTAAAATAAAAGTTTTCAAATGATTCCTCATCAAAAACTACCCCTAGAAATGTTTCTCACATTTCGAGAGGAGTGATTATTTTGGTAGTTCTGGCTAGCGGAACAGTCAGAGCTCCGGTTTCTTCAATTTTTCAAGTCGGCTGTCTGCAAAAGTAGAGCTCAGAATTTACTCCCAGCGCCTGAAATATTTCATAAAAACATTTTTCGGAACGTTTCGACTCAGAAATGCGTCATACAGACTGGCCAAAATCAATAATGGTGATCCTATTGTAAGATGCTCTCAAAAGACGACCGACCACCCAACTTCAGCGCAACACACGAAATGAGGGGTAAGAGATACGGCTTTGTAAGGACGATTTTCTAACTCTACGCGAAAAGTTACCCCTAGTGAGCTCTTAAGAGACCCCCCCACCAAAGAACGTAACAGGTCCTCGGATGACCAAAAATTCGATAATTCCCATACTTTTTTTCTGAAGTGGGGGTCCCGAGTGCTGATCGCCGGCAGCAATGACTAAGGTTGGGTGTCGATTTTGAAATGTTTCTGGCACCCCCCCACTTTTGGGGTCGAAAATTGACTTCTAAAAACCACGTATTATATATTTTTTCTGACGTATTTAAACGCGTAGAAAACGAATTTCCATATCAGAACGCGAGAAATTTAGAATGAAGCAAGTTATGGCCGAAAAATCGAAATTTTGATCCGAAATGGCACATAAAGTGACATAACTAAATTACAAAAAATAATGGATACTTCGACCTGAATCACAATCAATAGAAATCTATTCATGACTAATATTTGCAAACCAAATTTAAAAATATGGCCTATCAGTGTCAAAAGGATACCAGAATATTAGTGACGTCAGCCAGTAAGCGAGCATGACATCAATGGTGTAGTGGGTTCTGCGAAATTCCAAACGTCGTAGTCGATACACAATACAGTTACCTCGACAAGACTAGGCACGCCATGCCGAGGTACGCGCAGCTGTACGGAATAAAGCGAAGCCGCTGCGAAGTGCATACTTTAGTTTTGTTTTACCAGTTGAATTGCACAACCTTTAGGTCGGATGAGAGCTCAACGGTTCAGTTCGCTGCTGTCATACGCCATAATAGTTTAGCACGGCCAAGGCATCACTAATACCTACTCTCCACTTGGTCGGCAAGTAGTGTGCAACGGTAAGCGAGAAGACCATCATCGATGTTGTGTGGCCAGAGAAGAGCATGTCACCGCACAGCATGCCCTTCTTATTCTGAAATTTTGCCGTAGCTCACGCTGTCGAAAATTTGATTGGCGACGTTTACCGAATGTACGCCATAAATATGACTAAAACCGAGTACTGGAGGCATGCAAAACCGAAATGCCTGCTCCAGCAACCGATCCAGGAAGACTTTGAGAGAAAACGAGTCGAGTTTAGCGCGACAGCTTTGCGTGTAATTTGACTACCCTGAGTTGAACAAATGCAAATGAAAAGTTTGTGTGAAATTTTTTTCTCATGTGTTACCGGGTGGAAGCTGTGTCGAAAGCAAGGAAACTGACCGCATCCAGAAAAGAGTTCCTTCGATGAAAAGTGCCCGGAGAGCAACTGAAAGGGTATCAAGTCGTGCAAAACGTGTTTCTATCAGACAGAATTAGTTCCAGAAAGAAATCACCGAACAAAAACTCACTTATATACCGGTTTTTATTAAATACGATCAGAAGACAGAAAGAGCCCAGACAGATTTCCGTGAGAATATCGCTAATCTGAAACTATTTTCTTAAAATGTATGAAATTTATGATAACTTACTATGGCGGCTTCCCTGATTTCCGGGACGAGACTGAACACGATATCCGGTAATGGAACTCTGGAATGTGCCGTTCATCTACAGTAGCGCTCAAAAGTATTGAAACGATTTGAATTTTTCATATAACTTTTTCTACCGTTGACTTAGCAAGTTCGATGTTGGGGCGCTATATACCAAACCAATAGAAGAATACGATGCGAGTATTGCGTCATCACGTGCCTCTTAACTAATTGCGTAGTGATGACGCAATCGAATTTCACTTTTTCAAGCAAGCTTTATTCTTATATAGATTTTTTCCTACTCACCACACTTTCTGTGGTTGGAGTCATGCCCGAGGCCTATCCAGAAAAAAAATTATGAGGTTGCTGCGCGACCGCACGTTTGCTGCAGCCTTGCTGCAAAAAGAGGGTCTGAAATTCAGATCTCGGATTCTAGACCAGCTAGAGAATCGTTCAAAGCACCAAAATGATCCTCATCGCGATCCCAGGTGATCCTGTGAATATGGAAAGAATATTCCAAAATTTGCCCTCAGGGCATGGAAAATCATTTTTTCACATGACCACTTTTTGGAGATTCATAACTACGTAGGAACTGTATATAAAAATCTGGTTTTTGGTTAGTCATATTCATTACGCTGTATATATATGGTTCCCTACTTTTTAGATTGTTTGAATATCTTTCCTGCCTTCGGCGATCGTTTTTCGGAGGAACTTTCGAGTCCCCGGCCCGCTATTTTCGTCCGCGCTCTATCTCCAACTGTGCCCAGAGTTGTTCAAACATTTAAAAAAGTTGGGGATCAATTCCCCAGAACAAGTTGGACTTGTACACACAATAACAAAAGTTTTCCTTAACTCTCCCGCAAACTTGTTATCGAAGGGTCATGCAATCAGGACCACGGTGCACCTCCGATAAACGATGGCCGCTGGCAGGAAAGATATCCAAACACTCTAAAAAGTTGGGAATCATATCTTTAGGACATTGTAGACATGACTAAGCAAAAACCAGATTTTTATATGCAGTTCCTACAGAGTTATGAATCTCCAAAAAGTGGCCATGTGGAAAAATGATTTTTTCATGCCCTGAGGGCAAATTTTGGAATATCCTTTCCATATTCACAGGATAACCTGGAATCGCGATGACGATCATTTTGGTGCTTTAAACGAGTCTCTAGCTGGTCTAGAAGCTGAGATCTGAATTTCAGACCCCCTTTTTTGCAGCAAGGCTGCAGCAAATGTGCGGTCGCGCAGCAACCTCAAAAAATTTTTCTCGGTAGGTCTCGGACATGATTCCAACCACACAAGGTTTGGCCAGTAGGAAAAAATCTATGTAAGAATAAAGCCTGTTTGAAAAAGTGAAATTCGATTGCGTCATCACTACGCAATTAGTTATACGGCACGTGATGACGCAATACTCGCATCGTATTCTTCGATTGATTTGGTATATAACGCCCCAACATCGCACTTGCTAAGTCAACGGTAGAAAAAGTTATATGAAAAATTCAAATCGTTTCAATACTTTTGAGCGCTACTGTATGTTGAGTGAATATTCTGGTTGTACATCAATACAATTATAAAATTACTATGCTCATGAGTTTATGCATTTGCGATTAACCTGATTACAAAATTTTATATTTGCTCACCTTCCGGAAATATCGTGTATATACGCCTGAACTTCCATGTTGGCCAGCATCGCCAATAGAAAAAATGCGACCACAAAAATTAACTAAAATATTGTTGATTCAAAAAGTTAGAAATACCGAGTACATACCTTGATGACATTCCGCTTATGCATGACATATGCGTCTAATATACTGTAGTCATCCATCTCTGTACTAATCCTTTATGCTTAATTAATAATCAAGACTGCCAATTCGGCTAATCCGAAACAGTACAAATTACAATATTCGACAGAAATTGCTTCGAGAAACAATCGATATTGTTTTCTAGCTACAAACATGGTTTCATTCGCTTTGAATGCAAGCACTTGAATCAACGGCCGTGAAAATATTTGGAAGAAACTTAAAAAAATGGTCGAAGACGATGTATAATTCTCATTAGAGATACAATCTTGAGAAGAGTGTGATTCACCCGCACAGTCCCTTCGTATGACACATATATTTGCACAGCCCATTCCGACCATCTACTGAGGTGTCTGTGTCATGACTGTTTGTTGAAGTGCACGTCAAAACAATATTTTTCGCCATTATCAGTTTCACTCTTTCCCACAACTCATTAAATCTGATGGCCGTTGTCCTTGATCTGTGTTCACCACTCAACTGCGCATCGAAGATGACCGGGAATTGAATCACGCCGTAACTTCTGTTTTTTCCAACAGTTTTGGAACTTTTCATGAACCATTCATGAATCGCCGACGTTCGACGGAAATGCAGTCATTTTCATAAAGGCGTTAAGATAGTCATAACGATGTTATCCGATACTTGAAATGTAACATGAAATCTGCCGATTAACATGAAACGTACTTTTATCTCACTTTTGACTCTATTCTCTATTTTATTTGAATACGATGCTAGGAAAATCACAAATCACGATCAGACATCCACCCGCTATCTAGAAGCTCGCTTTTTTTAAATTTCAACCAAAATTCGATATTGCTAATCATATGATCGATTAAAAATTCCTGGATTTGATTGTCGTGATGCAAGGATTGATATCTCCTCTGCTTGCTCAGACTTCGGATTCGTTCTCGGACGGAGTATCGATATCGATCGATCGTCGCCAGACGTTGTGCGCGATGAAGCAAGTGGCGAAACCGTCGCCCATCACGTTGATCGCCGTCCGGATGCGGTCACTTAGAATCAGAATTCGAAATTAGAGCCGCCAACTCTTAATTTTGCCCATTTTATGGCATACAATGCCAAAAAAATTCGGCGCAAGAGCCAATTGGAGTTGCACAATTTCCCTCGCATATGTTGTCATATGTTCGCATAGTCACGAAAAATGTTGGAAAGGCTTGCTCACATTAGCCAGTCGACCGTTATGATCAGCGCGATGTCCTTGACAGGAAGACCAACTGTGTTTAGGATGAGCATCATTGACACCAGACCTGTGAGGAGATGATATTTGGTCTCAATTTGTTTATCAGCATCATGAGCCGTTCAAAAAGTATCAGATACGATGCAGTCATTTTGGAGTGTGTTGTGTGTGTTGGTATTTCTCCTATCTTCGTTCGACTTACCGACAGGCACAGGCCCGCTTCCGATGGACGCGAGCGTCGCGATAACGCTGTAAAAATAATTGTTTCATTGTTAGAAATAGTATATCTAAGTCACTTTTCTCGCTAGCTCGGATGAGAACTAGGACGTCATGCTGTCGTTGTTACATGCAATGTGGTATGCCGTCATAGTTCTCAGCCGTCCTTCATTTCCGCAAAAAAAATGTACAATATGAATTTGCAAATGCCAATCGCACCTGATGATGATTGTTTTCGCGAATGATAGTTCGATATTGTTGAGCTGTGCGATGAAGATGGCAGCTACGGCCTCGTAGAGGGCGTTGCCGTCCTGATATTTATTGATATTTTAAAATATGGCTCAAACAATTCTCAAACATCGACTAAAAGATCAATCTGCAAAAGATTATTATGCATTATCGGCTTGCGACACTCATTATTAAGATATGCAAAGTTTATTTAAATTGATCATATCTTGATTGACCTCGCTTTAAACTCTTGATGGTTTTAAGCAAGTTTACCACTATAATACGCACGACATTGAGTGTGTTTCCGAACGACGGCACGAAGTGGGCGATTCTCGAGTCGATGCCGTGCTCTTCGAGGCATTGTATGGAAGTGGGCAGGGCAGCACCACTGAAATTCGCGCTCATCATCAACTTTTTTGCTCACTCCTTGACAAATATTAGGTATTCTATAATAACTTTGAATGAGATATTTCGAATGCACATTTATTTATTGGCCGCAAACCGTCGGTGTTTACAAATTTAATGGATTATTTCAGATTTAAGGGGTGATTACGGGTCAAGAAAATCTGAGGAAATTATCACGTCATCTGTTGGGATTATCACGCTCTGAATAGCTCTGAGTATGCTCTGAATCTCTTTTTTTCTATTTTCTTTCTCTTATTTAAAAAAAATTGATCTGTATAAAATGATGATAAATCTCGCCTGCTGGCAGTTCCGAGTGCGATCATGAAGGGTTCCATCATCGTCTTGTAGACTGGAAGAGGCGACTTGCGAGTGACGATGAAGAAGAGGAGGGGAGTGGTGATGAGAATGTGGATGAAAAGACCGAGAAGAACTGTCAGGAGGTACATCGCCAACGACTGAACGAGAATCCCATTTTTTGCAGTGTGGTCTGATCAATAGAGGGTAAGATGTGTTTGTGTATGTATCGTGCCTTTCATTTTCAACGGTACAACGAAAAAAATCATGGGAATTTTTCCTGTGCTTAGTATCGTCGGCAATCGCAAGCTCCGCCCCCCTTTCTATCAGTATAAGGTATCCATTTCTTATATAATAGAAATCCTTTTTTTGATTTGATTTCTCGCGATATTATGTAATTTAATGTGAGAAACACAGAAATGTAAGGATTTACCTCTATAATTGTTAGGAAGCCCGTAAGCGATTTGAAATTTTTGAAAAAAAAACCAAGGTCGGAAATTGTTGAAAAGGAGAACATGCGATGCAAACATAGGTGTACCTCGAAAGTGTCCGAAAGATCCTCAACCTCAAGCAGATTTCCACTTATCAGTGAGACGATTCCAATCGGTGCGAACCACATTGCCGCCATGATGTAACTGAGTATGCCTCTTGACATATCATCGATTGTACATAATCCCTTTCATTGTGTAACTTCGTTAAGAGTGTTCACAAAATAACCGTCTACTAGAGTAGCAAAACATTCCTCACGAGTTCGATAAACGTTCCCACTTTTTCTAACTGTATTCCTCACCCCATGATAATTTTATAGAGGGCGAGGAAGAATTCGACCATAATGCGCACTTTCCGGCCTTGTCGCGAGACGACGAGGCCGAAGAGGGTGCTGAAGACGATAATACCTCAAATTTCGAAATATTATTTTGAAATGCAAAGTGTATCTTTGCGACAATACCAGATCGTGCTTTATGACATTTTCGAAATCAGCCTTGATGGTTTGATTGTTTTACCTCATATATTGTGTTGCCACTTTCCTCTTACCCAATATATTAGTGCCTGGTGCGTCCACTACTTTCTTGACGAGTGTCGTCCCGTTGCCGCGATAGTATCTGTAATCGAGTTAATTTATCTCTAGAAATAGAGTGTGTTTTTCACCATTTTCGCGATGTACGAAAAACGAGAGTGCATTATATCGCTCAACCAGTACATGTTTGTGCAAATTGTGATTTTTTACTCATTCATAAGCCTAACAACAGTTCTTACTTGGTTGATACCCTTTGAAATGTCGCTCTGAAGATGTTGTCCGGGAACATGTTTCTGAACGAATTTCAGTAATACCGATAGCAATCGTCGTATAAGGATAGCACGATTGTAAACATTAACTTACCTGACCAAATCAAGAAATGTGTCGATCGGTTCGACCTCTCCTGTTGCGAGTTCGGTCCGATTTTGGCCATCTGAATCGGCGAGCAAAGCACCCGGCTGGATAGTAGTCACGCATGCGATTCCTACCTAGATGTTATTGATTTGTTTTGTGTTTTGAAAATCACTTGAATTTCTACGGTATAGTCACCTCGTGCGGTGGAAAATGATTGTTATTGATGTTTTGATATTGTGTCAAAATACTCACTACTGTAGCAAATACGGCTGTAGTTACATAATAGGCAAGTGTCATCAGTCCCATCATGCTAGCAGGACCGGTCTTCATCTGACCCAAGGCTGCAATGCGACGCTACTTACTTTGCAAAATAATTGTTGAGCACGATTAACGATATGCTGTTCCTTATGTAATGGGCATTTGTTCGTTTTCTTAGTGCAATAGACTTACACGAAATAACCGAAGTGACAATTAGCGGGAGTACCATCATTCTGAGAACCTGAAACGAACAATAATCTTGCAATTATGCGCGCTATTACAATTACAATTACAATTACAATTACAATTACAATTACAATCATTTAATTACAATCATTTACAATTACAATTACAAGTTATGCGCGTTTTATCGTTATTTCTGTTCCGCAACAAAGGGCGAAAGCGCATCGTTGATTGGTAGGTGATAACAACTGACGATATAGAGTTGTGATTCGTATTCTACCTGCATGAAAATCTCTCCGGGGAAGCGCATGATCTGCAGGGTAGAATGCGAAAGGTGCATCGATCGAAGGGCCAGGCCCAGCCCAATTCCGACCAAGACCGCACTTATGGTGAGAATAAGCAGCAAACTCCTCTTGAGAAAACCACTGGAATGCTTTCAGCGACTTCACAATAATTTCAATTTGTGTCGATAACGAACTAGGAAAATATAATTTCGTCCACTCTACTTGATTTGGGCTGGAGCGGAACAAAACCTTCAAATGCTAGTATGTTTACCCAATCATAGGCAAAAATAGCCGGCATACCACTTAGAGGTCGGCTGAGGAATCGAGATGGATTTTGCTCCGTACATTGTGCTGAAATCCATGTTGACGCTATTGACAGGAAGGAGAGAGCGGTGTGATTTCTCACTCCTTCAAAATGTCCTTCAAAAATAGGGGGAGAATTGTGAGTGAAGGGGTCGGAGGAGAGGGTAAAGTAAAGATGGAATTGAAGTGAAAATGGATAATCGGCTAAATGACAATGTATAACCACAAATTGTGGTGGTATGCTGAAAAGTCAAATTTTTTTCGGAAAGTTATGTTTCAGCAAAATTGATTGGGAACTGCTCTCTCGAAAAGCGGACCATCGGAATGAAATCAGAGAGAAAGATAAAATTGAAAAGCCCATCTCGTAAATGTTTATTCATAATGAGATTCCCTATGCCAATTTCCCTCTCATTTCACTCTCTCACAATGGGTTTTCTCATTCCTCGTCGTCTTTCCCAATCGAGCGGTTCCCAGAAAATATTTAATTCAATTCAATTCAATTCATTTATCCACCAGGTGTATTTATGAGGGGAGATTTCGGACAGTATTCGGTAGATTGCGGTGGATGTAGTTTGTAGACTGGGTTACCTCGAGTCAAACGTCCCCAGGGTCGCTAGCGACGCCGACTCGACGGTAGGTAAGGAGAAATGGACTTGAAGGCAACGGGGACTTTGAAATTGGGGGATTGGGGATTTGGCGGGGCAGCAGGTAGGGTTAAAGTCGCAACAGCGACTCGGAAGAGAATGAGATAGATGGTAGAGAGAGAAGGTGGGAACGAAATCGTTTAGGCGAGCTTGTAGCGATTTCAGAGGATAGCGCGTTCCATCTATCTACAGTCCTAGTGACGAAAGTAGAGTGAGACTTTGGAGGCGCGAAAGGCAAAAATGCGCAAAGCATGTGCCCTACGAAGACTCCGTGTAAGAGGGGAAATTTTGTAAAGGGAAGAGTGGTCATAGGAGTAGAAACCGTGAATAGATTTATAAAGAAAAAGGAGATCAGAAATCAATCTTCTATGTTCAAGAGTTTGTAAAGAAAGAAGAGAAAGTCTTTGTGGGTAGGAAGTGTATGGAATATGACAACGCGCAAAAAGACGGCGCGTAAAATTACGTTGAACACTTTCTATCGAGTTCGCAAGAGTAACAGTAGATGGAGACCAGACAACTGAGCAGTATTCAAGCAGAGGCCTGATGAAAGTTACAAATGCGCGATTATACAAACAATGATATGTTGAATAGAAGCATTTAAACATAATATTTACTTGAGCTCTAGCTTTTGAAGTTATTTTAGCGATATGTTCATTGAATTTCAGTGAAGGCTGCATAAGAATACCGAGGTCTTTCATGGAAGGGGATACAGAGAGCGGCTTTCCATTGATGAAATATTGGGTACGGGGGAAAAAGGGCCATAATTAACAACGGTACATTTTGATTCATTGAGAGATAGATTCCATTCGAGAGACCAAGCAAATACTAAGTCAATTGCCGACTGGAGGATAGGAGAATGAATAGGCGCCTTAGCATAGATCTTAAGATCATCTGCATAAACACCATATTTTACTTCAGAAGGTAACCTTTTTGCAAGATCATTGATAAATAGGATAAACAAAAGAGGGCCAATACAGGAGCCTTGTGGTACTCCTGAGGTGATTGTAGTGGGAGTAGATATACAATTTTCAATAATGACGCACTGGGACCTGTTGGAGAGATAATTTTCTATCCATGTAACTATATGCGCCGAAAAACCAAGGCTGGTTAGTTTGAAAAGTAATAAACGGTGATCTATGCTGTCAAAAGCTTTCTTGAAGTCAAAGTAAACAGTATCAAAGGACGACTTTTGAGATAGAAACTGAAGATAGTGTGAGTGTGTCTGGACAAGCTGGGTGCACGTAGAACGATGTAAGCGGAAGCCAGCTTGGTTGGGGTCTAAGAGGTCATTTACTTCTAAATAATGAGTTATTTCTAAAATTAGAATCTTTTCGAAAATTTTGGTTACCGAACATGTTAGACTAATGGGCCTAAACTTATTGATAGAATTAGAGTTTTAGGAATGGGTTTGACAATAGCCTTTTTCCAAATTTCAGGAATCGAATTGTTTAGCAAAGACTTATTAAATATGATAAGCAATCGGGACACGATAGAAAATTTGCATTTAGTGTAAACTAGGTTAGGTATACTATCAGGAGAAACGTTACATTTCGAAGACAATGACCTAATTGCAACAAGAATTTGGGCTGCAGAGATGAAAGGTAGGTCGAAATTAGATGGGCTTTGAGAGTGAGTATGGTGGAGTAAAGGAGCATGGAGAGGGGAAGAGGAGACGCAGGCAAAGTACTTGGAAAATGCTTGCGCCTTATCCAAATTGCTTAGCAACTTAGAAATACCATTTTCGAAAACAGGCTTTTCGAAAATGCAATTACGAAATGAGTTTTTACAAAGACAATTTTCAGACTGGGGTTTTTCGAAATTAAACTTCCCGAAAAAATCTGACAAGTCAGCATACCACCCAAATTGTTGAACAAATTAGAAACGCGAAATACCTAATAAATATTGTTCCCAGTATAGAGTGGGCCGAGATACTCGTAGATAAGCATCTTCCAAGATAATGATCTCCTTGAGAATACCGATTAGGTAGTAGTTCAAATTCGGGTACTAGTATCTACACTTGCCACACTCTAATCGATCGTCTAGAGAGTGTGTATAATGATACCATTACTTGAATTTCCATCTCTATTTGGTAATGAGACGGGAATATTATTGATCAAAAATCACGGGAAGATTACAAAATGGATTATATTTGCTTGCTATCAGCAAGTGTTGCTTAAAAAATGTGTTTTAATGCTACTATTCAAAATTACCTTATTCGAATTCAAAATGTTAATACGAAATAGAGCCAGAATGCGATAGATAATTGATTTTGACGTAATCCAGCCATACTATTTGAAATCTCACCGATTTCTAACCCAGTGTGGAGAATGCAGGAAGTAGCTGTTCCTGCATCGGGGAAGGATTCGCCCCCTCGGCATACACAAATATCGAGGCAAATAAATATCGGAAAACGTACCGATAGCGAAGAATGGAGAAGAAGGTTTGCGTCCGAATGTACTCACGTCTGTCACTACTGTTGGATGCACTTTGAGTTCAATTTCAGAGCTGGGTAAATCCTGAACTGAATGCTCACGAACTTGGCTATTCAGGAGGGTTGGAAATCGATTTTTTTGAAGTGCTGAAAGTTCGTGCTCTTTCAACGTCATCTAACTTCTTTGATCGAGAAATGTTTGAAATTGATTGAACTGATCGATTTAAATGATAAATCAGCGAAATGAGAATTTTTCAAAGCATGAAATCTCACTTGTTCGAGATTCGGAGCAAAATTGCGAAAAAAGTCCCCCCTAAAATTGCCGATTATTATTTTTTCTATATGAATATGAAGTTAAACTTTCATAATCTGCAATAAAAATCACTGTGTTTGTCCCTTCCCGAGGAGTTATGATTTTATTTTCACTTGGAATTTCAGTTTTTCGCTCATACTTTCTGAACTTGTAGACCAACAGCTTCGCACTGAACATAAAAGTTATTGATCTAATTTTTCCGCGTATTTTGAGCCCAATGCCACACCTGTAGCTCATTTGGGAGCTGAAATATGGTACAACCGGACATAAAACCGGAAAATTCCTAAATGACGGTTCTGGGACCTGTGACCTGGAAATTTCAAGAAGTTGGCTCTAGTATATGCTACGACCATAATATGAACTAAAACAAAAAATAAAAGTTGGGAATTGTTCCCGCACACCTTCACTGACTAGTGATACCTGTGATATTTGTAATAGGAGAGTTCGAACATTACGCTGCACGCGTGCTATGCAATCGCTACCATTTCCATTAGTAATTCGAATCCAGAGCCGGTGTTTAAGTTGTAATTTGGAGCGTAGATATCTGCGTGACAGTTTGCCTGTGACTATAACAGCAACATCGCAGGGCCCGTGTAATGTTGCTGAGGAATGTCTAAGAAAATCAATATTTATGAATTTCATAGAAAAAAATGCAGCAACCTGGCGATTCCTTCCAGTTGTAAGGAGGAAAACGAGAGACTGAGGCATCGGATTGAGAATGAAGCACACCTAAAGAAAAATGCAAAAAGGTGTTTTGTTTACTATTTTTATAAATTCACGTTCTCATTGGAAGACATCTACGAAGACACTTGGAAAATATCGGAAAACTCACAATTGGCATGCATACGAGGGAAATATTTGTGTTATTCTCCCTTTTTTGCTCTAATAATGATATTTGTAAACACTGTTATTCACCGTAAAGAATGGTCGAGCGAAACTTTGAAAGTTATCCGGAAATGTGTAGAATATGCCAAACACTAGCATGGCCAGAGGTAGAGCATACAGAACGGCAACTGAATATAACTGGAAATACATTTTTCAATAGTAAAAAAAATATTAAATACTAAAAATTATTAAATATCAGGTTGTAAGATAAGTTTTGTCGCGTCCAATCTCTTATGCATTTTAACCTCAGAAATTCTTCGAATTAATTTAATCTCAATTTCGTTATTCATCATCAGTGAGGGCCTTCGTACTCTTTCTTACGCGCTTTACTTCAATCCTGTCAAGGCAGTTGAGGAGGCACATTAGTCAGACAAAGTTGTACTGACATAAGGATTACAAATCATTTTCACGCATCAGCTCTTCTTGAAAAGGATAAATTATGCCGATTTTGTGTGATTTGCGTAAAGTACTACATATGTGCATAATTTTGAACCACTCACGGATAATGACAAACGAAAATCGTTCTAGAAATGTAGACGAGTTTGTATAATGTGGATGGTTGGTGACGGTCGCGAAAACTTTCGCAAGCCGAATTTTCTTCTCAGTAGATATCCAGATCCAAATAGTGGTGGAATATAGTTCACCCAAAGTGGTCAGTGTGCAGACAAAGTTTGGGGTAGATTGGGTTCTGTTGAGATAAGTGGCTCCATTCAGAACGATGGTATGTAAATTAAACTACTGAAATCGGCACTTTGTTCATATTCCTACCTCGCACACATGTTCAATATCTGATTTGTTGTGTCCATCCGAACCATAAACCCTTCCTTTACTAGTATCTACTTGGGATAAGTTTGGAAATAAATAGCTTTTGAATGACAATCTTTAATTCGAAACACCTAAACTTGCAAATTTTGGTAAAATTGTGCGCGAATTGAATTAATAAAAATTCAAATTTCCCACAAGTGGAGTGTTCTTTCTCTCACTTGTTTAATGATAAATTATACCTCCATGAGTGGTAATTGAACGCACTTATGTTAGTCACTGTTGTTGCAATTCTGGATTCAGAAGAGTTGGTCAAGTTGGCTACGAATCAGCGGCTAACCACTCAGTGAAGTATATCTTTGATTCCGCTCAACATAGCACCATATCTGGCGTATATTTTCAAAGAGCATTGACGGGGTATATCACCATGCTGTAGAAGTTTGGTTCATTATTCATCTCTGCGAACTAGCACCTGATCAAACGAATTTAAAAAATCTGCACCAAATTTAAATCAGTTCATATTAATATTTTTCGCATAGCCAGCGTGCGCAGTTCAGCACTACCCTATGGTTTGAATGTGCATGAACACCCCAAACATATACTAGGAGGTCAGGCATTGATAATGTTTGAGAAGTATCCTTCATGGAAATATTGTGAACCTCCGAAATGCGACAAAACTTATGTTACAACCTAATATATACTGAAAATTACCTGAATCAGAAATATTGTCACGGTTCTGTTCTGTAGTCTGACGGTGCGGTCCGAAGTCGTTTTCTAAATTTCATTTATACTTCAAAATATAATTTTGAAATCGGTTCACTTACATTTTTTCGCGCAATCACATATATCCGAATATTTCCAATTCTGGCCTCTGCATGCTCATCATCGATGGGCACGGGGAGCAAGGACAAACTTTTGCGATCTCAGCACTCCTAACTGATGGCGTTCCAAAGTAACCGAATCCGGCAACATTGGGTATGATCAGGGAAACAATCGTGTACATTATTCGCCTCTGACCACTTAAAAACGATGATATGTTATATATAGAGTGAGAAATTGGCCGATGTCGCGCAAATTCTTCAAGATATGGTGAACCGATGACATGGCATAATATTTTGAGAAACATTTTGTCGAGATTTGAAGTAACTGTGTATTTTTTTAAAATGTTTGAACCCGTTTCCCTTTCGAAGAACTGAATCGTAATTTCTTCAGATCACCCAATATTTTCCTACCTCGGAGTAAAGCGTGCTCTTGACGCAGTGTTTGCTATCAATATCTGATGCATGCGGAGCAGGAGAAATGCGAAAGGCGGAATCCCGAGAATTACTGCGCCATCGAGGATTGCCTGTATGATGATGATACGCCTGTATGCTCTCCTCGATTCACACACTCTCTCGCTCTGTCTGACCTACGAGAGAGCATATAAAATGAGGAGGGCGCTTGCCGGCAACACTTATTGACTGGAAAATACTTGAATATGTTGGGCTTTTAATTTTTAAAACGGTTCAAAAAAAGATACGACTTCGAGAAATGGGCTCGCTGGGGAACACAGCTAGGTCATTTTGGGAACTAGGATGATTGAGGAATCGTCTGATTCTCTCCTATTTGCATACTATCTCGTATTCTCTAAACTGCTAGAGTGTGGAGAGTCAGACGATTGCTCGTAGGATGATCACGTTCTGATGAGGCACCAGGTCAGATGATAACTATGACGTCATGCCGCCTTTCATGTATCAAGTTCTCACCCGACATATCACCTCTGATGATAACCTTCCAGACGCACATATTACCCCTCTCTAATGTTTTCACAGTAGGTTCCCAAAACAATTTTCCGTGAAAATACTGCAGAATGGTATCTATCATTTTTTGGTTCTTATCCGGATGACTATTCCGACCTAGTGCCTGAAATACAATTTCAGTATTTACATGTGTGTAAATATTGCAGTTCCTGCAAATGCGTACAGCGATTGCCTGCTGCGGTAGTCCCACGCCGCACAGTGGCCCGTCGCAGTAGAGCGCAGGGTAGGGCATTAACGGGTATATGTGTATCAGCCAGCATAATATCCACTCAGTGATTATGAGACAGATCTGAGATGAGCAAAGTAGACTGGTTGTGTGAGGTCTTCGCAAACTTGTTTCGCAATGTACCCAATGCGAATGTCTTCGCTGAGGTTCCCTTTTTGGCGAATGAGAATGTAGAGTACAGCAAGATGCCAAGAAAGGAGCGAAATCAGAGGATAAACTGTTTGAAAACTGAAATGAAATCTGACAAACGTATCTCAATGAAGCTTACTCATGTACAAAATGATAAGTTATATCTCGTTCCGCTTGAAAACCGAAAGGTAACTGAAAAACTGGTAGAAATTAGAAGCTTGAATTATAGCAAACCTGTGTCCCGTTGGCATGCATCGAGGTATGCAGTGTCTGACCGTTGCAAGTGTTGTCTTGAATATTTGATATAAGTAGTAATAGTGCAGATCGCAGACACGAATCTAATTAGTCTGCTTTCGAGATGACAGCAGACTAGAACTATTTTCGTATTTTATGGTCTAGTCTATGCTTGCAGATGAAATTGCACATTAGCATGTGATTAATTTGAGAATTTATACTATACAATAAATAACAAATATTTGGAATTTTTTAATAGTTTGTTATCTTCACAATTTTAATTTTCCATTTATATTATCTAGCCTTTGCTAAAATGATTTTTTCGGAAAAAATATGAAATAATAATGTTGAGAATAGCAATAATCAGAGTCTGCGGAAGCAGGTGAACAGCCTTGCATTGTAAGATAACAAATTATCCGCTCTCAGCATTAAGGCAAGAACCGTATCTGATCAACCTCCCTATGATAAGTTTTTTACATGAGCCTCAATTCCGTCTCTCAAGCAGATTTGCTGCACGTGTGTTACAAAAATATGTCGATGTCTTCATTTTACCCGATGTCGTCAGTTTCGTCCATCTCACACGCTTGAATAATGGACCTTAAACAGAAATGGAATGATAAACTTGAGAGCTGTCAGATTATATTTAAATTCCATACGCCTTTTTATGTGCCCTCCTTTGAAGAAAGCGGGCGATTTGTTTTCGCTAGCGCACTCATCTATCTTGCACTCATCATTCAAATACGCATGGGAATAAAGATGGCCATCAATGCGATTGCGCGAATACTCACTATCAGTCAACAACTGGACGTCTTCCATCGATTTGACGCGATGTTCTCAATCGATGACAAGATTCACCTCGCTTTCATCTGGACCCTCGACCTGTTGGCCATCCTCGCGAATGTACTTCTCATTACAGCCATAACATACAGGTTTTGTTCGTTTAATAGCCTATCGAGTCGTAACAAACCACTTCTCAGAACGCCAAAGCATCTAAAGACGTATTCGGTGTTCCTTCTAAATAACGCAATTATCGACGTGCTATCAGCTACCGCTAGTGCGCTAGGGACTGTGAGGGGAGCTCATGAATTATGTACTATTCAAAATATTTCTAGAACTCGCTTACCGGTAGGTCATGGTTTGAAAACAACGAAGTGAGAAACCTGTATGCAAATGACCCTTATTGTGATGTCGTTTCAGCCAATAACGAGAAAGCATGCAGGGTTGTCCAGGACCACGAAGGGTCGATGATATTTGTCTTCCTCGGTCCGTGCACATTCGTCAGCGAACTTCTCTGTCGCTTCTGTCAGAGTACGTCCACGGCTGTATTAATCGCTTTTCGGCTCTTCTAGCTAAGATCGAAGTGTAATGTTTAACACATACGTTTAAGAGTGACTATCTGAGAGAACCGAGCAATTTCACCTATAGGCCGTACAGTGAAAAACAATGTGATGATTTTAAGATGCCCCCAGGGGTAACTTTTCACGTAGAGTTCGAAAATCAACCTTATGAAGCCGTATCTCTGAACCCTCATTTTCTGTGGCGCGCCTCAACTCTGAGGTCGGTTTTTGTAAATCGTGAGCGGCTGGTCCAAACCCCATATATAGATAGTAATTCTGAAAGACCTCGACGAGATAAGAAATTTTACTGTTAGAGGTGAAACGCTTCCTCATCTGGGAAAAAACTTATCGACATTTCAATTATAAAATTGGTCGTCCTAAAAAAGTTACATGCGAGGCGTACTTTTAAGTATGTTCATTAAATTCCTCGTGTAAAGTTACCCCTAGATGCAAATTTAGGCGCAAAATAAGGCGCACCCAAGGGGTTTCCCATATAGCGGAAAAGGGATCAATTGTTAGGAATTTCTGGTTTTTCGTTTCTAT
The DNA here is from genome assembly GCA_036245805.1 of Pristionchus mayeri. Lineage (NCBI taxonomy): Eukaryota > Metazoa > Nematoda > Chromadorea > Rhabditida > Neodiplogasteridae > Pristionchus > Pristionchus mayeri. The sequence goes on along the minus strand of BTRK01000004.1, from coordinate 5,815,117 downwards.
CGTCTCCATTTTCACTATTTCGAAGCAGAGTTGACAAAAAAATAAGTTTCAAGATTGGGGAATGTGAATTATAGTCGAAAAATCCGTGTTTGAATCGTTCGAAAAATATTGGTTTTCGAATTCTCGATTTTGCTCAAATTTGGACATCTGCAAGTGTGGATTTTCGAAAATGTGAATGTGCTCATTCTGCATGAAGTAAAGAATACTTCCGCGTAAATAAGATTATGTATATATATAAGCTTCTGTTCGCACTTCTATTTTGGGGTTTTTGACATTGAACATTGGAAAAATAGTACTATCGACCAAAAATTTACGATTGAAATCGACTGAAATCAAGTAATTTCGGTGATTTCACACCGCATTTAAATTTATAATGTAAAAACAAAGCAGCGAATTCAGTTCCTTAGTACGGAAATACACAATAAATTATTATGACAAATCTAATAAATTGGATCCAAAATATCTTTGAAAATTGAGCAGCTGTAGAACTTATTTTTATTTAGTATTACTAATCTACTACTCTCATATAGCTCACTATAAATTGCGATAGGTTTCATAGCAAAATCGCTGAAATTTGAGTGGATAAACATTGGGAAAATCGAGAATTTGAGTCATTATTTTTCCGAAATATGATATCCGTCCTTTATGCTGCTTTGTTTTTACATTATAAATTACATTGTGATGTGAAATCACCAATTTGACTTGATTTCAGTCGATTTAAATCGTTAAATTTTGGTCGATAGTACCATTTTTCCAATGTTCAATGTCAAAAACCCCAAAATAGAAGTGCGCACAGAAGCTTAATTATACATATTCTAATTTACGCGGAAGTATTCTTTACTTCGTGCAGAATGAGCCTTCACATTTTCGAACACTATCAGATGCCCAAATTTGAGCAAAATCGAGAATTCGAAAACCGATATTTTTCGAACGATTCAAACACGGATTTTTCGATTATAATTCACATTCCCCAATCTTGAAACTTATTTTTTTGCCAACTCTGCTTCGAAATAGTGAAAATGGAGACGATAGAAACGAACAACCTGAAATTCCTAACAATTGAACCCTTTTCCGCTATTTGGGAAACCCCTTGGGTGCGCCTTATTTTGCGCCTAAATTTGCATCTAGGGGTAACTTTACACGAGGAATTTAATGAACATACTTAAAAGTACGCCTCGCATGTAACTTTTTTAGGACGACCAATTTGATAATAGAAATTTCGATAAGTTTTTTCCCAGATGAGGTAGCGTTTTACCTCTAACAGTAAAAATGCTTATCTCGTCGAGATCTTTCAGAATTACTATCTATATATGGGGTTTGGACCAGCCGTTCACGATTTACAAAAACCGACCTCAGCGTTGAGGCGCGCCACAGAAAATGAGGGGTCAGAGATACGGCTTCCTAAGGTTGACTTTATAAGTCTACGTAAAGAGTTACCCCTAGAGGCATCTTAAAATCATCACTTTATTTTTCGCTGTACGGCCTATGGTCAGTTCTCTCAGATAGTCACTCTTAACACATGTATCAGGTTGATGCAAAAGTTTCTTTCTTTTTTATTTTTCAAATTTCTGCTGGCGTGCGTAGGCGCTTACGATTTTCTAAAAACTATATGTTATAGCCGTGATACTAGATTGCTTTCGTGTGTTTGCTTTCAATCTACGTATCGCATAAAGATGCTGGTAAATTTTCGAAACGAAACATAGGAAAACTGCAATTTTTTAACGTTTATGTTTGGGTCCTGATTTTCTTATAATAGTGATGTACTTGATCTGCGAATTAAAACATCGTTAGGACAAGAGTTGATTCTTCATATGAACTCAATAAATCCGCATTCGAATGTGCGTCGGAAACAACGGACATCAAAAAGTGTTCCAGCGTCTCAAAATCATTGTTTCAAAAAATTCAGCTCATGAACCGCTGGGCGAATCCTTTCCTAATTATGCATGCATGCTTACACAGTAAGGTACTTCAGAATAAATCGCAATTTATCCATCTTCATTTTCGCGCAAGAATACAGTGCTCATTAATTGAAATTCCAAAATTTTGAAACAGTCTATTTCTAAAATGATATTCGTTGCAGAATACTCTTGTCGTGTCATACTACATATCGAAACATAGTACTCCACAATAACGTGTCAAATTTAGCCCCAGCACTCCTCCTTGGAGCTTTGGGCGATTGAAAAGTCGGTATTATAGACATGGTTCGATTACTTCCCAATTAAGCTGTCCTATTCTCGCCGATCAAATCGGATCAACATAGTGCCCGTTATAGAGTGGACTAATGCCGGTATCAACAGTGAAAAGTCATTAGTTGATTGGTCAAATGGAAAGAACTGGGAAAGCTAAAATGTTAATTTCAGAAAAAAAGAAAGAAACTTTTGCATCAACCTAATATCACGACTCGTTCACGAGTCGATGAAGCAAAAACAGCACCATCGCGAACAATTTTTTTCAAACCCATTCAAAATCGACCATACTATGTTGGGATGATATACTAGTGAGAAGATTTCGAACGAGTAGGACCATTTGCCCCAGAGCCGGCTTTTAGGAAATTTCCGGGTTTGCAGCCAGATGTGCTGTATGTCAGCTCCCAGATGAGCTACAGAGATGGCGTTGAGCTCAAAATGTGCGGAAAATTATTTCATGAAAATTTTATGTTGAAAGGAAAGCTTGAAACGCAGCCGTTAAGAATGTAGATCTGAAAAAGTGGAAACAGAACATGAAAATTAATATTTTCACCATGACAGAAGTCGAGGCCATGGAATTTTATTGCCTATTATTGAAGTTAATGAGTCCTCATACACAATAAAAATATAAAAGTGGAAATCGATTGAGGTATGTTTTTTGATATTTCACATTCAATGTTGATCAGTGGCTATTTCGCACAATGAAATTACTCGTTCCCTTTTCCCGCTTATTCAATGCACTAAAACGAGAGTTGCTAGGCCACATAAGTTATATTGTGCTCCAAGATCGAAGTTTTATTGATATCTAAAAAATCGTATTTCAGCACCTCCAAAAATCCCAAGTTTACGTATCAATAATTCAAGATTCTCAAAAGAGTATATGCTGATTCAATATACAAGTTGTAACAGGTATCACCAAAAAAGGCAGCGTAAATCATACATAAGGTATAGATATTGTTGTCAGAAAATGGAAAAATCGGAGATGACTTATGTGAAAATAATCATTTTTGAGCTTAGTTTTGTTACGATTCATAATCTGTGTAGGTCAATAATTAAATCTGAACGATATAATTCAGAAAACATTGCGGAATGCGTGCATTTTATCAATTCTAAAAAATCCACAAATTTCAACAGTGAACATTTTGAAAGTTGTGTAATCATGTAAACTGTCAGTACTTCGATGCTATGCGATTACACTCCCTTACTTATAATTATTGACCTACAAAGATTATCAATTGTAACAAAACAAAGCTCAAAAATAATTATTTTCACATGAGTCATCTCCGATTTTTCCATTTTCTAACAACAATATCTATACCTAATGTATGATTTACGCTGAATTTGTGTAAAAAAAAAAAAAATATGGTGATACCTATTGCAACGTATATATTGAATCAGCATCTACTATTTTGAGAATCTTGAATTATTGATACGTAAACTTGGGATTTTTGGAGGTGCTGAAATACGATTTTTTAGATATCAATAAAACTTCGATCTTGGAGCACAATATAACTTATGTGGCCTAGCAACTCTCGTTTTAGTGCATTGAATAAGCGGGAAAAGAGAACGAGTAATTTCATTGTGCGAAATAGCCACTGATCAGCATTGAATGTGAAATATCAAAAAAATGCCTCAATCGATTTCCACTTTTATATTTTTATTGTGTATGAGGGCTCATCAACTTCAATAAAGTGCAATAAAATTCCATTGCCTCGACTTCTGTCATGGTGAAAATATTAATTTTCATGTTCTGTTTCCACTTTTTCAGATCTACATTCTTAACGGCTGCGTTTCAAGCTTTCCTCTCAACATAAAAGTTTCAGGAAATAATTTTCCGCACATTTTGAGCTCAACGCCATCTCTGTAGCTCATCTGGGAGCTGAAATACTGCACATCCGGCTGTAAAACCGGAAATTTCCTAAAAGCCGGCTCTGGGGCAAATGGTCCCGTTCGTTCGAAATCTTCTCACTAGTATATCATCCCACCATAGTATGGTCGATTTTGAATGGGTTTGAAAAAAATTGTTCGCGGCTTCCTCCACTGACTCATGATACCTGTGTTATAGGCAATTTATATTCTTCCTCTTCATAATAAGTTTTATTCAGGCTTGCACATCAATCTCGTACAGCACTCAACAGTCGTTCTCCTACTGTCGTTCTGCTTCCGTCTTTATATCCTAGGTGGGACCGACGCCAGTTGGCAGATAGTTCAATAGTTACGAACGAGATGACGAAGGATGGTTCGAATCCAAATATCTGCCTGCATCATTCTTTTGACGCGATTCTAACTTTTATATTCGTATATGAGGCCGTTTGCGAATTCAACAAGTTTTTGACTCGTCAAAAGTGATATGGCACAACCCTGACATCAAATGTGGTATTTATTCAAAATTAAGTAGATCACGATTTTCAGCAGTACAAACTGCCACAGGAAAAATAACCCCGGCGCGAAGCGCCGGGGCTATTTTGGCCGGGAAACGAGAGGTTCCCACAGTTGGAAAGGTTCCTGAGAGGGTAGGGTGTCGACATCCCTTCAAACTTAAATCCAAGTATCCAGCTTTTGGGGATCTTGTGCAGGAACATAAGAGATGCTAAATCCGAAATTTCAAGTCTCTATCACAACCGGAAGTGCCTCAAGCTGACTCCACTTTTTGTCGGTTTCTTGGCGTCCCGGTTTTTTGAGTTAGCCTTGCGAGCATCGTAGAGATACGTGCTATAGCTCATTCGGCGCTTCTGCACAATCCCGGACAATACTACTATTTTCGCTTAATGTGTATCTGCATTCCCTATTATGAAACGAATACTCGTCCTACAATGAATCAAGGCAATTATTAGGACCCAGTAAGAGTACCCTAGTAAGAGGTATCGCACTATTGCAATGACGATCCCGTCGTTTGTCCGGGATTGAGCAGAAGCGCCGCTCATTCAATAGAGCATAGTCGGTTGCCCGCCTAGAGACCTTTCGGAATTGTAAAATTCCGTCTGCAAAGGTGCGAAAAAGGCCTCCGAAGTTCGAAATTTTGAGCCCTCTAGCAGATCGTCCACATTATCGGCTATCCAAGCTCTCAATGGAAAATCAAAGTTCCCACCGACCTACAGTAGACTAATATTGATACGGCGAATCAAATGAGCATAATTTCGAAAAGATTGGTTTCCATCTATAGGTGGGTCTATAGGTATCTATAGGTATCTATAGGTGGGTCTATAGGTATCTATAGGTGGTTTCCATCTAAAAGACCTGTCAAAAATTTTCCCGCGCGAATTTTCCATCCTGCCTTCTGATCTCTCCCTCCCTCGTCTCTCTCATGGCCAGGTCAAAGGTCGTAAACACTGCGAGTCGTATCAAGTTGTCAACAACCTTCGGGAACGAGATACAAATTCGAAGCTAGGGTTAAACGAGTATCATATTTGGAATCACCGTGTTAAATAACCCAAGGCGGCGTGGTTTGTTGGGGTCGAACGGGTACTTTTTGTTTTGTACTGTTGAACCCTCTGGGTGAGGAGAGGGAGGATGAGGGAGGTGAAAGCTTCCGACATGTGTTACTTTACAATTGCCCACGTTGGAAACACCTAATGAGGCATACTGGCCATTGCCAACTGTGTTGGAGACGGCACCGTCGCTTCTCGACCGGATGAATCATGACATCCAAAATCAACGAATTATGAAGGGGAGGGGGATGATACAATTGTCTCAAAAGACTTTGACCACGAGAAATAGTAAAAAAACCCCTAGTTTCGCCAATTCTTTCCAATTACTATCCTATCAAGGGTTGTAGGCAGAAATTGGTAATCACGAAAACAAATCAATCGATCCGCGTCAATAAAAGTCCCGAGATCCACCTTCCGTGGGAAGGTGGCGTATCCTGTCTTTGCAAGCAAAGTCAACAGCTGAGTGAATTTTGGCAAAAAATATCAATTCAATGAAAGGAGTGAAATCCTACTACACAAAAAAATCAGTTCAATAAAAGTCCCGTGATCAACAGCCAAAATTCTCTCACTATTTTTGGAAATCTCTGTTATAATAAGAATTACAAAATAATGCAGATTAATCATTTCTATACATCGTGAAACTTCAGAAAATAGTGAGAGAATTTTGGCTGTTGATCACGGGACTTTCATTGAACTGTTTTTTTGTGTAGTAGGATTTCATTCCTTTCCTTGAATTGATATTTTTGTCAAAATTCACTCAGCTGTTGACTTTGCTTGCAAAGACGGATACGCCACCTTCCCACGGAAGGTGGATGTTTACTTGAGTTTTGTTTTGTTTACTGTTACGGGACTTGGTTTAATCTACATCGAATGGCATCTTAGCATTTTCGAGACTTTAATGAACATGCATTCTAAGGAGGCGACGATCTATCAACGCAACAGCGAATCTCACCAGCTCACGTCTGGTTCGTCACCAGCTTCTGTCTAATGCTCACGGGAGTGCCCATAGTAAGTTATACGGACAACTAACGATTCGGATGGTTCGATCCCTTCTGCCTACTTAATATTTTGGTGCGATATTTGCGATCATTTTATTCGGGTTTCTCGGTCTACCAAGAATACAAATGTTCCAAACTTATTTCCACAGGTTGCCTACTATTTTGAAGAGGCTGACGTGCACCCAGCGACCATGAACAAACTCAATCTGAATGGATATGTAGCGTCAAGTATGTTTACGGGATCTCCAAATTCGCATTTACCTCATCAGTTGAATTAAATATTGTTTTCGAGTAAATAAATCGGGTATTTTACTCGACACTCCGAACTATGTACAAATAGATCTCGAAACATAGATGCGCTAATCCAGATATTCAACATTTGGTTGAATTCTTCATTTGAATGTTACATTTTTCACAGATTATAACATGACGACCGTTCGTGCGATGATGTTGGATACACTGATATGTTCGCTACCCGCCATTGTCATGACACTGATATTCATCGTGCGATTCAAACTACTGAAGAAGATTGAGAAAGCGGTATGGTGAAGCGTGTTTATCACAGTGAATTTCGCGAAAACAATAATGTTCTTTAGAAGCCAAACGAGAAGCAGCTGCATGTTTCAATCGCCAGGGTGAGTTTCCACTGATTTTGGTACTTTTATCCCACTCGTTCCCTACCTAACTCCCCACTGAGATGAGATGAAATGTACCGATATGAAACGACTGGAAAAAAAGACTGGAATTCCACTGGATGAGCTGTATCTCCAGTGGTTCCTTAATTGATTTCCCAGCGGATTATCATCTTCGTTGCTGTTTCTCCCAATATAATATCATGTAGGAAACAGTTGGAAAAACATGGACCTCCTCGGAACAATTTCCAGAGGGCGAATTCCTATGATCGAACCTCTTCTTTCAGGCCCTCACATTTCAACTGCTCCTGCCATGTGGGCAATCGGCCGCCGTTGTATTCTGGGGTCTGGATGTATTAAATGTCTGGAGCAGTGAATTCTCAGAACGAATAATAATGGTGGTAAGCGTCATCGTAAGACCGGCACTTCGTGGATAATTAGCCCATCCCCCCCCCCCCACTTCCTCCTATACCTCACTTATTTCTATTTTTCACGAACTTTGTTCATTTAATTATTGTATTTCGATTAATTGCAGACATGCAGTGTTTTCTCCCTTGCGTCTCCGTTAATTAACTTTTTCGTCCTCCCTCCATACCGTTCCATTATCCTAAGAAGTCGAATCATAAAACCAAGGGGAGTTACCTTCACTCGTTCTGATGGAGTTTGCACTGTTTCAGCAAGTGACGGCCGATAACAGTAAAGATTGCCTGCATGCGATGTCTGTCTAATAATGCAACTTGTAGCGAAAGCTCACTGCGCTACTACAATACGTTCACTCAAAATCAATAATAATCATATTTTTATACAACCACTTCTCGATTCACAAACCAAACTCGAGTACCGTACTTCGCCAAGTTGTCTGAGGCATTCTGCACTCGCTTTAGCACTGGGGTTCTCGATACTCAGACGAGTCACGCAGGGCTTGGCGTCGAATTTTCCTTTTTTATTCGGTTGTTGTTCGATTACGTGCCGAGTAACGTGCTTACTCTCATCCTTTTTTCTTTCCTTTCATGTCATTCCCAAGCATTGCATAATCATTTGCGTGCCTTCATTCATCCATCCCGCGTTCATTACGCTTCATTGTCAGCCGTAACTCACTCGTTTGACCACCTTCGGTTACTCGCGAGACCACCGTCGATCGATAACAAGCTTCCAGCAGCTTCTCATCAATCATTACAAGGTACTCTTGCCTTTCATTGACCAAATAATTTCCCCCCCCCCTTTTCTTGATTATTTATTAGTTTTTTCGCCTTAAACTTGTAAATTTAAATAAATAAAGTTATTTTATTATCACCCTTTGTCCCTTGCATTCCATTAACAGATTCTGGCAACGGAATCCTGTACATGGTGCATCGGCTTTTTTAAACAATCCTAGCCATAATTATCAAGTCCCGCGTGGCCCAAAAGCATTCTACCACCAGTCACTCCACTTTCGCTCACTCCCCAACCAATCACAATTGATTCCACTCCCACTTTTGCACTGCCATCAACCATTTCCACTCGCCGTCAGAAAATGGGCGACATTTTCGTATCAGAATTCTCCAGTGAGTACGATAAGCTCTATTCCCTTCTCGACAAACTCATCCCACTTTTCGAATCCATCGATTCCGAAACCTGCAAACTGGCTCAAACTTCCACTCAAAACGATATCATGTCACTGAGCTCCCAAATGGTCACTACCATTGGTGACACCGAACAAATCATCATCGATTATACAGGAATCGCCGAATCCGTCAAGAAAGCAATCGACGAAATGGCCAAGAAAATCGAGGACAAGGAACGAGCAGAGAAAGAAGACGACCACTTCCGCCAGCTGGACAACGCAAGGCACGGAGCCTCCGATCTTCCAATGGGCCCAGTTAGTTTGGCGTCTCTTCTCAAACATAAGGAAACATATTACGAAAATACCCTCAATAGATCGATACGACGCGTTCGCGCGGTGTCGATGCTAGGAACTTTCGTTGACCAGGGCGCATCTCTCAATCAGCCTTCCCCTCAGTCTTTCGCACCTACGCCCAATCAAAACGCATTCACCGAGCAATCATCCCCTCCCTCCCCTGTCACTCAGTCTCATCCCGCGCATGTCAGCCAGGGGGGAAATAGTAGTATCATCGACAGCCGTTCACTTACTGCTGTTCCCTTCCCGCCAGCAACCGGCACTCGGAAATCAACTCTCACTCATATTTCATCACCCAATGCAATTATTTCGTCATCGACGCAATCACTTCCCCCACTCGATTCAGTGTCGCATAGGCCTAGCCTCTCACTTCCACCCATCAGACTCGAGACTTTCGACGGCAGTGATATTACTCGATGGTCCGCCTTCAAGTATCAGATTGAGTCCCTCATTATCAACCAGCCACACTTGTCAGAAGTAGAAAAGATTTTCCACATTCGCTCTAATCTGAAAGGAGAAGCGCACTCTCTAATCGCATCACTCCCCGTTCAGCCTAGCTTCCTCACCAAAATGCTCACTAGACTAGAATCAGAATACGATCGATACGACCTCACTCAAGCTCGTCTAATGCAATCACTTCGTTCCATTAGAGCCAAATCATCCCGAGTAGACGACCAACTGTCAGCTGTCCGTGCCATGATCAACATAGCTCACTCCATTCATGGGGACTCGGGTATCAATGCTCTTTGTATGCAACAACAACTTGCTGAAAGCATCCATCCCAAGTTTATTACGCTTGTCACTCGTAAAAAACCTGATTCACTTGTGTCCGCTCTCGAACTAATTGAGGATAAATTGCGCGAAGAGCGAGAGGATTCAGTCATGATCAGCGCTTTCACTTCTCAGCGTTCAAACTCTGTTGTCAACTCACAGTACAATAATGGCTCGCTGCCTTCCAAGGCGCACGCGTCGACAGCGCCTCACACTAAGTCGCCTGCCTCCCACTCCTCATCCACACCCAACCACTCTAGGAAGATTCCGCTGTGTGTTTTCTGTGGCACACATCAGTACAGTGGAGAATGCGCTCGTGTCACTTCAATTAGGGAGAAGAAAGAGATTCTCAAGAACAAATCACTCTGCTTTTCTTGCTTCTCTCCCAACCACTCTTCTGATGCCTGCTACAAATCGTGTCCACAGTGCAAGGCAAAGCATCACAAGTCCCTGTGTACGAAGCAATCTACTCCTAACCAGTCTGGCGTCCATTCATTGATTACTAGTCCATGCATTCAGCTCAACACTAGACTGTTCACAGCACCTGTCATGCTAGCAAACACGATCGCGCTCAGAAGTTCCTACGCGAACGCTCTACTAGATGCTGGTGCACAAGTATCTCTCATCTCTCGAAGACTAGTCAATCAGCTTCACCTCAAACCAATCGACCAGTTACATGCTTCCATCACAGGAGTAATGACTGCGGATCAGAATTCCCTTCCCTCTAGCCACGAAGTAGTACAATTTGAGCTCATCACTGACCTTGGTAGGGAAGTCATCAAAGCTATTGTTCATGATACTGACACCATCACTCAATCGATACATCATCAGCCATTGTCTGAAGCTGATTTAGATGTAATCAGGACAACTCTCACTACCATCCCAGTTCATTTCACTCAGTCGACTGTTAGTCCCGATTTGCTTCTCGGTGTCGGAGACACACTCAAGTTACTGGAGAACTCAACATCGACGACACTTCCTGGAGGATACCGCTTGATCCAATCTGTAATCGGTCCCCTCGTCGCCGGTTCCGAGAGCCTGACGCCACCACTTCCGACCAAGAAAAATAAGGCAGCTCCTACAAATCAGAGTCAGGGTCTTCCCCCAACAAACCCCTCTGATCACCAAGTCACTCCTTCACTCACAGTTGCCTCAGTCACCACGGTCAATTATTCAGTAGATCAATTAGCTGAGCGTTTCCTTTCTGTGGATCCGATCTCGCGCATATACGAGACCACAGAGAAGGAGGAGCGCAAGTTGGCTGACGAATTAGTGACGAAACATTTCAACGACACCGTTCAGTCTCACGATGACGGATACTATGTTCAGTATGCCATGAAGCCTGATGCCAAGGATGAATTGCCAGATAATTACAATCTGGCAGTCTCCCGTCTTTCCTCCACACAGCGCAATCTGTCCACTGACAGAAACCTGCTGCTCTTTTACGATTCTGTCATCCAAGATCAGATTTCATTAGGGCAAGTAGAAGCAGTCGACCCATCTGACACTAGTGGTATCATACACTATCTTGCTCATCAAGCAGTCCTTCGACCAGACAAACCAACCACTCCACTGCGCATAGTCTATGATGCTTCAGCCCATCTCAAAAACAAACCATCACTCAACGACATGATCTACCCTGGACCAAGTGACCTGGAAATGATCCCGTCCCTCATCATTCGTGCCAGACTCAGGCCATTTCTCATCGTTGCCGACGTTGAGAAAGCATTCCTGCAAGTGAAACTGTGTCCTTCACAGAGAAATATGCTCAGATTCCTATGGCTGAAAGACATCGACAAGCCTGTCTCCCCCAACAACATTCTTGTCCTACGCTTTTGCGTAACGCCTTTCGGTGTCAACCAGAGCCCGTGCCTTCTTAACAAGGTAATCAACCATCACATCCAGCACGAGGGCAAGAAATGCGACCCCCACTTAGTCCATCAACTTGTTTCCAATCTTTACGTAGACAACATCATCATCACTGCTGACAACCCATCTTCCTTCATGTACACACAATCGAAACACCTGTTCCAATCGATGTCCATGAACCTTAGAGATTACTCATCCAATTCATCCTCATTCATGTCGTGTGTGCCAGATTCCGATCAATCAAAGGATAGTAACCAGAAACTTCTCGGTCTCATTTGGAACACTGAGGAAGATTCTCTCTCTATCAATATTCCCGTCTCTACCAAGAGAGAAAAAGAGTCGAAGAGATCCATGCTCAGTACTGTATCGAGTTCATACGATCCACTAGGGCTTCTTAACCCACTCCTTCTCCCTCCTCGACTCACAGTCCAAGGTCTATGGAACAGTCCAATCAAGTGGGATGAACCAGTAGACGAGAGCACTAGGGAATCCTTCCACAATCAGATTTCAGACCTCGAACAGTTCTCACTCCCAATCTATCGATTTACGAATATCTCTGAATCAAATGACATCACTCTAGTTGCATTCTGCGATGCTTCAAAATCAGCAATGGCAGCCTCGGTCTATAGTTACGTGCCTGGTCAAAAACCGACATCATCTCCAAAACTAGGCTAGCCCCCATCAACTCCAAGTCCACCATACCCAAGATGGAACTTGATTCACTTGCCATGGCACACAATTTGCTTCAGTTCACGGTGGAGACTATCCGAAAAGAGTTTCCCACAAAGCAAATCCATGTATACTCGTTCTCGGATTCAGCTGTGACACTTCATTGGTGTAGACCTGGGTTCAACAAGCCAGTCGGTGTATTCGTTTCCAATAGAGTCAAGCTCATTCATTCGATCAGAGACGCCCTTACGTCTGATAATCTTCTCTCTTACCACTCACCGAGACATGTCAGAGGCGAAGAGAACCCTGCCGACCATGCAACTCGTGGCCTTTCCTCATCAGACATGAACGATCCTTCGCATCAATGGTGGATTGGCCCTCCGTGGTTATCATCCAATCCCTCTGAATGGCCTGACACGAATCTGTCCGAACTTCAGTACCCGGATATCGATCCATTCCCAGTAGTGATCAGCGCTCAGGTGATTGAGACACCACCAGAGTCTCCCATCAATCTCCCTCGCCATTCGAGCCTCAAAAGGGCTATCAATGTGACAGCGCTAGTTTATCGATTCATCGCCCGATGCGCACATAAGACCAGTAATGCGAGCATTCTCGAGAAACTGAACCTCCCCCAACCCACTGCATCTACTCTGGATGCACGGGAGAAGAGATTCGCTTTCAATCGCCTCATTTTTTTCAGTCAGCAATCGCTCAGTGACTCAGTCATCAAGAAGATGTCTCTAATCAAAGATCCATCCACTGGATTGTTGAGAGTCAGCACTCGAGTTACTAACTCGAATCAACATGATGAATTCAAATCCCCCATCTTCATCCCCACTTCTCCTGACAGCACTCTAGCTCGACTTCTCATTAGGGACATTCACTCTTTAACCCATGCTGGAGTAGACATAGTTCTCAACACCCTCAAGATCAAGTTCCTGATTCCACGAGCCAGACCTCTTGTCAAGTCCACTCTCAGGCAATGCATTCCTTGCAGGAAGACCAATAATCTTCCATTCACGTACCCTCAGACTCCTCCACTCCCTTCTGATAGAGTCAGACAGAGCCTCCCATTCGAACACTGTGGGATAGATTATGCAGGTCCATTCCATGTCGATGACAACTCGAAAGTCTGGATCGTTGTTCTCACATGCTTGTCCACCAGACTCACCCATCTCGAAGTGGTCTCATCGCTTCTCCCCTCTGCATTCATTCTTGCCTTCCGTCGTTTCTGTTCCCGTAAAGGGACACCCCAGAGAATCACCTCCGACAAGGCTACCACTTTTACGATGGCAAGAACATTGTTGTCCAAATCTGAGATCGACCCTGAGATCAACACACTTTTCTCCTCACTAGGGATCACTTGGAACTTCACCACTGCCCATTCTCCATGGAAGGGAGGAATCTACGAGAGAAAATCATCAAGGAATCATTTTCCCGTTCCATAGGGAAGAAGAAACTCACCAGAGACGAATTCGACACGTTTACTTGTGAAGTTGAGGCGCTCCTCAATTCGAGACCTCTTACATACGTTTCATCAGATGACATCCAGTCTTTCTCTGGTCCCATACTTAGACCTATCGATCTCATACTGCCCAGTTCCTTCCTGGGTTGCTCACTCACCCTTACTGATAGTGACGACTACATTCCTCCAGAAGAGGAAAACTCAAGCAGAGAAGCAGCAATGAAACAGCTCAGACGATCGATCAAAATCTTTGAATCATTCTGGAGAAGATGGCATAGTGAGTACCTCATCACCCTCAAAGATTCGCAGAATCATTCATCCGACCCACTACAGTCTAACCGATCATCCAGTTCCGTCCCCAAAATTGGTTCCATTGTCCTAGTGGTAGACGAGAGTGGAACTACACCGAGATCATCCTGGAAAATGGCGAAGATCCTCTCACTCACTGATACTTCGGCCACGCTGCGATCACATGCCGGCAGGACAATCGAGAGACCTCTCAATCTTCTGATCCCACTTGAGATTCATTCATCAGAAAATACACACCCTGTGGGCCCAGTAGGAGAAGCATCCCATCCCATGGTCACTAGATCGAAGAGCTCAGCGCGGCGCAATTAGGAATCACTGCCCTGCCCCCTTTCCCCTCCCCCGAGGATTCCACTGTGCATACACACCGAAATTATAATACAATCATTTATTTCATTCTATTCACTTATCATTTCCATTCAGTCGGTCGATCATGAAGAAGAATTGAAGATGGACCAAGAGGCAGCTCTTCTCACGTCGTACGACGACTACTCTACTAGGGTAATAATTGAATCTCGTCCCTCAAATCCATCAATCCAGTATTTCATATTTTCATAATCACGAAACTCCCCTTTTATCATCTCTATCACATTCTCAATATCAATCAAACCATCATGTCTATCAGTTCATTTATCTTTTCCCTTCAGGATTTCATCGAGTCCTGCTTCGATTCTCTTCATTCTGAGCTGCACAAGAGTCATGAGGAAATAAAGAGTCTCAAAGAGGATCTCAACTATCTCAAGGCTCACGTCTCCAATGAGTCGAAGATCATCAAGAACGAGTTCGGCTCGATGTCCCTCTCCCTCTCTGCCATTTTGAGTAACACCACTCAGCCTTCCCCCAACCACTCCCACTCAATCTCCACCCCTCATACCCCTCGTATTAGCATTGCCCCTCGTTCACAGTTTCGTACCCCGAATTCACTGGACCGTCCTACTCATTCAAGAGATCGTAGTCGATCCCCCATTGCTCCACGCACTAACCCCATTTCCAAGCCATCCCATATCGCTCAGACTGTGAAATGTACTTTCTGTAATTCGACGATCCATTACTCCCGCAATTGTTCCCATGTCACGAGCATTTCCACCCGCCTTTCCCTCATGGCCCCGAATCAGTGTCTTCGGTGTTTTCGTATCAAGAACGCCGCACACTCAGCCTCGTGCGAGCCAGATGTGTGTGTTCGAGGATGTAAGGACGAGCAGGGCCGCGGACTCCGCCACCAGCAGTACTTCTGTACTCGTAACCCGGAGCTACAGCCCTAAAAGGCTACGAAGAATTCTACCTCCCCAATTGGAGCCCTTGGAGTTTCCCCCACTTGTTAACTTCGGCCAGATTGGCAAACTGTAAATTTGTTTCCCCCATTCTACGCTGTTCCCAGTTGTTTCAATCCGGCCTTTGGGCATCTTGTACTAATTTGACTTTAAGTTGTTAACCTGTCGCTTAATTTGCGTTTTATACCTTCCGTTTGTTCGACTCGCTCCATTCACCGTTTAAACGATGTTCTCCTTTCGTGAGTCACTCGCATAAAAGCATCATATGCTAATTCATTCTCATCAGTCATTTTACATCAATCACTTCTTTCTTTCTCCTTTCTTCGTCTCCCCCGAGTGTAGCGAAAGCTCACTTCGCTACTACAATACGTTCACTCAAAATCAATAATAATCATATAACCACTTCTCGATTCACAAACCAAACTCGAGTACCGTACTTCGCCAAGTTGTCTGAGGCATTCTGCACTCGCTTTAGCACTGGGGTTCTCGATACTCAGACGAGTCACGCAGGGCTTGGCGTCGAATTTTCCTTTTTTATTCGGTTGTTGTTCGATTACGTGCCGAGTAACGTGCTTACTCTCATCCTTTTTTCTTTCCTTTCATGTCATTCCCAAGCATTGCATAATTTGCGTGCCTTCATTCATCCATCCCGCGTTCATTACGCTTCATTGTCAGCCGTAACTCACTCGTTTGACCACCTTCGGTTACTCGCGAGACCACCGTCGATCGATAACAAGCTTCCAGCAGCTTCTCATCAATCATTACAAGGTACTCTTGCCTTTCATTGACCAAATAATTTCCCCCCCCCCCCCCCTTTTCTTGATTATTTATTAGTTTTTTCGCCTTAAACTTGTAAATTTAAATAAATAAAGTTATTTTATTATCACCCTTTTCCCTTGCATTCCATTAACAGATTCTGGCAACGGAATCCTGTACACAACTCGATAACTCGATTTTCCCTTCTCTCCACATTACAGTCCAAACTTACCACAGCAGATGGAAGAAAATTCAATCATATTTTCATTTTTACATAAAATAACAAAAGCATTTATTAATGCAATTGTCTAGCTTGATAGATTTTTTCGAGAGGGGTCTTTAGAGGACTGTTATGCGAGATCTCTATTACAATTATCAAGAGTCAACGGAGGAGCAACGACCCCTTCGGGAACAATTTGCAATTACCGCCCATCATTTAGTCCATAGTATGGCTTAGTCCATTACAAACCAAAACTTTTGTTTAGATGTGAGCACAATACACACAATAGCACTCCATATGATATCATTCCGGAGGTTGCTAGGTTAAACATTCAGACTTTTTTTACATCGTTGTTCAGGGAAACTATGTAGGGAAACATGACGGAAACTGTTGACAATACAATTATTTCCTCTACATTACTTTTCGAAACACATTACTTGCGACTGGAAAATAATCGGCATGATTTTCTGAGTATGAGCTTTTCAGCTGCACATTAATGGTTGAAAATTATGCTTATCCAATCAAATGATTGCAACTCGAAAACGTAAACTGGAGCTTGACGATTATATTGAGAAAGAACTGACGGAAAATGGAGGGGATGAGGAATTTGATGAGGAATCAATGGAGAAAATTGACGATGAAGATATAATGATGGATATTGTCCAAAATGAGCTGAAGGACATTTTCAGAACCTAAGATTTCCCCAATATGCATTTAATGTCACATTTGACTGATAAATTAAATATTTATTTCGCTCTCATTCTGACCGCACGGGTGGGTCGAGCGGCGCGGAATGAATGGTTTCTCTCTAAAAGAACTTTCTAGTTTTTACGGTCGTAGACTATCAGGGTCCCCGAAATTTGAGACGAAATTTTTTTGTGAGGTACCTACCACTAAGTGCAACAACATATTAAAATTTTGAAAATATATGTTTTTTCTATTTTTTTTTAAATATTGAAAATTTGATGAAAAATGCAAATTTCGAATTTGCATAAACCAATCGCATAGGCGTATTCAGCACATCGAGGTTAGTCTGAAACCAGGTTTTCGTTTGATTTGGATGTAATTGACCCAAGTTATTATCGATAAACGAATGATATTGGCCAACTTATCACACGCATAATTATGCAAATCAATTTTTGCTGATCAAATGCAGTAGTCGAATCGAAGCAGTACCCTTGGGGGTATCAGATTCTGTGAAAATCCCAGAGTGCCTCTTTTACCTGCTCCTTCTGGTATGCGATTCTTAGGCGAACGCACTGATAAACGTTGATTTAAAATCAAGGAAGGCAGCTAATCCAAATTCCATTGGTTTCAAGATTGGGTAATGGTTACTCTATTCACCAGTGTTGGAATTTGGGATGTAAAAATTATTACGGCGGATTTTATCTTCACCCGAACAAAAAACGAACGAACTTTTGAAACACAATAATAGATAAATCGAGATATTATGAAATGTTAGGAAACAAACGCCAGAATAGAGCGTAGAGGTGGAAAATGCTGAAAATCAAAGAACCGCCGATTGAAATGAACAATGGAGTAATGTGTCGGTTCGATTTTTCGTATTTTGCAGCTTTCCATACAGTGAACGCTCTATAAACATAACGGTACTTGAAGACGATTTGCATGGATAAATTTAACTGTTCATTTAATGATGCGGCACCTACGGAAAGTCAGTGGATACTTTTTTTAAATCTGCTGTAGCGTTTCACTCATGAAAGATATTGTTTTGAAATTCGTCGATGGTATACTTAATTAATTCGATATTGAGCTAGCTTATCATGGAACTTTTCACTTTCGTAGTGATTATGAAAGGTAGAAGTTCTTTCTCATTACAGAATAAGTGCACATTTTCATGATAAACTAGCTTCTCAATCTCGAATGGATTGTGTGTATCATGATAGAAATGCAGAACAACATGTTTCACGTGTAAAGCGTTACAAAGGATTTGAAAAGTGTCCACTGACTTTCCAGAGGTACTGTAGTTGTGATTATTTACCGTTTTCTGAAAATAATTGAATCATCAATTCTTTTATCAATACATTTTTACTGAACTAAGTTAACTAACCTCTCTGTTACCAACACCATCTCAGTAAAACTCGACATGGCGAACAAGGTGCTTTGGGCCATAAGGAAAGGTGCTTCATTTTCTGCGAAATTTGAATACCTGCTATTATTTCTGCGGGGATTCTCTTACCATTCGCTAGTTCCGGAATAGTGTTTCCAGTAACTAGTGGGCAACTACGCCTCTTTTAAAGGTAGATGTTCTCGGAATGTTACGAAAGTATTCCCCAATTGTTTATAAAAATTCCGGCAAAATCGTGGTTCTCACGCCGCGTTCGTCCCATCGCTAGAGGTAACGGAAGGGGAATGGTTTCGATGTTTTGCATCCGTCTTTCGGCGAAATCATGAATCTGACCCAGCGTCTGACCCATGGCCACCGGTTACCGTAACATTCGGTTACGGTAATAGTACGGTATCGATGATTTCCATTCATCCTCCGATGAAATCATGAATCTGACACACCATCTGACCCAACGCCACTTCGGGTTACGGTACACGGACGGACATGACACACCCTATTTTTGGTAACAAAAATTTTCCTTCTGGAAATTTCTGGAATATTTTATGCGTAATGACCTTGTATTTCGATTGCACAGAAACTTTCAAAATCCCATCCGAATCGAAAGCGCCAGACACAAAAAGCTTTCAGTTTATAGTAAATGTTGCAACTAGTGGGCAACTACGCCCATCTCACAGAACATTACACTTTATTGATTTTTAAAATGCCTGCAAAATCATCTCACATCGCGTCCCACCACACGCTAGAGCTTAGGGCAAGCATGCAGCACCTAAGTTATGAATTGATTAAACAACGAAATCATAAATCTGACCCATCATACGACACAGCGCCACATATTACGGTAGCTTTCGGTTACTGTAGTATTTCGGTATTTAAGTTTTTCATCATTCCTCCGACGAAATCATGAATCTGACCCAGCGCCTGACCCATGGCTACGGGTTACGGTAGCTTTCGATTACTGTAGGAGTACGGTATCGATGTTTTGTTTCGATCTTCTGATGAAATCATGAGTCTGACGCAACATCTGCTCCAACGCCACTTCCGGGTTACGGTACACGGACGGACAGACCAACCAACACCTATTTTTGGTCGTAAAAATTTTTCTTCTGGAAATTTCTGGAATCTTTTTCGTGTAATGACCTTGTATTCCGGATGGGGACATACTATCAAAATCTCGTTCGAAACGAACGCGCCAGACAAAAAAGCTTTCAGTTTATGGTAAGGTATGCAACTAGCGGGCAACTACGCCTTAGAAGTTACCGGATTATTTAGAAAATCGTCCCCTGTTGATGACGGAAAAATCACGGCTCCCATGCCGCGTCCGTCCCAATGCCATAATCGACGTTTTCAATCGATTCTCTAACGTAATTATGAATCTGACCAAGCGTCTGACACAGCGCACTGGGTTACGGTAGCTTACGGTTACTGTAGTAGTACGGTATTGACGTTTTGTTTCAATCTTCTGATGAAATCATGAGTCTGACACAACATCTGCTCCAACGCCACATCCGGGTTACGGTACACAGACTTACAAACCAACACCATATTTGTGGTCGTAAAAATTTTTCTTCTGGAAATTTCTGGAATTTTTTTAGCGTAATGACCTTGTATTTTGAATGCACAGAAACTATTAAAATCCCACTCGAAACGAAAGCGCCAGACAAAAAAGCGTTCAGTTTATAGTAAGGTATGCAACTAGCGGGCAACTACGTTCTCTCAGAAGCAGGCTACTACTACTACACTTTATGAGCTTAAAATAACGGGCTCATGACTTGGATACACGTCTTTCAGGTTGAAAAATCTTAGTCGTATGTATGGCCCAGCGAAAATTATCTGACCCAGCACTAATTTTGACCTACCGTAATCCCAAATAATTTTCCCCACTATTGCCAAGCTTTTCGAAGCGTAGCAAAACGGTTTGACGGCGACGGGCTTCGAACCCCCAACTTCGTGTTTATAAGTCCATCATGAAGTAAGTATTGCGAAATAGGTTGCCCCACGGAAAAGATCTGACCGAGTTGACTTTCAAGGAATACGGTAATCGATTGGTCCGAGATTCTGGGAATATAGTTGCAGCGGCCAAGCAAGTCGATCACCACGTTTTGGCAGCGGAGAAATGAGTAGCTACCGTACCGAACAGACGGAATCACGGACGTTTTTTTGGCGTCCTGAAAATTTTGCCGAGGGGACCAAAGCTGGTTATGTGCGTAATGGACAAGTGCCCCGTTGCCGCTCCCAGCGCCCCCACCCCCGCTCCCCCACAAACCCCACATCAAAAAAGCTTACGGGTTACTGGTAATGTAGCAACTAGCGGGGAACTACGTTATATTGCAATCGTGGAACTACGCTTATGGGCTTAAAATAACGGACTCATGACTTGGATACAGTTCTTTCAGTGTTTAAACATTTTAGTCATATGTATGGCCCAGCGAATATGATCTGACCCGGGGCTAATTTTGACCTACCGTAATCATAAACTATTTTTCCCACCAGTCCAAGGTTTTTCGAAGCACTGCAAAACGTTTTGAAGACGACGGGCACCGAACCCCCAACTTTGTGTATGACAGTCCATCGCGTTAGCCACTCGGCCATGATAAAAATACAAATGTATATTTGAAAAAAATCAAATAATATTACAATCATAATTTACCAAAGAAACAATTTAATTGCTGCATTTTTGAAAAAGTCATGGATGCGCTCCAAAGAATAATGGTTGCTCCACCGCTAAAATCGCAATTTCCTCGCGATGCAGTGGAAAATTTGCCCACTTTTCGATGGCCGAATGATTCTCCGGGCCTGAATACCCTACTGAATACGCAAAATAACAGAAATTTCGCGTAGATTTTGGGGAATATTGCAAAATGTGGACGCACGCACGCACGCACGCACGTACGGACACCACTTTTCGGCATTTTTCTCGTTTGTTTGCCCATACACTCGGTCTTTTTTCCGCATGAAATGTCTTGTTTTGCCGACGGCCACCTGCACCAGCTTGGAAAGTGCGAGTGTATGACCTCGTTTTCGCAGGACAGAATGTGCGTCCGATCAGGATACTGTAGAAACACACATTTTTGAAAGTCCTGAAAATTTTACCGAGGGGACCAAGGCCGGACTTGTGCCTAATGGGCATGTGCCCCGATGCCGCACGCAGCACCCCCACTTCCACGCACCCACAAACCCTCCAGCAAAAAAGCTTACGGGTTACTGGTAATATAGCAATGAAATTACGAGTTAATAGTGCCATTTGTACGCACAATATCAGCGTCTGCACAATGGCCGACGCAACGAGTAGTACTCAGTCATGTTTGAGGTGTGAAGAGGCACGTCTGTATTTTTTTGGCCATGCAAATAGATTACAGTCGCATGCGTGAATAATTTCTGGAATCAGTCCCCCCATGCACCAGAATGACAACTTGACATTTTAGTGTGAATCATTTCAAAAAAATTCGATCTATAGGAGATTGCCAATCACCAAATACTCGATACTTTCTCCTCATCAGATGATCTGGGTGGAGATGATTTCTGAAGTTACTGCCATCGCTGTTTTTCATTTCGTTCTCTATGCGAATACGCGACGATCGCCTCTTAGCAACCAGCACTATCTTGCACGGAGAGTACAGGTAATAGAGGTCGAGATACGGACCTTCCTTTCTTCAGTTCCAATACTCTCTAACCACTCGACCGGTCGAGAGAGAGTGTATGAGAGAGAGTGTATGAAGATAATTTAAAAAAAATTATATTGTTTCTCGAGCTCTAGCATGTATCGTACCTTTCATTTTCAACGGTACAATGAACGAGTTGAAACGTTTTGAAATTTTCAAAATTTTCAAGGCTCTTACGGGCTTCCTAACAATTATATCTGAAAATCCTTTCATTTCTGGGTTCCTCGTATGAGATTACATTAATTCGAAATAAATTAAACTAATATATTTATATTTTTTCTAATAGAAATGGCCCTTTAAAATCATGGGAATTTTTCCTATGTTTAGCATCGTCGGCAATCGCAAGCTCCGCCCCCTTTTCCATCACTATACGTTATCCATTTCTTATAGAAATACTGCATATTTTGATTTGATATTATGTAATTTAATGTGATAAACACAGAAATGTAAGGATGTACCTCTATAATTGCTAGGAAGCCCGTAAGAGCCTTAAAAATTTTGAAAATTTCAAAACGTTTCAACTCGTTCATTGTACCGTTGAAAATGAAAGGAACGATACTAATCGAGAAATGAACGCCGGGTGAGAGTTTCAGATCGAATCGAATAAGTCATCCAAATTCTGCTCCCAGTTCTGTGGACTCAACTGCTCTTCGGGACACTCACTACCTTAGGGATCACACTCATATCGATGGCAAGCTGATTCCATCTTTCTCAGATTTCTTGATTTCAGATTTCGCTCAGATTTAACAAATTTCACAGAGCTCAAGTATTTCTTCTCGCTATTCAGATGGTTTCCAATCTCACGGTAACGTCGTGGTACATCTCCATGGAGTGCGTCAACGTCATCCAAATGTATCTCTGCGCCCTGGCTGCCATCCTCCTCTACAAGGTATACGGTACCTATCGGGTAGATCAATCGACCGATTGAGCTCGTGCTGAGACCAGCGCAGCTTCCGCACGGTCAAATCTCCTGCGTACTCTGTAGAAATAATGGATCTGCCGCGATGGAAGCGCACTTCGACCAGCTACGGTAGATCGATCGGTATGACTCAAGTACAGTAACCTCGTTGCAGTGGATACTTCAATCAGGGTTAAGAATTCGGAAGACCGCGATGGTTCTCAGGCATCTGCTGTTGATTCCTTTCTACCTCCTCGTCGTCTATTATTCTATCCTCATGCACGTATTCAA
Organism: Pristionchus mayeri; assembly: GCA_036245805.1. Classification (NCBI taxonomy): domain Eukaryota; kingdom Metazoa; phylum Nematoda; class Chromadorea; order Rhabditida; family Neodiplogasteridae; genus Pristionchus; species Pristionchus mayeri. The sequence continues at coordinate 5,791,715 of BTRK01000004.1, read as the reverse complement.
ACAGTGGACGAAAAAATCAAGCAATTCGGATTAGCTGCCTTCCAATAAATGGGGTGAACCCTTATTCTTTTTATTTTAAATAACAGAAATGTGAATTTCATAAGAAATATTGGATACATATTACGAAGAAATATCTGGCATACTCTGCGCCGGTTTCACGTGCACGACTGTGCTCTTTTTGAGCAAGCTCAGTAGTCCCCTTCGGTAGTCCGAAACGAGGAAAATGAGAAGCAGCGCGTCCCAGAGAGGAAAGCACGTGTACATTGGGGTGCAGAAATCGTGGAGATCAGTGTCGGGAATTAGACTCAGTAGTGGGAAATTGATGACGATTAGAGAGGGGATGTGCACGAATACGAAAGGGACCGCTGCCTGCAATGACTTTGACTGTCGTCCTTATCACCTGGCACTAGGTCAGATCAGAACCGTCTGATGACAACCCACTTGGTGACAACCAACAATAGTACCCTTCCGTAGTATGTTCGCAGAATACGTTTTGACAGTGTGAAAATACTGCTGAAGGGTAAATTTTTTGGTTCTCATCCGGTGTGTTCACATCCGACGGATCTCTTCCGACCTAGTGCCTCTTTCAGTAAATGACTCACCTGAGCACACAAGACGATTAGCAGCTTTCTTTGCAATTTCTGTGTTTGAGTGGACATCTTGCTCATGCTTTTCATGTGATGAAATGTACGAATGAAACGATAATAATCGAGAAAAGCATAAGAGAATCTGTCAGCATGACTGTGAGCAGTAATTTCGTGTCCAATATGTTCTCGCGCTGAATGTTTTTTGGGATCTTTTGAAATGAAAGATATTTCAAATAACATACTAGAGTTCGTAATTCGGGCCTTCGTCTCTTCATTCTACACACTCTCTAGACCGGTCGATCGGCGAGAGAGTGTGTAGAATGAAGAGAGTGTGGTATCGTTTCTCGCACTCTACAACATACCCAATGGTCAAGTACGATCCAGGCATTGTCTATCCTCAGCATATATCGCTGATTGTAAGCATCAATGATAACTTTCCAACCATTTGAATTATTAGTATCTGTCGTACCGCAAATGCTTAGGAAATACCTGAAATTTTAGGTCTCACGAGACGTGCAAAAGTACATACTAAAGGATAACCATCGTAAACACTTACACGTTCGATGAAACCAACAATAATCCCTCGACTATTTGAGTACTATCTTACCACGAAGCTGAGCATCCGAGTACAAGTATACAGATAACAAGAACGAATAATTTCCGTGAGAATAGGACAATCAGATGGGGTTTTCTCACAGACCAATGATATAGAAAATGGATAATGATTAGGCTGGGGGGAATAGACTGACAAGAAATGTAGAATGCAGTGACCCGCTTTGAAATGAGTAATGATTATGAGAATAGCAAAATGTACTCGCCTTATCATCGAGCATTGTAGCAGTAACAATATAATGCGTAGATCCAAGGACAAACGTGTCCTCAAAAGTATTGTGTTTGGTTACAATCGCAAATGACCACCCACCGGTTGAACAACAATGTGTAAAATAATCAGAAACAAGTCGGATAGTGTGAATGATGTTAGGAAGTACTTGTATGCACCGAAATAAGGTGGAGAATATCGTATAATTGCAAACAGCAGTAAAGAATTCAACAATATTCCAGTGGCTGAATAACATTTAGCGCGAGCACTGAAATATTAAATTACAAACCTGAATTTGCATGTTCCAGATATTCGATTGTATTTTCCAATGAAGACATAAAGCCTTATTTGTTTGCAGAAAAGAATTAGTTTATAGAATACAATCGAAGGAAGAAATGGTGAAAAATAGGACTTGGCGTAAAGAAAACGGAATGAGCGACTACTGCCATCCATGTATTCAATCCACTAGGGAGCTCCCACTAGGGAGAATTTATCTTCAATAGTACATGTTTTCATTTATTGTTTTGTACATCTAGTGAAATGAGCTGATGTTGTACTAATACTCAATATGCGTTGTAGGAATGAAATGCACAGGTATACTCACCAATAATTAACATGAGAAAGGCCAGAAAACTTCTGAATAGATAAAGTGTGTTCGATTGGCATTAGGTCACTTCAACTCCTGTCAATGTACTTGAAAATAGCTGCAGCAAGCGTTGCCGCAGTCAGAACTCTCCCTATCGAATATTCTCAAAATTGTATTTCCCATCTGCATGTCTGGCTGCATTGTAACCAGCAAATTACATATCAGGTTGGTCATAAAGTTTTGACCGATTTTGACCATTGTGCATTCTGACATCTCCCTTCGTTCGTTGTTGCCCAATCGACTTAGGTCTTTTAGTGTTATATAGGGGCGTCTATACTCTCTTCAGCGCACACTATCATAAATCTGTCCGACCAAGGAAACGAATACAGCCATGCTCCAAACTGCATGTGAGCGACCAACACCCTGACTTTTCAAAGGGCCATCATTTCATTTAGAACAGAGATATGCTCCAATCTTTGCCATAGTAGTAAAGCATGATGGACATATGTTGCGCGGGTAATGTAGATACTGATCAGCCTCAAACGGCCTATTAGAGATAACTGCGTAATCCGAGTTTAGGGTTTCATGACAATTGTTACGAAACGTTTTTGGAATATTGTATCTATACCGACGGCCCTTGATATTTCAATTACTCATAAATGTGAACTACCTATACAATGCAAGTCACAATTATCTTTGGGAGAGAAGGAGGCTCTCCATTCAGGAACAGGGTTCTTCGGAATTTAGGTGTGCAATTTTGAACATCGAAATGCACACTTTTGGCGTTTTTGTGGTAGACCTGTGGTTTGAGGAGTGGCAATCTCGTGCTCAAATTAATGAACAACCATTATCCTATCCATCATTAAGTAGGAATGTTATGGAGTTCGCTACTTTTTCTAGGGCAATCCGTGCCTGAAGATCCTATTTTTTTGTTTTTTTCGGCATTTCAATCGAAAATAATTGATTGACAAATATCACATTTTTAGATGAGAAAGCCAAGTGGGCTCTTAAATATTGATTTAATAGAGACCCAATTAAGTAATGATTACAGCGCCCATAGGTAGGTGTCAGCCTCGTAAATCCCCGGATGATTTGGTCGAAAGAACTCTGATTTTCTTAAGTATCCGTATTTTAAGTATTCATTGGCCTGTATGAAGCCTAGAACGAATTCAGCAGCTCTCTCTTTTTGATACTAGGTAGTGCACGCCTAGTGCTTTTCAACAAGCTTTGCGAGCCTCCATCTAAACATTTCTCTGCGAAGCACAGCAACTTTAAATAAATCGATATTTTTCTGAAAATTTCAAATTTACGCAGACCTTGATTTCTCGCACAGTAGATATACTTGCACCATTTCAACGGTAATATTAAAAAGGTCGAACATGTCCCTATATATCACCATCAGGACAATATGTGGCGATTTGAGCCAAACAAATTATACGAACTCAAAGTTGGGGTCCGAAATCGGTCAAAACTTTATGACCAACCTAATATAAAAAACACGTGTGTGGTGTAGGGTGGATAATAATTTTTAAAAATCTAAACTAAATTATTGCACATGTTGTCATTCCGCATTTATATAGCGATGAACTGTGCCTAATTATTCTCCTTCCCTCCTTTTATTTGTGTGCAAAGATACAGAAGAGGCACGAAAAGACCAATAAAGCAAAAGGTGAGGTAAGAAAGAAAGATGAGGGTCTCAAGACTAGAATCAGTAACAACATTCACACATGTGTCTGCCATGCGGGCACCTCGAGACTGAATTAACGAGAACACCCATCTGGTGCTTGGCGCTCATCTGGTCGACTTCAGTGAACGTTCCGCGTCCCTTAGAAGCAGATGCTTATCTCCATATGCGTTTTCAGTGTCATGGAAGCATAGCAGAACAATGATTTCTGACTTGCAAACTAATTGTTTTTCATTGGGTAACAAATAGCAGATGTTTTCCCATCTTCTGCATGACAGAAGCGATTTCTTGTACAGACTCTCGCTCAGCCTTCGGCAGTTGAAATGTTGTCAGCAGACGAAATAGTGCACCTTTGCGGGTTTTACACGGTTGATGCCACTGCTCTCATCCTCAACGCAATTCTCATCGCTGCTATAATTTCTCCGTAAGTGATCTCGTATTCACTATACACTATTTATAATTTCAATTTAAATTTCAATGTATTTATCCACCACGACCGGCTAGCGCAGGGTATAATCATGCAAAAATTGTCAGATTTCGTTGGAAAGGTGTTCAGTTGCATTTGTAAAGTAAAAAGTGAATTTGTTGCGCGTTTCGAAACCGATGCCTGCTTTTTTATTCCTTGATTCATTTACTACACTGAATTTTGAGAACTCCGGCGCATCTCCATTCCTACTCCGTCTTCCTTTTGAACACTGCAATCGTCGATTCGACAACTTGCGAGCGCCACCGTCGCTCTAAGGTAACCTACTCTAAGGCTATCAGTCTCTAAGGCTATAATAAGGCAATGACGCGAGGGTAAGGTGGAGTTCTTGAACAAGACAGCGGGATTGAAAGAGGATCAAATTCTAAGAACTTGTACGTTTTCTATATCTGCCGAGGGCCTCTGAGGACCGCTGGGTGGTAGTGGAATTTCGGAACATGAGAAATTAACGGTTTTACTCCTCTCCCCACTACGAGCCCAGACATCCACAGAGGTCCTCAGCAGATATGACAAACTTAGAAGTTCTTAGAATTTGATCCTCTTTCGATCCCAATATGCCTTGTTCAAAACTCCCACCTTCTCTCGCGGCCTTTCCTTGTAAGGCCTTACGTTTACGTTTCTTATCTTGTTGATTCAAGAAGCGGTTTGATGTTGATGATGATGCCTCAGGATCATGAACCAGGATGGACTTCTCATCCTCTCCTCCGTTGGTCAATGCAATCTGATTGGCGCAATGGGAACCAGCTGTCCATTCTTGGTTGGGTGGAGTACCTTACGTCCGCATTATGAAATTTGTATCTTATTGTATGTTACGATCATAAAGTTGGACGAAAATATTAATTTAGTCGAAAAAAAGATGAAAAAATCATAAATTATTAACGCTATAAGATGGACCCAATTTTCAAACGGCATCACTCTAGTAATACCCTGGGGGATATGACAGAACCGCAACGACAAAAGCGCAACTAGGATTTAAAAATCGCCAGCGACATAAGCGCAATTCTAAATATCTTAGTACAGAGCTGTGATAGAACTTTGTGGTTAGCATTAATTAATTACTAATGACGAGCACTATCTGCCCTGAAGGCTAATTAGTGACGTCACCGGAAAAAGTGACGTCACTTTTTCCAGACGTATGTGGGTTCATGGTAAAAAATCGTGATAGAAGTTTGTGTTGGATCTAGACGAGGTATCCATGCCCACAGAATCTACGATACCCCTCTTTAATTTGTCGGCTACCGTATCCCGATACACCATAATCTAGCTGACGTAGATTGAAAAGTTTTCGCAAAACAACACTGTTTTCTCGTCAATAATTCAGCTAGATTATGGTGTATCGGGATACGGTACCCGACAAATTAAAGAAGAGGTATCGTAGATTGTGTGGACTATGGTACCTTGTCTAGATCCAACACAAACTTCTATCACGATTTTTTACCATGAACCACTACGTCTAAAATACGTCTAAAAATAGTGACGTCACTTTTTTCTGTGACGTCACTAATTAGCCCTCAGGGCAGATAGTGCTCGTCATTAGTAATTAATTGATACCAACCATGAGGTTATATCACTGCTCTGTACTAGGATATTTAGAGTTGCGCTTTTGTCGCTGGCGATTTTCAAAACCTAGTTGCGCTTTTGTCGTTGCGGTTCTGTCATACCCCGTGAGGTAGTGTACCACGCACTTATCACACGTATCACGAGTCAGTGGAGGTTCCCGGGAACATTTTCCAAAAATGTATCTCCGTTCTGACTTATATCCGAGCTAGCATCGTGGGAGTTGTTTCATTGTTATAACTCGTGTATCACGAGTCAGCGGATGAAATATTGACCGCCCGGGAACATTTTCAAAATTTGCGTACCTGATTCGGTCCAGGTTATGGTGGGAGAATACCCAGGAGAGAAGATTTCGAAAAATATGGGTCATTGGTTCCAGAGCCGGCTTTTAGGAATTTTCCGGTTTTGCACCTGGCTATGTTGTTTCTCAGCTACCAGATGAGCTAGAGAGATGGCAAGGTGCTCAAAATGTGCGGAAAAATATTTCAAACTACTTTTATGTCGGAAGTTTCTTTGTAGGACGAAGCAGAAAAATCTCACGGCCGAAAAAGCTAGATCTGTGTCGAAAATTAAATGTGTTCACTGTAATGCCGGCGACTATCCCGGGTTTTCTTTTCAAAAAATGAAAGATCGGCCCAATATGCGTTAGAAAAAAAATAAAACAAAAAATTTTATTAGGGTATATTTTGACTTTTTTAATGTTAAATGTTAGATGGTGACTACGACATGTTCAAAATCTTTCCACGTGTGATTCTATAAATCTCAGAATGATGTTAGTTGGTAGCGTTGGAAGTTTTATGATGTTAGAAGTAATATGGCAATGAGAAACTAGAATTTTGCTACCTTTGGGAAAATCGATTTTTTCAGCATCGATTTTTCACATGTTTGGGTGCTTTAAATTTGAAAAGGCAGGATCATGGCCATCCAAATCAGAAGATATCAAAAGTAGGCCTCGTATAGATTGAAAATTTTGCTAATTGGAAGATATCTTCCCTTCTGATTTTTCGTAAGATTCGCTCAAACTTGCGTCGCCGGAGGAGTGGCAAATTTTTATTTTTAGATAATGATGAAATGGCGGTGAAGCATGAACAAATTTGTATGTTAAAAATCTATTTAAAAATTATTTTTTAATAAAGTTGGTAAAACCACACTCTTCTTACGTTAACAATATTTTTGTCCAAAATTGTTCAATTAAAATTTCATGTATTTTTTTCATCAAATTCGTGACTTTTTTCTGTGTTTTCCGTTGTAATTTTTATATATAAATTTTCAACGTACAAATCTGGCCTAGATCATTCGTCATTTCATCATTGTTGAAACTTTGACATTTTCGATACCTCCGCGGACGCAGGTTTGAGCGAATCTTACGAAAAATCAGAAGGGAAGATCCTATTAGCGAAATTTTCAATCTATACGAGGCCTACTTATGATATCCTTCTGATTTGGATGGCCACGATCCTGCGTTTTCAAATTTAAAGCACCCAAACATGTGAAAAATCGATGCTGAAAAAATCGATTTTCCCAAAGGTAGCAAAATTCTAGTTTCTCATTGCCATATTACTTCTAACATCAGGAGCAAGTAAATGAGATGGGTCGGTACGAGGAGGCAGTGTTTTTCGGGCCCTTACGCTTATAGATTGCCTTGACTTTGGCAGTTTTCCAAATGGAAGGAGAAGCGCCATGGAGTAAGAATCTATTGAACAGTATGGAGAGAGGAATGCAAATGTGAGGGGCAGTATGTTTAAGGAAGATGTAAGGGATGTGATCGGGAGAAGTGGATGAGCGGGGTGGGAGACGAGAGAGAAACTTAGCTACGAGGAGAGGGGAAATGTCGACGTAATCAATAGATGTGGGGGAAGAAAGAGTGCAAGAGAGAGGGATAGGAGGGGAGGTGCTATTGTAAGAAGCAGTGAAATGACGAGCTAGTCCACATGCTTTTGATGTGTCAGAAACGCAGAGAGAACCGTCGGGAGAGACTAGTGAGGGGATAGTATCGGATTGATCTTTTATTCGCGTACTTGCATAAGAGAAGAAAGCTTTGAGGTTATTCGATTTTGCCAGACGGTTTTCCCTATTCCTAGCGGTGTGCTTAATAGATTGTTTAAGTGAACGGCATGCAGAGAAATAGTCAGTGATGGATCGCCTCATATATGACTTCCTACATTTACGTAATAGGCGAATGGAGCGAGAGGAGAAACGGATACGCTTTCGATTGAATGAGCGAAGTGGTACAAAGTTGTCTATGATAGAGTGAACTATTTCGAGGAAACTAGAGTAGAGAAAATCGGGGTCGGAAGAGGAGGATAGCAGAGAGGTCCAGTCGACAGCGTCAATCTGAGAGCAGACTGCGCTCCAATCGACTCGACTGTAGTCTCTACGGGGTGCGTGGGAATGGGGAGGAAGAGATATGGGAAGAGAGAATCGGACAACAGAGTGATCGAGAGAAGGGAGAGGAGGTTCGACAACACAATCGTCGACGAGATGAATATGAGAAGTAAAAACAAGATCGATAATATTTAGATTACGAGTAGGCGAGGAGACTATTTGATGGAGAGGAAGAGATCGGGAGAAAGATAGAAGAGCATTGGAATGAGGATTGGTCGAAGAGAGGGAGAGAGAGGGCCAATCAATTTCCTTGCAGTTAAAATCACCTACTAAAATAATGGGGGAGAGATGGGAACAGTTCAGATCATAGATATACTCAAGGCACTCGTTAAATGACTCAATACAACACGAAGGGCTGCGATAGACACAAATTAGGATCACGGAAATGGATAAAGTGAGGGTGACCTGACATGATACTAGTTGGCAGTAAGCAGAAAAGGATTGGGATGATATCAAGGAGGAGGGGAGCGTACTATCAACAAGAATGGCGACTCCGCCACCTGCGATAGAGGGGTCTCGATCGGCTCTGTACACTATGTATCGGTCAAAGGAAAGCATCGCGTCAGTTAAAGTAAAGGGAGAAGCCCACGCTGCGTGATGGTGGGGAGGGGACAAGAGGGGGAAATGACCCAGACGATGGAAGAGAAGAAGGAGGGAGGGAGAGGGAAGTGATGGGATGAGGTGAGAGAGTGCACTGGGGTGAGGAGGGTGCAGAGAGCGAGAGAGAGGGGATAGACAGAGGAACCCCTAGAGGAATGACCTAGCCGAGTGTGAGAGTGTGACCCTCGTTGTGAGTGGGGGAGGAAGAGACGATAGGAGAGTCAGAGGGAGTGGGATGCTCGACAGAAGGGGACAACGTGGCAACGTGGGGAGCCTTGGCGGCCGGCTCACCGGGCATCCCTCCAGAAGACGGACGAGTGCGAGTACGAGTCCTAGACTGGGTTCCACCACGAGAGAGTGACGAGAGAGAGGAATTCCCTCGACCACGACCACCACGATTGCTCGATCGACCACGAGAACGAGAGGATCCCTGAGATCTATCTGCGAAGAAGGGATTGGCACCGAGAGAGTGGGAGAAATGGGAGAGAGTTGAGAAGAGGGAAGGGACACTCTCGCTGCCCTCTCTCGATGCTCTCTTATGCATCTCTGCCTGCATACCTTCAGGGAGATTTCTGCACTCTCTCAATTGGACAATTTCCAGGTTTCTCACCACGAATCGGATCTGGCCTACCTCCAGATTCCTCTCGTACGCCTCTCTCTTGAGCTTTCGCTCGAGAGAGAGCTGGTCCATCGTATAATCGGGACGAATGTACGCCCGAGTGGAACCAGTGAGGCGTCCGCACTTCACACGGATCGCCTCAGCGAGGAACAGAGTGCGAGAGGCAGCACTGTCCAGTTGGATCTTGATGATCCGAGGGTGGGAACTCCCATCTCTTCTTACCTTCGGATGTCGGAAAAACGTTACCTTCTCCTCTGACAGCAGCTTGGTCAGATCAGGATTGTCAATCTCCTGGAAGATCCTCAGCAGCATCGCCTTGTCCTTACTTACCGTATCCTCCTCGTTCTCTCCCTCGGGGACGTTCACAAGAACCGCCCGAGTGGCCTTGCCGTCTAGCGTGTCCTTCTGGGAGAGGGCAGAGGCCATGGCTGCCTTGAGATCGAGGGAGAATGAGGCCGCGGGGGGCGACTTGACAAGATGGCAGACAAGTAGACGAACGAGCTCGGTCAGGCCATCGATCGACTTCTGCTGCTGCGAGAACAGCGTGCGCAGTTCGGGATCGATGGTCATCGCGAGAGAGTGAGACAGAAGGAGAGAGACAGAGAAGAAAGACAGGAAAAGGGGAGAGAAGAGGGAGGGTGAGAGAGTGTGGGAAGGGAAGAGAGTGCGGGAGAAAGAGAGAGAAGAGGGGTCAGGAGAAGGGAAGAGAGCCGCGTATGCGGGAGCGAAACCTATCGCTGCCCTAATCCCGGTCGGGACCCTTCACTTCCTCGCTGATCGCAGTGCAGCACTGTCGGTTAACGTGCCTGGGGCAAGTGACACGGACCGAGCAGTGAGGCCTTCCAAACTCAGAAGAGTATGGGTAGCCGTGCTAACAGCTTAGAAACTCGCGAATAAACAGACTATAAGAAACACACGAGAGACCGAGAGGCCGCGACCTCTCTCGGTCAAGGAAGGGAAGGGGTATGAACAAGATCAAGGAAGGGAAGCTGAGAAACAACATAGCCGTGGTGAAAATTCCTAAAAGCCGGCTCTGGAACCAATGACTTATATTTTTCGAAATCTTCTCTCCTGGGTATTCTCCCACCATAACCTGGACCGAATCAGGCATGCAAATTTTGAAAATGTTCCCGGGCGGTCAATATTTCATCCGCTGACTCGTGATACACGAGTTATAACAATGAAACAACTCCCACGATGCTAGCTCGAATATCCAACGAATGGTGATCCGTTGTGCTTTTGTCGGTTGTACTTTTGTCACCCCCCCCCCATTATTATTCTTTCGACAAAAATAATTCTTCTCATAATCGCCTAGATAATCAAAATAATCATGACTAATATTGAAAAATATGAGAAAATGTTACTTTTTTATATGTGCATAACAAATGATTTTGCACTTACAAAATAAAGTTGAAAAAAGTGAAGAGTTTGAACACTTATTTTGAGTAATTACTTGTGACATTGTTTCACTCTTTTCTCGACAGAGAAACAATTCGAATACACCAATTTTTGAATGGTGCAAAACCATAAGATCGTGTAAAGAGTGTATCAATTAGCTCTGCTGACTACTCGTTTCGCTTTGGAATTGAGTGCTAACTTTTTTATTATGTTGAAAATGCATTAAGTATCCGTTTTTTTATTGATTGCACGTAACAAGAGGTAACCAATTAAGCGATTATTTTGTCTTCGCTAGCTCAGTTTCCCGATACTTGAACTTATTGAATGTCCACATGATGTCCTTCTCATCTCCATCCGACTCCTTTCCATTCTTCACTGACTTCCACAGAGACCAAAGAGGATGCGTCAACGTTCCCCGCACGACGTCTACGTTCTTCTCAGCCACGAATTTGTAAACTTGCAGTCCCTTGCTGCAAAATGAACTTGTAAGATACAAAAGGGAAAAAAAATTAAACTAAATGAGAAAGGTGCTGGCCTAGCAGAGGTTCCCGAAAGAGCCAGGTGCTTAGATAAACATTATTTTTACTCTAAAAGGTTGTACTGCGAATAGTGGACGAAATCGAAAAAAAGCTCGAACTGACCGAACGAAAATCTGAGCGATCAGATTTTCAGCCAGCAACCCGAGTCCCTTGCCTCTATGTTGCTCGAGAGTGAAGAGATGAGATAACTGGGGGAAAACAAAATAAGGAATTGAAAGAAAGTGATGTACTGCACTACTTCGACTCAACACAACCCCTTATTTTAATTATCAGAACGGGAAACCGTTTCAAGATCCAATTTGTTTTGGAAAGTACACATTGCCGGTTTCCGTGTTACCTGCCCGAACGCGTGCGTCAACTCCCAAGCAGCGATGCAACCATGATATGTGCGGATGCTCACTGAGGGCAGACGTGCTATACGGTATCTAAGCATATGAGAGACTATCTGAGAAGATTCGCCATAGGCCGTACAGCGAAAAATAAAGTTGCAATTGTAAGATCTCCCTAGGGGTAACTTTTTACGTAGAGTTCGAAAATCGACCTTAGAAAGCCGTATCTCTGACTTCTGATTCCCGGTGACACGCCTCAACGATGAGGTCGGTTTTTGCATTTCTTGAACGGCTTATCCAAACCTCATACACGTATAGTATTTCTGAAAGATCTCGACGAGATAAGCATTTTTACTGTTGGGAGTGATGGGCTAGCTCATCTGTGGAAAAAGTTGTGGCCGTTTGAATAATTTTTAAATTTAAAAATTTCCGTCATGAAAAATTTTTCGGGGAATGGTAAAAAATAAACGTTTTCAAAAGATTCCTCATGCAAAAGTACCCCTAGATATGTTGCTTTCACCCCAAAAAGTGTGCTTATATGAGTAGTTATAGTTCGCCGAATAGTCGGAGCTGCATTTTCGGCAATATTTCGATTCGGCTCTCTTCAAAAGTATAGTTCCATATTTACTCCCATTACTGAAATATTTCACAAATGCATTATTTAAAATGTCTTAGACACATAAATACGCAATAAAGACTGATTGTAATTAATAATGGTCGCAGCATTTCTCTACAATTTTTTGTATCATACTAATCCGGTGGGTTTTTTGCAACAATATATCAGTAAGAAATAGTTGTTCCATTGAAAGTTTGCAAATATAGGTCCATTATGATCTATTAAAGATGATTAAGTTATTTGGGAACCTTTACTACACTTTGCAAGTTTGCAAAAGTCCGATATTTGCAAATTTCGTGTTTATGTCACACGAATCATTAATGATAGCAGCCTTAAACATAATTTTAAAGACCTCTAATGTGAAAATTCAGATTCTACGAGTGAAAATGCATAATAGTATGTCGATTTCAGATGTTTCCGGAATTTCGACTTTTTCACCCCCTTCTACCCCATGGGGCAAAAATGTGAAAAATATTTTTTCCCAAAATTCACGAAATAAGTATATATTCTGGAGTATTTTCACTCGTAGAATCTGAATTTTCACATTATAGGTCTTGAAAATTATGTTTTCGGCTGCTATCATTAATGATTCGAGTGACAGAAGCACGAAATTTGCAAATATCGGAATTTTGCAAAATTTCAAAGTGTAGTAAAGGTTCCCAAATAACTTAATCATCTTTAATAAATCATATTGGACCTATATTTGCAAACTTTCATTGGAACAATTATTTCTTACTGATATATTGTTGCAAAAAACCCACCGGATTAGTATGATACAAAAAATTGTCGAACAATTCTGCTACCGGACGACCATTATTAATTACAATCAGTCTTTATTGCGTATTTATGTGTCTAAGACATTTTAAATAATGCATTTGTGAAATATTTCAGTAATGGGAGTAAATATGGAACTATACTTTTGAAGAGAGCCGAATCGAAATATTGGCGAAAATGCAGCTCCGACTATTCGGCGAACTATAACTACTCATATAAGCACACTTTTTGGGGTGAAAGCAACATATTTAGGGGTACTTTTGCATGAGGAATCTTTTGAAAACGTTTATTTTTTACCATTCCCCGAAAAATTTTTAATGACGGAAATTTTTAAATTTAAAAATTATTCAAACGGCCACAACTTTTTCCACAGATGAGCTAGCCCATCACTCCCAACAGTAAAAATGCTTATCTCGTCGAGATCTTTCAGAAATACTATACATGTATGATGTTTGGATAAGCCGTTCAAGAAACGCAAAATCCGACCTCATCGTTGAGGCGTGTCACCGGGAATCAGAAGTCAGAGGTACGGCTTTCTAAGGTCGATTTTCGAACTCTACGTGAAAAGTTACCCTTAGGGAGATCTTACAATCGCAACTTTATTTTTCGCTGTACGGCCTATAGGTTGAATTGCTCAGTTTTATCATAAAGTCTCTCATATACGTGAATTACCAGACTGGCTTAATTGCACGGCTTTGTACCTCAGGATCTCTGGAGGAGCAATTTCGTTGTACTTCCACACCGCGTGAATCTGCTCGAAATCTCGAGCGGTGTCTACAGTGTCGACGTGGAAGCCCGCAGGAGCATCGAATTCGGTCTTACGATGTTACAAAATATGATGTTACAAAAAATCGACAGTACTTCGATTAATTTCCGTTGTTGTTCCTCGTCCATAAAATATGCAAAGAAGTCTCCAGAGTAGACTGTGTCGAAAAGGCCGTTTTCCTTCTGGAGCTCGAAAAACTGCAGTGTAACTATTTATTTTAAATCGCTGAAAATCATAAAAAAAATCACAAAATATATAACCATTGCACGGACAGTCGTGTCTGCCTCAAGTACAAGATGGCCCTGCTTCCCCTGTTCTTGAGCGATCATTACAATAACAGCCTTGAGACTCTCTTTCAGAAGTTCGCTTCAACATAAGCCTTTTAATTAATTTTAATTAATTATGTAGATACGCTAGAGTACAATTAACCTGTTATGGCCATCAGAAGGCGTGCGAACGTAAAGAGTACGGCTGAATATATCATGAAATTTGCTGAATGTGTTTTCTGACTGACTATTGACTCTGGCTACCCTCGATTATAAAAACGTAGTAGGCTTCGAGAGCAGGATAGGCGAAAACGCGCAAGTGCCCTTCAGGAAAGTCGTCTGAATAGAATTATCCCTATTACAGTGCTGAAAGAAGAGTGAAGGGAAGACTGCCGCTCGTGCGTGGCGATAAATGACAATGTGGAAGAGGAGAGGGCAAGGCGCAAACTCTTGCGCAAGAGTGAGGGGAGTGAGGGCTCTTGCGCAAGAGTTGGCTCGGACAAAACACCGTATTTGAGGCTTTTCGACCGAATTTAAAAATGTTAGTGATGCAATTGCATACCCATCCCACATTAGTTTAGTTGCATCGATTCACATCTAATAGACTCGGTTTGGGGGTATTTTGACCAATTTGTCTGATCTTTCTGCCCTTTGCATACGTCATCCTTACATTTTACGCTATAGAAGTGTGGACTGTTACATCGATACTGTATCCGTTTGAAAACTCCTCACCAGGAACTATAAGCTAGAACGGTTAGCTAATCTTTTCAAAATCGTGGGAAAGTCGGATCGCTCTAAAAGTGCACGCAAATTTCTGTCAATGCAACCCTTCTTACCAATTGAAACGCGGTTGATCCACCACGATAATGGAGGGTTGTCCACTGTAAAGAGAGGCATGACCGAGACCCCGAAGACCATAGCTCGAGATGAGAGGACAAGTAAACGAGGGGCCGTAGCTCAGTGGTTAGAGCATCTGTATCATGATCGGAAGGTCGTTGCCTCGATTCCTCCCGCCTCCATTGATGTTTTTGAAAGCTCCTCTGACATGTAAGATTGATTTACATCTTACTCCACTAACTGGTAACTAATCTTGTTGGTCACTTATCAACGAGTAGTTGAGTGACATGCATGACCTTTTCTATTTAGCAAGACCAGAGGATCTCTTGATTACTTATTCCAATGGAACTAGCGACCTTCGGACGCTACGTGGTTCGCGGGGTTGTGTGATAAGGATAATTGTTGTCCACGACTGGTGAGAGCCTGCTTAAAACGTTGTAAAAGGGCTTCGCCCCATTCCAACTACCGAACCAACTCTTGCGCAAGAGCCCCCACTCTCCCTCACTCTTGCGCAAGAGTTTGCTCTTTTGCATTTCTCTCCCTCTCATTCTCCCCACACCGCGCGCTCTGCCCTCTTCCTTTCAGCACTCTAATCCCTATACTGAATTATGTTTCATTAGTTTACAATGAAAAATCATAGAACAAAAAGTTTAGCGAATATGAGTAGTGTGGGTGATTCAGTGCTAGAGAATTCATGCAAAACTTATCCTTATAATAAATTGATAAAATCAATATATAATGCAAAGATCATTTTAGCAGCTAATAAAAATTTATCCGCTCACGTGAGTACGCATGGCCAATTTTTCTCGCGTTACCTGCATGAATCCACTTTGACACATTAAGGAGAGTGAAATTCTCAATTCGGCTGCTGAGTTTGCCTGAATTTCCAGCATTTACTTTCATAATTTTTAAATTTGCTCACCTCCATCCGTCAGTGACTCCAAGAGCGCCCGCAGTTGGTCGGGGCGAGAGCACTCGGTCAGTGATGACTTCGGAACTGTTCCCATTACTCGTCTGAATCGAAAGACGTCGAAATGTACAGGAGAGGTGTTGGCTCCGCTGTGCTATAAGACGCGCGCGTAATCGCTATTCGTTGCACAATTGTGACTGGGAGCTATGACGAGGCGCTCGAGTGTTAAATCACAAGAAACTACACGAAAGGCACGCGCAATGGAACAACTTGGGCACGCGAGGTTATCAATAGGGAAGATTTTCTCTGCAGTTACGAATCTGAAGTAGACTGATAATTTTTCAGAAGGTGTATACAATGATCGTCATACTTGATTCCACTGCACAGTATGCTTGGCTGAAATGTGGACGTTCTCTCGTCCGAAGGTGCACGCTATGGGAGGCGGACAAAACGTAAACGGACAAAACGTAAACGGATTGCCTTTCTCTGGAGATTTGATCTAGCAACTTGGGAGTTGTTGCATTGTTATCAGTATGCCCTCTACTACATCACCCCGATTAGATCCTCTAACTAGGCGATCATGATTTTCACTCATCTCCAACGTATAGGGGTTCAGGGTCTAAAATTGGCAATTTTACTGGAAAATCACGGTTATATAAACATTAAATGCCGTAACTAATTATGTTACTGGATTAGATTAGTTCCTGGGTTGCTCGAATATTAACTGGCTATGGCATTAGATTTTTATCTAACCGTGATTTTCCAATAAAATTCCCATTTTTGGACAATGAACCCCTATACGTTGGGGGTGAGTGAAAATCATGATCGCCTAGTTAGAGGATCTAATCAGGGTGATGTAGTAGAGGAAATACTGATAACAATGCAACAACTCCCAGGTTGCTAGATCAAATCTCCAGAGAAAGGCAATCCGTTTACGTTTTGTCCGTTTACGTTTTGTCCGCCCCCACGCTATTGATGGCAAATCGGCGCGTGCTCTCCTCGTTTCTCACGCTCTCTCGCTCTGTCTGACCGGCGAGAGAGCGTGTAAAACGAGGAGAGCACGCCCAGATTTGCCATCACTAGTGCACGCTAATATTTCTCATCAGGGTAGCATCTCCCCCGCGTGCTTCGAACTGATCTGTTAGGTGATCTGTGAGTAGGGTGCACAAATAAAATTTCGTTTTTTTTTCCATATTGGAAAGTAAGACACTTATTGCTTATCTTACATGATTCTCAGTGTAAATTCATTGAGTTGAATTTTTTTGCGTGAACTATGATACTTTACCAAATGGGTACATTTATTTATATTTCTATGACTCATGCTTCGGATATTTTGAATTGATTTGGAATTGTTGTAAACGTCATATTATTAACCGACAAAGTATTATCTTACAATCTCTGATCTTTTTTTATGTTCAACAGAATGATGTAAATACTTTTCATTATTAGTGGACTGTTAATTGGACTTGTGCAATTGATAGATATGGAAATCTCAGTTTATCTAAGCTGAATGATTCCTTTCTCGTTCTTCTCGGATATTTAATCACACTCGTCCAGCATTATCATGTATCTGAAAAAAAATCTATCTGCACCATCATTAGTTTCAATTCTGAGATCAATTATGGCTGAGTTATTACATGTCCTAAATTGAGATCTACACTTGGGAGAAGACTGAATGTGAGTGGAAGGGAGAGGAAATAACACGTTACTTCGCGGGATCAGATTGTCCCATCGGCTTGAGATCGGGTGAGACCTAAAGGTATCGCATTGTGCATCATGAACAGGAATTTTCAGAAGTGTAACATTTTTCTACACTAAATGTGAGCTAACATACGTTGAATTGGCATCCGGTTGCCTCAACGATCTTCTCGACTGTGAGATCCTCCCTCACTTCAATCAGAGTGAGTCCATTCTCTCGATCCACATCGAATACGGCCTGCAATGCTCTCTTCCTCCTCGCCCACCCCTTCTCTCTCTGTCCCTTACTCCACTGACCATATCAGTGATGATTCTGCTGACGACTCCCTTTCCAGTGAGAGGGAGAGTGCATTGGCTGAGAATCTTGTGTTGTCCTCCCTTCGCAGTATGTTCCATGGTTACGATCACTCTGGATCCGGGAGCAGACACGAGATCCATCGCCCCGCCCATTCCCTTGACCATCTTGCCCTAAATTATTTATCCTCCCCTTTCATGTCATGTTATCTACAACCCACAGGGATCATCCAATTGGCCAGATCTCCATACTGAGAAACCTGCATTCCTCCCAGTAGAGTGAGATCGATATGAGATCTGCAATCATTTCTCCCCCTTCCTATCTTCTCTCTCCACTCACCCTCTAATCATGGCGAAACTCTCATCAGATCCAAAGGTGGCAGCTCCTGGCATGAGAGTGATCGTTTCTTTCCCTGCATTTATCAGATCCGCGTCTTCCTCTCCTCTCACTGGATACGGTCCCTGTATGTCATACTTTCAATGTGAAATCCATTCTTCGACTCACCACTCCCAGTACTCCATTCTCGCTCTGCAGAGTCACTGCGACTCCTCTCGGAATGTAATTTGGAGTGAGAGTAGGGATGCCGATGCCCAGATTAACGTACCTTCAACATATTCCCTCATTGGTTCACTTTTCCCTCTCTCCCTCACTCGTTTCTCCCACTTACATTCCATCCTGAAATTCGAGAGCTGCTCTTCGTGCGATGATTTCTCTGATTTTCCCCGCAGGAGTCGCAGTCTCCTTCGATGAATCCATCGAATCGCTTCAACATGTTTTTCATTCTCTGGACTCCATATGATACTGCATGAAATGAGGGAAAACAATGCATCTTTCTATATCTTCTTGCTGTTTTGTTCAATCATTATCTTTCTTGATATCTCCTTCACCTGAACATGCTCTTCTCGATGGGTTTCTTGTAGTTCTTTCCTTTCACTAGTCGATGGCAGTAGATAGATGGCACGTGAACGTCACTCGGCCCGATCACTCCATTCTCGACAATTTCCTCCACTTCCACAATTGTCACCTCAACTCATGTTCATCCATACTTTGGAAGTGTTCTAGTTCTAATAGCGTCATGAAGCATTTCATTAATTGATTATTCGATTATTTGAGTTTGCGGATCATGTCACAACAACTCGACGATGTGTGCAAGTCAGTGATACCTAACGGAAAGTTTGATTTAGAATCAACTGTTGCGATAACGTTCAGTACATTTATCACCTTGGCAGCCTTGCACATGGGTACATTGAAGTTGCCAGCGCTGTGTCTGCAAATTAATATGTTAAAGTTGCAAGTGCAACAATAGTTGATAGTTGATCAATTGGGAACTTTCAAAGACATCCTCACCTGAACTGGATATTTCCCTTCCTGTCTGCCCTCCACGCCTTGATCAGAGCGTAATCTCCCCAGATTGCCTCTTCCAACACATAGTTGATTCCATTGAAAACACGCGTCTGAGTAGCTATGAGGTAGATGAATGAACAATAAAAAAGGAGAGTGAGATGAATATGGAAAGACCATGATGAATACCTCTTTGGCTGCACTTGCAATCTGCACTTTTCCCTTCTGATTCGAGTCGTATTTGATAGGCGCGCCTCCTTCCTGGATCAAAGTCCCGTACCTTAAGACGCGACAAGTTCACAGGTTTACCCACTATCTACGTGGAAAGATGGGAATCATGAGAAAGAGTAAGAAGTTCATCTTACCCAGTGGGAGTGAAGAACGCAGGGACTCCTGCTCCAGCAGCACGAATCCTCTCCGCTAGTGTTCCCTACACATACTATCAACCTTTTCCTTTGAATAAAGTGAAAATATGAAAAAACTAAATAAAAACAAATAATATTGTCGAACCTGTGGAGTGAATTCCAACTCGAGTTGACCAGAGAGATACTGTCTTGCGAATTCAGCGTTCTCCCCGACATAAGAGGAGATCATCTTCTTGATCTGTCGTGACTTCAGGAGAATTCCCAGGCCGAAGTTGTCCACTCCTCAAAATCGCCATTTTCATAGTATATAATGTCATGTGGGGAAAAAATGGAATAGGATTGCAATGAATAATTTGAGGTAAGAAGCTAACCTGCATTGTTAGACACGCAAGTCAATTCCTTCTGTCCAGTCGTTGCAAGAGCTCCAATGAGATTTTCAGGAATCCCGCATAGTCCGAAACCTCCAACGAGCAGTTTGGACTGAAATATTAAAACTGACAAGATTTTGAATCAATTAACATGCCGGTGAACTTCAGGCCGATTTTTTTTCGAGATTTCGTTAAATCAACATTTGTTTAGTTAAGAGAGAATATTATTGTTAAAAACAACATATGTGCAATATAAAGAAACCTTGTCCGGGATGTCCTTGACAGCCTCTTCAGCACTCTCGTATATCTTAGCGTCCCTCACTCCACTCAAAGAGAGGCATCGATAAGAATTCTGCATTCGATTAATTATAATCACAATTTAAGAATTCTCGGAAAGACTGAAGAGGCAATACATCGCTAAAAATTCACCTTGATTAGGTTGAATACGAATAATCGGTTAGCATTTCCCAGTGACATCTGCAAACGATGAATGGTTCGAATTTATCAACTTGGCAATCGATGAAAAGAACATGAACGAAAATGCATTGGAATCACTAGGAATTCGAATAACAGTAAACAAATGAGAGAGACAGAGAGAACTTATTTCGAACGAGAGAAGGAGAGAAGAACAATGGGAAAGTGATGGAAACGAAAACAAATACGTGTAGGTTTCACAGAGTCATGTCCTAAGAGGAGGGTCTTCACTCCCTATCATCAGATTACTCCACTCCAACACCATTGTATTCCGTTTCTTCTCTTTCTCGACTCTCTCCTCATTCTCTTCCTCTTCCATTGCATCTCTTGTTGTGATCTCACCGGGCGGCGAAGTGAATAAGAATCAAGAGTGAGGTGAAGAGGAGGAGAGGGAAGGAGACAAACATCTTTCCCTCGTTCATCTCAATAACCACGTGTTTACCCTTCCTTCCAGTTAGTTCTCTGCACATGCACCACTCTCAACCATCTCTCTTATTTGCAGCGTTCACCAAAATTAGTTGCAATTTTTATATGTAGGTGTTATAGATTCGAATATCGATTATATTTTCGCTTACTTTACCATCAGCACTGACCTACTGTTTGCGCAACGCCGCTTAACATAACAATGAGTAGGTTTCGCTGAAAACAGATGAGCTGCGTGTAAACTGATATCTCAAAAATAAATTGTATTCTAAGTCCCGTGGTACATCGCTCAGAATCGGATCGTAGAATATGATCAGGGACAGCGAGTCAGCGAGACTCGGAGGTGTGTCTCTAAACGTGTATACATCATTCGTCAATCGATGTATTCTAATGTTATAAAAATACAACTGACATCAGACATTCACAACATCATTTGTTCGAATCGATTTTCTGATGAAATATTCCCGAAAAATGGCGAGAATTATTACTTTTTTTTCTATACATTCATAAAACCTGCTACGCCGATCCCGAAAAGACCAATTTTAAAGTGAATTGGTTTATATAACAAATAGACTTGCGCTATTTTATATCTTGGCTGCCAACACAATATTAATAAAGGCATACATTACGATGTATTCTAAGTTGAAGTATATTTCCATCACTCGAACAGGTTGAGCTTTTACATTTCCTTCTCTTTTTTGACGTCGATTTCCACTAAATCATCCGATAACCTAAGACATCGACATTAACTGGCGAAAAGAACTCCAATTCTAACTAACCTTGTCAAGCATGACTTCAATTCTTGCTTTCTTCTGATCATCTGTGATCTTGAAATCCTTTTCCGTATTCTAAATAAGCATATTCTCTTCATATTGTACACATCTAATTTGTAAGAAGTTTTCTTCGAAAAGATCTGCCTAAAGTATGAAATATTGCTGTACTTTTTTTTTACTGACCATCATTATTGAGACGCAGCTGCTGGCGAAAAATATGGCGCATTGAGGATAGACGAGGTCCGAGATGATATTCAGCTGGAAACAATGCTAATTACGAATTGCTCTTGACATATTTATTTGATTTGGATTTTTAAAAAAACACAAGCCTTCTCAAGTGAATAGGGTGGTTCGGCTCCGTCCAGATTCGCAACGAGCGATTCGTACATCACTTCGATGAGGATCGGCATTGCAGCAAGTCTGCAAAATCATAGAGTAACAATCAACTCTGCTCGTTTTTGCCTGTGTGTTGCCCTATTTTTGTTAATCAATATAGTAGTACTGTGTTGTTAATCAATATAGTAGTACTGTGTGTTTCACACAGTGCTACTATATTGCATTCTCAGAGGATAGTTCGCCGCAAATCCTAATCGTACCTCTCTGCAGTCGCGAGCGACGACAGGGCGATTCTGTGCAGATCCTCGACGCCGACGCCGAGATGAGTCAACTGAAGGGTCGAAGGAATGATATGAGGCGAATCGCGAGAGAATCGACCATTTGAGGCGGGTGGGCGGCGGTAGGATTCAAGTTTGTCCAATCTGGTTAGAGCACGCGCTCTCGAGGGATTCTAGCCCAGTTCTGGCCAACTTCCAGGCTCTGTAGCACGATGGCGCTCTTGTCGCCTGACCTAACTCTCCCTCCTCTCTATTTAGCGCACACCCCGGCGCGTTTCCAGTCGTTTTTGCCAACTTCCAGGCTCTGTAGCACGCTTCAACGAAGAGATAGAAACTCACTTTCAACAGATGAAATGTTTAGCTCATCGTGTTCTACATTTATATCCATATGCCGAGTCTCTATGTCTATTTTGACCAGGGGCACAGGTTGGCGTCTTTCCTTGAATTCTTCAGGCGAAATAAGCTCTTTTCAGGAACCTTTTTACTTTGAGCTGTTTCGAGGGATGTACTTACATTAGTTGAAACCCATTTAGTACATTTGGGCCCATCCCGCATGTTGAAATTGGTCAAAATATGGAATTTCAAATTTTCGGTCAGGTGACCATTTATGACCAATGGAAGTGCGATAATATGGGGGAAGAAACTTGAAATGTTGTTTTGGATGTTTTTGAATGATTTTGAGCCCAAATGAGGCCAATTGATGATATGGAAGTACTGTGGTCCGGAATCCATTTTGGGGTCTCCGCACATAAGTGAGAGCTTTTTTTTTTGTTCATACTCCGATTTTCCTAATTTTTGGCGGGAAGTGAGGCACATGTATGCTCTACAACTTAAACATGAAAACCCACGATCTTTTTCCGATTTCCAAAGTTATGCCACGTTTGGTCCGCCCGACCGCCCCGCACCAGGATGAGCACCAGGAATGATGACGTCAACAGTAAAGTTGTAGAGCAGGATGGTAACTTTCTTTGTGAAAAAAGAAGGGCGCTGTATCTTGATTCTAAACGGATTTATGATCATTTAAGAGACGTTCCACGAGAAAACGTAGCTTTTGGGAGGGGTCAACGGACGACTTTTTTGCAACCCCCTCAACTTTTCGCTGGTGTAGAACACGTACCGAGTGCTGATATTTGGCACAATATGAAGGGCTGTGGTGCACTTTCCGAAAAATGCCAGACCAGGCCCAAAAAAATCGATAATTTCAAATTTTTGAAAAGTACGATGTTATAGGTTTTCTAGGTCAATTTTTCAATGAAAATAACGAAAAACATACTTTGATAGCGATCAGACATCGCGAAAGTGTCCAAAACTCAGATTTTCGTAGTTTTTTGACTCCCCTGAACAATTTTTCTCCGCGTATCCCTGAGATTTCCTCATTTTCGAATTCTACGTGCGAAACTGCATACTATGCTCGAAAATTAGCGAATTTTATAGATGGTCCCAGAAATTATAAGATTTTGATCTTGACATACTCATAGACGACATTTTCCAAAATTCGGATTTCGGGTTCCACACATAACTCATTCGAAAGAGCATGAAAAGATATGTCCAAAACCAAAAAAGTACCGGAATCCGTCAACGATGACGTCAGTTAGGCATGATCATTTGGAATACTTCATCCAAAACGACGATAAGTATTTCGGCTATAACATTTTAAATCTCATTTTCGTGGCCTGGGATATCGAAATTCGAATTCTACGAGTGAAAATACGTTAGAAAATGCCTAATTTGTTCATTTTTCAAAAAAAGGTTGAAATTCCTTATTTCTGTTGACAATTTTGGTCCGAAAAAGGGTGAAAAACTTGAAATCTCGGAATGTTTTGAAAAGTGTAGTTTCTAACGTAATTTCACTCCTAGAATTCGAATTTCGATATCCCAGGTCACCAAAATGTGTTTTGAAAATGTTATAGTCGAAATACTTCTCGTCTTTTTGCATGAAGTATGATCATGCCTAACTGACGTCAGCGTTGACGGATTCCGATACTTTTCTGGTTTTGGACATAACTTTTCATGCTCTTTAGAATGAGTTATGTGTGGAACCCGAAATCTGAATTTTGAAAAATGTCGTCTCTGAGTATGTCAAGATCAAAATCTTATAATTTCTGGGACCATCAATAAAATTCCCTAATTTTCAAGTATAATGTGCAGTTTTGCACGGAGAATCCGAAAATGAGGAAATCTCAGGGATACGCGGAGAAACTTTTTTCAGGGGAGTCAAAAAACTACGAAAATCGGAGTTTTGGACACTTTCGCGATGTCTGATCGCTATCAAAGTATGTTTTTCGTTATTTTCATCGAAAAATAGACCTAGAAAACTTATAATATCGTACTTTTCAAAAATTTGAAATTTTCGATTTTTTTTGGGCCTGGTCTGGCATTTTTCGGAAAGTGCACCACAGCCCTTCATGTTGTGCCAAATATCAGCACTCGGTATGGGAACTTCACCAGCGAAAAGTTGAGGGGGTTGCAAAAAAGTCATCCGTAGGGTTGGGCACGTTTTCTCGTGGAAGGTCTCTTAAGTGAGTGCGATTTGACTTTCGAAAAGTGACAGTACCAAATTTGGCCTTCTGAATCTCGACGATGACGACCGATATCAAAATTCTGACAACGCAGTTTGAAAGAGCATCATTTGAAATACTTATATCCAAAATTATAGCTAGATTGGACAAACTTGAATCCTACCGCCGCGGTGTGGTCGATTCTCTCGCGATTCGCCTCATATGCATGTCAATGCACAAACATTTCAATATTATTATGTGCTTACAATCTACAATTTCAGCGCCTGAATCGTACCTGCCAGTCCATGAGAGCGGCGAGATTGCCGGTATCCTTATCGATAAGGACGTTACCGGCGTGAAGATCTGCAAATCAATCATGCATTATTGAAGGGTTTGCGTGACATATTCTATGAAAATCGGCAAGGCAGTTCGTACCCATGTGCGTCATCATTCTCGAGCCCTCAAGAAACTATGAAAATGTTACATGATCATTGTGTCATTTGAGAGTGGATTAGGATTAGTAGAAAGATCGGCTTTGGGAATATATACTTCGAATTGCTATTCGTCACTTTACCGGTGATGAAATGTGCGTACATCCATTGACGAGCACGGGTCTGAATCCCATCTGTGAGTGAATGGTCGTAGGGAGATTCGATCCGTAGTATTTAACGACGAGATCGTCGATTTTTTTCAACAATTCCTCCGTTTTCATCGAGCTATCAAATGAACTGACTTGCTTAAACGTGCCACGGATGGTCTGAAACATGGTCGTAGAAGCCCTTCAGTATTGGTAAAATAGTCTATGTCACAGAAATATCAGGAAACTATCCTGTCGTGACCAAACCTCAGTGCTGAAGAAATCCTTGTTCAGATCTGGAACTGCAGCTTCCTTCTTCAGAGAGCAGGCCTGGATCTTGCCGAGTGTGCGTGCGATCTGAAACCAACATTAGTTGCTTAGCTCTTGAAACTATACATAGATTATGCCAGTCTTGCGTGGAGAAGACTGTACCTTTACTGGGAGAAATGGCGAATTCAATCACCTGTCTCAGTAGCTCGAGTGAGTATCTTTCGTGAAAGTTCATCGTTGTGGTATTGCCAACGTACTCGAGACACAGCTGCCCGCTTTCTTGCTGATATTAATTGATTGGCAGCTGTTTGAAACACACCACCGACCTCCGCTAGCTTAGCTGTCCCGTAGTAGCACTTAGGCACCGCCAGGCCCTCGAATTCCTTGAGGAAGTCGTACGTGGCCACTTCGGTGTTGTGAATCTTCAGTTTTTTCATGTTGTTTACACGCTAAAAAATACGGAAACTCTAATTTTGTGAGCATACGATGCGTAAATTTCTGATTTTTGAGATTTACCCCGGTGATTTGCCGATCCATGAACGCCCATTTATCCTCGTCAGCAGAATCCAACTTCTGCCCATCGGGAAGAGTGTCATTCAGTGTACGAAGAGGAAGAATCGACGGGATCTTTAAAGTCAAATGCGCAGTGTCGTTAAGCATGTGCGTCATTAGCTGGTCAAGAATAGTAGAAACCCAACGTACCTTGAGGACAACGGTGGCTGGTAGATTCTCATCTGCACCCGCTCCAACCCAGTCACAGGTGATCAGTCCGCAACATGTCATGTATCCCTCATTGATGACCTGCTAGTTCAGGAATGAACAGATGATATTAGCAACTGCGATCTGGAACACACATTGCCATCACCAATATCGAACACGGACTTGTTTATTCCCAGTTTCGCGTCAGTATTGAGAGCAGCTCTGAATATAGTCAGTAAACTAATTGGAAGTAGGGGGGGTCCATCCGAAAACGTTCCCCCTCTCCCTCTGGCAGTACCCGCCTCTCTAATCAAATTTTGAAGTTTTAATTACATAACTTAATTAATTTTGGTTAAAAAGCTTCGCTCTGTTTTGATTGTTAAAGAGCTGGTGCTGTTCTATCTTTTGTATGTTGATCTCTAAGAGCTCAGACTCACGTGAACATCGCTATACTATCAAAGGTAATAATTACCGCATTTGCCAGGGGGAGAGGGGGGACGTTTTCGGATGGACCCGAAGTAGGGGAACTAATTTCCGTATACAACAAAGGAATGTAATTTTAGATCATGAATTCGTTCGGTATTTGAGATAATTTCGAAATCCTAGTAAACATAGCCCTAAAATAAAAGAATTGTGCTCACCTGAGGTGTGACTCAACGTCGGCCCATATCACCGAGGTGTTCAGGATGCAGTCGTACGATGCCACCATTTTCTAAATAAATCCTTAAAAAATCAAATGAGAAAAAAAAACTCGTTAACGCGGGCTTGCGAGCGAGCAGATTCCGAAACGGCCAAACACATGTGCTGTTTCTAGTGGCGTCTAATCCGTTATCAGTAAAGAAGATCAAGGCAATGATAAAATCGTTTAATTGTATTTTTGTGTGCCTCGCGCGCAGAAGATTGGTCTGGATCTCTCAGGTTGTCGCTCGTCGACTAACGGTTGCGCTACGCAAATTACACACTGATTGAAATGGCAAAAAGGGACAGATCGGGTGAACGGCTCATGATGTCACAGTGATTTAAATCATACTCACTTATTCTTATTGTGTTCCATTGCCTCAGTGAATAATTGAATCATCGCATTAGCATTGTCAAATTTCTTTCTTTCCTAGTTTATTGGCTCATGCACTTTATGCTTTACGCTTTACGGAACACATATTTTGTCCCCATTTTCGAAGAGAATGACATATTTCAGAGATCTTCAAAATGCGAGCTTCCTTCTTTTCATTTTGCACTCCCTCTTGCCTGAACACATGGTGGTATAGTTACAGAACGAATACACGTACCTTTCTCGAACTCGAACTACAACGCAGACTCCTCCTAATGCAATTGTGCTCAATAACGCAATTATAATTGCATTGCTGTTTTCAATGGGCTGAAACAGCTTGTGGTGACCAATGTAACTGATTACATATGTTTTGTAATATTCTACGAAGTTGCTTTTCGATCTCTGGTGCAACCGCCTGTAGGGTATATTTGAGTGAAATTGAGAAAATTTGAATGAAGTAATTTCACTGTTGTATTAAATCGTGTAATGAGTGATACTTTTTTTCCTCACACAAAGTTGGCCTTTCTCTGCACATTTTAAAATGCGCGCGTCTCTACTCTTCAGGTGTGCCAATATTTTTTTAAATATTTTTTTCAAGCAGCGCAATACGTCCTCCACCCTCGCTCTTTGAAAAATATATAAAAATATATAATACAAATTCTGAAGTGGAAACGTTTCAATCAGATGCGACATCGCTTATCAATGATTTATTAGTTGATTCAAATACATCTGTCGGACATCTTTTCAAAGGTAATATCATGCCGTAATGAATACGATTGCGTCAAATTGGATGGAATTGTCAACGATAAAGGTAGGTTTGTTAGAAAATTGCAGATTTTAACTCGAAAATGCTCAGTCATGGACGCGTATTGCGTTCTCTCCTCGTCTTCTTATCCTCACTAACACACTCACTGGCTCGGCCACAACCGGCGACTTCCTCCATCAAAAAACTCAGAATTGGAAAGACCAACGATAATTCCAAACGGACTTCGCATTTTATAGGAAGAATCATGTCCTTCTAGCGTTCCTTCCCTCAACCACTTCAATTACCGATGGCTGGACAGGTAATGGACAGGCGAACTCTACCAACTTGAGAACTAACACAATTTTTGGATGCTTTGTTTTTCGATTTATTATTTATTAACTGAAATTCTTTATGAAAAGATATGCATACAATATGACATCACGATTTTACAGGAATATCCGTGGAGTGCGGAAATGAGAAAGTTCATAACGAGCCGTAACAATAGCAACATACTCATAAGCTTCGGAGGTAACAATAAACCTTCAGGGTAAAAACACGAACAAAGTACGCTTCTGCAATATTTTCGGAGACGATTTAGTGAGCATCAATACATGGTGATTTTTGAAGCAGGCATGGAACGCGCAGGGATCGGACAGGGACCAGGGGTGTTCAAAAAGTTTCCCGCACTCCTCATTTCCCATGCTCTCTCGTCGGGCAGAGTGACGAGAAAGCATATGAAATGAGGAGTGCGTGAAATTTTTTGCTCATCCCTGATAGGGACGAAAGTGAGCTTTCTCACTTGTTCTCATAATCTTTCAGCGATTTGTCTGCTCAATGCTATGAGTGGGTGATATTTTGGTGCCAATTCGAAGCACTACTTTTGCCCAGCAGACTAGTGTTTCTCGATAGCTCGGCGTAGTCAAGATGAGGACTATCATGTGGGTACTGCCATGCAAAAGTTGAATGCAAAAGACTTTGTTCACGACCTCTGAAATATAACAATTATCTTAGAAAACATGTCGAATGTTTCAGCAAAATGTTGCATCGAAATTACTAAATAGAACAAAAGAACAAGATAAACATCCTAAACTCTTTGCGGATATGTCAAAGAGCACGTGATTACCGGGATTAAACATCAGAAAAGATAATGAAAGTCCGTAAACGGCGAGTGGAATGACCTGGAGAATAATAGGAACCACCATCTGTGAAATGCATGGTTTTCAAACTAACAACAACAAGGAAAAACTGCATTGCATTGCGTCGTATCTTCGGATGGTAACCAAAAATATGATATTTGCAGCGTTTTTTTTTTTCGGAGTACTTCTTGACAGACTGGGAAGAGATTGCGAAAATACTATGGAATGGTACCCTTTTTTG
Organism: Pristionchus mayeri; assembly: GCA_036245805.1. NCBI lineage: Eukaryota > Metazoa > Nematoda > Chromadorea > Rhabditida > Neodiplogasteridae > Pristionchus > Pristionchus mayeri. The sequence goes on along the minus strand of BTRK01000004.1, from coordinate 5,762,393 downwards.
CTTATTATCCGACGGTGAGTAATCTGACTCTCTCCAAATTGCATGATCTCTCGCTTTTTAACAGGCGAGAGAGTGTGTAATATGAGGTGAGTCAGACCCTTGCTCCCGACGGTGATAATCAGATATAGTGCCGGAAAAAACAAATAGAAACTAACCTGGACAACGAGGATGATCATCAAATCAATATGCATTTTTCGAGAGCGACTGCTCATTTTGCCCGTCTATAAATGTTGTAGTCAATGTATGATTGATAGGAAATTCCATTATTACGCCTCATGAATCACAATTAGCTACGTGCTTCCTGGCTGACTTCACCGACTGGCTAAACATATCGTCCAAATCGGAATAATGAATCCAATGAGCGTAGATCAGTATCCCCATACCAATGCGGACAGTCAGATCGATGGACAAAAAAAAACAAGCTGAAAGCACCAGAAAGAGGGCATACTTGCGTGTACAGCAATTGAAAAACTCGCACAATGAAGACTATACCGATGGTGGTAACGAATGCCGTTCCCTGCGATCAGGTCTTTGTTTCGCTAGTTCAAAGCATACTTACGTATACTGCGGTGACCATCAAACTGCTTTTGAATTTGCCCTTGCTCAGGTCATATGAAATTGGAGTATAGTTCCCGTTATAAATCCATGCCAGGGAGGGGTAATTCTATAAAAAAATATAAGAATGCATTAGAGTAGGTAAATGCTAACCTGAACAATGTGGTCGGCAGCTCCTTGCTGTAGGCTAAGGCTGGTCAAGCGTACTACACCAGAAGCTGATACTGACGCGAATGTGATAACTCTAATAAGCACAGTCTCCAAACGCTGCGATTCGCAGTATTGTTATTGGAAGCATACACTGACTAATACCGTAATGCGTCGATAGTTAGTTAGGCGCGTTATCGATTCGTATTTGAAGTGGAAACAGAACACAATCGACATGGCGACGTATCCCATGCAGAAACACATCATTGACTACAAAAAAAGAATAATAACAATGTAGAGTAGTCATCGAAAAAGAGAAACATGATTATACAGTTAACATATAGTTGGTTATGATACCTCTGTGAGAACACAGGCAATGGCCGAATGACACATGAGCCCCGAGCAAATGAATGCAGATGCAGGTAGCAAAAGTACAGGACAAAGAAGCAGTCCGAAGTTCAGGTCGACTGCAGTGACGAAAAACTGCCAAAGTGCGCATTATCTCAAAAATAAACGAGCAGAAAACCTGCAATAGCATGATATACTTTGCGAGGGCTTTCCCGGCCTTTTTCGTCTTCGCAATTAGAAGATAGAAGGCGAGTGCGGATAGGAGGTGCGTGACTATTCCGGCGGCATGGTCACAAAAAAATTATCAAATCGATGAAAGCCGCATTCATCGTCATGCCGGAAGCTACCAACTGGACCGAATGTAACCGACACAATACGGAAAGCAATGCAATGTGTGCGCTGAGCCTTTTATGTCGCGTACGTGGGTAGGAATAATAATTGGAATAGATAATTTATTGTGGCAAGCGAATGCGTTTGCCTATAACGATACTATTTACTTGAAAACTGAAGTTTAGTCATCTAAAAATCGTAGTACCATAATAATAAGCGCGCGTGAATCGTACTTTGTACTAGGCGACGCTCAAGTGCGTAATTTTAAGTATATTGCGATAACGCAAAATATTTGATGGATATTTATCATCCATTCAATTGTGTCCCTTCTTCATTCTCTTCAGCACTCAATATTCTAGAATATTTTTCAATATAACGTATATCCGTCCTACAGACGGTAGCACAAAGTAAACATCAATTCAGACAAACATTTATCGATCACCACTTGTATTATAATGATACTAGAATAGTAAGGGAAGGAAACAATTACGGGCAAAATCAAACAGAACTTCTGTATTTATAACTAAATTATTCGCTGTTCATTTATGCCTTGATATCCGACCTGTGCATTTGCGCTTTGTACATGTACGTGTTGCCTTCGAAAACTTTGAGGATTCGGTAGGTCTCGTACTCCCACTTCATGTTCATTTCCGCTTTCTTAAGTTATCACTCAATTTTTTAATTAACAGACCGTCCACGAGATAACTATTTGTATCATCTCTATCATATTATTGAGTACGCATTCGTATTTTGAATTCTTAAGCTATCGAAGTTTTAAATAAGGCGTACATAATTACCCTGTTAGCACGCAAAAACATAACAGGGGCTGGTTAATGATCTTGAATGGAACAAAGTACATATTTACAGGAAATATTGGTTAGGAATCGTTTAGTATTCTGCTTTGACATTTTGTGTATCATTTATGAGGAGAATTCTCTTCCGATTGACGATGGTCCTGAAATTCTCGCTCGTGATGAAGCATGACTTAGCCTTTCGTCATCTTTCTGGGTGCTTCAATAAGTCTAAAGATCTCAAGCAGTACTCACAAGCCAAGCCCCGAATAACCATGTATTTCCTTCTTACATCAGGCAGAACGTACTTTTGTAGGTCGATGAGTACACAATGAGAATCTTAGATTTAGAGAAGCAGTGGATTGTTTTCCTATACAAATATATTTGGTAAGAATAACGTTTGTTTTCTGTGCGCGTTATTGTTTTTCCCATTGAATTTCCAAAATTTCACAGGTCTCTAAATCATATCACGCCTCTCATGATAGAATCAAGCTGAGCGTGGGAATGGTGAAATTGGTTCTAACCGGTTTTGGCCACCCTCAGGCACGCCTGAGTGACCCCCGAAGTCTTATTGTGCAGACTTCATTTTCGGGCTTCCTACACCGGGTCGCAACTTTGCATCACTCACTTCAAGGGCCGATTTCTCGAAAACGGTGATAGATTGAGAAAAATTTGAATTATAGTAATGGTCCATCCGTTACTGAGTTTACTCGGGTCCATCGCAATAGCGATGTAACTGCAAGAGAACCAAGAAAGGGGCGAGATAGAGATAGAGGAGGAGAAGAGACAAAGATGGACAAAAATGACCCCTGAATGACTCCGACAAATTTTTTGAACTCTATCGATCTGTCTAAACCAATTTCTATGGATCCGATGTTGAACGGCGATACGTTGTAGGTCAATATTCTCACAAATGTAGGTGCAGAAGCAGCTCAAATTTTCAAAGTGAATGCAGCTCGGCGAAAACTTTCAAATGAGTGGTTTGCCAATAAAATACGGACACGGTGGTCAGAGTTTCGTCCCTTTTACGCTTTTCGATTATTTGAACGCATAAATTCCTCACCACACCGCGCGTTTTTGAGAGTGTATAGTGAAATTATCCCATTGTCCTCACTCCTCCCTCACTCCCCAAAGAACGCGCGGTGTGTGAGGAGTGCCTTCAAATTATCGAAAACGTAAAAGAGGCGAAACTCTCACCACCGTGTCCGCATTTTTATTTGAAAGCTTTCGCTGAGCTGCATTCACTTAGAAAATTAGTCCTAATTCTGCACCTACAAAGATATGTCATGACAAAACCGATGTCGAAATTTCGATTCCTATTTAAAATATTCGTAAAATAAGAACAGTTAAAATATGCGTCTTACAAGTCCCTCCCATCATCCTTCCTTATAAGGGTATTATTGGGTCAGTTTCGAAGAAGTTATGCATCTCGACTAACTTTTCTTCGGGATAATGGTTTCACCTGGTAGCATCTCAGTCTACCTCCATCGTGTATAGGTAGGATAAAGATAGATTTCCGCGGCCACTCGAAGCGCAATCGAAAGAGCATCCGATATGGAACAGAGAGAAGGATGGACCGTTCACGAATTGATAGAGGTGGACTATCAAGCATCATTCACATAAACAAGTTACATTACGGACATGGAATTTACATTGATGGAGATATTGATAAATTTGGTTGCAAAATAATGCAGCATGAACGAAAAATGGTAATTCCTCATATAATGGTTATTTCGGGTTAGTTATTTCGGTGCTAGGGAGGAACTCGTCAGTACGCACATCATGATTGAGAAAAAGAAGGTCGGGATGTGATGGTTTGGAGAGTATTAGAGTGATGGAAGGAGTACGAACATTAAGAGGCATGCAAAATATGCACGTATATGAGGATGTTTGCCTAATAATCGAGCATAATCGAGCCAAATTCAAATGAACACAGAGCATACAGGTTCTTTTAAAGCTGTTCCATGGTCCGCCCGATTTCTAAGCAAACATCCTCATATGGAACGGAACATACGTGAATCGAGGAATCATCCTGACGCACAGGAAAGAATTTGGAGAATTAAAAGAATTTGGACAATTGTAGAAAACTTGGATGCTCTACCTATTCCACTCTGCTGACAGCCTCAGGCTGAGAAGGGGTTACAGTAGTCGGAGGGGCCACAGTGGACACGGTCATCCATACGGTCGTCGTCGTATCGATGACCTTCTTCTTCCTGACGAGCGAGATGACACCCTCGCGATAGTCTCGGATGAGAACGATGATGATCAGGGCGTCCCAGAGGGGGAAACAAGCTGTCAGCTGCATGCACACCCTACAAATATACAAATGAGGCTTATTAGAGCCGCCAAACTATCGTCTCGTCATTTTGAACACATACCGGCGATAGAGTAATGATAATGGAGAATGAGTAGTATGGAGACGCCATGGAGATGAGAGCGATGAACTTCTTATTTGAGAACAAGATGATTTTCTCCGGATACCGAATCGCCCAAAACCTTAGAATTCGTATTTTTGAATTTATCTTATGCGTGTCAAACCGATAAAGGAAATGGATGTTCATCAGCGCGAATGGCACAGTGAAGACGGCGCAGTACGCTCCGGTTATCTCCTTGATTCAGATCGTTATTACGTTCAAGCGCTACCATCACGTACTCTATTCTCAAGCCCAGTGTCGGTGACCACGCCGAAAATTGCATAAATTATCACGACGGTCTGCAAATTTACACAAAATATTGTTTTTTTTATTAAATGTTACCGGATTCGTTAGGCGATGAATTATAGTGAGGAAAATGTCGAAAGATGCGAATATGGCCAGCAGATACTTGTAGGTGCCGACCGATTGTCGGGAGAAGCGCCGAATGGCGTAGAGAAGCAGGCAGTTTGTGAAGATGCCGCCAACTGAATATGGGATACTTCAAAAACATTTCAACTTCAATTCACCGTAATGGGCATCTACAATCACATCTCCAACCGTTGACAACAGCATACTATGCAGAAGCTGAAGAAGACTGTTTAGATGCCGATATTGCGTCGTTATATACGGGAATGCGGTGTTCGGTTCGCGTCAATAAGGTGACATTGAGATATGCTCGAGATCCCACGCACGCCCCTTCATCTACAGGGTGGGGGTGGGGGGATGCGTGGGAACGAGGTGCAATTGTAAGTGAACATATATTGATTAGTTCATAGTTAGGACGAGGAAAGGAGGAGGGGCGTAGAAGAGTGCGAAGTTACATGGAGTGCGGGGGAGGGAAATGCACTATCGAAATCTACAATATTTTGCATTAACGAACATCATAAAATAGTAGCCAGTGCAAGTCGGCATTAATGGTGCCAATAACACGCCACATACTTTCGAACTGCCAAACTTGATAGCTGTATTCAAAAGCGAGCAATTGCTAGTCAAATTTGAGATGTCCACACTTGTCAGTTTGCACCCTCATGTCTCGTGTTTTCAGTTGTATGATCCAGTTGTTCGATAACTGATCCTTGCAATATAGTTGGATTCGAATGAAAAAACACACAATTTCTCAAACGACGAGAAATGATCTGGGCAGTTCTCGAAATGAATGCAAAATCCAATTGAAAGCTCATTTCGAATTGAGATGTCTAGGTTGAGAATGAACAGATGTTCACCTTTCCATTTTTAGTTTCGTAATGGCTCATCCGACCTAGTACCGCCGCAAGCTACCGCCTTTAAAATGAAATAAAGTACGAAATATTCAGAGGAGGGGGCAATAAGAACAACGACCAACGGAGCGCAATTCGGTGGGGAGATGGTGTATTAGGGTGTCCCATAATTTCATATAATTCACTGGGACGTAAAAACCGCCGTACTGATTGATCATCCAAAAGGCCAACACTATTGAATAGAGCAACCACTACCCAATCTGACAAGCCATGCAATTTGAATCAGCGGCTCTCCCCAGTTTTTAAGAATAGTTTATATAAGGGATACTGCAATAACCAAATTAGGCGTTTTCCTCAATATTTGTTTATTTTTGTACGACTTCTTCTTAATTAGATCATCTTAGTTTCACCGCAGTTTTATCGATCATTGATTGATTGACATATATACAAAATTTGAAAGGAATCGTCTTGCTGTTGCATCAGCAACTATGCATGAAAAAATCAAAATATTCTAACTGATAATTTCCTCTCTTTCGATGTAAATTCACCATTAAATTAATAAATGCCATTATTTTTCCCTCCAATCCCGCCAAATGTTCTATGCACAAAGCAGTATGGAGCACCACAATATATCTCCAATTAGCACACATTCAAATTAGGCTTCCATTTGTCCACAGAAAGACATAACCGTTGTTGTTCCATGTGAGTATGATCGTTAATGAATGCCAGCACTCATAAAATACAACTCAGTGACATAAGAGAGGAATCGCGAGAGAATCGACCATTTGAGGGGGGTGGGCGGCGGTAGGAAAAAAAGGTGTCCTATCTGGCAAAAAATTCAAATATAAGTATTTCAAATGATGCTCTTTGAAACTGCGTCGTCAGAATTTTGATATCGGTCGTCATCTTCGAGATTCAGAAGGCCAAACTTGGTACTATCACTTTTCGACATTCAAATCGGGGCCACTTAAATGATCATAACTTCGTTTAAAATGAAGATAGAAGGTCGCTCTTTTTTTAGAAAGAAAGCTACCATCATGCTCGACAACTGTATCTAGACGACATCATTCCTGGTCTTCCTCATGGTGCAGGGCGGTCAGGCGGACCAAAAATGACGTATCTTTGGAAATCGGAAAAACGTTTTGGGTTATCATCATAGTTGCCCAACATTGGCGGCGAGGTGTTTTCAGACCATGACCCCCCTACTCATGGGTGTGAATTGCGCCCCATTTTAGAGGGGCGCAATCCACAGGGACGTATAGGGGGTCATGGTCTAAAATCGATTGGTAGGTCAATGGTAGGTCAGGACTAGGTACCGTACCCAATCGATAGTACAGTACCCCCAGATACCGTATACCACTACCGTAACCCCGAGTATCGCAAACTAACTTTATTTTTAAAAAGTTCTGGTACCGTGTCCAATCGATTATACAGTACCCAAGTCATTACCGTAACCCAGTTCCGTGTGTCAGATCCAGTTCCTTGGGCCAAACATTTTTCTAAAAATCCAAAATGGAGCATAAATATATTTCAATGTATACTACCATATAACTCATTACTGTATAATATATTTACGATCGATATAGGATTTTTAGAAAATTGTTTGAAATTTTTAGAAAAAATGTTTGACCCAAGGAACTGGATCTGACCCAAGGAACCGGGTTACGGTAGTTACTTGGGTACTGTATAATCGATTGGGCATGGTACCAGGACTTTTTAAAATAAAGTCAGTTCGTGATAATCGAGGGTTACGGTAGTGGTATACGGTATCTGCGAGTACTGTAATATCGATTGGGTACGGTACCTAGTCTTGACCTACCATTGACCTACCAATTGAATTTGACCATGACCCGTCCCTGTGAATTGCGCCCCTCTAAAATGGGGCGCAATCCACACCCATGAATAGGGGGTCATGGGAGTCGCCGCCGGCGTGGGCAACTATGGTTATCATGCTTAAGTTTAAGTTCATACAAGGAACTAACTTCTCGCCAAAAATTAGGAAAATCGGAGTATAGAAAAAAAAAGGTGGCACTTTTGTGCGACGACCTCAAAATGAGTTCTGGAAAAGAGTACTTCCGTATCTTCAATTGGCCTGATTTGGGCTCAAAATCATTCAAAAACATCCAAAACAACATTCTAAGTATCTACCCCCATGTTATAGCTCTTCCATTGGTCATAAATGGCCACATGACCGAAAATTTGAAATTCCATATTTTGACCAATTTAAACGTGCGGGATGGGCCCAAATGCACTAAATGGGTTTAAAATAATGTAAATACATCCCTCGAAACAGCTCAAAGAAAAAGGGCTACTGAAAAGAGGAAATTTCACCTGAAGAATCCAAGGAAACACGCAAAACTGTGACTCCGGAAAAAATAGGCTAAACATTTCATCTGTTGAAAGTGAGTCTCTACCTTTACGTTGACGCGAGCTAGAGAGCCTGGAAGTTGGCCAGAAACGACGGGAAACGGGCCGAGGGGAGCGCCAAATAGAGGGGAGGGAGAGGGAGGTCAGAGGGCGATAGCGCCAGACGGTTTGAGCACGCGCTCTCGGGGGATTCTAGCCTACTTCTGGCCAACTTCCAGGCTCTCTAGCACGATTCAACGATGTGATAGAGACTCACTTTCAACAGATGAAATGTTTAGCTCATCGTGCTCTACATTTATAACCAAAATCCTTTACCGGTTTAAAAAAATTTTTACCGGAGTCACAGTTTTGCGTGTTTCCTTGGATTCTTCAGGTGAAATTTCCTCTTTTCAGTAGCCCTTATCCTTTGAGCTGTTTCGAGGGATGTATTTACGATATTTTAAACCCATTTAGTGCATTTGGGCCCATCCCGCAAGTTGAAATTGGTCAAAATATGGAATTTCAAATTTTCGGTCATGTGGCCATTTATGACCAATGGAAGAGCTATAACATGGGGGGTAGATACTTAGAATGTTGTTTTGGATGTTTTTTGAATGATTTTGAAACCAAATCAGGCCAATTGAAGATACGGAAGTACTCTTTTCCAGAACTCATTTTGAGGTCGTCGCACAAAAGTGAAACCTTTTTTTTCTATACTCCGATTTTCCTAATTTTTGGCGAGAAGTTAGTTCCTTGTATGAACTTAAACTTTTAAGTTTCTTAAAAGCATGATAACCCAAAACTTTTTTCCGATTTCCAAAGATACGTCATTTTGATCCTCCCGACCGCCCTGCACCATGATGAAGGCCAGGAATGATGTCTTCTAGATCAAATTGTAGAGCATGATGGTAGCCTTCTTTCTAAAATAAGAGCGACCTTCTATCTTCATTTTAAACGAAGTTATGATCATTTAAGTGGCCCCGATTTGAATGTCGAAAAGTGATAGTACCAAGTTTGGCCTTCTGAATCTCGAAGATGACGACCGATATCAAAATTCTGACGACGCAGTTTAAAAGAGAATCATTCGAAATACTTATAACCAAAATTATAGCGGGATTGAACAAACTTGAATCCTACCGCCGCGGCGTGGTCGATTCTCTCGCGATTCGCCTCATAAGATAAGCACACTGAAAGAATTATGGGAACATGTATTTTCAAATTAGTTAGTTAGATTCATAAAACCATCGACTTCCTGCGCTGGGAAAAAATTTGAATTGAAAACGTGATTTTTGGTTACTGCAGTATACGTCACTGAATCTTTTCTTAAAAAACGAATAGAGCAGCTAATGAAAATTTCATAGCGTGTGTGTTTGTGTAATGGTTACTCTATTCAATAATATTGGCTTTTTGTATGCTCAATCAGTACAGCGGTTTTTACCTTCGCTCGAAAAAAAATTATACGAAATTATGGGACACCCTAATAGCTTGATCGTTCTTTGATTGTATCCAGTATGGTTCTCAGAAAATTCTGACCGCAAAAAAACCGGAAACGGACATTTTCCGGGAAACTGGAAAATTTTCCGGTCGGAAATTTTTTCCACTCAATCCTGGTGACTATCTACTAATCACATTTGCTTAACTGAATCCTTTGGGGATCCTTGAAGATGCAACATTTCTTTACGGATAGCAGTACTTTTCGAATCGTCATTTGTAATATCCAGCTGTTGTATGGTTGCGTTCTGTTTCGGTCGACGAGATTTGCAATTTTCGAGTTAGCAGTATGGCCGTCCTCTATATTCCCAGTCATTGATCCATTCTTACATTGCACAGGCCAATTTTCTCATTTCTTTACTCATAACAAAGGTCATTGTTTCCGCAGTAACAGTGGATGAACAATCTCATCACACTTGCAGAACCAATGTCTTTTCAACTACAGCTCTGATACCATGAGACCAATTCAACTACACTCAACGATGAAGCTAGGTGACAAGTATGTGATTGAAATATAGAGAGACAATCTATGGAGTTTAAATGGCAGAGAAGGAGGAGAGAGTGATAGAGTGAGAGAAAGGGGAGAGATTCGTGCTCTCTTGGTCTCTCCCACTGCCACGTGACTCATCCCTTGCTTGTTGGCGGCAAATTCATCCTCGCTCATACTTCTTTGTTATTCCTTGTTGGTCTCACGATTATTCAATTCAATTAGCCAACTGAATATGAAATCAAATCATTCCATTTTTCAACCACTGCACCCGGAATATTGATTATATTTGATTTGGAAGATGCGGGAACGTAGGACGGTGTTCTTGGATTTTCTACCAATAATCAGATATCTCATTTTCATGTTGCCGAACATTTTCAATGCAAACTGCGTAGACGCGTTGCTATCACTCGTAAAATAGTGTGTGGTGCAATTCGCTCTCTTTCTCCATTGAACTCACTCTCGTCCCTCGCGAGAGAGTGTGGGGAAGTGAGAGAGCGTGACCAACACCAAGGCAGATAAGCACGTCGCGTTTCGACGCGTATTCTCCCTCCCTTTCTACACAAACAGACACAAATCGGAAATGACAGGCGAGGTGAGATTGACTCCATTTCCATCCAATTCATCCCTTTTTTGGAGGTTCCGATGAGCTCCGCAGAAATGGTCGAGGAGCACCTCAAGTTGTTCGAGGCGCAAATTTCCCCCTACAATGGTCACCCAATCTTCGCTCAATGCAACGCTCGCGATGTACAGGACTGCTACAGAGATGCAATTAATCACTGCTTTGAGGTGAGGTTCCTTCCAAATTTCTAACAAAAATTGCCATTTTAGTACGACATACCCTGCTTCGAAAGTGTGACTCTCACTTTCTCCAGGCAATTCGAAGTTGCACAAATTACCTTTAACGATATTGCGAAAGGTCTTATGAATTGTTTCAAGTAATAGTTTTTTCGTAGTTTGAAATAAAGTGACAAATTCAGGGCGAAGCTAATTCATAAAATGGAAGAATACGATGACGAAGCAGTTGACGAATTCACAGAACGAGCGGAGAAAATAATTCGCAAGTGAATTGAGCTCCTCTATCATGCAAATCGGCCTCATTCCAGTGAGAGTGAGTCGATGCGGGCCAATCACAGATCCATATTCGAGTCCGTTACTAAAGAGAAGGAGAAAGAAGTCATCAAGGTACTGCTTATTATATATTTTTGTATATTTTGACTTTCAGAAACTTGCTGAATTCGATGCTTTGACGAGAGAAAATGACGATAAACGAAGATGTAGACCAACAGGTTTCGCGGTTTTCTGCCCTCTAGAGTTCGAAATATGAGATAGTCGTCTCTTCATTTCGCACACTCTCTCGATCGGCCGAGCGAAGAGAGAGTGCACGAAATGAAGAGATGACTATCTCATATTTCGAACTCTACTGCCTTCGTCTTCTCTAACGCATTTTTTAGCAATGATGATGACAAGTGATCCGGTTGAGAAGAAGGAGAAGAAGGACGCCCTGCAAGAGATCGATAAAGGAAAGAAGAACTTCGATATTCTTCTGACAACAGTTTTGGAATCTCTTGACAACGAGATTTCATCGAAAACAAAGTGAGAACTTCATTCTCAAGCCAATGGAAAAATCGAGAAATTCAGATATGCGAAAGTTCTTATCGATGACAACGTCAGCGCAGGGCTTGAAGGCAAGCAAACCAAAAAGTTGTCTCTGTCTCCTAATCCGTAAAAATCAGTGTTCGGAACAACTCTGATGAACTTCAACGACGAACTCTACCGGATGCTCAAGAATCAGAAACGACTTGTCAACTATGCTCTGCAAGCAATTATGTGGGTGTTGTTCACTGTTCCTCAAATCAATCAATATTTTAGGGATGATCTCTCCAAGTTGAGCGATCAGCCGGACTCCTTCTCCTTCGTGGCTCTCTCACTCCAGGCATCTGCATCGCAACTATTCCAGAAGTCGTCACTTTCACGTTTCGTAGGAAAATAGCCTTTTTAGGATGAAGAAACAGATCGAGGGAGCTATTGCTGAGATGGACAAGTATCGCATCGACGAGCGTCGAGAGGCACCAAATTCTCACTTTTCCCCATGCCTAGGGACCTCGAGCTCCGCCCACTTGCCTCTGACACGATGCCCCCTCGAAAGAAATACAGAGCAATCACAGCGTTCATTCTTAACCAAATGACTCGACCAAAAAAGAATTCGAAAGCTCTTTACATGCACTTTCGATCGGTCACTATTCAAAAAAACAGGTTTTGCAGTTGTGGTGTTGAAAATTCGAAGTTTATAACGAGATCCATTGTTTTTCCCAGATTTTTGCTATGCGTGCGCAGTGAAATTATGATACACTGCTTGAATAGTGAAAACATGATAGCCATCAACCATTCAAACAAGTTGGCCAAAGGAAATCGAAAAATATTGATTTTTGACGCCTTTTCAATCACTTCTTGAGCTCTAGCGCTATTCAGAGATGAAATATCGACAAACGATCATGCTAGGACCCCAGCGGTTATATTGAGCATAGTTTGGGTGGCATGGCTTCATTTCGGATACCCCTTGTGGTCCCTACCCATGCCAACGCAAAGAAATTATTTTATCGTAAACTTCTGATTTCAGATCATTCGTCGAGTGAATGCCTCTCGATTCGCTTGTACTATGGAAAGCATCGTCTACGCCATCGAAGACTCTGGAGAAATCCTTCCCGATGGTCGAATCCGTCGTCTCAACGCTCCTCCCTATCTGGATCTCGACGGCATCGAATTGGAATACGACGATAACGGAAGAGTTCGAGGATGACTCTCAACAGTACTGAATCAAATGATTGCAGGCAACTTGCGAGCTTAACACGAAAGTGCTCTTCACGCCAATAATGGACGAGAACGAGGATGTTGAGGTGTTCGCTGTCCAGAATTATTCGCATGAGAATATATTGAGATGCTTGTGAGTTTCTATACTACTCCATCTACTTTCTATTCACTGGCATATTGATCACACATATACTCATTTATTCATTTAGTGGTTCCGGCTCGTACAATCGAGATCGGGGCTTTTTGGTCTTTGATTTCTTTCCGGACACTCTCGCCTCGAGGATACTCGAGCAGCATAAGCCATTGGGTTAGCATAATTTTGTAGCCGTTGAAACAAAAAATTTCTCAGGCAAGGCGGACTTTGTCCACTTCGTTACCGGTCTTCAGCGAGCGATGCGGTACATTCACGATATGAACGACTTCCACGGAGATCTGAGACCCGAAAAGTACGTTTGCTGCGATTTCCAGGTGATAGTGAGCAATTTAGTGTGTATTTCGATTATATCGACGGGGACGACGAACAGTATTGGAAGGTGAAACTGGCCCATCTCTCAACGAGAGCCGAAAGGCAGCCAGTTGAAAAGCAATCTGCATGGAAGGTTCGTCACCCGAGTATTAATCTCTTCTAATCCACGTTTAGAACGCCTTCAGCGCTCCCGAAGCTGGCCCAGAATCGTCGCTGCATGTGTTGCAGAAAGTAAGAAATAGTGTTTTTTTTCATTCTCACGATTTGGTTTCAGTCTGATATCTGGTCGTTCGGCACTCTCATCTGGTACGCCATCTCTACAGTGACACCAGACGAGGATTTGATCACGTACGATTGCATTACGAATGCTCAAACTCAGACATCTTCAGTGATCTTCCCTACGTAATTCCCGAAAGTGCTTCAATGCACTCGGTTGCTCATCTGCTGAGAAAGTGCTGGTCGGAGAAAGTGGAGGATAGGCCGTCGATGAAAGAAGTGGGAGAGATGGTTGAGGGAGTCATCGAAGACATCGAGACCACTATGAAAGAAGTGAGACCAGCAGAAAAATTTGATATATTTTCTGAGAGTCAAATTAAATGAATCGGATATTTCCATTCAGGAAGTTCAATGGAGTAAAGAATGTGAAATATGGAAGGAATCTGGAAGGGGGGTTGAAGCTTGTGTAACTGATTAATCGTCAATTGTATTCTTTTTACATTGCTCTAATTTGTTGTGGTCACAATTTTGACAATAAAAAAGTTGAATGCATGCGAAAAATTTTATGCGTGTAGTAAAAAGCAAAACGTGATCTAAAGAGGTGATGGAGAAGGAAATGAGAACAACTTCCTGGAAAATAAATCCAGTTTCTTGCATTCTTATTTCCTAAAGATGAATGAAAAAATAGAGTAATGAATATGGACAAACAAGAGGAATCGTATTATTTGAGGAAGAGCTCATTTGCTTCGTTCTCATTACTATTCACTTCCTTCTTCGTCCTCTGGTCTAAGTGTGCTCTGGAAGACGAAGGAGAGGACATTCGAAGCAGTCGAAGGACGAAGTCTCTCACTTCCGGGATGCTGCAGAAGCTAATATCGATTTGTGGAAGAATCTGAAGGCGCATCGTCACTCACCGAGTCGCGTAGATGAAGGGATTAGCGAGGGTCTTGAGGATCATGCAGAGCATCGAGATGAAGAAGAGCACGCCGTACCACGACTGCGACTTGGTCGAGAGCGGCATGCCCTGCACATAATTGAGTCACTGTTTTTGCCACAGATGTTCGGCAATACAAGTCTGTGAGAATCAACAAGAATGGGCTCGAGCGACAGTCAGTCTGTACTACATTCACGTTCATTCACGTGTCTTCATTCACCGATCGCGGGGCGATACCGAATGTCCCGCCCCGAATTAAGAACTCTAGTCTGTAGTGCTCCCAGTGGCTACCTCAGCAGTGAGAATGAATAGCAGCGAGGCGGGAGTCCATCCGAACAGGAATGTCACGTAGATGATTGTGGCCGTGATCACCGTACGACGACCTGAAACAATAACGATGAGTGAAATTACGAGTATGGCAATGGAAAAGGTCGTTCATAAGGAGTGCTTTGTCGCTGTACTCACTTCGATTTCCCGGCCCAGCGCTATTCCAGCTCAAGTTGCTGATAGTGCTCGATTTGTGATCAGTATTGTTCGGAACGGCCTTTTGACGAATCTGGACTAATTCTCTTAGCGGGTCATCCAGTCACTTCTCCGCATACAGAATGGACGACTTTGAGCAGTCTCAAGTAGATGACGCATGTGGCCACCATCATGGACAGGATGATGAAGGAGATGGAGGAGCGGAAGTAGAGGTTCGAGTAGAAGAACATCTCGTCTGGTTCGGAGCTCTTGCATTTGTCGGCTCTGCAATGACGTCATTAACTATCTTCAATGAATTATAGCAGTGAAGACGCACTGAAATCCGTATCCGGGAAATGACCAGAAGTAGGCTGTGAGCACCAGAGTAGGAACAATCCAGAGGAAGACCACAAGTGCTTGGGCGTAACTGGAAATTACAACTAGAACAGGAATTGGGTATTGTTTGTTTGTGAGAAAATCACAACGTAAATATTAGTTCACACGAGTACGAAATACATTCGGTTGAAGCTCACCCCAGTGGGAGAATGCGTTTGTGATCGAAAGGGTGCACGATCTGGAGGTAGTGCCCAAAGGCCAGAGCCGTGATTTGAAACACGCCTGTCAGCATAAATCCCATCCGAAAAACCTTAAAGTAATGGTAAGCCTGCTTGAACCTCATCGTTTTTCTATCAACGAGCACCTATACTGAACGACCGTTGAATTCAAACATTAGCTTCGCGTTCCACCGCATTCTACTGCTACTGCTTTGCGTTCCGCTCTACTGCGTTGTGATAATGCAAACATTAGTTGCGTGTCCTACCGAATTTTTAGTGGATTACATTTACAATTCCATATCATACCTCAAGTGCCATTGCGAAGCACATGCTTTCGCGCTTGATGCCCAGTACCATGGGCCCGAGACTGTTCCAGAATAGAGACGCGGCTTGCGCCTGCAAGTGCAAACAACCCCAACCATTCAAATGCATCTCTCATGAAATTCATTCTCGCACGCACAATGCTGCTGAGTGTGTCGGATGCCGCGAGGGAGTAAGTCATCTCCAGCGTAGACGATCTTGTTTTGACGGAGAACCTACGAGATAACGACTGTTTTCGCCTCTCAAGACGTTGAGTGGGCCACAAAAGATGAAAAAAGGCGCTGTTGTTGCGCCAACGGTTTCAGTATGCCCAATATGCAGAAGACAATGAAGAAATACCTGCTAGCGAGTACGGTCACGTTGAGTACTGTAGCCACAAGGGCAAGAAGGATGAGAAAGGGAGCGGCGACGTAGTAGAGCGCCCATGAGATGGCGTCCAGCGGCATTTCTAGAATTGTCGAAAGGAAGACTGCATGCGCATTGCACGAAATTCAATAAAATGCGAAGCGGAAAAAACTTTCATCGAACGTCAGCAAACGTAAAGAGTGAAGGTAACCGAGTTAACTGAATGAATGACTCGGAAAAAAAAATACAAGGGAAGTGGTCGCTGATCGTGCGCTAGAAAAAACACTGGTCATGCTCTAAATTTAGAATTTCCTGGCAACATTGTCAAACAGAAAATATTGTGAGATAGAGGAACGTTGATTTATCAGTTTTATAAGGCGATAAATGTAGGAGAAGCATGGAATCGTCGAACCGCGCTTCAACTGGTCTCTGAACAACCATCTAAAGGCACGAAGAGCACCGTCGACGGGGGGATTATGCGGGAGGCGTTGCATCAACTCTTGGAAAGACTTACAAATGCATCAAAACAATGCTCTATCTCCGCTCCTCAATGCTAAGACTCGCTTCTCTTCTCTCGAGTACGCGGCAAATAGAGTTCGAAATTCGGGTCACGGTCTCTTCATTCTACACACTCTCTAGACCGGTCGATCAGCGAGAGTGTGTGTAGAATGAAGCGAGCGTGGTACCGCTTCTCGAACTCTAGTACCAAATAATGAGGGAATGACCATTATTTGGACTGTGACCTAGTCCTATCGTGAAAGTGTCTTCAAGGAACGAAAAGAGTCGAGAACGCGTGAAAAACAGGACACGCCTAGGGGGCGCGGCTAATTAGTAAGAGGAGGAGGAAGGGAGTCTGATCGACTGTTGACCATCTAAGGATGAAATGACTGTCTCATCCTGGAGTAATCCGAGCTGATTGTTGGTGAATTCCGTGAAATGCAAGACAAAAATAGCGAAAATTCTCCTCGTTTTTGGCGCAAATTTCTCTCCGATTTCCGTGTTGAGCAAAAACAATCACGAATTGTAATGTAGGTCTTCACAAAGCAATTTCAGTATAGGGATGAGATTCAAATAATATCCATTGCCATCGAGTACATCGGAAACAGCGGAATAAACATCAGGAATTCGCCGTTCTCCCTCCATTGTGTCACTCCGTCTCAGGTTTCTCCCCTTCAGGGCAACAAACGCCTTCTCCTGCTCTCTCCTCGCCACTAATACAACTGTCTTCCATCTCATGAGAGAGCGAGGGGGAAATCCGAGTTGTCACTCTCTCTCTCCCCCTTGATCTCGTCTCTGGTCAATCGAAGCCCATCATCAAGGTGTTTTGGCCCCGCTCTCGTCTCACTTTCTTGCCCATTACTGCTACTTTACTGGCTCTTGCAAGACGAGAGAGTGTGCTAATCAGAGAGAGCGAGTCACCATTCTACTCCAATTTCATTCTACTCAAGGCGAATGAGTGGAAATGGACGAGGCCCATCAGAAGAATCCATCTACGCTCTCCGCAGTGTTATGTGGAGGTAAGCGGTGATGTTAGATGAAATCGTGGTACTTCCATTATTTCATAGTCCTAGATTTGTAGTGTTTTGTTAATTTGAATGGCAAAAAGTTTATCAGAAAATAGCTTGTGGTGCTCTAAGGGACGCTAGTGGTTCGTCTCTCACTGTGCCTCTCCCGTCCTTCTTCTCATCATTCTCCATCAGGTCCACCTTGGGGATTCCGCATCGGCCATGACACCCAGCAGCGACCCGCGATCGCCAGGGTTAGTTGTGAATGCTATCCAATCATTGAAATAATCACATCCTTCAAATAAAATAGCTGCTGTTCCTTTCTTATGAATCAACCTTTGAGAAGCGGCATGAATAATCTCTTCTCTCAATCATCTCAATGATCTTCCTCCTCCTCCCATTGTCTCTAGAGTTCGAGAAACGATACCACGCTCTCTTCATTCTATACACTCTCTAGACCGGTCCATCGGCGAGAGAGTGTGCAGAATGAAGAGAGTGTGGTATCGTTTCTCGAACTCTAATTGTCTCCATCTCTTGATCTCTCCACTCGCACCTTCTGCAATTGATTCCAATTTATTCGCCTCCTCTGCCCTCTCGATCGGTCTAATAGCTGTACACTGTGGATGTGTGTGTGTGTGAGCCAGCGTCCAGTCCTCTTCCCTCGCAAGATTTCAGTCGTTTTTCAAAGGGTATCGGGCCTGGGAAATGCCGGTGTCGCTCTTTAGCAGCCTTATTTTATCTATTTTCGTTACAAAATTAAAGCTGTTATTCTCGCACTTCTAGATTGCACTAATTGCAGACGATTCCGGGTGGTCGAGCTGACGTCGCCGGAATGAAAGAAGGCGACGTCATCGAGGTGGGCATTCATTAATCTATGCCTCTCCATTTTCTCGATCACAAAACGTTAAAGCATTTCAATCCTCTCCTCAGAGTGTCAACTCCATACCAGTCTCAACGGCGCTGGACGCCCAAACGATCGTCCAGGAGATGGAAGCCAGTGGAGATCTGAGGATGAAGATCAATCGGTATGCTTCTACTGATTCACTCTCCTCTCCACCGCTTGTTATTGTAACTTCTGACTCACTAATCTGTCTCGGGCGAGAGCAAAGGGAGATTATCCGCGACCTTTGTTGAAACTCTGCCCACGGTTCCACTGAACAAGTTCCCCATAGGCAGTAAGCTTCACAAATGTCCCATTTGATGTCATCGACACCATCTTCCATTGCATGTTCACTCTATTTTGCTGCCACGATCTCTACTCTCGGGCCTCAATTTGTTTGGTGTCGTTTTCATCGAGTGATTTATCCTTTTCCCTGCGGGTCTCGATCGGTCAGTTGTCCACCTCTCTCTCCCCCCTCCTCCTCCCTCCTTCTTCTCCTCACTCTTACTTGACTCTCCGTAGTAAACATCATGAGGGGAGAAGCCAGGAATGAGGGCCGGGCTGTCAGGTGTGCTTTCAGACCGCGGCGCATATTACAGGGAGGAGGAGAGAGAACAAGTGTGCTCACCATCAGCTGAATCTGCAAAAGGACTGAAAAGTGCATACTAAACATGAAGTTACTCCTATGATGCACGAAAATGAACCAGGAAATGGTTGCATTCCCGTGCGCGAGCTCCTCTTGACTCACAATGACGTTAATCCGCTTGCCTAGGAGGTTGATCCGTACAGTCGTAAAAGGGGGAGGGGAGTCAGGTGGGGCAGCACATGAATGATGGCCCGGTATCGTTTCCGGCAAGCCGCTCCTTTATCTCCTTGTTATCGATAGTGGATATCGGAGGCAGTAGCAGATGGCTCTTTATCCCCCACAAAGTGCGATATCCACTCGTCGTTTTTCGGCTCCTCTCTCGGATAGCAAAAGATACGCGGCTGTCCTTCCCAGAGTCTTCTCGAGATTCGCTCGCAAACGGCTGGCGCCGACTCACTCTCATTCATGCAGATCATTTTCCACGTATTTCCCCAGTGTTATCGCTTATTTGATCTCCATTTAACTTTCCTTGCACCAAAGCTTCATTTAGACATTTCCTAAATTCAGATTTCGCTGATGTCTATTTACCATTTGTCTGTATTGACTTTAACAGACTCGCATTTACAAGCTCATCTTCAGAGTCTGAATTCAGATTAAACAACACCCCATCGGACGTCGTCATCTCCTCGGTGCTCGATAGTCCGGCGCCCGTGCGAAAGGAGTGAGACATTCCAGTTCTCGAGAAACATTTTCCGTGCCTTCCATCAATCAATTCTCCCTCCAGATTCCCTCCCGTCCCTCGGCATTCGACCTCATCTGGCAGTAACTACTCACCGCATCTCCCCCGCTCTCTCCGATTCGAAAGAGATCCGCAGGCGCGAACACAGGTGGGAGGAGGAAAGAGAGAGGAACGAAACAAGTCACTGTTCGTGTTTATGCCAAAAGCAAAAGATAAACTGCGCGAATTCCACTCATGCCGAGCACTTTTTGCGAAAGAGACTTGCGAAATCTCAGGACAAGCGGCGTTTCTTCGAGTCTCTCGGAGGATCGCCGAGAGCCATGAGAGATCCACTACTGGCGAGGAAGATACAGATGGGATTGGCCGATGCCCATGCGCCACCCTCTGAGAACGGAACGGTTAGACGCATCTTTGATTATTCATAATTTTATCGTATGACAATGAGGTTCTTCAAGTTCAGAATGCCAAATTGTTGTGAAACAGAAGGGGGCATTAAAAAGAAGGAATCGACATTCCTAGTAGACATGTTGATTCTCGGCGAGCGTAATTTGCCCACATGCATGAATCTACAACTAGTCGTGAAAAATTTCACGATGTGCTGTTGGGAGAGCGTAAATTGGCTGCGATTGAGCACTTTCTTTCAGATCGTTTCTGGGTATGACTCCGTTTTCGGCGATATTTGCGGTGGAGGATCACGGATCTCAAGTGAAGCTAGTGTCCGCAGCGACATTCCTTCCTCAGTTAATAGGTCAGCTAAGTTGTGGAATAGTGTGTAATAAACCGGCGCTTCTCCATGCAATTTGCCACTTTTGGCGCTTCCATTCAGTTCTCTTCATCTCTTTCGAGACTCTTTCTTCTCGTACACTTCACTCTTCTCATCCCATTCTTCTCGAAGGCTTTTTTGTATGAACTTAGGGGAACCTCGAGGGAGAAAAAAGAGGCGTATTCAGAATTATTCACATTCCAAATGGGTTCTTTTTGCAGTGTGAACGGCGACGACGATCACTGTGATTTGAGTGAGTTTCTCCCCCCTTGGAATCCTCCCCTCGTTCCCCCCTCATCCCCTCCCTCCTCTGCCCTTCCGATCCCCCATCCTTGATGTAATACACCCTTCGGCGAATCTCTGACCACCCTCCTCGATCCACTCTGTCTCTCTCCTTCTCTTTCCCGTCTGCACTCTCTTGTTACCCCACACTCTCTCGTCAATTTCAGCACTGAGTCTCGATCCGGAAGGCAACACCTCGCGCGGTCTTTCCTCGCACTTGGGAAATCAGGTGAGCCTCTCTCGCATCTCTTCAAAATCAGTATCTATCTTTGCACCTCATCTTTACAACGTCTCCGGAATTCGAGCGCCTGCTTTTGTTTTCTAAAATCTCATGAGCACCCTCGCCATTGCTCTGCCTCTCTGCATCCGGTCGCTCATTTTTCATCATATTGACCACCTTGCGAAGTGAAAAAAATAACATTGTTTTTATTCAGTCAGTACCTCTCAATCACGCCCGTGTGCTTCTCTTTGCTCTGTTTTCCATTCCTGCCCACTCAAACTCACTTTCCGCTGTTTCCTTCCTCCTCATCAATTCGCTCTTGCAGCAGTTTTCCTCGCCTTCCGTCCCCATCACTTCTCCCTTCTCCATTCTCTTCAATCCCCCTCCACCGCCGCCCTTCGACCCCGTGCCCGAGTCCGACCCCGACCCGGTGCCCGTCTTCCGTCCTGCCTCTCGTGCCGGACCACCCGAGCAGAATCCCTTCTACTACCCGGCGATTCCCTCGGAGCCCACGCTCCAGTTCCGCTCTTACACGCCTCAGCCAATCCCCAATCTCAAGCCTGCCAACAGTCTCAAGCCCTCCCAGATCCCCGTTCTATCGGGTGGCAGCAGTAGAGCCCCACCCAGTCCCGTACCTCTCTCAACTTCTCCCTCACTTGAGGCACTCCATCGGGCGGTATTCTCCTCACCACCTCCTCCCATTGATAAGCAGCAGTTCGGCCAGGAGCAGCAACAAAGTGAGTATACATACTTTCTAAGGTCAATTTTCGAACAATACGTGAAAAGTTACCCCTAGGGAGATATCACAACTTTAATTTGCTATGGTGAATATTGCTCAGTTCTCTCAGACATTTTCTCATACAACAAAAGCAACGTTGGCGAACAGCTTGAAACTTTCTTGCAGACCAAATGGAGCCAGCGGGTCCCTCAACCGCTCAGTGGCATATGAAGACTGAGATGCACAATGGCGCGCCTGCCCACAGCGAAATCGAGGTTTGACTTCTTCAGTTTGCCGCTCAACGACCACTTTCCATTGTATTAATAAGGAAGTAGAACTTTGAGTGACGGTAATGTTGGTGTAAATCATAGCCTGCAAAAAGTAAGAAAATCGAACAATCGTCTGACTCTCTTGATAGCACGTGCTCTCTCGCACTGTCTGACCGGCGAGAGAGTATGCAAATTGAGGAGAGTCAGATCATTGCTCAGAAAGTCCCTACCTACGAAGGTTGTTGCAGGTGCCGGGTCGTCGCTCCGTAGCCGCTCTTCGCGAGCAGATTGCTGGCCAGTTGGACGTGCGGAGCCCGGAAGACAAACCACAACAACGGCCGAAGACGCCTGTCAAATCTTGGATCAAGGTACGTGGAAGTTGTTATTCCCGCATTCTGCCATGATCAACAACTCGAAGGTGGGTGAATTTTTTTTTTTCGCATGGGATATTTAGAATGTACTTCCGAGGTTTGAGTGATATGCTGATGAAAGAGCGTAAAGATTCATTAAACAATGTTGAAAATTGCAGGTTTTATCGTATTTTTTGACAAAATCGTGGAATTTGCAGGTACACGAGCCTGGAGGCGACAACAACTTGGGCTTCGGGCGTGTGCTAGACGGTCCCCCGCCAGCCAACAAGTTCTACCAGGGAGTCCCCCCGCCCAGCTACAACTTCGTCCCACACAAAGTGAGAGATTAGGCGGAATTCGACGAACATAAGGAATCCCTATTTGACAAAAAAAACCAAAAAAAACACCACATAAATCCCTATTTGTATGATTAATGTTTTTGTATGACTAGCTAACACTGATGAGACGGAAGTTCTGGAAGATTGCCAATTATTCCTTCCCAAAGAGACGTTGTTTTCCAGAAATCTCCGTCACAGCCTCCTCCTCCCCATGAGGACACTGCTTCCTCCACGGTCTCTGAAGACTCCAGATCAGACACTCGCGCTTCCTCTCTTGTAGAGATGATCAAGCCGAAACCTGTGAGTAATCTTGTTTTTTTTTTGTTTTTTATTCCGATGATAGAATTGGGCTCAAATAAGCTGTATTTTGAGGAAATCGAGAGGGCCGAGCTGCACATTCAGAGCAATGGTTTCGGAAACGAGATTCATTCAGTGAGCATCATCAATCTCCTCTCAAATATGCTCCTTTCTTCTCCTTGACTGATCATCCCATCCACAGTCTTTTCTCTGATTCACCTATAAATCTTGAAGAAACCACCCGAGCCTCAAGCAGTTCTCGTCGAGTCTCGAGCCCGCTCATGTACCACTCCACTCCCCGTCAGAGAGCGGCCATCGATCGATCGAGTCTCCGTTGAACGGGCAGTCCTGCAGGTACGGTAGCATACTGTAGATTAGCATCGCGAACTGACTCAAAACTGCCTGCTCTCCATGTAGTTTACACTTCGAGTCTGCGGTGTGGACGACGACAATTGAAGTGTAAACAAATTGCGCGTCTCCTCTCTCATAATTCCGCCCTTCTCGAGTGATTTTCCGCCCCAACGCCCTTTAGTAGCACAACATGCCTTGCACTAGACATAGTTCCATGTTGTACTAAACCAGGGTTGACAATTCGAAGTCGGAATGTAAAATCGCAATCGCCACCCCCTCGAATAGTGCGAAATCCGAGGAGGGGGAGGCGTTGCGAATTCGCAATCCGACTTCGAATTGCCAGCCCT
Source organism: Pristionchus mayeri (assembly GCA_036245805.1). Classification (NCBI taxonomy): domain Eukaryota; kingdom Metazoa; phylum Nematoda; class Chromadorea; order Rhabditida; family Neodiplogasteridae; genus Pristionchus; species Pristionchus mayeri. The sequence goes on along the minus strand of BTRK01000004.1, from coordinate 5,738,513 downwards.
ATTCTAAACGAGCAAATTCCAGACAGCAGACCTGGAGTCGGCGGAGCTGCAGCGACTTCGGTCTGCCTCCTACTCATCTCTCAATTCGGATCACCTCGGAACGATCCGAAGACGACCCAAAGAGAATGAGGAGGTGCGTCCCGATTATGAGATGGTGAAATAACAATTCCCATAGCAAATGGTCTGCTTTCTCAGTATTCGATCTCGTGCATTCTTGTTTTCGCTCCATCTTCTTCTGTTCTTCATTGTCACCTAAAGAAAACTCGGAATATTCTCGACTTCTTCTTCCTTGAAAAATCTATTTTGTCCATTTACCCTCTCGAGCCCACCTGCGATTCGTCGTCGCCTCATCTGCCATGAACAATTCCCCCCTCTGTTTGTGCTCTGGAACTTCTTGTTTCTTCTCTGTTGCGCGCCCTCTGTGAGGATTTGCTTGCTCTTGCGTAAGCTTTGGAACAAGGCGGAATCAAGAGCGGAAAAGAGAAAGATGACAACACGTGACTGTTGAGGTGAAACTGGATAAAACTTTTTAAAATGGGGAGGAACTTCTCACATTCAGATGACTTCGCAGCGTACCTCGACTGTGTCTGGAATCAACGGAGAGCACGACTCGCCCTCGGATAGTGGATACGACGCCAGTCCCGAGAGCCGCAATGCGTCTATGCTTACTGTAAGTGGAGAAGAGCAGGAATGTTCCATTTCGAAGAAGAACGTCAACAAACGTTTATGCAAATCCGCGCAGGTTCGTGATTCTTCTCCTCCATTCTCGGGCGATTCGAGGGAAGCATTCGCATCCCTTCCTCCCAGCGCCCTCACCAAGGTAAACTTTCTATTTTCAGCCATAATAACATTGCGGATTTGCTGAGAAAATAGGAAATGTATATCCACTATTACTCACGTCAACATGTACCAATTTAGAGATTAGTCGGGCTCTCCTCATGGAGTATCGCCTTACTCGTAGTCTCGCGCCTCGTGAACCGATTGTTGTTTTCTCCCCTCCTTTGCCCCAACTACTTCCGTACCTGGCGCCTAGACCGGGATTCGCGCCGTTTTGAGACGAAAAGAAAGACGCACCGTCACTCCTGACAACCTTTCCGACACTTCTTTCACTCTCCCTGTGACATTCTAGTCGACTCCGGAGCGACGCGTGGCAGCGTAATTGAACAACTCATTTCAGATCGAAATCGAACTGCCGAAGCATGAGCCAACTCCAGTTCCGCAGCCGGAACCAGAGCCCCAGATAGCTAGCAAGGTCTTTCATTTTTACTATTTTCACAACTTTTTGTATTCGTTCATTCAAACAACTAGAGCGAGCTCACTACAGTAGTGTAGAGTACTCCACTGGAAATTTTTCGTCACTTCAGGTGGACCCGGGCCCGAACTACAAGCGGGACGACTCGGACATGGGCTACTGGTACAGGAACATGTTCAACAAACTGCACAAGATCGAGAATGGCCAAGGCCAGTCATTCTTCCCCCTCCTCCTTCTCTCTCATGCGGTGTATTAGTAGTAGCCCCCGCTCTCCGCTTCCAGATGTGCACTCCTCATTTCGCCGATTCTCGTTGTAAGATCACGCGCGCCTTCCTCCTTTTCCTACTCGTATTATCCAGCATAAGTCGAGAAACGATACCACGATCTGTTCATTCTATGCATTTTCTCTCAATGCAAACGGCCAAGAGAGTGTGTGGAATGAAGAGACATGCATTGTTTCTCTTGCTATAGTTCACTCATTCCGAGATCGTTTCTAGTTACACCGTCTAGCTATTTTCTCCGTGCACAATCACCGTTCTCCCACTCACTCCGATCTTCTCTCTCCTCTTCATCTCTCCCACTCTCTTCTCCCAATCTCTCCCATCGTCGCTTCTTGAATTTTTCCTTCACTTCCCATCCACTCGGTTCTCGTTTCGTTAGCACTCTACATTTGATGGCACCTTTCTCCGAAATTCCCACCTCTTTACCGGCTCGCAGAGCATCTTTCATGTACTTCTTCTCAAAATTTTATTCAAATTAATTCACCAGATCTATACAGACTCCAATTTTTTGTTCATTCCTGTTCCTTCTCTAGCCTCGTTATGCTTGCACAAGTCTATCAATAGAGCCTTGTCTCGCCCCAATTGGACTCCTCTATGGTCTTCATAATTAATTGAATCCTCTGGATCCACGGGAATGGGGGAGGGGAGGGAGGCTTACGCGCCCTTCGTCGCAGTGTTTGTTCGACTGGAGGAGAGTGAGTGGGAGATCGAGAGAGGGCGCAGCGAAAAGCGGGAAGGGAGAATAAATAATGCACTTGTGTCTTAGATGAGTTGAGAGAGAGGAGAGGGGAAGACAATGTTTGATGTGATTGATTGTCGCGTACATCACTCCTTCCCATTGTTGCCCACTCGAGAAGAGTTTGACTCGTAGAAATTCTCAAAATTTTTGCGCGCACTTCAAAGTTCATGATGCTGTCCTCTTTTCTTGTCGAAATTGAATCTGGCCGTCCTCCATGCGATTTTCTTCCTCTTTCGCACCGCTGAGTTCTCCTCTCTCATTCCTTCTCTTTGTTGCTGTTTTCAGCCCGTTAGCTTCTTCTTCCTTTCCCTTGACATTCTCAAAAAAGCTCTTGCAGATGCCTCGATTCTGAAATACCGCCTCGCCGAGAATAACAACAGTCAGTTTTTAAATATTATTTAAAACATGGCCACCGTTTCCTTACCATCAACGTTATCCTAATTCGTAAAAGTGTGTCAGTGTAACGTTCGAGAAAATGCACAATCAACAACCAAATGTACATCATTTTCATTGTGGAAGCACCATACTTTCTGAGAAGATCTGTAGTTATTGCTCTGCCCACTCTAAATAAACAGCTGAAACCAGTAAGAAATAATGTCGATTGCAGGCTCTCGCCGTCAGTCTTCTCCCTCTCCTCCCTCCGTCTGCACTGCCATCGAAGTGGACACGCGAAGGGCCAAGAGCGTCGGCCGGTATGAAATATCTTCGCCATTTTAGTAGCCCTCTATAGTATCGTGGATAATATTTTCGCTCATCTTGGCGATCAAAAAGGAAAATGATTGTTTTCAGTGATCCCGTTCCCTCCACTTCTGCTCACGTAGATCAGCAGCAGCCTCAAAACGCGCACAATCAGCCGCCGACTGGTGCCCATCGAGGAACGACGCCCGTTGGTACGCATCTTCCACTACCACAATCCTCCAGCATAACCTGAGAGTGCATTTTACTGCCTAATTCGTGTGACATCTGCCTGACTCTAACGCGAACAGGGCGTCAGTCCTCCTTGACGTGCAATGGTCACGGTCCCTCCTCCTCCTCCCACAAGACCGTCCACTTCCACCTCCCATCCTATCGATTTGTCGACGAGGACCCCAGAGGCATTGTGACTCCCGCCGGACGGTACTAACGTTTGCAACACTGACTAGCACCTTGAGTGATTTCATAGTACTGTTTTCTAACTGTTTCAAGTATTCTTTTTTCCAATTTTATCCAATCTAACATCGGGTTCAGTCCGTGTCTCCGCTGTGGTCTTCCTCGAAAGCACAACGATGATGCCATAGAAAAAATCTACGGCGCTATTAACACCGAGCTCAAATCGCGCCCGAAAAGGCCCGGCGAGGACCGCACAACAGGTTGGGAGTAGAAGCCGGTCCGGCTCTGGGAACCCGGATTTACAGCCGCTGCTAGGATCGCAGACCGGCTGGAGTCTACAGCTGCCGAGTTGGAAGAGTTCATTGCCTCCCTCGATGTGACCTGGTCGAGGAGGAGCAAGTCTAACCCCGTCAGTGTGAAGAATTTGGCCCCAAATAACATTCGAACTAACCGAACCTTACAGACTATTGCTCCGTCGACCTCCAAAGAACAAAGACAGGCCCAACTATCAGATGGTGTTGGAAGACGAGCAATTGAGAAGAGGAGATTGCGGATTCAGCGTGAGACCTAACTGATTGCCGTGTGATTTCAACCAATCAACCCCTAATTTCCATGCGATTATGCTGATAAGAAAGATCAAATATCAATTGCAGGACTCGATCTCGCAGAGGAAATCGAGCAACTGAAGAGGATCACAAGTGAGGAAATGACTACTCTGAGAGCTGAGAAATTGGGCGAGGAACTGGATAGAGAGAGGGCGAGGAGGCATGGATATCAGTGAGTACTGATTTTGAGGCACTAGGTCGGATGAGAACTTTAAAAAATTACCCTTTTCCAGCATGTTCACAGTAGGTTTCAAAGTGTCAAAATGAGTCCTGCAGAAGGGTCCATGTTCTGCTTCTCATCCGGTGTAGTGCCGATTTTGATGTTCATCCATAATCTGTGGCGATACCATTTCGATGCATGGCAATCCAATCAATAAAACGATTGCAGGCCCAACTCCGTTCCATCTCTTGCCCATAACACCGATCGCTTCACTGGCCTACTGAATGCGTACGGCGATGAGCGGTAAGCTTATCTGATTCATAATCTATAAAAATAATTATTTTTAGCTAAAAATATCAGGTTGGTCATAAAGTTTTGCGCGATTTTGACTAAAGCGCATTCTGGCATCTACAATCGTTCGTTGTTGTCCAATCAACTTAGATCTTTTAGTGGTAGATAGGGGCTTTTATACTCTCTTTAGAGTACACTATCATAGATCTGTCCGATCAAGGAAAAAAATAAGGCGATGTACCAAACTTCATGTGGTTGATCAACGACCTGACTTTTCAAAGGATTTGCTTTTCATTTGAACGGAGATAGGACCCAATCTAAACCACAGTAGTAAAGTATGATGGGAATATATCGTACTGGTGATGTTGAGACTGACCAGCCACAAGGGGGGGGGGGGGGGGGGGGGGGGGGGGGGGGGGGGGGGGGGGGGGAGGGGGGGGGGGGGGGGGGGGGGGGGGGGGGGGGGGGGGGGGGGGGGGGGGGGGGGGGGGGGGGGGGGGGGGGGGGGGGGGGGGGGGGGGGGGGGGGGGGGGGGGGGGGGGGGGGGGGGGGGGGGGGGGGGGGGGGGGGGGGGGGGGGGGGGGGTGGGGGGGGGGGGGTGGGGGGGGGGGTGGGGGGGGGGGGGGGGGGGGGGGTGGGGGGGGGGGGGGGGGGGGGGGGGGGGGGGGGGGGGGGGGGGGGGGGGGGGGGGGGAGGGGGGGGGGGGGGGGGGGGGGGGGGGGGGGGGGGGGGTGGGGGGGGGGGGGGGGGGGGGGGGGGTGGGGGGGGGGGGGGGGGGGGGGGTGGGGGGGGGGGGGGGGGGGGGGGGGGGGGGGGGGGGGGGGGGGGGGGGGGGGGGGGGGGGGGGGGGGGGTGGGGGGGGGGGTGGGGGGGGTGGGGGGGGGGGGGGGGGGGGGGGGGGGGGGGGGGGGGTGGGGGGGGGGGGGGGTGGGGGGGGGGGGGGGGGGGGGGGGGGGGGGGGGGGGGGGGGGGGGGGGGGGGGTGGGGGGGGGGGGGGTGGGGGGGGGGGGGGGGTGGTGGGGGGGGTGGGGGGGGGGGGGGGGTGTGGGGGGGGGGGGGGGGGGGGGGGGGGGGGGGGGGGGGGGGGGGGGGGTGGGGGGGGGGGGGGGGGGGGGGGGGGGGGGGTGGGGGGGGGGGGGGGGGGGGGGGGGGGGGGGGGGGGGGGGGGGGGGGGGGGGGGGGGGGGGGGGGGGGGGGGGGGGGGGGTGGGGGGGGGGGGGGGGGGGGGGGGGGGGGGGGGGGGGGGGGGGGGGGGGGGGGGGGGGGGGTGGGGGGGGGGCCCATGGGGGGGGGGGGGGGGGGGGGGGGGGGGGGGGGGGGGGGGGGGGGGGGGGGGGGTACGGGGGGGTAAGGGGGGGGGGGGGGGGGGGGTGGGGGGGGGGGGGGGTGGGGGGGGGGGGGGGGGGGGGGGGGGGGGGGGGCGCATTCTGGGGGGGGGGGGGGGGGGGGGGGGGGGGGGGGGGGGGGGGGGGGGGGTGGGGGGGGGGGGGGGGGGGGGGGGTTTAGGGTACACTCTTTTAGGGGGGGGGGGGGGGGGGGGATAAGGGGGGGGGGGGGGGGGGGGGGGGGGGGGGTCCGGGGGGGGGGGGGGGGGGGTTTGGGGGGGATTTGGGGGGGGGAACGGAGATAGGACCCAATCTAAACCACAGTAGTAAGATGGGGGGGGGGGGGGGGGGGGGGGTTGGGACTGACTGGCCACAAAGGGCATATTAGAAAAATGCGCGTAATCCGAATGTGGGTTTTAATGGCACTTGTCAAGATACGTTTTGGAGTACTATATCTATGCCGACAGTTCTTGAGATTTCAATTATTCGTGATTGTGAACTACCTTTCCAGTACAAGTCACAATTCCCTTTGGGGGATAATGGGGCTCTCCATTCACGAAAATGGTTCTTCGGATTTTAGGTGCCCAATTTAGAACATCGAAATACACACTTTAGGCTTTTTTGTACTAGACATGTGGTTTGAAGGGCGGTACTTTCCTGTTAAAATTAACGAACAACCCTTGCCCTATCACTCACTATTTAGGAATATTGTGGAGGCCGCTACTTTTTCTAGGGTGAGCCGTGCTTGAAGACCCTACATGTCAGGTTTTTTGACGTTTTCTTTGCAAAATAATTGAGATACAAATATCACTTTTTTAGATGAGAAAGGAAAGTGTGCTCTTAAATATTGATATAATAGAGAACCATGTAAGTATTGATTACAGCGCCCATAGGTAGAGGTCACCCGCGTCAATCCTTGAAACAGGTGATTTGCTCGATAGAAATCTTATTTTTCTAAGTGCCCGGGTTTCATTGACCTCTACGAAGCCCATTTTGAATTCGGCAGGTCTCTCTTTTTGAAACTAGGTAGTGTACGCCTAGTGCTTTTTAATAAACTTTGTGAGTCTCCATCTAAAAATTTATCTGCGAAGTACAGCAACTTTAAATAAAATCTTATTTTTTCTGAAAAATTCAAAGTTACGCAGATCTTGATTTCTCGCTTAGTAGAGATACTTGGAATATTTCAACTATATTTTTCGAAAGGTCGAACATGTCCCTATATATCATCATCAGGACAATACATGGCGATTTGAGCAAAAGAAAATATACGAACTGAAACTTGGGGTCCGAAATCGCGCAAAACTTTATGACCAACCTAATAATTGTCACATTATCACATTTGACTATAAACCTGGCGTTGATTGCCAATTCGAATAATTAACGAGACAAACAGTGTGCTTCTTTAGGAAAACATAGACAAATATGTTGCATTCAGCGGTCACAGTCCCGCTCGCTCGACGAGCAGCGGCACCGGAGTTCGCACCGCGGTCGTTCTGCACAGATTCGTGCCCCAGACAGAACGGTGAGGAAGGAGACACGACTTTACACTTTTATCATGCCCTTTGAATGATTGAGAACATTGAAACATCACAATACCTGGACAAAAGCCTTTTCTTAATTTGCACATTTTCAGTGAACTCGCGCTGAACAAGGGCGAAATCGTGCGAATTCGTCGTGAGATCGACGGCAATTGGGTGGAGGGAGAGAGGAACGGACGCGTGGGCATCTTCCCCACCAGCTATGTCGAGGTCAGCTGCATTTTCTTGCAATTGGTTTCATTGCGACTAGAGTTCGAGAACCGATACCACAGTCTCGTCATTTTATAAACTATCTCTCTCAGATCGACCGGTCTAGAGAGTGTTAAATGAAGAGACAAAGGAACTCATTACGAACTCTAATTGCGACTAAGCTACCTCTATGCACTCAAATGAGGCAGATCCATGCGAACTTTCGAAACATACAAACAAGATTCGAACAGAAAACAAATTCAAACTGTTGCAATCTACAGATCGAGGAGTGCGTGGACACGATCCGACAGAGACTACGTGCTGTCTATCCCTTCACTGGACGGAATCACAACGAGATGAGTCTGAAGATGGGCGACGTCGTCAGCTTCAGAAGGCACATCGACGAGAACTGGACCGAGGTCAGCTTTTTGATTTACGGGGAATAGAGTGATAATATTCTTGAGTGATTCTGGTCTTGATTTAGATGAAAATGAATCAAATATTGCAGGGTGTGAATCACATCGGCGAGATCGGCATCTTCCCCTCGTGCTACGTGCGACCGATCGAGGATATTCCCCAGGAGACCATGCCCAGCATGGCACCCGATCGACCCAAGACCCCGAAAATACCCGGGGTCTCCTTCGCAGGAGGAATGAGCCAGAGCGCGAGAGATGATGGACCCTATCCGGGTTACGACCGGTAAGCAGATCGATTACGTCTCTAATTCACGTTCTGGAATTTTTATACTGTCAAAGCACCATGAACCGGTTGGAATATTTGCTGATCAATGATACAAAAGTGATTCCAATCATATATTAGAATAGATAGAATAGATTTATACATGCCTCCTTTTTGCATGTGGATTTGCTGCAATGAATTCGGTAGGAAAGATGGGGGGGGGGAAGAGAATCTTGTAAATATCTTCATTTCTTTCCATCAAGGAACGCTTTGATGAACTCTTGACGAATCACTGCAGTCCCTTCGATCGCATGGATCGTCGCAGCGCCGAGCCTCAGCTGCAGCAGCCTCCCGTGTCGCACCAACCGCAGCAGCAGCAGCGACAATCGCAGCCGCCTCCCATCATCATGCCCGCACTCCCTCCTCAGATGCCTCTCCTGCACCAGCCTTCATACCAGATGGACAGCCACAATGATATGCCCAATATCCATGAGGTGAGAAATGCTGATTCTGTAACCATAATTCGAATAGCAATGCGCACTGTCCCCTCATGTAGCTTAGAATTGATAAGATATCTCAAAAGAATCGACATGTAAATTGTGAATTTCCTTGCAGGTGGAGATTCGCTTGCCGCATCCTCTGCCTGAAGTGAACCCTCACGCAGAGGCATCTCGTGAACAGCAAGCACGGGCCCGTGCCATGGACCCTCACCACCACCACAACCTGGATGACACCCTCGAGGAACTGCTGAGAACCCTCCCCACCAGCACTTCCACTCCCACCATGAATCCGCCACAGCAGAGGCAGTCCGAACCACCGGCCTACAGGGAGAACCCCCGCTATGAGCCAAATGGATACGGAGAGCCTGTTACCAGACAAGTGCCCATCGTTGTCAATGGTCATGGAGGAAGAGACGAGCAATACGCACAGAAACAACAGCCGCCGAGGCAGAACGGGTATGTCCTTTTCTTGTGTGATAGTTCACGGAAACCGGATGAGCTGCTATATTGATGAAAGAGAAATGTTGAAGGTACGCCGAGCCTTCGCTCACTGCTCAGCCCGCAGCCCAACAGGCGACGAATGCATCCTCCTCCCAGAACGATAAGGTGAGCCACCTCTTCAAGTAGTGTTCTTGTTATTTTTTCGTACGCAAAAACCATGAAGGGCCTGGAAACAAGGAATGAAAACGATCACCCCCATGTTCCTTCGCAGGTGGCAGCATGGCAGCAGAGACACTCCTCCAGCGGCTTCACCGGCACCGCCAGCATCATTCCCAAGGGAGCCAGAGCGTTAGCGTATTTGCTATTATTCTGAATTTTTCAGATGAAGCAGTTCTATCAATTGCGACAGAAAATAGTGAAATTCATAATTCGCAGATATCGTGCTCTGTATCCGTACTCACCTATGAACGAGGACGAACTCGAACTGAGGGTGGACGACATCATCTTCGTCGTTGAGAAGTGCGATGATGGATGGTACATTGGTACGTTATCCCCTTGTCTATGAAATGAATATCACTAGATTTACCGAAAACTTTATTTATTGTAGGAACTCTACTCCGCACGGGGCAGTTCGGTACTTTCCCTGGTAATTTCGTCGAAGAACATTGAATTTCTCACGTAGTTTTCCATCGAGATTAACGATCCCCGATGCATGTTCACTGTTTTCATTACATTTCCTGTAATTCGTTGAAGAAGCGCGCGAGAAATCCCACGATGTTTGGTAATTTCGAGTTTCTCGACGCGCTTCTTCCCGCCGTCTCGCATTTAAATGTCGATTGATGAGTTTGATAAATATATTTTCACATACAATATTTGAATAGTGGGCGCAGATTTGTTTATTCAGTCCCGTTTCGATGAGGTTATGCGTCATTATACTTGTCTTTGTGATGACAATCTTGTTTATCATATTTCATCACTGCTAATCCTCTTTTCGTCTGTCCATCCATTGTTTTCACAATCAGTAAGCATGAGTTATTCGGCCGAAATCGACTGTGCTGAGAGGAAAAGTGAGCATTTGTTCAATTCATCTATTTTTCCCTAGATTTTGCCCCTTTTGATTTTCAGGTGCTGAGTCCTCTTATTTCTCGCTCAGTAATGCGAGCGGGACAGTGCGTGTACAACACATCTCAACTCTGAATGGATTGCTGGAGAAGCTCAAGTTTGCGTCACTTTCAGATCTGATTTTCTTCATTAGTAGAACTCAGATGGTCGCCCTTCTGCTTCTTCCTCATTCTCGTCCAATCCTTTCAATATGCCGTTGCTGCTCAAATGTTCGTAATGGCCGCGTATTTGATGCCTTCGGGAGATTCGATTGCGAACGGAACTTATACGAGTGTTAGGGATGAGGTAAGACTTTTCTTGCTCATTCATAATCCATGTCATCTGTCAGTGGCCAAACGTGCCTCGTATTTTCGTGTGGACTGACAGCTATGACATGATATCCTCTGCTGAGTTTGCCGGGAATCTTCTCTTTGGTGTCATTCCAAATCTGCTGAGTGACAGGTTAGAGGTACTGCTAGGGGGACTTCCCAACTTCAAGATAGTTCTTATGTGAGGAAACAACTTTTGCAGTCTTTATTTGATGCCAAATTTATCCCTTGTGCTTCTTAGCACACTCTAGAATTTCTCTCAGATACGGCCGCCGAGCAGTACTCGTAGTCGTCCTCTATGGCATCGGTATCGCTGATATCGCATGCGCTCTTGCGCCCAATTTCTGGACCCTGATCATGGCCCGATTCTTGCAAGGATCATTCATCACGGTATGAGTTACTTGCATTTTAGTCAAATCGGCAATTCTCAGGCCATCACTTCACTCAACTTTGTGTACGTCATCGAATCGATCGACAGAAACTGTAGATTCTTTGCTTACTGTGCTTTTGGTAAGAATTCGAAAAGGGCGCTGTCCTTTCAGCTGATTCAGGATTTTTCTGGATGTTTGGCTACTGCATCGTAGCTCCAACAGCACTGCTCATCGGATCCTGGCGATCGATCCTCATCGTGAACGGCTTCTTCGTCCTTTTATGCGCGCTCTTGGAGTCGTTGTAAGATCACCGCTCGAAATCAACGTGTACCGGGTCATATTTCAGTCTGGTCCCTGAGAGTCCCTACTTTTGTGTGGCTCTGGACGATTTAGACAAGTTAGAGGAATTTGTTAAAACAAGCCAATGGTTCAATCGACGCAGTTACAACGTTGCTATTTTGCAAGAGAAGAAGATCACAGACGAGAAAGTGGTAAGTCATATCCATGCAATAAAGTTGCACAGATGATTTACCAGCCAAGAATAAAGACTATTCACGCGTACCTCTTCAAGAATCCACCAGTTTTTCTCAATTTACTTGTTATGTGCTACGCAGAGTAAGTACTCATAGGCCAATATTAATAATATTTGATACTCAAACACAAATCGTAGTTGCAAGTTAGCAAAATATTGCAGAACTTAATAGCAAAGTAAAAGAAAATAGCAAAGTAAAAGAAAATAGCAAAGTAAAAAAAAATATTTTCTTCAGAATCGCAACATATCTGTCCTTTGCTCAAGTCTCACTCGAATCTCGATTTGTCGATTTTTGGGACGCAAATTGGATATTTGTAATGTCGGGACTCGTGGAGTTCCCAGCAAACTTCGTTGCACCGAAGCTCCTGGACTGGTTTGTCACCAAATAGCTGATGATGCAAATATAATTGAATCAGAGTGCTGTTGAGGTTTCCATGCAAGTGTGTACTTGCTGGAGTGTTTGCGTGCGCTTCAGCTTCATTCATCGCACTCAGCTTCACACGCCAGAGTATCACGATATTCATAGCCTTGAACACTTCTCAATTGAAGATATGGGGTCGCTATCCCTCATATGTTGGTTGCTCTCCGATTTCTTCTCAATCTCCTGCTCCATCACTGTTCTCGTCGCTACCATTGAGCTGTTTCCAACCAAGTTAGCTATTCTACAGGTTCTTTCATAACGTGAATACGGTCGGAATATTCCTTTGAAAGGTACCTCCTGATTTGTTCATGTTTTCTTTCAGATATCGCACATCTGCGGTGGGATTCGCTTTAACGTTCTCTAATATCGGATCAATTCTGGCGTCACTTCTCGGGGATTGGGTGATAATTTTTTTTAAACATTTTAGTGCCAGAGTATATTCTATGGAATACGGTATTCGTAATTTGAGATTTGTGCAAAGATATTATTTCAGATGAAGCCTGACACGGCCTTTTTCTGTTCCGGAATCACTCTCGGAATAGCCTCTGTGATTGTTGCAATTCTCATTCCAATAAGAACACAGCTCGAAGCATAATAAAATGCATCCTTTTCAATGATGATAAAAATCAGAAATCATGAAAGCCTGGTTGGGACAGGTTATATTAGACTGAAGCGAACTCGGAAAATCGTTTCTACTGCGGCATATTGAATCAGAATAAAAGTATGCTTCGCATTGGATCAAATTTATCGACCAATAACCCATTCTCCTGTAATCATAAATACGCTTATCGATATACTATTTACGCGACACATTACGGGATAAGTTGAAAATAAAATGAATGATGACACATTTCTGCAAATTGCATGGGTATGTATTGCATTAAAAGGTGGATTAAAATTTGAGCGTGAAACTTATGATGACACCTAGGAAGTCCACTCGATAAGTTTCGATCTCAACTGGCTCCTCTTTCCATGGTATTTCTCTCTCAATCGATGGAGGAACTCCAATTCCTCCTGATCCAAATCCTGAAATGAATTTATATGCATGGCCTTTGTGATGGGCAACTCACTAGTCCTTCCACACCTTCCTCCTCATTCTCATCCTCTTGCTCGAAGCTGGGAAGAAGTCCGGTCGAGTTACTCTCCAATTTCACTTCTGATCGCTCAGCCACGTCGATTGGTCGTCGATTGCTTTTCGCCTTGCTCGTGTACACCGTTGTCCCTAAATCACCATCATTGCCACCCAACGAAATGATAATTCAATTATCACTTTTAGAAGTGCTGCATTCTGAAAAGTTTTCCTCACAGAATCAAAAAAAGTCGTTATCCAGAAACTTAGAAAGAAATATCTCTATTGAGCAACATTCCAGTTTTCTCTTCTCGATGCACTTACTTGGATCCTTTGCCACCTCATACCGAAAGTTGTCAGTAGTTAGTAACCCGAGCACATCAAGCTGAGTGTATTTGTCACATAAAATTCTATGTTAAACACCAAGCCTGTTTCTGAGATATCGTAATGGGATACGTCAATACATTCCAGGCAACGCATTTCTGGTAATCAGCAGTAGTCAATGAACCCGTGTAAGACAGGTAGCTGTGGTTATCTGAAATGATTTTTTAAAAGCAACCATGGAATTTTTCAGAGGTTTCACGCTGTTCAGCACACAAATTGACAGAATATGGCGAACCTGGAAACAGGACAGATGGGTCCTGAGCGAAGATTGGTTCTGAAGGGTCGACATTTCCATTAGCATCCCATTTCCTGATGGCGTCAATCAGCGGTTCGAGACGGGGATTGTCGAACCTCGACAACTGCAAAAGATCGAATGAGAGAGGATTGGGTATGCACGAAATCAACGATGTAGATTCTACATCCTTCCTGATGAGAACTAAATATTTTCGTGGTTATCTCACGGTGATCATCTATTTTTGTTCGATTATACGATGATTCTACCGGAACAAGAAAATAATTGAGTCATTTGAATATCAATGTCAATACCTTTCAATGTTTACCTGTCCGAATACAGCGATAACAGCCACTCCATCCGCTCCCGCTGCTACCATCTGATTGGCGAAATCCTCACGAATGTGCACAAAATGGAACTGGAAATGAAGAAGTGCTTGTTGATTCATAAAAAATTGTGCAGTATCATGTTTACACTATTGTGCTTGTCAACAATCTTACCCATCGTCACCACATTGTCTTTTAAGAAAACGTTGGCTATTGTCCCTGACACCCTAACTTTGGATGGAAATATTCATTGTTTGACCTTCCGTGCCCCCTCCCCGTTTTCCCGTGGATGGTCTCTTAAGTGCGACAAAAATAATAAAAACAAAAGTATGAAAGTATGTCCCATCATGACATGTCTTACAATCAGGGTACCTCGATCGGATAGATTATTCCATCGATGTTGTGTTCAGACCCGGCCATCGTTCCGACTTTGTTCCAGTGCGCGTGATACTGCACGAGGCGGTAGCGAGCATCCAAGTGAGAGGCAGTGAAGACTGCAAAGAAGGAGCAATGGTCTGACTCTCTTCAGTTTGCACGCTCTCTCGCCGGTCTGAGAGACGAGAGAGCGTGCAAACTGAAGAGAGTCAGACGATTGCTCCAAAATAGATACTCGTACAATGCAATCAAACTATCAACAGTAATAAATTGCATGCTTCAAAGGCAGTTGGCCCTTTTGATTTGGAGTTTGTGTTGTTTGGAATGACTCACACGCAGATGCAGTGGGTTTCAAATGCACGTGGAAGCCTCCGTAGCTCTGCAATGGTCAAATGCATTCCCAATCAATCATTTACAATAATTTTAAAACGAATTCTCACCCGATGAATTTCGACACGATCGACGATTCCCGACCCGTAGCTGACACGGAATTTACTTGCATCGTACAAATCCGTGTGAACGGCAGTAGATTTGTTCAGCATGATCGGCGGCTCTTGGAACCCTTCAGCTCCTAAATTTATAAACAATATTGTAAAATTAAATGTAATTTACACACTTCCAAAGCAGATTGTCTGCTTGATATTCGAAGTCTCTTTTCGTGCAGCATCAGTGTACTTCCAATAGACGCCAGTGCAGGCGAAACCACTGAACAGAGGAAAGGAACTATGGAGTGAGAGAAAGGAAGGAATCTGAACTGACTCGACGATGCCCGTGTAGTTGATGTCCCTATAGGTGTTGTCTGCCATCAGGAGTCTCAGCTTGGTAGAAGCAGAGGCGGAAGGACAAGTGACGGAGGCATGCAGGCACTGACCCCTTCGAGTGTACGTCACCTTGAAAAGGCTGCCAATCTGTCGTAGAAACAGGAAAACTATGATAAACCAGCTACTTTAGAACATCCTGAAATGCTGCGGTTTTCTGTCCGCTGGATAAAAGGAATCGAGGACGAACCTCGGTATTGGTGCAGGATACGCATGTTCGATGGACGGCACATTGACCATCAGCCAAGTTGGTGTTGGCAATATTTTTGGTACATGTAGAGCAAGCTGGAGAGCAACTACTACTATCAAACAGTTAGGCTTCAATGGAACGAACGAGGTGTATCAGTGTGCATCTTGAGGCATCCTTGTGAGAGTGAAAGGAGGGCAAGGAAACAGACAGCAAGTATCATTCCTTTTGGAGGATAACACTCAGTCCTCCCACTGCTTTTGTACCCTACCCGTCGTCTTAATCAGTGCAATACGTGTTCCTATCCTTGTGGAAATCGCGATCACGAAAACAGTCCATGCAAGGCTCTTAATACTCGTAATGGGATCCGAGCGGAATGATTAATGGCCGGATTAATCACGGAAGTGGAACAGATGTTTCAAGAGGACCGGCTGACCACTCGTTATCTCAGGTACGTTATTAATGAATTCCACGTTCACATAAGATCAAAGCGGTGGCAGTTATGCTTTTTGCGTTCAAAGGAAGGGCCGAAATGCACGTATTCTTCCCCTCCTCCCACCGCAGTGCTCACCTAAAGTGCGCATAATTTTCGATTCCGGTTCACATTTCTAACTCATGTGCTCATTTTTGACAGGGTTCATAAATTGTAAACATTTGCATGTGTATGAAAAGTCGAGCAGAGAGATACCCGAAGAAATGGATCAGACTTGTTTATTCAAAATTGATCAACGAAATCGAATACAATGAATTGTTGACGAAATTGGTGGCAGCGACTGGTGCTTCATTCATGCCAATCACTTAAGCTGAAGTGAACGCATGGCGAGAACGGTCTACAACTGCCTGAGGGAAGATCATTTGACTCAGCGATCGTCATCTCCTGAATGATGCATTGAAATATTTCCCCTTTTGTTATTCCCATTTTCTCTCTTCGTAATTTTGTCGTGAACGACATCAGTGGAAACGAAAAGAGGAACTAGATGACTCTTGAGGGAAAAGAAGAGAACGAGATGAGATAGACACCCCATCATCCATCAGTCTGAGAGAAAGAGACGGAACGAAGCACCATTAATCAGTCTGGCCAATTTCATTAGGAAGTGATGGATCGCATTTTGTGAAAGGGGGGGGGGACAAGGAGGATAGACCGTCAAGTTCGCAGGTGATTGAGCGGAAAGGGAGGGGGATTCTATGGAACCGATGAAACACGAAATGAGCCTGAGGCATTTTCAGTTGTGATAATGACATGACATTTCGAATTTAAGAGCTGCTATGCTTTCGCAAAAGATTCCTGCACATTTTCTGGATTTACTCTTCCAAAAACTTTCGTCTATGGATATTTGTAGTATCATTGTCAACGTTGCTAGTTCAAAAAGCACTTCAGTAATCGGAAATTATGTCGTTGACGACCATACACCATTTCCTAATAACAAGCCTTTTTCCACGTAACTCAACCGTTCCTCGCTGTCAATTGCTCGTTGTTCTCATTCCCAATGAATTTGAATGCATCGATACGCTTTGGTTTCGATTGGGACAGGGACTACTTGCTCGATGTGTCCATGCAGTGATTTTTAGTGGCCTATGTAGTCTTGCTAATATTGAATTCAGATTTCAATTCTAAGCGCCTATCGTGTCCCTGCTTACCATTCACCCGCTCATGCAATATGTTCCCTTCTTTGACAATAAGATGATGAAAACTGACCTGCGAATTGATTATATTGTATACCACGTGAGTTCTCATTACAATACTAATATTTGTACATTTATTTTTATAAAAATTCTATGTTTTCCAAGAAATATGGCAAAACGAAACAGTCATCATCTGATTGCATAGCTTTTAGATGTCATTAATCCTCAATGAATTGATCTTCTCTTCCGCTCTTCGAGTGTATCCATTGGATCCAATCGCCGCTATCTATTGTGAAGGACCGCTGTGCCGAATGGGAATCAACAAACAGATATTGATGGTAGAACATTTCCTGCTGGGTTTTTTTATATTTCTTACCGCTCTGCTACAGATGCACCGGTCTAATTGCTTTTTTTTGCAAATTGAGAATACATATAAAGCGTATTTTGTGTTATTGAAGGGGACATCGAGGGAAAAAGAAATTAGCACAACATTTGTCCTCGATTTCCAGTGCATCCACTCATCATTTTTTTGTGATGTTTTCATTGGATACTCAAACAGGTGATCTTAGCCACTTCTGTTATTCTCGTGGTGGATTCCTTCTCGCCCCTGTGTGTGAAACTCCATCAGATGGCACTTCCCATCAACAGCAACAGGAGGCTAACAATAAAGAACGTTTTACATTTAAAGTTTCTTAGGGTTGTGCGATTCCAATGCGGCATTTGCTCATATTTTTAAAAGGCAAATGGCTCTTCTGTTCGCTTTCCTCAATGCCCTTCTTCTCGCCAATGTTTCCGGATGGGGACACTTTGGACGAGACCATGACGACAGCGAGCAACTTATCCTAGTGAGTTTATTTTGACATTTTCAATCACTTGTATAGTTCAAATAATCAAATCTTCATTCATCTCCCAGATCTGTCATGGCTGTCCACGCGAAATGGCACGATTTTCCTCTTCGGCCCTCCGGGAGACCCTCAATATTTCAAATGGGGTTTGAAAATACAATAATATAATCTACCGATTAGTAATTTACAGAGCTCCTGTTCTTCGGAATTTCGATTTTTATCATCGGTCCTTTTCTTATTATATTCAAATTAGATGCAATGAACAATATTTCAAAGACTACATTGGTAATTTATATCACTGCCTGTTTAGATAGGGCAACTTCAGTAATGAAGCCCACACAATTCTAGGCATGTCTTTCTGGTTATATTAGGTTCGAACAAAAGTTTTGCACGATTTCGACCATGCAGTTTGAAATGCCTTAAAAGGCTTCACTTTAAATGGGCCGATCTAACCGGATAGCATATATTTAGGGACTATTTGTACAATATATCCGCTACTTCGAATTGAATCCTGCTCTGAGGGTTTGCGAAAAAAATCAGGTTTCGTTAAATGTGAAATTTTCGAGTTACATAGACATTTGTTTGCCGCGCTCCTATTCTGATAGGAAAACTCATTGTAAAATCTCACATAGTGGAGTGAAAAGCCCGTTGGTTGTTCTCTCTAAAACTATGTAGGATCTAGTGGTTACTTGAATTTAGCTAGGTTTACGGGCCATTAAATTCCAAGATTCGCGAGGTAAAGTTGCTGAATGGATCGCTTTTCTTGCCTCGCCAATCAATCATACTGGCTTGATCTTAAGTGCTTTTACATATACTACCGTGGGGCTTTATAACATAATGGAATGCTGGAGCCTACCCTTTTCCACTCCAAGAAAATTTATATTTTCAGAAATTTTGAATCATGGTCATCAAAGCCCAAATTTTGAAATTCGGTGTACATAGTCCGAGTCGATCTCCTCAAAAGGAAGCTATCCCCTGACTCGGCCAAGCCAATAAGTGATAGAGTAAGAGTTGCTTGTTCAGTTAACCATTTAAAGTCTGAGCTTCCTTTTATGCTGAAAACATGACATTCATGGAAACATCAATTTCGACTCTCTAATATCAGTATCTGAGTATGCAATATTGAATTTTTAAATAGAAGCATTGTATGTCCACACGAAAATAATTGCGAGCTTACCATGGAAGGTACTTACAGTTTACATGCATTTGAGATCGATAAACTTACGGCTACGGCTATGCGGTGAAGACAACTAATTCAGACCAAGCTCCTTTTGACGCGAGATCAAAAATTACCTAAGTTTCTGGAACGCCATTTGTGGTAATAACCATTTTCATACCATTTATGATGTCTGTTCATCACACTCTCCGAATACACCTTGATATTTGTATTATCATCGATGCCCATAGAGTGCAGACCCCAAAATTATGTAGTTTAGTTCTCAAATGTAGTAACTTTGACTTTAAAATGCCGCCACAGTATGAAATGGTATGGGTAATACTAATGTGTGATAGAAAGAGTATCCAAGCCCTCAACGAATACATGAAACAATATTAAATAATTTTGCAAATGAAGGACAGGGTATGCCGGAAACGAAAATTTGAAAATCGTGCAAAACTTTTGTTCCAACCTGATAATTGCCTTAGTGTTGGAGTGCTGCCATACGCTCGGCGTCTTCTCTCTTCTCGCGCTCCTCCTTGCTCTCGTAGACCTAAGATGAGCAAATGCAAGATCGTGTGAGAACCCGATCAATCGAATACGCCAGAACATCAGCATTTGGTCAATCAATATCGATCAGATACGGTACCGTTCCGAATACCGTGACTCCCGCAACGAGCGCCGTGATCGTGAAGAACTGCGCCATGATACGGTACCTGCAAACATCGAACACGCTTGTGGAATATTCACTCAGGCTACCGTGTGGACGCTTTTAAGATGCGACCTAATCCGAGGTACTTGCATACATTGGCGGAGCACAACCTATTAGTTTGGCTTGAAATATGATTGACTAATTGGTCGATACGTGGATTTGAGAGATCAATTCGGCATAGGGTTGTGGTATTCCGGGGCATACACGAGTAGCGCACTCTCAAACTTCCTCACTGCATCATCTTCTGCGCTCCAGCCTTGTCTCCGATGAACGATCTGCGCAGCATTCCCAGCTGAGCTGCGGTCGTCAGACCAAGACCGACTACTACCTACGAGAAAGAGCAATGGCCTGAATCTCTTCAGTTTGCACGTTCTCTCACCGGTCAGAGAGACGAGAAAGCTTGTAAACTTAAGAACTTTCGACTTCCATTATTTGCCGAGGGCATACTAAGCCCAGATCACGCGAGGATGATAACCATGGAGTTGCAGAGATTTGAAAGCTAATCAATAATATGCGTGAAATTTAGAGTTATTAGGTTGGTGTAAAAGTATTGCGGTTTTTTGATTTTTTGCCTTATATCTTCCTTTCAGTTTGACCGATGACCTTTCGTATATTATTTACTGATGAGACCTTGCATACTCTTCCATATGCGCACCCTATCAGCATTGCCCAATCGGAGAGGCGAGAGCAGTACAAAGTTAAAATTGTGAAAATTTATCCGACACATTTCTCAATATTCTGCTTCCTCTGAAGCATGAATGCTCAATTCCTGGTGGTTATATGAAGCTCCCATCTTTACCTATACATACTTTTTCTCATGGATGATGGAAGTTACATCCTTTTGAGAAATGCATTGATCTGTAAATGACTACATATTGAATTTTTTATGTTGATTTCGCATATTTTTGAGAAATTCAAATTTTCTGAAACGAGAAAGGTGCAGGCGCCAATATTTTTTTCTGAGAATAAACCCTCTTGGTGGGTGAATATAGCGCACTCGTAGTGAAGCCTGTATGCTTGGTCTTCGATGCAAAAAATCCGAAAAAGTTTCATGTAGCCAGCATCGACAGCATATTTTCAATATCATGTAATTCGGTCCAAACTTAATCGAGCCACAGTTGAAACATATTTTCTGAAAAGGTATACGTAATACTACTCAGACATCAGTTTGGGCTATTTTCGTGAAATTTGCCAACAAATATCCAGTAAAATACATTTAATGCAAAATTTTGAGCATCAATTGCAATTGGGTTTATCATAATTTATTGCGTTGATTGCGATATCGGATTGATTGAAATATGTGTATGTAAAATACAAGCATACATCTAAACACTACTGTGTTTGTTAGTCATTGTGATTTGGGACTTGAGAATTATGATAGTTCAAAGTACGGACACAAAAAACCGCAAGACTTTCGCACCAGCCTGATACTTCCGAATTTCGAATGCAAATTTAACCCACTGCAGGATTGCTGATAGCCTGGGAGAGCACTCAGCTCTCCTTGGCTCCCTTCGTTTCCTTGCCTGCCTTGTAGCCAATGTCGGTTGGGATAGCTGGGACCTGAGGAAACGGTAAATGAAAAATCGAGCAATCGTCTGACTCTCTTCAGTTTGCACGCTCTCTCGCCTGTCAGATATACGAGAAAGCGTACAAACTGAAGAGAGTCAGTGGATTGCTCTGCACATCCATTCTTGGAGACAGATTTGCAATGAAGCACTGGACAGGTCTCTTGGATAAAAAAAAGCGATTAAAATAGTAGTAATCTTTATCATTTGCGTCATGTTCTTGGTCGTAATGCAAATGTTGGCATTAGCATATTACGGTAACTCACCCCGCTGTGTTTGATCCTCTCATCGTCCATGAAAACGCGTCGGAAGAAGCCCATGCCTGTAGAGTGTGAGAAACGGAAGATCTGGAAACATGCATTTTTGAAGTAATATTAGTCTAGATGAATGGAGAGTTGGCCATAATTTCATAAATGATATATATATTTTTTCATGATTATATGATTCGCGAATGCAATTGCCGTGATGCAAAAATAAACACAACTCACTATTCGCTGGTGTAGATAATGAAGAGATGGCTGGCTGGCGAGCTGAATTTGTGGTTGGTATTCCTTATTTTTGCATAATAAATTTAACATACACCGATAGAGAGAGATAGGCCTGAAGAGGCGTCGTAGTGAGCGAGATAGTATAACTCATAAAACACGATAAAATTGTCCAAATCAGTTTATCGAAAGTGTACGATGTGCTTCAACGCCTCGAGGTATCATATCATGGTTTGGTGGGCATTTTCTAGTTTTTTATACATCAAGCTGCAGTGAGTTTAAATAGATTTGACGACGATTCCTGCCTCACGGTCACGATTCACGCGAACTGAGTTTATTCGTTTGAAGGAGAAGGCAATCAAGAAGCAACGTGCATAATTTGATGTAATGAAAATTATATTTTAGCAATGTATTGAGGCTTGAGGTAAATACTAAAATCTATAACGGGTGAGCTACGGAAATGGTTGCAAAAGGGTAGAAAATAAGAAAAGAAAAATATAAAATTAGAAAAAAATCTAACCGATGCATCCGTAAGCGATGAAAAGCACTCGCAACCGATCATTCATACGGTTGATGATGTTGTGGCTGAAGTAGAACTTTCGGGTCACGGTCTGCCAATTTTTTGTTTGCACTATATTGCCTCTACTATTAGAGTGACAATTTTGTTTAGAAAACGAATAAAGCGTCGTATCGTGGTTCGAAACGAAAAAGAAATCGCCCGAAAAAAAGTAGAGAAGAAATCCCCTCCCTATCCCCTCCCTGACTCGGCCAAGCCAATAAGTGATAGAGTAAGAGTTGCTTGTTCAGTTAACCGTATAAAGTCTGAGCTTCCTTTTATGCTGGAAACATGACATTCATGGAAACATCAATTTCGACTCTCTAATATCAGTATCTGAGTATGCAATATTGCATTTTTAAATAGAAGTATTGTATGCCCACACGAAAATAATTGTGAGCTTACCATGGAAGGTACTTAAAGTTTACATGCATTTGAGATCGATAGGCTTACGGCTACGGCTATGCGGTGAAGACAACTAATTCAGACCAAGCTCCTTTTGACGCGAGATTAAAAATTACCTAAGTTTCTGGAACGCCATTTGTGGTAATAACCATTTTCAAACTATTTTAGGATGTCTGTTCATCACACTCTCCAAACACACCTTGATATTTGTATTATCATCGATGCCCATAGAGTGCAGACCCCGAAATTATGTAGTTTAGTTCTCAAATGTAGTAACTTTGACTTTAAAATGCCGCCACAGTATGAAATGATATGGGTAATACTAATGTGTGATAGAAAGAGTATCCAAGCCCTCAACGAATACACGAAACAAAATTAAATAATTTTGCAAATAAAGGACAGGGTATGCCGGAAACGAAAATTTAATAATCGTGCAAAACTTTTGTTCCAACCTGATACACAGACAATGGCAAAGCGAATGTTTCACGTGTTTCTAATTCAGGTTAGTGGCTAATGTTTTTTTCGTAATTTATATTTTTCAGTGTCTTGGTGCCATAATATGCTTCCTCTCGCCTTTGGCAGTTATGATATCATTCATGCTCATCAAGCCAAGCTTCTTCCCGAGCTGGTTGTATGCGTTTCTCAGGATATTGATGGTGGTTCGAATTCATTATCCACAATGCGATTATGAGAAGTGAAAAGGACTACTTAGAAACATGCCACTGAAAAATTACATAAAATACAATTAATTTCTGAACGTGTAGCGACACCTGTGACAAAATTTCCAAAGGTTTCACCAGTCTATTAGTGAACCAGGCCGTTCCTTACCTTGAGGGAAGAGATAGATTGCACACTTGCCCCCCCCCCCCTCCTCCTCTGTGCGTTTCACTCTCGGTGGCTCTCGTCTCCTCAGTGCTGTTTAAGGACGCATAGAGAGGGCTTACGTATCTGGAAAATATCTTCACAATAAAGATTAAATAATATTTGCATCGAAGTGGTATGTTCAGACTCTCTTCAACGTCAACAGTTATCAATTCTGTATATATTTCATCCTTAAGAATCCAAACTACAGAAAGGTGAGATTATATCATCATTTACTGCTAAATGTTTACTTTTCTTAGATGATTGCGAGAAAGTTCAAGCAGATTGGTCATTGGGTTCGGAATGTTCCTCCTCATCATTTATCCACCATTTCCAATGCAAATCCATCTACGAAGTAGTTATTTTTGCATTGTTTTGTGTCTTCATTTCCAAAGCATGAATATTTGATGATTTCTGAAATTGGAAATATCACGCCTCTCACGAGAGAATCGGGACAAATCGGCCATTTCAGTTGACATTAAAATTTTCGAGCTGCCTGTTTGTTGCATTTCCATTCATAACATTGCATCACTTGTCTAAATCTGAAATTTCACATTTTTAGCATGTGTCGCAGCTGCAGCAGAGTGCAGCAAATTTGTGACCAAGCATCTTGATTTTTAATGGTTTCAACCAAAATTGCGGTGATTTTTGTAGTCTAATGTGCTTATATGGTCAAATTAATGAAATTGTAATGAATATTTCACTTCTCACTGTTGCGACCGTTGCAGCACAGACGCGGCACACTGGTTTTTAATTTGTCTCGCGAACGTAGATTTTTCCCGCAACACCAAACTTTCCCAGTTTGTAGAGCTCGAAATTCTGCACATACCATAATTTTTGTCGAATTTATCTCGGTGGTCCTGATAGTCTGCCAGAGCACCGAATAGGCCGTAATGGGCTGCACAGTTCGGTCGCAGGCTGATCGGATTCTCAAGATCCCACCCGAGGCAAAAAAATTTTTGCCAATTATTTTTTAAGCGTATATCCATGTAGTGAGTCAAGATTAGAGTTGTTTTATCTCCAAAAAAATCTTAACAAAACCAGTGGTATCCTTGCAAAGAAACACTTAGTCATGAATAATCCAAGTTGTAGAGGTAAAACATCAAAAGAGACCGTCCATTATTCGACGATAGCGAATAAACAAGGATATATTCGACGATAGCGAATAAACAAGGATATACAAAACATGGCGTGCACTAAGAATAGAAAAAAAATATACCAGCAAAAAAATTGCCGCGGCAGGGATTCGAACCCGCGATCTTGAGAATCCGATCAACCTGCGACCGAACCGTACAGCCCATTACGGCCTATTCGGTGCTCTGGCAGACTATCAGAACCACCGAGATAAATTCGACAAAAATTATGGCATGTGCAGAATTTCGAGCTCTACAAACTGGGAAAATTTGGTGTTGCGGGAAAAATCTACGTTCGCGAGACAAATTAAAAACCAGTGTGCCGCGTCTGTGCTGCAACGGTCGCAACAGTGAGAAGTGAAATATTCATTACAATTTCATTAATTTGACCATATAAACACATTAGACTACAAAAATCACCGCAATTTTGGTTGAAACCATTAAAAATCAAGATGCTTGGTCACAAATTTGCAGCACTCTGCTGCAGCTGCGACATAAAATGTATTCGAGACAACCGTAGAGGATCTTCTACTACCCAACCCCTAACTAAAAAACATGAAGACTTAAATATTGTATTTTTCAATGTCAACTCGTTGTCCCGATTCTCTCATGAGAGGCGTGATATTCAGAACAATTGTTTGTTTTCCGTACAAAAAACATTATTTTCACCTTGTAAAGAATTCGAGCACCCCCCCCCCTACCCAACACATATTACCATCATCCTTGAAACGTCCCTGTTCAGTGTTCTTGCCCCGCATCATTTTGTTCCTCTCGCTTACGTCTCTCGTTTCGTTGCACGGGAATGACAAGTGTCCCCGGTAATCCCGTCGTGTACTGATAACTTGACAGACCCGATGGCCTGATGATTGATTGGCACACGAAACTTGCACACAGCAACACTCCAGTGATCAGTGGAGTGAAGCTTCCGATCGTTCCAATGAAGAACTAGAAACAAGATGGAACAATGCGAAAAGGGAAATACGTGCCATTCCAGAAGAAACTCATCGGTTAGTTGTACGCAAGGATTACCGGCATTTCATTGACAATAATGGGAAGAACATTGCTGCAGAGGCGCCGCAAAGTCTGCGAAATGATCAGCTAGAGAAGATTAGTGCACAAATCTGATAAGGGAGAGGCGTAATCGATTGCATTCGTTGCTAGAGTGTTGTTGTGTGCAATCAACTGGTGTGATTCACGCGTTCCCCTCTCGTAATCCTCTCACCAATTGATTTTACTCCTGTTATTCTACTGTTAGCCGGCCAGAAGTATGAGTGAATCGTCCGAGGAAGATTCTGATGCAATCTCGTCAAATCCTTCCGACACTATCAAATCGCTCGACGAGTTGTTGGCGAGGCTCAAGTGAGTTTTATTTTCTTTTTTTCAACACAGATCTCGCATCTCAGATGGTCTCCCTTCTGCTTCTTCATCATTCTCGTGCAGTCCTTCGAATGGGCTGTTTCCGCTCAGATATTCGTTATGACTGCCTATTTGACACCTGCTGGGGACACAATTGCGGCGAACGGCATGTACAAAAGTGTGCGCGACGAGGTGAAATGTGCCACGTTTGTTCCCTTTATGTAGACAGTTTCAAGTCGAAGTTTTCCAACGAACACATCGGAACGTTTCAGTAAGCAGTTCTCGAAGAAATCTCAAGGAAACGTAGCAGAAAATTCAAAAATTTCCCAATTGTATCAATTATATCTGTTCTTTTCAGTGGCCGGATGAGCCTGAGATCTTCGGGTGGATGGACAGCTACGAGATGATATCTTCCATCGCCTTCGTGGGCAATCTCTTCTTCGGCACCATTCCCAATCTGCTTAGTGATAGGTACGTCGCAGTAGACTATGCGAAGGCTTTTGTTTGCTCTCATGAATCATCAATGGCATCGTCAGGTACGGGAGACGAAAAGTGCTCTGTGTGGTCCTCTTCTGCATCGCTCTGGCAGATGTTGCCTGCGCCCTCTCACCCTCCTTCTGGTTCCTCATCGCAGCGCGATTCCTCCAGGGTTCCTTCCTCAATGTGCGATTTGCTCATTCCCGATTCAAAGTTAGCGAATGTACAGAGAACTCCTTACAAGTGTTTCTTGTTAGTGTTTCCTTAGCATCTTCTGTAGCATCTGTACTCCCTAGCTTTTATTTATCATTATTATACGCTATTTTTTGCGCAGAAGTTTCCTTATAATCGAATTCTTCCATTCTTATATTTCAGGCGATCGCCTCCCTCAATTTCGTTCACTGCATGGAATCGATCGCTGAGGGCAGCAGATTCCTGGCCTCATGCGGATTCGGTAGGCCAAATAAATCATTAGGGATTCAGGGATCAACACCATTCTGATTCAGGGTTGTTCTGGACGATCGGGTACTGTATCGTGGCGCCGGAAGCCCTGGTAGTCGGTACTTGGCGGTGGATCTTCGGAATCAATGGAATCGCTGCTCTAGCTTGCGCCCTCGTGCAATTACTGTAATTATTGATTATTGATGTATTTATTATTATTATTGATTATCCCGGTTCTATCATTCAATTCAGTCTCGTCCCTGAGAGTCCGTACTACTGTGTCGCTCAGAGCGATAGAGGCAAATTGGAAGGATTCGTCAAGAGAAGTCAGTGGTGAGAGTGCATCTTGTAACTCGCCGGAACACATGTTCAGGCTCAATCGACGCTCCTACAATATCGATTACGAAGCTGTGATGAGCAAGAAGAGCATCGAAGGCAGTGGGGAAGCGGTAAGTTCGCATTATTCGAATTTTTTGGAACCAGAGATTACTCGAATGTGCCATGCCAAAATTCAAATTTGAAATCGTAGTTTTGTTTCTTAGTTTTGGAAAATGCGGTACCCACAGCTCTCGTTGATCCAGCCCAGCATCGTCACAATCGGCCAGAGTCTCTCGTTCCTCTTCAAGAACCCGCCCGTGCTCCTCCTTCTCTTCGTGATGGGATACGCTGAGTGCGGTTTGCGCTATGCCGATTCTATTTTTGATGAGAACTTTTCTGCGAATAAATCGCAATCTTGCAGAATCGCTACGCTTCTCTCCTATGCGGGAATCTCTCTAGCAGCAACTACTCTCGATGTTGGAGATGCAAACTGGAATTTTGTCCTATCGGGACTCGTCGAGTTTCCAGCCTATTGCGTCGCACCAAAATTCCTAGATTGGTGGGCGATATTCACTGCCGTTTTAAAACTTCCAAATTCATTAATTAAATTATCTAAATCATTAATTAATTAAATTATCTAGAGCATTAATCTATTAAATTATCTTTTAGGTTTCCTTCTAAATTCGTGATGATCGTCGTCTTCGCGTGTGCTTCTGGATCTCTAATTGCTCTCAAGTTCATTCCTCATCGTTACCTTCCTTATTCCTTTCCTCGAACATAACTCTCAATAGATCTGACCGTCCTCTACATCATTTTCTGGTTGCTTGCCAAATTCTTCGCAACTTCCTGTTACATGACATCACTAATTGTGGCCTCCGAGCTATTTCCGACCAAGTGAGTACTCTTCTCTGAGAGATGTTCTCGCCTTTCTCTCTGTTATTTTGCATTTTCATCAACAAGTCTTCGTCATTTCGTCGTACCTGAGGGGATATGTTTTCGAAATTCATTCAATCCCAGATGTCGCTCGTTCGCCGTTGGATTCGCGCTCACTTTCTCCAACATTGGATCAATCTTCGCGCCTCATCTCGGGCTACTCGTTAGTTGCTCAAATTGCTTACTTACTCCCCTTTGCGGATCCCCCTAACTACGATGTCAACATTGGGCAGACATGGTGTAGTTAGGGAATTAGAGAGGCGCTAGTACGCATTCGCAACTGATGTATGCCCCTGCTACAAATTCTGCACACAGGATAGACACTAACACACTTCAGAACGACATTCTGCCCGACTTGGCCTTCCTCGTCTTCGGAGCTGCACTAGCTATAGCTACAGTCCTCGTAGCCATTTTCATCCCGCGAAATACGAAATTTGAAGCCTAATTTCTGATAAATTATTTATTATATTTGTAACTAGTTCCGTAACATATCAAGGGCGTGAAACATGGCACTTAGTTCTATTATCTCTCATTTTCACTGGAGGGAGAGGGAAGGAAGATCAGAGGCTCCCCCGTGCCTTATCACCTCCTTCAATCTATCAAAGTATCAGTTCTGTTCGACTTTTCCAGTTTATCGCTTTTGCTCTCTTCCATTGTCCATTTCACACTTCACGCTCATCCCAATCAATGGGCGTTCGCTGAAGAGGGGTCATTAGATCCATCTCCTGTTCCGTTCCTCTTTCCCTCGTTTGACCGTCGATTATAGTTCGAATTTGCGCTAACTTTACCCACCTCGCTACACTGTAGTGCCTATTCGAGCACATTCCGTTGTTCTCGTGCTCATGTACTTTTGCATAAGCATTCGCTTAACTGCTTCCGGGATGGACGGGGGCAAATGGAAAGGGCGTGAAGGGAGGGCGGCATAGATACTCGCGCACTAGCCTCACTCACCTACCACACTCCCTTACTCCAATTTCCTAACAACCATCGCACAACAAGAGTTTTCGAACACTTTCTGCACCCGAAACAGTCTGTGCCTTTCCACTTTCCATTTGCAGAGTTCTCGCCCGCGTGTCTACTCCTCCTTCTCCCCACTCTCTAGTCAGCGAAACTCCTCCCCACGTGGCGTTTCAAAACTCGCTAGAAAGGCGGGGGGTCGAAGGTCGGCCAATGTTTCACTCATCCCGCTTATGCACCCTTCCAACACCTCCTCAGTTCTTTCGGCATAGATTAACCCCTCGCGCCCGGAGATCGAGGGATGTTTTCGCGAATCCCTGAGCAATCTCACACTTGAATGGTTTCCTTCATCAGAATGTCTGCTATTGTTGACGTCTCCTCTTGAGAGACGTTAGAGGTGAACGAACATCCAAGGAGTATGAAGAGGATCGACTCACTAGACGGACTGCTTGACGCCGTGAAGTGAGCACTTGATAAATTTAGGACAAAATGTGTCCTTTTGACAATTCGTAATTTGTTCATTAGCTATGAAGAACTTCTAGGAGTATTCCTTGAAGGACTTCTCATTCCTACTTATGAATCATCACTGTGCCTCATCATCCTCTCCGTTCCTCAGATCCTCTCCATTCTGCTTCCTCCTCGTCTTCATTCAGTCTCTCCAATGGGCTCTAGCTGCTCAGATGTACGTGATGGCTGCCTATCTCGCCCCCGTTGGAAACTCCATGGGAGGAGAATTTAAGACCGCCCAGGATGAGGTTGTTTTTCTCACCCCCTTA
Organism: Pristionchus mayeri; assembly: GCA_036245805.1. NCBI lineage: Eukaryota > Metazoa > Nematoda > Chromadorea > Rhabditida > Neodiplogasteridae > Pristionchus > Pristionchus mayeri. Next base: position 5,708,681 of record BTRK01000004.1, on the reverse strand, counting down.
TTTTAACATACTATTTCGAGATTCCGTCTTTTCATGATGGAGATGCAAACGTAAAGCGCACAAAGTTCTCGAGTCTCTCAAAATTTTCATAAGTCACAATTATTTCCTCCATAGGTACATTTTAGTGGGGAGATCTGCCTACCATCGCCTCGATCGACGCCTCTGAATTCGTATCTTCTGCCACTTTCGTCGGTTCGCTGCTGCTCGGATTTCTGCCTGGCGTACTCAGCGATCGGTGAGTCGAGATTGCGCCTTCTACCAGAAAGAAGAAAAATCGACATATCTCTAACACTACTTGCTAAATTGCACCTGCGCTCAATTTCGAGAAGCAACGTGAGAACCATTATAGTGGACATGATGCGACTATTATCTCGTTTAGTGTATTTCACAGCTAAAATTTCATATAAAAATATTTGATTTTGAAATGTTTGGACTGGTTTTCAGATTCGGTCGCAAGCCGATCATCGCGATCTCTCTGGTGTGCATCGCAGTGACTGGGGCGATGTCCGCCCTCGCTCCCTCCTTCCTCTTCCTCGTCGTAGCACGAGTTGTACAGGGATTCTTCCTCAATGTATGAATATTAGTGAAAGTAGATACAAATTATTGGATTCTAAACTGAAAAGAACAGCAAATGTTTAATAATAATATTAGGTTGTAACATAAGTTTTGTCGTATTTTTGGGTCTGAATTCAGCTCTCTCGTGCGTGCTCTTTTGTTATTGCCAGCTGCCCTCGTGTTTACACTAGAAGGAGGTTCCCTCCTTCTCTCACAGCCTGTTTACCATTCAGTTCTATCTAGTCCCCAAGGCGAGAATGCCCCACAACTTCGTCCCCGACCGAGCCCATTTCCATCATGTGATGCTATTTTTGTTCCTCTCCGGAGTGAAACCGCCCGAGACCCAACGTCGAATCGCTGAAGTTTACCCCTCGGATGCCCCGAATGTGAGGACAGTGGAAAGATGGTACGCTAAGTTTGAGAATAAGGACTATTCCATCGAAGAAGAGGATCGATCCGGTCGTCCTCATGAGTTAGATCTCGATCGACTGCGTACAGAAGTTGAAGCCGATCCGTATCTTACCACTCGGGATCTCTCCCTCACGCTTGGGGTCAGTCATATGACTGTCGACCGTGGACTTCACTCAATCGGAAAAGCCTGGAAATTAGGGAGGTGGGTACCGCATGAGTTGTCCGACTACGACCGTGATCGGAGGGTCGACATCAGTTCGACTCTTTTCACCCTCCATCGTCGGTTCGATTGGTTGGACAACCTCATAACGGGAGATGAGAACTGGGTGCTGTATGATAACAATGAGCGTAGAAGACAGTGGGTTGGAGCCGATGAGCAGCCAGAAGATGTCCCCAAACCCAGTTTACACCCCAAAAAGGTGATGCTCTGCGTCTGGTGGTCCGCGTACAAGGTCGAGTACTGGGAGCTTCTCGATGAAGGGGTCACCATTACTGCCCAGACCTACACTGCCCAGCTACGGAAGCTGAAGCTCCATCTCGAACAGGATCGTGGGAAGGACGCAAGAATCTACTTCCAACACGATAATGCCCGTCCACATATTGCAAGATCGACCAAGGCTGAGTTAGCCGGCTACGGATGGACTGTCCTCCCCCACCCACCGTATTCTCCCGACCTTGCCCCTAGTGATTACCACCTTTTCTCTGAACTCCAGCGATTCCTTAAAGGGCAGAGCTTCAAAGATAAAGCATCACTTCATACCGCCCTCTCCAACTTCTTCACCAACCAGCCCAAGGAGTTCTACTATCAGGGCATCCACAAGTTACCCGGAAGATGGCAGATGGTGATAGATAACAAAGGAGATTACTTCTAGAATTCACGATACTTTGTAATCGTTTTGCGATAAAATGTTAAAAATATCAAAATGCGACAAAACTTTTGTTACAACCTGATAATTTTAAAAATAATAATTTATCATGATATGGGGCTCAAGAAAATAGATTATGAAAATTGCAGTCGATCGCGACGGTCAACTTCGTGCACTGCATGGAGTCAGTGGCGGAGTGCCGTCGGTACGTCGCAGCCTGCGCCTTCGGTGAGCTATTCTCTATAATGCTATCTATAGCCAATGCGGAAATGCGCTTCGGTAGTGAGATCGTCAAAACAACCTATTTCCATATCATTTCATCACATGCCTTGCATACCATATCAACAACATTTCACGCGCACTCCCTCGAGGTCTATTCAGGATTTTTTTCTATAATGTTAAAGAAAATTCAGTCTCTGTTTAGTCAGCTCCTCTCCTTGAGGTCTCTTCTGGTGCATTGGCTACGCGATCGTCGCTCCGACAGCGCTGCTCGTTGGATCGTGGAGATGGCTGATAGGAGTGCACTCCATCGCATCCTTCGTTGCAGGATTGCTCCTCTTCGTGTGCGTAGTTCTCTCCTTCTCTAGTGTCCTCGTTTATTGAAGATTTAAAGAAAGCATTTTGGTGCAAAGGCTGCGAAATGTGAATGAAGAGCAGTCTAGACATCTAAAAAAGTGCGCTGAACATTTGCAATGGTGTCAATCAATTTCCGGAAATGTTTGGCAAAGAATGACAATCACATATGTTTCCTACTCTAGTGGGTCTATTTAATTCACCACTAGATAAGAGCTTATTGACTCCTGCTCAATATTTGTAAAATGATGTGAGTTTTATTCGAACATGACGGGTGCGCCTTGGGTAGCCAACAGAATGAAACATTACGAGATGCATTTTTCCATATGATTAAACTGGTAGAAATCCATATTTTCGGATGTTTCGAAAGTGAATCAGTGAATCAATTTGGTAATTGCAGTTTTCTGCCCGAGAGTCCGTACTACTGCGTCTCGCAGAAGAAACGAAGAGAACTGGAGGACTTTGTGAAGAAGGCCGAGTGGTACGCTTTTCCCCTTATTACAAGCCGGAGATATCATTGAAATCTTGCTTTCGAATTCACGTTGGCTGCCAGAAAGCGTGCCGAATCTATTTGGAAGAGTGAATGTGTTGAGGTGGAACCGTAGAGAATACGATGTTGACTTCGATGCGGTCTTGAATGTGGGAGTGCAAGATGAGGAGCTCAATGCAGTCAGTCTGAATTGATTTTTTTCGATTTTTTTACATTTTAAATTTTTTTGAATTGGCAGAAACAACGTCTCGATCGATTTCAGCACTCGGGAACGACGATCATGGGCAGCCTTCGCTTCATCATCAGCTCTCCTCGTCTGATTATTCTTCTGCTCGTTGTGGGATACACACAGTGAGCCCCTCTTCCTTCGGCCAGGACATTATTGAACGCCTTCCCGCTATTCTGTGCTAGAAAATTGTATAACAATATTTCGATTTTTTAGTTAGAGACATGAGGTTTGCAGAGTGGCAACTCTCCTCGCCTACACGGGTCTCTCCATCGCATCTACTGCCCTCGAGGTAGGCGATGCCAACTGGAACTTCGCCCTATCCGGTCTCGTCGAGCTGCCAGCCTACTGCGGAGTACCCAAGTTCATCGATTGGTCAGCACACTTTCTAAATCAATCTCGGATAAATATTGAGCTTGATAATGAAATTTTGTCACCAAACGCCGTAACATGTGATGAAATATTTTGACTGCAGGTTCGGAGGCAAGCCGGTGATGCTGGTAGTCTTCACCGGAGGCTCCGTCTCTCTGATCGCGCTCAAATTCATTGGACCAGGTTCGATTTTGTTTCGTCGCTCCATGAAATTCAATAGAACTTTCCAGGCATCCCTGCTCTTTTCGTGATCGTCTGGTTGATCTCCAAATTCCTGGTGACCTCGTGCTATTTCTGCGCCTTGATAATTTCCTCCGAGCTTTTTCCTACCAAGTAAGTCAATTTTTACTATATTATTAGCATGAAATTCGCATCAGATGCCGTGCATTAGCTGTCGCTTTCGGGTTGACTCTCTCCAATATAGGCTCGATCCTCGGCCCTCACGTCGGATCCTTAGTAGGTTCTCTCCCTCTTTCTCCATCTCCTTCCTTCATTCCAGAACGTCTTCTGGTCTGATCTCTCCTTCCTCGTCTTCGGTGCTACTCTCGCTTTCGCAACTCTTTTCATTGCCATTTTCATTCCTAGAAATACGTCGTTCGATGCTTGAGTCTAGTCTCTCTCTCAGTATGCACAGGTTCTCCTCTCCACGGGTTGTCCGTTTCTGTGATCGAGTAAATAGATTTTAAAGAGCGCTTGTCTTTTTGATCCAGAGTGGTTCGGCAAACCTCACAGTCTGCCTTTCGTTCCACATTTCGCTCTGTAATCTCGACGAGATCAAACAATCTACAAAAATAGAGAAGTGCCGGATTAGAGGAGAGAAGAGAGAGAGGGAGAGAGAGGGGCGATTTGCTTCAGGAAGATGAAATGACAGTTCTCCGAACGGGAAATGTCACGCACGCAGACAGTGCACTACAGTGTAAGCCTAGCACGAACAAAAGTGAATTGTCCAGAAGGAAGGAAATAACAATGCCGCGCCATACACCTCACACAGGGAAACAATTTCACTATCCGTGCAAGGAATAAAGGAGGAGTCCATTTTGCTGTCATGTATCACTATTCCATTCCTTGTTAGTCGTCGCGAGCGGTCCCTCTCTCATTTATCTCTGATTTGGAGTGGTTTCCCCTAATACTCCTCGCTTCCGCCTTCGACTCATCAAGAAAGGAATCCCCATCCAAGCCGGAGTGGTCACCGTGTGATGGGTATGACCTACTCAGGTGTTTGGTTCTTCAGAATCGATGCTCGATTATCTCGTTGAAAGATTGATCACCGAGTCTAGAGGATTCGAGAAGAGAAGATTCTAGAACACGCAAGGCTTTGTTTACGACATATAGTGAGATGCTATCTAAGCAATGCAATCCAACATCCTCTCGCAAGCACATCGAAAATGACCATATTGAAATGAGAAGAACGACCTTTTCTGACCCCACATCTTGATCTGCGCCTAGAAAGCGACAACAGATAAATATTGTATTGTATTGTATTGTATTGTATCATTCTCATATTTCTGAATAAATGAACTCCAGGATACATTCTGATGGGACTGTTTATCAAAGTGCGGATCTATGATACTAGATGCGAATTATTAGGCGACTTGTGATTTTTCCTCTTATTCTGAAACCGGCATCGACCGTTGAGGATGGATCTGTTAAGTACTAAGTAAGTACTCTGTAACCCGTCTTTGTCGTTTTTTTTCGTTTCTCGGGTGTCCCGTTCATAATTAATGGATTTCTATTTTCAATGTATTCATTTTTATATTCATATTAATTTTTTTCACGTAATCTACGTGTTTTCATAATGTTATTATGATACAAAAGAAGCAAAGAAGCCAGACAAATTGTATAGTTCAAGCCATATTATAGTCTGAGGTATAGTCAACGACGATAAGCATTCACTCATAATCTATTGGGGTGTCCGGAAAGTTCGTATAATTTTTTGTTTTTATTTTTTATTCAATGCTTTACAATTCTCAGTGACCAATGTATGCCCCCTTCTTTCTCACTACCTCCCTCCAGCGATTGGGCAGGGTCTCGATTCCTCTCTTCCAGAATGCGGGTTTCTTCGAGACCGCCCAGTTCACGAAAGCCCTCACAACTTCATCTCGATTCTTGAACTTCTTTCCTTTGCAGAAGTCAGAGAGAGAGCGGAAGCAGTGGTAGTCGCATGGGGAGAGATCCGGGGAATACGGTGGATGGGGAATCCTCTCGATCTTCAGCTCGTCCATTTTCTTCTGGGTCATCTTCGCTCGATGTGGGCGAGCATTGTCCATCAGAAGAAGAATTTTGCCCTGGTTCAGGAGTCTGGGAGGGACTCTGATCGCGACATCTTGCAGTTGTTCAGAGAAGAGGTCGGCATTGATGCTGGTGCCAGGGGCGAGGATCTCCCAGTAGATGGGACCGAGCACTGAGAAGAAGAAGCAGAGGAGTTCCTTCTTTCCGTGCTCTTCCTTCTTCGGGACGGGCGTGGGCTTCTCATCTGCACCCACCCATTGCAGTCTCCTCACAGGGTTATCGTACGTGATCCACTTCTCATCTGTAGCGATGATGGAATTGACCCATCGAAAATTGGATCTACGATGGAGTAATTCCCGACAGACTTGAACACGATTTTTCAGTTGTTCGGGGGAGAGGTCATGGGGAATCACTTGTGGGAGTTTCGGCTTCTTCCCAGATCGATGGAGGATATCGGACACCGTTGATCTGGGAGTACCAGTATCCTTCTTTAACTCACGCACACTGGCCATGGGCTTGCGCTTCAGTGTGCGGAGAACGAGAGGCTGATCGAGGGAGGGAGGGCGTCCAAAGCGGGGTTGATCATCGAGACCAAACTCCCCTTTCTTGAAGCGGGAGAACCACTTATAGCAGAAGGGTATGGAGGGGGCGTCAGCTCCTTCCGACTGGGCAGGGCAGAGTGGGCCTCCTTCACGGATCGGCCAAGACGGTAGTAATGAAGTGAAACTGCTCGGAGGTAGAGATGGGAGTAAATCACAAGAATCAATGTAGCAACTAAGAGATTGATTAAATCCTCTCACTACTCAACGTCAGAATGATGCAATACATTGTTGACAAACAGATTGCGCAATCACTGCATTTGATCGCGAACTGACTTTTTCCGAAGCGTTATACGAACTTTCCGGACACCCCAATATTTTAATGACTTTTGCTCGATGAACCTTTCATAGCTATTATGATCTCATTCTTTAACCAGAAAGCGAAGAAACATGCGACATGTTGTTCCGAAATTTCAGGCCATACGCATATTTGTAGCTTAGTCATCTATCCCACATTCTTGTGTTGCCCACAAAGTATTTTCATTCCATCTCCATAGTCTTTGCGAGTAATTATTCACTACCGGGAATGATGCTTCCCCGAAAACAATCCATCCGTGAGAGTAGTGGCCAATTCCTCGGGGCTCAAGATGCCTTTTCTACGATAATTCGCTAAGTTTCATATTATGATATTTTAACGTTCTGAAAAGAAATTTGCAGTAGACCACTACTAATTAAAAACAAAACCTCAGATATCATTCATTTAAAAAACATTTTCATACTATATTTGTAGGGTCTCCGTTCTCCTCCATGATCACTCGACTCGTTCACGATTCTTGCTTCACCGCTTGCATCCTTCTCAACGGAATTCTCATCTCGTTAATTCTCTTCAAAACTCCCGCTTACCTCAGGTTTTGGATTTTTTCGCAGCCTATCATTCATTTCATATTTCATCCGATTTTAACAGGAGCTTTTCAATCGTCCTCTTCTACTTGTCGATTGTCGAGGTCTCAACGGCTATCTGCTCCTTGCTCATTTTTAGAAAGTGAGCTATTCCATATTTCCTTGGCTTTTCAGTTACGAAAAAGTGATTGGATTCAGAGTTATGGGTACCTCCACCCACATCATCGATTCGATCCGGGGTGTTTGTCGTATCTGGGGATCTCCTCATCTCTGCTTCTCTCTCACCGCTGCTCAATCAGCTGGCTTCGCCCATTTCGCAGTGGCCATCGCCTTCTGCGCCTGTTACAGGTTCGGAATCGTTGCCAAGTCAGCTCCCATAGATTCAAGGCGGATGTTTTACTATGCTCAACACTGAAAGAAATACCACGAAGGACCCTCTAGTCTACGACAGGTGCATTCATGGAGGAGTTAGTATAGAAATTTAAAAAAATGCCATAGCATGTTATCAATTCCGTAATGAGTCGATGCAGGTACTACGTTATCGTCCGAGGGGAACCGCGAAGCAGCAGAGTGTTGATTGCTTTATTTGCCATCCATCTTCCCTCCCTCATTATCTATGTTAGTCACACTTCTCATAGACTATTTTTTATTGTACCATCGCCAGAAATACTTGGTTTGAACCTCTTGAACGGCCTTACAAACTGGGATAGATGGAAAACGTGAGAAATTAAAAGTAAGAACTGGATACATCATCGACCGCGCGACAAAATGGGAGACAACTATTAGCCAGACTGTAGTATCGAATAGGCCTGTAATTTATTGTTGTGTCCTTGTGGTGTCGCAAGCAACGTTCTTGGAAACGTATCCGATGAAACATCAGAACAGTTTGAGAGTATGCTAATAGCTTGACGAATGACGAAAAAAGACTTACGCCAAGGCTGGATTGGGATTCGAAATATAATTAGAAACGTTCAGGTCAACCTGGCACTATCGCCACTCTTGGAAGGCGACGAACTCGAGAGTGCAATCAGCCAAAATCATCCCGACTACGAGCAAGACAAAGATGGGGAAATGCTTCTCGGTACATAATCATCTCTAATTCAGTTTCGATTCATACTCTAGAAACAATCATTCCTTGCAGTTGCTCGCCGTAATATTTGGGGGTGGATGGCCGCAGTTTGGGTGCAGTTCAATATCGTCCCTGTATTTATCCTCGTCTTCTTCACTTCGGTCCTCGTTCATAGAAAACTCGCATCCGTTGAGCATGTGAACACGAATAACAAGAGGAGACACGCGCAGATACTCAGAGTAAGTATCTAAGTAAGGTAAGGTATAAGGTAAAGGTGCAGCCACGTCAAGCGATTTTTCAGTCGTAAACGACTACGCTAGGTGGTGTATTGCGGTGAGGCCGACTACTGCAAGGACTACGTAACCCTGCTGTCGCTTGTGCTTCTAGGGAACGTTACCTTTTGCGTCCGAGATCACTACCAAGTTACCGACCCCGGGGGGATAGAGGGCTTGGTCTGCACAGACGGGGGGTCGAACTCGGGACCCTTGTATGACGAGCGGCGCCTCACACCACTGCGCCACCCACGCCAGTATCTAAGTAGTCAAAGTGTATTTCGAAAATTTTCTAACGACTATAAAAAAATTCCGTGAAATATTCAACATGCTATTTGAGGCGCTTCTCTGGAAAGCGGTTCTTCCAGTACTCTACGCCTTGGCCGTTGTGGTATATCGCTCCCAAAGAGAAACAATCGGAATCAACCAGGAATTTGTCCATCTCCAACCCATAGTTAGAAAAATTTACAGACTCTTTTTTGGAAAACGATAGAGTTGCAAGAAAAATTGGTAGCATCTAGTCAACTCGGGAAAACAACATCTTATTCTGAAAACAACATGTGGCGAATGAATTAAGGTTTCTTCCGTAATCCATGCACTCAGTCCTCTGCTCACGATTGCCTTCACCATCCCATATCGGAATGCATTCAGGTTGGGATTCATATTTCTCAATGTATGAACTTCGCAGCCAGCGGTTTCCGCTGGGCAAGATTGGAAGTTATTTACCCCCTAAACTTCTCAGATTCCGTATCTCAGCCACGTGACAACTGGGCAAACCGAACCAATTCTGATAACCAAGATGTAGAAGATATTGATGTGTTATGTCTACCAACTTCATAAAATTTTTTGAATTGTTTCACAGAGTCATATCAGACAAAAATGTGTAGCTGACTTGAATTCAAGCAACTAGTATACAATTTTAAACAAAAATTGCTTCTCAATTTTATGGAATGGAGTCAGCCGGAGTCAAACAATCCAAATTGATGCAGGGATGAAACGTATTGTATGACGTAGCTCTTCCAATACAGTGACATTCGTCGTAATCATTTCCCAGAAAGCCGTCTTCTTCTTCTTCTTCTTCTTCTTCAGAGATCTTCTTCTCCTCCAGAACAAATATGTGTAAAATTTTTCCAACAAGGTAGCTCAAAATATTCTGTAGATCCTATTGAAATCAGATTCTTTCCAGGATCCTACCATCAGCTGTGCGGAAGCCGGGCACACGTAGCATTTCGGAGATACTACTTCTTAAAATGAGGAATTGACTTTAAAATTGGGTCTGTACGTCCTCTTCTCCATGCCGAACATCGAAGTCCGTGCATAAATCTGCTCACTACCCGCCGTTTCTCCACAAAAACCAACAAAATATTGAGAAAAATAGCAAAAATTGACATTTGTCGTTTTTTTCCAATTTTACAAAGATATATTTGTAATAAACAGTGTGCTCACCTTAACATGTAGTATCAAACGGATCTGCTACAATTCCTGATTGTGATAGTTGAGGTTTGGCTGCTCTGATTCATATAAAAGAGACGGGAAGTTTTGTCAAGCCACTAATTTCATGCTCGGTTAAAAATTTTTGCTGCGACATCATTCCAAATGGTGACCAAGTGTGCAGGTCGAGTTGTTGATGCCATTCTGCATGTTTTCGTAGCCATTGTTTGCGCGCATGCATTTCACAACAGTCAATGGGAGTTGATATTTTGGTCTGTATTTCCCTTTCCATCTTGTCTTTTTTCTTCGTCTCTGCGACAGTGGTGACTGCGTGTGACTCCACATTACTATGCTAAATGCTATCATTTTCCGATGCCCCTCCTTCCACCAACTGTCAAATTAGGACAAACCACGAGTGGAGATGCGATCAGAAAGGAGGCATTAACGAAGGACGAGGCAACGTTGTTTCAATTGTTTTCGAATTGAGTGAATCATTCAGGTGGCGGCGCTTTGTGGGGAACCTCCAAAGGAAACGCGCGACTTCTACCTCCAGCAGACAATGCTGAGAATCAAGGACCCGCGCAAATCTCTCCCATTCTACACCAATGTGCTGGGAATGAGGTAATTTCGATTCATTGCGAAACCATCTTTCCATTGAGACTGCTTCGTCAATTCGACTTCAAAGATGGCGAATTTTCACTATTTTTCATGGGATATAAGGTAATGTACGGACAATGAAATGAGAGGAAATTATGTTCGTATTCAGTCGAAGGATGAGATCCCAACGGATGAAAACAATTCTAAGCACTTTGCGCTCAGTACGCACTCAACAATCGAACTCACACAGTTTGTTTCATTAGCTTGTTTCCCTTTTTTCGCTATTTCTCGTTATTTTGAGCTCATATTATGCGTTACGAAAGCGGATATATTTCGATGGAATAACAATTGTAGCAACTGGGGAACGGAGCACGACGATTCCCAGTATCACAATGGAAATAAAGAGCCCAGAGGTTTCGGTAAGTTCAATTATTTTCGTATTTTCTTTCAAATTTCAAAATATCCTATCACAGGACAGATCGGAATAGTGGTCCCTGACGTGGATAAAGCATGTGAGAGATTCGAGAGATTGGGCGTTTCCTTCATCAAGAAATCGAACGAGGGAAAGATGAAATGCCTCGCATTCATCCAAGATCCGGATGGATATTGGATCGAAATCTTCAACCCAACTCGCGTTTGTGACTCCATCTGATTGTGAAATAAATATATTCCTAACATTTAGCTTGCAAGTTGCCCTTCTTGAAGTAATAACTGCGCGTATAGTTGATTCACTCAATTGTTTACACTTCATACAACCATGATACAAAATTATTCATAAAAATAGACCGAAAACGTAAGGAAAAGTAGCTGCGATTTAGATATTTCCATTTTTAGATGCCGCTCTTTAGTCCATAACACATCTCGAGGACCAAATATTGGCTGTCAGTTGAAAATATTTGTTATCTTTACTACAATCACCAAAGACAAAATTCGCGCGCAATTCCTATTTCAGTCCTAATGCACGGTGTTCATGAGAGATGGACAGCTCGTCCTCACTTCAGTCGCTTCTTCTGAAAGAACAACGATGTATATTCTCTTTTTCTATGACGATAAATGTCATTACTTTTATATGTCTTTTAAAAAAGACTCCCGATAACCAATCAGAATTCAGAAATTACCTTTGTTACATTCAGGTTTGTTTATGAGCATTTCATTTTAATATACTGCGCATTTTCGATTCTTGCTGCGATTAGCGACATCTATCTGGGAGTTCTCTTCGAACCATTTCCACTGTTTCCTGATTTTGGAGCATTTTACAACGGAATTTTATGCAAATTTGGAGTTCCCATGCACTACTCCTTTGTATGTTGATGACCGCTGCATTTCTATCGATCATCTTCAGGCTTTCACACTGCTCATTACTGGAAACATTGGCGAGTCCGTCATAATGTGCTTCTTCTTCCGCCACCAATCAATTGTAGGAGACAATTGGAGAGTGAGGAAGGTGGCCATTCCATTGTTTTATGACAACTAGTTAGGCGTAAATCGTGGATTAATTCTCAGAAATATATCAATGTGTTTCGATTTGTCTTGATCTGCATCTACAGCCTACCCGAAATTGTAGCTTTCTATGCCGAATTCGACTACACTGACACTGATGCTCACTGGTCATAAACGTCAGCAAAACGAACATTCATCTTTGCAAATTTGAGGATTCATTCATTTTGTGTTCAGATGTCTCATGGAGATGCGAACTTTATCAGGGGAAGAGGAATGTATGCGTCGTTCCAGTTGACACCGGGTCTTGCACTTATCCCAGTGACAGCACTAGCGGTATTGCAACCACAAGTGTTAATGATGTTTTTGTCTAATGTTACAGGTGCACCCTTTAGCTGTAATTCTTCTAGTCGGAATGATCCAGCAAATTGCTTCCCATATAAGCAAAGAAGTATAACACTTTTCATGACTAATTACTGCATCGTTAACGACATTCGGTTCAGAGTCTACATAACGAAAGCGCTGCGAAACGAAATATCCGAGCTCTTAAAATTTTGCTGATTCAAGTACTAAATGCAGTATTAGTCAGCATACAATCTCTTTCAGTTGATAGTTCCCATTCTCTTGATCGTAATTCCTTCGGTAATAATGATGCTATCCATTATTCTCCAAGGCGTCATTCCCTTTGGTTTGCTAGTTATAATGAAGTATTGGGGTGTCCGGAAAGTTCGTATAATGCTTCGGAAAAAAGTCAGTTCGCGATCAAATGTAGTGATTGCGCAATCTGTTTGTCAACAATGTATTGAATCATTCTGACGTTGAGTAGTGAGAGGATTTAATCAATCTCCTAGTTGCTACATTGATTCTTGTGATTTACTCCCATCTCTACCTCCGAGCAGTTTCACTTCATTACTACCGTCTTGGCCGATCCGTGAAGGAGGCCCACTCTGCCCTGCCCAGTCGGAAGGAGCTGACGCCCCCTCCATACCCTTCTGCTATAAGTGGTTCTCCCGCTTCAAGAAAGGGGAGTTTGGTCTCGATGATCAACCCCGCTTTGGACGCCCTCCCTCCCTCGATCAGCCTCTCGTTCTCCGCACACTGAAGCGCAAGCCCATGGCCAATGTGCGTGAGTTGAAGAAGGATACTGGTACTACCAGATCAACGGTGTCCGATATCCTCCATCGATCTGGGAAGAAGCCGAAACTCCCACAAGTGATTCCCCATGACCTCTCCCCCGAACAGCTGAAAAATCGTGTTCAAGTCTGTCGGGAATTACTCCATCGTAGATCCAATCTTCGATGGGTCAATTCCATCATCGCTACAGATGAGAAGTGGATCACGTACGATAACCCTGTGAGGAGACTGCAATGGGTGGATGCAGATGAGAAGCCCACGCCCGTCCCGAAGAAGGAAGAGCACGGAAAGAAGGAACTCTTCTGCTTCTGCTCAGTGCTCGGTTCCATCTACTGGGAGATCCTCGCCCCTGGCACCAGCATCAACGCCGACCTCTTCTCTGAACAACTGGAAGATGCCGCGATCAGAGTCCCTCCCAGACTCCTGAACCAGGGCAAAATTCTTCTTCTGATGGACAATGCTCGCCCACATCGAGCGAAGATGACCCAGAAGAAAATGGACGAGCTGAAGATCGAGAGGATTCCCCATCCACCGTATTCCCCGGATCTCTCCCCATGCGACTACCACTGCTTCCGCTCTCTCTCTGACTTCTGCAAAGGAAAGAAGTTCAAGAATCGAGATGAAGTTGTGAGGGCTTTCGTGAACTGGGCGGTCTCGAAGAAACCCGCATTCTGGAAGAGTGGAATCGAGACCCTGCCCAATCGCTGGAAGGAGGTAGTGAGAAAGAAGGGGGCATACATTGGTCACTGAGAATTGTAAAGCATTGAATAAAAAATAAAAACAAAAAATTATACGAACTTTCCGGACACCCCAATATTTTGAATTCTTTCACAGAAGTCTGCATAGTCAGCTACCAAGTCTTCACTCTTCACACAACTATTCACTGCCTTCTTCTGATTGCAGTAACACCAGCGTATTGTCGCTTCATTCGTGACTTCTTCCTTCGTGTCATCCGATCAGAGGTGCAAGTTGATCGTACTAAACCATGAAGTGCAGATATTCAGAAGCTCCCGCTAAGAAGAGTGCGACCGATAAATGGAGAACTTTAGCCAGTCCAACCAGATAACACTAATTCGTAAATTGAAATGTGCAAAATGTCTAAAAATATTATCCACTTATTTCTCACCTTTTTAAAATAAATTATTTTGCATTCTGAATTGGATTCGAATTCAATCTTTAAAGTTGAAGAAGGTTCACGGTAAACACCCACACATCTATGTTTCCTTTGATCCGCGCACGCATTATTTTTTTCGAACGTCACATCGAAAACGTCAATATTTCGACAGTAACGCTCTGTAAGTTTGAACAAAACACAACCTATAATACGAATGTTGCTTCACTATCCTATTTAGATAGTCATCGAGTGTTACGGGCAATATATTATTTACTTGCGCAAGCCCAAGGGATTCTGATGGGTGCTTTATGTACTGTACGATAGACTTACCCGCCCACTATGCACACTTACCGTCATTGTCGATGTCGATAAACTTGGAAATCGTATCTTCAATTCTTGCATCGGTAAGTAATTAGTAAATCACGTGATCATTTCCAACATTCAGAATTCTCTGATTGGTCTTATTGCGAATGCAATAGCCATCTATGCCGTTTCCCACTCGAAGTTCATATCTTTAAATTTAGAAGAGATTGTTTTGCTTTTTACTACTCTTTGTTTAGTGAAATTTAGATAGATAGAGATAGAGTGTGACTTAACCAGACATATTTTGATAATTTTCTCGTGATTAGGCATCTTCATAATATTAGGTTGTCTCAAAAGTTTCTCCCTTTTTACCAATTTTTGATTTTTATTTATCCTTCCCTTCATTGTTGATGAATCCGCACAAGTCCTTCAGTAGTCGAATGATGCTTGGTTACGCTTTCGAAAATACGCTATCACAGGTCTGCATAATTAGTAATACCAACACAGCAAACTTCCAAACTCAGCGAAATTGCGCCAGAACCATTATTTTTATTTGCTCATAGTTGAATGGAGAATTGTGATAGGAACATAACTGACACACTATTGTAAAGCGCGATATATGGGCATGTTGATGTATGCATTATAGTGAGGAGGCCTGATTATCCCCACATGGGATGAGCTCTTGTTCGTAAAATCACGTCAGGCAGTTTTCTGTTGATACACATTGCACAGCCCTGCATCTTTTGCGATTGACCCAGCCAGCTCAATTGTTGTGGTCAGTGAAGTACTCGGCATGTTTGTTATAAACTTTAAAATCGGGAAGTCTACAACAACCTGATCGTGAACAGTAGTATTTGAAAGCTAGATGGCTAAATTTGTCCTTCGAAATCAGCATTTTTTGCTCTACCCTGTTTTCAATACGTCTTGAATGCCGGATATTTTGCTTTAATCTTGAAGAGCAACCCTTATAGTATCACATATCAAGAGGGCATAACCAAAATTTAGCTCTTATTCAAATTGTAGCGACGAGGAAAGAACACCCAAAAATGGACATTTTCTCAGTTTTCGAGATATCACATAATTATTCCTATACAACGCTTTCTAGAAACGATTCAAACCTACTATTGTATTCTACTTACATGACCCCAACTTGCACTAAATGGAAATAACCGACAGGAAATTCAAGCGAGAAAAAACTTGAAAAATAAAATAGGGAGAAACTTTTGAGACAACCTAATACATTCGGCGCTCTCTGCATCGTGCAAGCCGCATGCAATTTCGGAATTCTCGTTATCCTCCTTCTCTGGTGTTCACTTATCTCATATCTGTGAGTGCAACAGCCGAATATATCGCAATAAATTCGTCCTTTAGGTTTGACGAGGAATCTCTAAAACGAGACGCAGGAAAGCGTGTTGGACATGTTTGTTCCAAATTAACGGATTACAATTATTTTGTAAAGAAAAATTGAAGCTCGCTATATTCCTTCTCGACATCAAAATGTATGCACATTTGGGTTTATCAGTCAATCGAATTTTATATGTCGCATTTCCATTCCGAGTGAGTTTTGAAATGCTTATGCTATCAATAAACTAACACAAAACTCACATTCCCAGTATCATGCAATGGAATCGAATCATGTGCGTAAAATATACATCGGAGCATCACTATTGTTCGCTTTTATTCAAATACTGCCACTATTCTGGAGTAAGCTATAACAATTAGCTAAATTCGTTAAATCATATTTTTTCAAGGTGACGATTATTACTTCGTATACGTCAAAAGCATTGGAGTGTGGAGATATAGCGATGCATTGAATAGTGGCTTATATGTATTGTGAGCTTTAAAAAATATTTTGATATTTTTGAATCAATAGTTTTAGTTACGTGGATTTCATTTTGTCCATCAGCATATTTTGCTGCATAATTTTTCTGGATGCAATCACCGTTTCCATGCTATGGAAGGTGAGCAAAGTGGAATAGGTTTACATTGCAAATGAGAGAAAGAACAATGGGAAAATGGATAATTTAGCATACTCTTGACATTTCTAAGTTTTCTTGCATGCAACAAGAACGCAGAATGCAAATCGGATTTTTCGTGCAAGTAAGTGGTCACTAACCGCATTGGAAACGTGTTCAGTCGTTATGCCAAATGATTCCTTCTCTCTTCGTTTACGTTTCATTCACTTTTCTCTCTCGATTTTCAACAAATGATTGGGAATTATTTATCACAACGACCCTCGTGTGGGCGCTTCTCCATTCTAGTGATGGGCCAGTTTTTATACTTTTTAAGAATTTCTATTTCAATAAATGGGTATAACTTTTTCAGTGTGATCATGAACTTCTTCCAAGCTCGAAAATTACTCCAACGCAAGAAAAAGAAAACAATCGTTGCTGGAATCAAAGGAGCACAAATGACGTCGGTCTGGATCAGCGCAGCCACAAATGCATTCCGTGCTTGAGGCATTCCTTGAATTTCATCATTTTCATGCAATTATCATTAAAAATATCCAGCCCACAGTAGAGCACGACAACATGTCTTGGCATTTCCCTTTTCAGCGTTAGGTTTCGCACTCATACTGCATCTAATTCCCTCAGGCAGCATCGACGGTGTCTGAAAATGCATCGATGATGCACTTATGTATAAACTTTCACGAATGATCCGCGGCCCCTTGGGAGGCAGCAGGTAGTGCACCAGTGACGTCGAGCTCAGAATGTGCATGACATTTGACAATATGCTGCTTGATTCCGTTAAAACATGTGGACAGATTTTTGACAGATTTTATATCCAAAAAGTGATTTCACACATTGACCTATACTTCTCACATTATTATTCAAGTATCCCATTTGTTGGGATGACGACATGAGACGAAAAAGCGTCGAATCGCGCATGCGAACAACAGGCGTTGGTGGTTTGGCAAGCTCTGAGAACCCCCTCGTTCCTCTCCCTCCCCTCCCCCCCCCCCCTCCTCCTTCCTCTGCGAACGCACCCAAACGAGTACCCCCCTGTTCCTCCCCCGCTAACCCTTTGATTTCGCGTACTTTCGCTCTCCATTTTTCAATGCTTTATTGCAAAGCAAGAGCGCAATGAACTGTGATTGGGACAGATGATCTGTGGGCGGGGCGTTCTACTGCGACCAACTAGCCAAAACCAACTTTGATCTTGGTGGACATCGAACAATGGCGATTAAAGAAGATCAGCATCCGGGGGGTATTGAAAAGGAGGGGCGAAAGGGAACGCCTCCCCCTCCTCAGCGGCAGCAATTGATAGTGTGATGGATCAACCAGCGAAGCAGTCCCATAACGCATCTGATGCTGAAATTGCTAAAGTGAGTCCCTTGTTTTTAGATAAGTCAACGTTTTTCGCATTCAGCAAATATTTTTTTATTAATTATTTTAGAAGGAAACCAAATGGATCATTCCCCTTCAATTTCCACAAACCGAAACCGATGACTTCGATGCGAGAAAAACTCCCGATGATCCTGTGGACGATTACTACAAGTTAGCATATTTACGATAGCAACTCTCACCCTGATTAAATTTAATAATCAAGTTTACAATTTTCAGCCGTAACATTGCAAGTCAAGCTACAGTCTCGGCATACGAGACGACCAAAGACTCCCGAAATACCCACCCGAGAAAGGTCAGCATGTTTTTTTGCTCCTAAATCCTCTTACTTACACTACTCGCGCACTCAGTGCGTCGTTTGCACGGGAATGAATAGTATAGTAGTAATGGGGGAGAGATCGAACACGCAAAAATAAGCGCGCGAGTACAACGATTAGTGGGGTGGGCTGAGGGCCGAATTGAGTCCAATCGAGAACATTCCGATACAGATGAGCGAGCGAAGAAGCAGAAGGGGAAGCCACCACAGCAATACCGTCTCTCCCAGTCAGTGATCTTCGATCTTTCACTTTGAACCATAAAGACAATAACTCAAAGAAAAACCTCAAAAACATTTCACATTTCGTTTTTTAAAACTTTTTATAAGTTTTGACCTTAGAGAGCAATGAGAAGTATCGTATTTATCGATTTTTCTCCGGAATTTCTCCGTTCGATTCCTCTCGATTCGTATCTTCGTCCACTTCGTCACATTCTTCACGTACTCATTCTGATCTTCGGATGGATGCTGGGAACCTGCATCTTCTACGCAATCGAAGTACCCGCAGAGCACCAGGTCCACATTTTAGCAAAATTTTATCCGGAATTTCATCTCTAATAATCGCCGGTTCAGGCGGTCGCGGACACGTACGTGCAGTTGAATGAGGCGTTCAAGATCATCGGAGACGACCTGCTGGCCAAGGCGAGAAGCGACAATGACACCGTCATGGCGGAGCATGTTAAGGTCGGGTTTTGGCTGCAATTTGGCCATTTAATAATAAAAAGTGAATCGAGAATTGCAGAAAGCCTACATTAAGCTTCTCGAAATCGAGGGCAAATGGAGATGGTCAACCATTCAGAAAGTAAGCCCCAATCAATGTTGAATGTCTAATTCTAAGAGCTATTGGTATGGTGTGTACATTCTCCTATTTTCAGACGGAAGGCCCGGAGGCGCACTACATGTGGACCTTCGGAACCTCGTTCTTCTTCACCTTCACACTCTTCACTACTGTAGGATACGGTAAGTATCGGAATTTTGCCAGCATATTTTGTCTACGGACAAGTAACCAATCAATCAATTATAGGATCGATCTATCCCGGCACGGATCTCGGCCGAATCGCGGTCATCATCTACTCGTGCTTCTTCTATCCCTTCTCTCTGGTCGTAATTCGTGACCTGGGACAACTGATTCTCATGGGCATGACGAGAGTCTACGGAAAAGTGCTCATCAAGATTCGGTAAGTAAACTTTCCTTTATTATGAAGGGAATATAGATAGTATCCATGTGAATATTAAAAGAAATGCGAACTGATTATCAATAATCCTTTTTCAGGGAGGCGCGTGGCTTCTTGACTACGGAATGGGAGACGATCACCCTTCCCTGGTCGATAACTGCTATCGTCTCCATGATATTCATCGCAATCTGCGGCCTCTTCTTCAAGTACTACGATGATTCAGTGGGACCCGATGAGGCAAGTCGTTTATTATTTATTTTATTTATTTTTTTATATTTATTTTTTGTTTATCACATCTTTCTCTATCTTTCTCATCGACGCATGCAATATCTGATTCCTAACATAGGTATTTGCAGGGTCTGAGTCACTTCATCGCCTTCTACTTCTCCTTCCTCTCGTTCACTGCCATCGGACTGGGAGATATCATGCCGAACAACGATCCGGTAAGCAATCCTCGTCCCCTCCAATGCATCCAACCGGTTCATCACGCGCCGCCCGATCAATTGAACACTCATTATGAGAGCTGACTGAGCGATATCTTCCTTCCATAACAAAACAAAGGAATATGGCTGTTATTGTCCAAGATTGATAACAAAAACAAGTTCAATTTGGCTAAAATGATCGTTTGCAGTGGGCTCCGATCGTGGCGATCATCATCATGGCTGGTCTTCCTCTAATGAGAGTGATCACGAAGGCGACCGTAGTCAGGATGGAGAACGCCTACTTCGGCATCATCGTCTTCATCGAGAGCAGATGGGGATCGAAGCAGGAGCATCATCACGAGCACGAAGTGCGATCGCAGAAGGGAGAGGAGGATCGAGATGGATGCTGCAGTGATGAAGACGATGAGGATGAGGAGGAGAAGAGGTCAGTCTAGAACCATTTAACTGGTTTTGAACCTAGAATTTGCAGGATTCGAGACCAACTAATGAGCAACTTCACGATTCGCTCGCTCGCAACGTACATTTCATCGGGCAAGGATGTTTACGGTGGAGAATTCGGACGAGTTAACCTCAGAAAGAGCGAGTTGTAAATATGATATTATGTCAAATTATGCATAAATTGCTATCAATCATCAATCATCAACGGCAGGAATAATCAACACATGACAACAGATTCGTAAAGCAAGAATTGTTGTGCACGAAAGATGTTTATCGAACCATGCCATATCACATGAAAGACAAGATTGTGGCTCAGAAGATTGTTTCGCTGATGCAATGCGCTCACTGTCTCATGCTTTAGGAGTAACCACAAAGTAATTTTCCCACATACACCGCAGAGTCCCCGCTTTTGGAAGTTCACAAGAATCACTTGATTTGATCCCGTGTCCACTTCTTCAAATATATTTTTACATATAACACCCTACACCGATCGATAGGCATAATCTGTTATTGTCTATGCTCGTTTTGAGCTGTTGTTCTGAGGAGGCAGCATACATTCGCTCCCTTTATTTCCCTACTCCATCATGGCAAACAGAGACTAGGAAATAAGGGGCGGAGTGGGCGGAGCGAGTAATTGGTTCCGCCCGAATAATAGTTGAACTTTGTTGTCTATATCAGATTGCGAATCTCAATCTGCGATTACACGAATGCCTGAATATACAATATAGGAACCCCAGGTCAGTAATTCTAGGGATATTGGTTTGAAACTCGTTATGGAAGGAGACTCTGCGGCTATGTAACTGCGGTCAAATGGGGTGACGCAATGGGGAAAACTTCCCAAAATATTCGGTACAGCCTTGAGTTCATTCTAAATTTGTCATGGTAATACAGTAAAATATGTACAATGCAAACGATGGAGTACTACAGGAAACTATGACAGTTAATTGTGGATTCTAAACTCATACAAGTCATTGATTCTGAATTCGCAGGATTTAGATTTTCCCTTTCGAGCTTGACGTACCGTCCCGGAAAACAAGTCTGGCTCCGCTGACATCTCGAAGAACTATAGTTGAAAACTTCGAATCTTGAAGGACTATAGCGCCTTGGTTGGGAGGATGGAGATGTGTGGAAGCAGTGGTAGTAGACTTTACCGCTGGAGTATCATGCTTCACATGAAGTGACTTATATTTGTTGAACGTGAACTTCATAATGGACGAGTCAGATTGCATCGCTTCCGCGATCAAAAAGTTACCTTAAATATTGTCTCGCCCTCTTAGAATTATCACCACCGTGTGTGAAAACAGTAGTTGGCAATGAAATTATCTCGTCACTTCTCATCTCAAATTGTGCGAATGACGACGCGAGATTACACGAGACCAAGCAGAGGCTCCTGCATGAGAACAACCGCTTTGGTGGTTTGACTCTGAGATCGAAGAATCTCTCATCCTCTCCCAACCACTCTCCCAACCACTCTCTCTCTCTCTCTTTCTCTCTCTCTCTCTCTCTCTCTCTCTCTCTCTCCGTGTGCACCCATTGGAGTGTCCCCATTCCCCGTCTTAGCGCTTTGATTTCCTTGACTTTGGTTCTTCTCTCTCTCTCCCTCTCTCTCTCTCTCTCTCTCTCCCTCTCTCTCTCTCTCTCTCCCTCTCTTCTCTCCCTCTCCCACTCTTTGGTTCCCTCGCGTGTACGTACCGAACTGAGAAAGAACGCATGATGTGATGGGGGAGGAGGGGGGAGGAGCAGTATGTGAACTTCCATCGACCAACCAACTTTGACTTCTGCAGTCATTACAATTTAGGTTTTGAGATCGAGGGTATAAAAGAGAACGGAATGTCAGATCCAGCCCCCTTCAGCGCAGTGAATTCACAATGCTTGTAGAGCAAAGTAGGGCACCTGAAAGGAAGAAATTGCACCTCCATGAACGCCAGTGCTTCCAGTGAGTCTTTCAATTGTAATGGTTTGATCTTCATTTGTCTGATGAGATTTTACTGGCCTTTTCACACTGGGACAGCGTTTAAAAGGGATGTCCGAGGAGCTATTCGTTCGACCACGTGGGATGGGACATGAAAATGCTCGCTCTCTATTCATTCCTTGCGCATACCCGCCACGAGCGATAAATATATTATAATACTAGAAATTTTGAAAATGTGTAAACGTGAACAATTCTGTGAAATGAGCATTGGAAAAAAATTATTTCGAATGCATTGTATAGAATGGGTATCTTAAAAATACAGCTCATCTGAAAATTCTAGACAAATGCTAATCATTGTATTTCTTGATTAATCCATAATTTATTAGTTCGATGCTTCTCGAATTTGCCCACCGGCACTCGTTTTCTATTGCGATTATAATTGCTGGATGGATCCTCGGCATGGTCATATTCAACATCACCGAGAAGCAGGTTTGCTTTTTTTCGGTTTTTGCTGCGGATAGTCGCCAGTCATTCTCTTGTGTCATAGTTAGCCCCGGCGAACAGCGTCGGGTGCAATTTTGGCATGGATACGAGGAATAAGGCTTAGGCTTGGGCTTCCTCTTTGGCATACTTTTGACATACAATACGGTCTCTTTTCAGGCAGTTGCGGAAACCTACGTGCAACTGAACGATGCCATTCAGAAAATCGGCGATGAATTGCTGGTTTCGGCCAATGCAGAGAACGATACCGGCATTGAGGAAGAGCTCATGGTAGGATATTTCACTCGATTTCTGAAAACTCATTTTATTATCACTACACGTGTCTTTCAGAAAGCTTACATCAAGTTGCGCGAAATTGACGGCAACTCGAAATGGAAAGCGCTTGTGAAGGTGGGAAATGTGACATTTTTATATCTCTTTAATCGGCTAATGATAAACTGCGGAAAAACTATGAAGCCAGTGGCATGGAAAAAAATGCTTTTCTGATTTCATCTCAGAATTGAATTATTATCGTGCTCTGGCTCTTTTGAGTTCGCTCTGTTGCTGCCATCATTTCTTATCAAACCCAGAATCTTAATCAATTTTTCAGTGGTCGCCAATAATCGCGATCGTCCACATAATTGGCCTCCTCTTCCTCATGCAGCGATGCTTTCGACGATTAGTTAGAGGAGACCAAGTAGTTTGAGAAGCTTTGAATGGGAAAGGACTAGTATCATTCGGAGAGACAAGGTTAACAAACATGACGAAGTTCGGGTTCATGCATCTAATTCACGGTCCTTACCATTTACCTCGAAAGACAGGGTCACATATATCTAATCTCATATTAAGTTTAAACATTTTTCTTCAACAAACTTCTTCACTAAAAAATTCTTAGAAAACGCATCATTGTTCACGATAGCTATGTACCGATATTGCATAAAGGTATACTGTACCTATGCTTTTTGCTTATTCGCTAAAGGAAATCGCTAATGTTAAACGAAAGTACAGAGACGGTCTGTGATAACAACCCTTTACTTCGAATAATGAGAACATTACACATAAAAATGATGATTAGATTAATGGCTGAGGTGTGAATAAGAGCTATTTTGTTGAATAGGTGCATATCTGTAATCTAATTTCTAGCTGATTAATAAAATATGATAGTTTCCTAATCACATTTGATCAGTATTCGTTGTTCCTTGATCCATGGAGGGCGCTACTGGTTTGCCTCTCGACTTCATTATGTGGATGTAGAGTTCCTTCAACGTTAGATTGAAAGGTGCAACGGGAAGGAAACGTACGGGCACAGTGTAGATGATTGAGAGTGCAGAGAGTAGAGGGAGAACGGGGTTGGAATACTTGGAGATTTCGTGCGGGATATCGGATGCGAGAGAGAACAAGGGGAGAATGGACCAGATCGCCCGAGGAAGTTGGTCGAGGACGGTGATCAGTACTGCCTGCATTGAGTATGACATTGGAAGGACCAGCAATAGCAGTCCAACCTGTGTCCAGAAACTGATGAGATGTCGCCTCTCCAGAAAGCGGCGCTTCTTCGAGCGATCTCGATTCCTAAAAAGTCTCGTCCAAGATGTCTCGGTTTTTGACAAACTTACAGTGCTTCTTTGTAAATTTTGTAAGTCACTACAATGGCGGCGATGTAGAAACAGATGAAGAAGAGGTATTCGACCGCTAGTCCGACGCATGGTTTCCAGCGAGCTTCCGAGGAGTCCTGAAAACAAAACGATTCTCGGTTCGAGCCACAACACGACCAGAGAGGCATTATCGATATTCCTCAAACTTCATTCACTCGGCGAAAACATTTGGAGGCCTCACCCCATAATATCCAATCATTGCCATGTATCCATAGTCACGAGTCAGCGCGAATTTCTGCAAAATAAAGTAATTTCCACCCTGCAAACTCTGCAACTTACTTGTTTTATCAGTGGAGCAGCAACCTCGACGCCCGCCTGTTCGGGTTTGAAGAAAAACGCAGGCAAACTGAAATTCAAACATCTCAAAATATTTATAAAAGATACACAATTGCAATCCCTTTCCGGTGAATAACTTCCCAGCTTGTTGTTACAAATTCCGCAATCATGCATATTATTATTATTATTACGATTTCTCGGATCCCCCTATTACTTCTCGCCGTTGAGGGGAATACTCTGCATCTCATACGGCTTTCATCCAATTGTAAGCTAATGCCTATCAGTGTCATCTCAGGCGGAAAGGGTAGATAGGCAGAGGAGTAATGGGGAGAGAGGGGGGAACAGACCAGTAGATGAGAAGGCCAGCCATTGCAGTCAGGGCGCAGTACGGTGCAATTGCGTGCATCGAAGTGACGTGCAGATAGAACCAGTTCCTGAAAGACGGAATCGGTCATTGCATCCAGATTCATTCGAGCCGACCTTCTCATCGCTGAGTATCGATAGATGGGGAGCGTGAGAAGAACAACGAGGATGATGGACATGATGCCCAGATAGATGCCCAATCCGAGCAGACCGCGAACGACTCCCTGGAAGGAAGAGATGAGACTTAGAGTACGCCTCTGATTCAGAGAGCACTTCCATCGGAACCCGGATGGTCTAATGGGTGGGAATGATGTCACTCTGTGATGCTCGACTCACCAGGGAAATCATGACGACAACTCGAGGCGACGATGCCATGCTCTGAAAAAAATGCGTGTGTATTACCCTGGGGACCGTGTTCAAGTAGCCCCGACTAGGTAATAATGTCGGCAAGAGTGCGTCGGAATAGTGCAAGTCTAGTTCTGTCGCCCCTCACTCGCCTCCTCATTCCTACACAAATCAATGTCCCCTCAAAGCAAAACGATGTTAGCAACTCACAATATCACAAAGCGCTATGGTAACGGAGTACACACACATGCAAGTCGAGTAGAGAATGAGGAAGTTCCTGAAGATTCCAAATGACGACTGGTAAGTTACAGCGAACATATCGGCAAGATGGACCGTACCGATTTGGTTTAAATGAGTGGCTGGTGATTTTGAGTAAGCCAAAAACGAACAGTCCGTGGAAGAGGAGCGAAGAGGCTGGAAGTGGATACTTGATGGATCTCTTTCAGTATCCAGTCCCTAAAAGATCGGACCCGGGTCCGAAAAAAAGTTCAAGTTTGGGACCCGGGCCCTATATGCAGCTACCCAGGTCCCACAAATGAGGCCTTTTTTTCTGCCCCGATCCCACGAAAGGCTTCCCAAGTCCCATGATAAGCTACCCTGGTCCCAACAGTGAGCTTACATGTGATGGGACTAGGGTGGAAAAATGACTCATTTTGTGGGACCTGGGCAGCGTGTGATGGGACCAGAGTGGCATATGATGGGACCTGAGTAGAATCTGATGGGACCTGGGTTGCGTCTAATGCGACCCGGGTATCCTCTGATGGGACTCGGGCCCCAAATAAACCCTTTTCGGGACCCGGGTTCGAAGCTCGGACAGGGACATTGAAACAGAGCCTATTCGATTATCAAAATCGAAACGTAAAACTAGCCTGTGCAAACTGCTCGGACGAGCTCCATGAGGACGGGAATCTTGCTATTGGGGAGAGGATTGGATAGAAGGGAGAGGAGAGGAGGGGAGATCTTCTCGTTAATGCTCTATCTCGTGCTGACAATGAGAAGTACGAGAGAATATCTGAAGGGAAGAGGGGAGGGAAGACATGATTACGGGGCGAATGCCGATGAAGTCCGCCTATATCACTGCTTGCCATCGGATGGGCACATTACTCGGGGGATTCATTATATTATCAAAATTGTTTGTGATAGAAAACAAGATGAAAATGATAATTTCGCTTTTTGTGCTGAAACATGACGCTGACACTCCAATAACAATTTTTACTTAGGAAAAATAAGTGATTTATCGATCGCGTCTACAGCTCCTCTCTGGAGCCGTAGATGCGATTGATATCGAGTTGAATGCCTAAAAATGAATTGGCGAATTGGAATTACGCTAATGAAACCCTCACGAAAGTCTCTTCCTTCGACTACTTTCATCAAGAGGCTCCCATCGATTTTCACAAGCGGCTTCTCCTCTCATCTTCTCAATTTCTTGAATCGGATTAGAGAGTGCGAGCACTGAACGATCATCGAGATTAAAGAAGAAACAGAAAAAATATTCATCGATCAACTCGAGTGCAAGGAACTGATAAAAATGTGATGAATTGCATGGCAAACGACGTCATCTATAGTCCTATTGCGTCCCACCGTGAACATGCGTTACCCCGAGTCACCCTGGCTGACTCGAGGTAACGTATTTTCACGTTTCTTCTGGGGACACAGCATGACTGTATAAAGTACCATAATGGAGCTTTGTCGAGATATGATAAATTGCAGGTTAGAGAAAAATTATAGAACCTTTGCTGATGGAATGATGGTTCACTGCTCTAAATGCATCGCAAACCTCCGAAAAATGAATTGTAAGTGCAGCCTGCTATGTACTCCTCATAGTTCTTTTTGACGATTTGGTCACGCAGGAGACCAGGAGAATAGATGCGGCAATGGTTCGACGGAGCAATTCTAAATTAATTACATTGTCAAATTAGTTACTCCCTCTCAAATAACAACTACTGGACATTTCATCCGCTTTTTCACATCGGTTTCTCGGAATTGCATCGTCTTTCCAGTTGTAATAATATGGATCGAAAATTCGTCGATTATGTACATACATTAGAAATTTGAGCTCACTGAGAGTGTTGCACAATATTCATTACTGTTTATCTAATCATTCAAGTGTTTATGTATATCACTGAGGAGTTGATTGCTCGCTTCATCGAATGGTCGTTTTCAATATTTCAGTGGATTCGCAAAAGGAATCATCGTCGTCAATCCGTTTTTATTGAAATCACACCATCGATATCTGAATTGCAGAAGAATCACGCTCATTTTCTGAGAAGTGTCTCTAACAGGGCGCAGACTGTCGATTTCCTCTCAACACGTGCTGCTCCTCTTTCAATTCTATATTTTTAAACTCGCTGCAGTCTCGTATTTGTTCCCGTGATTCCAATTGGAAAGGTTCAAGAGGTTCATTTCAGTCAATGAATTAATTTGTTTTCTTGATTCAACCTGTGAGAATGGTCGGAGGTGAACCCAATTTTCTGCACGAATTACTCTGAAAACCGTGCATTTTATATTCGAAACTAAAATAAGCAAAATTCGAAACGAGGAAAATTATTATTGCGTCACTTGCAATATCTTCCGTGTTTCCAGGTCCAGTGTATGACGTATTCCACGCAGCTTGTTTTGACTCTCTTTCAGTCGTAGTCTCATCACCAGTTTTCTAAGGAATATCTTCTGTGATTGGAAGGATCTTTCATTTTCTTTCTGAGCACTCTGATTAGAATCACCCAAAAATATACTACAGCATTAACTACTCCCACGTAAAATAGGACTCATGATCGAAATGTCGCTGGAAAAGGAGAATTGCTCCCCGCTATCAATTTGTCAATGTTTTCCCCAATTTATCTTTGTTACATTTACATGAGTTTTCATTTGTCAGGCCATTATGCTTCGTCCTATTATGCAAACGGTTATTGGAATCGAAGTAAGACGAAATTCGAAATCAGAAATAAAATAATGAACAATTCAGGCTGCTCTTGGGATAATTTTCCATATTTTTGTGTTTCTCATAATTTCGAGAATGTCTGACAAGACTCTTCTGCACTACAAAGTAAACAAATTCTATTATAAAAATACAATTTAACTTTTCAGTTTTGTCTCGTTGTCTCCACTACTCATTCTGTTCTCTATTCAGTTTCAAACGCAGTCTGTGTTTTGGTAATTTTCACAATCACGTGTATTGTTGTTGTTTTCATTGCATCAAAATTGAAATGCAGACATACATCGTCGATGGCGACGCTGTGTATTCTACACTCAACGGACTCGTGCTTTTCCTACCAAATTGGGTTGCCGACCTCTCCCTCGTCTCATGGATCTTTCTAGCAGGTATTCATTATCGAAATTGTGAGACTCATCTCTCAGTATTTGCATGGACAACCCTCCCGGCTGCATTTATGCTACAGTACTTGATCATCGTGAAGTGAGTTTATCAACAATTGGTACAAGAAGTGAGGATGAATCACTGTTTTTCGAAGGCACGCCATGCCCACTTGGAGAATTCTCTTTTTCATATATCATCTCATTTGCTTTCTAATCTCCACTCCGATATCCACTCCGATATTCGCTACAGTTGCTCTTCCTCTGCCTTCTTTTGCGGAGATGCTCGAGCCTACTGTGAGGAGGTAAAAGCGTCCTTGTTTTGTTAATGAAGTTTGTATTACTCAATATCAACTCACACTGAGAATCCCGTGTTATGGATAATAAGTGCTATTGGCAGCATGTGCGTTCTCTCAACACAAGACCGAGTGCTTGTTTATGGAGGGACTCTTTTTCCATGACCTGCCAATGTGGGTATCCGGGCACTTCTTCCCTATTAATCCACTGCTCAGGGTAATCGATCATTTGCACTCTACGTTTTCGTGGGCATTGGCCTAACCTTCATCACTGCCTATGGCATAGTGCTTTTCTGCGTGGTAAGCTGTGATCGTAGAGTTCATTCTGAAAAAAGGTCTTTCAGCGAGGAATTCTCAATGCCATCAGAGAGCAGACTGCTAATAGTCTGGCGAGAAGCAGTGAAGATACAGAGACGATTCACCACCATGCTCATTCTTGAAGTGAGTAAGCACTGAGGGATCCTGAGAACATAAAATTCCAGGCGACAGCTCCCTTCTTCTTCCTTGGTGTCACTGTTGGAGTATTCACTCTGGCTGGTCTGCTGGCGTTCAACTTGGGCTTTATGCACTAATTATGAGCGTTTTCATGGCGATTTTGCCCGCTGTGCAGGTAGAAAATCAAATTATTCGCGGACTGAAATATTTCTTCAGGCGATTCTGTACATCTGGCATCTACGAGGGAAGTCCGATGACCGATCGCAGACAAGGAGGACTACGCTAACAGGAGCGCATACGACAACGCAAACCGTGGGACGTAACCCTGATTCGCCCGGGAATTCGAACCCTCACATCTGATCCATGATTGCAAAGACTTGCTTAATCGAATGTAAGAGCATGTAAAAATCGATAAAATGTCTGGTTTGATTATCAATGGTCGTGGGAAAAACAAATGTGTTTTATATCTGGATATATCGAAATTTGCTTGTGTGTATTCATCATGCCAGTAAATTACGTTGCTCGGTGTCTTTACTTTTGTCTTGTCAAAATGTACTTGTGCATCAGCACCTTTTTATTTATAAAATGTCGTAATTACTGTTCGCGGTCAATTCATCATTTCCGTCACCGGAAATAACAGAAATCAAAATAGAAAAGTAGAATATGTACGTGCAGAATAATACGAGGGAGAAAGTAGACGGGAGGTAATCCCTTGCATTTGTTATCATCGTAAAAGGTTAAAGAAAAAAATATGAACTAATGCAAGTTTGATTTACGACGAATGAGAGCGATCCACTGTTGAGGCAGGCAAGGGATGTCGTATCTAAAAGTGAGGAATTTTGGAATTTTTCCTGGCATTAAACTAGACGGTTCTGTAATCAATATTTACACACGACTGATTATCACGGTGAAAAAGCCCATCTCGACCTTCTTGGGAGTGGTTGCATGATTTGTCCTTCCACGAACTCGAATAAATACCGCCACATCCCCTTCCTATCCTGGTTCTGTCGCGATATCTAAAGGTATAAACTCGGATTTTGGGTTGTTTCTATTACTGCAGTACTCTCAGATTTGGCTTCACAGCCATCGCGTGGTAGATGTGGAAGATACGAGTGGTCAGCACGTACGAGATCACAACGTCAATCGTGTAGTGGCCCCTTCAACAATGATGACAGATGAAATGGAACTTAAACTTTTGAGAATGTTGTATATTTTTCTCAGACTCTCACCTGCTCGCAATGAGCAGGAACATGCCGATAATTGAGATTAGCCATGAAAGGAAGTGAATCAATCGCCATCGACGAGGAGTGTCTGTAATTAAAATTAGAATCGAGCGAGTGCTTGACTAGCCTCTATTATCACTTTCAATAAAAACGCGAAATCAAAAGGATCTATAGGTGAATTTTAAACACGCTGAACACGTGGAATATTCTTGTTTCGCTCTCATCAGCTTACATTTCCCAATGAAGAGAGGGAAGAGGACGAGGACGATGGTGTGTCCCGAGTAGATGTAGTCCCCACACAGAGATACCTTGTCACTGCAACAACAACAACATTGTAATTCAAATCAGAAATCTCCCCTCACCCTATGTTCAACCCAAATCCTTTATTGAAGGAGAGTGCCCGGATAACTGCGTTGTATAACGTCGCATTTCGACCCTATAAAATGTGGCAACATTGCTCTTCCAATAATTCCCATAATATTGTTCAATTCGGCACGTATGGGCTGTTTCCTCATTTATTTCCACGAAGTCTTCGTAGTATTGTAGAATCACAACTGCCAGTAGAATCACAACAGCCGAAATAATGTTTCTTTTAACTGCGTCCTCCTCACCTCAAGCTTGGGCGAGCAGCGCCAATTCGGGTCTGCGACGGGCAACTGAGTCAGCAACAATGTCAGACAGCGACCGAAATACAGAACAGCAGCGATGGTAAACACACGACGGAAGACGATCCATCGATGTCTGCAGAGACGGGTTTTCCCATTTTTTCTGAGATATTTCGTCGTTTCACTGCTAGTTCAATTACTCGTATAAATTCCGATCCTTAGCTCGTTTGTGAACAATTTATCGTAGCATTTTGTTGTCCTTGTTAGTTCTCGATCATATTTTTTGTAGTAAACTAACCGATGGAAGGGGATAAGGAGTGATAATGATGCGAGCATCACCAGCAAGATGTACTCAGTGAGAACGAGACCATAGGGGAAGTAGGGGGTGAGGGAGAAGATCAAGTCAGGAAGCGGCGGTTGATCGGGTACCTTCAAATAATTTGTCTTCTCTGAGACCATGTTGCAGTGTCTCGTCGTACTTATCAGTTTACATAATTTTTACACTTTTCAAATTTTGCATATTAATATAACTATATTTGGCAAATATTTGATGTAATTGTAAATGCGCAGTCTCGATTCACCCTCTCATGCACCATAGACAGCATGATTACGTTCGCTTCGACTGCGATGAAGAGGAGCACGAAGGATAACTGGAATGACGGAGATATACATTTAAACTATCAACCTAAAAAATGTAAAGTTGTTCTAGCCTAGGCAGGATGAGAACTATTGATTCGTTACCGCCTTGATATTCGGAAAGGTTGCGTGCTGCATTAATTTTCATCCAGCCTTGAATCCTTGTTTTCTACAAGGTTGAGCTCACGAATGTCTTCCTCCTCTCCTTGGGGAACTTATCGTCCGCTGTACTATCGTCGGGAATTCGGATGGGCACGATAGTACCATAGCTGAAACAAGTGTATTGAGTTTTCAATCCGCTCAGTAAAAGTTCCTGGCATTTGATAACTATCAAATTATTTTTTTACTACCATGAGGTCAATCTTCTGAGTGTTCCTCCATCTGGATGCCACCAAATTATAAATACATTTTTCACGAAAATGTAAAGTGTTGATGTTTTAACTTCGTTATATTCCGTACCTCTCAAGCCCGTTCTGCTCATCAAATGTGCTGCTGTATTCCGGAGTGATGAGCGGTGCATAATCTGATTCTGAGGAGTTCTCTTCCCATTTGTAATCCGGAATACCTGAACACTATAATAATTATTATGTTGAGTCGATGCTAGATTAACATTTTACCTCAGAGGCCTTGTCAGTTTACGCAAATTTACGAAAAGCATAGAATAAACCACGTTTCCAATTGCGAGTGTGTGTTCAATTCAAAGATCTTGTGCTCAAATAATCCTCTATTCAAAACTTTCATGTTTCAATGAATGATGAGGGAATGGCACTCGTGGGCGGAATACAAACATAGTCCAGCATTGGATCTTTAGCTAGACAAAGATCGATCCAATAACTCGGTTCTTCTAATTTTTGAGGCAACATAATGCGTCTAACGATAGATAATGAACTGAATGTCGACTTGAAAATAATCGCTGTCAGAGAATAACTGAACAAGTCTCCACATTTTTACGTCAGTTCGGCACTGGGCGAACTCATAAAATGAAGAGGGTCAGATATTTAATTTTTAAATTTGAGGCGACTTCACAATTTTTTTGACTTGTGAAAGTGCAGTATTAAACAGGGGGGGGGGGCTAATGCAATGCTGTTTTAAATCTTTTGGGCAGTATTTAAGCGCAGTTGCGGGACTGTATTCATACTCATTTCCCACACAAATCCAGAGTCCACTCCACTACATTGAATTCTTCAAGCGCTGAGAAGCATCTTTATTCGCGTTTCCTAGAAATTGTATAGGTATTGGGAAAGACCAACCCATTGTCGAATGTTGCAATGTGTGAGGTGTGAGGAGAATGAAGTACTAACAGTGAAGCGAACTCGAGGGGAACACAATAAAATATACAATTTACGAAAGAGAAGTAAACAACAATGACCGCATAAGTAGATTAGACATAGGAGAAGAATATTGTGTTGTGATTATTTTTTGTGATTTAAATTAATCTGTTGTGCACATTGGTAAAGTAACATTTTGTAATACATGCAAGAAAGGAAAAGATCTAAAAAAATTGAGAAAATTATATTTATGGATAGTATTAGGTTGATTCAAAAGTTTCTCCCTATTTTATTTTTAAAATTATCTCGAGCCATAGTTGCCTGACTGGAATTTCAATTTAACACAATTAGTGGGAATATATCGTACGTGATGGAAATTTAGGAACGAAAGCCGTGCAATTTCCAAAAATATCATGTTTCGTGGATTATGGTGAATTTTTATTTTTACGACTTTTGCTTTTTTGCATTCTTTTTTTCATATGCGTTTTCATAAAACGGATGGGAATTTACACGGAAATATGGCTAGAAATGCAATAAAAGCTCGTGAAAAACATGATAAATGGATGAAATAGTGCTAAAACCCAGTTATGGCTATTTCGTCAATATTTTATATTTTTTTCACGAGCTTTTATTGCATTTCTAGCCATATTTCCGTGTAAAATACCATCCGTTTTATGAAAACGCATATGAAAAAAATGAATGCAAAAAAGCAAAAGTAGCAAAAAAGTAAATTCGCCATAATCCACGAAACGTGATATTTTTGGAAATTTTTTTTTTTTTTTTTTAAATAAAAAAGTTTTCGTTCCTATATTTCCATTATGTACGATAGATAGATTACACTCGCCGGACCGATTCGATTCTGGGACGCGGGGGTATGACAGAAGCGCAACGACAAAAGCGCAACTAGGTTTCAAAAATCGCAACGACAAAAGCGCAACTAGGTTTCAAAAATCGCAACGACAAAAGCGCAACTCGAAACCTCTCTCGACAGAGTGGTGATTCAGATTCGAGGATGGTATCAACTTATTACTATTAATAAGCAGTATCTGCCCTGAGGGCATACTAGTGACGTCACTGGAAAAAGTGATATCACTATTTTTAGACGTATAGGGGTTCATGGTAAAAAATCGTGAAAGAAGTTTGTGTTTGATCTAGACGAGGTATCAATGTCCACACAATCTACGATGCACCCTCTTCAATTTGTCGGCTACCGTATCCCGATACACCATAATCTAACTGAGATATGGCATAGAAAAAAGGGTCGTTCTCTATCAATTTGTGAGCATATCTCTGCTTGATTATGGTGTATCGGGATTCGGAAGCCGACAAATATAAGAGTGGGTACCGTAGATTGTGTGGGCATTGATACGTCGTCTAGATCCAACACAAACTTTTATCACGATTTTTTACCATGACCCCTATACGTCTAAAAATAGTGACGTCACCTTTTTCAGTGACGTCACTAATGTACCCTCAGGGAAGATACTGCTAATTAATAGCAATTAGATGATACCAACCTCGAAGCTGAATCACCACTCTCTCGAGAGATATTTCGAGTTGCGCTTTTGTCGTTGCGCTTTTGTCGGTTGCGCTTTTGTCGTTTTTGGCACTTTGCGCTTTTGTCGTTGCGCTTCTGTCATACCCCCTGGGACGCGTATTGCGGCAATAAATAAAGAAAACGTCAAAATCTCAAAATATGATGATTTTTAGGTGTACTTTGCTGGGCCCTACCATTTGAATACGCGCTAACAATCGATTCTGCCCATTTGAGGAGTGATACCACTCGAGTTGCTCTTCCATAATATTACAGAATATCAGACCTTCAAGTGCTGATTTCTTTGCTCAAATTTCGTAATTTTGTTGTAATATGGTGCTGTTCCCGAATAGGTAGACGTATTCATCTCAAGTTTAACAGTAATACTAAGACTGGCGTGTACTTCATTTTGCACAACACTATGGCTTACAGAGTTAATAACTGACCATTCGGGGATATGACAAGATTTTCTGCAGAAATGCATCTCGAGCTAATATCTAATCAGGCGCTCATCTGAACTTGGCGTGACGGTGTACAAATACTGAATTGTATTCACGAGCATGCCCAGAAATCACGCTTTACACTAGTATGTTTGCTTAAGAGACCCGCTCCGTAAGAATCGACCACCCCGCGGACACGTTTTCCTTAGCAACAGGAATCAGTTGATCCCACTTGGGTGGGAGGAGTGTCATGGAACCCTATTATGAAATTCACTTATTAAGATATGCTACATCCATTGATAAGGTAAAAAAACGAAAAAAAACGTGGAAACGGTTGAAAAATCATAATTTCTTAACGCTATGAAATAGGCTCAAAATTGAAATGGCGTTGCTCTAGTAATGCCCAGACGGTATATAACACATATTGAAATCAAATTTTAGTTGAATCTAAAATAACAATTTCGCACACAAATTTCGCATTGTTCACCAGAACTGACTGCTTTCGAACCGAATCCAATAGGTTTTATGTACCTGTTGTACCTCGCTCATCCCTGCTCATATTCCACTTAAAGCTGATATCGCGCGAGGCTGCCAACTTTATGAAATTTTTATTTGAATTTAAAATGTTGAT
This sequence comes from Pristionchus mayeri, assembly GCA_036245805.1. NCBI lineage: Eukaryota > Metazoa > Nematoda > Chromadorea > Rhabditida > Neodiplogasteridae > Pristionchus > Pristionchus mayeri. The sequence goes on along the minus strand of BTRK01000004.1, from coordinate 5,673,045 downwards.
TTTCCACTAAGAACGTTGTCCGATTTCAGGCGCACAATCGTGAGCTATTTGTTGCTTTCACCAATTTACGACACCTATGAACCTGAACAAGTGTTTAATGCACAAAAAACTGGGGTTAGACACATTTCAAGAAAATCGATTTTCGAATCTTCTCAAGAAGGCAACTTCATGCATTCCTATCTTACCAACCCGAATCCAATAGGATTTCTTTACTTACTGTACCACGCTCATACCTGCTTGCATTCCACATAAATCTGAAGTCCCATGAGGCTGCCAAGTTTGCGAAATTTTTCATCGAAATCGCAATTTTGAAGTTGCCGCTCAGTTCGATATTTGATTTCGGTCGATTAGTAACAAATTCCCGGCAGCTTTCATAAATTTATAACATTTCCATGCGAGAATAAGTGATTAATGCACAAAAAACTGGGGTAGCATTCATTTCCTGAAAATTCGTTTTTCGACCCTCTGAAGATGGCAAGTTCATGCATTGCTAATTTTCCATCTACAGCCCTAATCTAATAGGTTTGCTTTATATGATGTACTATGGAGTACGTTTGGTGAGAAACGTCCCAAGGATGGTGCATAGGCACCTGTCAAGATTGTGAAATTCTCTATCGAAGATATAAAATTGATGAGGCTGGTATGAAAACTGATTTTTTTGAGTTTATCATCGAAAATTCTCAAACTTGGCAGGCTCCTACCAGACATCCAATACTGTTTTCTGACTAAACATGTCTCATATTACATCGCAAGAATCTAACCTATTGGATTAGAATTTCAGATTGAAAGATAGCAAAATACGAAATTGATAACTTTGGAGGATAGAAAACCGATTTTCTAGAAATGGGCTATGACGCTGTGTATTGTATATTAGACTCTCTCTTTTGCCCAGAAATATCGTTTGTTGATGAGAGCATTCAAGTATTCATTACGAATCGAATAAAACAATAATGCGTTCTATCCGGGTGCTACAATATTACCAGTTCGATTGAAAATTTCACAATCTTGGCAGGTGCCTACGCACCATCCTTGGGACGTTTCTCACCAAATGTACTCCATAGTACATCATATAAAGCAAACCTATTGGATTAGGGCTGTAGATTAAAAATTAGCAATGCATGAACTTGCCATCTTCAGAGGGTCGAAAAACGAATTTTCAGGAAATGAGTGCTACCCCAGTTTTTTGAGCATTAATCACTTATTCTCGCATGGAAATGTTATAAATTTATGAAAGCTGCCGGGAATTTGTTACTAATCGACCGAAATCAAATATCGAACTGAGCGGCAACTTCAAGATTGCGATTTCGATCAAAAATTTCGCAAACTTGGCAGCCTCACGCGACTTCAGCTTTATGTGGAATGCAAGCAGGTATGAGCGTGGTACAGTAAGTAAAGAAAACCTATTGGATTCGGGTCACAGTTGGTAAGATAGGAATGCATGATAGGAATGCCTTCTTGAGAAGATTCGAAAATCGATTTTCTTGAAATGTGTCTAAGCCCAGTTTTTTGTGCATTAAACACTTATTCAGGTTCATAGGTGTCGTAAATTGGTGAAAGCAACAAATAGCTCACGATTGTGCGCCTGAAATCGTACAACGTTCTTAGTGGAAAATCAACATTTTAAATTCAAATAAAAATTTCATAAAGTTGGCAGCCTCGCGCGATATCAGCTTTAAGTGGAATATGAGCAGGGATGAGCGAGGTACAACAGGTACATAAAACCTATTGGATTCGGTTCGAAAGCAGTCAGTTCTGGTGAAAAATGCGAAATTGTTATTTTAGATTCAACTAAAATTTGATTTCAATATGTTTTATATACCGCCGGGGCATTACTAGAGCAACGCCATTTCAATTTTGAGCCTATTTCATAGCGTTAAGAAATTATGATTTTTCATCCGTTTCCACGTTTGTTTCGTTTTTTTTACCTTATCAATGGATGTAGCATATCTTAATAACTGAATTGCATAATACAGGCCCAAAACACTCCTACCACCATAGCAAATGCCCCGTGGTTCCCGTTGCTAGTTCAAACATGTCCGCGGCTTGGTCGAAATGGTCGAGTCTTACAGAGCGGGTCTCTTAATCTCTATCTCGTTTCTCCAGATAACTATGAATGCATAAAAATTATGTTTGATAATCAATTTTGCGAAATTTGTCGGACTGATGTATCGCCGTAGCTAAATGGGTAGCAATGTGACACGGCTTTTTATAAAGTTCATTCAAGCACTTATTTATTGCAAAATAACTTATGAGAATAGGTCAACTTTGTAGGTCAGGGGAATCAAAAATGTAAAATTCTGAAAAAAGGGAGAAACTTTTGAATCAACCTAATAATTAAAATCAACAATGTTGATTTTTGGAGACGAATCGGTTTGCTAATTTGCATATTTTTCAGTAAAATCTCAATCCTATGGAAGAAGAACGTAATGTTTGGATGTTCGGATTTGCCTAGAAAGTATGCACGTCTATTGCGCGCATAATGTGCTGATAGTAAGCTGATGTGACTACTTTCTGAGTCATCATCGACCATGACTCATCGTACCTTTCATTCATATTTTCTTTCCCATTTGCCTCGCTTTTCCTCACGAAATACCACGAAAAATGATGTGGTTAGCTCATTTTGACTACACGGACGAGGAACCGATGAACAACACTTGTCTAAACAATCCGGTAAGATATTTATTCTTCATATTTCCCCTAAATTCGTATTCCAGTTTACGATTGACGGAACTGTGTACATCTTGTATTTGATTCGCTCGGACAGTGGCGGTTACTCGATGTACAAGTTGAATCAAAGTAAGTCTCCATGAACGTAACATTTGCACTTTGTCAACTTTCCTTTAATTTTCTTATCATTTTATATTTACTCGCTTTATAGAGACCATGAGTCCGGAAAAGATCAGCACTACGTTTGAAGTTAGTCAATAACCGCTTTCTGTTTTACGCTTTAAATATTTTTTTCAGAATTTCAATTCTCTTCCATTTTTTCTCTCTGGATGCATTGTCGCTGATAAGGAAAGGGTGATTGTATGGAACCCAAAGGCGCACACAATCTACAGAGGACTCGTTGTAAGCGTGTTTAGAAACACTTTCTCCAAAGAGTAGTGTCCCCGCTTCAAACAAAAAGATTTTTCAGGTGGAAAACGGTTTCATATTTCGTGAGTTTGAAACCACTGGGGAAATTCCAAATCTGACGAGCGGGTTCGCTTATTGCCTCTACAAAGGTACATTTTCTCCTACATTATCAATGTGAGAACATAAAAATCGTTAAAAAATTGGAGACGCAGTTCTCTTGAGATTTTAGAGAATGTATTGCCATGCATCATGTTCTATTCTGCGCATAGCTAAGTTCTTCAGTAGTAAGCATTTGAAGAAAGAGTTGAGGTTGCCTCATCATACATGGCGGACTGTCTTTCGAGAATCCGATCGAGCAAATTTCTGAAACTTTCGAACTGAATTTGGAAAAATTGACTTGGAGGAAAATAGAAACCATTGCGACTGAGGTATGTATCATAAAATAGATTAATTTTGATAACTCAAACTATAAATAGGTTTTCTGTTCAGAATGCCCGAGACGAGCTCGCGAGCATTACGGAATGCTTCAACGCAGAAAACCTTTTAGTTGGAGATACAATGCATGTTATCGGACGCTCTCTGCAGTCACACTTTGCAAGTTGCACTGGAATAATATCATGAAATTATATACCGAGTTATTTTTCCGTTGCAGGTGCTGAATCTCATTACGAATGATTGGAAACGAGTGAATTCGGATCCGGATCAGTGTGAAATGGAGTATTCAAATACATGTGCGTATTAGTCCCGAGTCAATACCATTGAGGGACTACTTTTTCAGTTGTCTGCTGTGGGAATCTTTATCGCTACGGGCGAAAGAACGTTGATACGCCTGGCATCGTCTATCGCTTCGATGAAAAGAAAGAACGGTGGAGAGAGGTGGGTGATTTCAAGCATTTTTTTCATTTCGATTAAACAAAAGATGTTCAATTATTGTCAAGGTCCTTTCCTCTTCCTCACATCGTCTTCCGCGTTCCTTCGAAAATGTGGTCGTATGCGGAAGCAGAGTGTATTTCATGAAGGATGCAAACAGAAAGTTCGAAAGTATCGTTTACTTTGCATATTCTAAATTTTCAGTTTCGATATAACAACGATGGTTTCTGTGCTGGAGACAAGTAAGTTGTAGCAATCAACGAATTGATTCGTCTCAGCAACGTTAGACAAAACTATTTTAGATCCGTCCATATTTGAACGTTCAGCTCCCGCTCTAAGCAGTTTTCGAGTTGGAAGGTCGATAGTTGAAAAGGCGTACCCTAAATCTGTTCAGTCGGTGTAGTTTTCTGTCGTTATCCAATATTCACCATTTGAGGAAGCAAATGGAACTCAGCAAAGTGGATAGGAAAAGCGACTGCCTAATGCACATATTTTAAATCTTGTCACTGATTTCGTATTATTGGCGTTCTCTTGGAGATTGCGTGCTGTGTATCCTTCTCTCCTTTGATTTGAATTTATGTCTTCGTTTCGACAGCGTATCAACTCAATATGAATTTAGTCAATGAAACAACAAAGAAATGTAAAAGCGTACGTCGAGAAAGTGCATTTTTAAAAATATTATAGGAAAGAATTTGCAAATGAGAAATTCTATCACGGCACGCTTTACCTCCACGAGTTTCTGAGTCGGGTAAAGTATTCATGCCCTTCGTTAATGGAAGGATTTCCGATAGTTGTCGCAGTGGTCGATTGCTAGATTTCAATTTTGAGATTGAAACGTTGACTTTATGAGATTTGAGATTATGCAGTTAATTTACTTACACCTCGATCGTGCGGCAACAATCGCATGCATGCTCGAACAATTAGCAGACTATTAAGTTCCGCCCTGACCATTCTGTTCCAAAACACGACGCCGATCATGAAACTAAGGCCAGCACTGAAAGCTTGATCTAATTTAATACATTTTTAAGGTTAAAATTCATACCTCGCAATCAATAAATCGAAACATGCATATGCGATGTTTCGAGCGTCGAGCCAATCACGCGGGCCAAATCTGCAGAATAGAGTGCAATTAGAATGACGGCTTTCCGATTCGTTCTGTCACACTTTGAAATTGAAACATCCGAACGTTGGTACTGCCAAACACGCGGGAATTGCAGAAATTCGAAGCATGTACTGAATGACGTTGTGCACAATGTGACATAGTAGTATATGTCATCTATATCTTGCATTGAAATACCTTCATCACGAGCACATTCTCTTTGACTTGAAACCGTTTTGCGACGAAATAGCTTCCAACAGTGTCTCCAGACTCCATTCGATCCAGAATTGCCACGTTCATGAAATACGTGCGGAGAAAGACCTGTTATTCGGTATTTCGTTCGCAAAGTTCGAAAGAACTTCGTAATCCATGAGGAACGCATACCAACGTGCTGATTGTGAACATGATTGAGTAGATTATCGCGTTGAACGCAATGGAAAGAAAGCCTGACGTACTTTGCCAAATTCTGATTTGTTTCTGCACAACTAACCCAGAAAGCAAAGGGCTCCTCCAATTATGAGAGGAAGCGTGAGAGCCAGTTCCGCCCCGATGAGTACTAACAGTGTTGAGGGGGAAGCGAGCTCGTACCTATTTTGACATTGTCTACTATAAGATTTTAATCTTTTAAGGAAGAATGTAATTTGAATAGTGCAAAATTTTAAAAATGCAAGGAAGGAATTCACCATTTCCGTTGCAACCGTCCGCTCAATCGCGCGTTGCAACCGTCCGCTCAATCGCGAACGAGCCCAATCTACAATTAATAAAATTTTGTAATTTCGCAACAACTGTGCTGGTACATGGAGCAAAAATAGCCGAGAACCATGTCTCGGAGAAGGTCGCACGTGAACATTATTGGATCATCGACTGGAATATTGATAGTGATATCGTGATTGCTTAGTCGTAAATTGGACAAAGAGACCTGATATGGGCCATTCCAGTAATTGGTACGGCAACAAAATGTGACGGGCGCATGTTGCAATGACGAAATACGAAGATACGAGGCAAAGTTGGTATCGGAAGTTGCGATGGATGACAAATGAATGAGAAATTACACGAGGGAAATCCCATTTTTTAATAAAAATTCAGATAAATAATTTAAATCTGAAAGTGGTGAGGCATTTGTTTGCATATACCTGCTCTCAAGACGGATATGCACATAAGTGGATGGAGCAGAATCGACACGCAGCATAAGACAACCTATAATTAGGAGAATGCAACGTGCCAACGCAGAATATTTTTAGTAGGAAAAAAATATGCTGCGTTGGCGCGTTGTTTTAGTTTTGAAATGTATTTTAAACAAATTTGTACCTCCACACTGATGATCGTGTAGAAAAGATGGGGTGCTGCCGAAATGGAAGTCTGATTCAGTTTGACAAAATGGGGTTCTTGGTCGGTCTCCGCACATCCATCAAACAGTCGACACTTCGCACGCATTCGTAGAAGGAATGAGAATTATTGCTTCACGATTTACCTCACACTTTGTAAAGCTGAAAAATATGTCGAGTGCATTCGATTAAACTTCCTAGTGCACAATTGTGTTTACCGATGCGGGAGCGGACAAAAGCAATACAAATAACTGTTGATTTCAAGAATTAAATGTACAACAAATACATTGTACAAAATTATCCACTTCAAATAGTAAATAAAACAAAAGGAATCTAAATAGAGATCGCGACTGTCTCACACTACACTATTGTGAGATAGTCATTTATGTAATTACTAATCTAATTTAATGGACTCCAATAGAACCGGAAAATTACATGTTCACATTTTCGATTTGTATGTAATCACGTTGTGCTGTTGTAGAAATTATGAAGTTTAACTGATTTTTACTGCATAAGAGTGACTATCTGAGAGGACTGACCTCAGGCCGTACGGCAAAAAATGAAATATCATATAAATGTGGTCCTAGGGGTAACTTTTCACGTAGAGTTCGAAAATCGACCTAAGGAAGCCGTATCTCCCACCCCTCATTTCTTGTTCTGCGCTGAACTTGAGCGGTCGGTTTTTCTAACTTTTGAACGACGCATCCAAACCCCTTTCCTTTTTAGCAATCCTGATAGATCTCGACGAGATGAGTATTTTTACTGTTGGAAGTGAAAGGCTAGCTCATCTGTGAAAAAAGTTGAGGCCATTTGAAATGTTAAAATTTTTATTGTGAAAAGATATATGCAGGGATGTAATTTTAAGTATGTTCATTGGATTCCCCGTGAAAAGTTACTCCTAGAACCAAATTTTTACTCGTAAATTCGCGGGACAATGATATTTCCCAAAATTCGGAAAAGGGGAGTATGGTGAATCACTGAATTTCTGAAATCTCGTACATTTGCGATTTCAACATTTTACCAATTAGGAAATGTTCTTAATACTGTACTTCATCTTTTTATGCATAATTAGATAGTGTTCTCTCCAATAAACATGACTTACGACTTCAAAAATTAATTTTTGTCATTTCACAATTTCTCAAAATTTCACGTTGCCAACTCAACAATTCGAGTCTGCTTGACGCATTAGCTGTAGCCAAGTTGTAGCATGCCTCGACATGAGTGAAAATGGGTGGAACAGTCCTCCTCCAATATATCGGGGCTGTAGTTATTGACGCCCGAATAAGAGTGTAAGACTGCCTCCGAAAATATTTAAATTTATTTTGGAGTTAATTTTGAGAATTCTGTACAGATACTGCTGTAAGTAATATCTTCATAACCTGAGGAATCATAAACGTATGGAAAAGCGACCGTTTGAACAATTTTTCAAAAATCGAAATTTACAAATATCGAAAATTTCGGAAATTTTGAAAGGGGAAGAGGTGTGTATATTTGTGTAAAGTTTATACACCAGATTATGAAAACATTACTTACAGCAATATCTAATCAGAATTCTCAAAATTAACTCCCAAAATGAATTTAAATTTTTTCGGACTCCGTCTTCTACCTATATTCGGGCGCCAATAACTGCAGCCCCGATATAATGGAGGAGGATTGTTCTACCAATTTTCACTAATGCCGAGGCATGCTACAATAGGGCTACAGCTAAAGCGTCAAGCGGACTCGAACTGTTGAGTTGGCAACTTGCAAATTTGAGAAATTGTTAAGTGAAAAAAATGATTTTTTGATGTCGTAAGTCATGTTTATTGGAGATAACACTCTCTAATTATTCATAAAAAGTTGAAGTACAGTAATGAGAACATTTCCAAATTGGTAAAATTTTGAAATCCCAAATGTACGAGATTTCAGAAATTCAGTGATTCACCATACTTCCCTATTCCGAATTTTGGGAAATATCATTGTCCCGCGAATTTACGAGTGAAAATTTGGTTCTAGTGGTAACTTTTCACGGGGAATCCATTTGAACATACTTAAAATTACACCCCTGCATATATCTTTTCCCAATAAAAATTTTAACGTTTCAAATGGCCTCAACTTTTTTCACAGATGAGCTAGCCTTTCACTTCCAACAGTAAAAATGCTCATCTCGTCGAGATCTATCAGGATTAGCTCAATTCTCTCAGATAGTCACTCATAATGCAAACAAATTATGACAACTGCACACACAGGAGTAGAGATGATAAAGGAAGAGTTTGGAGAATCATATATCTGACTGTAGAGTTGCCAAGAATAGCTAAAGTTGATTGCTTAGAGGAAGATTGTATTAAAGTGACCTGAACACTTCTTTAGAATTGTATTTTGTAGGATTAGCACATCTCATTTGCATACTAGAAAAGATAATCTAAAAATTACGGAAAAACGCTCAGTCTTGCGGAAGAGTTTTTGAATATTAGGGAAGAATGTGAGTATTTTTGCCCGCACAAAACAGGAAAATGACCATGAATAGATTTCGGATCGATTAGAAGAAACTCTTCCTATGGTTTCCCGATTTGGTTTTAAGATACGACCGCTCAAAGTTTAAGAAAAATCGCAAAATTGCTCTTCCTATATCATCTCTACACAGCAGGGAGGGATGATGTATTCCATTTCCTCTCCACGCCCTTTCCTCAGTGGTCAATGTGATAGCTTCTCTTCCTTTCTTACGGTCGAAATACAGCAGTCTCGAGCCCTCCATTCTCATTCAAAATTCCTTCGCCCACCTCTCTTCACCACCCAAGTTGTCCTTCAACGAGAGCTTCCATGCGCGTCCCATTCGACGATCGACCCACCCTGGACCTCGTATTCGAGGGTTCCTTCTTCTCGTATCTCTACGATGGACCTCACGGACTTCAGCAAGGATTCATCAAAACCATGGGGAGAATCATTGAACAGCATAAGGAGATACGGTTTCATCGCATCAGCAGTAAGGATTAGAACGGTAAGTACGGATCACGAGTGACCCTCGCAATTTACGATTCCTCCGGGCTACCCGATTTTATGACCCTGACCCGTTTCTGACCCGTATCCTACTGCGACTCGTATCTGACCCGTTTTAGAGGGTCAAAAGGTCGCCCCGTTATCCGTTCTTGCCGTCCTATTAACTATATCTCTATTCGAATGAGGAATTCTTCTCTTCCAGATGGCCAAGTGCAGATTGGAAACAAGTCCATGTCCATGGCTGATCTCTCTGTCTCCAATGGTTCTTACTTGGAATTCATCGACGGCTCAGGAATGAGTGGCGTTAGAATGAGATGGGGACGAACCAGCGCCCCCTTCCTCTATGGAAATGTATTGGTTACTAAATGCCACTTACCCAAGCTAATTGCTGCTGAAAGGTTACGAATCTCGAATGGAACAACTGCAGGAAGTATAGTTATTATCGTATTACTTGGTGTTCTCGTGGAGTTCCATTCTTCTAATCTCCTTCTGTATTCTCTTCTTCAATTTCACACTTTGGTTGTACAAGAAAGTGCTCTCGAAGGACCACAAAGGTCTGATTTGAGAGAAATGCTGATTAACACTCCAGGTTTCCTCCCTCACTCGCTGCTCGTGCCTTTTCCTTCTCTTAGGCACCCTCACTTCTTCTACCACGGGGCGTACTTCAGAGGAGACACGTCACCGCCCCTCCGAAGACGACGTTTTCCGAAGAAAATTACGAATTGAACTGATTATTGAACACTGACTAAATTGGTATCCTCGATCGAGCAGAATCAGAAACTTCGAGGATAAAATCGAGACTGCGGCAGAGTTCAATCCAATGAGGTTGTTTTAATGGACTTTTTTCGCTTTTCTCCCATTTCTCCCATAAAAGAGGCGAAAGGGAAGGGAGTCGAATTCTCAACTCATCTGAACAAATATTACTGCAGCATCGAGTTTCTCGCTATTGTCTTCTACCTTCTTCCCCTTGGATTCGGCCTGTACATTATATTTCTCATCGTTTTGATTATTCACAAGAAATTCTTCCATTATCACAATCTGATCTCAAACCAGCGTAATCGATTCACGAACTTTATCAAGAAATAGTCTGTCGCTCCGAAATAAACCAAGACTTCCTAACTTTTATTTAGCACGACATTTTACCACAACAATGCCAGATGCATTCACAGATGAAGATCAAGAACGAGCCAGCTAAACCAAAGAAGAGAATTCCCAGGGGAATCCAGAACTGGCCCATGTCCATAACTGGCGTCTCCAGACTGAAGTAACGAGACATCTGGAAGTCGATGCCGTTGAGGAGATCCCGAGTGTCGAGGTGGCGCATCATCAGGGAACCTTCCAACTGAAAAGGCTGATTTCGGTCGAAAATTCACTTTTCGATTACGTTTTCGAATCGATAGACGGAAAGGAGCAGGAAATCGATCATCTCCCTGTTCTTTCTCGTCTCATTCCGATGCAATTGGTAGAATACCGCCCTCCCTTCGCGCATGTTCTGCGTCAGCCAGGGAATTGGAGTCGATTCGTCCGGAAGGAGATTCACTCTGTATTGTGTTTCATTTATCATACCTATCTGAGAACATTAGAGTTCGAGAAACGATAACACGCTCGCTTCATTCTACGCACACTATCGACCGGTCGAGCGGCGAGAGAGTGACGAAAATGAAGAGAGCGTTGTATCGTTTCACGAATTCGAGTGTAAATCTCATTTCCTCTAATAGATCAGATGATATCAATAGAAACCTGGCTAGATTGCAGAGGGACTGGAGTGCAGGATTGGTCTGGTACAGCAGGAAATTCGTTTCGTAGAAGTAGCCGACTCGCGAGAAATCTGCGCACGTCATTCGCAGTCTCTCGTCCACCGAGTCGCCATAGATGAAGTTGGCAGAACCCCCGAAGAGAGTGAATGCCTGCATTCCCATTGAGTAGTAGAGTTCGCTATTTGGGCCACCGTCTCTTCATTTTACACACTCTCTCGACCGGTCGAATGGCGAGAGAATGAAGAGACCGTGGTTTCATTTCTCGAACTCTATTGAGTACATGCGAAGTGGAATGGCCAGTGACCTCTCCCTCATTGAAGTAGTCCACTCCTCTCTCTATCACCAGCTTCCTCGAGCCACTCTGGAACTGGGAGACAAGAAGAGAGAAGATTCTAGAGAAAATGCTATTGAGGAAGACAAGAGATGATGCCTTACGTTCCCTGTTTCTCCACAGTCATCATCGTATTGCCATTGAAATATCCCTGCCACGTTAGATTGAGGATGAAGAAGGAGAGCAAGAGACAGGAGAGTCGAGCCAAGTCCACGTACCCGATCAGCCACTCAAAATTCTCTCTTGTTTAAATGAATTTCACCAATAACTCCTTATCTTCCAGAGTATGATTTCGCAAAGAACAAGCTTCATTCTCACCTCAGGTCGCCCCCGAATGCGCTTCTTCTTCCCACTTCTGCGCACCCATCGAATTGCCTTCTCGAGAAGAAAAGTGAGGAGGTGAGCAATGACGATGAGGAGCAGCACATTAAATGAGAAGACGAAGTAGAACATCACTTGGGGAATAATTTCGAACGACTCCTTCGTGGGCTCAACGAACACCCACTGCAAAGCAGATTATTCAGATTGTCCTCCAATGTTTGTCTGCCGAAATTTGATAAAAGCCCGCCTTTCTCCACAGAGCCACAGTGGAGAAGTGGTAGCTGTGCGTCTGATCGGGTGAGAGGGTGCGAGGGGAGATATAGGAGAAGGCATTGGAGGGGAGACAATCATCGCTCAATTCTGAAATGAGCGAAACTGCATGACTAAGGAAAAGTAGGCATACCAGAAGAAGGGATCTTTTCGACACTGAACTCCTCTCGTCTCAGAGCCGAAACAGTCCTCCATAGGTCGAGGAGGACGCCCTTCAGTCGTCCAGAAGGACTCGCGTAGAAGTAGGGATAGTTCTCCTCCTTGTAGACAAACTTCATGGAATCGAAGAGTGAGAGGGAATAAAAGGCATCGATGGGGGAAGAGAATGGACAGAGAACTGGGCCCGACGAGGTAATCATCCTCCCTCCCTCAGTTTGCTCTCCAATTTGAGTCACTCACATGCCAGAAGAGCACGCAGGTCATCAATGATCCCTGAGTTAAGCAATTCCACTCATTTGAGTCTTCATGTATGATACATGTCAATATAAAATACATGCGGGTTATAATAATAATATATGTATCGCTCGTGGGGGATTGCAGATCTTTGCTAGAATCAGTTTCTTTTCAATTCAAAAAGTATGAATAATTTCCCAGATGTCTCAAGATGATATGTAAGTGGAATGAACAGGTCTTTTTTGGCATCTTCGAGCAACTTCTTCGGATACCTCTCCTCTCCCTCGGTTCTCACGCTGTAAATGGATCTGTCTCGTGCCCTCGCACCTCCACTCTTCCCTCTGCTCTCATCGAGTATTCAGAGGGCAAGCGGCCCCGCATGGGAACTTGCAAGTTATCGAGTGTCGAGGAGAGGAGCTTAGAGGAAGATGTCGATGCTCTGGGACGATCGACCCGTATGGGACGTCTCCTACGAGGGATCCTTCTATCCGTACCTCTACGATGGAAGGGACGGATCACTGCGGGGATTCATTCCCGTGATGTGGACGATGATTGGACAAGCACTCGGGAAGGAGATTCGATACCACCAAATCAGCAGTGAGACTTCTTTGTAACGTAGTTGGCGCATTATGTCGAATTTGCCAAAGAGAGCTAGAACTAGTAACTGCTTCGATCTCAAACTTTGATGTTTTCAGATCGTATGTTGTCAAACGGGAACGAGAGTGTCTTTCTGGCTGATATTCTGACGATGAACGGCACGTACATCGCCTTCGTCGATGGAATGGGGGCAGATTGGAAACGAATGAAGTGGGGTCGAATCAGTGTACCGTTTCTCAATGGAAAGGTGGGCGTTCTTTGAAATACATATTTTCCCGACAACGCTTTCGAAATATGATAATATCAAACAATAAGAATCAGATTCTCATTCTCAGTACCAAGTCTACGAATCGCGAAATGAACACGAACATGAAGCTTCGTTCATCTCTTACTATCTCGTATTCTCGTGGAGTTCGATCCTCCTTCTCTTCCTCTGTGTCACCATCTTCAACTTCACTCTGTGGCTACATGAGAAACTCATGCCAGAGAATCATAAAGGTTGTGTTTGATGAATATTCCATAAAGCAGTGCATTTATTACGATTCCCAATTCGACATTCCAGGATTCGTGTCTCATCTCCTATTCGCGGTCGCCCGTTCCTTCTTCCTTCTCTCAGTCACCCTCACTGTCTTCTACCATGGCGCCTACTTCAGAGGGGACACTATCGTTACCGTGCCTCCAAAACCAACGTAAACAGGATTTAAATGTTGCTAATGCTGTCAAAAAATGATGCATATTGGAAATGCTTGCAAAATTCGTTCAGGTCGTTGACCCAACTGCTCTCCTCCCTCGATCAATTGAATCGATACCTACTAATTGATGTGCACGGAAAGGTTTCGCCTGGAGTATCAGTATATTGAAGTGCTTTCTGAACCTTCACTTCAGCACATGAATCTCTTCAAAGATCGAATGCAAGTGCAGCCGAACAAGGCTCTTTTCTTCAAGCAGTTGTGTGGAGACGGCAAAGCCGCCGCTTTCTTGTTCAGTGGAGAGAAGCACCAACGATCTCTCATCAATGAGTCGTGCGCACTTTCTCCGTCAGTTTTTTCTTCTTTTTCTGGCTTTTACTTTAAAAATTTCTTGTTATTTTTTCATAAATATGTTTTTAAAATCAAAACTTTCAGAATCTCCATCAGCATGCCAGAACGGATGGCTTACAAGCCATTCGAGACCTTCTCTCGCGAGAACTTATATAATATCCTGACTTCGCGCAATTTCACGACGAGAAGACTCATCAAGAAAATCAATGGCGTCATTCTACGCATGTTCGAGGACGAGAAGGTTCGAACCTCAAATTTGGACAAAGCATTGTCTTCAATTGCTCAGATCTCCGAGAAGTGGAGTACTCGAAGCGTGGAGAGTCTCCGACACTACATGGATGATCAGGATGTCAATCCAACTGCCGAGTACCATGCTATGAGGTTAGTAAACTATCATTTCTTTTCGGAAAACATCAGCTTCATATGACCATTTTCGAAACAAATTAATTGCGGTTGCAGCCTGGAGCGGCTCTCGATCATCTTCTACCTTCTCTTGGTCGGTTTGGGGGCGACGATCGCTGTGCTGGCAGTCGAGATCGTCTACTTCAAACTGCTCCATCGACACAGTCTCATCTCAAATCTGCGCGATCGATCCTCCGCCTTGATTAAGAAATACTCTGTCGCCGCGAAATAATCACATTACCATACCATTGCTAAATCATAAAAAACCAAGCTTTTTCGTGTAGCGTTTTCGATCCGAACGAGATTTAGACGGGCGTAGTTCTGCACTAGTTGTGTTACAACCTGATAAAGTCTCTCGTTTGATACCTCAAAATCGACTTTGTATGGCTAAATTGTCTCTCTTTTCAATGCTCTCGCGTGCAATAGAAGAGAATAATGGACGGAATTTGCAATTATGGTGTTTTGATATTATTGTCTGCGTGTGTAGTTATGAAACCACTGAATCATCCTTGTCTCAAAGGTATTCTTGGTGTTGTTGGTTGATCTGGCTGCGCTCTGCTGCAGGCAAAGTGCAACTAATCAGTCATTCAACACTCAGTCAGGCTCGGAGCTTCTGGGAAGGGAGGAATGAACCCTCTAATCCGCTTTGCCTGACTAAAATGTGGGGAAGGAGGAGGAGAAACATGCAAATGTTTATCACTACAACTGCCAGGTCATCCTATTGACTCTCTTCCATTACTGTAAGACGAACTATGAGGGGAAAGGACCTAGCTCGTGCATCCCAAGACCCCAGGACTCTAAGAGCCTTTTGGGTGCTGTGCGAGAGTTAGCTGAGGATTTCTTCATGGTAATTCTAGGAATCAACATAAGCTTGGAAGAAATCTTGAATACACCCTTTTCTTTTTCTTGGTCTTGATTCCCCTCCCTTGTTCCATTGTCCATTGTCCTACCTCTTAGTATAATTCATACGTACATATCGCTGACTCAGTATCAGTGTTTTCACGACATCCCATGCTTTTCCTTCTTTTACCATCTTCGTATTGCTCCCGCATCTGATTTCTCAGTGTTCAATGTTTCGAAAATCCTTAACCATCTTCATCTTTTGTCCATCATGTTCGTTTTCCATCTACTCTCTTCGCTTCGTTGACCATGTATCTCTCATTCGAAATCCGTGCCAACCTCCATTTCTCCATATTTTCTCGTTATGATAGGACTCCAATTTGATGTCTTGTTTTTTTTTATTTCTGAGGATCTGCGAGCACACAGATTCATCACTGTGATAATAGTGCAGTCTGGAACACCCTTTCATCTCGGAAGAGCGTTTCGTTCTTCTTCGCTCATGTTTTCCGCACATTTGATGGATACCGCAAGTTGGAGTGGCTTTCAGAGCAAGGATGTCCTTCCTCGACGACACGCCGATGCTGTTCGCCCTCCAGGCTTCGTATTCCATCGCTGCCCTCCTTGTCCTCATCTTCACTCTCGTCGTCATCATCATACAGAAATGGGATACCATCAAATGCAAGTGAGTGTTATGCACTCTATTCCAATCAATTTGCTTCCCTTACATGATACACATTCGCAATGCATCATACACAACTCTATCTATGCCCAGAACAAGAGATAGACCCATCTTAGTGGATGAATGTAGTGGACACTCTTGCTAGATCAAACCAATATGTTCAGGCTGATGCTCGTCCTCATAGTCTTCGGCCACGCCAACATCCTCTCCGCCCAGTTGATCAAGGCTGTGTGGTGGATCGACCGCCACGAGTACAACCCCGCCACCCTCCGATATCTGGATAGTGAGTTCGTCTACTCCCTCGTGTTTTCGAGGACTCCAATGTTTTCTAATGTCCTAGAATTTCCTATCAGAAGTTTTAAAACACTATAATCTCTGAAGTCCCTAAAAATACTATGGCACTTGGAATGCTCAAAGAAGGCCCTTACACTCTACGACATCCTTTGGAACACCTCTGATTCAGTGATCTACCGTCTCTCCTCGTGGCAACACGAGGGAGGAGCAACGGTCTGACTCTCTCCAGTTTGCACGCTCTCTCAATTGCTCCATTGAGTAAGGCGATTGCTCCGAGGGAGGCTACATGGCCGTGACGATGGGAGAGATCGTCCTCGTCGGAGAGAGAGCAGTAAGCGTCAGGAGCATCGTAAAGTGAGCTGTTTTCTGACCAAACCAATGCCAAAATTAATTGGTAGAGGAAGAGGTGTAGGTGTATTGGACACGAAAAACACGAATTACTTCTTGAAAATAAGTATACATACCTGATTTTTCGATTTTGTTGACGAGAGAAAGTAATGGATTGCAAACACTATGGTTCTGGGGGTGGAAAGCGATTGTTCATTGATGCATTTGCAGGAAGAAGAAGGCAATACACCCGACGGCAATGGTCATGGTCTTCCTCTTCATCATCCTCTTCTCCGCCGGTTACGCGTTCGTCCCCCACTTCAGTAACATTTTTCTCTTCTTTGTCTAATAGTGTTCGTAATTCGAGCCATCGTCTCTTCTTTCTACACACTCTCTCAACCGGTCGATAGGCGAGAGAGTGCACAGAATAAAGAGAGCGTGGTATCGTTTCACGAACTCTATCGTGAAAACCAGCCGGAAATGAGACGTCGTTGCTACTTGCATCAGAGATAAACAGAGAGTGCAAAACAACTGTGATATCCACTCATCGGGATGCGTGTCTTAGCGCAGAAGCCGGATGGGGGAGAGGAGTAGATGCTCACGCTTGTTTTTGAAGCTGATACATTGGTGAAGGAGGGAAAATATAGTTTGATATAAAGTGCAAATTCGTGAATGAGGCACGGAAAAGAATCGAGTGATATAGCAACGTTTGTGCGCGTATGCGAACCGGAGGTATCCAACCACCCCCGCACTCCTAATTTCTCTTGCTCTCTCGTTTCACTGACCAACTGAGGAGCATGAGCAGTATAACGTGCACGAAACATTTGCAACCATCTGGTGCGAAACATGAAAGACTGCAGCTTCTATCAAATGCTCGATCTTTGCAGCATTCTTCAAGGTGGCATTGATGTTCTCCTTGGGAGTCATTGACCTCATTTCCTTCGCCATTGCTTCCCTCTGTAAGATGTACACAAGCAACAAATATGTCCATGCGCGCACTCTCGAGGAGAAGTTCCAGGTACGGAGATCATAGTTGCCCACGCCAGAGGCGACCCCCATGAACCCCTATTCATGGTTAAGCACTTCCCCCCTCTAGTTGAGGGGGGAAGTGCTCAACCATGAATAGGGGATCATGGTCTGAAAATGCTTCGCCGCCAGTGTTGGGCAACTATGACGGAGATACATGAGCATATCTACACCACCGTAAGCAATTATGGCTTTATGGAAGGAGGATGCTCTTAGACACGAGCATACGATCTTATTAGGTTTCCCAACTGAATGCCACAATTTAATTCAAGAGGCTGAAATTGTTCGAGTTTTTTAAAGAAAAGTTGATGAAAAAATGATAAATATTCGCTATGAACATGATTACTCGTCGAGATGCAGCTATATTCAGATTAGAGACGCATCTGCGTTCTTCAGAGCTCTCCTTCCCATCTTCTTCGTGTCTCTCATCACCAAGGTTCCTTTTCCTTTCCAACTCTTGCTGATCTTCCAATAAATGAGTGAATGAGAGACCGCTGCGCAGTCGTACGATCGTGAACTAGCATATATCTACCAATCAATCTTTGCTCTTCCAGGCTGGCTGCGCCTTAATCGTGTGGATGTACGCATTCGCTGGCGACTCGACGCCCTACATGATAAGGATCAGCGTCTACTACTTCGTCAGTTAATTAAGCACTAATTAGGCATTGATTAGTCTGAAGGCTCGACACACATGTTGGCAAAATTGGCTAAAATTTCAGCTGAACACCACGAACGCGATATCATGGTGCCTGCTGCTGCTCCTCAGACATAAGTGAGTGCTTATCATTGGAATACTTGGGTGCTTGGAGACTACCGTAATCCTTTGTGTATGCACCGATGGCTACCATAGTATATCTTTGTACAACGTAGCCACTTTAAATAAATTCCGTCTGACAGCGGATGCTATAAACACATGTATTTCCGAGACATCGGCACCTCACGCGAATGCTATTTCTATTCAAATCCGCTCGATGTCTGACAGGGATTGACACTAATTGATATTTAAATAGAGTCTGAGAGTTTATAATTTCTCCCCAGGCCATTACTACAGATGGGGAAAGATCAGTTCATGCTGCACTTGGAACAGAGAACTTACAGAGAACGTTGATGCAACAAAACAGGCTACGTCGTTCGCTGGTTTACTGCTAAGGAGAACTAACAGCAAGGGTATTACCCCGAAATATAAATTTCATTTCGTAAATGCAAATTTCGGAAAAAAAATTTAGAAAAAAATTATGGAAATTCATTTTCCGGAAAGGCAAGAAATGGAAAATGAATTTCAGAATTTCACATTTTGGAAATGCCCGTTTTGGAAATTTTTCCATGACCGGTAGTACTGTAGCCGAGCGGAAAATTACCGTAACCTATTTAACATATTCGTCGTTTATCAGCAAATGCGAAACATAGTATTATTTTCCTTTGCTATATTATTATTGTAATTAATAATACTAATAATTAAAGAAACAAAATACACAAAATAATGCAAAATCAATGTTTGAATTTAATTGTTCTATTTCGCGGTTCTCCAGATGCAGCGAAAAATACCGTAACCAGTGGAAAAATTTCCAAAATGGGCATTTCTAAAAATTTGTTTCCAATTTATTTTTTCCACAATTGTTTTTTCCAAAAAGCAAATTTCCAGATATTTTTTTCTAAATTTTATTTTTACGAAAAATTCGTTAACAAAATGAACTATTTCTGGCTCACTATTTCTGTGGTGAAGTTCTCATACCGAGTGCTGATATTTGGCCCAGTTAGAGAGCTCCTGGTGCACTTTCCGAAAAATGCCTGACCGACCACATAAAAAGTCGAAATTTTCATCCCTCGAAAAAGGAAGTTCTTTAGTGTTTTCCTGGCGTATTTTTCCATAAAAATTCGAAAAAAGTGGGTTAGGAAGCGAACCAACAACGATAAAGGGTCGAAAATCGAAATTTTTATAGTTTTTTGGACACCGTGAAAAAAATTTGTTCGGCGGTCAAAAAGTTATTGTCATTTTCGAAATCTACGTGAAAAAGTACGTCTATGATTTTAATAGCACATCCCAGATCCGGGGCCGTCGGATACTATATACTTCCGAACAAAGAGAACAATGTGATACATCAAGATTTTTTCGAAAAAAATTTTTTTCTCATATTTTACCAGAAACTTCAGAAATTGTGTAATTATACGTGTTGAATAAATTTCACTCAAATATGCCTATATAAGTACACTATTGCCAATTTTACCAAGCCACAAAAACGATAAAATGCTACAAGAAACTTGGTTTTTCTGGGTTTTCGATGCCATGTAATCACATTATATATCCAATGGCGATGGAATGCAATTATTAACAGTTAAAATATTTAAACGCACTTAAAAACGTTGGAATTATATAGTATCTACAGAAAAAATACCGAAAGTAATCCGTCAGAACTGCAGTTCCACAGAATGTGTCTACCCGGCAGCAAGATTCTGAGAACTAACTATCTAGACTGCTTGTTATTGGGCTCATTTGTGTGTATGAACACTGTCGATGTAATTTTAGCCCTTAAAGCGGGTCTATGATCACTCAATCGCGATATAGGGCGATACCTCCTGACAAGGGATCACATTGTTCTCTTTGTTCGGAAGTATATAGTATCCGACGGCCCCGGATCTGGGATGTGCTATTAAAATCATAGACGTACTTTTTCACGTAGATTTCGAAAATGACAATAACTTTTTGACCGCCGAACAAATTTTTTTCACGGTGTCCAAAAAACTATAAAAATTTCGATTTTCGACCCTTTATCGTTGTTGGTTCGCTTCCTAACCCACTTTTTTCGAATTTTTATGGAAAAATACGCCAGGAAAACACTAAAGAACTTACTATTTCGAGGGATGAAAATTTCGACTTTTTATGGGGTCGGTCTGGCATTTTTCGGAAAGTGCACCAGGAGCTCTCTAACTGGGCCAAATATCAGCACTCGGTATGAGAACTTCACCGCAGAAAGATTGAGAGGAGTTGCAAAAATGCCGCCCGTAAAGTAGGTACGTTCTCTCGTGGAGGGTCTCTTAGGCATTCAAAATTGACCCCAACGGATGATAGAGCACAATGAAATGAAGTCGCCCTCTCATTCCTCATTGCGCGCGTTACTCGAGCTGTTTTGCTGTCATTCCCCCTTTAAGTAACACTCGCGTAATTATAAGACACAGGGATACTTGCTGCAATAGATGGCTATGTGGGATGTAAGGAACAATTCCGCACGTCCATCTTCTTGCTTCTTGCACTTCCATGTACGGTCCAACGGACTAGAGAGTGCTCTAAATATGGCAGTCGTATTGTCAGCAGAAAATGATAGAGAGATGCTTCGCAGCGAGTCATCTGAAACACGTTTCTTACTTTGAGGCCTCTGCGTCGCCGTGCCTCTCGCCTTCTTTGTTGCGGAAAGAAAGAAGTGGATTCTCCTTCCAAGCAGGACACAACAAACACTGAAGGCGCTGCGTATTATGCAGAACTCATCAAGACGTGGAACCAAGCCCCAGCCCCCATAAACCCCTCATGATTTAAGAGATCGGATCGGTAAGAATGGACCCCCCCCGGACACGATTCCTTAGGAATGAGATTTAGGCGTCCACACTGTATGTGTATGGACCCCTTAGCTTCAAGTATCACATAGTACCATCAAATACCTGCTTGGGTCTCTGATGCGTTAATTATAGGGTAGGAAATTTGAAAAATCGAAAAATCATATTTCCTGAACGCGATAAGATAGACTCGAAATCTCTTCGGAATTACACTAGGTATCACCACTAACGAAAATTGAATAATTGAAATCGATTCCAACATGATTGTAAAATAGATTTCGTGCCCAAAATTTTCAGTTTTTCGGCTCCACTTTTTGAATATAGCAGAACGGTAGCATGCGAATATGCCTATAATGTAGCCCATTGAATTCTACATCACCTGGTACCAAAAAGAAATCAAACGGACTTTCCCGTCATTGTCTCCCAGATCTGAAAATACTCACGAATTCTACCGAAATTCAGTTATTGGCACTAAATGAAGGTACCGATACATGAACATTGTGGGAAATGAAGGTACAAGAAAGTAAACGTATAATTAGGAACAAAATGCGAGGGTTTGCTTTATTTTGAAATAGTCGATTTTCACACCCTCGATTGGTGGTCAATTTGGGTATCCAAAACTCGTAAATCTCTAAGATTCTCATGCTTCTATCTCTCACCAATCTCGATTTCTCCAAAATTCAAAAGAACGAATCAGCGGAATTTAGTCAAATGCTGAATATTCTTTTAGATAAAATTGCTCACTAGAAACTATACATTCGAATTATTCAGTTTTGCTAGAAAGGGGATATTATTGGGAATTTTTTCACCATGCAAAAACGACAAAATCGAAGATTTGAACTCACATTTTTTGAAAATTTTTTACAAAGCTTTTTTTATGATTTTTTTGGACGATTGGAATAAGTTGGATGTAACTTGTTCAAAGATAGTCCAAGTACTTAAAAATCTGATCAACAATTTTCGTCGCCATCATCGATTTCTCAATATTCGGACGGAAAATATTTTGGGCAAACAGATATCTATAGATGTTGTGTTTGGATAATGTTGAACTATGACAAGCCCCTTTCAACTTACATGTAGTTGAAGCCTCATCTAAAATAAAATTTTTGAGTTTTGGATGCCCAAATTGACCACCAATCGAGGGTGTGAAAATCGACTATTTTAAAATAAAGCAAACCCTCGCGTTTTGTTCGTAAAATAATTATACGTCTACGTTCTTGTACCTTCATTTCCCACAATGTTCATGTATCGGAACCTTCATTTAGTGTCAATAACTGAATTTCGGTAGAATTTGTGAGTATTTTCCGCTCTGGGAGACAATGACGGGAAAGTCCGTTTGATTTCTCTTTGGTACCAGGTGATGCAGAATTCAATGGGCTACAGTATAGGCATATTCGCATGCTACCGTTCTGCTATATTCAAAAATTGGAGCCGAAAAACTGAAAATTTTGGGTACGAAATCTATTTTACAATCATGTTGGAATCGATTTCAATTATTAAATTTTCGTTATTGGTGATACCTAGTGTAATTCCGAAGAGATTTCGAGTCTATCTTATCGCGTTTAGGAAATATGATTTTTCGATTTTTCAATTTGCCTACCCTATAATTGACGCATCAGAGACCCAAGAAGTTATTTGATGGGCCTATGTGATACTTGAGGCTTAGGGGCCATACACATACAGTGTGGACGCCTAAATCTCATTCCTAAGGAATCGAGTCCGGGGGTGGCGATTATGGTCGATTCTTACCGATCCGGCCTCTTAAAAGCCACTCTCACTACTCTCATACACCCATACTCTGATACCTCGTAATATCACATCTACCCCATTTATGATACTCATCTGCATTGAGTTGTAATCGACCCATGAATAATAATTATAAAAATATTTTTTGTCTGAAAATACAAATCCTGCAATACATTATCTTTGTAGTATTCTTTATCAGTAAACTGCTGCATCGTTCGGAGAAAAGAGACAATCAGGCTAGAGGAGAGATCATGGGACAGGGAATGAGATTTCAGGGAAGTGCGCGTGGTTGACTATGTTCGAGTGACTATGGACAACGGGATAGGAACAGGAGGGGACAGAGATCAATTCGAACCCTAGGAAACGAGGGATTGCTTACTGCAGAGACTGTGGAGGATATCACGATGCTTAGTTGAGATTGCCAAAATATTATACATAGTAGGATTGCATTGAGTGACTTCGAGTAGACACCGGTTCAATGGCGTTTCAGAGCTCAAAACAACGGGTGGGAGTATGAGTGGATATGGAGACAGGGAAGCATTAGCGTTATCCAGGTAGAAACGAGTGGTTTCGAGAAGGAGTTGAGTGACTGTACAGTGGAAGAGGTACGAAGTACGACTTGACTACTTTCAGCAAGCTTCTAGGGTCGGAATGTAAAAGAGTAACACATAATAGCCGAGACAAATATCACATATGTGGGCGGAAGCTGAATAGTACTGCGGGTGCAGATCAAGAGATGGCCGGCGTCGGCTGAGCACTGTTCGTCGCCACGACGCGCCGTGCTGTGATACGCAGCATCTGCATCTGTCGAATGGCCGCCGTCGCGTTGTACGCCTGCAAGCAACTCGTTGACGACGAATACTAAACGTCGTCGAGGTGCACCCCACACAACGCTCACCTTCTTCCAGTTGCGCTTCGCGAGGGACTTCTTGAGGTGCGATGAGACGGAGCCGTGGATGTCCTTCGCGAGCGCAGTGTCGCCCGAGATCCTGAATAGGTAAATTTACGTAATTTCGAAAATAATTATTTGAAAATTTAATGAATCTTACCATGGATGGGCGAGTGCTTGCTCACAATCGTATCGCTGGTCGGGGTCGCAGCACATCAAGTGAGAGATGAAGTCTTTCGCTGCGATTGTGAACATAATTAATTAATTAATTAATTTTTGAACATACTCAGAGGAAGGCTAAAACAACCCTACAGTTGAAATCTTGATGCAACCTAATGAATAATTCATGAGAGAAAAGCCGTTCGGGTTTGCGCTCTCTTCTTTCACGAAGGAATGGAAATTTGGTTCCTTTTGATCTCCGTTTCTAGCAAAGCTCAACTGTCTATCTCGATACTCTTTGCTTACCCGAATCGGAGATTTGATCCCAGTAGGGGGCATCGAATTCGTATTCTCCCTTGATGATTTGCGCGAATAGATTGGCGTCATTCTCATCGTAAAACGGAGGATATCTGCAAGTTTCTCCCCTTTCCCTCCATTGAGAAGGAGCCCCGATGTCGCTAACAACAAGTCAAATTCCCCTTCTTCACTTCCAAACGAGATTCTCCCGCTTTCAGGAAAGTGTTTTCGCCAATGTCACGCACTCGCCGAAAACGATTCGCCGAAAACGAATGTGGTGCGAAAAAAGAAGAAAAGTACAGAGGGGGGATCGTTTACCGGGGTTTGGTTCCTTCTGGGGAAATTTTCGTGGCTTTTGGACACTATGGTCTCTCTCTCTCGTCTTAAGTGCACATGAATACTATATTTCACGTGCGAATTATTAACTAGAATTCGTAATTCGGGTCACCGTCTCGTCATTTCCCACACTCTCTAGACCGGTCGAGCGGCGAGAGAGTGTGGAAAATGAAGAGACGGTGACCCGAATTACGAACTCTATTATTCACTGAACTGACCCGCAGAGGAGTATGTATGCGATGACTCCGATGGACCAGACATCAACCGCCTTCCCGTACGGCTTCTGCTGCAGCACCTCGGGAGCCACGTAGCTGTAATCGAGCTTTTTTAATCAAAAAATCCTAACAAGACAGACTCTCATAAATAGCATTCGAATATCAATCACAGCGCTCTTTCTCACACATTGCTCTCAGCACAACAACATCCTCTAATATCAAGATTGCTTTCGATGCTAAGCCTCTCGGTGCGTCATTCCACGTCAAAACCAAGCAGGCTGGGAGGATGATCCCCTGCCTACCCTGGTGTTCCGCAAGCCGTCGCCATGATGCCCGAGTCCTCCGTCTTAGACAGCCCGAAATCCGAAATCATGATTTTGGAGTCCTAAAAGGAGCTGTCTTAATCGGGTATTGACATCCTTCCATTCCTCCCAATAGCACACGCACGTAGTACCCTCTACTCCACTCTCGTTTTCCCAGCTTGCTCGAGTAAAGGAATAAATTTATGACGCCTACTAAAACAACAGGTGTTGCTTAAAATAAATAACCCATAAAGACAAGCTCGTACCTCGTCGGAGTTGAAGTAGAGAAGGTTCTCCGGCTTGAGATCTCGATGGACGACACCGTTGTCGTGCATGTATTGAACTGCAGCTAGCACCTGAACGAGCAATTACTAAATGACCGAGTAATCGTCTGACTCTATCCATAGTACATGCTCTCTCGCTTTCTCTAACCGACGAGAGAGTGTGTGATATGAGGAGAGTCAGATCATTGCTCGTCTGAACCTACTCTTGATCTTTGATCTCTCGTCATATCTAACGTAGGTTCAAAACGCGCAGTGCACATTACTCTTCTCTCTTTCTCACTTCCTCGATGCATGCCTGAGTGAGTACTTCCTACTTCCTCCGAGATTCCCCCCGATAAACACTTCTCTTCCATTAGGGGAGTCGATTCGGCGAGGCATCAAATTTCCGGCACATCGGCGAAACTACCGAACCCCATTTCGCAAGGAGTTACTGGAATAACTCGCGGTGCACGTGAGTACTCGTTGCCGATTCTGGCGTCGAGAGACTACTTGCAACGGGCAAATTCCGAGGAATCATTCTGCGGGATGGCGTCATCGAAAGAGGACAAACCTGCTTGATCAGATTACTCGCGTCCTTCTCAGTATAGCTCCCCTTGGCGACGATGCGATCGAACAACTCTCCTCCTGCAACGAATCGCACTCATTTTACACTTTTAAACTACAGATAGGGAGGAAATTATGAGTCATCGAGATGATGTACTGAGTACTTCCCGCTATGATTCTGAAGAATTTCTCCCGACGATCTCAAGCTCACGTAATCCCCCCGCGCTCAAATTTCTGCACATTCTCCTCGCTCATTAGCGCCCTCGTCGAGCATAATGAACTTTCTACCGAATGATACAGTTAAATATCCCCGTGCGTATGCACCCACTACATTTATCAATTTACACTGGCTAATCTATGCTTATAAATCGGGCAAACTGAGCCTGAATGGCCGGTAATTATGTGAATGTCAAAACAGAAATCAAGCCTAGTGCAATAGCAGGTACTGTCCTCTCAGGACTTCAAATGGGGAGGAAGGTATCCTCGTTCTGAGTAAACGGTATAATTTGGCCTTACCTGTCACCAGTTCCATCACGAGGTACACGTACTGCTTCTCATCGTAAGTATCGAACAACTGGACGATGTTCTCATGGCGAAGCCTGAAAGCAGCCATTATTCATCCCCTCCATCCCTCCCAATAGCACACGCACGTAGTACCCTCTACTCCATTCACGTTCTCCCCGCTTACTCGAGTAAAGGAATAAATATATAAAGCCTACTACATTATGCGCCCATTCCAACTCGCCCTTTCGGAATGGAGGAATGGACGAGACAGAGATGAGACCCCTTTAGCAATTCCCATTCCACTCCCTCGAACCCATCATCTCTCTCCTCGCCTCAAATGCGCACTGCTAGAGGGTTTGCTTAGAATTTCGTTCAAGTCTGGGAAAGAGAGGATGACACCCCCGCTAAGCGGTTCTTCTGAAGAGGTCCGAAGAGTGTCTACGACATCTCGCGAGACGATTAGCGAGAAAGGTCAAGAGCGGCAAGGGGAATTATAGCACTCAGCCCGAAAGATCAACTCTCAATATAATAATTGCTGGCGATTATGGTGTCTTGGAAATTGTAGGTGGCAGATTTGTAGCGGCTACATTGCTTGCCAAGACAACTTAGGAGAAAAACTGTGGTTTGATTTAGACACAAAGTGAAACATCGGAGAGGAAACTCACTTCCTGAGCACTTTGATCTCGTTCTCGAGTGATTCCTCCTTGCCCTTGAGTGCCTTCTTGTCGATGCACTTGATGGCTACCAATCGCCCGCGGTGCTCCTTACTCTCCGCCAGAAACACCTGAAATTGTATTAATATTGTTCCGAAACTTCGTTTTCAGCCATTATTGATGCTCTTGCTCATTTAGAATAATTTTAGATGCGAATTTCACCGGAATCAATGGTATTCTGCGCAACGAAAACGAGTTAGTTCAATATTTGATGAGACGCGTGGATGGTAATCTGCTCATTACCAGTCTCCGAATCATCTTCATCTTCCTCGTCATCTACTCTTTCCTAACATGAAAACACTCGGTTTCCGCGTGCTCTTCTGCTAGTAGCCGCTAATTGCATTTGAGGAGGAGGAGGAGGCGCATTCCTGGGACAGCAGACAGACCATTGCAGCAACGGAGTCATATCATCATCCAATGTCATAACCTGATCATGGCCACTAGACCGAAGACAGAGAACGGCGCGGATATTCAAAAACAAGGATCCCCTAGTTGGAGCTCGCTCGGTCCCATGGAAATGCTAGTGAATACACCACGGACGAGCGTTTTCCGCCTCATTTCCTATTATTCCGTGAATGTTTAGTTGAGCATCCGAGTTCTCCCTCGGAAAGCGCATTCAATGGGAAGCGGAAGCGCTGTTTTTCCCACACCTCCGAGCGCTCTCAAAAGGCCGTTTCCGTGAATGTCCAGGTGGTGGTTCGGAATAGTTGGTCGCTTCTCTATGAGAGCTAATGTGACACATGACCAAACACCTTTTTCTGCCTTCCCATGACTCTTTCTCTCTGAGGCAGTCAAAAGGAGTGTGAGAGCCAGGCGCGAGAATCCATCATGCGCCGTTTTGTTGCTATAACAGGCTAGAAATAGCATGATGTCATGTCACCTGCCGGAATTGGCGTTGGACAGCAACGGGTTACTACTGCCAAATTGCATGTTGAGAGGTGGCAATTCGCAAAAGCGCCGACTCCAATATCGATAATGGCGAGAGAAAGCCCCTGTGATCCGTGGGAATAAATAGAGGATAAGTGATGATTTTCGATTGGGGCGAGCCGTTCCCACTCTCACGAATGAACCCCGTGTTCATCTTCGATCTTCTAGAGATGAGAATCGAGCACCATAGTCCATTACTCTCCTCATTACCAACCAATTGGTGACCACCTTGTTTTCCTTCCCCAGCCGATTTGTCCTTTCTCAAATGGAATCTTGAATGAAGAGGAGGAGAAGAAGGCAGTCGGAAAGAGGGAGCAAAGTGGATTTTCTGGAGCTCTGGCTATAACAAGCGGGCTGCTCTGAGCATTCTTCGGCCGCTGCTGAATTTCCTCTCTCTTCTCACTCCTTCTCTCGATTCAGAGACTAGGACCCAAAATAATCGTCGAGCAGCTGAATAGAGAGAGGGCCTATTGTGAAGTGAGTTAGGCGAGGATGGAGAGAGGAAGGGATTGGCCGACAACATTGGGGAATAAATGAGGGAGAAGGAGAAGATGGCGATAGCAGCAGTCTCGATAAGGGGGGAGAACAAGCCCGAGAGAGGACAACGGAGATCATATGACCCGAGAAGGCAAAACGCGCGTGTTTCCGGGTGTATCGCGTGAGAATGAGGGGGATATATCACTAGATTGTGCTCCGCTGTGCTTCAAATCCTCGAGAACCGCAAATCCCGTCAAATTAGCCCAATCTCGACATTATTCGGGCTTCTGCGGATGACATGAGAGTGCCTTTTCCCAGGATTCATCTGTTAGGGAAGAGGAAAGAAGGAGAGAGAGGAAAGGACCCCAGCACTGTCCCTGGTCTCACCATACAATTTTGAGATACAGACGCCACGCACTTTAAAAACCGCCATTTCCATTTGTTTTGCTATAATTTCAATGCGCACTCGTCACTGAGCGCCATGAAAATACGCAATTCGAAATTAGGACTACCGAAGGCAAAACAGAGATTATTGCAATAAAAAGTTGTTCAACAGATCTTTGTATTATCAAACAGCTTACCTTGGAGAATGCTCCGGTGCCGAGAACATCGCGGAACTCGTACTTCTCCTTGATGAGATGCCCGTCGCGTCTCTTAAAGATTGTGGGCATTGAACGGATGTCGACTAAAAAGGGGAAGACTTCAGTAGGGAAGGTCGACGACTGAGGAGAAGGAGAAGAAGAAGAAGGAGGGCGTAGCTCTCTCCCTCCTCCCTCTCCCTCTCTCCACTCTCCTTCCCCCCTCTCGTCGTCCGCCGCCAGGCAACATACTTGCACACTCTCTCCCCCCTCCTCTTCCCACTCTCCCCTCTCCCTGTCTTCTCTTTCTCAGTCGCGCAGTCACGCTTTTCAGCGCCCGCTCGAATCCATTTCACACCACGGGGAAAATCCCCTAGGAGCCGCGGCTGATTCCAACCAATGCCAATCAAAAAGAAATGGGACCCTGCGAAAAATGGCGATCTCTTCAGTTGAAGTCAAAATATGGAGAAAAAGTTGACTCCCCTACGACTAGTCTATTTTCATCGTGTTCGTATCATCATAAATTAAGCAAAGTGGGGATTAGCTGCTGATTAATTATGCTATTATTCGGTAATACGAAAAGAAGATTAACACCCTCGTAGGAGCACTATAGGCTAATACTAAGAAGCCTGTCGGCTCACTAGCATGATGACAAAATTATCCACTTTGGCGAGCTCCCCCAAGGCCATCTCCAAAAACAAGGGTATCCGCCATTTCATCCCCTCTTTCTCTCATTCCCGCCATATTAGAGCATTGGCGACCTAATGCTATGAACAAAAGATCGTGGCATTAGAAAGAGATCTAATACGGGTAATTTACCACAGTTGTTAGAAATATAGACTAGAAGAAGACTTAGAACAAGGTCAGGATACGAATCAGGCACAACAGTCGGCGTACCTCCCACACTCTGTAGTCCTCCTCCATCTCGGCCTCGGCCAGCTGCTGCTGCATCGGCTGCTGCGGCTGCGAGAACGAGCACGGCAACATCACTGCAACATCCAATCACATCATCATCATCATCTCCGTAACGCACAAGTGCAATTTCTGCTCTCTCTCGTCTCTATTACTGAGACTGTGGAGCGGATGACTAATCAAGGATTTTAGTCATCAATCCGTGTCAAGTTCACCACCACTCAAACTCGTTAGCGAAAGCAGTTTTCCTGACTAGTCTCGAGTGGGGCAGTCTGATTAGTGAATCACGAGTTTTCTTGAAGACTGTGCCTCATTTGTGGCTATTTCGAGGTGTCAAAACAAGTTTTCCTCCAAAGGTATGACTAGTGATCACTTGGACTCACATTTGGATCAAACAAATCGGCAACTAACAGTTTCTAGAGCCTTCCTTCGAGAATAAGCGAGAACTGAAATATATTCTCATTCAGAATATCGCGATTATTGTAAACACAGGCGACGATAATTAATCTCGTGGGCGTTGGCGGGAATTGTAAGTTTTCTTGAGAAAGGAAAGAGCGCAGAAATGGAGGAGATGAGCTCGAAAAGCCAAGGATTAAAGCCGGATTAGCTAAAGAGCACTGGAAATGGGAAGGCGGCCGGTACAAAAGACAGAGGCACGCATAATTGATTTCAAAAGCTAAAGGAAAGCTGACAAAATACAATCATTCAGGAGTAACTACAAAGAGCACTGTGCACGACGGGCATGTTTTCTGTCAATTCCAATCCACTGAAATCGCTCTAAGTTTGAATAATACACCAATTTCCATAAATCGAAGATCAGGTGGAAGGCACTTGGATACTAGAGTGAGGGAGAGTGAGCGAATGCGCTGTGAGCAGTCGGCTTCAGTGGGTTGACTGGTAGGGGAATAACAACGACTCTTCAACTCAACTCCCACTGGCGCGACCACACGCGATCGGTCATTAGGAAGAGAGGCAAGAGGGACTATTTACAGGCTCAATTCGTAGGAACGACGGATGGGCAATGCGGGAACTGGAGGGGGGATGGGTACCAGGTAGTGTGGATGGGTACCAGGTAGTGGGGATGGGTACCAGGTAGTGGACCTTTAACTTTTGCATACCAGTGAGATTCTTAGGCAGTAACTACAGTGCACTTACAGAAGGCGCTGGAAATTGGTTCTAGGTAGTGGGACGAGAATATGACATTTCGAAGTTGACCGAGCGAAAGATTAGCGAGCAGTTCAGGCATAGCTGAGCAGGTGCTGAATAGCCAATGAAAGTGCTTGGCTGAGATTCTGAATGGGAGAGTATCCTTGCATGCGCTGCCAGGAAATCCTGATTGTTGCCAGAAATAGCAAGAGGGAGCAATGGTCTCGCTCTCTCCAAACGGTAGGGAAAGAGGTGGTGGTAGGGTAGGTAGGGTAAGTAGGGTGGTAGGGTAAGAGGTGGTAGGGAAAGTGACGAGGAAATACACAACACGGAGATCATAATTACGATGTGCAATAGTTCCCGATGAAGCATAAGTTCAGTGCACAAAATGCACTCAACCATCGAATAATATGCTATTGATCAACCACGCGTTGAGAAAGCTGGCTTGAAAACATAACTCCAACGCCTGGTGCACGGGGATAATAGGCATTATAAGCAATCCAATTACTTGAGCGTATCAAGCATATAAGTTCGTCTTCGCTTAGCGACTTTTCTTTTAAAAATTGAGCGCATAAGGAACGCTCACACCTGGGAATTCATTATTCCCACTCTGAGAACTTTCAAAGTGCAGGCATAATGCATGCTCTCTGTCGTTATTCTGCCATAAATGAACGAGAGACATTATTGAAATCTTGATTGGATTCAAGAAGACTAACTAAAATCCAACGGGGCGGAGTCTTCGAAACACGGGTATGGTGTGATTCCCGAGCCAATCTACACTGAAAACAGAGAAGGGCGGATATCCAATTCGTCTAGGCAATCTAGAAATTCTAGAAGGGCTAAAAACCGACACAGTGGGATGAAATGAGCATCGGAAGAGACAAGGGGGGAACGCCTGGGTGTGGAGTGGAAACGACATCTGGGAGTGAAAGGGAGGAGAAGTGGGTTGGCAATTGCAGCTTCCGGATCGAATCAGCGAAATAGTGAGTTTGTTGAAGGAAATACTGTGCACAGCCTCCGGATACAACTGTCAGGAGACAATTCCGAGAAGAAAATTCTACATGTTGTATCGAATGAAAAAAAGTGGCTGAACATGCGCCGGTATGCATAATGAGACAGACAGGGAGGCCAGCTGATACACCACCACTTCTCTCGATACAACTGCCAATTTGCGAGCGGAAGAAAGGAGACAATCGAAGGAGGCGGCGGTTGGTTCTCCTTCCATGGACTCCTTCCATGGATACGAATAGCGACTGCTTGACTGCCGAGCCTCGTAAAACGGACGTCGATACGAGCGATGAATAAAAGAGATTGCGAAATTACGGTAGCTTCTAAATTAGGACTCGAATCCCAATGAAGACCCAGCAAATTTAGCTCAACCTTTTTCGATGTGTTAGTGGCAAATGATTGAAAGACATCATGATGAATTCCTTGAATGTTTTGCAGCCCGAAATACATGTGTTATCCAATCAGAATGAAATAGGAGAAGATCGCAGTCCACATCATTCTAGTCACATTTGCGACTGTTTGGGCCCGTGGCTATTCCAGTCCCCATGGCCATTCTATCCATTCCTCACCGTCTATTCCCTCCCTCCCTCGCTCCAGAGAGGCTCCAGTTTCGTCTTTTGGGGAGGAAAGAGTGATGCTATCGTGGAGAGACCTGGTTGACTCAGAAAGGGGAAGAGGGCAAAGTTGATACGAAGTTCGCTCGAGTGATTCGAGCGCAAGTCAAGTGAGAAGTTGTTCCTGGTTCGGGGATTGCCGAGATCGAGTTAGAGCTGACTCGGAACCATGCATGAACTATCTCGAAAAGTTACAATCCGGAAACGATCGTGACTGGTAAATTTAGTGCGACATGGTGGTGAATTCGAGACATGATAAGTCGCACGGATTAGTAGACTGAAGAGGGGAGTGGGGAAGAGAAAGCCGAAAGTAGATTAATCAACGCCCTTTGGCGTAGATTGCACACGGAAACCCGTGGAAGCTCATTGGCTTTTACGCGATTGCGACACGTTTCCATCAATGGACGACGTACGCAATTCGGAAAAGAGAGAGATAGAGAGGGGGATATATCGACATCATAACGTGGGCAGATTAACATGTGCGTTTGATAGATAGGATGTAGCCAAACAAGATGTTTTCGATGATCAATGATGGGGGGGGGGTCTGACGCACACCGGTCAAGGACATCACACCCTCATCATCGATGACATCTTGTCACTACGAGAAGAGGGTGCGATTCGTGCGAGTCATTAGGGTATGAAATTCCGGTAAGTCTCTCTCTTCCATGAGAGAAGTGAGAAGGTGTACGAATTGAAGAGACGATAATCAGAATTTCGATCTGAATCAGGAATGCAAAGTGGTTGGGGGGGGGGGTGCGCGGGTGAGGGAATGAGTGTGGCCAAGTGGCGATCCTTCTCGAGAATGTGCAGGACTCTGGGGATTAGTGGAAGAACGAGAAGGAATGAGAAGAGAAGTGAGATGGTGGAGAGGGAGGAAAGTTCTCCCTTTGAGGAAGAAGCAGTTGATGAATGGGATGAATAAGCGACTTTCCTGCTAGCGCCTCCATTCATGCTGCTGTAGTCAATGATCTATGATGAGAAAGATGCTAGATCCGATCAAAATTTCGCCCCTCGGGACAACGAATCGAAGAGATGAACTTGAACAGTGGTGAAAATCGCCATAAAAAAACAATTATAAAAAGGCTGTAAATGTGCGCAGCTTTGGAGCGTTAACGGCTTCTATAGTCGAGTAGTCTAGACAAAAGCGAGAGAACTTGCGAATAATAAAGAACCCAACTGACTTCCAGCTATCACACAGTACGCAAGTGCCCCCCCCCCCCCCCACTTTCTCACTCCCACTGTAATCCGATACCAATTATCAGATGATTGGGCATCAATATTACAATTACTAAAAATACATCGGAAAGTACAGTGCAGGAGGAGACCTACGTAGAATGTCAAAAATATGGCCTAACAGACGCGAAATATCTAATCAGAATTGCTCGCCTGAATTCCTATGCATTCCGTGACAATGGGCGTGTATCTACGACGAATTTGCTACTCAGGAAAGTGCGTCATTTCTAATTCAATATTTCTAGTAGCCAATATCCCGAGAAATCACACATCTCGATTGACGCAGAATCGGAGAGAACGAGGAAATGTAGCTGGGATAATGCAGTTATTGTTGCTGTAACACGATTGTCTCCAGGAAGGAAATCAGAAAGATGTGATCAGGCGATATTCTGTGAATATAAAATATAAACTAGAGAATCAATCGAACAGCAAACATAAGTTCGACTGATTTTTGTGAAATGTCACATTTAGTTGATGATTGAAAGACACAGGAAACGAACATAACGAAGTCCGAAGTGGAAACTCGTTAGGGGCACGGATATAGACCAGGACGGAAATTCCTGGAATAGCGGTGTATCCTGAGGAGAGGAAGCATTGCCAGGGGAAGAAGGGAAGGGGAGTTGTTAAGTGGGTCGAGAGGCAAGTCAGCTCGTCTCCTCCAGAGAATCGAGAGAAGGAGAGTGTTTCCTTCTTCCTCGGCCAACCCTCCATCTATCTGTCTTCTCCTTTCCCTTCCCAACCCCAAAAGAGCCTTCAGAGGAGGAATGGAGATGCATAAGAGAGACGGGAGGGAGAAAGACCTCGTGCTATTGTTCTCTTTTCTCTCCCCGAGACTCGAGCGTTCTCTTTGAAATACCCATAGCGAGGAATTTCACTACGAGAGATCATGGAGAGGGAGGAGAGGAGGGCGAGTCAGAGAACAGTACTGCAAGAGAAGAGAGAGAATGCTGTTATCGCGCTAAAATAGACCTCGTGTGAAAGAAGATTTTGGAAGCCACGAGCTGCTGAGTGAATTGTCGTGAGGAAAAGAGGAATTTGGAGATGATGAGTGGCCAGAGAGATCTCCAGTTCTGCATTAATGGAAATACGGATAATGAAAATAATGCGATAATGGACCCGCAGTATTCTGGGCGCTGTTTACGAAGAAAAAAATTGAGGGGTGTGATGAAATTCGCGGTTCGTAATTTGACTGGTCGGAACTTTCAGATGGTTATGTCAAAGGGTATGTTTGCGTGGGGGAGGGTGCGTTCTAGATAGAATGCCATAACCAACGGGTCGAGAGTGCAGGTGAATTACCTTTGACGCAATCATCAAATTTGTCCAGCACCTGGAATCAAATACGTAGTAGGTAAAAAATAGATTGCAGAACGAAAAATGGACATGCACCGTGGGAGACAAAAACGCTACGCCGCCGATAGTTTTTTACGAGTCACTTTTTATTTGGACGTAGTTGCAGTAGAAGAACTCTATAGAAAGTGCTTGCCGCCTCCACCTTACTTGCTGAATCAAAACTACCGCGTCTTATTTTCCAGTATTTTCATTATGTGAGACTCATCGGAGAGCTCCGTCGCTAATCTCCCTGTTTTCTCCGAAATTAATCCATTTCGAGAAAATGGTTAATCCCATGTGTGTAATCCACCCCTGTACATCTCGTTGAGAAATGCTCTCGTTGAAAAAAAAAAGTTGAGAAATGATATGCACGTCTTTATTAGGTGGCAGAGATTCGAGGGCATCGCTGACAGGAGTGAGATAGGGGGAGAGATATGGATAGAGAGGGGCAGAATCATTGGCAGTTATATTAGGACCACTACAGCCACTGCAGCAACTGCAGCAGCACCCGCGGCACGTCGAGAAGGAGACACTCGGCTTACCTGCAACCAGGGGATTGGTACCTGGAACCAGGAACCAGAATCCCGTGCTAAGATCACCTTCTGGTTCCGTCCTCGAAGAAGACTCCTCCGTCGAGGGCGCAGTACTTGGGGCAGATACCGCGCTCTCCGTTGGGTCCGGCGTTTCCGTCCTCTCCACGGGGTCCGGGTGCGCCAGAGGGACCGATGGGTCCAGGAGGACCGGGGGGTCCGGGAGGTCCGTTCTGGCCAGGCTGTCCATCGCGACCGGCTGATCCATCGGGTCCGGGAAGTCCCGAGGGTCCTGAAACCCATCTCTCAGTAAATGAGTTCGGAATTGGACTCTGCCCCAGATGCGATTTAGTCGTTCGAAATGGACTGCGAAATTGGGTCGCAGCAACTTGTTTTCGGTCAAAGTTTGCTGCAAACCTTGGAAATGAGTTTGCGATTCAATTGGGCACAAGTTTACGATGGAGAGGAATGGCCTAAATCAGAGATTCTTACCGGGCTCTCCAGGTGCTCCAGCATCTCCGGGAGTCGAGGGCGACGACTGGGCAGGTCTTCCGGCGTCTCCTCTCTCTCCATCACGACCGGGGTTTCCGGGAGGACCAGGAGGTCCGTTGGGTCCCTGCTGTCCGGGAGGTCCGTTGTTTCCGGGGCGTCCGGGGTTACCAGGTCTGCCGGAGTTTCCGGGGGATCCGGGGGGTCCCTGGGGTCCGGGAGGGCCGGGAGGGCAGGGGTTGCAGGGAGGGACGTCGAGTTCCTCGCAGACGATGGGGGGGCGACCGGGAGCGCCGGGTCTGCCAGGGGCACCGGGGATTCCGGGCTTGCCGTTGGCACCGGGAAGACCGGCACGACCGGGGTGACCGGGCTTGCAGCAACCTGGAATGGGAGCACATTGTTACAGTTATACTGTCTTGAGGTTTGGTAAGTTAGGATCACTGTAGGAATATGGTATTCAAGGTACGGTATCTCACCGGCGCAGGCTCCTCCAGCTTGCCTCTTGGCGCGTCCGGCGGTCGAGTTGGCGGCCATGAGATGACTGGGTAGGACGGGCTTCTTGTGCGTCATCTCAGACATGATGTCCTTTGCGGATCCCTGAGAAAGGATACGGTAAGGGTATACGGTAAATGTATACTTTTGATCTTCTCATGCGCTTGCGCTGATCATCCCTAGAGTCTCATCCGACGTATGATGACATCGGATGTGATTCATAGTGAACAGAGAAGAATGTGATAGGATTTGATGCATGTAATGAGTCATTCCCTGTTTTGCTTCTGACGAGAAATCGTATTCCTCCGATTTGGATGTTTTGCGTGCACAAGTCGAAGATGGAATGAGTAAATGCAGACTTCATTCCATCTTCGACTTCTTCCATTAGCGAATTATCTCGAATATTTTTGGCTTTCACGTGGTAGCTCTCGAATAACACGAAGCCAGAAGTCGAAGCCAATCTTAGACTCACTGGGGGATAGGAGGGAACCAAGTATCAAACAAGTCTATGACCCTCCTCCCTTCAGTACTTACTAAGTGACTCAAGGTAGCGAGAGTGGGTAGGAGAGGGGTGAGGGATGAGGGGGGGGGGGGAATGCCATTGTGAATGAATAGAGATAGGGAGGGCGCGATCGCGGGGCTCCGTTCCACCTGCACGGCCGGAGTGCCAAAGAAATGAACGAACGAACGATTTAGATGGACGGCTATTGATGGGGGCAAAAAAGGATGGCAAATGGGGGGAGAAATTCGATGCGTAACACGAGGGATACGATATGATTAACGGCATGTGACTGGAAATGGAAATTGTTTGCCCAGATGTGCTTATTTCCATGTTTTTCTGAGTGAGAAATAGCTGAAGAGAGGGGATTTCTATTTCTGTATAAAATTGGCGGTCTGATAGAATGCATGGGAATGGCGATAGTGAGAGGCAATCAGTGGGAATTCTAACCTTGCAGAAGCTGAGGTCTCTCTTCGCCTGTTGTTCCACGTGCTCGACGAAGTTGTAGACGATGGGCATCGAGATGCAGACCGACAGCACTAAATAAGACATTACAAGGGTGAAATTCGTCTCTAATAATGTAAAAGTTTTACTCCTGATCCGATTGATCTATCCGACCTCTTTCCTCTAATGCACTTGAAATTAATTTCAATCATCTAATTATTCACTTCGAGCACTTTTCATCCGCTCATTCGCTCGAGAGGCTACGAGATCTAACACTTTGCTTGGATTGTTCACGTGTCCGATTTCGTAGCGAATAATTTAAGCGGGGACTCTGCGTGCAACAGCTGCAATCGAGAGCCGTCAAATCTCACCTGCGAGCAGCGAGAATGTCACTGCGGCGTACGCGACCGCCTTGTAGGCGCGCTCCCGCGGGTCCTCGGAACTGCAATTGCCGGATCTCAGAATGGAATTGACGGATGTCGGAAGTGGATGAATGGTGGAGGCAGTTATGAGATGAGACAGGTGGGATTGATAAGATAAGGAGAAGGAAGGAGAGGGAAAGTACTCACCAGTCAGTCATCTTCTGCGTGCTCTTGTGGTGCTCTTCGGGTGACGACCCAAAGCCACTACCAGAGATGCACCTCGGAACCAGCTCTGCTTTATATAAGGTATGGGACTGTACGGGGATGTGGAACGAGTAGAGAGCATGAAGATCGGAGAGAGGGACGAGAGGAGGGAGGGAGCGAACCCCTCGAAACGATAGAGACGAATCGCTTCCGAAAAAGTCAAAGGGCACAGTGTCTCTCTCCTTTCACTACTCAAGTAGCGGAATGACTTGGCTGATAAAAAGGGCCAATTCGAGGAGTTGTCAGCCTGAGCCAAGAAAAAGACTGTTGACTCGAGAGTATGTGTCAAGAGAACTACTGCAAAGACTGTTGAAAAAGCGCACTAGACTGAAGAGATGAGCCTGCAAGCAAAGGACTCATTTGCTCCTAGACTGCAAGCTTGACTGTATTATGTTCCTATTCACCTTATGGAAGACCTGGCTTTATCCTTTTCTTCGGATAAGTTGCATACTGTAACTGCTCGCGTGATCGCCGAGTGATCGCCGAAAGTTTTCACCTGGTCTATTTTCGCTTTCTCTCAGCATGACTTTTACTCTTCTTGTAACAAACACTTGACGAAGAGGGAGAGAAAGGCCTAACGGCGCTAATTGAGCTTTCCCCCTCTCCCCCTCTTTCCCTTTCATTGAACGATTTGTGATCGGTGACCTGGAGTGAGTCAAGACTTGATCAAAGTCACTTTATTACTACAGTAATTAATATTCCGACATGGGAGTACGTGGGGGTGCGATTATGCCTACAGAAGGGGTGTGTCTGGAGTGGCAGCTGAGATGGAAGGAAGGAGGCCAGAAGGCGTCAGCCACTGCCGCAGACACGATTGCACTGGATGGATGGGTACTGGTGGGTGTCCAATATGGTACATACGGGGTGGAATAAATAGACGCATAATGTAGTGAATGTATGTGGTAATACATGGTAAGACGGTTAACCTCGGATAGTAGGGAACATTTCGTGTGTGTAAAAAAGTATACAAAACAACAAAAGTTACAAAGTGGTTAGTGATATCAATAGGTGGAAGTACGCACTGTATTCGGGGGAGATAAAAACGACGGAGATATTTTGATTAGTGATCAAAGGAGTTGTAGGAACCGATGTACGGGAGTACGGTGGGTGAAAGACGTTTAGAAGAGGGCGAGAACGGTTGCATAGTAGGTCACACAGGTTGTACAAACATAAATCATCGGCTAACCTGTAGAAGGGGCGACTAGAAAGAGGGACAAGAATGAATACAAGGAAGAGAGGGAAGAGTATGGCTAAGTGACTGGGGAAGTGACGAGAAAGGCATTCGACTACTGAAGGACTACGTTCAGAGATCATGAATATGAGGAGAAATGGACCCTATCGAGTCTCCGATTTTGATTCGTGTGGTGAGAGGGAAAGAACGAGAAGGAAAGATGAAAGGAAGGGGATAAGCACATCCCGGATCATAGCAAATGGAGAAACACACAGGGGGACACACGAACACACGGGTATAATACACACAGGAAACACCGGCTAAGCGGGGGGAAATCGGGAAGGCGGAAAGAGGAGCGGGGATGGAGTGCTTCAGTCATTACTCGGATTGGAGTGGAACAAACGGGAAGGTACTGTGGAATTCACACTGTTTGGCTCAGTTTGTGCGCGGGTCTTGGATCAAGGGTAACCCGGGCGGAGAGGGAGAGGGAGAACAATGAAAACGGTCGGGGCAAAAACAGGTGCATAAAGGACACTATGGAACAAGGAGGGACCTAGGCAGGGAGGTGCCTAATGGTGGCCAGCTGT
Organism: Pristionchus mayeri; assembly: GCA_036245805.1. Classification (NCBI taxonomy): domain Eukaryota; kingdom Metazoa; phylum Nematoda; class Chromadorea; order Rhabditida; family Neodiplogasteridae; genus Pristionchus; species Pristionchus mayeri. Next base: position 5,632,827 of record BTRK01000004.1, on the reverse strand, counting down.
TGGCTGGAGGTGCGACAGCTGCAGCCCGAGTGGCTGCTGCGGGAAGCGACCCACCATCGGCTGCAACTGTTGCAGACCCAGAGGGGCGAGGGAAGAGGGAGGGAGGGAGGCAGGAGCTGGTGCGGACTGCGTCATCGACTGCAGCATCTGCAGCAACTCAAGGGAGAGAGAGGAGGGCTGCTGCACGGGAGGAGGAGGAGGAGGGGGCGGGGCTGCAGCACTGACTCGCTGCTGCAGTTGCTGCTGCAGCTGCTCCACCAGCAGATTGGTGAGGACGCGCTGCTGCTGATCGAGGAACCCTGCAAGGAGGGCGGTTAGTATCAACAGGAGGGCTGGACAATGCTCACCTTTGAGCAGATCGGTGCTGTTGGGCACGGGAGCGAACGCGGACGTCATCGACGCGGTGAGCGATGCCATCTCCGGCAGCGTCGCAGAAGGAACGACGCCCATCGACGCCTTCGCCCCGCTCAGCGGACTCAGCTCCGCCTGCTTCAGCTGCTGCAGCCAAGCGGGCTGCTGCTGCTGCGCCGCACCGCCGAAGCCGAAGTTGAACTGCGGCTGTGCACCTGCAGCAGAAGTGGGCGTGGTCGGCTGCAGGAAGGAGTGCTGCGGCTGCTGCAGGGCGGGCAGAGCAGTCGGCTGCAGCGGCTGCAGCCGTGGCAGCTGCTGCTGCCGCTGAACACCGCTGATGGAGGCGTAGATGTTGGGCACGGCCATGACCGGGGTCGGCTCGAGCGACAGCTTGCGACCCTCTACCAGCATCACGTTCTCCTCGCCACCTGCAATCAGTATGTTAGAGAAGATGAAAGTGAGAACAATCACGTGGTTTGGTTAGGGAAAAGGGAGATGTTCTCACCAGTCTGCCTGTGGAGACTCGAGTCATCGTCGGAACTGGCCGAGTTGATGGGAGATTGGGATGGACGAAGATTCGTCGACGAGGATGAGGAAGCAGCTGATGAATTGAGGAAGACAGGGCACGAATCCTGATGGGCTTTTAGACAGCTCATGCCCGTGCACATCTTGTCACACCCGCTGCAGCGATACCTGAAAGCAGTGATTCTCTTTCTCTTTCTTGTTTTTTTAACCCATATATCAATGAGTAGCTCTGATGTGCATGGTCAAACGTCAAACACCATTGGGTTCTCGCTTGAAGGTGACGAGAGTACAAAGTATGCGTGCTATCGATCGATAGGTCATTCCTATTCTTCCACACGTCACAATTTGTTGTGGACGGGGCAGCGTAACATTCTCGAGTGAGGGAACCTTATCGTGAGGAGGCAAACTCGTTTGAACACCAGTGTTCATCTTCATTTGCCCTTTTTTGGCCAGCCCTATGCGCGTTCTGCAGTGGGATCTTTTTAGGAGAGAAAATGCGGGGCGGGGATCGATTGCCATTAGATTAGTTGAAATGGGGGCGAAGGTGGTTTTAGAACGCGGAACGAGTGATGCAGTTATAACCTCTACGAGGGAGCAGTTGTTATTGGCCAGACTACGCACATTCAATCCAATTCATAGTCACTGAATTACTGACGTTTTCTGCTGCTGCATCATTCCCTGCAGGAAACTATCGGCTGACGGTGCTCCGAGGGCCGCGGCCACAGATTGGTTGAGGTCGAAGGGCGCCAGATTGGGCGCAGACGTCGTCGTCGTCGAGGTGGAATGGGTCGCCTCGTGAGCAGTGAGCTGCGACTTCTGCAAAGATCAAAGATCAAAGATCAAATCCGAAAGCTCGATCTGAAAGATGCGAGTACGGTACCTGAATGAAGCTGCGGCCGCACTGATCACATGAGTATGGTCTCTCTCCAGTGTGCGTCCTCTCATGAGACTGCAGATTGCCCTGAGAGGCGAACGCCTTCGGACAGTACCGACAGATGTACGGACGCTCGCCCGTGTGCGTGCGGATGTGCACCTGCAGGATTACGGTTATTCACATTTCAGGGCTACGGTAGTCATGATTACTGTGGTCAGAGGGTTACCGTACCTGCAGACTGCCCGCGTAGGCGAAGCTCTTGTGGCAGAACTTGCAGATGTGCTTGCGCTCCGTCTGCTCGTGAACCTGCAATTGCCCTTGTTTTGCTGTTCCGATGATCTCTGAATTTCGGCCTCTGAAACTTCCTAGAATTAGTGCCGATTTACCTGGCGGACGTGCAGTTTGAGGTAGTTCTTGAGTGTGAATGTCTTCGTGCAGAATTGGCAGCGGAAGACCTTCTCCCCGTGCGTTTTCTTGTGCGTGTACAGAGCGGAGGGAGACGAGAGACACTGTAGGGTTACGGTAATCTGAAGGTTCGCTGGGTCAGACTGCTTACCTTGTCGCACTTGGGGCACTTGTAGTTCCTGATTCCGAGATGGGCGCTCTTCTCGTGCACAGTCTTCGTGCCGTACTGGGCGAACGTCTTCTCACAATAGCGGCATTTGTACCTGCAAACTTTGATCGTTGCCAACGAATAACGGAATTCTACGAAAAATTTTCGTCACAGCTTATGTTATTCTCCCGTTATATGACAACATGCTAAAGGGGATAATTGCTTGGCACATGAAGCCAAACAATTTCATGGAATCATGCGATAAGAAAAAATGCGCGGGGCAAATCCGAGCCGAAGTAGGAAATAACTGACGGTCTCTCTCCAGTGTGCGTCCTCTCGTGTACTTGCAGAGTTGCCTTCTGGGCGAAGTTCTTGTCGCAATAGTGGCACTTGAAGGGCTTCTCCCCCGTGTGACAACGCTTGTGCGACTCCAGAATGGACAGGTACGGGAAGGCCTGCAGAGAGTTCAGAGATAAGTCTGTCCACCCTACTTTCTCATGGCAGACAATTGCGTGTGAAATTCGGGGGGATGACGTCATATATATTCTGCAGCCGTACCTTGCTGCAGATGTCGCAGATGTGTTTCTTCTCTGGCTGCACTCGCAGATTGTCGTGGGTGTGTTGAGATGGCGAGTCGGTGTTGACTCCGGATGACGAGGCAGAGGTAGGAGAGTGGCCGACGAGCTGAACAATGGAGGAAATGAACGAAATATTGAAAAATATTCAAAAGTTGACATCATACCGCTCTATTGCGCAGCGTTTCTAGTACGACCGCTAATGAGGGGCGCATTCTACGTCTACTAAGGGGCGAATGATGGGGAAACTGAGACAACGCGAATTTGTACTCACGAGTGTCGAAGGATAATTATCCGAAAGAGTTTTGTATCACACGCATGATTTCAAGTCCTCCAAATCACGAGAATGGATGCACTATGCATCAAAGTTCTTCAGTATTTTTCGTTTTGACGCGCAGCTTGAATGGTTCATCTATGGAAACGAGACGAAATGCCATTGTGCAACACGAAGGTATCGAAACAGCATCGAGCGCTGCTATTTTTTGCGTTTGTGTGCAGCAATTTATATTCGCTAACCGTGTAAATATCTCTGCTAATGGGAAAATCTGTAGAATAATCAAGCAGAATGCAGCAAATAGCGCATCAACGACCACAATCCGCCGGCTTTTCATGCTACTTCTGCGCACGCTACAAAATAAGCGAGCAGGAATCCGGCCGAATATTTCTGAGAAGTATCCTGAACATTGCAGCAATAAATACCTCTCTCGCAGGCGAGCTCGACTCATCAGTGGCGATGCCCGAAGACGTTGATGAGTGCGCGTCCTGAATGACGAAGATGATCTCTCGACGTCGAGAGTGGGTTCGAAACTGACCACTCCGCTGACATTCGAAGCCGGGCTGGAGATGGGGCTTTCCTCGAATCGCTCGTCGTCCAGCTAAATTCACCAACTTATGAAATTTTCTCAAATCTTCTTTCTAAAATTGCCAAGATTCGAGTGATTACTGACCGTCTCGTGAAGCTGCGTCATCCTGTGCTCGTGTGACTGTGGTGCTATGGTACTCGGAGAGACGACCAGCTCGGTCATCTGGAGAAATTACATTGATTCAGGGGAGATTACGGTAGGCAAGCATCTCGGGAAAGGCACGGGAAAGACACGGGTGCTCGGAAAGTTGCGATAAAGCGCAAAAATGTCCATTTTCCATTAGATTACGGGTGTACATTCGCAACCGCGCCAAAAATTGGGGCGAGAAATATCGGGCAATTTTGAGAGAGACGCCGTAGAGTAAGTGCCTATTAGAGCGGGATGTGAATTGTGAAACCCTTCTCGGTCTCGGGGTCCAAAGTGTCAGTCGTCGGGATAATTGAGTTGCGAGAAGGAGAATTGTTGAGAACCAGAAATAGATTCCCGAACCCTGGCAAGTCCTTGGAAGGGACGGAATGGTGGCTGAGTCTTTTGCAGTCATAGTGCATCTCTTCCCTTCTTCTTCTTCTTTCTGCTCTCTTTATCTCTTCCTCCCCGTGCCATGCGGTGGACATAGCAGCAAAGTGCGAGACGAGGACTTGAAAGCACGAGGGGAGAGGGAGAGTGTCCAGTGGAGGGAGGAGAGGACAGACGACAAAAGTGGGGGGAGATCTTAGAGTGTGATTCAGCCAATGCATATTTCAGATGCAGCTGTGGAAGTGTTTCGACTTCTGATTTCTATTTGACCTTGTGAAACCTTATCACAGGTGAATTCATACTGGCACAATGTTGCATGCATTTCAGTGCAAACAGTTACACTCGTGCGCAGTGGGAGGAGTGAGGGAAGGGAGAGAGAGGGGAGAGAGAGGCGGGAGGAGGAAGAGAGAGCAGACAAGCAGAGAGTGGTCAGTTGGGGGGATTCCTGAAGCCCCCCCCCCCACTCCCTCCTCCCTCTCGTCTCGTGTAATTCTGGTGCTAGTCGGTGCCTGCAACACCACAGAAGAGAGAAAGGAAGAGAGGAATAACTATACGAGATTAGAGAGAGCGATGAGATAGCAATGAATCAGTTTGTGAGGACATCAACTGCTCGAGAGAGAAGAAAGACGAAGGATAGAACGACGTTCGAAAACGATGCTCGCAGTGATAGCCATAGACGATGGAGGAGGAAGGAAGGGATGATTGGGAAACTTGGAGCGCATTCCTAGAAAGCGAAGGACGTTGAATAAGGAATCTAATTAGAAAGGCAACTTCTAATGAAAGGACGCCGATGTCTCGGAAGCTTTAGAGACGGGCTCGAAAAATAGCCAGTGGTCTCCACTGTCCTTTACCCCTCCTCCTCCCCTTTTCCAGGATCTTCCAAAAAAGGACAACACTGGCCGGCACGGCAGGCCTTCTCGTCGGGAACACTCCCTCTCCTCTCATTGTCCACTCTCGCTCCCCTCCCCTTTACCCTCTCCCCCTTTGGCACACTATCTCCCGCTTCTGACTTCCGCTCGTTTTTCTAAGCGAGGTGCACTTTCGCACTCTTCTCCGCTGTACCAGGCAGTGGGCGCCAGAGGGACGAAAGAGGAAGACAACTGAAGAAGGAGAGGGGGCGTACTTCGCGACCCCCCCATTGAGCCACTCGAGTGGCACGGCCCTTGACCTACCCATCCAGGGGTACTGTACCTATGGTGACCTCCCCGGGTGTACTGTAGCATGGTACCGGGTTGAAAAGCGCGCGATATCGCTGAGATGTTGCGCAAAATAAGCAACGGTCAGCGGAACGATGAGATAAAATTGTGACAGCAAGCAGAGAGGTCAGCGAAAAAAAGGAAGAAGTGAGAAGACTGAAGATAAGGAGAATATGAAGATGTTGAAGGGTTGCGGTGCCAGGAACTCTGAGAGGAATACGGGATGATTAGCGTCCTTAGAGAGGGGATTCAGAAGAGGAGATGGCGAAACAATCAGGCCGTTGTGAAAGACGCTATATTTAGAGAGCAGAACTGTTGTGACCGTGCGTGCAAACCTTCCAGAAAAGCTACCGTAAACAGGAATGACTACCTAATCTGAGTATAGCTACCGTAACCCAACTTGGGGGTTCAGGGGCGGCAGCACAACTGAACGCTCGCTCGCTTTCTGTGTCTCCTCAACGTCTAGTTATTTTTCTTTTGGCTATTTCTCTCTCTCTCTCTCTCTCTCTCTCTCTCTCTCTCTCTCTCTCTCTCTCTCTCTCTCTCCCTTCGCTCTCTCTCCAGTTGTGTGTTGGGCATTCGCAGACAACACGGTCCTGGCACCGCCGTCCACCGATACTGAACCACACTGGGAGCGAGAGGAGTGAGGGAGAGGGAGAGGAGGAGGAGGGGGGAGAGGGAGGCTTGAACGGTAGTAGTGACCAGCCCCCTCCCGGCAACACACAGCCCGACACAAAATGGAACGCTGTAGCAAGTAAACAAGGACGTGAGAGGCATTCCCAGAAGGCCGACCCCCTCAATTACGAATCTTACTACGGTAATCTAAGATAGCCAGCAAGCAGCTACGGTAGGAATGCTTTCTGGGAAAAGGTGGTTAAAACGTTGAAAAAGTGAAACCGCTGAAAAAGCTTGCACAAATACGCTGTTTTAGTGAACGTTACGCAGGTGATAAGGGGAAGATTAGAAAGGGGGGTTACTGGTTTTGCGAAACGAGTAGAAGGCGCGAAATTCGCGAAATCAGCTGTTTCACACATTGACCAACGAAGTGTCTCAATAGCGCAGAGAGAGCGAGAGAGGGAAATGAAGGGTGGGGGAAAGAGGGCATGGAGTGGAGAGAGGGCGCAGAGGGATTCGGATGGCACTGGCTGATACACGCATAGAGAGAGTGCAAGGGAACGGGATGGAGGAGGGATTGCGAGGGAGGGAAGAGAACTACGAAGTAATAGAGAGGGCAGGAGCCATCTCCAGGTCAGGGAACGGGACGATCATCTGGATGGAGGGGAAGTGGAGGGAATGTGCGCGGCAGAGGGAGTGACATAAGGGGAGGCTGGAGGGATGGTCAGGAGCGAGAGTTGGTTGGTCGAGGGCAAACTGGTATAGGCTTTTGATGAGTGAGAGGGAGAGTGGAAGAGCAGGAGTGAAAGTATGGAGAGAGTCAAGCAGAAAAGCATAACAACTTGAGAAGGAACGCCGCAACCAGTTCGGGATGGGTGCTGATGATGAGACTACGTCAGAAACTGGCAGCGGAGAAGAGACATTGAGAGCAATGATCGAAGGAGTGAAGGAGGAATGGAAGGGAGGAAGGATGCAGAATGCTGAGGGGGGCAGAACTCGAGAACTACACGCGATAAGGGCGGAGGTTGCAACCTCAGCACTGTGGAGATTCCATCGCTCACAGGAACTCGCGCCGATTGTAGAAGGGCCCCATGATGTTTTGTCCTATTCTTCCCCTCTCTCTCTCCATGCTTCCCTCTCTCTCTCTCTCACTCTCTCTCTCTCCCCTCAGGCACAGTGACCAGTGCACTGCCTGACACGAAAAAATAGCCACACATACGCGTGCTCTCGCTGGAGACAGCCGGTGAGAGAGTGGGAGGAGGAGGAGAGTGCAGACGGGCAGAGAGGGGAGAGAGGCGGAGGGAGGGAGGAGGGAGGGGAGACAACAAAAGTAGGGGGGAAAGCCCCCGGGCCGGCACCGAGGAGGAAAGTGCAGAGAAAGTAGAGGATGAAAAGTGAGAGGAAAAGGAGGGGAAAAAAAGAGAGAGAGGGAAAGTGGTCAACCCCGAGGGGTGAAAGTGGGTGAGCGGGTTAGAATTATTATTTCCAGATAATGGTTTAGCGAAGTGGAACTCAATGGGGACTACGCCTTGAGAATCACTCTTTCCCCAGTGCTTCCGTTCCAAGGAAATTTAGAAAGAGAAAGAGAGAGGCGGCAAACAGAAGATTCTGAAAGATGATGCCGCTCTAATAGGGGAAGAGTCAGCCTTCTGGGTATTCTCCAAGTCAACAACTTGCGATATTTCAAGCCTCTAATCGAAACTCGACGGAGGCTGGCACAGAAGGAGAGAGAGAAAGTGAGAGAATATGCGCCAGAAAATAGCAACTAGAACACGCGCTTCGGTCATGCCGCTTTCTCTCCAAAATATTTACGTTGTCCCAACTAC